>OY743094.1:5000000-10000000 GCA_963555665.1 Dircenna loreta
AATTAATGAAAATATTGTATGTCCAATTTGTAGCAAGCTGTTTAGATCAGAGAATGTTGTGTTTAAACACGTTAAACACTGCCCTGGGCCATCACCTAATAGATCTGATTCAGATAAAAGAAGTCCTGTAAGATTAAGATATTCACAAGATTCTGATAAAATCTCACGTAGATCAGACGATACTGATAACGAGGAGGAAGAAAAACCTCGGAGCCGCAGATCTAGATATGCCGCCTCTAAACTGATTAGCGATAATGAAGTTATTGTGATTGAAGATACACCTTTGAAAGAAAAACCCGAAAAAGTCGTAAAAGAAGTAAATTCTGAGTCTAAAGCGACAAATATTAAAACAAAACCACAACAATCCAAAACTCACAATCTTATTTGTGAATTTTGCGGCAAAACATTTAGGCAGCTGTCATATTTAGTTAACCATAAAATACAACAACACAAAAAAGAAAATACCAAAAGCCAAGAGAACGACAATCAACCTTTAATTAAAACTGTTTTCAGTTGTGAAGTTTGTAAGAAGGATTTCCGAAAATTACATCATTTAGTACAGCATAGATTGATACATAACAGTAGTACTAATAATATCAGAATAACTAGAAAGAGTTCCTCTGATCAACATGATATTAAACCTTTAAAAAATCGAGATGACACCAAACCAAGCACTGACCCTAGTGCAGGCTTTCGTTGCGAACCCTGCGATAAATCATTTAGAAAGTTACATCACCTAGTTGAGCATAGAGAAACTCATGATGGTATAAATAAAAAATCCTCTACCACGTCAACATCCTCTACTCAAAATCCTACTGAAGCCATTGATATTCTGCCAACTCATAATTGTGACATATGCAAAAAAGTGTTTAAAAAGTTACAAGATTTGTTAGAACATAAAGAACTTCATTTTGAAACTAGTTCTGAGAAGTCTGACGATAAAAGCGTCAAAAGTTCACTCTCCACTAAGGATATTATACACGAGTGTTCCCTATGTTACATGGTTTTTCCTAATGAGCATTCGTTAAACAAACATACCGTATTATGTTTGCGAAAGAAGAAGCAAAGTGCAGCGAAAGCAGCAAAGCAAGCAATAGAAAAACAAGCAATGACATTAGACGCAGAAAATGTTAAAGAGACAGAAAATTTTGCAAGTGAAGAGGAATCTCCAAGTAGTGAGCAGCTTGTTGAAGATGATGAGACTACTGAACTAACAGCTCACGATGATTCATTGAATGACGACGAACAAAATGAGAGTAAAAAAACTATTCAACCTTTACTAGATAATAAAATTGAAGATCAAATGAACATAAAAAAACATCATTTGAATCCAGACTTTACAGAAGTTGGTATAAAATTCGAAAAGAAAGAGGTTGTTGATAAACAAGATGATACAATGAAAAAATATACTGAAAACTCAGAAAAACCTGCCAAGAAAAAAAAAGAAATTCCTGAGTGTATTATAATTCCAGATACACCCACACCAAAAAAGAAAATTCTCGTTAAAGATAAATTATCTTCTACAATCACCAAAAAAATTAAAACCGTTACTTATCCTCCTTCACCAGTTGTCAAAGACCCAAAACTCAAAGAATCTAGTGATGAAGATGATGATATCCGATATATGCTTAATCCAAATTTTAAAGAAGAAACCTCTGAAAGCAAATTATTTATGAAGGTAAGAGCTAAAAAGAGAAACTCCTTACAAATTGAGAGACCAAATTCTAAGGATCTAGTAAAAAGAAGAATATCTTTACAACATCCTCCTAAAATACCACGCCTAAAAGCTAAGGCTATCGAAACAAAACCCAGCATTGAATCAAAAAACGAAAGATCGGTAAAATTAGATGTAAAAGAAATAATACTTTCTACGGATTCCGACGACAGTGATGTTAAATACTCTTTCCCAGACCCTGTGTCGACAGAGGCTAGCAAAGACAAAAAGTTAAAGAGACAATCTGTAGCCGGAAAACGAAAATCGATAAGTGGAATTGCTAAAAGAAAGATACTAGGAAAGCACAAATTGGCGTCACCAAAAACGAGAAAACGTAAGTTATATTAAAACAAATATAATAATAATAAGTAAATAATTAACGTACAAATTTAGTTTTTAAACAACTAGTTCATATGCTAAACATTATTACTTTCGACGACTGTCTGGCGCAGTGGAACTGGTCTTTATTTAATTTGTCACAATTCGATGTCTAATAACGGTTCGTGTTTGTCCAGGCACAAGCGAAGCAGAACACCGCTGCGACTGCGGGCAGCTGTTCAGCAGCGCGGCGCTGCTGTCGCGCCACACGTCGCTGGCGCACACGCCGCCGCGGATACGACGCCGCCGCTCCCCGCCGCCCGAACAAACACACAAGCCCCTTCCGAAAGACAAACCCAAGCTGGTGAAACGGAAAAGTGATGTTACCAACTCGAATACCACCAATCCAGGTTTAGGCACCCGGAAATCTAGTGTTAGTAATAATGATGCGAAAGTTGCTAGTGACGCTATTAAGAAGTGCGAGTTCAGTGGTAAGTCTCTTAGGAGCTCCACGATCAGAGGAGTGCCCGTACCGGAGAAAATTAGGAGACTCATGGAGAAAACGAAAAAGTAAATTGTATGTTGCGATGGGTTGATTTTCTCTGGATATGGTTTGGAAGGATAGTTAAGTAGGGGTCGCTAGTATGTATATAAAATCACACATCACAAGCGCTCACAATGAAGTAACGGACGGACCATTGTTTAAAAGAATATATTTTTCCTATTTCGGCAAATTTTTAAAACATGAAATGACAAATATCTTTTCGTGATTTGGGGGCGTTCGTCTTGTCTATACGTGTAAATTAGCCAACAAAAAATTATATTATATAGGTATATATTTTGTCAATTTGTTCTAGATTTAGATATAATGTAAAAGAGTAATTATTTATATATGTATTAGTTTTAAGTATAATTTCTTTTTTAGTTTACTTTTAATAATAATAATGCAAAAAACAGTTGAACTGTTGATGAGCGTGCTAAGGAATTACAACAACACTAATATATTTTATATTGGAAAAAATATTATTTTATTGATTTAAATTTACATCAAAGTGGAGTACTTATTACATATACGCCCTGTATCAATTATAAATAATAGAAAATGTTCAAAACCTAAATAAACATCTAACTTTTCCTCAGCATGATTTCCGAACTCATTTCATTGTTAAATCTACTTCGCACCATTTGACCCCAAAAAAAAATACCAATAAGACTTTCCACCAATCAGATGGAAGCACTAGCTCATATCAGCCTTTTCACAGTACGCTCTTAGTACGCTAGTTGACATAGCACTTAGTAAATTGGATAATGGAATGGCTGGTTTAGAAATGTGACACATATTGTTTTAAAAAAATATAAACAATCCACTGACTACCAACCCATGATCAGGCATAATCGCATTTTATTTAACGACTTACTCAAACGTCTTTTAATATAGTTGGCTCTCTTTTCTTCTTCGAAAACACTGAACACTTGTAATATTTGATTCAAAATTTCTTTAAACAGAAAAGTGATTTAAAATTTTTACCCTATATTGGATACTATAATTTCCTCTTAAATGGCATGAGGTACTATTTAATGTTCTAGATGGTCTATTTTATTCAATTATTATATAAATTGTTTTTTTTACTAAGATGATGCCAATATACACAAAAATAGAATTTTACATTGTAATGAAATACCCTTACATTGATTATTATATCCAAAAGTTTTACCATTATATATTTGTATATGTACGTTATATGTACACAATGTGTAAAAAATATTTTAATTCAATTGGCATGTTTATAACTGATAAAATTAAGAATGGAACAACTTTAATAAATGGTCAGGGTATTTATTAGCACACTAAAATAGACATATCGAAATGTTTGTTTTTTTTATAATAAAAAATGTGATGAATTATGATGATAAGTTGAGGATATATTATAACATGAGCTTATAGAACATGTTTGTTAATTTTTGGAGGAATTGTAAATTTTGGTATGGAAAAAAATATAAATAAGAGCTTCCCAATGAATAATTTCCCTGTCGCTTTGTAGATGTTTCATTGTAATAATAGTAGTTATTAACATAAAATAAAATTGACCTAAAATGTGTGATGTAATAAACAGTGATCAAACTGAGCTGTTACTTTTGACCATTTATATATAATGAATGTTAATTGTAATGTTTAACATAGACATAAACATATTTTGAGATGTATGTCATAATAATGTTAAAATCCAAATTCTAATATATACGGATATTTGACACAAAATCTTACATATTCCATACATTTTTAGCAAACTAGGACCAAATTTTATTGAAAATGTGTTTTAATGGTAATAATATATTCTGTTTTTAATTTTAAATGAAAGTTTTTATTCTGCTCTTGTGACTAACATTGAAGATTATGTTAATATTTAAATGAGTAGTTCATCTTGCAATTGTGAGAGCATTTAATATACATTTTATATATCATAATGTAGATTATTTTAAAATTTCAATTTTAATTAATGGGTTATAATAATTTGTCATAAATATGTGCTGTTTACTTTAAAGTTACATAGTTAAAGGTTTTTTATTAAAATATTCTGTGTTTTGTATGTTGTAAGAGATTTAATTTGTAGTAATTTTTGACAATAAATAATTACATACTGACAAATATGCATTTAAAATTTACATAACTTATTTTTATCTACATACTAGAAAATACTCTTAAACTTAAAAACCAATAAAACTGCATTCTAATGATCTCTAACTGGTACTATAACAATACCATTTTACTATAAAAATCTCGGAGCTAGTCTCTGATGACGAAAAAATTATATCCTCCAAAACTTACTGCTAATAAGAAAATAGGGATCAACCTCGTTCACAAATTATGTCTACAATACTAGGTTCCATTAATTGTGGGTCAACACATCTTATTTGAGCCGAAGACAGAGAATCTTCCAGTAAAGCGTTTAATAATCTTTCATCATTACCCATGCATGACAACCTCTGTTGGAGGAAATGTACATCCACCTGCAACTGCTGCAAGCCATGTCTACTAAAAGTGCGTAACCGTACACATTCAACTAATGCCTTTAACGCTACTTTTAATGCACCATTTGACAATGCCGCCCTGTCCGCCCCGGCAGGACTGAAAACCTCGATTCTTTCTGAAAATATCCTACTTATGGGTGAGAACGATGATGGTGCCCGCGACCAAATTGTACGTCGACTTGAATCACTTGATGGCTTCATGCTAGTTGGAAATAGTTGAGAAGCGGCGGTGTCGGCACTGGCCAGAGTTTCTACAACCCTGCGACATACAGCTCTGGGCCCTCTAGGTTCTGGAGCTCGCAGCCAGTCTCTAGCAAGGACAGACACTCGTAACATCTGTGCAGCTGTTTGTCCTATAAATACTACCTCAGAATCTAAAGCTGTTTGAGCAGCAGTTGAGAGATTGACCATAATTTTACTGGTATCTTTGTTATTTACAATAAGTCCTGGAGCAGATTCTTCGAGAAGTTTAAGAAGATGATTATGTAAAGTAGACACACCATTTTCTTGCATTTCAAGACATAGTTTAGCAAGGATTAGCAGTAATTCAAAAGGAATATTATTTGAAGTTTGTAAAGAAGCCATATTCTTAACCATGTCAGAAATATTAATTAATGTCTCTGATATTACTGTCCAGCAAGCATCAGCTACTGCCTTGCCACACCATGGTTTTAGACCAAAGGATAGTTTGTTTTGTAGGAAAGCCATTAAATCTAATAATGAGGCTTGAACTTTTTGCATTAAATGAATTTGAAGAGAATTTAGGATATCTTTAAGATCTGCACTCTCAGTCCCTTTACTAGCAAGAGCCTGTCTTACTTTAATGAGATTGTCCTTAAATTGTGTTTGTATAATCTGATACTGAATAGTGGCCTTATGATTAATACATTGAACAACAACATCCAAAGCTTTCTTAGAAACTGTATCACTAGAAATAATTTCTGACATAGCTTGAAGTTTTCTGAAAAATTTGTCCAATCCCCTTATCAATATTTCTGTTCCAGTATTTTCAGGCCTTTTTACAACTTCTTCAAAGAGTTGGAATACTTGGGTCATTACTTTATCAGCAAATTCAGGAAGAATTTCTTCATTTTGAAATATGTCATGGTAGCATGTTATAACAATACCTATATCTGCTAATAAGGAGTTGTTACAATTTTCAACCCATTCTAATATGTCTACATTGTCAACTATGGAACCTAGACTTTTCAGGTGTTGATCAAGACGACTTTCTGCACATGTTAAAAATATATCTTGTAAAGATGAATCACTTTCCTGCAACTGCCTTAACAGTCCAACACTTTCAGCTAATTCAGAAGCAGTTGTATCAGGTGTTAGCAACCTTTCCCTCAAAGTCTTTTTAAGGTCACTTATTATTTCAAAACACTCAGATTGAATGCTCTGAAAAGATGGCTGACTGCCATATTTTTGTAATACTCTTTGGGCATGTGTGTAATCATTGACTGCATCCAAATAACGATTTTCTTGGATCGCCTTATTTAATTGGGTTGGCAATAAGAAAACAAATTGCAATTTATCTAACAATTGCCGAGTGCTACAAAGTCTATTGACAGTGGCTCCACTTTCCTTTAGATTTTCTGAAATAGTTGAACTAAATGTTGTAATTTTATTAATGTTTTCACTTAGTTTACTCATTTCTTCTTGCATAATTTGGAAATCTGATCGCATTTTTTTAACTGTTTCCGTGGCTGAAATAAACTTGTTATAATTTTCGTAAACTAAAGTTTGCATTTCAGATTGTAAGAATTGGCTCTGTGTTACAACCTCAGCTTCTTTATCCATAACTTGGCGTAGAGTAGCGTATTTTAAAAGACATTCTATATACATTTCGGAATTAAAATGATTACCGTCTATGTTGAGAGAGTTATCGCCGTCTTTTGAAGACTCTGCCATTGTTAACTTATAATTAAAACAGTGTTGAATAACAATATTGAACTTAATAATTATTTCGTGTTTACAGTTATCTTTAAGTTATTTTTTTTTTGACATTTTCATAGTAGACAGAAAAAAATTACTCTCTCTCAGCTGTCTACGTAATTAACAAATTACAGAAGCGTCAACTGTCAAGCCTAACATCTATCTGTCTGTATGTCTCTACTGTCATCCGTCAAGTGTTGACTTGCATTTAGCCACAGCATACTTTAAAGTTACAACTATAAGCAAAGTGTACTTACTATAAGTCTAATCAAGTAAAATAACTTAATGCTTACTGATACTGAAGAACCAAGCTACAACTTTAATATTTGACTTATTCATCATAATAAATACATGCCATAATTAAGAACTAAGCATTCTTACCTTTGTTGAGAAACAAGAGAGTTTATATATAGTTGGCAACACTTATCACCAAGTGTCACCATGACGTCATTCTGTTCCGTTATCTAGCTATAAAATGGCAAGCATGGCGGGCGGCGCTCTCTCTTCTATTTGGTTAGGCGTTCGAAGCGGTTGATATTGTGCGTAAGTGAAGTGATGCTTGTGAATTATTAGGCATCGTATAATTCATTAGGGAGCTTACATTGAACTTGTGATTTCGTATAAGTTAATCTCGTTGATAAATGTAACCTTGTTAAAATTGTATAATCATTTGTTTTATTTTAAGTCGTTTTTACTTTTTATTCTAAATATATATATAATGGCCGATATTATTTTAATAAAGTATAAACATTTATTAATTTTTGGCAAAATAAGAAAAGAAAATTGTATCTTTTAATAAAAAAGGCTACTGAAAATTGATAAAAATACACTTTATAAAAATTATAAACTGTTATTTTGGTTTGTATTATAATGATTGCTAGGTAATCCCAACGGATAGAATGAATACATTGGGCACATTGAAAGTTTTGCAATTCTGGCGTATTGGAACTATTTGAATTACAAATGTTATATTTTTTTAACCATTGCAACCTTATCAATATAAGAAAAAAA
Source organism: Dircenna loreta (assembly GCA_963555665.1). Classification (NCBI taxonomy): domain Eukaryota; kingdom Metazoa; phylum Arthropoda; class Insecta; order Lepidoptera; family Nymphalidae; genus Dircenna; species Dircenna loreta. The sequence continues at coordinate 5,008,012 of OY743094.1, forward strand.
TCATTTGTCCATTATTTTTTATTACACATTAAATTTCTCCGTACGCAAAGAGTATGCGATTAAGTCGAAAAGATTTTAAAGCGGTGATTTTTTATGATTTTAAAAGTTCTCTGTCTCTGCAAGACTGTGCCTATCGTCTTCAAAATACTTTTGGGAGAGAAGCACCTTGTTTGAGCACCATGAGCCGATGGTTTTCTGAATTTGAGTGAGGTCGGGTTTCTTTGCATGACGCATTTTGTGAAGGGCGGCCTTTAACTGCCATCAACGGAACTAATGTGGTTACCGCTAAGCGGCTTATCGAAGTAGAACTGCGGATCACTTATGAGATAATTCTAGGGCTATTAGGGATTGGTATGAGCCAAATTTAGATAATTTTACACGAAGAATTAGATGGTCGGAAACTTTGTTATCGCTGGATCCCTCATGAACTGACGGAGGAACAGAAACGGGATCGCGTGGAACGGTGGTAACAGATGGTACTGAAGTACGACCACGGACATTCAAATGCTGTTTATTACGTTTCGTCTCCAGTGACGATTATTATTATTATTAGTATTGTTTTGAACCCTAAAAACAGCAACACTCGTGAATGGGTGTTTGAAAATGAAAATAGGTCAACAAAAGTGCGGCAGGCGAGAAACGTGGGTAAAAAATTATCGCGTTTTTTTCTTGGTTACGGGCCTCATCTGCATAATTCCACATTCACACATCAATTCACACACACATCAAAAGAGTGTTAATGCCGAGTGGTATTCTACTATGTATTTGTTTACCCAGGGTTTTGGAAAAAGTTTGAGAAGAAACCCGCAATCATGACAACGCTTCTTCGCACACTGCCAACAAAACAAAGTCATTTTTAGCTTCCGCAAAACTAGAACTAGTCACCCATCCTGCACATAGCCGAGACCTAGCAACCTGTGATTTCTAGATTTTCCCTAAAATTAAAGATTTATATTTTTCTATGTTATCTTTTGCATTTATACCTATTTCTGAGATCGGGTAAAATAGATAATTTTGTTTTATATTTAACGATTCGTTAATAAAGTTTTGCCCTTTATTATAATAAGATGCATTATTCAATTTTGAGATATTGTTACTGAGTTTTTTTAAATTATCAGCTTATCTAAAACTAACTGCAAACTAAAACTTATCTGTACATACTAAGTCTGGTCATAGATACTGTTACACTTAAAAATATATTTTTTTAAACTGCAAATAACATTTATTACTTTTGCAGTATGTTGGTTTAGTACATAAATGTAAAAAAAATGAAAATATATAAAGCTTATTCGAAGTGGCCTCCATTGGCTGCAATACAGTCCTTTAAACACCACACCGGGACAACTTCTTACATTATATAAAGCACAGATCCGGTCGTGTGTGGAGTACTGTGGCCATTTAATGGCTGGTGCCGCAAAATGTCATCTTGCTGCTCTAGACACAATTGAGAGGCGTGCAAAGAGGCTTATTGGCGACCCTGAACTGGTGGAAGCCAATCTTCATAGCCTCGAACATAGACGTAGAGTTGCTAAACTCTCAGTATTCTATAGGATACATTTTGGTGAGTGTGCGAAGGAATTACATGAACTAATTCCCCCATCCCCCTTCCATCACCGGACGTTCCGACGCACGGCGAACATCCATCCTTTTGTAGTAGACGCGCCGCATGTCCGAACGAAGCGCTACGCTTCATCTTTTTTAAATCGGACAGCGAAGGAGTGGAATGTGGGTGGTTGTCTTCAAGGCAAGTGTGAATAGGCTTTTACTAAGTTGATAAAAAAAAAAAAAAACGTTGCAATACACTCTTTTCATGGGAAAATTCTTCACTGCCAATCGTATACATTGTTTTAGGTACTCCAAATTATCATGGTTGAAGCTGTACTCTCCAAAATTGACCATAGATCATTATCCAACGGATTAATATCTATGGTCAATTTCGGACTAGACGACGGCCAGTCTTCAGCTCTGATGAACGTTCGCTTCCAACCAAGACTGCGTGGAACGCGCTTTATGACCCAGCGCGGAGTCTTGCTGGAAGGATCATCTTTGGTTATTGAACATGGTGATGTTAAGGGGCTTAACTACCTTCTCAAGAATGGTATCTTGATATTCTTGTGCTGATGTTTTTATACCTTTTTACAAAAATATGGCTCAGTCACTCCTTCATAGCTATTTTTCTGTGACCTCATTTTGCGTTCCGCTTCAGTAGTTGTTTAGATTTTACCACCCTATTTCTTTAAATTATCAGTTAAGAAATCACCAGTGCGTCTCTTATAGACTGCAAGTCCTAAGTCATCTTTTAAAATACACGACATGGTTCTAGGTACGATATTCATTTGCCGAGATAAATTTTTTGCTCTCGGACAGGATTTCTTTGAATTCTTTCCCTTACTGCATTTACCACCTTTTTTGTACGAACACTGCTTGGACGGCCAAATCTTTTTCATGTTACACAAACATGTTACTAATACCAAGTGTATGGAGAGTTTAAAAATTGCATTGGGCTCCATACCTACTTTGTTGCATTACACAACATCATCACAGCGATTCGGTTCTCTTTATCCCACTCCACTTTAATATCGCAAAATATTGTACAATGTATTGGCGCCAAAACGAGCAATGAACAATCGTATAAAAATGATTCGAAATTCAAAAGCATTATTTTTTTTATTTTTAAGTGTAACAGTATTTATGGCCATACTAAGTATATATTATGTAAAAAATGTAATTGATTAAAAATTATATTGCTTCTATCAGTAACATCATAAAAAAAGGCCGATAGTTTCAATTGATTATTCTTTATTTTATCTTAAATTAGCTGTTAATCGCGACTCCATGAAAAAATCTAGGTATATCAAATTAAGTTTTTATTTGAGAAGTAGTATAGTATTTGCACTCTAATTTGCTTGTGTATGATATATTGGTTTGGTTTCTTCTTGTCTACAGTCTAGCTGATGCAAAAGGTAACTCTAGGGTTTCTGGTTTCGTGACTCTAACACCTATTCCTAAGTTAAATTCTAATTGGCTTATATAATACGAGTATTCAATAACCACGAAATCATAGTAAGCGTTGTCATACATGATATGACTCAAGTCAGTTGTTATACGCTTCATCTTACATCCGCGTTAGCGCTTGCATAACTTGAATATCAGCTCTAGTTGCTCCTAAACGTCTTAATAAATCTTGCTCCTCGTTCCATGTACCAAGTGAATTTTCGTATGCTATAGCGTCTATAGCTGCGACATTAAGCTTACTCTTTATTAAAGTTCAGTAGTTTTTATAAAAACTATACTTTTAAAGTTTTACTTAGGACGTAGCAATACCTTTTGTGGAAAATTATGTGATCAAAAAGGGAAAGAGATTACCTAACAGTAACCAACTGTGAAACTCAGAGTGGGATTGCGAACCTCACGTGAACTCACTCGTGTGCAGTTAGTTATAAATTATATTCATAGACTTTAAACAATAATATAAAACAATATTGCGTAAAGTGTAAAGTTTATTATACACAAGTAAATATCATTTTTGTAACCTATATTGAATCAGTTTATTTTATGACAAAGGATCAATATACGTACTAAATACAATCGATATAAGTTTAGTCTCTTCCTAAGTTCACAGCCTAACAATTTCGAAAGTACATCTTAAATACATATATTAGGAGAATTAATAACTCTTTCTTATAATTAATCAGTATTTTAACCCTTTGTGAAGTTTTACCTCCAATACAATTTTTTTTTGTTATATTTGTACAATTTCCTTGTAATACTATTATTTCAAACGTTGATACGTAATTCAATATTATACATGTGACATTATGTAGACAGACAAGTGAAATAAGTATATTTTATTAGGGATGGATGTATGTCTGGGTGTCATCAACGTATCACTCGGACTCCTAGTTGAATTGTGTTATGAAAGAGTTGTTTATGATAATACACAGTACTCTGTCATCAATAAAACAAAATATGAAACATGTAACACTTGTCATAAGATCGCGAGTCCAAAGCGGTCCAGAAATGAGGTGAATAAGTCCATTGAGCAATTTGTTAGCAGATCAATTATATTATATTCATTAAAAAAGAGTAGTTATCTTAATAAAAGTTTTTTTTTTTTACTGAGGAAGTGACTGTGAAGTGTGCTGTAAGAAACCGAACAAACCTCTCACCTAAAATAAGCGGTTTATAACTCAAATAAACAATTAAATATGAAACTTAATAACATGATTTTAAATAAAAACTAACAAATACACTAAATTACTGTATAACTTGAAATCATACAAATTATTGGCACTCATTTTATATCCGAAGCCGTCTAACTATATATATATATAATACATAAGTAACATTTATTATATAATAAGACATTTAAAACAGAATAATGGATTTAGATTGTTATTTTACTAATATGCACTTAAATATTATGAAATATGTTTTATACAGCAACGTGTTCAGTTATATGAAGACTGCACGTGACCGCACTCGCAGCTCATCTGATGCGCTCACTTGTCACTCGCTACAATTACATCATACTTTTCCAACCAAATTATTTGTTATATACTGAGCTAAGAACAGACATTTCATCTCGTCCAAGTAACAAGTATTCAACCTTACTTACTTTTAACGAGGACATGATACATTCCTTCGACCACCTCTTACTACGTAATATATTCCATACATTTGTTTATCATTACCAAAAACATCCTTTACACCAAGTAAATCAATATTCTTGAAATGTTCTATAAAATTAAAACACGGCCCCATCATTAACAGAACGCCGTACATTGAACGCCCGTCCTGGCCGTCGGTCCTACTTCATATCTATTCTTCAAAAAAAATCTGTTCTTCAAAAAATGAAGCTGAATTACTAATAACTTATCGATTTGTGTTTTTTGTTACGTTAATTCCTATTACCTGAAGGTTTTGTTCAAATTATTTTTACATATCTTCTACGTACAAAGTGACATTTTGAAACAAGCCGCGTGTCCACAGTCGAGCGCGCTGTGCTCTCGGCGGCTCATTTTGTGCACTTTGAGAATATCGTATCTCTCTCAGGTCCACGACTTGTGTCAAACGAATGATACATTAATGACTTTACGCTAGTGATGCCTTTTAGAATAATTAATACATAATTATGACATTAATTAGAAATGATTGTCAAAAACATTAAATGTTATCAAAAATGTAAAGGTATTGTTTACAGTAATTTTAAATTCTCATACATTTCAACATTAGACTGACGTAACGTTGTTATAACGAGTACACCACTTCTTAAAAACATTGGTTACGCCGAAATAGACTTAGTGCTAATAGCTATAGAGCATAATTTAGCGACGTAGTCATTCTGTCCGTAGTCGTAGAGGATCTAGAAAGGGCAAGTTGCCGGCGGCACACTCGCCTTGATGGAACACTTTCAGTTGGACTTCCTTGAGCTTCTTCACCTGTTTTGTTTGTTTACTTTGTGCGTTAGTTTGTTTCTTATTGAAGACAGCGACGGGTAACAGATGTCTTTTACCAACATCCGTTGAAGGCGATTGGTTTTCGGCCGCTTCCAGCGCCGTCTCGACGTCTATTAAAGCGTGATTACGACATTGGAGCAAGGCCGCCAACTGCACAAACATTAAAATAATAATTGTGTATATTAATTGTATACTAATTCTCTTTTGATCGCGAGTTCGTAATGATGACGTCATAACTGCGCGGTGTGTGCGTGTGTAAACCTGCGTAAACCAGCGAGATCTGCTGCAGCGGGCAGCACGTCAAGAAGTGGTAATGGTGACGTCATAACTGCGCGGTGTGTGCGTGTGTAAACCTGCGAGATCTGCTGCAGCGGGCAGCACGTCAAGAAGTGGTAATGGTGACGTCATAACTGCGCGGTGTGTGCGTGTGTAAACCTGCGAGATCTGCTGCAGCGGGCAGCACGTCAAGAAGTGGTAATGGTGACGTCATAACTGCGCGGTGTGTGCGTGTGTAAACCTGCGAGATCTGCTGCAGCGGGCAGCACGTCAAGAAGTGGTAATGGTGACGTCATAACTGCGCGGTGTGTGCGTGTGTATACCTGCGAGATCTGCTGCAGCGGGCAGCGCGGCAGGAAGTGGTAATGGTGACGTCATCACTGCGGCGTGTATATACCTACGAGATCTACTGCAGCGGGCAGCACGTCAAGAAGTAGTAATGGTGACGTCATAACTGCGCGGTGTGTGCGTGTGTATACCTGCGAGATCTGCTGCAGCGGGCAGCGAGTCAAGAAGTGGTAATGGTGACGTCATAACTGCGCGGTGTGTGCGTGTGTATACCTGCGAGATCTGCTGCAGCGGGCAGCGCGGCAAGAAGTGGTAATGGTGACGTCATCACTGCGCGGTGTGTGCGTGTGTATACCTGCGAGATCTGCTGCAGCGGGCAGCGCGGCAAGAAGTAGTAATGGTGACGTCATAACTGCGCGGTGATTGCGTGTGTTTACCTGCATGATCTGCTGCAGCGGGGCGCGAGCTGCAGGCGGGGGCGCGGGCAGCGCAGCGGCGAGCGCGTCGGCGGCGGCAGGCAGGCGGGCGCGCAGTAACGCCAGCGCGGCGAGGGAACGCGCCACGTCACCACCCTCCGCCACGCCCTCCGAGCACGAAGAGCGCGCGTCCTCCGAGCACGCAGAGAACGTGTACGGTTCGGACGGTGAGAGGTCTACGGTGCTGTAGAATGTTGTCGGTTTTATATTAATGGGACAACGGTTAAATTGCGGCATTACTATTGGCGAGTGACCTTCCCTGGGCTCCTAGCCACAGTGTACAGGCATCGGGCCGAAGCCCGGGCCAGCGGCGAAGTGCCTGAGGTAGCCAGGATCACGGCCAGAGTACACGAGCCCTGATCCAGCGGTGGAAGCGCGAGTTGAAGTCCTCGGCCACGGGTTTTTTCACTGTTGGGACGCTACTTCAGCACCTCAAGCAGTGGATTGATCGGCCGCACGGGGCTAAGGTTAAGTTAAGTCTAAGGTTCCGCCTTGTTCAGTTACTCTTGGGGCAGGGATGCTTCAGCAGGTATTTGCACAGGTTTGTGAGGCAAACTTCTGCCGCCACCAATGTGACGGGCCCCACAAATCAGCTCGTCACACCCTGGGGAATGTTCGACGTGCGAAGAGCTGGCGGGCGTGGTCGGCAGCAGAGTCTCACTGTCGAGCATCATTCCAAAGATGTTCAGTAGTGAGACCGTTTGGGTCATCATGGCCTCCTATTGCGAGCAAGTCATTTCCGCGAAGGAGGCCGCGGGTCCGGTCAGGGAGCTAGCCTCTACCACTGTTCGGATCCAAAAGGGTAGGCCTGAAGAAGGAGGCGGAAGTATGATCCCTCTCACCTACTATAGGTCTACGTCGTGAGGATGCTGTAAGGAGCTCGGGGCTCCCTCATACACCCTTGTATGAGTGAGCCGAGAGTTCCTCCGGGGCGTCATGGTAGGTGTTGAGGGCAACCGTTGGTTTTATTGTGAGAAGCCTCAAAAATAGCAGCGTCATCTATGCTGCCAGGTAGTCAGTCCCACATAACCATCCGGCCATCACCTTTTTGGGAGGCAGGTCACCGTAACTGACTTTTCAAACGCAAAAAAGAAACTCCCACGTTGGTTTACCTGTGGTCTTAAGAGAGGAAATCTTGTTGAGGAAAACCACCTTGGAAATTTGGAAGATTAATGTCAAACCGCAGCGTAGACAAGGATAACGATAATTATGGTACGTGTTTGTCTTTAGAGCCCTTATTGGTAACGCAGAAACGAATGATCTCTTCGGCCATGTTTTGGGCTATTGACGACACACTCTCACAGATCCCCATAATCAACCACGCCACTGGGGTCGTCTAAACATTGCCCGGAACGTAGGAAGTGTAGTACATATTAACGATGGGCGAGTACTACTAAAAACAATTGAACTAGTCGATTGTTCAAACTAGTTGTTAGCAGTCCATAACAATTCAGTCAGTCGATTGTTATAAATGACTTAAAACAACAAGTGAGAGTGTGGCGGGCGACGGGCGCGGTTATTATCTGTCGGATATTTGTGTCACTGCTTCTGCTACTGCGGGGCGCGGGTGGCATGCCGACGCCGGTGACTAACGCATCATTTGTGAGGAATAATGGTGAGATCGTTTGCCATACGTAAGTGTGTACTGACATGTGGTGCGGCACGAGGGCGGGCGGGGCGGGGCGCGGGTGGCGGCGCGGCTGCCGCAGGTGCAGCGCCAGCGCCGCCACGTGGCGCGCCGACGCCGGCGACGGACGCATCAGGATGGACAGCGCCGTGCCCGTGTCCGCGTCTAGCACTGGGAGTCGTTATCAAAATCAAAATCTTTATTGAAAGTAAATTTTTACAAAACATTCTTTCACTGTCTACCACCAGCACGGAAAATTAATTTCCACTGACTTGAGAAGAGCTGGCGAAAGAAACTCGGCAGGCTTCTCATATCATTTTTTTTTAATTATCGTCAATTATATAATTACATTATATAGAAATACTCTAAATAAATCTTCAAATAGCAAAGCAGCGAGCGTTTCATGCCCACGGTGCATCATCCGTTAGTACACAAACGTTCCTTAGTTACTTTGTTAAATTTATAAAATGGTAATAACGTTTGCTGAGAGTTTGTTGAAGATGTGTATACATTGCCCCATAAAAGATTTACTCACTTTTTTTTTGTCGAGTAACAAGTAACGCGAGCTTGTGCTTGTTCCTCGTATTTAAACAAAAAAATCTTATGTATATATTTACGATTTTCACACACTGACCGGCGACCGTGACAACAGTGACCGCTGTATAGGAAGCATGTTCATTAAAAAGGATCTTTTATAAATATATATATATATATATATATATATATATATATATATATATCTTCAATGTATATAAAAAAAAGCTTACGAATGCTCCTAATAGAAATCAGCATGGCCAGTATGACATAGTGCACATTCGGTAACATCGGCCCGTCCGAGAATATGAAGCCCCATAGATCCGGGATCTCTGAACGAGGAAATTCTCGCCCGAATAACAGACGGAGCCAGCGGCTGAAACGATTTATATCAGTGTTAGAAGTTTCAAAAACGATTGGCGCGTTATCCTAATAATGTAAGCCCTTGGATGAATAACATATGAACCAACAAGTCATCCACGTAACAACTATTCTCGACTACTATAAATATATACTTAGTCTGGCCATAAATTAAGTGTATTAAAAATAAAAAAAAATATTACATTTTAATTTCGAATCTATCATTTTTATACGATTGTTCATTGTGTTCTCTCATTTTGGCGCCAATACATTGTACAATATTTTACGATATTAAAATGGAGTGGGGTGATAAAGAGAACCGAATCGTTGTGATTGCATTACACAAAGTAGGTATGGAAATCCTGTCCGAAAGCAAAAAAAAATATCTCGGGAAATGAATATCGCACCTAGAACCGTGTCGCGTATTTTAAAAGATGACTTAGGACTTGTAGCCTATAAGAGACGCACTGGTCATTTCTTAACTGATAATTTAAAGAAGAATAGGGTGGTAAAATCGAAACAACTACTGAAACGGAACGCAAAGGGCGGTCACAGAAAAATTTTGTTTACGGATGAGATTTTTTTTACAATTAAGCAACATTTTAACAAAAGAAAATGACCGTATTTATGCTCAAAGCTCTAAGGAAGCTTCCCAATCAGTCGACAGAGTGCAACGTGGATATCATCCGACTTCAGTGATCGTTTGGTAGGGTGTTAGCTATGAAGGAGTGACTGAGCCATATTTTTGTGAAAAAAGTATCAAAACATCGGCACTAATATATCAAGATACCATTCTTGAGGCGGTAGTTAAGCCCCTTAACATCACCATGTTCAATAACCAAGTATGGTCCTTCCAGCAAGACTCGGCGCCGGATCATAAAGCTCGTTCCACGCAGTCTTGGTAGGAAGCGAACGTTTCGGATTTCATCGGAGCTGAAGGCTAGCCGTCGTCTAGTCCCGATCTTAATCCGCTGGATTATGATTTATGGTCAATTTTGGAGAGTACAGCTTCAGCCATGATAATTTGGAGTCCCTAAAACAATCTATACGATTGGCAGTGAAGAAGTTTAAAGGACTGTATTACAGCCAATGGAGACCACTTCGAATAAGCTTTATATATTTTTAATTATTTTATATTTATGTACTAAACTAACATACTGTGAGAGTAATAAATGTTATTTGCAGTTATAAAAATATATTTTTAAGTGTAACAGTATTTATGGCCAGCTTAAGTATGTTATGATCTATTGATCCACAATTTGAAGAATTGTATGTTGTTTGTAATTTAAAACTATCCCAATATTTACATTGACTTGTTGAGCTGGATATATTAAAACTTGAAATGCTTTTGTATTCTAATTTTACTTGATAAAAACCTAATTGCACGACTAATGAACTATTATTCTATGCTTCTATTATTCTTATATGTTCCTTTAACAGAAGAATCCGGGCTAATTAAAAATATGTCCTCTAAATTCGTTAATAGATTGAGCCCTCGAACAATAATTATTATTTCGTGTTCGTGCTGTTACTTGAACGCGAGCTCCTACGTTCCGTACCAAAAGTACTCTATTAGTCTATAGAATATTTATAGTCTCTAAAAAGAAATTGTAAGTTGTATAAGAAAAAACTATCTATATACAAAAAAAGGTTAGGTTACGTTCCCCCCCGAGGCTGCCACCTTGTATAGCCTCAGGGGTCATTACCCCTGAGGCTATACCGACAGTTTCTCATACCAGGAGGCTTATGGTGAGGGGCTAGACTAAGAGCAGCCAGGTTGTGGGGTAGGTCGAGGCGGCATTTCTTGCGACGCCTCCCCTAGAGGAGGAGTGAATCCGGTTCTCCCGGAGTCCTCCACCCGTGGGGAGTTTAAAGCGGTTGCTGATTTGTGCGTCTCTTCCAGCCCTGTATGTCGGGGTGGTCTCCCTCGGGGGGCTGCCCGTGACGTACGTGCCCACCTGCTTGGGTTTGGACTTCTTTCAGGGGTCTGAGCCCGAGTGGGATAGTCGGATCCGGACATCCTAATTCTGTGCGGCTTAAACGCTGTCGTCTCGGTACAGAGGTTTGACCAGATCAGACTCGGTGGGCTTGGGTGAGGGGGGGGGCAAGAGAGCCCCTTCACAATCTTTCAAGCCACCGGAGTGGAGCGCACCAGCGTGAAGTGGGTGCGTTCCCATTGAGGTATTGAGGTGTTGGCTGCTCACGCGGCCTACCGTTGAGTCAACGCGAACGTATGCGCAAGCGATTCCCGTGGCGCTCCAGAAACGGTGAGGTGTTGACCGTCTGGTTTAGAGAGGGTGAGAGTCCCACTTAACCACCCCCTGTCTTCCCCTAGACGGGGGGGGGGGGGGGGGGGGTAGTTATTAGCTTTCAGACGTAAAAAAAAGGTTACGTTAGTTATAAATATATTTTTCTGTAATTGCTTATTTTATATATTGTTATGTGCTTGATAACAATAAAACAACTAGAAGTAATAAAACTTGGTAAATCTATAAAATGATGAATGGCCCTCTCTGGCCTTGTTCGGGTAATTGTTTTGAAGTTTCTAAACGTCCTCAAATAGGTATTCATTGTTTTTTAATAGAAGGTACGAATAGGAATTTTCATGGTCACAATTAGAGGGTGTTTCATTAGAACATTCAACGCCTATTATCATTGTCGTCAGAAAATCTTATAGTTTGCTCATATTAGAAAATAAACTAACGTTTTGAATTTTAAATTTCTAGCCACATTAGGTTTGGAAGTCCGTTTATAGTATGTCAGGACAAATTTTTTTGTATATATAGATAGATTTGAATCTAAATAACTAATATTTAAAAAAAAGTGACTAATTATTCAATAACTTAATGATGTATTAATTCATTTTCAATAGTAATGAATTGTCTTCACACAAATTACAGGAAACCAAGTTTAAAAAAACACTTATAATCTAATACATGTAACTAGGCATTTAACTATACTACAAAGTTATAGACATTTGTAAGATTTTTAATCAAAGCCTTGTTAATAGTTGTCGCCACCGTCCCGATAAACGCTATCTATATCATGATATTCATTTAAAATTTAATAAATATCAGGCTCATGTTAATAACATATAAAATACTCACATTCCAAATAACTCCATAGATATGTTACAGTCAGCCAAGTGAGTGGCGAGTTCGACATCCACTTTTAATAAATATTCTTTTCTTAGTTCATCTAAATATCGTACAACTTCATTAAGATTCTATGAAAAAAAAATGTTAAACTTTATACCAAAATATTTATCAATGTACAATAGAATTTCATGTAACAAACATACATGAAGAGATTTTGACAACGGCAATCTGCCACATGACGTAGGAATGACGTCACCGGTCGTATAATACTTCTCCAAGCCTCTCATTATTGCACTAAAGAGCATGCTGAAGACATATAAAACATATTGTGATCAAATTATCGTATAAGTAGTTTATTTTATAAAGTTGTTTGTTTACTTACTAACTATCATGTTCTAGAAACTCTTCTTGAAGGTAGTACCGGAGGGTATCACTAAAAAAACATTGATCATTTATTTCAATTTACATAATACAAAACTAAAATAAGATAAATTTTATCTTACTAACATTTGAGAAGACTTTAATAAAAATGTCACAAAAGTTTTCCAATTAGGTTACAACTTAGTGGAAGACGTTATTTGGTTATTTAGTAATGCAGAGCCCGGCCCGGTAATGTCACCGTAGTGTAAGAGTGTGAGAGTGTAAGAGTGTAAGAGTGTAAGAGTGTAAGAGTGTAAGAGTGTAAGAGTGTAGGAGTGTAAGAGCGCACCTCACGTGTCCCGGCGCGCGCGCGCGGTCGCAGTGCAGCTCGAGCAGGGCGGGCGCGAGTACCTCGTGCATGCCCTGCCGGTAGCCGGGCCGCCCGTGGGTACGCGCCCAGAAGAATAACACTCGCACCTGCCGTTCAAACTCACTTCATTCATATATACTGAATACAAACACTAGGGCCATCACAGCTCCAGCTTCACTTCGGCGGCATCGTGTACAATACATTACCAGCATTTAGAACAAATGTTACCATCATATCTTGAACATCCTTGTCCCGAAAATATACTTCATCTGGAAATGTTCTGACAACATCCTGAAGTATTAGAGCTTTCAGTTCGTTGTCACAAAAGTGTTGTTTCCATGCACTCTGTTGGATAAAGAAATACATTTGACTTAAATTATACATTTGTAGCGTAGCTGATATACGAGTATATATTATTTCATAGGGTTTTCAAAAAGTGATTATGATTCAAGTGTATATAATGATGAACTATCTCCTGGTGAGCTAGCCCGGAAACAAAGGGATGACTGGATGACAAAACTTAGAATGTAGGAGGAGAAATTGTGGACGTATTAGAGAAGACGAATAAATGTAGCGTGTTTACAGGCAACGAAATAGAAGGGATCGAAAACGATACATATTATTATTTTGAGAGTGATGGAAAAAGGAATGGCGTCGGAATTTTGCTTGATAAGCAATTGAAAGATTATATGTCTGCTGAGAAAATGATGTTTGGAAGTTTAATTTCTGAATGTGCTGAGTGTATATGCTCCTTACACTGGGTGTGAAGATAGGATGGAATAGAAATTTTAAGAAGGTTTTGCATCTGCGGTGACGGTTGTTCCGGAAAATGAAGAACTGCGTATATACGTGGAGCTGATTTTAATGGGTATTTGGGATGTATGAACAATGGCTATCAAAGAGTTCATGGCGGTTGGAGATCTTGCTGGAAACCGCTTTTGCCTTCGACTTGGATATTACCAACATATTTTAAAAAGAAGGTTGAACACCTAATTACATACAAAAGTAGTCGACATATATCTCAGGTTTGTCACTTATAAAGAGGAATAAAATCAATTGCAACAAAAACTGCAAGGCACTGACGGGCGAAAGCGGATTTTACCGCATAGACTTCTCATTACAGACAGACATTACATTAAATATGTGGTGCGACCAAATATATTCCAGAAATGACCCCCGCCCAAAACAAAATGGAATTTGTTAGAAAAGAAAAAATGTGCAAGTTAATTTATAAAAACAATAATTAATAAAATAATACATATAATCGGCATAGAAAGGAAATCTGCGAAAGATAGCTGGATGCATTAGAAGTTTGGCGTAGGATATATTTAACGAAACTCACGGAAAAGGTATTATAGGTCAGGAAACTTGTTGGTGCAAAGGAAAGAAAAGAAATATGGTTTTAAGCAATGACAATGGAAAAAATAGGAGAACAATAAAAGTAGGCAAGTGAAGTAAATGTGTATAAAGAATATAAGAAGACACTGATAGTAACTGCAAAGTTGAAAGGTGAGGATTTTGAATATGGAAGTTGTATTTTGAAAGATTGATGAATTAAAAATATAATTGGAGTGGAGAGTTGGAAAAGCGACTAGTAAATGAGCGTTTAGTAAAAGCAGTGCGTAAAAGCGGCAGCGTTTAGCAATCTGCTATGCAAGGTACGACGAAAAGCTGTGGGGCCAAATGATTTACCTGTGTTGGTATAGAAGTTCTTCAGTGAACTTGGGTATAAGTAGTTACTTATCTTTGCTGGTTTTGTTCTTCAACAACTTATTGCATAAAAAAGCGATCCCGATGAAAGGTGCAATAGTTCTTATAACATTTAAGATGATGTACAAGACAGCAACCATTATCGTTAAATAAAGCTCATGTCACATGGTATGTAAGTGTGGGAAAAAGTGACAGAGAGAAGGATGCTAAATGAAAACGATGTCATGGAAAACCAGTTCGGTTTTATGCCTTTCAAGGGTACGACGGAAGCCATATTAACCCTGTGTCAATTGTGCAAGAGGTACAGGACCTAACATAGGAACTAGGTGGACAGTACATTAGAACTAGGGTTCGTCAATCTCGAGACGCCATAGTCCTATTAATTTTTAATTAAGATCCTACAATTCCTTAACTACTCATCACTTATGTAATGGGCTAAGATTGACAAAAATAATACCAAATATTGACAATAATGTAGTATTGAATTAAACAGATTTTGTAAGGATGATCCAAGAACACAAAAATTCTAATGTTTAGTAATTTACTTACTTGTTCACAACTTAGTGAAGAATGTGTATAATTTTTGTTTATTGTTCTATTTGATGTATGTACAATTATTATTATTTTTAATTTGATATTTTTTTTTTTTTACAAAAATCAATAAGTGTAATTTTGTGATTAAAAAATAACTTGATATCTTTGAAAAAAATAAATAAATTACCTCATCATTTTGAGAGAGTGGATCATCACCAACAACAGATCTTGGGTCCATGGATAGCTTCTTTCGTAAGTCATCATAGAAATTTCTGTGACCCTTTAAACTACAAAAAGATAAGTAAGTGCAAACCATAAAGAACTAGAAAAAGATAATAATTATCTTCAAACAACACTATTATATGTAAATATGTCTAACCTCAGTAGAATATCGCCAGATGGTGGAGGTACAGCATTCAGTAACACAGCCCAGGCTAAACTGCGAGGCCTTGCCAGTCTCTGCTCTATGGCTGCTTCCTTCAAATATTCCATACTCCATGTTGGGAACTGTAAACTATGAATATAAAACTAAAGTTATCCCTTCAAATATATATGTTTACACTTAAATAAAACAAATGATTTCAAGAGTTTTATTCCCTTCTCTTTAATAACATTCAAATCTTTGTTTCAAGCTTTATAAGTGCTTAAATTATTAACTTATGAGGAAAAAAGTAAATTAAAAACATGCACACCTAATTCATTTAATAACTTATATTGACTTATTCATTAATACTCATTCAATTGAATTGATAAGCTCAAATTGATAATTATAAGTGTATAATACCCTTTGTTTGTTAATTATAAATTTTGTAGGAACATAGGTTAATAAATTATTGTTAATAATATATACCTCGCCTCTTCATGTTAAGGAAAAGATAGAGTTAAAAGGCATTACCATTTAAGAATAATTATGAACAACAATTGCAACCAAAGATGTAATTTGAATTAAATATATTTTCAAAATAATACTTACTCATAGTCGTTGGCTTCGATAAAGGGCTTTGAAGGAGAGCTTTCTAAGCTGTTAAAACTCTGTTCCTACATAAACAATAATCATAATATAAAAATGTGTGGATAAAGAAATATAAGAAATAAATATCAACAAATAACTTTACCATTTTTAGAAATTACAAGAAATCATTCTAATCAACAAATAAAATATATTTCAATTCACTTAAGTAAAATTTATGAATGTTAATCAGTTGGAGAGTTAAAGTATTTTTTGAAAATTGTAACAATTCAATGTTGCTAATAAACAGTCAACAGCAGCTTGCTATGACATATGACGTTTGATGTTTAAATACCAACATTCAGAGATAAAACTAAGTATTTGAATTATTGTCTATAAACATGTTTAGCCATGTTGTTTTTAGCAGTGACCTTTGAGTCCTGCTCGTGTTGATAAATTGTTCATCCTATAATTAATTATATTTGTTTCAAATTTAGGTCAGTATAATATTTCCCTTTCAAAGAATGTGTCCTGTGGGACTCTATTTTTCATTAAAGGCTTGACACAC
This sequence comes from Dircenna loreta, assembly GCA_963555665.1. Taxonomy (NCBI): domain Eukaryota; kingdom Metazoa; phylum Arthropoda; class Insecta; order Lepidoptera; family Nymphalidae; genus Dircenna; species Dircenna loreta. The sequence continues at coordinate 5,024,621 of OY743094.1, forward strand.
CTGAAACAATTTAGTAATTTTATATGCTCAAACTGGTGTAAGCAGAGAATGCTATTAAAGCTTGCATAGCTGCAGAACGAGTATGGAAGTTGTTACTCTTATAATGAAAAATAACCTCCAATATAGATAGTAGTATACAAGAACTAAAATAACAAAATCATTCAATAGAATAAAATTTTTATAAATTACTAGTAGACTTCGTCTATATGAGTGCTCGCCTCCTAATCACAGTTTTGCTTGTGCGTTGATACTTAAGTCGGCTAAAAGAAGTCTTTTGTATTATTATGTATTTTTGTATTATTTATTTATTTATTATTGTCATTTGTCTAGGTAAAAGAAATTAAACAATACTTAATAAAAAGTATATATATATAAGTCTCACGATGAACAATAAGTTTCAGCTCATATGTAGAGTATCTCAACCGTGATAATACCATGCTCTCCCAGATATCTTTTATTTGTCTATTATAACTGGAAATCGTAAAGGGAATGAGAGTGATCGATGATTAATTCCCTTTCCTTGCTGTGTCTACTTCTCTTTCCCTTCCTCAAACAATGTTAATATTTCTATTATAAGAACTTTTAAAAAATATTTTTTTCCTATTTGGCTCTAATATGGCTTATGGTATCTTAGTTTTAAAGAGAAGCAAAATATAAGTAATGATTAGATTACCATACATATATTTTTTACTTGAATTAATTTAACGGTTGTCGTAATGACCTAAATAATAAACATATTCAATATTGTCCTTTTACTATGAAACAAGATGATATTTGAGAATATATTTTGTATAAGCTGTAAGCACAGATAATGTGATATACAGCTGCATAACAAACAATATTGAAAAACAGTTTATAAAAAAATTGCATACTTATTAAATAGAAATAATGGAAACAAAAACAATTCCGAATAATTTAATTTAGAGGCTAACAATAATGATATTTACAAATGTGTTTCTCTTTCATATTTTGTTATAATTTGGTTATAGGCCTATAAATAGTCTGAAACAGAAATTGAAGTTTGGAGCACAGCGTTATCGATACTCTGTGCCAAAAGGATTTGTGGAGTTGTGGATATAGGTCTTTCTCTTTTTATTTAACGAAAGCGTTTGGGTTTTTCTAAGTTTATTGAGTGCAACAAAAGTTAATGGAAGGATTATCGTAATAAGTATTGACTGAATAAATTAAATGTTATAGTTGTAATGATTTTGATCTCTACAGCTGAAATGGCGCGTACTGTTACCGTTACCTTGTTGTATGGAGTGAGATCGCAAGCGCTGGCTTCCCGACAACGATGACCACAAGCAACAGGAAAGATGATTACAAATCTGCCGCTTCTCATTTGTAATGGTAATCCGACAGCACTGGTAAAACTGAATGCCACTGAATTGGAGAAATTCATAACATTTATGGTGACATGTTCCTGGGGTCATGATACGGCTAAGGATATTCGGCAACCACCATGGTGGCCGAAAGATGTTGAATTCTCTCACCCCTTTGTGAAACCGAGTGTAGTGCCTAATGACTGGGAGGCAAGGCTCAAGAAGTTGATTAAGAGATGTTATGATTATCATAAAAGTGCTTTCCTCTTAGTTTTCTCAGCTCAGCTGGCTCGATATCCACCAAGACGACTTCGGTATGTTGACAATCGGGATCACACCACTTCACTGTATTATCGACCGAGTGGTCGACTCCTGGTTACGTTCCGAAATGAAAATCTATGTTATGATCGAGAAATAATAGAAGAAACAAGCTATCAGCTAAAATCTACTGATATTTATCTATGTGACAATTGTGATAGTCACTTTGATAACTTGGAAGTACTTAAAGCCCATGAGAGACTTTGTAACAATGAATTAGTTGCATCAAGTTCTTGTAATAGTGGTTTTTCTGATTTTTTATCTGCGCTGAAGCTACAATCATTGGCAGCAGAATCAGAAAATAAATCATCCAGAAATGACGAACTTGACTCCAAACCACGGAATGCTAGGAGTGCAGCATATATAGATAGAGGGCCCCCTTATCCATTTTCTTCTCTGGCATATATTAAAAATGCCAAGATCAATGTACAGCGAGATACATCATATTCTAGAGAAAGAATAGAGAGATATTGTTGTTCTACAACATTAATTAGTAAAAATGTAGGTAGCAAAGGTAAAAATCAACAATTTCCAGTAAGATATAGAAGGCCAATAGATTATTGGCACAGAAAGCATGTTTTTCCCAAGCAGAGGAACAAAAGAGTTCTTGATCTCAAAGGCCAGCTTTTACTTTTAAAGTGTAGGCCTGTTACTGTTGATGTAGAAAGGATGACAATGGAAAAAGTGGAGGAATATATTGAAGAACTTCATAAGGATGGTGAGAAGCAGTGTAATATAGATAAGGACATTGTGTTTGTTGATGGACTAGATTTAGAACAACAGATGGATGTAGAGACTAAAGTTGATGTGAAAAATTGTGATCCCCTTAAAAAAGCAGACTATGACTGTGAAGTGATTGACTTGTGTTCAGATGATGAAAGTTCCAGTACCAATGAAAACTGTGACCCCCGAGCTGGAGTAACTTGTGTAATGCGAGGGGGTGCAGTGCTCAGGCGGACAGCTGCAACACCACAGGCACTGCCCGCTGAGCCTTGTGGTGCTCGACAGCGTCCTCTGCCCTCCCTCATTTTACAACCACATCCTGTTATTTTAATAACTCATACTCTAAACAATTTACAGACTATAGCCTTAGATTAAAGACATGTATTATTGTAAATATAGATACATGCTGACATTATTTATTATCTTCCAAATTAAAATTTTAATGTTTACATTCTTGTTTTACTAATTTCAATTTTGATGTATCTCTTAAAACGAAATGGCGACTGGGATATTGACGAAATAGCAGATAAATTTTTATTTGCAAATCTTTACAATTTTTATTTGAATATTTTTGTAGTATTTCATTTTATTGCGAATTTTAACGCCAGGCACGGTAATTATTGGGTCACCTTTCTTAACTTCCTGGAATTTTATAATGAGCAAATGGGTACACGTCTCGCGATAGGTTAAAATAAAATAGAAATTAAAATAGAAAAAGGAAAACTCAAAAAAATCTCTTCTGTTTTGAAGTTTGCTAAAATTTTGGATCAGTTGATAAGATTCTTCTGTAAACCCTTTTTTTGAGTATGGTACTCTACCATTACCCTAAAAGAAACAGTAAAGTACCCTGTTGTTTTAAATGAAGACAGACTTCGAAACTGGCTTAAGTAGTTACCCAGTCCACACATATATCACTATTACATAAGAATGACATCCAATATAATACGTTTCGTAAGGTGGACTTCTAATGTGTATTTACGTATAATTATGATTAATTTGTAACGTACCTGTGCCCTTTAACATCGCCGTTACATCAATATGGTATAAGTATGTAAAAATGCCCCCTAGACGTTTTTGAATAGTTTTGATTTATGTATTTTATTACATTGATAGATATTCAAATTACCTGATCGTACGCACTGATGGTTACGTAGATAGTGGGCATCCTAATTTAAAAGTTTCGATCCAGGATGGTCTATACTTACCTTATTACACGTCCATATATATTTATGTATTATTTCCAGGATCGTAAACACTGATACCGAGACCTAGCATTTCCTAAGTATTATATTAAATCAGCTCTGGGATCAAGAATAACTTGGTTACTTAACAATTGGATATGAGTATTACAAAAGGAATGTCATTATTATGAATATACATGAAATTAATGACTATTTCCTTGGCATTACATGCAATAGGTTTCGACGTTAATATGATGTCATTATTACATTTAGTGTAATATGACATCATATTGACCTGTATATGACATACGTGTTATGTCAAATTCACGTGTTTTCTGGGAAGCAATCGATCATCATAAAATCATACGAAATCGTACATTTCTAGTATTATTTAATTAATAACCCCAACCTGTTTTTTTCAGTAAAAAATTTAATGTTATTTTGGTTATTCTGGCACTTATACTGGGACTGTATAGATATGAAATGTCGCATTTCAAATGTGTCTGTGAAATTGTCTTCATTTGAGTAAAGGAAAACTTTGGAACCTAACAATTATTTTTATCTATTTCCAATTAAAGTTATTATTCAAATTGAGGATAAACAGCACAAATGCTTTGTAAATAACCTCTGAGACTGTCAAGCATTGATTCTAACCTTAAGGTGGACGCAATAAAAAATGTTAGCTGTAGTTATTGCATCACCAAATTTGATAAATTATATTTATTGATTTAATCTCACTAGGCTTAACTAAATCAGCTAAAAACCTAAATTTACAACTGTAAATCTACAAGTAGGCATGCTCAGGTAGGTATCGCTCCAAGCGTAGATGGTCTGAAAAGACTTTAATATAAACGGAACATGCTAAAGAACTGCTTAAGCGGAGAATAGAGTTTTCACGGTTTTTCTACGAGATCTGTATTAAGTAACTAGGTATTAGCTGTGACGAATGTGGGGACCGGCAGCCACCACTTGATTATTATGTAGCTTTTGGAACTTAAAATATACATTTGGAACATAATGGAATAATCAAGTTATATTTTTCTAGCAACTATATGTTTGAACTTTCGATAGGATATACCTTTGAAAGACGTAACCCACTGCGCCTTTGAAAGATGTAATCAACTGGGCCTTTGAAAGATGTAACCAACTGGGCCTTTGAAAGATGTAACCAACTTGGTCTTTGAAAATTGTAACAAAGTCTTTGATATTCTATACGACGCCTGAGGTAAACAATTACAAAACCTCACGAATTTTAATTTATCAAGAAACTGCCAGACGAGGACTGAGCGCTTTTGAACAACGGGACCTATTTATAACTTCATAAAAATGATTAAAATACAATTTACCCCACCCCGCATCTTTACATAGTCGAGGTGTAAAGACGCATATGGCATAGTACATGTGAAATTATTCCCACTATCCGAATGTACTGTCAAACTAAAAGGACCAAGGTTTCACCCTTATTGTAAATCGTACCGACAAGACCTTCTGCCTGGATAGAGATATTCAAAGAACAAAAAAATAACGATCAGCCCTCTGCAACTATGTCTACCTAGAAAATGTTCTTGCAGTAAATCAAATATAAACAAAAAATATTTTATTTACTATTTTATAACAAGAAAAAATTACATTTATGGAAAACTTATTTAATCATATATCTTCAGCGGTCGCCCTGTGAGAATGTGAATTGAGAGGACGCCTGCTCTCTTCGTCGGAACCGTAGATCACGTCCTCGTCGGAGTCGTTGATCATAGAGAAGGCGGGATTGTCTTTGGTTATGGCGGTTTCTGGAATAAATACATTTAAACAAAAACACCGCTTAGTTTTTTTTATACATACAAAAAAGACGGGCGGATGGTAGAATCTTGGCTTAATAAATAAATATATAGTCACCGTTCACGGCGCCGGTGCCGGGCGAGAACAGGTACGCCATGACGTACGTCTTGAAGTTAAAGAGGCCGTACATGGCCATGAAGGGCGCGGAGGTGTCGTAGCGCACCGCGGGCTGGGCGGCCCAGTGGTCCTGCAGAGCGGCCGGGCCCCAAGCGCGCAGGCACAGCGCCAGCGCCACCAGCGTCACCGTGCTCACGATCAGGGATATGCAGCGGAGACGGACGTCTGGAATGGTGTTCACGGTTGACTTATGATGCTAGAGTGGTGTTCACGTATCACTTATGGTGCACTTGTGGTTGCGGGATAATTCCCACTTAAGGGATAATAGCAATCGGTTTCCCAAATATCGCAGGGTTGAGTCTTGCAATTGCTTTGTTCATACAATAAGTTTATTTAAAATTTTAATACTTTTTCAGATCAAGATTCCGTATAGGTAACAGTGGAGTGGAATTATTTTTGATTTGCATTTTTTACCCCGTGTTCTTAGGTCACGAAAAGAAATATCTAGCTGTAGACATTATTTTGTATGTATTTTTATTAATAATATATGCATGGTATTAGTAAGGGAACAGTTGAGACGAGAGCCGCACAGCTGTTGACATTAACATGTGACGTTTCCTCGTTTCCGGGTGTAGATGCCACGTGCCCGCTTTGCTGGATCTTCTGCTGCTTCACATCCAGAGAACTACCGCATAATTGTTTCCGGTCCACTGGAGTAGTCTTACGGTGCTCATAAAACGTCCATGAAGTACATATCAGTGTTGAAGACAACATTCTTTATTATGTGAAAGACAGCACCGCTCACTACTACTATTGAAAATTCCAAAGGAGAGTTTTCCAATAGATGTAAATTAAATCTTGTTCAGTTTCATCCCCAGAAAATACAAGTTTGCAAGTTTACTGCTAAAAAAACCCTATTCTTCATATAGGCGCTACTCAAGAATACTCCCCTCAATAACTGGCCAAGCATCGGGGTATTAGGAATGGATATATCAACCTATTGTCAGTTTTGCGGTTGCGATCACCTGCCCGCGCGGGCAAGACCAAATTGTCCACGTCACCACGTCACGCGTCAATACACGAATACATAAATACACGAATTCAGTTGTTGACGTTATTTTTTTAAGATCCTTAATATACTATTAGGGACTGTATACTAACGGTGGGGGGAGCGCCCCTCGGCGTCCAGTTCCTCACAGATGGATGACCGATTTTGTAACCTAACCTAACCTAACCTAACCACCGTAACGAAGTACCGGGCAGCCGGTTAGAGACACTGAGTCTTAACTATACTATACGTTAACTGCGATTTCTGCATTTTTTTTGTTGGATTGCCAAAGTTCTTAGAAAATGGTCATCAGAACAAATGCACTTTACGATGACTGGGCCAAATCTACGGATTCTGGTCACTACGATCGGGAACCGTTGATTTGGATGCGGAGGAGTCGACTCTGATGGTCGGCTCTTCCGCAAGTGACTCCGGTCAGTCCAAGGGTTTTCGAATTGCTTTTGGATAGGCGGTGCTCTCCGCCTCTCTCTTTTTATCCTGTTCCTCGTTTACGGGAGATTGCTACAAATGAATAGAGGTCAATGTTGGAAAAGGGTCAAGAAAAGGCTCCTCAACCCTCCCAGACGGCACGGGCGGTCTAGCCTGCAGCGAAGCCCCCTATTCCACAGATTGAATCCTTCTCTGCTTGCGCGTTCGACAGTTCCCGATAGCAAGGAAGTCGGGAATATTGTACCCGAGCTGTGGGGTGTCACAGATCGTTCCCACGCCCTCGTGCGTGTACTGCTATGAAGACGACAACGGCGAGGAGAGGAGCTTCACTGAGGGGGCCAGGCTGGCAACCTAAGGTGCTAAGTTGGTGGCGGACCTTATAGTGCTGCTGGGACTCAGGGTTTCTGTCATGAAGACTGAGGCCTTGTCGTTCCACGGCATCGGCAAAAAATTTTATTTGTCTTTTTTACATTATGTCTATTAGGTAAGTTACACGACAAGGAGACAAGTACAGCGGAGCGGATGATGGATAAGGTTTCGAGATGTCTTTATGACGTACCTACATCTTTTATAACATGGGCTCATGTAACTAGTTTAACATTTATTTCATTCATCTAACGGCTTTAGATATTAAGGGTATCGGTGTTATTGTCATCGTAATAATTAAATATATAAAATACAGGTTGACGCATAAGTTAAGTGTACGGTTCAAGCACTCACCAAAAAATGGCATATTTCGTAAATCGCTATACGCTTTCACTATGAGCACCAGCAGGTACGAGAAGTACACGGCCACGGCCACCAGGAACACCACCTTCACCGCCTGGAACTCGACGCCCAGTGTCAATCAAAATATTTAATAATTATTGAATACGAGACCGGTATTTTTATAAAGTAGAAATGACTTATTCGTACGTACCGGATAATTAGGACTCATGTAGTAGTTGAAGGTGGGGTCGTAGTACCCGCTGTACTTCTGCCACAGCGCGAGGACCATGGCCGGCGCCCACATCGACCCCACTACCACCACTTTCAACAGATAGAACGAGATGAAGCCGCGCTCGTTCTGAAAACAAAAAGATACTCAGTCATTTAATTGTCATTTAATTCACACAGCCGGGTACATTATTTATTAGTACATATATTTTAATAATTTACTACAATATGTATATCTTGAGCATCGTCACAAAAACGTATTATATTCAAACAAGCGGGCGCTCCGGGCCCGCCGCGAGTACTCTGAGCCACGACCCCGCGCGGACCTCGTCCCCGTCGAGGCGCTCCGCCTCACGTCTCACGTCGCCTGTGAACTTTCCTTAGTCGAGATGTCAAATTTAAACAATATACAAATCGGACTCAATTTCTAGATATAAGCAAAAATAATGAGTGAATAGTAAGAGTACAGAGTGACGGGAGCACCTGTCTCAGGCCGTGGTAGAGGGCGAGCCACGACAGCAGCACGCAGGCCAGGAACGTGGTCTGGAACACCACGTCCATCAGCGGGGCGAAGCACCCCGGGGACACCAGCCGCAGGGGAAACAGGGGGTCTGCGGCGAGGAGCACCTTACATTTAGTACTTAAGTGATTAAGTAGATACCTAGTAAGTCGGTAAGGCGGTGGCTAAGTAAGGCGGTCTAGTTATTAAGTGATTCTATTCAATAGAATTCATTTCGTTATCTTTCCAATCCCGGTCCTTGCTCCGAACTAAAAATCCACAGAATGAAGATTTCGTTTCCGTGGCGAAGACAATTGAAATAATTTCGATAAAGATTTTAGGAGGGAAGAGTTGCGACGCGTGCTTAGAGGGTTTCGGCGACGATAGAAAATTAAAGGTCAGCCATTATTTATCAAGGTATTTTTAAAACACCATCTAAAAACCGGCGCCACGAGGGCCTTGTGTACTTTGTAGGGATATCGATAGTTTTGGATTTTAGGGTTAATTTAAAAGAATACACCCACCATTGTACAGCAACAGTAGAGGCAACAGTACAGAGAGCCACTTCTGCTCGATGGCCCAGTCCTGCGTGGAGTAGCGCCGCAGCGAGTGCGCGAACCAGCACTGCGACAAAACAGGACGAGTTGACCGTCGACCCCCCTCCCCCCTCTTGACCGAGACGGGGTGCGGTAAGGGCTATTATTGTCCCCCTCGAGAAGACTTGATTGTGACCAATTTTTATTTTCATAAAAAATAAGTTCATTCGCGTCTAAGTAAGACACCCTATTACGACTTTATTTTTGTAAGGTTTGTCATTTTGTAGTCTATAGAATACTTTTTGTGGAAATTATTTAAAATCAATGTCTACTAATATTTTAAATGCGAAAGTAGCTTTGTCTGTCTGTCTTACGCTTTCACGCCTAAACTACTGAATCGATTTTGATGAAATTTGGTATAAAGATAGAATTGACCTTGAGGAAGGACATAGGAACATACTAAAAGTATGTCCTTCGAAATGTCCTTATTGCGAAAAATGGGGGAGAAGGGGTTAAAAGAGGGGAGGAATGTTTGTATGGAAATTCGTTATTATTAAGGATATAACAGCGAAACTTTGAATTTAAACACTTTGTAAGAAATAAAGGACAAAGGCTATTTTTTATCGCGAAAAAAGAGTTTAATAAGAGAAGGGTTTAATGAGAGACTTTTTATTTTTATTTTCAGCAATAAAGATGACAAAATATTTCTTTAAATAATATACTATAAAAACAACGCGAATGTGCTTTATTTAACGAAATATAACGGAATTTAGTTTAAAAAATCGAAAAATTACATATAAAAAATAACAACTACTATTCATACTAAATATGACATAATATTTCTTTATGTATATGAAAGTAAACATATAATTTATTCAGTACGAATTTATGACAAATTTTCGGCTTTTAGCGCTCCTTTGCAATAAAAAACTTAAACTAAGAATAATCTCATATTTTGATTTTCATCAATCTATTCTAACATTATAGAGAGGTAAAGTTTGTATGTTTGTGGGTTTATTATTTGCTTGCTGTTGCCCGCGACTCCGTCCGCGAGGACTTCCGACCACAGGGCTCGTAAGAAACTCCTTCGCTCCAACTTTTTTGATCAACATTATTTCAAAATTATTCTCCTAGAAAAGCTCTGTAATGATATCAAGGAAATAATATAATACCTATCTAGTGTGTATTCCAAATACAACCAATCCAATATGAAGGTTATTTCTAAATATTGTTTAAGACATTTATAGATTTGGATCTTCATAGTAAGTTAACCAAATCTTAAATATTTAGATATAACTTTAATGTTGAATCTAGGCTATATTATATCATACTCTGGAAATATTAATAGGGCTTTTCGTGTAGAACAATTTTGAAATAATGTTGACCAAAAAAAGATCGAGCGAAGGAGTCCCTTATGAGCCTTGTGTTCTGAAGTTCTCGCGGACGGAGTCGCGGGCAACAGCTAGTGTGCAATAGATTACAATACAAGTACGAGGACTCTTCTATCGGCTGCCGGTATTACAACAAGTGGACACTCACCGCCACGGCGAAGGTGCTGAGGAGGAAGATGAATCGAAACCAGGTCTCCATCTGCGTGAACACTGGGTTGTAGGTTTTGAACTGAAATAGACAAACACAGCCCCGATGTACTAGTTGTCTCTGTAGTGACCGCCATCAACTCGTACCAAGTGTACTGTTGCCAAACGTAATACTCACGTAGAATATAATTTCACGTATATTGTACCGCTTGTGGAACTCCTCGAGCCCATAAAAATGTACGTTGAGCACGTAGTGCGTGTACTGCAGCGCGCCGAGGTGGAGCACCAGGACTTCCTCGCACAGCTGCCTCTTGCACTTCAAATGTTGTGTTCTGAGTCAGGTTACAAATAACAAGGTTAAAAAAAAGAGAAGAGTCTATTAATAAATCGCCCACAAAGCTTACGTTAAAAAATGGAGTTCAGTTCTTCTGGAGTTCACTTTTCTAAGATTTTTTATATTACAATACATATAATACTCATTCTTATTGATGGTACAAATGTATTTATTTTGTTTTTGTATCTTTCAAAGCATATTTTCCTCAAATATCTCATACATAGAAGATCCCCTTTTTGAACTAATTGTCACGAAATCTTTGGATCTATAAGGCTTTTGACTTGAAATATTCCTCACGTGGTAGAGGTCAGTTAAGAACGGATTATACGAAATTCCGCCCACAAAGCGGCTTGAGGGGATGTAACAATAAAAAAATCACACTCTTAATATATTGTTCCTATAGACTTGAAATTTGGTAGGCATCTTTAAATTTATAGCTCCTATAACGGTATAACTTGACCAGATTATTCTTCTTTTTGGGATGATTTAATTTACTAAAAATTAATTTCATGATATTCCCCCATATGACTGTGCGGGGGCGATACAAATAAAAAATATATCTTCCAATCTATAGCTCTAATGTTTATACTTGATAATTTGAATGTATAATGAATATTGCTTATGGTTAAAGTAAAGGTCAGATCAAAACGGATTTTGGGAAACTCCGCTCGCGAATTTTATGGCGGGATGTAATATAATCTAACTTTCTGGAGAATGGATAAAGAAGTTTCTTATGAGCTCTGTGTTCATAAGTCCTCGCCACCAAGTCGCGGGCAACAGCTAGTATATTTATATGATTTTCTGTAATTTCCTTCTTTATTGTACCGTCTATTGGTTGTATGTTAGAGAATGCTATTCAGCACTCGGCTACTAGCTACTTTCGGAACAATAGATATTAAATAAATTAATTACGTGACTTCCATGTCCTAAATATGAATTTCCAATTAAAGAAAAAGACGTATCCGTTGTGTGAGATCAAGTGAGTTTAGTTTTTCTAATAATACATTTGAAATCTTAACGAGTGTTACCTGTTAGTAGCGTCCGACTCCGACATTAGAGTAGTCGTGGTGTGGTCGCTTAAAACACCTTCTATGGATATACTTATTTGAAAGCTTTTGTCGAATATCTCCTCTGAAATATAAATAGCATTTTAGACTGGTACGAACGTTATTTTTGAGGTAATAATTTAATTAGTAATCACAAAAGCTCAGGACCGGTACAGATAAACAAAACAAGCAAAACCTAACTGGACTTACTATGAAACTTCTTAGTAAATTTTAATGTAATTCTGCCGACGTGTGATATTTGATATATATCGATCTAGAACATTTGTAACAACGGGAAAGGTAAACATGTCGGCCTTCTGTATTATTTACCTTTAAAAGTTAAAGTTAAAGCTAAATAAAAACCATTACTTCGGTTACTGGACATCACCGGTTACGGAGTAAGAAGCATAGTGCCAAGAAATTAATTTTAAAAAATCGGTATCGCAATAAAAAGAAATAGGGAGAAAATATAAAAACATGAATAACATTTTCCCAAACAAATACAGCCGCCATGTTATATCCCTACCATCGTCATTATCGGTGAGTATCTCGGCCAGCAGCCACAGCTGCTGCGCGCGCGCTCCCAGCGCGGGGCTCCGCAGGCGGAAGGGCCCGGGGCCCATCGCGCTGGCGTTGACGACACTAGACACCGACGTCGTCGCCGTGGGGGACGGACCTTTCCAAGGAAACTATATAAATGTAGTGCCTTTGTATAGTCTGCTACACGCTTAGGGTTGTTGCTTTATACAAAAGAGAAAAAAAACAGATATCATGTAATAACTGACAAGTTTATGTTGTTTATATTGATATATGGAACCTATTAAAATGTGCTAGTTTTGGTTGATCTTACTGTAGCTGCTTATATGCTGCTGCATACCTAAATGCCCACGCTTATACTTCATCTCCTCTACCCAAAGGTTGTCTGGAAGAGACTGCTCTTCAGCAATAAGGCCGCCTTGTTGTACTATCTTTATATTTTGTTTGTTATTGTTCTTTTTTAGTGTTTTGTTTTGAGTACAATAAAGAATATCGTATCATATCATATCATATGTATATACGAGTAGGTATCGTATTTGAAAAACTCGCCACTAAAATAATTAACAGTAAACTATAATAGTTTTTTTTACTCTTTTGCTTCAGCTATTACTAAAATTAATTGATTTTGTCCTATCGAAGAAATTTCGCAGACTTGGAAATATTTAAAGTAAGAGTAGGTATCGTTTGAAATTTTTGGTCTCGATTGAGAACGGAATTTTATATTTTTAATGTAACCCAACATTTTTGTTTCAAAGACAGTCTAGATTTCGAAAATTTACAGACTGGAACTAACGCTTTTTATATATGGACGACTTGCAAATTGACTGTCCTATACAATTATTACAATTATTGTTAAAAAGAGAAATATTTTTTGGGTCACGCTTTCGATTGCCCGTCATGGTGCTTGCCGAGTGACGACCAAAATGCGTGCATACCTACTCATAAGTACAAGTTAAAAAAATACAACTACGTGACAAAAACCTAAGACCCCCGCCCCAGTGACCAGGCCTGGTATCTTCAACCCCTCCCCACCCCGCCTCCCCAAACGAGTCACGTAATATGAGTACATTTCCTTATCTCACTCGAGACAAAAATTAGATAATATAATATATACCATATCTGAGTGAGATGTTACGAAATAATAAAAATTCACCGTAATACAGTGTTCACGGTGCTACAATTTAATTAATAAAAGTTAGTTCAAATAATTAGAAATAGACACTTGTCTGAGAAAAACCATTATAGGCTTAAAATAACTACTTATAAAAAAACAATAGTCAATAACGATTAATTGATTCGAATCTGTTGTCGTTGTTTAAAAAATGAATTTAATATAAAAATTATACTATAGAGGTTTTACAATTTTGTCAGCAGTAAAGAGTAATACAATTACAGAGGCAGGGGTCCATCAGCTGCGTGTCACGCTTAATTGTAAACTATGCTATGTTTTTAATAATACGTTATTAACATCTACATTTCAATATATATTTGTACATACCTGCTAACCCTATAAATATACCAAGACCGAAGCAAGCAAAAAATGCTATAAAAACCATTACGAACTCTCCTTTGTGCATTGAGTAAATCCTCATTTGAACAGATCTGGAAGAAATAAATGAAATAAATACAAAATATTAAAGACACTGAATCAGTGAACGAGTGGTATTATTATTAAATAAGATATTTTAACTATAGTCTACCTTTCGCAACGGTCGTGGTGATACGCAGGAGCAATATACTTATTGAATTCGCTAAATAAATCACTAAATTGTGATAGGGTGTTACGAATTTTGTAATTCCATCCGCCAGAAGGCAGATGGTACGAATATCCTACATTTGCAGTATCCATAATTGTTTTTAATTAACATACATACTACAGAAGAAATTACACAATAATATGTTATAAAGTAATTAAACACGCAAATGACGTTGTATAAAACGCAAAATATAACAATAGTGTCCCAATACAGCACTTGTTTACAAGCATTATTGATTTTCGCGGGGCTTGCCATATCTACGCCATATTGGGATAAAATGACGTGGCACAGGATGTTTAAAATATATAATGATGTGGTATTTATAAAAACAAAATATTATATTTTAACCTTTATTTTGCATCATATAATATATTATTACAGAGTATAGACATACCACCAAAATAGTAATTATCACGCACACAATATAAACGTTCTTTTAGCGAATGTAGTCTTTATTTACAATGTTTTTTTTTTAATGGCGCCTATTTTCATTCTTTCCGGTTTGATGTTGTTGCAACATTTATTTTTGCCGCATCTGTCGTAGAGTTTGTTTCATATATGTAAATAAAATTATGTGGTTTACATTACCTTATAATAAAAGATTCCCACTGACTGAAAATGTAAATAGGTATAAGATTAATTTATTAATTAATAATTTATGCTTATATAATTCAAAATTCCATATTATTGACACACACATATTATGTTAGTAAAAAAAAAAAAGATTATATTTATTGTTGCTTATCAATTACATGTTTGTTGCTGCGCCTCCCCAGAAAGTCATCATATGATATTTGTGTTGGGAAAGCCTCGCTCTTCTAATGTGTACATAATTAGTAACCAATTTATTTTACAAAGAAAAGAATAAAACTGTATATTCAAGTGATTGTGTGTTGGGTTGGTTGGTTTGTTGATTGGTTGTGTGTGTGTGTGTGTGTAGGGGTGTGTGAAGAGGTGTGTGGTGTGTATGAGTGTGTGTGATGATTTACATCAGATTTATTTGCCTATGCATTTATACTTATCTTTAATATACTACACAATACAACTATAAACACATAAATATAAATACCTATTTGAACTTAGAAGTTACATTATACTTAAGTGTTTTTGTTACTGAGCCATTCTAACAAGGATTTTCGACTTCAAGATAGTTAAGAGAAAAGAGCCATTCAGTCAATCTTACCTTACAACCATAGAGGTTCGTAGGGTAGATTTTAAGTTTACGATTTATTTTATTATGTACAATAGGGGCTCGGGTAATATATTGCCGGCTGGCAAAAACTGTACGTACTGGATAAGTAGGAGCCACAACAGTATTACCCCGTCTTTTGTTCAGTTTGATGTGATCAAGTGGTAGAGTTTTGTGGTATCTTAGGTGGTAAGATATACAGCTTTCTAGCAAACAGAAACTTAGTGAGTTTGTATATGGTTTCGGTAGAAAACCTAAAGGGCTTACAGTGCATTACCTTGAATGACCTCTGTGCCCGCTCTAAATCTAGGAATTGGAATATATTATCACAGACTGGGCTAGGGCACTATATATCCTGTTCAGAAGCTCAGTACTCATGACGTGTCAGCATTTTGGAGATTGCAGAGATTGTTGATAAGTTGATTAGAATTGATAAGATTGTTGATAAGAATTGATAAAATTGTTGATAAGTTGATAAGGTTAGTAATTTTTGTAAAGTGACTCAAGGTAGGTTTTACCTATCTTCATAAATTGAGAGACAGGTAGCTGTATCTCTATCATATTTCTCTGCCCATATCGGTTTATATTTCATTCTATATTTATTCTAATATAAATAAGCTTCACAATGGCTATAGATATTTACGAATATTAATATTGCAGCAATTAATAATTATTTAAGAAAAACAAATAAATATTGTTTTTCTTGACTGAGAAGAATGATAATGTAAGCTACATCAACCTCTTACCTGGTGCAACAGAATATCTAGTGTATGAGATATAAGGAGTTGGATATTTAGTTATTTATGAATACTTATAATTGTATATTTTTTTTTTGTATTAACGGGCACTGGCTTAAAAGTGAAGAAATAATGTTTTATGTCAATAATCACCAGGTTGGTAGTCAACAGAATTAATTCCATCCATTCCATCAAAACCAACAAGAAAACTAATTTAAAAAATAAAATAACTTTTGTACCAGTAACTGCAGATCCTATAAGTAAAATGTCTATACATACAAAGACATTATTGCGCCATACTTGGCATTAATATTCAATAATGTTATAGGTTGCGGTATATTCCTTGATCTAATAAAACATAGAAAAATAATACCACTAATATTTAAATCCTGCAGTCTATTAGATCCAGCTAACTAGAGACCAATTTCAGTGTTATCCACATTTATTAAGATCTTTGATAAAATTATCCTTACTCAATCAGTTGGATATTTTAATAAAAATAACCTCAAGCATAAAAACCAGTTCGGTTTCACTCCCGGTCACTCAACAACAGGTGCTGGTATTGAGTTATTGCTGAATATTTATCAAGCCTGGGAAGAAACAATTTCAGAGAAAATAAAATTATGACTGTATACAATCAATATATGTATTTATGAGATCTTAATCTATGTATATATGAATATTAATAAAAAAATAGGAAATTCCTTTAAGGTTAACTGTATATGTTTTTACAATAAACTTCCCAATGAAGCCTTAAATTTCTCACGAAATAAATTGAGTTTATATGATAAAAGAAAATTGATAAAAAAATCCTATTATAGTGTAAAGGATTACATTAACGACGGTATGGCCTGGGAATATATTGTGTTATAGCCATTAACTAGTAACCTGCGTAAGTTGTTTGACGTCGTTCATCACACCGTTCCCTTAGAAGTCACTACTATTGGCAGCGTTGGGGGTCGGGTCGCCCTCCCTCCCTCAAATATCGCGAAGGGGGTGATGGCTGACCCTTGCGTGATGCTCGTGTCGACCTCCCTCCCTCAAATATGGCAAAGGGGGTGTTGGCTGACCCTTGCGTGATTCTCGTGAACGGGTGCTGCTTGCGGTGAGTGGTCGTGTGGCTGGCAACGGTTTTTGTTTTTTTTTATTTCTTGAACCAGCAAATTGATTGGCCTTCCCAGCGAATTGATTGCGATGGTTCTAGTTGTTCCTAAATTGCTCATTTCATATTAACGTTTGTGAAACAGTGACCACATTCAAGAAACACCCCCTGAGTTTGATGTGTGGTTCTGCTCAGAGCAGGGCGCGGGTGACGTGACGACGGACACGACTGATCACTGCTAATTATTCAAAATTATTTAAATTTTAATGAGAAACCAATAGGAATAGGAAAATAAGCAAAATGCAATTGAATGATTATTGTTTATTTAATAAATTTTAATATTAGAAAGTACGTTTTGTCGAATACAGTAAATGTAATCATAATACGAAACGAATTACAACATAGGAACTTTTAAAACATTTATACATTAAAAATAAGATTTAAATATAATAAAAGATTATTAAATATGATAATATAAGAGATTTAGAAGCACAAGAACAGAAAATATACTTCAAGAAAGAGACTTTTAGTTTAATAAAAATATATGTAAAAAAAGTAAATATGTTCTCTTAAGAAAAATAGATTTGGCACTATTTGTATCCTAATTGATAAGTTTATAAAACTGAAATAATAGATTACACTTAAAACGACATAGTATATTGAACTTGTGACAGCTCGTTGATGTTTTATATCTCATTTAACTGTTGATTCAATCTTAAGAGAGCTTCAAATATGCGAAACAACTTAAAGACAGACATCTCTTACTAATAATAACTTATCCTACATTTCTATTAACAAATATTTCAGAACTTCATTCGTTTAAATTGTTTTTTCATTTTAATTTAAGTTTTTAAATTTAAATGTATATGTAATGTTACACAGTGAAGTAGTGTAGGTGAGTGTGTGTGAGTGTGGGTGAGTGTGTGTGAGTGTGGGTGAGTGTGAGTGAGTGTGTGTGAGTGTGGGTGAGTGTGGGTGAGTCGTCTGTGAGTGTGTGGCCGCGAGACACCTCGACTCACACCAACTACTCGTTATTAACAATGTACATTATAAAATCAACAACACATTGAGAGACACTTACTAACTTTGTTATTTTCGTTTTGTTATATATTTTACATGTTTGTTTTTTTTAGTTTTTTAATGATATATTTACATACAGTATATACTAAATATGTGACTGTTGTAAAGAACAATTATGGAATATGTACTTCTTCAGCTAGTAGTTGCATTATTGATTCCTGTACTGTTTTGAGTTACAGTTGTGAGTGTCGTTGGTACGTCGGTCGTGTTCGAGCTGTGTCCTGTAACAACATTCAAATATTCTTAACGCTTTGTACAGATAAATATAAAAGTAGAAACTTTTTACACAGATACGGTTTTTTTTTATAAACTTAATGAAGTAATGTTACATTATATTCATCGACATATCTAGCACTTTCAGCAAGAAGCAAGAGTAGTGTCTTTTTAAATGTTTGATAATCTAGAAAATCTTTTCTTAAATAATTGAATACAAATAGTATATTGAAGTGGTGATATAATGTAGTGCCCACCGGTGACGAAGTCCCTGAGCCAGCGGGTGACGGCGGGCGCGTGCTCCCTGCGCCAGGCCACGCGCAGCGCCGCGGCGTCCGCTATCTTCCGCAGCGTGTGCGAGGCGGGCTGCAGCTGCCGCTTGCGGGACAGCGCGAACCGCTTGAACTGGAATATAGGGATACAAGTTATTGCTAGGGAGAGGATGAAGTACTTGAGTGCGACGACCGACAAAGGACGGACACGTCACACGTCAATCATATTATTATTAAGAGGTTACTAACCCTCTCCAGTTCGTCGACGGTGGTAATAAACCCAAAGGCGCTATTAAGCACTCCAGCGAACATAAACGAGTCCATTTCGTTGAATCTTTTGTAGACTCTATCGAAATTATCTATCAGGAAGTCCTGGGCTATCCTGGTGCCGACCGGCGCGTCCGCGCTCCACGCGGACAGCGCATATTGACTCGGGATCTCGGAGAGACTCCTCTCTAACAATCTGAAAGAGATAATATACGCGGTGATACATTTTATATCCGTTGTATCGATGTATGTGAGAAGTGGTGTCGGTCCCAGCGCACTGCCCTCTGGAACTCCGACATCAAATGAAAAAAAAAACAAAGGATGTCATATAAACATATGTTATAATTAAAAATAGCTGATAATATATTTACTCTACGTTTCGTGTTATTTTAAATACACCATATTTCTGATAGTATTTGATACTTACAATGTTAGTAACGATGGATCTTTGGTGCTCGGTAAGTTGGATATTATCAGATTTTTTATATTAGCGTCTGTGGTGTTATGAAACACATTCCACATTATATCAAATTCTCGTCGACCGCCATTTTTGATCGCCATGTTATAAACTATCGAGCGGAGGTGACTCGGAATTCTGAAAATAACTTTAATTTAGAATAACATAGTATAACGTTACATGAAGGGTCGTTTTTGTAGTGGCTTTGTGACCTGTATTTGTACGTCATCCTAAATTGAAAATAATCCATCTCTCACTAATCACCTTCTCCATCTCTCAAGAATGCAATCATCTGCAAGTGTCCATACTGTACTGTCGCGAGGGTTATAAAATGTTATAGACTTACGGGTTATCAGTGATGTTAGTTCTGGAGGCCCACGCGTCGAACTGTTCCCTGGTCCACTTCAAGCAGCGCGGAGACTCCACTAAACACTCCCATAGCACTAAGTTCTCTATTAACAGTGACTCGTTGTCATCTTTGGGCCGCTCCAGGCCGTACTTCAGACGCTTCAGTTGCTCTTTAAGGATTATTCTCATGTAGTCCTGGTAATGAGTACATCTTAATGTTTTACTTTCTTCGAAGATGAAACGCACAAGCTCTCAATAACTTCGTCTCAGCAATAACAATGGCTTCAATTGTGAAAACAGTTTAATATATTCTAGAAGTATTGATCAATAATTTAATAGATTGACTGATGTCTACGGTGGTTCAACAGAGGTTGCTATTGTTTGTTTATTGTTTTGATGAGAGGTACGTTCAGAGCTGATTGGACACTCACCTGGAAATACATATACCCAGAGGTTGCCTTCAAGTTATGACTCAGAAACGCCATATTATTCAATAATAGATCCCAAACAAGTCTAGATTCTTCTCCGTCAATGACGCATGTGGTTAAACCCAAGGCGTAGCTGTAGTTGAGTTGGTTGGTTTTAGCCAAGTTGAAGGCGTCGTCTATGAGCTGGGCCTTCGCTATGGGGCTCTTCAGCAGGCCCTTCTTGAGAGCGGAGCTCAAAAGTTCCCAATTCTTTTGATCGTAATTGACTCGGTAGTAACCTAAAATATTACATGGTTTATACATTTATATATTTTCAAAAATAAAAAGTTAATTTAAAGACGTGGACGCACAACTCGCACGCGTGTTATGTATGTGAATGTGTATTAAAAAGAGACAGACAATACGATAAATTGGAATGCACAAAAGAGTCAGCAATACTCACCAATGGCGTCAACATTGACGTAGAGATATTGCGTGTCGTCGAGGTCGAGGCGGGTGGTGACGGCGTCGTCGGTCAGGAACAGCTTGGGCTCCGTGCTGCTGGCGCTGCCGTTAGCGACCGAGTAGCTGATGGGGATTTGCCACTTTTGGGATTTTATCTCAATATTTTTATTGCTTGTAAATAGTTTCTGAAAAATAACTTTTATATAACTGATATATGTTTAAATGGAAACATACAAATATATATATATATATATATTGTCCAAGTCAATCTGCCGAATAATTGCTTCTATACACAGAAAACTTACTCTCCTCTAGATTATTGACTATTATATAAACACATTAGGCAAGCAGCACGCGGAGCTACTGCCGCGAGCCCGTCCGCGCTCACCTGGGTGAAGATGACGTATCCCGTGTCGTAGTTCCGCAGCACGCTGACGACGGGGTACCCTGGCTGTCTGGTCCACGAGTTCATCAACTCTACCAATGAAATTCCCTTCAGATTTGGAGAGTCCTTCGTAGCCAGAGACATGGCATGCCACAGGTCGTTCTCTTCTGCATTCTTGTATTTCCTGAAATAATTCAATCAGAAATATATAGAGTGCAATCCTCATATAACAAACCTCAATAGAACGACTTCCTCTTAGTATTGTTAATTAACGTGTGATGAACCCAACAACACACCATCGTCTTTGACGTGGGACGTACAGAGGGGAGGGGGGGGGAGACAGATTGTAGACATGACGTTCAGACAGGGAAAGTATTATATATAAAAAAATTAGAACTGTCAATGTCAGAGGTGGGGCAAGATGCGTCACGGGTGGGACAGGTATATAAAATACTTTCTTATCTTCATTTAAAACGAAACAAAATCAATACATAAACGAAACATCAAAAGCAATAAATTAAGTAGAGTTCATTTATTATAAATTAATTTAATTCATTTACGGCGTTTTCAATAGTACCACTGTGGCTACATGAGGTCCCCCCGGGGTCACGCACGTAGCAGTCCCCCAGCACAGGCTTACAGCACACGGACATTTCTCGAGCAGACCCTTACCACTCATTGGAAAGCCTGCTCTTTTTTTTGCTATACTCTCAACTAAATAATTAAAATTGGCGTGATATTTACACACACAGACGTCGTGAGACATTTGATGGACGAGGCTCGTACAACTTATTTTTATGCTAAATGTAGGATTTTCATCAATAGAAAGAATCCTCCTGTTTCTTTATTTTTAACAGATTTGACATCTTTAATACCTGGCGATTGACGACTTATACCATCACTCTGATAAAAGTCAACGACTGTTTCTTTATTTCCAACATTTTATTTTGCTTTAGAGTTGGTTTTTCTGCGGGCTCTTAGCGTTGTTGAAGTTATCAAAAATGATTTTGCGTATGACCGCTAATTTCTTGCTTGGACTTGATGGCAGTGTTCTCTCGACTCCAGCGACTGCTTCCCCTCGAGTCGGCACACAGGACCGTGCTCCCACAGACGAAGGTCTGCGCTTGTCTTCTCCGGTGTCACGCAATGATTGGGCGCGTGTATGTGTTTTACCCATTGTTCTAAAAAAACAAACGAATCATGAAAAAAATAACAATTTAGCATACATAACAATTGAAAAATATAAACTATGTCTAAAAGATACTTTAACGAGCCGCTTGCCCTGGAGAAGTAAAAACTAAAAACTACGTAAGGAGTGTCCCGCCCGCTGAAGACGAAATGGTACAGTTGAGACTGCACGGTGGGACAGCCGTCTCATCTCTATAGAATCTCTGAAGATCAAGCACCATAGAAAACAACGAGCGATGTATGCCATTGTAACACACTACAATATAAAACTAACCTCAGAATCAGTAACTTAAAAATAAACTTTATGGTATGACGTCACGGGCGGGACGAGACAAACCATGCTCCGTTCATATGTTAATATTAGTGATACACTTACCTTTATTAATATGTCATTTCAAGTATTTTAAGCAGATGTGGTATGTCACTAATACAAAAAACACGTTTGTTTTTCCCGCGGAGTAGACAAAATAGACTTTATAGTGTTGCCACCATTGAAAACAAATATTACATTTAAAAAGTTTCAATTGAAATCCTTTTATTAACACTAAAAAGATATTAAAACAATTTTTTAGGGATCATTATGATTGAATGTCTGAAATGAAAAGTAATAATTAAATAATTAGCTTTATGATTTGATCCCGAAGTTCATTTTCACGTGGTTCATTCTCATAATATAAATATATCTTTAAGATTTTTTTATGAACAACCTCTATATAACGAATGTTGTTCACTCGAAACCTCTACGTGACGTCGCTATCTATGACCCTCTATGACCCTCTATGGCACTCTATGACCCTCTATGGCCCTCTATGACCCTCTATGGTCCTCTATGACCCTCTATGGCCCTCTATGGTCCTCTATGACCCTTTATGGCCCTCTATGACCCTCTATGACAGTACGTAATCCAGTGGCGACAGTATAACAACCGACCGCTCTCTGCGAGTTGTCGTATTGAGGTAGCACTGTATACGTTTCTTTAAGAAATACTGAAAAGTTGTTTTCGTGAGCAGTTTACAATAACTTAACTCACCAGAGATTCAAATAAATGACCAGTCCCTGATGGAACAGCTCTCCGGTGACGGTGTGGTTCAACATCCTGATCAAACTGGCGCCCTTCGAATACGATATTTCATCGAACTTCTGTGATATTTCCGACGCATCTGTAACTTGTTGAGACACAGGAGAGGTGTTCTTCAGAGCGTCCGACCTGAGGAGGTCCATCTTATCTCTCGTGAAGGATCCCAACATGTCCCATTCTGGTGCAATCTAAAAATGATATGGCCTTCATAAACCTTTACGGCAATATTTACTGACAGTATGAAGAGGTAAGATTGTAGCACTACTCAATACTGAAGACTTGAAATTTTCCTTGAAAAAAAAAGAGACTTCTCTCCACTTACATAATTCACTCCTACATACTCCATGTATGTGGCGAAGCCCTCATTGAGCCAGAGGTCGGTCCACCAGCTCATGGTGACGAGATTTCCAAACCACTGGTGTGCTAATTCATGAGCTACATCAATAGCTACATTTTGTTTCTCTCGGGGAATTCCTTCTGTTTCATCATATAATAAGGTTGTTTCTCTGTAATAAGGAAATTATATTTTAAGTATTAATTTTATCTCATTACAAAGGTTACAATATCAAGTGAAAAAAAGCCAAAATATTTCTACATTGGCAACTAATCTGCCACAGTTTTGTGTTCCATTGTCGCTCAGTTTTCACACTTACCTGAATGTGATTAGACCCCAGTTTTCCATGGCACCACTAGAGAAATCAGGTATTGCTATGAGATCCATCTTCTCCAAAGGATACGGTACTCCAAAGATACCCTCATAGAAAGACAATAATCTAGGCACTATGGTCAACGCGTAGTTGGCCTTGGATATCAAAGAAGGTCTGGTCCAAATTCTGATAGGTTTTGATATATTGTATATGTCAATGAAACTTGTCTCTACATTCACAAAGTCCGAGAGTACATAAGCAACTAAATATGTTGACATGTTCACAGATCTCTCAAAGTGTGTCCATTTCCAACCCGGGTTTGACAGCCTACAACAATTGTATATATAATATTAAAGCAAGCTGACAGAAAAATAAAAGGATACAGAAAAACATACAAAGTTATATTATGTATAAGTATACATAATATAACTTTGTATGTTTTTTGTATAAGATATACAATATGGTGAAATACTCACACATCCTCCTGAGTGGAAACTCTCATATTGGACAGCACAGACACATTCTGTTTGTGAGCAATACTTATCTCAAACTTTGCTTTGAATTCCGGTTCATCAAAGCATGGAAAAGCTGCCCTCGCTGAGGTCGGTTCAAACTGTGTGACTGCTAATTGCCTAAAATGAGTACTGACTTTAAATACAGTAATCATGTTTTCAGGTTTTAGACAAATACTTATGTTATAGGTTCTATATATGTATACAATAACTAAGTAATATTGCCAAAGGAGTCAATACTTCAGTTACTTACCTAACTTCATTATTTTCTGAATAAGTACTCTGGTAGAAGCCAGTCAATGAACTAGATATATTGCCTTTAAATGACAATTGTAGAGTGTAGTCCACTCCAGGAGTAAGTGGAGATCCCAGGTTTAAGATCAGACGATCACCAGAACTGAATGTCACTGAAGTTATATTTATATTCCTCACGTTGCTATGTGTTACCTGAGTATCTATTGTTGGTGCTGTTGTTAGTAAAGTGGCTGTATCATTTATTGTTTCTACCTTTGTAGGCATATCATTTATTGAAGTATCACTTGATATCAATCCATTAGTTGTATTGAATGCAGTTATATTAAATTCTTCTACAGTACCATTCTCTAGGTCTACTTCTCGTTTTACTTTTATTGTTTGTATTGTCTCAACTTTTTCATAAATTTGTTCAGTAAGTGTTAATTTATCCCCAATACTGAGGTCCTTCGAGTGCAGTATAACTTGATGAACCTTTTTATCGGCCTTTATAGTGATATATACATCTCCACTGAAGTTAGAGTTTTCTAAATCTGCTTTTATTTTTAATCTATAAAAGCTTGGAACTATATTTGATGGCAGGCGGAGATCTGGTGAAGGTGAGCTGCTTTGACCAAAGGGATCTTCTTCATCCCAAAAAACATCAGATTTTTGAGACATCTAGAAACGAAACAATTAAATTATTTTTCGGAACTATATGGAAACAGGTTTTATAAAAGTACATATACATTTAAACTTACGCTTTTATTTTCACAAACATTTAAACACAATAGTGCGTAAAATATTATGATATACATTTTAGCGCAAATAATATGTATTTACTGGGGCTAGATAAAACCATAAATAAAGGGTATTTCCTTTAGTTGTAGTATTATACGTTTTGATTTTTCCTATTATAATTTAGAGCATAATCTAGAGTTACACTTTCATCATTTATTAAATTTAGTCTTATTCAATAAAGACTTTTTTGCAACGAACGAATACGAAATACAAAATTCCCTCCAGAACAATTGTAATGTCAAGACTAAAATAAGCCGTCAAATGTAACGTCACCTTACTATGGCGTATTAATTTTACCAAATAACCATTTTCTCTAATCGTAATTTAGTCAAAGGTCAAATAGATAAGAATAGTGTTTTAACAATTTTGTAATCATATAAAAAACAATAAAAAATACTACTAAATTTTACAAAGATTTGTCAAAGAGAATTTAAAGAATTACTCATTTTAAATTCAGTCACAATTTCAAAAAAATCGTTCAAAGCTATTATTTGGTTAAAATTCTTCTGGCTTAGGTATAGGGCTCATAATAGCTATTGTTTTTTGGATTTGAATGTCAACAAAGAGATATTGGTATTTAACAAGAAAACAAATCAGGGATCTGTGGTTTTTCTTAACACGAGGCGAGTTTTACAACTTACCCTAAAATAAGTTATATAGTACACAATTATTCCAACAAGAACAGCAACCAGTACAGCAAAAATAAGGAACGTTACGCAAATGCAGGTAGATATAAACACGCCGCCTTTCCTTTTATAGTGTATATTTTGATCGCCTTGTGAGTCGTAGGCTAGAAACTGCTGTCGGCTAGTTGATAAAGGCATGGTGATTGCGAATTATTCTGAAACAAAATATTAAGATTTCATTAATTTGTTATCATTCTAAACTCAATTTATGAACCAGAGTCTTTACAGAGAACAACATAAATGTAGACATAGGATAAGAATATTTATGAAGCGATTTTAAGCATTTTAAATACCTTTTTTGTATGTCGAATAATTACTTCAGTGTCGGAATTGACTATTCTCTAACAAAAGGACGCCACTGACTCATTGTACGTCACGATGTACTGGTTATTATAAATGATTTATAATCTTTATCCAAAAAATTAATTGCCCCAACAACATAAACCTAGTCATACGGACGTCATAGCAACGTACACTTCATGTCCTTAATTAATTCCTACCACAAATGAAGTTTATTTATGTGAGGCATGAGTTGGTAAGATTTTCAAATACTTCAATCAAGTTATATAAATAAACGTGAACGTCTCAACTTAATAATCAAATTAATATTTTAAGAAACATATTATCATAAATTTATAACATATACTATGGAGTGCTAAGAAGCTTCGTCTCTGTTTTTTTTTGTGGAAATAGGAATGACGCTTAAAGGACGCCTATAATAAGTCTAAGGTACTTTTACCTTCTTGTAGGTAGTTTGACTATATGTATACGCATGCACTCGTAAACACATTTATGATCGAATAGCCGTAGCCTTGTCTAATATCGAACACCTGGCGTGTGACGAATTTCGTGAGGCGATTTATCGATAACATAACCGTAACTTTAAGGAGAATTGATATCATATTTTGTTAGTTACTTATTGAATGTTTTTTCCAAAGAAAATGACATTTAATTGGTCTACGAGGAATTTTTAGTATATCAAAGATAAAAGTTCTAAATTACCATCATTTACATATGTAGCTAGTTCAAAGGTCATATAGTGATAAGTAGTAATTTAACCCTGTTAATATTATCAGTGTTAGTTTGTATGTTCGTCCTTTAAGCACTGGATTGATTTTTATTGAATTTTTCATATAGATTACGTGTACCTACCATGACTTGGAAACGGATATAGACTTTTTATTTCGGAAAACAAGGTTTCTAAAGGAAAAACGCGTTCTTTCCAATTATAACTACAAAGTGCGAGGGAATTGCCACGGTCTGTTACTATGGTATCTTTTTTAAACATTTTAATCCTCTACTATCCTTCTCTGATCCATACGAGGAAACAGTGATAAAAAACTAGATATATATTGTATTAAGAATGGAAATATATGGTATTAAGTATCTACTTGGAAGGTTTTTAACAGCGTCATACTTATATTTTAACTAAATAGGTAAAAGGTATCTATGGGTAAGTGCTAACTTTTCTAATTAGATTTTATTTAGAGAATTGCACATTTTTACATTTAGTTCCAGATAACAATCCTTATACAATAATAAAAAGGAAAATTAACTTGACATAAACGTGAAGTAATAAAGAATATACCTAGGTAGGTATATTCTTTATTAATAAATAACTACCTAGTTATTATCATAAAATAGCCATATTATAGGTAGGTAGGTAGTACCCAATGAGTACGTCGTAATATACCAAGAGGTTTTCAAACGATCTATTATAATGTTAGCAATGTTTTATTTAAATCTCACTGTACCTTCATAACACACGATCGAAACCTTGGCAAGTGACGATTTGGATACATGCGGAACAAATTTACATTTAACACGTGCTAAATAAATTATCTTCTGTTTACCGATTTATGATAAATGTCACAAAAATAAAATGTGACTTGTTTGTCTGCAAAAGGCACGCTCGCAGTCCGTCGTATCTGAACTGTCGGACACAGGATGAAACATTCGGAGAGGATTGCGGTTCATCATAATCACAAATATCATTGCTAACAAAAATAGTATCTAGATAAATACTAGAACTAGTTGAGATCGTATTTACTCAGTTTCGATGAGGTCTGGCATCCTCCTAAGAGTTCTAGCCCCTGAGGGAATCTTTTAGTACTTAATATGTATATCAGTATATGTTTAATTGTGATAAGACAGGCATTCAAGGTGATCATTATCACAGCAATGTCGAACAGAAACAGGAAATATAATAATATATTATTTTAATTTAATACACCAATATTTATTTCTAAAGTGACTTGTTAGAAAAATTAAGATTGTAACATTTCTTAAAATATAATTAAATAGCTATTTTATTAATTGACTGGCATTAGTTTAATATCAATTTAAGTAGTTTAGATTTAAA
The DNA here is from genome assembly GCA_963555665.1 of Dircenna loreta. Lineage (NCBI taxonomy): Eukaryota > Metazoa > Arthropoda > Insecta > Lepidoptera > Nymphalidae > Dircenna > Dircenna loreta. Next base: position 5,053,166 of record OY743094.1, read on the forward strand.
ATATAATTAAAAACACGTAATGGCGTAGGGAATATAAAAGCGATATATTGGGCACCGATTAGGAAAGTGATTGTAGGTAGAAACGTTTTGAAAACGTTAAACGACCAATGATCGATAAGAATAATTAAAATTTCCACCAGAATATTTATTATACAATGATTGTTATGTTATTGTTTTATTTTGTACAAATACACTATATTTTGTACACAAGGATTTGTTTAACTAAAAACATATTTGGTTGATAATATTGATATTTTGAGATATTTCAGCTTCCGTATCTGTATCATTGCCACGTGGACTTGATTGTCACCGAGGAAACTCACTCAATTTTCTATTCTACCTTTTTATCGATTTACTGTATCACTTCACTATATCCGATGAACTACCGGCTGAGTATAGATTAAAATGTCTGAAGGAGGTACCTACTCTGTGTTCAATACGCGAAATATTTGACTATGACTAAATATATAGGTAAATATAGTATTTTATACATAAATAATTCTTATGTTGCTAGTGTAATTTAAAAAATAAGAGGTACAATCTTGTGGTTTATATTTTAAAAGTAATATGTACAATGCTTTTAATTACAAACATATTTACGGGTTTATTTTTAAATAGGTTTCTTTTTCCTTGTTAACTTACATAATTTGTTTTTCCGATATTATGTAAAATAGATATTTGTATTAATTCAAGTACTTATAATAGATTGTATCAGTCGAGTACGAGTGTATTAACAAACTATTCATTAAACCTATAATATAATTAGCCTATGCCCACAGCAGTTAGACACAAATCAGACGGGTAGTCGGATGGCTGCAGCTACGGTAAGAACTGAAAATATCGGTATCATTTTTGAATCAACCACTCTCCAAATTTCAAAACTTAGTGTATTTATTTATATATTCATAGCAGAGATCTAATGTCAGGGTTATCATATATCCAAACACATTCCAACAACAATGAAACAATGGCTACAATTTTATATTTCCGATAAACAATAAAGTTGTATCAGTCAGAGTATAATTTATAATAATTAATGTATAACATGGCAAATATGTATACTAGCTTTGGCCATGACTTCACCCGCATTACGCGCTTCACGCTAAGCATGTGATAATACATGACTAGGTGTTTGTATTTTTAGGAACCGGTGTTAATATTATTAGATAATAACAACATACGTACATACTTATCGACTTAAGTATGAATCAGAGGGCAAATTTTTGGTAACCGATTAAAAATCAATCAATGAACAGGAAAATTTAACAAATGTGCTTATTTAATTTAAAAAAACCTGTTTAACGGTACTTAAGTCATCTATTTATGCTATTTTTCTTGGATTGAAATAATTCTTTTTTAATAGAATTCAATAATAAACAAAATATCAATATTATAATAATATATGTTATATTAAACATACCTAATTCAGTGAATAATTCATAAAAATACAAAAAATATATATACCGTTCATTCGTATCCAATCTTTTAATCCAATAGTAATATACGAAAACCGAGCACCGTATTCACAGCACAGCTTATTTTAAAAACAAATAAAAAAATAATTAGCGGAAACCAAACAAATGTGTCAAGAGGTGCGCGCGCAATACCAATGTACGGCGATGTGCACGCTCACTTGATGGGCGTTTTACTTGCTTATTGGCCGTTTTGTGCTGACCCCCCGCAACATCAACAATCGTTCCAAGTGTTGTACCCAATAAGTGGAGGAGAAATCAGTAAGAGCTCATTATAACTGGTTGTAATGCTATTGTAATGAAGTTTACTCGGCCTTGCGTCTAATATCTGGTTGTGGTATAACGACAACCTACACTTATATTCTTTAGAGTTACCTGCATAAAAACGATAATGCGTTACTATTCTGATAATTTTTATTGTATTCAGCCATTACTTAACATTATTGCAATGTATATTTAAAAAAAGCAATCAATGCTATTGTATGAAAAAGGTTATTTCAGACGTAAACTGAAAGATACGTGGCATTGACAAAACAAGCTAACAAACTGCCTAACTTGCCAAGTCTAAGTGGTTGCTTGTTTAACTGGCTCTGAAAATAATTCTTAAGAACATGTCATATCTCGTCCTTGCTAAGTCATAAATGTAATGTGTCCTTCCTCAATCCAATGTAAGAAGGGAAGTAGTTCATTACGAGTACTATAATATGAGAGATTTATCTCATTCTTTAATAGATAAACGGTTTAATAGGTAAATTTGTTTGTTTGATTTGGCATCACTGCAGCATATGGCTGTTTGTCTTCCGAGTTGCTCTGATATAGTGTAGCGTGAAATCTCGAACTATGGGATATGGGATAAAAAAAGAAATGTCATACAAATTTACGAATCTGTAGTTTAAAATTGTTCTAAGTTCGTATCTTTAAGGAGATGTTTTTTAGTTATAGATTTTTAGTAATTAATTGTTATTAAAATTCTTTGAAAACTTTTAAAATTGTTTTCTTTTAAAAATATTTTAATATAATTTATATTTTTTAACGTAATATGTTGTGAAGGTCAGAAAAGCTTGTATAAAAAACTACTCCATAGATATTATTTGCTAAAATAGAATATACGAAACGAAGCTTTTTCTTAGAAGCTTAGGATTTACCGTGCGGGTGCCGGGCCCATCGCGTTGCAGGGAGAGGAGTGCAAACAGCTCCTGGGACTTGTGACCAAGGTGTAGGTTTAAGGGGTGCCTTCAAAATGGCTATCACCTTCACTGGTTACGTTCCTCTTCCCACCCAACCAAATTTGAAATGTAGTACAATATAGTAATATCAATATTTTTGTATTTAATGGTAAAACCTAGATTTCCCTTTACTTCGAGAAGTTTCATAGAATGGCCTAGCTAATATAATAATGTCTGGAAAATAAAACAGCCCTCAAAACTCGGAATTTTTATAAAATATATCCAAAATAATTTAATAATGTTTTTCGGTAAAGATTTAGTAGAAGTATTTTTTAATATTATTTTTAAACAATAAGGACTTATTTTGTATTAAATAAGTGATTTTTTTAATAAAATGTAAAAATGTACGAAATTCGTTTTAGTCATTGAAACAACAAACATATATTCATACTTTATATACGTCTATATATATATATAAATAATCTTAACATTCCATACGTAATTTGATACTAATGAGGTAAAATTAGGGGATACCGTCATTTATAATTAACGAAACGACCGTTCATTATCTTACACAGTAACTTTTACTTATATAGCATACCATATAGATTATATATATACATATATATATATAAACTTTGTTGGTCTGTTTCACTGTGCATTAATTATATTGAATCCTACCCCTATTTTATAAGGGAATTTTGTCATTTTAATTTTTTTGAACATGTTAACCATGTTATGCTTATTTCAATTATGAAATAAATAGAAAATAATTAATTCTTAAATACAGGCAGGATTCGAACCTGTGATCTGTGAAAGACTCCCCCGTCGCTCTAGCAACTGAGCTACCGTGTCGTTAATCACTTTGATGAATTTTAGTCTCCTAAATAAACTCATGGACATATGGAAAGCAAAAAAGACAGAATAACAAGACATATTTTTTTATTTCGGACTGGCCGGTAAATGTGGCCAAGTAGTGTATCAAGTATGCGTTTCATTTAATTTACATTTATGAATATAAAAAAAAATACTTAATCAAAAACAATAATAAAGTAAAGGTTGTAAGCACTTAGTACATTAATTTTAGGGCTGTGACGAAAATTTATGTAAATTAAATATATTTTAATTAATTTTACAGTTTGAGACACCTGAACAACGCTGAGATCCGGCATTATTACATAATTTTTGACAAAAAAGATGAAATAAAATGTTAAATTTGCTAAAATCAACAACAACCCGCAAAATTTTATACACTACGTGTTAAACAAATTGACAAATAACCAAAAAAAAAGTCATAAGTGCAATTCTATTTAAAATATTTTTTTTAGTTTTTAGTTTCATATAAGTATTGGTTTTATACACAGTTTTATAGAAAAACCTTTGAGAAACTATTCTATAAAGACCATTTTTAAGAGAAAAATGTAATATGTGCTAAAATACTTGATAATATTATATCTTAAAAGCATCCTTAGGTCGTTCTTAGTGAAGTGGGAAGTCTTCGTTCTTTTAAGAAACAAAAACAGAAGTTAACGTTTGAAATAAAAATTGTGTCTATAGGCAAGACTATAGGTATAGAATATAGGTATAGAAGAAGTTCAAGAGACCGTGTGTTCATGTACCGACCGTATATATTATTTTGACTAGACTAGACTGTTTTTTTACCAATACAGCGTAGCTAAAGCCGCTGGCTGAGGCTCGAAATGTATATATATATCTTACATAGTTAGTTATTGGACCAGGCTTCATTATAATGGGCTTTATTCATTAATAAAAAAAACCCAACCACAGTAAATACAACAATAATAATAAGCTATTTAGCTTACTTAAACAACAAGTATACTTTAAAATAAACAATCATTCATATTAAATACTAGCGACCCGCCCCGGCTTCGCACGGGTGGGTATTTATTTTTTAAGCTCTCTGAAAATAAAATTTGTTTTGTATGTATGTTTTTATAGGTTTTTTATTCGTGTTACATTTCTTTGTTTCGTACTCTTTTATTTTTGAATTTAATTTTTCTCCTCTCCTTAATACATCTCTCTAGGTGGCATTAAAACATATTGGTTTTCAGGAGTAGGATACTCGAGAAAGTGCATCATTTAATTGACCATGCGAAAAGCACTCTTATCTGAGATCGTTCCCTACCATTGAAAAAGTTTGCCCCTGGGATTCATTTATTGTAAGGGCAAACGATACCTTGACGGGAAACTGTTATCTTTTAAAGGAAATAGGCAAATCTGTCGGTATCATCGGGATCCGCGGAATGTGAGCGAGCTGTCCAGCCGCCGGACCGGTGATGATGGACGCTACAATCACATTGGCTCGCAATTCTTTTATCAAAAGTCCTGTCCCATTGCACATAATTAGGAGGGCTTCAATTTCTTAATAGCGTAATCGGAGTATCTACTTTTAATTTCAGTTCGTGGGGTGGCAAGCCGGCAGGATTGAGTGAGTTTAAAAATTCTTGTGGATAGTGTACTGTATCTTCGGTGTTTTAATACCAATTACAATTTTAAATTCGTAATATCCTTTGAATGGATTGTCCGATTGGAATAAAATAAAAAGTAATTTATAGCTATTAAAACAATCTTGCTCAATAAATAGTTTATTTGGATAAGGATTAGTATTTGACGATAACATAGGCTAAGGCATAAGGCTAATAATTTTAATTACTTTTATTCTATGGAAAAGTGGTTATAATGGCTACAATATAAATGTTTGGTTTATACTATCGCGGTCTTTATAGTAGGCATTATTGAGTTCTACAACTTTTCTATAGAAGTCAACCATACATCTCTAACCACTTAGGCAGCGTTCGCGAGAATCGTTAACGTACGACAGTTTTTTCGTCGACTTACTGCACAATTTTCCCTACCATGAAAAATCCGATCTATTTTCCGGAATAAAATATAGCCTATAAGGATTCGGAAGAATCCTTCTAAGTAATGGTAAAAGAAATTTTGAAATTGGTCCAGTAGTTTTTGAGCCTATTCAATACAAACATACAAAAATACAAAGGTTTCCTCTTTATAATATTAGTATAGATTAATATGATTATATTCGTTTACAGTTATACCTAAAATTATCTAGTCTTCAGTACATATTTCTACAAAACTAAACAATGTAATGAAACCAACAATTGCAACGAATAAAATGTTAATTATCTTTAAATAAAAAAATATAGATATATATTGTTTTTAGAATTAAATAAACGATTTTCTGTCACTACTTCCTAAATATTCTACGGTATTATTTCTCATATATACGGTTTCGGTATATATTTCTCATATTAGCTACCATATAATTAGAAATAAAAAAACAGGAGTCCGTCGTCTATTAGCAGTAAAGCGATTTGTGGTTCTCTACGTACCCGTACTCGTGTGTGTCAGACAGTTTGGGCATTCGACGCTGTATGTACAAATATCCCACGAAATCCTATGAAGCGGCAAATAAGACACCTAGATATCCTGGATCTACTTAGGTATCCGTCAGAGAGTGGCCAAAACCACATTCTTGGCAGTGATTTAAGTGCGCCGGCATGAGCAGTGACGTATTTTCGAGCGTTAGCGCTAGTGAGTGAGAGAGCCGCATGCTATGCGACAGCACGTTGTCGGTGCGATATTGCCAAAATTTGAGGGTTGGTTCACATGGCAGGAAGATGTCCCGGTCCATAGAGTGCATCTGTGCAGATACCCACCGAAAACAGCAATGCCCCGAGAGTATCTGCACAAGGAGGAACGTTAGAGTCCTGTGCCGCCGATCTATCCACTGATTGAGGTGCTGACGTAGCGCCCCAATAGTGAACAAACCCGCAGCCAAGGATTCCAACTCGCTCTTCCACCGCTGGATCAGGGCACTGTGTGCTCTCCATTGATAATTCTAACCGAGGTTTGAGCTTGTTTTTCTCGAATATTAGTACAAACCCTTTGCAACTACATCAAATCGCAATCTGGGATAGGAGAACCTAACTTAACTGGTGTTTTGGTGAGAGAGGCGTGCTCTTACCTTTTATAGACCTACGTCGTGAGGTTGCTCTAAATTTGCTCGGGGAGTTTTGGGGGCTTCCACCGGGGAGTCACAGTGAATGCGAAAGCGATCCCGTGGCGTCCCACTAAAACGATGAAAGCAGCCGTTGGTTTTTTAGTAGGTAGACTTAAAAATGGCAACATCCTATGTGCTGCCAGGTAGTCCCTCATAATCCCAAGGTCTTGGCAAGCGGATTTTTCTAACTAAAAAAAAGTGGCGGGAAAGTAACGTCTTCCAAGTTTAACCCGATACTCATCGGACACGGTCACGAGTCAAATTGAACGTCAAAGTCAAAGTCAAAGGCGCAATTCTAATTTATCAGAAGTAAAACAGACTTTTACAAGCAAATGCTAGAAGAGTCCTTATATGGGTCTCCGAAAGGCAGGGTTTGTTGATCTAGAATGGATGGAATCTGTCTTCGCCGGCCGTAGCTGGGGCTTTGCTGGGAGAGCCATCTGCATGGACAACCATAGTCTCCAGTAAAGTCGTCGTGGCTCAGAAGGAGGCCGAAGATCGGGAAAAACCTGATCCCACTCGGAGGAGGCAACAAACACCACGGTTTTTTGGTTTTCTCCCGCCTTAAGGGGGTCATCTTTTTTAAGGAAAATGGGGGTTTTTGACTATCTATTAAGCGTGGTAAGGTGTCAGGTGCGAAGGTGCGAAGCAACTCAGTTCTATATATCTAAGAAATCATGTAGCAGCTTCTGCCTCTGCAACTTCTGGTCACAAATAATACTTATATCACATTTTTACATGTGTAATATGTATATAGTCGTAAAAGTAATAAAAAATAATGTAAATGTTCATAATAATTAAATATATAAAAAAAAAATCAAACTAACTAAATCGTTTCATTTACACATTTCACGACTATACAGTCCATTTTCACCGATATGTATGTGTGCGTATTTAAGCTTTGTCAATGTAATGATACTATTTACTACCTATCTGTTTTGTATACGCGTCCTTAATATAATTTGTATAAAAATGTTAGGAGCAACTTTTTCATAAGAATTGTATTTTTTTTTCACGAGAAAGCTGATTTTATTTACCTGGTTATATATTAAAAATATATATATATATCTAAAGGTTTATGGTTAAGTCACAAAATATGTTTGTTTATACGAACTGCTCTCAGAAACTTCCTATCTATATAAAATTCAAACAATTGTTTAAACAATAGGAATTAAGATCTATCTTACTTAAGAAAAACATTACAACCATGATATTATTTGAGTTATACAAAAAAAAAAAATAAAAATGAAACTGAGCGAAAACTGTTCAACAACAACACAAGCGAACCCCACTGCAAGTGTTAAATCTATGTCAGAAGCAATCAAGTCGTGCATCATAACAATAAAGGTTCCATTGTAAATCCACTTCGTATCGTACGTTTCAACAACATTAGCAACACTTGACCATACAAACATGCGACAATCAGTGTCGTCAGCGCAAATGGACCATATCCTGGACGCAATTGAGAAGGATTGACTCGATCGGAGTTCATACGGTCGCCACCAGCCACGTAGACCTGACGGTAAGTACCATCTACAATCTAGAAACATACATTTTATAATTATTTATATCTGTTATAATATAAGGAGCGAAAACTTCCCGTTTGCTAAAAGTTTTTGGGATATCGTCTCAAGAGTGAGATTAAAACTGTAGATAGATTGTATTGTAGGGCATCTCGAAATTCAAACAAAATTATCGAAACAGAAGCCTTACGCAAAACATGTAAAAGTTTAAAATTTTGTACGAGACCAAATACAAAAAATCGTTGAATTTCCGATATTCATTTTACATCCAAAGCGATTTTGGGTTGATGCCAATAAAAAGACAATATAGATTTCTATCGAAATAAAGATTTTAAAAAAAAAGTTTGGTAACAGTGATATTGGTTACTGAAATTACTATTAACATTGTAAAGTGTATTTTTATACTGCTTGTGCTGTATAGCATACAAACCGGATAATAGGTAATTTGATCCCGGTGTGACGTGTCTGAATACTCTAATAAAGGTAATTATTAGGTACATAGACTCATGGAAATATTTAGAGGAACGCAAAAAAAGGCAGAATAATAAAAAAAATTTTTTTTCGGACTGCCACATATACCGGAATTAAGTATATTTTATTTAATTGACATTTATGAATAAGAAAATAAATCAATAAGTATAGGTTGCAAGTACTTAGTCGGTTTATTATAAAGTTCTGACGTAACAATATGAATTTTAAATATTGTGTTTTAATTTTGTTTTTTTTTCGCAATGGTTGATACAATCAGTATTTATAATTGACTTCTCTTGCTTTCAAAACTGTCTACCTCCGCATTGGCCAACTTTTTATTAAATAATTAATAAAAATTTGTGGCATAAGGTTCCATTCTTCAATCAATGCGATTTTAATGTTTCTTGGGTTAGATGATGGTAACTTTCTCTGTTTAATTTGTTTTCCACTTTATCGCATACATGTTCTATAGGATTCAGGTCTCGCGAGCGTGCTGGCCATCCATTTTCAACGATGTGTAACTCTGTTCTTGCTTTAGCTAAAGAGTACTTTTCGCCAAGCATCATCATCTCCATTGGTGCTAACGAGAAAAGCTGCCTGCAGTAAGTAAATGGCCTCTGACAGGCAAGAACGCCCCTATACCAGCAGCCTTAAGTTTTCTTCTGATCGTTTTGGTGCTAACTGTGCCTTGTCGAACTTCTCGTAACTTGTTTCGTACCTCAGAAGAAGTAGAAGTGCGCTTTCCAAAAATCTGTCGTCTCTGTTGTAATTCTTTTACGACCTTGTTCTTCACGTCTTGTGTAGCGTCCAGTCTGCTAGTATCGTATTACACTGTGAAAGATCACGGACTTGGACCTCAGTAAATATTACAGCTTTACACACCTGATCAAATAGATAGCTGAGATCGGGCATTATCACTCAAACTTACCAAATGAAGTTCCATTCATACAATAATAACATAACTATAATTTGATAAATTGCCAAAAAACTTATGAGAGTCGTAAGTAGAATTTTGTTCAATTTCTATTACATGATAGATATGATGATACCATATGGCCAATACGAAATAAGACAATATTTTAAGTTATTCTACCTTTTTTTGCGTTCCTATAAATTTATCATAATAATACGAGCTAATCAAACATGATTTTATAATAGAATCCCAACATTACCTCTCATTTTCAATATGTCGTTTAGCATTTGAATGTCAAGATAGAAATAAACATATTAAAAAAAATTAACATCAGTTTAAAAATAGATATCAAATTCTTTTACTAAAAATACACTTTTAAAATCGTCTAATCTGATATCACTGCTATGTTTATTCTAAAATATGAAATATGATATAACGTTGTCTGTCTGATTAGAACAGAAGAACTCATTTATTTAAATGTTTGTCATTTTAACCTCTTCCAATTTGTGTAGGTACAAAACCAGGATGAGTATATATCAGCTATGTGTGTTAGTGTGTCTCTGTGTGAGTGCCAGCTCCCTTCCACCGGATAAGGTGAGTTACTCTACCTCGATAGCTTTACGATATTAAACACCGATTCGAGGCGTTCGAGAGGCTTATTAAACGTGTCATGGCTACAGGTTGTATTACAAGCAACTGAATATTATCTCCAACGAGCTCGAAAGCTTCACTTTGAAGTTCAGATATACATATTATAATAGATTAAATATCTTCGTCTTGTCTCAACTAAGTTTATAATTATATTCATTATTTAAAAAAAGTTCTAATTAATCTAACTTAAACAAAATATCTTATTATGTATACTGATTTTAATTTAATGACACAGACCGGTGAGAAAGTTTTTGAGACTTATCGAAACTAAATTGAGCCTAGCTCATAAATGTGATTTATTTTACAAGTTATGGCAGGTAACTTGTAAAATAATTGTCAGTGTGAATTGTTGTTGACCAGTTGACCCTAATTCTGTATAAAGTCAAATAATATAGAATGAAATTGATATGATTACTGCACTTTTTGTGTGAAATGAACATTTACAGTCTATTACAATTTATCAACAGATGCGTGCATTTCATATTATTAAAACAAGAAGTATAGATTTAAATAACGCCCATGGACTTGCTATGGAAAGTAGATTAGAAAAATTTGTGGAACCGACCGGTTATCGTCTGGAATTAGAACCTTATTTGGAAGACGCTCTTTTCAAAGGACACGTCAGTATAAATGTGACGTGGCTGGAAGATGCGAATACAATAAGCGTCCACTGTGCTCACGAACTTGAAATCACAGAGTCGGAAGTCAAGGTTTATCTGCCGAATGATTCGTGAGTCCTGTGTATCTTAATAGTTTGTTACATAATAAATGTGAACGAAAAAATCAATTTTTTGTGTTTATATAGTTAATTGAAATATGTGAAATATGAATACTGTTTTATTTGAAAGTATAAAATAGTTATGCATGTGAGTGTGCAGCAGAAAGTTTTATAAAAAGGCATTTAGCACTGAACCGTAGACACATTTGAACGTCTGCGCCAGTTCGAATTTTAAATTCAATCGATATTACTGCGAAATGATTTTAATCGTATTTTTTATTTTTAGTGCCATTTTATTTCTGGATATAAAATCGTCTGAACAGTTCATTTGTCACTTTACAGAAAAGAACTACACAAGATTGCGATAAAGAGAATGAGCATGGATCCCAAAAAACCTATAGTCACTATACGGCTTGAAAAGTTAGTGCCCAAATCTGCAGTAGGGTTCATTAATTTTAGTTTTAAAGGAAATATGCAGACAGCAGCCACTGAGGCTTTCTTTAAAACGACATATACGACAGAACAGGACGTTGAACGGTAATTTCGATTGCTTCTCGAAAACGCCTTTCATTATCTTTAAATATAATAAAGGCCTGAAACTGATATGTTAACATAGGATGGTAGCAGCGACCCAGTTCCGACCGAACAATGCGAGGCGAATGTTTCCATGTTTCGATGAGCCGGGATACAAGACACCCTTTGAGTTAAGCGTTGTGAGGCCCAGGGACATGGTAGCCTTTAGCAATGTTCCTGTGGCTTGGACTGAAAATATGTAAGTATAACATAAAATATATCTTTAAGAATATAAATAATATTAATATAATACAATAAAATATATTAAATCTTATAATACCATTTAACTTCGTTTTTTGATTGTTTTTGATTGTCGAATTTATACATTGGACGATATTTATTTTTAAGGAATATAAAATAACATTTGTTTTCTTTTCCCCAATTGAATGTTATATTATCAATGCTTAGCGCTGGTGAACCGAATGCTGTGTGGGATCACTTTGAGAGGACTCCTCCTATGTCAACCTTTACCTTAGGTCTTGTTATTGGTGACCTGAAGCAACTTGGAACTTCCATTCAGTATAAAGATGAAAATGGAAACGATATTGGTAGGAATAACTTTATTATCTTACTAGCTTATACCCGCGGCTTCGTTCGTATCCTGTTTTACTTATGATGTATTTATGTGACGAGTCTATTAGTTTATAAAATAAATTACAATATCTGAGATCATCGCTCGTAGGCAGGCAGGAACTGACCTCGTCGCGGTGAGTTCATGACTCTTGAGTGTTAAACAATAATGGCTATCAGTAGCTTAATTAAAAAATAATGTCTGTCTGTGTTAGTGTACACACGTAAGAAGTGAAACTTCTTGTCAACATCATTTTTCGAAACGTGATCCACTATTTACAATTTCATAGAAATTGGTTAAATGAAGCTAAATTAGATCTAATATTGTGTATTAAATGAACGCTGTTATATTATCATAGACATAGATTCAAATACTGATTGATGCACTGAGTGTTCAACTATGACGACGATGGACATCAACTTTTTACAAAAAAAATATATAACGAATTTTATTATTTATATTTAGTGAGTTATTACTCTATAACAATAAATTTAAGTTCATGAAAGTACAGGTTTTACGACGTCATATTTGTTTTTCGGGAGACGAACACCCGCCCTATAAATGATTTAGAGAATTCGTTGGAGGTCTTAAACAGAGCTAAGCATGTATACATTGATCAATTAAAAATCGCAATCTTGTTCTTCATAAGGTGAGGAAAAATAAGGACAATCACATAATTGTAGCCAAAAGAGATATGATCCAGGTCGGAAAAAAAAAAAGATGTGTTAACTTTCAAGAAGGTGACTTGGTATGGAAGAAGACTCAATGTTTATTCAAAGCTACGCGATTATATTTACTAATATATAAAGCCGAAGTGTTTGTTTGCTTGTTTGAACGCGCTAATCTCAGGAAATACTGGACCGATTTGAAAAATTCTTTTATTATAAGATAGTCCATTTATCGAGGAGTGCTATAGGCTATATAACATCAGGCTTAGATAAATAGGGGCGGAGCAGCAATAAAAAATGGTGAGAAAACGGAAAAATTTAGAGCTTTCCGTGCGTGTAAGCGAAAGTATATATCTAGCTTCTAAGATTAATTAACCCACTATAAACATTTTTAAGGTTACTAAGCCTATATACTTAGCTTATGTACTAATCTTATGTACTCAGCTTATATACTACGGTTATGTACTACGGCTATGTACTCAGCTTATGTATTTTGATTATACACTTAGCTAATGAACTCAGCTTATGCTCTCAGCTTTTGTGCTATGCTTACTTTTTATGCATATGTACTAAGCTTAATTGCTAAGGTACTTCGCTTATGAACTAAGCTTTTGTATTTAGCTTATGATCTAAGTTTATGTTCTTAGCTTATCTACTAAGATTATGTATTTTGCTTATGTACTAAGCTTTCGGAATATTCGGTTTATCAATGTCTCCTTGCCATAAAGTAACTAATAAATATATCGGGTATAGAGTTAAAAGTCAGCACCATATTATTTTAGTCACGTGATTTGTGGGAGCTGACGAACTCGTTGGCATCAGCTAGTAACTAATAAGCTTTCCGACAATGTTTATTGATTAAACAATGCATACGGTAAGGATTTAGGAATATGGCATGTACACGTATCTTTTTTAAAACCGGTTAATTAAAAAATATAGTAATAAAAAACATATATAAATATATTATATATTTAAAAATGTATGTATAAATATGTATGTATTCACAGAAGGTAAATATAGATATTTTCCTAAGTGGGGGCATGTTATGGTACAAGTATAATATGAATTGTGTGTTTCGAACAAGTTGGCGTTCTGGTTGAGGATGTCGTGATACGAATAATGTGACGTGATACGAATAACGTCGGCACAAGTTCGATCCTCAGCGGGTCTTGCATTATTTTTAAATAGTTTTTAATTTAAATTAAATATGGTGGGGAACGGAAAATGTTACAAAGAAATCAATATGGCGCGTAACGCGTATATTTTATAAAATTTCTCCCAACTGTCGATAAAGAAGTTTCACTTCAATAAACCTAAGTGATTTCATGAATATGTAAATATGAATATATTAAACCAAACCACAACACTCCGTGTTATAAAGTTTACCAAGTTCCCTAGCATCCATTTGGTGATATCAGAAAAATCCCAAGTACAAGTAAATACCAATGGAAGTCGTGATATCAGAGTGGTCCAGTTTCTAAGTTTTTTTTCAACAGAACTTGGTGTCAGGTCGGCGACATTTAATAACTGACCTGTTCATTTCTGATGATATATTGGTTTTCGTAAACATGGCATGGTGGGTGTTTTGTGGGATCCATAATGATAGTATTTTAATTACCTAAATACAGATTTTAATGACACTATTGTTAAAAAAACCGGTTTTTAGGTAAAAAACAAAGAAGTTTCATACATTAGTTTTTATATCCTTTTACGGGTGGAATTTCACAATTGAAAAATATTTTATTATAGAATATATTTTTGTGTAGAAATACGTGTTTGGGGACGACCAGAATTTACAAAAGCTTTGGAGGGCGTGAATGATAAAATAAAGCAAGTGTTTTTAGAAGAGGCAAATTTCTGGCAAGTACCTTTACCCCTACGCCGATTAGAAGTAGTGGCATTACCCAACTACCAAGGGGTGAAGCCGGCTGATAATTGGGGCTTAATTGTATTTAAGTGAGTATTTGTTACGTTTTTTGTACATTTATGTTTTATTATAACTTCTATGTGAATCATTCTCTTGTTAATATAAAGCCAAGAGTATATATAATGAACCATGAAGATAGCGACTTTGATTCAATCGGATGTACTATGGCCATAATTAAATTGTTCAATCATGTATTCGTCGGACAAATTCTTTCTACATATAAATAAGATTACGAAATTTATAATTGATTACATTTATGGTGTATAGGGAAAGTGAGCTATCATCCCGTGGTTACCTGCAGTTGGCCCAGGAGCTGTCGTACCAGTGGGCGGGCGCGCTGGCGACCCCGGCCTGGTGGAACGACGCGCACGTCAACAAGGCGCTCGTGGGATACCTCGCCGCGGAGACCGCTTTTAAAGTTAGGATTCATATGTATATATACTATATGTATATAGATAATAGCTGTTGCCCGCGACTTCGTCCGCGAACACAGTTGTGTACAGCGCAATTATGTTCTTGAGATTGACTTTTTTAAATTCATTATATCTTTAATACGAAGAGGATAAATACAGAGGTATGAATAATATGGTTTCATATTGTTGGCACTTTTATCCACTTTTAAAATGTAAAAAATTAGTTAAAGTGGCGTAACTACAGTACTTGGACGTATGGTATCGCGGACTTTCTAGTAGATCTTGATACGTTCTATAATGCTGTAGATCTTTTTTTTGTTCTATCATCCATAGTTTCCGAAGCTCAAGCGATGAGTTTTGTTCACACCTTGGGTTACATTATTGGATTTTTATTAGGCATACCTATTTTTTTCTTGAAAATGTTATATAGCCTAAGTCGCTCAGTGCAAATACAGCTTTCTAATGGTGAAAGAATTTTTGAAATTAATCAAGTAGTTTTTGTATGAAAACAATACAAACATACAAAAACACGCAGTAAAAGTTACCTCTTTATAATATTAGTATAGATATTTTATAACCAGGATAGGGCTATTCACATAAAAGCAAACAATAGTTTTCTATTCCGTAGTCAATATTGTATAGATTGACGATTAAGAAGAAGAATGAAGGGCAACAGAGAGGAACATTAAACTTATGGGATATATTTCTTAAACATTATCCTAGTATGTTTATTTAATTAAACATACTAGGATAATGTTCACGAAAACAAGGTTTCATCCAGCTCTAATATAATATTCGTTTTCTCGTAGTGAACCTAGAAAATGATATAATATTTATTTCTTTTATGTAGGTGATATTTTGTTTCTTTTGGACTTTTAGATAAACCACGGATCCGAAATGGAGGGCAAGTGGCCAATGACAGTTTTATACTCTTTGTACTACGAGTTCAGTAAACGTTACCCACATTCTCGCATAACTGGCATGAAACAAGAGACCGCTTGTACCAAAATTGAGCTATTGTTCCGCATGTTCAATTACACTATTGGTGGAGACACTTTCCGAAAGGGAATGAGGAAATTCATCGAGTCCAGGTATGAAATTATTGTTTTTTAAACTTCTTTTAAAAATATATGTTGTTAATTTGGTGAAAAAGAGACTAAAAAAACTTTTTTTTTTAATATACAGTAGTACCCCGGACATATACGAAAGATCAAGCGATAGCGTGTATGTCGAATTCGCGTAAGTCGGGGTTATAAAGTTACTTATAAAGTTTGTGTCATTGGAACCAAAGTCTTAAAGAAAACCATAATTAAGAATATATAAAATATTAGTATTAGAAAAGCCCTATTTTATTATTTAAAGTGTATAATGTAATATAGCTTAGATACAACTTGATAGTTGCTTATAAATATTGGTAAAGATATTTTATATTCGGATAATTTACTTTGAACATTTCCTCCAACAAATAAACTTATAAACTGATCACTTGTGTACGTCAAGTAGAGGTGTAAGGAGGTCCTATTTTTTAATAATAATACAAACGTACTACTACTACTACAAGTACGTAATACGTTCGAGTTTGCCGTAAAACTAACACTGGCCGGACACAATAGGGACGCCGATGTCCGCAACAACAAAAACTGCGTAACTCCGAACTCACGTAAGTCGGAGTAATACTGTATGTAAAATGAAAATAAACCTATACGGCCAGAAATTTGAACCGCTGGGAAACCGTGCCGTCGTCCACTTATTGAGCTACCGTACAGTATCTAAAAAAAAATAATATCTTAATACATATATATTTATGTTATTATATAATGTAAACTATCAACGTTATTTAATGTTTATAATAAATTTAGAAAGTTTAAGACGTTCACGGGTGATGACATCTGGAATGCACTGAATGAGGCCGCGTTGTCAGATGGGAAGATTCCTAAAGATGTAGATATCAAGACCGTCGCCAGCAGCTGGATCGAGAAAGACAGACTGCCACTTGTCACTGTTACGAGGAATTACGAAAGCAATACAGCCTTCGTGACTCAGGTGGCCAATTATTTATACGATGGAAATATATTCTCACTAATTATGTCGACAGCAAAAAATACTTATTCTTGTGTTCGTTTAGTTCGTTTGAAATATATTTTTATTACAAAGCTGTTCGTTCCTAAGTAGTTTAAAAATAATAAAAACATGTATTTTTATAAGTTTATAAGACCTGATAGATAAAACCAATAAATAACCGTAACTCATATACCTAGAATGAATACTACTACAACTAAAACGATAGACGGTGAAGGAGACTTCTTGCAATAGTAGTGAAACTCGAAAGCGGTGTGAACTAATCGGTTGACAACGATTTTGTTTTTATTTATAATGGCACATTGTAAATAAAAACTAAAACATGGAATTCCGAACAGAAAGTGTACCTCCGGGAGCGTCCCCACGACGTGCCGTCCGCAGCGCGTCTGTTGTGGCACGCGCCGCTGGTGGTTGCGCGCGCCGACCGGCTCACCTTCCACCACACGCAGCCCGCCGCGTGGCTGCGGCACAGGGACCTCAACATGCTCAACATGCCCGACAGCAACCACTTCATCATCGTCAATCCTGAGGAAATTGGTACATTCACTCAAACCATTTTTCATCATTATCTTACATAATTTCTCTTTTTCCTCTGCTGAGAACTAAAGTTTATGGATTTTAATAAAACCAACTTGATTATAGGTTTCTCAAAAAATCTTTTTGCATTTTTACTTGCATTATTTATATAAACTCTCATCTTAAGACTTAAAACTGTTGAAGAATATATGGTAAGCTTACACTAAATGCATACAACTTCAACAGCACCTTTCCCGGTCAATTACGATCAGGATAACTGGAATCTTCTTTCTGAATACCTTCAAAGTGAGAATAGGGTCAATATACCAGAGTTGACTCGAGCTAAGATCTTACATGATGCCTGGAACTTGGCGTACGCTGGAGAACTTTCCTTTGCCACTGCCTTCAATATGACACTGTTTATGAAGTATGAAAGACACCATTTGGTGTGGGATCCAGTGTTCACGATGATCGATCACATTGGAAGGCATATTTGTTCCTGTATCCATGATAAATTTCGGGTAAATGATCATCAGTTCTAATAGCTGATACCAAAAGCTGCAGGTTCGAGTCCTGCTTCATCTTTTTTTATTTTATATTAATATTCGATTAAAAACTAAACTTTTCCATGTTCATGCGTAAATTGAATTGAAAAGTTCGAATGTTTTGTTTTATGTTCGAACATTTCTTTATCATTAATGTTATTGTTATCTAACTTTAAGATACATTTTGTATCTTAAAGTTACATTGAAACTCTTTAATTACAGAGTGATAAATAGTCGTATTTATGGTCTAAAATACACTCAATGTACTCTTGTAGGTGAATTTAAATAAAGGTAAAAATGTTAAAAAGGGTACTCATTAAACAAATTCGTGACTTGTTATAGTTATTTAATTTATTTAGGATAAGGGCTGTTACATTATGATACAAAATATTTATTATGCGACGTAATATATTTCGTCAAATGTAAGAATGTTAATTTTCTTTGGCTAGGCGTACGTTCGCACTATTTTAACTCCTCTGTACAATGAATTGACGAAAGACATTAAGGAAGACGAAGAAAACTGGCGCAAGAACCTGAGATCCTTAACAAAGACGTTCCTATGTCAAGCTGGTTTTAAGCCATGCGTTCTTGAGGCTCAAGAACAGTATAATAAATGGTTACAGGCTCCAAACCCCGATGAAGGAAACCCGTACGTAAACAACGCCATATTTTATCTAGTACATTTTGTTAAAAAGTGATTTTTAAAAAATAGGTTATTGTGTAGTTATTAAACATAAAATAATAAATAAATAATATTTTTTTTTTTTACTTAAATTATCGTATAAGCGCCAACTAAAGTACAACGCCAACTTAGTAAAGTTTTTAAAACTTTAATGTTATAAGACATATACTCACTTCGATATTTTGTTATTTCTACTCTAGGTACGGATATTATCCTAGCTCGTTAGATGTCTCTTAAAGTTTTAATTTTGGTTTAAAGCATTAGCAAATTAGAAGTTCAATAGCAGTAGCGTCATGCAATGATAAACTTTCGTGTCCCAATTATAATAAACTAAAAATGTTGGAATGAAAGTTTCAGCTATAGGTTGAAAATTCAACTTATTAATGAAAGAACATATAGCATTAAATGTAACAAGAAAGGAAGAAGACATGTTATTGTCTAATGAAATTTACTTTTTTATTCATGGATTTTCAAATAACTTGTTTGACGTGAATTAACATGTTAGAATTAAATTTTTATTATTATTAAATGAAAAGTTTACTTTATTAAAGCTATTCACCAGTGTAATGTAATGAATGAAATGTCTTTTATGATTTTCTTGACGGCGTTGTTTTTTCTCGTCTCTGTGAATGGAATCCATTTTCTGTGAGAGTCAAGAAAATGGATTGCAAATGAAAATATGAATAAAACAATATGTGCCATTACTAAGGCTATCAGTAACATCACCTACTGTGTTATTAATATTTACATTATTTTATTACGAAAGTGTATTAATTGTTTAGTAATATTTTTTTTACTTTAGTGTGAATCGTTTTCGCTTGTAGATAATAAAATGTTTGATATATTATTAAATAAGTTATATTACGTTCTATACTATAAGTGAGATGTTCAAATCAGAATTTTATTTTCAGCATATCCAACCAGTACATCTGTCCGGTATTCAAGTGGGGTTCTCAAAAAGAATGGGATTTTGGTTTACAGAGAGTTATTAATTTCCCTCCATCAAGAAAACAAAGCGAAAGAACATATCTTCTGAAAACTCTTGCCGGTTGTCCCGTAAATGAAAATAAAATCCAAAAGTTACTAAATATTACAGTCTTGGAAGGAAATGGAAATTTTAGTGAAACTGACTTGTTCCTAATATTTAGTATGCTGACAGGAAGTTCCCCAGGATACACGACTCTCTTCTATTTCCTAAATAATAATTGGGACTTTCTCAAAGAGAAGTAAGTATATTTCTTTATGACAGACAGATTATATTTCTTGTATACAATTGCTTTTGTGAAGTAATGAAGTCATATAATGATGATGTTTTAATATTCTTTGCGGTTAAAAGAATCTTATTTATTATTATCTAATAGACATTTCATTGTATTTTAATGTTCAGTGACATTATTTTAGATTGTTGGATATTATAAAAACATTATTTCGCAACTGACAATTTTGTTATAGATTTTCAAGCAAAACGAATATTTGGGATAATCTGATAACATCAGCCACATCACAGTTCACAACACAAGCTGGATTGGAGTTAGTATCCAATTTATACGTCGCTCGTCAAGGAGAGTTCGGTTCAGCTGAACATATTATCGAAAAGTCCATGAGGAATATTAGAGAAGAAGCCAAGTGGTCGGCAGAAAATTTACCGGTCATCGAAAAGTGGCTGGATGAATATCTCGTCAGATCGGAAGTTAAAGATGACCAAGCCATAAAATAAATTTGATTAAGTCTCATAATTAAATTTGGATTATAATTAGAAATGTAAATTATATATATACATATCATTTACATTTCTAATTATAGAAATGTAAATTATATACGTATAATATACAATAAAAATGTAAGTATTTAATGAAATTACATAAAAGTATATTTGATTTACAAAAGACGAGCCTGATTTATTAAACATCTTAAATCACACAATGGTGCTGAAGTGCGACAATCGTCGGTAATATCTTTCACTGCGTATATAGTTTATCTTCATATATCTCAAGGTGAGCCATTGAACGACATTGTCATCACAACGCGAGCTTAGCATTTCCAATATCAAACATACGAGCCTGAACGCACACGATCTACTCGTATATAATATAGCGGGCCCGTTAGAGCACCCCAGCTCCAATCAAGGTTTCGACACGCATGAAGAAACTTTCAAAAACTCTATATACGAATACTTTAAAGAGCAATATCCACCTCCAAACCTTTATGCTCACAAAAATAAAGAAAACGCTATTAAATTGAAAATGAGGAGGAAAAACAGAGAGTTCATACGGAAATTTTGTAGGACCAAAACCATAGGCGAAAATCAACTTAGTCTAATCAAGTTAAATTCAAGGTTTCTTTCTATGACCGCACCCTATATCTGAGGGTCGTAATCCGCATCGGGGTAACATTCGGAGCGGATGATCTGCCTCCAGCGGTTCCGACCCAGCGCCTCTCTCACGACCGGGTAGAATTTAGAGGAAGATGAGTTTTCACTTGATCAGTCCATCTGGTTGGTGAACGACCACGTGTAATTCAAGGTATATAAAAAAAATAACTTCGTTCCAAAAAATATCTTGACAATTTAAAAAAAATATTACAAGTAGATTTTGACGAAAATCCTTTGGAGTATTAAAAAAACATTTCAAAGAAGAAAAAGGTAAGCTTAAACTTGACCAACAAGCAAATTTACCATCACTACAAAAACTCAAAGTATATATTCAGACAAACAAAGACCTGAAATTCCTTCCATTGATTTCCAATCCAAACCACCAACTTTGGAGGAAATCAATAAAATAATAAAAAAAAAAACAAACTGATCAGCACCAGGTATTACATAGTATATAAAAAATGTCCGTCCGTAGGTACATAATAATCTCTTATATTTATTCGGTAAAATCTTCGGGTTGGCGGCATTTGAGAACTTGACAAATTGTATATTATGGTATACACTCTGTGTGTTTGTCACATCGTGAATGCAGCCCACCGCTGCCGGCACCAAGTTCTGTTAAAAAAAAGCTTGGAATTTGGACCACTCCGATACCACGACTTTCATTGCGCCGGATGAACTTGGCCCATCCCGATATCACAACATTCATTAACCGAAGGAATTTATGACTACCCTGATATCACCATTTGGATGGCCCAGGTAACTTGATAAACTTTACAACATGGAGTATTTTGGTTTGGATATCAGACGATTTTTGTTCGCGTTGAGATATAACTTAACACGTTGTATGACCCCGGCGGCAAAAGCGCAGGTAAATAAACCAATAACAATAAAATAATTAAACACTCAATAAATGAACTTTCACTTAAACTCACGTATAGAAAAATTTAAAACTACATATTTCTTTAATTACACGCGTGATATTCTAGCAGTCTTTGCAGAAACTAATGGCCGGCGACGAAACATTAAAATTGAACTCCTTTAGTCACACCAAAGATAACAAATATTTGTTTGCAAGTATTTTTAAATATAAATATAAATTATAAAAAGAACCATTAATAATTCATATTTAAATAGTTGATTTGTATTGCTTATAATAAAAATAATAATGATGATTTTCTTGACTTTTTTGAAGAAATAATTTTTATTTTACAAAAACTAAATATATTGTTCACCTATTATGAATGTTTTCGGAGAATTTTATAGAATTATTCTTTATTTTGGTATTTTCCTAATAAGTTAAATTAAATGTTTGTATAAACTTATTTTTTAAATTCAAATTCAAAAATATCTTTATTCAAGTTGCATTTACATGTACTTTTGAATCGTCAATTACATTACATTAAAAAATGTCAGTATAGTATGTCAGTATGTCAGTCCGTGAGTAAGCTACCACCAGCTCGGAATGCGGCTCTGCTGAAAAAAGCTGGCCAGAAACTCAACAGTTGCTCTTTTAAAAACAATTTTACAATGTTTGATGTATACATTAGAATGTCTCGCAAATGAGTCAACAAGCAAAGCTCCAGAACCTAACCTTTTAGTTGATCGGAATACGATCAACTTAAAACTCCTGTATGCTATAATAAGCTTTTTCTATCAAGAAACAAGGAAGGTCTAAAATATATTGTGGAACCTTATTTATATGCGTTCACTCAAGCCCATAAATTTTATAAACAATTGTTTTGGTGGGAGAGACGTCGTGCCTATATACTAGTGTTGCCCAAATGCAAGAACAGGACGAGATTTGGCCAGTCTTGGTCTTGGTCTTGCGCCAATACACCTGGTCTGGGTCTTGCGCCAATACACCTGGTCTTGGTCTTGGTCTTGGTCTTGGTCTTGGTCTTGCAAGTCTTGCAAGTACCTATTACTATTGCTATTTATTAAAGTTTATTTTAGATCTTAGGAATTAACATAGCCATAGCAAAGAACAATTAGATTAATAAACGTCTGAAGATTTGATAAAAAATTCGATAACTGCCATATGGTTATCAACTGAGCTATATGCCGTTTTCCATGGGAGTAACTGTTTCTTAATAAACATTTACGTCTTATAAGCTTACATGTGCTAAAACATGTAAAAAAACAATTATTTACAATAAATTGACTGTATTTTAAAGAATCTCTCTAGAAAGAGATTGAACCCTCAACTATTAAAAGAGTTTTACGATTTAAAATTTATTTAAATAAAAAATAATATACAACACAAATCAAATAACATAACAGTACACAACAGCTTTGTCATTAGGTTCTGTCACTTTATATCAATTATTTTGACCAACAATTAATACAAAGTAACCATCTGACTGACTCATCACTTAACCTATTTCTATGTTTTCTAATTACTAATGAGGCTTTAGAAAATAATCTCTCAGCAGGTACTGAAGTTGCAGGTATTGAGAAAAAATCACGGGCCATCTTTGATAAAGTCGGATACTCTGTCTCATGCGTCCTCCACCAATCTAAAATATCTTCCGAGCTGGCAGCTCTTGGTTTTCTCAGGTACTCCTCCAACTCGTCTATCACTAAGCCTAATACTACTTGCGTGATCAGTATAATGTATTCGTTTCCATTCCAAGCACACTGAAACTTATTTATTGTATGGAACACCGGTGCTCTTAAAACTTTGCCTAGGCCCTGTGGCGGCAATAAATTAGTGTCAAATGTTGTGTTTTCGGCGCGGCGGCACCGATTGTTGTATGTGATTTCAAAAGAAGCCGCCGCGGCGTGTATCATCACCACGTACTTCCGAAACGGGACAAATTTCTTTGAGAAGTCAGCACCTTTGATACCGC
The DNA here is from genome assembly GCA_963555665.1 of Dircenna loreta. Taxonomy (NCBI): domain Eukaryota; kingdom Metazoa; phylum Arthropoda; class Insecta; order Lepidoptera; family Nymphalidae; genus Dircenna; species Dircenna loreta. The sequence goes on from OY743094.1 coordinate 5,077,319, forward strand.
ATTATCAAAGTGCCGATGGTTAAAACAAAACTATGCATGCACTCTGTTTGATATATTAATGAATATTTTTTTATTCGCTATGTATACTTATGGTAGGTATTGGTCGTAATGCGCATAGGTCCAGTTTATCATATTCTTTGATACAGTTTTTTGCGTCTCATAGAATTCTTAAGCGTACCTATACACCGAACTGTTATTCCTTACTACTCCGTGCAATAGCGCTAAGTCCTGGCTGTAAGACGCAGTCTTGCGGGATTAGTCTTGTTCTTGCTCAAGTCTTGCATGGTCAGTCTCGGTCTTGGTCTTGCATGTTACAAGTCTTGCATGGTCAGTCTTGGTCTTGCTAAAAATACGTGGTCTTGTTCTTGGTCTTGGTCTTGCGAAAATGCAAGACTGAATTTGGGCAACACCACTATATACTTTGAACGACGCGGTGAGACATATCGAAAAGATATATTGATGTAGAATATACCGTCGATATTGTATTTTGCGATCGTAGTTTAGTTTCATTTGAAACTCCTGAACTCCTGGAGCCTAGTGATGGGCATAGCAAGTTTATTTTTATTTCCAGCATTAATTTTTTTTAAATCACAATTTTTCTTGAAGTTATTATTATTGTAACATTAATTTCTCACAATTATATTGATAATATATAGTCATCATTTTAAATTCTTTGAATTTATATCTTAACGATTCTGTAGGCCTCATTTTATAGATCGCACGACAGCCCTCTTCTGTAGCACAAATATTGTATTAATAATAATAATAATTAAGTCTTCACGTTTGATAAAGTAAATTTAATACATTGTCTTTTTTTCGTTGAGCAAATATATTATTAGCGTTAAACCATTGTACAACATCTGAGAGAGAGAGAGAGAGAGAGAGCCGCCATTGAACAAAATATTCAATGACATTAATATTTGTAAAGGAAAAAAGGAATTCTATATATGTATAAGTATATTCTTGAGTTTCTACCACTAGACGGTTTTGCCCCAAATAACGTGGGCACGCCGTCAACACGCCGAATTAAAAAAAGTCTTCATGCCCTTATTGAATGTTTTAATAGATGAGATAATATTTGTATTACTAGTAATTAAACAGTTCCCATAAAATGTTTTCTATTGATTTCGTTTAATCAAAGTTAGCTCGTTAAAAAGTATGTCAGTCTTCCCCCATTGACCTTACATAACATTTCTTATAAATCAAAATACTAAATTTGGACAAATCAAGTGATAGAAAGTATTGTAAAAGAATAAGTATAAAAATTTTCATTTACACATCTTATAAAAACATTATCGCTCCAAAGTTAAAATGGATTTTATATAAAAGTTAGACCATTTCAGAGTCATATTATTTCTGTTTATGTCCTCCGACATACATGACATCATTTTCTTGATATTGACGACACGCGGATATATCCATAAATTTATTCAAAATATATAAGCCTACTAGCTGTTGACCGCGCCTCTGTCCGCGAGAGATTTAGAATACAGGGCTCGTAAGAAGCTCCTTCGCTCGAGCTGTTTTTGCTCAACTTTATTTTCAAAATTGCTCTCCACGAAAAGCTCTACTATTATTTCAAGGGAATAATATTATATAACCTAGATTCACCGTGACAGTCATTTCTTAATATTTGTTAAGGAATTATTAGGTTCGTATAAATTACTTTGAAGATTACCTCCAACAAATTAACTAATAAAGTATAAACCCACAAACAAAGAATCTTTACCGCACTATACTATTAGAAAAGACTAAGATCAAAATAGGAGATTTGTCATAGTTTGTGTTTATATTGAAAAGGAGTGCTGAAAGTAGAAATTTTATTATAAATTCATAATGAATAGGTTCATTGTTTACTTTTTCACTGTCATTGTCAACTATTTATTTTTCTGATGTTAATGAATAGAATAAAAAGTATAATGTATTTATATTGAAATTCATATGATTTTAATATAATATAAAATTAACATATACTTTAGTTTCAACAACACGTGGTCAGTTATTCTTTAAAATTTTAACGTATATAAATCGTTTGTACATTAGCAAAGCGCCATCTATTGGATACTTCCTCAATCCAGTCAACAAATACCGCCATCTCTTGGAATTGTATGGAACTAACAGATAATTATGACTGTCAGATAATAAGTAAATAATTTGCAATAAAATAAATAAATGAAATGAGATATAAAATATCCTATCTTTTAAGTTGGACCAAACAATAGATACCTGCAAAATTTCATTAAAATCGGTTGAGTAGTTTAGGAGTCCCTCGAGGACAAACACTGTGACACGTAATTTATATATATTAAGATAACATAGGGTCTTTACATGTCATGAGACGAAATTGAAAAGAAAATTGGGTAATATTAAAAAAATATATTATTAAGTATGTAATCGAAATTGAAGAATTATGTAGTAAAAAGTAAGTATTAACTTCTGCTTAAAGATAAATAAACCAAAGGTCGGTATGTCACGTTATTTACTTCGAGGCGTCAAGCAATTATCAAACGAGAACTGTACAGCTGACTGTGAGTACATGTTAGGAGATGTTACGAGTGGGTCTCATTGTGTTTGGTGAGTTTTATGATATATGTATTAAAGTATACGTGCAGTGTTGTAGTTGCCTTCTATTTGAATATAATAAATTAAAAGCGTTATTTAATCAACGAGTTCCGTGGTAAGTATTCTGGAGTTAATATACAAAATGTTGTAACGCAATAATAAAATAATTTATATGTCTCAATGTAAAACTGTTATATATATTATATATTAATTTCATATACATAGTATACACTAGGTATAATTCCACAACAGCGTCATCACTAGCACTATGTTTGTGTGGGAAGGGGTCGTGCCCGCCAACCCTAGCGGTGGACATATGCGATGCCACGTGCGGACTCTCTCACCCCTGTAACACGACGCAGATCTGCTGCCCGACCGCGTGTGGTGGTTCGATGTGCGTGGACCCCATGACGGAGAGGCACTTCGTTACATTAGGTAGATAAACACAAATACTTCTTGTGAAATAATTGACATTGTGTTATAATGTGAATTCTCTTATCATACGCTGATAAGAGAATTCACACATTACCTAATCAGCCAACTAGATATTCATAAAGCGTTAATTGGGGGACCTTACGAACTTAGGAAATAAATTAACGATTGCTGCATGTAGATTACAAAAAGAATGGAAACTTAAGTTTCTTCCCCATAATCATTTGAAAATTTCCACCAAATCAGAACCAGATACTACGACAAAATTTTATTCTTACAAATCAATACATTATGTGCAAATAATTTCTTAATAACCTAAGTAATATCCTCCAGCAATAATAAGAATGTAACAATATCATTCTTGTATATATTCTCGTATTAACGCGCACGGCAGCGAGCGATCAGGTTCCCGTGCCAGAATGTATGGCTGCCGCAATAGTATATATCAACTGTTAGTTGGTTTACGCTAAAAATAGCTTTTTCACACCCTCACAGTGAACCACCATTGACCTAGAGCTATCAATTTTACCTACGTTTTTGAGCTACGTTTACCTTTTTCTGGGGGTTTGAGCATATACAAAACCTGCCCACAAAAAGCACAACACACTACATTACCTCACACTATGTAATTAAACTGAACTCTAAAATAAATAAAACAAAGTGAAAATAGAATTGTATTAAATTTGCGTTGATTTTTAGTTAGAAAGGGAATCCCCAATTTTTGATGACATGGCGCAATTAAAAACAAAAGTGTTGCCATATTTTAGAAAAAAAAAAACAAAAAAATTAAGGACTCGAATCCAAAACAACGCAACTTCGAAAAAAACGCAAAACGAAACGACGCAAAGCGAGGTATTGGTGTAGTTAAATATGAATAATTGATGTTTTTTTTGGTAATTTTCATGTAACATTTAAAAATGCTTGCAAAACCAATATTTGTTCTCTCCGATGTGACTAATGGCCAAATTAATTTATATGATCTGAGCCCATCTAATTCAACTAGTCTAAATAGCATCGCATAGTGAAATGGCTGTTAGTGAGTGAGTGCTACTCTCTGATTGGTGGAGACGCTTATTAACTATCTCTCAAGGTCAAAGGGGATGGTTTTACTATAAAGGAAATTAATTTTAGTGTTTCATTAGTTTCTGCAAAAGCTGGTTTTCAGCAAGTGATTTGAAGTGAAAGTTTATTAATTGAGTGTTTAGTTATTTTATTGTTTTTGGTTTTTTTTATCTCCGCTCTTGAGGTCGCGGTCATATAAGGTGTTAAATGATATCTCGACACCGACAAAAACCGTTTGATATCCAAACCAAAACACTACGTGTTGTCAAGTTTAACCAAGTTCCCTGGCCAAACCATGTGATGATATCAGGAAGTCCCAAATTCTTCCGGTCAATTAAAGTCGTGATATCGGAGTGGCCCAAGTTCCAAGTTTTTTTCAACAGAACTTGGTGCATTCACCTTGTAAAAAACACACAGAGTGTATACCAGGGTAAAAGTTCTCAAATGCCGCCAAATCGATAAATAAAACCCCGTAAACTTTACAACACGGAGTGTTTTGGTTTGAATAATATCATTAAATACTACGTTAAATTTATGAAATGTTGTTTCCTAATACATATATACAAAAACAACGGACAGTCAAGCTCAACGTTTTATTTGATCACCTTTGATGCTTTACAGGTTCCGATACCTATCAGTTTTTGTAAATTCACGTCAGTCTCCACTAGGAAACGACTGAGTCTATGTTAATATACTTCTCATAATGTTGTCTATCGTATGCGCCGAGAAAAATATATGTTTGTTGAAAGTGTTCCTTTAATTCACAGAGAAGCCAGGTGAATGCCCTGAATACCCTCGCGGTGTGTGGATATGCAGCCACACTTGCACTGGAGACTCCGACTGTCCCCGTGCCCTCAAGTGTTGCCCGAACAGATGTGGAGCCTTAACCTGCCAGCGTCCTGAAAACCTACCTTAAAGAACAATTAATATTAGTGGCAGCAAACAGTTAGTCTTCTTTAATATTAAAAAAAAAAGACAAACTGTTTTCTATATACATAAATATTTTCGAGAAGCATTATTTGATACAATTATGGCGGGTGTCATTGGATTGGAGTAAAATGCGAGCACAAAACATAAGTTCACAATTTTATAAGTTTATCTATGAATTGTACACTTTTATTTCTCGACCGAGCAGCGGGTTCGGGGCACCTATCTTAATATTGTCTTTCCTAATTTTATTCTTACAATGAACCAACTCATTACCGTCACTTCAAAAACAGAAAACAGACAAAAACCCCGCGTACATTATTCGTCCACCTCACTTTCGTTTTGAAGATGGCGCCCCGACCGTGCTCTGATCTGATTGGTCGTTTTAGAAATTTACAATATTAATATATAGTATTTTAAAATGGTAAAGCTATGTAAGAAATCCTCCAATAAAATTAAATAAAAAAATATTTAAAAAAATTGCAGTTTAAATTAATAAAACAAAAATATTCTATGTGCTGGTTAACACCCATCGGGCAAAGCCGTACCGCAAAGCGACTCTGTCGTGTTCCGTTACGTTGTTCGATGAAGCCGTATATGGGAAATGGGTCTGAACAGCTGCGTTGCGTTGGTGAACCGTTTTGTCGTCGAGTTGGTGTTTGTTGTGTCGGGTGCCTAGTCGAGGAGGGTAGCGGGATCCGAAGCGACGGCTTTCCGCTGGCCGCCCGCAGGTAGTTGGGGGCCCAAGTAGTGGGCTAGCTCCCCATGAAAGGCTGCCCCTCCAGCTGCGAAAAATCCCAGGGTGGCTCCATCGTTCTTTTGATAAAATATCATTTTTTTTCTTCTTCAGAAATGGAAATACATCGGATGTTCCCTTTCACCTTCTGCGCTGGAATGAATTGTATCTTATCATCCGTGGCCGAATTACACAATTTACATTAACTTTTTCCAGTTCCATCTGGGACTTTGTACCTCAAAGATCGAGACTTGGTCCTTTATTTATTATTAATTCCTTTTTTTTTTCTTATATGCAGACGAAGTTAGATCTAACTTATATTAATATTTCTTTTGTTTAGAATGCTTAGTATAATAATGATATTCATAAAAGCACATACATCGATCACACACATACGATCGGTTCCTTAAAAATGTTACAGCTACTTCTGCTAACAATATAAAAAATATATGTCAGCTGAAACCGACTTGCTCAACCGGATCAAACAGTTCTGTTATTTAAGACCATATTCCATGAAATTGACTCACCATATTTTGTATCGAACTTACATCTTAAATGTCCCCGAAATAACCCTATTCATAGAGTAACTTTTTACGTCCAAGCAACAAGAACTTAAATTGAATATCTGATTGATTGAATAGTTGATTTATTTTCATTTACGTTTATATTTTTGATGTCATCTCATGATACATAATATTTTAATGTTAAGTTAATGGATGAGGAAACCTTTCATAGTTGATAGTTATTTCTGATACCTTTCACGATATATGTAAATAAACGATAAATAAAACTAAACCCAACTTCAAAACAAAGAAATTTACACGAAAAATTTAAGGGCCTTATTACTTACTTGTAGTATTCATAATGAATATTACAAGTAAGTATTTAAGGCTTTTTTTGCAATAAAGTGGTATAAAACATTTTTAAGGCTAATATTATATTGTATACAACAAATATTTTTTAATTAAATCTAAAAAGATCAACTGCTGAGTTACTAGCTTACTTTATCTCAGCGAAGCAGCGTTTCGAACTAGTGGTAGCTTACTCACGGATTGACTACATTGATAGTTTTACAATGTAATAGTTGACGATTTACAAGAACTTTTAGGTGCTTATAAATACCTACTTGAATAAAGATATTTTGAATTTTATACGACGTATATTAAGAATATGGAAATAGGATTAACTTGAAACATTAGAGTGATGTATATTATTTTATTTAATAATAATAAAATTAATAGCGTTACCTATTCGCCTCGTATAAAAATGCAGAAGAATAGATCTGATTATGACAAAAGAACTGCCTTACATAAATAATACACAAACACTCAAACTAAACCCAAAATAAATAATAAATAAAAGCAATCAACTTATTTTTTTGCCATATGAAGTAAAATTTCTTCATTATTTTTAGAATACACTAGTTAGGTTCCACCTCAGTGCCAAAATAAATATTTAAGCTATGAAATTTAATTTATTATAAGGAATTTTATTTCGCTTTAACTTAATTAAAATCTCGTACCTATAAAAGCACGTGAACTTTTGAACTTATGCGAGCTTTGATGATCTAAATTCCAAAATGGCAATATTCGTTTATTGGCCGGCTACCCTCATTATTTTGCGATTAAAATTACATGCATTTTATATTAACAAAATATTTTGATTAAATTTTGCAAAAAAAAATTAGGAGGTTTCTTCTTTGTCATATGAGAGTTCAACCTCTGTTAGGTTTTTAAAAAGAATGTCAGAAAAGGAGATTTGTGTGAAAATGATAAGAAAGCATAACTCTTTTAGAGGAGATTTTGTGGTAATTTGATCTTGTGTGTATGAGAGAGTAAATAAATATTAGTACTATTTAGTTCATATGATTCTAAACCTACCAATACAACGGCATCGGCAAGTTACTTTCATTTGTATGCACATCGTAGATTATTGCTAACTTCTAAGCTTTACTTAACTATTGCTAACTTGAAAAATTATTGAACACAAAGTACTAATAATAAGTTTCAAAATCGCATGTTCTAATCAGTAATTTCTATTATATTTGTTATATTATTATTTGTATTTGTTATTTGTAATAGGTACGATTACCAGAGCGTGAAATATACTAAGAAGGTAAACTATGGAACTTATGCAGTTTAAGAAAAAAGTGAAGTTATTCTAATCAGCTTAACGTCAATTTATTACATAATAATGCACTGCCACGTCTTTTGATATTCCGAGCTGACTCCGAGTGATCTTAGTTCATAAGACGATAGAAAATATTATAGTAGAAATATTAAATGAGTCAACAACAAAATTTCTGTTCCAAACGTCTAACTGACATACAACTTACTTACTCTTACAAACTATAATATGTAAAAATCGAAATGCGACGCAAAATTGATAATGTAAAAAAAAAATTTTTTTTTAACTTGAAAATATAAAGAGAATATATTAGTAGAGGCATTAGGTAGCATCCTAACTACTTTATACAAAAACCAGTAAGTGGTAATTGAAAAGCTTCACGTATATTGCGAAAGGATTGCTCGATCAATTAATTTAGTGGATCAAATGTATATTTTAGACATAAAGTAAATTATGAAGGTTAATATTCCGGAATTCAAAGGATATATATATGTGAATAAATACATTATTATTCTATATAATTAATAATAATATTATATTATTCTTATAAAAACTTTTTGTTTTTTTTACTCCTTAAAATTTGTTGGATAGAGCTCAATCTCATCCTTTTTAAGTTTATTTAAAAAAATTGACCCTAAAAGTGAGTTGCCGATTTAATTTTTTGGCGGGCTGACTCTTGGAAATATATTTATTAGAGTCATTCGATGAATAGGTTTAAATTATTTTATTCTTCAAAATAATTCTAAATAATTTAAAGTTAAAATTTGTAAGTCAATAAAAAAATCTGACTTGGGTCCTAAGCGTCAATACTAGGAATTAGAATCTGTATTTAAATACTATTTTCATGTCAATATCTAACTATTGTTCATTTTCATACTTCGTTTTGTAAATAATATGGAATTATCTATTAAAATAACTTCATTAGCTTCGTCGACTAATATTCACGGTTAGTAGTAGCTCATAAGTAATTATAGACGAGGAATTTTAATTATTTTGTTGGTGACCGTAAACAGCTTGGAATATTTTTAACCATTAAACAATCTTTGTAGTCTAACTTCAACACATGTATGTTTTACCGAACCTTTAATTGACTTCAGTAATATATTCTTATATTAAGTCAAATATTATAACATTGAAAATGTCTGTGAATCTAAAATGATTTAAAATACCTGCCTCACAAACAAACATTTCTATTATGGAATTCGAATTATAAAATATTTTTTGAATTATTTGTTTTATATTATGTAGTAGTTTAACCAAATTATTTATTTCATATTAAGCTTCTTTTATTTTACAACTGAATCCATTGTATGCTATAACATTAATAGCAATAGCAATAGTGTTAGGAAACATTTAATTAAAATATTACATTTCGTCCCTTAATTTATTTTCTTCTAACAATCCCATCTTATATATATCTTATATATATGTATAAAATTTCCATGTGCTAAATCATCACTATAACTCTGGAACTACAAACCTAGAGACTTGAAATTTGGCAGGAATATTCCTTTTAGATTATTCCTTTGAGAACGATTTGTGTAAGTCACACTAATTAGAATTCTGCGAAAGAAAGATGAATGAATTGACTGAACGAGGCCAGGTTGATTAGTCAGCGAGATTGAGTGTTTTTATCTTGTTTTAAATTAACTGATGACGAGGAGGAGACTATGCAAATACTATCCACTCCTACAGCTACTCTAATCATGGCCTTGCTTGATGATGCCGTTGAAGCCAACCCACCTACCTCCCCAGATGCGGGTCCTAGCGGGAGAAGGATTTGTGTCGAGGACGACTCAACTTCAGGAGAGGCCGTGTAAGGAATTTTCAGACATCTTCATCAACTCAACAACCCTCTGACAGTCAATATATTGAGAGTGCTTAAAAGGAACGGGACAGATTTTTTGTTGGCGCTCAGATTGTAAGGACGTTTTGTGATTTATCAGTGTTGGTTGTAATTAAAGTCACATGAGCCATTTTTGATATTCATTTTGTTATTTCATTGTTGAAGTTTTGCAGTATGTGGTTTTGTAATATTTGTTTTGATTTAATTTCCATTAAAATTATAAATAAACAGATTCTTTTTGTATTTACTTTGTTTTTTATTATTAAATTGTACTTCTGAATCTAAAAATATTATAATATATCAAGTATGTATTATGTCAACAAAAATCAGTAGTTGAGTTTGATTATATTTATTTATATGACCTACACAACAAATAACTATATTATAATATATATTTCAGTACAATAATGTTACGCACCACTTCCTACCTAACCGAATTTGGAATGAATAGTTATAGAATATAATAGAAATAGAATAACGGTTTCTTTAGGCAAAATCCGTTTTATTTTGTTAAAAAACGCACATTCGCATCGTTTTTATATTACCCATATTCGTCAAACTGTTTGTTAAAGGCTGACTGCGCAATCTGAGCTCAGTTGCGGGGCTTAGAGATTTGATTGACGTATACGAGATTGCGATTTAAGTAATATACATGGGGTAACATCACTCCTTTGCGATACTCGATTGAGAAATTAGAATCTTGAAGGTAGATCTACCACCTTGCTACTCGGGGCAAAAGATCCTTTTTACGCTTGTTGCAGTCGGTGAACACCACGAAATGTAAGCCAACTAAATAGTGGTAAAAGTTTTGGAGGGCTTTGACGACAGCAAGTGTCTCCAATTCATAAAAATGGTACTTCTTTTCTGCTTCCTGGGTGGATCGACTAAAATATGCTACTACGTGTTTCTTTGAATCGGGATGTATTTGTAAAAAAACTGCAACGTATCCAATACTACGATTATCCGTATGGACTTCAGTAGGAAAGTCTGGGTTAAAGATAGTAAGAACCGGCTCGGTCGTTACCTCTTAGATTAAACTTAAACGAATAGTTTCGCATTCAAAAGTCCAATTAAACTTTACGTTTTTGTGGATGAGGACAACAATTGGGGCAGTTTTAGTGGCATAGTTTTTTTTTTATGTACTTCCTAAAATAACCTGCCAGGCCTAAAAGTTGGTGCACCTGCTTTACGTTTTCTGGTGGCGAGGTATTAATATGTTGGTCTAGTCTATTTTACCAGGACAGAAAGGTTTGAACTCACGCTAAAATTGGACCAGGTTCGGTCATTCTAAACCCATTCACTCAACCAAACCTTAGCGTCACCCTTAAGGCAAGATGCGACGCGTGACAAGCATTCGTGGTCGTTCCAACCATTAGCTTCCCTGGCGCGATCAACCTCTTCGCACGATGCTTCAATTCGTTAATCGGTGGGTCGAAATAAGACATAATAATATTGCGACCTTGAGGGTTGTATCGTTTTAATCGCTTGCATTAAAACATTTGCGAGGGTAGATGACTCAGAACAAGGGGTACTAGACTCCATGCGCTGCTGTTGCGTTATATCTGGAGGAGTAGAAACGGTGGGTAAGGTTTCGGTTTTATGAGTGAGACGCGCCCCAACGTATGAAGAACTCAACAGATGATACAGTACGCGAGTGTGACCTTGACCTGACGCGGCGGTCACTACGGGAGCGATCCGTGCTATACAACTCACGCCTAACCCGACTACGTGATCGACGCATTTCAGTGTTGCGAGCATCATGTCGATCTCGAACACGCGAAGCACATCGTCTATCGTTCAAATTGCGGTTGGATCTATCGTCACTGTGGTCGCAGGAACTTCGAGAAGCATTTCGAACCTGATTACGTAGATCGCCCCTAGGCAGATGTGTCCGTGGACTAGAAGTTCTTGAATTGATAATTTAACGGTTTTATTGTTGACAGCAAATTGACAATCTTAATAAAAAAAATCCGTAAGTCTTCTTTAGCGCTTCCCATGTCTTTACATTGCTATGTAATAATAAAATATGATATTTAAAACAAGCAATAACAAATCTTACATTCACTTCATGATTATGGTATTGCAAATTGAGAAAAGTGCTAACGAGGTGTATATATCTCAGTTTCTAAATATATTTTCCTCATTTTTGTAATTTCTGATCTTATTACTTTTTGTCAACATGAAAATGTCAAAAGCTATGGGCTAAGGACACAATTCAGTCTGATTCCTCTGATCATTCTTGTTATTATTCTTCTGATTTGCTTTCACTTGCTCGTTCTAATCTGAGCGATTCTTGGCAGATCCAAGATTTCAATTTTAGCGAAGGGATTTTTCAAGATTATCGAAGGGTTGTTACTTTTGTAATATTCAACCTTGCATCCCATATAAACCTTGGTTCTTTAAATCCAGATCTGCAAATGAGCAAGTCACCTCTACAATATGTCGTCTACGCTAAGGCCATGCCTGCACTCCTATTTTCCTTTGTAAGATTAGGGTGTGGGATCACTCTCTTTGTGAATGTGGGCTTGAGGATAGTTCTCCTGATCATATATTTTTCGATTGTTCAAAATATCGTATTTCTATGTATGATATCTTTCCTCGTGATGTTCCGTGACCTATCAATTTTCAATCTTTACTTTTTTATACCGACACTCCCATAGTTAATTTGCTTATGAGGTATATTGAATGTCATGACAATAAATTATAATTTCTTGCCTTATATATTACCTTATTTATTTATTCTATTCTATGATTATTTATGTTCTTAGATGAACTATACATCGCATTAGATACTCCTTTCCCTTTTTTTATTTATCTAACCTACCTTCCTTTCATTTAACATTCTTGTAACATTTTGTTGTCTCGTGTTGTCTGTATTATCCTTACACATAATGTTATTTGTTTTAGATATCCCTTCCGTTTCTGTCATCAAAAATCAAAATTTACTACCGAACAATCTCCTTGTGTGTTAAAGTCAAGTCAACATACATTGGCAAAATACGTCTCATATTGCGAGATGTGAAGCCATAAATTAAATTTAAAAAAAGTAGGGTTTTGACAATTAACTCTGAACTCGAATTGAGTATGAAATGTGTCAACATTAAACGTTAATTATTAAACTATCACTAAAATATAATTATTATGGTACAAAAACATTTAATGTAATGTTTTTATTATGTTTGTAACAGTTTGCTTATTAACATAACCTATTCAATCATGGACATCGTATTTATGAAACCGGTTAAACCTCAAGTTTTTAAAGCTTTAAAAGATGTCGATATAGCGACTCTTATAAAATGTACATCTGATGAAATAAGACCCATTATACCATGTCTGGTTCGAATGGCTCTTATAGCTCCTCTTGATGTAACAAAATATTGTGCCGAGGCCAAGAAAGATATTTTAACACTACTTTCAGGGATTGATTTAGTAAACTTCATAGTATCATTGCTTTCTATTGAATTTCATGCTCTTGAAGTTGACTTAAAGAAAGAGCAACAAATGCGGTATGTTTTTGATATTCACTATCCTATATATCTATAATAATAAAGAATCATATTAACAAAACTAAATCATTGTTCCAGCTTAAAAAATGGATCCCAAAGCACAGAATCTTTTTTAATACAGAATGTAGTGAACGGAATTGCAAATGATTTTGAACAATCAGATTCTGCCAGGAGAGTTCGACTTGTACTTTCTGAACTCTTACAGATGCAGGCTCAATTGGCAGAGTATAATCAAAATAAAAATTCGAATGTGGAATCCTCAATTAAATCATCTGAACTCTTTGATAATGATGTATACCTTGAGGAAATTACAGATGTAATTTGTATTAGTCTTGCAGAATTACCCAATTTGCTTAATATATGTGAAATAATTGAAATCCTTCTCCATGTAAACAAGGGACCTATAATAATTTCTTGGGTTGTAGCTAATATGCCTGATACACTGTTAGATGGTATATATTGATTACATATGGATATTATGTTCAGTTTTTTTTTCTATTGCTTATGCTTATTTTAATTCTAGTGGCAGAATCTCTAGTTATTAATGCAGAACGAGGAGAAGATGGTGGCATTAGAGCCAAGACTCTATCCACATTGTGTGATGCCTGTCCATACATAGCAACAGCAGTAAGAACCAAAGCTGTGTCTGCTTCTAGACTGCCTTGTTTGATTATTAATCTTACCTTAACACATCACCAAGAAGATTTGGTAAGAGTTAGTTCTTATATGACCGCAATACTATCAAACAATAATAACAACATGTCATTCTGTTTAATAGGTCTCCTTTATATCTGGACTTTTATTGGGTTCTGATCAAACTACAAGAGCGTGGTTTGCAACATTTTTACGTAACTCACATAAAAGAGGAAAAGGTGATGGTCATGCAATTTTAGTAAAGTTACGTCAAGAACTTCTAAACAGACTAAAAGAGGCTGCTGCTGGAGTTGATGCCTCAGCTTTACTAAGATTGTATTGTGCCCTAAGAGGCATTGCAGGGATAAAGTTTCAGGATGATGAAGTGTCCGGGCTTTTGAGGCTTGTTACACAAAAGCCACCTCCCACTCCTGCTGGTGTTAGATTTGTTTCCTTGAGTTTATGTATGATTCTTGCATGTCCATCTCTTATGGGTTTGTATTTTCTTTAATAATTGTTATTTAAAATTTAACTTAAGAAACTTTAATATGATCAATGGTTTACTGTACAGCCGCTCCTGAACATGAGAAAAAGGCAATTGAATGGGTACAGTGGCTTGTAAAGGAGGAAGCTTATTTTGAAAGGTAATTGTCTGAATAATTTAGTATAAAAATATATATTAAACTGTATCTAAACATACATGGTAGGAATAAAAAACAATACAATGACTGTTTTAGCAACTCCGGTGTCACTGCTTCATTTGGAGAAATGTTGCTTCTTATAGCGATTCACTTTCATTCGGGTCAGCTGGCGGCGGTGGGCGAGCTGGTGTGCGCGACGCTGGGCATGCGCGTGCCCGTCCGACCCAACGGCTTGGCGCGGATCAAACAAGCCTTCACACAGGAGATATTCACCGAACAGGTGCTTTGTATTGTTCTCTTGATATGTACATTTTAAAGCAGATTGGAGCTAGGTCTATTTATAACGTCTTTCAATCATTAATTTACCAATGTTTAAAAGGCATATTACTCTCAAATGAATGCTGTAATATAATAGTAATAATAAACGTCTATGGTGTCGCAGGTGGTGACGTCACACGCCGTCAAAGTGCCGGTGACCGCAAACCTCAGCAGCAACATATCTGGGTACTTGCCGGTGCACTGCATTCATCAATTACTAAAATCTCGTGCATTTTCCAAGCACAAGGTACCAATAAAGAACTGGATATACAGTCAAATTTGTAACTGTGTGGCTCCTTTGCACCCGGTCATGCCCGCTCTTGTCGAAGTTTACGTAAATTCTATTCTGGTTATAAATAATAAGGGTACCAGTGAATATTTCAACAAACCTATAACAGAGGAAGAAATACGAAGAGTCTTTAGAAATTCAATTTTTGGTGTCAACTTTGATTCACATTGTAAACCGTTTACCGCTATGGAGACCGACGGCGACTCCACACTCGAGATCAACATAGAGAGACCAACTCTAGCGTCTCAGTTACTACTGATCTATTACCTGCTGCTGTACGAAGACGTGCGGCTGGCCAACACTGCCGTTCTTATCGCTAACGGAAGGAAGATTAAAAGTTATTCCACCACGTTTCTTTCCGAACTTCCAATTAAATATTTGTTACATCAAGCTCAAAGAGACCAAATGAGTTACGGGGGACTCTTCAGCCCTCTACTGCGTCTGTTGGCGACTCACTTCCCGCAGCTGTCCCTCGTGGACGACTGGATGGACGACCAGGTCTTTGGAGATTCGTGTCGTCACCAAATCGATGTGAATCTTTCTGAACTAGCTATAAATGAAGCTTTCCAATGCATTGAAGAAAATCCATATAAAACTGGCAAAGTATTAAAAGCAATGCTTAATAAAAACCCAACTGACATTTGGCCTTTCGCTGAAATATTTGTTACGTACGTGAAGAGTGTGCTGGGAAGTCGGGTTCCTAGACACATACAAGAGCTTTACCGAGAAGTTTGGCTTCGCTTGAACACAATACTACCGCGCTGTCTCTGGATTATGACTATTAATGCCCTTCTCGACATCAATAACGGAAACGCCAAGAATGTCACCATAACTCAGGAAAATGTTTTGGTAGATCCATTACAAGTTCTACGGTGTGACATCAGAGTGTTCAGATGTGGCCCGGTACTAAAGTTAATATTAAGAATCTTGGAGGCAAGTCTTGCAGCTTCTAGAAGCCAACTAAGCCGACACTTACTTGATAAACCACTACTCGAGAAAAGCGGACAATTAACATCAGACTCTGAGAGAGAAGAACTGAAGAATGCTTTGGTGGCGGCTCAAGAAAGTGCAGCTCTTCAAATTTTATTAGAGGCGTGTTTGGAAACCGAAGAAGACCAGTCCAAGCCGGAGCTGATGTGGTCCTTGAGAGAAATCCGAAGCATCATATGTTCATTTTTACATCAAGTCTTCATTGCAGAACCATCACTCGCGAAACTGGTGCATTTCCAAGGATATCCAAGAGAACTGCTAACGGTGACGGTGCAGGGTATACCATCCATGCACATTTGTTTAGATTTTATTCCTGAACTTCTAAGTCAAGCTTCTCTGGAAAAACAAATATTTGCCGTGGACTTGGTGTCTCATTTGTCCATTCAGTACGCTCTGCCTAAAGCAATGTCCATCGCCAGGCTGTGCGTGAACACTCTCTCCACGCTGCTGTCCGTGCTGCCGAGTGATCTGCGCCTAGAACTGTTCCAACCGGTGCTGAAGTCGCTCGTACGAATTTGCATAGCGTTTCCTTCGCTCCTTGAAGACATTACGTCGTTACTTTTACAGTTGGGACGAATTTGTGAATCTCAAGTGTCTCTGGGCCACTGTTGGAATGACACTCACATTCTAGGAGAAGGAGCTTACGTGCCTTCGGCGGCTCGCGGCGAGAGCAAGGTGCTGCTCGCCGAAGTGCTGTGTAGAGATATTAAAACAACCATGGCGGAAATTATACAAAAAGCTCTGTTGAATGATAAACTATATTGACAATTCCTTATATTAAATACTATTATCAAAAAAAACTGAATATATATTTTAATCTTTTATTTTTTTTTTTTACTATTTTCGTAGACAATCTTAAGTAACTTAAACGACATTCAATACATGACGTGCAACACGTGGAGCGCCTCCGCCGGGTGCTGCGCTGCCGGGTGCTGCGCCGCCAGCTGCCTGTACATCCAAGCACAGTGGTTCCTCGCCACGATGTTGCCGGTGTCATTGTACAGCTGGGCCTACAAAGTAACATTCAAAAAAGTTAAAAGTCGGCCGTACAGGATCCTACCCGTATCGAATAATATATCATTCTATATTCATTTAAAATTTAATAATCTGTGTATTAAAATTAAGTTACTTTATATAATTATTGAAATTAAAATTCATATTTCGAAATTATTATAAAGTTTTTCAAATTGATAATCACAGGGTCAATATTATATTAAACGTAAATCTATACATCACAAACAAATTAAATGACACAATAAAAAACAGCAGAAGGAACCCTGTTCCCGGCTCCCCGACACGAGGAGGTCATTGACTCAATAGTTTGAGTAGTTGGACGTCGTACGCTCGTTGCTGGCGGTCAATGTACAATTGGATATGAGCGTTAGAAACAAATAAACTTTATAATGATCGACATTTTAGATTTGACGAATTTGAAGTAAGGCGTGTTTCAAATCATGTTGGGAGCTTTAAGTCGTTAGCAGTGAGTTATAATAAACACGAAATTGATTCTTAACTAATTTAGTCAAGACCTCGTGTTAAACGCTCTGTTTCCTGTAACATGACACTATCGCACCGACCTGCAGGTACCACGTGTGCTGCAACCTAGCTTGCGCTCCAACTTTAGCGAAGTTGTCCTTGACGATGTCGAGTGCCTCGCAGCAAGACTGCAGCACGGCGGCGCGCGCCTCCCCCCCCGCCGGCGCCGACGCCACGCGGCACTTGGTGTACAGCAGCAGACCTGGACACGGCGCTTATTGGAATACTGGTTTAGTTACAGAGGGCCTATTTCTATTATTTTATTAATTTATATTTTTTAATAATAAATGATATATTATTATTATTTGTCTTTTATCATTTCTACTTTGAATCAATATCAATAATCACTTGAGTACGTGAAATTAAAGTGACAAAAGTGTATTTCGGTACCATAGCTATCAAAATAAGGCCTTCTGTAAGGACACGCCTTCACTAAGAATTGAAATTACTAGAGTTTCAACCGCCCCGGTCTGAGAAGAAGCACACTACAATCTGTGTGTGGCCGGTGTTTGTTTATTATGATGACTGTTTGTTTATTGTGATGACTGTTTGTTTGTTGTGATAACTGTTTGTTTATTGTCAACATGGAGTCAGCTATTTTAAAATGTTTACCTCTGGCCATGTCGTACGCGCTGCCGTGTTCCATGATTAAAGGCAATACTTTTCTCGCTAAGATCAAAGCGTTTTTTGGGCATCCCATGTGTAATTGTACATTAGCCGTGTGCATTTCGGCGGTGGCGGCTAAAAAGTGTAAATGGTAGTTTTTGGCGAGAGATAGCGCCTCGCTCAGTAGCATAGTGTTGGCGGACTGAACGTCACTGAAGGTGTGTTGCACCTCGGCCACCATTATCATGGCCTTCAACCGTAACGACATGTAATGTAAGCTGTCGTCTTCGGTCTTGCAATAGTCGAGGATGTCGTAAAGAGTTTCCAAAGCATCGGTCGGGTCTTCTTTAAGAAAATACATTTCTGCTCTCAGGAGTTGACTCTCCCAGCGATCGTACGACGCTAACTGTCTTATACTTTGATCTGCTTCTTCCCATTTGCCTGATGAATAGAACTATCAATTAAGCTGAACACAAGATAGGATGTCCGAGAAGAATATAGAATTTAAGTTTAAATTATCTACTTTTGCCCAAAATCGGTCTTACATTTTACAGTTTCAAGATCAATACAAGACTGACCCTACAAGATTTGGGCTGGAATAAAATTGATCCAGCAAAAACATGGTAGAGACGGATAAAATCGAGCTAACGGTAGATACGAATGTGGAATCACCACCGGTAGCTCACTATTATCGTTTCGACTATATATATATATGTAATTCCATACTAAAATATTATAATTCCATACCGGCTCTGAGCGCGTCGGTGGCGTGCAGGCGGGCGGCGGCGGCCAGCACGGCGGGCTCGCTGAACAGCGACGCCACGGCCGCCGCCAGCGCGCCCGCGCCGCGCCAGCCCGCCGCGCACACCGCGCCCGCGCCGCCGCCCGCCGACCACTGCCACACCGTGCCCGCGCCCACATGGCACTCTGCAAGGGAACACTTCATCACACGACCTCCCGTACGCACACTGCTCGCTTCAGGGAATTATTGTCGGCTCTTCTCCATGAATCTTTAAATTGTCCAACTGCTTTACGACACGTGCCAACGGCGCCGATCAGCGTGGCCCGCGTGTGAGGAGCGGAGACGAAGGAGGACTTGTGCTTCTGTCTTACTACTTACTACTTAACTGAATGCTCACTTGTGTTTAAATTCAAAAGCAGTTGACAATTCACAGAAGCCATTTCTGTCTTTCCATACAATCCCCAGAGTGCCGCCGTGTTCGCCAGCCCGGCCATGGTTAAGTCTGTCATTGAATGGGAGTAGTTGATGGTGTCTCCTTTGCTTATGATCTGCAAATAAACAACGCGTGTAGCCGAGGAGGAGTCTCGTTGAGGATAGTCAGTTTAAATGACGTCAGAAACATTTCCACTCTGAGACTCACGAGACCTATAGGGATGTGAATCTTTAGTATCAAACATTTAATAAGGATCAGTATTCAAGTACTCGTCGTCAACTCGACCACTGTGTGTTATTGATGCCTTCCGAAGCAAATGGCACTATTTAACAACAACAGATCGTTAGAAACTACTTATTTTTAAATACCTTAAAAACTTCGGCCGGCCTGGCGGCGTTGACGGCCGCGTGCTGCGCCATCAGCTGCACGGCGGCGGCGGCGGCGCGGGGCGGTCGCGGCACGCGCGCCAACAGCGCGGCGCGGCGCGTGCGGCCCCCCGCCAGCGCGCCCCACGCCGCCGCAGCCGCCACGCAGGCGCCGTCCGCCGCCTCCTGCGCGCGGCCCAGCGCCTCGCCCACGCCCTCCATCGCTACCGACCTTCACGACATTTATTACTTGAGCCTTTAATAGTAGTATGTATATATACGAATCCACGTATGTGACTTTATTTTAAATACCGTATCGGTAGAGCTTAAGGTTATCCATGCATCAATCACAAACAAATTTTAAAACTAAACATCATGCGGGAGGAAACGGTGGCTTGCTAACAGACGACCGTCCTCCGGCTGTTCAGTGTACTATCGAAGGATGTCGCGTCATTCAAGTCTGTTGTCTCACTCTAACATGACGTCACATTACTCGACAAACATATAACTGTTGAATATACTAACTTATGTCCGAACTGCGTGTGCATGGCCGCTCTGTTGAGAGCCGCGTAACGAACATTCTTGTTTCTATCATTATATGAATTTGTATTTCCGCACATATTATTAAAAACAGCTCGGTCAAAACAATTGTAAAGAGAATCTTGAGCTCCGCAGAATTCTTTCATTCTTATGCAATTAAGAAAACTAAGAAAATGCTGAAATATAAAAACATAGTTTATAAAAAAACATAAATCAAATCATTTATTTAAAGTAGAATAGAAAAATATTTGGTAGAATAAAACTTAGAATAAGACGACTTCAGAGTGAATCTAATTAAAACTATGGCTTTTATATTTTATAAAGACTTCCACTTGTTACATAATGTACGTGTACTGAAATGCTGATAGTAACGTGTATTGATTGTTTTTAAACAAAATCATACATGAATACCAATACTCACAAACTATTGTATTTCTCGATATTTTTTCAAATCATTAAATAAATACAATTATTAATATAATAATATTAAATAAGTATAATTCTTACAACGTCCGGATACTCCGGTATATCATTTATAATCTGTATGATTGTTTTCTGCAGTTGTTTCGGTGGTATTGCCTTCTTTTCATTTATCTGCAATAAATTAGCTTGTTGTGCTGTAAACAGTTCTGCTTGCTTCCGCGACCACTGGCACTCCTCGAAACTACTGCAATCAAAGAACATCGATGAACTACAGACGACAGAAAGAATGGTATGTGAGAAGAGTTCATTTAAAATGAAAATTAACTAGATAAAAAAAATCACAGTGACTTCGACTAACTTGTCTCTTTCAATAATATTCATCTTCATAAATATCTCTTGTGGTTTCGATTCCTCGGGAAGCATTGATGACTTGTTAGTTTCTGCCTGTGACTCCATATTGTTTAATTTCTGTAAAGTATGAGATGTAATACAGTTACATGACATCGTATGAACAAATGAGCTATATAACCACTACTATAAAATCTAATAATATTATTAAGAAATAGATATTAAGCAGTGACTAAGCATTAGATAAAGAAAACAATAAAGTAGGTTTGAATTTTCGTGTCCACATAATGTGTGATAAAGATGTGTGGTGACGCAGCGGTCTCCTTTGGGGGTGGGTCGTCAGCATTGTGACGGGTTCCGACTCATGCCTCTAGGCTGTCAATAGGTATCGGAACGGATCCTGAGCGAAGATGTCGCCATGTTGGAAGGGGCTTCTCTAGCTAGGTAGTGGGTAGGGCGAGGTGGCATAGCTCGTGTAGTCTTCCGAGAGTAGGAGTAAAACCGGTGTCACTCCCGCCGTGGGTAGTACCTAACCGCTGTAGATTTATCTGCCTCTTCCGGCCCTGTATGTCAGAGTGGCCTTCTTTGAGGCAACACATGCGTACACTGGCCCGGATGCGATGTTGTGACGTGCAAGGTAGACACGGGGTCGGGGGATACTCCTCAGGTATCTAATATCGCCGTCGGTCGGTTTCTCAGGTATATTTAATTGCAGGGGGTTCGGAAGCGGTCGTAGATGCTTCCCGGGAAACCCAACGTAATCTAGTAGTATTCTGCGACTTAAGCGGAGTAGTGGCCGCCATTGACAGATTCCGGGCCTGTTTTGACCTGTTCAGATTTCTATCGGCTTAGTGAAGAGGGATGGACATCCCTAGCTAGACCTGGACAGGTCTAGCTCCGTTTGATTGATTGGGGGGCAGGAGAGCCTTCCCGCATTATAACAAGCTGGTCAACAGAGTGTCAACAGAGTGACTGGGGGTACACAACACACAAACAAACAGGTGTGTACCCCAAGGAGGCTTGCTCTAGAAGCAACACAAACATATGTTTAATCAATTCTGATACTCTACTGCATCGGTCAAGCTTGTTGACCATCTGGTTTAGTGGGTGGGAGTCCCACATAGCCCCCTTCTCCTGGTACTAATATGAATGAGAAAATAATAAACAGGCCTGGGCAAACCCAGAGGGGTCCAAATAGATAAAACATACTTTAAAAAAATAATAATAACATACACAATTAGCTTAAAGTACTACTAACATTTGTAAATAAAAGAGCTCTGTTATTATTATTATTACATATAACTTGTAATAATTTTCAAGAGAAAATAAAATTTACCTCTTTGCTCAGTGATCTCATCATCAAGCCAGGTCTCCCCTTCTGATAGTAAATACAAAATGATTTATAAAGGGAAGCAACCTGAACAAAAGTGAGTTTATCTAAGTACAGCAATATTCTTCGTAAATAGAAACCTAAAAAAATAAACATTTTAAAAATGAAAAGAGAAAAAAATACCATTATATTAGTAATATGAATCATAATATACCTAAGACACTGCACCTGGTTATAATACAAGGATTGGTTTCACTTTGTTCTATCATCAGTTTATCAACAGTAGAAGTAACACAATCCATCAGAGCATTGACACCATTTACATATATGTTTTGCAATCTCACACAAAAGTTTTGGAGATGGACACTCAACAAATTATAACGTCCATCTGTAAGAAGTGCCTCTAGATCCTTAAATTCCATATCAGGGCACTAAAATTATAAAAAATAGAAGTTTATTAACACACATACACTACCATAGTATTTATTAGTCTTACCTGTATCAACTTAAGTGCTAGAATACAAAAATCTTTCCTATACTTTGGCGCCATTGTGCAATCAGTCATATCTTTTGCTAAAAATAATATAAGGTTATCTTCTTTGTTAATAAAAAATCAGTATATTCTAAAAGATTTTGTAGCAAACCTTCCATTTTTAATAATCCATATTCTCTTAAAAAGGCTACCACAGCTATTTTGTGTGGAGTAATATTGTCAACATTACCCTTAATATTAATTAGTTTGACAAAATCAATATTTTCATTTCCAAAGTCCATATTGTAAAATATATAAGAATGTTAAATTTTTAAATATATATTGAATTCTGGTAGTAATAAAGGTATATTGTAATATCAGGTTTACATTAACTGCCATAAATCCACGGAAATTTCTACATTTAAGTTAAACATGAAAGTTGAAAAGTATTTAATTTATTTATGTTTCAATCTTCGTTGAATAGATGTTATTGTATTTCAATTTTCTAGCGTTTTCCCTTCCTTTTATCCTGGCCTAAGCATTCTTTCTCAGCTCTATACAGTCATGGATGACATTTGACATTATGAAAACAACAACATATAATCCATAGAGTAATAAGCATATTCTATTGGACTGTCAATTCCTTAGTCTTTGGTCGACAGTATAGTTTCTTTAGAGTGATAATGCTATAGAATATAGACGAATGGCTAAGGTATAGACTATACATATACATAACATATTTGATTAGGAAGCACAAACATAAAATAAGATGTAGGTTTTATACGTTTTGAAGGGCAATCAGTGTTGTTTATGTGTAGAATATAGAAAATAAGACGATTATAGGTAATTTTATCCAAAAACAAAGCTCCTATTATATATTGCAAATACAATTAAGTTAAAATAGATAATTTTATACACTACTAGCTTAGCCCTCAGATTTCTTTTTATGTCTTGAAGAGTTATCGTAGTCTTGCTAGCATCGTATAACCTACATGATGAATTATAAGTTAAAGGCCCCAGTAGTTAGAGATTAATAATACTCATATTTTTTTTATTCTATCGATTTAAATAAAATTTATTTTTTTGTGTTATTAGTACAGACAACTGACTAATTGCGATTGTAGGATCCAATCTGATGTTGATTTCTATCAACACTCGTTCTTCGTTCACTTTGTCATTTCTGTTAGAGAGATGATTGCATGGCCACTGGCCAATGCAGATAGTATGCTACTGCTATCTGCATAACATCGATTATTGTTGTTTTGCAACACTTATATGCCCGTTTCATTATACAATTTAAGCGAAGTATTTAATATCGTAAAAAAATAATGTACAGATATATTATTATAAAATACTTATTTTTTTTTCATGAAATATTCTTATTAACAATAGTTAACTTTAAATATTATATGAGGAGTATTTCATAAACCCTCTTTATTTAACTATTATTGCCAACCAATCCCTTTACTATATTTATTTTTTTATTTTCAAATATGGCCGATGTCCGATGGCAGATGGACTATTAGTTTTTGAAACAAGATTTAAAGTATTATTCGTCTATTTTGATATTTTTTGAGTATTTATTAAGTTTTAAGATCTTTACAAACATGATTATTCTTAAGTTTTAATTCAACAATCATTAGTGTGAAAACAGTTTTAAACAACATGGGGAGACTATGGGTGTTGTTTATAAACGTACTATTTTATTTATTTGTGTTAAGTAAAAGTTCACGTGTTACGGTTTATCAAGGAGATACATTACCACACCATGGAAGATGCGAACCCATTACCATTCCTTTCTGTCAGAAAATACGATATAATCAAACTATCTTTCCTAATTTGCTTAACCACGCTAGACAAGAAGAAGCAGATCAGGCAGTGCGACAGTTTACGCCTTTTATTAAAGTAAACTGTTCACCAGATTTAAAATTCTTTTTATGTTCCATGTATGCTCCAGTATGTACAATCTTGAATTCGCCTATTCCACCTTGTCGTCATCTATGCGAGTCGGCGAAACATAATTGCTATAAGCTTATTACAAGCTTTTCAATTCCATGGCCCAAAGAATTAGAATGCTCTAATTTTCCAGAAGCAACGGGTGAAAATGTAATATGTGTTGGTGATAATAATGTAACTCATGAATCTCGTAAACCCACCGGAAATAAACTACCAAAAGTGGATTATAAGTATGATTATGACAGAGATCCAACAAAATTACAAGGTGCTAAAGATTATGGTTTTGTTTGCCCTGTACAATTCAAAATCCCTAAAAGTCTGGATTTGGAATACTCTCTGAAGGTGGGTGACAAAGTAGAAATGGATTGTGGGGCTCCATGCAATGGAATGTTTTTCGGTGTGAATGAGAAAAATTTTGCTAGGCTATGGATCGGAACATGGGCCACTTTGTGTACACTAAGTTGCCTTTTTACTGTTTTGACATTTCTTATAGATACAGACAGATTTCGTTATCCAGAAAGACCAATAATCTTCCTATCAGTATGCTATTTAATGGTTGCTGCAGCTTATGTAATGGGATGGAGTTCCGGGGATACTGTAAGCTGCCAAGGTCCTTTTCCTTCAACAATAAGTGGAACAAGATTACCTAATACTTCTGTAATAACTCAGGGCACTAAACATGAACCATGTACAATATTATTTATGGTTGTATATTTCTTCAGTATGGCATCAAGTATTTGGTGGGTAATATTGACTCTGACATGGTTTTTAGCAGCTGGACTTAAGTGGGGCCATGAAGCCATAGAAGCTAATTCCCAGTATTTTCATTTAGCAGCATGGGCAGTACCTGCTATTAAAACCATTTCAATATTAGCTATGGGAAAAGTAGATGGTAAGTACAATAATTATTCAAATATAATATTTCTAGCCTTTATTTGTATCTGTTGTAAATATTTTGTACAATTGTTAGACAGGCAACTAAACAAAAAATGTCTACAAATCAGTATGTAAGACACTTTAAATTATGGATCTCAATCAATTTATTTTAAACTATCTTTTTTCTCTATGTAGGAATTTTAAAGATAACTATTAAAATATATAGTATCAATGTATATAATAGATATATTTTTATTTCAGGTGATATTTTATCAGGTGTTTGTTATGTTGGACTCTGGGATTCTGAAGCTCTCCGAGGATTTGTATTAATACCATTATGTGCTTATCTTGTTTTGGGTACAATTTTTTTGTTTGCTGGATTTGTCTCGCTATTTAAAATAAGGACAGTCATGAAACATGACGGTACGAAAACTGATAAATTAGAAAAGTTAATGATTAGAATAGGTATTTTTGGAGTTCTGTATACTGTTCCTGCCCTTATTGTCATTGCATGTTTATTCTATGAACAAGCTCATTTTGATAGTTGGATGCTGACATGGCATCGTGATATGTGCTTGACCCCACTTTATTCTATTCCTTGTCCATTTTCACACCCAGAAGTTGACAGACCTAAGTTTGAAATGTTTATGATAAAATACCTTATGACAATGATTGTTGGAATCACTTCCAGTTTCTGGATTTGTTCGGGAAAAACTTTAGTGTCTTGGCGTCAATTTTTTGATAAAATAAAAGGTAGGCGAGTAGAAGCATATGTATGATAAGCAATTCAAATAAATTTAACTGGTATGATTAAACTAACTTATAAATGTTTATACAGCTGTTAGAATATTAATTTAATTCAATTACTTAATAATTTCTTAAGGAAGACTTCTTCTACAAATTGGTATTATATCCTTCCATTAGTTATTAACAACATAATTTACTAAAATCATTTTTTTTTATAATTTGTAAATTTATTAATATTTACTTTTATAACATGAATTACATGACAGAGCCATATTATTTTTTTTATAATTTTTTTACTCTACTTTTAAGAAATCTCGAGTTAATGATAAGGCTGATTGTGTAAATATATTCTTGAACTTTTTTTTTAATTGTTAGTTATAAGTAGTCTAGGTATTCTGAATGTACCTAATAAACATATTTTTTTGTAACCTGATTTTTTATTACACTAAATTGCTTGTGTAACATTTATGAATCTCTTAAATTGATATTCCCTATTCAGCTTAACAACCCTGCTAGCTACAGTCCCGTAATAGCAAGTACTACTGGAAATAAGACTGATTAGATATATTAAAATATCTTGTAACTATTGAACCATATATAACAAAAAACAATGTTGATCAATCATAATATATTAAAAACATTAATCTGCCACTACTACAGAGGAGAAACAGGGTTGTATAAAGGATATTTAATTTAACACATATTAAATAGTCTTAACAAAGAATTCATACTGTTACTAATTTATATTAACGTTTCTAATATCGAAGATATAGTAATCTGGATATACAACAAAGAAAAGAAAAATGAAAAAGAATAACTTAATTTATTGCAATTATATCTAGAAACTTTTATGTATAAAAGCACATTATCATAACATTCACTTTCACTCTCTTATTTAATATTTATAATTAAATTTCTAATTTTAAATATATATTTTAATGGTAATTTATTTAAGCCCTAGTGTATTTTCCCCAAATATGCAGCATAAATACAGATGCAATGAATAGCAGCGACATGACGAGAACAGGCACAGGACCCCTGAAATGTAAATAATATTTCAAATAACATATTGCAGTCTTTAATAATCATGTATAATCAATGCATTGCAAAATATAAAATAGTAATAGGGTAAAGTTATAAATATTTTATATGAATTAAAGATAAATATAAATTAAGCAAAACCCTATGTATGGGACCAGTATTTGCCTTAATGTGTCTGTATACTTACACTTTGACACCAGGGGAATCGTCTGTGTAAAAACGCCACATTCCACCAGTACCAGCTCCAGTACTGCGGTTTCGGGCTGCAGTTGTTGTTGTAGTTGATTTACGTTGTCTCACAGTGCCTCCAGTTGATGAACGGGGGGCAGAAGTCGCCTTGCTCGGCGATCGGCCTCCAGATCCAACCGATGTAGAACTTGGTGCGGGAGGCTGGATACAAAACATTTAAATTGAATTAAAGACACCAAGATAATTCTACATAACAATAATTTAACACATTTTACATACCATATTCTCAATTCAAAGTATCCAATTAAGTATCAACACTTTACTTAACAATTTATTCGCGACTGACTTCTGAAAGTAAATCTAAATAAAAAGGTATGGAAACGTCAACTGATTCGAGTTGGCAAAATGCTACGCGTATTCACGAAATTGACACGTCGTCAAAGAATGATGCCACACTTTATTTCGTTTAATGTTTTTTGGCAACCATGTATCCTAGACTTATTTGAAATATTTTTTTGAATAACCAAATATTTATTTATTTAATCTTAATTGTACCAATTTATATAATAATAAACCGGTAAAAAAATTAACAGAAAATACAAACAAGGGGTACAGGGTATAGGGAAATCAAAATTTAAATAAAATATAAGCGATAATAATCAAAAAGTTTAAATACACGACACCTATGCGTGTGAAAAAATGCATAATATCAATAACATTATCATTTAACACAAATAGATACTACTTACTAAATACTACTGCTTTTTATAAGCAGAACAGTTTGTTTGTTTGAACGTGCTAATCTCATGACTTATGACATATAATAGCAACATAACTAACCTACAAGTTGCTGTACTTTTATTATGTATTTTAGGTATTCTAATGTGATTCGTTGTTTACATTCGCTTATCCGCTTTTCTAAAAGTAGTAGTATGAATTCTGATAAATGTTTTTTTAGGTACATAGATACCGAGGACAAAATAGATATATCGTTTCTTCTTAAAGTTAGGGATTCCGTGCGTCTTTTTAATTTTAGTCGTAAGCCCTCTGAAAACTTACAAATATTGTGTACGCGTATTGCTACCAATGTTCAAAAAGTATATA
Source organism: Dircenna loreta (assembly GCA_963555665.1). NCBI lineage: Eukaryota > Metazoa > Arthropoda > Insecta > Lepidoptera > Nymphalidae > Dircenna > Dircenna loreta. The sequence continues at coordinate 5,106,096 of OY743094.1, forward strand.
ACAAAAAGAATAAGAAGAAATTAACTTCGGAACAAGAGATGTATGTTAATATTCTTGACAGTGAGAATAATATGATTTCTAAAGAATGCATTTGTTCAGATTTATTTACATATAAGAAACCGTTAAAATTAGTAATTTCAGAACAGTCTTTAGATGTAGTTTTAAATGCACCGTGGATTATTAATGTTTCTCTGCCAAGCTGTTTAATGGTAGGTTTTCAAGTTTTTCCTGAGAATTTAGAGACGCTTTATGCAGACCATGAATTTAATACCTACAACTGGTACAGAGCAAAAGTGAATAATAGTAAAGGCAATGAAATAGGTGATGCACACATTCAATGGGAATTTATTGTGAATTGTTTTCATTACACACCAAGCCTGCAGGATGTTGGTATGAAATTAAAATTAGAATGTATTCCAGGTAAAGTACAAAATAAATCAATATTTTTCAGCATCATTGTTTTTGTATTAACATCAATGACACACAATTTTAGGTAACTCAAAACAAACTGGACCTGCTGTGGAGTGTTATTCTAAAAATGTTGTAGAAGTTGGCCCTGGACCTTGTCCTTTTGAAACCAGACACAAGTTTACATCTACAAAGTTGATGGGTAAAAGGTATACAAAACAAAAGTTAAATTGTATATTAATTTTAGATGTTATTTGATTTCATGTTATATATCATATGCTATGTACTGAACTATCCTTTCTATGTTTAGCTTTAGATGTGTGTCTTACAACATATTAGCAGATCTATATTGTAACCTAGAGTTTACAAGGACAATGTTGCACCCCTACTGTCCACCATATGCTTTACAAATAGACTATAGAAAACAGCTTTTTACAAAAGAGCTGAAAGGTTAGTCTAGACAACATTCAAAAAATAAAAAAAATAAATTGTTACAATAAAACATTTAACTTGCTGTATATAATTTTAGGCTACAATGCAGATATTATTTGTCTTCAGGAAGTTGATGGAAAGATTTTTTCAAAATGTTTAATACCTTTCTTAGCTTCTGAGAATTTCAGTGGATTATTCTATAAGAAAGGTAAAACTGTTGCTGAAGGTTTGGCTTGCTTTTACAACAAACTAAGATTTAGGTAACTCCATTTAATAAATAAGACATATTTTACTCTTAATGCGATACTACTAATTGAACTATGGACATTGCAGGGTAATTGAAGATTATCACATAGTACTAGCAGAAGCACTACAAACTGAGACTTGTCTGAAAGAAATATTTATTACCATAAAAAATAACAAATCTTTGATGGATAGGTTGCTAGATAGGTCAAATGTTGCAAGTGCTACTATACTGCAATCATTAGAAAATCCGGACGAAATCCTTGTTGTTGGCAACACACACTTGTATTTTAAACCTGACGCTGATCACATTAGATTGATTCAAGGTGGAATATTTATTTATTGGATTGGAGAAATAAAGAGAAAAGTTATGAACCAGGTAAGTAAATAATTAAGAACAGACCCAAAAATATTTAAAAGGATGAACATGTATATATATATAAATATATTTTTTTGTAACAGTATCCAAATAAAAGAATAAGCATAATTTTGTGTGGAGATTACAATAGTGTCCCCTCTTGTGGAATATATCAGTTGTATACTACAGGAACGGCACCAAGCTCACTAGAGGATTGGAAATCAAGTAAGCATTATCTTTGTTCAATTACAATCAAAAATATGGTACCGATTTTTTTTACTCTACTAAAGTTTTTTAACCTGTTTTGATTCCTCAGATGCAGATGAAGCTGTATCTGGACTAACTTTGTCACAAGATATTTTATTAGACAGTGCCTGTGGAACTCCCAAATACACAAACTTCACTAAAGGATTTGCGGAATGTATAGACTACATCTTCTATGAGAAAAGCAATCTTTTTGTTAAAGAAGTAAGGTCAAATTATACATTTGTGATGGTTATTTTGTTATATGAATAGATGTTTTGTTTATTAAATTTTAATGTTTATAATATTATTTCAGGTTGTTCCCCTGCCTAGTGAAGAAGAGTTAAAAGTCCATACGGCTTTACCCAGTGTTGCATTTCCATCAGACCATATAGCCCTCGTATCAGCTTTAGAATTTAAATAAACTAATTAATTAAAAAAATTCACATGTATGGAAGGCTATTTAAATCTTTAGATATTTTAAGTTAATCCAATATGTTAAGTTTTAAAGATCTATTAAATAGTGTTTATAAATACAGAAATAACCTGCAGCTTCTTTTCTTATAAAATAAGTTCTAACAAGATTTACACCAATGGTATTATCTCTAGCAACCAAATCATTTCGTAGTTTCTATGTTATACAATTTATCATACAATAAAAATAAGTAAGGAACAAAAATAATTAACACATACCTAATCTCTATCAGTTAAAATAACTTAGCAGCAGTTATGATGTCTTGTGAGGTTTTCGTTTTTGGTTGACCGTTCGACATTACTGCTTTTTTAACTACCCACCGCGGGCAAAGACGGTCGCAAAAGAATATAATATATCAATCTTGACCTTCACTGCGCCTCCACGACATAGTATATTTTTTTGAGTAGCGCTAATACGGCACGAGACAGATGTGGAGCTAAAAATCTATACACGAATGCGACGATTACGCGATGTTGGTGTTTTTTTGGACGCGACTCCAGGTCCGATTTATAAATAATAATTTTCAATTTAAAAGTAAAAACGTATAATACACATTTAAAATTGCCTTGAAGCATGATAGCCATATTTTGATTGTTTAACATATTTTAACGTCACAAAAGATCGTAACGTAACGTCCACCTTTTACCCGCGACCTATAGAATGTCGTAATATTGTAATGATGGAAAAGCCGACTTACGTCGGTTTCAAATGTTTTATATCACTAATTTATTTTTTTAGACTACGAAACGTCTTCTATGATTTGTGTCAATATACTGAAAGTATATTGAGTTAAACATAAAGCTAAACACGGGACATCTCAATAGACTTACAATTAGATGCAACGTACGCAATACATATCATAATTACTTAAAGTAGCGACAACAGAATTTGTTTACTACGCCGGGTGTTTTATTGTTTGTTGCCGCAGCGCCCCATTTTCTTTTATGAGCTCCGCTTAGAAAACCGAATCTGGATCGGATATACATAGTTAAATCAACTCTAAGTTAGTAATCCAAGGTTATTTTACATGATCCATATTAGACGCTTATTCAGAAGCAAAGATAAGATTGAAATAATCACCGAATTGTTTTTTACAAAAATATAATAATCAACGAAAAGCTAATTTCTAATTTTTAATCTAAAGATTTGTGTCGACTCGAACTGCCGATATAATATTTTTTACGAGACATTATTGCGCACTTGCGTTACAATTCGCTACTCGAGTGCCTCTGAATCGACGTAGTTGTTTGAGGATATTACTGTATAATAAGTTTCAGAAAGAGTTAAAAAATCCTGTCTTTAATGCTTTGGCACTACGGTAGTGACATGTTCCAATACAAACTTTCATATTACCATCTCAGTCTTTTTCTTCAAGACAAAAGATGGCCTATCATTCCACAGAACGCAATGTATCATCTTGGATTACATTCAACGCATTCGGGCTCAGCTTAAGCGTAAAAGTGTATCGTCAAGTACATTCGGAAATAAGACTAAACCATTTTATGTTTTCAAAAGGTAAATTAAATTTATTTCACTTTAATTCGGGAAATAAAAAACATTTTTTCGTAAATATTTATTGACCACCACCGCTATGTTTCAAAAATCCAATATTTCTTAGATAACGCACAATAAATGGAGTTGCTGTTAAAGTAATGGCTATTCTTGCCGGTGCAAAGATTTTGTGAATACCATAGGCTATCACAAAAGTACCAGTATTGGACGCCACTGCATTAAAGAGTGCTCCCTCTGACATATTGAAGTACTTCAATAAAGCCATCACATCAATACCGCTGAAAAAAAGCAAGTGTTTAATGAATCAAAAATAAATTTCTTCATAATAACTTAATAACATAACTACATATTTTGTTAGTAATTAAATATATGAACAAAATGAGTTTAATTATATAAGATACCAAATAGTTAATTAAATGTTATTAGTAAGTTTATCCCATAATGGTATACACATACCTAGAAACAAGAATGTAGCATCCCCCCAAGGAAAGTAGAGATATAGACACATGAAATACAATAACTGTTGATCCATATTCTTTGACAGCTTTTTTTAATTTGTCTTTGGCACTTAATTGAGATTTAGTTTCTGTACTCATGTTCCTGGTGGAGATAGCTATAGCTATGCTTTGAAAAATGAATAACCTGATATTAGTATTTGATGATCATTTTATTATAAAAGTATTCAAGATAGGGTTTAGCAATGTAATATATATATTACTTAAAGATTTATGAAATTAAATACAATATATCTTTAATTAATCAATTTAATATAAACAATATATTTTTTAGATATGGTAAATTTTTACTTCATTTTTAATAAAGTTTAGTAAAACTAATTTCCAAACTATTATTACCAACAAATATTACTATACCTTCAGCAAGACAACCATGAACTCTTAAAAATAGTTAAAGGAAATTTTGGTGCTATTTTAAAAAAAGAGCTTTATATAACAAAATTATTTTATCCCTACTTAATGACTATGGAGGGTGGAGTACTTCCACCCTCCATATTAATGACTTAGAAGCTTTCTTAAAATACCAGAATTTGATATTAAAACAATATTAGAATTATATTCCAAATGTCAAATCACACTTCATGGTATGAATTAATAGTGTTTCCTATATTAATACAATGAGTAATTTAGGATGACATCATCCAAATAATAAAGTAATAATAATTATATAAAGAAAGTATGATTATTGTAATATTGCTATTAGACTTCATGGTTCACTCGCTGATAACTAACTTATTGTTCTATTTCAAGGTGGGTGAATGCAAATCCACAACTAATAAAAAAAATAAGTAGTCTCTTGGAAATAATTTGTTATGTGAAAGTCAATTTCATACACATTTTGTATTAATTCAGCATAATAAATTCTCTAAACAACATACATATTCACAAAAGCCACTAATGTGCAACTATACCTTTATTTAACTGTTTTTCACGGAACTCGTTTCTTAAAGTTAAGTAATGAGCGCTGTGCAGATGATCAGACAGATATTTATAACCTTGGCCCCACTGTGATCCTGGCATATTAAGATGAGTGTGGTTGCCACTGAATGGATTTGGAACATTGCTCTGCATTGATGAAGACAAGCTGACTGCTCCACGGCAATCATATTTATTTGCATGGGGATCACATTGTGTAGTAATATCGATTTTCGGTAATTCATGTCCTTTGCTAAATGCATTTATAACAGGACCAGCAATATCTCGTTCTCTTAAAGGTGAGAATCTTCCCATTTCAGCTTCATTTATATTAACCACATTTGTGGGCAACTTTAGGGCCACTCGTGGATAATTATTGATTGATGTATTGTGAACTCTTTTGCCATCTTGATTACTATGACCTAGAAATAAATGTTTAGATATTAAACATTAAATTAAGACGATTTGAAGCCTTTTACACTAATTACTTGTATTAGAAAGGCAAACTTAAAAAAACAACTTAGTTACATAGATCAAGAGTTAGCCGCCTTATTTCTGAATTTTTTAGTGTTAAATTTTGAATGAAATATACATTAATTGCTTAAGATTTTCTTTATCATTACTTTACCTGGCATATCATATAATTACCTTAAATTATTGTTATATTTAAAGTATAAAGTACCTTAAGCTAAACCGGTCTTACAACATTAGTTTAATTTATACATTAAAAAACCTTATAGACCGCTTCTTATATAAAAAACACTGTTACTATGTAAGATTTTATAGTATACTTTTGAAATGCGATATAAAATGTCAACTTTGTCAATGGAATATTCCATACAACTTGTAACAAAGAAACATATCACATATATATTTGTTTTTATGTAGCGGTAGCGGAAGAAAACACATGCATAGCTTACCAAAAAACGTATTGACGAAATACTTTTGCCCGTTTAAGTTATAATTTGGCTTATGATATACTCTATACATGATCACTGGTTCACTAAAAACTTAAATATGTGATTTATCCGATTGCCGGTATATAATTTTTATACTATAAGAAATATATATCATATCATAGTCTTGCTTGCACCACAATACCTCAAGGTCGTCTCACAATATAAATTGTAATTTGTATGAGAATGAATGTACCTAATGTCAAAAATATATATACCTACATCTACAAACTATAAAACAGATATTATAATGATACAGGCGTCAAACGACAAACACCAATGGCCAATGGGCAAATAGCAAAGTTCAACTGTTCACAGGTTGTATAGTACTCTGTGAAACCAGTTTTCTCGTTTCTGTATGCAATAAGAAATTATTCACACTGTCAACACTAATTTATAAAACTCTGTGCCAAATATATTGAAAAAAATGAATAACGAACTACAACGATGAACGACCCAATATCGAATAGTATATCGGATATAAATAATAGAATTATTGTTAAAGGCATTTTTTAGTATTCTGTGGTGGAAAGTGCTAGGTGCGACCATTATCCATCTCTTTTTAACATTTTAGTTAAAAAGTGTTGATTATTTTTTACGAATTCAAACATACTCAGTTCATTTCCAATTACTACATTGGTTTATGAACAGTCATCTCAATTATTTTAAACCAACAGACAGACGCAGTAATCAGACGGCAAACCACCAACACTACGTTACGAAACGAATGATCAAAAAGAACTTCAGAATACTCTCTGTGACAAATGTGGCAGAAAACGCTAAAAGGTTTTTAGGTTTTCTGCGTAATATCGAACCTTTTAGCGTAACTCCAAAGAATCAACCCTGTCATAGAGTAATGGGGCTCCGGAAATTCGAGCGGTTCGTCGTTTCACGCGGGCAAGTATTAAAAGCTGATACTGGGGCGATTTGGAACAGAGGTGAGAACAGTATCCATGCATACATGAACTTTACCTGCACTTTATACAGTGCGAGCCAATGGTCCAGAAGTACTGCGTAATTCTGTTGATTACTCCCAGTTTTTTCGTGATAAACTTGACCTTAGTTTCTAGATGACCATGAAACTAACAATTGCTCGAAATTTTCATTGTAGATCTAGATCTAGATATTGCATTGAGGCAGACAATGAGAGGAGTGATCTCAAAGAGCGGTGATATGAACAATGGGGTGTTTTAGTTGTAAACGCACAAATATGTGTCTTGCTCTTACGATTGGCCGTTTGAAGAATTTCGTTTTAAGAACTTGAATGATCGGATCCTTAGTAACCAGCACCTCGACCCGGAATTGATACATATGCAGCAGCTGCTATAAAAAACTGACTGACTTATAGCCAGACACTTCAGGTTGCAGAATTTATTCGACGCGGGAGTTGAATCGGCACTACACTTAGCACCAGGCAATGGCCAGATGATCCCGGCGGGACTAAAAGTGTAGCAATCAGAAGAAGATACCACAAAGAGGCTATATAATCCATGTCCGGGAGACAAGTAGGCGTTTTAAACAATTATAATAAAAAAATTCACCGTCTAAAACTCAAATACACGTTGCACGTCACCGGAGTCAGTGTGATGTGGTGATTTAAGTAATCATGGACTATGACTTTAGCTGAAGGGAGCTACGTCTCTGTTTGAAACAAGTCCAGGCCAGCTTCGCGATCTTAACGTGGTAGTGAACGGCAATCGGCATGCATAAGATGAAATGCCTTGTTTTCCCTTGACAAAAAGCAGATCTATGCCCTCCCCAGATGACAAAAGGTGGCCTGAGCGAGTTCACTCTGAGAGGGATTCTCCCGCTACAGTGAAGCCAGTGCTCTCATGGGGTATCATCTCTTTTAAAATTAAAACTTTTATTAAAAGTATAGTTTATATATACTACACAAACGTTCCTTAGTTACTATTATAAATATCTTGACTGGTAATTAAATACTTGAACAGAGACCGTGTTAACAAAATGAAAAAGAATTGAGTAACAGGTATCGCGGGCTTGTGTGTGTTCCTCATATTTGCACTATGCTTATTAATGTACCTGTACATTTACCTACAGATTTAAAGGACATAATTAGATTTTTATTATACATACAGTAAATAGATCAGCCTTTATGTATATATATATGTTATGGCTTTATTTACAATGATGTATGGAATATTCTGCCAATTTCAAGTTGCACCAAGTTAGTAAAAACTTTTTATTTTCCAATACTTGTGGAGTAGAGTAGAGAAAACAAGAAGGAGATTGGAAATCATCATTTTGAGTGTAAATTTCAATTCCTTAGTTTCACTTAGATTAGCATTGTAACTTAGTTTTTAAACCAGTGACATTTGACACTAAGTCATAAGCAATCTTAATCGGTTAATTCATTTTATAGTTACGAGAATACATAAAATTATACCAACATATTATGGTTACAAAACACAACTATGTTCCTACAACAGAACTACGTTCACGATTTTTTTTTATTTGTTTTCAAAAGCACGAATGCTTCTGTTTTCAGTAACGCACATGGAGCGTAATAGATATATATATATTTTTTAATTCCCATACTCATTTAAAGCCATAACATAAGATTTCATGTTTCAATCGTTTCAGTAGTTCAAAGTTACGCTTTACGTTTAAATATACAGACAATTTTTTTTAACTATATATCCGATCCAACCTACAGTTTTTTTTGTAGGACTCTGGGGCTTTTTCTGCATTTATGTCAGTAAACTTTTTTTTTCAGTACAGTGCATATTTATTTCGGATAGGTAGGTACCACTTTCCTCCCTGTAGATATTGTCGTACCTAAATATTATTTAGTTGTTGTAGGATACCAAGATAATATACCTACCTATCCTATGAAGTTAGTATACCTACCTATACAACTAGCTCAACGAATCTGTAATTATAGAACTGAGTCATTAAAAGAGTACTTTAAATAGCTTAATAGCAAGCTATGAGTACCTATATAGGTAAAGTATCAGTTTCATTAGTATTTATCAGTTAGGTCTGTATTCACCAAACACAGACCTAACTGATAAATTGTTACACGTGTTTTGGATCCTAGAAAAACTAGGAATAGTAGGTAAACTGCTATTAAAAGGCTGAATATAGAAAGGAATAATACACAGTACAGCAGGCAAATAACTTGTTATTTCCGGCGACAGCGAATAGTAAACCATTTAAGCTGTTCACATTAAGTAATGTAATCATATTTTAACAAGAAATAGGGAACGTATATGTATGTTTTGGAATTGCTAAAGTTTATTTAAACGGTCCTAGGTAGATTTAAGGAAGCTTACATCAGCATATACGCCACAGCCAACCACATCAATTGAAATAAAGTCAATCAACTACATTTGGGGCCCGTCACGGCAGTGCCCCCGCCAAGTCGAGCAAAAAAGCGACACGGACGTAACATTCTTTTCTCGAAGCAAATCTTGCCATTTGAAACCCACCTATAACTTTGTTGTGGATAAAAATAGAAGCGTTAATTCTTAGTAACCAAGCAAGCGTTGAATAAAAACGGTGTATTTGAAAGTTTTTTTCAATTTGAATCAGTTTTTTAAGAATTATGATTATTCAAAATTTCTTAATTTTGTCACACGTACTAAACATCTAATTTAATAGTATTACTTGAATTAACATTGTGTCTTCATGCGAAGGCCGAATCAATTTACTTATTTAAAACAAAATATTTTTGATAGATATTGATATGGTCAATATGGGACGTTGTTAGATTAGCTAATTACGTAACAACTTAAGACTGAAGGTCCCTTAAGTATTGGACTGGGGACTGAATAAATGAAAACCGACTTGGTATTTCATGGATCTTTAAACTTTTTACGGTAGAGGAACTGCGTTCCGAGACTTGTTTTTTTACAAGTATTGTTTTTTATGGGATTAATTTCACAAAAATCCATTGAGGGAAAAAAATAGCAAATTAAAAAATATTTTTGGATTTGTAATAATAATTATTAAATCTACTTTTATAGCTATAATTTAGGTAATTGGTAGAAAAACCTTTTTAACAAGTTTTAATTCTATATATTACGTAATGTCAATATTAGATAAGCCGTTATGGTGGTGAATAGGTTAAAGTTAGATATACAATTGACTAAAATAAAAATAAAAAAGTAAATTGATAATTTAGGGTCGAATAGGTCGTCTTGATCAACAACGGCCATTGTCCGATCTAAAAAAACGACTGTCAACTTTCCTAATATGGTTTTTATATAGTCAAAAAAGATACAAATAGTTATCGATTGCGAGATAATATTCATTTTAAACGTTCTTAACAGTTTTCATACAGTTAAATTAGGCCAGCCAATGACAATAGAATCTGGTGGACTGTAGAGACTCAGCTTTACTGAGTAGTGGCAAGCTGACACAAGGCAAATGTTATCATCCGCACGTGGCAAGCAAAAAAAAAATAACGGTGGACAAACATGAACATACCTGGCCCAGGGAAAGGAGATGAATGATGGCGAGTAAAGCAACCATTTTATTATGCAATTTACAGAGCGCTAAGACAAATAGGGTATAAGTATTTAATCGATATTTTTCAAGATCAAGGAGCGCGTTTTAAACCGAATAATGAAATGGGCGCATGACAAGCAACACCAGAGGGCTAAGACACCTTGGCACCAAGTTACAATAGATTAGAATGACAATGTATGGGTTTGACATATGCTTTCGTTACGTTACTTTCTACAAAGTATCGAACATAAAAGTGTCAATAAATATTAATCTGTTGTTCATATATTGAACTCTATGCACATTCGCCTTCACCCGGCCAGTTAGACAAGCGACTATGAGCAATGACAAGGTAAGACAATATGTATAAAAGTAAAGCGAATGGCGTATTTGTACGGTATCTTCCATTTCATTTGAAGTTTTTTTAAATGCTTTTTATAAAGCTTTACGGCCCTAACAGATAGTGAATCTATTAGTTGTGGAATTAGACATTTTATTTTTAAAACTGAGTAGGAGTAGGTACGGAACTGTGTTTTCGATATTTAATAAAATTCTATTACACACAGTTACAATTTATACTAATTTGAGAGCAAAACGAAAGATATCACTAGACGTCAATAACATTACAAAAGATAAGAATGTCATGCTCAGTTAAACAAACACGTAACAATATTATTTATACTTATTGATAAATATGTTCGCTTAATATTTTTTTTTCATCTTGTACTTACTTAATTCATTCATTTTATTAGTCATTACTTCTTCGCCAACATGTCCCGACGTCACATACATGTTCCTTTGTTAAACTGTAAACTATTTTTATTATTATGTGCTACAACAGTTACAGCTACTTAGTAAGTATTATTGTAATCCATTATACATAGTATACCTTGAATGCTGTAGTATTATTTATTAAGATCGGATTAGATTATTTTTACTTAGTATCACTATTCATTAATTTCCTGACCTTAATTAATTTTATTTGTGTAATTATATTGCAGGTATTAAGTTAAATACATCGAGCTTTTATACATTTGTCTTGCGGAAGAAACAGTTTAAATGCTTTATAAATTAGTTACTTATAATTATTTGCTACATATATTTACAAATGTTTTTTTTTAAATTCCACTTATATTTACGTATTCATGCGAGAGCACATAATATTACATATCACCAAAACAATACAAAACAATTTCTGTTAGTTCGATAATATTCTATTCGACTGTTTCTAGCAATATCACAGTACCAGATGAAAAATATTTATTTGACTTCACAAAAACAAGCGATGTAGATAATTGGCAAGAACAATCAGACACTGTGCGGAGTGTAGGAATGTCAAAGGCAGTATTTGTATTACACCATAATTCAGAATATAGAAGGGCCATATTTTTTGCCTTGTTGAACCCACAACCAAATGGAGCTGGCTTTGCTGGTATACGCTCCATCGGAAACCATGACCTCACAGGGAGTACGAAACTGCAACTTTTTTGTCGTGGCCAAGGACAATTTAGTGGTTTTAAAGTAGTATTACGTCACAAGGGGTTGAATGATGAACCGAACTATTCTTTTGAACAATATTTCCAGGTCAGTGCGTCTCCCACGCTGTTGATGTTTAATATAATGAATGTTATTAATGAGATTCCATTTTTTCTTATAATTGCAGGCTCCAAAAGATGAATTCGGGATTCGCAGTTTGCCGTTTTCAGAATTTAAAGCTTACTACAGAGGTAAACGCGTAGTGAATAATGAGACATTGGATATCTCCCAAGTAAGCAGTATAGGGCTGCAAATGTATGGCGGAGTGTACCAACCTATCAAACAAAAAGGTCCAGCTACTCTCGAAATAGAATGGATTAAATCTGTATAACTAAGAATGTATTTATTTAGTAAATAAGGCATAATAATATTTGTAAAACAGAAATTTCGGCATTTAATTTTTTTTCATTTGTAAGGAAAGATTTCTTGTCAGCTTAATTTAAATATCTTGTAAGCATTGAAATACAATTTTTTATCTCACAGTGCTGTTATAACTGGTTATACGTTATAATAAATAATTTTATCAGTCTGCTATAAAATTTATGGCGAAGATGTCGCTTGTGTGTTTAGACAAATGCGGAGATTATGTAATACTGAAGAATATAATATCGATCAAATATATTGTTTATTTCCTAGAAGCACCTACGCTATTAAAATATACTGCACTATTGTTTATATACACTCTTACACACATGGTTTTTAGGACGCAGTATTCGATGAAACTTAAAGTACATATATCCTAATCTTTGGAAATATAAATGATAGCACTCACTAAAAAAAATATTGATGGAATGTAACAGCACCTGTAAAGACAATGCTATCAATTATATCTAATTACAAGTGAGCTTTCATTTAACATTGCTTTGAAAATGACTGCGGTATGTACACGACTCAGTACAACTGGCCATACTATCATCAAATATAGGGCACGTAAGAGTCTATTATAACCTAAGTAGTATGTAGACGATGGAGACGAGGCAATTCGCTGCTCAGGTCGCTGTTTCCAACGTATTATAGAGCAGCCTTCTTAGCTCGTAAGAAGGTTCAATAATAACTGTTATTTGATTGTTTAAACAAAAAATCCATTAAGAGGAAGTAAATGTGATAATCTTAGAAATATGTAGTGGCGGTAAGTTATCGTAGTCGTTCTTTTTGATACCAGCTTTACTCGAGTCTTGAAGTTAATTTCTTTCTCACGTATTAATTATGACTGATTCAAATAGTCAATATTTTCAACAGTAGTAAGTTACAAAACTAGGTTTAGGACTATCAATGGAGGTTCTTAACGGTTCTTCCCAATGGATAACCGAGCAAAAAAATATAAGAGCAATATATGATTGATTTTATTCAAAGGCATGTTAAATATTATTAGATCAGTATATGCTATGTTTAAACGGTAAAGGACTCTGTGCATTTTTGAAGGCAGTAGCTTCAAAACTAAGGTACATATTTAGTTACGTAAAAAAATATTTTCTCAATAAATTTTTATGTATGTTCCCATTTATATTTTATAATTGACAGTGACGTAACGAGAAACATAAGGCCGCCTCAAAATACATAGATTAAAAATCGTAACTCGTGAATCTTCTAACCTTTTGATAAACGTGCGTACTTTAGGATCGAAGTGTGTCACGACACACACACACGTGCCGTGGCACGGAGCGAGTCTCCGGAGTGAAGCACAACTAGTGTATTTTGTTGAACTGTATCCACTGAAGTCACCGTGAGACTAATATCATTTTTAATTAAATTATAAGGTGTAGGCTTCGGTCTTTTATGCAAAATAAATTCTTTGTTTGTAAATTTTATATCTTTTAATATATCTTGTCTTAGAAATTATATAAGGCACGACTTCTTGACGTTACAATATTTAAACGAAAAATTATGAGTGGTGACCAAAGTATTGGTTTTGTCACGTGGGACGAGATGAAGACAGCTGAAGTCAGGAGACGTGCGCGGTGTAGTCTATGAGTAGACAGCTTAGTTACAGGTAAGAAAGAATAGCCAGAATAGCATGTCACATATAATGTGCATTATATTAGCTCAAATACAGAACACCTCTAGATATTCTAAGATTATAATGAATAAATTTGAATAATCATGAATGAGCGCTAATTGTGCGTTTCATCGTTGTTTGGAAGGCAGCAGCAGGGTGAGCGCGGTCATGGCGTCCGGGAACAGGGAGTGGTAGTTGACGAGCGGTACGTAGGCCGCCGTGATGACGCGGCCGGCGAACCAGCGCCCGTGCAGCGAGTTGACGGACGCCACGGCGGTGGCGATGGTGGGGCACTTGCAGTACACGTTGCCCTGCGGGGACGCCTTGTCCACGTACACGTGCAGCACGCCGCCGTGCTTGTTGCACTCGCTGATGACGTCGTCCCTGATCTCCACGTCCCAGCTGGGGTTGGACTCCCTGTACACGGCAAGCACATTATACAACACCAATCAACGAGGCGACACAAGCAGCAGTGGCGGAGTACACCTCCATACACAACACTGGCCACTCACGAGGATGGATCGAACATGTTGTTCAGCATGAAGCACTGGGTGGCGATAGGAGGCGCCACCTGGGGCTGCGGGGCCACTAGAGTAGACCCGGCTCCCATCAAGACCGATGCTGCGGCCGGTGGTATCTGATAAAAAATAATAATAAGTTACGACAATTTGAACATCTGAAACTTAAATATGTCATAGTTTTTAAAATTTTTGAAGTTTTGAAGTACACAACCTTTACTGTATATTTATTTGTAACTCACTTGTAGGCCGGTGCCCTCCGCTAATTTGAACATGAGTTGTAGGCGGCCTGTAGCTCCGAGGTCCACTCCGGCGCGGTCCAGCTCGTCCGCGTCAAATCTAGTACTGGAGCCACCGTCAGCTCGCTCAGTTACGTTGCCAACTTTCATGGGTCTGCCCGCTAGTTCAAATCCATTCAATTGCTCCATTGCTTTCTTCGCGTCCGTGGCGTGGTGGAACTAGAAAGTTAATTGTTACAGTTATGCCGTGAGTATTGTAATACCCCAATATATAAATGGAATGAGATTGTTTAAGTTTGTTAGTGTTTATATACAATAATATACTCACTGTCAGGAAACCATATCCTTTACTTTTCCCGGTGTCAGGGTCAGTCATTAGTTGTATATGATCTATTTTACCAAATGGTTCAAAAATTCCTCTCAACATGTCTTCAGAAATGTTGAAGTGAAGCGAACCAACATATAATCTAGTAGGACCGTTACTGGTCTTGGGTGCTAAGTTAGGTAATGTATTGCCGACTCTGTTTTTCTCAGCCTGTGTGTGCTGAACTATAATAGGAACTCCAAGTAATTTCTGTCCTGTTAAACCCAGGGCCTAAAAACATAAAATTATAAAGATATTTTTACTATCAATAAAACCTATCAACTAAATAAAGGAAAAACAATTACCAAGGGTACAGATTCAGCATCCTTAAACTCAATATAAGCTATTCCCTTGAATCTTCTTGTTTTATTGCATGTAATAAGTCTTACGTCTCTAACTTTTCCAACAGAGGAGAAAAACTCTTCTAAATCCTTAGCTCTAATACGTTGTGATAATTGCATACAAAATACGGTGCGTAAATCCCTTTCTTCAGGAGGTAAGTCATCTAGCTTTGGTTCAATGCCTCTTGACTTTGATCTATATTCACTTCTCTCTCTCTCTTTTTCGCGACTTTTTTCCCTCTTGGGAGCATGTTGGTCGCGACTACGATCCCTCTCACGACTCTTTTCTTTAACTTTATCTTTACTACGTCTTTTTTCTCTATCTCGTCCCCTTTCCTTTTCACGTTCCTTGTCCTTATCCCTCTCCCTGTCCCTGTCCCTGTCTTTGTTGTTACGATCCTTGTCCCTATCGCGGCGATCTCGATCCCTATCCTTGTCCCGGTCTCTTTCTTTTTTGTCATCTCTATCCTTAGAACGTCGAGAGTCCCTATCACGTGATCTTCTTCGGTCCCTGTCTTTTGAACGACTCCTCCTTAAACAACATTTAATTATTAAAACAGAAAACAACATTTAATTATAAATAATATATATTTAATATTCTACTAATATTAATAATCATAATCCCGTTTTACCTTCGATTTCCGTCTTTTTCTTTGTCTCTGTGTTTTTCAGAATACTTCTCCGGCCGATGCTTTGAAGAGGAAGTGTTATCCTGTCACACAAAGCACAAGGTAGAAGCACCGCCACAGCAACACACGCCGAGTGAATAAATAAAAACTGCATTAGTTAATTGAATTAATTTTGTGGAATCAAGTGTGAATTTCCATTAATGACATATAACAAATATCATTCATGAAAATACACATGATGGTTTATTCCTATACTACAGAAGACAGCTTTCACATCACATTTATTATTTGTCCTAGAGGTGGTCTTGAAGTCGGTCCCTGGTCTAAACTTACCATTTGGGAAACCACTGACTAATGATGTACACAGCGCTAACATCACACAGGGATACTTCTGCAAAAGATTTACGACCCATCAGCGTATGGTCCTTTTAAATACTGTCCGTATTATATATTGCATTTCTATGAAAATGTATGATTTTAAAATAATTACTTATAAAAAAGATATGTATGAAGAAAAAAATTAAGTATAGTAGTCGATACCTCGCTTTGTTCAGGTTGGTGAAGTTTGCTGGACAATTACCACAAAGTTCTATAAATACAAGAAATGATTCTCAAATGTAATTGTGTTTCATAGTTTTAATATTCTGATCAAATATGTCATTAATAAATACAATTTACAAGAGATATTATCTATTTTAATATCTAAAATGAAACATCTTTGATCATTCAACCTATAGATCTCAGCTACCTTTAAAGACACCAGCACCCCTTATTGTATAGAATATGATATTTAAATAGTCACATTTCACATTTATTTTAATTAACTTATATTTTTTATACCTGCTTATTGACAAATTGATTAAATAGTTGACATGAGAAAGGACCATTCAGTAAAAAATTAATACAAATTTAATTTAACTAAATGAACCTAACACACTACATTGTGTATTTGTAGTATTCACAAATTTAATATATTTCCAAACAACTGACATGTGAGTTAAATAGAAATAAGTAAATCTCTGTATAATGAAACCCATACCAATGATTCCTAACCAATCCTACCTACACTACTTGTAAGTCATCAAATTTACATTCAGACTATTATATATATAACATGGTAATAATCTAAGATATTACAACTAATAACTAAAGTTGAAATATGTTTACACTCACCGATTTGTTATAGGGTGCTTCTAACATCGCCTCTACGTCTAAATCTTCCGCCATTCTGAAAAAAAGAATATTAAATATTATTGTAGTATAGGAATTTCCATTTTTAAAAACTAAATGAAACTAAATAACAAATCTGAATTTCTACATAATTTCAAAGACAGCTTTTTATTACAAATAAGCATAAATAGCACTTATGAACCGTCAGAATAGTAACATGATTATAGAGGGTAAGTCCATGGAAAAGACCCGCCAAAAAAGTTCATGGATACTATTATAAAGTTTTACTATTGCAATAACCACTATAGCATGGTGTAAAAACTAATAAAAGCGTGTTAATATGTATTTGTAATGTAGTATTGCGTATGTTCGAACATGTCTTAAGGATAATGAAACTTAGTTGGTAAACAATAACTTGTTACTATTGTTAATTATGTAAAAACCACAAGAGACAATTACTTGTACTTGTTATAGCTTTTTGCACCTCTAAATCCTACTATCAACTTAAAGCCACAAATTAATTGTTGTAAATAATTTGTAATCTAGTTTTTACAATTCTTTTAAAAAAACTAATAATTCTGAAAAAATATATCATTTGGAGCTATCGCATAAGAATAATCAAGGTCTATATTTAAAGTCAAATACACATATCCAAATTACACTTATAATAAAAAATTGAATGCCATGTTGATTTTAAACGAACACAAAATGGCGAATTACTAGATGATTCTACGTCAAAAGCATTCGTTTTGAAATCTTAGTTTCCTTACCTGTAAATGGTTGCTGAACGAAGAATTAACAGAAGTTTAATTATCAATTAATTGAATTAAATTGTTAGTCAAAGTTGTTCAGTGCATCTGCAAATAAAGAATTAGTTTCCAAATTCAACGCTCGGAGAAGTCCACACGGGCCACATAAATCACCAGCACGATTCTCGATGACATGACAATGATTTGAGTATGTCATTTTACATTTTATTCAAACATAATGTAGATTATAATATTATACAGATACCATATTAATTTGTTTACTATACAATTGCAACAAAGACTTTACGATCAACAAATAGGTATTAAAATATTTTTATAGGTGTTAATACTATAATATTGTCCAACTATAAGAAACTCTATAACGCTTAAAATAAAAAATATATCTATTTTACGATTACGTATTCTTTTAGGTTTGCTATAACCTTAGTCAAGGTAGTAGTAGTAGTAGTTCAGTTCACAGAGTACTATAAAGTTCAATTTATCGTTAATATTGATTGGGTCTGTGTAATTTTATAGAAAAGAAGATGGAAGTATAAGGTAAAAAAAATCTTTATCGAAAAGCTGCTCTGTTAAAACCTGCCCTGGTTGTACTCTGTGCAGCTGTCATAATTTAGTCTATAATTTATAGTCTGTTAAGTGTTAACTGATAAATAAAGTCGTGGTCACAGCTTAGAGAACAAATAGTTTCTATGTGTTTTATTTATATTTATCAACTATATTATTTATTATATTCGCATGCATATATATGTATAATACGAATAAAAAAGATTAAATATTATTAAATAGTCTAAATAACAGTGAATGATAAAATAAACCGTAAACAGAGAAACTATATTAACGTATCTTTGTAAACACATTTTCTGCATTTGTTGTTAAATATTACTTAGATTCGCTTGCATTACTATGACGACGGCTGCTAGACCAACTTTTGATCCTGCAAGAGGTGGCACAGGACGTGGAGAAAAAGATCTTAGTGCTATATCACGTCAGTATTCAAGCAGAGATCTTCCAGGTCACACAAAATTAAAATACAGGTATACTAAATTAATATACGGACTTCATTATAATATTTTTTATAATATAGCAGCAGACCCTATTTTCTATATCTAATATTATTTTGTTCAGGGAGCAGGGCCAAGGCACAACAGAAGAGCTTCGTGCCCGTGATTTTCGTAAGGAACTTGATGACAGGGAAAAAGAAATTAAAGGTCCTAGCACAAGAAAGCAAGCTGAACCACCAGTTAAGAGGTTAAAAGTAGATCAAGTGCCCGCAGCTAGCCTTGACGCTGATGACCCACTAGAAGGAGATTCATCAGACTCTGATGATTCTGATGATGACACAGCGGCACTTTTAGCTGAACTTAATAAAATAAAGAAAGAGCGGGCCATTGAACAGGCTAAAAAGGTTGGATTAATATAATGATTATATTCTTTTGTTTTGGTGTTATTACTGAACATTAGTATGAAGAGTCGAGGCTAATATGTTTAAATAATATCTTAAATTTAACCATATTTAGCCTCCAATGCCTTCCTAAACTTTCATATCTCCTTGATATTACATATAATTGAAATTTAAAAGAAAACACTCATTTGAGCTATTGATATGAACTAGAGACCCCATCCTTCTTGGATCATCACTTCATTAATATTGAGCATGATTCCAAATATCTTATAAGTGTCCCTCAATTCTGGTTATATTTGTACTCTTATTATACTTATAGGAAGCTGAGAAAAAACAGGAAGAAGAAAGGATAAGAATGGAGAATATTTTATCTGGAAATCCGCTATTAAATTATTCTGCAGCTGGACAAAAAAATGATTTGAAGGTATTTTTATTTTTTTATACAATGTTAGCTTGTATTAGTGCTGAGCGATTGCAGCATAAAAAACCATCAAATATCTCAATATTTTTTCTACTGCACATTAGATTGTCAATGTAGTAGTTCACTGCCATGACTATTCAAATAACAATTGAATAACTACTATCTGTATAACTAATTTGTATCTGCTATATTTACATAGTCAGTAACACAAATGTGTGTGCGGTGATTTTGCACTGTGGTGTACTTGTATGACTGCAAGGTTATATATTCGAAATATAATTAGGAACATTTCAACATAAATAAAAAAATATATATATGTATATTATTTACCTAGTATAAATTAGTGAGAAACTTCTTTTATATCAAGTTTTACAGCCCATCACAAAAATAAATAACTGTAGTTGTTCAAAATAGAATAAGATGCAGACAGAACTAATTTGATTTAACTACATACTTGTACTATATTTTAGTAATTGGAATAACTTTAATACGGGATAGTAAAGCAATACGCACTTAAAACTAGTAGTGACATGAATATTGGACGAATAATAGCCGAGTGTGTCGCACTTATAACACGTCTTACCATAACAATAGACTGACTTGAATAGTTATCGGCTGCTAACTACCACCTTCATGATGTCTCATGCCATGTTCACATTACCAAAGATTATATAAATACAGGCTACACAATTCACTTGTAATACAAATTAAATCATTAAAAAATAATAACATGTTTATTATTATTTGTAGTTTAAAAAATATATACGTGTATAAGAAAAGCTTTAACGTTACTTTAACTTTTCAATATCCTTGAAGCAGAAATGTGTAAAAAAAATATTAATTCTATTTTTATTATTATAATGTATTAGCAGTAACATAATATATAAAAATAACATGTTATTATAATGATGGCCTTGTTACAGGTGAAGCGAAGATGGGATGATGATGTCGTATTCAAAAACTGTGCTCGTACGGAGCCCGACAAGAAGGGGAACTCCTTCATCAATGACTCCTTGCGATCAGAGTTCCACAAGAAATTTATGGAGAAATATGTAAAATAGAACATTAGGTTAAGTCATAATGCTAAGTTAGCTTCATTTGCATACATTTTTAGACATAAATTCTCTTTAATCAAAATTTGTTTTACAAATTTATACAAATGATTAATGTACATTTTTGGTTATTATTTCTTATAAAATAACTTCTGTAATATTTTTAAATACAATAAGTCAATAAGTCTTAATATTGTAATATGTATAGATTTCAAGTGGTTTATTATTTTTAATACATTTAGAGGATTGATATGTGTTGAATTTCTTGAAAAAAATATATATTAAATATTACCCACACTTTGATAAATTATATCTTTTAATTGAGACTTTTCATCAAGTTGAGTTCTAGATAGAGATATAGGCATACAAAGTATAAAGAAATATTATTTCTGTTACATTTAATCTTCATTGAAGATTTATTTAAATAATTTTTTTAGTCTTCGTAGGTGAGAAGGTATTAAGTAGAATAAAGCAAAACGTGTCGGGTACACTACCTGACCACTTGAAACATGGAATTTTGAATACGAGGCTTACATTTTTAAAGCTCTTGTTGTTAAAAAATATCTACCTAACTATCGTTTAATCCATTAACGGTTTAATATTTAAAAATCTTTTTAAAAGTATTTTGCTTTCAACAGTTTTGATCCTGGCGTTTATCTGTCAGTCCGCTGAAATAAAAGAATACATCGACTAGGATTTTTGCACCTCACGACTATTCCTTCTGAAATTCTAGTCTCGTTCTCGCATAGAAAAAGACACTGCAGGAGATTGTAAATGTAATAAAACATGATATAGATTTTAAGTCGATCCCAAAGGTCAATCAAGGTCATCTCACCTTTGGGATCCCGGGGCGTCCCACTGAGGCGATGAGGGCAACCGTTGGTTTTTTAGTTGGTAGCCTTAAATATGGCAGCGTCTGCTATGCTGTCGGGTAGTGCCACATATCCCCTCGATCATCTTTTCTCCTTGGCCGGCGAGTATCCAGAACGGATATTTCCAAAGCAAAATAAAGAATAATAATATATGCGTATTCATGCAGTTCAGGATTATCGGGACGGCGCCGCGTGCAACGTCCAGTGCAGTGCCTACATACCTTATACTTGTTGCTATTCGGCGCATTCGCAATTAAAGATCTGCGCCTCCCGTGGATTAGTCTGATATAGGTACCTATCTAAATAAGCTTTTGACGTTTTTTAATGTGATATCCGTCATTTTGGAGAACAAGGAGTTGTATATAGGTATACAACTTCAATAGACAAACATTCTAAACTGAACATTTTATTCGGGGATGCATTTATTTTCTTCAAGGTCTGCTTAATCACAGCATGGCTTCCTATTAATCGTGAATTATATTAAAAATGTCTTTGACAGTGGTTAGGTTTGTTATTAATAACGTGCGAGCTGAATTAAATTATTTATTACCTTTAATTTAATAATACAAAAATTAATGTTTTCTAAAGTGAGCTTTCACAATTCATGATAAATATCCATCTCCAGGACCTTGATTGTCACATGTCATTTTGGACTTGGCTTTTATAAGTGAGTCAGTTAAGAGTTCGCTGTTTTAATATAATAGTAATATTATAATTTACGTAACCGTAAAAAGGGCAGCGTCTAGTTAGTCAGCTGTGTCCTTTACTTACATGGTCACTAATTGTATCAGAGGATTAAGCAGGATATAAATGGATTACACCGTGGCTACTTGCTCAATTGCTTTAATCTATTTCATTTAGTTTGATTAACACCATATACAATAAAAGAGTAGATAGAGTATTTTTTTTTGCCGACATTGGGAATTACAAACATATTGTTTTATATTTGTCTCAAAGGTGTTAATATAATTTAAATTTATGATTTGGTATTTACTGTAGAGTTTTTGTTTGTTGTATAGTTTATCTTAGCAATGATTTCATCACTTTATTATGTAATTACTAAATACTTTTAGAATAATTAGCACAAAAAACCCACCAAAACCAAATGATGGTACTTATATCTATCTTTAAAAATTTAAATGTTGGTAAATGATATATTCCACAATTGCACATTCAATTTCCAACCTAATGAAGACATGCCAATGCGCTCAGCCGCCGGCCGCCGCCTCATTGTTTACATTATTGAATCAATGTATGTGTGATCAGCGGGGGGGGGGGGGGAGCGGTCGGCGGCCTACCTTGAGTGGGCAGGTTCAGTGGCTGTGAGTTGTGACTGCGGTTTGCGGCTTGTTCTCTGGACTGTAGTGCGTGTTCGCGACCGACTCATTCGCTAGTCGCCGCTCGCCACTCGCCACTCGCCACTTGAGTGGGCGCTTTGACAATATACAGTGTACACAATAAGTTTTTTGTGAACATGGCCGGCAAGAAGATATTGTGGCTCCTCGGTAGTTTTGTACTGTTTATGATTGAATCTGAGTGTGCTCTTTCCGGGTTGTATATAGATAATGGTGTGGACCAAACAGTTATACACCATTCCATGACACGACATGAACGGCAAGTAGTGGAACATGAAATATTGGAGCTTTTAGGCCTGGGAGAGAGGCCACGGCGGTCCCAAGCACCACCTTTGGACAGATCTGCGCCTAGTTTCTTATTGGATGTTTACAAGCAGTTAGCCGAAGAACACGAGCAAGCTCGACCTACACGTAGCTCTGAAATGGCTCTTTCTGGCGAAGAGCAGCATGCAATTGATGAAAGTGATCTTATAATGACATTCCAGAGCAAAAGTAAGTTAAATTTGTAAAAAAGCTTCATGAGCTTCATGCATATAATAGTTATAATATTGTAAACATAGAATGTACCTACTTTGTTTATTTATGCTGATAATACCTATTCATTACCATAGATATTGTAAATGTACGCGCAACGAGTGTTTTCTCAGAAAGTTATTTACGTTCAACTTTATCAGTAGCTTAGACGTAGTGTAGTAAATTCCCTGGTCATTATTTTTGAGTAATTTATAATTTATCTGACCTCTCACTTCCACATAACACGATATAGTCTACATGTTTAAGGTTATAAGTACTTATCTATGTTAGCGCTTTCTCCTCTTTACACCAAAGCTAATTGAGCAAAGTAAGGATTAACTACTTATAAAATATTATATTATACAGATATATGAGCAATGATAATTCTAATATTCATATACATACCTACTTAGGTATGTATATGAATATTAGAATTTACAGATGTGCATCTTTAATTACAGATAATATATATATATCTATATAAATATTTTTGTAAACAGTTTTACCTTTTATTAAATGCCATTATACATTTTGATTGTATTTATTAAAAAAAACTAAAAATAGCTTCGAACTTCGACGTCTACCTGTCTGTAAAGGTTCCTACGAAATCTGTAAAATATAAAAATAAAAAATAGCTATTTTGGCTTTCGGAATTTGAACCACATTAACTAGACATATTTGTCAGTTGTCTTGCAGTTTGAGCTTCTTGTGAACCCGAGAATAGCCATTAGGCTACTATAATGAGAAGACTAAAAGCCTTGCTTGAAAAAATAAATTTAGAGTTGGATATGATTAAAATGAAATAGTAAACCATCGGGAAAAAAGTTTTAAGCTAACTAACAAGACAAAAAAACCTGCGTCGATTTTTTTTGATATCGATAAGCTCGCAGGTAAAAATGAGTCAGTCGGCAGTCCCTATTTTAACGAAAGTACTTTTACGCGTAGAATGAATTGTTACGAGGAACGACGGCGCCAACTGGAATATAAGAAAGAACCCATTGTCTATAAAAATACAAGGACAATAATTAAGTATTTTTGTGGGTAGGCAGTACGGACCACTTACGAATATTTTTTGCAATTTGAGGACATTAGGGAATGTTTTCAGTTATTTGCATTGAAAAGTATTATTGTAAGAGTTCTATTGAAATCGTCGGTGTCACAATTAGTTGTAATTTTAAAAACTATTTGATAACAGTGACTACCTGGTCCGCCGCAACCGCCGTCAGAAATAACTAAAATTACATTTTTATCATCACATAATGAAAATGTTTCATTTTTTATTCCTTACATTTATAATTATATTGTTGTTTTGCTGATTTATTTTAAATTTCTTTTAGATTGAGAAAGTTGAGTGAATTATAAAGCATCCTTATGTTGACTTACATAATATCACAAAAACAAATTTAAAAAAACTGTCCAATAGTTGTTTTGATAAGTAAACAAACCGTCTAATGAAGTGTACCTTTAATATAACGAACCTCAATGTAACTTCTTCGATATAATCTTAATAAATATTATCGTAATCCTCTTGTATCGTCCATAAGAATTAAAAATAAAATTTACGAATTTTGGGAACTCCAAACCTCTACATAACGTTCCCATATAACGTTCCTATACCCGTAAGTGACCCTCAATGCCATAGTATGTGTTTCAGTCGCGTCAAGTTTTTGCCTGTTTACCTATAACAAATTTTATATCAACACTGCCTCAATACTTGATATAACGAATATTGACTTGTTCCCTTGCGGTTTGTTATATAGAGGTTTCACTATATTTTCAAAAACAGTTGCATAGCATGTAATGTCTGTAGTATCTACCAAAAATATAGCATTTTCATCTCATACTAGATGTTATCGGTGGCGTCTCTCGACTCAAATCATATGCTATCTGAGTGTGTAGAAGTAGACATTAGTAATTATTTAAAAAATACTTAATTTTGTTAAAGTTACGTAGGTGGGTTTTGATGACTCTGAACATATGATTATATAACTGCCATGTGGCAGTTCTGATTTTTTATTATTTCTTGGATTTGATTCTTTTAAAAGACGTGGATAGAGGAAATAAAGGAGGAACAAAATATAAATATATGTATATGTGTTAAATGAAGTGCAGTCGTCGCCCTCCCTGGATCCGCTAGCTCACTAACAATGTTAATTGTACCTACTTGTCGTTGATTTAAGTATCAACTCAACTTGTTTTGATGTTTAGTTGGTGACATAATACAGTACACGTACACGTGCATTCGGCGTCAAGTTACACGAAGCTCGTCGGACGGCTTAGCACCTGTTCGGTTCTATCTACATATTAGCTATTTTGCATACCAATATCCTTTAGATACGAGATTTGAATTGGAAATATGGCGGTGATGTTAATGAAAAGGCACAATGGATGTAATCTTGGTTCATTATTATTTATAATAAACTTAGGGCTAAATTAATTAGTGATGTAGCAAGGTGATAATGCTGTAATTTACTGCGTCCTAAATACTGTCATCATACTGATTTTGGCGTATCGATAGTTGCTTTATTATATACTTATATACTTAGATTTTCGTATTGTGGGAGCCATGTACCCAAACTCTGCCTCAACTTCCTTTGATGCATCTGTCATTGCCGATGTTTGGAGAAGTTCATAAACCAATAAATATATATACGTACATTATTACAAATATAAACCCACCGCGAAGTCAGATTTAAAATATTTTCATTATAGTTTTAAAAAGTCGGAAACTTAAACTAGAACGATTAAATGTCTTTTAAAGAATAAGGCTAACTTTTTCTTTTTATTTTTATAATATATTAATCCTTAAAAAAGCATGAGAAAAATAATATAGCAATTGCCAATACTTCCAGAACACCACATGGGCGCGCTCCGCCATGGCCACGGCAGGCACGTGTGGTTTGATGTGACCAGCGCGCCAGGTGATGCTTCGTCCCTCTTAGGAGCTGAGCTGCGGGTACATCAGGCCGCGACACACTCTGCTGACCCAGCTGCCTTGTACACTGTCGTCGCGCATCGAGTCATCAGTGTGGATAACTTGGGGTGAGGTCAATTTGTAATAATTTCAGTAACTTTGATTAGATAAATGATGTATTCGAGACGTAAGCAGAAATGTTAATTAAATTCCAATGATATCACATATTAAAAAAGTAAGTGGCTACGAAGTACATTACATACATAAGGACGTGTTTACGTACGTACGGTAAGGGTAGAAAATCACATAATTACATTGACAAAGCTTGACTACGCACACATACGCAAGTGTAGTTGCCAAATAATGGTTACATGAAACAATTTTCAGACTTTGAATTTGAATTTGAATTTATTGAATAATTTTATCTGGAATTTATATTTTCAAATATTATTCTTTTAATAATTCAAATTATTTTATTTGTTTATGTTAAATATTATGTTTTATTATATGTTATAAGAATTGTTTGTGACCTGAAGGTCCAAACGTTGAAGGCTGCTACTAGATCTCCTAGACGACAGAGGGTAGGTTAGCTTTTAGGCTTGTTTTGTTATGTTGGGCGTCGGACTTGAGGGAGTGACCTGAGACTATTGGTAAGTATACGGCCACCGCTGTTAATAAAATACGTCACATAATATTTTTAATTTCTAAACCCGTCCCTCGTCACTTAAGTTAATAAATATCAGAAAAGTATATAATAATAATTACGTATTCTTTATAAAAAGAAAACGTTTTGAGTTGACGTGTATTCTTGTACGAAACGGATACATTTTTCGTTTACGTATTCGTGTCAACTACAAAGACGTAAAAAAAAAATAGAAATTATATTATTATTTTTAAAGATATTTTGTAGAGTATTGATAATTTTATTCTTTACAGGATTGTAGTTGAGTATGTTTTCTTACCCAAGGTATTTTTTATTCTGAAATATATGGCAATTAATAAAAGAAAAGTGTACCGAAACCATGTCTGAAATCGTGGAATAAGTGTGAAGAAGTGATCGAAAATCGTTTTGTTAATATTAAAAGCTATAATATTTGACATATTTTATTTAGGAATTAAAAATAAAGAAACACTTTATCTGCTGTTAGTATAGGTTTTAGTACTTTAAGTTTGATTTTGTAGTAATATTTGCCGAAAAGTTGATGATTTTCGGCAAATCTGTGAATGCGTCTTTAAATAAAAATGTTTTTTTCGGTAACCTCGTCAATATATTATATTTATATTTTAAATTCTAGAGGTCTGGAAATGGAACAAGTGGCAGCGGTCAATACGAGTGCTGCGTCAGAAGGATGGTTAGAGTTCAACGTGACAAGTGCTCTAGCTACCTGGCTCGGCGCCCCGGCGGATAATAAGGGTTTCTTCATTACCCTTCATCCTCACACGCAACCAGGTAACCAGGCTATATGGGAGTATATCAGGTTCTCATTTTTAAGCAAAGTTCTTCTAATTATAATTCTTAGATTGTACATTATAAGAGACGAACTACTTAGCATTCCATGGATTCACCGTGCGGGTGCCGGGCCCATCGCGTTGCAGGGAGAGGAGTGCAAACAGCTCCTGGGAATTGCGACCCAAGTGTAGGTTTAAGGGGCCCCTTTCACGCTCACCATCAACTGGTTGCGCTCCTCTCCCTACCTAACCAAATTTGGAATGAACCTAGCAATACCGCCTTTGAAGTACGTTCTAGAAATGAACTGATGATAGTTCTAGAGAGACTCTTTAAAAAAAATGTATTTATGTCTTTAATTCATTTTAATAAAACAAATAAGATTAAGAGAATGTGGGCAGAAAAGACAATAAAATAAATATATAATGTTAATTGTTTTTGTAATAACGTGTTCTATGCTTATTTATATAATATTATATATAATTTACAGAACGTCATGTTAAACCAGAAGATATCGGTGTACAAGAAACTCGTGGTAGTAATACTGAAGCGAAGCAACCTTTTATGGTAGCCTTCTTCAAGAACGGGCCAAAACTAGGCAGTTCTGATACTGGAGCAAGAAAAAAGCGTGAAGCAAGACGCTGGCGGAATCATGGCTACTCAGAGAACTACTTAAGAAATCCTCTCACAGGTAAAAATACTATTGATTATCTACGATAGTTTTAAAAATGTATTTAATAATCGATATACAGTTATACGTACTTTCTGGTGGAAACTTAAGTGGCAGGTAGTTTCTTATTGAATTACTAATCTGTCCAATTTATTGTGTATTGTAATTACCTACATATTATTTAAATACCGTAGAAGTATGGACTAGTTACTAAGAAACGCTGTTGTTGTTTTATTGCTTCATAAATATAAAATTACAAAACGAAGAAATTGTAATAATCAAAATCTGTATTATATAGAGGAGATTTTGATAGTTTTCATTTTATTTTCAGACACTTCACATTGGACGAGCCGGAGTTGTGAAATTCAAACACTTTACGTTAGTTTTAAAGATTTAGAATGGCAGGTGAGCAGTACGCATATTTTTAAAAACCTTCAAGTCAAATCAATGTCGCAGATTATATATTATAAGGACTAAAACAATACAGACTATTAAGACATTAACTTATGTGGACATTTCAATATCTGTTCAGTCCAATGACACTAACGTTTAGAACATGAAAAAGGATATATTATAATGAAGAAGGACTTGTTTGATCGCTGTTATAGCATATCCAAATGTTAAATTTGAATATGTTGAACACTTCTGTTTGAAGGATTGGATCATAGCTCCCGATGGGTACGGAGCGTTCTACTGCAGCGGCGAGTGCAACTTCCCACTCAACGCGCACAAGAACGCCACCAACCACGCCATCGTACAGACTCTAGTCCACCTCCTCAATCCCACGCAGGTACCTCAGAACTACAAAATAACCACCACTACTAACTACCGGCACAGACGAGTTTTGACAGATTGGCTCTGAATAGTTGTGACTCCGTTTAGTGACTGCTCGAAAACTATCAACGTTTCGTAACGTCAATTTAATTTTTTCCCCAGTTCCTGTTGTTATGTTATGTATGGAGGTTTTACATGGTTTTATATATTAAATGGTAATGGTATTTTCAGGTGCCGAAGCCGTCCTGCGCTCCTATTAAACTGTCACCGATATCAGTTCTGTATTACACCGATGACTCAAATGTGATCCTGCGCAAATACAAAAACATGGTTGTTAAGAGTTGTGGATGTCATTAATTATTCTATAAAATAAATATTAGTTTTTGACAATCAAAACTAGTCGTACGTGAATATTAAGTAAGGTAGCTTTGTGTATCTAAGATGAAGTCTTAAACAGGTTTAAATTAGCACTTAATATGTGCAATAATTTTGGACTTATATTATCTTTGACATCACCTTATGCTTTCTAAACCTGGACCATCCCTTGTTATCTTACGAGTTATTAGAATTGGTACTCGATTTGTTTTTTATTTAAATTAAGTTAGTCGTGTAGGTTAGTTAGTGTTTATGATAAGACTTAAATAACTTGTACAATACACTCAATCTGATATTACATGTTTTTAATAATATCAGTAACAACAATTATATATAATTAGTCTGAGTGGTAGTCGTATGTTGTAAAGTGTTATTTGTAAGTCTATATTGTCTGTATTTTTATTTAAAAACAAATGTGCCAATTTTCGAGTCAATTATCTATAATTTTGTAAAACTAGCAGTTAGCAGATATATGTAAATTAAAAGATTTAGAAAAAAAGAGTTTTATTTTTCTGTTTTTTTTTGTGAGTTTTATCCAAAAAGTCACTTCACACTCCTATTTTTACAATTACTTTCAAATGTAATAAGTTGAAGGTTCCAAGCTAGCTGTAGTATGGTCCTCATCTCCGTCCCGCTGTTCGTTCATTCTTGTCTCTATTTCTTATAGCCGCTGCTCCCGCCGTAGACTAGCTGTATATATATTTCTTTGACTCCATAGTTTAGATAATAATAGATATTGGTTTCTTTTATTTTATCATAAATATTTTACACATTTTATATCCTGAACGAATATTTGACGTGTTATCGATATACCCTTCAGCTCAGTGTTACATTCGAAACAGCTGCTTGCTTGGAGTCGTGATGAAGGGCCCGTCTGTCACTGTCACTATTTCCAACGTCCAAGCTATCTTCCCTTAAGGTTGCAGTTGGCCAAAAGTTTTCTTCTAAGCTATCCTTAAGTACTAAATTTGTTTGTGCAAGAATATGAGATAATATGACTTCATAAAGTACAAGTACACCTCATCTCTTA
This sequence comes from Dircenna loreta, assembly GCA_963555665.1. Lineage (NCBI taxonomy): Eukaryota > Metazoa > Arthropoda > Insecta > Lepidoptera > Nymphalidae > Dircenna > Dircenna loreta. Next base: position 5,137,011 of record OY743094.1, read on the forward strand.
TCTTATAAATATTTAAAATGGAAATCGGCGCCACAAGCATCTGTTAAAACATGTTTAAGTATATCGTTAAAAATGTATATAAAAGTTAATCAAATCATAACATTTATCCGTGGGACCGAGATGAATACTTTTTTATTCATCTTATACCTATTAAAAAGTTACAAGCACTTGTTTTCAGGATAGACACTTCCTATTATAAAATAAATAAGATAAAAAAAAAAACGTCTTCATCAATTTTCAGGACCCCAGATCAGAGTAGTGTTCGTTTTTATATATTTTTTTTGCTTTATCTATAAATTGAGTAAACGTAACATTAATAACATGTTTATAGATAACTATATGTTATCTGTGACTCCGTCCGCTTGTATTAGAGAAGGGCGTTATACATTAGAGTTACTATGATAAGTAATACAATTTCTAACTCAGAATATTTACTGCGGTGTATCGACAGATAGAACTAAATAGGTTAAAAGATATAGTGCTTGAAATAAATAGAACGATCATACAAACGTATCTTAACCTGCTAAGCTCATCTGGGCCGTGTTACTTTGTACTTTTAATAATAGTAATTGATTTGTACTCAATAAAGCGAATGTGACGTGAGGGAAATACTTTTCCTCTAATTACTCCACTTGTTGGAATGGATTGTAACGAATTCCAAAACCTCCTCAAGACCCATAGCTTCTTGTTTATATGTCAACGTTTAATCGGAGTTACTGCCAGTCTATATGGCGCTCATATATATTAGCAGTAACCCCGATTTCAAGAACTGTCTTTTCGTTATCTACACCTTTTCCCTTCCCTTGACGTCATTTTGTTAATAAAATCAATTGTACTGTATTTTTCCAGTTGCAACTTTGTTGGAAGTATAGACTACAAACAAAGAAATATTCAAATCTGTTGAACATAAAATTTGTTTTCATTATTTTTTTAAAGTTTTTAACTTATAGCGAAAATTACCATGTCTTGTGACAAGCCGACAGACAATAAAGCTTATTAAAAAAAAAATATTACAGGACACAAAATTTCGAATCCAGAATTTCTGTGACCTGCTTTGTGTTGAAGTCAGTTAGGTCGACGTACACAATATCTTAATGTAATTAATATATTTATTTTATAATCTGACAATAAAATATACAGCGATGAATATATATCTAGCTTTCTAGATGGTGCATCTAAGGTATGACAGATACAGATGTTTGTTTGTACAGATTTACGATACTGGTATACTAAATAATACTTCTGGTAATAAATAATACTTGAATTATGTGGCTCGATGTAGTTTGTTTATTAGCCCACTGACCTATCTGGTAAGAAATTTATGAATAAATACTTTCTTATGCACTGGGCTGAGTGAATTAATTTCTGTCGTAACAATAAACGATCAAAACATTTACAGTACAGTTTTTATTATATGTATATATTATATTTTCAATATTAACATAAATATTTGATTTATTCTTACCTTTATCTTCTAAGAAATCAATCGTAAGACTGACGATTGTATCGATATCCCAATGATAACAGTTGAATCGCAATATTGTCACTCTATCTTTAATTCTATGTACTTAATATTTATACGTTACGCTTTCAGTAGATAAAACACTCCTGTACCGTACACTTCGGTACATATATTTTAGCTGAAAAGTGTTTGAATATGTGCAATAATTCGGCAAAGTGAGCGTGAAACTTACAGACACGCTTTTCAGAGGGGAGGTGTGGGATGTTGTGTTCGTCAGCGGCTTCAAGGGCGCTGCAGCCTCTCGCTACTGGGCCGACGCTGATCAGAGGCGTTCTTTAGCCGGCTTCATTCTCACGCCGTTGTCGACTTACATCGCACGTATTATATTAAACCGACAAATAAACATAAGCTCCGCGACGATGGAACTCTACCACCTGTTGTAATCTGTATTTGTTTGTAAAAACCGTTTTACTAATTTGTGTAAACAATGCGGTTTCTATTTTGTTTTACTGCAATATTTATTGCGACGGCTAGTGCAGAAACTGTGAGTAACATAAGTGAAAAAGAATACAATGTTTTTAGAAAATGTTGTCCTAGTGGCCAAAGTCTTATTAAAATGTCTGATTTAAATGACACAATCAGTGCTGATTATAATTGTGTGGATCAGGGTGGCTTAGAGAATATGTTTAATATATTTACCGAACCATTTTATTTGAGCAAAAATGTTGTACAGAAACACGGCATTCCAACAGAATGCGAAAGTTTACAAGTGGTGACAATAATGGCTGATGATGAGTTGTTACCGTTGGACGACAACTGTTACGATCGCATCGTCGCCGAATTCGTTAATGGAACTTTAAATCAACACATTCCTATATCCGTGGCTTTAATTTGTAATCGGACTGACTTATCAGTTATACCCAGTTCCAATTTGAGGATGCAGCAGATACGTAAGTGTTGTCCCAGAGGAAGAAGGTTTGATGTTCGACATCACGAGTGTAGATCTTATGAAAACTCCACTGAAGACATCTGGTCGTTGTTTTTAAAATCAGATCAGTCTCGTTCTGATAGCGTATATGAAACATATTTCGGGCTTCCTTGTAAAATAGACGAATATGCTGTGGAATTGCAAGAAAATAATTTTGTTTTGAATGTAGAAGGCAGTACTTTGTATGCCTTGAGCAGAGATGGTAAAAAGGAACGAACCTTCATGCCCGGCGAATGGTGCATGGAAGAGCAATATGGCGTAAACAAACTATTAGCCCAGGTATGCACTCGTAATTGTGACAGTTTTAGTGCCTATTGTGTGAGGAAGTGCTGTCCACCGGGCGAGCACTTCAAACCTCGTCGGTGCGGGACTCTTGCGAGTGTGTGTGTGTCCAATGAAGATCAGGACGTTATGTACAATATATCTTCCTACCTGAACCCGCTGAGGACGAACTATGAGGGTTTGTTCGGTGAGTTTACATTATAATATATTTCTAATCGTATCGGTTTTTAAATTTAAGTAGGCTTCGGAAGTAGATAACCAGTGTGTTTTTTTAGTAAAAAAGCTATTTTCGTAAACATGATAAAAAAGATTATATTACGAGTAATTTAATTGAGAATATATTTAATAGTAATCGTTAGAAGACATTGTATGTTTTAAAACACAATGTTTTGTTTATTTACATTCAGTCTGTTGCGTTTTTTTTAGAGATACTATTGTTTATTCATATAGAATAATTTGTGGCGTGTTTATTTAATAGGCATTCGAAAAATAATACTTTAACAGATGATTGAGAAATTCAAAATAGTAGACAGGTTTATTGTTACAAAGGAACTGAATCATTTTATAACAAATATTTAACTTTCATGTTTCAATGTATATTTATTGTAAGAAAGTATGAAACCCATTCATTGATTAGGACAGAATAATAAAGATTGCAAAGATTTTATAATAAAGTTTTCAATAACACTATTAAAAGGACATAATATATAATTAGTATGTCTATGTGTTATATAAAATAAGATGCGAAATAATATTTGGTTATTGTGCAATAGTTATTTCTATATTAGTTCTAGATTGGTAAATCAGAAATAGCCTAGCGGAAAATAAGTAATTTAAAATTCTTAAAAACTTATGTATCTTATCCTCAATTATCAAGTCTACATACATTATATTATATTACATATTTGTGTTATTATAATTTAGGAATATAACTTTTTGAAGAATATCTTAAATAATATAGGAACACAAATATGTACAGTCGGGCACACAACGTGCTTTAGGTTTTAGTTGAATTAAACCAAAAGTTCTTTGACAGTCAAAAAAAATGTATTGTTTTTATGTATATTTTTATTTTAGATGTAATGGGTGTTAGTGTCGGCTTAGAGTGTGTTGCTAAAAGGTTCGCCTTAAACAAGTCATTAGCCCAAGACAGGCACTGGCTGACCAAGGACGGATACCTGGAAACAGCCACCACTCGCACAAAACAGTACTGTCTAGAGATGTTCGATCGACGGGATTGCCCCACCAACGACGTCATCACCACCGGCGTGCTTTGCTTCATACCGGCCACTAAAACTAAAGATTTCCGCATTTCATTTGTAGTAAGTATGCCATTCACTATTCTAAGAACAACATATTATATTTATTTTATTTATATACACGTTTATATCGCTTTAAATTTCCTCTTAGGTATTTAAAAATCCGATAGAAGCAATCAAAGCAAATATTTCATCACAAGTAATCAACAAAGTTTATTTCTTTGTAGCACATGAAAGAATCATTTTTGAGAAATACTCATTTATACACAAACTAATAGATTTAGTAGATTATCTGTGAGCAATAGCAGTTGAATGAAACCATCGTATAATCTATGAATGATTCATCTTTGACAGTATTAATGTAACTAAATACAGTATAGTTAGTGAAAAAGTTCAAAGATAAAGATAGATTTGTAAAGATAAAACGTATTATTACAGTATTTGCAATATAAAGTATTCCTACTGCTTGGTTTATAACTCTTGTAGCACCAGCGTTCTCCTTTATGTTGTTAGTAAAGGTCTGCAAACGTCTGTTTTGAGTAAATAAATCGATATATAAATAATTAAGGAAAAGTATAAATATCTTTATTTTCTCTTATATACAATACATTTTTGAACAGGACAACATGTTTGTCATATATGTATTTTACAAACTGTGTACATGTATGTACGTACGTAATGCCGAAATATATAGAACTTTTATTAGAAACTCTAGTAACAAATATATACCTACCGATATTTTTATTAACTTGTTATGTTGATTTATATTTTGTAAATCATAAATAATAAAAGTCCTTAGTCATCGAAATGGTTATAGTAGTATATCTTTACTTAAATACCTATGTTGTAAAATAAAAAAACAAAGAAACTTATTTCTATTATTGCTTGAATGTATAAAAGGAACACACAATTAGTATTTACGACGCTTGAAAACCTTGCGCTAAGTTATAAAGCGGTGACAGTTCGTCAAGTAGTCTGTTTTTTATATGTTCATTATTTACAAGGTTTTGTAATGTAGTCATTATTTTTCACATATTAAAATTTACGCTAGTTTTAAAACACGCTAAGCTTCAGAATATTTTTTTCTACCAAAAACGTAGTAAAAAATCTTTAAGCAGTAAACAAAATATTAGAGACGAAGCTTCTTAGCATTCCATGGATTCACCGTGCGGGTGCCGGGCCCATATCATAAGCAAAGAAATTCTAGAAATATTGATATATATTCAACGGAACCTAGATGTTGGGTGGTATTTTTATTTTTAAGTGATCAGGAAAACCGTATTGCATTTTCCTATTACATATATACATTAGGTATTGAGATTTTGTACGTTACATTACATAGAGCTTAGTAAAAATAGGCCATAATGATAACGAAAAGCTGACATGATAGACGGACTCTCTTAACTTCATCTGTCTTTATATACATTTATAATAATCTATTTTCTTACACAGATAATTACCATTTCGAGCGTATGTTTGGCGCTTACGTTAATCGTATACGTAATGTTGCCCGAGTTGAGGAACTTACACGGACAGACTCTCATTTGTCACGTGAGCATGATGTTGCTTGCTTTTAGCTGCCTCGCGAGGGTCCAGCACAGCGTCGTCCCCGAGGAACACATATGTACCATGCTTGGTAAGACCACCTGCTATACTTTATAACTATTATATAACCTTGATTAATCGACAGAATAATACAATGTAGATCATACTTAAAATTATTCTATTTTTTATTCATAAATACTTCGATGCAGAATTAATATTTGCAATGACGTAATTGGTAAAACATCACTTGTGAGTTAGATTAGTTTACACGTCGTTATTGTTTGAATAACAACGCCTGCTTTGTCTGTTTCAACATAATGTTAAATATTGACCAGAAAAATATGGAGGAACAGATTTTTATTAATAGCATTTATTTGTCATCGATGGAATTGTTCAAAGTTTATGCCATTGATATCATAACAATATAAATTAAATAAATTTACAATATAGAGGCCCTGTTTTTTTTTAATTTACGTGTTAGACGCTGTATTTCTTTTGTCTGATGACTTTAAATATAAGTTTTTATAATAAAATATAATCTGTTTATTGATTCTACAGGGTATGGTATATATTTTGGGTTCGTGGCGGCGTTTGCGTGGCTCAACGTCATGTGTTTCGACATCTGGTGGACATTTGGGTGAGATTTATATTATTCTATGTAGAATTAAACTTGATTCGCGCATAATAAGTATACCTACTGAATCTTAAACATATTGTTGAATTAGTTACATATAAATGTATCTTTAAACTGTACTACACTCGTATAAGATGATTCCTTAATAGTCGGCATTAAATCTACTTGACAGAGTTTGATGAACTTTGGTATGGTTATATACCTATATAAAACTCAGAAGTTGTATGGATTTTAATTATAATAAGATGGAAAAATCAAGATTTCTATAAATTTAAAATGATGAGCTTGCTTTGTTAGAGGAAGGGCAGTCGAAACCCTTCTCTGGAAACAGCTCGTTTTATGTGTACATTATAAAAAAATAATATTCTTATCTATATCTATATCTATAAAAGGATAACTGACTGACTGACGGACTTATCAGTGCTCAGAGTAAATTACAGGGCTTCCGATTTCTTTGTAATAAAGAGAGCTTTTATAAATTTTACTTTGAGTGAAATAGGTGACTATAGTTTTTACAGAAGTCTTTATTTTATGGAAAAACAGATACAAAACTAGGAATAAACTATTCCTAACAAATGAAGTTTCATGAAATTTAAAACTCCGAGGTTTAATTAGTACCTATAATAATAAGTTTATACGGAAAAATAAAATCCATAAGGAAATATATGAGGGAAATATACCAAATTGAATAAAAAAAAAAGGTTTCAGTTGTTATTTGAAATATACAAATCTATTTTGATTTGATTTCAACAGATCGCGAAATATTTCAGATTATTGCGTTAAAATAACAATACATACGGTTTAGAATCAGCCGCTTACAAGATCTGAAATATTATTATTTATAAGTATTATTAGGTATAAGTATTATAACATATTACTTACTTTTCTGTAATTATTTTAAACGAATATGTAAGACATATGTTTGTAATATAATTTAATAATAACGTAGCTGGTAGAAATATACTTTTCCATTCAAATGAAGGTACACTTAGCAGTTTATATTGTCTTGTTTATACATGCGTAGAATAATGAAACAGTGAGGTATCGAAATGCTTTATTAAACCTACTGGAAACTAAATATTTTGGTTATATTAGTCATCTATTTCTTCAACATAGAGGCGATACAAGTTTTGAGCACTAGTTCCGACATTTTTAAGAAATTCTTACACATTTTTCTTGTTACGCCGTTTGTGTTTATTTTAAAATTTGTCGGTCTAGTTTCAGAGAAAAACACTAGCAGCTCTGACAACATTATGATATATATTTAAGTAATATAACACTAAGATTGGGATGAATTCTTAAATCTTGTGATTAAATTTGACAATATTTTATTTAATGGTAAATAATAAAAATCACATGAAAGGGTTTTAAAATTTACGCAATACTTTTAACATGTATGCAAATTTTGTTGCGATTTGTGGTGATTACTTAAAAATATCACCAGACTGATTGTAACATCAGATAGACTTTGCTTATATTACTTTGAGGTAGTAAAAAGCTAGGGTGTGGAAAATTAACGATAATTTACTGTCAAACCAACCCCTAGGCTGTTAGAGACACGTATGTCCTACGAAGTAATGGTGAGTGTGCTATATTATATGTCTTATGGACTGTTGACGGCGTCGCCGAGAATATAAGTCAAACTGTATTTATTACTTTGAGGAAACTTGAGCACAGATATTCTTGTCGTAATTACATACGTAGATACATTTATGATTATGTAATTGTTTTCTTATAGTTTTGCAATGTATTATCTATTGTGCTTTGAGTGTAGGTGTTATAGATATTATTTTATTAAATTCTAAAACTATATAAATACAAATGGGCTTCTCAATGTTAATCTTAAGCCGCAATGGTTTGTTTTTTATAGTAATAAGTGAAGAACTCTGTTTTTAAATATCAATCTCTTGTATTTCAAATCTATCCCCAATATATATTATTATCAAAAACGTAATAATTTTCTGTTATGGTAATAGTTTTGATAATTTTAATGGATTTATAAGATTGCGTATAATTTATTTTCCATTGACGTCAACTACGAGACAAGCACAAAGTATTTCAGCTTGGTAATGTCAGATTATATACCTACTTACGTTTTTATATTTCATTTGAAAAACTGTCAAATTCAATTACGCATCTAGATTCATAGTTAAAGCAAAATACACAGGTTTTCCATTTATTTAAAAGCACATTTCAATTAAGAGATAGGATTGGTCAAATATAATTAAGCCTGGGGCAAAACTGTCAATCACTTTATGAATTAGCCATAAAATGGGCGGGGCGGTAATTAACGTTCGTAAGCCTCTAGGGAGTTAGGTATAAACATATAATTGAATAGGTCAAACGAAACGTAAACCCAAAAATAGCGCATGATCTATAATGTTACATAAAATTGGCGTCCAACTGTTTACAATATGGATACCCTGAGCATGAGGAGAACAGGTAAGCTGGCTTGTTTTCTTACGTGGCTATAATTATCCAGTAACGGCTACGGATTTATTACTGCTTTGTTATCACCCATTATCGGGTTATTATCGCGGAGCTTTTCCTATCGTTAAGTAGTCAATTGCCGAGACCGGTGGGTGGGTGATATGAAATTAGTATAGATGTTGATATAGCTTAGCCATTTGTAGCCATTACACAAACCGGCCAATGTATATTTTATTATGTATATATGTAGTTAGTTTGACAGATTTTAGTACTATAACCGTAGCGACTATTTTGAAATAAACTAGTATATCGACTTACTGCTGTAGTTAATTCGTTCTTATACATTTTCCTTAAAAGATTTAAATTACAATCTGTAGACTGCTTAGAGCTCACCTGTTGATAGAGCCACTGAGTACCAATCTGAGGGTATTTCTTTATTTATTTATTCATATATGCACTGTTCTTAAAAAAGGTAACATGCTACCCATAAATGTAATTCTAAATAGACTTTCTTTTTTATAAATACTATAATTACTTCGGTGTACCTAATTCTACTAGGAACCTACTCTTGTAAATTCACACGCCGATCTATAAAACAATATGGAACGTGCATTCAAGATCGCCAAATTCTCAAACTATAAAATACACTATAGTGAAACTAGAAAATAAATAATATTATTAGTTTGAGTGAAGAATACACGTAGCTACGTGTATTGTTAATGTATTTATTTAAATACAAACCTCTGGGCGGCGTGGTCAGTGCAGGTGCAGGTGCAGGTGGAGCCGGCGCGGCGGGCGCTCAGAGAGAATATATAATTGTAAAGATCTTTGATGATGTGAGTCATCGAGCGTTCAGAAATGCAGCACTCTGCACTCTATATGATAATAAGGAAACAGGCATTTATGTATGTCTGTTGCATCCTAAATATTTTAAAAATATTTTAAAATAAATACTCGTAGATATTTGTTAATATTTTTGTATTCAGTATATATATTTCTTAACCTGTTTATTTAAATACCTATAAATAGCCTTGAAATAGAATAAAGACTAGTTAAAGCCGGAATAATTTGTCGTCAAACAGCTTGTATCTTTACTCGTATTGTGAATAGTATTAATTTAATATTATTTGTTAAAAATCTTAATTTTAATTCGAAAATCCATTTCAGGATGTCAGGATGATTCATTTAGTTTAGACAAGTAGGTACGAGTCTTTGAAATAATGTAAATAATGCTTTAACGATAAAGAAATATTGATTTTAAAAAAATCAATATTTCCTATTTCTTATTGAAATTAGAGATTATATCACACACGAGTTTTGTAATTTTGACTGTGAGTGACGTGACGTGACGTAACGTGACGTGACGTGAGGGCTTTGCTTATTAAGTCTATAACAATGTCTTAAATAAGATTTTTTTAAATATTTTATCAAATTTTAACTATAACTATTGTCAATTTCGAACAGTTTCGTTGAAGAGAAAAATAGATAATTATATCCCAGGACATCTAGTAGATGGAAAATATCGAAATTATATTTTGTACAAAAAATGATTTATTAAAGGAAATATACAAATTAAAACAGTTACATATATATATATATTTATAGCGTTGTCACGACATATTACGTCGTATGAATATTTGTGCAAGTATATACATGGCATGGCAACGCGAAAAGCTACCCTGTTCCGCCGGATTAGATGTTTCACAACATAAAAAGAAATCTTACCCAAACTATTCTAAACCATATAGTCATTTTTTTTGTTTTTCAGGAGTATCCGTACAGTGAAGCCACTCCGCAAGTCCGGGTCCGAGCGGCGTCGATTCCTCTGGTACTCTCTCTACGCGTGGAGTATAACCGTCGCTTTCACGGTGACAATGTATCTGCTGGATCGCTATCCGCTCTCCATCATTCTTGATGCCGAAATCGGACGAAACGTTTGTTGGTTTGGATCAGGTGAGACTTATATTTACACTAGCTTTTACAAGCGACTTCACCTGCGCAATAGTGTTTAAACTTTTCTGATATTATACACAGTATTTAATTGTGCACGCACATTTTCTTAAGTTAAATACATTTCCATCAACACCAATCTAGCCGTTTTTGGGTTAAAAAAAATAACAATAATTGGGATGACCTGAACAGAAAGACAATATTTATCACAAAATTAAACAATATATATATATATTTATACAAAGACGGAACTCGCAAAATATGGTCTTAAATGAAGCAAATATTTTAAAACTTTTACAAATTATTTATAGCATTATACCTAGCTCTTTTTAAAATGCTAATTTTATATTTGAACATTCCAATGAATTACAATATAATATTCCGTTACTTGGTATGGTGCTGTTTACTGACAGCGTTAGACCGGTCAAGTCTACAATGTAACCGTCAATATTTTAATCTAAACTCTGGATAGTAGTTTATTATTTAGGTCTGTGGGAACAGTGAAAGACTGAGATATGGAACGTCCAAAATAATATTGTCCGTGTGTGTAGAATAATCATCCGGTGAGAGCTTATCATTGAAGAACTGTCTCAAGATACAGACTTCGTATTATCAGAACAGTAATATTAATACGAGTAATCAAAATAGTTAACTCAAATTCAAGTTGGCATCTACACGCACTTTTGAATTGTCCACTATTACATTATAAAACTGTCAGTTTTAAGTCTGTGAATAAAGGACAGAGATGAAAACTCAAGCGTTGCTCTTTTAAAATAAAAAAATGTGAACGTATCACTAATGGAAATACTCATAAGATGATTAAGAGCGACTCGCAGTTTATTTGATTAGTATTTTATATTTACCTTACCTCTCTATAGACCAAAACACGGAATCAGACTGGCCCCATTACATATTCTTCGTAGTGCCGATGGGAGTGGTGACTTGCACCAACTTCATCCTGTGGTTGCTGACCGCTCGGCATTGTGCTCAAGTCAAGTCCGAGGTTCATCGCTTGCAGGCCGGGTCGGTCGGTGACCGTGTCAAAAAAAGATTCCGGATAGACAGAGCTAAGTACGTACATACATAAGTACCTTTTAATATAAATATATATTAGTTATTATCTTTATAACAATACATTTTAGTGCATTTCAAGTTCATTTTAGTGCGATTAAAGTTCATTTGCCCTTAATTCATAAATGACTCATCATAAAGTCACTTTTATTTACATATGTCATTTATTCGTTTTAACTCCAAAGTATCGCCAAATCTAGTGGATATTAAATAAAATAAGAGTTCAGCAATGAACCTGTTTCATCAAATTATATTCATAACTGGACACACACTTAGAGGTGACAAGGTCGTTCGAACACAAATTGTGAATTTATGATCAATTCAAATACAATTGAGTCATCTTTATTAGTTTTAAATTATTCTATTATATTATATCTGTTACTGTATATGAAAGCTAACACCTTGATATTTTTACTACCGATTATCAATTGTCTTAGTAGTTCCGCTGGCAAGCTATATATATAGTTTTGTTCAATCATCAGTTTACTTGCAACGTTAGCCACCTACTTGGTAGAAAAATATGTTAAAATGTCATTTGGCATTCAACTAAGTATATAAATTCTTCTATATACGAACAATCACCGTAAATTGATGAAATTAATGGCGAAGGTCACGACGTTGAGCCTCGGGGTCAACGATATATATTTAGGTGGTTAGAATTTTTATGTAGTAAATATTTGGAGTTATTCCACTTTCAATTCCAACTTAATATATAAATACAAAAATCAACACCACTGGCTGCTAACATATCAAACTATTTCAAAATTGTCCCTTACATCTTTTGAATGATCTATTCTAATGTGACCTCTGTATAGACATTTGTTTGTTTTAAAGATTGTGATTATTTCAGTTCCTTAGTTTCATTTTGTTATTTTTTCTTTTACTTATGACGTACATAAAACGTTTTTGGCATTACTTCCGCCTATTAAACCTTGTTTTGAGCAATAAATATCAAATAAATAAATAAATAAATTGTATTTATTTAATAGCGTCAATTGTGCTGTAACAATATCTGTCTGGAACGTTAATTGTCTCATTAAAAAGCTTTTTATAGCAACTGGCTCGCTCAACACCTAATATCTTCTTTTTTATATGACGACATACTATATTCACGACTCATCTTCCAGGTACATCCTAACTGGAAAGCTGTGGGTGGTTATGGGTGCTGGATGGGTGTCAGAACTCCTTTCAACTTTAGTATCTCAGCCACAGTGGCTTTGGAACATAGTGGATCTCTTTAACGAAATGCAAGGAGTTTTCATATTTCTCATACTCGTGGTCAAGCCGAAGTTATATTACCTTATCCGGAAGCGACTTGGTAAGTCAATTCTTTAACAGAATTTAATGTGTTTTTGATGTTGATATGATGGAGTATTCCAATAACATGTTTAAATATTCTATTTTCTCTGATTGTATAAAGTAAATTAGAATATGAAGCCTGTGTGAATAAGGGTATTGAAGTAGTTTTATTTTGATAGTATTCTTGGAAACTATGAATAATGTATAAATAATGTATCACGCAGATATACGTGATAGGGAATTTGAAAACGTGGGTCGCAGCGCGATGACGCGTTGTATTGCTTTATTTATACTTAATGAAGTAGATGTTGATTGTATTATAGATATAATATATCTTATCATAGTTTAATATAAACAGCTCTTGTGATTGTGATTGGCAAATTATATTTTTTTATTAAAAAAAAAAACTTCGTTAATCACAGAATAAGAAGGTAATAAGGAATGTTTTTGCAGGTTATTCTCCAACACCGATTGAAACAAGTATATATTAGTTTTGATATTGATGTTTATTAACATATCTAACTTCCACGACTACAAAGGACGTAGTCTGTCATATATGTGTCAGCGCTTAACTTATGGTGTTGTCAGCGGTATTAATATATCATAACCGGCCATCAGCTTTTATTAAAACCATACTATTATTATATTTACCCTATGATTAATTCTTAATAATAGATGTATGCTTTCGATAACAAACGGGGTCACTTATAACATGCGATAGAATTAGCGGCGCTCTAACAGACACTGACACCCCCCTGTATATATGCACGTTGAAACAAAAGGTGTTGTTTTATTTTATTAATGTTAACTTAAATACCAGGGTTGGAGAAGCCGAATGCGCAGAACAACGCTACTTCATCATCAGGACGAACATCATCTACTTTCCTCTCGAGGACAATCAGCTCTGACGAGCGCGCTAACTTGAGGATCACGCCTAGTATTGCCAAACAACAATAACTTTACTTCCGTTATATATTATAGTTTGTTATATTACACTAATAGTATAGCATGGTGTGTTCAGCGGATCACGTTTAAAATTTGTTTGTATGGCAAAGTTTTTAACCTAAACTAATGTTTAGCTGTTTGCATTACAATTAAATATAGGACTATTACAAGCTTTATACGAAATTTAAATAGTTTTTATACTTAGCTTTATTTCAAAATAAAACGTTTTATTCATTAAACAACCAATATCGGTAACAAAAAAGGGTCAGAGTAATCTTTGTAGCGTTAAAATAAACCGTAGGACACTTCTTCCCGAGCACTACTCCGTCGTTTTATATTTAATTATTAATGAAAATAATACATTGCAGTAGTTTTATTATTTGTAAATATTTCTAAATATATATATATATATATATATATATATATATATATATATATATATATATATATATATATTATATGTTTAAGTGCCTATTAGCAACTCGCCTTAAAGCAAAATGTGACACTTTAAAGTTAAGTGACTCGTAACCTAACATTGAAATTGACATTTTTTATTATCATATAAGTTACACCTTACTCACAAACTGACCATTAAATCTACTGTTAATTAATTCATTCTTGGAAAACATATTTTTTGGTCTTACATTTCTGAAACTCTTAATAAAAACAATATTTTTAATATTAATTCTGTTCAGAGATGAAATGAAATATAGAAGTGTAGAAAACGAACTTACGTATTACACAAGTGAGGAAAGCCGGTGTGTGATATAAATGAAATTCTATTTTTATAAATATTTTTGTCATAGCCATGTGTTTGTAGTATTTTAAATTCTTTTATATGGTTTCTAGTCATAAAGTAAGATACAAAGATTAATGATTTATTTTTTAAGTTAATAGTATTCATAGAAATGGTCAAAGCATTTCTTAAATGATTATATTTGGGAAGGTCATTTTTTATACTTAAATCTACATAATAATTAGCTCTTAAAGTCGTGTCTATACTTATTTGATGTTTTTTTAATATGTTTAGATGTGTGAAGTCGCCTATAATTTGTTTATAGGTGTGTGTATGTCTACGTACTCCGTTCGTAGTCAAGGTGACCGAATCCACCTAAATTTGTTGGGTCATGTAAATTAAATGACTAGCTCTGTTATATTTTCACCTATCATTATTGTAATTATGTGAGTTTTGAATTATAAAATATTAAGATATAAGAAATTACCAATATATCTTTCATTCCAATCTTGTGTTTTATTTTTGTCATATAATTATTTAATTCTTATACCCAATATAGACACAGAACTCGACACAATAGGTTTATTTTCATTTATTTTTTAAATAAAAGGGAAACTACAAAAATTGCTCTTGGTTGCAATCATAGTACGTCACACCTATTTTTTTTAATATTGTGGTATTTGCTAATTAGCTTATTCAACGTATAAGGAAAAACCTAAAAGTTGGTATGGGCTATTCACATAATACTAAAGAATATATGGATTTGTTTCACTTTACTTGATGATAGAAGGTTTATGATTTGAGTTGGGGGATTGTCAGACTAAATAGCTTGCGGGATATTTAAATCACAAACAATATTAGTGAATAAAAAAAATTACAAAAGTATTAATTATAGACCGTGGCTTCTTCAAAGTGTACTAATTTCTAACTAAACTATATATGTATACTTGTAACATATAATAGTATATAACGCGAGTGACCCCTGACACACTGTTTAAACTACATATCTATACGAGAATATTGAGTGGATACGGTAAGGTCACATATGATTAATTGAAAGATAAACAGACATTTTAAAAATAACTATTGTACACACACTACATATACGTTAGTATCTATAAATAATGAATTATGACTTGCTGTGGAATTCAATGCGAGTATGGATGGAAAATAGTCTTTTTTTTTCAAATAAGTCGCTGATTATCTAAGTAACAAAAAAATAACTTAACGAAATTTAATTTGCCTAATTTTTATTTAATTATTTTTTATTGTAGACTACAATAGAAATGCTTATTACAGTAACAAAATAAGATAAAGAAAATAGGAAATATAAAAGGCAGTTATATCTTCTAGACAACCATATTGTTAGGAATAATCATAAGCTAGAGGACATTGGTAGGTGTAGTTAAGTTATAAGTAATACCCACACATACGTATTAATACTTACATATTATATCGTAAACATAACACACACATAACTATATATATACCTACGTACAACAAATATTAAGTTATAAAATGAACGATACTTATTTAAATAAATATAGTAATAATACTTTATAGATTATGAATTTGTAAAAAAAATAAAAGGGGATGGCCTTATTTTTTTCTGGTAAATAATATTATTTTTGGGTTTTTCTAAAATATCGATTTTATGATATATATTGAAGGCAGCGTGTTTCATAATTTTATTGAATGGACTGTAAAGGACTGTTTAAAAATATATATGAACTGGCATTCGTATGTTAAAAAATGTGATGATCGCACATTAACTTAATGAATTTAACATCCTAATTGGTATTATTTAAAGTTTTAATTATGGGCATTTAAGAAACATGCCATTGTTAAAACAATATAAAAAATAAAAACACTAATCTTAGCCATGGACGCTTCATATTGAAATGTTTCGCCAAGATTTTTTTTTTGTATAGTTCAAGGTCTCTAAAATACCGGTTTCTTAGAGCCTTCCCCGGTGACGGTGCAATCTCATGCCCCGAGCTCCAAGCGTTGTGAAAATTACCGCAAATACATTTTTTATTAGTATATCAAACAAAGATAATTTTGTTTTATACAGACGTCATGACTAAACCAACCAACAACATACATTTCAATGTAATAATACAATCGTAGGTATTGGATATGTAATTTAATATTTAAGAAAGGTATAATTGGAAGGTAAATTTCAATATGAACGTTGGTATTAAATACACTTACAAAATTAATATTATTAAAACTAGAACTTTGGCTGTAGCTGAGAGTATTTATAAAAATACGACAGATAATTACACGGTACATAATTTACGGATTGAAAACACACTTGCTTCTATCCTCCACCTTTTATGGCTTTACTTTGTCGATCGAGGTAGAAATAAAAATGCTTTATTTAAAAGCCTATTTGATTACCAAGAGGCTCTTATTGTTATTTTATTATAAATTTTACAGAAAATAAACTGATCGGATTCAAGCTCCGATCGTTAACAACAGAAGGATAAAAATCTTAATCATACTGAATTCATTTTAAGTAATTTGTACTCTAATCTACATAAAATCATGTAAAAAGGATGCATGACCATCTCCTGGAAATGAGAAGGGAAACTCATAACCTCCAACCACAACGGTATAACATTAACATTGGACTAAAGAGACCAGAAAGAAATACCATTGAAAGAACTTCTAGGATTGTACATCACTTATAAGGCGAGTTGAAAATTTTTGCTAAAATGGTTTACGATATAATACTAAAACATTCAGACCTACTAGAATTGAGTGAAAAAGGTGAATTAGAATAAAAAATAACATTGTATGCACAGGCAATAAGTAACAGATGTGAAAAAAAAATCCTAAGTAAAATAATGTTGATACACTTATAATGCCGTGGTAGTCGGATAACCTTTATTGACTCAGGAGGGCAGCATAAAACCAAAAAGATTCATTCAAATTACTAGCCGAAATATTTATTATTCAGAGTAAAAAAGAGGTGAGATAAGATAGAAAACCGCAAATTACGAGAGCTAGCAGAAAGAATATGTGCAACATCGAAGACCCAAACACATCCGAACAAAGTTCAAGCAAAAACGAATCTTCGTACTTCTCTCGCTTGACATACAGGGAACATGTTGGAGCACGGCTATAAGGATCTGGCTGCCTAAAGAAAAGTCTCCGGTAAATTCGAGGCGAGTAACGGTCAGTTACCTGATAAGATCCTTGGTGAACCATGCAGAACAGGAAAACTCGAGGGCAACCAACAAAGGGACCAAGGCTCCATAGGGGGACTATTCTATGGAACCTTCTGTCAGACCACCTTTTGAAGATTTGTCAAAAATGAGACACCGCTGCCAAGCTATTATCGGCATTAATTTTTTATAAGATGATAGCATTAAAAAAAGCAAAACAGGCTTTAAAAATCACGGGGAATGACACTCTGGCTCACACCGCAAAAGAGAAAGCGGATCTCTTGGGCACTCTTTTTGCCTCAAACTCGACTTTGAACGACCAAGGGAAGACACCGACTACCATCCAGCGGTGTCAGAGCTCTATGCCGGAAATAGTTTTCCGGCAAAAAAACATACGACATTCTCTGTTTTCCCTGGATGTTTATAAGTCGAGTGGGCCGGATGGGATTTCCCCATTTGTGCTACGAACATGTGCATCTAAGTTAACTCCAGTGCTAACCGTCTATTTCGGTACTCCTATATAAAAAGCGTAGTCTCGGTCTCATGGAAGAGTGCCTTTGTCCATCCGATCCCTAAAAAAAGTGATAGCTCGAACCCAGCTAACTACAAACCTATCGCCATCACCTCTCTACTCTCCAAAGTCATGGAGAACATCATCAACCGACAGCTCCTGGCGTACCTCGAGGATCACCTGTTGATCAATGACCGGCATAATGACTCCCGCCATGGCCGATCTCTGTAATCCGGCTCTGTAATCAATAGAGCGAGGCAGTATTTCTATCCTGGCCAAAGACTTGCGCTCTATAAGGCGCAGGTCCAACTTCATAAAAAATACTGCTCTCAACTCTGGTCCGGTTCACTCCAATATCAGCTTTTACCTTTTGACCGCGTACAGCGGAGAGCCGTTCGGATTGTCGGGGACCTAGTGCTCTGTGAACGGCTGGACTCTTTGGCATTGCGTAGAGACGTGGCTTCTTTGTGCGTCTTCTATTACATCTACAATAGGGAGTGCTCCGAAGAGCTTTATAATGTGATGCCCGCCGCCGAATGTCACCACCGCACAGCATGACATAATGAAGTCGACCGCAAAGCGAAGCATTGTGATCTAAAAAGAAACCGGAAACAAGTATGCAATTAGGGCAGGGAAGCTTCGAAAATGGAAAAGGCCGTATAGAGCCAGTGAGACGACCTCTATTACAAAATCATATTTTCCGATGCGTTTGTGTATAGTACAGTATAATGAAAAAGCTTGAGCAAAACCTCATAACCTCACACTTGCTAATTAAATATGGTGGTTTCTCGGCATACCTTCGCCGTTTCAGTTCTACGTGGAGTTCTCTCAAGGAGAACCTATCATGCATATGTGAACCAGACAAAGAAGAAAATATGCTTCACATAACACTGGAATGTCCCATCTTTATGAAAGAAACACACGAAGCAGGACAGAAACTTAGATTTAATATAGTGTTCGAAAAAATACCTCTGCTACCAAAAACTATAAAAGAAAGAATTAAAAGACATTCATAGAGTATAAAACTCATCATCTAACGCATATTAGAATACTGAATCAACAAACTCTAATATTAGATACATGAATTGTAAATACTAAAAAAAACAAGAAATGATGATAAAAAGTGGTCCTAAGGAAACGTTTCTTTTGTAAAGGTTTTAACACCTTACAACATATAGAGTATAACACCAAGATGGCTATAAAAGATAGTAAATCAGGCGTCGTAGAAGCCTTAATCGAGTAGGATAAAAAATTAAAACAACAGTGTTCTTTCAGAAAGACAATTATCCATAGAAGGTTATATTCAGGTAACTATAAACAATTTATAAGAACAATGTATTCAAATAATGGTAAATGTATTTAGTCTAAATTATTACTATTTAATATCTAAGTCTTTATTATGACTGTTTATTATTCTACTGGTAATGTTTAATATCTCAATCTATAAATTCTACATATACTTATTCAAAAATACACTGACGAGCTCAAAAAGAGCACCGATGTTGTGCCCCGTGGGTGAAAATTATTCCATAAAAAAGGTTTTGTCTTGAAATATACTGTTAATATACTGTTGGAATTGGAACTAATGGAAATATACTGTTTGGAATTGTCAATAATAAACTTACGTATAGTACATTTAGTCAGGCTTATCTATATATTAAACAAACAAAAAGTTTAAAATTAATTAACATAAGCGAACCTGCGACTTTGTTATCGTCGAGATACAGACAAGTTACACTACTAATTGATTTCCGGTGTTGCTAAACAACTTTATAAATCTATCATTCTATGTATAATTTATAATCGTTTTTATAGGTGGGGAAGCGACATCTATTGGGCTTCTTTCAAAATCCGAAACGATGTTTTTAACTTTGTGTTTAGAATAACATTAAAAAGACACCACAACCAAAATTCATGTTTCAACTTTCGTGATCCATCATAACAACAATATATATATATATATATATATTTTACCCGGCTGGACCCTCGTCAATTCTCCCGGAATTTAGAACCCATTCACGGTTCTTACTCATGAGCTCCAAGCATGGCAGACTAGCGACGTGAACAGTTTTGTTGTGGAGTTACAACCGAGTAAATAAAAATATACGTATAAGTGTAATGTTTAGCCGTGTTAAACATTCTTAAATAGCGGAAAGCGACATGATAGTTTCATTGACTTAGCGACGGAAAGATATCCCTGAGGTCGCAGAATCAAGTACTACTCGTGTTGATGAATTTTTAATTCTACTTTTATTTTAAATTGTAATGTCTAATACTAATAAAAAACATTTTTTTAAATATTAAGCGTTTGTTTTGTCTATTATATATCAAAGTCAAAAAATCAAAATCAAAAATATCTTTATTCATGTAGGCATTTACATGCACTTTTGAATCGTCAATTACATTACATTACATTAAAAAAAAATGTCAGTATAGTATGTCAGTATGTCAGTCCGTGAGTAAGCTACCACCAGCTCGGAATGCGGCTCTGCTGAAAAGAGCTGGCCAGAAACTCAACAGTTGCTCTTTTTTAAACACAATTTAACAATGTTTGATGAATACATTAGAATATCCCGCAAATGAGTCAATAAGCAAAGGTCCACAACCTAACCTTTTAGTTGACCGAAATACGATCAACCAAAAACTCCTGTATGCTATAATAAGCTTTTTTTAACAGTATACTTTTAATTTTACGTTTAAAAGCAAGAAAAGAAAGGTCTAAGATATCTTGTGGAACATTATTATATATGCGTACACTCAAACCTATAAAGGATTTTTAACTTTTTGCAGACGATATTTCCGCGTTGAGAGTTTATTTTTATTTCTTGTATTTATAGGGTGTCTGTCACTATTTTTTACATATGTATCCAAATTGTGACGTACAAACAAGATGTTATTAAATATGTACTGAGAAACGACCATAAGAATGCCTATTTCTTTAAAAACATCTCTCAGGGAATCTCTCTAGCTTTTAAATTTAAAATAGCCCGCACAGCTTTTTTTTGTAAAATAAATACAGAATTTATTTCAGCAGCACTGCCCCACAATAAAATGCCGTAAGACAAAATACTATGGAAATAACTAAAATAAACTAATCGAGCCGTATTAACATCCGTTAATTGTCTTACTTTTTTAATTGCATAGAAGCTGAGTTTGCTTGAGAGTGTTGAGAGATGGGGGTTCTACTGGAGCTTTTTATCTAGAGTTATACCTAGGAAAACTGTTGAGTTAGTTAGTTCCAACACTTCATTGTTAAGGAGCAGGCTACAATTTTGACTTTTTAAATTAGGTGTAAACTCCATGCATTTAGTTTTCTTAGTATTTAAGACCAAATTATTAATTCCAAACCAATGAAGAACACGTGACAGAGCACCGTTAACTTCGTCATTATTAGTCCTATTACGCTCGACTTTAAAAATAAGTGAGGTATCATCAGCAAAAAGTACAATGTCACATAGACCTTTTACGAAAAAGGGCAGATCATTAATATATAATAAGAATAAAAAGAAGCCAAGAATAGATCCTTGTGGAACACCCATCTTTAGATAAGAACCAGCCGATTTAGAATTATTTACATCAACCGTCTGGACTCTTTGATCAAGGTAGGAGGCAATAAAATCAAGCGCAACACTACGCACTCTATAGTGGTTAAGTTTGCATAGCAATGTTTGATGGTCAACACAATCAAAAGCCTTGGATAAATCCCAAAACACCCCGATGGCATTCTGCGACTCTTCCCATGTGTTGTAAATGTGCTTAAGAAGCTTGGCACCCGCATCAGTTGTTGATTTGTCTTTGGTGAAACCATATTGTTCGCTATGCATGATTTTATTGTTATAAACAAATTCTGTTATTTGGTTTAAAAAAATCTTTTCAAAGATATTAAAACTATGATTGTAGAGATTTTAAAATAGTAACATAATATATAGTGTGATATTTTTATTGTTATTTCACATGCACGGTTTAGAAAAATATATATATTTATGACACATTTTTAAAGATCTTATATTTAATGGTCCCATTTAGAAACAAACAGCCGCAGAAACTATTTCTAATTTGAATGATCCTACTGTATCGTCTTAAGTACGAGTTTTATGAAGTAAAATATAACAATTATGTTATAAATATAGCCACGTTATCTAAACTGTCTTTAATTAAAACAATATAATACGTTACAGAAAACACACATTTAGAATGTCATACGTTTAAATCAAATATTAATATTCATATAATAAGTACTCACTTACATCCTGATAGAATATATTTATGCACTTCAAGTAATTTAATATTAACTAGGAATGCCTACTTATTTGTACATTAAAGAATACGAAACATAACTTACATTATAAATAGTGGATGATCACAATACTGTTTTAACTTACGTCTACAAAAATATAAATAAGTAGTAATATTCCATTATCCACATTACTTACTCAATTAAATAAAACAATACATGGTAACGTTACTACGTCTAAATTCAAGAACAATTTCAAAAGCGAGGTTTCTTTTTGTAGTGAATTAGTATACGTTCATAAATTAGTTCTCTAACAATTCAAAGTTAAACAAGTTTTTAAGTATAATGTTTAAATGGCTAACATATTTTACAAGTTCATATTTTTTTGGTATTTGAAAATACTATATTTATATTTATTAAAATGTTGCATTATCTTATTTGTTTTTTATAAGAGTCTTATGAAATAATAATTAAAGGTGTTTTAAATATTACCAGCTATTTTACTTGAAATACGATAGCAGTATAATTAAAATGCTATATTAATGAATTTCCTTCATGCGCCAATGTCTTATATAAATTAAAAAAATATACAAATTACTTAATAATTATAAAGTCATAAGGTAAAATTTACTCAAATGGTTTATAAAAATAACATATCGTTGATCCTATAGTATATAAATCTGGGACTTTCAATTAAATTAAAAATACGATTTACATTATGTCCACGATAGATTTCAAATCGAGGGTAAGTTAAAATTTAAAAAAGATGGATGAAATTATTATAAAAGTAAAAAGAAAACGACGCTAATACGTTAACTCGTTCTTATAACATTATATGGACATTAGTATTTAACAATAAGATGTGGACGGTGTTTAAATATTAAGTTTGATTGTATTGTATAAGCTCTAAGTTAGGTTCGATGGTTCGGCTGCACGGTGATCGGATTGGGAGTGCTGTACGCGTTTGGAGCTATAGTTGGTACAGGAGACACTGGAGGCGAGACCGGCGCTTCGGTATCTGCTTCTGCATCCCGCTCAGCTACTTCTTCCTCGTCTATTATGGATATGTCACGAATTGATGGCCTGTGTGATCGCCGCCAACCTAAAAAAATACGTTATAAAGTTTATTATATTTATTTGGCTAAGAATTCTTATTATTACATGAGATTAAATTATGTTAAGGCAAGGGCAATGTAAACATTAATATGAAGATAGGAAGGTCAAAGTTTATCCAGAGTTAGATTTGAGAAATGTTTTTAAATGTGTTCAGTAATCAACATGAACACGTTCCAGATAGTTCATTGTGCAGCAGCCATTATTTTTATAATCATTCTATTAACTGAGAGGTGTTCTTCAAGAAGTTCAGAAAACAATGTTCAATTTATATTAAATAAACCAGAGAACGTGCTATTCGTGAAGAAGTTACGACAACCGGATGTAACAGTACAACAGAACAAAAATATTAATAATAATAATAAATTTTGGGATCTAGATAATCCTATAGACATTGTGGAAGAACAAGATGGACCGGACCGACAAGGAGCACCAAGCTCTAAGTACTTCAAAATCGAAGACGACACTAATAGCAGAGACATCATTAAGAACAGGGTCTCGCGTCAGATTAATAATGGCTACTCGTCTATTTATCCTTCATTGACAGCGTTTAATCAAAATGGACGTAGTATGTATTCGACAACGTATAAAACTCCAGGACCTCAATATAATGGGTCCTTTGTACCTACATCAAATTCTTATAATCATCCAAGTTACGTTAACTCTTTTAATTATCTCGCAAACCATAATCGGTACCCCCAAAATTCTACGTTTCAACAAAATATTCATTCCTCAAATTTTAGTTCTAAGCCTTCTTATTATCCATACGGACAACATTTAGTCCCTAATAACTCATCAAACCCAACTTATAAACAAAACAATTGGTACAACCAGTTTAGTGTTAATAACTCAAATCGCTATGACCATTCCAACAAATCTAATAATTCAGGTTTCCGTCAACCGAATAACAATCAATTTTTTGGTTTACCAGGAAGAACAAATAATACAAATATATATAATACTCCCAATGTGTATAATAGATTTACTAATGCAACAAGAAACGATCCAGTTTATAATTCAGGTCGAGCTATAAACGGGTCTTCTTACCCTCAACCTTTCCGATCCTCCAATTTTTCTATTCCTAGTTATCCATCATATGGACACGGTGCGATTACTTCAAATTTGAGAAGTAATTCTAGCCCTTACTACACTCCGAACACACAAATATCGAACCAAACTTATTTGATAAATCCTAATTCTGGATATGACTCCAGTCATTCCATTTATAAAAATCAACAGCCTTATAGTCAAAATAATAATCATAATAATCCTCAAAACAACTCGTATTTTAATTCTAACAAAAATCAATATAACAATTCCATAAGCGGACCCACACTCAATAGGCCATATCAGCATCATTTAAATCAGTCGTCATATTTCCAAACAACGCCTATCTCTACGCCCTATTTTAGACCAAACACAAGACCTCAAAACAATTTCGGTGGTTCTAACCAAAGCTGGACGGAACCAAATCACTTTTTCTATACTCCTGGACGGAACAATTTCAACGGCACCGCAAATTATAATTTGCCACATAAATATTATAAATAAGTAATCAGTGTATTTGTTGTTATTATTACTTTACTAATCAGTATTGTTGTAAGAACAGTGTCAATAATAAATATTTGTCATGAGACTTTATTTTCTCTGGGTACTTATTTCCTTTAACTATATATATATATATATATATTTTTTGAAACTTTTACGTCGCAATAAATGTTTCGACTGTGCAATACTTATTTAATGAGGTTAAATTGTCTTCTTAAAAATAAACGGTATATTATATACGTATTGAAAACTTTTCTATATTCTTCTGAAAAATAAACTGATGTGTATGTAGTTATAAATTTAATAATCATACCTTCTAGTACAGGCGGCTTAGAAGTCTTGGAGAGTAGTCTCGGGCCTGTGATCGTTATGACGATGGCTCCGAGTGGCGCTGTGATCACGATCGACATGATGCACACGTTGATCACAATTTCAGCATACTTCACCATTTGAGCTATTTGTTCATTGTCGCCAGACATTTTTCGTACTTCGTCGAGCGCCACTGGTGCTAAAGCGGCCTATAAAAACCATAGATACTATAAAATACCATAGATAATATAAAAGTTCATCTTTTTTAAATCGGACAGCGAAGGAGTGGAACAGCTTGCGTCGGTATTTCCGTCCA
Source organism: Dircenna loreta (assembly GCA_963555665.1). Lineage (NCBI taxonomy): Eukaryota > Metazoa > Arthropoda > Insecta > Lepidoptera > Nymphalidae > Dircenna > Dircenna loreta. The sequence goes on from OY743094.1 coordinate 5,162,816, forward strand.
TGTACAATGTGGGTGTCTTCAAGGCAAGAGTGAATAGGTTTTAACTAAGTTGATGCGCTTTCCCACCTACGACTACATTTCCACTTCCCATCAGGTGGAACGTAGTCAAGCGTCAACTTAGTTTAAGTGTAAAAAAAAAATAAAAAAGTTCACCCAGGTAATATATATCCTGATATTTTTCGGTTGAATTCAAATTAATTGAAGTCATGATGTTCAAGATAGGTAAAAGGTTGACTGATTGAAAAATATATTACATAAATCATTTACCTGAACTGTAGCTTTGGCCATCCAAGCTAGACCTACAAAGATTTTCTCCTTCATATTAAGATTACTGCGCACAGCGGAGACGCTGGTTATGGCAGCGCGGAATACAATACAAGCGACGATGATGCCGGCGACGACCAGCACCAACTGTGGTTGAAGATCAGCAATCTGTTGGTGAACATACAAAATCTGTATTTACTGATTATATAAACCTCATTAAAAGAAACATAATTAGAATAACATAACAAAACAGTTTCAAAGATAACGACAAACATTAATGATGAGACTAATTAAGCAATAAAAGACATCATATTTTTTATATTGGAAGTTGAGTAAAGTTTAAACTAATATCGTAATATAATATATGAGCACTCACTACAACTTGTGCGCCGGTGACGGAAAAGAGCATGGGCTCAAAGAACATCCAGAAGATTTCGAATGCAGTAGCTACAGGGTTATCTTCGAGGTCCCAGCCCTGTTCTACCCACTCCTTACATGCGACGAACGCAAAAGCAATTACAGCTAAGGGTCCTGCAATGTGAAGAGCAAATTTCATAGTTACATATTTGGATATCAAAGTATAAATAATTAAAATAAGTATTTGGTTATATTTTACTATGAACTAGCTGTTGCCAGTGACCATGTCGCTATACATCCCGCTAACAGTGGTAATCTATCTATCGTTATATATAAAACATTATTCCATTTTATTTATAACCGTAACGTATTTTTCCGTCAAAATTATATATTTTTCAGCAACACAAAACAAGCTATAAGTTGAGTCATACAAAAAACCAATAACTGAACAGAGATCAATTTTATCCGTTTACTAATTACTGGTTGTATTGTTAGGTTAGGTTGTATAGTTTTGGTGTTTTCGTAAAATAAATATAAAATTTTCCGGCATAAGAACTATGCTCCATATATACATTGTATAAAAACACTTCCAGTAGTATTTGCGATATGCATGATCAAAGAATTAAACAAATAAACATAAAAACCGTTCTTTATGAGTTTTGTGTACAACTGATTTAAAATAATTAATTTACACATTAAACCGTTACTACTTTATTACATTACTCAAATTCTATTGTATTTATATTAGTTAAGGTAGTAATATTTATATTTTAACAAAACACGTTCATTTCAATAAATTTGAATAAATTATTTTACATTCATAAAGAAGAATAAAGTGTATATTATTCGTATTTGATATTTAAATATAGTAAAAGAAGGAAACTGATGGGAAATATAAGATGGTTTGTTTTGACGCTGTTTTATTGCGCATCTCCTTCTACACCTAATAACATTGTATTGTTCGATCGAAAGCCGTGTAGCGTTATGTGCAAACATTCAGTAATTGCACTCGAGACTATCAACTCCAAACAATTTTAACGACTACTGCGTAACATTAGATTGTTTTTAAAACTACTAATAAATCAACTAAATTATATTATTCACTTTAAAATACACGGATATGATCTATTGCAATATTTATACGGAGTTAAAAATATGGTTTGCACTTCATCTTATGCAGTTTCTTATCTAATGTAATGCGAAACGAATCTTTTCGTTAAATGTTCATTCATGAATTTGTTACGGGAGGCACTGTACGAGGCACTGTATAACGGTGACACATACTGTTAATAATATGTAGTTTATGTACAAACTATAAAAAAAATACTTGTAATTTTTAACAATGCTCTTATCATTTACAGAAAATCAAAATGTTTATAATAGTTTTTTATGTTAACTTAAATTTTATTTAAATGAAAATGGATAAAACACAAATTTATACTGACCACCCCCCCCTAAGCCAATTTCCTCAGAGCCAAGAACCGACATCAAACCTCCCATGAGAAGCAGGAGTACTCGGATGGGGACTAGAAATGCATCGTTTCTCTCTGGAATGTATTTGACCAGGTAGCCACAGAAGACACCGAATGCTATCCCCCCAATAACACTAAGCGGTCCCTGAAAACAAAACTTAACTTAATAAAAGTATTCCTTCCAAAAAAGTCGTGATTATATTAAGGTTTATTAAAAACAGTTCAAAATTAACTGGTTTTACTAAATACTTAAAATTTATTGGACAGAGTTTTGGGGTTGAGGACTATTGCACTTTGGTTACCTGAACTAAAAACCGACAAGGTAGTGTAATAATACGTACTTGAATGAGACTAGTCGTTAGAGAAGTATTGGAGAACATGGTGGACGCTATAATGCCGAAAACTGCAACACTGGCTGCATCATCGATTCCTGACACAGCTAATACTAGAGTTGGAATTCCTTTTGACACTCCATAACCTTTTTCGCGAAGGCGAAACAAACAAGGTACGATAACAGCTGGAGATACTGCAGCGAATATTGACCCTAAAAGAAAAGCTGAAACAATTCTTTGTGTTAAAATTTGTAACCAAATTACATTACTAAAAACGCTATTAATAAATAAAATAATTCTCACCCCAATCCCAGGGTAGTCCAAGAAGAAAATGGCTCATTACAACGCAAAGTAAACATTCAAATGCCCACGGAACTAAAGCTAGTTTGATAACAGTGAAGAAGAATTTCTTCATTGCGACGGGATCTAAGTCGAGACCCGCTCTCGTTAAAATGATCGTTAAGGCAATTTTTCTGAAAATCAGATAGAGTTAGATAAAATAATATAACTAGTTTTAAGCGTTAGTAATAATTAAATTTTAAAATATCGAATAAATTTACCTTATATAAGAAGAGACGTGTTGATAATTAGAGTCAAAGTTGACAAAGCCGATGTTTTTCATTACTATGCCCACTATCAGCATTCCTATAAGTGCTGGTAAAGTGGTGACTTTCACCATGAGCCAACCACCGAAATACGCAGACAGGGTGAGTACGGCGAGCATAAACAACTGCCCGCCGGGAGCGGCTGTGTCACCTAATATTATCCACACGATAACCCATACCATTATACCTAAAAATTAAGATTGACTTGTTATTTCATAATATGTATTATGTATTTTTTTGTAAACGCAATATTAAATTGCTACTTACCAATTAAAAGAATAGAAAGATTTTGAGCAAAATGTCTGTAAGAAGGGCATAACGGATAGGGGCATATCTTTTGCCAGTGGGGAGGTTCCCAGGAAGGAATCCCGGAATCTTCTGTATGACACTTCTGACAACAGGCGTACCACCAAGATCTGCAGAAATAGAAACATATTAGTACTATTTTAGGTTCTATTTTAATTACTCCCATTCTTTGTTAGTAAGAAAGAGCTGTGACCAATTGGACCACAACTAATTTTAACGTATGCAGTAATACCCACGGGCATGTGTGCGTAGTAAATATTTAAAGACGTATATATTGCCTAAGGCCACGTAATATTTCAAGTACTCAACCTTTCAACGTGTTCGCTTTGATGCGACAAAGCTTTTTTAGAATATACAGATGATGTAGTGGAATACTTCTTATATCTGCCTTCGATGTGGGCTGGCCGATCTGGAAACCGAACGAAATGTTACTGACGTCTAGATCCACTCCATTGATCCATTCTGCCAAGCATGTGAAATAACAGATGTATCATCACACCTGTCTTTCTCACGAGTTAACGATAATTTCAATATAAATAAATAATATAAAATAGTACTGGAGCATCTGTCAGTTCATTGATGTTTTTTTTTGCTGATCTAAATTTCGGAATTTGAATATTTTTATCAAATTTCTTTTAATCAAAAACTATTAACCAGTTATGTTTTTTCTACGATTACAATTCCCTACGATGATTTTAGAGTATAGACCAAGACTTATAGTGCTTCGTTTGTAGTCTACCCGGATGTTTAGAATTGACAAGACAAGACAATATTCTACTAAATCATTCTATAAAATGTATAGTTGCATACCCCATGATGTGTCCATTTCAGCTGCCATGGCATTATGAAGATTACTTTTACGCCGCGATGGCCCTTCTGCTTGAGCTGATACTCGCCCATTCCTGCAATATATATTTTATTATATATTTATAACAGTATTTTTTATATTATTGCACCTACATTGAACTAAACCTGATTTAATTAGCGGTGTACAGTTATAACACAGATTAAAAATATATATACTGTCGAGCGATGACCATGTGCCGAAAACCTGATCTCGCATTTAAAAAAAAAATAGCAAGATTCAAACATTGCAGTATTTATATCAATAAATAATCTTTATTGATTGACATTTACTCCAGTAATTAAAAGTCCAGTTATGTGAAGCGACATTTTTAGGGGCTTCAATAAATACACATTTTTTGGCTGAGCTGCTATCGTTTGTTTAATTACAGTAGTAATTTATAGACAACTATTATATTCATTTGATTTAAACATTATAAAATCCACAATTCATAATTTTAAATAATTAATAGTTATGTGATAAATATACTTAGATTGCGATAAAGTGTTTACGCGGTTGCCTAGTTTTTACTAGTGGTTATTTCTCGATATGGTGAGGTAATTCTATTTTCAAGGGTAGGTAAACAATTTCTATTAAGTTTCAAGTGGCCAGGCCGTGCACTTACATAAGGTCAGGTCGCTATAAAAGCGAGCATGTTATTGCGAAGGTTTAAGTCAGTTCTAAGTAAGTTACTTGATGTCCTTAATAAAATAAAAAGGTACATCGTGGTTTGACGTCAGCTAGAAGACAATAAAATCATGAATATTTTTTATAACAGCAACGTATAGTAATTTATAAACCTTATTTTATATCTTAGGTTAATATTAAAACTTATTTCTCACTTATTTTGAGCGAATTGTGACTTGGATTAAATGTCTTTGTATAAAATAATTTGAACGCGCTATGGATTTAACACAAAATAAAAAAAATGAGAATTAATAATAGTGATAAATTAAAGTATGATATAAATAACGTAATATTATTACCAACTAATCAAATAATAAGAATTAAGGTGTTTCAAATTGTCTATAAACATGTTTAGACATGTTAAACTTATTTACTTAGAAGAATTGAAGTGTTTACTAGCACTGGGTCGTTTGATAAAGCAGTGTGAAATATATATATACAGTTATATATTAAAAATAATTTTCAATGCATGTTATCAATCAGACTATGAGTTTATTGTCGTAATATATGTATATATTAATTAAAGGTCATATTGAAAATAGTTGCCATGTTTTTATAAGTAACTCTTGTATTTCTTTATTTAGTTTTTGTTATAAATACACAGTTATATTAAGATATTTTTTTAAAAGTATCTCCAAAACAACCAAACTGTAACGAAAAACGACAATGGTGATAAAAGGCATAAAATTGAGTTTACCGATCCATTGCGTTAAATTTTATAGGTTCTGTTATAATTAGTTAAGATAAAAAAGATAGATAAAAGTAAGATCACCGAATTAATATTTTGAAATCTCAAGTAACCTGGATCTCGTACTCTTGCAATGGACACATTATAACCCTAAAACTTCATTTACATTACAGATGCTGCATCTCATATACGTCAGTTAGATTATACCTATGTGTAAGTAAATAGGAACCATTTTATATTATTACTATTATAATAAAATAAAACATTTTCTTATAATTACCTATATGTTTATCAGAATTAATTAATTGGTAATTTTAAACCGATTCAATCCACGTAGGTATTATTATTAAATTTCAAATGATAATCTTATTCCACTAGCAGGCAGCTACTGTTTTGACCCAAAGGGATATACGATAATAATAATTAATGGTAGAACGATAATAATTGATTTGGTGATTCATAAAAAATTTGTCCCTTCGCGAATGATCATTTCACGCGGTCAATGTTACATTTCACGCCGTTGGTCAATCTATAATACAAGGTAATTTACAAATAAAGTTAATGGTTAAATCTGGGTGGGTGAGTATAGTGGGTCAATGTTGATAAAATGTTTGATACAGTGAAAGTTATGAATGGTTGAGTAGTTACGGCATGACAGTCGTAGTTGGGAGCTATGCTATGCTATGCTATGCTATGCTATGCTATGCTACGCCATCGTGTTGTCAATGGCGAGGAGTCGCGGCTCAAATGTGGGTCACATTGGAATACGAGTTCCTGTACATACGTTTATGTCGCATTCGCAGCTGCGGTACACTGTCATGGCAGTGATTGTAAATGTCACGGTTAAATGCTTTATATTGATATAATTGAAAATTAAAACCAATAATTTTCTGATAATTTTTCCGTAATAACACAATCAAGTACAAGGTGCAAGTACGTTTCTATTGTCTACTAAACTTATACAATTTATTAATAATATTTGTTGATGTTTTACTTATATCAATTAATATAATTTAGTGAAAAGGTTATGTGAAATTGTATTTATTATCGACGCAGGTATTTAGCAAAGAGATGCAACCGCACTAATACATACTGACAGCGACGTGTTACGTACGCGTCCAACTTCTAATGAACTATAGGTTAATAAACGTTAATTTTAATATCATTTTAAATTTTTATGAAACGTGGACGACTGTACATAATGTCAAAATACAGTGTCAATAATGTTACAGAGTGTAACAAAGGTATTCATTAAGAATTAAGCCGACGTTTCTTTATGAAAAAAGTAAAAACTTACCAATGTCTGTTAGTTAGTGCGTCGGTTTCAAGGGATGAATCTGATGGGAGGTAGCTGTCGTAGTGACAACTGAGACTGCTGTGAGACATCCTACATGGCATTCGGCAAGTCCTATTCACTTAAAGTACGATACTAGCGTGTATGTGTAGCGATGTCCGTGCGCGGGGGCATGCCGCTCGAGTCAGCACGCTCCACACCTATGCCGCGGCGAGTGTGCATCTTATAAGAGAAGGTTCGGCTGCGAGTCAAGCCACCCGCCGCGCCTCACCCCGGACACGTGACTACTTCAGTGCCCTCCGTTTCGCCGGCCGGCTGATCGGTCATTGGCCATGTACAAATTGCAATACCACAATGGCTCATACATAGGAAGCCACGATAAGCGAACGCATAGCAGTCACTCAAGCCACTGAAATGAAGACTTCCCAGCTACTTATAGAACGTGGACGCGCGCGGCGGTCGCGTTATAGCTGACTGTTTAAAATTCCTCTTTAAACAATTCAAACATGTCTCCGGTGACGCCCCTCTCAACCCGCTCCCTCCTCGCTTATCAATTTACACACGTGTTTTTAAATCCCAAAAACTTGACTTATAGTAACACTTAATTATATTTTCATTTACATAATATTTATCGTATTGTCTTAATATAATGGCTCAAATAATAGGTATATACATATATGAAACTGTTAAATGTCGAACGGGTATAGAGTATAGAGTGCCTCTAGGTGTGCGCTCGCGAGGGCACAAACAGAGAGGAGAGGAGCAGCTCGCCCTCTGACTATATTAAACAGCCATACCGTGTATAAACTAAGAACAAAAGAAACACTTGCTGTTGTACAGAACCTTGGTATTACCATATTATTTGATTACTGAAAATAATAAATATATGAAACTGAATAGTAAAGAAACATTTGTATTTGTACGGAACATGGTATAACTATATTATATTTTGGTGTCTAAAAATAAGAAATATATCAAACGAAATAGTAAAGTAGGAAGTAAAGGTATTAAAAATATCTACATTCTTATTTTCTTCATTAAAATACCGAATTACTAAATGAAGTCAAATCTCATCGACTTCTTTCATTACTTGTTATTGAGATAGATACTGAGACCTTATCGGTGAATTTCATTAGTTTTTGAACAGCAACAGGCTTTTCTTTTCTTTTTTTTCGTATAAATGGTTGTCATTTTCAAATAAAAATGTAGTCAAAGTAAAAGTAGAAATAGACAATGCTTAGTCGTATCAAAACTCTTTAAAGCAACTCATTAAAGAAAACATTACCTTATTGAAATCCTGAAATGTTTGAATGGCCTTTGCTGATACAAGACTAGGATGAATCTATCCGAGAGCCTAGATAAATGTATGGATTTGACTTAAGATAACTAACGCCTCAATATCGCTTACGTCCATACGTTTAAATAGAATAGACAACGAACGCTTGCCATTTGACTAAGGGCTTTGAAGTGCTTTAAGTATTGCAAACAAACAACCTTGCTATAAATGGAATGTCGAAAATTTCAACTTAACATGAAATGCAATAATTTAATTATATGAGAAAACTAATTGTGTTATTTTTAAGTTATTAACAACTGATTTTAAATCAACCGATATTATGTTTAAAAGTAGAAAATATAAAACTCAATAAAAAAGGTAAACAAAAATATATATAACTTGAATATATTGTAGAAAATAAGTTGATTCCTAAAACATAGCCTGACTGACGTGCCCTTGATTCGAATCCTAAATAGTAATCACTCGATACGGGCTGTCCTCGAACTTGCGACTTCAGAAAAACCGTCCCGTCCTTCTGTTATTTGAGCTACCGATTCAGTACAAGTCAGGAAGAATCTATCATTCCATATATCGTCTATGTCGGGACGGAGAAAAACTATATTAGGTTTTTTAAGTCCATATATATGCATTACAATATCAAAACCATATTATTTATTTTTTATCGATAGTATAACCTACCCCGGGTCGCAATTCCTAGGAGCTGTTTGCACTCCTCTCCCTGCCACGCGATGGGCCCGGCACCCGCACGGTGAATCCATGGAATACTAAGAAACTTCGTCTTTTGAATTTTTTATCGATATATCAAATGTTCATTCCCTATTATGTGCCTTATTCTCTTTTAAAATTGCCCGATATCTTGTCTTATTGGTTGTCTACATCGTAAATGGAAGTGCATTTTAAACATTTAGTACGTAACCCCAGGGTTCATTAATCAATTATTAGTCAAGATAAAAAATTTAAAATGTATAAATGAAATCAAAATAGAAGAAATATCTTGTAAATATAAAATAATAATTTGCCAAATGTAGATAATTTTAAGAAACGTTCTTTGTATGCTATTATGAAGTTTGTCATATATTGAAACATTCAAGCTTTCAATATCTTAAAACATATAATCGATACATACAGATAACTCTGTATTTATCATATACTAACATAGTATTTATTTTAAAATAATCACTGTAGTAAAAATACTTGTAAAACATAGTAGTAATAAGTCTCTATCTAAATCACGAGAATACTACTATTACTGCTACTTACTTGCTTTACAAATGTTATTATTCAAAACGAAAGGTATTGTTTTCTTTGTATAATTTTTATTTTTGATTAAGTGTTTCTTTATTTCCATCAAAGGCAAAATTACTTATGACATGGATACCTGTGACTAACATTAGTTCCTAAGTTAGAAACCTACTTTCCTTCCTTCCTTGGAATTTTTAATAACCGTGGCATATTTATTATTTGTATTTTCACTCTACAAAAATCTACTTACTATGTTTATTATATATATAACTTGAAAAATAAATGAGTTTATATACTCTCAGTAAACATTTGAATTGTACAATGTAACACAAAAGAATTGTTCGGTAAGCTGCGATTAAAGGATATTACGTATTGCCGAATATATTAGAGCACGATGCACCACGAGTATAAAGGTTTCGCCGCCATGCTATTTAAAAATGTACTATAATATAATAGTACAATTATAAAGATATAAGAAAAGACAAGCCTGCCGAGTTCTTTCGCCAGCTCTTTTCAGTACCCTACTACGAATTTTGATGTTACGAAACGTTAAGAGTTTTCGAGCAGTCACGAAAAGAGTTTTTGATTGTGTCTGATAGAGATTTCTCGTTTCTTGACTACTCGAAAACTATCAACTTTTTGGACCGTCAATGTACTTTTCGAAGATATGTCAAAGTTGACAGTGAGTAAGTGTTATTTATTGACTTACTTTCAATAAAACCATAATTTGTTTTTATGTCTTTTACTATTTAGCAAATACCAATTGAATAATATTTTATAATTTACTCAAGACACCAGTCTCTAAGTTCAGGACAAGGGTTCTAATAAATCGTTAACCGCACGAACTATTCTTAGATCAGCGCACCTTGCAGGTCCAGTTTTTATTCAATGTATACTTTACCTTGCAAGTTCAAGACAGGCTTAGAGTCGTGAAATAATTAAAGCAACTGTCATAAATATAGATATTAATAGCGTCCCATTGGTCACTAAGCTGTATTGTAAAAAGCACGGGCAAAATTAATAATCGATCTGGATTGAAATCAACAAACTTATTCCAAACGGTAATTATTGCCAGTGATAACCCAAGTTATATATAAGTCTTCAATGCCAATTCAATTCAAAATTAATTAAGATCAATAATTAATTTTGACTGTCAGTTATTTACCCTCAAACTTATAAATGTAACATAAAAATAATATTTTAACCTTGATTGTATTTGTAGAACTGGTTGCTTATCAAATGCCAATTTGTATTGATAATAAAATAGCAAGGAGGTAGAAATACAAGAAGTTTGTTAATTAATATATTTAAAAAAGTAATTATTATGTGTTCAGTAACTATATTACTACTAATACTACTATTAATTCGGTTGTAGTGGATGCTTTTTATTTCAGATATTATTTATTTTAATACGAAAACAAAGGAAACTCGTTTGTGCTATAATCAATACATCAAAAATACTGGGTGATTTTAAATAAACTATTGTATGGTCTTGGTTTAATATCTAAGACATATAACGATTATCGATATCGATATCGATTATCTAACAGATAGAACGATTGTATTACCGGAATTTTTCATTTTCGCAGGAAAACACAAAATCATGAAAATGTGGCTTCATCTATAGTTAAAATACAATTCTTGACGGATTTTTATGCAATTTGGTGAGGGTTTGGTTGAATATAGACGTCAACATATAAGATACTCCGCATTGCGAAAAAGTCTCTATATTTTTTTGGGGATAACACAAAAAAAATGTTTTGTAAGTGACATATGACATATAAGATGAGAGGGAGAGAAGGTGTGGTGAGACGAAGACGCTAGCAACAACTTTTTAGTAATAAAGACTAGCAGAACCAAGAACGAGAACCAAGCAGAACCAAGAACGAGAACCAAGCCTTTCTAAGATAATCACAGAATAGAGAAGACACTTTAACCAAGTTACACTTCGAATTTAAAAATACTATATTGATATAAATTTTCCTAACAATAATGATTAATGATAATAGTCTCGTATATTATTCTAGTATTAATGAAGTCATTGTAATGAACTTTTCTCAATATGGCAAGCCAATTCATACTATAATTTTGCAAGCATTTGACAAACATTAGGTACTGTAGCCTTGTTTGGTGAGTCATGAGTGTGTACTATCACCGCATTGGATACGTCCAAATAAAAAGACCTTTCCTCCTCCTAGTTAGTTGTATACTTTAACAGTTCTTTTTATATTGGCCATCTTATAATAGGTACCTTTCATAAAGTACAGTCACGTGATCACGTGACTTTTGAAGGGAAGGCTTCTAAATCAAATATTGTCTCTGCTGAGTGTTGTAAGAAGTGGAAAGTTATGAACGTGATAAAAAACATTGATTCGTTTAGTTTTGTCGTCAGTGAACTAAGACGTTGAGAGGACATTGTTAATTTTGGCATGTATCAAATATTTTGTACTTGTTGAATGATCTGTCGTATCTCTGACAAATAACCAAACGACACTAGCGACATGTCGTAAAACATAAGAATTTGAAAGCAGTCGCATGCAGTATATTTTTGTAACAATTTTATAAAGTAACGTATTTTTAGTTTTATAAACATTAACAAATATCTTTGGAATGGAATTCGGGATTCAAATCGAAAAAAAAAACGGGATTTTATATTTTCTTTCTAAACTCCGACTTGCCTAAGCTCTAAACAAATATAATATATATTTTATGTTATTATAGTGGGCTTTATATATATTTTTATGACTGACTTTTATGTATTAAAAAGTACTTAAGATAGAAATGAAAAGTTCCTTTCTTACCTTTCTGATGGCAAGTTCTCTCTGTCTTTACTTCCTTCGTTGGCCATGATGGATACTTTTCTCTTGCCGTCCGGAGTAATAGGTCGGGAAGAAATATTGTTAGGAGCAGTGGGCGGTGTGACGTTATCACCAGCTGGATGTGTTTCGGTTTGGTTCCGGAGATCGCTGAGATCAAAGGGGTACTCCTTTATAGCAGTCATTCGAAGGCTTGTCTTGCGAACCTGAAATTTTATAAATAAATTTTTCATAAATTCTCATAATGTATAATGTGTACTATAATTAAATATTTGGTTCATATTTATGTACTCAATGTTCGATATCTGAGTCGTCTGTTTTGTTTTTTTAGTAAGATATATTTAAATAAAAAATTCAATCAACGATTATTTTCTGGATTTTATCTTAAGTTATATTTGTCGTTGTTGATTGTTGAAAAAAAGTAAAAAATATCTCATAATTAATGTTTGTGATACGTTTCTTTCGTTTATGTTTTTATTTTTATTTGTTTTGTTGCTTACTTTAGATTAAGACGATTTTTATAATAGTTGAAGTTTTTATAATAGAAATTATAATGTAAAAAAAACAAAACAGAACACAGCAGTGTAATGTCTGAAAGAAACATCGAACCAGAATCTCAACTCTAATTATAAATGTAAATTGGTCGATATCCGGTATGTTTCAGTAAATCACGATACAAATCTACGGAATCATACGTTTTGTCCTACGGATTGTAATTTTTTAGAATCGACATTTTAAGAACAATAATATTATTAGTTGGATGAAATTACTAAGACATATTTAAGACTTTTGAATTGGAATTTGAATATAGAAAATAATTAAATCTGAGAGTAGTGAATTGACATACATAAGAATATAAATAATAGTATATGAAAATATATACTAAAAGGTTTTAACTATGTATTTCGTATGAATTTCAAAGTTAGCAATATTTTATAATGTTTCAATATTTAGTAATGAATACTTCAACCTACAAAATGCGGCGAAAAAACTGAAGGCGCTATAATAAAAGTGACGGCGCTTTAATAAAACTGAAGGCGCTATAATAAAAGTGAAGGCGCTTTAATAAAAGTGAAGGCGCTTTAATAAAACTGAAGGCGCTTTAATAAAAGCGAAGGCGCTTTAATAAAACTGAAGGCGCTTAAAACCGAAGGCGCATTAATAAAACTCAACTGACTCAATAATATATTTGGTGTTAAATCTCTTTTGTGTCATTTATTATTAAATTATATTTAATATGTTTATTTCAATTAACACATTCAATATTTTTTTACTAGTGCTCTAATAATGAATGCAAAACTAACAATAATATTATACATATATAGACTTAGACATTGTAACCGACAAACGTACAGTTTTTAGTTTTTTTTTATTCCGCCCCTCGACGAGGAAAGGCATATTCTAATAAACTGCACGCTGACGCACAATGAAAGAATGTCAGTCTGCAATACACAGGGTATTGCAGACTGACATTCCTTCGCAAGAAGGTTCAAATTAAAAATAAAAAATTAAAATAAATATAAATATAAAATACTTAGTCCTATACTCTCTTTAAGTTGCAGAGATATCAAGCTTATAACTTGTAAGGAAACTCATTAAAATGTTGGACTTTTATTTCGCATATTTTAGCATCCCAAAAAAATAAAAACCTTAAAGGTCCATTGGATCTAGAATAATATGAATTGATAAAAATAAATGTCTAATTGCAAGATTAAGAACCACAAAAAACCGTTCACTTCCATTTACATAACACAAAAATACATAACTTTGCTATTAAAAGCGTCTTAGACCAACTACCTACATGCAAGTTTCTAATGAATCCTATCTACTAGCTCTTCTTGATTTTATGACGAATCTATTAATCGGACCTGATCTAATTTTTCATAACTTAAGATTGAAATAATACTTCATTTCTTGAGTCTTTACTACGGACCTGGTAATTTGTTGGAACCTATCTATTTTTCTATTTTATATGAAATATTAACTTTGGCCTTTCACTAACTCACCGAAATTCACTATGAATTTATTTATTTAACTGTCTTTCAAAAAATATTAGTCATTCGATAAATTGACTTGTAAAATTGTGAGCCAATATTATACGAATGAATTAACAAACAAGTCTTCAGTTAATAAAAAGTGCCTGATTAATAAAAATAGCAAAAGCACAAAACGATATTTCTAATCTTGGCAGGTGTATTTTAGGGTTCCGTACCCAAAGGTTAAGTCCCGACCCTATTACTAAGCCTCCGCTGTCTGTCTGTCTGTCTGTCGGTCTCCAGGCTGTATGTATCTCATAAACCATGATAGCTACAAAACTGAAATTTTCAAAAATGATGTATTTCCGTGGCCGCTATAACAAAAAATATTATAAATAAAAAATATATATATTAAGGGGGGCATAAACCATATAATAAACGTGTTTTTTTCGTATTTTATTGCTCAATATTAAAAACTGAAATAGGTAGACGCTTCAAATTTACAACAGAATATTTACTTGTATATTACCTTTCAAAATAAATAATTAAATAACAATAGAGTAAATATTAAAGGGGGGCCGCTCCCAAACAACAAACGTAATTTTTATTTTAACCCAAACAACAAACGTAATATTAATTTAATAAACAGGTAGAAACTTGAATATTTGTAAGTAAATATTTAGAAACAGTATTTAGTAAAACAGACTAAAAATTAGTATACCTACAACAAACGTGATTTTCTATTATAGATGATAGTACGGAACCCTTAGTGCGCGAGTTCGACTCACACTTGGCCGGTTTTTTATTACTTTGAAGTATTATCGAGTGTTTTGGAATAAGAATTTGACCTGTTTATTACAAACATGCATACATACTTAGAGGGTTTCTTACATCCTTACATCATTAAGGTATACTAAAGTCACAACAGTACAGTCTAGTAACGTACGAATCATTATTATTTCGTCCTAGCACACTAAGATATAAAAGTTTTATTCTATTTGTACACAATTACAATTCCCTGCAAAAAACAAACAATGTATCTTTGGATTAAGTTGAACGGCGGATTATAAAAAATATATTATGGTATTTATTTTTCAAATAATATATCTGTGGATTAGGGTAGTAAGGTGGATTAAAAAAACAATTATTTTTAGCTTTTAGTAAACCTATTCTATTTCAGAGATAGAAAATAACTTTAAAGTTTAATTGAATGTTTAACCGGCTATATTAAAGAGTATTGTGGAGTTCCATTATGCTGTCATAAATGTAGTTTATTAAAGGAATAATTGAACTGAAAATCAGGTAATGAAATGCAAGTAAAGTAAATAGTATCGACACGCGTCGTGTGAGAAATATTGGCTTTTTACTAAGATTCTTTTAGCAAAAGATTTTTTTTTAAATTTTCCGTTATGTATTTTTTATTAGATTTTCAAACAATACTCAATCTGCTTGCTTTAAATAAATAAAGTAAAAAAAAATATTTAATTTAATAAAAGTTTATAAATATCTTTTTGAGTTTTTTGTTTAGGAAATAATCTTACTCTATTATTTTTTTAAAGATGTGAATTGAGAAGAATTTTCTAATATTGGGTTCTTTTTTAAAGTAAATGCAGAATAATAGAAATAAATTGAAATAAAGTTCGAATAATTTTGGAAGTTGCTTTATTATTAAATTAAACTTAATAGATATCAAAAAATTAAAATACAAAGTAACTTAAACTTCAAATAGTAAATTCTAAAGATCGATATCTAATTTTATTATTTAAAGTGCAATAATATATCTTATTTTTAATAACGCTTTATCGGTCAGAACATCAAAATGAATATTTTTCTGCTCTCCATATTATTTATTTTATATAATCTGGTATATTTAATCTGATGTGAAATACTAACTAGAAGTTTGGTTTTATATCACAAATATTTAAAAAGAAGTAAATGTCTACCAAGATGACGTGTGAGGGAAGAGCGCGTAAGATATTTACATACTGCTCCGACCCTAAATAATTGGGATAAGACAGGATGATAAAATATTTATAACAATTATTTACCTTAAATATCCACTAGCGTGTATAAGAAGACAAATCTCACATTTTATTTAATCTAGTAACTTGTTAATCGTCCGCCCTAAGTGAAGAGTAACTTATGTCCCGGTCGTCTGCGCGCGCGCAACTGAAGTCGATTATGCACTGAAATTATCTGCCTGTCACATCTTCAATATTTTCAGCAAAGCCTCGATCTAATATATACTAATAGTTATTTATTGTTTCCGAGTCAGAAAACACAAATGCGATAATATGCTTAATAACTTGTGAAAATCTTATAGAAAATATTAAATCACTCTGATATATTTCAGATCACATGTATCATGCTAATTCGCATATAACGCTAACGTTCTGTTTGGACACGACGTCAAAGGACATATATATAATGCATTCTCTGCACTTTTGTGAATTTAATATTATTAAAGAAGTTACTTATTGGGGTATAGAAAATATGATGGGCCATATAATAACAGGTATATCTTTTAACATAATACCTGGATGATAAAATGTAATATTATCTAAGATCCCTAGATGAAAAACACAACACAGTCCATGTTTCATTGCAGGATCATCTATCAATCTCTATCATACCTTCATATCATATCATCTTGACAAAATAACAAGAAGCCTTTTATTAAAATGTGATCTTAATCTGTCAAATCGATCCAAAGTAGCACGATTACAGATTACAGAATGTAGAAACAGATAAAAAACTGTGTATATCGAGATAGTTTTGATTAACTCGTTCAAGATTTTAAAACTACCCACAATATTCAATACAGAAAACTGAGGGCCGTCCTACAACAGGATAGTTACCCTCTTGTATTAAATCAATTATTGATAATTACTTATTTGTTTAACACGAAAAGATTAGATAACATCTAGTACTGTAATGAGACTTGTCGAGAAAGGCTCGATGTTAAACAATTTTGGTTTCATAATCCTTGCGATTTAAAATAACATAACTATGAATTGTAAATATTTTATTTATATTATATGTGGGTTGTATCGATTGATAAACTCTATATTTCTCGGTTCTGGTTCTTTTTGTACCACATGTGCAAATATTACTGCACAAATAAATAAATAATAACTATTACAAAATAAAGCATGTGTGTTCTGTTCGAAAATAAAATAAATATTGTTAATAAGACAAATAACTTTTTAATTCTGTAGGAATAATATAATATAAATTTTAAATAAAAGTATAATATGTACATGTTTAAAACATTTTTTTGATTAATTTTAAATTTATTTTTTTAATATTTACATATAGATTTTTTAAATTATGAAATTTAATAAAACTGTTTTGATTATTGCTTATATATACTTATATTTTGTTAAACCGATCTTTTAATTTTAATATTACCTGTATTTGTTTAAACATATGTCAGTTTATGCAATTACTGTACAGAAGGATATATTAGCAAGGACGCTCGAATTGTTTTCACACTTTAGAACGGCACGTATTTTCGATTTAAGATATTAAACTATAACGCTATTATAAATAGCGTAAATAAACCGAATGTTGACAATACTTGATTGTGGGTATCAGCGGGCATTTATTTGTTTTAAGTGGACTCATCACCGTCACATGACTGCTCACGAGGAACAGACCACGAGTTGTTAATAATTGAGCGCGGTCACTAGTGAGTTACGTGCGTAGCGCCCGCGCACCGTGCCTCCGCACTATCCATATATCACTTGAATGGTAAATTAGCTATGACCATTAATTTTTAAATGTACCACCGCCCGGTTGTATAATTCCATGATTATCGACTCTATAAACAAGATAGATGAATTATATTCAACCTTTATAGTTGCCATTTATAGGCTCTTAATCGGAAAATTCTATTGTTTATGATAATTGGGTCGGAAAATCTAACCGATGTCCAAGTTACTACAGGACAAGGATATAAAGTTGCCTACAAAAATTCTAAGAAAAGGCTATTGTTTGTAAAATATTAAAATGTACATCCTACAGTTCGTTTTATGACGTTTTAGCTGTTATATTTTTTTATCACATGACTGGTATACGAGTATTCACTAGAATATTATAAATGAAAATGCTTCGGTGTTCATTAAAATAAATAGTTAACAATTTCAAAGTCTTTTTGTTAAGTTAGTGACAGTATAAAAAAAAATCAGTTTTGTTTACTCCTGAATTGTGATGCGTTATCCGTGTTATCTGTTATTGGTTTGATTTTATTCAATTAGTTTTCGTAGAAGTCAGGTCAATAAGAGAAATGACGCATAGTAGATATTTTTACTGAATCATCATATGCTAGTTCACTTCTGTCAGGTTACAAATTTATTTTCAGTCGTGTATTTAGTACTAGATGTACCTACCCTGCGCGCGTTGCTAAGCCATCAACTAAAATCAATTTGATTACACAAATATTCAATTCATTTAGAGCCATTTTATAGATTTTGTTAATTTCCAGAAATAGGACACTGCAGTGTTTAGTTTCAATTCAATATTTATTGAAGTGCTGTGGGATACACAATATTTTTTGTTTTTCCATCTGGTGCCTAAATGCAGAACATATCAGAAGATTTTCCGAAGCGTGGAGCCACATGGAGCTGCCCATCTGAGAAGCAAAGATTCTCCAAATTTTATCTATACCCTTGTAACGATTGTTTTTGTGCTTTGTTGATAAATGATAATTATTGGGAAAGCGAGTCGCACCTGGAATTTGAATGACATATCTGTTTGAATTCGAATGGCATATCTGTTTGAATTCGAATGGCATATCTGTTTGAATTCGAATGGCATATCTGTTTGAATTCGAATGGCATATCTGTTTGAATTCGAATGGCATCTCTATCGGGATCTGAGCTTGACGAAGCCAAAGACTGTTGTTTCGATCCCCATCCAGGGAAAATATTTGTTTATAAATTCTATTCTATTCATTTGCTTGTGTAGATTTTCATAACACAAGCTCTGCTAGCTTGGAATCAAACGGCCGTGTAAAATAATATCCGGCAATATTTATTTATTTATTATTATTAATTTAAATAAAATATTTTGTTTCAACTATTTTTAGTGAGGGTGGTTGTAGACAAAAAAATAATATTTCTGTAGAGCTTTATAGAATAAAATATAGTTTCACTCCTCGGCTGTTTATGGGCTATAATATATTTTGAAGATGGGAATATCAGATTGAAATTATTGTCTGTATCAAAGTACCTACAATATAACATATGTCTCTTTGTTTATGTGTAACATATGTCTAATTGTATTATTGTAATGTTTTGTTTTTAATTTGTTTTGTTAAAAGGGAATTATCTTATAAAAATATTAGTTTCCCGAGCTTCTTCTCCATATAAACGTTAACTGTGCCATAATTCTCACTCCTCGTATGTATCGTAAAAAGGGTACAAAGGTTTTCCATCACGTATAGATGTATTGATGTTATTTAGTATTTAAGTATGTCTTTTAACCATATCATAAGATGAACCCTGTCGTCAATTCAAAGTAACTACTACCTCTAAATAACTAAACTATAGTAAATTCCAAAGTTAGGGCGCCAACTTCTGGGTTGGGATTTGATTACCAATGAAGAGACGAGCGCATCTCGTGACCCATTCCAGTAATTAAATAACATTGTCTGGTCCAAACAACATGAAGATGTGTCCGAGATGACATATATCACGAGGTTAATAGTTTTCAGACGTTACAAAAAAACGTACACATGTTTTATATCCATTTTGTTTACGTTTGGTCAGCAGCTCGTCGTGCACAGGTCTACCGAGTGCCGCGTGTTTGAGATTCGTTTGTTAGCATGCGTTAAAATATTATCAAATTAAAGTGTTAAATTGCAAAATATCGCGGGGACATTTACTTTATACATGTTTTATTTATGTGCTAAATTGTGTTTTGTAAGAATTTTAACTTCAGCTGAAATGTAAACTAAATAATGATGATTGTTATTTGTTTTTATTTCACTAGAAATGGTAGCTATTAAGTTTAACAGCAGACATAAAAGCCTTTTAAACTTGTTTTTTTTTTTTTTGTTGTTCTCATTTAATACACAATATAATATATACTGTCGTGTAAATTCCACACGTACATATCCACCTACTAGATTAATAATTAATAATTTAGATTTTATTGTCCTTAGTTGCAACATGCTCACAAACCGACAACAACACAGCTCTTTAGTAAACATTATGTAAAAAATTGAATATTTAATTGTTTGAATATTTAGTAAAGATATTTAGATCACTGATAAAATAGATAAATTATATAATAAAATAAATAGTAAACGAACCATCTCGAAAACCAGTCACAACCACTTGAAATTCTTAAACAACTCTTTCTGTCACTGTGTATTTACTGAGGGAACATTCGTCGTGATCCCGACGTTATTACTTACGAGACAGCGCATTGTGCCACCATTATAAACACTCAACGTTATTCTCGCCTTGGCCCTGTCTCATATCCAAATTGACACGTTACTACTAACATAATTTTAAAGTAAAGGTTACACTAAAATGTAAATAAATATTTTTACTTTTTTAACGCAATGTCATAAAGATACTTACAGTGCTACCTAAAATTACATAGCTATTATTGTTAAATTTTATAAATAACTTCAAAAAATCATATAACTATTGATAAAAATATCCTAATACTTTTAATTGTTTTTGTTCTTAAAAGAACCAGTAAGCTACTTCCAATGGACAATCAACTTTGTATTTTAAATATTTTACTTTTATCCTTTACATTTTCTTGTTATTTATATTGTATTGTCCGTAGATTATATTTTGATAAAGATTACTTCTTCAAGTTTCGATTTTATGAATGAAAAGCCTTTAAAGTATAAAAAAAACAAATAAAAGTACTTGTTTCTGGCTTCCGACATCCTTATTACTAAGACATCTACAATTTTTGTAAACCAAATGGCATCCATTCAGTTCAATCACAAATATACTTATAAAATACACCGTTTAATGCTTTAACGTCGTTAATGTAATTTGTAAAGTAAGGTAGGTGACTTAATATTTTATTTGTTGTTATAGATATATTATTTGCTATAAAACCAGATTTCAATTAAAAACAATGTTATTGTTAATTGTGATTAAACATATTCATTTTTTCAATAAAGAGTTAAAAAATAAAATACTTTGTAATTTTTACATGTATTGAAAAATGCATAACAAATAATTCAGAAGTATAATAATCCCAAGGTATATCTGGTATTTATAATTATAACTAATACTATTAAACACTAAGGAAAATAAGTAATATTTTCTTGTTTTCCTTTGTTATTAATTAATATTCAAACGCTGTTCCGCGCTACATTCGTCGCGTGACAAACGTCTGAAGGTACTGGGTACTGTTCTTTTAGAGTCACCACCGTCTTCAAAGAATCAAGGATTAAGACATAATTGAAACATATAAAAAATATATAATTTTAGAATTTGAGAATCAGAATTAAGTTTGAATATTATTTAGTTGCTTACGAATTATCTATTCTGTGTAAGTTCATTGGTAAAATTGTCATTTAGTTTTTCTAATCAAACAATTGAAATTATCAAAACAATTTAATGTCCGTCAAGTTAATAACCCGTGAGCATAAATGTTCACGGCAATTGACCTTGGTGATAAGAAATCTGAGTATTTTGAAGTACGTTCTCAATAAAATGATAGGTGTTCAAATATTTACTTTTAATATCTGACCCTGCCGGGCGCCGGTCCCGACATCTTTACTATTTACCGCAATACATTCACGCGAGCGGTCACTGACTAAAGAAAATGTAAAATGTAATCAGTGAGCGACTTTCGGCTAACACGAAACACCGTACTTTTAAAAACATCGGTGGTGAATTTATATTTTAATACATTCAGTAATATTATATATTACAGGCAGATGAAGCCGCTAGCAACAGCCAGTATATAAATCATCAAGGTAAGTTTATAAAATATAATCAAGGTAAGTTTATAAATCTTTCAGTGAAAAGTATTGATATAGTATATTTATTTATCAATGTAGCTGATCACGACCGGTATTATCATGATAAAAAATCACGGCATTATGAAACATACTTATCAAGATACCTCAACATTCAGGGCTTATAACAAGTTGTGTGTAAGTTTTTGATAAAATTAAATCTTATTTTACAGATATATTAATTTAAGATTGACAGGATTCATCTTGTTCTAGGTAAAAACAGCAAAATAAATACCAACACGCGATGGAATCAACTGTAACATCACACTGAGAGCTGTTTAAAAACCATTCTATTTCCTTGTATTCCTCGTTCAGATTTTTATTATGAATTGAGAATAAAAGTGTTCTACCAGGATCACAATATTTTTTAATTTTTTTGTTACAGTGCTAATGATGATTTTTCTTTCACAAGAAATTGAATTTCCTTGAATGTTCTCGGTTTGTTATTCAATATGAGATAAACACAGCACTAAAGACATTGTTTTTTCTTTTATGTTTTGGAGAATAAAGAGAGACAATAAATTCGTCATACATTTTATCTTATTTTGAATATGTTAACGTAAATTTTAAACCCAATTGACACTTGAACATTTTTCGTGTGTCCTTTTAGTGAATTGTATTTAATGTAAAGCTTTTTGTCTTTAAATAAATAATACGAAGAAAGTATATTTCTATAGGTATATTGTGGCCCAAAAATATTTATGAATATACAGCTACTTGTATCTTTTGAGACTTTAAAAATAAATAATAAACTTAGGTTTTAATTTAAAACGATATAAGATAAATATCTGTGCTCGAGTTTTAATGTTTTTTTTTTCTCTTACAAAGATCCTAAAAAGAAAATTGACATTTTACATTTGGTGTTAATTTGGTGGAAAAGTGTTTTTCTAAATATGTTCATTTTGGAAGCACTTTAAATTAATATATAATAAATAAAAATATATTCTTATTAAGTATTATTTTTCATGATATTTACTTTATTTTATAAAACACGCCTCTT
Organism: Dircenna loreta; assembly: GCA_963555665.1. NCBI lineage: Eukaryota > Metazoa > Arthropoda > Insecta > Lepidoptera > Nymphalidae > Dircenna > Dircenna loreta. Next base: position 5,185,995 of record OY743094.1, read on the forward strand.
TTTGATGATCGATTTTTTATTTTATTTAAAAAATATATATAACATGAAGGTATTAAATTAAAAACGCTTACCCTTCAATGGACGAATGTGGACACGTAGAAGCAGACACTTCTATTTGAGTATAAGTTATATTTCGTACAAAGAAAGTTATAATCAAAAAAATCCAGCTTCACATAAACAAATAAAATATGCACTATATGCGTTGGTTAAGACGAAGTATCGACAGCGTGTGTAAGCAGTCACAGCAGGCAGGTGGGGCTGCGGTCCTCGAGTCACGAGGCTGAGCGGTGATAAGGGACAAGGGTGAGATGAAAATTGAGAGCGCAAGCCGAAATGACGCCGTTCACGACGGCGGCCGCGTCCATTTAACACAAACTAAGCCACATTTAACATTTACACATTTTTTTGTCTTGTAACAGTATGGAGGAAATGACAAGGTCTGTGTTACTCGAGTTTAACTAGTTTAGTTAAATTAAGGACACTTCGTACTCACTCAAACTCACTAACATCTATTTGTTTTTGTTTATTATGAATATAGGAAAATAATATTGATGGGGTCGCGATGATAGACAGTTGAGATAAGCAGATAACGAGATGAAATAATTAGAACAATGGAATGTTTCAATCAATGTTACAATTTCAATATTACTATTGGCTTTTACACAAGTCACGTGTGAACAATAAAATAGCGCGTCTCTGAGCGCGTGTGTGTGTTATGTCATGGCAGCATGGCAGCATAGCGTCATGGCAGCATAGCGTCATGGCAGCATAGCGTGTAAGTGATGGCGAGATGTCCATGGGATTAATATGTATTTCATAGGGAAAATGTTGTTTGATATTTTATACAATATTTAATATATTATAACAATGGTAAAATGCTCTTATAGCGCTGTTATAAGCAATACAAGTTACATCAAATAATTATTTCAATTATATATAAGTCTGACCAAAAAATATTAAAATACATGTTTATTATGCTAGGATTAATAAAGCTGGTGTTTGATAGTTGGGGTCTATCTTGGTTACCAAGATACCCACCAATACTTAAGTCATTAATTCCCAAAACTAAATATTATCTGTTTATCTACTTGGGTAATTTATTTAACTACACACTTAAGAAAGTTAACACAGGATACTGATAAAATTGTTTCTTCAAATTTGCATAACAATTGCAATGACAACTAAATAACTGTTAGAACATAAAAGAGCCACTAAAGTTAATCATTTGAAGATTTTAATTAAAATTTCGGTTTACTTTCAATGAATTACTTTTTATTTTATTTCCTCAAGGTCTCAACCATTTATAGAATGATAAAGGAACCCGATGTCAAGTGTACGGTGATGTATTTTTAATATAAATTTAAATGAATATTTTAAAACGAATAAAGATATCTGTTTTTTTCATTTATTTTCATTCCTTGAAGTGTAAATTCCTCCAACTGTAAGAGTTTGTTTAAAAATCAGCAGGCCTGCTATGAATTTCTATAGCAATATAACAATAATATTACTTTCGAATTCGTTATAAAAGTAATATTACCGTAACGATGTGTCGATAATAAACTTTAAAGACGTCGTCCTGAATCATTCATTCATTATTAACTCGTACAATGACGTTTGCTCATTCATTTGAAATATTGAAGCACCTACCTAATATTCAATATGTATCATTTAAGGAAAGCATTCATTCTTTTACATTACTGAGCAGAAATAAAACAATATTTTTTTGAAGAGCTCTTGGTATGAGTCAAAGTAATATTAAAATAATATTGCTAAAGATCTTTTTAAGACCATTTTTGTTTTAGGAGTTCATGGTAGGCCTGTAGGCCTGTAGGCCTGCTGGTGTTATTGATTGTAGAAATGTAATAAATACAAACTCTTGCCAAAATCATCGCTTTAATCAAATATATTTGGATTTATAAAAGTGTTTTTTTTTCTTACTGATTCTATATTTTTTTATTTTTAAATACAGGCCAAGCTTACAATAAACTATAAACACGTGTATAGTTCTATTCATCAACTTCTATTCTATTCTATGTTTTGTTAGGATAAAACAATAATAACGATTTTTTGTAAGAACAATGCTGTTATGAGGAATAAATGACATTTATAATAATAACAAAAATAATAATTTAAATAAATACACAGCTTCAATTTTTAAACAATAAAATAAGTGGTAAAATTAGTTTTTTTTTAACACTTGTCTCCCACTCATAGTATTTAAAATTTAATCTGTAACTGTAGCTACTCTGTGGCATCCCAGTGTTTTCAACAACTGATTGAATTAATACTGTTAGTACGATTTAACTAGTATTTTAATTACTACTTCGTCTCTGGAAGTAATACTTCATATACTTCAATAGTTACGTGTTCATTACATACAAATAGAAAAGAAGAGTACCGTTTACATTGTTAATTATATTTTATTGTGGTTTTTGGAAATCATAAGCAAAGAGTATCCAAAATAAAGAGTCGATATAGTTACTATAATATATTATACTCTGTACGCATGTGAGTGTTCGTTTGTTTCTCTTTTAGGTTTGAAACTTTCCATAACTTGTTTTAGACTAACATAGTTGTAGTTTGCAGAATGTAGGTGTTTTGTTCTTAGTACTTTGTCATATTCTATATACTATAATGTTTTGTTTACTGAATTTACATAACATATTATGTGGCATCTTTGAGTGTATATATATATATATATATATATATATATATATATATATGTATATATAGTACATAGAGCTAATGCCACTTAAAAATGTGACATAATATGTTATATACCTTCAACCAACAGAACATAGATCGTGATGAACACTGCGCTTTTTCATGAAGATTAATAGATTTCAATGAAATAAGAGTCAAATACGACGGACCTCACACTCTACTATTATGTCACGTATTTTAAAGTATTTCTTCTCGATAAGGAGATTGTGATTCAGCTATTTTTATTATTTTGTTATATTAACTTACTTGCGACTTTTAAATAATTATATAATTTAAAATTTTGATTTTGAAATACAATATATATATATATATATATATATATATATATATATATATATATATATAATATGTTATTATTTATATATATGTATATATATATATATATTGTGTTATCATTATATCTTGCACAGCTTCATCGTGTCCACTAATATTATATTTAGTCTGTAATATCTTATTGGAAAGAGACAATTTTGCTGTACGCTTACAGTTCCATCTAAATGGAGTACACTGCAAACATTTGCCTGTTATTATCTTAATTTGGCTAATCAATAGTCCAAGATGCTGTGTCAAGATTATTACAAATACGCTAAGTAATTGTCTCAGTGTGGTTATTAAATATTGATTTGTAAATGTTAATGAATGCTAATAAATTGATGAATAAAATAACTAGGAAAATTCAATGCACCTGTGTGTGTTTAACGAGAGTAATTCTACACTATAATAGGATATTTTTCTTTCTTGTGTAAATATCGATCGCTAATAGTGTGTGTGATCATCCATGTTGCTCTCATCTGTCTTGTGACATCTTGTGACATCTTGTGACATCCACAATGGCGCAGTTGAAGTGCCAACGCGTTTCGGGATTTAAATAAGATATTATCGTTGTTATTTATCTTGAAAACGTTAAAGTATGTCCCCAAGGTGATAAACTTTTTTACTAGCCGATAATATTTATTTGTCACGATTTTGGTAATATGATAAACGGATGACACAGAGTCCTCGTCACGGCCACAGTGTCGGTAATGTCGGTAGTATGGCGTATCTACTTGGTGTGTTCTTTTTTTGTATTCAAGTCCATTCGCGATTTCATAAATTGCCTTCATTTTTTAAAACTTGTTTTTTAAGGTCTTTTTGTATCTTCATGTGATCTTTTTTAAAGGATTTTCTTGTTTTTGCAATGTTTACCTCAATATTTACCAACTTTGTTACTATATTAGGTACAATTTTATTAACTTTGATAGAAAACAATATATATAGGCAATCTCAAAATCAATGATACAATAGGCAATGTGTAGTAGAGAAGAGTGTGACAAAAGAAATTTCAAATAATATTTATGGTTTAAAAGAAATTTAATGAATCGAATAGAAGATAAAAAAGAATACATAGGGCTCAAGATAAGATTAAGATAATATTTATGAGTATCTTAATATTTTTTACCGCAGTTGCTGATCGAGATGTTCTGCCTGTTCCTCCCGTAGCCTGAAGGTGCAGTTTTACAGCTTCCAGCCCAGAACGCTTTCCGCGGTCACGCTGACTTAATACTGGTGACCGTCTTTCACGGTTCTCTTGCTTCACACCCCTTTTATCACTTTTATAAGCAGTTATAATTTGCGGTGACCCATTATTTTGTTTCTTTTCAATGCGACCTCGAGTCTTCATTTTATTTTTTAATAATCAAAGATCCAATAAATAGTGATAGCCTCGAAAGAGACAATTTAAATAAATAGCACTTTAAAGGAAGTACGCAATATACGTATTGCTTTTGACAAGAAATTGATAAGATATTATAGGTTAAATAGAGAACGTTATGATAAAAAATATGTAATACACAAGTCAGCTGGCTCGGGTACGTGATGGCGGAGGCCCTTTGTGTTAGCACCTCGGCGCTAGCACGTAGCTGTGGCGAGCCTTGAACTGGAGCCGACGGCAGTGCATGCTGACTTTCAGGATTTACACAAGCACTTAGTTACGTTATATTTGGACGAGTTTATAGCGCATAGTAGATAATATAGAGAGAAGAGGCGGCATAGCAGAAGGCGTAAAGACCGCTCGGACCGGCACGCGCTTCGTACTAACGAGTACGGACGCACTTGATGTCACAAATTAATAAAAGGGATCTTGTGACAACAGAAACACTTATAGAGATCATTAGCGCTAATGTGTTTTACCATTTTGTTGAAGATTGTAATATTTAGAGTAAATCAAAATGATACAAATGTCAACGCGTCATTCAATGAGCTACTGGAATGGCCGCTGGCTATTTATGATTCACTAATTGGCTTCGGTAGTAAATTATATTAAAAAAGTAATAATGTTAATTGCAATGTGTTGAATACATGAAATAGATCACAAGAAAATATATATTTTTTGTATATTTGTCTGACAGCACATAGGAAATAATTGGAAGGATATTTAGGAATTTTAGTTTAGTTACAGATTTTTGCTTCAATATCTCAAATGTAATAATGACACACACAAAAATTGTTTTGAGTTATATGTACAGTAAAACTTACCGTGAATGACTTCTAATAAATAAGATTCATCAAAGACGGATGTCTTATCATTTGAGTGGGAGTGTGGAGGGGGGGAGAGTGAGCGGACGAAGTCGCAGTATAGTACATACATACCAAACCGTCTTCTATATTCCGTCTCAATATTCTTTTGGTATATATATTTTTTAAAGATAAAATTTAAAAATAAAATTTTCTCAAAGTGGTTTTAATAGATTTGTTCATTCGTATATTTAAATCTAAAAGGTACCTTTACTAAGAAAGTAAACGTAAATTATATCTGTTGTAAGTATTATTTAATTGTTTTTTTACTGTTATTAGAACTAATAAGATATACAAGTCTTGTTAACGGGCAACTTTGTAAAGCGATAATGAAACTGTTTAGTGATCGTTACAAATGGTTTAATTAGTATTCATTAGCAAATGAAAAAAGAGTACAGTTTGTTTGATTCTATCAAACAGTATAAGCTATAACTTTCCAACACTTACATATTAAGTACCTTTAATCTTTATATAAAATAATCTAACAAAGATAAGTGCCTTTTTTCTTTTATGATATAATATTTTATATTTTATGAAACTTGAAGATTCTTATATTTATATATGATTTTTTTAATTTAATTTCTTACAATATTTCTAATTATTATATAGATAATAGGTCCGCGTCATTGTCATTGAGTTCTTCCTAAGCAGATGGACCTTTTCAATGAATGTTTTGTTTGAAGACTCTCTGGGTGGTTTCAATTCAATTGGACTTGGCAGGCGGTACTGCGAACATTTTTTTAATTGAATGTTACGACATAATTCTGTAGGGCTCGCTAGTGTATTTATAAAATAATAAAATACTAATAAATGGATTTTAATGTAGCTATAATTACCTTCTTAGTTCTTTCATCTTTATTTAATTAGTTCTTTCTTCCCGCAAGGCTAACAAGAATATTCACGAGAAAGATAAAAATTGGTTTATCAATAATTGCAATAAAATGAAATCTGAATTTCTATAAACTTTAAGTAACTGTAGATGGCTTGTGATTTGTCGCGGAAGAAAGGGGAAGACAGACAAAGTCACTGACAACAGCGAGTTCCAGAATAAATCTAATCTATATGTTGTTAAAGAAAGTCGATTGTTAAATAAAAGAAGTAAAAATATCATTTCAAAAGACAAGAAAAAAGTCGTTTTCTTTCAAAGAAATATGTTGCATGGGATACAGGGTTGTAGTCAGCTAAAGATTTTTCTTATTTTTTTGTCAGCGGACATTTACAACTTACACTATTATAGTTTATATTAATTACTGTTTAAATTAAGTGAAATTTTCAAATGAAATTAGGACAAAGTCCCTTCTTGAGAGTAAATATATATATACTACTATACCATCAACATTATTCTTATGTGTTTAAATCAACTCGATTTGCGGGAGAATTGTCAAAAAAAAATTTTTTTGACAATTTTATGTTTTTTTAGTGTCTGTATGGTATCATGTCTCTATATGCAAGTTGCTTCTGTTTATCAGATTACTCTTATATGTCTCTACACCGCCATCTATGAAAAGAAACTGAAACTATTACAATATCTAGCTTAATAGCTTACTAAGACCTTCAGTAAATAAAGTGAGCATTTTTCGTTAGATGTCGCTACAGTGTATTTAAACAGCGAGTTCAAAATTTGTCACGAAATTTCAAATGTTGGTTTAAAATTTCGTGACAGACAGACAGTGGTTTAACTCAGACTTTCAATAAGCAGACGTTACCCGATCTGTCTGTCTGTTAAGTTATGTTTAAGGACCCGTGAAGACTGGTATCTTATTTCAAAAAATAAATATATTATTTCGAAAATTATGACTAAAATTAAAAAAAAAAATGCTGTAGTAAACATTTAACAATAGCATTAGTTTATTAGTTTATGAAATATTTACCCTGCCGAATATAGTTTAGTATCTTATAGTAGTATTAGTTGTCTTATAACGTTGTTTACGCTTGTCGAACAATAATGTATTTAGGAGCAGTTAGTTAAATGTGACTCTAGATCTAGGTCGTTAACAGTGGGTATTATATAGACTGTTTGTTCTTATTTTATAAATGTAGGGTATTCCCATAAGAAAATATTAATCATTATAAGTCATGATAAATGTATCATGAATGTGTAATCATCTTCATTAAGACAAGAAAGAATTAATCTTCTTAAGAGACAGGCTCATTAGAGGATCAGACCAGTAGCGTTATGTGGCTGTATCGGGATTCAGGTTCTATCGATATATTTAGAGATTGCGAACGAACATTATTTCACCTGAATGATAGTAGCGTCACGAGTCACGTTTTGTTTCTACCCACTCACGCCAGAATACTCATGTGGCATTTATGGAATTGACATTATTGCTATACTATTTATTATATATAATAATTAAACATTTAATGTTTAAATTAACAAGGATTTGAAAATATTTTATATTTACAACTAAGCGGTATCTAAAAGGGAATAAACAAATTGATACGGCTTGCTCTATGTCGTTTTAAACTGCGACGCCCATCTCAGATATTGACGTCACAGAGTATGACGACTTGACATCATGGCATTGTTGATTTGAATGCAGCGTTTGATCTCCGAAGAGGATGGCAACAGATGTGTTCTCCTGATTCTATGAAGGTACTATAAAACCACTTAAACTAATCATCAACTATGATTTCTGGCGGTTCTCTGTTTGTTTTGTTGACGGCGTCGGTCACATTATATTGACTTATATATTACATTGACCCTTATTCATTTCATCAATATTTATAAGATTTCACTTTCCCACAGCCATGAGCGTTATTTAATTCTTCATTATATTTATCAAAAGAAATTCAATACTATGGTTTATATTAAAGATAGATGCCACATGTTGCATCTTTAATTAAACATCGGTCCGTTTAGATGTTTATAGTTTAATATTTTTTAGAATATGAAAAAAAACGAGAGCATTTTTAAAATAAGTGTTTATTCGAAATATTATATACGATAAACACATTATTTATTAACTTTATTATCCTTTGAAGAACACTGCTTACAATTATATATATATATATATATAGCACTTATGTATCGTTCCGATATTCATCAAGAAATAAAACTTAAATCGGTTTAAAAAATCCGTAGAGTGTTTCTCACTGCATCCGGATTTTATGTATCCCCAGTTTCGGATAGGATGCAGTGCGTAAGTTATATTAATGAATGATTTCTAACAATAATAACAATAAGTTTATTCACACCCGAAGTTACTCACTCTATAATACTAATTCTTTGGCACTACGTTCCTTACATTAGCACATTGTCAGTTCAACCATCGCGCGCCTTCGACGTATCATTCGCAATATCACAAGTTTAAAATAATAACATTTATTACAGTTTAAGATACTATATCTGAATTTAAAACATAGAGCACTTAAGTTATTGTAATATTCTCATATTATTTCAGTATCTTGTAATAAAATGATGATTAAATGTAATGTAGAGTCTCAAAACACTTTAGACTCCACACAAATTGAGTCACTAAAATAGCAATGTAACAGACATTGATTTTAAAAATTTGCTGCTCTTTAAACCTGACGCAAAATCGTTTTTATATAGTCTATTGTATTTTCAAAGTAAATAAGTTAATTATTATATAAATCTTGTTATCACATTTTACAATATGTAATTAAATAAATCTAATTTATTGCTACGTTTTATCAGAAGTAACATGACGAGTTTGTTAATTATGCAGGACAGGACGTTACTGTACAGAATACATCAATATAATGAATAAAATGTTTATCCTTAACATAATATATTTTTATAAAAACATGATCTGAATAATAGATAAATATGTATATATTTATTTTATAAAGTACAAAATAAATTAAAATATATTTTAATTGCCCTTTATTAAAATAAGGTTTTACAAGAAAAACAAGGTTTTTCATTAACAGTAATTCAATTCGTCCTATTATATTAGCAGACATTATGTTTTAATTTGTTTTGTAGGTTTTAGAAGGAATCCACAAAAATAAAGCAGAAAATATTCAACATTCTCATTCAGTTTATGAAATTTGAAGGTTCTTTAGGTTTTCTACAATTTCATAACAAAGTAAAATACATGAAATAAATGTTGGAGACCAACAATGAATACGCTTAAAATATAATGTATTATGTAAATTAAATACTCGTAAGCACACCGTTTTATAATTTGAATATGTATTGAGCACATTCGACAGTACATTATGACCTCCTTATTCCAATCAAACGTGTTTCCGACCAGCGGATAACTAGTAAAATAACTAAATAATATATTAAGGACACTCAAATAGAATTCTGAAATAAAGTAACCGCTTAGATCATCACCATCACCACCGTCATCATTATCATCATCATCACCACCGTCATCATCATCATCATCACCATAATTATCATCATCATCACCACGTTGTTTTAATAAAATGTCAAGTTTATTAAAGCGTTGATGACTCATCGCGTGAAATTTGTGCAAAATATATTTTTTGTTGGATTCAACTTTATATTCACAAATGCTAAATATCGAATAGAAGTTTACTATTTTTTATAATTGGAGTGTGATAAAAATAATAATATGTAAAGAGAATTTAAATCTCTATCAATGTTTATCGTACATATCATTACGAACACTTTATTTAAACTACATTACTGAAACTATAAATATTGTATTTGCTCGTGAATTTATAATTAACTTTAATTAACGAGTCACAAAAGCGTTATCACTTTAGTAAACTTGTAATAACATATCATTAATTAACAGTTACTTTGCGTTTCATGTTCAGACTTGCCATGTCGTTAAAACAACAGAAACATTTAAATGGCTTCAATTGACTCTTGATCTTCTCATAACTTACTGTTTTCGCTGAATGATATAGTTGATTTCCTTTGTGTAGACTGAATATCTGTTTTACAAAAGAAAAATGGCCATTTTATTTTCATACCATTAAATATATTTCATTTATTTTTGATATAAATGACATAAATAACAGTTTGAAACAAGTATAGTTAGTTTCAACTTTATAATAATATATCAATACGATACGATACGAGTATATACCTGGCAGCTCATCAAAAACCAAGGAGTTAAACAAAAACTATTGAAAAACAAAACTATTATCTACTTATAGTTAAAAACTAAATTATAGTAAAACTTTAGTCAAAATAAATTGTTTGCTTTTAAATAACAATATTTTAAGGGAATAATTTCAGTAATGAAATTAGAAATAACGTTTAACAATTGTTTTCTTTTCAATAGACAAATCAATGACCGTAACTAAATATTTAAAATCGCAATTCATAATTTGTGAGACCATCCACCATAGTTTTCTATGGGGATGTAACGTAAATGTACATATAGTACGAGCTTTGATGGTACGAAACATTGACGAAATGAGTTCGTGGTTTTTATTGGTTTACTACCGATTAGAAACAAATAACTACCAATCACAACCAAGAACTAGTATCTTGACTTCTCGAAAACTATCAAAGTATCTTACTATCAGTACTCGTAGTAGGGCACATGTCAAATCAAACCATCGTGAGAAAACACGACGTTACATATCTCAGATGAATTTATATGACCCCAATTTGTTGTAGAGTATCGTGGTAGATTAATACCACTATAGAAATGGAGTCCTGTACCCACCAGTATTAAGGTAGATTGGTTCTAAGGAAAACATACCAAATAATATCATGTCAGAAAGTGGTGAGATTAAAACTTACTGCTCTCGCAATCTTCTTGGTGGTTGCTAAGTAGTATAGGGCCTAGGTTGTTAGTCAAGAGGAAACCAATGGGGGTGGTCACCAGGATGGCTTGGACTATCAACCTCATGAGCTCTTCAGCGTAGACTAATTCTTGGCTGTCAGGCGGGCTTCCAGCCAGTATGAGGGTATCAATTGCTAAAGGGCACAATACAGCCTGAAATGGGAAAGTAGAATGAAATATATTTTACTAGAACACTATTACCATGTCATTATTTCGGTAAATGTATTTATCAAAGTGAAAATATTTCCGCTTATTTCCATTATATTTATGAGGTTTTGTTTATCAAATTCTGAGAGAAATGAGGTGTCCCTTTTTACGATTGGGAAAGACTTTATTGCGACGAATACATAAAAATACTTGGCATACATAAAAATATTTACTGTCCGGACTGAGATTTCTTGCAAATGAGTAAGAAGCTTTCGAAGTAATAAGATCGTTACAATATGAGATGCTTTTATCATTTAAACATTTATTCTGTTCCTTTATTGTGGACATAAACATAAGAGAAACCACTTTCTCTTTATAAAACGACCGATCATAAAAGTTTTTCATATTTTGCTGTGGAAGGTTTTAGGTACAATTTATCAATTTTATACTCGTAATAAATATTATAGTTAAAATTATTATAGTTTGCTAAATTAAGGTTAAATATATTGGTGAGGAATGTTTATTTTTTTTCTTTTAAATGTATACAGCTAACTTATTTTAAGTTCAAATGTAAATAAAAACGAAATAAAGAAAATATTTTATCAAACAGTTAGTAAGTATTATGAATTTTTATTTAATAAATAAAAGTACTTATATATAAAATAAATAGACCATTATTTACCTCTACAATTGTCTTTGGTATCCAAGTACAGCAGACAAAGATCTTCTGCCTAAAGGTGAGATTCCAACACGCGATGAATGCAATGGCGAGTCTCACAGTCAGACACGCAAGTAAGATGCCCAATCCAAGCAGCATGGTCTTCGATATGGAGCTGTGCATCTGATATCATTTTATTTAAATTTTATCGAAACGATTTCCCAAAGATTGCGCTTTTTAATTCCTGTCCGTATTGATTCGTTTTTCGTTTATTAAAAAACATGTATGGCTGTACATGTTAATGCTCTTATATATATATTGAAATATCAATCAATTTAATAAATATATTAACGTATTTACATTTCCTAATGTTATCCTAATTCATATAAAACATTATTTTGTCCGACATTATCTAATTTAATACAAAACATATGTCTCAAAGTAAGTCAAATTAAACTAAAGACGAAGTTGTAGTACTAAACATTACAAGCTCTGTAATATTTCCGTGGTTCTCATAATCCAAATAACTAACTAAGACAAATAGCATTGCAGTAAGCGAAGCACATCCTTTAAAATTACATTAATAGGAATAATTACTTTCATGTATTTAATGTACATTCTCAAAGTGGTATTATTATCAGCAAAAATGACTAAAACAAAAAGTTACGTTATACGATCTCTTTCAGGTAACTCCATCATTATAGGACAAAACAATAAATAAATGTGGGAGAAGGTTCGAGGTAGAGGTGATATGATACGTACACAGAGACATACTTATTTTAAAAATATAATAAATGCCACCAATTATAAATATTAATATATGGTATTAGCAGTATGCCTAAAACGAAGGTATTAAATTACAATGAAGATACAAAGGGTGGAAGAAAAATAAGTCTGTAAGGAAATGTCAATATGCAGTTTATGTGAATATTACACTAACCACAAAAAATGTGCCGGTGTAAGCAAAGAGGACGGGCTCGCAGAACGACCAGAGGACTCTGTACACAGTGGAAGCCGGATTTTGGTTTAATTTCCACCCCTTGGTCGCCCAGTGCGCCGCCGCGGTCGCGTTACACGCCAGCACTGCCACTCCACCTGTGACGAACACGATAAAAAAGCGAATATGATTCGAGCGGACGGCTGTAACTCATTTTATTGGTACTCATTTTATAAAGCCTGAAGTCAATCAAATTGAGCTTTGAAAAGCGCCGAACCTTTATTTCTTTGTTCTTGTATTGAATCGTATAAAGACTTTGTCTATGAAATCTTATTGTAATCTATAAAATGTTATTGAAGTTTGTAAAGCTTAATGCTTATAAAATATACCATTATCATAACGCTATAGGGATGAATACAAATAAAGATTTATTCTCTCGCACTAAGAGGAAAATAAAGTCCCTCATCTACATATCCATTAAATACGATTTTATTTATTTTGTATCGTGGATTTTCACAAAAGTTGAATGTGCAATTATTCTTTAAGCACTTATATGCAACTTATTTTATCGTCATGAAACAAAATTTTCGAGTAAATTGAAATTGAAATGTTACCAGTGCCTCCCCACCCAATTGCGCCGGTGAAAAAGTTGCCAAAAAGTCCTCCGGCGAGAACGAACAAAACCCTCAGTTCGGTGACGTAATAATCCTTTGAATTGGGCACAAACTTCGCCAGGCAGCCCCACGCCACGCCGAGCGCCACTCCCACAAATAACGCCAAAACTGCCTTAAGAGGAAATAAAAATAGACCGTATTACTTATCTGTTAATTTTAAGTACTTGAAATGTTGATAAATGTACTAACAAAATATATATAGTTTAGTAAATTATAATTTCGGTAGAAATTAAAGTCTTTTATAATGTTGAAATAATCGTACGACATAAAATCCTTTACATGATGTTATAATACTTATATCAAGCTGTCTTTTATTATCTTTTGTATTGAACAGACTTTCGTGATTTGAGCAGCTCATAGAGAGTCAAGTAACACTTAACAGTGACAGCAATAAACTGAATTGGACAATTCAGCAAAATGGCAAGGCAACTTTGATAATGGCTTTTGTCATATATTATTTAGGTTTAAGTATTGCTTTGTATTATAATAATCATAGGTGTTCGTGTTTTACTACTATTTTATATAAAGAATTATGAGTATATAATTCATAAATATAATGAGTTCTCATAGATATATTTGTTATTTTTCTATTTGATACTAAATAGGAGAAACTTACTTTAACAATACGGTAATTGTGATCAGTTTCATAAAATATGAAACTGAAAATCAGGCCAAAGATTCCGACGCTGAGGGCCGTGTCCAGGCCGCCCGCCGTGCATATTAGTTGCGGCCAGTTGACTGTTCCACTCGCATTCTTCCCGTGCTTCAGTACAGACGGCATCACCACGGGACACGACACGGATGCGTAAACTGATCCCAATAGAAAACCTGCAGAAAATGAAACGTTAAATATGAAACCGTTTTATATCGCTTTCAAATGTTGACGTGAAAAGGTTTTACTGCGAGTTAACAAAGTCTTTAACGACAGTACCTTGATACGTACGTATGAATGCTAGCGACCTTTTATTTTATATTCTTTTCATAAAATTTTATACAGTACATGACCCTAACTCCTAAACTAAATATGAATAAATATACCAACATTTACTGATATAATTCTTTAAAACATAAATCTCGGAAGGTATATAAAGAGTTTTTTTTATATTTAAACTTTCGTGAATCATGACTATTATATTTATATTTACCCGGCTGTATTCACGCAGAAATTAAATCGGAATGTGCCCGACTAGTTTCGAACCCATTCGGGGTCCTTAATCATGAGCTCTGAGAGGGGCGGACTCGCGGCGAATTTCTGCGTGAATGCAGCCGGGTAAATATAAATAGATTAAGAGTGTTTATTGGAGTTTCATGACATCACAAGAAGAATAGTTAATGTAACATAATGATTTCATTGAACTCGTATCTTGAATAGTAATTAGGCCTCCAGTATGACGCTGCACATGAAAAGTTTTTTCTCCCGGAGGTGTACAGTAAAGCACGTCATACTCGTACAGTGAAATGCATTCAGACTTTGAATTGCGATTTCTATGTCAGAATTTATTGAATTGCCTTTATATCTCATACATATCGGGCCCATTGTTGTGGGTCGTGACAAATTTTATTTTATTATGTGGTACACATACAAATTTGAAATTCGTTATTTGAAAACCTATTTTATGTTAGTTTGAATTTAAAATTGCCGAATAACTTCAGTAAATTTATGTAATGGTTCTGCAGGCTTATCGCAGTACTGCATGAAACAAAGTGCGCGTTGTTCCTGTAAATCAGTATAGAGATTATGACATCGTAATGAATTAACTGTTATTTAATTCAAACAGTTAATTCATTACGATGAATGAAATTCAATCTTAATTAAGAACCTGTTTCCAAATACTGTTTTAACGGAAATATAAGATTTTAATGTATTGTAACTGTAATATGATTACATCATATAATTATTTACATATATTCTATTATAAAATATTTGAAATAATAAAGGTAATGTAATATTTTTTTCCTAAAACAGAACGTGCTATGATATTCCTACAGGTAAATAAATATTCTGCATGGGAGGGCTAAAGGTTACTCTTTGTGTAAAAGGAAATTAATAGCTCCAAAGTTAATGTACCAAGTCGAGGTTTATTAGTTAACATTCAGTACAGGTTGTAACCCTGCTTTAGTACATCGTCAAGTTACATGAAACACGTTTCAATTTACTCTTTGAATGAAAAGTGATTGAAACCGGAATGACGAATTAGAAGTATAGATAATATGATCTACTAAGGGAACTGTTTTAGACAATAAATGATAATGATCACTGTTTATCGACACACTTAAGTAAAAAAACATCTTTAAACATAGAATGAAAACTAATGAAATATACATCGTTTCGTGCCGAGAGGTTTCGAATCACTGACGGTATCAATTTATTTTTGATTCTAGGTTTCAAAAAAAATTAAATAAGTCAACATTGCTTTACATGTTTGTACACTTACTTGTACTTGTCACAGTTGATTACTTCACATTAAACTTTAAACAAAAAGTAATATAATTATTCATTCCAAATCGCTCAAATGAATTGAAATTTAAATTTTAATCTGTTCATTATTTTTCACCCAAAGATAGATAGAGAGTACTGACGCATTTTGTAAATAAAAGTATGCATGGTGATAAAAATGATATTCTATGTAACTTTTGTAATAGAAAACTATACAGCCAAGACATTCTGGAAGAAACCAGTTGAATCGAATGTTATCGTCATAATACACCACATACCATTTACACAGACAGAGCAGCAAAATAAACTTATATTTATGACGTCACACTACCCACTAACTATAACATAGGAAAAAAAGAAACGGAGAAACTTAACAAATACCAACTACTAATAAAGGTAATAACACGGCTATGGAAAGAAAATAGAGACAATGCCAATATTCTGAAGTGCCACGGGTATGGTTGCAAGGAGCCTTCAGCAATGTAATGACCGAATAAATGCACACAGCAGCACACATTGTTAAGAAACAAGTAAAGATACACAGACACAGTATAAAGTATTGTGAAATGTGTTTCTATGGATATAAGTCATATTGCTGATCCTGCCTTTTCTTATCTTTTGAAGGCGCAGTAGACTTGAGTCAAATCATTAATTATATGCAATGATTTATCTTATCGCATTAGTTAGTTAATCTGTAAGAGAATCTACGTAAAGATAACATCACAATGAAAACCCATCAAAAACCCTTGAAAAATAATGGAATAATCAAGTGGTTTGTTGCTTTAAATAAAACAAACGAACTATAGAAGAGCAAAATAAAATTACAGCAGAACTATTAAGAAAAGTAAGATATAATCTAACTGACATGCTTATTTATATGTTTTAAGAAATTCGACTCATTTTCATAATTATTATAAGAGATATTAGAAGGCTTATCGAATCGAGCTCAACAGATCTATTGAGGCTCCAGTCGATGAGTAACATAGAATATATTTTTATTCATAAGTGCATTACCACTTTATGGAAAACTACTATAATATAATATTCTAATCGACTATTTACTAAACACTATCATATTTATAAATGTACTTGACTATTTTGATAATGTAACTGAAGTGTTTGTATCATTAGGATAAGAATAAACTTATTTTTCACGACATCCATATTTGTCTGAGTGTTTCACGCGTATCCTTTACTTATTTAAATTAATTTTAAAATATTAAGATTTTAATATTTTTATAGGTAAACTCTGTGTCATTTACTCAAAATTATTTCTTATTACTTTTTATTGGTGACAAACTTATTCCGTTCTCTCTCTCTTCGTGGAAACAATATTTAAATTGGTAAATATAATTAAACCTACTGAGACTTTAGAAACAAAAACACATTCGGTACTATAATTTAGAAAATTTAGTTAATAGAATATTTATATTATTAATCTTAAGTCACCTTAATGAAAAAAACAATACTTTTGTAAGTCCTATACGCTTCATGCTTCGTACTGAATGGATTTTTTCTACTATTAAGTTACGAAAAGGTATTTTATGGTGCGGTGGGCTTTGAAGCTTTTGATACAAGTTATATTTCATACCTTAAAGTGTGGTAGATTGGCGCAGTAGTTGCAAAATAAACATTCGAAAAACTAGACGAAAATATTTTAAAACATTTACTCGAGGATTTGGATGAATGTGTTTTATATGGATAAATTTGCAAAAAAACATTTTTTTTGTATGTCTTGACTATACCCATGTCTTCATACTAGACATACAAATTCGAAAGGCCTGTTTGTTACCTTTGTCTAACTCAGGGCTAAGTTGCGTGGTCTTTATTATTATCTGAATATCTATTAGTATGGTTTTATTATTAAATTATATAAATGACTATCAGCAAATCTAGATTTAGGGTTTAATATTTATATTTCAAATGTTGTCGTCGAAGTGATGTATGGAATATTCTTATAATTTATATAATATGGGATGATCCAAAAATATAAAATAGGAATATATTAAAAACAAAAAAGTCGTATCACGGACGATAATTTTACGTGATAACGTAATATTGAAGTATGTTTTGATGAAAAATTCAAAAGTTTTTATGAATTGAATTGAATTATTATCAATGAATTAGAATGATTTTGCATAAAAAAAACAAGGAGTCAATTGTAAATTAAAATTCTTTCGATAAATGGAGATTCATTTGTACTCGTTAATTCGTTTATTTTTACTAAAATTATACATATTAATAACAAGTGACAATGGGCTATAAATAATTTATCATAGGGTGATTAGTTATTGATAAAGATGGCAATAAATGAAATTGTATCAAATCTGGTGTCTAACAAATGGTAAAGTTTGTAGAATAGATAAAATTAATACAATTAAACAATATAAGCTACTTATCAGAGTACACGAGCGCCAGAACAATACCCACTGTCGTATAACGACGACTTAGTTCATAAGCTTCGGGAAACAAAACGGAAAATAATTTATAGTTGCATATAAGAGAACATTTATATTGGTTATAATTAGAATGAATCATTGAAGTAACAAAAAACAAAAAAAGATTATTTGACTTAATTTTATCTAAGTATTACGTCGGCCTTTACCGGAAAATATCTAATTTTCAAATTAAAAATCAAAATTTGTTTTGACCTATAATTATTATAAAACTAAACAAGTGTTTATTAGTTTTGTGATGACAGCTATTATAACTAAGAACAGGGAGAGGAAGAGGGGGGGGGGGTGTAAAGGAAGTTAAGGACAGCCGTTAGGTCTAGCCTTTATTCTATAAGTCTAAACATTAATAATGATTAAAATACTGTTAAATGTTCTTTGTCAATAAAGAATATTTTTATTTATAAAGACCATTCTGTTATGTCAGTTAGTGATAAACGGAACCGTGTATATGCATAAACAGCCTCTTCATAAATTTAAATAAACTTATATAAATATTTAAATAAATGTAACACAACATTTAAAAACAATATGTATTTTATTCAGTTTACAGTTACGTAAACAAATGATAATATAATGTAAACGCCTCCGAAATCATTTATCTGTATGTGTAAATATTACATTCTCTACTAATATTAAAAGTCAACTTTGTAAGTAATTAATAATAGAAAAATATGTGGGAACTAACACTAATTCACAACCAAACAATGGCTTATAAACTTCCTATCTTTTATCTGTACAATGCTGCATAATGAACGCTTGTTCTAGATGCATTACTAAAAAATATGTATGCTTCATTGCACAAGTCACAGTCTAAATTATCATTTAAATTAAGTCTTCACCAACGGGTATTATTAATATATTTTATAAAACAAGCATCTTACAGTAACATAATACACTCACCCAGGGAAACATTTATCATTTCATACGTCGTGGCCTTAACCATTTTGTACCAAATTTTAATCTATTGTTTTATTGTTTAAGGTTATATGAAATAGGTTTGATATGTTTGTTATGTTTCAAACTGTCTTTAAACATGTTTAGACCATGTTAGTTTTTAATTCTATAATTATTAAAAAATATTTATTTATTTTAAACAAATTATAATTATAATGTTTTTTTAAATAACAATTGAATTATACCGTTATTATATTTTAAATTTTGCGCGAAATGTAATAATTTACACGTTCTTTAAACCTGCTCCATGTCGCAACTCTGCTTATTATTTCTTTCGAAGACTATATAAAGAAAACACTCAATATTAAAGATTATAACTGAATGAAACTCTATGTGACGCAATGCTAAAATCCTGTTTGATTTCATATCACAATTATTTTTACTTATTTATTTATTTAAATCTTTTCCACTTTGAATCATTCTCAGTGATCACTTGTGTATAGTTTAGTTAAACGCGAATGACCGTACCGTAGCAATGACAATGAAATTATGACCTCCTGTATTATTTTCATTTACCCATTTGTTAAAGGCCTAAATTATAATAAAGAATAAAACAAAATATAGGACCATTTACATTTATGGAATAGTGTATAATATACATACCCCAAATCCAAGGGAAACCGATCAGAAAATGTGTGCAGATCGCGACTAATGTTACTTCAGTGATCCAAGGTAGTGCTCCCAAGGTTACGACTTGTCTCCAGTTCTGTCTCATGAAGTTAAGGTCCCATCCCAGAGACCCTTTTCCCAGAATAATCACGGGGTATATTTTCCTAGAGGATAAATGTAATTAATAGCCGACATTGTAAAGTAAGTATGAGGAAATTGAATTCATGGAATATTTAAAGGCACATACAAAAATAATTGCATTTTCGCAACAATAGATTATTGGACGTGACATTTAGGTTAAAGTTTTTTACCATTAAATTTATATAAAAATGCTGGAGGTAATACATACACAAAAAACTGTTCAAGGTTCAATAATATGTTTTTGTATAATAATTCGATCTACCTCAGAAATACATCAATGTGTACGTGATGTCTCATGTCAATGAAACCCAGGTGACGGGCAACTATACCCGTTAGTAGAGCAGCTAGCATGGGCGGTAGCGTGGTAAGTTCTTGCAGAATCTGCCCACTGGCCCATGCGATGACTCCGACGATGGCTATCTTGAACCATTGTCCGTTCCAACCCCAATTGTCGCCCCATGCGTAAAATAAAATACCCCATGCTAGTGACCCTGTTTAAATATAGTGTAATTTTATATTTTAGTTAATTTTGAAATTTTGATTTTGATTGATTTGTATTTTAATTTAAGACTAAGAATGAATCCATAATAATAAATGTATTTTTGTTTTGACGAAACTTTTTGTTGCTTCAAGTTCTATCTAATTCAAATGAATGATAATTTATACAAACAATATCTGCGGGGACTGCGTCTGACTTTAAAATGTATTTTAACTTCAATGATAAAATGAAGGGACGATAAATTATTAAAATTATTCGAATGTTTCGATTTCTACACCGAGATTGATGAATATAACATTTAAGCTTCTTTCTTTATTCATAAATTTATTAACAATAAGATAAATTAAAAAAAGTACTTACCTACTATAACTAATGTAATATAATGAAATATCGTTGGGCTTTTTATAGAGTAACACGACTTCTCTTTATGGAACACATCTTCTTTTGGAAGTTTATCAAGACTGACGGTAGGGGTCGACTCTGCGGACCTGCAATGGTTTGTTGGCCTTTACTAACTATTTAGTTCTATAAATACATAATATTCACTAAAACTCTTACAATCTGGCTTGCATTATACCACCCTTGTCCCCTCCACACGCGATACTGACTAATAATCTGTCGTCTTCGTTCATAAGAGTTTGATTTATTATAATAGAACAAACTTTCGTAATAACGGTCTGGCGAAGACATGGAAGTCGCAATTGTTATAATTCGTTTAAATACAAGAGTACTTACTCACGTTTTAGCGTCCTGAAGTTGTACGAGATATACACCCTTATCTAGAAATTCCGCCTTCTGTATATCTGTAATATATATAAATATATACTTCAGTTTGTAATTTAGCGTATATCTAGAAACACGTCTCAATTGTTCGTCATTAAGAGGGCACGAATCATTGTCATGATGTCTCTACGAGTAGCTTGTTCTATATAATACGAGTGAAGGAGCTACAATTGTAATTCCTTGGTCATCGATTGTGCTTCGACGACGGTTACTGCATTAACACAAATGTAATTTTAATATATGTATGAAATTTACATGAAAACTAAGCATTTGAACAAGACTAGATATATATTTTAAATATATCTTTTTGTGTTAATTGTTGTAGTTATCGTGGTTTATATATATAAATGTTTATACGCATACTTATTAGATGTCGAAATTCTTACTCGGACTAAAATAAAAAAAAAAAAATATATTTAGAGCAACAGGTAGCTCTGGACTCGATCCAAGTGAGTTAGGGAAATTGCGGCAGCCATGGTTGTTTTAAAGGCAATTTGATCAAACATTATTTCAATTTTAAATTGGGACTTCGGACAATCGTTTATATCATACAAAGTAGTGAAATGCCAAGACAAGTGATGAACAATCAAAATAAATAATAGAGATATTATTCCAATGGTACAGTGGTACAGTGCACAGGGTAGGTACAGTGGTACAGTGTACAGGGTAGATACAGTGGCACACTACGACGAAATAATATTCAAGAAAAAGAATAAAAACATGAGACGAGCGTATTTATATAGATTGTATAAATAAAATATGTTATTTGAAATAAGTAGCAACTAAAGCTACTTATCAAATATCAATATATTTCTATAGAAATGTTGTTCGCGATCCCATTACTCACCTCAAGAGTAAAACGATACGTTACGTCAACTTAGAGAAACTTAGCACCGACTAATTATTATCTCATCAGTCTTGACCTGATTTTTAAAGTGTAACGTATCTTTATTTACTTTATGTTTCATTTCATGTGATATTACGAACACATAATGACCTTGAAATGAAATCACGCGCTAATTGTCAATGAAGAATACTCTTCAGTAGCTTATCGTAAATATTCGAAGGATGTCTAAAAGTAATATGTATCAGCTTGTCTGTATACTTTGTTATATACACATTTTACTATAAAATACCTCTAGTAATTTTTTTAAGTAACACTATTGACCGGCGATTAACTTAACTAAATTTGAATATAAACTCATTTTTAAATGTAAACATTTAACATCGTTGAATTTAACAAGATAGCGATAAAATAAATAAATAAACTTTAAAAACTAACATAGTCTTAAAAAGTTTTGTTACAATTTTGCAATAACATTACTTTAAAAATATTGTTTTATTCCTTCTTAGTGACTTAAAAGAATGAATTATTTCTGTAAATGTCTTCAGAATTTGATCTAAAACCAATATTACATTAATATTTCAAATATGTCTTAACACTTCATAGTACGAGTTAATAAAGTTTCCTATGGTAAATGAATGATACAGGATGACCAAAACTTCTTATCGAAACTTTTAAAAGAATTATTACTTTTGAAAGAATTCGAAAGTAACATTATAAGAGTTGAGGGCAGTCTTGCTGATGAAGTGATAGCGATATTTTTTCAGTAGGTGTTAGTTTCGACTTGTGGTTTTTATTAAATTTATAACTTTGATTACATTCATGTATACGAGCTACAAATAGCGGGTGTCAATAAATGTATACACTTATGTACATGTATATTTAGGTATGTTTTACGAAATCACCAAAAAGGTAAACCATGTAATATAAGACACGACCTTACGACCTTATTCGATCGTTGAGTATAGAGTGAGTATGGAGTGAGTATAGAGTGAGTATAGAGTGAGTATAGAGTGATTATAGAGTGAGTATAGAGTGAGTATAGAGTGAGTATAGAGTGAGTATAGAGTGAGTGTAATGTGAGTATGGAGTGAGTATAGAGTGAGTATAGAGTGAGTATGGAGTAAGTAAAGAGTGAGTATAGAGAGAGTATAGAGTGAGTATCCTTTACCTGATCAATTAATATCGTCATGTTAACTTTCCCATAACATTAAATATATATTATATGAATGACTTATCTCTCTCTTTTGATACATATATCATTCGATCGATGATCTGTTCGTTCAATGAGCTCTATGTTTATTTCTCATTGCGCTGTAATATTAATAGGCTGTAAGATTTAGTAGTCTAAAAGAGTGTAACGTTAATGCATCAATGGTTGATATCGATGAAAATTAAAGGTTTTAGTAAATAAAAAAGGTGTATATTTTTGTCTATGATTATGTAATATTTCGATATAACCATAACGAATTCTCTTATTAGGTTTTAATTATACTAAGTGTTGTGTTTAATGGTGTCGGTGTGTACAAACAAAACACTTTTATTAATGATAATCTCATATTTATTTGTTATTACTTTTCTTTTATTTAAGTGGATATTCGTTTGGAAAAATAATAAAACACTACAACTTTTCAATCTTTATCGTAATTTTTATAAGATTATAAAAGTAGTTATAATATTTATATACAAATAAAATGTTAAGTGTATTGTACGTTCGGAGGGTAATTAATTAACAATAACTATATATTTAAAACAATATAAAATATATTTTTGGACAAATGTAATTGACTATTACTAAATCAATTTTTTAAAAATATCCATGTCATGGATGGTTATGGCATAAACCTCTCCGAATGAAATATAAGAATAAGTAAAATATACATTTTATTATCTGACTCAGCAGACAACGCCGCGGGTAACAGGTTGGTTATTAAAAATTACGTCATTTTATGCAACATAAATGTATTACTTTATAGTGATTGTGTAATCTGAGATTGCCTCTTGGCTTTTTTATTTTAGTCTCTATAACATTTATGACCAGATATTGCTTTAAGATACCAAACGAGGTGATTGTCGAATTATTATTATAATGAATTAACGTTTTTGTCGTGAACTTTACATCATGATCAATATTGATCTTTTCCAAATTTACAATTTGATTCAAGGCCGCCTGTTGCTTCAACTTACATATTGAATTAGAAATGTTTTTATATAGAGTAAAAAATTGTTCTGTTTTGAAACAAAGTATTTGTAATTTGTTTTTTTAAAATCAAATATATTTATGAAAGATTATTATAGAAATTCAATCATCGTGCAAGTTTATTTCTTATGAAGGACTTAGCAAAGATATAGTTTATATGAAAGATCCGTCCCAAGATTTAATAGAGGTGAGATTATTAATATATATGGGGAAGAATTTCGGAACAGGTCGAGTATTTTTTATCGAAAACCTAAGTCATATAAAGCTCGAACAGTATATACTACATGAAAGAGGTTATAACCAGTACTTGTTTATAAACTAGTTCAAAACGGCCGTTAATAAATATACATTTTTTGTAATATATATAATAATTCTAAAAATATACATATTGTTTTTTTATGTCATCGAATCGATAAATAAATATTTAAAGAATGACAAAAGAATGACACACTTTTAGTGAATAGAATCGACAGGTCATGGGTAGATCTGAGAAAACGCTTTGGAATGTATAAATGAAATATTTCTTAATTTTAATATAATAGTAGACCTCTTTTTATTATTAAATATATGTTTGAAATGTTTCGAAACTATTTTTAAAATATAACAATAAAAAGTTACAACTATATAGAAATTATTATGGATATTTAAAAAATATTTTGCTGTAAATTAGATGACAAATTGATACTTTTCAAATTTTTATTGTTTCATATCGGTAAAGGAGTAATATTTCAATTAAATTATATTCAAAAATCGAAGATACCTAATATATAACAATTAAAATGATAGATTAAAAAAATAATAAAAAAAATTACTTACTTTGCATTTCCTATAATCAATCCCTTAATTAAAATAAAAATTCCACTACATAATCAATTAAAAAAGTGTATAAAATAAATTTAATTATTATTTGGAATGTTAAAATGTCCGCACGTGTAGTATCCACAGGAAATGATAGAATATATTGAAGTGACCACCGTCGACTCGTGCGCAGGGTAGAGAGCGCCGCGACATTAGCGACGATCTCGTCATCAGCCGAATCAATAAGCAAATGTGCAAACTCGCTAAGATTCTTAACCGCATAGAAAAAACTTTGTTGTTCTTTATGATAGTTTTTTAAATAATATCATTGAGCCTCTCGGATAATATTTAAGATATAAGTACTTATTTATTCACCTATTGAAAGACTACTTTAAAAGTTCGTTTTAAGATTTTCAAACGTGAAACGCGGATATGTCATTGAAATGGAGTCTTGAAGGCTCATCTAATTGAACAAAATAATAAGTGTTGCTAAGCTTTATTGAAACAAACATTTATTTCATATATTAATGAGATCAGCAGTATTGACACAATTTAGTGATACGAGTATGTGATGTTAAAGCTCTACTCTTCAGAAATAAAAAATGTTACAAACAACACCATTTTTTCTTGGTATTATTTTATTTATTATATTATATTTATTATACTGGTTAGTTAAACTCATATCTTTCCTTTCATCCTTTCCATAACTGGAACAGGAACCTTGCCAAATCAGTAGACCATTTATTGTTCTTTATTTTAGGTTATGGCTATAAACTTATTTATATATGTATATACCATGTATAAAATTATATTTGTTAAGTTATATAATGTTATCGAATGGCTTAAGTTACTTTATATAATCTTAAATTAAACGTTTAACTTAAAAACTTTGTACCATATTTAGCTGAAGGACCCTAAACACTTTGTTCCTAACTGAGATAATTCGTGTACGAGACTAAAGTGTACGTAATTTACTT
This sequence comes from Dircenna loreta, assembly GCA_963555665.1. NCBI lineage: Eukaryota > Metazoa > Arthropoda > Insecta > Lepidoptera > Nymphalidae > Dircenna > Dircenna loreta. The sequence continues at coordinate 5,212,133 of OY743094.1, forward strand.
GTGTTAGAATGTATTTGTCTTATATGAGATTGCTTTTTCTCGAGGTCATCCTTGTATCCATGATTGAGGATTGTACCCGCGCTTCTTCTCTTCCTTTTACAAAGTGTGGCCTGATCAAAGTTGTTATTTATTTTATAACTAATATTGTGGATATTATTTTAAATTATTCTATACTTTGGGTATTTATATATGTTTTGAATTTGATGTAGGTATCTATATATATATTTATAGGCAAAGATTTTTGCATTAGAAAAATAAAATAAATCCGTCACTAATACCTGCCTGTCACGAAAGTGAGAGGGGATCTATGTGGGACCAACTGCCATTGGGTTGAAGCCCGGCAGTACGCTGCGGCAAGTATCCCCATCTGGGGTTCACTTGGGCCAGTGGTGTACTCCTTGATCAACTTTTACGATGGTCTGATTATGGCAATCCTTACTTTTTTCAAACTGACCACTACACAATTACCCCCCTCCGATTGATTTTGTTTCTAATTTTTTTGCCAGAGATTTAGTGATAAGCAGTCCTTTTCTCTTTTATATATATTCATTGATTTATTATTATATAATATTGTACATTGTTTTATTTAAAGAACTCCAACATTATTCAGTAGCTTAACATGATTAATTGATTATTTTTATGTTTATCTTTAAAGAAAGTAGATAGTATCAATTTATATTAAATTTGCTTTTAAGATACAGTATTCCCTTTGTCATAATCACAATCTATTGAACTTTATGTCGGCTAGCGTATCAATTAATATACGTTTATAAAAATATTATTTTATTCATTCAAAATAGTGATGAATCGAAATTAATCGCCAATTATTTTTTTTAAACACTCTATAACCTTCCGTATATATAAAAAGAACGATTATGAGTTAGTAACGTCTTTCGCAAATAACTCTACATAGAAGACAACGCTGTGTTTTACTTTTACAATTATATTTTTTATAAAACAATTTTTATTTTCAAAAACCTGCTTTCTTTCAAAATGTATCCAAAAAAGGGGAACACCTCTTGAATGTAATATAATTTTATTTGTGATTTTAGGCCTTTGAGGTTTCCTGGCCCGGCCGTGACCTCTGTTTTTTATTCAACAAGTATTCCTTGCTGGACCTTAGCAAGGAAAACATTCTTGTAACGCACCAAGGTGAAAGTGAAACTACGGATTATTTACATTCAGGTCTTCCTATATGTATTCTATTTTTAATTGATATATCATCTTATTTTGCTAACCGATAAGTTGTGGAGAATTTACTCATGAAGGAAATAATTTAATGTCATTGGTTTTTGCTATATATATTTTTGCTATTGCTATATATATATATATATATATATATATATATATATATATATTTATTTATTTAATTTTTTTCCACTTTGAATCATTCTCAGTGATCACTTATGTATGTCAAATAGAGGTGTCAGGAGGGCCTATTTTGATACCATACTTATCGAAATAAGCCCTTCTGCAAGAACACCTCTGAACTTAAAGTTAAAATTACGAGTCTCCAGTATCTGTCTACTTAATATAACATGGATTCGATTAGGGAATCGAAAATAAACCGATACGGGCAGGGGCCCGTATCGGTTTATTTTTCATTCTATATTTATTTAAATTAACATACATACACATAACAGAGCTAGATGCACAGGAAAAGTTTCTTCCCAGTTCCATTTATATGTATAATATGTGTAATGTTTTTCTTAATATTTAGTATTAAAATATCTTACAAACTGAAAATCGACAAAGGTTTTATAAGTATAAAGATGGAAACTATTATAAAGAAACAATAAAATGTTGTTATTAAGAAATTAACAGTTTTTTTAGTTTTATTTTACGATGGTATTATTTGAATTGAGTAAAAGACGATACAAAGACCGGGTAATAGAGCAGCGTTGAAAATAAAATATAAAATTGAAAATTTTATTGAATATTTGAATATCAGAAAAATGGTGACCATGAAATATGTGAAACAGTTTATGTCATTTTATTCACTAATACAGCGCATGTCACCCGGAAGTGTGACTGCACTATAGATAGATCACAAAATTTACTATTCTGATAACAAATGTCAATAGTTTTACTTTAGTTTATATTTCAAATAAATCTATAGGACGGTGTGCTTAATTTTATCAAATATCAACCACAATATTAATATAAGTACAAGAGTATTTTTCAGTACATTGTTTAATATGGCAATAATACTTCTATTTATTTAATGGAAAAATATTTACTTTTTCCGCGAAAATTCCACATAGACAAAAAATGAAAATAACTTTTGTGTTACTATAATAGTAACTGATTCGTTTTTGATTTTGTTTACGTAATATTTTTTCAAAATTATTTATATAGAATATAAGCTTTTCGTCAGGTAAATTTAGTACAAAGTGAGAAATAAAAGCAATTTATTTTTAACGGTTTTATTGCGAGTCGATATTGCGGAGTCTAGAATGTTGTTTGCTCTGGCGGTGCCGTCGGCTGATACGGATATAGTGTTTGCGGTTCCTCTGAAACAGAATGGATATTTTATTCTCTCACTTAATATATATTTGTGCTGTGAATGCGTAATAATAAATTATATACCTATACTAATATAATACAGCCTAAGTTTGTGTGCTGGAACGGTTCTTTAGAATTACTATTGGGATTTGAAAACATGATTTTGCAATCGATAGCTCATTTGTCATTGAATGTTGCTCGGTAATAAGCATAGCAATACACTACGACCTTTTACCACCACAAGTAGTGCCATTTCAAAAGCAGCCAGGGTTTGTTCGTTAGTTCTGAAGACCCATCCACAGCTAGTTATATATCAACGTTACTCTTAAATTGAGAAGCTTTTCATAGAGTACATTTTATTTAAATATAATTTAATGCTTATAATTGCAGTAACTACTGAGTAAGAAACTTCTTACTAAGAAACAAAGTTGGTATTAACCTCTTAAGACTGTATAGTATAGTAAACTCACCGACTGGTGCGACTCTTATTTCACGTGAAAGCAGGATAGGACCCAAAGTAGATGTCAGAACTGAACCCAATGTAGTCGTTAACAGAATAGCAATAATGATGATATTTGCATGCTGCGTCGCAATCCACTGATCCTGACTAGTTCCGTCGCTCCATAAGGAATCTGTGGCTACGCGAACTAAAACAGCCTGGAAAATAAAATGTAAATAGCGATTACTTTTATCACGGATCATTAATGTCAGAAATATTTATTTAAGCAACATTGAGTAATGACGATGTTTTTGAATGTAAATTAACTAAAAAGTTAGTGATGATCATAGTTTGTTTGAAAAAAAAGTGTTCTAAATCAAATTCATTGAAATATCGGGTAGTAAGATAATTCAAAGTTGGGCTACTAAGGCTTAAAAATTTAGTTTTTCCTTATGGTTTTCATTCATGATATATTTATTGAGAGATTATATACTTAATTCTAACTATGTTTTCTTTCAGTATTTAACCTATTTAAGAGCCAAGGATGTTAACTGTAGAGTAGAGATAAGAATTTTATGAGTTACAAGTAGTGATGTCAAGAGTCTATTAGAAATAAAATGAACACTTTTTAAGAATATGAATTTATCTATTTTATAAATACAGAAACAATTATATATATTTTTAGTATTAAAATGAAATTTCAGTGAAATTTGTTTAGATTGTCATTGTTACAGCCATATATTCATGTGTCCATTCAATTTATACTCTACAATATACGTATTTACACAATATTTTTAGTTTTTTTTACGTAACTAATTTGACGCTTGTCTACATTCCACCCGATGGTGAGTGAAAATGTAGTCGTAGGTGGTACGACGCATCAACCTAGTAGTAGCCTATTCACTCTTCGCTTGAAGACACCTACACTAAACTGTGTTCGAGGCTATGGAGTTAAGGGTTTACTTTGTGGGTTTGCTAAAAGGCGTGATTTCAATACACGATGGGCACGGCTGCCTTTTTTGGCACTGGCTGCACGTTAGCAATCTTCCAGGATTTAGGCACTATTCCAGTCTTTAAAGAGAGGCGATGAAGACGTGTCAATAAAGGAGACAACTCAGCTGCATATGTCTTGAACAGAATAGCTGGTATACCATCGGGATCACTGGTTTCATTCACATCTGGACGACACAATGCTTTCTATAACTCTTTGTTTGTGATGCAGATTTCAAGCATCAACATTCCGCACTGAGAAAGAAGTGCTGGGCTAGATGCAAATTCTTAGCAAAAAAAGAAGAAAATAAATTCGCTTTCTTTTTTTCTGCGTGAGCCAGAGTTCCATCCGGCTTCATCAGAGGTGGCAGTGAGGTTCGGCAGAAATTCGATTTGATCGCTTTGGCAAAGGACTAGAAAGTTCGACTGCTTGACGGCTTGTCTAAAAGCTTCCCGCTAATCTTAGCGATTCGTCTGAAAGATCCTTCCGTAATGCCTTTTTATAAGACTTAGCTTGGTTGAAGGCTATCTTCTTGGAACTTACATTCGGAGCTTTGCGGTCGCGAGCATCAGCCCAAGTAACATATGCCGAATTTTCAGCATGACCACATTCGGCATTGAATAATGGGCGAGTTTTCCCACCGATAAGCACATCAGCAAACGGAATGAAATACTCCATTGCCTAATGCACCCGATCGGGTATAGAATCCGCGCAACTCAACGGATCTTCAAAAGAGAAACAGACCTGCCACCTAGGATAAAATGCAATGAAGTGCCGCATCTCATCCCAAATTGCAAGACTTGTATTCCCATATTCGCCATGAGGTCCAAAATCCGGCTGGGGATAAGTTAATACAAATTTCACCAGATAGTGATAGGAAGTTCCCAAGGGAGAGGAAACTTCTACACGATACCTGTTCGGATCAGTTGTCAGTAGATGATGATGATGTATGTATGTGACTCCACATCCGGCACCCTTGTCGCTTGCCTCATCACCTGAATGAGGTCCAAAGAAAAAAGCAAAAGTTCCGCGCATCTCTTCCAGCGTGGTCTTTCCTCTGGTACGGAAACAGCCAGTTTTGATGACAAGCATTAAAGTCCCGCAGAAAGACGAGCGTCTCTGAAGTGAACCGATGCAGAGCCGTGTCAGCAGCCTCACAAATATATTCAAATAAGCGAGTTGTCTCCTGATCACCGCTGTATGAACGGTAAACACAGGAATACAGGATTTTTTTGTTTCCAGTATCTACTAAAGCCCATAGCACTGAAAAAATGGGGTCTTGAAATCGGCGGAGATGCAGAAAACAAGGGTCATTCAAGACATACACACAAACCCCGGCATGTGGGCTGAAATTATGCTCCAACGGGTAGTTAGGAAAATCAAGGTGTGCAGCGGTCAAAGGACTTTGTATCTGCGCCTCCGTCAAAAAGAGCAATTCGGCGTCTCTGTCTCTAGATGTGGACAGGTAAGATATTAGAGTGCGAGCCCCTGTTATTAGCGAGGTGCACTTTCAACGAGGAGGAGTGTAACCGCTGTATAAAAGTTTTACTCTTTTTGAAGTTTTACTCTTTTTGAAGATCATTGAATTAATAATACTTTATAACTAACTATATATAAATAAAACATCAACGTAATGTTAATGCGTCCTTATGTCACGTATACACTTTTGACGGAAATTATTTTAAATATTTCGAGAGAACTAATTCTTATATTTACCAATATTCGTATTGGGTACATCACTAGATATAAAGTCTTACTTCAATATTCCATGACGTACGCAGACTGTGTAAACGGCACGAACGCAAATTATTGAAGTTATATTATAAATTATATTAACAATTTATTCGCAGTGAAGTGGCGATCTCGATATGCTACAGGATCAGTAACAAAACTGATCTGAGAAACTACTTCTGATTTAAGTTTTAATACGAGTAAGTTTATAATCTAGAACGTTTAAAAATAAATGCACATAACTTCTTTATGAAAACTATAAACAACAAAGAGGAAACAAAGTTAGAAATATAATATTTTTTTAAAGTAAAAAACTGTTTTCCTTGTAAATCTCCAAGTTAGTGCTCTTTATATATAAACTTTTGCTATTTAGTTAGTTTGAAACTTCATCTGCAGTATTATAAGAGGAACAGATGTTCTGATTGCATAAGTTTCAACATGTTCACTTTGAGTTCACCATCCAAATCCAAATTTATGGAAATACTTTATCATTACGTATAAACTTTTATCCTTATCTGCGTTAAAAGAAGCCATGGCAGTAATTTCGACCGCGACCTTTTCTGGAACGTTTGAGTAATTTAGGAAATTTTCGTCATCATTTCTTTAGATCGCCCGAAATATTTATGATAATTTTTATATTACAATCGAATTTTATCATATATATATGAATACAATAAATTATACATTTTAAAACCAAGACGTATATTCTTTCAAAGTTTTAGTAGGTGGTAGAGGTTACCTGTAGGCATTTGACTGTAGCTCGTAAGGGCTTCCTCGGTCAGAATAGAACCATAGAACCCTCTCAGAGACGTTTCGCACAAAGTAGCCATTATAGCTATGTTTCGTATGGTGAGTGTAAGAGCCGGAAACCCAAACAACCACCTTTGCCTTCCCTTTATAACTCCTTTCATCCCATTCAATTTTTTAAGGATGGTAACGCATTCGCACCCAAAACAAATCTATTTATATTAAAACAGGTAACTAAAAAAAAGTATAACGTGCTTTGGGGACCCTCAAACTGATAAACTAGTAAATAGTATTTATAAGGGAGTTCGTTATATGAGTCGATTTCCGGACGTTTTTGATCATCAGTTCTCAAACAACTGTAAGTTGTAGTAACTAAATATCATTTCATCACCTAGTATTTTCATTTAAGTTTCGAACTGATTATGAAAATAAATAAAAAAATACAACTTTTTTATATCTCCTGATAGTAAATTAAAATTAATACTTTTAAACATATCTGAGTGTAAATAAATATAAACATAAAAAAGACTGACACTGATGTGATCCTATAAGAGTTTACAGCTAGGACCTTAAAAATATTGTAGATTATTTGAAGCCAACATTGCTAGTCAACGCGCCAGGTCAAAGTTGTAAGCTGTAGTTTATTTCTATTAAATTAAACACATAGAAAACAACCCGCTGTAGAGAATAATCCCTGTGTCACGAGGTTTTACAAACAGAAATAACGGAAGCAATGTACACTCAGATACGGAACACGGGTTTGTGGATCACGCAAACAACTGGTCCTCGCACGAATCGAACCCTTGACCTTTGACTCAGCAGTCAAGGTTACTAATCAGTAAACTAAGTGGCAAAAAATGTTATTTTATTATGTATATTAATCTATTTACCTAACAAAAAAAAACACTTACTGACTTATAAACGTGCAGTTCACGTAAATACCAGAGTTATTTATTTCTGACACGAGTTTCCTTAGCCTACGCATTTTTTTAAATATAGTCTTAAAATATTAGGAAAACAAATATCAAATACATTATCAATTGTTAATTTTTTTCATCGTAATCAAAGAAAAACCTGATTTATAGTATTCTAAATTGATATATAAATTATTGAGAATGGAGGAATAATAACATGTCTCCTCCAAATAAATTAATATTATAAAACAATAAATATCTTAAGTATTAAACCGACATTATTAGATATAGATGTGTTTGTGTGTTTGTTTATATAATTTGCTAAACACATTCGATCAAGAACCTACCTAAATAAACATAAATTTAACTAAGTTAATTACAGTACGTATTCAATGAGTTATAGTTAAATTGTGTAAATAATATTGTGTTAGGAGAAAATACACTTTTCGTATTATTAAGCAATTTAAAAGTTGTCGATAATGTTTTATTTATTAATTTAAAGTAAATGTACTCCATATAGTGTAACAACATTGACTGGGTAAAGCATACAATTATACGTGTTTAAAGTATTTAAAGATGCGAGCTCTCGTAAGAGCAAAGTGAATTAAACTGGAGAATGGTGGTTTTCCAGACTAATTATATTCGCTCGTTACTGAAAGGATCATTTAAATACCATAAATTTAATTTGTGCACTGACGTTTACTTATTGACTGTTTTAAATGGACGGCTCTCAATGGTAGCCATGATTAATTACCATCGCGTGTATAAACACGAGATATGATTACACCTTTGGTAAAATTTTACGTACATTTGTTATTAAATATTAATTTGTCTTATCTATTAAATGCGGTTTTCATTTTCTATCGTATTATTTTTAAGTTATTGCAATATTTAAAACAATTTATTTTCTTTTTTGGAAGCCTCTAGGGCAAATAACAACATAAATATTATTTAATACTTTGTAGACAAAATATAAGAAACAACAAACTCACCTCAACTATAGCTTTTGGCATCCAAGTAATAGCAATGAAAAGGCTCTCTTTTACAGTTAATTTGTTAGCTAGGGCTACTAGAAAAGCGGCTAGCATTCTAATAAACAGTGCTGAAAATATACAGGCTACAATTAGTCCAAACTCCCGTGCCGTAATCTGGGATACCTGTAAAAATAAAATAGATGAAACTGGTGTTGATATTGTAGATGTTCCGTGTACTTGTCAAAAAGTTTAATTTATGAATTGTTAATTAAGTAAGATCTCTGGGCTCTATACATCGCTCCACATTATATATGATATGAAAAGTTTTGTACCGGTCTTACTATTACAACTATTTTTTTTAATAATCTTATTTTGAAATACAAACTTATATTATAAATAAAATTATACGGAACATGACAAAAACATACAGCAATTATATAGACAAATAAGAATCGACAATGTAATAAAGTATTTTTTCGATATAGTTTCAAGATACTCCAAAAAACATTAACTAATACGAAACTATGAGTAAAAACACATCGAAACTGACTTATTGAGACTGGCGTTGTAATGTAGACCTGTATCGTTATTATTTATAATATAATGTTATGTATTCAACAAGAACTTTGAAACCTACTTGAATTTATTCGTATTACAGCAGATTAATAGTTTATATTTGCATGTAAATGACATCATAACAGGAACATCATAAAAGATGGACTATCAAATTTACACACCTAACATAAATTAATGAATTAGATTATTATTTTTATGCATTTCTGGTATCCAACAAATCTAGACCTTGCCAATGTTCATAGTTTTTCTTTCTAATTCGAGATAAGTAACAAATTATACGAAGCACATATTTTTGTATAACACTTACCTCAAAGAAATATCCACTTAAAGTAAAAAGCATTGGTTCAAATATTCTCCAAAGCAACTTATAAACTTCCGAAACAGGGTTATTATTAATTGGCCAGTCACGGCGCGCCCATCGAGTCGCCGCTGCGCCCGCGCATACCATTATAGCCACTCCAGCTTGAAAAGAAATATGAAAATTATCATTTTATTAGTAACTTGAATTAATTTATACATATGTATTTTTTTTGTTTAAACAAAATAATATAATACATATTCACATAATTTTAATTATAGTCTTATATAATTCTCATATTTTCTGAGCTTAATTAACGTATTTCATAACATTTTTGTAAGGCGATTTATTTACTTTAATCTTATGGACTCATGCACAATTCAGAGTCATACAATAGATATCGTAACAATTAAATGAATAATACTCCGCTCGTTGTTGATGCTTATTTGTTATTTTCAAAACAAAGCAGTCGTTTCGAATTAAATTGAAATGATTTCTGGAATTTATCAGACAAACCCGCCCGCATTACGTATTGTTATTAATTGGATGTAATTGAAATGAAGGTTATTAAAGTGTAGCACAGTTATTAATGAACACTTGCTCTTATGAAGAGCTTATCCATTTTAATAACTGCGGCAAAAACGTTACTAGATATGGACATTACAGCATTAAATGTCTGATGTAATAAAGGATATTCCAGTTTTGAATATTTCAGAACTATTGCAGGTGTGTGTGTGTGTGTGTATGTATGTGTGTGTGATCACGGAGTTGAAGTAATATAAAATCAAAATAAATAGTCATCCCGAAGGAACAATAAAGCGTTATTGTTCTGAATTAGCACATGTTACCATTTAATTAATTGTTTGTAATAAAATAGCCATGACCCGTACTTTGTCATTTCATTCAGTATAAAGTTTCGTGTGTGACTGACTCTTATAAAACATTGATTAATTTAAAATTGTAGTAAAGTTGTAAGACCATTAACAGAAAATAATCAATGATAATTAAAATGACATTTCATTAGATACCCGTTGTAACAATAAATAATATACTTTAGTGTAAAAGTAAAGGTAATTATGTAAGTGCAACCAATATATATGAATGTATTTTATACCTTAGGTGCAATATTCTAGCACGTAGACTTTACAAGCTGATACCTGCATATTGAAAAAGAAAAATTGCATACAAGAATAAATCTTTATATAACTATAGTTCTTCAAAAGTAACAAACTCATTGGAATATGAAATTGTGCAACGAGTCTTTGATTTATATAAAGTTTTCTCGTAAGGTAAATAATTGAGTTTCTTCGTTTATTATTTACTAAAAGCTGGATAGGAAAACTTTACCAATACCTAGCAATAAAAACCTTAAGTTTCTCAAAAATGTATATACTATTAGCCTCATAATTTATTGATAAAATAAACAGTCCACAAAATGTCGTCTTTTTATTACTTTGTTTAGTTGATTCTAGTTTTTTTATTACTTTGTTGAGTTGATTCTGAAATAAATTTTATACAGCCATAGTGCTATATTTTACTTTACACTACTAATGTGACCAATTTGATATATTTAGCTGTATGTAAAATTACGATTTTCATCTAACGTAACAATGACAATATGATATAAGATATACGTACATATGACATTATAACTTTTGACGTCACTATGATGTTAGTTTTATGTTACATTAATTCAATTGGTTATGTAAAATTAAGGTCACCCATTTAGTGGATATTTTAATGTTTTCAAGATTTGGGTTACTACGGAGTAATGTTATTTTTTATTTAATTATAAAACTTATTATTATTTGACAAATCTATTAGCTTCCATTTTCTAGCTATAAGTTGTATAGGAATATTTTGCTCCATTTTCAAGTCAAACTCAGTAGTAGAGCAGCATTGCCGGTATTCAATAAAATTCAATGAAGCCCTGATATCCGTTTATAATTAGAGGTAAGAGCGTCTACTTATAATAGACTCTCAATTTCAGACAAGAAATATAAGGGGCCTATTCAGAGAGATATAAAAATATGGCTATAATAATTTCCTGTTAAATAAAAGCTAAAAATGTTCATTCATACATTTTTAAATAAAATATTGTTTTTAGAGGAACCATATTGTTTTGACAGTATAAGACTACAAACAGCCTATATATAGCATTAAGTAACTTGAAATAGGATTTAGCAAACATATATTTTGTTGAGTTCTATTCGATCTTTATTACACCATGAAATAATTGTTTAATTTATTAGCAATGTTTTAAAAATAAATTATATGTGAGTATGAAATATTTAAGGATTTGTTTTAACTAAGTTGACTTTAAAAAAGAGTTACTGCTTCCATTATTTTGTGGGTAGTTAGAGATGGATTAGAGTCATCGAGTCTTTAGAGTCATTTGGACATTTTATTATTTTAGAGATGGGTCAGTGTTTGCTGGACCGGCTAGTTTAATATAAAAGAATGACTTATTCTTTTTCTGATCGGGACCTTCATAAAATAATAAATGTTCACGATATTGATAACAGTGTTAAATATAAATAAATATTTACTCTCTTATAAACTTCCAATTAAATCACTTTAGTTTCGTCTAAATAACCTAAAAGTAGCTTTCTGTCAAACTGTATCTTATTATTTTAGAAAATTTAATAAAATAACTAAATAGTAACATAATACAGACTTCTAAAAAGTATTTTTTATCCATTTATCTATTTATCTGCTGGTCTGTTTGTTTGTTCACAGAAAGTACAAGATGTATTGTGGTGATATTTGGTGTGATAATAAACATATAGTAGCATGTTATCGCAATTAGTTCAGGATGAATACAGAATGCTGTTTATTGCGCAAATTTCACTCATTTTCATCACAAAAATGTAATTTGGATTATAAGTACAGTAATAAAAAAATATTGGACAGATTTAATTTAGCCGTTGAATCAGTTAATTTTTGCTGTAAATATTAATCTAAATTTTAAAATCATAATTGCAACAAAACTGGAAATTTACAGAATTAATTTTATTGAAGGATTCATAAATAAACCTATTTATCGGAATTTAATATAAAAGAGAGTTATTGGTCAGGTATTCATTTTCTAAGCTATTTTTCAAATGTTGTATTAAAGAAATGTAATGTCAATTAAGGTCAAACGCAAGTGGAATAAGAATTATTAATATGTTGTTTAATAAAAATAGACTTGTCTCGTCAAACAGAGAACTACGTTTTGATGCGAGTTATTTTAAATCTGTTATATCATTTGAAGATTTCATTTCAATTATATGATATGATGGACATAATGAGGTACTATAAATATGAAAAGTTACCGGAAACTGTATTATATGACAAGTTGAAAGTTACCGGAAACTGTATTTTATGACAATTTACAATCTACCGGAAATTGTATTTTATTTTATTTAAAATAATTAAAATGTGATAAGGTTCAGCCTACATTAACAACCTTGTTAAATTAATATATTCATATATTCATATATAAATTACAAGAACATCTTATCTAAAGCGAAGGAACCCCTGATGTGAGACTTTCATGTTGATGAAGTTAAATAAATGTTTTGGTATTTTGAGAAATAATTCTAGAAATTTAAATTATATTATTTGTTAAAAGATAAAGCTCCACACCACAAATTTTATAATTGTACCTGTTGTTTATATTTTTGGGTATATAACCCAGCCCTAGCAATAATTCGTGTAAGTTTTTTTACAAATGAAAATGCATATTTTTTCGAAGTGGTAATGTAGTGTTAATAAAATTAATAGCACATATTTCGAGTAAAATAACCTTTAATTAACTCCTACTATTATTTACTTGTTTAATATGTCTGATTACGAATAAATAGATTTAAGCACTACTTCCATGGAATTTGAAATTTTGCCTATGTTCGCTCCAGAAATTAGTTGAGAGACTCAATTTCGGCATGTCGCTTAGAACAGGCCATGTCCTCTGAAACTGAGCATAATTTGCAAGTCTCATAAGTCCACAGAGGCTCGACGAGGGTCAGAATTCAGATCCAATACGATCGGTAGGTTGGCATCGAGCCAGGCTTGAGTAATACACGCCCTGCGACCAAGTCAGGGGAACATTAGATAAAGGGTGGATTTCCACTTAAAAGGTGGCTTTTGAGAGAATTAATAGCAGGATCTAAGGCGATCCTTTCAGATACTTTGAAAGTCTTCAATTTAATTTCACAAATGAAGCCCTGTGACTTCTTATAAAGACGCCCCCACCGAAGTGAGACTGACACCTGCAGAGGATCACGATTCACCTTGTCGACCACTTTTATAGCTATCCTCTGCTTTGCTCCCAGTGTACAGTTTCTCACGATACTTATAGCAGTAATTTTCAATAATGTTTTTTTTTATTTCTGTGAATTTTACCTGTGAATTGAGCGAAAAGAGCTTTGATCGCTCCACTGTCCTTTCCTACAGTTGTTTGGATTCATTGTGAGTATTTTCTGTATATGAACTATAAGTACAGAGTTTCAGGTTAGACAGATTATAATAGTTCTAAACGGAAATCTTCCTTGCTAGATATATAATTTTTAATATGCTCATGGGGTTTCAGTGAATTCTAGATTTGACGCCATTAGCAACCTTTTTAGTTCAAAGCAAGGCTATCACCGCAATCCTGTTTACCATAACATCACATTCCAAACATCAATTTAATAATACCCACAAAAATAAATGTTCTTCAAAGCGTTTAGCTTAATAAACGCGTAACTAATACAAATTTTTCAAAAAGGAAAAATGCTTTTGGCCGGACTAGTTATAAATCTATCCAATGTAATGTGTCAGATAGTTTTTTACTTACATGTACCACCCCATCCGTAATATCCGCCCACATATGTGATGAAGAGACCGCCAGCCAAGATAAGAAGACTGCGGATAGTTGGAGCATAAATATCTTTATGGTCCGGAACGTAATCTAGGAATATTGCTGAGACAACTCCCAGGCCAATACCAACAAAAATCGCTAACAACGCCTGTAAAAATACAAATTTGTTCAATAAAACTGAAACATTATAGCACTGAAGGTAATTTAATTAAAAAAAGTAAATTAACAAATTATTGGATAAATCATTACAACTTAATAAATATTTTGAATAAACATATTGAAGGAATAAACCTACTTAATTGGTGATATAATAAAGGTGCAGAAATCTAGTCAGTTTAAGGATTCTAGTCAGCTTATATATTTAATCCTCATTGAAATAATGTCGAATCTATGTGGTGTAAAATGTAGCCATTCTCACGGATTGTACAGTAATTCCATTTGTGGGATGACGCGCAATCTCGAGTCTTAATAGTAAATATTTACGTTTCATATCCGCCTTGATTATTGCCATACTGAACGCGTTAATGGTCGCAGTATGTGAAAATTTATAGTGCCAATAAATAATTTTACATTACAACGAGGAGAAAATCATGTCTGTTTAATCTGTATGAATAAATATCAATTATCTGTGTAATTGTAACAGTTTATGTCTTATCCATAAATGATTAACAAATGTTCAATTTTATATATTCATCGACTGATAGTACGGAATATTGGAAACCGGAAAATTTTTGCTTCGATAATATATAATTCAATTTTGCGAACGCTGAACGAGGATGACGGGAATTTCAATCGAGGTTGGATTCATGATATTATATTAAAAGCAGTAAAGAGACTCTGGCTACTAATAACACCCTACTAGTACTTTGCTCGTAAAAGTAACCTGTTTAGTTTACTTGTGGGTATTTGAAGTAAGAGTGATATTGAAACTAACCTTTATTACTCGATACACGAGAGGTGACGAGTAGAACATGGCGCTATTGATAATTCCAAACATTCCTTCGGTGAACGCTGTGTCTAATCCACCGGCATTGGCAACCAGTAACGCAATTTGATTTTTTAAACCAAGTCCCCTTTTACTTAGTGCAATAGTTGTTGGTACAACGATTGCTGGAGATACTGAAGATAATATAGCGCCCATATGTAAGCCTAGTTAAGAATGTACAATATATATATATATATATTAAGAAATAACTATAACATTTATAGAAAATTCACCAACTTTTTTATAAATTTTTTAACACTTGTTTCAGTACAAAAATGTTTTATCAAATGGGTTAGAGATAAGCGGTGAAAAAAAAAGCTTTACTCCTTATCGTATCGACTCAAATAACTAAATACCTTTCACGTAGCATAATAATTGTAACTTTAATAGTTAGCTATTCACATAAATATCTCTTATCTCTCGAACACCCATTACAAAGAGCTATTAAGTTATAATGATACTAACCCCAGTACCAGGAGAACCCCAGAAAAGAGTGAGTGAGGACGGCGCTAGATAGACACTCGACAATCCAAGGGAGAGTCGCCAATGTGAAAACTTTCATCGAGTTACTTTTTATATATTGCCAGTTCCATGTAAGTGGACCTTTTGTTAATATTATAACGGGGTAAATTCTCCTGAAATGTCATTGTTATATGATAGATATTTTGTGGTAATTTGAGGTAATCAGTGACTTACTAATTTCAATTGAACCGTCATTACTTGTTTATTATAACTATTTATATTGTATAATATTGTATAATTGTAAATAATTTATAGGTAAATTGAACTGAATTATTTCAATTATAGTCAATAATTTAGTAAGGTACCTTAGATGAAAATCTATCGAATCTGCAATGGGATGCTGCAGGAAATTTGTCGAACTAAAGTTTCTCCACAATACCCCTGTTAAAGTCATCCCAATGACCGGATTTAGTGTTGTATATCTTTCCAACGTATGTCCACAAACGTAACCAGAAATAACTAATGCACTCATTACAAACAAGTACCCCCCAGGTAGCACGTCTTCTTTAAACAGAAACCAAGACGATCCCCAAAGTAATATTCCTGAAATAAACAAACGTTGTCGACATGGACATACCATCC
This sequence comes from Dircenna loreta, assembly GCA_963555665.1. Classification (NCBI taxonomy): domain Eukaryota; kingdom Metazoa; phylum Arthropoda; class Insecta; order Lepidoptera; family Nymphalidae; genus Dircenna; species Dircenna loreta. Next base: position 5,228,240 of record OY743094.1, read on the forward strand.
ATTAAGTTATTGGATTGCTAATAGCTCATCGATATATCGATAACAATAAGTGACTACCTCATACGATAAGTCGTTCTTAGTAAAGATATTAGATTAATATTTATTTTAATTATGTACATAAATAGAGCATAGACTCTTTTAAATAAATATTCAATTAAATATTAATCGATACGGACAGGAATTCCAACCCGCGACCTCTGGAAACCCGTTCCGTCGGTCTACTAATTGAGATACTGTATCGCTTCCGAATTTGATAAATTCGTAATTCGATATGAAATCATGTTTATCGGGATTGTGGCAACATTTTATTAGGCTCCTTTTGAAAATTCTAATCAATGTAGAAACATTTATTAGGAACTTTGCAGTATAGATTAACATTGACAAGATGGCTGGATGACTCCAGAGGTTGCAGCCATGTATAATATGTATAACGGGATGGTGGGACGACTCCAGAGGTTGCAGGTTAAAGTTGCAGCTGTTCTTATCATTGCCTGTATCGATTAATTTTGAATTCTACATTCAATTAAAACAATATTTAAAGGTATCTATAAATATTACTGCTTTGTCTGTAAGGTACTTTAAATTGGTTCAAAGCAAATGAATTTTGAATAGAGATTTAAAAAATATATAAAAAAATACTTCATTTTACGCACCAATTGTTAAGACCCCTATGTACTGTTTAAATTCAGACACAAAGGGAAACGCAGGACACCACATCATACAAAAAGTTTTGCCTTTATTTTTCGGGCTCTGATTTCTAAAATATAATTGTTGGTTAAAGCTCACAGTTACGCAGTACTTTATGTTAATAGAATTAAAAAAAGTTTACTTACTCACGTTTTGGAGAAGCTAATATTAAATCTTACAACTGAAGATTTGTTTTCAGGGCTGTTAGTATTATCTGTAATATTATACATCCCATAAAATAAGATTTCTGGATATTTCAAAAGATTATTTAGTATATTATTTTTATTTGACTTTTGTAAAAATATTATGCTGGTGTTATATAATCAATCTTACTTTTATACAAATGAATAAACAAATATAGCTTTTCAAAGATTGCATTAAAAACAAATATTTTACTTACCAATATTGCAACGGTTCGCCATTACTGTATATTCATTCGGAATATTGTTTTTTATATTAGATCACGATCAGAGAGTGACATTCGTGTTGTTTTTAACAAACGGCCACTTTGTCTTCTATTTTGAAACTGTATGTTCTCAATTATAGTTCCTTTAACAATGAATTTCTTCGCATGCGCACTGCACTCAATTGATGTAATAGAAAACAAATTTATTACTGGACGTCAAATAATTGTCGAAGAATAATGCACGCCCACATATGGTGGAGTTTGAAAATAATTCATCGAGTTTTGTTCAACAATGACGACGGATCAGAAACGTATGTGTTATTGATAACGTACCGGTGGTTATTGTATAGCAGAGTTTACACTGAAGTTATTTTATAAATAAATATTCTATTCTTTGTTCGACTATATTGTTTTACTGTCGTTATTCGTTCGGAACTGACAACTAAATAACGTAACACTATATATTTATACTAAATAATGTGTTTTTATGTGTATTTTTTTAAAATTTATTCAATAAACGAGATACCAGTTATAATATTTTAAACAAACTATCCTCAAAGGTGTTCAATAACTGGTCCATTTTAGAGCAATCGACTTGGCTCTAATTCAATTCGGATCTTTATTTTTAGTTATCTGGGACAGTAAACCTTGTAATGACTATCTTAAACAACTTCTTGAGACTTATGCAACTAGAAGCATCCCTAAAAACATATTCTATATTTATAACGTACTGGCATGAGAGTAGTAGCACTTTGAAGGTTGACGAAGATATAACGTTCCATATAAAAGAGCTTAGCTATGTGAATGGGTAGACATTGATACACGAATAAAAGAATCTCATTCCGCGGGTAAACAATCACGAACAGTCCACAGCTCCTTTCACGCTAGACCAACTTCAACCGACTTTTAAGAGCGGGCAATTTACATTACACTGGGCGGATACTAGTTGCTCATTAAGTATGAACGCCGTCATCAAGACGCTTCTTTACCGGGAAAAACCAAGCTTAACAAGTGGCACTCTCCACAAATAAATACTCCGCGAGTTGCTTTTGAGATTTCACAGCGACAAAGTGCATATAAATTGCCCTGTGAGATTGAAGCGGAAGACATAAAAAGAATAGCGGAACCTGAATGACTAGCTCAGGGCTTTCGACGCTTGAATCTACAGGTTCTATGAAAGAGCATTGAAAAAGGTATACTTGAAAAATGGAACGCATTACCGTATAAAAGATTTCTATTAAGAGTTATTCTTTATATATAGCCACTCCTGCGAAATGCAGTGCTGTTTTAAAATAGTTTTTCAGGGTATAAATAGTCTTGTAAGACGTTTTCTAATGACGTCCACATGTCTGTGTCATTAAAAATAATTATTCTGATTTTTCTAATAGTTGAAGGTTTTATAAATATTATTTATGTTTATAACGCATAAGTCAAGTTAAAACCAACTTAACCTTTTGTCAACATTCATGCACGAGTTAACATTTTATATTTTTGAAGTATATATCAAAATATATATAAATATAATATCATATATAATATAAATGACTGTTGAAAGCATTTAGACTGAACTTTTTACAAAATCACTCAAGTTGTTATGTTTTTATATTAGAGCTGTTTCTGGTATAACGTGAATATAATCGGAAGTTGATTTAAATATTTTAAAATTGAAGCCAATATTTACAAAATTGCATAAACATTACATACAAGTCTGTTTCTCAGTGTTATAATAAGTAGTTTCCCACAAACATATTTTTTTTTTTCTATATCAAAATTTGCGTCAGCATCAATTTTAAATATTTTTTTCCTTTAGTATTTAAAATTTTGTAATTACCTAAGTTTCTGCGATCGGATGAATATTTATAATAATCCGTTTATGGACTGAACAACCATTCATGACGTTGAAATTCGAATGTGGATGTGTGCTGAATGACTGAGCAAGTTACAAACAATCATAAGACTTTAATGAAAATACACTCATTCACGTCTGCCTTCATTCAAATCAAGATGTATGCATGGAATATTTAGCCAAAGTCAGTATGAAGTACGACTTCAGTCTTCACCATAGAGTGGAGGTAGCAAGAGGGAAGTCTGGGACACCCCTTATATTTGTAACACATATAAATATTATTATCCTTTTTATAAAAACGAATCATTTCTTATTTTATTATTCGTATCGTTCGTACATACACAGTAATAATTCGTAGATATGGGTATAGTTGCAGTAGTTGGTATACCTCTAGCACTGTTTAAGGCACTATGGCTAATAAGCATACTCGACATATAAAATATACGATGGTGTGTAGACTAGAGAATACCAGAGGAGCTGACGGAGGGAGGGTTCACGGTTGTCGTTTGTAAGAAGGTGGTATTACCCCGGTCAATTAGTTAGTTGGTAGAAATGCTAGAATTAAAAATGATGAGAGAAAAATGATTGAAAGATATCATGATGATCAATTAAATAAACTAAAATATTATGTTTTAAATTATTATATTACGTACTACTTGCTTCTTATATTACACACACGTACACATTTGAAGACATCTCACAACATAAATACTTGACATTTTTATAGACCCTTAGTGACGTTTTAATTTAGAGATTTTTTTTTTCATAAAACAAACGCCGGTCTGCGGAAAATCTGCTGATGCTGAAAAATAAAAAATATTACAATATATCTTAATGGGTTATTGTATATTTGACTGATATATGATCTACGTACGATACGATATGGTGTTATGGGAAGGAATGAATGCCATGTAACAAGAATGATAGATATTTATATGAAAGGTGATGTGAGTGGAAGTGGACCAACTGTAGAGATGATGGCGGGGAGGCAGGAATGTAAGAGAAGAACATATTGTGGCGACCTCACAAATAGTGAGAAAAGGGTAGTGCGGAGATGAAGATACTGCTATTTTTATATTAAAGTGTACGATTATATATAATATGAAATATTTATTGTACGTTTTTTTAAATTAAACCTCTTATAGCACCTCTTGAAGAGTGGTACGTATTATTAAATAGATTATAAACTTAAATGTTAAATGTCTATATACAGGTATGCAGTCATAATAAATAAAATGTATATTAATTCAAATAAAATGTATACAAAATTTCTATATTTAATTAATTGATAATGTACAGCTTTTAGATACCATATAAAAAAAGCAAATAACTTTGTATGAAAAAAAAATCCAAACAAACAGATTAACAATATATCTGAGAAACAGATTATTAAATATTTCCTTTTTTACATTAAATTTACTTCAATTTTAAACATGATTAACAACTATTTAGAAGAAGTATCAAAAAGTCACGCCATTTAGTCTCTTCATATATATCTATATAAATAACAACACGTTATCTTTACCATTTTAGAACTTGACTAAGGTCGTTATACTTATTTAAATAACCTATCAATTGTGTACTAGTTCTTAAAAAAAATACGATAAAAACCGGCATCTACTTACCTTGATAAATAACTGAACAAGTAATAAAACATAATATTATAAAGTTATTTATTAATTATATAAACTATAATAATATTAGATTTTTAATAATGTTTTAATTATATAAAGAAGTAATTTAGATATCTTATTATTTATCTGCTAAGGTAAACCATGTGAGGTGAAGCTGGTAGGGATACTAGCAAATACTGAGTGTTGGTAGAAATCTAAGTCGTTAATCTAAATCGTTTCCGCGGGGCTTGTGCTATTAGTACTGCACTCAGTAGGAATGCATTGTAAAGTTCAGCTGTAAGACTTAAATCTCATAAAAAAGTGATTTCTTAATTATTTATGTATATATTGTCATTTTTTTATTAGTGTGTATTGCCATACTGTTAGAAAACTTTAAATATTTGGCGGATTGTTTCAAATAGATACATTTATAGCAGTAAGTTTTTTTGCTATAATATTTATGTAAGGCGACCTTGTAGCTGGCACCCTGGCGTGTTGTTTAAATAAATGCAACAGCTTCGTGATGTTGTGTATCTTTAATATTTCTAAAGATGAAATACTAAAGATGGCCACATTAACAATGGCCATTGTTATTGTTACAATTTGGATCCTATTATTTTGTTAATAACAATCGCATATCCGCCATTTGACATATATTTTATTGTATTTATATTGAATTACAATGATGATGACGAATGATATGGGGTTTTAAATAATACAGGATTTTAGTTAATTGCAAAGTGGGTATTACTTTAAAAGCTTGTTTTTCGTTTCGTTCTTTCGATTCTGACATTTTAATGTTACTTTATATTGCAAATCTAGAAATGTTCGAGAACAGCTTACAAGATGTCGCCTCCGACCAGGTAAAGACAAGATATATAAAATGCTACATTCATCAAGGTGGATACTACAAATAAGTAACTAATTTTTTTGCCGAAGAAGAAGAAGAACAAGTGGTTGTAATTCTTAATATATATTATATAATAATATACTGTTTTTTAATAAAATTACCAATGCTCTAGAAGAGTTGTCATGGTTACCTAAGTGATTTCAAAGTCCACATAAAGTATTTTATATTCTTTACTATACTTAAGTATTCTAAATTATCTAAACTGCTTGAAATTATTAAGCCTGTTTGAAAATTCTACTCACAAACGCAATTTAACACCCGCGTCCCTCACTGACTCGCTATCATTCACTTAATGTATCATAACACGTATCTAAGAAGACGGAAAATTTCTTTAATGTACGGTGTAGGTACTTCCGGTGATAGGAGCAATCGTTAAAATATCTTGCGAAATAATGTCATATCTTTTAAAGATTGCTTCCAATAAAAATAATATGATTTGTGATTTTGTTGAACTATGATTTCTTTAAATGTTAGTTATTAGAAATCAATATACTTGTTATGGCGTTCTCAATACCCACCTCCCCGCCCCTCCCTCTCCCTCAACTTATATTATAAGCTATTATAACTTCCCATTTAAGACCAAATATATTAAATTTTATTGTAATTGGGCTTCAAATCATTTTTTTCCTGTGAAGTGAGAAATTTTCCAGGGTAAAAAGCTTAAGCTGACTTAGTTGATAAATCCCACTTAATTTTATTATTAAACTTTGCAAATTTTAATAACAAAAATAAAGTTTGAAGTTATTGCATGTAATAATAATTGTGGCTAATCTAGTTATAATATATCTATGTTTGTATTGGCACTAATCTTGAACCTGTTAACTAGAATGGCAAAATATACGATGACATTCCAATTTGTATTCTTCTCGGGAATAAATTGAAATACAGTTTGGGATAATCTATTCTATAGTAAGATTGTTAGGAGTCACGACGCTGGAACACGTTTCGTGGCAGAACAATTTATGGGTGACCTGACTGTTCTTCGGGTATGTCGTAGAAATAGAATTTTGCGACGTCATTAACTAATATTTAAAATGACATGGAATTCTAGCGATCAGCTTTAGTTACAACTTAGCAGTTTACGTACATGTTATTTTCTTTTGTAAAATATACATAATGAATGTGTATGAATTACTCTTGTTCAGAATTTTTCATAGTGATTCCTCTTTAACTTGTTAAAATATTTGAAATTATCTATAACGTTTTACATTATAAAAGCTAAAACTATTTCTGTATTTCTTTTTCGATAAATGAATGAATCAGTGAATTGGAGAAGATATTTTTAAATAAAATGGTTACGGCAATTTTTAGTTAAAGTATTAGAATAGCAACATGAAGAAGTTAGGAAATAGAGTCACAATGTATCACACTGAGGGATTAAGCGACGGAGGATTTTCAAGGAAGAACTGAACGAGAAAAGCCATTAATTTTCTTCAGTGCTTTACAAATTACAAGAGATGTTGAGATGTCGTTTAACTAAACTGCATAAAAAATAGCTGACGAGACGAGAGACGAGAACAGTTTTATATTTGATTAATATGTGAGGTAGAATTAAATTTCTTAGATATAAAATATATGTGCTTTAATTTTATGCAATTATAGTATTTAATAATCGATACAATGAACTCATTGTATCGATTATTTAAACGGTGTCAAAATTAGATATCTTAATAATATTATTGAGAATAAATAGTTTTTAAATATTTTCAAAGTTTGTAACATATTCGAGCTGCTCTTCTTTGTGAGAGCCGAGCTCTCCTTGCAATGTCTGAGGTGGTACTTCAGAATACTGATTCAGTCGTCATAAGTGTAAAATTTATAAGAATTCAGTTTGAATTAGGTATATATAAATATATTAGTACAGATACGGTAATATTCTCTACTAACTTAAATTACTCTGGTTTAAAGCATGAATTACTAAAAATTACCTTAAAGTCGTCATTTGAAGGCATCAAAGCAATTTAAGATGGCGTTAAGTGGTTTCAGATAAGTGCTGTGAAGTCGAGCATTGATGAATATTATTCTTTTGCTGAATGTAAATTGCCGAGGAGAGCACTCAGCACTCGTTGACTACAAGCTCTCGCAGCGGCTTATTACACCATAGACAGATAATTACAATGACGGTTAAATGATTTCTCTCCTCATATATGACAACATTGCTAAATAGGTTTCCATTTAAAAATATTTACTTAAATGTTATTTTTGAATTAATGTTAAATGGATTCATTTGCGCTGTGACAAGAAGTATTTTGTGTCAATATATTAGTATGAAAAATGCATTATCTCAAAACGTGCCTAGATTATTGGAGAAGTATTCTCGTTGTTCTTTGATAATGCAAGAAAGTAAGCACGGGTCTCATTAGCTTTCATTACTGTTTGACTACCTATTTTTAATGGATAAGAAGCCACAAAAAATCTCCCTTGAATTTTTTTTATTTTATTAATTAATTAATTTATTTGTTTAAATCTTTTCCACTTTCAATCATTCTCAGTGATCACTTGTGTACGTCAAATAGAGGTGTCAGGAGCCTATTTCGATACCAAACTTATCGAAATAAGCCCTTCTGCAAGAACACCTCTGAACTTAAAGTTAAAATTACGAGGGTTCCAAACGCGCATGGTTTGAGAAAAACCACACAACAAACTCAGCCGGGTGTTTTTTTATTGTGATCACTGTTTCACAATTGTCAATATAAGTAAAATTAGCAATTTACGAACAACTAGATCCATCGCAATAGCCCAATAATTAGGCCTAATAATTTAAGAAATAAAAGAAATTAAGACACAAAAACCGTTGCCAGCAACACGACCAGTCACCGCAAGCAGCACCCGTTCACGAGCATAACGCAGGGGTCAGCCATCACCTCCTTCGCCATATTTGAGGGAGGGAGGGCGACCCCCAACACTACCGCAAGTAATGACTTCTAAGTGGTTTGATGCGGCCAGTTGATCAAACAAAAGTAACTAAAAACGTCAAACAAATTGAACAAGTTACTAGTTTATCGCTACAATACAATTTATTCCCAGGACATACCGTCGTTAATGTAATCCTTTACACTATGATAGGATTTTTTTTATCAAATTTCTTTTAATGTATACTTTAAATTAATTTTTAAATTTATTAAAATTTATTTATTTATTTTTAAATTTATTAAATTGGATTATTTATAAATAGATTTGAAGTTTTCAGGAAAAAATAAGCTAAGAAAGATTTCTCATATAAAAACATGATTAGAAAAAAAAATGCCTCACTCTATCTTGGAGGCGGCTCGCGATTGGACTCTAATGATGGATACGTATGAGAAACAGTATAGAATTCCTGAGGATATTGTTGTCTCGTCATCCAGACCGGACATATTACTGTACTCTAGACAGTTAAAGCGCGTGATACTTGTGGAGCTTACTATTCCGTGGGAAACTAACATCCCCAGAGATCACACAATTAAAGACCAACGAACTGACCAGGAATAGGTATATAGTTAATTTGTACTCGGTAGAAGTGGGAGCTAGAGGTGTAACAGCGAAATCTCTCTATAACCTACTTAAAGATCTTGGCCTCTAGAACTATCATCAGTTCATTTCTAGAACGTACCTCAAAGGCGGCATTGATAGGTTCATTCCAAATTTGGTTAGGTAGGGAGAGGAGCGCAACCAGTTGAGGTGAGCGTGAATGCGCGTTTTAAAGGAGCCCCTTAAACCTACACCTGGGTCGCAAGTCCCAGGGGCTGTTAGCACTCCTCTCCCCCTGCAACGCGATGGCCCCGGCACCCCCACGATGAGTCCATGGAGTGCTAAGAAGCTTCGTTTCTGATTAATAAATAATGTAAACTTTTGTAGGAATAATTACTGTGGGCTTACATTCCTACTTACCTAAGGTTTTAGCATTATATTGTTTATTTATTTTTGTAATTTATTATTATAAAGTTTTATTTTTGTCACAGTTTTATTAAATAGTTTAATATGATTGTGGACTGGTACGAAGGGAAGGCAAGCTCAATAAAACTCAAAAAATATATTTAAATATTAATAAAATAAAAACCAAAAATAAATTATATATGTTAGCTTAAACTGTCGTTGAAAAATGTGCGCTTAGTAAAAAATAAAAATATGCATTTAATGAAGTAGTATTAAGGCCAGTTCCATATTAGCTATATATTTTAAATTGAAGTAATTGACCCAATTTATTATGTGGTACTCGAAATGATGGTTTTTTAAAATGTTTTTTTTTGTTTGTATACAAAAAGTATTTATATATTTGTCAAAACATATTTGTATAAATAATAATAAGTATCGATAGGAATAATTTAGTATTTTATATTAAGTGTTACATTTGAGTAATCTCTTACAACTGCCTCAATAAAAATGTAAATTATATAGTCTGAAATCAAATGATTGACAATCTGGTGACACATTAGACTCCACTATGTTGAAACATTTACAATAACGCGTATTTACAATTACTGTACGCGTTGAAACAAATGGACATAACATAATATTTTGATAATTATGCTGCTACATAAAATATAAATTCAAATTGAAATATTTAAATTTATTGTAAGCCTTGTTATTATTTTAAATGACGAGGATGACAAGTCTGATTTTAAATACTTGACGCTAAAAAAACGGAGTTAGTTAAAAGGGGATCTGGGTGTTATAGATGCCTTGGAGCTCAACGTTTCAGGTTGTTTTGTTGAATTAACACTTGACCCAGTTATAATTTAAAAAAACGCTTATGCCGTCTTTTTCTGCTGATCTGCTGTTCTTTTCTATTTCATTATGAGATCAATATTAACATATCTGATCGATTCGAAATATCATGTAACTTCAAAGTCTTATATTTATAAAGATACAGTTATTGTCAAATTTGAATTGCATATAGTTTTTTGATTAAAGAACATTGAAAATAATCTGTATTTAAAGTATTACACAAGTATTCATCTTAAAAACAAATATATTATTCAAGGGTTTAGTGATGCTAAGAAATGTACAAAAAAAAATAAAGTATGAAATTTTATTGCAAGAAAATTACTTTTTTGTACAAAAAGTTATAACATAGTGTCAAATTTCAAGTGTATGTTACAGTGAGTTTTAAGGTTTATATTCGGGAAATGATTTAATTACTTTAAAGTGTTTATTTTCACTTCAAACCGACTTTTAATAAGTATTTGTAAAACGAACACTCGAAAGCTCGTTTGAACCATTTATTTAGGAAACTACTTAAATAGGAGGTTCTAGCTTAAACAAACTTAAGGTACCTTATTCAAACGTACTTTTAAAATTGATTTTGGTTTTATTTATATATTAAATAGAAAAAGTATAAATTTCAGATATAATGAAAAAATAAAATGAAAATAACTTATATTTGTTAACAGTTTATCCTTTTTTTTTCAATATTTAAACTTGCTAATTTGTCAAGAACCTCCAGAGTGGGTAAAACCCTACTTGCCCAAATTTGCCTTCTGGGGCTGTTTGGCAACAATCTTATTCCCATCGTATAAGCGGTTTTCCTCTTCCTCTTTATCCCTCTCCATCTCTCATCTGTGAGCGCTTCACGCCCTGCCCATTTCCACTTCAGCTTTTGTGATAGCTCAAGGTATTTGTGGCTTTCGTAATTGCTCCCATTCTGGTGTGCCTTATTAGATTCTCAATTTAGGAGGGTATACATCGTCCTTAATTGCCCTAGTTAAACTTCTTCATGATGGTATCTTGAATCGCAATGAATACTATTGGAGATACTGGGTTCCATGTCTCACTCCTCTCTTTATGGGGAAGCTTGAGCCACATTTGTTTAATGGTTTTATTTCAGATATATATTGATAGTATTAATAATGACCGACATTTCGCTTCTTCGACAATTCAATACTTACAATGGAGTGAATGAGTTTGTTCGTTATTCGTTTTCTAGTAAATTATTTAAAAATATTTTGTTTCATATATGCATTTGGAAATAAAGATTTTTATTCTAGATATAATAAATGTTTAGGACCCTTAGTCACCTATTACGACACCTATCGGCATCAAGGGTGGTCGCTTTCTTACCCACTTGCTTAATAAAAAAGGTTAAATAATAAAATATATGTAATAATAAAATATTATTATTATAATATCAGCCATTATGAGTCTACTGTTGGACAAAGCCCGCAATGACCTGCACTGCGACCGGTCAGAGCTGTCTGCATCCTGCGCTCTTACTCTACCCCTTTCGCAACTAAAATATAATTAACCAGCTGTTATATGGATATACTGTGACGTATATTATATTTGCAGCGATAGACTAAAGATAGATAAAGGCTTTCTCTTGAACTTTTGAAGTTGATGCTAGTATTTAGGTCTTGGTTAACCAAATACTAGCATCACCTTCAAAACAAGATATGAAATATGATGAATTGAGTACATATTATTTTAATATTAAGCAGTGTAGAAAAATGGTTTAAATAAAAAAAATATTTATTTATTCTTTATAGTCCAATAAAAAATGTATAATGGGCGGACTTAATGCTTCAAAGCATTTTCTACCATTCAACCCGAAAACGAGTACAGTCATGTAGGTACGAGATAAAAAAATATGCACTATGGAAATATTACTTACGTGGTAAGAAAACGAATACCAGACCACTCATCACCTTCTTCTATAGTCAACTATGAACAACCTCTTCTGTACCATATATGGGTTATATTGAAATTATCCGTTTGCTTATAAAATAGGATTGAGGGCTTTAAGTTTGAATTACTGCGCAAAAACCTATAAATGATTCATCGTTTTTATTATAATATTAAAGTGTATGGTGAATAAAAGAGTAAAAATTCAAAAAAAATCAATAATTAATAACGTTAACTATATCCGACATATTTATAAGGATTTTAAAACAAAGCTGTACACTTAATGGATATCGGAGGTTATATTTATGAAGTATGGTTTAATACATTTCCGGACTGTAATTCCGAATAAATGGATATTTTTAATTGAGTAAAGCTCAATCACACACATCTTTGATGAAATTCTATTTGAGAACAAACTTATTACTTTTTTACAATTAGCAACGAAGTGCTTTAAATTTTTTACGGCAATATTATTAAATTACAACATTTGCAATATTTGGGCCGTTGACAAATGCTAATTTAAGTGTTGTGTGACATTCGACTATAAACGTTTAGAAACAAATTTAGGTATGCAGTTCAAATAAAGTGATTGAAAGTTTTCATATTTATTGTTGTAATGTCAACTACATGGTTTGGTGCCATAGTAGCCAGCTGTTACATTTTTTGAAAAAATACAAACAACTCTACTATCTGTAATTTAGTAATTCTATTGATGGAAATATATTAGGTATTATGGTGTCGGAATATGTATATTTTTAAACAGTATACTACAAATTAATTTGTCTGGCCTTAATCTTTAGCAACTCTCAATAAAAAAACGTATTAGACTGCAAAAGCAACATCCCCTTAGATTAAAAATAAAAAACTTATTAAAGGTTTACAGAAAAGTTGGTAAAAGGTGGTACAACGACTTTTAGAAGTGGCCATTACCTGCGCCGACTGTACAGAAGAGAGCAATTGCATTGAAAATGTCGCTTTTGATTTTCGAAAAAGCAAAGCATTTGTGCATATAACGATGACTACCCGTCTGAAAGCTGCTCTGATGCAAGTCCCTGTTTGTTGTTCATACAAAGCGTTCACTCATACACATCAAAAAAACTTTCTTTTGACATGTGCCTCTCACACATTAAAAGTATGTATTGGATGTTAGCTGCTCCATAATCATGACTATGATGTAATTTGTCATTTTTGTACATAGACTAGGTTAAGTGTTAAATAATACGCAGCATCTATACATTTCCGTTAAATACATCCTAAGTTACTTGCTTCCCCCACACTCTTTAATATCTTCAAGAGGAAGAAGACAGTCGACACACCAATAAAAGGATCGCAAAAATCGTGCTGGCGCATTTCATTACCTCCCGCATCCGCATTAATCCGCAAGCAACACTACCAGTGGAGATACCTGTGCGCTGGTAATTAGTCGAGAGCTCCAGGTACTGAAGTGACTTCCAATGTTCCCGATCACCGAGACCAGCATCGCACGCATTTATACTATCGACTATCCAGACAGTCTCTGTGACAACCAATCACAGAGACTTTAATTTGCACAGTTATAATTAGAAGTTAAAATGTATACAGATAGGTATTTATAATTATATATATATTAAGTTTGTATGGCGAATTGTTTATACCGTGATGAGCCTGGAAGCATACTGTGAATATTTAAGTCACCCTGACAGCCACGCCCTGCTTCTTTATTCCACTTCAAGTATGAAGCCCTTGTAATTTACCAATGATTTATTTATTATATATTAAATATTTTTTCATTATTCAAAGTCCTGCTACTATATATATATTTGATATAAAGATATTTTTTGGATTAAATATTTCAATAAATATTAATAGAATATGATGGGTTATTAAAGTATCAAATATTTTCTCAAACTTGATTCAAAGATGAGCTAGTACGAACCAAAAGTGTCCGACTGGTATTGTGCTCGACATCTTAAGATTAAAACACTTATACTTTCAATCGAGGTTGACAAAATATTTTATTCCATAATGAACCATAATAATTTAAAAATATTTCTTGACATATAAAATCCAGAAAATATGTCTTATATCAGATATACCGTAGCAAGGCTTTGAGGAGCAATTGAATCACGTGAAGATAATTTTAATGACATTTCATTTTCTGCTGAGGAATTTTTAACAAAGCGTTAATAAATCATAGCCATGTTAGAAAGTCGTGGCGCGACGACTCGTAATACATTAATAAGTAGCATAGGAAAGCAGAGCGTGGATTTCTGAGTGAGTATAAGTATTTATGTTCGGCAAAGACCGAAAGCTCAGTGGACGGTAAAAAACGGCCACATCGCGTTCTGACTGTCTATAAATGCGAAGAACGCGTTTTAGCTGCTTTTAAACGCTCGCCACGCGTTCTATTAATTTTCGAACGGCCAGAACGCGTTTTGTCATTTATCAAGCGCTCAGAACGCTTTCTTAATGTTTGAGTCGCATTATGTGCTACTCTACCTGCGTCAATAAAATTCATTTTGTACTTATAAAACAAATGAATTTTGATTACTGTTCGGAAGTTCGGAGTACGGTACAAAGTTAAATTTATGATCTTTTGGTTAATTATCAATCATTGTTCTTCAGTTCTTGGAAGAAATTCACTCTACATATACAATTATATTGCAGAGCATATAAAATATGAATCAATAAAATTGAAAAGGAAAAAAATATTAATAACCTTTTGTTATTTTGAGATTTTGTCAACTAATTTTGAACAATGGAGGCCTACCGTTATTGGCAATAGTTATACATTTTACCTACTAGAGAGAAATGTCCAACTTTTTTTTTCTAATCATTTCTATATAACATTTCATTGGGTACGTAATAAAGAGCCTTTATTTTTATGATCCTCCGTAATTAGTATGATCTTCTCAGTGAATCCCAAACAATGCCCGTCCCGATGATTACATACAAAATTCTGTTTCAAATGTTTCCAAAATGATACTTTTGTCTAGAGATACCTTTTCGTAAATATTCCTAATTAATTACATCCAATAATACCAAGGGGGTACTGCTTTCGAGTATATAAAAACGAACTTGAGTCTATGAAAAATCAGTGCAGGGATAAGATCAGTTTGTCGTTGACCAAGCAACTTATTAAACTCAATTAAAAAGTTTGGCTTTCGTTAAGATTACTGATAAATCAGAGAAAGATTTTTTTTATTGTTTGCATTTTCTTTGCATTTAATTATAGTCTTAGAGGATTCACTTATTTTAAATTAACTGAAAAGATCATTAATTGAAGTATATTTAACACCTCAAAGTATCTTATATGTATGAAACAACAATCAAAATTCATTTGTTTTATAAGTACAAAATGAATTTTATTGTATGCAGGTAGAGAGAGGTAGAGAGTGGCACATAATACGATAAAAAACATTAAGAAAGCGTTCTGAGCGCTTGATAAATGACAAAACGCGTTCTGTTCGTTCAACAATTAATAGAACGAGTGGCGAGCGTTTAAAAGCAGCCAAAACGCGTTCTGCGTATTTGAAGACAGCCAGAACTAGTTCTGCGTATTTGAGGACAGCCAGAACGCGATGTGACCGTTTTTTCCGTCCACTGAGCATTTTCGGTCTTTGAGCCTAATAGGCATATAGAAAAGGCATAATGTAAATGTTCATTACGCCTTTTCCTCTTCTTGCCTGTTCTTTTCCACGGATCTACGCCTTGCAACTGCGTATCTAGAGTATGATATTTTATGAATGCTATGAAGCCCATTTGAAAAAAAAAGACATTGACTAATGTTTTATAAATATTGTTAAAAATATCAGTAATTACGGGTAATACTTTTGTAATATTTTACCCACTACATACTTTATGAATCACGATTTACCAGGATTTAATACTTAATATTTTTAAAGTAGTGGATAGTAAAGCTGAATTTATGACTCAGTAAAATATTGTATTGAAATCACCAGATAATGGGTAATAAATAATATAGTAAAGGAATTGATAAATTACTAGCTGCTGCCAGCTAATTCCTCCACGCCTCTCCAACTTTCCACTTAACCACGTAAAATGTTTAAAACTAAACATCTTTTAATTGTAGTTATACCCTATTTATTTTATTTTTTGAATGTAATTATACCCCAAATCTGTTTTCCTTTTTGCCGCCAAAATAAGAAAATATTCAGGAGTAAAAAGTTTTTTCACTTCACTTCAATAGGGCATTTAGTTTTTAATATTTTAATTCACTGTCACCTTACGTACCTTCTAAAACGACATACAATCCAAAATGTAATTATTTTTACAGTACTTTTAGCAAATAGCTTGAATTGGGTCATATAAAATGTTACCAAATTAACGTGAAACAGTATATACTAAATGAGTAAACTATCATATAAAAATTACCTTGGTAATTGTTGTTATACACTGCCTAATTTACTTCCATTAAAACGTATAAGTATGTTTTAAAATACTTATAAATATGTAGCAACTTAGTTAATGTTATTAAATAATGGAATTTAGTAAACACTTAAAGGTTATACAAAAACAATGAAATATTTATGAAATTTGCGAAGTAATTCAAACTTGGAAGCTCTTAATCTGGTTTTATAAGCAAGCGGTAAATTAAAATATAATTCATTCATAAAATTAACTATCTATAAAACTACTTTATAGCGTCTTTTGGTTTAATGATATACACATGTCTTTTAGTAAAATCTTCATGATGTAAAAATACATTTTTGGCAGCAATTATAAAAGTGTGGACTTCATGTCTGGTTATCTTTTGTTACGAATAATATTTTAATCTATAAGAGAGTTTATTTATATTTAGTATAAATAAACTTAAAGGGAATTTTTCGTATCGCAGCATATATAGGAAAACGAATTTCTGTTTTCTCTACTGTACATACATTTGTAGTTGTAGATATCGTAATAAATATTACTGGATCTTTGAAGTTTTACTAGAATTCACAAAAATAATACACAAAATTATTTATAATATTCAGTTACTACGAACATGTTTCAATTATTTAAAAAAAAGTAGAAATAATAAGTTTTAAATAAAATAACTTCAACCAGCATTTTGCGTAACACAAAAAGAGTCGAAAATAGCGGAGTTAATTCAATGAAACGTTTCTGACACTCGGAAAGTTTCATTCACTGATGAGTTTTAAAATATCACAAATACCTACTATGCTTTTGAGCTTTTACTGAGATTTAAATGTTACTCTTTTGTTTATTTTTCATCTAGGTCGTGACTTTCAAATTTATCTCCACGTTACGTCCAAAATAATTTAAAAATTGAAACGTACTTTTCCCTTCAGCCTTCATTGAAATGTAGATGTAGGTATGGAATATTTAGCCTGTGTCAAGTTTTGTAGTAAGGCTGCAGATTTCGGTGTCAGTAGAGAAAATAGAGTTGTTGATCATCAATTAATATAGTGTATATAATTACATAAAAATATTTACTTAATATTTAATTTATTATTAAAATAGGAGAATAATTACTTGGCAGATTTTTATAATAAAATAAATGTATTTTTAAGATAGTATTTATGATAAAATAAATGTGATAAGATTAACGTAACGTTACCATCATATATGTCATGAAGGCCAATTAAATAAATTCAAATATGTTTTAAAATTATCATATTATCTATTATTTAAAGTAGACATTTTCTACCAACTCACGATATTCCTTACGTAGCATTTGTAGGCAGGACTAATGACTATTCGATTCAGAGAGTTTTCCTTATAAAAGCAAACGCTGCTCTGCGGAAAATATCTTAGACTCTGTAAAAAAGAGATCTAAAGAGCTCATCTGTGTAGGATGAGGTAATTTTGACTGATCTATCTTCTATTCATAATACGATATGATGTAATACAAACATTATTGAATCTCTGTTATAAAATATTGTTATTATACAAGAAGTAATTAACATCTGCTTATTATTTATCTGTAAACGTAAAATGAAATGAAGCTGTATGGTTTCTACTGAGTTCTGCTGAAAAGTTAAATCCTAACCCCCGGAGTTGGTAGTGTTAGTATTGTACTTACTGAGATATTATTTTCATCGATAACAAATACAGAAGTTCTTTCTCAATTGAATTCTTTTGTTTTTTTATATTATATATATTTTTATTTGTTTATATGTCTGGCCTTAAATCTTAAGAAGAATTTAAATATTTTGTTGAGTGTTTTAATTGAATGTATTTAAAGAAGATAGTGCCGGTGGTACAATATCTATGTACCCAAGGCAAACTTGTTATGTTCTTTAGCGACTTAGGTATAAAAGAATTCAACAGTTATGTGATGCTGTATCTCTTTATGTAATTCATCTGTCCTTAAACAGTGCTACAATTTATAAATGGAGTGTGGTTTGAATTGCAATTTATACGCGTTATTTTATTAAAAACGATTACTGTTATATATTTTTTAGGTTAAAATTAACTTATAAAATGCAATAAAGTAAAATAGAATACAGGGTTTTGTGATTTTAGTGATGTGTCACTTAAAAGCTTGTCTATTAATATGTCAATCCCTACTTATATTATAAATGCGAAAGTCACTCTCTCTGTCTGTCTGTTACTCTTTCAAGCCTAAACTACTAAACCGATTTTGATGAAATTTGATATAAAGATAGAATTTGATATATAGATTAGCTTTGAGGAAGAACATAGGCTTTTTATCCCGTTCAACTACGTTTATTTATTCGCTTTATTGTGAAATATTTATTTATTATCTGACAGTCACCATTATCTGTTAGTTATATACTATTCTTATAGATAGCGGTATAAGCGTATTCGTTGACATCGTTGAGTGAGGATCCAATAGATGGCGCTTTCATAAAGTACAAATGCTTCATATAAGCTAAAACTTAATAGGATAACCGGCTACGTGTTGTTGAGGCTAAAGTATGAGTTAAATATATATTATAGTTAACACAATATTGTGAAATTCGATATATATCATATTTTTTGTTCTATAGCACCAGGTTCTATGAGTATTTAGCGCCTATTAGACATCAGACTACAGATAAACTTAGAATTGATAAATATAAAAGTAAACAAATAACTTATCATTACGAATTTAACAAAGGATAATCTTATATTTTGATTTTGTTCAATGTATTCTAATATTATAAATAGATAACGTTTGTATGTTTGTGGGTTTACAATTTATAAGTTTATTTGTTAGAGATGTGTTTGTTGTTTGAAGATTACTTTCAAAGTATGGTATCCAAATTTAAAAAAATCTTAAACAATATTTACAAATAACTTTCATATTAGATTGGTTGATATTATATTATTTCCTTGAAATAATAATAGGGATTTTCGTGAAGAACAATTTTGTAATAATGTTGACCAAAAAAACTCGAGCGAAGGAGCTTCTGTGGTCCTGAAGTCCTTGCAGATGGAGTCGCGGATATCAGCTAGTTATTCAGAAAGACGTTTGGACATGTTAAGTTTACTCTAATTTAGAAACATAAACTTCGGTTTTGTCATTTCAATGTTATTCAATACTGCAACCATTCGCTGGGATTATCTTATATTAAGATATATATTATTTTAAGATATATATGATATTATCTTAAAATGCCCACTTTATCGCTTCCTTGCGTTTAAAAATATATTAGTCCAGTGAAAAAAGACTTAGAAAAGGCTATTAAGAAGAATTATTATGTATCACCCATCACCGCTTCCAGCACGTGGACAGCGAGCGACACGGTAGCTCAATTGCAAATATTTTTTTGTTTTTCTGAAATTTCAAATATATATAATTATATATATCTTAGGTCTTATAAAAATAAAATTACTTCGTAAATTTTATTAATGAGTGTGTTGTGAAGTGATTGTAGTTCTGAATATTTTATATAATAATAGCCTGTCTTTTTATAGTATTACGCTCTATAATATAGTCTTATATTCAAAAATTATCTAAACTATTTGAAATTATTAAACCTGTTTGAAAAAAAGTCTTTTTTTTTTTTTTTTTTTTTTTTTTTTTTATGTGACAAGAGGGCAAACGAGCGTGCGGATCACAGGTGTGAAGTGATCACCGCCGCCCACGAACTCTTGCAACGTCCGAGGACTCACAAGAGCGTTGCCGGCCTTGGAGGTGGATATAAACGCCTTTTTTGAAGGTACCCATGTCGTATCGATCTGGAAACACCGCCGAAGGAAGTCCATTCCACATCTTTGTGGTACGTGGAAAAAATGTTCTTGAAAACCGCACAGTAGAGGATCGCCACGCATCCAGGTGGTAAGGATGGTATTGCAGGCGATGTCGTGCTGTGCGGTGGTGAAATTCGGCGGCGGGCATCAGATCAAAAAGCTCTTCGGAGCACTCCCCGTTGTAAATGCGATAGAAAACGCACAAAGAAGCCACGTCTCTACGCAATGCCAAAGAGTCCAGCCGTTCACAGAGCACTGGGTCCCCGACAATCCGAACGGCTCTCCGCTGTACGCGGTCAAAAGGTAGAAGCTGGTATTGGGGTGAACCGGACCAGAGATGAGAGCAGTATTCCATATGAAATTGGACCTGCGCCTTATAGAGCGCAAGTCTTTGGCCAGGATTGAAATACTGCCTCGCTCTATTGATTACACCCAATTTCATCGTAATAAACATAATATTTAACACCCGCGTCCCTCACTGACTCGCTATCATTCACTTAATGTATCATAACACGTATCTAAGAAGACGGAAAATTCCCTTAATGTACGGTGTAGGTACTTCCGGTGATAGGAGCACTCGTTAAAATGTCTTGCGATGTAATATGATATTTAGAGATACCCTAAATATAAATAATTTAGCTGATAGCTTCATATATAGTACGTACATATAGTAAACATCTTAAATAGTAAACATCTCGAAATGACGTGGCATATTCATCAAGCTGAAAGCATAAACAACTGACGTCACGCCACTCAGATAATCAGGTGATGTGCAAAAAGGACGGCTATTTAAGAGCTCGAGCTTACAACTGATGCTTACTTAGTTAAAGTAGCTTTCCTGGTCGAACATCTAAATGTGACACGTTTCTGAAGATTGAATTACTGTTTAATATTGTTACAATTAATTGATTTTTTACTAATGTTTAAATTGCTAGTACGGTTACCTTTTATATTTTCCTGATAGCCTTATTTATTACTGATTTTTACTTCCAAATTGAAATGTGTTTACACTTTTTATTTTTGATTTTAACAACATTCATAAACTGTAACTGTAACAATTCGTAGACTCTCCTATATTTTATAAATGTCGATAGAGGAAATGTTAGTCTATCTTTTGATAGCATGGTCAATAAATTCACGTATCATACGATACGCGAATTTTAGCTGGTACCATGGTTTAGGGGCTTGAAAAATATGGACGTTTCTATACTTACTCAATGCTACTTTTCACTATTATACAATTTATTTAACATCACACTAAGTTGTTATATAATAACCATCTAACCATAAATAAACGGGTTTCAAATTTGAATTACAAAAACAAATTGGAATTACAAAATCAAAGTTTTAATTTTTTTGCATTATAACAATAGTTAAGAGCAGTTATAACATACTCGTACATAATGTAATGTTATTTTACTTTATATACTTCTGGGGACTTGGACATAAATGGAATGCAGTTTGGGATAAGCTACTCGGTAGTCGGTACTAAGTTTGTTACTAGTCACGACACTGAAACACGTTTACATTTCGTGAACAATTTATGGCGGAGCTCGCTGTCCGTCGGGTATGTCGTAAAGTTAGCATTTCGCGACGTACTTAATTGATATTCAAGATGACATGGGGTTTTAGAGATCAGCTTCTGTTATAGTTTAGAAGTTTATGATCTTAATTCTGTATTAGTATGAGAGTTAAATATTCATGATACATGTAAGAAGAAATTATGGTCAACCATAATTACTGCTCCTTAACGAATAATGTGTTTGAAATTGTCTATAAACATTTAGGTTATATATACATATATTTTTTTAATAATTATAAAATGTAAAAAATCTCTTCGTATAGTAGACCCGCAGATACTCCATCTTTTTTATAACTGGTATATAGTCAAATATATATTTATACATTTTGAGGTTTTAAATGCGTTCAGTCTTAACAATCATACCGTTACAACACTACTTAAAGAAAAGATAGTTTATATTTTGAGCGCAAACTTCAACATAATACACATCAACATAATAGAAAAAGAAAATCAAACTAGTGAATATTATTTATAAGATTGTTCTTGGCATTATTAAAGTAAATCTATTGAAGTTTTTAAAACAATAAATTAAATAACGAATTTGTAAACAAAATGGTTACTACAATCTTAACTTCTTCTTAAAATATTAGAATTGCAACATGACGAAGTTAGGAAATAGAGTCACAATGTATCACACTGAGGGATTAAGCGATGGAGGATTTTCAAGGAAGAACTGAACGAGAAAAGCCATTAATTTTCTTCAGTGCCTTACAAATTACAAGAGATATTGAGATGTCGTTTAACTAAACTGCATAAGAAATAGCTGACGAGACGAGAGACGAGAACAGTTTTATATTTGAGTAACATGTAGAATTAAATATCTTAGGAATAAAAAAGATCTGATTTAATATTAGGTTATAATAGTATTTTAAAATATTCAATTCTTCTTTTATAACCATAATATATTTTTAGTGTTTCTAGTTCATTGTGACCATTGGATAGACCGTGTTAAATTGTATATTTTTATATCCATTATATTATTTATAATAAATAGTTTTCGAACATTTCCAATATATTGAATGTATGGATTGGGGTGTCCGGCGTGTCTCTGTAGGGGCTCGGCATGCGGCACGAACGAGCACCCTTCATTCTAGGATCTGAAAGGAATTTAATTTTTTCTTGAACATCTGACAACATTCAGTCTCGTTGCAATGTCTGAAGATGTACTTCAGAATACTGATTCAGTCCTCATTAGTATGGTGTTTATAAGAATTGAGATTGAATATTGGAAATTGTTATTGGAAGTATAGTTAGTATTAGAAATAAGTCAATAATCTATATTAACTTAAATTAGTCTGACAATCTCATTATAATATGGCTTTGATAAAAGTAATTCGGTTAAATGTAAAGATACATATATATATATATATATATATATATATATATATATATATATATATATATATATGAATGGTATTTTAATACCAAACTAGGGTTGGTTTTTTTGCAATATCAAATGTACCTTATAGCTGACAGCTTCTAAGACACTACAATTTTCTAAACTGCTTAAAACACTAACATTTTAAGGTTTTGTTTTCCTCCTTCATCTTAAAGTCGTCATTTGAAGGCATCAAAGCAATTTAAGATGGCGTTAAGTGGTTTCAGATAAGTGCTGTGAAGTCGAGCATTGATGAATATTACTGTCTTGCTGAATGTAAATTGCCGAGGAGAGCACTCAGCACTCGTTGACTACAAGCTCTCGCAGCGGCTTATTACATCATAGACAGATAATTACAATGACGGTTAAATGATTTCTCTCCTCATATATGACAACATTGCTATAGGTTTAATATAGGTTTTCATTTAAAAATATTTACTTAAATGTTATTTTTGAATTAATGTTAAATGGATTCATTTGTGCTGTGACAAGAAGTATTTTGTGTCAATATATTAGTATGAAAAATGCATTATCTCAAAACGTGCCTAGATTATTGGAGAAGTAATCTCGTTGTTCTTGGATAATGCAAGAAAGTGAGCACGGGTTTCATTAGCTTTCATTACTGTTTGACTTCCCTACCTATTTTTAATGGATAAGAAGCCAGAAAATAATCTCCCTTGAAATTGGATTATATATAAATAGATTTTATATTTTACCTAGATTATTTAATAAATTTTTAAATGCCTTCATACACATACATACCTGTATATATATAATTATTAATTATTGAAAACTAATTTAAAAGGGTAACTGAGGTGAGGAACCTTGGACTATATTGAAATAGTTACTTTTAAACTTGTCGAATAGTTAGGTTTTATATATCGCCAGGTAATTGACCTTTAAATACCAAAACGTTTATTATTTTGTATAACGTTTATTTTAGTTCGTATTTAGAATGTGCATCAACTGTATTGAATTATAGTAAATATATTGCCTCTCTTGGAAACATTCAAAATAATTTTCTTATTTTTTTTTTAAAAGGTCATATATTTTTTATAATAACAATGTATAGAGAGATCAAAGTCTTCTTTTTAAAGTATTTAATATCAGAATATATTTCTATTCTTTGTTAAGTAAATATCATTCACTAGTTAGTACCCGTTTATGCGAACGTAGTTATGGCATTCTCTATATCTCTAAAAAAAACTTAATTTGTTTAAGATTGTAGATTTAAAAAAAAAGTCAATTTTGATTAAGTCATTTGTATATATTTTTAATAGTAAGTCTCTACATTTGTTTCATGTTTTATTTCAGAAATACATTCGCAGTAATATTAATAACTGAAATTTGGCTTTTTCGACAAGTAAATATTTATAATGGAATGAATAATTTCCGTTTTATATTGGTTTTGTAGTAAATATTTTATATACCCATTTAGAGAGTTGAATTTTAAAATGAAGAAGCAGAAAAAAATCATAGCAGCTAGTATGGTTACAATTTATATTATGGTTACAATTCGGAATCATAGATGGCGTTAGAATTGAATTACCAGTATACGGTAACGTTTCGTTTGTAGCAAGATTAAATAGTTACTTATTTATTCATTTATTTCATGGCTATCAAAATTTAGTAGTCAATTTAATGTTGTTCATTAGAATTCAAATAAAATATAGGAGTCGTGCACTTTTTTAGAATAAAATATAGCCCCATGTACAATAAATAATGGTCATCGTTCATATAATGTTCCAAGTTCGAAAACTATCTATCCAGTAGTTTGTACTTATTGTTGGACAAATATTTAGACAGAAAATACATTTATATACATATATATAGGTAAAATTGTAATAATATATATAAGATTTTGTTTTTATAATGAGAAATATAATTTGGAATTTACAAATAAGGTTTTTATCTACTATTTAATATATAAAACACTTATGTTTCTGATTTCCAAAGTAAATAGTGAAGGCTTATATTATACTACATGGATATGAATTTTTAAAATCACAACCTGGGTTAACAAAAGTATAAGAAAGTAGCATTTCATCTTCTTAAAAAAAACTTACAAAGCACTGGTAGGCATTTATAGTGCTTTAAATCTCTTCAATGAATAAAGTTATAGAGTTTCATTGGATTACGTCGGGTTTAAATGATTGGTTTAAATCAATCTTTGTTTAAAGTCGCTTTATGAATAAAATCCTTTAATAAATCTAAAACAAATCTATTTTATATATCATTTTTATTGTGTATTTTTAATTCGTTTTAATTTTAAAGTAAGACAAGATCATTTTAAGTTTATATATACTTAGTCTCTTATACACGACAATATATTCGTAACAAAAGATAACAAGACACGAAAGCCGCGCTTCTCATAGCAGCCAATATTATGTTCTGGCATCATTAAGATATTTCCAAAAGCATTATCCAATACCATTAAACCGAAAGTCTCTTCAAAGAGTGTTAAGAGTATAGACATTGAGCGTATACACGTAAAGCTATGAATAAATAATAAAATAACCGGGCCTTAGTTTAATATATTACTGGTGATATATTAAACTAAGGTGACATTTCACAGAACACAATCTCTAGCTTGTTCTTCGAGTTCTTTGTTAAATAAATAGCTTTAATTATAAAAAAACTTACCTGACGTATCGATGTCAACTCCTAATATTATCAGGAGGAAATATTATCTTAAATAAATTCAAATCAAAGTTATATTTATAAAGTCATATTCATATCACTAATCCTTCAGAATTGCATTTAATATAAAATGAGTTCTCACCTCGTAATATTAGGGAGGAGAGGAAAATAGGATTGTCGTGACGCTAATCTTTCTTTGAATCTTTACTATATTTTAACATTTAATATGAGAGCCTCTAAGGTATGGCAAAAACATTATGCGCATATTTATATTGTACATTGAAAACAATTTGCTAGTTACATTTTAATACGCAAGTTTACTAAAACTCATTATTGTCTATTTCGTTCTGGATAACTTAGCGTTTTTGAAATTAAAAATATATTTTTTTCTGAAAATATTTAAGTCAATGGCCTGATGAATGAAATCAGGCTGAAATTAAAATGCACGTCACCAAAGTTACAAGAATGTTTCTGATATTATGTCTTAATAATATTTTACTACAGTAAAGTCTGTAGTGTTTGATAAATAAATAAAGTAATAATGCCATAATATCACTTGAAGCCATCTCATATTAAATAGTAATATGTAGATAGGAACATTAACATAATTTCTGTAATATTACAAAGAGAGAAATTATTTTCTATAAGTAAATTATAAAAATAATTTATATTCTCCTTTGGTATGAATGCATTTTAGATTATATTTTCTCGTGTAATAAAAACCCGAACAATTTGCTGGCGGGCTCATGAAAATATATCGTCTCACTTTGGCAACATTGGCACTTCCAAAGACTTTTCGGCCATCACATTTCTATTGTGTACTCTTGCTACTCGCGTACTGCTACCGCCAGTTTCATTGTATCTGTCCCACTTTTAATCTCAAGATGTCGAATGAGAGTACAATACAAGTCAGATACGTTTGGTTCATACTAACTAACTCTTCTTTAAATTAAACTTTAGGTAATGTTTTGATACTGTAATATGCATTATAATATTTTAATATTTTTTATAAAAATAATCCACAAATATGTCTTTATATCAGATATATCGTGGCGGGTCTTCGACGAGCAAATGAATCATGTAAAGCGGGCATTATGGCAATGGCGTTGCTTTTTCTGCTGCAGAATTGTTTATAACCCGTGAATAAATAATTGGTATATTACACAGTCTTTGCACGATACGTCGTAATACATCAAGTGCCATAAAGACGTAGAGCGCGGTGCTCGGCGGGTTAATTATAAATAACCTATGCTTCCTATTTTAGGACATTATAAGCATTGCGTCTAAACACTGAACATATATAAACACTTATATTAACACTTCCTACTCACTATCTATTACTTATCTGTATATATTTGAACTTATTAAAAGGGTGAAGTTTAATATTTTAATGGTCATTAGAGACACCATGTACGTAGTTTTTATATTTAAACTTTCGTGAATCATGACTATTATATTTATATTTACTCGGCTGTATTAATGCAGAAATTAAATCGGAATGTGCCCGACTAGTTTCGAACCCATTCGGGGTCCTTAATCATGAACTATGAGCGTGGCGGACTCGCGTCCGATTTAATTTCTGCGTGAATACAGCCGGGTAAATATAAATGTAACCATTTACGTATTTAAAATAAACAGGCACGTGATATAATAAAGATGTCGTGGATCGTGTGTGAGCCATCGTTTTGTATGAACAACAAAGCAGGGACTTGCGTCAATGCAGCTTTAATCTTGTAATCAACTTGCTATCCGCAAATGAAAATTTACTTTTAAAAATTGTAATCTCATATCGTTCATTTTTGTTGGACACGAATATAAATCAGATAACGTAATAAATAAAATATTGGCTTAATAAAAATTAACATGAACATTTTTTTCACAATCTCTTGAAATGTTTAAGGAACGAACAAGACCAAATCAACAATAAAAAAAAAAAAAAATGTCGTGTATCAACGCTTTTATTAAAAAAAACAATACATTTGTAAATAAAATGTTTATGACTACTATCTTTACTTAAGACTACTGAATTAACAGGAATAGGAATGGAATTTTAATTAGATATTTGTTTTTTTGCAGTATTTATTTTCAGATCTAACGGTTTACTCCAATTTTATAATCATAAATATAAAATAAGTGTAAGGTTAATAGCGGTCATAGAAAAACAAAAATTTACAAGACGTGCTGATAAATTTGTATATCGTCTTTATACAACTGATAGAAATAAGAGATACATTGAGTGATAGAATTAATGATAATAGTAAATAGTAAAGAATACACTCTCCTGAGGGACCTCACCCGAAACATTACACCAGGATGATAACAAATTATCTGTCCGAATCCTTTACCGACAGCCTGAAAGGTTATATCACCGGTAGAGATATATTAATAGAACGTAGCAAACCTAACAGAACAACGTGGTCAAAGACAATAAAAGCATTGCTGAAATCCAGCAGAGATAGAATAGTGACCTGTTTCTTGTCCACTGCTAGTAAAGTGCCATCTGCACCTTGACTGACAAGTGCTGTGACTGTACTATGACCATGATGAAAACAAGAGAGTTTCAAGAGTTTTTGAAAGGAAAGGTTAAATAGAAATAGGGCGACAATCAATAATATTTAATGGATAAAATTAACATAACTTTTACAAACGTCGCTGTAAAATTAATTAATTTTGCTTAATATAGTTCTTTTGAATAGAAATAGATACTACATAAATATGTGTTAATTTCCTATATATTTTCTAAAATTATTATTTGGCTTTTTCAACCAGTCAATATGGAGTTAGTCGGTCAGTCGCTTTATAATTTTTGTAGTAAATTATGTAAACATATATGTTATTTAGATAATTTACATATAAATAACATATGTATAAACGCGTTTGGAAATAAGGATTTTTTTTTAAATGTCTTCAATATGTTCAATTCAACTAACCTAAACTTATTAAATAAAAAAAAATCTTGCCAACAGAATTATTGGGAAAATACACATATAAAATCTTATAATCTCAGTTCAAACTTCCGGTGCAATAGATCAATTACACGTTAAAAATATATCAGAAAATTAAACTTGGCAACATTGTAAGCTTTTAATTGGACTTAGGCCGTTACTTTCGACTTTTCTAATTTGGTTGCAAAGCCCTGCTCTGGATGCTTAGTTGAAATGTTTTAATTGGTTATAGATACGCTTAAATGTACATTCAGTAATTACTTAAAGTGACAATGATTTGTTTGCAACTGTTGACTAAATATCTGTGACGTTTTATTTGTATATATTTTTGATCGCGTGACATGGTTTATGAACTCTTGTTACCAACACAATAATATTAGAAAATATGTTTATTATGATGTGAAAATTGTCAATTTTATGGAAGTAACCAATATGTGCAGCATGGAGTTGGTGGTTATTTATTAAAGAAGTCCTGTATAATTATATATTTAAGAGTTATGTAATGTGTGTATATATATCGACTAATTACGTTAGAAAATCATTTTCATTGAATATGGTCTCCGTTTACACTAAAACCCTTACTTTTTTTTTAACTATATACTGACAGATTTTATTAGCTCTTTTCCTAAACCAAAAAATATTTTAACATAATTGAAATTAATCATTTAATTACAATTATTTTTATATAAAAAAAAATGTTATTGACATTTAACTCCCCAAAACCCCTGTCTTACCTAATAATATTACAATTGTATCAAGAGCAACTGGAATGTAAAGTTAAATTCCACTACCAACCCGTCGTATTGTTTATTGGATTCACCTCAAACTTAATACTGGCTACGAATTAATTAATTTTATTTAAATAAAAAACATATTGCTTTCCGCGATATACGACCAGCATTTCGTTAAAAAATATTATTATAGAAGTTTTAATATAAGGAATCTTGATAGCAAATTTGTAAATAAAAGCAAAAAAGATCACAAAATCACTGTAATAAAAATAAGCCGATACGATATTGAATGCAAAATATTTTTTGAATACCTTTTCCATCGGAATCTTTGAGTATTAAATATTCTTCTTGTTGCAATATTATAGTGGAGGTTGACCTTCATTCACTACTATAGGTAGTCGTACTAGTATAATAACACACTGGCTTTTCGTACGAAAAAATTGAAGCTCAAATGCACAGCCTATTACGTTACTCATATATGATATAATTTATTTATTAAATTTACCCAAAAAATCTATTTTATTATTCTAATAGTATAAATAAGTAAAATTTAGAATAAACCGATCAGACCTAAAAGTAATTTTGTTTTTTTTTTTAATATTCTGCAGTTTTTTCAAACGCTTTAGCTTTCAGAAAATTATGTGTTCCAGTGGGGTTATTATATCACTAGTGTATGAATTCAATGAGAGTCTTCCTGTTTTGGGTGGGAACAGGATAGTTCGTGGGTGAGTATGGTGTGGCTTTTATTATTTGTGTATTATTTATAATACTGGTACCGCTGGTTCTTCTTTTACGTCCTATAAATGATTTTTTTTTTGCTTTACATTAGCAATTTTTTGCTTTTCTACATTTACATCTATACATTACAATAATAAGTAAATACTTAAATCCACTTCTTGTATTTTTTTTACTTATCTCTACTAATATTATAAATGCGAAAGTAACTTCGTCTGTCTGTCTGTCTGTCTGTTACTCTTTCACGCCTAAACCACTGAACCGATTTTGATGTAATAAAGATATAATTGACCTTGAGGAAGACAGGCTACTTTTTATCCCGTTCAACTAGGTTTATTTATTTACTTTATTGCAAATTATTTATTTATTATCGGACATACATACATTTTTAGCATTTTCCTTAAGATTCGAGTTATCGAGATTTCACTTTTTTATGTTTATAGTGAAATTCTATATTAAGTTTTATTTGAAGCTGTTATTTCGACGAAAGGAACTACAAAAACATGCTTTAAAGCGGGTTTGATCATTGGTTTCATCAAATCTTTATGAAAGGATGTTTACGAAGAATAAGATAAAAGTGGATCAAATGATATAAATAAATAAAAACAATAATAGTTTTTGTTACAAGCCGTCCACTTAAATAATTTTTATATTTGTTAGAATAACCCATTGGATTTTATAATTGCTTCCTGAGCGTTATAATAGAATATTAATTCTAGTATTCAACAATTTTCTCAGGTACTTTTATTTAAAACATTTGAATAATATGCAGCGATGCGTGTTGTAAGAATAAATTAGTTTAATAATTTGTTGATATATTTTGTATCATTTATAATTTTAATTCTTTTTTATGAAATAGAATATAATAAAATTACGGTTTTTGACACTAAAAACGAATATTATTTTGTAGTGATTCTATGGCTGTCTCGCAAAAAAGGTGGATCAATTATTATTGGTCTACAAATATACTTTTTAGCTAAAATCTATGTATGTTTGTTATGTCATTATTAAATATAAATTTGAAATTTAATTGCAATAATTAAATTTATGTTCAATTAAAAAATCACTTGGGCTACCTTAAACATATTAAACTTAATATAAATTTAATAAATTGGATACCAGTAAGGAGAACCACCTAGAAGAGCTATTGCCATTCTTCGTCTTTCTAGAATATTGGCTTGAGATAAATGTTACGAGCTAACTCAGCGATGTCATCTGGTCCACGGACAATGCGAGATGCCGTCTCAGCGGTAGGGGACGACTACTCCTTACTTCTTAAATTAGAAGATTTCCGATAAAACACTGGAAATTCGGAACTCGCTTTTTTTTTTCAAATTCGTCGTTCAGTCGCTACAACTATACATACATATTCAATTGTTCATACATCGATATTTTTCACTATCTCGTAGTTTTCAACATTTTCACTTACTACGCTTTTCTATAAAATATACGCCAGAAGTTTGAGATCCGTAAGGTCAAAGCCTCTATATTAGTTTCTTTCAAACTAAAAGTTTTAAGTATACATATAAGTAGCAGTACTTGGATCATTGTTGAGTTGGAAAAATTTCACTCTCGTAGCACAGAAAACTTGCCTTTCTTATCTCCATGTATGAGATAGGCTAGTTTATCTAGTTTTTAACTAAATATACGGTTAGTATGTGTAAGAGCAATGATAGGGGAGTCATAGGACCACTCTGGTAAGGGAATCAATTTACAGGTGTATATACTGACTTGTTATAATTAGCTATTGTAATTAAAAGTATATTAGACTTTATAATTGATTGATGTGAATTTTCTAATTTTTTTGATGCAAAATTGATACATTTTCTTTAAATAATATTATTTTATTTGATATAAACAGTTTAAAAATTGTGTATTAACAAAAATCCTTAAACTTGAATAATGGAAGGCTAGTATCAATCAAATGTATCCGAGTGGTATTGTGATATCATCTGACATCTTAATATTAAAAGTGGGACAGATACAATGAAAGAACAAGGCGGTGGCAGTACTCGAGCAGAAAGGTTATACAACACAATAGAAATGTGATAGCCGGATAGTCTCTCGAACTTTATTTATGTTGCCAAAGTGAGACGATATATTTTCATGAGCACGCCAGCATATTTCTTTGGATTTTATTTTACGAGGAAATAAAGTCTATAATAAATGTAAACTGAAATTAAATAGTTTATATTATTTACCCTTCAGTATTTAATTTAATAGAAAATGAGTACTTACTTTATGTAAGGGAGAGGAAAGTGACGTCATCGTGACCCTAATGTTCCTCTGAATGTACACTTCATACTACTATTTAATATAAGATGCCTCCAAGGGATATTTTGACAGCACTTTAATTGTAGTAAAGTATAACAGCAGTAAACATCATTAAATATTGTAAATTTTGTGATAAACATTCAACATAATTACACCTGTCAGTCTGTTCTCTTGAAAATATTCCACATAAGGTAATTCTAATTAAAAATATGCTAAATGGGCAAGAATTAAATAACCAATAATATGTCTCATTATATGTGAATATTAATTAATAAACTTAATTACCTGTATATTTCTTTTGAATATGATATAAATGTTCACAGACCTTTTTTTAATAAAATCGTTGGAAATCCAATAAAATGTTGTTAAAAATGTAGTACCATTATTGTCACATTCACTTAAAGATAATACAAGCTCGATTCCAGTGCTCATAGCTGTTGGCTATAGATTTTATTGAGTTGTTTCTTAATCAGTGCTGAATAAATTTAACAGAAACTTTAAAAAGCAATCATACGATTTAGTTTGATTTTGAGTTTGCTCTTTGATTTGAATTTCATTAAATGATAAGTCGTGTATGTATCTGTTATAATAACTTGAGTGAAAGTATTGATATCATAACTATATATAGTAGGATGTCTCATTTAGAGCACATTTTACTAAAAAATATATTAAAAAACCTTACACAATCGAGAGACGAAGAAACTCAAACAACATTAACATATTATTTGTCGAAATTAAATGTTACTTTAGAAAAAAATGGAACCTTATTAATTCTTTAAGAATCCAAATAAAAAATTAAAAAAAAAGCAAAAAAAGATAAAAAAAAATGTGTTCGCGTGTCTCCTAATGAAAGATAAATAGCTTATGGAAATTGAAAAATTAGAAGTCTGTTTTACAATTTTTATAATTTAATTAACAAAACTATATTACGCAAAATCGTTTTACGTATGTAGCTATAGGCCGCAATAATCAATTAATATTTAAATTCGGTTATGTTTATTATTATTTATATAAAGCAATAGAAAGTTACGTTACGTAATTAGGCACCATCTTACATCTAGTTCTACAAGCATTCTAGAAATTTGTTCTGGTGTTGTTGAGAAATTCTCTCGAAATTTCAACAAATTTAAAGTATTCTATCTGAAAAGCATAGAATTGGCATAATACGATAAAATGTTGGACTATAAAAAAGGGATTTACCGTTGTTGCTATTATCTCTAATCTTTTAATTAAATTATAAAACATTATGTTAAAGATTTATTATTAATTGATAAATCAAATATCAATCAAATAGATCTTATTGTCTTATCTACTGAAACTAAATACAAATATACCAACAATAAAGTTTAAATTAATCATTTTCGCAAACAAATTTCATCCCCAGAAGCTGAAGAACGAATATAATATAGTTGCTTTCGCTCGCATTTATTAATATTGTGACTGAGATTCAAAACCCAGTGTACTGTAACGAGTACACTCAAGTTACAAAATATGACAATGAGAGATTGAAGACAGCTTTGTAACTCTCTCTATCTAGTCATAACGGTGACAAGGTTTCTTTAAATAAATATAATAATTCCATTCTTTATTTTTGCAAAAATTACAAAGTTCCATACATTATCATTCAGTTTTAAATGTTGGTAGTATTAAGACCTGGTAAGTACAACATTCTTACCATTACCCAATATAAATAACTTCAAAAGTAAATTATGAATATATTAATTTTCTATGCGACTCTATGAGCGTGTTAGATTATTATTGCTCTACATATATAAATAATTAAATACTTCCTAAATAATTTAAACTATTTAAAACTGCTAGTTAGGAAAGGCTAAATTGTTACAAAGGAAACACAAAATAATGAAAAATATGTAAATTATATTTAATATATATCACATTTGATATTTAATCAATATTATTAATATGAAACACAATATAACCAAATATTCACTTTACAGTAATCACTGATACACTTAAATACCCACAAAATATATAAGTTATAACAGCAAAAATAAAATATAAGGAATATAAGTATCACTTAGCTTGGCAGCTCCAACTCCAGTGTGAAAATAATCCCTTAACAATAGTTAGAAGCCGTACTTAAACAAATTCTAAAAGCTACAGTAACGCTGCCATCTACACTGGAGTTTAGTCATATTCATAACTTTAATTGACAAATATAAACATTTTCATAACCAAATGATTTTTATACAATTCTTAATTAAAAAATGTATTTGAAACAATCGTTAAACATATTTGTGGTTAACAATATGAAGTATAAAAATACAATAAGTCAATATTATAATTCTTATAACTTATCAAAACAACTATATTTATTACTTTAATGATGAATCAATAAGAACAGTAAAATGTTCTTAATAATTCTTAATTCTTAACAATAATTGTTATAAGTATAATATATTATAATGAATCAAATATGTATTATGTCAACGAAAATCAGTAGTTGTGTTTGATTATATTTATTTATATGACCTACATAATTTATAACTATTCTACAATATATCTTATATGTACTTCAGTACAAAAAACCTCGGACACGGTCAATCGACGTCCAAAACTTTTTTTCCGATTCTAGCGTAAACAAATTATAAATATTGTTATTGATTAGATAATTTTTACTAATCAATAACTACAACACCTTTCCAATATGCCAGAGTATATAAACTTGACTGTGATTGTGGATTTCATACATCGGTCCAACGAAGAGGACCTCATAATGTGACAGAGCAGTGGCCGCAGGGCGAGAGACGTACTAGTTTCCGCTTGGCATCAACTCGCATTAATCGATAATCGATACTGCCAACGCTCTCTCTTTATATCAGACTGCACTAATTATTTTATGTACAGTAAATAAACGACGACATACTTGTTAAACTTTTATAAAATAAATGAAAAAATATATATTTATATTTTAAGCTGTGGCCTCAAGAAATAATGGATCTTGATCCAGTTTTTCTACTTAAGATTGAAATAAGAATTAATTTATTGAGTTATCAGTGTAAAAAACCGACCTGTGGAATAAGGTCAGGGGCACATGGAAGCCGTCTTAGGTTGATTATAAATGGCGGCCGTTATTCCAGTCATAATGATTTTCTGGTACATTAACTCATTTAGGGGTGATTTCACAAGATGGAATAAGAATGAAGTAAAATAACTTTGAAAGTAAATTAGTCGATATACAAAAATAAATACTTTTGACGAAATCCTAACCAGAATTAAAATTGTTATTAGCGGGTTAGGACAAATCTCTTCAGGGTGTACATTCATTAAACCTTAAACTTAGTGTAAGACTTCAATATAAAATTACATCTGTTTTTTTAATATTAATTGCCATAACTTGACATCATTGTTTGAAGTTATTTATGGACATATGTAGCCATGCTTAGGTTATTTAAATGTTATGTTAATGTTTAATGAAAAATAAATCGATACGACCAGGAATTCTTTGGGAAACCGTCCTTCGCTCTGTCAATTGAACTACCGATCGATCTTCTTTATCTGGACGGTGGCTACAACTATTAGCCTTCTTTAGAAAACCCAAGCCAATGTTTGTAACTTTATAGTATATATTTATATAGGAAAGTTGTTCGGAACTTTTATTAAGCACTACCAATTTACTTCAAACCTTAATTTTAGTATTACCCAGTTACCTCCGATCTAAGTCACCTAAAAGAGAAATCTATTTAATATAATGAAAATATATAAATATAAGAACAGGTATAAAATATAACGTAATTTTATTTTTAAATTAAATTAAAGTAATTTCCATTAAACTATTATGTATTAGTATTAGCAGTAGTTTACTAAATATTGAGGCAATATGTAAAAAGGAAAACCATTAAATTTTAGCCCTTGTTAATTGTATTTTAAACTTTATTAAATGGTGAAAAAAAAAAACAAATATATGCTTTTATTAAGTACGATATTGTTATATGTATAAATTATTCAGATCTTCAAAGTATCAAAGTAGGTAGGTCGGACTATAATAACAGAATACACGCATTCTACACATAAATTCAATCGCGCGTCTCTACGAGTGATTTTGGATCGAAATATTTTAAATTGTAGACTAGCAAACAGCAAACGCTATAATCACTCTAAAAAACAAATCTCCAAATAAATAAACTAAATTGACATAATTATTACAATAATTCTAAGTACGTTCCAAAAACTCTAAAACGAAACTTCTATAACGTGTTAGTATTATTTAAATAACTTATTTGTTGATTGTAGCTTGTCTTCAAAGTCGATTTGGCTTCTTCATATTTAGGCTTCTCTACATTTATCCAACTCATTGACTAAGAGCTGGAGCACATTTATTTTTTGAGCATATATCACGTACATTATCAAAGTAAATTTATTAAATTCAATAAATGTCACTAATAGTGGTCAGAGTTGATTATATTTATTGTAATAAGGGAATAACGACGAATGTATTTAAAATATGGGTTCGTCCCCTGATGTTGGCGAAGGCAATTAAGGGTTAAACAAAATATAAGTTAGAATTTCGCTGCCACGATAATAAACAGATCTTTTTATATACTTTTTGAAACACTATAATAGATTCGAAGGCTTTCTGATTCATTGTGTCTAAGTAATATCAAGGTACCCTTCAAAGCCCTCAAAAGATTATCCGGATAATCGTGTAGGGTCAATTTAAAATACTTATCGCCTCAGACCCTTAACACTAAGCTTACCGTATCGTAATATTGTTTTTTTTTTTAATATACATAAATACGAAAACTGAAATAAATATTAATTATAAAATGTATTTACATCTTTCGGTTTACAGTTCCTTTTTGTTCATGGTCTTGATAAATTAGAAATTATTAACACCTTTTGCCTTTAGTTAATTTATAATAAATGAGTTAATACAATATCATTTCCCTTCATTCTTCTATAAACTCCGTGCACACTAGATAAGTAACGGATATAACTCTGATTGCATCGACAGAAAACGTAGGCCTTCAACTCCGTCTTGACCTCCAGCTTCCCGCACTATCCTTGAATACATTTTGGGAACGCGAAGACACATTGATATATTTTCCGCTATTAAGTTGTAGAGACAAAGTGATTTTAGTGATTGCGAATATTATTGAATTTCTGTGAAATGACCTGGTATATAAACTATTTTCCGTTACGCGCCTTCAACCTTCTTGTATTATTTTACTGCATACTTTCTCATTTTTCCTGTAATCTTAGGACGTCTAATTTTTACGTTTTTACTGCTTCCCTGAGAGCAAACCGAAGGTGTATAAAACATTTATTAAAAAGCACCACCAGATATTATATTAAATTTTTATTATCTTTGTCAAAACGTCTATTAAGTATTATCTGTCTTATGTCTTTCGTTATTATAAGCAAATTGACAATTGTCTTCGAGCATATCAGCCATATTGTTGTCATTACAATACTTCTGCTCTTCGGAGACAGTATCTCAGAGAGCGGAGGTCAATGAACTTATATAAAAATGTATTATATATTTACTTTACGCTAAAGTACATAGCACCCCTAACATTAACACCCCAAGTATTGAAAAATACTAATGTTGTACATAATTAAAAAAAACAGCTAAATTTCATGATGATAACTGCGAATGGTAAAATATGGTAAAATCGAACTGCCGACAGTATTATACGGTATTGAACTAAATTTATTAACTAAAAAATATCTCTAAATTAATTATTAACAAATTATTTTTGAATTAGATAGACAAAGATAAATACTAAATTACTCGAGTTGTTCGCAGAATTCTTATTTTAAGATCATCATTATCTGTGTCATAATTTGAAAGTTTATTATGCTCAATGAAATAATTTAATGCAAAACTTGAAAAAAAATATTACAATGTCTACATTTTCACAATAAATTTGCAAACAAGTCAGTTCGCTTTACTATATCATTTTTGAAACTAATCAACGAGTAGAATAAGTATCCCGCTATTTTCATTTCCGTTTCAATACAATACAAATACAATGTTTAAATATATAAGTAAATCAGTTTATGTATGTATATCGTACCGCTGCGACATCCCGAGGGCAAACAGTCTCACAGAATGACGCTAAAGGATTTAAGGCAGCGCGAATAATTCTTGAAAATAATCTCTTACCTTTCTTACTTTTTTAATCGTAATCTAATCTTATATATAGTATTACAACTTATTAAGTTCTTATGTTTCTAAGGATTCATTGTAAAATTATTTTAATAATGAACACTTTATTTCATCCCTAACATTATTAACAATAAATGAATTCAAAAACTTTTTTGTACTCAAATTAAGTCAAAAATGTATTAGTTAGTGCATACTGAATTCTATAAAACAAAACTGTGTAAATTTTATAAGGAAATTAAAACAAAATGGACATATTCATTCCTCACCTCGTATGCTGACAAAAATATCAACTCAGGATACCCCAGAAATGTGTTTAAACCTCAAGATGTAGTAAGCCCTCAAGACTTCCAAATGTGGTTTGCGGAGCACCTTCGTAGCAGAACCTCTCCGTTCCACTCGAATACACACAAGTTAGTTAACTGCATTGTTGTAAGTTATCGTTTGTAAGGCGACCAAGTCTGCCGTTCAATTAATGCACGTACTCTGTACTTGATTAGTCTTACTTTGTCCAACTTTACCAATGAATTGTGAAACCCATATTATGTAAGTAAATTAGAATGTAGCTATGAATTTTCATGAACTGTAACCATTTATAAGCCTTCCTTACTAAATATTTTATTTAAAGGTTCTGAATACTAAGAAATTCTATAAAATAGAATATTTAGTCTATCCTTTTTTTATATCCCATTAGTATTTTTAACAAAGGTTTATTAAAAATATGGACAAAGTATTTTTGTACTTTTAATAAATATATATACGAGGACTCAGAATTTAAACAATGGACGTTAATTTCCATTTACATTTTGTGTTAATCTGCTTGTATGTGAAATGCTGAGAAAGAGATAGACACGGTGACTTATTCTGAGAACCCGTTAGTATAGTATAGTCCTAATAGGAACACGCGGCAGAAAGAGTTTCTCAGATTGATTTCAAACATATCATTAATTAAGTTTTAAGAAACTGGTAAGCACTTTTTGTTTATTTGATATTTAAGATTAAGATTTTAAAAAAATGATGTTTTTTTTTATAATAGAATGTGTTTTTATAAGTAAGCAAGCATCTTCAGAAGCGCTATTTCTGTAGGTATAATATTCACAATGTCATGTTTTTTTTGTAGTTGATTATTTATTAACTCATATATTTCATATATTTTTTGAAGTAATAATAACTAATTAAAAATTCAAAAAACCCGTTTCATAAAATGCTTTAACAGAGTTGACAATAATATGTATTGATTCGCTTTTAATATAAATAGTATTCCTATCATAATTATTCTATAGAAGGTTAAAGGCGAGTGAGGAGACTATTAAAAGCAGAGAATTATAATAAAGATAAAGAGAATTATAATAAATAAGACAAACGACGAACTATTTATGCGACCTAGAGGATGTGAGAAAAGCGTTTTGTTTATTCGTCACTTTTTAATGGTATTTTTCTTTACATTTAAAATGTAGTGGAACGGGCGGAGAAAAATAGGGATAACGTTTATTTTATACATAAATTCTGAAAAGTTATTGATTTTTTTAGTATTGAAACTTTTGTTACTTTTGTAATCAATTTTTCCTCTAGTCTATATGTTTCTTCTACGTAAGCGATATGGAGAACAAGAATTACATTATTTGTTTGAAATTTATTGCGGTTTTAAAATTTTCCTTATATATAACATATATATGTCCATATATACCCTATATATATTTCCATATGTATTTCATTTTATATCTTAGTCAAAATATGAATCTTCCAAAGAAAATAATTTGTAATTTTTGGTACTAAAACTAATAATTGAATTTTAACTTAGAGCGCAATTGAAGCTGAAGTTGATTGTTATACAGTTTAAGGTAAATTTAACGAAAACAACACAGTGCGAAATTTCAAGTTTCTATTACAAATAATTTTAAAATTTATATCCTGGAAATTAACAAATTACTTTTTAGTTATTTTCTATTGAAACAGACTCAATAAGTAGTTTTAAACAAACCTCATCGTTAGCTTGTCGGAGCCCAAGTCCTATCGTGAGCTTTCATAATAATGTTGCCATAATGCTATTTTCGATTCCATCCTAAATAAAAATAAAAAGTAATATTATTTTAATGATGTTTTGATAAAAAGTTTTGACGACGTTCATCTTAAATTATAAATTATTTTACTGTTTAAAAAGAATCGTATCATGAAGTGTGTTTTGACATTTGAAATATTAATGTCTCATTGTTTTTATGACAATTATGACCTTAAAAAAAGCCTCCGTTGTTGTACGTCACTAAGCAGGAATAACAGTATTGTTATATAGAGTCCATGATACGAATCAAACTTATATTATTGGAATATTGCAGCAGAACTTCTTTAAACTATGACAGTTTATAAGAGTTCTTGGTATGCTTGCTGTTTATTTAGCAAACTTGTTAATTAAAAATGTTCTAGTAAATGTAAAAAAGTTAAACCTTAAAAGTATTGATTAGTTTGAAACTAAATGGTTATATTTACTGACTTTTGTTTTTTTTTATGTTTTTTTGTTTTTTTTTTGTCGCTCGATATTGTAGTAAATTATTTTAAAATATTATAATCCACATACGTATATTTCTATTTTATTCTGGATATTTTTAATAAAAATACGTTTTTGTTTTCGTATATAAAAAAAAACACAGAAGATAATTGAAATAAAATAAAATGATCATATATTATATAGAATCCAAAACATTTTTCTACACGATTTCAATCTGTACCTTAAAGTATGAAGAGACATAAACTTATGTATGAAAAAACTGAAGCAAAAATAGACAGTTATGTTTCTGATACAAACTCATAATTACATTCCGTTCTCAATACACAGTTCAGTTTATTTTTCAGTTTATTCTTCTGATTTCTGATTTTCTGATACACTAATAACATTTACAAAAGAAAAAAAAATCTTTTGCACAATTTAAATATAGGTAAAGTTATTTTTTATGGGATAGGGAGGCAAATGAGCAGACGGGTCACCTAAGCGACTGTCGTCAGTCATGGACATCTGCAACTCAGAAGCTACAAGTTTAGAAGGGAATACTCTCTTTTCTTGAAGGTTTACATGTCGCATCGGTCCGAAAATACTTAGGCGACAATTTATTCGTCTTACGAATTCCAACAAGAAGAACATATGTTTGAGAAATCAAATTCGCTATGCGATATTATGATACATTGTAGTTTTCTCTATATAGCTAAATGGCAAAGTACTGAGACTTTAATTGTACACAAACACTATAATCAAGTTAAGTTATATGATGTAAGAGTCGTAATAAATCATAAAGCGGTATGATCGTTACCAGTGTAATTTTAAGAACATAGCAAAATTAGTTTACTTCACTTACTATATTACTTTTTATGTAAAAAGTGATATACTAACACCATGCCTCGACGAAAATCACAACTTTCTTGGCAAACATCTCAGACAACAGCCACCAAAATACGGTGAAATGAGAGAATGTTTTTCCGATCAAAGACAATACTCGACCCAACCGCGAGCCAGCACCGAACGTTCACAGCGGCTGATCAGAACGTAAAAGATTCATGAGCAACTACTCATGTCAGGGCAACTAGCGCGGAATAATCAGAACGATTCTTTTGTCTTTTCCGCCGGGAAGTCAGAGAGTCCAGGGACAACTCGCTCATATGCCTATGTCCCTTTCAAAAGATTGTAGTTTCCAGTTACGGTGTCATTTGCTCTTACAAGAAGTAAGGTTCAGGGGCAGACGTTTTCTCTGGTAGAATATTGATCTGAGAATTAAATTATTTTGAGTAGAAACTCTACAAAATCAATATATTTTACTGCGATTGAGTGATGATTGCAGTGATGACAGACAACAGTTAATATAATTGTGTA
This sequence comes from Dircenna loreta, assembly GCA_963555665.1. Classification (NCBI taxonomy): domain Eukaryota; kingdom Metazoa; phylum Arthropoda; class Insecta; order Lepidoptera; family Nymphalidae; genus Dircenna; species Dircenna loreta. The sequence continues at coordinate 5,270,718 of OY743094.1, forward strand.
TTAAAATTGCTAGCACTCAAGTATAATATTAGTGAGTGAACATGGTGGCTGAGATAAAACTCAATACTTAACTACTTCATTACATAATTGCATTACAAAAAATTAACGTTAAACGAAGTAGGCACGGGTTGGCTAGTTGATAATAAAATTTTAAGATGTTCAAGAAATTCTGCAACTAAACAAGATTGTCCCAACAAGTTAATGGTCCAACGGGCTATAAAAATACTAAGTAAAATTTTTACTGCGATTTAAGTGACTAGCAATATAAAATGAAACTTCAATAGTTGGAATAGTCGGAAATAATAATATCTAAGAATTTCACAAATTATAGAAATTTGTATATAGAACATGGATATTTCAAATTTTAATACAAATTAAAATTCTAATTCATACACATTTTTAATTGAATTGAATGAAATTCATAGCCTTTTCAAATGAATATTGATGTGAGGATACATACTCTTTAAGGAACTCTTTTGGTTGAATGGACTACAAAATTAGGTTTAAGGTGATGTTGTAAATTATTACTGATATTAATCAGAAATTATATTGATACTACCAAAAAGCATGCGGCTCTGCTGTCTCATCATTTACTATGAATAAACATATTGAAATCAACAATGTCCATGAAAGAAAACAATAAATATGAAGCAAGCAGTTAAAAGAACTTTTACGTAATCTAGCATCAACACTTGTGATAAGGGTTAACTGTTGGTAGATTTTTTTTCCAATTAGCCATTCTTTACATAAGCTGACATGGCTGAGGATTGAGTCAGATAATTGTGATAATTGTTTGATTCAACAATATATTGAATTAAATCATCGCACCACATGACTTCGCTTAGCTGCCGCTTTGTAGCCTGTAAAAGTCGAAAAACTCCATAACTATTTTACTATTTTGTTTAATAAAACATTCGTTATCATAGCTGTTAGATTGATCATTCATCTATTTAACACTTCCTAAAATAAAAACTAACCCCATGTATTTATATTAAGTGTATGTGTTAGTTTGGGTATTTTGAAATCATTAGTTAAGGCGACAAACAAAACAATTTATTATGAATACTACATTCAATTGTCTAGATTTTAAATAATGAATAAAGACTCCAATTTTGTGTTCATTTCTATCCCTACCTTGATTATAAAAACGTCGTTGAAGTATAATTAGATTGCTTTGTTTTCTCAGTACAATTACGAAACTTTCGTTCAAAATATTAAGTCACAAAACAACCGCAAAGTCACCATAATTCACTTTGGTATTTATTGGCTTAAAATCAAAACATTTGTCATAATTATTCTTGTGGGTAAAATTTCTAAACCATTTTTATACAATTTCTTTTATCATAAATATTCTTATATACTGTATAAATATTTAGCTTATTTTGCTTAATGCTTTTACTTTGTTGATTGAACTAGTAAAACGAATGTACTGGAATGTAGAATTGGTTATTATGTGTATTATTTCAGTGACCATTGTCATTTTATTGGTTTATTTGTTTTGTTCTGATTTAATTTTACTAATTAATTGATACAGCGACCGAAGACTCCATTTTTACTTCGGGTGTGGCCGATAGTTAGTGTGGATGTGTTTGTCTGTCGGTTCCACGATACAAGTCGCATTTTTTAAACGATTTGGATGAAACTTGTCACAGGATTTTTTGCGGTTTTCTTGTTTTTTGTCGTCGGCAATTTTGTATTGGGTGGCCAATTCAACATAGCGGGGAGTGAAATAAATTTCTAAAAGAGGGGGGAAAAGGGGCCAGGGGGTAAAGTTGAACCTATTTTTAAATTTGTATCTTAAAATTTATTGAGTGAGGTTTTGTTGGAAAGCTCTTGAAATCCAGTTTAGTGAGAAAATAACAAAAAAAAATTGACGGTACACACAATGAATGAGAAGCATGGAGAGATGTGAGTAATATTTGCAATAAGTTTTGTTGAGCGGCGGGCAGCGTGGCCATTGAGAGTAATTTAAATGTAAAAGCTACTGCAAAACAGGAATCTACTTCCGAGGTCTACTTCTCTCTCAGAGCCACTAGTTTATAAACTACGCAAGAACTAAAAATTGGTTTGGTTTGGTGTCAATTGCTTCGTGTTATATACTATGTAGGAATACCTTCGGATACTGAACTACGTTCTGAAAGAATCTAGTCAGTTTCAGACCCAGTTAGAGAAATAATATATTAAATAAGTTCAATAATTTCTATACCTAACTGAAACGGTTGTTTCTAAGTCAGTGTCATGAATAATAATAGTTTGTCCAGATTCAGAATTATCGTGTATTAGTTGATTGGGTTCAGAATAAGAAGCTTTTTTTTTTTCGGTTATTTTTCTTATTTCTTCTAGAGCGTCATTCATCATCATCGTCTTTATACACATTTACTTTACCTTTGTTGATATTTTTTTTTCGTCATCTTGAATTTAAACCAACGCGGTTACTGTGCATTTTATTTCCAAAAAATGAAGAATAGTTTTATTTTTGTCTTCCGGATGTACGGATTTTGGGACCTAGCAGTTTCAGCATGAGACTGAATTTGCTTTATCATTATAATTCAAGTATTATACTAGTACATGAAGTTCACTTCATCCAGTACGGTGCTTAAAGATTTTTGAACTAATAATAGTTTTTTGTCAACTTTGATATAATGACTTCATAAATATTTAATTTCTTAGAACTTTTTGCATCTTGAAAAAGACTCTACAATTATATTGTCACATATAGCTAAGGTTCATTAGGAAATGAACAGTCAGGAATTGCTTTAGGGTGCGTCTAACTAGATCATCTTCCACGTGTGACTGAAGGTAGCAGTATCTTTAACAATCAGACGCGTGTCCAAGAAAGGTTTTTTTAAAAATAGATTTCATTATTATTAAGTTAATATTTAGTTAATAAAGTATTACTTTTATCTTAAACAGACCAAACTTTTTAAATTAAATAAAGTAATTCAAGGGGTGCCCCCAGAAAAACTTCAAAAGGCAGTCAAAAGACTTACACCCTTTAACGGAAGATCTCAGATCATTATTCATTTTCTGAGTGCTAATTGAGTGTGTATAATAGGTATGATAAAGGGAGAACCGTTGTAGCATTGATAATCAGAAACCCTATGATTAAACAATAAGTAGGTATTTTAAAACTTAGTTTATGTTAGTCAATCATGTTCGTAATGTTTAAAACTTCATGTCCGTCCATCGAGTACTTATAACGTCATTGTTGGATAAATAAATAAACACAATAACACATACTTTCACATTTATATAAATCAAATTATAACAATGTAAGAAAGATTTTGTTTTCATATATTTAATGAAAAATGTAGTTTTTATTTCGAATTAGACCTTAACGGAATAAAACAAAAAACTTTACTCATTATATTTCTGATCTCAAAATTACAAAAGTGTTTATAAAGTGAAGGCTTATATTACCATAATTAAATATAAATTGAAATTTGAAAACTTAGGTGAAAATAAATAAGAGAAAGTTATATTTAAATCTCAGTAAAAGCTCACAAAGCACTATTATGTTTTAAAATTCGTCAGATTATTTTACTTTCGGTTCTCTTTTGATTTACTCAAAATGTTGGTTGAGGTTGTTTGGTTATTTGTTATTTCTGCTTATTATCTCAAATAGATTCGTAGGAACTAGTTACTAGTTGATTTATAAACTATATTTTTTTCTGTGTATTTCTAACTCAAAACTTGTATAGATTTTCTTACAATGAACATCGATAATTACAGACAACTTTATACTTTACTGTTTTTGCTAAAGCAAGCGAAAATCTCTTTAGGTTGATTTATATTTAGTCTCTTATGATAACATTATTCATTAGACCCAGTGCCGGTAAACATAGTATTATATATATTTGGGTAACAAAGTTGGTTTCAATAATTTTTTTTATTGTCATATCATCAACTAGGCTGTCCTTCGAAAATATTTAAGATCGCGGTAAATCGTGTTTAACATAGTTGTGTTATGAATAAAATATTACCCAAGAATAACAAATATTAAGAATTATGCTGTCGTAAAATTTATTCATGTTTTAATTAAAAATATATCGATATATTTTTTCATTCTTTTTACTACCTACTTATTAATTTGGCATATCTTTATATTTAACAATATTCGCCTAACTAATTTAAAGCTATGTTAGTAGAACTGTAACCTTCAGAATACCCAAAAATTTTGAAAACAACAGACCTTCAGATTGTATGTAATAAAAAAAATAGAAGACATGTTTAGAAAAAAGTAAGTAAGTAGTAAAAAGGGCCGTACAATTTCGATTAGAAGTGGCCATTACTTTTACCTACGTCGACTGTAAAGCAAAGTGCAATGGCATTGAAATTGTCACTTTTTATCTTTCAAAATGCAAAGCGTAGATTTTCATTTGATAACTTACCGTCTAAAAGCTCCACTGATGCAAGTCTCTGCTTTACTGTTCATACAGAGCGCCACTCACACATGTTGTATATATATTTTGTTTCACCTGCCTGTACATTCAAAGTACATATCGGATGATCTCTGTGATAAGCAGTCAAATATTTAACTTCATTCTTTGAATTAGAAGTTCAAATTCAAACAAATAAGCATTTATATATTTTTGTTTGTACATTATTTTTAATGCCATGAAATAATCATACTGTAGATATTTAGAGTCTCCCGGAGTCATCCGCACCCTGCTTTTTTATGAGACTTGGTGTATTACGAGTTATCATGCCACGACTTCGTAATATGTTAATGATTTATTCACGAACTGTAAACAACTCCACAGCACTTAACTGCATACCTTTTAGCTTAAATATGTCAAACAGTTATTATAGATTATTATAGTTCCTTTAAGTAATAAAACATTTCCTCTATCATGATTACAAGAGGAGAGATTACAAGACCTACCAAACGTATACGAGTAGTGCTTTTATTGGACATCTTTAGATTAAGAGTGGGACAGTTACAATTAAAGAACAAGGCCGTTTACAGTACGCGAATATAAAGGTACAAATAATGGGCTGCCGGAGCCCAAGTGCGACGAAATATTTTCATGATTGCTCCAGAATATTTAAAGCCATAGATAAATATAAATATTTTAACCTTTTTACCATTCATTATTTAATATAGTAGAAAATGAGGTCTCACTGTGTTATAAAAGGAAAGAGAGGAAAATAGGTTTGTCGTGATGGTAATGTTTCTATGAATCTAGACTATATATTACCTACCAATGGATATGAGATGTGTCCAAGGGATACTGTGACATCGTTAAACAATGTATTAAATACTACGTTTACTTCAACAAATTATAACTGAAACTAAATATCATAAACACTTAGGTTATTATACATTTATTGAATTTATTTAACAAAAACTGTTGAAAGTAAAAAAGGCGTGTTTCCGTGCCTTCTTATGATAAATTTAAAGCTTATGTTTTAAAATGTATGTTAACATTATATAGTTCAAATATCTTATATCTATAAGATATTTGATCTTCGGATAAGATATATATTATATATATAAATATTTTCTTTTTGATATAAGAAGTTTTGGCGTTTTGTAAGGATATTTTTGTTATGTCTGAGGCTGAAAATGAAAGTTAAATTAAGTTTATTACATTTGTGTATAAAAATGTGGCTTAAAATAAAGACAAAATAATACTAATGATGTTCCAGACAAAATATGAATATACAAAGGTCGCAATAACTTTATTAATTAGTAAATACATTTAGTAAATCTTATAACCATTAATATAAAAATAAATGAATAAAAATTAACGTAACGTAAAATGAAAGTATTCAAGTTCAATGAGTGATATATAAATTGGTTCGGTTGTTGTTGAGGAATTCTCTCAGAGTTCTATTTAATTTAAGGGATTCTATTCGAAAATCAGAGCATTGATATAATAAAAAAAATACATGAATATAGAATAGGATTTACATTTTTACGTTGTTTTCTCAACATTAAAACAACGTTATCGCTTAAAAATAATAAATTGAATTTAATTTTAAAAATGAAAGTAAACATTTTGAAGTCGTATTTCAGAATTTTTATTCACTAATAAATGTGGGATGATTGCAAATTTCATCCACAGAAGCTGAAGAACGAATATAATATAGTTCCTTTCGCTCGCATTTATTAATATTGTGACTGAGATTCAAAACCCAGTGTACTGTAACGAGTACACTCAAGTTACAAAATATGACAATGAGAGATTGAAGACAGCTTTGTAACTCTCTCTATCTAGTCATAACGGTGACAAAGTTTTTTTAAATAAATAGGTATATTATTTTCTGCAAACATGACATAGTTACATAAATGATTAATGATCAGTCACTTTTAAGTGTCGTTAGTATTAAATAAAAGGTTCTAACCAACATTTAAAGTAAATAACAAGTACCTTGAGAATTAATTATGATATATAAAATTACCAACTAAATTCCATTTGCTTGGACTACAGAAAACCTATTTTTATACATAAAATAACGTTAATTAAACAATTTTTATCGGGTTAAACTTGCGCATAATTAAATTTACATTTTAAATTAATATTTAACGTTTCGATTGTTTGGCAAGAATCGTATTCAGGAGAAGACAAGATGTTATTAGCTGTCAAAAAGTCAGTCAGTTCCTGTGATTTCGGGCATAGAGTTCAGGATTTACCGAAAACGCACAAACAGTAATTTGAGGTCTCACACTGCGTTCACTGACATGAGTTATGATTTATGGTTTACCAAATGTTAAATAATCATTGGGTTTGTCTATGGTAAGTTCACACACTTCTGACTTCTATGTACGCCTATTATTGATATTGGTGATGTGTCCCTAACTCTTCTACCCAATGTTCTTTTTTGTTTTACCAATGTATGTAGACAAAATTATCTGTTAGAGGCCAAATTAAATGAATGGATCTGGATCCAGTTTTTGTTACTTAAGATTGAAATTACATTCCATTTATTCAGTTATTACTGTTAATTCATCAATCATCAATCTATCAATTCATCAATCCATTAATTTCCAATAAAATAAAATAAAAAATAACTGACCTGTGGAATACGTTTATTGGAGATACTAGAAAGCCATTTAAGCTTAATCTCAATTTCGGTTTATAATCCGATCTATTGATTGATTATAAATTTCGGCCGTTATTCCAGTCATAATAGAATATTGTTACGGTAAGATTTCACAAGATGGAATATGAATGAAGTGAGATTCTGGGTGTACATTAGTATACATAGATATAATGTAAGGTATATATAATACGTTACTCTAAGACTTAATCGGGATTAAAATTGATATTAGCTGCTTAGTCCATATTTCCCCAAGGAGTACAATCATTAAACCAAAATATGTATATAATAATAAAACCATTCAAATAATATTAAGTATCTACTGGTAAAATATTGTTTCATACCAATTGACACAACTTGAAACCATCTATACACAGGAAATATCAAAAACAGAAATACTATTACACTTCAACTTATTTACAGAATACAACGTTGATATTGTATTGTATATTTTATTATTAAATATTAATAAAACAGAAATTGTCAAACGTGGGACTTCAGCAAGAGAGACCGTGACATATCTTCTCATACATTCACACGTCACACACACTCGTCTGTGTGAGTGAATTTTGCATCAAAATACTTATAAGCAAGGCGTTTCCCACATGATAGACGCTTTTAAAAACAAACCTGGTATTTACAAAAAAACATATTTTTATTATATATATTTTATAACCATAATTTTGAATTTTAAAAACTTCTTAAACTCAAATATAAAACTTCAATAACATTTTAATATTATATCAATGAAAAAATTGTAGCTCAATCATTGTATAAGGGGGTAAAATTTGTTTAAGTTCCTTTCAACACTTAAAAACCGTTTCTTTAACAACGTTCTTGTAGAACTCGACACCAACTGCACTGACATTAGCTCCGGTCGGTCGTTTTAAAATACTAAAGATAAACTTTCGTTCAGCCAGAAGAGATTTGAAAACTCAATACCTTAAATTCCATACCTAAAAAACAAAATATTTCAAAGAGCTTATTTTAAACCGTGTTTAAACGAATTTTATAAACTATCAAATAAATAAAAAATAAATAAAATTGAGCATACGGTACACACGGGTCTGTCACAGCAGAACTCAAAATGAGCGAAGCATTATTTTTTCATTTTTTACGTAATTGCAGAAAAATAATATCTTAACATAACTTGTTTCTGCGTTTTGTGTACATAACAAGCAGGTAGCATTTTTTTGTCAAAATAACACAAAATAAGTTAGGGATGTTTACTTGATTTTGTTTTATTATATAACCAGCTGTTGCCCGCGAGGACTTTAGAGCACAGGGAGCCCTGTATTCTAAAGTCCTCGCAGGCAACATAAGAAACTCCTTCGCTCGAACTTTTTTTTAGTCATCTTTATTTTTTAATTTGCTGTCCACAAAGAGCCCTATTATTATTTAAAGGGTAAAATAATATAGCTCAGATACAATTTGAAAGTTATTTCTAAATATTGGTTAAGACAGACAGACAGGTTAGATTCGGATAAGTTACATTGAAGATACTTCCTACAAATAAACTTATGAATTATAAAGTCATAGTCATAAAAACTCTAGCTCTATGAGTAGAGGTCCATTTGAGCCACTGCAGTTCAGGTTAAAGAGTAGATAAGTTAAACATCTATCTCAACTGGTAAAGGAGAGGTCGCAGAGCTGGCGTTAATTTAGGAAGTGAGCGAGTCCGACGCTCCAATAGTCAGCCTCTCTGACGTTCAGAGTGAGTGATGTCGCTAGTGCACGTGAGTGTATGTTAAGTGAGCGCGCCTACAGCTTCAGAACTTTTCTGGAAGAAATGTAGCGGGAAGGTCACGGTTGGACTTTTCTGTGTCTTACAAGCATACTAGTATTTATAGTGCAACTTTGGAGTGGGAAGAGTGGATTGAGATACGAGGTACATAATTGATAAAACGAGGGAGATAAGGCGTAGTGACCCGTTTTACAATTAAATTGTACACAAAAATGCTCATTTAATATAATTTAGTTTTATGTATATAAGAAAGAAAGAAATAACATGTTTATTTCAGACATAAAACACACACAGAAAAAATAAACAATAACAGTTTGAAATGGACAAAATAATCTAAAATAATAGTGATAAAAAAAAAACTGTTGTATTAAGGATATAAACAACAGAAAAAACAAACCAATATTTAACATTTAGTACAACAAGAATAATTATTGTTGTAAGTCAATCAGTTACTTTGAATATGTTTCAGTAATTCTTTGAGCCTTTAGCAAAACAATCTAAGCCAATGATTTACGTAAATCGAGTCGTAAATAGCGGAAAAAGAGTTAAAAATAGCGGAGTAAATTTAATGAAACGTTCATGAAACTCGGCAAGTTTAGTTCACTAATGAATATTACAGATACCTATTAATTCTTTGTAAGTTTTTGCTAAGATTTAAATATTACTTTCTTTTATTTATTTTACCCCAGGTTGTGACTTTTTAAATTTATATTGAAGTAAAACATACTAATATATTTACTATACATGTATAATGAGTAAAGTTTATTGACTTTATCTGTTAAAATTTTTAAATTCCAAATTATATAAATGAAAACTAAATCTTTCTTACATTGTTATAATTCTGGGTATGTATGGAACTTCAAACATTATATAACGATTACTAAAAATTGTACACGGGCTGCATAATATTCAAGTAAAATAGACGCTAACTATAAGACCTCTCGTACCCATGACCTACCATATAGTATATCAAAGAACCATTACACATATATATATCTATAATAGTTCGTATATAATGGCTCTTCATATTATGTATTACCATATAATACTACATATTAATAGCCATAAAATTATTAAAAAAATTAACTAACCCTCCAGTCTTAGGAACCTCCTCACATTGACGGGTCGTCTCAAGCAGTCAATGGGCCCCTTGATTATTAATATATTAAGAATATTATTTACGTCTATATTTAATTTATATTTAAACATGTACATATATAAGCTAAAAAGAATTATTACTAATTACTATAAAAGAATTATTACTAATTACTATATTTGTAGACTTATAGTTCTTTCATTTATTTGCCTGAAACAAAAGAAGTAATTAATATATAACAGATAAATACTTACTACAATGTTATAACTGTTTTCAACGTCAAGTAGCGCAGAATTTTTAATACACCTATAATGCTTTAATTATAGCTTTTAAGGAATAAAACAATATTAGGTATCGCAGTACTTTATCAGATAATTATATTATATGAAAAATAAGTTTTAATTTAAGTTCTTAAGATGAATCGACAGATGATGAAACTATTTATAATATAAAACATATATTCTTACACATTATTCAAACATTTAAGTTTGTTTTAAAAACAAATAAGAAGCGCTTTTCCTGCTAATGTAAATAGAAAAGTTTCTTAATAAATTGATCCAATAAAGCATATCTGAACTACCCAATGAACGTTGGCGAACTAAAAATAAACTTCTGAGGGTTTTAATTTTTTATCGAGTTTGATTTCCTTTAAGACTTAAATTAATCTTGTTTACATAACGCTAAAGAATCTTAAAATCCTCTGGTATTATTCTAACAAATAGAAAGAAGTTTTAAAATGTTGGTATAAAATATCACCAAAATTATTTCTGTTTATTTAATGACGAACTATACAACTATATTATTTACAACACGTTCAATGTATTCTTCAAGGTATCTTAGAGATCTTTTCATTATTTCTTCTCAGACATATTTTCTTAAGAGTCGAGGAAAACCAATGATTAGACCCACTGTAGGGAATGTTGAAATTTTTAGTAGTCCCTTTTGTCAGCTTCAAAATAAAGCTTAGTGAAGAATTTCACTATAAAATAATACAAAAGAATCTCGATAACTCGAATGTCAAGGGAAATAACAATGTAGAGTTAATAAGTTTTTGACTTGTAAGAATTTCGAGACACAAAGGATTCAACTGTTGAAATGAGGACTTTCACTTCTGAGAATATTTTCCTCAGACTAAAGTTACATAGAACATTATTTTATATTAAACCAAATTACATACTTTTCTAAATAAACTGTATAAGTGCAAAAAATATTTTTTCATCGTTTGATTCAAGCAATGTATAGTTTCTTACTTGTTATCAATTACTTTTTCCCGCGTTGGTAACTTCGTATTTATGAAAGAGATGTAAGGTCGTAAGTTCGTATCGTTGGTTTTTGGTTTTAATGAATCTATATTAGGCACACATATGTGCTGATTCGAAAGTTTAATGATTCATTTACTTTTGGATTTCCTCACTATGACCTCGGGGAAATCTTAGTGGGTTGTAATTATATACGTATTATTGAAATTTAATATTATGCCGTTCACAATTCCCCCCCAGTACTCCGCAATTAAAACAAAGTTTATAAAAAAGGCTGTAACGGCGTGCAGCGTTATATTTCGTCGTTGTCGCTCGACTTGATTACACCTCTTTAAATTTGTTTATTTTAATTTGGTAGAATTGTATATAATCACCATTAGCAATTGTATTTTTTAATTAAAATATTTTAGATTGGCAAAAACAAAGTAACACAATTAAAATTATTGAAATAAAAAATGCTCCTGTCCCATAACATAAGATATAAAAGATAAAAATTCAAAAACCTTCCTTGATGATTATTACACCTCCAAGAACTTCAATTAATACCCATCTACTCTAATTTGATAATAACATAATTTATGTTTGTTTAAATCTATTTGTCTTAACACATTATGTATTTTTGTTATTTAAAATATTTATTATGACTATACTTACTTCCCTATATGACCTCAAGTCACACGTTCACAAACTCCGAATATAGCGTATGTTTTGATACGCTATGGGAGAACCTGTTTTAAATATATTCATCTCTATGGAAAATTTGTTCCAAACTCACTTAAACATACTCTCAGAGAACATACCAGATGTATTTTAAAAGTAAATATTTTATTTTATATAAGTAGAAGATTTCGAAGATTGGTACCTTAACCTAAAATATATAATATTTATACATGGAACCCACATTCAAATAGAGAAAGATTCTTCATTACAGAAGTTTGTATACCATGAATTATATGTGGTTTTGTGTAGATCCATTACGCTTCTACAATTACTAAGCAATAATATTTGGTAAAATATTGAAACATTACTATATACTTGTTATTTAATTAGTTTGGTAAAGTTTTGGCTATTAGGTAAACTTTGAAATACCGGAATATGTATATCAATTTGATATATAATCTCGTTCGGTACTACAAGTCAGATTTGAAAGAATATTTTTTAGTAAAATGCGTTCCTAACACGCCAAAAATTGTATTCTGGCAAAATCTTAATAGTGATGAGATCACAAATGGAAATCCATCACAAACAGTAGTCAGAACGACATTATTAAAAACAAATGAATAATAATAATCATTGTTTCCCTTGATCTTAGTTCTGAGCTAATATTACGAACGTGTTTTGAATGGTCTTCCGTAGCCTAGACCGACGGAGCCGTTGTTATATATAAATATGTATCTAGTTTATTTTGTTTGATGCGAAAAGCACGCAATTTTCGAGTTAAACAAATGTACTAAATAAACGATCGTGCTCAAATGTTCTCTAAACTTTTCTAAGTTTGTTTAGTTCAAAAATAATATTGAACATAAATAGAAATATATAAATGCAATGTTATACTGAAAATTGGTTTACTCGTCGCTTTATGACTTAAACAAGCATCTCTTGATATTGAAGGAAACAATAAAGTTATAATTCTAATTTGCTTTTCGGCAGTCCAGCAAGTTATGTGCGGTTCTGTAATAGAGTCATCACAGTGGCAAGCTGGTCTGAATCTTAAACTGCACAGATATTTACTAACCTTGAAGACTTGCAATGTTTGTAAACTAGAGCACTTATTTTTTGTAATCTACCATGCTTCCGGTATAAAAAATTTTAGTCAGAGAATGGTGAAACATGCTCCCTTTCCATTCCGATATTTCTTTTCCCCTAATTTTATCTATCTTTATCTGATTTTCCTTTTCACAGGAGAGTTTGGACAATCTAGGTTCTTGTTCTTAGCTGGATGGAGCACATTAACGAAGCTTGTTTTTTCTCCATTTCTCACTAAGAAAACTACAGTCTAAACTGATTCAGACTGTAGTTTTCTTCTTTTTGCTTTCTATAATTCCAGCATTTCTTGGGCTTGTATCGAGCGAGTAGTTGCATAGCTATACCATTTTACAAAATTTACGTACCTTGTGCTCAAATCATCTCTCGGTACTGAATTTTGATTGCATCTAGAACGCATATGGCTGACATAGCTAACGGAGTTTGTTGAAAATGAATTTGTTTTGCATAAGGAGCCCTAATATTTTGAGTTCCTCTGCCATTTTGCTATTTCAATTAGCATTTTATTATGCTATTTGATTGCTATATATAATTTATTAAACATCAACGTTCCTGCTACATTTAATGCATTTCACCATTTCACTTGATAGTCTTCATCAAGTACAAAAAGAAATTTAGGACGATGTCATCTGCAAACGCTTGTCCGTATATTATGATTTCTCATCCCGTAGATTCGTATAATGTTTCTGAAAAAAAAACACATCTTTCTTTATTTTAAAAATAACCATAGTACTTTGTCTTTCAATTTAAATAAATAACCTAAAATATGTTATTTCATAAAAAATGTCCTTACTTAAAAAATATTCCTAATATTCCGGTTAGCTTTTACTTACAAATTTATTCTTATCATTTATACACAAATCGAAATTATACACAAATCGAAATAAGATGGGCTAAATTATTAGGCCACAAATATCAGACAATGAAATCAATTTAGACGAGTTTTCGAGATTAAATAATGATTCCAGTTAATTTTAACGGGATCATTAAGTAGACTGAGTTTCAATTTTATGTTAGGTTACAAGATGTTGCTTGTGCAATCGACATCAGGTGTATATTAAATATAAATAATCTGTTATCATTTAACGACATTACGAATTCTCTAGAGTAACATGTTAACAAGAAGACTTGTTGTAACATACCTATCTGTCATTGCCGACTTCACCACCCTTTTTAATTTAGTGAATAAATATGTAATGAAAAGCATTGCTCAAAATACGATACTTTTTAACAAGGAACAACGTTAATATTATGTCAGATTGAACATAGATAAAAAATATTTCATTTTTATTGAATATGTTATTCAATAAAAATGTCACGTGTCATGTGTCATCTGTCGTACTACGTCATGTGTCATCTGTCGCACTACGTCATGTGTCATCTATCGCACTACGTCATGTGTCATCTGTGGCACTACGTCATGTGAACAGTGTATTTTTCGTGTGTAAGTAGCGTTCTATGTAAGGGTGATAAACAATTGGAAGCCATAATAGTTAGTTATGTCATTATTAGTATTTAATAAATATATGTTTTTGAATATCGAAACCTTGTGGTCTTTTGGACGTATAGCAAGTTTAAGGTCTCAGGAATGTATAGTAGTGATGTCGGACTAGGCCTCTTATAGCCGTTTTAATCCCGGTTAGATTTTTTGAAGATTTGCTAATTTACACCCAAAGTTTTTATTGTTTCGAGGTCCATATTGTGAAATTGCCCTTATCGAGTAAATGTTGTTATATCATAGTGACATAGATAACGGCTGAAATTTATAATCAAACCATAACACGAGAATGAAATCATTCTCGGGTGACTTCCTTGGTCCTTTGAACCTATTCCATAGTTCGGTTATTAACAGTGATAATTAAATAAGTTGATTGTTATTTCAATCTTCAGTCAAACTGATCGAGATCTCAACTGACAGATATATTCTTTAAATTTAAAAAATATAATAGGTTTTATTTAATTTATAAAAGTTTTACATTTGCCTTTTTCTTATTATAGGTATAATGCAATATATTTAAAATACTTTGTAGTATCTAATGCTGGGATATCGATAGATAAGCGTTGGTAGTATCGATTAACGATTAATTCAGTTGTTGTGAAGCGGAAACTGAAAGGTCTCTCGCCCTGCGGCAACTGTGTTATCAGGTAACAGCTGGCAGTCTGGAACGATCTATGCGTTTTGACCCTAGAAATAAATATCTTCTGTGGATATTTATTGTTGGCAGAAATTTGTTATTTATATTTGTATAAAGTCTAGTTTAAAAATTATTTGACTGGATAATTATCAAAGATAAAAAAATAAAAGCATATATATTTTTAAGAATTTTTCTTAAAAATATATATATTTTTTTATTTTATCAAAAAGGTTGATTAAATAACGAAAATATTAAATCCTATTCTATAGCCTCAAATTACTCTTTCTTAAGTCGGCAGACTGATAAATTTAATCATGTTGAAAAATAAATGCACCTCACAATTCATAGTAGTCTATATGCTTATGATATTTTGTCTATACTTCACTATGATAAACGCAGTATTCTATAAAACGTGTTATAATGTTACAGTATGTTCTAGAGGTATCTCATTTTAAAAAGTAATATATAGTCTAGATGCAAACAAAAATTAGCGTTACCAAGACCTCATTTTTCTCTCCTCCCTTACAAATTAATCATCCAAAGTTACAATTCATTTTCTATTAAATAAAATAAATGAATTCATTTCTACTCTCTCTATTCGTGTACTGGCACCGCCTTGTTTTTTCATTGAACCTGCCCTCCTTTTTTGTTGATGTCGAATAAAAGTACAATACTACTCGAATACGTTTGATTGATGCCAGCTCTTCTTTAATAAAGGTCAAGAATAGTTGAAAGCGAAAAAGTATATTTTTATATCAGATATACAGTAGCCGGGCTTTCTATGATATTATATTTCTGTGAACTGGCATGAAGAAGAAGGGTGTGGATGCCGGGAGATTCGGGACAGTGTGGCTCCTTCTCAACCTTAATTTGTTTATTTATTTTTATGACACACTAAACAGTATGCGACAAATGTAGCTAAAAACATGTAGACAGACATATGTCAGATATATGTGGATCTAGCCGCCTACAAAATGTGTGTGTACTTCAAGAACAGAAAGTGTCACTTATATTTATGACCTTAATATAAAAACTACACAATAATGAAGACAATAATATAACATTTCTTTAGTAGCTAATATTATGTTTATATAAGATACAATAATATCTAAAATAACAAATTAAATAAAAACATTATAAAGTAAAAGGTAATGCAATAATAAAATACTAAAAAGAAATAACATTTTTACAAATAGAAAAAACATTTATTTTATTTTTACCACTTTGTAAGGAATGTGCTTTAAAACTAAAAATTAATATTCTTATATTTGATATACGAATAATATTTACTTTTATGTACTTAATATATTATTATGGAAGATCTGATTAAAAGTGTGATGTTTGATTGGTTATGAGCGAAAATCCAATCCGTATTTTAAATTTAACAAGCACGTAATAATAAAAAGCTTTGAATGAGCAATCAAGCTTAGGATTTTCATCAATGCAGCTTTTAGACATGTGTCGTGCTGTCCACAAATGGAAATTTAGGCTTTTGCATTTTGAAACATTAAAAGCAACATTTTCGATGAAATTGAATTCTTATGTACAACCAGCGCAGGTGATGGCCACTTCAAATCAACATTGTGCGGCGCCTTTCACGAAATTTTCTGTAATTATGTATTTTGTTTTTTTTTATTACAATCTGAGAGGCTGTTGTTTTTATATTTTAATATTCTTAATTTATAACTTTTATAAAGATTTTCCTAAGGACAAAGCTGCTGATCTGGTTTTTCCATTAATTAAGCTATTCTTTCTTGGAAATAAACATTTGCCAAAATTAATTTCTAGTATAAAGTATTATTTTTTTACTATAATTTTTAAATATAAATCCTCCAACCAAACAATATTTATTATATTAAAGATTACTAGCTGTTGCATGTGACTTCGTCTGCCGCCGTCACAACTTCCAACTCGAATTATTAGCGATCATCCCTTAACAAGATCTTTAAAAAACTTTAACTGTTTGGTTTAGTTGTAATAATAATAAAGCTATTTTATTATTATTACCTGAGAAAGTTACAGAATTGCCGGAGAGAAAAGTATCATATTAAAATGTGTTGATTTAGATTACCACAAACATTATATATTTTATAATGAACTTAAAATCAGTTTTCTTGTTTTTCCGTGAAAGAAAGAAAATATTCCGAATTCTGATTTTTATAATATTTACTTTATTAACCATGCTAATTCATCGTATCGAATTTTATAATTATTCGCCAGGTATATTTTGCGTGATCATAGGGGAAATTAGAATGAACAATTAGTAGAGGTACCAGTAGAAATTAATGAAATTGAATCTAAAAGAAATCATTAAATTAATTTAGCTTTAGAAAAATAACGATATTAATACATTTTTTTTAAATAAGATTGTAACAAAATAATAAAAAAACATTAACAAGTAACTAATTTCGTATAATTTTACTGTGAATTATACCATGTCATTGTTATATATATACAACGCGAACTATAATAACTGAATACATAACAGAATACCATATTACTCAATGTATTTAATGTTTCGTTCATAATTTAATATTTTGTATGAACAGCACTCATGTAAATGTAAAACTGAACGCGACGCACCGAACTAATGCATTTAAACTAAAATAGTGGAGATAATACCGATAGATTAATTTGAGTGGTGCCAGTAAAAATAACATAATTTTTGGCTTTTTTGACTTGAACAAAAATGCAGTACATTCTTTATAATTATATACATTTTTATTCTGGTTGAAATACATACAGCGGTGATGGAAATTTATCATTGCTGTTACTGATCTCTGTTACTAATATTTATGTTTTTCTATACGATTATATTACCGAGTAGTCTGCGGGAGGAGACTTAGTTTTTCAAATCTATTTGCAAATCTATGATTCACTGAAATATAGTCATCTATATGTTGAATTGAATACCTATCATTTTATATTATTATATTTTACAATAATAATTATAATATTATATTTTTTAGAAATAGCTTGAATTGTGTTCATTAAAAAACCCCGCTACTAATTTGAAGTGAAATAATAAACGCTTAAGGTGTAATAAAAAACCCTTTACCTGATTTACAAAGCCATTTTTGAACATAAAGAAGGTCATTAATATTCACGGAAAAATATAAGGCCACAAATTCATTTTTGACAGAGATATATAGTCGAGCTTGATTTACAGAGTAAAGAGAGTAAACTGATGTTCGCTCGTGTGTATATTAATTACGCTGAGAATAATTTATAATTTAAAATATACACTTTTAATATTAATTCAGTAAGGAAATTAGAAAGCATAAACAATAATACAGTAATTTGGATTTTGTAAAATGATCCAGTATGTCGGGGGTTTCGTACGTAATAATATGTTTAAAATGGCAAGACTTATCGATTTGCAGGCTTTATGTTTGAAAACTGACCATTCGCGGGTCAGCCATGAAGGTTACAGAGGCATCGAACAATGTAGATGTAATATACACATTAAAACTGCTTAACTAGGTTTGTTTGTTAAGGCTTATAGTCAAATGTCAGAAGGCACTTAAAAACATCTGTCTCAACAACAACTCAAATAAATATTTCAGATTTTGTTATCATTTATAGCTAACAGGCCTAGGAGATCTAGAGCGCTTGGTCGCTAATTTGTAAAATTTAAATGAATGAGTTTTACTCGTTACTTAAAATGGAATATCATCGAAGAACATTTGTGCTGAAATTAAATTAAAAATTATTTGTTTATTTGTTACCACAACCTGGACATACATTCAAATACACTTTATAAATATATCCTCCAACATATTTACTTCTTTTTAAAATAGTTATATGGAACTTAGGTAATGTTAATAAATATTGAAATTATTTGATATTTTACCTTTTAATATATTTAGTTATTTTAATATCAGTCATGAATCATTTATTTGTGGGTTTATTGCATTGTAATTCAAACTCTCAATATTATTATATAAGCCAAAGGGTAAATACAAATATAACCTATAAACAATTATGTTTATATTCATATATTTATTGCCATATCCTCTGCGTTATTAATACTGTTGAAGAGCCTTTCAGTTTAATGATAGACACATTCGAGGCTGTCTTAATGATACTAGAACATTATATCGGCATTAATGAGAAGCCCGCGGCTTACATGTCTAATTATTTTTATTACGAATAATATTTTCTGTGGTAAGAGATTAAATATAAATAAACTCAAAAGAATCTTCTCTTACCGTAGCATAACCTGCAAACTATAAAATTGTCTATTTTTTATGAATTTTGTAACAACGATTTTATATGAAAGTTCTAAAACAAACAATAAAAAAAATTATTGTATTTTATACTGAGATTTGGACAAAGCGTTATTTATATCAATCTATTGGGAATATGTTATAGTTATTGTGTAGAAGCAGAAATAATTAGTTATTTTTATAAATAACAAGTTGTTTTCCGCGACTTCGTACGCGAGAACTTAACACATTGAAAGAGTAATTTTTAAAATTACTCATTCAATTCATTCTAAATTAATTCAAGGGTATATAATATAATATAGCTTACATCCAACGTTAAAGCTATTTCTAAATATTGGTTAAGATATTTTTAGATGTGGATTAGTTACTTTGAGGGTTAACTCCAAAAAATAAACTTTCCGACGAAGACGTGTTTTATCCAAGTTTCCGCAAGAGTACGCGATGTCTACTTTTTTAGACTAACTTTTTCACACCTTGGGTTAGATTATTGATTTTTATAAGGGATTTTTAAATGTATTATGGCCTATGTTACTCACTGAGGATGCAGCTTTCTAATGGTGAAACAATTTTAGAAATCGTTTTAGTAGTTTTTGTATGAAAACAATACAAACATACAAAAACACAAATATTATGTTATCTCTTTATAATATTAGTAAAGATGGAAACCCAAATAAAGCATTTTAAATCTAATCGTCTTTATATATTTTACTAGATGTTGCCCGCGACTCCGTCTGCAAGGACTTCAGGACCACAGGCCTCGTAAGAAACTTCTTCGTTCGAGCTTTTTTGTTCAACATTATTTCAAAATTGTTCTCCACGAAAAGCCCTATTATTATTTCAAGGGAATTATATAATATAGTCTAGATACATAAAATGAAAGTTATTATTAATAATCTTTATATTGTTTAAGACATTTTTAGATTTGGATAACTTACTTTGAAGATTACCTCTAACAAATAAACTTATAAATTATAAACCCACAAACATACAAACTTTACTTCTTTATAATATACACATTGATCAAAATCAAAATAAGATTATTCTTAGTTAAAGTTTATATTGAAAAGGAGTGTTGAAAGCTGAAAGTCTATTATAAATTCGTAATGAATAAGTTATTTTGTTTAGTCTATTTACTTGTAGATTGTAACCTGGCGGAATAGAACAAAAAATATGTATATATTGAATTTCGCAGTATTTTGTTAAGTATAAAACAAGTTTAACTTATACTTAGCGCCAGCAAAACGTGGCCAGTAATCTTATTGAGTTTTAGCTTATATGAAACATTTGTAAGGTACAAATGTTTCACAAATCAAAACGCCATCTATTAGATACTTACTTAATGACACCAACGAATACGCGTATACCGCCATCTATTAGAATAGTACAGAACTAACAGATAATGGTGACTGTAAGACAATAAATAAGTAATTCGCAATAAAGTAATTAAATAAACGTAGTTAAATAGGATAAAAAGTAGCTTATGTTCTTCCTCAAAGTCAATTCTATCTTTTTACGAAATTTCATCAAAGTCGGTTTACTGATTTAGGCTTGAAAGAGTAACAGACAGATAGACCGAGTTACTTTCGCATTTATAATATCAGTAGGGATTGTAAAAAATAAATAAGGCATGTTTGTAGGCATTTTCAAACATTAATTTCAGTTTTGGCATCTTTTCAATGTGTATCCATTTTTATAGATATTTTCAAATAGAAATAACAAGTTTTAAGCAAAACAATCTCAATCAGCATTTTAGGTACAAAATAACGAAGTAAATACAATGGAACGTTCTAGAAATTCGCTTAGTTTAATTCATTGATCAATTTTACATCACAAGTAACAATGTTTATTAAGCTTTTACTGAGAACAATACACTGTTTTCTGTTATTTATTTGCGTATCGGTTTTAACTTTAGAAATATAAGTAGAGTTTTTGGGATACGATAATACGGCTGGCGGGCTAGCACTTTATCCTAGAAAGATAGAAGCTTTAACTAAATTACTTCCTCTAGGTAATATTTATCAATATTCTCCAAAAAAATATAAAAGATTTTTCCTGATTTAGGAAAAATCAATCAAATTCCAATTATTTTTAATAACTAAAAGTTAAAATCAATTCAATACCAACTTGAACAAATAATTTTTAACTAACATATTTTAATTGAGTTGCAAGCACGCAGACACACGTGCCTATGGGGGCTATTCTTGTTCATTCATTCACACACTGACATTCTTAAAAACTGGAAGCTCTGGCCACAGCCAGCTACACCACAGCCTTTACCACAGTAAAAGCTGTACAAAAATTTTGGTATTACGAGTATTTACAAGGTAGATATTTTGAAGTCTGTAATAACTTCAATTATTTTTCAGTTTATCTGCTTTATAAATATAATCTTTATCACCTTTTACTGTAATAATTTAATTTAATAAATTTATCTAAGTAATATTAAAGTAATGGCCTGTGGTACTAAATCATGACTTGCTGAAACCTTCCAACTGGCACTTCTGGAATTTAAGGCATCCAAGGGATATTTTTTAAAAGAAAAGGATAATAATGAAAATATATTTATATATTTAATTGATAAAATTGTGAATTAAAAAAATATCGGTACATTGTTCACGTTAAATGGTAACATGTAGTATAAAATCAGAGGAACATTAGCGTCACGACAACGTCATTTTCTTCTCCTCCCTTTACAAAATAAGAACTCATTTTCCATTTAATGAAATAATCTAAACTTACTTATACTTATTTTAAGATTTAATTTATTTTAAATCAAATTTCCTCGTAAAATAAAACCCGGAAGAATATGTTTTCTTGATCATAAAAACATATCGTCGCACTTTGGCAACATAAATACAGATCGACGAGACACAGCGGATATCACATTTTTATTGTGACGTGTGTACCCTTTCTGTTCGAGTACTGCCAGCGTCTTGTTCTTTCATTGTATCTGTCCCACTTTTAATCTGGAGATGTCGAATAATAGAACAATAGTACTCCGATACCTTTGGTTGATACTAGCTCTTCTTTTAATCAAGGTTTAGGAAATGTTTTGATACTTTAAGAACCATCATAATCTAAAAACATTTGATGCATTTTTAAGTCAAAAAGTAAATATTTATGTCAGATATATAATAAATAGCTGGGCTAGGCTGAGATTGATTTAACGACATTGCGTTTTCTGATGTGGAATCGTTTACAAAGCGTGAATAAATAATTGTCATATTACAAAGTCGTCTCATGATAATCCGCAATACACCAAATTTCATAAAGAAGCAGGATTATCCGGGAAACTTTGACGTCCATAGTATGCCTTATGGGAAAGTAATAAGGAATGCGCTTCAAAACCAAAACTATCTAAATGTTTATCCGTATCTACAAATATGAACTTCTAATTAAAAGTGTAAAGATTAATATTTGTTTGGTTATCACAGGGATCATCCAATACCTTAAATATGCAGGCAAATAATAAAATAAGTTTTGAAAGAATATGTATAAATAACCACTCTATATGAACAACAGCGCAGCGACTTGCAGTTTATAGGCGGGTAATAATCGGAATATCTAAATAATATTTTAAAATTACCAAATAGTGGCAATATGGGATTTGATCAATTACAACTGTTGCCAGCTACCTGACTTGACTTCTTCCGACTTAATTTTACTTTACTTTACACGAAAACTAAACATTTTTAGGTGAAGTGTAAATACATCAAGAAACCATTTTGATCTTTCCTGAAGAAAATTTTAGAATTGTCTAAAAATAAAGTATGATATCATCATTAATAGTTAGTTACATTTAATATTTTAATTCTTTTACTGAAGAATATGTTAACTGTTTTCATTTTGTTCGTTCTTTATTTATTTTATCGAAACTTATTTCTAAATGTTAAAAGGTTTTAATATGATAAATTAAATTATTGAGTTATTTTGTTGACTAGTATGACACAAATAGGTTTCCAGAGTGTCCACGCCACTTTAATACAAGATGTGATTTCTTAACATGTTTCACGACTCAGGTTACGTCTTCTCTTTGTGGTACGTTGGAATCCACCATCGCACTTCACGTAATGCGACCAGTCCTAACGACGTGCTGAATAATTGCTATTAGAGTTTGTAAAACGCATTTTAGAGCATTGAAGAATTTTTACTTTTTCCTAGATAGTGTAAATTTTGAACCCTTAGTGGCGCCATCAGACAGTAGCGTGGCTTTTGCTCTCAATAGTTAACCTTTGTATAGAGTATCTGTGGTTTTAATTGCACTATTATAGCCTTACCCTCGTATAAGTTTGAATGAAATGAAAGACAGGGGGTGGGTTGCATTTTGGATGTTGAATGAAAATAAACTGTAGATAATACTAGCTTATTTTTATTGTTTAAAATTAGAAAACAATTTGACAAACAGAGCAGTTTGTTGAGACTGAAAATATCCTGGAATCGGGGATTGGGATTGATATTGAAGCACTGACCAAGCATCTACATAGGAACATTTAAGAGTTTAATTTATAATAAAATTCATAACAAAATAGCAATCAAAAATGAATAGACACCTCTAATATATATGTCTAAAAGATTATTTACCTATATTTAAAAGTATTGGAAAATCATTATTAATTAGCTGCAGAGACAAAAAATCTTCTTTTCAATAAGAGATTGAGACAAAACAATGCTATTTACGATATTTTATCAGTTTTTGTATTTGAAATTGAAATAACGAGCTATCTATTTGCATAAATATGCTTTAAGAGTACCATTTATGATATTTATACCTTTCTTGAAACTAAATGAGGTACTTCAATTATTATATGTACCTAGTTTAGAACTCGTGAACAGTGAATATTAATTATGATTACAAAATTAATTCCTATTTAGGAAATGACACATAATTATATTGTCAGTTACTTTTTGTTACTTAAATTTAAACCTAATAATTAAAATTTAGAAAATGAATTACAATATTAAATTATTTACGAATATTACTTATTGCTATTTATATACAACACAAACTAATAATTCATGGAAGTGGTGCCAGAAAAGCTCACTAAATCATAATTACAACTCAACAATGCTTACAGGCAAATAAAAATATAATCTTTATCACAATTATATTGCATATTAAGTTCATATAGTATTTTCATAACATAAATATATCCATTAGTAATTGCTGTTACTTTTGGCATTATCGATATATTATAGTTCGCTTCAGATAATCCAGTTTTCCTAGCAATTTTTCACGCGCTATGGGATTCTGATTTGAATACACACCGTGTAGCACCGTGTAGCACCGTGTAGCATCGTGTAGCACCGTGTAGCCCCTCAATGCGGAATTCAGTTTTGCAAATTGACAACTTTGCGTCTAAAATTCTAAGTCTTCTAAAATGATAAGTCATTCATATTGTGGATTGTACCATATATAATTATTATTTTACATTACTTTTAACAAATAACTTCAATTATACAGCAACTAATTTTTCTTGTTTTTTTACATGTAACTGAATTGACGCTTGACTACATTCTACCTGATGTGAAGTAGTGATGAAGTCATAAATGGTAAGGCGAATCAACTTAGTAGTAGCTTATTCACTCTTTGCTTGAAGACACCCACTTGTACTCGGACGGAAATACCGAGGCGGGCAAGCTATTCCATTCCTTCGCTGTACACATAAAAAAAAAATAAAGCAAAGCGTTTTGTACGGACAGATGGAATATCCACAACCAAAGGATGGATGCTCGCCGTGAATCGGAACGTCCAGTGTTGAAAGAGGGATGAGGAATACGTTCACTCACCAAAATGTATTCTATAAAATATTTAGTGACTCCAGAGTTGCAAGATGACATTCTGTGGCACCAGCCATTACGAGGCCGCAGTACTCGCAACACAACTGGACCTGTGCTTTATATAGTGCTAGCAATTGACTTGGTGTGAAGTACTGTCGCATCCTTGCAAGAAAACCAAGCTTGTTTGCAGCTGCTCTTGCTCTAGAAACAATGAACCAACCAGAGTTGAGGTTCGAGGACATTTGTATATATCTCTATAACTGAAGTCACTGTATTCCAAAGATATACTCTGGAAAGTAGGAGCCAAGGCGAATGGGCTCTTTTTGGCGTTTCTGGAGGCGCGAATCAGGTAATTTTTCCAATACGAAACTGTAGGCTTGCAAATAATTTTTAGAGAGTGTGTGTCATAAAAGTGCACCCTGCAACAGGCAATATGAAGCCTGCAACACCGAGTCTAAGTGATGGGGGCTCTATCACTCTGCCATGGCTGACGTCATCATATATGTGTATTACGAGTAAGCAACAACCCCTCACATTATTTGCATAGCAATTTTAGGGTTTCAACATATTCATTAATATGCATAGAAATTATTTTTTTTTGACATTGATATTTTGTAGTAGTAGTACTTGATTCGTGAAGGTAACGAAGCAAATAATTACTATAATTTACTATAATAATTACTATAATTACTATAATATAATTTACTTTCCAAATGTAAATTAACGGTTTTTTATTAACCTTTCATGGTGGCAAAACCCATTAAAAATGTACGTGTTTTATAAAACGTATTCGTTGTCTCTTATGTTGTCTGTGTAAGTTATTGCAAAGCTAATAATTTTTAAAAACCGGCCATGCTTAAGCCGGACTCTTTGATGGCGGTTACCATGGCTACCAAAAAAATATTTAATTAGAACATTGAAAACAAAACATTCAGTTACTTTTATCAGAATACTCGTAACTATTTTCCCTGTTAAGGCTTAATGTGAAAGTCATATCGCACTTAAAATAGCATTATGTTGTAACCAATTTATTGCTACAGATTTTGTAATAAAAAATAGGGTATTAGATGCAGAGCCCATCGTTGCTTATTGTAATATATAAAATAAGAAGCTTAATTTAGACTTACAATGCCGTTGTAGAATATTCGTGTTGGAATTTAATAGGAAAATATACGCTTATTTGGAACCACAAGCTCAACTTAAATTTAAAATGTATGGATATTCCATATAAATAACTTCAACCTTATTTATATGTATTAAAAAATAAAATTCAGTTTCATAATACTAATTATATGAATAAAAGAAGCATATAAAATTTTGTTAATTTTTTTAAACATTTTAAATTCCGAAATTATTTTTATTTCTTTCAAGATTCTAACAAATATATTTATTCTTTATAAATAATTCATGAGTTTTGTGCCTGTAATTCAACCTCTGTAAACAATCAATCTTATTTTATAAGCAAACGGCAAATAAATATTTAACCCATACATTCATTTTGTTTTATATTCATGTATTATTGTTGCCAGAACATAATATCGATATTAAACAAAAGATCGAAGCTCTCATGTTTAGTTATTTTTTATTACGAGTAAAATGTTAATGGATGACAGACTAAAAGTGTAAGTGTAAGTAAATATATAAGCAAAAACAAGAAGTTTTACCATACATTTTGTGGAAGAGTCGAAAATAGCGGAGTAATTTACTCCGCTATTTTCAATCAAACGGCAATCAAACGTTAATATGTCACCGAGCTCAGTCATGTCATTAATGAAGTTTAAAACATTTGCAGATGTGCTTGCGTTCTGTTACTGAAACTGAAATGCTACTTTTCCAAACTAGCTTTTAAAGTTAGTAAAGTATTTATTTTGTATTTATCAGTTAAATAGTAGATAAAGGTTTTATTTGAAGATTAAAATAATATTTGTAAAATCTGACTTATATAAATGTGTGATCAGATGTTTGCCCATCAAAGTCATACCATGGATTTTTGTGTTAATTTAATATAATATTTAAGTTCAGTTTTATATACCCTTATCATACTAGTACTACTAGTGAATGAGTAATCAACCTCACCTAAGAATATTTGCGTTGCATTATGCTCATGGACGGATGTTACTTTCAATGACTGGTCACGATATTTTTTGCAATTCTCATGGACTAAAATCATCAGGCCATCCTATCAAATTGATTGCGTTTGTTCTAGTGGTTCCTAAATGATGTTTCTGATAAATATCCATAATTAATAAATACGCGGCCGCGTTTATTGTAAGGCTTTTTCAGGCCACGGTGCATGGTACAAAAATTGTAGCTTTACATTGAGTTGGAAAGGGCCTTTATAGTGTCCTGACATTTTTCACGTACACAAATAATTACTGTAATGGATTTGAAGTGGAAAAATATAAAGAAATAATTAAATAAACAAATATTTAGTCGACCCTTATCTGTTGTAGCTATTTAAAAATATACTATGACATTTTATAAGTTTTAGAGAATGTTTACTAAATATAACAGCGTCCAAAAAGAAACTATAATATAAAAATCATGTTGACAAGAGAAAATGTATTAACAAAGACGTATACACGTTTTAACAATTCGTGATAATAATGTTACTGGATAAAAATAAAATTAATAACATTATATTATATACGTTGCCTTTTTGAAAGTAATTTTATAACAAGTACGTAATGAAGATCAATGCACAAACCGACAGTACCATACAGTAACATTTATGTGAAAGTTCATTGAAATGTAAAATAAACTCTCTTCTATATACATTACAAACAGGTATCTTTACATTGTTATATTTACTTTGTATTGTTTTATATTGTTTCTTTTGATTCAAAAATTTATGGCCGTCCATTTGAATACTACCAAGTACACAATTTTCATAAATAACAAAACATTTTAGAATACAAAAATATGTTTCTTTAAGTGCAACCTAAAATATGCAATAATGGACTTATTAAAACAGAAGTACTTCTCTGATAAAGCTAAATCCAATTTGTGGCGACAGAAGTGTTTGCTAAACAACATTTCAAACAAGATTCGCAGCTTCGAAAGAGAACAAATAGTCGCTGTTATTTTTATTTTTTACACTTTTAACCTGACATATTATGTTAGTACTCGTAGATTTTTCAAAACCTACTTATCACAAAATAATTTTAAAAGCATATATAAAGAACAGAGTGGCCAATACTTTTTATTTTAACTGTTTTTCACATTACAACCTTAAACCATTTAAAATAACAGATGTAAGTATTGTGTAAGAAAATAATAATATTTGTAACTTGAACTCTAGCATCTAGCATTAGAGTAAAGGTAGCTTCTGGTTGTTTATTGTGTGTTACGTGGAAAATTTAGTGCCTTGACACCGAAAATGTCAACAACGAATTGTGCCCACTGACGTATTTAGCACTACATTATATACAAATAAGTACTGTTGAATAGTACATAATATTTCCTTCCAAGTACTGCTGACTTTAATAAAGTATTATATTCTTGAAATAAATCTTTTATTGAAAATTTATTATTAATTCAAATATACATAGCCACTGAAAATAGAAATGTTATGAAATAAACATACTTAATAGTAAATACTTTTCATTTCATTTATAGGCCCCCATGCAAACTAAGGCCGACAAGTTTAAACCCTTAAAGCAATGATTCGGCAATAAATTAGCTATTGATGTAACATTAAAAAGTTATAGAAGTTTTTTTCACATTTTAGAAGATACCCAAAGTTGTTTATCATAATTATGATCATATGATTATTTTAGTTATAAGTTTTGATAAAAAGAGTGAGTTGGCATTAGTTGGCATTAGGTACACACTATACAGTTTAATAATTTAACGACAATTCGAATGCTATAGTGTATAATCATGGTCGAACGACGACGAGGTCAATTTCAAGATTTCAGAATAACTATGTTGGGAATTGCTTGAGATACAATATTTATTTTCAGAAAAAAAAGAGTTTTGTTTCTGGACTGTTTCCCAGGGGTCACGGCTTCGAAAAGATGCCCGTATCGGTTTATTTTTCGTACTTTATTTAAAATTTAAATAAGCTCAACTATATACAGTTATAGATATTTTCAAACATTGGTTGAGCCATCTTTTCAATGTTGATCACAGTCGTTGATTAGATTTTCAAAAGATGCCTAATAGCGGTACTCACCGTCCTGATAACAAAGTATAGAATGCTATATCAGCTGAATCGTTAGTGACGGGTCGATTTCCCAGAGGTCGCTGGTTCGAATCGTGTCAGTGTCGGTTTATTTCTTATTCTATATTTATATAATACCTTACGAAAATATTTACGAGTAACAACAATTGCAGCATGTTTTTACTAAATTTTAATCCATTAATGCAAATACGTTAGAGATAAAATGTTCAAGATCATCTGTTCAGTGGGATCCGATGACGTCACATACAAAGTTGATATATTATTGTTTAAATTAAATCATAACATATTATTTAGTAGGTTTTCCAACCAACATTTGAGACTGAAGGATAAAAGCATAATATTTTTAACTTTGTCATGCTTGCGAAAAATAAATAATGGAATTATTATATTTATTTAAAGAAACGTCACCGTTATGACTAGATAGAGAGAGTTACAAAGCTGTCTTCAATCTCTCATTGTCATATTTTGTAACTTGAGTGTACTCGTTACAGTACACTGGGTTTTGAATCTCAGTCACAATATTAATAAATGCGAGCGAAAGCAACTATATTATATTCGTTCTTAAGTTTTCGTAAATATTTTTTGTAGTAAATGAGGAATTTAGTGTATGAAATGGTATTGTATATTATTGACTGGACAGGTATCGAGAATTAAGTTATTGGTAAAGATTGTAAAAATTGGTTTTTAATTTTTTTTTTTTGAAGGTGTTTTATAAAATAAGGAAATTAGAGAATCGTATACTATAACCTAATATTGTATCATATCATATCAGTACCTATTATGATATTCGAAATTATAAACATTGCCAGTACAACATTACAATATATAATTGTAATAAACTTAATTTGCTTCTCATTTTCAGCCTCAGAGGGAACCAAAAATTCTTTTCACTGAAAATTACGAAATTTAGGAAAAAATATATATTAAAAAATGCAAATTGTCATTTTTACCAAGTTCTTTTAATTTTTGATTTTTTGAATGAGGTTTAAAATTAGAATACGTAAATAAATCTTTGTTCAGATAAAATTATTTATTTTCTAAAAGTGATAAGGTTTTATTTTTTAACTTATTCGAGCTTCAAATCTGTCGAATGACGCTCAAGCTTAATGATGTTCCTTACATCATTTTTATAAATTAAAAATTTGTGCTAAATCTTTCTTTTGCTTTTGTCAAAGATTTTATTACTTTCAATAATAAGATTTTATTACTTTCAATGATAATACATTATAGGAAACATTTATTTTAAACGTTATTTGAGCTAAATCATCTTTAGTAATATAGGTATATAATTATAGTACTTTTATTATCATAGATACACATATTAGAACTAATAAACTAACAAATATAAACATTTTGAAAGATAAATACTCTGCACCGCAATGCAATAGTCTAAATGTTCATGATAGTTTTTTTTTTATAATAAATGCAGTGTTTTATTTAAAGTGTAATCATTTCATAGTACCCCTTAGAGTTATCTCATATTCAATGATAATATGGAGTGCAGATTTACAGGAATATAACGACTCTACTAAATTTTGTTTTCAACTATTACTAAGTGAGAAATTGTTCATAAATGAAATACTACAGAGTAATTAAGGTAAATTGTTCTTATTTATCTTTAGTTTGATATCATTTAAGATTTGATATCTTACTATAGTAAAACCCGAATAAATATGGCATCATGAAAATATCAATATATTTTCATGACGTCACATTTATTTCGTGTTGCGACAATTCACATACATCACATTTCTTTTGTGACGTGTACGCTGTCTATATGAGTACTGCCACCGCCATGCTTCTCATTGTAACTGTAGCGCTTTTAATCTTGAGATGTCGAATAAGAACACGAGGCCTCAAAAATATGTTTGGATGATACTCGCCATTAAATGTTTTTGATATTTTAATTATCCATCGTAATCTTTAAACGTGAATTGATCTACATAATCCAGAAATTATTTTTTTATTGAGATATATAGTAGCTGAGCTTTATCGCACAGTAAATAAATGATTCATTTACTGTGAAGCTTAGTTTATGAAATCGCGTTCCTTGTTTCAAAATTGCTTACAAAGCTTGAAGAAATTTTAAGCCTATTACAAAGTCGGAGTATCCTAACTCGTAATACATTAAATGGCATAAAAAAATGGGGCGCGGACGACCGGGAGTCTCTACATATCCACACTATGTCTCCTGCTTTATAATAATATACGCAATGCTCTTAAAAATTATCATTCATTAATATATTCCTGTATAAATATGATTTTTTTATTCAAAGTGTGAAGTTTAATATTTAATTGGTTATTACAGAGACAATACAATATGTACTATCAATGTACAGATAAGTGATAAAAGAAAGTTTTTGTAGAACACAAAGTAGGGACTCGCATCGGTGCAGCTTTTAGACGGGTAGTTGTCATGCTATCTGAAAATACAAAATCTACGCTTTGCATTTTGGAAAATTAAAAGCAACATTTCAACGCAATTGCACTGTTCTGTATAGTCGGCGCAGGTAATGGCCACTTCATATTGAAATTGTGCGGCCCCTTTTACTAACTTTTATGTAAAAAATTATTAGGTTTTTTAATTACAATCTAATGGGCTGTTGTTTTAAAATGTTAATACGGCTGTTTAGACTTGCTTACGGACAGAGTTGCGAATCTTGTACCTGACCATGTTTATATGAATTAGTTTTTTTTTCCTGGATATAAACATTTGCCAAAATAATTAATAGTATAAATGGTATAAATTTACTACTTTTTTATTTATAAACATTTTTGTTCCAACGAACTAGCTAGTACCTACCTAGTGTCTAAAATATGATTGACTCATTGATTGTGAAGAGTTTAAGTTTGTTTATTACTTAAGTCTTTTAATTTGAATTATATTTGATAAAGCCATGTCAGAATTCTGTATAGATAATATTTTCACTGATTCTAGTAAAAGAAAGTATTCTGGCGTTAGGTGTGTTTTAGTGGTGATTAGAAATAAAATAACTTCTTTAACTAATAAAATAAAAAATGTGTTTTAACAGGTTATTAAAAAAGAAATTCAAAGTATTGAGATGTCGATAACTATGTAAGTTTAGGTGATAGATATTTTACATTGGATTTTCTTGTATTCTCTCTAAGGCCTTTGATTACGTTCACCATAATACTTTCATTCATAGACTTCACCATCATGGAGCTCGTGGTTGGGATGTTGATCTTGTGCCTTATATTTCTCAAATAGATGGCAAAAAGTTAGTATAAATGAAGCCATTTCATCGGGTACATAAGTGAAAGTGGGCGTGTCTCAAGGGTCGATTCTTGATATTTTTTTGTTCTCGGCTTTTATTAACAACTTACCCTGTGTGATTAAAATAAATGTGATATAATCTTGTTTGCCGATGATACTTTGCCAATTTTTAAAGCAGACAAAAACGGATGCTTTACATGGAAAAGTTAGCTTAAGGGTACTTTCCAAATAGTTTACGGTGAATTTCGTTGAAGTTTAATTATCTTAAACAACTTTAACAAACGTTGATAACAAAAACTATTAATGAAATTATTTTCAGTTTTTATTTCATATTTTAGGTTTTATTTTTATTAGTGTTCAAAATTACAATGTGGTGCTCATATCAACACTAGCTAACCGTTTAAGTTGGGCGACATATGCGGTTAAGAGAATTAGACACTTAACTGATGTTACCACAGCTAGGTTGGCTTACTTTGCATATTTATATAGTATAATGTCTGGCGGTATTCTGCTCTGGGGATCAGGGGCAGACGTAGCATACATTTTTATTTTACAAAAGAGAGCAGTTCATCGGATGTCATGTTTTCAAACACGTTGAAATAATGACGCTTCCATCACAATCATCATTATCAAACCATGTATCTTATAAATATAATGTACGTCCAGAAAAAAAATTAAACATTTAATGTAAAAAACGAGTTGAACATATAAAAATTTAATATAATCATAAAAAAATAGTTAACCTTAATTTGATTCGGTAATACAAAAATATTGTTAAATAAATTGCCAAAATTTGTCACCGACCTATCGGATACAAAATTAGTGCTTTCATTCTTGTTGTTGTTAAGTCTAAGACAATTCTACACATGTCACTTTACGGACATTACTTCCGGAGATTTTCTGTTGGCGTTCTTTGTTCGAGGTTAAGGTACTATATAATTAATATTGTTTTATTTTTTTTTGATTTAGATTCCTTACTTGCTTGTCCAAATGTGAGAGTTTTAGAAAACAAGTAGGCGTAGTTTGTTATTTTTGTCTCCTTTTCGGTTCTACGCTTGACTAGAATTCTAATTTATTCTCACAAAACAATTATGACTATGACTGAAATATTCAATACAATGGATAGTTTAATACATAAGTTGAAAGAGTGTCCATGGAGTTTCTTGTCTGTCTTCTCCATGGATATATACCTTAGATTCCTGCCAGTATCGATTTACTTGACGTCATATATTTATATACATTCAAATAAGCTTAAAATTCATGTTTATATATATTGTCAAACAGCTGTACAGATGTTAGTTACACTAAGTATCGACAATTTGAAAATAGTTTTTAAGATGCACGTGGTGCTAAAATGTTGCTAATATTGGGTAGAAATAATAAATGTAAATGACCGAAAGATTTCTAACAAATTGCATTATCTGCTGAAATGGCTCTTTGAAATTAATTAGCACGCCGATACTACGGAATTAATAGGTAACATATAGTATCGACTTCTTCAAACATTTTAAAGTATTTTATTCAGAAAATATTACAAAACTGTTTTTCATTCTCCTTCCCCAATTATTATTTCAATGGCAAGTCTAATTATAATTGTCGATATAATAGCAAGTTATTGTGCAAACAACCAACAAATCACCGGAAACAGCTAATTTTTAAAATAATCATACTTAAATTTTATACTATCTTCGAATAAGTTTGTAAAAAATTACAATTAAAAATACTAACACCAGTACATTAATATATATTATAGAAAAGGCACACACACACACATGACACATCTGAATTTGACAGGGTTGCTTTTTGGATGTTGAATGAAAATAAACTGTACAAATTATAATTACTTTTTTTTTGTTAAAATTTAAGAAATGTACATTAATTGAGGTCAAACTGAATAGTTGATTGAGGGGATCGGGATTGACAGTGAAATGGTGATCAGAGACCAAGAATATATATTGAAACATTAATTATGGATAAAGGATTAAGATACGGATAGGGATAGGGACTTTAGGAGTTGCTATTGAGATTGGAATACAGAATATTGATTGAGATTAAGGACTAGGGATTTATATTAAAACTTTAGAAAATACTAGATATTATGGTTAAACATAGGAATCAAGGATTGTTGAAATCATGATTGAGCAAGCCACTTATGCGCCCATTTCAAAGCGAGTAAGATCTTCACCAGCAGTGTGCTTCTTTCTGAGTGGTGGAGACTCCTAATCACCATTATTCAAGGACAAATAGTGTGTCTAAGCCGTGTAGTCAAATGAGTTCATAATTATACTTCATCTCTTTTTGTGTTTTTATGTTTAACTCCAAACTATCTATATTCTTTAATATCCTTAAAAGGTAGGTTAAATATCATAAATTACTATTTATGATGTTCAACCTTAAATAAGAACTCAATTTGGTACATCAATTACTATAAATACCTAATTTATAACTCGCAAACGGTAATTATTAATTGTTATGATAAAATTAGTTCCAATGTTCGAAAATGACGTATTATTATATTGTCAGTTACTTTTCGATTGATTGAATTTCAACTAACTGATTACAAATTAGAAAATTAATTGAGATCACAAACGAAAAACAATTGTTAGAGTGGTAAGTAAGTTAAATATATATTAAATAGATAAGTAGATGAAGATTTACCAAATACATTAAGAACCAAATACATTTTAATAAAAAAATATTGTGTATACACTTTTCTAACGTACATTAAATTTCGAATATATCGAACAGAAGAAATTGGTCCATTGACATTATTGGCTATTACCAACAATTCACACCAGCTAATAAGCGCTGACGTTTGAACTCATTTTACATTGTTTCATATTTGATCATTGCGCTTAATTGCCTTATAGTTGTGGTTTGCTGTTGAAATTACGCTAGTCGATTATCAAGGAACGTTTGTCTATTAATTGTCAGATGTCCGTTAATTTAGCAAGCTAAATTAGATACGTCTTTTCCAGTTGACCACAGAATTTAATTGTGTATAAATATAGCACGTTCTAATGGAGATTAAGTTGTTAAGTGGTAGCCAAGTTTTGACTGAATCTAAAAGTTCGTCTGAGAAAAATATACAATTACACGTGGTAACTATTTCAAACTTTTGTAATCACTTAATTGGTTTAATATTAAAGTTATTTAAAAAGTGCAGAGTTAATATTTGTGTTTTCCTACTAGACTAATGCTTTCGTATTTTCTTTCCCCTATAGCGGGAAAACGCTCAGTAGACTATTATTAAATTCCCATGCATCGCAGAATCGGCTATGGGCTACCTCAAACCTGCACTATGTTTCAGCAAGAGTCATTTTAAAAAGTGGTACGAATTACAAATACAAAATGGTACGAATTTTTTATTAGTATTTAAGAACCTTCCTAGAATTGCATCCAATTATAACTTAAGTTATTTCTTATAATTATCTAATATTTTCACTTATCGGCCATAATCTTTGACCTCTAGGTTTGGAAATAATAATGGAAAGCATACTTTAGTTACAATTTATAAAATCGTAGACAAACATAGAATATAGACATACCATAGACGATTTGTTACAGCTAATAATCAAGTTGGTCATGAATTTACTACTATTGAGCCAGGACAATACATTAAGGAGCACAGAGATGAGACCTCATATAACGATTGAGCTCGTTTAGATCTCTTTAACTCCGTCTTGATTATTTTAGTACCAAATAAGGTAGTTAAAATGAATTTTTGATAACTTTCGAGCATAATCTTAGTAAGCGAGGACTCATTCATGGCCTTGGTCCAAGTAGTTTGATTTACTGTACTTTTAAGGTAAAATCTGAAACTAAATACAGAGTTCATCCCCACGATATAAGGGTAGATCATTGAAACAGCTCAGCAACTCTCTCACGAAACAGTTGATGATCTATGGAGGGCGAGGCTGTGTAGATATACCAAACTTCACATGTGTGAGTGAATCTTAATGAATTATTCATTCTATATTCATTAAAAGATAATTCGTTAAATAAAAATTAAATATATTCGTTAAATATATAATAATATCACAGCATGATTTTGCTTTTGGTATTAGGTTATGTCTTGAATAAAAATATACAAGAAATATTTTGCTTCAAAGCCACTTATGTACTTTACGTTCAGATTATCTACAAAATATGTAGAATTTGACTGCGCCATTGCAAAATTTATGTTGATTTCACATCCAGGTTTTCGAATGAAATAAAAGATTTTTTGGACACACTACATTTTTAAAACAAAAAGCATCATGTACCTACACTTTAAAATTATATATTATTGATAGTAAATATTATATTATAGACAATTTAATTTTAGCATGAATTTGAAAATTTAAAAGGAAACTAATATTAGATATATTATTCTGAATCTGTAATGCTTACATTTTTGTAAAGTATGTATAACCAAAGTGTTTAACTCATTTATGTTCAAAAATAAAATATTGTTTCTTTATTTATCATTTTAATAAACATGTAACAGATAAATACTGTGAATTATCTCATTTTTACAAAATATTAAACATCGTTAGTTATTCTTGATCATTTTTTGCTATTTTAAGAGAGAGAGAGAGAGCAGAGAGGTTTATATAATTAGACCGCGACCCTTAAAATATTAATAAATTTAATAAGATGCTCAATATTTTTAACCATTCTCAAGTCACTAATATTTGTGCTTTTATCTTAAATGTTGGGATTATTTCATAGTCCGTATGATGCAGAAATTATAGAATATGAATACAAACTTTTATCAAAATTTGTTGAAAAATCTCTACTCTCTCTCTACAAATCACAAAAGCATAACAGCTTAGTTTCGAAGTAATTACTTTCATTCGCTTGGCACCGCTCAATCAGTAAAATGGGCAAAACTGAAAAAAAAATTCTGGTTGCTTCCTTAGCCGAAATAATTTAAGAATATCATTTATTTATTTAGTTAAAGAGTAACTTAAAATATAAAAAATATTTTATATTTTAAGTTACTCTTTTTAAACCAAATTAAAAAGTTTAAATATAAACATCCCTAACGAGTTCAAATTAGTGAAGTTTAACAGAGTTGGAAATAAGCACTTAAATTTTATAAAACGTTCACCGTGTTACCGCGTTTAGTTCAGCGGTGAATTTTTAAACATCAACCACTTTATTGAATCGCAACTTTTTATGAGATATTTAATGTTTCCTTGTCTCATTTAATTTCATACACTATGTGTTTGTATTGTTTGATTCAACAGATCATTTTAAGCATTTATAACACTATGAAATTTTTTTTAACAAATACTGCTTATTTTTTAATCAGATACATAGTCGTATTAACTTAGGCTATAAATCTAATTTACGTAAAATATTCGTTCGTTTCGTTCATTTAGCCATTAAAAAAAACGAAAACCTAAGTTCTATGACTGGAATAACTACAATGTGAAAATATTTTAAATCGATTAAGCATAATGTTGAATAAATTGATATAATCTTAGTGAAAAAAACTTATCTGGTTATTAAAAAAAACATGGTAGATAAATAAAAAGTCTTAAGGAGTTCTCATCAAAAAGACATTTCTTTCCCCATATTTTATTTTTGTGGGGTATTATTATTATAAACATTATTATTATTTCATATTGCGATGTTTCAATAAATCGATTTTAATTGTCTTAAGCTTAACATAATTAGTTCAGACAATAAGTTACTGAGTATTTTTTCTTTATCTTTCAATTAACAAATTATATTGAGATCAAATATTAAACATGATAGAATATAAATATTAATTAAATGCATATGTATGTTGGCCTTCCCCTGTTTAAAAAAAAACACTTTACATATTGGAAAATAATACCTTCTAATTTTGTATGAAAATATAATTGCTGAATAAAAATTGAGGTTCAACGACTTTCTTAGTAAATGCTAAAATTGGATGTTCTCATTATTCGATTGGTTGTAAGTATGAACACTTATAAATGTCAATTAAATTATCAACTCGATGGCACTGTGTACGAACGTACTCGCATACAATTTGCAGATCTACGTTCATGTACCCTTAACTTGAAAATAGTGTACCAATTATAATTAACGAAACCATGTACTTTGTAAGTGAACCAACAAACTGCTCATTACTAAATATATTTGTCTTAAATTTATGTGCATAAAACCTGAGCATGGTTTTTAGTTTTAAATAAAGGTCAACAATGACATATTATTGTTTCTATTCTGGAAAAAGGTAACCCTCTCTGTCCTTCAGATTTCCGACATATATCCATGCTCCTTTTTCTGTCAAAAATTCTTGAGCGAGTATTACATCTTCAATTAAGCGTTTTCTTAACCAAAAATAATCTCCTTAGTAAATTC
Source organism: Dircenna loreta (assembly GCA_963555665.1). NCBI lineage: Eukaryota > Metazoa > Arthropoda > Insecta > Lepidoptera > Nymphalidae > Dircenna > Dircenna loreta. The sequence continues at coordinate 5,309,530 of OY743094.1, forward strand.
CAATCCGGCTTCCGTCCTGTTCATAGTACGACTACGGCCTTGGTAAAAAGTACCGAGGGTATCAGGTCAGGCATGGACAAGCTTCAGGTTACGGTATTGATATTACTTGATTTCAGTTATACCTTCAATACTGTAGACTTTGATATCTTACTACCGGTATTGCGTACTCTTATAATATCTCCATCGGCAACAGTCTGGTTTCATTTTTATTTGCGTGAATGTCGGCAATGTGTGCGGTTAAATAATCTGTACTTTGACTGGAGCGAATTAAATGCTGGTGTTCCGCAAGGTGGCATGTTGTCTCCTCTATTATTTTCAGTGTTTATAAAAACTAATTGCTCTCAAATATTTTTTTTCTACTACCTGTATGAAGACAATCTTCATATTTACCGTCAGTCTAGTCTTGATGTTCTTGGAAACACTGTTTTTCAAGTGAATCGAGATCTGGCGTATCTCCATTGTTCTAGGCTGATTGTTCGCACTTCCAATCTGCAACAATTGCATGGAGTACCACGTGTTTTACATTATTAATTCTAAACTAATTTCTAATTCTAAACTAAATTCTAAACTAATGGATTGCATATACAATCCATTAGTTTAGAAGGCGTAGTAATCCCGTACAGTAATAATGTAAAAAACCAGGGAATCATATTTAATCAGACTTTATCCTGGAATTCCCAGATTAGTGAGGTCCAAACCATGATAAGGTAAAACCGTGTTTGCAGTTATGGGATCTATGAGGAGAATACGTAATTTTCTTTTAATCTCTACCAAAGTTGTTTTAACTCAATTTTTATTTTTTCCAATTAAAGATTATGTACAGAGGATCAGTTAAACTGGAGCGCCTTCAAAACCTCTGCATAAGTTTCATATTTGGTCTTCGTAAAAATGATCATATTTCTCATTTTCGTAAAAAGCTCAAGTGGCTTCAGATTCGTTTTCGCATTCACATATAATATATAACCTTCTATACTGTCTACTATTCAACCCTTCAAGTCCTTCCTACTTAAGGGAACGATTTGAGTTTTTGAGTAGCTCTAACAACCGTTCAGTTCGATCCAATCAAAACCTTATCCTTAAAGTCCTTCTCATTCATTTCCTTTCTACTCGGAATCCTTTACTATACATTCCACTAGACTTTGGAATGATCTTTCACTTAAAATTAAACGTGAAAAGTCATATAAATCGTTTAAACGGTGTCTAAAAGTTCACTTTAATTTTTAGTGTGTTTAACGTCTGGTTATTTATTTGTTTGTGTATGTATATATGTATGTATTTATATGTATGTAATTAGGTATATGCAGATATGAGATTTATATGTATGTAATTAGGTATTTTTTATATATTGTAAACACACCTACACTACGACGACTTTAGTATGTTTTTGTCTTCCATGCAATCGGTTGCCCGGAGATTTATATTTAGCGATAAGGCCGCCAAAATCGACCATTCTTTTCTGTTACTTTGTTTTATTTTTTTGTAATTTTATACTTATAATAAAGAATATTTATTATTTAGTGCATATGATGGTATTATTTCAATTTTTCTTTAATTACCCAAGGAAAATAATTAACCAATTACATCGTTCCACGTCGCTGATAAAGCTTTAACGCAAAAAATGAATAATTAAAATATTACAAAATGTCAATTTAGGCCACGTTAGTGAACAAGTATTATTTTATTGTGACATAACAACGGGCAATCGACAGATATAAGATGAGATTATAAATTAACTATCTGTCTGTATAAGCCTTATGCCGTATTAATTAATGCTAGTGCTATTTTTTAAAATAAACTGAATTATTCAATGTTGTTTTGTAGATAATAATATAATGATTACAAATAAAAATATATAACATTAAATTAAATTAAATTATTATGTATTTATGTTAGATTTTTTAATTTTGTGGTGTACAATAAAGAATAAATAATATTATGAAATGACAAGAAAATGTGGGAAAATTTCAGTCGAGCTAAATTTTGTTCACTGCGTCTTTCGGAAAAATATAAATTCTTTTACAGCCTTGGAAAGGATGGCATTCATTCGTCTGGACACTGAGCTATCTACTTCCGAGCTCCAACATACAAAACACGCTTGTTTTCACACCTCACTTTATTCTGCTTACATTTTATTTATACATAGAACTTTCGTATAAAGATTTTTTTGTAATTCGTCTTGTACTAGAAACAATTAATGCCTTTGTCGATTTGGCTTCTACTTTCCTTCCGTGTATGGAATAGTTACCTTTGAGTTTTAACTATCATTCTATTTTTTTTTGGTGAATACCATTAACAATATTCTGAAATATGTTTTATGTGGTTTGTTGGTTGGGATGGAAATGTTTTAAATTAGATGTTGCGGTGATATATAAAGATGATTTAAGAATTTCAAGATTAATGTACAAAGCTATGTAAAGATTACCTTCAAATTAATTTGTGAGAACAATACAAATAATGAGAAAACATACATTTAGTTTTTATGAATGATCTTTGGGGAGACGCATAATTTAGTAATACACAGAAAATAATATGAAACCAGAAATTTGTTTCCATCTTCTCATGAGAATGATTTTCAATGTCGATTGCAACAACGTTATCTATAAAAGCTTTTTAAAACCACTCCATGAAGATGTTTGCTATCACCGAACATCAAAGATCATTTAGAACCTAATTAATACCAATATTAAAAACATTATGTATGTGCTGTATATTGTGAATGTTACTAATGTATGTAATTGTGTATGTTACTAATGTGTGTTTGTTACTAATATGTGTTTGTTACTAATGTGTGTGTGTGTTACTAATATGTGTATGTTACTTATGTGTGTATGTTACTAATGTGTGTTTGTTATTTATGTGTGTTTGTTACTAATGTGTGTGTGTTACTAATATGTGTATGTTACTAATGTGTGTTTGTTACTTATGTATGTTTGTTACTAATGTGTGTATGTTACTAATGTGTGTATGTTACTAATGTGTGTATGTTATTTATGTGTGTATGTTACTAATGTGTGTATTTTACTAATGTGTGTATGTTACTTATGTGTGTATGTGACTTATGTGTGTATGTTACTAATGTGTGTATGTTACTAATGTGTGTATGTTACTAATGTGTGTATATTACTAATGTGTGTATGTTACTAATGTGTGTATGTTACTAATGTGTGTATGTTACTAATGTGTGTATGTTACTAATGTGTGTATGTTACTAATGTGTGTATGTTACTTATGTGTGTATGTTACTAATGTGTGTATGTAACTAAACGAAAAGGTACGAAATAAATCATAATGCAGAATATTATCAATATATAACAAAATGGTATACAGCTTAACAACGTTTGACACCGTTGTATCATAACAGTGTACTGTTATTAAATAAATAATAATAAACTATTATGACTATAAGAACATTAACAACAGTTGCCTATTAGACCATTACATATCTTGTTTTTTCAAATTTCTTTCATCTTTTTTCTATATTTATTGTTATATGTAAGACTCCAATATTGCTTATCTATTTTCGTTTGATTTCCTAGTTTTTTATTATACTATTCTAGGAGGTAACAGACAAATTTTAAAATGTTTACTCGCAGAGCAGAATCCCGTGAGCTGGAAGACAAATTGAAAACAACTATTTAGGAGATTCCGTTTGTTAACAAGTCCATAAATCTATATCTTAGAAAATATCATGTTAGTCCGGAAAAAAATACAAGCAATTGAAGTCCAACGTGACTTGCCTTATATAAAAACGAGTTATAATTATAAAATAATACACATAAGACACATATTTCTTAAGATTCGACTCACTAATACAAAAAGTCATATTTCTGTGATGGAATTCATTATTACCTTAAATTGCGAAAATTTGTCACCGATTAGAACTGAAAAGTTTACATTAAACATGCGTTTATATAAAAGGACTATTAGGCTTCAGATTGAAACGTGAAGAAAAATAATTTTTATTTAGTATAATATCAGAACATTATTTACATTTACATATACATTGATACAATGATCTTTTATTCATTGATTTTATTTACGTTTTTAAATTAACAATATTTCTGAAAAATAAGAATCAAAATCAAAATCATCATCAAAAATATCTTTATTCAAGTAGGCATTTACATGCACTTTTGAATCGTCAATTACATTACATTACATTAAAAAAAATGTCAGTATAGTATGTCAGTATGTCAGTCCGTCAGTAAGCTACCACCAGCTCGGAATGCGGCTCTGCTGAGAAGAGCTTGCCAGAAACTCAACAGTTGCTCTTTTTAAAAACAATTTAACAATGTTTGATGTATACATTAGAATATCCCACAAATGAGTCAACAAGCAAAGCTCCACAACCTAACCTTTTAGTTGACCGAAATACGATCAACTAAAAACTCCTGTATGCTATAATAAGCTTTTTTTAACAGTATACTTTTAATTTTACATTTAAAAGCAAGAAAAGGAAGGTCTGAGATATCCAAAAATTTATATATTAAAAAAAAATCCTAGGGAGTGTATGAGTTTTTTTTAAATACATTTTTATTTATTTAATTTACAGCACTTGTTAAGTTGAAGGTCAAATAGTCAAATATTTGAATGCAAGGAACTAAGCAAATCAATTAAACAAACCAGTTGGTTTGTGGTATAATACAACTTCTTCGAATGTGGTGAAATGTAGTTTCGTCGTTATTTAGTGTCTCTTGATACAACTTGTAATATTAATACTCAAGTCGGGGTTTTCAAAAGTTTAATATCAAGAAGAAGGTTGGCTTGCTTCTTTCGCTTAAAATTAGTTTAGTTTAATTTGTGTTTATTTTTAAAGCTCCCATACTTGGTCCTCTCTGACACTACTTGTTACTTACGTACGTTCTTACATACTTGACCACCATGACGTGATTTCATCACCAGTTATAATCTTCGTTAGTTTGATGTTTTTCACAGTATTCTACACCTGAAGAAGGGTTTCAATATTTTCAATCAACTGTCATCTTTTGCCATATTTTCAGTAGAGGTCATAGGACAAACAACCACCTGTATGTCGTAGTTGAATATTGGAATTGTTGCATTAACCTGTAAATAAAACTCTTTGAATATATTCAGCATATATAATTGTTCTCCACTCTTATCTAAACAGATAATAAAGATATGCACTAAAGTGACTAAACTAATTAAAACTAATAATCTTATATTATAACTTAGTACTGTTCGACTCAACTCACCGATAATCAACTGATCAAAATGTTAAAGTAAAAGAGATATTTAATGGACTCCTATCGATGTCAAACGAGTTACTTTTTGTGATACTTAATACAAACAAAAACAAACCGACTTAGTATAATTTTGTATCTCCATAACCCTATGAACCTTGGTAATTGGCATTTCCGATTACCAGCTCACATATGGCTCTTGCAGCAGCGCAAAGCTCATGGTTTTCTTTGTTCCTTCTTTTGTGATATCCTGGAGGCCAGTTTTTCATTTGCAAATTTATGTCAGATAAATAAAAACCTTTTATTTTTGTATCTACGCTGGGCCTTGAGCAATATCCATAACGAGATGTTCCTATGGGACCCTTCTCTTAAGCGGCAGCATTTGTATACTGAGTTGTGTTATTAAACAATGTTACAAAAAATGTAAGTAGACGGTTAAAACCAAAGCAATATATATTTAAGATATATTTTTCAAGTACAAATAAAAGTTTGCCTAGTTTTTATTCTTATTAAAGTTATTATGCAATACAAAACAAATGCGTTATACAGTCTGAAGCAGATATATTGATAGATAAGCGTTGGCAGTATCGATTAACGATTAATTGATTTGGTGCGAAGCGGATACTGGCACGTCTCTCGCCCTGTGGCAACTGCGTTCAGTTCAGTATCAGGAGTTCGAAACAATCCATCCGCTCTATAAGCAAATTACTTGTATTGTTTTAAATTGAGTTTGTACATATAAATGACCCATAACTGGCAATGTCTAAGATATGTTTGGTTACTCAAAGAATTTAAATTAATTAAAGTAACAATAAAAATAAAAAAAAAAACTAACATCATAAGAATACAAATATGTAATTTATTAGGGTAACACCAGGATAGATACCCCAGTTTTCGAAAAACCTCATTATTTTGATGCCAAATATATTAGCATGAATTATTCCTGTTATATAGTTAGTTTAACCATTCATAAAACTTTGAAACCTGAGTTTGTTTTCCTAACTATTACTGATTTTGTAAAAGTAAAGATCTTGTGAGATATGTATTTTTCAGGAATAGATGTATACCAATTGGATAGGTGCCTCACTATGAAATCGCTTAGAGGGATATGGTAGATGCCCTCTTAAACAAACAACAAAAATAAGTGATAACAATGTAATATTTATTTATAATCTTCATATTTTAAATATGCATAAAATTCTCTTTAGGTATACGAAAGGATAGATGCCCTTAGGGCACCTTAGGATAGATGCCCTTAGGGCACCTTTACCTTGAGATATCAGGGCAACTATCGTTTTTGATAGGGATAGGTACCCTTGGGTTTCTTAAATAAATTAACAACAAAAAAGCAAATATTGACATCTGGTACAGTTAATAAACCAGTACATAGACGTAATAAATAATATTATGGAATTTATTACTACTTATAAAGTTATACAATGGCAAATTCTAAGCTTTAAAATTTTTACGCATTGTGTAGGTGAGATGCATCAGGCTATTATTTTTTTTCGTGACTCCGAGAAGTTAGGTTTTTGGTAAATTAGGCGTCTATCCCACCGAGGCATCTAATTTATAATTTTGTATTATATATTTTTCATGTCGACGTAGTCACGTGTCATTTTCGTAAACGTACTCACTGCACATTACTAGACATAGCTATGAAGTAACTAGTATATAATGATGCTAGATTATTTATTATTTACTTATATTTAATTACTAAACTTTTCTTTACAGGAGTATAAAGGTCAGTGCATTCTTTCTGAGGACTAAAGATAATTTTAATCTAAAACAAATTAAATTATCTACAATCGAACAAACTAAATATTTTGATATAATTATAAAATATCTACATGAAGGAACTCAAAGAATTCGTATAGAATAATGTTCATAATAAGATTACTTTTGACCTATTATTTTGAAATTATATGTACAAGAGAGTAAATTTAAAGAAAACTATTTATAATTTACTATTGATTCTATGAATTCTTATCTAGTAAACTAAAAACGTTTCTAGGTAAAAGCTAAATTCTAAAATGATTTCACGTTTACGTTATTATAAAATGAATAATCATATTAATAATTAGCCTTCGCTGGAATCAAATTATCAAATTCAAATGTTCCAGAACGGTGAAGGCCGGAGGTTTTCTGGAATAAATATATAATTATAATTTTGTATATTTATATATATACACACTCTGTTGTGATTACAAAGTTCCGCACATCTATGACGTGTATGAAAATACATACTTCAGCAAACATTGTCATTGCTGAAGTAGGTGCAAATGCTAATATGTAAATATTTTTTTTCCCAAAATATTTCCAAAGTATACTTTGAACTGCTTTCATTTATTTAAGTATATTTTTTGTAAATCTTAACAAAAATTAAGACTAAAGTTTAAAAAAATCTAAAAACACACCGACACGACCCATTATTTAAAATTAATGAGAGGTATCAAGGGACACCCGGGTGGAACGAAGTTCCTTTCGATTAATTAGTGAAGGAATTGTAATATATATTTTTTTTAGTTATAATAATATTTTTTTTATTTTTGACAAATATAATGTATATATAAACTAAACCAGTAGGCTCAATTTTAGTAATAATTGGCTTGTTGTAACTGAAGTAGGAAACATATGTTTGGGATTCTATTTTATTTAAATGTCTTGAAAAAACTGCATCAATGGTAGTATTATATTTTGTTGTTGATTCTGCTGGACTAATGTTAATTCTTAAATCAAATTCTTCCTCTAGAAACTGTAGCAATTATTTTGATTTTTCATTACTGAAGTTGATGTTAAAATCACCGGCCAAAATGTGTGGAACTTTATAAAAATTTTTGATGTATCTGCTAAGCGATCGAGATTCATCTTTAGAATACTCTAGCAATGCTCGATGAATGAATTCCTGAATATCTATTAATTTGTTATTTGGTGAGACATATATGGCTGCCATGATTAAGGTAACACCGTTTTCCATTACACACTCTGCTGCACATAAATCTGCAACACTTGTACGTCTTACGCGCAAGTTCTGAAAATTGTTCATTATGACCGACATATTTGGTGTTACAAGTTTGGTCGTATCATTTGTGTTGTGATATATCGCAACTCCACCTGAATGAACAAAATCACGTTTAAAGTGGGTTATACAATTAAAATTGGGTATATCACATTTTTCTCGATTGTGCAACCATGTCTCTGATAATAACAAAATGTTCGTTTTTTTCTGTAACAGAGTGGATTAAAACTGAATGTTTATGAAGGCTTTGGACGTTGAACGTACACAATGAAATGCCTTTATCTCTAGTAATGAAAACAATGGCAAATTTTGCCTTCGTTTCAAGCTTATTTAATGACAATCTCTGAAAATCTTGTACTAGACATATTGTTAATGAAGCTTGTAATCAATATTGATGAAATCGAAATTTAGTCTCATCATCATCAAATGTAACTATAAATAAACCTTTGATGCTTGTTACACGAGAGAGAGCAACATAAACAAGTTGTTGTGAATATATTTTGTCATACTCGTAAACAATTTAATCAAATGTTCCACCTTGTGAGTTATGAATCGTCGTAGCACAAGCAGAAATGATGGGAAAGTGTTAACGTTTAACAGTAACTGCTTTATTCCTTTTCCTTGTAATGGTAATGTTGGATGTTCACCATTCAATAGGTACATCAGCATTATTAACTTTGCTTTGGACAGCTAGTAAAGCAGCTTTTTTTTTTGCTTTTTACCCAACCTTTGTGATAAGATAATACTTTCCTTTTACAAAAGCGATTTGGTAAGGTAATCCCCCAGTATCGATGACAGGTTTTTGGGTGTAGTTGTAATCTAAAAGAAGCTTCTTGTTCTTATTTTTTATTTATATTTACCCGGCTGTATTCACGCAGAAATTAAATCAGAATGTGCCCGACTAGTTTCGAACCCATTCGGGGTCCTTAATCATGAGCTCTGAGCGTGGCGGACTCGCGGATAGAACTTCTTGTTCTTGTTTTTTAGTTCCACTTATTATATCCTTTGCTATTGAGATGACTTTATCTGGAGCTTCTTGTAAAATTGAATTGTTGTAACTGTCTACAGCGAAATAAGTACAAAATAAACGAACACCATGAGGACTTCATTGTCAAGTTTTTTCTTTTTTTGAAAATCTTGATTCGATAATTTCTAATTGAAACTGTTCCAAAACTTCACCATCGCCAATCTTTGTAAGTATCAATGAAAATGCAGCATTAGCCTGTCTCCAGACTTGCGTTAGTTCAAAAAATTTAAGACCTCGCCATTAATGTAGACCAACCATCGTTTTAATCGTTTCATCAGTAATTAATACCTTGACGCATCTAAAATGAGATCTGTACAAATGTAACATTTCAGATGATAATGAAAATAATTTAGAAATCGAAATTTTAAGAGCAGTATGAACCGTAGTACCATCAAATGCCACATCAGCTTTACCAGTTGATGCGCGAACTATATACAAATACAGTAACCATCATTGTTATCTATTGTAGATTTCCATTATAAGTTTAATAACTAAAGTCTTGCCACTGCTTGCTGGACCAGTGATAAAAACTTGTAATGGTTGCTGATTTTGAGTTTGAAGATGAGATATAATATTCATTAAAAGTTCTTTTTGCTCACTGTTAGCCGACCACATTAAGTCGTAGAATTGTTGAGTATCCACTGTATTTTCTCTTTTTTTGCAATAACCCCAAGTTTGCTGAGTATAGCATTTCGTATATCAGCATTAACGACAGAATTAACATTCTGTAGTAATCTTGCATATGGTTCTTCTTCAAATATGACATTAGTTTCGTTTCGCAACTGTTCGTCTTCATTGTCATCATCTCTACCTAACTGTCTACAAAATTAAAGTGTTTTTTCTAGGTCTAAATTGCATTCAAACTCTTTTCTTTGTTCTAAAATCAATTTTTTATTATCTTCACAAATTTGAATGAATATTTTCAGCAAGAAAAACATTATATTCTCTTTTAAAATATGTAGTAACACCATCTCGTCTATAATCGTTGAAATTCTTAGCCATATCATAGTTACGGTATCTAATAACTCTAGACATTTTTCTTTTATAGTACTCTGTGTTTTCTCATACTATAATTAGAAACAAATAACTAATTACAAAAAACTCATGTAACATTTTCAAGTATTTCAGGGCTTTTTCATTGTGGTTCATCAATTAACAATAAAAAATACACGTTATAGATGCGCGGGACTTTGTAAACACAACAGAGTGTATATATATATACTCTCTCGACTTCGTAAACACAACAGCGTATATATAGGTTAGAATATGCACGGCTTGCTAAATACATACGTTCTGATATTGTAATAGTAAAATATGAATTGTTTTTGAATTTTTTAAAATTATGACGCGTACACTTGCTATATACACAATAATGGAAAGACTATAATGCGTATGACTAGGTTGGCACAAAAATACAAAAGCATTTATTATTGTCTGTATAAAATCTCTATTTACCTAACTCCATCAGCAATATCCGGAACTTGTGCAGAAACACTGTCAGGATTCATTATTATTATTAATTATGTACAAAAACCCTGTATACAGTCAACAAAAATATTTTGCGCGACACCACACTGTTCAATGCGAAATAGAAATGAAAATATCTGGCTTGATTTCTATAAAAGAGAGAGAGAGAGAGAGAGAGAGACAGACATAGAAACATGCGCACGCTGCACAGCTTACTATAGCAAAAAATGTTGTTACAACTTTTCGTGAGATTTGTTTCCGTCTAGCCCCCTTTAACAACACGCGATAAGGAACTTCGTTCAATAATAAGTCCAATTCTGTAGACTAATATAATATTTGTATGACATTATGTGATTTTTATGATTTTCGGATATTGTTTTTTTAATTTGGTGGAGTTTGATTGATTTTTGGAATGGAGCAATTCCTTGACAACACCAGAATTAATTGACGGAATGTTCGTTCCATAAGATCTTACCTTACATTCTTATTAGAATCATACATTTTATTAAGTTTAATTGTTTATTAATACCATTAATGCGGCTTTTAAATGTGTGTATTTTCTAATTAACATTATTTTTAGTTTGATGATTAATTAGATAAGCACATTTATACAATCGACTATTAAAATAAACTTATATAACGTTACTTTCATTTGCTGTTTCAGACATTACGAAAGTTGCTTTTTGCTGTCAACTTACAGCAATATTAAAATATTTATGAAAAAAAATAAAGCACAACGTCTAAATTTACAAAAACATTGTAATAATTTTTAATATTATAGAAGTGATCTGATTTTATCTATTTAATTTCCACAAGTTTTCAATATCTCATTAAAAGGTATACAATCACATGCTTTTTAACATTTTTGCTTATATTTGATCTCAAGATTTTTTTTGGATTTTTAATACCTAACAGACTTCAGTTATCTAATAGAAATTAAATTTTAACAAACCACATTTAAATGTTGTCTGAGCTATGCGATATTCCATTTTATTAAGGTTATTAAAATTATTTATGAGAAGTACGCTCTAAATTCTAAATATATATTATCAATGTTTTTACTCAAGTTATCAAAAAGATAAGTTTAAGACAAACCGCTTATGATTTAATGCAAATTCAAATCAAAATAGTATTGAATGAGTATTTATTGATAATCATAAGCAAAGCGTTGTAGGCGAATTCTAAATTACATTAATTATTTTTCAAGTTTCCGTTAACTTTGTTCGACACAGACTAAAAACACAAACATTGCTATCAAATAAAATTCTCATTAATGAAATATTCAAACTTTTTTTTTTATGTAATAAATGAGCAAACGAGCGGATCACAGGTGTAAAGTGGTCACCGCCGCCCACGAACTCTTGCAACGTCCGAGGACTCACAAGAGCGTTGCCGGCCTTGGAGGTGGGTATAAACGCCTTTTTTGAAGGTACCCATGTCGTATCGATCTGGAAACACCGCCGAAGGAAGTCCATTCCACATCTTTGTGGTACATGAAAAAAATGTTCTTGAAAACCACACAGTAGAGGATCGGAAAACGCACAAAGAAGCCACGTCTCTACGCAATGCCAAAGAGTCCAGCCGTTCACAGAGCACTGGGTCCCCGACAATCCGAACGGCTCTCCGCTGTACGCGGTCAAAAGGTAGAAGCTGATATTGGGGTGAACCGGACCAGAGATGAGAGCATTATTCCATATATGGTCGGACCTGCGCCTTATAGAGCGCAAGTCTTTGGCTAGGATTTAAATACTGCCTCGCTCTATTGATAACACCTAATGTCATCGAGGTAAGTTTGGCCTTGCTCTCCAGATGACCACGAAACTGACAGCTGCTCGAAATGTCGAGGTCCAGTATACTGATACTTGGCGAGGCGTTGAGGGGTGTGCTTTCGAAGAGCGGCGATAGGACAATTGGGGTTTTCTTAGCGGTAAACGCGCAAACCTGTGTCTTTTGGGGATTAAACTGAACAAGGTTCAGTTCACCCCACTCTGAGACCATCCCCAGGGATGTCTCTACAGAAGACACAAGTTTCTTTCGGCACTCGTCGACGTTTTCCCGAGAGTGACCTGCACGGCCGGAATATACCGCATCCCCAGTGCTATCGTCCGCATAACAATGTAAGTTGGAAATGTCCAACATACCATTGATATGAAAGAGGAACGGGTTTGGGGATAACTACTACTACATAATAAATTATTTAAAAATGTATGTCTTTGGTTTGAACTCATTTTAAATAAAATTGCTTGGTACAATAAAACCAGAACATAGGCTGATGTGCTCATTGAAATATATCGTCGCACTTCAGCAAAATAAAAAAGTTTGAAAGACAGTATCCGGCTATCACAATTATATTTTCATGAATATTACACCCTTTCTACTTTACACTTTTAATTTTGAGATACCGTATAAAAGCACAATATGACAAGGATACGTTTGATTGTTTCCAGCTCTTCTTTTTATGAAGGTCGAAGAAATGTTTTGATACTTCAATGAATATCTATAAACATTTTGTCACATATATAAGCTAGAAAGTATTATTTTATGCCGGATATATAGTAGCCGGACAATACACAGCGAATGAATCGTATAAAGCTGATCAGGAGACATCGCGCTATCTGCTGCAGAATTTTGCCTTAACCATGAATAAATCATAGACGTATAGCAAAGTCGAGGCATGGTAACTTGCAATTCATCAAGTGGCGTAAAGAAACAGGCCATGGAGGGGACTAAATATTCGCACTGTACTGATTTTTATGCATCGTACGCATTATGCTTTAAAATTTAAATTTAAGAACAATTTAGTGTATAAATTGGAATTAATGGAATGAATTAATAAAATGAAAAGTTGAAAGTTGAACTGGTTATCACAGAGACCTTCTAATACGTACTTTCACAAAAGGATGTTTTGTAGAACATGTGTGAGTGAAAACTTTATATGAACAACAAACCGTGTATTTGCATTATTTTAGACTATAAACAGTTTTTGTCAAATGTAAATCTATGCTTTGCATTTTTTAAAATTTAAAGCGACATTTTCAAAGCAATTGCATTATTTTGCAGTCTGTACAGGTAATGGAAATTTTAAATCGAAATTGTGCGGTCCCTTTCAATAACTTTTTGTTAACAAAAAATGTTTATTACACTCTGAGTGGCTTTTGTATCCACAATTTAATATTATTTTTATAAAACAATATTCATACAAGCCTATATCTATGAGCTCATTTGTATTAAAAATCTCAATCATATTGACGCAGATATTGAAAACGAACAAGAGTTGCTAAGTTTTGTTAGCTTACTCAGTGTACGTGTCACATCTGGTGTACTAAAAGTAAGTCTTAAAAACCCGGAACGCTCTGTTCATCCTAGGCCGGTTTAGTCCATACAGAAGGTAGGTTGTACGTTCTAAAGTCCATGAAGTGCTAAAAGATCGAAAACTCTTAATTCGTCGATTCATCGTGTACAGGTACGAGCCCACTTGAGCTTTTCATAGACCTTAAACCAGAAATAGATATTGAATAAACCAAAAAGCAAGCGGTAACAAATAAATTTAGTTTTTTTTACATTTATCATGTAAAAAAAACTAAATTTATAGAATTTGCTATTTCATCATTTGCTGTTGGTATTTCAATTTATATTCAATATTAGAATCTATCCAATTGGACTCTAAGCATAAGGGACATTCAAAATGTTCGGTTTGGTTCCAGATGTTACTTGAATTATTATTTATTCTCACATCTTAGTTATGGCTGTAATTAAAATAGTGAATAATATGGATAACTTAATAATTGTTTAATTAAAAAGTTAAGATAATATAAATGGAATGAGAGCTAGAAGTATCTACTTAGTTTAATATTAATAATAAACTTTAATAGGAAAGAATCCTAATCCTAAAGAGTTTGTATGTTTAAATTATACCTCAAACCATTAACTTCTTAATTATCACTGTAATCTTTAAACTGAGCAATCAATTCTGTATTCCGCTGTCTAAGAGAAATTTGAAATTTGTTCGCATGTTTAATTTTATATATATGTTTACTTTCAGTAACTTACTTTACTTTCACTTTAAATATCATACTTCAAAGAAAAAAACAAGACATGTTAAATGTAAATATTCCCCAGTCTTAAGAAAAAGCCTAATTGACAAATCCATTATTTGGTACTAGCATCTCGAAAATTACGAATAAAGTCAAACTTTTACTTAAGCTCGTCAAATAGGAAAAATGTGAGCAGAGTAAAGTGGGGAGTGAAGCTAAACGTGTTTTGTATGTTGGAGCTCGGAAGTAGATAGATCAGTGTCCAGACGAATGAATGCCATCCTTTCCAAGGCTGTAAAAGAATATTTATTTTTCCGAAAGATGCAGTAAACAATATTCAGTTTACTTGGATTTTTAACATTTCTTGACGTTTTATAATACTTTATACTATACTTTATTTAATGTTATAGCTCTTTACTTCTAACCGTAGTATCAACAGAACAACAATAAACAAATCAGTTTATATTTATATAGAAAATACCATAAACTATTAAATATGCATTAAGAGGTTACAAACAGACACTTTATAAGTTGTCATCTTATATCAGACGACTGCCCTTTGCAAGTTGATGATTGGCCGTCGTTATGTTTACACAAATTATACCTATTTAGTAACCGGGCCTAAAGACATTTAATGATAACTCATTATTTTTATTCACATTTAATTGGAAATATGTAATATTATATATGGTTAAGAATTGTTCTAAGATTCAATTACGTCAAAAATATAATAGCTTATAATAAAATAATGTCCTAGTTGACGTCTGCTTAAAACTAAAAACTATAAACAAGTTTTATATTCAAATATTTACGACAGATAATATTTTAAAAGGAGCAATTTGTTGGTTCATTTACTAAGTACTTGATTTTGAAATTATAATTGGCTCACTATTCCCACGTCAAGGGTACGTGAACGTGCGCTGCAAATTGTGTACGTCCTTTGACACTTCTATCGCGGTGATAAATTAATTGAAATTCATAAGTGTTCATGAGAAACACTAATTAAATATTTTGAACATCCAATTTACACGCATTTGCTTTAAAAGTCTTTTACACTAAGTTTTTATCTTTAATATATATTTAGCCATTTTTTTGTCATTAAAGGTGCAATAGTAATGTTCAGTTTAGACGGTTTAGACGTTTTTAAAAGGAAAAGTTGTGTATTACAATCACTATGTAAAAGGAAGAACCAGATTTAAAATCAAACAACTAATAGTAAAAGTTATTATAATTCCAAGTCGTATATATGGTCGTAATAATAAATTGTTTATTTCTGGTTCGCTGTAAGGTTTTATTTGTAACAAAAGTATATAGACCACGTACTATTGACGGCTCATCAGTTATATAATAATCGAATCTATCCATCATATTATACCTTGATCATCTATTTAACGTATTTCAAAAAACTTTTCTTATTATGTTTTTTAACCGTTAAAATAGTTATCGAAGGGTCATATTATCTACATAATTTTAAAAGTTAGTAAAATGGCTGAGAAATTATTTTTTCGATCTCATTATAAACTCACAAAGCACTATCACTCGTGATGTTTTAAATTTAATCAGTGAAATAAACTTACCGAGTTCCATGTACGTTTTATTGGCTTTAGTCCTTTATTTTCGATTTACGCAAATTGTTGATTGAGGTTGTTCTGCCTGAAACTTATTCTTCCTGATTATTTAGGATAACTAAAACTTTCATATTAACTGATTTACCTCAAGAATGCTTTGTTTTAAATCTGTAAATAAATCAATTAATAAACCTGTTTTATTGTGTACTTTCATAGGTTGAGTAATTGTTATTACAATGTACATATATAAAATATATATTTTTAGTAAGCTGTATTTGCTATAAAACGACAAGAATCCTTTAAGTTGCTATATTTCATCTTTTTTCCATGAAAATATTAATCATAATAAAAGATATCTTGACATGGAGGCCGCAGCTTTCCCATTGCTGTCAATATTATATTCTGGCCTCATTAAGACTGTCTCTAAAGACATGTGTATACTATTAAACCGATAGACTTTTCATTCAGACAGTATTATAGACGCAGAGTATATGTGAATACACACGAATATAAAATAAATTGTGCGTATGAGTTAAATTATAATTTACTGTTGGCTTATAAAATGCTTGAGAGAGGATTCAGGGAGTTTGAATTACAGTACAAGAACTCATATATGATTAATTATTACGATTATATATTATTTACGTGTATAGAATAAGTATTAAAAAGTAGAAATTGAAATAAACTCAATGATTGAATAACATGAAGAACGTTGCTACATATTTATAAGTGTAATATAAGAAACTTATATTATAAGTATATTTATGAAGTACATTTTTATTTTTATTCGGCTGCATTTTCGAATAAAAGGATATTTTATATTGAATTTCAGCACAAATATTATTTCAGTACAAATATTACTTTATAAAAGTAAATCAAGACGGAGTATGTATCATTTTCAAAAAAATAATTTGTGAATTAATAACATACGTTAAATACATATTAATTACTTTATGCCTACGTGCTTCGGAAATCATATAAACGGTTTTTGTTTACTCATTAAACTCGGCTCGGCGGACTTTATAAATTAAAGTGCAATAGTATATTTATTCATTTTATTGGACAAGATGTAAGTTATTTATTAAAAATAATTATATAACGGACTATATATATATATATATATATATATATATATATATATATATATATATATATATAATTTGATAAGGTACTCTAGGTTACAGTGAATTACCAATTTACTAACTAAATTCCCCACCAGAGTATTACACAGTGTATATTGAAATCAGTAGCGCATAGCGCTGGTGAATGTGTAAGAATCTAGAATAAAATAGAATAAATAGAATTTCCATCATTATGTATGTTTTTTAATCACAACAAAATCATCATATAAATAATGGACTGTATTTTTTTTCAAGTCAAAGTATTCAAAATTATAATGAAATATTTTTACTGGAGCTACTCACATGAATTTATATAATTTGCCGATTTTATCGGATATTTCGTAACCACCCTAGGTGTTTATGCATGAGTTTGAAGGATCACGTAACCGCGGCGTGAACTTCAGCTTAAATTCACACGAGTACAGGTGATACTAAATATATATAATCAAAAAAATATATAAAAATTAAATAATATGGTATTGTGTTATCCATTCACTTATTTATTTATGTTGTATGCAAATAATAATAACGTGATATAATTAATATTTCAATGATATCAAAATCGTTAACGTTAAGTCATTATAATAATGACCATTAATGTTTATTTTACTTATAACTTTATCAAAAATATTCAAAAAGATGTAAGGGATGATATAATTATAAGTAATTTTCCGCATTAATCTTATGAATTTAATAAATATTCACGCTTCACGAGTTCTAAGTTAAATACCTAACCTAAATGATGTATGTACCTAATTGAATTATTAGAAAGTGGCAAATACAATAAATGTTAATACTAGTGTCATGGGACGTGCCATTAAAGAGCTAATATTTGAAGTAATAAGTAATTAATCCCCTTTTTAGGAGAAAGTAAAAAGTTTTAAATCTACAAAATAAATGTCTTAAGCTGTAAGAGTGATTATTTACGAGAATTGATTATTCTTCTTACAAGTCGTTAGTACTCGGCGAGTGACGTGGAGTGCGGTGATGGATTCCATCGTGAAACAAAGAGCAGGCGAAACCCGAGTGATAAAAGATGCTAAGGAAGCGAGTCTTGAAATGGACCTCTGGATATTTGTTAGTGTAATACTAGCGAAAATATATAATTTGTCATTCAATTCATATTGTATTTTGAACATTAATTGAAAATTTATAATTAAGGAGCGATCAAGCCGAAAGCAGTTTTGCAATTTGACAATAACGGAAAATAAATCGAGGAAGCCGACACTAGAGAGTTACGAAGTAAATGCTCTTAGAGTCATTTCAGCAGATAATGAAATTTGTAACAAAGCTTTCGTTCATTTACTTTCATCGCAGCTACCCATGGTGAGAAATATTTCAGCACCACGTAAATCAAAATTTAATTTTCAAATTGATCCTACATAGTGTAAGTAGCTAACATTTGACAACTTTACTAAAAAGGGTAGTAGGTTTATTATTATATAGTTTATATTTACTATACATACAATAAAGTTGTATCGAGGCAAAATTGGTACTCACATGAAATATAAAATATGTTTAAATATTGATTTAGTACGTGCAACGTGCATCAAAAAGAAGAAAAAAATCCAAACATTGAAACAGTAAATTTTTAATAGATTTACAAAACAAATATATCAATACTGGCGGGGACTCGAACCCGTAACCACTGGAAATGGTCCTTAAATTAAGCCGTATCGCTACCCGGTTCGATGAATGAAGAATTACAAATATAATTTCTTTATCGGGACGGTAGCGACATCTATTAGGTTTGTCTCAAAAATATAGATAAATATTGAAAAGAATTACTAACTTACACCTAAGAATACCTAAGAACTGAGCCTATTCTGTAGTAAAAGACTTGACGATTATTAAATAATCCCACATAAAGAAGTAACTTGTAGCGAAGTAAATGCTCTGAGAAAGTCATTCCAATAGTTATTTAATGCAACTTGGTACAATTCGTTTACTAATTTACTTTTACATTGCTTTTTAGCACCACGTGTATATACGTGTAATATCATTTTAAAATTGTTCATAATTAGTGTATGTAACTAATACATAAAAGAGTAGTAAGTGAATAAAGTGGGTTGATCAACGACTGTCTAACAGTTGTTATAGTTGATATAACAATGAGTGTATATTAACCATGAAATTATATTTGTTCCGTGTTACGTACAAGACAAATAACTACAAATATTTCCCGGAGGTTGTTGGTTCAAAGCTGTGCCTATATTTTTATATTTAAACTTTCGTGAATCATGACTATTATATTTATATTTACCCGGCTGTATTCACGTAGAAATTAAATCGGAATGTGCCCGACTAGTTTCGAACCCGTTCGGGGTCCTTAATCATGAGCTCTGAGCGTGGCGGACTCGCGGCGAGTGTGCGGCGGCGGCTGTGCCTATAATTGGCCAGAAACTAAATTTGTTTCTTTATTTTTAGAAATATAATTATAAATGTAAAGTGTATCTGCCGTAGGCAATCCTTTAATAAATAAATAAATAAACAGTTTTAAAACAGACACAAATTTTAATTTTATACTATGTAATTATTTAGCAAATGTTTATTAACAAAAAAAACCTAATTCGTGTAAAAACTAACGAAGCATATTTGTCCTTAATTTTTAACTCTTCTCTACTCTACTCTACTCGACTCTATTGTACACGAAAAAAAAAATCTTAGTAAGTTGTAAAAACAACAGGCCTTAAAAGGCCTTAGTAGAAGGAGCCGCACAATTTCGATTTAAAGTGTCCATAACCTGCGCGGACTGTACAGAATGCAATTACATTGAAAATGTCGCATTTAATTTTCCGAAATGCAAAGCGCAAATTTGCCTTTGCGTATAGCACTTTAACTACCTGTTTAAAAAATGCACCAATCCATGCCTTGTTGTATACAACAAGCGTTCACGTTCATATGTGTTCTACAAAAACATTACAAGTTTAAATTGATTCAGATATACATATTTATTTATTTAATAATGAACAAACAATACATTTTTCAAAGATATAGATATCCTAAACGGCTACAAAAGTTGAAAACTGAGTCGCAGCCGTTTACAAAAAATATTAAAAAATACTTATAGATATTATAACTTATAAAAATGTATTAAATATACTTATATATTTTCAATTTCAAAGCCCTTACTTTATAATATTATAAATCAGAATGCGTAGCGTAGATATTCAGAGTCTCCCAGGAATCTACAGCCAACTGCTTTATGCCACTTAATGTATTACGAATGGCCATGGCCGACTTTGTAATACGCTTATGATTTATTCACGCTTTGTTAACAGTTCTGCAGCAGAAGACTCGATGTCATAAAATAAGCTTCACATGAATTATTTGCTGTGCGACAAAGCCCGGCTACTATATATTTGTCATAATAATATACTTTCTGGTTTTAACATGCCGAGAAACCTTTTCATACCAACCAGGTTTTAATGGTTCATTAAGTACTAAAACATTTCCTCAGTCTTGATTAAGAGAAGACCCAGTTTCAAACAAAAGTATCCAAAATATGGCATAGCTCGAGTAGAAAGGCTACCACAATAAAAAATTGGTAGCCGGATAGTGGCTACCTTTATTTATTTTGCTAAATTGCAAGGATGAATTTTCATGATCTATTTGTGTATACACTATACAATTACTCCATGGTATATTATAAATAAATTAATATTAAGTATGTATATCTATAATTGTAATAACACAAAAACAAAAAGACCTTAACATAATAAATGAATGGTTCCTATATAATCTTCTTACAATTAATTAATAAAGCAAAAACTTCATATATTATTTTCAAAGCAATGAATAAAAAAATCCTAATCATACACCGCTTAATATAAATAACTGTATTCTAAATAAACTTATATGGTATCCTCTTATTGATCAAATAACATCTAAACTACCGTCACTCACGGGGCCATTGCGAAAAGTTTCTAATTGCATTCCTCACAAACTCCGGACCACTATTTACAATGCCCTAGCCAAGCCACACCTGGAATATCTAATAGAAATTTGGGGCTCAGCTGCCCAAATACATCTAAATAAACCGCAACAATCACAAAATAAACAAATAAAGGTATTATTTCATTACAAATAATTAAAACCATCTGAAGACCTATACAGAGATACAAAACTCCTTCTACTATTATATACTGCCATCTATAGAGATAAAAAAAATCAAATGTACTGTCTCATATAACACGTGATATCTAATTAAAAAATAACTACTAATAATATACATTCCATTATAACATTTACACCAAAGACGATTAAACATAACCTAAGTAACGAAGTCAAAATACATAGCTCGCAGCCTCCGACGAAAACCTATGGTAATAAAAATATAAGGTGTGAGGGTACAATGTTACACAATAAATTACAAAATACTGTTAAGAATTGTTACATTCGTAAGCAGTTTAAGAATAATCTTAAATTACATGTTAGAGAAAATATAAAATAGCTTAAATATTAGTATAGTTAATGTTATTTTTAGATAAATTAATGAATGAATGATTTGTTTTTAAATTATTCATTTTAATTTACTTATTTAGTATTATATTTTTCTTATATTTATATAAAAAAATCATTAAGATGTAAAAGTTAAATAAATAGCCGAGGAAGAAGGTAGTGTAAATGCATGCACCATCAAAACAGGAATAGGTATCGCAGGACTTTTTATTGGCCTGATGATTCAGGTACAAGAGTCAGCCTGTGGCCAGGGACCGTGACCTGGCCGAAACTCACAGGTTGCAAAATACGAAAATGAGACATTCAAGACAGTTTTGTGACTCTATCCTTATCCAGTCACAACGTTGCCAACGCTTCTTAAATTATTTATAATAATTTAATTCATTATTTTTTACAAACACGACAAAGTAAGCCAAATTATGATTTTATTATAGTTTTTTAATGTACGTTGTAAAATCTGTTAAATACAATTTTATGATCAAAACTTTGTTTTAATAAAAATAGCTTCAAGAGTAAATTATTAATACATTAACTCAGTTTGTGACTCTATATGGATCGGCTACAAGAATCCTCCGGACACGACCAATCAGCGTTTGAACATTTTGTTTTATTTATAGCGTTAACTAATTATCAATAACATTATTTAATGTATTTTTTAACAACCTAACTGGAAATAAATTTTAAGCTTTAGCTATTAACGCATAAATTACTGGGTCAGATTTTAATTACAACTTGTTTAAATAGTTACTCGTAAAAGGTTTTCTTTAGGTTTACTTTGTTATAGATAATGAACCAATTTATTTTGATATAATTAATTAAAAGTTATCTTAGTTTTTGTTCATTACTGGAGCTCAGTGACGTGGATATTTCGTCATAGTTAAAGATAATTTAGGTTGTTAGATTGTAGTTGCAGATCAAAAGTAATTAAAATATTTCTAAGATGTTGGATGTTGGTTTGTCGATCACGAATAAGGAACTCAGTGAGTTTGTTCTGAATTTTATACATATAGAACCTGTCCTAAAATAGAACTTTGGTGAATTTTTATTCTAGAGAAAAATACTATTTCTAAATATAACATCAGTTAGAAGTTAAAAGAATATTGTAGTGTTATTAAACTGTTGGATTCCTGTAAAGAAAACTCAAATAATGAGATATAATAAGTATCTATTCCATTATCATAAAATCAATCAATCCGCATACTATGATTTCTGTTTTCAGAATTCTGTTCTCCGAAGAGTAACTGGTAGAGATGTCTTAAAGGGGTTAATGCTTCGTACACTTGTTTCTTTTTCACTGTTTAATTTTTATATTTTAATTTATCTTTTTGGTACTTAAGTAAGTAAATAAATAAATAAATAAAACATTTACTACGTAACTGTGTAGAGTAAATTAATTACGACAAATGTGAACCAACTCAATTACAAGTAAAACATGTTATTTGCTTAGAGGGTCAAAGCGCAAAGATCGTTCCAGCGTTCCAGACTGCGAGCCACAACCTGATAGCACAGCTGCCGCAGGGCGAGAGACTCATTCGTATCCGCTTCGTATCAATTCAATTAACCGATAATCGATATATAATCAGACTGTACAGCGCATTTTATAATATATATATATAGTATAATAAGAAAAAGAGCAAATAAGTAATCAAAAATACATTGTTTATATTTTAATAGTATATTTACATTTAAAATGAAACTTGTCTGTAAAAAAATATAATATGAAGAGTAGGTATACTATAATAATAAGATTCAGACTTATTTGGACGGAGATTTTCTTTTCTTCTAAAGTTTATTTTTTTAATGTAATACTTCATATAACATTGGGGGCAATTTGTTGTTAGCATTTTCGATGGTAAGGAACTAACATTCCCACACAAGAAACAAACAAGACGCTGCCTCTACCACCCTAATGTTAAGTTTAAGTCTAAGCTACAAATATCATATTTCGTTTTTCTTAAATAATACCTATATCCACAATATTTTAAATGGTTTAAATGTAATAATTGATTTGAAAGTATAAACTGCTCTACTTTTTATAACATTTATTTTAAAAAATTGTTTTTAAATATTTATTTTTTGGTTTTATCGTTATTATTAATGGGTCGGTTAAAACTATAAAAAAAAAACTATTAAAATACATTAAAAAATATATTATTGCTTTTATTTTCACTCTTTCGCAGCTGCGAGCTTTGTTCGAAATGCTGCTAAACAAACATTGTCTTGTCGCCACAAATTGGA
Organism: Dircenna loreta; assembly: GCA_963555665.1. NCBI lineage: Eukaryota > Metazoa > Arthropoda > Insecta > Lepidoptera > Nymphalidae > Dircenna > Dircenna loreta. The sequence continues at coordinate 5,333,666 of OY743094.1, forward strand.
TTTAGCTGGTTTCAGAGAAGTACTATTGTTCCGGGGAGTACTAAGATAGGTAGAATAAAATAAGTCATTATTTTAGGTGGCATAGAAAAAATATTTATTGGATTAAAATGTATATACGATATATACTAAATGAAAAATCTAATACAATTTATCTTCTGGACGTAAATTAGGTTCTTGGTAGCTTTCCAAAATGTAATAACCATAAATTTCTGAATGTAAAGAAATAATGTAAAAAATATAGATACCACTTTTTCAGAGAACAGAGCGAACTTTCATATAACAAGAAACTGTAAGGTTATGTCTGTTTGTATATTGATGTTCATTACATAGGTACACATTTTTTTCTATTTATTTATTACATTAATTATAAAAACGTATATACGTCCATATAAATAGAAGTTTAATTTTCTATCAAATCTATTGTAGTATTATTGCCTTTTTCTTGCACTTCAACGCAGTTACAGAAAATATTACCTTAAACGTTACTCGGTATTTTAATCGGATTGTTCTCTGAATAGAGTTTTGTTGAAAATTGTTCACATTGCATTATAAAATATTTACCAAACTTGCGATGACTTAAGAGACAAAATACATATAGTCAACGTACAACTATATACAAAGATTTTTTAGTCTAGTAGTAGAAAAGCTTTTTTTAGTCTAGTCTCGAAAGTTGTTCTGCGTCAGCATTACACTGTAGTTTTTGCAAAAAGCCTTTACATTTATCACTTAGAGTTTGTTTTAATAAAATTGTTGCGTTTTTAATAGAGAAGGTTGTTTATGGTTTTACCGATTGACTATGTTACATTATCACTCAAGTCCGATCTATAGTGAACCAATATCGAATTGGGGGTTACATTTTTTTAATCTGTCAAAAGAAGCAATATTCGACATTCAAAAACAGTTGAAAAATCATTCATTTTTTACATGTAAGCTGCAAGCATTACATTAAAATCCAAAAGTCTAAAGTTCAATGATATCTTATTTTAACTTTCTTATGTTAACGAGTAATATTCTTTAATAGACTCGCATAACTTATCTTATAAGAACAGAGTGGCCATAGACAGCACATTATTTATTTATCTATGTAATATACTGCGGGTTAAATAATTCTGTTATTTTACTCTATAGCATTATATCGGGAAATATTGTTATTAATTATTGAATACTAATGATATATTTGCCCCATTAGTAAATATTAGTGGGGTAAGTACTTTAACGGATATTGATCACAGATCGCTTGTCTTCTTAACACTAGTTAATTTAAAAACTTTGATTATTTTTTTCATTCGCTTTTTTAAAATGAATACAACATTGATCTATCTCATTCGTTAATAATGTCAGAGCGCAAGCGGTTAGAGAGCTTTAAGATAAATATGAGGGTACACTCCAAAGGTATCCAAATAATCGTTTTGGATCAATTCAGTATACTAATTACCTTAGTTTCTTGTTGCAATAATGTATTTGTTTTAAATCTATTTAGGGTTTTAAAGCAACATCCTAAATTAATCTTTTTAATTAAATATATTTTCTTAAAAAAAAAACTGAGAATATATAAATTTGTATTTTAAGTAAATAGATTCAATTTCAAAAGAAGCCGATAATTTCACCTGCAGCTCAACTTTGCTTTCAACAAGAAAACATCAAATTCTTAAATACAGCTTTATATATCCTAACATTTTATAAAGATATATATATATATATATTTATATAATTTAAAAAAATTATAATATATAAATATTGTTTTTGTTCAAATTATTTCAACTAGAAGTGTTAGCGCACACTTTGCAACCATTTAATATTTATCCAAAACTTTTGAAATCATGTCGACAATTTTTTTTGACCTTGTTATTTTGCCTTGTCTTAGGATCAACAGTGTTTTCTTATTTGATGAATATATCAGAGCAATTTCAATATATTTGATTCATTCGAAATTTAGTATGCATTAACTTAAATGTCATGACACGAACATACTAAATTTCATAAATGCAAGAAAAACATTTGTTATAGTGGCGTTAGGGAACTGCTAACAGCAAAGAAATATACTTAAAATTATAAAGTAAAGAGTTTGACGTACCTTATACCAAAAAGAGAAGTAAAAGTCTTATGTTAGACATAGATTTAGTGGAAAGGGCGAAGAAGAATGAAATTCAATCAAGCAATCAATCAATGTGTTCTGACTCTTCCTTCTATATGTACGATACTGGCAAAAAATATATTATTCGTTATTTTATATCTTATTTAAATTAATGACTTTTCAAATTAATGTCTTTGGGCTTTTTGATAAGACAATTAATAATTGAATTTTATGCTGAGATTTATGGTCAGGTTAGTGTAGAGTTTCAAGTTTGTATCACAAAGAACTTTTAAATGAAATGAAATAATTACTTTTATGTAGTTATTTTCCATTTAAACAGACTCTCAATAAGAAATTTTCAAACCAGCCGGAAGCTTGTCATCATCATTATTTAGCAAAACTTTTAAAATAAGAATGTTCTCCTTTAAAAAACTTCATATTTAACTTGTAAAATAAACTGTACGTATAAATTATTTCATTCTGTTTTTACTGATTTGTAATATATTTAATAGAAATAGGTTTGTTAAATATGAGGTTAATATGTTAATATAAGATATAAGAGAACGAAGTACTTAATAGATTAATATATATATATGTTTTGGTGTTTATTATTATTATTTTATCTTTTATCAAATTGTAAATCTATTACGTTAATCGAGAAATAAAAAACTTTTAATTTTAGATATTTATTTAAGTTAATATTAATATTTTATGTATGGACCTTTGAAATAGTGTAAATGTGCAACCAGATTGATCATCAACCAAAACTTCAAAAGCTCTACATATTCTTACAAAAATAGAATTCATTTATATTATTAAAATACCGTCAATTAATAACAATAAAATAAAAGCGTAAAAATTAACTTAGTCATTATAAACTAAGTATTAAAATAATCGAAAATTACATAAGTCCTACAGCACTGGAAATAAGAATAATAATGTATTTGAAACTTTAAATAACATAAATGTTGATAAAAGAAGAACCTTTTGCATTTTTAGTTACTAAGACGTATTCCTTAGTTTAAATGAAACATCAATATCAGGGAAAATTGATATATTGTAGTATTTACATAATATATACTATGGCAAATTGTAAACAAAAATTGTAGTTAATTGAAAAAATAATATTACACAATACACAGAGATTTTATTTCAAATAAAATTTACGGTATTTTTATTATACTAGCAGTATACTTTTGTAGAGTAATAGAGCTTAGATCTAGATCATTAACTGTGGCTCTTACGATCTGATTTAAACGACTAATACGTTTTTACTTTCTTGGAGAGAGTATTCTTATGTAAAATTAAAGTAAAATGTTTGTTATATATGTTGTATAGTATATATAACTAACTTCATTGCAATGTATATATAGGTAGGTAAATGCTACGAGCGCACACGATGTGTAAAGTGCAATGAGCACAGATTGTTAATCTACATTGCCATGATATTGGGTGTAGATAATATAACTAACTGTAGTGCACGTATCCGCTACGAGCACACACTATGTGTAAAGTGCAATGAGCACAGATTGTTAATCTACATTGCCATGATATTGGGTGTAGATAATATAACTAACTGTAGTGCACGTATCCGCTACGAGCACACACGATGTGTAAAGTGCAATGAGCACAGATTGTTAATCTACATTGCCATGATATTGGGTGTAGATAATATAACTAACTGTAGTGCACGTATCCGCTACGAGCACACACGATGTGTAAAGTGCAATGAGCACAGATTGTTAATCTACATTGCCATGATATTGGGTGTAGATAATATAACTAACTGTAGTGCAAGTATCCGCTACGAGCACACACGATGTGTAAAGTGCAATGAGCACAGATTGTTAATCTACATTGCCATGATATTGGGTGTAGATAATATAACTAACTGTAGTGCACGTATCCGCTACGAGCACACACGATGTGTAAAGTGCAATGAGCACAGATTGTTAATCTACATTGCCATGATATTGGGTGTAGATAATATAACTAACTGTAGTGCACGTATCTGCTACGAGCACACACGATGTGTAAAGTGCAACGTGCACAAGTATTAACTTGCAAACTTTAATGCTAAGTTACATAATTATAGAATGTTAACGTAGCTTCGTAAAACTACTAATATGTAGTGGCAGCAAATATAGTTAGGAAAATTAATGTATAAAATGTTGATTCTATTTTTGTAGCTAGTTCTAATGTATTATAGGTTACCTATAGTCATCCGCGGGGACGCTATTTAAAAAGACATCAGAATAGACAATTTGTTAGCTTTTCAAAAATTACTGGTTTGTCCTTAAATTAATATTTGGTATTTTATAGATATATTTATAAGAATAAGTATTAAATATAACTGTTATTATGTAATTTGTTTGAAATATTATATCAATCATTTTAATTTAACATATATTAAGATAAATTAATTTGATGAAAGTGTGATGAAAAATGTGATGCTTGTAACCAGATTTATAGATTATAAAATAAAAGAAATGGGTTTCTAAGATTTTTATTAAAAGACTTCATCGCGCAAGTTAATCAAGAGCTCTTTGTGTATAGTGAAGTGAAAGTTATTTATACTAAGTGATGTAAAATAATTAAAGAATAATAAAATATAATAAAAAGAATTATAAAATATAATAAAAGAATAATAAAATATAATAAAGCAGTGTTTTATTAATTATAAAACTGAAAATATTTTACACTACTTATCTATATGTGTACTCAGAATGTTTACAAGAATGTAATGAGTGAATGATATGAATAGGTAGGAACCTTAGCTATTTGTATTTTAATGGTTATTTATTTTTAAATATAAATCATTATGAAACATTTACATGAACTAACTCAATTTCAAGCAGAATATGTATTTTCCTTATAGGGTCAACATCGTTTCAGACTGCAAGCCATAACCTGATAACACAGCCGCCGCAGGGCGAGCTAGTGTAGTATCCGCTTCGCATCAATTCAATTAATCGATAATCGATACCGCCAATGCTTATCTATCGTTATCTCTTCTTCAGACTTTACAACTCATTTTATGTCTACTGTATAATAAGAAAAACAACAAGTGACAATTGTAAAATTTTTATGCATACAATAAAAATATGTACAATACAAAAAAAATATATTAATAAAAAAGTGTAATGATTAAACTAAGGAGCAGTTTGTTGTCGGCGTTTTCAGTGGCATGGCACTAAAATTGTAACACAGTAAATAACAAGAAGCTACTCCTACCCTTATCTAATTTACCTCTTCTTACATCAACCTTATTTTTCTAAGCAACCATATTAAATGGTTTTAAAGTAGTAATAATTGATTCGAAAGCATTAACAGCTGTCTTTTTATTTCTATATTAGTAAAATTTATATATTTAACCGGCTGTATACACTTGAAATTGTTCGCTCGAAGCATGGCGGATTAAGGGCGCTAACTGAAAGTATATATATATACATATACTTTCAGATAACGCCGTATACATATACTGTTAGTCATGCGGTTGTGACAGCTTTACCGGAGGCGGTGGGCGAGTACGGACCGTACCTAATTAGTTGCCTTTGCTATCATTTTTTCACAAGTACATAATAGAGTAAGCAATACACAAACAGACATCAGTGCCTTGTTATCTGAAAGTGCTCTCTGTCTCTCTTCTTTTCTTCTCTGGATACGGGTTATTTTTATTGATAAATATTAATTCTTTTCATTCATATTAATAAATGTCTTATTTTGGAAAGCTACCAAGAACATAATTTTTGCCCAGGATATACCGTCCATAAAATCTATAAGATATTTTATGTAATATATAGTTTTCATTATAGATCAAGAAATTAAATTTGATAAAATAAATATTTTGCTTTAAATGCAACCAAAAAATATTAATAATTGTTATCTTCTTGGTAAATTAACTTACGAGAACAGAAACACTTCTCTGAAACAATTTAAATCCAATGTGTAGCGACGACACTGTATTTGCTCAACAGCATTTCGAACAAGACTCGCAGCAGCGAAGGAGTGGAAATAAAACCAATAGTCTCCATTATTTTTTTTAGCTATATTTAATTACTTTAAAAAAAAGCAACGAATACATTTTTAGTTGAATTTTTTATTCATTATAAAAAGTACATAAGCGCCTGCAAGTTAATATTAGTTAAATTTATTGTAACATTATTGTTTATTTCTTGACGTAGTTACGTATAATAGTCTCTAAGGCTTTATTTTGTTTATTCCAACTCCCCGTACGAATCCTCCCCCCTCCGAACCTAAGTTTGATAAAAACATTTTTTTGACTTGATATTAAATATAGCTTAGACTATTTCTTCATAAAACATGTTTCCTTACGTTATTACAAATACTGATATGTCGCGGATGAATAAAAATATTCAAGATACGCATCGTCGGAACTGGAACGTCATATTAACTATTATTATAAAATATATACTTCTGTTCTTCAAGTACATCTGTTACGCTCTCAGGGAGTGTGTTTAAGCGAGTTGGGTATTTGCAAACTAAATTCCCTATAGACAAAGTACTATGGAGGTATATATTCCAAACTGATTCTCCCATGGCGCACCGAAATACATCCGCTGCAATCAGAATTTCCGAGCGGAGCGAAATAAGGTTATATGGTGAAAGAAATATTTTATTTTTTTAAATTGGAAATTGTATTGTAGTCATAAACTTATTGGATTTTATGACTTATATGGAGTTCAGTGTATACAGAACGTTTTACAACGATGAGTGACGAAGATCTATGAGAAACCTCTGAAGACAGCACTACATCTTCCCCCCACCGCCGCCGCCATCTTCACGTCGCGCTCAGAGCACTGTGGCACGCAACTCACGCCGCGACTCCGCCACGCTTAGAGCTCATGGGTAAGAACCCCGAATGGGTTCGTAACTAGTCGGGCACATTGCGATTTAATTCTACGTGAATACAGCCGTTTAATATAAATATAATAGTCATGGTTCACGAATGTTTAAATTTAAAAAAGACTTATAAGGATATACTTTATGATATGTAATTAAGAAAATCGTGCACATAAGAGAAGATGAAAACAAATTTCTTGCTTCATGTAATTATAGATACATAAGAACTTTATATGAATTTTCTCATATTTGTATTAAATAATTATTTTGACGATTTTTTATAGTCGATTAAAATGACCTAAATTACATTCATCATACATCGATCGATCCAGCGATCTAATTTCATCCATTTCCATCCAAGGCCACAACTGCATATGAATCAATATTAGATATGATTTTTACCAACAATATACATTGATATTCATAATTTAAATAAAACACAAGATGTATCGAAGCTTAAGGTAAAATGACTCGTCATAAGGCACTTTAATTTAAATCCATAAAACCATTGATTATTGGTGCCTTACAAATTACAAATAAAGTTAAGCTGACTTTTTACTAAATCTCGGAAAATAGGTGAGGAGAATAAAGGAGTGAAAATATACTTGTTTTGTAAGTTGGAACAGGGAAGTAGATAGATAGAATACTAGATCAGTGTTTGGACGGATCTATGCCGTCCTTTCCAAGGCTGTGAATTTGAAATTTTTTTCCGGAAGTGCTGTAAACAAAATGTAGTCCTGCTGCATTTTTCGCATTTCTTGAAACTTTAAAATACTTCAATATACTATATACAATCTTATAGGTTTTAGTACGTAGTCATAATATTAGCAGAACAGTATTTAAAAATTAAGTTTATTTTTATCAATGAATCATCAAATGAACACTACAGTCGAATCTATTTAATATGGCATTAAGCGCTGAAAGGTGAACACTTTTCAGTTGATCATCTTATATCTATCGATTTTCCATTGAATGTTGATGATTGCCCGTTGAAGAAGTAAAACCTTAGACTATAGATATCCGAGCAACGGATAATTTAAAAAAAAAATCTTAGAATAGAACCTATAACTACTCATTATTTTGCATTCCCATTTAATAAAGTAATGTATAACAATGTAATTGGATATTTATTTTGCATAAATAATGTTGCAACAACATCAATGATACAACCATATGTTTGAAATAATATGTCATTGTTGACTTTTATTTTAAACCTTTCATATCTATATATTATCACGCTTTATTATCTTACATTGACATATAAATAATATTTTAAAAGGAGCAGTCTGTTTGTTGCCACAAATCTATGAAGCATAATTCTGCCGCTGATAATATGTCTAGAAATTGTACTTTTGAGTCGAATAACTAATTTCTGTTTCTATAATTTAATGCACGGTGGTATAAATAAATGCATTTAAATTATCTGTCGTTTCTCAAATACTACTAACAAATTATCTGTGATATTTAATTAGGCAAAGGAACATTTAATCCTTAGGAAAAGTTTGCAAAGCAATGGCAATAAAATAAATTGATGTTTATACATTAAAAGTGCTTATTATCAACTTGGTTAAACTTACCTAATTGGACTCGTTAAGGTTGCTTTGATTTTTGTTTTAAAACTAAATATAATAAAAGTATTTATTATATTTTCAGAAAATATAATATAAGTAAAATGTTTAAAAATATATTTTAATCATAATACAATTCCATTAAATAAGCAAATAATATCCTTAAGATATTTAACTTCTTTAGATGACCATGATATTTTTATAATTGTTTAAAAAAATATATAAAATAACACACACAGATAGAGATCGAATATTTCTCAAACAATTTTGATGAGACTTCGAATGAGTAATTTATAATTGCGGTGCTGCAATGGTGACATAACGAGTAAAATAACCTATGGAGTAAATCCAAAACTCAAGATGTATGTATGAACTCATTTAAATAAAAAATAAAGCATACAATTTGATTTATATTTGTCTTAATAATGCTAGCACATAATATTAGTATTTATTAGAAGCCTGCATGTCATGTCTGGATATCATTTATTATGGATAAAATCTTCATGAATAAGTTACTAAACGTATAAAAAAAATATGGAAATATTCTCTTATTGGTGAAAGCAAATAAAGAAGCAAACCAAACCTAAAATTTTTAGGTTGTTTTATCCAACAACATACTTACTAGGTACTTACAATTCCCTTTTTATTTATTAACTAAAATTTAAACAAAACTGACTTAAAGTAGTTAATTAGTAAGAATATGTCCCAGCAGTTTTTAATAAGCAGAAATAAGGAATTCTTGTAAAAACAATCATAATTAAACGTTAATGTTACCGAGGTTATTTCAGTGATCAATTTTAAAACCTTAAGTTTTGTAAACTTTTACTGAAATTCAATTGTTTCAGTCTTTTTTTGATTTCGACCCGGTTAAGTGTTGAACTTACTCTATGCTTTGAAAGCAAAAACATAATTTGTTTTCATAGTAAAGTTTTCTCTTTATCCGTTAAATAAAAGACAGAGGTTTAAATTCGTGATTAAAATAATATTTTAAAGTTATATTTTTTCTGAATCAATAAATACCAAATCTTTTTTATATTTCTTAAACAAAGTATCACCGAACATAATATACGAGTGTCAAAAAAATCGACAACGATAACGGAACACGTCTTGTGTTCGTTAACTTCTTATTACATATGTTTTGACAAAGCGTAGAAAAAAAAAAACAAAAGTAAAAGTTTTTAGTACCGCGTAAAGCACGTGGAGCTATTGAAATTAACCGTCTATCGAACATCAAGCAACATTTGTAAATGAAATCGATAAATACAGCGCATATCTCATTTTCAATAAATATCACTAGTTATTTTAATAGAAAATGGAAGTATGGTATGAAGTTGGTCATATAAAACCAACAAATGTTAAAGTTTATTTCCTAAGTTATAACTTTATTTTCTTGACTTATACTGTTTAATATTATTATTATCTTATTAAAGAAAAATATTTTAAGAAATAAATGAAAATAACACATTCATTTGTGACAGTATTTTCTGTTAGACAACAATTTTAGAAAAAATAACTAAAACAACCCTAACGAGCATTAAAGTTCAAATTAGTTAAGTTTAACCGAGTTGAATATAAACACTTAAATCTTATATAATGTTCACGAAGTTACTGAGTTTAGTTTAGTGGTTCATTTTTAAACATCAATTAGGTTATTGATTTGCAAGCTATGACGAATGCTTAGTACATAAGCGTAGTAAATAAGCTGCGTACATAAGCTGAGTACATGAGCTTAGTACATAAGCTAAGTATATAAGATTAGTAACCATAAAAAGGGTTTTAGTGGGTTAATCTTAAAAGCTAGATATATATTGTCGCGAATTTTCTTTTAGAACTTTTAAAGGCGAACAATTTTGTTGTAGTTGATTTTTGCGTAACTTTCACCATTTACTCAGCTCACGCAACGGAAGCTCAAAATTTTGCCGTTTTCGCAACAGTTTTTATTGCTGCTCCTTCCCTATTAATCTTAGCGTAATGTTATTTAACTTATTGCATTCCTCGAGAATTGCTGAAGAGCAGTCTCTTCCAGGCAACCTTTGGGTAGTGGAGATGAAGTATAAGCGTGGGCATTTAGGTATTCAAATAAAAATTAATGAATATACATACACATATTATATATATATACCAGGGTAAATATAGGTATACAGAACAGACTCTGTGTCTGCGGCTATCGTTCGCACAATTGAGATCAGGAGACGACTTTACCTCTTAAATTCTATAGATAGATTTTATAAACTTAAACTCTGTCTCTAAACTTCTATAGATATAGATTTCTTTAAACTTAAATAACCGTTGGCCTAATTGGTTAGTTAATCAAGATTTTAAGGGACTTCAAGGTTCATCACTAAGAGTGGTACCTCGAAGATCAGTTTATTGACCTTGCCACGTTAGAGATGCAAAAGCTTGCTCTAGCATTTATTTACTCTTACTCAGCTAGTCCAAGAATGGTATTCCTTACATGAGTTGCTTCCGAATAGATAGAATCTAAGGGCGTTCAAGTCACGACTAAATTGGTATCTTCTATGAAAGCGTGCTCCACCCTAGACTGCGTCGTCGCTCTCCAGCAAGCAAGGTAGGTGTCAAACGCTTGCCTGTTTTGTTTAAAATAAATAAAAAGTATACTCATGCAATACTTCAAAATGATTAATCAAAAGCAATTATCATCTTATTGGTAATTATTTTAATTCGTCAGTGGAAATTCCGTTTTTATAGTCTAAGATAATTTAATTTTTTTTCTTGTAGGTCATAATCAAGTTCAATATAACCAATATCTTTTTAAAATGTCAAGTGTCAATTTGTTTATCACGCAAAAGATTCTGGAAGGATTTTGACTAATTTTGTACACGTATAATAACAAGTATATAGAATGAAAATAATATTAAATAATGTAAGTTAATTTTATAGAAATGATTACTTAACCTTTTTGTAATCTAATGGTTATTTATATGGTAAGATATAATGTCACATTTTTAAATGTACACATTAAATAAATCCCGTAATTTCCTGAAAGGGTCAAAGCGCATAGATTGCAAGTCATAACCTGATGACGCAGTTGTCGCAAGGGGAGAGACGTGCTCCATTCATCAACTCAACTCAACTCAATTAATCAATTATCGATGTCACCAAATCTTGTCTATCGATATCTCTGACAGACCGTTCAACACCTACGATATATATCATAGTAAATATAATAAATTTGCGTATATTTATCACCAAGTGACAACTAGACATTGTCGATCAAACTCTTTTTCAAATGTTACATATAATATGAAAATATAGTTATCTATATTAAAAAATATAAAACAAAATCTGTGTTTTTTCAAAATAGAAATAAAAGTGGAAAGTTTGGTGCGATCGACCTTAAATGATAGATGTATAATTAGCTACATTTGTCCTTTCTGTAAATATGCTCACTCAAAATCAGTCTAAATGTCGTAAATTATTGATGTTATTTCTATTTCATTTAAACCGTTTGCTTTTATAGCTTGTTGATCTTATATCAATAACTAATGAGGCATTATATTAGGTGGATCAAGTTGTTTCATTTCCTTTTATAACTTTATAACAGTTTCTTTAACAACATTCTCGTCGATACAAACTTTACAGACATGAACTACGGTGTGTCGTTTTAAAATACAATAGAAATGACTTTTGTTGAGCCAGAAGACATTGTTAACTTGCACTTTTATATTGTAAAAAAAAGAGTTTATTTTAAAACTTCTTTAATCGAATATCATAAAGTAAATTAGAAATCTGGTTCTACTTTCGGACGGGAGATATTTTCATTAATTTTTGTTTTAAATATAAGATAAATCTATAGCTGATTTGTAGCAAAGTAAAATGTTCGAATTATATTATGTTGAAATATGAATTCATGTTAGAATAACTTTTTAAAAATTGGTTCAATCAGCTGTACATTATTTTAGTTTAAAACATAAACTAATAAAAAATATAATAAAATAAAAAAGAAAGTATTAAGCAATATGGTATTATGCTATTCTGGTTTACTTGACGCCGAAAACAGTTAGAGATGTACTGTTGAGTGAGATATAAATTACTGTTGGACTTTTCGGTCTACTTAAATAATTATATGTGGAATACTTACCTGTCAGATTCACTATGAGAACTAGAATAAAATGCCATCAACTACAAGTTGGAAACACAGGTGGCGTTTGTCATCACATGCTGGATTGGCATGGGTTCGCCTGTATTAGGAGTATATAAGTTCAGCTATTTTTTTAAATGTAAAGATATGACTATATATCGATATATATGAAATGTATGAAAAATATTTATTTTATTGATGAATCTGAAGTCATAGATAAGAAAATAATAAAATGTTGGGATGTATTTATATCATTTTAGAAGCTACGCAAAGTTCCGGTGAGTTGTAAATTTCCAAAATGTATTCCCCATCTCGATGGGGAATACATTTCGTCGAGCATCGAGATGCTAGACGGTGTGTATTCAAATCAAACTCCCATAGCGCTGGAAAATTTGCTAGAATATCTAGATAGATTTGCTAGAATAGCTCTGAAACAAATTTAAACATATAGATACCACAAATAAGATAAGTAATAACAATGATAAATTTCGATCACAACTATTTAAACCACAATATTAACATAAAACGTATTATAATTACAAAAAGGGCTGTATGTTATTTATTTTTGAGGCAAAATTAAGATATAATCTTTTTTGCTGACACTACTCAGATAAATTTATCGGAATTTTTGAAACCATCCGAGGTTTTCTTTCATATGATTCCGTAATACAATGGGTACGTCATATTTAATTCTTAATGAAACCTTATTAATTCAACGATGTGGTGTTTCATTATTACACTTATTATTTTGTGTTTTATATTAATAAAGAAACGTAGTGTTATTAATTTTTAAATATACCAAATACATAAAATTATCAATAGTTGTTAATATTGTCGTTATCCTAACGCATTCAATATATTTTTTTATTTAAAACTTTAATAATAAAAGTTACTGACAATATGTTATTTTTCCTAAATAGAAATTATTATTTTAATTATAATTAATGTTCTCGAATGAAGGATACTCCACAAGTTTTAAATTAAGTACTTATAGTAACTGACGTACAGTTTAGATTGCAGATGAGCAAATACCATTTAGGATACCTAATAAGTATACTAATACGAATGAATGAATGAATCAATCAATCCATAATTCCCTGATAATTAACAATTTAGATATTTAAAAACGCTAATATTTTTTAAATATCAATCCTAAGTCCCCAATCTATCTCAATCCTTATGCCTAACTCTTATATTTGAATGACCCCTTCTAATTCTTCAAACTATGTCAATAATGTACTCCATTCAATATTACAAACTCAAAATCAATTTTAATGACCGATTCCCAATTCATATTTAAATTCTCAATAATTCTAATTCTTGATTCCTATTCAAATCTCAATAAACAATAAAAATGTAGACAAAGTGATGTGAGCACCACGCCCTGTCCGTCCTAGCGGTCGTGTCAAAGACGCCACGTCGGATAAACAAATGCACCACAAATAAACAAATAAACCACAACTGCACGGTATTGTGGGGGGGGGGGGTACCATATTCCTGCAAGTACTTCTGTATAAAAACATAAAGGTAACAAACCTCATGGAATGTGACTTCGTTTCTTACCACTTCACTAACTCCCGTAACAATTGGTGTCAGAAGTGCGATAGGAAAGATGACATTTGTGCCTAGAAAAGAGAAAGATTCATTTTCTCTACGACAATGGTCAGATACTATATACTTAAAAACATATATATATTTTTTATATGACTAGGAATATAGATTATGATGGTCCATTAAAAAAATTTATAAAAAAAAATCCTCGGCATTGATTAAAAAAGAACTAGTATTAATCAAGCATATCAGAGTGCTATTGTACTTATATTCGACATCTCCAGATTAAAATAGGGGAGGTACAATAAGAGAACATGGCAGTGGTATAGCGCGAGTAGAAAGTGTACACTTCATAATAGACATTCAATAACCAGATAGTGTCTCTCGAACTTTATGAATGGTGCCAAAGTGCGACGATATATTTTCATAGCTACTTCAGTAAATTTGTTGAATTACACTAACAAATATAATCCTGTAAATATATAAATCAAATCAAATATAAAGAATAAATTAATCCAGGAATAAATTTAAATGTTTTAGATTATTATTTTTATCTGAAGTATTTTATTAATTATAAAACAGATGCTCACTTTGTAACACAAAAACAGAGGAAAATGGGGTCTTTGTAACTCAAATGTACCTCTACACTAAATATTATTTTGCAATATGAGATTTCTCCACGGATAAATGACACATTAATTAATATTGAACTTGGTATGCAACAATACGTTTATTTTAGTAAAGTATAAATCCGAAAAAATTTAAACATTTAGATTATTGTAAATTAGGCGATGGGGATTTATTTGAATTCAATACTTGGTTACATTTATCAGAATCTTGACTCAAAGATGATGAATAAAGTGATTTCTTATTTAAAAAACGCCATCTTGGCAATAATACGAAAGCGATAATCTAATTTAGTATAAAATGCAAATATTATACTAAATAAGCAATACGTTCTGAATATCCAAAATAAATATTTGCTGAACCTTTTTGAATGGAACCCTAGGATTCAGTTTAAATATACAAGTCAAATATTATGATAATAAAATTTATTATTATAAAAATTACATTTACAAAATGTAAAAGCTCAGTAAATACCATATCTGTAAATAAATAAGTTTAAGCTTTTACAAATTTTCGTTTCACGTCGTCTTTATGATCAACTTGAACAGTTTAAAAGTAACTCCTGGTACTTTCTATCCATGTTTATTTCTAAAGGTTTAAGCTTTATTTTTTTTTGTTTAGAATGTTACATAATAGAAGAATATTAAAACGACTACTACTTTTGGCTTTATATGATTGAATCACAATTGTTATAAAAGACTTTTTTATCTTGGATGATTAATTGTTTATAAAAAAATAAACTATATAAAAACACGTGTTTTGAACAATTAATTAAATATATCGAATCAATATTCAAAGTGGTAATCTATAGCTGTGTCGGAAGCAGGAACAGCACTACCTCATTTATAAGGTGACAACCGCTGGGACAACGTAGGTTACAGTCAAACTAAACAGTGATTATTATTTTTCTTATTTCTGTTTTAACCTAGTGTATATATATCACTCACCATTAACACTAAACCATTAATACCAAAAATCAGAAGGTCATATATAAATCTTAAGTTAATTATTGTCAGCATTTGTTTTTATTGTAGGTGTTGCTGTTTATTTATGACTAAATTAAATTAACGAAAGCATAAAAAAATAATAAAACAATTTACTTTCACCTAAAATTAACATAATATATATATTTTAAACGTTTTGCTAGTTACTGTTTTAATTTAAATTTACATTAAATGATAAGGATATCTTAGTTTTTTTATCACTGGACTAAAATTAACATTACAATTATTTATATTAACATAATTTAGTTTATTTTTCCAGAAAAGCTATTGAAAACCTTATAAAATGACTACTATATATAAAATGACGACTAATGACATACTTCAACTAACTTTTAGATATGATTTTGATGATTTTATATATTACAAAGAAGAAATAAACAAATTAAACCTTATTACAAAATTACGAAAAAAGATGTAAGGAAAAAATGATGTCAGGTCTCTGAGTAAGAGAGCTTATGGAAATTGGAAATTAAGAAAATAAGACTCGATCTCTTGTATCATAGTAATCGTATTAAAAATATAATCTTAGCGTAGGTTTGTTTTAAAATATTCTGTGAAGATATCGCATTTAAAGAAATAAAAATTAGAAGAACTTGCAAAGAATTTAGGTTTTTGTATTTTTAACGAAGTGTAGCGACAACTTACTTTTTGTTAAATTGTTGAATTGAGAAACATTATTTAAATAACTCGGATCAAAATTAAAAATGAATGTTCACACATTTTATTCTTATTGTATACTCGTATTAGTGAACGGAACTTTATTTGATTTAAAGATTAAAATAAGTGTAAGCGATTAGATTATTACGGCCTTTATGCTGTGTTTTTTAATTCAGATTTCAGATGTTTATAAAAACATCATAAAGAAAGAAGGGGAACAAAATAGAGATGGATATTTACAAAACACTATGGATAGGAAAACTTCAGATTTATTTATTTTTTATTTTAAAAATTAACTCTCATAAAAAACAAATGTCGTTATTAGAGAAAAATATGTGACATACAGACACAGTGGTGATTATTAGGATAGTGTTAATATTTATGATAGGTTGTTTATATATATACATACTTATATAATACATATTAAAAGGTGAAATATAATGTTTATATAAATATTAATATTCAAAAATAACAAATCTTTAGTTGAAGCATTGAGTCAAGTGGAAATAAATTTTGTTTCACTTCCTTTTAAAACTTTAAAATAGTTTCTTTAGTAAAGCGCTCTTAGAATCCTAACAGTAAGTTCTTTTGATAATTTGTTAAATCTAAGAGTAAAGAAAGGAGGTTTTGAAATATTAAGTTCCGAAAAATACCCGTTCCTGTAATGGTTTAGAAATTTGTGATTTATTTTAAATAATTCAAATTATCTTTTGAAAAATATATTGATGAAGTAATTGATGAAGTAATTGTTGTTTATAATTCTCGAACACGTGGTAATACATCAATAAGACAAAGGCTCTATTAATTTATCTTTAGAAAGTGTAACTAATGACCTAAAACTTTTTAATATAGATAAAGATGGTGGTCCCAATGGTACGTCCGTTCGTCATTTATTAAGGCGTGTTGTGAAAATCTTGCCTTTACTTTTATTGTTCAGTTTGGGCCAGGTTCCAAAAACCTGGAAAAGTTCATTTATAATACCGGATCTTAAGTATGGTAACAAGAAGGGTGTTAAAAATTACAGACCTATATCTAAACTTAGTACCTTAGATAAGATGTTTGAGATTTTCTAATGATAAAGTATATCTATTTTTAAGGTCTGTCATTATTGAACAACTCCACAAAATCGAACCTTTGTTAATTTACTCAACATGTTGTGGCAGCTATGGATGGTGGTCAAGCTGATGTCGTACTATACTGATTACTCAAAGGCATTCGGTAAAATATTTCATGATTTATTAATAATGAAGCTAGCTCAATTTTCTATATGATATCTGATCGAGTTAGCTACAACGAGATAATCTGCTGTGTTGGCTTGAGTCATATTTAAGAGGCCAAAGTCAGGCGATATTTTTGCACCACATTTGTGTCAGTCATTTCCGGTGTTTTCTCAGGATTTCCATTTAGGATAACGTAACGGCCTTCAATATTTTCATTACGATATTTGTGAAGTCTTAAGATATTCTAAAATATTGCTATATACAGATGATGAGAACATTTTTACACCTGTGAAGTGAAGTTTTACTGGATTGATTAAGGCTACAAAATAATCTCGATAGGCTTAGTGAGTACTGTAAGGTTGAACTTCTTGAAGAACAGTTAAACTTCTTGAAGAGTAACCCAAATTTGAAGAATTAAGAAGTAATAATATTATCTCATTTTCCAGGAAAATAATCCAATATTTGTTGACAATTTTTTCGCTTACTCAAATCACTAAAATCATTTTATTACTGAATGTACATTTTGGTGGAGTATTTATTGAGGCGTAGTGGATTCATACAAAAACGTTTACCATAATAAATCAAATAGAAAAAATAAGTCTCTTTAGATATATGATAGAAGGACGATATCGCTTTGATGATCGTTTTTTTATAAGAATAAACTTAGTTTTTCAATGTTGTTTTATCAAATTTATGATAACGAATAAAAAACTATGAATCAATTAAAAGTATAACGTAATGTCAAAAATATTATATTTGATAATATTTATAAGCCTGTGAAGCATATTTATATTTTAAATAGATATAGATTGAAAATTAAATACATACAAGCAGTGATTTGAACCCGCGGTGTCTGGGAAACTAACCCATCGCACTATGAATTGAGCTTCGAATAATTCAGCATAATTTTAATATATATAAATTACGTGTCACTATGTTTGTCCGCTATGAATTTCTAAACTGCAGAACCGATTTTAATCCGATTTGCATATCGTATGTAGTCTGATCCAACTTGAAATATAAAATAGATTTATTTATTTTATTAATAATTATTTATTTTTGTCTGACAGTTACAATTATTTGTTAGTTCCATACAATTGTAATAGATGGCGGTATACGAGTGTGGATGGGGTTGATTAATTATTCAATAGATGGCGCTTTGAGAAAAGTATAAACGTTTCATGTTAGCTAAAATTTAATAGGCTAACTGAACACGTGTTGCTGTGGCTAAAGTATAAGTTAAATTTATATTGTAGTAAACACAAAACTGTGAGTTCAATATACTAGGCATCAGAATAATATATACTTGACATTGCCACTGTGAAAGTTAACAATTAACTTATTAATTTTAAAACAATTTCAGCTTTCAGCACTCCTTTTCAATATAAACTTTAACTATGAAAAATATCACATTTGGATCTTAGTCTTAATATTATAAAGAGATAATGTTTGTATGTTTATATTTTATAATTATATTGGTTGAAGATAACCTTTAAAGTAATTTATCCGAATCATTTAATAATTTATTAGATAACATTTATGCATTAAGATTACATTATATTATTGAAATAATAAGAGGGCTTTTCTTAGAAAGCAATTTTAGAAATTAAATTGGCCAATAAAAGCTCGAACGAAGGAGTTTCTTACGAAAACGATCTGGCGATTCGAAAAATACAAAAGAATCTCTGAAAACTAATTACACAAACAAACATTTAATCCTTAGTAAATTGTGAAGCAATAAACTGGATGATGCTTAAAAATTCACCACTGAACTAAACGATGTAACTTCGTAAACGCTTTAT
Source organism: Dircenna loreta (assembly GCA_963555665.1). Classification (NCBI taxonomy): domain Eukaryota; kingdom Metazoa; phylum Arthropoda; class Insecta; order Lepidoptera; family Nymphalidae; genus Dircenna; species Dircenna loreta. The sequence continues at coordinate 5,353,134 of OY743094.1, forward strand.
AGGATTTAAGTTTATATTTTCAACTTGGTTATGTTTAACTAATTTGTACTCAAATGCTCGTTCAGACTGCTTTACTTATATTTTTTTTATCTAGCTTATGAGAAAATAAAGCGTTATTAATTATTATTTTTTTATTTATATATCTCTTAAAAGTTTCCTTAAATTTCAACAAAAAAATAGTTATTGTTATTATTTTCATATTAATTAAATAAACAACCAGAATACTTTTCTGATTTGGCTATAAAAAACTTCCATATTGTATTTAGTTAATCAGTGATGTTGAAAATAAGAAAATACCGGGATACCGTCGTCGTTGCTTTAAAAATTTCATGAAATTTTGTTTTGTGTAGCCTAGTTAAACTACTTGCTTTTGACGTGATGACGTCTTATAATTCGATGGAGCCGGCAACACGCACAAAAAAAACATGACTCATGCGTTCCTACCTCGCTCTGAGGCATTCTATTTAAGTGCCTTGTTGGGGCATTCTATTTAAGTTGCCTTGAAGTGCAAGCGAGGGCGAACGGAACGAGCGACAAAGAGGCACAATCGGCCTCTGCGTTCGACATCTGTCTCTCTCCTATTTCGTAAATTTAAAATGGTTTTCTGAACGAAGAATTTTATGAAAGAAATTTCAAATTGTTTCGAATGATTCATTTTGTAGAACCGCTTCCAATCGCACCATGGAAAAACAACCCGACGAACCAGAGGATGTCATGAGTGAGCCACTACCCTTGATGAGTGAACCCAAGGAGGTTCAAGATGTTGTTGCATCTACTTTAGCAACGCCATTCGCGCAGCCAATAATCGCTGCTTCAAAATCGAAAACACAAAAACAACATGAGTACAGACAGCGTATCGCAGCATTTAGAACTCCTGCTCAGGCGGCTGCTTCGAGATACTCAAAAAACGAAAGACAACTCGACAACAGATTACGCGAAGTTGCTAACTAACTGTATTTATGTGTACAAATAAATGTAACTTGATCAATTCCATTGTGATTTCCATTTACCTCTTTCTCTATATCCATACACAATATCTATCAAACATATAAAATTTAAAAATAAATTATATATGTTTGAAAAATGCAACCATTCTATCAGTATTTTGACGTTGTCACGTTCAACTATCGTCAGTAAAACGACTTTTTTGATGAATTTTCAAATTTATCAAAGAAGCAAGAAATTAAACGAGGGTAGGTAGGTACTCTAAATAAAATTTTATACTGGTATTTTCTTATTTTCAACATCACTGATTAACTAAATACAATATGGAAGTTTTTTATAGCTAAATACTATATAAAGACCAATACTTTTTTGTTGAATAAGCTTTATAAATTGCAAAGAATTTTATGCTGTCGTTTTATTAAGAAGGTTTTCTATTAAATACTTATCAAGAGATTAGGAAATAATAATACATTTTTGTTCAATCATGATGTTAATAAAATGAATAGACAGACTTTCATCGTCTGTAATATCTATAGCAACCATGGGTTCTATGAGTGCCTCCAAGGTGGTGTTTTATTCTGCGATATGTTTGATATATTGCACCATCGTCTTATTAGCGATTTCACGCTGTGTGAGAATAAAGCAGCCTCCCTGTACAGATGAACAAATATACCGTGAGAGACTCTCTGAAATCTTGCCTAGGGTGGATACCTTACCTTATCTCTTGGTGATAAACTTAATTTTCAACTTCAATATTCTTGTATTCAGGGACGTTGTTTCTTTAAAGATGTTTGGTCAACAATAATAAAATGGTGTAAGTAACAATTACAGGTAATCTTTTAAGTGTTATAACAGTACCATACTAATCCTTGTAATTAATTCTATCTTTGATGGATGAACATCTAAACATACAAATGTTCAAACTTTCACATTTCTATTAGTAAAATTATAATAATCGAAGAATTTGTTTTTATTTCTATACTGAAAAAAATATCATCAAAGTATACTTTTAAGCTTTACATAAAACCTATATCTACTATTTATTATATTAGATATTTGGATAAAAATACATACATAATAATATATATAGTTTATTATTTTAATATATAATTATTAAGTAAATACATAATTAATAAGTTAATTGTTTACTATCACTTTGTCAACATCAAGTATATATTAGTCTGATGTTTAATATTCGCTGGGTAGCTGTAGAATTTCATCTGGCGCTATAGAACAATAAATATTTTATATAAGTTTAACTTAAACTTAAGCCTCAGAAACACTTGGTCAGTAATCCAATTAAATTTTAGGTTATTAAACGTTTATTCTTTAACTAAGCGTCATTATTTGGATACTTATTCAAACTAGTGAACTAATACCCTTATTCCACCATCTATTAGTATGGAAAATAATCGTATGGAATTAACAGATAAGTAACATATAATTAGCAGACTTCAAATTTATGGGACAAGTTGAAAGATATGTTTGAAGATTTGTAAATATAAATTTATGATCTTGTTAAATAGTTAACACTAAAAATGTACACTATTCAATTGTAAATAAGTTTCATTGAGGATAAGTTTTAACGTAATACTAATATTAAAATATAGCGTGCTGTTCGTTTACATGAAATTATATTTATATAGTTTATTATAAAAAATATTTCGAAATATATTGTAACTGCTATTTCAGTTAATTAATTAAAAAACGTAATACGGTGACAGTACGTTTATAAATCAGGCTTTCAAGTGAACAATTATGAAAGTGTTCTATTTGATTAATTAATTTAAATGTTTCAACAATATCAGTTACTTGTTCTTTCTAATTTAACTTTTAAGATTTCTCATAAATGTTTTTGGCCAGCAAGGGCAATTTAGAAACACACTTTAAAGACAAAGCAATGTCTGCTAAAGTTAAATTTAACATTTCTCCCGTCTTGAGGAATGCAGAAGCCAAATCGACAAACCCATTAATTTTATCTAGTGCCTTACAAATTATAAAGGACATTAAACTGTCTTTTTACAAAACTTCGCAAAATAGGTATATATTTTTTAACTAATAATAAAATAAAGAAAAAAAATATAGCCTTCTTGAAGAAGTACTTCTCAAAACAAACAAACTTAACAGAGTAATCGTCATAAAAGCCAACATCTATTTCGTATAAATAAATATTCATCATGTTATTACCTAAAATTACAGATAAAAAAATATATTCGAAGTAACAATTTGCTAGATGTCATAGTTAATTATAATTGGTTCACTATTTCTCAGTCAAATGCACGTGAACGTAGCGCTGCAAATTATATAGTCATGCACACTTACATCGCGGTGATAAATTGAAATTTATAAGCGTTCAAAAGTGGCTTTAATTGATTAATGTGAAAATACAATTTCCATGCACATGTTAAAAAAGTTTTTGTACTTTAAAATAACAAGTTTTTTTTTATAGAAATAATTTTCCAGAATACAGAAAGTGGGTCTTAAGAGCTTTAAATTAGGGCAATGCCAACAATCACATGTCATTTCTGTTATTCTTTTCTGTTGCTTTTTTTTTTGTTTAAGGTGTATTTTTTAATATCCTCACTAGTTGTATTCTGAAATGGTTATGATATGCTTAACACAATAAAACCCCATGCGGGAAATCTATAAGGTATAATATATTAAAAATAATTAATTTTATTATAATGCACGGTGAAATAAATAAATGCAAGTATACAATCTGTCGATTCAAATAATACATACAGATTGTCCGTGAAAATAAATAGAAACATTTAATTCAATAAAAAATTACAAAACAATAATCTGATTGATGAATAAAAATTCATTATAGAACTAAACGCGGTAACACCGTGAACGATTTATAAGATATCAGTGATTATTTTATACTCTGGAGATGTTTTTTTAATTCAAATATAAAATATCTTAAAATAGCGGTTAATTTCTTATATAAAATATTTATTCTTTGAATAATTTACTTGAACAAGTAACTAATATTGTTGAATTATTTAAATTAATTAATCAAATAGAACACTTTCATAATTGTTCACTTGAAAGCCTGATTTATAAACGTACTGTCACCGTATTACGTTTTTTAATTAATTAACTGAAATAGCAGTTACAATAAATTTCGAAATATTTTTTATAATAAACTATATAAATATAATTTCATGTAAACGAACAGCACGCTATATTTTAATATTAGTATTACGTTAAAACTTATCCTCAATGAAACTTATTTACAATTGAATAGTGTACATTTTTAGTGTTAACTATTTAACAAGATCATAAATTTATATTTACAAATCTTCAAACATATTTTTCAACTTGTCCCATAAATTTCAAAAGTCTGCTAATTATATGTTACTTATCTGTTAATTCCATACGATTATTTTCCATACTAATAGATGGTGGAATAAGGGTATTAGTTCACTAGTTTGAATAAGTATCCAAATAATGACACTTAGTTAAAGAATAAACGTTTAATAACCTAAAATTTAATAGGATTACTGACCAAGTGTTTCTGAGGCTTAAGTTTAAGTTAAACTTATATAAAATATTGATTGTTCTATTGCGCCAGATGATATTCTACAACTACTCAGCGTCTATTAAACATCAGACTAATATATAATATATGTTTACAAAGTGATCGTAAATAATTAACTTATTAATTATGTATTTACTTAATATTTATATTTATTACAATAATAAATTATATATATTATTATGTATGTATTTTTATATACATTGTTATTATATGTATTTTTTATTAAAATTTATTAGTATTACAATTAAGTATTAAATATCTATGTACCTATCTCTGCCATCAAAACCTATCCAACACTCGTGGGTAGCTGGAAGAGATCTCTCTGTAGAGATAAGCTTGTCCAATGTATACGTCTTTGTTTATTTTCATTTATGTGTAACTTATTGTGGTACATGAAATAAAAAAATAAAAAAATAAATATTTATAACAGAATTTTAGCTTTCAGCACTTCTTTTCAATATAAACTTTAAATATGACAAATCTCATATTTGTATCTTAGTTTGTACTAATAATATGATGAGGTAAAGTTTGAATGTTTTTGAGTTTATATTTTAAATGTTGTCACATTTACATTTGTTAGATAGTTGTAATCTTAAAAGTAATTTATCCGAATTTAATAATTCCTCAACAAATATTTAGAAATAACTTTCACGGTGGATATAGGTTGCATTAAATTATCCTCTTGAAATAATAATAGGGTTTTCCGTGAAAATAAATTTATTTAAATATTGTAGAGAGCTAACTTTACAACTTTTGCTCAAACATTTTTGTATCTTGAACCGTTTTCGAGATAGAGGTCAGAGCGCGCGCCTGTCCTGCTTACCTATAAATTGTTTATTATCAAGTTCTGATTTGATTTAAAACCCCAGGATTCGGGTTGGAGTTTCTTGGAACCTGTTAGTACAATATTCAGCAAGTGCAAGAGTGGGTGTGGTTAGCGATGTGGACGCAAAGCAGGGTTGTAATGCCCTTAAGACCTTTGGCCTTCAAAATTTCTGTAGTCGCAGATAAACTATATGATATAAAGGTGTTGAGATAAGTTTTAGATTGTCCAAATAAAAGTTTTCACAAGTTTGTCTGACTTTCTATGATTCCAAGGTGAAACAACCAATTTACCTGGACTACTAACAGTCTTGTATCTATATTATGTAAAAACAACAACCCTTCAGATTGTAAAAAAAAAAAAAAATTAAATGCTTACAAAAGCGTTGGTAAAAGAGGTCACACAATTTTGATTTGATTGCTCTTCACAATTTGAAGTGTATAGAAGAGTGCAATTGCTTTGAAAATGTCGCTTTTAAGTTTCCAAAATACCAAGCGTTAATTTACATCTAAGGATAACACAATAACTATCCGTCTAATAGTAGTTTTATTCTCGTTTATACAAAGGGCTAACTCATACATGTCCTACAAGACTTGTCACGTTCAAGGAACGTATGGGTTGATTTCAATCGTTACCAGTCAAATATAAACTTTTCACCTTATTTTGAACTCAAATTTATTCTCATTTTCAGTTTTTAAGTGCATTGCGTATTATATATAAAATAACAGGAAGCATAGTATGGATATTTAGATTCTCCCGGGGATCCGTGGCCTGTTTCTTTATGCCACTTGATGTATTACGAGTTACCATGCCCTGACTTTGTGATAAGCGAATGATTTATTCTCGCTATGTAAACAATTCCGCAGCAGAAAACGCGATGTCGTAAAATGAGCTTCACATTATTCATTGGCGCTACTTCAACGGCCGGGTTTTAAATATCTGACATAAAAATAAAAATGTTTGCTCGAATATGTCAAGATCTTTTACAGATTCACTCATTTATTAAAATGTAAAAAAAATCTTCGTCCTTGATCAAAACAGCTGGTATTAAACATATCCAATCGGTTTTGTGCTTTTATTTGAAATATCCAAATTAAAAGTGGGACAGATACAATAAAAGAAGAAAGGGTACACAACACAATAGAAATGTGATAGCCAGATAATGTTTCTCGAACTTTATGTATGCTGCTAAACTGCGACAATATATTTTCAAGACCACTCCAATCTATTTGTTTTAGTCTACTACCAGATATAATCTTAAATTAAATCAAAGCAAAGATAAATTTTAATGTTTTTGATTACTCAGCCTTACCTGAAGTATTTTAATAATTAGTCATACATCGTTGTGACGCAGATGTCTAAAGCTATACTACATATTATAATATAAAATAACAAGCCCCCAAAAATTAGTTAAACATTATTAGTGCTTTGTTAAAAATCACTATGTTTATTGTAGACAAGTATAACAGAGAAAAACTATTAAAAATGTAGGTCATTGTAAATTTTGGTGATGTACATTTATTTTTGATTAGTCCGTTGATTGAAAAAAACGAAACGTCAAGAAGAAAATATTTCTAATACTAAAAACGCCACGTTGGCAATAATAAAAACGATAATTTAATTTAGTATAACATACAAATATTATTATTTAATCAGAAATACGTTTCGAATATACAATACAAATATTTTCGGAACCTTTTTTGAAGGGAATCTTAGGATTTAATTTATACAAGTAAAATATTTTGACATCAAATTATATTTCTATCATAATGACATTCACAAAAGGTAAAAAAGCTAAAATATTTAGGAGGTAAATAATACCATAGCTGTAAATAAATAACTTTTAGCTGTTTAACATTTTCAAAACGTCTCTTTTTTTAACAACTTTAACAGTTTATTAGAATCTCCTAGCACTTCCTATCTTTGTTTATTCCTAAAGGTATTAACATTTTTTAACAAACAAAGAATATTTCTCAATGCACCAAAGTAAAACACCTATAACATACGGTTATATATGATGGATACAATTATTATACAGTTATTATAAAATGATAAATAAGTAAGTTAACTATATTTTTATACGTGTTTGAAGATTTTACTACAACCTTTATCTGCTTTTCTTTTATCCTAGATAACGTAAAGTTTCTATAAAACAGTAATAGTATGAAATAAACGTGGCATAGTGTCTTTTGTTATTAAATGTCATAAGAATATAACATCGCCTAGTAAGAATTAGAAAGTGGTAACCGTTAAGACAACATAGGGCGCAGTAAAACTAAATACAACTCATACATTATAACTATTTTTTAATATGTATTTAAAATATTTTTATTAACCTTTTGCACAGAAATTTACTTACAATGAACACTAAACCATAAGACTTAAAATCAGCAGCGCATACAAACCTGAATTTGAAAACGCATTGTTCAGGCTTGAGCTCTTGATACAATAGGCAATATAGACCCGTTAGAAATATCAATGAAGATATTAAAATACTATATAAAAATACAATATTATGCTAGCATTCTGCGGATTAATGAAAAAAACCTGAGAATTTCTACTTACACAAAAATGCAGAGTATAAGGGCTGAACTTTAACTTTTAAATAGGAGTATCTTTGCGTTATGATTTCATTAAAATATTTTTCACATTGGCACTAACTCCTGTTATCATAGAAATACGTCTTTATATTTCAAGATCATTTCTCAGCTGAATTACAAAGGTAACAAAAACTTAAAATTGAAGATGTTGATTATAAAGATAAAGAGGTAAATAGGTTTCTCTATCACTGGAAACGAAGAGCACGGCTGCTGATTTAGTTTTATTATAAATGAGGTCATGTTTAACTGTATAGGATTCACAAATCGCTAAAAACTTTTCTAGTCCGACCTAGGGACTCAGCAAGACAGCTATAGACCTATATCAGTACTGACAACACTTTCCAAGTTACTTGAAAAAATTCCTAATAACAGACTAACAAAATTTCTGAAAGACTATAACATCCTGTCTACCAATCAATTTGGTTTTCATAAAAGTAAGTTAACAAAAGTTGCTGTATAAACACTTACTAACTTACTAACTGTCATAAGCAACGTCAATTCCAAGCTTAAAACTATCGGTATCTTCCTAGATCTTACTAAAGCTTTTGACACTGTCTCTATACCTATATCCTCTTAAATAAACTAGAAAATATTGAAGTACGTGGTCATGTTCTTCAAATATTTTAACATTATCTTACTAATCGTAAGCAGCGAGTTAACATAAGTCCATATGTAAGCGATGCTCAACCGATCACATGTGAAGTCCCCCTGGGTAGTGTATTGGGTCCTACGTTATTTCTCATTTACATGAATGACCTGCTCAAGCTCTCCTGAAATCACTGTTGAATTTTGGCCTATGCGGATAACACTGCCTTCATTATTCAAGCTGTATCTTGGGCAGAGGCGCGTAATTTTGCTGAGGCAGCCGTAAGAAATATAGTTCGTTGGATGGACAGAAACCTATTGACTCTACACTTAAAGAAGACTATGTTTGTCACCTTTTTTGCCAGTTCACGAACCTTGCCAAATTAAAGTTTCTCTATTAGAGCCCACCGTTATTCATCTGCAAGTTCTGGCTGTTCTTGTGCAGGACTAACACGAGCTCATAGCATTAAATTTCTCGGAGTCCACATTGAGCATTTATTAACATCGAAAGATCAAATAGAGTCACCTGTTGCTAGGGTAAGAAAATTAGTGTTTATTTTTAAAAGATTAAGAGCAGTTGCTGACCAAAACATCCTAACAACAGCTTACTTTTCTTTGGTTCAATCAACTTTCTCATACTGTATAGTGGCTTGGGGTGAATCTAGCAAAATTCGTTTTCTTCTACTGGGGAGAGCCGAAAGGGCTATACTGAAAGAAATGTTATCTAAACCTTAGCTTTTTTCCACCTCAGCTTCAGATTTCTAAACGGTATCATGAATACTTCTCCTCTTCCATCTACAATAAATAACATAAAATTATCAATATACATTATACATCCTCTAAGATACTTGAATTGTAAACATAAAATTAATGACTACCTAAATAAACTCTCGTACATTGGATCAGAGGCACTTATTTGTAGTTGATAGATGTGATGTGAATGTTTTAGTATCACAGTACTACACCAGCAAATTCCTAAAACTTGCGTCATTTAGTGACCGCCCTATCAACTTATGGAACGGTAAAAGGTATGCATAAACCTTTAAATATAAGGTCTCAAGACTTCCAAACGTGGTCTCCGCGTTACCTCTGCGTTCCACTTGAATAACAAACAAGTTACTTACTAACTGCAAACAAGAATATTCTTCAAAGTTATCGTATCCAAGGCGACTAAGTCTGCTGTTCTATTTATGCAGTCACTCTTTACTTGATTAATCTTAGGGCGCTACTTCGAGCAAGTTTTCCCTTGAATCGTAAAATCAATATTATGCATATAAATAAGAATTAGGTGAATATAAATTTCGACGCACTATAACCACTTATATATACTGCGATTCTACAATGTATAAAAATTTTAGAATGTCATTAGATTTTAAACAAAACATTTTTACATACAATAAAAATGTAAACATGTTAATCATGTATGCTAAAGTTTAGTTATTACTTATGTAAAGTGTTTAAATAAGTTATTGATATGTATGTTTATTATGAAATATGACACTGAGACACGGTCGCTAACATGGTGGGCCTCATAAACTCAATGTTGCTTAAAGCGCAATAGAAAGGGCTGTGCTCAGAGTCTCTCTACGAGATTCAATCGTAAATGAGGATCCGCAGACGAACTAGAGTGACTGACATAGAACGGAGTATTTCAAAACTGAAGTGGCAATGGGCAGGCCACATAGCTCATAGTACAGATGGCCGTTGGGTTCGTATAGTCCTCGAGTGACAACCACGTATCGGAATACGGAGCGTGGGTAGGCCCCCTGCAAGATGGTCCGACGGTAAAGGTTGCTGGCAGGAGATGGATAAGGGCTGCATGGGACTGATCTTCGTGGAGATCTTTGGGGGAGGCCTTTGTCCAGCTGTGGACGTCTTCCGGCTGATATGTTGTTGATGATGATGTTTATTATAATAGTATGCACTTCGAACTACTGTCTCATTTCACGATATTTTGTTCGTTTATAATATTGTTGTCTGGAAGAAATCGGTACTTAACGATAAGGCCACCATACTGTGCTCAGTGTAAGTTTGTATTCTGAGTACTCTAACTGTATATTGATATAAATTGTTGTTGTAAGGTATACTGGAGTGAATTAAACTTGTTCAGTAGTAACTTACCCATTTCAACTTAAATAAAGAGCTAAATTCGTAGAGCTAAGCAACTAACTTAGCGCGCATGCATACACAGACAAACACACATAGCCATGTAAATGTACATATAGACACAACCATATTCGCGTGCACATGCACACGTACACGCGCACAGACCGACAAACATTAAAATATTTTCTTTTAAAAATTCCTCCGTCGTGAAACTTAAAACTAAGTTTAAAGACTTGTAATTTTAGTACTTAGATTTTGCAATAATATTTTGGTAGACCTAATTGTAGAAGAGCAGGGCCTTCTGCTACAGGTATCTTACACTTACTGTAATGGTTCCAACCTTTATTCATAGGTGTGTTTCTTTGTAAGTAAAATAAATAGTATTTTACTATCTAGCGTATGTTTAATAATATTAGGTATGTTTTGACCAGCTATAAAAAAATGAACAAATTTATACTTTTCTGATGAAGCTGCAAATAAACTGAGATCTTACAGCAATTTTTGAATTTCATATCATTTTACATCAAAGTATATTTTTTTTTTAATGCTTTAAGCTATCATCAAAACTATTTAAATAAACATAAGTGCTTACAAATATTAACAAAATGATCATTTTAAAATTGATTGTAAATTGTGATGAAATGCTAAAACCTAGTATTAATGTAGTAGGTCCATACTACTATTACCACTAATTAACTTCCTTAGAAAATTGTTCAACCACGTCCATAATATAGTTAATATAATCAATGAAACTAAAAATTAGCATCACTTTTTAATCTATAAAACTTAAAACAAAATAAATATTTTTAAAATTAGCAATTTGTTGGATTATTAACAAAGAATAATATTTGGGTATTTATAATTAGTTCACTATACCCAGGTCAAGAGAACGTAAATGTTTAAAATGGTGTACGTTCGTACCCACATCCATGGCGGAAATAAATCATTGACATTTATGAGTCTTCATAAGAGCCTTTAATTGAATAATGTCAACATCAAATATTCAAGTACCTGCTAATGATGTTTACCTTAACATTGGGAGTTTTTTCCATAATACCTGCAGAAGCTATAATTATCCAGAATATACAAAGCATGTGTGGTGTGTTTTGAGAGATGGGAAAGCAAACTTATACAATTTTTCTTTTAAAATTTTCTATTCGTTCGTTCGACTCAATTTCTTTTAACCATTTTCACACTAATTGTACCTGTAAGGGTACTTAGGGTTTTGTTGTGTTAGCAACTATGTACATGTGTATGTTTGAAATAAATTGTTTTTAGCCTTATTTGATAATATGACTATGTAACTATCTGACATAAAAAGAAAATTATAGTATTTTCTATCTCTCTGAAAAATCATTAAATTTACAATACTGAACTGTTGATACATACAATAAAAACAAGTAACTTATGAAAATAAATTATACAAAGAAACAGTAAATCCTCGGTAAAAGTTTGCGAAGCAATAAACTAAGTACTACTTAAACATTACCGCTGAATTTAACGCGGTAGCATCGTGGAAGTTTTTTTTTAAGGATTTAAGTGCTTATTTTTGACTCGGTAAGACCTAAATAATTTGAACTAAAAGACTCGTTATGGTTGTTTTACTATATAAAAAATGGGTCTAAAAATAGTTACTTAAATTCATGTTTATTGATAGAAATATTTATATACAGTTCAATTTCAACAACAACTAATATATATTCCCATACATTGTGGATCGCTAAATCTACGTTTTTTATGTTTCCATGCAGCGTGGAAATGCTGTTAAAATAATGGTCCAATATATCAAGCATACAGCATTAGGGTTATAGAATATCTGAAACATTTGTTTGTTCAACTTGTTTTTAAGTAATTCGTGTTTTTATAATTATATTTATTTATCTCTTGTCTCTAACTTTAAGTAAGTGGCACGTAGCTAAGTAAGGCAATAATTAGTAATTAATAAATTATAAGTAAATTGTTATTATTATTTTGGATCCTCCGTTTGTGGCCGTTGTAACTACATAGTTGGTAGAACTTTTTATCAGTGCTTAAGAGTATTTATGAAATTGCTAGTCTAGATTTAGGTTTAGGTAGGTTTAGGTATTTAGGTTTAGGTAGGTAGGTCTATATTCCATCCATTACAATTTGGAACCCTAAGTTAAGTAGTAACAAAAGAAAACATACTAAATGGGTCTAAATAGAAAAACATCGAGAGAAGGAAAATATCAAAGTTTTGAAAAGAGCATTGTAAGTGCAGCGGGTACAGCAGTGTACATATGAAATGAAGACGCTGGTGTTCCCTAAGGCTGAATCCAAGCAAAATCTGCCGAAAACGACCTGTATATTCCGCCTAGTAAAAAATCTGATGAACCTCAAGGTAATCCAGAAGCTTACATTCTCTTTTATAATATTCTTCTTTTGAAGAGCAGAGAGGTAATGGTAAATGGTCTGTAGATAGATGAGTCAGATTTCATGGCCTTATTAGAAGACGGATCGACAGGGACGGTGCTCCATGAGTTTGGTACAACGCCTTTTAAATGAGTGTTAGTATTTTTTAAAATTGCAAATTAAACAATCATTGCTTACGTACTTACTTTAAAACTAGCTATTATGTGTCCACTGTATGATAACTCGATGTAACAACTTAGCTTTCATTATACGTCGTACTATATTAATAAGTGCTTTTTAAATTAAAACCACACCATTTATAAACAATAAAGAAATTTTAAATGCTTCACAATATTTTTTTTAAGCTTCGAGAGTAGTTAATTATTAACGAAATACAATTATTCTTCAAAAATTCAAAAATATCTTATATCAGACCGTGAATAAGCTACCACCAGCTCGGAATGCGGGTCTGCTGAGAAAAACTGGCCAGAAACTCAACAGTTGCTCTTTGAAAAACAATTTAACAATGTTTTATATACCTATACATTAGAATATTCTGCAATTGAGTCAACAAGCAAAGCTCCACAACCTAACCATTTAGTTTATCGAAAAATAATCAACTAAAATCTTTTTAACAGTATACTTTTAATTTTACATTTAAAAGCAAGAAAAGGAAGGTCAAAGATATCTTGTGGAACCTTATTATATATGCGTACACTCAAGCCCATAAAGGATTTCTTAACTTTTTGAAGACAATGTTTCCGCGTTCCGCGACACGCCGCATACACGTCGCAAGCACCTCGCACACGCGCCGCACACAAGCGGGATGCACGCAGCAAGAACGTTGCATACGCCCCGCAAGCACCCCACTGCACACACCCTGCACACGAGCCACACACATACTGGACGCACCCTGAATATGCGCCACACACACGCCACATACATACCCCGCACACACCCACACACACACCGCACGCATGCCATAGGCACCCCGCGTACAAGGCCCCGCATACTTTAAAGGAGTGCTGAAAACTGAAAATCTATTATAAATTCGTAATTAATAAGTTAATTGTTTACTTTTACACTGTCCGTGTCAATGTCAATTTATTCTTAAACCAGCTGTTACAGCTTCCATTAAAAAGTTCCATTTCTTTGTTGAAAAATCGGTTTAGGATTTCATCTTAGCTCATACAGTACAGTTATGTGTATTTATAGAAAAAAAGTTAATAACAAACCATTTCAGAAGAAGTTAGTAGCCTAAAGTGCTATACAATAAATTTCATAAACTCTTAAAGTAATTATTCTTCCAACAAGTCGTTAGGACTCACCGAAGATGTGAACTGCGGTGGTGCATTCAATCGTAAAACAAAGAAAAGAAGAAACCTGAATCGTAAAATATGTTAAAAATCGCGTCTTGTAATGAACTTGCATGAGCACTCTGAAAATTTACTTGTATCATATGATTCGTTGAATAGATTATCGTATATATATATTTCACATCATGGTGTGTGGTCTGCTTCGGGTAATTTTTATATACCTAAAAATCAACAAGTATTTTAAAATTACTTAATGAAATAAATTAATTTCAACAACCACTATAATTACAGCTCAACTATATCAATTATGTTATTATATTATGTACAAATGTGTATATAACCGATGTAACTTATTTGTTCAATTGAATGTTGTTTATTCTTCTATATATAAATGAATATTATTTTTATTTCAAAATATAATTTAATGAACTGAAATACCTAAAACCATTGGTACATAGAAACTTCAATAGGGAGAGTGATAATTTAATGTTAAAAGTATTTTGATTGATTTGCAATTATAGCCCTCTAGATATATATATATTTTGTTTTATAAGTGGATTTCGGGCATAGAGTTCAAACTACCGCTGGTTTTCAAAAAATAAACATCAAAATGAAAAATAATAAACTGAATAGAACATGTGTTCGTTTTGTATAATTAAAATGACTAAAATAATAATTAACTTGTTATATTTGCTGAAACCCTCTTACCTTAAATTATCTCACTGTTTAAGTCGTCACTCACCTTATCAAATATAATTGGTAAGTCTATAGTCGCCATATATTATTTCAGTAATAATAATACCTAGTAATAGAAACACCAGAACCGATGACCAATATACGGTCAGCGATACTACCCCTATTTTTTAAATTATAATTAAATAATATCTTCCATTTTTGGGCAACGCTCCCAAGGATAGAGATCCTCGGGCATAATTTTTGTTATTGTGTATCATCTATGCAGACTACTGACAACCTTATTTGTACGTTCTGGGATATAGAAGGCAACGCTGGGAAACATATTTGTAGCCCGGGGGATAGTGTGTGTAATAAGATTTAGCACTGTACGACCATTCGAGATCTTAGTTGGAGACATATTGTCGCTTTACCATTTAACGTATGTTTGTTAGGAGATTCGAGCAATTAAGATTTTAAACGCCTTGAATATTCAGAAAAGACTTATTTTACGTATACTATTACGTAAGATATATTCTTGTCACCAGTAACTGTAACGTAAACAACCAATACGGCGCGTTTATAGAAAAGCTAAGAAGATCGCGAAATGACAAATGAAACATGTAAGTGAATTGTCGCAACAATGGGAGTATTACGTGTTAAGCCCATTAGGTGCATCCCAATTTATGGTGAATTCTTTCGAAAAACATGTGAAAATTTACTTATCGTAATAAAATAATGTTAGCAAATAAAACATTATTTCATCTTCATCTGGAATAATGGATCATTTTATCAAAACACTGGTGTGAAATATGGGATTTCTTGACCTCCAGCAAGTCATCCGTTACAGTTAAGAACGTTGAGTATAGTGATTCAAATATTTTTAACACAGACATAAACTATACTATTACTAACCATAAATTACATCAGTGAATGTTATTGACAATAAATTTAAAAAAAATAATGTATGCTAAATTTCAGAACGGAAACGATTTAAACTGAAGAACCATAACAAACATATAATAAAAAAAGCGTCAATTGGGAGGAGGTTTCCCCGTTTTCAAAAGTAAATAATTTTAGTTCATATAATTTGCCATATGTAAGAAGCAATATATTTTTGGTCTTTTCGTTGACGAGACACTAAAATTGCCACACAACGAAATAACGACAAGCTGGTTTTACCCTAATGCCAGAGTTTAAGGCTACTTGTTACTGCACATATAACTTCTCTCAGCAACGTTTAAATTGTGCTAAAGTTGTGTTAATTTATTTCAAATCATTAATAGCGTTTTTTAATAAGTTCACGTTCATAACCTAAGTTAGATTAAAATAATAAAAATTAAAATAATTACAGATTCCTGAGAAAACAAAAGAGACTATTGGTTTTATTGGCACTGTTTCACAGCTGCGAATCTTGTTCGAAATGTTGTTTAACAAACACTGTATTGTCGCCACGAATTGGATTGAGTCTGTTGCAGAAAAATACTTTTGATTCTGGAAGTACATTTACTAAAATAGCTAAAATAAAATAAATAATTGTGTGAGGCTGCATTTAGACAAAAGATTAATTCTATATTATTTGAAATCTTGACTTATATTATAAAATAGTAAATGAAACTTATAATTGTAAGTTTTCCCATTTACTAGTCTTACTTAAGCTTTAATGCCAATTATGTCCGTTGCATTATGTTATACCTTTTTGACGTGTTTAAATTTGTTATTCATGTATATTGGGTTACATAGTTGTGGGGCACTATTCATTAAACAATAAGTGGCCCAGTTGGTGATTCCATTGAACATGTATGTGTGGTATACACATACATACATAGTTGGGGTGCGTGCCAATTCTATACACCACACCATCACGTCTAAGAATACGGGAACGGAACCTACAATTGTTTTTTTTTCCACCATGAACTTTATCTTCTGTCTGATCTTTAGATACAATTGAGAAAATATCATCTACATATAACCAAGTCTGAGAGGATGGTTAGGTATAAAGGTTTTTTCAAACCACTCTATGAAAAGGTTTGCTATAACAAGAGAAATAGGATATTTGAAAGTTATCCCATAAATTTGATTGGAAAAATCCCAACGCTAGGTGTACAAAATAAGCCCAAACAAAATTGTATTAGTGCTATTAGAGATGGTTCTGAAATGTTTCGAGCTATATTACTTATTATATCAATAATTTTATATATTGAGATGTTAGTAAATAGCCACATTATGTAAAAACTGATCATTGTCTTTGATTAAATATAGTGATATTAAGTTAAGTCGTATAAAATGTCACGAATGTTTTACGTTAGTTTCAGTATTTCCTGTAAATGGTTTTAAAATATTTATTAAACTGGTTCACTATAGATCGTAAAAACCAATCCTGTTTAGGAATTTTTGGAAGTCTACCACTTTGGGGGAGCGGTATTTATTGGACGTAATGCTTTTAAATTATAATTATATTAATGAACTTATCCTTTTGGTGACATTGAAAAAAACGCAGACTCTATTCTAAAGGTAGAATTATTTTTTATTTTACATGTGAGCAGTTACCGAAAGTTTCCTAAGAGAAGAGAGGGTAGTATAAAATGTGAGAAAATAAGAGATAAACTTTAATAGACGTTTTAGTTGAACGAATAGAGAAGTACTAATAATCACAAAGTTTTTATTTAGGTTTTTATGAAAGCCTAAATATTTATGTTTCATTTCGGAAATAGTTTTCATGTTATTTTATGTAGATAATATTATACACCTATCAAAATTTGTGGTCTCAAGAAAAATACCCTTCATATAAAAACTTGTGATTTTTATAAGGTTTAAATTCAACCTATAGTTCAGCTATTGCATATATTTACATAATATCGACCAATAATGTGTAATCAAAAATAGGTGAAAATAGTTTTATTGATTTTTTTATTTCATAACTTTGATTTCCATTATATATTACTCCATTTAAGAATAAAAGAAATAGACAGATTCTAGACAAATATGCAATCTTGTGCAGTGATAATTATTCAATTATTACTACACAATAACGCAAAACATAAGGTGTTAATTTTCTAATTTCACACTACAATACTAAACTATTCATGAAATTCATGTCGTATAGTTGTTTACTTATCAACTTAGGACCCTCCACGAATAGGCTTAAACCCAAAAGATGTTAGCCCTCAAGACTTTGAACTATCCGCAATAGCAGCACCCCTCAGTTCCACTCGAATGACAAACAAATTAGTTAACTGCACCCAACGAAATTGTTGAAAGTTATGTTTCCAAGGCGAGCAAGTCTGTCGTTCTATTTATGCAATCACTTTGTATTTAGTAGTCTATGAATTTCGATGTATTATAGCCCTGTAAGCGTTTCTTACTTATTCCATATGCTATTTAAAAGTTTTAAACATTCACTGATTTAAGATCCAGCATTAATTACAATCTTTGTTACATTTCATGAGTTCAACAATTCTTATAGTACATTATAGCTACAAAAATATCTATAAAAAACAATTAAATGTAAAACTAGTACTGATGTACATTAAATACTTTATAAAACATCTAAAGTCAACATATGCTTTCAGTGCGAAGAAATTCTCTTAGATTTCTTAAAAAAAACAAATAACTAACTGGAATAAAATAAAATAAAATGCATTTATTTTGATCACTTCAAGTAATAGTAAGTTATTGTATATAATATATTTATTATTTGAGAAAGGAAAGCAGACCAAGGGGCTTGAAATTGCTAGTTTTCAATAAGTTTACATTTGAACATAAATTATTTTATTAATAGCTTTACCTTAAATGATATATTAAAATAATTTAACATACTTATTAAAATTAAAAAAGAAAGAAAACATTTTCTAAATAATCTTAATATAAATAAATAATAGATCTTACATTATTTTGTTCCTGACTCTACAAAGAATATTTTCTCTATCTTTCTTACCAAAAGTACTCGAAATAGCACAACAGAAATTTATTAAATATTCTGGCTCACCTTGTGACCCAAATTTGAAGAATAGCGTTAAATTTAGAGGCTGTCTAGACATCGTTTGACTTTTGTTTTATTAGTATACACTATATACGCCTGTATAATATATATTTGTTATATAAATGTCGTGGATGACGATATTGTTTAATCAAAGGATGTTAATGGATTTCTTAGTAGTGGGCAAGCACCGTGACCTCATTTGTAATGGTGGCATTTAGTTATTTGTTTAGGAAAGTATGGATAGTCCAATGGTCACTTCTCTTGGAGGCACGGGCCTGGTCACTAATCTAATACGAAACTGTCGGTTTGTCTTTAGTAATTAGGCGGTCATTGTTGTTATAAAAAAGTGTAGTTCTGTGCAATATAAAGCTGAAGTAAAAGTATCAGTGTTATTATTTTACTACACCGGCAATATGAAACCTGTAACAAGAAGTCAAAATAATGACGGCCTTACTGTTCCGCCGTCGCCGGCTTCGACATATATATTTTTTTTTTTGTTTACAAATCCTTTTCCTGTGTTTTACATAATTCAAATAACTTTTAAAGATATAAATGCATTCTTGTACTCTACTATTTTTCATTAATTCGTATAAATTTAGTAACATAAATGGTATTTTATGGTTTATTACAACTTATATATGCAACTTATATATACCATATAATTACTTATATATCTGCTTTTTTATTGTATAATTAAAAAATATCTTTGTGTAAGTCAACAATATTAGCTGTTCTTTTTTTGTGAACTTTAATTTTTACATGGACTCAATTAATTCCTAAAGTTTGACTTAATGAATTTGGAGTATGACGCTCCTATAAAGTAGCAAGTCATTCATCCTTGTCAAGCTACGACCGATTGAATATAAATTTATTATAGTCTATTTAATAGGAATAGGTACCGTTTGACGTTTCATACATTTGAAGTCTTAAAAAAATTGTATAGGAGTAACTCACATTTTCCATAACATTTTCCATAAAATCTCCATGATTAAAATATTTTTATTTATCAGAAGATGTACAGAGACGAAGCTTCTTAGCATTCCATGGATTCACCGTGCGGGTGCCGGGCCCATCGCGTTGCAGGGAGAGGAGTGCAAACAGCTCCTGGGACTTGCGACCCAAGTGTAGGTTTCTTAATCACTGAATGAAAATGAAAAAGTCAAATAAATGTATTATTTGACTAAAGCTAAATAATCAATAAATACAGTAGACTTTATTGTTGTTTCTATACGTCACTACAAAGTCAATTTTATGTCATCACTTTTCTGTAATGTTGTGACTATTCAAAGTTATTTTTTTACAGTTAATCTGTTAAAATGCCATTTTCGATACAGATATTGTTTAGCTTTTAATAATAGACAACTTTCAGCTAATGTTATACGTTCAAGTTGTCTCGCGCGCATTTTATATATAGTACATACTTCTATATATATATATATTCATCATTTCTTAACTATCTTTCGTAATGGTATTTTTTTTCTCTTATAAATATTTCGAGAAAAATCTAATAAGATGTCTTAATAATCGCCACTGTAGTTACCAACTTTTTTTGATACCATCCCTATTCCTAAATTTGCCAAACTGTCAAACGGTTTAAAGTACTTTCTTAAAGAAATTGCTATAAGATTTTAACAAAACTCATCATGAATTAAATTTTTGTCTACACCGTGCAGTTTACGTTCAAAATGCAACTTCACTTACATTTACATTCAGTGAAGTTAAATAACGAGAATAATATTGTTGCTTTTGTCCGTCATTTGTAATATTGTGACTGAGATTTGAAATTCAATGTACCATAACGAGCACACTCAAGTTGCAAAATACAACAATGAGAGATTGAAGACAGCTTTGTGACTCTCTCCGCGCTTACTCATAACGCTATGAAGGAAGACAAATAAATATAATGATTTCATACTTTATATTTTGCAAAACTTGTTATTATAATATATATTTTACATAAAATGGGAATCGTAATTGTAATGTCTATAAAACGTCAGTCTATTATTATGATAAATATTCTATTAAAATTAACAAAAGTATAAACATATTTTAGTTAAAACACCCAGACCAACTACTATATAAATCTCTGTCTAGAGAAACACCTATAGTTCACCTTCCCGTGAACGCAATTGAAGCAAAGCATTCACAAGTAAAAAACAAAAAAATACAAAACTGCTTAAAAAAGTGAATTATTGTAAACCAGATAAAAGGCTAGATTCATGTTTTTTCATTTATTAGTATGCGGGTTATCCATCTTGTCTATACTTAGTAAGTACCTTTTAATCTTTAGTGCTTTAAATGATGTAGTGTTTCGAATTCAATAGTATATATATATATATATATATATATATATATATATATGTTAACGGTACACTACAAGTATTACAATCAACCTGTGAAAAAGTAATTACCTGTGACAATATACAAATCATAATTATTTATTTAGCACTTAATAATACTTGTTTTTGTTATTAATAATTTTGATATTGTTACAGTAATTATTATAAATATTCTACAAGAACCTATAAATACTTCATAGGTACATTGTTTAGGTATTGTGTAACCAAGATATTTTAATCCTGACTCTACCTACTACTAAAGTATAATCTATAAATATATATATCCTTTGTATTTTAACGCCCACTGAAACTTAATGAACATAGTTTGACAGTTAGCGATATCGGACTTCGTTAAGTTAGATAGTCACTTCTTTGAAACAAACAGACTTTTGAAAATTAATGATGAGATATAATAATTAATTTATTTATAAACATATTTTACCTGTTAAAGATCCATCCTGGGAGTGATGATTTTAATACTATCAATGTTGCAGATGTCAACGGGCTTGGTTACTCCATAGTTCAATGAACAGGTCGTCTGCTCCTTTGAACATAGCAGAATTCAGTAATACATTTTCAATCTAATCTCCCTGCGAGAATTCATACTTAAAGTATTCGTCAATACCAAACCACAAATTAAAATTAGCTCGATTTCGTGTTCGTTTGTTTGTATTGATATTTTTTTTATTAAGTACATTGTAAAGTTGTTGCAATTGTAAAGTTCAATATATTCTGACAGAAGATTCAAGTACTCGTAGTCGTAGAATCGACGTGGGTGTGACAAGAATAGAATTGCAAGCATAGAATTTATTCATTTCTGAGAATATTATTTACGTAATTGTCCAACACACCAATGAGCTTATAGAAAAAAAGGTCCCATCGTATAACAGACCCCGTAACTGTAAAACCAACTGATGCTGTGGAAGTTCGAGTATTATTCGGAAATTTGGAAACTAGGTTTTCTGATATAACAGAAGTCTGACGAAGTCACACGCTAATTTTGATGATTTGTATGCAACTGATGGTACAGGCGTGCCCATATTCCCCACTACGATGTCATTGAAAAGAACAGAATTTATACTAAACTCATTGCGGTTTGATGATGAAATAAAAGATAGACGTTGACACTCTTCTTTTGTCTTCTGGATGTAGTTGGAATAAATACTGAGAGTTAACAAAGTGGTTATAAAGAAAAGTCAGAAGTATTTACGTTAATTAGGCATTGAACTGCTAAATAATTATGTTCAAAGAAGAATTAAGTTAGTGAACCTTCCAACAAATTTCAAGATAATAATTAGAGATTATTTGAATGTAAGAACTGATGACACTGGCAATGAACCAAGCAGTAGTTTAAGCACATACAGAGGAAGCAGAAAATATGTTGAGCCAAAAAAAGAAGCCGTCAAAAGCCATAAAAATATTTGCAGATCACATTTATTTGCAATAAATGTAATTTTAGCGAAGAAATTAGTTCTCAAGAACGATATACCTTAGTTCATATTTTTTTTATATTAGTACTGTAGTAATTATTACTGTAGATGGGTGTTTTATTTGATTATCGTATACAATATATATAGTTACTGAAAAGTAATGTATCTGTATACAAAAAAATAAATAAATATTAATTAATTCGTGTTTTAAACCCAATACTGATATATCCTTAGTAAGCAGGATAATTTCATTACTAGATGTATTGAAGGTACAAATTAATTATGCATTCAGTACATGTAAAAGTTTTTCGCCTTAGGATAGCGATAGATGAATAATAAGTAAATTATGTAATGGTTATAGACGGCAAAAGTTTTTTCTTCGTAAAAGTTTTGATTAAATAGAAACTAGAATATATTAGAATAAGTAAAATTCTGTGTTACAAAACCACTATATATATATATATAAATATATACGGCGATTTAATATATATATATATTAATATTTAATGTTTAATATTTATATATATAAACAACACATATGGACAACTTATTTTGGAGTTGTTTATTTAACATTTGTTAAAGAAACGGTTCGTTGGTTTTTTCTATCTTTTGTTTCTTTTGTTGAGTTTCAGTATGAGAGTAAAGGATAAAGGCTTTGAATCAAATTTAATAATTATGAAGCTGTAGTTACGGTTGCCTTATTAAGTTTTATTTTGAACACTTTACTAACCTAGATTATTAAGTTTCTGTTAATGTGATGCATTTATTTAGTGCAATTTATAAGGTATGTTTCCTTTATACTAGGTTTAATGTATACTTGAGGCGGTCCAATTAGTTCTGAGCTGATTGTTGAAGGGGGTTGACTGTTCAATGAGACGCTGAACTCAAAATTGGTCTGTAGTAATGTTATGCCCTGTAATTTCAGATCTGTATTTATTATTATTTAAGCAATGGATTTATTAATATTTATTAATTTGTCTTAAAATTTGTACCATTGCAAATAAAATTTTGTCAAATTGAATTTATATTTATTTTTGGTTTTTTATCTGAGATTGTATTTTTCTCATCTTATAATCTAAATGTACAATTTTAAAATAACAGTTTAAATAAAAAGAATTTGTTTTTTAACTCTCATCTCTTTTACATGTTGTCATCAACAATTGAGCCATTTGTGAAAAAAAATAAAAATAATATTTCTAATTTCGGAAACAGGTTTTAATTTTTTGCAAATTGTAACTAACTATTTGCTACAAAAAAAATGAGATATAAAACGGTACTGTGATGTAAATATTACTATTGTAATTGTAAAAATAGTATGTACTATGCTTTTAACTTTATTGCTTTTTATATACATTTTCCAGATTATACAACTTATTACAAATATTTTGATTTACAATCAGCCTTTATTAAAAAAAAATTATAACATGATAATAATTCTGTTTGGTGTTGTATTGCGGTGTGTTGTGTTGTGTCTATTGGACATTACAATTGTAGAATTATATATTTTATACATTAAATGAAATGGACAAAACTTGTCTGACATATACAAGAAGACTATTTTTTATTGATTTATTCTATTCATTAATGTCCAAAAAATTTCAATGACTCATTATATTTCTGTCGTACTTGAATAATCAGAAACTATATTTAATTTCAATACATCTGAGGTTGAAGAGAGAATGGTAACATTGCCTAATTATATTTAGAGGTTTTTTGAGACATGGAGGAAGGACAGGACACGTAGATGCATTGAGTTGAAGGGAATTGTGTAACTTACACTTTCATTCAATAAATTTCTTATTTTTTGTGTTTTAATTTCTTGTTGTGTTTCGTTTGATAGGAAGTCGGCAGTAATTTAAAATTTATGTAGGCCCTGTGAAGTATATTATTACCACACTGAATAAAAGGATATTACCAGGAAGCTGCCGGGACGTCTGTGCCCCCCCAAAGCATATCTCCTGCAGACCTGGTCGCCAACTGGCGCGTTGTGTATATGATTCAGGGAAATCCCGTGTTTTTTTGACAGTTCATCGGCGGGACAGCTTTCGAGAGTGGCGATTTAACAATTCACAATTGTACCCATCATCAGTGAACCTACAGAGATGAAATCATATCACAATCGTACAATCTATATAGGGACGGTTGCGACGTTTATTACGATTATTTGGACATTTTTAACTTTAACTTTTAACAGTAAAACGATACCACAACTGACTTAATTGTTTGTAAATATGTTTAAACATTAATAGCTTATAAGTAAAGCTTATTTTAGTTTAAAAGAAATATAGAATGAATGTCATTATATACATAGGTCAGAGTAGCAGGAGATAGCTGGCGTTATTCTGCTTTCATCATGACTCACCGCCACGCTGACTCTTAACAATTCTCGTAGCGCAATACAACTATTATTTATATTGATTTTACAGTATTTAACTATTATTTTTTTATAAACATTATCTGAATCAATTTTTTTTCAATTATTACTAGTCTAATTTTTTTAAAATTAAATAATAATGACAGAAACAAAAAATGTTACCAAAACATAATGTAAATAAACTAAATATTAGATAAATTATTATGAATTTCAGAAAAGAGATACCCGCTCTCTAATTCTAATTTATAATGAACTTTTAGCCCATACAGCAAAAACCGTTATACTTGTATCAATATTTTAAATAGCATCCAAATGCCTTAATAGACAGAAAAAAGTAAGGGAGGCAAAAAATATAAAGACATTTATTTTAAGATTTTACATAATATGTCGTAATTTTTAATGTAAGTACTTCCATAACGTTAACCAGTAATAAAATACGAAATGTTCTAAGTTACACTTTTGTATGTTTGTGTAGATTTCTTTAATAATTTTTAATATATACTAATAAAACATTCGAGATAAAACTAGATACTCAATAGTTCGTACTTTAACACTTTCATCCATGTTAATCATAAATTTTGTCCATTATATAAATTCATATTGACAACTCTTATAGTCTTGATGACATAACTTTCAAGTTATGTCATTTTGTATATTTTAGTTGTATAATAAAAAAAATATTTATTTAAAGAGTTTAAAAAAGTTTATTAAATACAGAGCCCTACGAAGTTACTTTACAAAATGTATTCATATATTGAGAATATTAAAAAGGGCGAAGGGGACTCTGTTTATAGATACAATCATGAAATAATTCAAGATATACATATTATTTTATACCAAAAAACAGGTTTGTTTTATATTTTTTAATGGATTACAAACATTTTTTAATTATTAAAATTTTGGTTAAAATATAATTAAACATTTATCACACAGGCAATATTCGAAGGTGCGACTCCTGTCGAGGAAGTAGCCTTTTTGTTTGGCATTAGGTCATTATCTACCCTTCCGTTACTTGCCTTGATACATTTATGGAATCTATCCATCCGTCGTGTTTATAGATCACCCAGATCAGTTAATAGAGTTACGGTAACCGACTTTTTTGGGGCCACGTGTGGCATTCCTGCCCGTTGCCGTATATTTTTAGTTATTTTATCACAATAGTAATAATACATTAGTGTTAAATATTATTTAAATAACTATTACACATCGATTTAAGTTTAATAGCGTCTCAATAATATAGTCACTAACTCAGAGTCAGTATGTGGTGAAAATGGTCATACCCATTAGCGGCAGCAAATCAGGTCCTGTGATAAAAATGGTGTGTAGCGGTGACCGCGTTATCTCCCAAAATGCATTGAACTTTTAGACGAAAAACATGTTTATCCCTTAAATACATTGAAACAAATATAAAGCGTAATATATAATATTCACATAAAAAATATCAGAAATGAAAACATACTATTTCATTGGATGAATGTTTCCTAAAAACTAATTGTTTTTTATAATTATATTTCATTACTCAGATAAAAAGTAATCTGAAAATAAACCAATACGGGTTGGGACACGACTCCGCGACCTTTGGGAAATCGTCCCGTCTTGAATTATGTTGTAAAACTCAATAATTACTGCTCTCAGTGGTATTTTAAAAAAATACTATGGATTTTACAGCTCATGGACTTATTTACAGCTTATAGCCAGGTACTTTCATTTTCTGAGATTTACGAGCAGTTGCAGTCTGATAATGAAGACAATGTACCGCATTATGTAACAGCAGCCCCTTTCGACTGCGGTCTCTGTAACATAAAGGGACACGTTGCCTTTGGAAGCGGAAGCTTTGCTGCATTGCATAGATGTATGATCAAAACAGATTAAAGGAGTGAATCAAAGTCAAAGATGGCCATTAGAAATTAAATAGTTTTTTATTTTCTTAAATATAATATAATATAATATATATATATATATATATATATATATATATATATATATATATATATATTAAAGTTTTTGTGTTTCATTTAAGAACGTAGGTACACGCTAAAACGGACTTTTTCAAAATTCCACCCCGACCAAGAGATTATAAACAAGACACGAAATTTTGTATGTGTTTCATCGTTTCACGAATCAAGAAACAGAAAAGTATACTGCTCTTATGTTGCTATTATCGTTATTTAAAATATCTTTTTTCTTGATAAATCATTTACTTACATAATGATTTTTTTATGATTTGCTTTACAATAACGAACAAAGGTGGAGAAGGAGTAGTGAATGAACACCGCTCCTATGTCCTATTTACAATGATAAGTTTTTCAATTCAGCCCCCACCACAGAAATCTCCTAAAATTCACATAGCCCACTCTCCTCACAGAGTACTTTTCCCCCTTAATACCCAAATCACAGATAAAAATTTGGTATAGTCAATCTATATCTCCTAAACTTGAAAAAAAAATACAAAATACCAACATTAGAATTTAACACTTACTAAGATATTTTAAGAAATTTAAAATGAAATTATAGTAATTATATGTTATTATATTTATTCTTACCGGAAAATACTTATTAAAAACAATAGGTTTTTGAATGTAGAATATATATAATACGTAATATAGTACAATGTGTATCATCAAATTATAGAAGTGTTGACCCTTGTCAAATAAACAGAAATTGGGTCCAGACAACAGTTTGACCTATCCTGAGCCTTACCATACAAATAATTTTATATATTAAGCCTTAAAAAAAATATAGATTTAAGTGATTTTTTTTATTTATGACGCCATTAAATTATGTTTTCTACTATTTTATTTATTCCTACTAAAAGTAAGTAATTGTCTGGCCGTCTTACTATCGAACAAATAATGAATCTCTAAGCATACAATTACTTGGTAATGTGACAATCTGAAAAGTTATTTATGATAATGTATTATGCAAATAGAACTCCAAGTAATATAATTATTTTTGCCAGCTTATCTGTTTATTTGATCACATTCCAAACCTTTTATGATTATTAACTATTAGTCAAATTACTATATAGGATACTTTTTAACTTTTTAATAAATGTCTCGTTTTTACGAAAAAAAGTTAACGGATTTCGACTATAATTACAATACCAAAAAAGTAGCGCAAAGTTTATTTTAATATGTTTTATTTTAATATGAAAAACATAATAACTAATTTTAGTTATAATAACAATAAAATTAAAAAAGTATACATTTATTTTTATTTTAATTGATGAAGGGCCCCAACGAAGCCACTGACATTTTAATATGAAAAGTTATGTTTTAGAAGATACGTTTACAATGCGCGTAGACTGGACTTAGTGCAAATTTAATTACTAGAATTGCTAGGTACAGTTTTGTAAATAATTTTATATGGTTTCCCAGTAGAATAAATAAATTGTATAGTTTCACAGTTCCATGTCACTGAATTCAAATTTAATACTCAACCTATATTTACATTTATAATGACCTCATATATTTTGAGACCATTGACGTCAAAATAATAAATAACTTCAATTTATAGACGGATTTTTTTTATGAAGTCAGCAATGTATCTGAAAAAAAAATCAAATAAATAAAAACATATTATTTATGTTACAATGTGTATACGAATTAAAAATAAATTTCAAAATTAATCGCACATATTAAAGTAATTAAACTTTGCCAGTTATGATTATATTAAAAAAATATATTAAAATGCTTTTTATATGCAGCATTTCAACAAAATAGATCCAGCGGCGTTGAATACAAAACAATAGCGGAATTCCTTTATTCAAATTACAAACAAGTTAGTTAACTACACAATAATATTGTTGAAACTTACAAACTCCCTTGCTTAATTTTAGTGTCCGACTCGTAGATTATTAATTTTCTTATTTTAAATCTTACTTGAAATCATAATTTATTAACATACCGACCTTTAAAATTAAATAAGTTTGTATTAATAAAAATAATAAAATAATGTAAGAGTAATTACCAATAAAGTAAATATTTCTTGTTTTTTCATTCATAGTTTTATTTTTTTAAATAAAGGTTAATGAGCTTTAATTCTATTTATTATAATTAAATCTGTTTATTTTTTTAATGTTACCGTATTGTTTTTCTTCGACTAAATTGCACTGCTTGTAACTGTTACGGGACAAAATTTCATGTTAGTATTTTATAACATAACTTCTATCTGGTTTGTTTATTATTGCCTCGTCCCACCTAAATTGAAATATACTCTTTAGTTCTAAGGATGTGATCAAACAGAGAAGTGTTTGATCACAAAATGTTATCATTAACTAGGACGTACAAACTTCCTAGTTAATGATAACATTTTGGAGATTAAAATAAATGCAACAGTTTTATATAATATCTCTTAACTTATGGGATAAAAGGTATCATATTATTTATCCTTGACAAGGTGTGTGAAAATTTCATAATTTCAATCTGATGAGCAGTATAATAAACAATACACATTCACTTACAATATAATTAAGGATAAGTATATGGCTATATACGAATCAGAAAAATTAAAATTTTTTCAAAACTAAAGAATATCTATACTAATATATAAATATAAAGCAGAAGAGTTTGTTTGAACGCGCTTATCTCGGGAACTACCGGACCGATTTGAAAAGTTCTTTCAGTGTAAGATAGTCCATTTATCGAGGAGTGCTATAGGCTATATAACATCACGCTTAGATGAATAGGGGAGGAGCAGCAATTAAAAATGTTGCAAAAACGGCAAAATTTAGAGCTTTCCTTGTGTGCTCTGAGTAAAGGTGAAAGTTACGCAAAAATCATCTACTACAAAATTGTTCCCCTCTGAAAGTACTAAAAGAAAGTTCATTATAGTATATATCTAGCGTTTAAGATTAACCTACCACAACCATTTTTATACTACGCTTATGTAATACGCTTATATACTTGGCTTATGTACTCAGATTTTGTACTACGCTTAGTACTTAGCTTATGTAATAAGCTTATATACTAAGCTTCTGTAATTAGCTTATAAACTAAGTTTATGTATTTAGTTTGTGAACTAAGCTTACGTTCTTAGCTTATGTACTAAGGTTATGAACTTTTCTTATGTACTAAGCTTTCGGAATATCGGAATATCAAATGGAATATTTGTCTAAATGTATGTGGTCCAGCTTCCACAGAAAAATATTGTACAGACGCAAGAGTTATGATTATCAATGTCTCAGCATGAGATTTGTGGAAGCTGATGTAGTCCCTGGCATCAGCTAGTTATTAATATTTATACAGATTTAATTTGTCATAGATTTGGAGTCAACAAAGACTTCGTGGACTATAACATGTCAGCATGTCTCTCGTACGAAAAATCGGATCCGGAAATTGAATTTTCTTCAATTTATTCACTTTAGTCAGCCAGTCAACCCGAAGCACGTTCGTGCTCAGGTTATAACACTAAACCATACTAAGTGACTATGATTGAGTTATTATCTTCTTTAATGATTCAATGACTAGTCAATATTGGTGATATCCTCAAATAAAACAATTAAATACTTACGTGTTTGTGATAATCACAAAATATATTTTATGCAATAGTTATATTGCAGTTTGGATTGTTCTTGTTTTATATATTTGTTAGTGTGTGACATTAAATCCCACCTACATTATATTATGTGTGAAATATAGAAAAAGTACACATACCGTCAGTATTCTGCAAAAATCGCATTTTTTTTATCATTGAATAGCCAATTCAATAATTTCGTAACAAATTAAGTATCATTCCTTAATTTTTATAAATGACCAGTATTGTACTTAAATAAATAAAAAATGTATAATAATAAATGATTTTTATTTTTTGTTATTTTAATCAATTATAAAATTTAATAAATTTGCTCCCTTTAATACGAATAAAAAAAAAGATCTAACGGGCATAGTAAGTACCATCACCTTTATATATCTTATATATATATATATATATATATATATATATATATATATATATATATATATATAAAGGTGTTATCACACAAAAATTATATATTCACAACAAGATAGCAAAATTGCATGAATTTCGCGATGTATTGTGCAAGAAGTGATTTCATTTCGGTAATGAAAATTGCATGCAAATTCACAATTTGCATACAAGTTGCACAATCAACACGTCCTAGCAAGAGTTTTGAGCATTTTGTTTGTGTTCTGAGTTTTAGTTATATTGCATGATTATTGTTATTTAAGTTTAATTCTTTGATATACGGTTGAGTATTTGAGAAATGGTAAATGTTTTGATTTTCAGAAATCGTGTAGAATTTATCTACTTTAAAGATAAATGGTTTTTAATTGTTTGTTAGATGTTTTATGTTTAGCTTTTTTTTATTTATTTCTAATAAACTTAAATCTTGACTACTATGTTTACAAATCAAATCAAATCAAATCAAAAGTATCTTTAATAAAAAAGTAGGCATTTACATGCACTTTTGAATCGTCAATTACATTACATTAAATTAAAAAAATGTCAGTATAGTATGTCAGTATGTCAGTCCGTGAGTAAGTTACCACCAGCTCGGAACGCAGCCCTACTGAGAAGAGTTGGCCAGAAACTCAACAGTTGCTCTTTTAAAAACAATTTAACAATGTTTTATGTATACATTAGAATATCCCGCAAATGAATCAACAAGCAAAGGTCCACAACCTAACCTTTTAGTTGACCGAAATACGATCAACCAAAAACTCCTGTATGCTATAATAAGCTTTTTTTAACAGTCTACTTTTCATCTTTTCATTTTACATTTAAAAGCAAGAAAAGGAAGGTCTAAGATATCTTGTAGAACCTTATTATATGCGTACACTCAAACCCATAAAGGATTTTTTAACTTTTTGAAGACGATATTTCCGCGTTGAGAGTTTATTTTTATTTCTTATGTGTATAGGATGAAATTGTGACGTACAAACAAGATGTTATTAAATATGTACTGAGAAACGACCGTAAGAATGCCTATTTCTTTAAAAACATCTCTCAGGGAATCTCTAGCTTTTAAATTAAAAATAGCCCGCACAGCTCTTTTTTGTAAAATAAAAACAGAATTTATTTCAGCAGCACTGCCCCACAATAAAATGCCGTTAGACAAAATACTATGGAAATAACTAAAATAAACTAATCGAGCCGTATTAACATCCGTTAATTGTCTTACTTTTTAAATTGCGTAGACGGCGGAGCTGAGTTTGCCTGAGAGTGTTGAGACATGGGGGTTCCACTGGAGCTTTTTATCTAGAGCTATACCTAGGAAAACTGTTGAGTTAGTTAGTTCCAACACTTCATTGTTAAGGAGCAGGCTACAATTTTGACTTTTTACATTAGGAAGTGTGAACTCCATGCATTTAGTTTTCTTAGTATTTAAGACCAAATTATTAATTTCAAACCAGTGAAGAACATGTGACAGAGTACTGTTAACTTCTTCATAATTAGTCCTATTACGCTCGACTTTAAAAATACGTGAGGTATCATCAGCAAAAAGTACAATGTCACATAGACCTTTTACGAAAAAGGGCAGATCATTAATATATAATAAGAATAAAAAGGGGCCAAGAATAGATCCTTGTGGAACACCCATCTTTAGATGAGAACCAGCCTATTTAGAATTATTTACATCAACCGTCTGGACTCTTTGATCAAGGTAATAAGATCAAGCGCAACACTACGCACACAATAATGTTTAAGTTTGCATAGCGATATTTGATGGTCAACACAATCAAAAGCCTTGGATAAATCACAAAACACCCCGATGGCATTCTGCGACTCTTCCCATGCGTTGTAAATGTGCTTAAGAAGCGTGGCACCCGCATCAGTTGTTGATTTGCCTTTGGTGAAACCATATTGTTTTCTATGCATGATTTTATTGTTATAAACAAATTCTATTATTTAATTTAAAATAATCTTTTCAAAGATCTTACTTAAGCTCGGTAAAACGGAGATAGGCCTATAATTTCCTGGTTCTAGTTTATCGTCACTTTTTAACAAAGGAACTACTTTACTATTTTTCATTAAATCTGGAAAAATACCGGTTTCAATGCATTTGTTGAAAATTAAGCAAAACTGTGGGGTAATATCACTTATAATATTGCTAAGTAAATTAACTGACATACCCCAAAAGATGACCGGTTTTTTTGAGATTTAAGTTTCTAAACGTTTTAACAATTTCATCAAAAGAAACAGGCTTAACAAAACATTTATAACTGAATTTAACGTAATTACAATATATATAAGCCGCACCACGTAATCCTCAAAAGGTTTATCTGGGCGTCGGCGAGTCGTTACATATTATTTATAAATGTTTGCTTATGTTTATACATTCATTAATAATAATAGCTGTTTTGGTGATTTATATAAATGAGATAAGTGCTGAGTTATTTAATCTATATTATTACATATACACGACAAGGTATAATTTATAATTGATCGTTATTCTTATTAAATGTGGACTGGTGTTTGTAAAAGATATATTTTTAACTTAAATTTCAAACTATTCCAACCATTTTTGTAAACACTGTAATTCTTCAGGAATTTTATTTAATGTATGAGGAATTACAAAATTTGCAAATATTGATCCGTAAACGTTATTGTTTTTTGGTAAACTTTATTTGATTGAAAATGTTCATTGCACCCACTTTTACTAGCAATAGACCTTTAAAAAATAATAACAACGCCGATGTCTCATATGCTTAAATAACTAAGCTAAGGGGTTCACGATACCAAAAGGTTAACAATAAAATTAAATTATGATTTTCGAAGGTTTATTTGAATAATCTTTATAAAAGAAATGTCGTTTATTGACACAAGTACCCATGTTCGTGTTTTCTTGTACAATGTTTGACTACACTATAAATATTTTTAACACTATATACTCTTTCTACCATCGATTTAAAAACCATGAAATTAATTCTGTGTTAATTGTCGGTGTGAGAGACTACCCAATTTTAAGTATGTGGTTTTGGCTCGGTGAACTGGGCATATCCGATCTAAAAATCTGGTGCCTGAAGTGTGTGGTTGCTTATAGATTGGCATATTATGTCCATTATTAAAAACTCAGTGTTGAATTGATGACTTAAGGTGTGCCATTGTGAGTGTACTTTCCATTTTCAACTTGCACTTACTTCAATAAAGATGCGGCTTTAGCCATTAATTTTTAAACAATGTATTTCGTGTATGTCAGACGACGTTGTCCAGTTATATACTATAGAGAGGTACAAATCTTTGAAGGAGGGCCATTATTCCTATTTTTCCGTAAAAAACTGGAAGTTGTATTCTTGGCAATTCGTGGTGGAAATGTTATAAATATTTGTCTCCTGGTATCTTTAAATAAGTCATAAAGATCATGCACAAATAACTTTATTATTGTATAAAAAAATCTTCATTTATCCAATAAAGTACCACTCCACTCTTCTCGTTTGTAAAAACAAATATTGTAAATTTTAAGACTGTATATAATTCAATAATATGTAATGTGTATTAAAAACAGTTTACTTTTCATAAAATAAATATCCCACGGCGGTGTATCTAGATGGAAAAGACCTTTAATATAGCTTTTTATTTTCTCCAAACCAGGGAAACTTTTTTAATCCCGCCAGTGGCGACACCTTGGAAAATTGTTCATACATGTTTAGAAATTTCCAGAACCAAAAGTAGACATTAGTGGTTGAAAAAGAGCCCTAGAACGCAAAACAGCAAAGGTAGCCGAGTTTCATCACGATTTATGTGCAGCTGGATAAGATTGGAGAAAATAACATTCTGGAATAGGGTTAGGGTGTAAATTGTCTGAATTCATGTTTATCAATCTGTCTTCATAAAACAGAGATGAAACTGACACAACACAACAATGCTATGTTAAAAAAATACCAAGATTTTCTTACATGTAATAAAAAGTAATCTCTTGTAATTGAATAATTTAATAACATATAAGAATAGTAAATACATTTAAATTATGGTAATTACTAATTATTTAAGATAACTAAATGATCCTATTTACTGTAGAATAAAAATATTAAGAATTTATCATTTTTTGATTTGTGAAGTCGCTGACGACCACTAGTTAGAAATATATCAAATAACAACAACGAGCTAGTATAATAATTAATTAATTTATATAATATTAAGTTTTGGATATATTATAAATGTTTGTGGAAAAGCCTGAAAGTTAAAATCCATTTTTTATGATATTATAAAGAGTTTTTCGTGGTGACATGTTTTATATTTAAATTATATTTATAACAAATAATATCAATTTTCGTTTCATTAATTATGCTTAAAATTTATTTCATCATGTATATATTTTAAGTCTTGTTGCAATTATAGCTCTAACCAGTTTTTGTCTCACATGTATACATTTTACAGCGTGATAATAAGCCAATACCACTCATACTTCTATACTTAATAGCTCAATCAATAAGTTAAAAGGTAGTTTTGTAAAATATAAATGCTGGAGATTATTAGACTGCACCAACACAATAAAAATTCTGCGACCGTCTTGTAGTAATAGTTACAAAATCAAAGAAACAGAAAGAGACTTAACTAGATGTAACCTGTTAATTTTTGTTTGTTGTTTACTTGATAAGATTGATTTTTACCGAATCCTTAACCGATCAGCCTATTTTTTACAAATTATTATAAAAGAATGTAGTAAGCTAAAATAGTCGTACTATACATACATACATATACATATATTATATATTTAAGAATGTTATATCTGCGTTCTATACTCCAACATTGATTTACAGTAAAAACGTGCGTACGTGTAAATCGTCGTACAAGCTGATACGTCTCACAGGAGCAAATACAAAATTATGTGGTTTTTTAAGTTGATATCAGTTACATTTTCCCAAAAGTTTATTTCAATAGCCATTTTTTGGAAGTCGTCTATTTGGAAAGTCAAACATTAGACGTCAATATAAATAGCAGTTTGTTAAAATTATGATAATTAAAATGGTTTATTTTGTACCTAATTTCTAAAAAGGCATATATTTTTATAAATCATCTAACATGCAATTATATATATATAATTGTAATACCATGTATTTCATTCCTTCAGTACAATTTTTAATTCACGCAGTTTTTAATTCACGCCGCGAATCCGCCATGCTTCGAGCTCATGTGTAAGAACCCCGAATGGTTTGGAAACTAGTCAGACACATTCCGATATAATTTCACATGAATGCAGACTGGTAATTCACGTCAATGTAATCGGGTAAAGTGAATGATTACATATATATATATATATATATATATACATGTAATAATTCACTACCCTTAGATTAGATTATTAACTACAAATAATTTGAAACATTTTTTAACGATGCGAGATTAATCATAACCGTATTAATCTTATTACCTTAAAAACGTTGAAAATAAGTAGTTATTTGAACATCTGTGGTATAAACTGCATATCATATTACGATATATAACCACTCCCCAGCTCTTACTTTTTTAAATAAACTTATATTTTACGATTTCGGATTACATTCAGCGTCGTTCGGTTCGGGTAAACTCGAATCATTCATTTCTGGCTTACGAACTTCTTCTAGTGAAAGATAAATTTATTATAAGTCAGATATAATACCAGAAGTATTGCAGTTGTGTTATCCGGGAATACCAACGTTTTAAATAGAAACAGAAATGGAGAGGTAATTTCTTTATAATTAGTTTTCAACATTTGCTCGCCTTTAATTATTTTGTGATTGCATTTGTTCAAGTAGTTATTTACCGTATAATATTTTTGGTACAAAATTTATTGTTGTTACATATATTTTGAATGTTTATTAAAAATTTGTTTATTTTGTACCATGGTTCATATTTTTAGTATGTCTTATAATACAACAGATCATTATATTTATGAAATACTAGCCGAGCCGTGTCGTTGAGCGTCCATTTTTTTTTACGGACTTCTAGTAGAACTAATAAAGACGCTTTAAGAAGGAAGCATCATATCTCGCCTGACTTCTTCGACTTCATTTACAAATCTATTATTCTTAACTGAAATTTTATTCAGTCATAATAAAATATACCCTATGTCACTCCTGAATAGTGTAGCTATCTGTTAGTGAAAGTTTGTTTAAGATCGGATCAGTACTTACGAAGATCACCCCTACAACCATACAAACATACAAAGTTAGAACCTTACCTCTTTATATTTTAGTAGTAGTATAGATATGTAGTAATGGAAGAGATAGGTCTAAGTTATATGTAGTTGACTTTCTAATAAATATAGTGTTTCAATGCTGAAAGTATGATTTAAAAAGTATATATATCTTAGTAATTAAATGAAAAACGCGGAGGCTATAAATAAATACGGTTTCAACGATAGTTTATTTGGTTCATCAATTCAAGTCAGACTAATTAAGTAGCTAACCCTTTTTGTCGATCAATCTACTTAAATGATCGCAAACTATCAACTACGTTTTCATACATAACATAACATAAAAAATACATTTGTGACATGAAAATGTATATAAAAATAAATAAAATCAAAAACTTAAAAACTAAATTACGATAACTGATGATTTAATATGTTGTTGTGTATTTACAGCTTTATATTTATTTTTATTCGTAGCACGGCACTGCAAATGTAACCGGTATTTTTGTCTTACGGATGAACTCGTTTACAACTAATATTTGTACTCCAAACCTACAGTCTGCTCTGTAGCTAGGTAATGTATATAATGGTTAAAAATATTGTATTCTGCTATTTAGAATACGTGTTCACTATAAATTCGGAATTAAAACAACAAAAAAAAGCAGCAATAGTGTTTTGCTGCGATAAAATATTCTCCGAAATGAAAAACATATTGTTCTTATTTTAATAAGTACACATCAAAGATTTAAAAAATCATTCGGTAGTTTACTTATTATTTAATTGTAGTACAAATACATTTTTACTTCTTTGCCTCAAAATAACAGTCAGTACATAATATCACACAGTGAAATAAATCAAACAAAATAATCTATCTTATATATTAAAATGTATAAAATTATAAAAACTTATTCGCTAGTTATAAGACAATCAAGTTAATGTAAGCCTAAGTTTTGATAATTAAACTAAATTTTTAACTGTGTATATAAACCCTTTTCAATTTTACAACATACTGGCCATAAAATTCAAACTAAAACTAATTTGTTTTATACTAATTTAACTCGATATGGGTTCAAACATCTTAAGGACAAAACGTGGGCTCAGGATTGACAGATGACGGTCTTAAATCGATGCTAAGGTGATGCCACTCTGCTTATAATGTATTACAATTACAATAAGGGTGATCTTCATGAATATTTTCAATAATCAATAGTATAATTTTGGTTATAGTGAGAAAGATTTTTAATACAACGATAATTAAACTATATTTATTGCTTTCTTGTTTCAATTTTAATAGCTATTTTCAGTAATTCATTTTCTTTGGAAATTTAAGAATATATAAAACTACCTGAACTAGCTACAATGAAACTGAATACCGAGGGGCGTCAGATATATAACACGGAACAATACAACAATTGTTCGTAACTAATGATGCAACTGGAAATGAAAACAACAGCGCAGAAAAGTGCACTCAATATCAAACGAAATATTTTTACGATACTTCTGTGATGCTGACCCATGGATATTCATAGTCAAAAATATTTAGAAATGGTCTAATTTAACAAAATATATTTTAAGTTTGACTGGCAGTTTCAGAGCCGTTACAGATAAACAATAATTCTATGTAAAGATTCTTAACATTGGCAGATTATTAAAGTCTACGCACCATTCTCGAAGAGTTTAAATACTACATTTGATTCGTTAATATCATGAAGTTTATTTAAGAATATTAAATAATAGGTACAACTAGTCTTGCTGAAAACATAAAATAATTGTATAGTACCTATCCCCAATTTAACGTCCGGAGACTCGTAAATAAATCAAGTCTTCATTGTCCTTAAAATTTCTTCTAAAATTTGAGAAACCCTTGTCAGTACCATTACGAACTGAAACCAAAGCCGTAGAGATCCGTGTTCCTCATTTGCGCAAGTTATGGCTTTCTCACGTTTCCTCAAACACGATTAATCGTAAGGAATTTATAAGCCACGTTATTTAATATTTCTGATTTTTTATTAAGTATTAGGGTTAAAAAATATTTATATAATTGAGTGGTTTTAAAACATTTGTGTTGCGAATATATAAAGCTTTAATAGTAATATTTAAAATAATATAGCTATAGAAATAATAGAATACATATTTAATTAATAAAAAAAATGTGTTATACATATTACCTACCGTAGAATATTAAATTATACCTTGTATAGTGTATTTGACGAATTTAACGATAGAAGATCAAAATAAATTGTTGGCAAATGCTTTTCTGTGAATAACATTTATATATTACTAGCTATCTGCCCACACCCTACTTACAAATAATTCAAAACGTTTTTTAACTGATTTTTTTAGAGAATACCACCGGCATGCAAACTAATTGACTGTAAGTCCTTATAATATTGGTATAAACTTATTGACTTAATGTTAATACCAGTTTTCCGATTTAAAGATTATAAAAAATCCTTGTTTTAAAAGGATTATTTGTAAATTATTAACTATAAAAAAATGTTTTACGTTATACAAAAATACTAGTGATGTTCAAACTTTGGGATTGATTAAATGAAAACCCATTAACTCGTTATTACCATTGACGTTGAATCAGTGCAAAAGGTATAAGAAATTAAATAAAAATAAAATTGTCGTAAATAACTTTAATTACAAACTTCGCTGCTTTTCCATTTTATCTTTAAACGCATTTTTGAGAAGCAGTTGGCCATACTAGCCACGTACTTTTTTTTTATAACTGGTTTATATTTTTTTCCCCTCTAAAAAGAGAATTTTTTTTATACTAATGAGATTTTATTTTACCTAATATTTCGTATAGTTTTAAATATTTTATTCAATTGATGTAGGCCAGGGCCAGAAAGTTAGTTAGCTTATTATAAACAGACGTAATGCCTTGTTATATATAAAAAAAGGCTTCTGCACGGTCACGGTACGTGCAAATGTTTATACATATTTTCAAACATTAATATCGGTTGTGGCATCTTTCCAATGTGAATCAATACTGCAAAGTTAGAGACATTCGTTAGCATAGCAACTTTCGGAAGAACCCTAATAGATGTCACTACTGTAGAGTGCTGAATCCACCGATTCTGGCGTGGATACGGAAGCTCAATTGGTAGAGCGACGAAAAGCTTTTCCAGAAGTCGCGGGAATACACCATAATGCTATTAAAATAACTACTTTAAACTAACTTGGATGCACTCTCATCAAAGAGGAATTTTATTTTTAACAAATATTCAAATTCAAATACAAGAAACTTTTTTCAGATATCACGTTAAATACAAAGAAACAAAATTATAACAAACAAAAAACCATAAAAACAAAACTACAGAATTTAAAAAAAACAGAAATGTGACATCTAAAACGGCAAACCACTCAGCTCTTGCTGGAGTACGTGACTGCAGCACTAGTTTTCAATGGCTCCCGTGCCATGATGCGACAAGCATTGATGACCGCTCGGTATAACTAAATAACTCAGACCATATATAACCTACTGTAATGTATTTATTACAAATTAAAAAGCTTTGTGCCCTTACCTGACTTGTAGTCTCTACATTGCCGCTTGGCGGTTATTTGTGCGTCCGGCCTAATGTTTATTCAGGGCCAATGAGACCTCATAGAGCATTTGGAGCACTTTGCGCCCTCCCTTTAGGCGCGGTGTACATAGTTGTATTGCGAAATCATAGATGGTGATTGTTAGGAGAGTTGATTTTATAAAACGCAGTGTGAACACTTTTCTACATATAATGTAAAAGCCTTGAAGTACATGTTGTTTTACACTTTTGATATATGGAACAACAGTTTTAGACTTAAATTTCTCACTTCTTTAAAACCTTAAAAACTTTTGTATCTGAATTCTGACAGTTGATTTTTACGATTTAAGAATTATAACCTTTAAATTTTATTTTTTTTTCTTAAATAGTAACATGAAATTTTAATCTTTTTGAAGGGTTTTGTTAATATATTTAAAAAGTAAAAAGATTATTTATTTTTTTCTAACGAAACTGATGAATCTCGACGTTTTCTAAAACATATTATAAAATACAATATGTGCTTTCATATGTCCTTTTTTGGAGCACATCAAATTGTCTCA
Source organism: Dircenna loreta (assembly GCA_963555665.1). Classification (NCBI taxonomy): domain Eukaryota; kingdom Metazoa; phylum Arthropoda; class Insecta; order Lepidoptera; family Nymphalidae; genus Dircenna; species Dircenna loreta. Next base: position 5,394,383 of record OY743094.1, read on the forward strand.
ACGGTTTTCAGGGTGGTTACCAGGGTTTTCCCTGAACTTTACAATACAAGGAAAAGTTTACCAACTTATCGGTTCTTTATTTCCTTCAGCCATTTTCAACCACGATTATAACAGGTTTATTTCATAGATGACGTTGAGACACAAATCAACAGTCGTACTGTCACCAAACAAGCCAAATTAACGCTAGCGAAGCTATTATTATATAAATAATTATTAAAAGCCGCATATTGTCTTAAAGTCAGAATATTATTCTTATACTACTATTGTTGTTCCAATTATCAATATTATAATAAATGTTAAATTGAAAAGGCTCCAGAGATTAATGAAAATACTATTGGTTCCTTTAGAATACCAATACCTAAGCTCCACGCATCGCTCTCATAAACTTAACCTTTTGGGGTAAGTTTATTTCTTACCCAAGGGATTGTTATATATATGGCTTATATATGTATAATAGCAGTAGTCAGCCCAATTTGATTCCTCACAGTATTATTCCTAAGATAATAGTTAAGTTCGAAACCATCTTAGGTTTCAGAGAATACGGCGTTATTAATTTACAAATAATGAAGAGAAAAAAAGAAATCAAAACCACTAATACACACTTACTTATGCATAGTATATTTAAAGATATACCTTATTTAGTATATTTAAACCATTTATGTCCTGTAAATACTACTAATTCCCAGCTGGTAATTTGTAACCAGGTCTAGCTAAATTCTTTTATTTCAAGTGGTTTTTTTTTCACTTAACAAAGCAACGATCCAATTTCAATTAAATTTGTGAAATCTCGGTGAAAATAAGGATAAGAAGTTTGAAACATATACAATATATGAATTTATTATAAGAGGATTCCTAAATTAGTTATAGCTTAACAACAGTGTTTTCATTCTAGGGTACGGTCTGCAAAATATTTGTTTTGTTATTTAGGAATAAAGTATCACAAATAGGAGCTTTTTTAATTAACTCCGGTAAATCATTCCACGGTCACTAAGTAGTCACGAAGAATAAGTCTTTATAAAGCTAAGTCCATGAAAACAGTGCTTATTTATAAGTTACTTGTGGAACTAACTGATATTTTATATGCACTAAATATTAAAGAATGGTCACCAATATTATTTGTGGTATAAGGAAAGTGGTAAAATCTGAACATCAAATGATTTGGTCAAAAAATACCACGTATATATTACGGACCCTTAAAATAAATTTAAAAGTTTTGCTGGTTTCTCTATAAGTACGTTATGATAAAAAAAATCCGCTAAATAATTTCAATTAAAATTGACATAGTCATAATTTAAAATATAAAACAGACAAGAAGACTTTTGAACCGACTATCGAGACGTAAGAATGTGGAATAATTACAAAAAAAAATAAGGCGATCAAATTAAAACTAAGAGAAAAGTCTCATTAATTACCATCGAATCAAAACTTACGAGGAACCAAAAAGTCCCTACCTAAGATGTAGCACACACACACATACACACATAGACTTACACACGTGCAGACATACCTATACTTTATCTTAAAATTATCTTTAAAGTAAAACTTATTCCGAAATTAGGAATAGTATTGTTACTCCTTCATATAGATTATTGAAAACGATTCGCACAAACTTATATGGTATCGATTATTACGTTACATGCTCAATAATAATTTTGAAAAAAAAAAAACAATAATTTAATAAAGCCGATTTGTTTAGTCGAAAAAAAAAGACATAACTTTGTACTTCTTTATATTTAGCCAAATATTATTAATTAGGCTTCCAGTCGGCGAATCGAAGATTTCTTTTTTATTTATTATCAATATCAATGTAAAACATAATAAAATATAGTATGATTTTATTGATTTACTTCCTGAATAGTTAAGTTACTGCTTATATAAAGTTTACGACAGTTACACAAACTGTACGTATTTATATGTTTAGCAAATGCATTGGGTCCAATCTATACTCAAGACGTTCCAATTAGTTGAGACCAATTTACCAAGTTGCCTGTACGATGCAACACTTCTGTTAAATCTTACTGCAAAAGACCACTATTTGTATTATTTGAATTACACTCATTAAATAAATATGAATTGAAACTTCATGCAGCTGCTGCATAGATATATTAGATATTCTAAATTTAAATTATAATCAAACCGACTTGATCTTTATAGCTTTGTTCACATTTTTGCTATAGAGAGTTTTTTAAAAATAAAAAACCTTTTTTATCCGTCTGGAGTTCTAATGTCCGGCACCGGAAATGTGCCGCTATCATGTGTACTTAAATTATTTGCCAAAGTAAAGTTTGATTTATATAAAAATTATATACTTTCTGGTATCGAAAAGGGTTTATAAAAAAACATAAGCTTAATTTTTAACACTATTTCGTTGTCTTTATTCTACCTGTTTATATATAGGTACCTATATCAAAGGGGTCGCAATATCTAACACAAACTGTCTGACATCAAAAGGTAACTGGAAGGAATTTTGGTATGGTTACATGTCATTGCCTTAAAAAAAATAAAGGATACTTTGACTTGAACATTTTTATTAAATTTAACAGGATAGCACAAAAAAAAATGTGTTTTGTACACCCAGAAAATACATTAAGACAAACAAATATGAAACAAGAGGTACAAATGTAGAAAAATTACAATTTGGCGGCTATATCCCTAAAGAGCAATCTCTTCCAATCAACAATTTAAAGTAACAAAATATATTAAAGAGACGAGGCGTAGGATCATATTAATAAGAAAAATATAGAAGAAAAATGAGTAAACAGACAACATTCATCTATAGAAACAAATATCTATACATACCAATAAAGAATAAATAAATATAATAAATGAAAATAAATGATCATAACCAAGATTAAAATAATATTAACAAGCTAAGAAACTATTTAATTCAGATAACGTTTAAAAGAACCGCACAACTGTGCGCATTTAATTTTTAAGGGGAGATCATTCCAAAGACGGATAGCATTAACAGTGAAGTAGTAAGAGTAAAAGGAAGATAAATGAGATGGAATTTTAAGGGTAAAGTTTTGACAGGAGCGTAGTGCACGATAGATCGTTTATCGTACATTTATATGTATAACAAATCAACAAGACATTGACAAAAAGTTACAGTGACAGAAATTACTAAATATAAACGTTGTATCAAAAATATTGAGACAAAATTGCGCTCAGTAGAAAATCTTATTTTATTTTTATATCAACATTTCATATTGTGACGTTTTTTGAATGTTCCATGATGCTTCTTAAAATAATTACTTGAACTTTCCAATTATAATGGTCACTTAAAACTTATAAATGTTCTTAGCTCCAGGTACATAGAAAGGACATTTAGTAAAGAATAAAATATTAAAGAAAAGAAAATGTATTCATTCGTTCAAATAATAAAAACTTCAAACTGATAACTAAACAATTAGCAAAAATTAAGAGACGAGAACCGCATGCATATACTTACGTGGATAGAACAAAGAGCCTCAATGTCTCTGTTATAAATTGAAATATTTACATATATTTAGCGGCGTGTCTTATCAGCTTTTGCTAAGATAAGCTTAATGTTTGCTATTTCTAAACTGAAATTAGTTGAACTGTTTTTATCATTTAGTTTTTTTTTTCAGCAGTCACATTTAATTTCCTTATAGTTATATAAAAATTGTTGTTTATCCAATTCCAATAAAATGCGTCACTTTTACTCATTGTAAGTCATGTAAGGTTCACGATTCAAAAATATATAAATATATTACAGTACTGCACATTTTTTTTCAACATTAAAATCAGCTGTAATACCGAAATAAAAATTATAGATTCAATTATCACTTTATTTAATACCTATACAAAATTTTTTGCTTATTTTAAAAATTACAAGATTAAAAGAATATTTAAAATATTAAATGTACAGATATTGCCTCGTCATTGTATGTAGTGATTATAACCAAAATATGAAGGTCTAATTATGTCCGGTCTGGATGATGAAACAACAATATCCCCAGGTATTCTATACTGTCTCTCATACGTATCCATCATTATAGTCCAATGACGAGCCGCCTCCAAAATAGAGTGAGGCTTTTGTTTTGTTTTTTTAGACGGACCTTCTTTAATGAACTCTATGAATCTTTTGGTGGTTGTTATAACCTTTTGAGCTCTAGCTACTGAAAGACTAACCGCTTCACGTATGATTTCATGATACTTTATCGTGGATAATTAATATTGACTTTTTCCAGTTGCACCCTACACCCTACCAGCAAGTGCAGTGCAGTAGCAGTAGGAACGGCTAAACCGTTCCTACTGTCTCCCCACAGATATTGCAAGACTTTTCGGTAGCTTTACCCCATCTTACTAAATTACTTTGATGTGGAAGAGTCATTTGGAATGCATTTAAATAGAATTTCAATAACGCTGGAGATCAATCATGAAGTAGGGTGCACCACCTCAAAGCTAATGGAAGACAAAAGTCGCCTATGGTCACCCACTCATTTAGAAATTCTAGATTCATAGCGTGCACTCGATACTTATCGTTTTCATCTTACCGAATAAAAGATTTTGTTAAGTCTATAGTCTACTTTTGCCTGCTAGATCCTAACCTAACCTAACTTAATTGTTAACAATTCGACCTGGACACCATAACTCGATGGTGCCATGACGCTGGCCTAGTGCTCAACGCAAATAAAACAAGATTACTGACTATTAAATCTCCGTACATTAAACCAATTCCATTAACAGATTTAGTGGCTCATAATCATGATTGTCTTCACGCTAGAAAAAAAGTTAATTGTAAATGTTTACCACTAGAGATTGCCCAAACACAGACATACCTTGGATTGACAATTGATAACAAATTTAACTGGAATCAGCACATTGAACATGTGTGTGATAAACTTAGACAGTTTCTGGCAAATATAACAATAATTAGGAATCGTATTCCATTTAAAGTAAAACTTATGCTTTACTATGCATTGGCAGAATCATATGTACAGTACGGTCTTAGTAGTTACGGGCGTACATATAAAAGTTATCTTGACAAGATTTATAATCTTCAACTTAAAATTATTAAAACTATAGTGTCACCGAAAATAAAAAATAAATTTTATAATAATGAAATCGGCCTCTTCAGATATTGTAAAGTCTTGCCAGTACACTCGCAAGTGAATTTTATGTTACTAAGGGAACAATTTTTCAACGAGTCATTAAAAAAAAATATTGAACATCCCGTATGCACTCGAGCGATAACCGAGGGACGGCTACTTACGCCGCACGCTAGCAATATGTACGGCAAGCGTACAGCCGCTTATATTGTGCCTCGACTTATTAACAACCTACCCCCAGATCTATGTAAAAGTATTTCCAATGATAATATTAAAACAAAACTAAAACAGTATTACTTAAATATTTTGGGTCAAGAATAAATATGTTATTTAATTATTACGTTTAAGCAGCTTGAGCACACATGTCTTCTGTATTTCTTTTGAATATAAAGTATTGTATAAAATCTTTAATGTGATCTGATATAAGTAGACTATGATAGCACGGGTTGAAACCTTAGTGGTTTTTTGTTGCTATTAATGATTTAATTATGTATTGTGAATTATATATAAACGATAATAAATGAAAAAAAAAAAAAAAACCCTACTTTATTTGTTTGAGCACCTTTTGATGCATTTCTATCTTTTGGTAGAGATATTATCATATTATCATGAGATTTTCCAATGATATGACTTTGATATGGTAAGTTTTAGGTGTTTTTAGCGCTCCGATGGATTCTTTAATTTCATCAAAAAACTGTTTCTGTCTCTGAATAAAGTTGAAGGGTCCACTGAACTAAACTAAACTAAATGTAAACTAGAAAAGGCCAATTTAGACGTGACGCTAGATAGTTGTCATATATTCAAGCTTTTTTGATATTACTTATTGGTTGATCGTCTACCTTCTTTAGATCATTTAAAAAGCTATCGACTATTATATCTAGACACAAATTGTTATATTTATATCTAGACACAAATTGTTATATTTTTTTTTACCTAAAAATTTGGATGGGGCTGCTTAAGTAATTGATGCAACACCGCCTATTAAAAGACCCGGATTGTAAAAGGTATATTTGGTGACACAAAACGTGGTACTTACTGCGTTTGGTCCTCAGTTCATCAGTCCATGTACAGAAATCCTCTACTTCATTTAAAAGTACCTGACATTGTTTGGGGTTACGTGTCAGTATAGCGAGATCGTCTGCAAATGCCAGTATGGATTCCGTGTATTTATTATTAAATTTAAACCGATAACCTCACTTTTTGTCCTGAGTTGTTAGTTTAATTATTAAAATGTTAATTTTAAAAGTTGAATTAAGCCCGGGCAGGTATTCAAACCCTAGACCTATGGGAAAGCGTTTCTGTTCATTTTGTTTAAAAAATTAAACTTTTTTTTTTTTAAATTTATTCATTAAAAATTGGTTTCTTAGTCATTTTCTCTGATTTTATAAATATATATATATATATATTTATAAAATCAGAGAAAAATATATACGAGTATAAGAATATGAAGGAATTACTACAATTTGTATATTGCCAAAAAGAATGACATACTAGTGACATCTGGATATCCTCCAAACCTATATATAAATATTAATAAAAAGCTAGTTTATTTATTGCGTTGCGGCAAAACCGTAAATAAAAATTAAAAGTATGATACGTTGTTAATTATTATGTATGTAGGAATGACCGTATTTATTTTTCCTCCCATTTTAACCAATATTGATAACTTACAGGTCATTAATTTTGGAACCGAGTTTCATTAGATAAATGATTAATTTTTCCAATTGACAAATTCCAATTTACTACTATGACAGGACATAATTATACAAAATCTGCAAAAAATGGATTATAAGTACAAGTCGTTTTTCAGATTAATTATAATAATATCATTTTTTAGATGAAAACTGGAAAATTGTTCATATATTTAGATCAATGAAAGAAATCAGGTCGTATCGTAGATTAGGAATAAATATCTTGTATATTCTTTTTATTTTGTATATCCGAAAAAAGGCCACCCACGTGGATAAAAAAAGAACTTTAGACGTTCGCTTTATAAGTTTCAATAAACCATTTAAAATAAATAATGAGTACGATAGTACTAAATTTATCCCAATCTACCATCCAACTTGAGAGCCTACCTACTTAGCCAACGCTAATATTGTATTGTACATTTGAATACAATACTAGTTTTGTAACGAATAACACAAAAAAATATCATATATATTAAATATTATATTATTATACTTATAAATTAGTCAGATCTACAAAGTATCAAGTGGGATTATTGTCCATAGCAGGAGACACCGCGATACCTTTACGCATTCATTCACACGCGAATTTCGGACCGACGTACCTTAAATTTAAGCTCACCAAACGCAATAAATGTTTTTAAATCTACTATTTTGTTCATTAATTAAAAAGAGGATAAATGTAAGCATCTCAAAAAAATAACATATATAAAAATATCGAAATGTTCCCGACTTTACGTATTGACGAATTTTGAACTCAATTGGGGTTCTTACTCATGAGCTTGAAGGATAGCGTCAGTTCACGCCACGATTCCGTCACGCTTCGAGCTCATAATTAAGAACCCCGAGTGGGTTCAAAACTGTCGAAATCTAATCGTCAAAAATCGTCAATACTTACAAATACAATTGGTAGGCAATTCAGATGCGGAAGTTGATATGTAGTGTTTACAATCCAATAGTGAAGAGAAGTTCTGCTCAAGAATTACAAAGGTTTAATTCACCGATAATTTAGTAAGTGGCTATTATCATTGTTGGAGAAAATTTGTAACCTAAAGATATCGTGCTTCATCGTAGCAATAATTAATGAAGAATTACAATACCGTTCAATCTTCTGGCAGCGGGAAGATATATAACATTTTAATATCAAAATGGTAAATCAAGTAACAAGTAAGATTGAAGATAAAAGGAAAGTGAAGTAAATTATAGTCAGTCAGTTTGCAATTTGCAATTGACTTGTTTTGCAAAATTGAAACTGAACGATTGACATACTTCCGTTTGAATCAACAACAGTTTCTATGAGATGAATATATTTATTTACGCGATGCTATTAATGTTTATGCTCATAAGAGGTCACCGGAGGCACTGGACAGAACGTTGAAAGATTTTCTTGACAGCCAAAAATGTTTAATGGGGCCATGATTCTGTTATGAGGTTATTTTTGTCCGACTCTTCCAGTTATTCCCCGAACTTTGCTTACGAACTAAACGCAAACCTAAAATTATGTAATTTGTGTCAGCACGTAAAAACACTCCAATTAAAAACTAATATGCGAGTGTTTTGTAACAAGATCAAACTGCAATGCATGATCAAACTGCAACTGCAAAAAGCAGTTGTTAAAAATTAAAAACGGTAAAGTCGCAGCGGACACCTCAACTGGATTCATCACATTACCCACAGATTTCTGTCGCATCACAGACTCAAAAGTGGAGCTTAATCATCATATTTTTCCGGACATAAGAACAGTTCAGTAATATTGGCGGCGAAAAATAAATATGTATTGCGGGAGGGTTGTTTTCCTTCAAATCTGTTGACACACTTATAAACCATGATAAAGTCAACTATCGCACTGAGTTTTGGAATTCATTGGAATTGCCTTGACCTCACAATTTGAAATTAAAAATTGGATTAATTATCATCATTCTACCTAACATTCATCAACCTCGACTGTGCAATGGACCGCGACGATTTTTAAAAAATACTAATAAATAACATCATCGCGGCAAGGATTATAGATACAAAGGATAACACAAAGGAGAAAATGTCTTGATAGCGCGTATACCATTCCATACCGATACCGATTTACCATTCGATTTTAAACGTCTACAATTTTCTGTGCGTTGGCCATTACGATGACCATAAATAAGTCAGAAGTCGTTGCAAGTTCGCGGAATTAGCTTAAAGCTTCCCTGTTTCGCGAATGGACTTTTTTTATCGATTTAGAATTATTTAGTTTTGGTTTTGACTGAAGTTGGAACGTTTTATAACTATCGCTCAGCTCTTGAATTTATTGATTCTGAGGCGGTTCGAAGTTTGCAAGTCGCAAGTCATGTATAAATAATCATTTATATTACTTATCATAATTTTAAAGTACTGTGAAAAAAGGTCACCATAGTTATTACATGTAATTATATTATGATACGTATGCGTGAGAAGCTACATGGGTTATGAAAGGTGCTCAAATTGCGTTACCCGTAGAAACGTAACCCATCACTTTTGAACGATTTTGCTCCATATAAATTTTTCATACCGCAGACTAAAATGAGAATTGTTTCTTAAGGAGTGAACTTCAAAAGACTCATATGTATCAAATCTATAATATGTTATAATAATATTGTAAGACGACGTCAGCTCGTCTATTTTTGTATTAAGTCATCGTCTTGGGAACATTGCTCTTCAGCCCATATTTTGTGTGGCAATTTAATATAAATTTTATTAAAACTATAATTTCTTCTACTTTTTATTATTATTTTAATATTATTATTTTTTATTCCTTTAAATATTTTTAAATATTGAGGTCTTGCCAAATAATAGAAAAACAAGTATTTTCTACACGGAAAATACTTGTTTTTCTATTATTTAAAACATATTTATATCGGTGCAAAAACGGACTGTACGACTAATGAAATCGGCGAGTCATCGTGCAGGTGTTTCAAACTTTGTAAACAAGTGATTAGTGATATTTGACCCACTCCTTCGACTATGCTGTGTTTAAAAGCGAGGCACAAGGAAGGGAAACGGTCGATTCGTTTGTTACTATTCATACGGAAAACAACTGTGTAAAATTGCTTTACTTAAACTAAAGTTTGAGTTTACTGTATTGGTTTATTTCTATTATAGAATACCAAAATATCAAGGAAGAAAGATAATGACGTCAGCTGCGCTGACGTCATATTTAAAAAGAAACCCCGGACCGTCTTCTCCGACATATACAATAGAAAAAAATATATAAAGCACATTTAATTGTTCCACATTAGCTTAAATACAGTCCTTAAAACATTGAGGGCAGTTTTCTGTGGAAATATTCCGCACTGTGGAAATATGTTGTGAATTGTTTTAGGAAACCCAAATTATGACGTTTAAAACATGTTTCTTTTTGCAAACATGAGAGAATTATTTTGATTTTCACAAATCCGTATATCCGTTATTCTCTACCATATTGCCAATATAGCTCAAAAATTTGCAAATAGAAAGCATTCAATGAGAACATATTCACAATTATTATTGTTGTTAAAAATATATATAAAATTGAGATATCAAATAGTTGCGATGACTCAACTCATTGATTATTTCTTAAAAGACCGTATACTATTCTGTTATAATATCACTATAAAATCCTAAGGTCAAAATGTTTATAAAAAAATACGAAACTGGCAAGAAGACCAACAGTTTACAGACGGAATGTTAAAGAGGGAACTATAACCATATTGCAATGTATTTAAAAGTGAGCTTCCACTTATTTGAAATCAATTCATTTCCTACTTTTAAAACGATGAAGTCAATGTGGTCGGTCCTATATGAAGATTAAGTAATTTGCGGTGATGAAAACATTTTAATTAGTAATAAGACCTTTAACATTTTCACAACAAATTCGCCATAAATATCAATATAAAACTATATTAGTGCTAGCTAGCTCGATATAAGTGACATCATTTTGAAAGAGTAAACCTAAACGTGAACGTGATTTGATGAATGACGGTCTTACATCGATGCTCAGATATTTCACTCTACATATTATGTATTACATGATATTAAGTTACAAGATAACCCGCCTCTATTCGTACCATCTAGCTTTAGGTGGTTTTACGGCTTAAGATAATTTTCTTTTATATAAAGCAGGTCATTAAAAATAAATGATAATTCAAACTATTAATATTATTTTTTAGTTTTATTGGTTTTAAAGAAACAGTCTTGTATAGTTAAGATATTAATAATATAATAATACATATATATTAAGAGCTTTTTTTTATTTGTGTTTCTCTCATTGTTTATATTTACGTTGCTTGAAAAGTTTTAAAATCTTCAAAACTAGCTGTACAGTAAGTACACTGCAATCTGAGCCTGATACTGAAGCTGAGTGCAGACGAGCGTTACACGGCAACTCGGAGACATAACAATAGTACATAACTACTGATTGAAACCAGAAAGAAAAGCAAGGAAAGAAACGCACTCAGTACCTTGAATTTTTTAAAGATGCTTTTTTTAAGACTCTATTTCAATACTGGGTTAGATGAAATATGGCTCAAAATATTGAGAATGGGTTAAAAAATGCAAACGTAGTTTATCAAATTAAACTAATATTTAAAATGACGAAAAACTTTAAAAACTTTTTAACAATTGTGAATTAACGATCAAAGTTTTGTAACTATTCTCGAGAAGTTTAAATGAAATGGTTAATTTTATGAAGTTACATTAAGGACAGACAGAGGTCTATCTAAACTAGTCTTGTTGGAAACATGAAATAGTTGTATAATATTAATTCCCGAAGTACGCACTTCCAAATTAACGTCCGGAGACTCGTAAATCAAGTCTTCATTGTCCTTAAAAATCTTCTAGTATTTGAGAAACCCTTGTCAGTTCCATTACGCACTGAGACGAAGGCCGTAGTGATCCGAGTCCCTCGTTTGCACAAGTTTTGCGTTCTCATATTTCCTCAACAACGTTTAATCTTATCGTATTAGCTACTTATTTAAACATTTCTGCCTTTTTTATTATTTATCTAAGTATTATGCTGATTATATTCTGATCTCTTTAATAGTTATTAAACATTTCTATTGTGAATAAATTTTGAATATCAAATAATAAAGACTTCTTAAATTTACAATACACATTTTAAGGTCTCTTGTTGTTAGTCCAACCAATTAATATTGAAAATGATTTGTTATAAGTAGATTTTTTTTTGATTCGCAGAAAAAAATATATACAATGTGCTAAAGAGGAAAAATTTTTTCTTCAAAAGAAGAGTTTTTAAATATATATAAAATATAAGTTTCTTCTAAGATCTGAAAATCACTTAAAGCTCAATAAAGTATGTGTCATTCTAGGGAGTAGTCAAAAGCTATTTTTTTTCCTACTTTACTCTAACCTGAGGTTTATTTCAGATCACTTTAAGTGATAGTTACACTTTATAGTATGAAGTCAGTAACAGTAACAATCTTATCTACATTAAAAAGTATATATTGATGATGCAGAAATGTTTTCAAACCATGTTGGTTGTCTTTATGTTCGCGGATCAAATTAGACTTACATAAACATTTTAAACCTTCATATTCCTATAGACTTAAAATTTGATATGGTTTATACCACAGTGTATATATTCATTTCAATCCAATGACCACAAGTATTGCTAACTGGTGACAAAATATCTATCTTGAAGCACATTCACCTCAATGAAACCACAACTGACAATGTGAAGCGACACATTCTAGCAATTGAATGCACAACGATAACCAAGGAGCTTTCTACACGAATGTCATTGTTTCGTAATTTTATAGATGTAATCATTTTTGTTCACTTACTTACTTAAGAAATAAATATTTTCAGCACTTTTTATAAGTTCTGAGTGCTACTAACTTCTCTAAGTATTTTGTATGAATATCGACGTGGACACTGCAGTTATAACTATTGTCTCATTTATTATGATATTCATAAAAAACCTATAATATTATTACATAAATTTAAAAGAAGAGAAATCAAAGAAACATATTGATTATAGCTCTAACTAATTCATAATATTTTAGTCTCTATGTTAATAGCAATAAAAATAAAAGAATAAAAATTATAAATGCTTGGCATGTAATTAGATATATTTCTGGCAATATATTACCCGAGCCCCTATTGTATATAATAAAATAAATCATAAACTTAGAATCGACCCTATGAACCTCTATGATTGTAAGGTAAGATTGACTGAATGGCTCTTTTCTCTTAACTATTACTTGTAACTTCTAAGTTCAAATAGGTATTTATATTTATGTCTTTATGGTTGTATTGTGTAATATATTAAAGATAAGTATCAATGCATTGGCAAATAATCTGATGTAAATCATCACACACACTCATACACACCACGCACCTCACACACCCCAAGTAGACACAACACACACGCACACACACACACACACACCCAAACACATACAATCACTTGAATACAATGTTTATTCTTTTGTTTCTTTTTCTTTTCTTTGTAAAATAAATTGGTTAATAATTATGTACATTGGAAGAGCGAGGCTTTCCCAACACAAGTATCATATGATTACTTTCTGGGAAGCTTCTAATTGATAAACAACAATAAAAAAAAAATACTTTCTAAATATTATGTTGTTACTTTATTTATTTTTTTAACATTATTAAAAACTAAAATTGTGCTACAGATTTTCCAAATATTGTCTATATTGTAAATGAAAACTATAATAAACATCGTTTAAAATAAAATAAAACAACAAAGAAAGCGTCTTCCTTAGTGTAGTTTTTTTAAATTTGGTTCTTCGGATATATATTAAAATGTATATTTCTATATTACCAGTGCTATATTATGTTGATATTTTAAAGTCTTTGTATGTAATAATTTATGATAAATACCATTTGAGGAATAATACTTATAATATTATTTTATATTTACATAAAAACAAAAAAGTTCAGCTTTATTTTAATAATCGTTATTGACAAATTAAGCGAGTCACAAGTAGACATTTTCTAATTAGCACCGATACATAATGGCAGAATCACGAGCAGGCACAGAATATAGGTCGGTTATAAAACTAGATCTAGGAAACGCACGCTCCGTAATAAATCCCGTAATAATCACATCATATAAATGATTTTCTTGACGCAACTTTTGAGAGGAGCTCCAAGAAGGTGATTGATATTCGTCAACTCTTTGCAGGACCGAGAACGGTAGTGTCCTAAATTAGGCTTTATCCAAAAAATGATTTTATAATCAATGTTTCTAATAAACGAAAAAAGATGGCACGACAGACATTAATGTTTAAAAATATGTATTAATAGGCTCATTGTAATTTTATTTTGTAAGGAACATTGGGTAGGACTTTACTGTCCCGAATGTGTTATATTTATATAATTTCAACCCAAATATTTTTTTTATTTATTTTCAATAAACTTAAATCTATTTACAAAGTATATATAAGCCGCACCGCGTAATCCTCAAGGGTTTATCTGGGCGTCGGCGAGTCGTTACATTAATATATTAATAAGGTAAATAACGGTTTATTAAATGGTCTCGTGTTTGCAAAAAAAAAAAATAACTTCATTTTAAAACTATTCGAACCATTTTTATAAAGACTTTGTAATTCTTCAGGTGATAAAATAATAATTGTCTTATATTATTTACAGAAAAGTATATGAGTATAGAATTCGCGCAGAAGCATGAAAGACGGTCAAACTGAAGAAGAAAGTTTTTTGTTGTAATTAACTTAATTGAAACCGCAATTGTCTTTGGATCTTTCCTCTGTATCAACTTTAGCGTTGTTTATATGTTTACTATGTTTTTATTCGTTTAAGCCCTGAATAGTTAGCCATGAGTAACTACCCTAATGTTACGCGATTGTATTGAGTCTAATCTAAACTCAAGACGTTTCAATTAGCTGTAAGAAATTTGCTAAGTAGTTGGCTATTCGCAACCCTTCTCTTAAAGCTTTCCGGTAGTAATTAAGTATATTATCAAAATAATTTAAATGAAATCCTATCCTATCCTTATTTATTCTTACCCTATTTTTTTTAATAATTAATTCATATTAATCTTTAATTTTTATATTAATCAGGTCTTGATAGCTCTGTTTAAATCATTGTAGTCTTATTAATATTTATATGGCTAAAAATTTTATAGACATTTTTAAGCATTTATGTTGTTCGGGGTGTCTTTGCAGAAAAATTAAAATTTTCGACTTTAGCCTAATTTATGTCTCTTCCGTCTGGATAAAGACGGTTAGACAGAACGCTAATATCATTGTTGCGGGAAGTGGTATAGTAGCAATTGGTAGAGCAATGGAACGGTTTTTCAGAAGTATCGGATGTAAATCCCTTCCCGTATCGATTTATTTTTATTCTATTCCCATTTTTCAGTTTACAATGGATATAATATGTATGTAAATATTTTCAAGCAGCATTTAAATATTTCTTTTATTTTCAGAATTTATAACAAACTGTGTTAAATGAGAGCTTTTAGCCAAATCCATTTAATAAAACTTCTCCTCGTTCAAACAATTAAACACGCTTAAGTATTTTTTTCGTAGTCCAGTATATTTCCCAGGACTTTCATGTGTCAACTCGAGTTACATACAGGGCGGACGAAAAGTTCGTTTACGTTTCAACTAATGATCTAAAAAAAACTAGTTATGTTACTTTTTTTATTTAGTTATTATTAAAATACTCAAACCGCGATTTTTTAAATTATATTATCCATACATTTTGACATTACTGGAGTGAACATTTTCAATGACGGTCTCACAAATGTTTCGTGAAATGTTTTGCTTGAATATTTTATTTTGATTCCTCTAGGGATACCTGGTTGCTGTTGGAAACTGTACTTTGAAGGTATGTTAATCATCATGTCACTTAGTAAGTTGTTAGAAGTGTGGCATGTGGCATGTTGCCCCATCTTGCTGATACCACGATCGTTCCACCATCGAAATCACGTAGTGTTGGTTAAAAAACTGTGTTATAACATGGGAATATACCGTTCTGTATTCACTTTAACAGCATTTCCTTGGCGATCTTTAAAAAAGTATGGATCCATAATTTGTTGACAAAGCTGTCCATACAGTAACCTTGGGTGAATGGTGGTACTAACGTACACGGAACACACGTTGTTTATTGCTGAAAGACGCCACGGTAGTAAATTCTCAATGGCCGCTCTTACACTTCATAACCTTTTCGCCATAACCCGCCGTCGCTGCTCCTGGTTCGTACAAAGCTATTCAAATTGAAACGGACTTTTTTCTGAAAATGGACTTCTTTTTAATAGTAATAACAGTGACAAAAATAACTAGGCATAAAAATCTAATGTCCAAAATATAAAGACAAAATTACGCCGAATAGAATATCTTATTTCATGTCAACATTTCATATTATATTATTATCATTTTTATAATAATTACTCCATTGTATTTCGAATAACAACGGTCAATAATGACGTATACATGTTTTTGGTAAAAGACACAGAGGTAGAAAACATTTATAGGTAATTTATTATATTTGTTACCCATATTGCAGATATTTGTGTTAATAAAAAAGTTTAAGAAAAGAAAAAAAATTACATATGCTGTAAAAAAAAATCTTTCAAACTTTTTGAAATAAATTTAAGACGAGAAGCACATATGTAATATATACGTGAATAGAACCGAGAGCCTTCATTCCGTATCTGAAAATTGCAATGTTTGAATATGTTGAACAGTGGGTCTTGTGGACACCTGCTGAAATAAGCTTATGTTGTACTATTTTCAAACATATATTGCTTTCACTTATACTATTTTTTTCATTTAAATAATCTACAGTCAAAATTGAAGAACTCGTAATCAACACTTACTCAACACTCTTTATCTCATTTCGGAAAGTGAAGATTATTTTAATATTACTCTTATAGGAGCAACGATACTGTTTTAATTAGAGGTTTTTTTCCATTAAACCAAGAAAGATCCATATATCTGCGTTTTAAAGATTACCAAGAATACATTTTACTAAATTCCGCCCACAAAGGGATGACAAAAATTTCAAAAATGTGTCTCTTTAAATCTAAAGCTCCTATAATTGTAACACTAGGTCATTATATTTTTAAATTCACACACCCAGATAATCATTAAAGGTTTTATGAAATGAAATGAGTTAAAAAGATATTAATGACACAGCTTTTTGAATCAACACGGAGGTCGTCACTGTATCGTACGATGCATCGCCGCTATTTTACGTGGCGGGATACCTAGTAGGCTAACGCCTTGTAATGACGTGAATAGTAACGCCAGGGGTTGGTATATGCCTCTCATATTTCCCGTGCCTGCAGACACGTATTTGCAGCCACGCTAAGCGCTGAGGAACAGCTAGTAATTTAATAAGGTTGTATTGTAGACTTTAATATAATTTTATTAGATTATCACGAAAAATCATATACATATTTTTTTTTGACTAACGGGAGAATAATTGATTACATTTCAATATTTTGTTTTACTTTTTACGTATTTATTCGTAAAATCTTAAATGTTTCATTATTTTTTTAAAAACCAAGGCCGGTTTATTTAAGAAGGATAGTAATACTTTGAACTTATAGCTACTTTCGGTGTGAAGTCGGTTATATAGAACGACATTATAAAGGCGTCTGCACGGTCACGTAACCACTGAGTCAAGAGACGTTAAGAGTCGTTGAAGCATGCGCACCAATAATACGTTCGTAGCTTATGCGGCACCACGACATTCTTTTACGTTGATGTCGGGAAATAAATTACGAATTGGAAACACATATTCAAATAAATATGTACATTCAGATGTAACGGAAGAACAGCTACACAAGCTTGAACGGCTTCAAAATATGGGTCAATCATCTCTTCTCTCTATATCGTTATTATTTACAATCATCTATCTTATTCTATTATTTAAAGACAGTCTGTCTATTTGGTTTTTGAAGAGTCTTGTCAGGGGTTGTCCTCATTTTCTCTCGTTTATAACTGTTCTAATATTTTAATCCATTTAGATTACATACATAAATGAAGCCACGAAAGAAAAAGCAAAAAGTTGGTTAGTCTTTTAATACATATACTATCTATAAAATCTTCTCTCTCATTTCGAAAAGATAAAACTGTATTTTTTTATTATGAATTAAAGCATTAAAAATACTATTAACCCACTTGTATTGTTAACTTTTCAGTTTTATTATTTTGTAGAACAATGAATACCATGAATCATAGTATAGGATTTGTACACAGCCAGATAAACGTCAACGTCAAGAAAAAAATAAATAGTAGAAATATATAACCAAAGCGTGTTGGCAGCTTTCTTTCTAAACAATATAATTTCTTTATTTAATGAGCAGTTTGTAAATATACAGCCAAGCAGTTGTTTTGAATTTTTAGTTACTACAAAGTTTGTATATGAAAATATAAACATAATAAGAACTGTTCCTTTTTTAAAAGTAGAAAAATATAATTCTCAAATAATTTTAGTTGAATTTCCTATCAACGATAACAACTCAATTGAGTAATATATAAATCAAAATGTATGCACAACTTCGTTTAAGTAACGCAGTTCAATGGAAAACTTACACAAGTTAATATCCAAAGACTAGTAAAATACAGAGAGAAACTGCATTAATAGTGAAGCAGACTGGTCGTGTTAAATTTTCTAACTTTCAACAATATCTTTGTTTTCAGTTAAATAACTGTTTAAACTGTATATCGCATTCAACTGGATCTGAAATGTACAGCTTGAACAGTTGCCTCTATGGTTTCCAGGGCTTGAATATCTCTGAGGATAAAAAAGTCCATTAATTATAAAATATCAAAAGTTGGTGTGTAACCATTTTATTATATGTATAGATTATTACTAAAGTTAGAAAAATAGTTTTAAAACATCCGCTTTAAATATATTTTAGTAATTTAATATAATCCATGCAAATTTATCCTAGATTAAGAACTAATGTCATATTATGATCAGTATTTGTCAATATATTATTTAAACTATGGAACAATTATTTTTCTTGTTAGTAACGCTTGTAACGTACGCTCTCCAAACTCTAAAACACTAGAAGAAAATTTTGAATTTTTGGCTGTGTGAAATAAATAATTTTACAATAAGTAGCAAACGACAATTACATAGCATGAAATGTTCATAAAGAAATATTCCTTAAAAATGCCCTGATGCGTAATTTCCATAAAATCAATTAAAAAAAAATATTGCCCTTAAAAACAATTAATCCCTTCGTTTTTCACTAAACTCCAAAAAAAAGTTTATGTAAGTTGTTGTGATTAAACAAAAATTTTTAATTGCCAATAACTCTGATTAACTTTACAACCATGGGCAGTAAAATTTAAACTGAAACCATTATAATTTATATTATTAAGCTGAAAATGGGTGAAAACTCTTAAGTAGTAAATTTGAACTGTGAACTAAATACATCGTAAATCTTAACAACTTATCCTAACACAGTAAAAAAGAGAGACCAAAGTTCCTATGGCCTAGGCCCGCCCATATTCCTCAATATTTTCTAAGAGATATTTACTAAGACCGAAAATAAAACGAATGGAACTATTGAATATCGGATCCTTTTTATTTAAATTGCATTCGGAGATGTTAGATCAGGATACCTGTCCGGACATGTATCCTGTTCCCAACTTTTCCAGACGTGATTTATTACTTTTGTAATATAAACTTAAGCCTTCTAAACTTAAGCCCTACGTGTTGCGTTTGAGACGTTTTTCAATATTAGATATAAATATTCTTAAATAAATGCTTTTCTGGTTTATTAAAGTGAAATCTAGAATATGGTAAACATTGAAGATTTAGTTACATTTTTAAGTATGTACATTTTAGATCTTTTCAATAAGCAGTGACCTACCAAAGCTTTAAATAAGAAACACCAACCAGCGCCGTGGATTACAAACCGTTCAGACGGCGGATCGATCTTCACACACTGTTATTATAATTGACGCCACACGAACATTATCACATTCTTTCACTTACTACTTGTCAACAAAAAATTTCGACTAATCCAAAAAGTGCCAAGTAAAGAATTTATTACTGAAGTACCCGTTCAATCAAATTCCTTATCAATAGTATTCAATAAGGATAAATCATGTAGTATTAGCCATGTCTCTTGCAGTGCGACGATATTTGGTAACTTACAAAACTTTCTTGGGAATTTACTTAATATATATGTATATTTCTTTAACATAATTTACAGACACAACGAAACAATTTGTTTCAAAAGTGCTGATTATGCTGGGCTATTTTAACAAAATTAAAATATTATACATTATAAACAATCCATGGTAAATAATAAATAATAATTAATGTGTATATAATAGTAAATAATAATTAAAGGTTTTCAATTTATTCCTTTGTAAAATATATATTTACCATATGTTCAACATTTGACAACAATAAAGGTTATTTTATATCGGTAGGCAGATTTAATATTTGCTTTGTCAGTTTTACCAATAAAACAATTTCTTAACTTTTTTTTGTACGATTTTCCAATCGTCATGTTTACTTGGTTACTTTATTTTCCAACTGCTTTTATTACATCTGCCATAGTCATTACTGGTTGAGTGACTGACATGTGATTGGCATTGTGCTACTTGAAGTACCTACAGTATTAGATTCGTTATTTGCTTTTGGTGCGAACTACGAGCCGTTACAAATTTTGATACTTGAACCAACAATAACATCGTCACCTACTCTCATTATTAAAGTAGTTCAATACACGAATGGGAAAGCAGCACTAAATAAACGTGATGGTCGTTTCGGGGCAAGAGACACAATGATCAGTGCGTCATTATGACTAGCCGGCGATTCATGCCGTTTACTTTACCCATATTTGAATTCATTAGCTGTATTTGAATTGCATCCAAATATGGAACAACATGGTTGACTCTTGAAATTGATTTCTGGCTATGTTACTTTTATTTTAAACACTTCTTATGTTACTTTTACCAACCAGAAAGAAGCACTAACTCGCTAACAGCTAATATAAACGATTCAAGACTTGAAACTACTAGAATTGATTCAAAGTGCCAGTTCTTTCAGTATTTATTATCCCTTTCGCGCTACCCTATCTTCGTTGATTGCAGGAGACTCTCTGCGCAAAAAGGCAGAATTACACCATAATAACTCGAGAAACCTTCAAACCAAAATAAAAGCGGAGGTTACTCAAGCCATTAGCAGACTGGATGAACTTGTTAAAGAATCTGAGTTGGAAAAAGGGAGCGAAGACAGGACAACGATAGAGAATAGAATAGGTAGTAGAATGGGAAAGGTGGTGCAAAAAGGGATCCAATCAGAAAGTGGAGAATATTAAACAACATTTTTGGAAACGATTCCTCTTAGAATATGTTTCCCTGCTTCAGCAAAAAACTAAGTGGACCACCTCATCAGGCCAGTTGACTGTAGAAGGAACACTCGTTCTCATCAAGAAGAGGGGACAACCGCTACTAGTGTGGCCATTGGGACGAGTCATCAAAGTCTTCCCTGTGAGCGACGGAGCCTCACGAGTCGTCGAGCTGAAGACTAAAAAAGGAAAATTGCTGCCAGCCTACAAGAACATTTGCCCTCTTCCTCTAAATTGAATACTTCAACCCGGGTAAGATGTTCGGGCACCTCTGTTGAAGGCCACTTTGCCACGGATCGCCGAGGACAACACGCGCGTACGCAAGCATTTGCCTTCCGTCTACGTACATACGTCTTTATTTGAATTTCTAAATTCAGACATGAGATTACTACTTATCCGATCACAAGAGTGATCACAATGATTAACTAAATAACGGAAACTCATAGATTGATCTCGAAGACCATAGATTGTAATAGAAGCCAAAAACTTTGTCATTTATTTTAGTTCATTTTCGGGTCAAGTCACTAACCAGAAACACTTTTTTTGGATCGAAGTTCCTTATCGCGTGTTGTGAAAGGGGGCTAGACGGAAAAAAATCTCACGAAAAGTTGTAACGACACTTTTTGCTATAGTAACCTATTGTAGGCATGTTTATCTGTCTGTTTCTCTCTCTCTCTCTCTTATAGTAAGCAAGCCAGATATATTCATTTCTATTTCGCATTGAACAGTGAGGTATCGCGACGAATATTTTTGTTGACTGTATACAGGTTTTTTGTACATAATTAATAATAATAATGAATCCTGACAGTGTTTCTGCACAAGTTCCGGATATTGCTGATGGAGTTAGGTAAATAGAGATTTTATACAGACAATCATAAATTCTTTTGTATTTTTTTATTTGAAAAATTTTATTGTCCTTCGCCAAGATTTATTTTTAAAAAAATTCTCAAGAAAATTATCCCAAAATATTCTAAGCCCATTTTAATTTTTTACATCTCATTTTTAAATTTTATTCTTATAAAGCCGGTCATTTTAAGTCCTTCTTATCTCAAATCCTTTTTCTGAACTAACACAGAAATAATAAATAATGTTTTTAAGAATCAGATACAAGCTACAATGTCAGGATTATAAAATGTATATGGAAGCTATTAAGTTTAAAATTATGATAAAACATAACACCGGCCTATAGCAACTTTATAAGGCAATAAAGATCAAATATTAAATATTAATAATAAAGATTAAATAATAATAAAAAAGTAACTGTATTTAACTAGTAGTTGGAATTAACACTGTCACAAATATTATTTTTAGGTAATTCTAGCAAGTATGTCAATTAAAATCCATGATTTCAGGGAATAAGTGAGAAAAGGATTTTTGTAGATACTACGTAGGTCCTGTCTCATTTACAAAAGTATATATTTGTGTATATGACTATAAACATGAAAGAAGGTCAAACTAAGGAAGAAAGGCTTTTACGGTAATTAAATTATTTGAAACCAAAGTTACAGGAGCTTTGCTCTTTATAATCTCTCTTTGCTTTAGACGTTGTTTTGTGTTTATTATTGTTTGATTCATTTAAGTTCTAAATAGTTACGTCACTGCTGTATGTAATAGTATAGTTGAAGACAGTCACACTATCTGCAATTTCATGGGTCCAATCTATACTCAAGACGTTCCAATAAGTTGCGACCAATTTTCCTACTGAGTGTTCGATGCCATCTTCAACAAACAAACTCTTCTGCTTTATATATTAGTAAAGATTTATTGGAGGTAATCTTCAAAGTAAGTTATCCGAATCTAAATATGCCTTAACAATCATTTAGAAATAACTTTCGCATTATATCTAGGCTATATTATATTATTCCCTTTTAATATTAATAGAGCTTTTCGTATAAAACAATTTTGAAATAATGTTGACCAAAAAAAGCTCCAGCGAAGGAGTTTCTTACGAGCCTTGTGTTCTGAAGTTCTCGCGGACGGAGTCGCGGGCAACAGCTAGCTAATATATTATCTTTATTATATTATTTCAATTCTACCTAAAAAAAAACAAACAAGTAATGATCAAAAAATATGAAATTCAATACAAATGCAAGCTATACTACATAGCCACATTTCAAATTATAACAAGACCGATCAGGATAGTTCTATTTACATTACTTACTATAAACACTGTTTTTTAGAAAAGCCTTACTGTTTTTTATGTATTCTGACATATTGTTATATAAGAAGTACATCAAAAGACTGCGATCCAACACCGCTCATAACAATTATTTGAGGCGGACGCAATATGTCAATTCTTTCCACGCTTCATCATGCGTCATCTCAGCGAAAATTTGCTTCTTTGCCACATCGTGTCGCTATTGAACGAAAAATATATGTACTTACAAATGTTTCTTATTTAGAATCACTTGTATACAGTTTACAAAATAACAACTTACTTTTAGCACACGTGCCTACTAGATAATTTACTTCGGATCTCATACTTAATGTGACCTTCAGTCAAATCTGAAAAAAAAACTTTTTATAATAATTACTATAGCTTTAAATTTTCCTTTATATTCTCTGACAATAAATTATCGAGAAAACCGAATGTATTACTAAACCATCTGGCATTTATACGTAGTTAGGAAAAATATAAACAGATAAACGAAATGCAAGCTGACCTGATGTAGTAAAAAATATAAAAGTTAAACTCATAAAATAAACAAAATGTATTCTGCTATTAGTCATGTGCATGAGTCACATGTACTAAAAATTGGATTGTTCTTGTAAATTTTCAAGGAAAGCACAGAGAGTATTCTTTTTAATAAAATGATTTTATTTTTCTTTTGTAGACGCTAACATCTGAAACAACGATGCTCAGATGAAAACTTCTTTTTTAATTTGATAGTCTACTTATTGAGAACTGTTACACTTACACTACAAATATAATTACCAGCTAAAAGCTTCTTGAAATATATAAAATAAAATACGCAAAATGTAAAATAGTAGTAGTAGTGTAAAATAGTTTTTTTTTTCATGATTCTCAAACTCGTCAAATCCCTATTTTACAACTGTCCGTCCGTCAAGCTACGAGTACGATTGTAAAAATAATATTTTACCTACTCATACAAGACTCTATAATAAAACTTGTAGTAACTTGTAACCCTTCTTGTATTTGTAAATTTTTTATCGAACTGAAAATGTTCATGAACCACATTGAACAACAGTTATTCTCCTTAGAAAAAAATATGGAAGAAGCATGTTTTTTAATAGCGTCAAGTCATTACATATCTCTTAATCATTACAATATCCTAAAAGATTGACTTCATATTGCTTACGATTAATTCCATAAGTCCTTCCAACGCATTCAAGATGTGTGGTTTAAACCACAAATGTACACGCTAAGTCTTAAAGTATTATACAAAAAATGGTTCCAGTTTTATATATATATTTTTTTAAACTACTTTCTCAAAAATGTATATGAAAAAGTAGTTAAATATCTGTTATTCCAAGACAAAGACAAGTTTTGGCTATAAGTTTTGCCTTTTATCAACTGTTAAGAGTCAGCTGAAAGTCAGCTCTAAGTTAGAGTCAGTGACATTTATAAAAATTACATTATGATTAAGTAAATTACTTAAGAAAATTGTAGTAGTTGTTAGCGTCTGAATATTGAAAATAATGACTTTTGCCTTCTTATTATAATCAATTATAAATAAACTCTTAAAGCTCATTAGTTAACTTATTAGTTTAAGTTAGCGGACTTAAATAATTTTATTATCACCAAAGAAGAATTTTTGATAAATAACTAATATTAATTCTTACATTACATTAGAGGGCAAGCGACCGTCAAGTCGTATTGATAAGTGATTCCCGCTGCTCACCGTTCCTTGTAATACCTGAATAAATAAAAGATCTTCTTCGCTCTTTAATGTCGGTCGCTTTACTAAAATGAAAGACTTATAATTCAATTTCCAATCAAATAACAAATAACTAAATACTTATATACTTATATATAATTTAGTTATTTTATGTTTATTATGTTTTTATTATGTTTATATTTTATATTTTTATGTTTATTAATAATACTATACGGGTTTGGTAGGTACCAAACCCGTATAGTATTATTAATAAACAAGCCTACTTTGTTTTACACAAAATATATGTACATTTAAGATCAGTTTGAAATCACGTATATATTTTTCGTTTCAGTCTGACCAAAACACGAAATAACCAGATTTGGTTTTACTATTATAAGGCTCGTTATTATTAAATATTGGTATACTCGTATATATAAACTAAATCGACGTCTAACGATTAAAAGCTTGACAATTTGATAAAAAGTTTTCTATTACCCCATTTTTATAATTTTACAATGCAAAGGTTAAGTAAGTAAGCTCAGTTTTAAAAATAGAATACATTACATTTATAAGCCGTTACAGAATCGAAAGTCAATGGAAAACGCAAAGCGATAAATTTGTGTATGTAATTGGAAGTAAAACGCGGAAACAAATGCGGCCCATGCCAAAGTAGTTGTGATGTAGTTTACTAGATGGCGTTAGTGTATAAATAAGAAACCTTTTACTAGAGACTTTTAGTAAATTATTATTACATGGTAAGTTCTTTTAAAATTGTAGTATTTGGTCTTTAATATGGTCCTTCATTTAAGTATTTGAATATCAAGATCTAAAACGATGAGGTCAGGATTCACACAGGATAAAAAATATTTTATTTTCTAGCTTGAAACACAAAAAAAAATCCTATACAGCCTGGAGGGGAGCATTTCAACAAAATAATTTAAATAGCGATAAAATTGTACAATTATTATAGTACCTACTGAATATATAAAACGGTATATATAAGAGCTGTATATCAAGATGGCTGTTCTTCGAAGCTACTCTTATTGTATTCGTATAGTAAATTTATAATGTCCACGTACGAGCAAAGCACGCACGTACGCACGTGGAAAGAAATGTCGTTTAAGACTCATAAATCAAGTCTTCATTGTCCTTAAAATTTCTTCTAGTATTTGAGAAACCCTTGTCAGTTCCATTACGAACCGACACTGGGACGTAGTGATCCGAGCCCCTCATTTGCGCAAGTTATGGCCTGCTCATATTTCCTCAACGACGTTTAATCGTGACGAATTTAGGTATCTTCTATATAATTTAAGTCTAATTTTATAAAATATATGTTTAATTCACTTGAAAAGTATATATTTCATATTTTATTATTTGAATGAAATAAATACGTTATAAATTCACAATTAATAGGATTGTATATATATTTAATTGTGTGCTAAATACATCCCTTTTTTCGTGTTTTCTTGCATTGTACTTACAGAGTCTAACTTGTGATATACTTAAAAACAATCGCAAGAATCAGTCGTAAGATAGTTGTATGTACTTATAAGTACATTATAATACAGCGAAGTATATTCTTAATAACGTTTCAAAGGTCGCCCTGAATATCCAACCACGGACAACGAGGGTTAACTCGCTTAACCACTGGGAGCGAAGTGATAAAAAATAGAACCATGTATATTATTTATTACACAATTACTTGTAAGCAAACGTCTGGATATTTAATATAATATAATTCATAAATATAGTATAGTAGGTAAATATAATAATTTAGAAGATAATATTAAATACTATGAATATACATTTTTCTACAATATCATTTTTTAGCGCTGTTTCAATTACTGACCATCAGATATTTTATTTATAAAAATTAAAACTAAATATCAATGGTTTCACAAGTTATAAATATTGTATAATAGATAATATTTCCTAGTGAGTTAATAGTAGTTGGGCTGAATCCCATAAGTCGCAGTTTAGAGTTTCGTTCGGTTTATGAATTTTCTTTAGTTATTTAATTGAAAATAATGATACGTAACATGTCCGACTTGCTCAATGAAACTTACAAATATTTAAAAATACTTTTCAAATATATAACAATCATAAAATATGTACGCTAGGTTTATATATGTTACATAGATATTTAATTTATGTTACTTTTATAAAATTACTTATCAAATACAATATACATTAAAAAGTTATACAGCATGTTACTTTTTTAAAAGCGCAATAAATTATAATTATCATAATGAAAATAAACGCAATGAAAAATGACATAGTAATAAGCGATTGTTACAAAGTTCGTGAGAAAACCGCACTTTAAACCGCATCATATTTTACAAAATTCAATTAACATTCCGCCTTCTGTGCGGAAAATTTTAACATTCAAAGTTTCGAAGATCGACATTTTTTCTTCCGTAAAGATCGTACGGGAACTTGTTATGAGACGAAGAAGCCATAGAAATATGACTTACACACTTTATAGCTTCATAAAGGTGAAATATATATAATATAATGAATAAAGAAAAGCGACAAAAATATATATTGAAAAAAAAAGCATTGATAGATCGTTAACAAAATATGTTTAAGTTTAATACATAATTATTTATCTTAGCTTCATTCAAAAATTTAATAATATTTTTTTTAAGCTTTTGTCTAATCCCTGAAGTAATATTTTAACAGGGTTTTAACGATTAACCAAAATGGTCTGTGAGGGTTTGAAACTGTATAATTCTACCAGATTAGTTCGCATTCTTGAGTATTATATTTAATAACAACGCTTATTCTGAAATGTCGAAGTTGATAGTGTTGCGAAAGCTTATTTAATGCTAGTTGAATTGTGTTAGGCGTTCCTGTACAATAGTCTTACGTTATATCTTATATATATATATATATATAATATAAGAAAAAATAACTCAAAATGATAAAAAGAATATTTCTATTAACTATAAATGCAGCGTTCATAATCTTGAACTAATGCAGTAATTGCATTAATTGCAGCCATTATTATATAGAATGTATTGTAATCTATTTGAAATTATTTTAAGACATTTTAATTTGATAATTTCGATTCAATCCTTTTGATCTTAGAATGATGATAAATGAGAAATTGAATTAGCGTTTAAAAATAATTGAATTTCTTTATAATTTTAATTTTACAGTAGGTGCTATATAAGGCGTAATAAGGAATTAAATTAAATTCTAGGTTGTTTGTTTAAATATTAAATATTTAATATCAATTATTGTTTCGAATTTATTTAGGTTTTATATTTATTGGTTTCAAAGAAATAATGAATATGATAGGTAGTAAATATTTTGGTTTTCGTTGTTATTCGTGACGTTTGGCAACAGGTTATAACATCTCTTTTTTGTTTAAATACCTATTCCTGTTTAGCCTCCGATCTATAATCTCATTGAGTTTCAGAGCGAGTCCTCGCAAACAACTATGAAGCGGCTAATGTGTTCGTGCCATCAAACTGTGGTCAGTTTGTAAATATACTAAATTTTATATAAGTAATATGAAACATATCTAATATTAACATAAAGTACCAATTTATTAAATAATAATATTTGACTAAATAGAAGAAAATCAACTTTAATGTTCTACTGTTACACATTATATATTATCATAAATTAAAATTATTTATTTTGATACATTATCTTTATTCACGTACAAACTATTATTTATACAGATAATTATTCCAAAACTTATCAATTTAAAAATAAAAAATATAAATAAAACTATTTTGCACAAACAACATCTATGTTTTAAATTTCAAATACACATACTATTAAAAATTATTATAACCTTATAAGATATTTTTTTCAACACATAACTAAGTTCACGCTTGATTACATTCCACCTGATGGGAAGTGGAAATGAAATGATAAGGCGTATCAACTTGATAAAAGCCTGTGGTGGTTCAACTGGCTGACGGGACGATTTCCTAGAAGTTACGAGCTCGAACACCTGCCCATCTAGATATTTTTTTAATTCTTTATTTTGGAATTCAAATAAGCTTAACATGAAAATACATTTTGATAAACATTTTGAAAATAAATACATTTTATTACTTTTGATAACTATAATAGGTGGATTTTAGCTTTAACGTTATTTTATATGAGTCATAATTTTCACTAAATAGCTCTTATTTTATAGACAGAGAATAGCTTATACTTGCTATCGTCTTTGGCGTGGAGTCACTTTTAGAACGATATTAGAGAAGTCATCTGCGCGGTCACGTAGCCGTCGAGTCAAGTGTCGGCGAGAGTCGTCGAAGGTTGCACAATAATCATACAGCTGTAGTTTATGCCAAGACATGCCTTTAGATTTTTGAAAAGATAAGGAAGAGTTGTGAGTTGTGAAGATAATAATACAACAAAACAATATACCTACAGTGAGTATAGTAGCTAAGCAACTGCTACTAGTAAACCATTCAAAACTATTCATAAAATACAAGATAATAAAGATAATCCAAGCAAAATATTTAGTTACAAAAGTTATAAAAACATATTTACTATTAAGAATCATATTCTCTTTTAAATGAATAAAATAATGGGCGCTTAAAATACTCTTCATATTTTTATAATATATTATAAATGACTGCTTCATTTTTAAAATGTGTATATCTTAATATAAAATAGCTTTAATTTATATAACAAAATTGTATGTACTATTATTTGTACGTTCATTTATCTCGAAAAGCTTCAATATTAAAAGTTGCAGGCGTTAGCAAAGTTCTCTTCATCGAAACGTGAGAGTTTTTTGTAGACCTAGTGTCTGTTGTGAAACGAGAAAGAAAAGTTGACGTCCAATCTACTGCCTACTTACAAAATGAGAACAACGTCGGAATAAACACGAACGCAAAACTTCGAAGGCTCTTTTAAATTAAAAATACGAATAGGATGACATGGAATAACAAAGAACTTATTATAAACAGAAACTCATTAGGTATTATACGCTTGCTTGTTTTAAATATGGAATATGTTGGTGGGAAGTCATCAAACGAGTATCGCCCTATCTTACCAAATTCTTTATATTAAAGTTTTGAGATAACCACGTCAAATAAATATAAATTATAAAACATTTTGCAGTTCCAGGACCGATCTAGTTCTTATTACTCAAATCAACATTGAACAACAGTGAAGTTGTCACTTAAAATAACTTAAACAAATACCATTTTTAGCATGATTCGAGGCAAAATATTCAAATTAGCTCTCAAAATCATTGGCCGGAATAGAGAGTCATCAACAAAGAATATAAACTATCACATGAAGCATTCAACCAATAGTCATATTTACCGGTAAAAAAACCAACACAGTATTTCTTGAATGAGACTGAAATAAACTCTTGCTTGTATAATTACTTAAATATATATAAACTCACACACACATTCATATATGTGAGTTACTTTTTGAAATAATCAAAAATATCCTCAAAAAAATATATATTCGAAAAGAAATAAATTTCTTTAACAAAAGTATATGGGTCGATAGCAATGTATCAATATGAAAAAACAATTTATGTTTAAGATACAATAGCGACCCAATTTCATAACTTTTTGTAAATATTTGTAGTATTCTGATAGTTGACGCTTTTTGGCTTTGAATCAAAGAGTGTGATGGAATGGTTGGAACTCGACTGAACCACTGAAATTCACGCCAAAATTGTTATGTTTTTTTATACGTGGTATATGCCCTCGATTTATTACATTTATTTTTAGCTTAAAATATAAAAAGTTGTTACAAAACTAGATTCGCATGTGTGATTTGTTTATTACAAAGAAACATATTAGTGTAAACTTAAAAATTACTTTTAACCTAATAAAGTATGTAGATATAAGCTATATTTCATTCAAATTAAGAAAAATATGTTTATTTTCAAAACATTATAGTTGTAAATAAAAACTGCTTCTTCGACAATACTTTAAAACTAAAGTCATTAATTCACCACAGCATATTACGGTGTTAAAATTTTCGCATAACAATGCTTTCATGAAATTCAGGTGTGGAATTTCAATACTTTTTCCCCAAATATTAAATTCCCTCGACGACATATTAATATTCGCATGCTCGTTTTCTTTTACTTCCGCCCACAAAAATTTTCCCCATCTTCCATTTACCCAGCAATGTAAAAATGTATTCAATAATAATAATACGTTTCATATTAATAAAAATGTATTATTATTTATGCTTTTCTATTTAATTAAAGCTTTATACTAATGATTTTGTAGAGATTTTCTTCCTAAAGTTGTCAAACAAAATACAATACATCTAAACTTTATTTAAAAGCAACGTACTCGTATATGTTAAATATTAAATAGGCATGTAAAAGGCAAATAGAATTAAATATTATAAACGACCGAAGGTAATAAGAAAGAACATTATCTTTTTATAAAAAAGGATAAAATTTAACAGGAAATGCCATTAGGATTGACAAATTCTATATATAATAAATAAATAAATATATATAAATATAAATATCAAATAAATATATATATAAATATAATATATATATATATATATATGAATGCCACAGGGGTTCGAATACTATCAAAAACGTATTATAATTATGTGATCAATTGAATTCCCACACAATCTGTTCATATATTCTATCCTATCCTATCCTACCCTACCCTATCCTATCCTATCCTATCCTGTCCTATACTATCCTATCCTATCCTATCCTATCCTATCCTAAAAATATTTAAATATTGCGAAAGCGAATAAGTAATAAACAATACTAATAATGATTAATTCTTAACCACTTTTATGGTTATAATTTGTATCACCAATTCCTAGCTATAGTTTAGTTTAATCAGCACAGACCAGTAGTTTAATCTTTTCTGTTACAATAATATTTCCAGTTATTGCAACAGAAAAGATTTAACAGCAACGTCAGGGGTTCTGATTGGCTGTCGATCACTCGATCAACCAATCAGAAAGGTTAACGCGGGATTTGATAACATTTTTTATTATCCCACCTTTAAAAAATATTGTATGTGTAAGTTTTTAAAAATCAGAAAAGACCTAGCTTCGATAAAATAAATACCACTTTAGCTTCTACAGCCATATATAGTTTGAAAGTATAATATTATTCAATGTGTCGACCGGGTTCGATCGGAGGCTGTGGTAAACCATTTTTGTTATGAATACTTATAGATACATGTTCGGGTAGGAAGGATAATATCGTAAAGAAATGTACATATTTTAGACGGAACTCTATGGTGTATATACCCTGCGAAAACCAATTTGAGAGGCCCGATGTATCAACCCTTTTCCTTTGATTAAATATGTTTCTAATGTATATATTCTTTAATCTATAATCTAATACTTTTGATGACCTAACAATCTTATACATTAATAATTTAGGTGACTTAATACTTGTAAAGCAATTATATCTTCATGTACAAAATATATTACAAGTTTTTAAAAAAATACATAAATAACGTTAAAACTAGTCAATTATTTCTGTTTTGCTTTCTACGCTTAATTGTAAAACGTCTGGTTTAAAATACTATCAATTGAAATCAGTTACAGTGACTTAACCTAGAGACTTTCTGAACAAACAAAATAACTATCAAGAAATAACAATATATATATATATATTAAATAATAATCTAACAGACCGTTTACAGTTTGTATTGTTTTAAATATCACTTTGTATCTAATTCAGCATGCAGACCAGACTTGACAAGTTCTACAGCGTCAATGTTTGCACAAGCTTCAAAGTAGTACGAGCGCTCTTTAAGCTTTATTTATATCCAGTTCTCAGCCCTCGAGCAATTTTAGAGACACTAGCGCTTCTATCATACCTCGGAATGTGTTTTGAAACAACATTACAAAGACATAAACAAAACTGACATTATTTCTCGACTAATTCTTAAGACAATATACCGTATCAGCAGTTCATTTCCCATTTGTTTTCAACTTGCAGCAAAGGACGTTTCAATAAATTTTGGATTATTTGACTGCACGACAATGGGTATTGTATATTTATTTAAATGCTAAGAGCGCGCGTTTGATACAATAACATTTATTAATGTATTTCTCCTTAAGGAAAAGCAATCTACTTTTATAAATATAAGATGATAATGAAGATTTAAGATAATTTGACAATAAAAGTTTTATATTTCAACTAAATATGAGCAATTATTTTCAATTGAAGTTTTAAATATTTATAATTATTTTGTTTTAGAAATAATATAGAGACATTTAACTAAAAAAATATTTTGAAAACAAAACGGTAAATGGATACCAGTAAAGAAGTACCTGGATACAATTGTATACATTCTCTGCTTTGTTATTCTATACACATCTAAAAGTAATGCAGCTGTGGTAGAAATGGGTGACGTAACGTAAAAGACAGCGAAGGGTCTCTTAAACTTAAAAGAAATATGAGACTTAAGCGTACCGAATGGAAAAAACCTTTTTACGTATGAGGAGACTTATTTTTTAATAAAATGACTTCTTATCTTTGAAAAAATGATTTTATTTTTGTTTATTTCAATATATATAATCTTAAAAAAAAAAACTGTTTTGGTTATTATTTATTATCGTATGTCAGGATGCTTAATTCAAATTAGTTAACATCTAACGTGATGATAAAACAATAAACAATGTAGTAAAACACTAAAAAAAAGTTTTTTACCTAACATATACGTGAAAAAAATATATATTTTATTATATAACGTGCTTGAAAGCAAAACATTATTCTATTCATTCTGAGGATTACTTCCGGGCACTCAACTTTTAGAGCGTAAGCTTTGACTTTTAATTTAGGATAGTATTTAAAATGTTTTTCAAACTAACTCATTAAAACAAAATACTTTATACTTGAAGTCTCTTATGAAAGGTTTAAAAAAAGCTTTAATTATTGAAAAGAAGCTCAAAGAAGTTAAGCACATAGCAACATATAGAAAACACTTTTATTTATTTCCCTTCTCCTGGTTTTTGCTTCGGTGACTGGTGGATGTTATTAGATGGGTCTTTATATAGCTTTATATAGTTCAGCTTGATGACCTTCGCATGACTCAATTTTTATATCTTACCAATTGAAAGGCTGATCGCAAAATATATCTCCTAACACTGACATCAATATTAAATATATAAATATCTTGAAAACTCAATAAGTATTTAATTGGTTGAACACTATAATTATCTTAAATAATATAAGTAAATAATTACATAAGCCGTAACTAATCATAATAAAAATAATAATCAAGCCATGATTAAATATTTACAACCGCGCTAATTAACGATGAAGATACTTCGCTATTCCCAATTAATGCGGAAACAGATAAGAAATAGCTTATAAATATTATTAATAAATACTTCTTATAATAATATTAATAGATAAAAAAAATGCATTTTTGAATAGTTATCTCAACGTTAATAATAAAAATTAGATACAACTTTCTGACTTGAGTTTCTCTGAGATCTTGACCCCAATTGGGTTTTAATGCACAAATTAAAACATAAATATTTTATTAGATTATTCACTTCTAACTATATACTTATCATTGAACAAATTTTTGATTCCTGTCTATTTTTTTTATATTGTTTATCCCGAATTCCTATCAGATCATTTTTGGTTACTCGTGTTATCTAAGCTACGTAAAGTTAAAGGAGTTGGAAGTAGATCTAAATCTGATTTAATGACGCAGTCTACCTGTCAGTATACGTGGAACTCAGGTCGTTTTTGAAGTGCGATATTTTAAGAAGAAATCTTAGCAATAAATTGGAGTTGGATCATAATAAATTTCAACTATAAAGACAAGCTATCACGTTCACGTTGTACCAGTATTATGGAATTTGTGTCTGTGTAAAATGAATTCTCATCACTTTCCATGTATTCCGGACTCAGTCGACGTGTATATAAAATAATTTTGTAAGTGAATAGAGGCGGCAAGGAGTCGCTAGTAAGCCTCAAAATTTCCAAAACACGGGGAGAAAAATAAATTTCGTATATTCATATTAAAACCATCGGAGTAAACGACTTGTGTTACGGTGATAAGTTTCTGTTCGAATTAAATATTTACTTTTAATTTAAATACTTGACTTATTAAAATTTGTCGTATACCCAATATGTACCTATTTATATAATAAATTGAATTATATGAAATCAGTTTAATTCATTAAGTCCAAAAAAAAAAATAAGCAACAAACTTAATTTTGCACAAGGATAGCGATACGGAGACCCAATTGTCTCTGTTAACTGGCTCAGCTACAATAACAACTTAAATTAAACATTACCTTAGTACGTGACTTGCCATACATATTAAGAACCCTTCATAGTTTTCCTCCTACATCAAATATTTTTGATATATAGTATTATGTAACTTATATATGTATATTATCTCTAAATTGTACATAAATACTTATTTTAAATAAAATATATAATGCAAAAATAAACCGATTCGGGCAGTTTTTCAAACTTGCGACATCTGGGAAATTATCTTTTCCCAGAGGTCGTGGATTAGAATCAGAGCCTGCGACGGTTTTTTTTTTGTCATTTTATATTTTATTTAAAAGTTAAATAAGCATAGCATGGCTAATACATATTTGTAGATATTTTCAAACATAACTTATTCTAAATATATGATTCATCAACACTTAGATTGATTCGTTGGAGAAAGAACCCTGAAATTAAAACTATAAGTCCTGTTTTATGGCTTTGGCGCTCGCTCGAATACTTTTTTGTAATCCTATTTCTATCCGTTGTTAAATAGCCGCGAAGCCGCAACCAAAAGCTTGTATTCAATACACAGGAATATATTTTGTATTTTAAAACATTTGAAAATTGTATTCCGTCGAGTATTTAGTAAGTATTATAAACGTTCATATACTGATTTATACTTTTTTTCATAGATAAACGATACCCTTAAGCAACATAAATATCTAGAAAAAAAAAATTCCAAATAACTCTTAGACTTACTGATAAGTATTTGTCAAAAAAAAGGTACAAAGAAAGAGTTAATACTATCTAGAAACATCATTTTATTTTACTGCGCTCTGCCTGTTTATTTTTGAAGATATATTTGAAATTTTCTTATCATTTTTATTAAATGTATTTTTTTTTTCATTGATTTGTATATACCACATAGTACTGAAACTATAGATCTAATGTCTATTTAGGGTGTCTTAGGGATAAAGAGAGAGATCAGATTGTTCAAGTTTGTTAATATATTTTATTATAAAGTTATTAGGTTCGGGCGTTGGTACGCGACTTGGCCATACAGCAGCAGCAGCAGCGAGCAGCACCTCACCGCGATGCTAGGTTCTGACCAGATCATTTTAAAACTGATCAACCAGTTCCCGTAGCAGTCGGGCTATCTATGCCTGAGCCTGAGGCCGACGTAGGAGCCGTGGTGGAACAGGACCAGCGTAATGAAGACGTGTTGCTGAGCATTCAAGTCGAGGACGACTTGGCGTCAGGAGAGGCCGTGTTGGCAACACTTATCACCAAGTGTCGCCGTGACGTCATGCTGTTCCGTTATCTTGTTATAAAATGGCAAGCATGGCGGGCGGCGCGCTCTCTTCTTTTGGTTTGGCGTTCAGAAAGGTTAATATAGTGCGGAAGTGAAGTGATATGTGTGAATTATTAGGTGTCGCATAATTAATTAGTGACCTTACATTGATCATGCAATTTTGTATAAGTTGGTTTCGTTGATAAACGAAACCTTGTTGAAATTGTGTAATCATAAAACTATTTTATTTGAGTACATTTGTATTACTTAAGTCGTTTTCACTTTACATTCTAATAATATCTATTAAAAATATTCCAATAGTGTTTGTTACTAAAATTTTATTTAAATGAAAATGTTATAATAACGTAGCGCGAAGTAAGTATCAATGGATGACCAACATGTACGTTGGTAAATAAATAAAGTGTTGACTTTATTTGTAGTATTACAAACATTGTACATTTGACACATAGCTAAATTATTATAATTCATGTAAGGGTGAAGATAATTTTCTTAATAAATCCAATAGGTTTTCTTAAAAAAAAATTTTGACAATCATATTTATAATATATTTGCAAATGATAATGTTTCAAAACAGTTTGATAAAAACCATTAAATAAATGGCTTGAATTTGAGTGCAAGAATCTTTTGTAGTAAATAAAATAAAATAAGATCTTAAAAATAATAATATTTTTTACAATAACATTAAATGAGGAACACTCTCCAGTATTTTAAATTATTAAATTTATCGGATTGTTGAAGAAAAAAGTCCATGGTCTTAACAGCAGACTGTGAAACGTAATTTATAATAATGGGTGTCATAAAAAAAATGTTAAATTAAGATCCAACAAATTAAGGACACGATTTTATAACGAACGATGGGATATTATTACAAGGAAATAAATTGCTTCAGTGAGAGAAACTGGAAGCTTTTAGAGTAGATAATATATTGTGGTGTCAAGAAAAACAAATAAAATGTGAAGATCTGAATAAATCACTGGCTTTCAATCTTTTTATTCTTCACGTTCACATTATTGGTCATGTACCCAATTAAATGTGGCCTTTTATTTCTTTTATTCATGACATGCTTTATAAAAATAATAAAAGAGCTAATTTTTGAGCTATTTTTTATTCCGAACAAAGATTTGTTCAACAAATATAAAAACAAATGCCTTTATTCAATAATAATACTGTATATTTAGTGAACACAAAAATAGTCATTATTGTCAACACGGACACTATTGTTTTATCATTCATAATGTTACCAAAAATATTTAAATATTCGTACGAGAATTCAAATAACAAGACCAAGTCCGTACATCGTTTCAAATAATAAAATACCATTAATTGCCTGCAAAGAAAGGGTGTTCTTAAATCACTATGATTAATTTTCTGTGCAAATAATTTATACCTAGCCGGGACGCGGGTCGAAGAGACCATGAGGCAATTTACAAACTCGAAAATCGCGGAAGTTCGTTAATTATTCGTCGGGAGCTGGCTCGGTCGGCCGGGACTAACGTTTATTGACAATTAAGACAGGCTCAACCGCTCGGAGCGCCTTATTGCTCATCTCGCGGTCACCACCGTGCCACGGTTTCGGAAATTCTCTATCCAATATTGATTTGTGAAGGTCAGCCTGCACGGACCACTTTGAACGAAAGTGAATCATAATTTCATTTTTTTATTGTTTAATATTTAATATATTCTAATAGTACTAAATTAAAATAAAATCAAAATATAAACTGAATCGTTTAAAACAAACACAACCTCTAACCTTTTGAATAACCGCTTGCGATGACAGTTAACTATCGACGATTGTGATTAATTAGACAGTTCCTGGGTGAGGATAGGTTATGTATACATAACATATACTTACCATATAGTAGATGTACGGGTGTAGTGCGTGAGGGTAGAGCGGTATTTGCATATCTACTAAATTTTATTATATATAATCCGCCAACCTGATGTGGAACGTGCATCTCGGTGGGTTATTCAGCTAAATCGTTGAACATGTTAAAAGAGGCCTCTTGCTTTATAACAAGTTATGTACTCCAATAAATAAACGATATCATGATAAATATTCTTATCACACGGACTTCATTAATAAAATATGAAACGAAATACACCATTCAACTTATCAAAACTTTCCCAATAACTAATCAAATGAATAAAGTTATACATTACCTTTATAAAAGGTAATATATCAACTTTGCATACTCTCGTTATAATAATATTTTGATTTATTTCGGAATTTAAAAATAAGATTAATTATAAAGTAGTATTTAGTTATAAAGACAAAATTCATTATTGACATTTTATGAAGCGCGTCACACCAAAATGGTGCTTAAATTCCGCTGGAATGTTTTACTTTAACGTTACATAGTTTGAGCTGTCGATGTGATTTTGAATTAAAAAATATTGTCATATTTCGTATGTACTTTAATATTTTTATTTAATCAAAAAGTTAAAATAAGGATACACTCGGGGGATATGTAACTTTTAAATAAATAAATATTTATAAACATTGTACCTTGATTTTTTTCCGAAATCTAAATAAATAAATAATGTCTATAAAATCAAAAACTCCCTATATCCAATAGTTATCTATCAAAAGAGTACATTACAGTCAGTTATAAAAATTATTAACTTTTTTATTTAATTTAACTAGCAATGGTATTAATTTCAACATTATTAATAATTGTAGTTATAAGTTATATCAATATCACATCTCAGTCGCATAATACAGACACATTATACATAGAAAAAAAAAACTATGTAATATTTAAGAGTTTGTGACATGTTAACAGATACAAAGGTTACCGAAGTTATTCCGTAATTGACAAGTGATTCAACCTCCGTAAGAATTGGTCTCCTAACATTCATTTGATCCTATTTGACTCTTGGGTATTTGGTCAATCAAACGTAAAAAGTCATAAATAATTCCACAACCCGTAACTAATGAATTATTTATCAAATCTTTATATTTCAATAATCTAATTTCAATAAAAGAAATCTTTCTAAACGTTAAATAATATATAATTTACTAGCCCGCAATAAAATTACATTGAAATTCTCCAAGTAGTTTGAAAATAATCAATTAAGGCATATGAAACGTGAATCGAGTTTCTGTCTTCCTCAAGAGAGCAGTCCATTTCAGCGTACTCGTAATTAGAATAAAATAATGAAATCCTTTCATTCAAAGTGTGAACACGAAGCTAGTATTTTATTTTCACATATTCATCTTTTAAACTGACAAGTAATCAAGTAATTCGTGTCTGTATGTTTTGGTGATAAGCTGTATGGATTTAACAGAAATATAAGTCTAAAAATCATAATTATGTAGGTGTAACTCTACTACGGCGTGTCGTATTTAAATACTTGCCTTAAAATTTATGGGTGCCGTTTTTTAATCCACGGCCATTGAAAATAACAATAATTTATATTTACACTTTCGTGAACCATGACTATTATATTTATACTTACCTGGCTGTATTCACGTGGAATATTTGCATTGCATTGCAATTCCATGTGAATACAGCCAGGTAAATATAAATATAAGAATGTAATTATTTGAGATCAGCTTTGCCTGCGAGTACGAGCTCACTGTTCATTTTGTTAGTTGTTTATTACCGCAAGGACTTTGGCAAGCACTCGCTTTGTGAATGATGCATCAATATCGATTTAGGTTTACTAACATCTATATTCAACACTCAAAACCGGAAACTCATCTTTAAAAAATAATGAGTTATATAAACATTCATTCTCCAGTACACAAGAGGTGACCTCGTGGGTTGAATTTCAAAAAGTGATGAGACGATAGTTCAAAGTTTTCAGGTTCGATTCCATGCTTGCTTAATATATAAAACTGAATTTTAAATAAAAAGAGCAATAAATGGCACTTATGAATATTTTAAATAAATGTTTGTCTGTTAAATCTGTGCTTATCACAGATTGAATTGACAGTCATCAGCGGATTGC
Source organism: Dircenna loreta (assembly GCA_963555665.1). Taxonomy (NCBI): domain Eukaryota; kingdom Metazoa; phylum Arthropoda; class Insecta; order Lepidoptera; family Nymphalidae; genus Dircenna; species Dircenna loreta. The sequence goes on from OY743094.1 coordinate 5,434,754, forward strand.
TACAACCAATATTTACTCTGGGTAATTTAAAAAGTGACAGGAGTTTTGGGTATGACTCTATGTACGATCCCGTGATAATGGACACGTGTTAGGCGGCAAGTTAGAAGAGTCTTGATCTAAATAACAATAGAGCATAATGAGCTAAATTTCAAACATACATTAAAATGATAAAAATGGCATCAACTAAAAATAAATATGAAAATTTCACAGTTCACTCACATTTTGTGCACAAGACTTGTAAACCACTTTCATAAACAGACTTTCATATACATAGAAAAAATAAAATAGAAATGTTTGATCAACATGTTTCAAATTCATTGATAAATAATATAATTACATAGCAAAATATTATATCGCTAATCATATTACGTAGATCATTTTAAAGCTCTTATCAAACATGAATAAGCTACCACGAATCAAAATCAAATAGACGTTTAACAGATTGGTGGTAGTCCTCGAATTCGCGACTTCATAAATTCACCATACTCCAAAATGAACACTCTAAGCAACATAAATAATGAATGAGCTAACACCCGCTTCTTTATGCACCTTGACTTAATTAAGCTGGCAGATGGCTTTGTGCCCGTTTTCTTTATTTTATTTTTTATGCGGAAATGAAAATGGATTAGTCTTGTTGTTATAAAAAAATATAATGCAATTAATTTAATATAAAGCATTTTTATTATAACATTTACTTTTATTTTATAGAAAGTAAGTCAATTTCAAAACAACAAAATAAAATATAAAATGTTGAGGGTTAGATATTGGAGATTTCAAATTCAGAAGTTGTAAATACTAACCTAACCGCAGTACGAAACATCCAAGATTTCCCCAATGATATTTGCATACTCGTATATACACACCAGCTACGATTGCGGTTTAGTCTATTTGAAAGATTAAAATACTAAATGAGAATACATACCTGCTTACTTAGATACTTATTTACCAACTTCTTTTTTAATATATATATATATATATATATAATATATATGTATATATATATATATCTTTAATTTTAACAATATTTAATGATTTCATAGAATTAAACTACTTTTTTTTCTTAGAGTATTTTAAGCTTTTGAATCTGATAGACACAGCTTAAATGAATATATTTTTGTTATTTATTCAGATAAGCACTTGATAGCGCGCACGTTCATATAATTAATTCACGAAAATCCCGCCCGAGACCGCGGACGAGTAAAAATCGCGTTACGACTGTGGGAACCGACGTCACTCGAGCACGATGCGTTGATATAACCGGTATAGGCGGCACCGCGCAAACAAATTGGATGCTTAAAATTCAATTTGAAGGTTTCATGGTCCGCTTCATCTGTTCGCCTCGTTCGTTACGAGCTGGACTCATTCACGTATACAAATGGAAACGCAATTATTTTTCAGTAACTTGGGGATGTTTGTTTTTTATTTATAATGATCGCTCCAGTGGTTTGTGTATTGCAAGTATTAGTTTTAATAAGAGCGAGTGATAAATGTTACGTCCAACATTCGCAAAATGAGGGAAGTCACGAATTCGGCATACTGAATTTAGGAGGGACGGAGAGAAATGAAGGAGAGGGAGAAGTGTACAGGTTTGGGTTTCCGGCTCTCTCACTCACCGAATAAAATATGGAGGTATAAATGTACTTCGCGTCGCTTTGAGAATGTATTGTAAGAAATAAATAACTAGCACATACAAAATATAAAAGAATGCTCAACTTACTACACTTTCTTGTAATTAAAAACAATTTTATAATATTAATTTATAAATATTATAAAATTAATAATTATAATCGACACTAACTCAACATGAGTTTATTTAATATTTATTATACTATTTTCTGTCATACAAAGCCATAAAACTAATCTATCGCGTTAAGAAATGATTCATAACCAAAATATTATTTATTGTAAGACGTTAACGAACCTCGTATAGCAATTAAACGTTATGAGATGTAACTTTAATTTTGAACTTTCAAAGGTCGAATAAACTTAAAATAATAAAACGTGTTTTTGCTATAACATTTAAAGGTTTATTTTAATTCGATAAGCTTCCTTCTTTAAATTATTAAAATTTGTAATTCCAAATGTTTTTTTTAAGTTCTTGATCCATAAAACAATATAATCCGTTTTAACTCACTAGCTAGATGTCTGATCAAAAAGATTAATTTCAATTTAATTTTGAAATTAATGAAAACACATTATTTCCTGCAAAGAGTGAATTAATATGCAAAGTTAATAAACATACATAATATATTTTATCATTTAAATTCTATAAGCTTCAAAGTTAATCTAAGATAAATTGTACATCTGACTCACAAATATGGCATCATATATTACCTGCGAGCTGCCAGGCGATATAATTTACAATTGAGATATTTTTCGATATTATTTTTTTATTATATAAGATAACCAAACGGTCGAATTATTGAAATTAAGGTTCTAAATGTTTCTCTTTACAATCAAACTGAATATCACAAAAACAGTATTAGACTACTATTGAACATCTATTTGAAAAGAAAAATTGGGTTTATGGGTAAAAAAAATATATAAAAGTTGTATTATACAAAAAAATGAGGGAAAAAGAAAAGATTTTAATTTGAGAAATAAAAAAAAATCAAGATCCAAATAAAAATATGAACCATATTTGTGTTTGATGTTTACGAAAGTAAATTGCGTGCCTAAATAAATAAAACGCCATCACGTACCGCTTAGAAAAATACTTTGTACGTAGCTCTCCTCTTAAAAGTTTTTTAATACACAACTTTTCCAATATGAACATTGTCGTGGAGCACGCGTCCTACAACAGGCCACAAACTATTTTATTATTCATGCCCACAGGAAGATGTAAAAGTTAAACATTGTTTTAGTTACGTTAACGTGATATTTGTAATAAGGGTCGAAATTACTATAATAAAAAAATACAAATTATATTCCAATGTGCTTCCCACACATCTAAATTAAGATGGCACCGAAATAGATATTCCTTTTATATCATCTAATCGACCGCTGAAAATGTAGTTATAAATAAATATTATGTCTAGACATGTAACAAACAAACTATATTTATAGTTCATTTGCATAATATAGTGTTATATTAATATGGGATTTATGCATATAAATTATTAATAAATAATCAGTTTCATTTAATGTAATATGTTTACTTTATTAAGCCAATGGCCCTGCAGCTAGAAGAATACATTATTCTAATGGACAATACTTACTCCAGGACAGATACAAGTCCATACTCCATGTTTTCCAGCCGACGGAAATTTAGTCACGGCAATTTCAAACAGATCGTCGCTTTTGTCGAATTGGAACGGAACATATGGCCGTAATAAATGATGACCACATAACACCTGGAAAATAGTGCTTCAGTGCTTTCATTCACTATATAAAGACTAAACACTATATTCGGCTATATCAATATTAAAGTCTTTACATAGTTTCATGACAATTTTAAAATTCGAGTTTTGGTTAGTTATTTATTCATATTCAGAACCTTAACTCTATATTGTATAACAAAATCTGCTCTTTAATCAATACGCTAAAAAATTTCATTTTATATGTCTCACATTTTCTTCTACATCTCTTGAAAACCGCTGGAATGAAGTGTGTTCTTGTGAGTCCGTTGACCTCGCGTCTGAAATACTCTCAACTCGCCTTCATCACACTCATGTGAAACCACATTTTATTTTATTGAGGGGCACAAGTGACCCACGAGTACATTATTATAAATAGATATTTAAATAAGATTTTTCTCAAAAATTAGATGCAACTGTATAAATTATTACTTGAAACCTATAATATTTGACTAGTTATTTATATATATTGTACATAGAATATTTATAATAACAATGATATTTTATTATGTAAGCTGTAAATGAAGATCATGAATTTCAATAACGTATGATTTCTAATAATTGTAATGACCTTAGGAAGAGTGTAAAAAGAAACTATCAAATATTTCAATTTCAAATTTTTATTCGACACCATATTTTACGCAATCCATTTTTACACCAAACTGTAACAGAATGTATAACATAGCAACAGAACGTTATAACCGATATTATTAAAATCGACAATTTTTAGTTTAACTTTGTCAGTGTATATTTCAAACAAACAATCACACGTTCAATGCACATATGAGTAATAATATGACTGAGCCTCATAACTGGTAGTTATTTAAAAAAAAAATCTACTAGTAATATATATTTAAAATTTTATGAACACAGTATACAATTCCTTTGAGGAAACTCTTCTGATGCATTCCATTTATATTTGTCAATACTAATGACATCATTGCAAAGGTAAAAATATTTAACTAATGGTAATATAAGTTAATTCACTAAACAGTCGTAGCAATGCAATCAATTCCAGAAACGATCGATAGAAAATAATATATTTATTGAATCAGTAAACAACTTTATAAAGCAACGTTCACATTTTGTCACAACATGGCTGACGACGTATTTTATGAACTAATTCACTCTTTATTATTTTAATCATCAATTCCTGGGAAGATAAACATTTGGACGAGCACATTATCTTATTATATTTTTTCACAAATTCAGCTTCAACAAACGGCTTAAAGAATTTTAATGAAGGGAATATGAATGGTCCTCCTTATTTTAAAGCATTTATGTAGTCTAACTTATGAATGCTGAGAACGATACGATTACTTACAGAGAATATTTTGAAGTTTGGTCAATACTAATAGATTTTAACGTTAATTCTATATTTATAGACCCATACCTCAAACAAAATAACTCATATCTCAAATATATGTTGATATAATGAAAAAAATATAAATTTGGAATATACCTATAACTAGGGTAAAAGCTGCTGTAAGATTAATAATAATAGATGATTTGTCCACTAGAGCTGCGAGGAAATTCTATATATAATACAAATGTCTTATAGACAAGTTATCTCATCCAATTTAAGCTAGATTATTGCGGTATTTCGCTCCTGTTCCGTCAGATTGGGTATCAAGTAAGTTATGAATTGTTTAATAAAAATATAAATTAATTAAGGGAATTTGTACTAATGTTAGGCCAAGGGTATACCTATTATGTAACACAAATCAGACTTTCAATTTATAAATGAAGTTTAACTTTACTCCTTTTAGTAATAACCACGTTCATTAAATAGTTAAAGGTAAATATAAATTGGGTAAAATCTACATGGGGTTTAGATAAAATTATACGAAATAATTATTAATAGAAACAATGTAAGATATCTTATCTTTCTCTAAATACTGTCAAGTTGAAATAATTTGGGAATTACGTTTTATTATATTAATAACTTTAAAAAATAACAAAACATGAAAAAATGCACACTGTATTAGAAATGCTTTTTTAGAAAAACGAAAAGTTTCATTCGTATTCCCTTTAATGGTGTTATGTAAAATAGTCAAACAGGGACGTGTATTGTTTAACATAAATAGGTTAAATTAAATAAAAAATCAAGTGACACGTATTTATTTACCCTGTTTACCTTAACATTTAAACTGAATGTTATTATTGGGTTCGTAAAGAGGCTTATATCGTGACGCATGAGTACTCGTCCATACATCGTATTGATTAACATACGACTTTCAATATTGACTTATATCAAAAACTACATAAAATTAATATATTTTAATTAAAATAACTTTACAAAAAATTACAACGTACGCAATATATATATATATATATATAAATTATCCTACTTTATTTGAAACACTTATTTCAATAAAATTATGATACACCTTATATTTGTTAAGTCTTTTCACACTATATTATTGTTATATTCACATTTATTACACATTCATATAGGAATAGGTTTCCGATTATATCTACAATCCTTCCAAGTAGTCATCTTAATAAGAACTGCAGTACTAACAAAAAGAGATAAAACAGAATCTAGTTGTTCAGTCATAGTTATTGGTTGTGACAGTCTATTGTTTTGCGACAACCTACGCGTATTCCTACTTTCCGACATTTTGTCTTATCTCCTTAAAGTATTCTTACATTCTTTTCACTTAATGTTTATATATTTACAATTACTTTTCACGTACACAAGGGTTCACATTTTACATACAAGTTTATTTATCCACAAATTGTCATTAATTTATGTATACAGTATGTACATTTTCCTAAGTATTAGATTGTTTTGGAATTATAAGAATTATTATTATTTATCTACAACTTTTCATAATGTCACAACTTTGTTCTTGTATTTACCACAACCTCCGCATTGTCTAGTTTCTCTAACTCTCATACAGATATCTCTTGTATTTGAACTCTTTTTTTCATTATTCCAGGTGGTGCAGGAGCTGTTGGCGCTGGTGGGACTCTTAAAATCCCGGAACCTCCCGGAGCGCCTGATTCCGAATCACCATTTGTATCGGATGTTAATTCAGAATTATCAATAGGACCAAACTTTACTTGAGTAGAACTGTCCACAACTCGTGGTTCAAAAGTACTAGTCCTACCTACAGGTTCAGTGTTTCTTCCTTCTACTCTTTGTATATCTGGCTTCTGGGTATCAATACATACAACACTACCCGCCTCTATTGCACTACCGACGCTAACGTCCGGCAATGAGGTCCGAGCCGCTCTATGTTTTTCATCATAACAACTGTACTCTCCAAACGTTGGCTCTCCACAGTCCGATAAAGTCCGCAAATCAAACTTGGAACCCGAACTACGTGGAACATGGGCGGACTTACACTCAAAACCAAATCCTTTACCATCGAATGCGCGAACTTCATAATCTAGCTTTCCGTCATAATTATCAGAGGATGAAGAGCTCCCGGCCTCGGCTAAGTCATCTTTACAACGCCGAGGCCGGGACCCTCTTTGATGATATATGCCAGCAAATATGAGAACATTTAGAAGTAGCAAGAAGCAACCTACGGCTATTGTTACCGTCAAAGCAGCGGTATATGACTGGTAATGAGATGAAGCTAGTCGGCGAAGAAGAGCGTCGTCAGATTGAGCTGGTGTAGTCGTAGCGTTAGGGGGACACTCTGTAGACAAAGCAGGAGGGGCCGGTGATGGTTTAACTGAAGCACGAGGGGGTAATGTACTTCGACCCGAATCTCCTCCCCGCATGTTTCCGGTGTCAATGTTAACGACATGCGGTATATGCGCTCGTGCTAACGACTGAGTTCTTACTGCGCCTATTATACAAGGAAGTTTATAATTTGACTTAATTATTATATTACTGTTAAAAATTTAATATAGAAGAATACTATATCATACATTTTTTTCTAACAACTCGATTTATATAAACCTACAAGAACATACCTTCGTAATAGTTTGCGCTGTCGTCTTGGAAGTGGTGATGTTTCATGGCGGCATCAGGTAAGTCAGAACCAGGACGATGCAACTGCGGTATAAGTGATAGCCAGAGTGACATTTTGTGACCGCGGTAGTGACTTCTCATCTCAGATTTGCTGCCTGAGAACCAAATAAGAGAAACAAATTAAAATAAATGAGGCCAACTTATTTGAAGTTTCAAAACAGAGAGGTAATAAATAACTCGCAAAACTTTTAAATTAATATCCGTACAATTAACAGAAAAAGTTAAATCTTAATGCAAACAGAAAGAGTAAAGAATCTGTAAATATTTTCGCTTCTGCAACCAACTAAAAACAATCCGATTCAAATAAAACATCAAAGACAATTGTTCCATTGTTCATTGAATCGTGTGTTATATATATCTGGTAAAAACCAGACGCATAATTACTTATATATAAATAAATATACTAAGGTCTACTTATTATGCCTAAATAACTCTTACTAAATAACCATATATGTATTAAAAACATACCTATTTCCATATATAATTGGTTGATGGTGTCATAGGTGTCCCAGTAGGGCGTCTGGTCGGCCTCGAGAGGCGGCGTCTCCCCCATCACTGGGCTGGGCGGTGGAGTTGCAGACGGATCGTTCGGATTACTGTCATGTAAATCATGTCTTTGTAATAAATCACGAGTATTTTTTAAAAAGTTTAAAAATAAATATTAATTAACAAAATAATTGTCATGCAAATTGTGGCCTCCAATTAAAATATTTAAAAATGTTCGATATAACCACATGCATTCAATCAATTCATTTATACGAGTTAATGTTAAAAGACGGTCTAATATTAACATCAACAAGAACTCAATATAAGACTTACTAAATATTGCTTCAAAAATGTAAATAATTCAATAATATAGTTTCCATTTTTAAAAGACATACCGTTTTTTTAAAAGATTAAACGTATTAACATTCGTATTAATGTACATGCTGCTTTGAACGTTACGCAAATAGAGTAAAACTCAATGGTATTGATATCAACCGAGATATAAATATTTCTTCATATAAATATATTTTTAATTTAAATTCTTCCCACCCTATCCGCCCAGGTTCATAATGGATTATTTAAATTACTGTCGCAGCTTCTCGTTAAATAAATGGACGTGTTTTATCTTACGCTGTTAATTAATATATCCTTTTTGTAACGTTTAAGTAATATTTTTTTCTATATTAATAATACTTACTTTTTAATATTCATAAAAACTTATAAAGAAACAACTTATAAATTAATCTGTAACAGACAATGCAGCTTTATCAAATAATCTCACCCATATTTGACGAAATTAGCAAGGTAGTGCATGCACAGCTTGGAGACCCTTTGTTCAAGTTGCGTAAAATTCTGCTGATGATGCGTCATTGATAATGGGATCCCGAAGAAATAGGGCAAGTCCTCACCGTGGACGGACCCCGGCCGCTGTTTACACACGTTGAGTTATTAAAAAAAACAATTTGAAAATAATAAACAGTTTAAAAAATTTTGCTAATGCTAGCAAAATTTTCAGACAGTAAATATAAAAGGAATCCCATCAGCATATCCAGGTCCTAGTGCAAAGCACAGCCTCCTTTATGATTGCTAAACGAATATCGAGCTAAACCTAACCTTTGCACAACTTATGGCTGGCGGGATACATATAGAAATATAATATTTATATAATTAAATAAATTAAATAATATTAAATAAACAAAATTCATTTAAAAATAACAATCATATAATTATATCCCTTAGCTTTCGTCAACATAGTAAGTACTGTAATGAAATATCACGCAAGAAACCGTGAAATAGAAGTTTCTCAGTTCAGTGAATGTAATTTAGTTTATATTACTGTTAAGGTTTTAAATAAACATTAATTAACAAGTAACAGTTCTAACAGAAAAAAGTATTTTGTACAATATTATGTAATGCAAGACAGAAGTGTGTCAATATTATAAAATAACAAAATATAAGAACAAAATAAAGTTATTTGGGTAAGTGTTTGTAAGACATATAAGAGGCTGAGAATAATTCAAATTTCTGCACGAAAAGAAAACAGCTCGAAAAGTATTTAAGCACACATTATTAAGTATAATCTCTCATGGCCGTAATTTTACTCAGTGAGCTCCACCTAGCCAGCTATTTCACTAAAACCTCTTATATTCACATTTACGGTAAATAGCCTCCACGCGAACCACACGTGCCTAAACCTATTTTATTCAGAAAAGCTGAAGCTTCATTTTGAATTCCCGATGTTATATTGTAACAATGCTGCCTGTTTACTTTTATATAATATTATCGAGGCTTTTTTTATAGAAGACATACGAAATTGTATTATAAATACGTATATATACGAGCTGATGAAAGGTAAATACTGTTATATCTATATTCTAAATCCTGTTGATTTTTTATAAAATACTATTATTATTTATTGAATAAGATAGCTAGAAAATCTTTTATTTAAATTTAATTAGGTTTTTATGTTGAAGACATTTCTAGTTTGAGGTCATGTTAATAGGGCATGTATAATTATAAAAAATATATATGGTTATTGAATTAAAATCTTAGCAATATATTTATATTTACATTTCGTGAACTATAATGACTGTTGTTTATATATTTACCCGACTGTGTTAACGTTAATGGTATAATTGGCCTGCCCAGTTCACGCCTCGGATCCGCCATGTTTCGAGCTTTGAGTAAAATACTTCGAATGGGTTCGTAACTAGCTTCGACACAATTGACGTGAATACAGCCGGATAGTATAAAATAAAGTATTTATATATATAATTTGAATTGTTTTTTTCTTATATTATTCCAAGATAAAAAAGGTCATGAAACACCGCCAGCGGTTCGATATAATTTAGCTCACCTGTGGGTAGTCTTTATCTTGAGACAGATGATGAAAATGCGTGAAGTATGTTACTCCGCCACGCAGAGCGTGAAGGTACCCTAGTCTGATTAAAGGAGCCGCCGTCCGACCGTCGCTGAGAACCTTTGACAAAATAATTAACGAACGATCAGTGCTGTACTATTCAACATAGCTAATATAATATACTCTTACATAATTAATAAACGTTAATATAAAATGAATACTAATGATTTTTAAAGTTCAGAAATACTATTGTCGTTATATAACGTCTCTGTTGTAACTATGTAACTGGGTGTTATATTTGGTAAATCAGCTCAAACATCAGTCACGCCGGCGGTACCCGAGGAAAATAACAATTTGTTATCAGGTATGGTATGTCCCAGGTATATTACCTTAATTTAATTTAATATGTATGGAAATAAATGTCCAATTACAAGCCATTGGTCTAAATAGGGGTAAATTAAGTAAAAGGTCGACCTAACGACCGAGCACGTGTATTTGTTTCCGGATTCAATTTCCGAAATGGATACAACATTACGATAAGGTTCTGATATTATATATACAGTAAGTACTAAATGAATGCTCTGAAAGTACATTTAATTTTATAACGTACTCGTATAATGATTTCCATGACACATTCAAATGAAAGTATCTATTTATAATAAAATAACGAATCATTATAAAACTAATATTATTTCAGATAACTCTTAAAATTAGGGGATATATTTTAATTCTGTAAACGTTTTCAAACTATTCAGCTTTGCAGAATTCTTGTTAACTTGTCATAGACTATATTGTTGTATTTAATTCAATATTGAATGAACTCGAGTTAATGTTGACTGGAAACTGATCCAGTTATAAAATAATAAGAGAAAATAATGTTTTTATTTTCATTTTTTTCTGTTTTAATTATGTTATATATGGCATGACAGAATCTTTTAATTTCTTTTAATATTTTAATAAATAATAAGCAGCATTTTACTCTTGTTTCTAGTTATTAAAAGCCACATTCTTAAAACGAATTTAATAAATAAAAAAGCATCAGTATTAATTATTATGTTGACGGCGTTTCGTGTTTTATTCAACAACTTTTCTAAGAAAACCTTTTAGGTGGCCGGCCATCTTTATTGAAGGTACACGAGCGTCGTTAGTTGCCTTTGTAAATCACGATCGGTGAGTTGCCAAACCGCTTGAGGCTTATATTAAGACCGTCTACGATACTGGACTGATTGCTTGGACAAGGAGAGGTACCTGAAAAGCCTTCAATATATCTAGACTACAGCTTGACTTTTAGAGTAACCTGTTCAACTAGTTTGGTAAGATCAACTTTATGTTGCCAAACTAAATGATCGGGTATTATTTTTTGGTATTTATATACCATACATCTTATTTCTAGCTAAATGTGATAAATGTTATTAAATTTTGATATCTAGTTGTCTCTCTATATAAAAATATTTTTTTAAGAAGTTAGGAAGAGTCAGTTCATTAATCATTGCGCCGCCCAGGGTCACGTAGAGCGAATCGAGCTTTTCCTTACGCCCTTATCGCTACGAGAACAAAAGAGTGACCGTTAAAAATGGAGCACGTTGATATAAAAGGCGTGTTCCAACAGAATAAAGAAGACACGGAACAAATTGAAGAAGCGTGTTACTCATTTATCTCATGCCTAAGAATATCTTTTAACATTGTAGTTATTTGTAATATTACTTTATTTAAAATTGTATAATACTTGCAGTAATTGAGATTACTTTGAGAGAAATCCAATAATTTTAAATATCAGAATATAAAATAAATTCTGGTTGGCAGTATCAATTCTAATAAAATACCGAAATTATCAGTCTAAACTTGTATCATACACGATAGCAAAAATAAGTAAGAAATATACATTAATTAATAATAATTTAACTGTTTTGTTATTTTTTACACTATTATGCAGTATATTATAATAGTATTAATTCAACGTTACGTTCAAAGGATACGTTACGATCAATGTTACGTTCAAAAGATACGTGACGATCAATGTGACGTTCAAAGGATACGTTACGATCAATGTTACGTTCAAAAGATACGTGACGATCAATGTGACGTTCAAAGGATACGTTACGATCAATGTTACGTTTAAAGGATTTTTACTATGGAAATATGTAACGTCATTCGAATTGAGAGTGTTGTTCTTTCAATACCATTAAACAGAATGTACCTCTAGCGTAGCGTCTCGTACACTGAGCGGATTCTGCACCGGTTTGTCCCAGTCGGTGTATTCATTCTTTAGGGTGGAATAAATCTCGTTGAGGTGGTAGTAGTAGGCGTTGCGGACGAAGGTGCGCAGAATGCGGTCCCGACGACTCTCGTTGAAGCCAAACTCTAAGTCTTGAGCATTAAATTCCAAGTAAGACTCTGCAAGTAATGGCATGTCATTCATTCATTTGCATTAATTTATGAGCCGCCTCAACGGTATTCCTATTTAATTAAAAATTAGGATGGCTTTTACATTTTGCCTTGTTTTCTTGCTTTCTTCATTATCATTTTGATTATATAAATATTTGAATTCTCTTGTGTTTCTACTAGTAATTTTTATTACGTTAATAGTTTATTTTTTCATTAAATTTCAAAATAAGAACTGTACTCTCTAGGTAGACAAATAATCGAAATCAGCTATAGAAAAAATGATCTTTCCGAATAATACGACTCACCTGTTGTGGTGAGGCCGAACAGTAATTCCCTGTGAGGGAAGTCGGCAAGTTCGTGGCCCGCCGCCGCCGCCACGGCCGCCGCGCCCGCGCCCGCACGCGCCCCGTCCGACGGCGGCGGAGCCTTCACACAACAATACCGTCTTAATCTATAACCCTTACCGGATAGAAGTTATGAAAATACAACAACTTTCATCTTTAAAAGAGTTTCATGAGATAGCATCGTAAAAATCTTGTTGAGGTCGTTAATTCTGCTTTTAATTTATGACAACCTTTAAAAGTGGGTACTTAATTTTAAAGTCTGATAAACTAAGTGAAGTGATTTTAAAAGTCCTTATTTACTAGTTGATATTGCAATTTTCTTATGGAATCTATTTACATAATAAATACATTATAATACCTTCTCCTGGTGTTCTTTTATTTATATTTTTATTGCACCGTTTATTAATGTACTTAAAAGATTTGAAATTTAGAAAACTATAGACTATCACATTTTGTTTAAAGCTGAATGCACTCCCAAGATAAAGATATATTGACACTGAAACTACAATTTATCTAACTAAACTAGCGGTTAGAATTATTTACTGTCGAGTCGTGTATCGATCCTGTCACTTGGAAACTTACGGAAGATGGAAATACAATAACGGTGCCATCAACAAATGGAGCAAAACCAGGTAGGAACCGCGGTGGATCAAGTCGAACAGCGAGCAACTCGGATAGCGGCTTGTTACGCAGGCACGGTGCCAGGTCGTCCTCCAACAAATCTCCGTGGCAGCCAGTCTGCTCTGCTACCTAATATACATAAAAGCCAACGTTCCATTACTTGGCAGTATAAAGAGAACAATACTACATTAGTTGTAAGTGTCAGTAAGTTATTAAAACGGTAAGTAAGTCGGAAAGTGTTAAGCATATGTAGACTTATTGTCCGGATTCGAAAGCAGAAATTACAAAGAAAATGTAACTAGGTTAAATTACCTATTTTGCTACATCTAACACTTAATATGCTTTTAATGTAGCGCTGTGTACCTTTCTTTTTATCGTGAGCGGCTCCCTCTGTAACGCCCATGAACTGAGCCCCGACCCGCTTAACAAGATGACGCGCTTCAGTAGTTCTGAAACAGATAACCTAATTTAATTTTGTTATTTCCGAGGGATCAACTTGCTAATAAAATTTACCGACAGAGAAACATAATTAAGAATTAATTCTCTCCAAACATACTAAAGGATGTTATTTTATTAAAATCTTTAATTTATTTTTATTTTTAGATTTAATTAATTAGCAAAGTTTGCTGTAACCCTCTCGTGCATGCGACCGGTATAATTACATTAAGTGACGAAGGATCTCAACTGGGTTCTGACACGAAAGTATAATGAAATCTGCCGTAGGTTTAATTACAAACAATGGGCGGCCCATGCATCATCCGTGAATGGTGCTATTTGTGGAGACTGGGGTCTCCGCCACAGCGATAACAGAAACGAAAGCACGCAATTTTATTTCAGTTTACTCTTTTATCACACAAATCGCTACGAAATTTAAATTAAGTCTTTTTGTTTCATGGAACATCCAAGCTTTTTAAGATTTTTTTTACTTTGTTTTGCTTTTTATATAAAAATACCAAAAAAGACAAACCTCTGGCAACTGGAGAAACAGCAAGGAAATTGGCGAGTGCCGCTCCAGTACCATGTCCCATCAGGGTAACCTGCTCAGGATTGCCACCAAAAGCTGGAAGGTTTTCCCGTAACCAATGTAATCCCGCTACGAGATCCATTAGTCCGAAATTACCCTGCGCAGATCCCTTAGCTCCAGTCTTAAGAAAACCTTGTAATAAAAATCAAATAATATAATATGTATATTTATACATTATATTTGTTTATAATAAGTTAATAATATAATCAAAAACATATTAAGAAAAATATTTATAAGGAATGTTTATTAAGCAATATTTTTGATGTAATTTAAATCATTTAAGTTAACACGTAATTGATGGCTTGTATGTTGACATATTACATCGTGTGCGGATAATTCGCACCAAATGCGTCAATTTGTGGCCGACATCGTCCACCCATTACGTCACGCCCAGGGATCAGTTATCTCGGACTATCTGACGTCCTATTTCCATATTAATTAATGATTTTGGTCGACGATACGTCCACTTATTATTATTTTATTTCTAGTAAGTATCCTATACTATACATTTACTTGTCATTTCTTTACATTGTATGTGATATGTCAAATATTACAAACTTATTCAAAAATCAATGATATAACACCAATTTGCTAAAAAAAAATTAATATACACAGAAATTGTTATTGTAAAATTGTGTTAAATATTTCAGTTCAACTCAATAATACAAGAATTTTATGAAAGAATATATTTTTCTTACCTAACACACCCAATCTAAAGTTAATAGTAACTACAATGATATTTCCGTGCGCCGCCAGTGTCGTGCCGTCATATGCGTTACCGGAACTCCACTCGTAAGACTCTCCGTGCACGAACACGACGCAAGGCAGGCCGCTGCCCTCGCTCATCCCCTCTATACCTGCATATTTTAAATATCTAAGCAACTTTGTACTCTAATGAGCGCCTTATTAAACGACAATTTCTTTGAGACTTAGTCTGCAATTAAAGGGTACGTAATTATGAGCTCAAGAATATTATAGTAATGCCTAGGTTTCTATATTACTTAAGTACTTACATAAGCCTACCATAAGATATGTTTATTATTATAAACGTATGTAATTTTGCCTTTATTGCTTTATAACAGACAAACATATAAATTGACATTAAATTCACGTGCCTTAGCAAAATTTATAGCCGACATTTTTGAGTGAAAAACGCAAATATTTGTTAACCAGATATGATATAAGGATCAAATGGATTGACACGAAAAATATACTTTTTTTTATAAAAATACAAACCGTTTTTCGGTAACGCATAAAATCTATCAAACAATTTGATTTCCGTGATATAATACAAATACTTCCGATACATATATTTCTTTTATTTATACAAAAGAACCAAATCGACAATTCACACTGCAGTAAGATATTTCATTTAAAATGCTGTTAAATGAAATCGAAAAGAAATTAATTCAAGTGAGATTTAGTATAACTTTTATATTACTAGTGTATTGAATAAAAATAAATAATTTGTTAACTTGAATATTTAAAGGACTTACATAAAGAAAAATTACATAAATTAGATAAAATAAAAACAAGATTTGTACATCACTTAGTATTTACAATATTCTCTAAAATAAAAATACACAAACTTTAGAATTCTCTTATTTTAATTAAAAAATAGCTAAGAAATATAAGAAATAAAAGGCTTCAGTTTCCAGTTGCATGTAATGTTGACAAGTCGTTTCAGAACGCCTTAGCCTCACTTCCGCACTGCTTGCAGGGGCAACACACTGCAATGCACTACGGAATTGAGGCCTCGACACTCTTCGGAGCTCCCGTTTACTACTCGTTTTCTATGCATCTTGATCCAACCGTGTTCGTATACTTATTCAGAAAATAATATTAATTAAACTAGACAAATAAATATAAATAATTGCTTATTAACTATGTTATGATATCTTAATATTACGTTATTAAAAATAATAAGCAAATTTAATACATTACAAATATTTACTGATTGCTAACATTATTTAAATTAACTTTAAAAACAACAACATGTAAAACATGCTTAACTTAATAAGGCTAAAGCAAAAAGCGCTACCATTTCACAAATTGCTTTTATCTCCTTAAGTAATGTTCCTCTCTAATACGTCTATTACTGTAAGAGGCAGAAAAAACTCAATCGCCTTTCTATCTGAAGCTCGGAGGTTAAAGGTTATTAGATAGAACAATCATTGACCTAGCAGCCCAGAGCACCGAGAACTACACCGTGCAGCAGAAACTCAGATATAATGAGAACAGCTTCATTAATATAAAATGTGTTAGGACTTTTAACGATAGCTACATTTAAATTTTTAATAAGACGTACTGCGTATTCATATTATTATTTTCATTTCAAACCTAACTTGGTCTTCTATACTACCTACAATGTTTTTGTATCTCGATGAAGATATGAAAGTGTATGATTTTTCCGACATTTATGAAAACTGTATATAATTGTATTTTAAGTAATGATCACACAATTTTGCATCTTTAGATTAATGTCTATGATTTCGCTGCACTGACTCCAATCATTCACCTACGTACAAACTCGTACTAATGTACGTTGTTAACGTTCTTCGTTACGATCGTATGTCAAGATTACACGCAATTTGTTCCCGTCTCTCAGATGACAATATCGTTAATAGTACAATTACATCTTCATTTTAGTTCATTAATATAATTCAGGTTCATCAAAGGATATTAAAACATTGCAATATTATTTATTTTTATTTACTAAACATTTTAATACATCGCTTATACTATTGTTATCGTGAATATTTAAAAAGCGGCTTATTTAACGGACAGTAAATGTTGCGGTGAAATGCTTTGAATTAATGATGAATGCTGGATAAAGGGCAACGAGAATTCGCTCCGAATACCGCCCTAACAGAAACAGCTCCATTACGATATGATTGTTTCATTATAACCGTACTCTCATCATATAAAATTCAACGACTCGGTTGCCTCAACTGTTTAATTTCATTGTAAACGAATGGAAAACGATTTCAATAAGTGTTTTAAATTGTTTAAGAAAGACTCCTTCAATTATTTTCTTAATAGAATAAGTAATGATGTTTATCTTAAGTTTTGTGAAAAACGAATATTATCTTTGCTATTCGTTTCTAACAACGAATTGAATTTGTTATTCGTTTCAAAGAAACGAATAACAAAGGTGATAATCAAACTAATTCTAACAATCAAAAGAAAATCTAACTAAAATATAATTGAATGACATTTTATTTTATACGTATTAATTATATGAAAAATAATAAGCTCAAGCACTGTAATACATAAATGTACATACGTGATACTTATTTGTGTACAGTGCGGAATATATGAAAGGATAATTTTGGAATAGGTTTCTAATAAGCAATTTTGTGAATTTCCAATGAAGCTATTTCTAGGAAATATGAGTTGCATCGAATAGTTAATACGTAAATGAGAACAGATAACACGCACTCCTGATGAAAGGTTATACCACTTTTGAAATTAAATATTAAGCTTTTGCAGTTTAATATTTTGTAGCTACGAGTTAAGTAAAGAGCTTAGAGAGTTTTAGGAGAGATTTTGGTATTGATATTTGTTATAATATATCTTAAATTGAGGTGAAATCTGTAGTCGAGTTGTAGAATATTTGTGAAATTTGTGAAAGCTTGTAAATAATAATTAATCTATTCTCTCTCTGGCTTAGCAATGAATATACTCTATAACATAATTCCTATTTTGCACCTCTATGTGATTGTAGAGTATAATTGAGGTGTTTCTAGTCCTCTGATGTTTTGTAGACTCAAAGAAATCGTAAGCATATGTGTAGAATAAATGAAATCAATATCTCGATAAAGATTATTCTATAGAATCTCAGCTGAAATATGAAATATTATTAACTAACCAATAACAGGTACGTAGAGATTAACGTAAAGGCAGTCTTCGCTTTGGTTGACGAGCATGGGAAGCAATCGCTCGAGCTGTCGAATGCGCGCCCTAGGATGCAACAGCAGCGCCTCCTCGCGCGGCGCGGCAGCTGGGGGCAGCTGAGGACACGCCGGCCCCGCGGCGTCTGCCAGACGCGTCGTACGCCACTGCGATGGCGTCACAGGCGGCATGTATCTGCCATATTTTACTACTAAGTGTGGACTTACGCATTTAATTATCGTTACATATAAACATTTTAATTTGATATTTGGCTTAAAAGTTTAAATCATCAAATATATTTTAATAACAATTCATCGTCACTTAAAGATTAGCCCGATTGCCTGATTATATATATTCAGAGAAATTTCCGACTCTCTACCTGAGACTTCCGAGCGGCGGTGTCGCGTAAGGTACGCCAAGGTATGCTTCCACTTGTGGATGCGAGTGGACCACGATACCACGCAGTGGACCGTACTTGGTGCGGATAACACGCGTGCTGTACTTGTGCGTAGAGAGCGCAGCAACGCAACAGAGGAGCCACGCGTAGAGCGCGGCGTGCTCCGCGCGCATCACGCGCAAGGCGCGCGAGTTGGGGCGGGCGCGGGCGAGGCGCCGCCGGCTACGCGCGCTCTCCCGCGCATCACGCGGCCCGCCCGTGCCACTCTCCGCACGCACACAGCCCGATGCCTCGCCAACTCATCTTGATACACTTTTTTGCCGCGCTCGCCGCCACTGTCACGCATTTCAACAACATTACCATTTATTATGATTTTACCATCCAATATAAATTTCTCATTCTATGGAATTATCATTCTACTAATAGTTTCAGTATAATATTGTATATAATATTTGTCTTCATTATTATAAGCAATGGAATAGAATTTTATTATAATCTTCTTGTTATTTTTTAGAGTAGTTCTATGAAGTATTGGCCTATTAACCTTATATATTTTTTCCATATTTACTTTGGTTTGGTATTTTTTTTTACTCTTTTTGTATCATTCTATCGGAGATACTAAGATGCCTAATTTTAGTATTTCTTATCATGTCTCATTGTCTTTAAGTAGTTAGCTGTACTTTTAGATTTTCAATATAGAGATTAATGCACCTAGCGTATGATGTTTTGACATAAACTATTTTTAAAATAAATTGCCCTAAATTAAGAATTTAATTACAAAACTTTTAATCCAATTATAGTTTATTGTTATATAACTAATATTATTTAATATTAGTTCCAAAACTGTTTTATTTGCTTTCTTTATTTAACGTTTTTTTAATATTATAGTTTTAGCTCGTTTCTGATTTTTTAAATTACGATCCAGTGTTTAAGAAGGTTGTTTTTAAACATAAAAATAATTACTGAGATATATTTATAAAGATACAAAACGGCTATTTTGGGTTATATTTATGAATAAATAATATTATGGACCTGATTGTTTTCCTTGAGTTGTAGCTAACCGAAAATATATAGAAATCATAAGTCAGAAGGTCGCGCGGAGCTCATAAATAAAGAAAGCTCAAGTCTTTCTGGAACAAAGAAGTATTGTATTGTAACATTGAATGTACGAAGAAAGCAAGGAGATGTCAATTAGTTTCTGGGAAGAGTTATTTGCTTAGTATTGTTACTATTTTTGTAGAAGCTTGTATACCTCAAGCCAGTTTAACTTATTAAAAACTAGTTTAACCCAACATCTGGCCCCGCGCTATGACTACAAATAAAGAGAGAATAATATAAGGCAGAATTTCACCAACTTGGGAGTTGATATAGAAAAAATAGAATTCCATCATACACGATTTACAAGTAAATGTAAAAGCTTGTACTGTACTTAAACACCGAGATAGCTCTTCGGTGATAATTGTTTTTCGATTCGTCACGTATTCTATTTTATTTAACTTAAATAGTAAATTAATGTTTATCTTATTAAATTTCATCTTCACCCGTTCAGTAGTTCTTGTGTGAAAGAGTCCAACCACCATACAAATATATGTCTATTTATTCGTCCATCTATCGTCACAAACTTCCACCATTTCATTAGTAGTAGAATGAAACCATGTTAAAAAACGTACTAAGATTTGAAATAATTGTTTAGGTATAAACCAAAATGTTATAAACATACAGTCACTCAGCCATTGAGCTATTAGTAATTTCATCTGTTTTCATCAGAATGTCAACTGTCAAATGCCAAATTATCTAATTACTACCTCAATGATTACTTATTATATGTATTTTATAGTTTATTAAACATATATTTTTTAATTTCCATTATAAATCAATTTAAATACTCAAAGAATTCATATATGGGGCCAAAAAAGTATATAATTACGTATAAAAATAAAAAAAAAATTAATGTAATAGTACGAGTATATATAATAATATACTTTCATACTATATCAGTATTGTATAAGTTGTATGTTAGTATGTCTCACTGGACAGGTTTTATGCAAAAACCATTATATTTATTTAAAAGTCTAATAATTAGAATTTTTATTCACATTTATATAATTAATCAATTATTCATCTTTAAATAAGATTACTCACCCGAGTCATGGTTTCACAGCAGTGTCACCATACATACACAAAATAACCATTGGTTAACCTGTAACAAACGAAAATATTTGTCAGAAACATAAATGTCACACATAGCACAATTTTAAATCAACTTATTTTATCAAACAATCCCGGCACTGGAAACATCGTCTCAGTTTTAAACAATATTTACCAGTTACTTTACAAGACGTGAGAGATTGGCGGTCTGTCTATCTAGGCAATTTATGAAATGTAGTTCTCAGAATAGTCTTGTCTCTAAATGTTTATGTCTTATACGTCATACAAGAGAAATAACTGAAATGCAAGTTTATAACAAAATATTGTATTATTGTCTAAATTCATACGAACTTAAAAAATTATCAACTCGTGATTTTTGGAGAATCTAATTACAGGTATATATATAGTACCTGCATACAGTTTATTTACTGGATTTAAAAAATACTAAACATATAAACTTAATATTACTGTATGAATTAGTAAATTTGCTTATAACTCTCATTATATAAGGCTCAGTGACATTTCCAATTCAGCTAAATTGAATAATTTTTGATGGCATAGCCATTTTGGTAAAACTGTTCGTCTTATTTGCATTAAGCTGGCGCTTCAAGTTGGTATACTATATTTCTGTATATAGATATATATTGATCTTAGATAGTTATGGTTTTAAAAAACTAAACTTTGCCTATATTATTCATGAATAACATAAAATATATTTCAATAGCAAACCTTTATTATATTGCAATCTAATACTGTAAAATTTAAAAACGTTTTCTAAGCCCAGCTACATTATAATACAATATACAAATGAAGTCCACGCGTACATCGCTCTGTTAATCGTGATGAAATTAAATCGTCTGCTCAAGTGACTAGTAATTAAAACTGGAACCGCAATTAGGACTAAGAATTGCGAAAGTGTTTCAGTGTCTAAAAGGAAACTTTATGTATAGATACCATTATATAAATTTACTGAACACAGAATGATTACGGTTAGCGAACGTTTATCTTATCGTTCTTATCGATTTATCTTATCTTGTAATGTAACGGTTTTTTGTATATTCCAGCCCTTTGAGTACAAAGTCAAAGACACTATAGAAATAAAAGAAAAATATTGTCTGATTGAATATTTGCATATATATTGCAAATTTGTTCAATATATTTGACATATCGAGTAAACAAGGTCGATATAATTTATTTGATCTTTCGTATAGATTAAATTCAACAACCACACATAAGAGTAAAAGCTAAAAAAAGTATTGTAATGCAAATGTTGAGAAATAATAGCAAACTTAAAAATATAGTATTAACTCACAAGTTAAAAGTAACTATAGACATAAATATATTTTTTCTCTTTTTAATTATAATTAAAAACACATATATATTAATAATAAATAACATTATATAATTTACACACCATTTTCTTTAAAAAAAGATGCCAATTAAAAAGGGTTTTAATTTTCTCTTTTAATAACACCTTATTAATTTGCAGAAATAATTTTCACGGGGACCCTCATTTTATTGCACGACCCTTTTAATTTGCTCATATAAATACAAAAAAAAAAACGAAAGAACTTTCACATTTCAAGGTAAAATTATAATATTTGTTTAGACTCATATTAATCTTAATATCCCTAGTGAAACTTATAAAAAAATACGAATATTCAAGTATATTTAAAATAAGCTTATATAACTCAATATGCAACTTTTAATAGCCGTCACTGACGTACCAAGGCCCGTGTAGCAAAATGCGGCACGACGACAAAGATTGTGCGTGTCACGCTAGTGATTGATTTCCAAGCGTCCTCTCTGTTAGCCGCTTGCGTAACCAAATAAGCTCGTAAATACCAATAAAATTAATATTCCATTTTTTTTTAAGTCTCGAAAAACAAAATTGAAATATTTTTGGATTTTGTTCTTAATTTTCCGACAATGTGAGCAGAAGCCTTCTTAAAGATCAAGGACTCCTGAAATTACTTAAGTACTTTCTTTTAAGAAATTCACGGAGAATACAGGCTTAAAAGTGTTTAAGTAACTTGGTATACCCCTGTAAATTATATATATATACGTCTTTCAAGGGATTTTCCAATATTTGCCTTCAATATACGGTTAACTTGTAATCTTTTTCGGGTTGATTGAGCCCGCCGTGTCACGTCAGACTCAAGATAACACGTCGATTACGGATCCTATGGGCCATGGCGCCTGCAGTTGTGATCCATCACTTGGCTTTTGAACCACTTACATACACATTGCACAACTTTAATATTTTATGCGCATAAATCGAACGGATGTTGCACGCTCTAAAGGTCTGGATGCTGGAACAAATTGCGGTTGTCTATTCATTATGCGCACCGTTATTCAATGTGGATAAAAATCTTTCTTGTAGAATATGCTTTTTAGTAGATAATTTTTTAATTTTAAAAAAAGTATGGTTTATTGTCTCATTCTTAATATTAAAGTTAGGAACGTTGTGGCGTTACATGCAAGTTGGATTATATAACTCCTGTTATTCAACGAGCAGGTGTTTGTAAAGTGTTCATTAATTACGAAGCAACTGAAATTTGTTTCAAGTTACGTAATTGATAAATACCAAAAGACTTGTTACACCGCGTCAATTTCATTAAAAGGAAAAGCGTCCCCATGAGGTAAATAATTTATTTAATTTGTACAAAACTATGAAAGAGTCAAAGAACATTATTATATACTCTCTAACAAAATACAAATTAAGTGAATAGTTTTTCTGTTTTAAATTTATAGAGACTGTGTCATTTAAATTATTATTATTATTCGTATTTCCTCCTGAGTAGTCTTAACAACGTTTTACAAGGACAACACTTCTCTTTGTCTATTGAACATAATTAATAACTTATATTATAAAGGTGTTCCATTTAACTTTAATTGTACTTTACCACGGATTGTAGTAACTGTATACCATCAAATAGATCACTCCTTTGTTTTTTATTTTATTAAATTAAAGAAAGATTAAAAAACCAAAACAACTAAACAAAGCATTAATTTAATTAAATAGTTGTTCAGAATTTTTATACCAATAAAAGCAAAAAAAATATACTTTTAATTAAACAGAGCTTTTAGGTTGGTTAGGTTGTTACAGGCTGTATTTTTATGCCTGAGGTGTCTCTAATTTTTTATGTAATATTGACTTTGAAAACGCTTAATTTATAAATTAATTCTATTCATGAAATAAACTCAACAAAATTTTGTAAACATACAGTAGCATAAGTAAAATTCAAAATAAAAATCAAAGGACATCCCGTTTCTGGATAAAATGTCGCCATATATGTAATGTAAAAGGGGAATGTAGCGGTTAGCCAGCGGCTGGCCGAGTGGCGAATTGGCTACATCAATCACAGCAGTCCGCCACAGAGGTTTAATGGCTATCACCACCCTTCAGTTCTTATTCTCTTTACTAATTACACGAATGCCTATTGAATTACCGACTCCATTATATAATTTCGTTGTTGCCTTTAATACCCTGGTGTACGTGCGAACAAATTTAGTGATCTGAGTGAAAACATTACACGAGCATTGGGCGGTAAATTTAGAGCAAACATTTATGTGTTAGCCTTCACAGAAATATTGATTTAGTGAAGTAGTTAAATCACTTTATATTTAAACCGAGTAACTATTTTAAATACGGTCGCAATTTCCGACATTTCTATCCAAAAAGTATATGTTTATAAAGTTTTTCTGCAATCCAGATACCAAAAGTCTTTCGTAAAGTTATCAAATATCTGTCCAATTAAAAGACAATTTCCGACCATTTCTAATTTGTAAGTAGGGCAAGGTGTAATTAATAAAATGGGTCTCATAATTAATATTACTTATTTGACCAATGAGTCATGATTTTTTCATCTTGTTGAATATTTATTTTATAAATATTATATAAAATATCAAAATAGAAAGATGTAACGGTTTGAATAGGAAACACTTTTCTTAATTAAGCAATAATTAAAATGAAACTCAACGACCAGATATATATTTCGCTCCTTTTCATCTAAACAAATAATTTAAATGAAAAAATAACTCAGTAACTACTATTATAACTTTTCAGGCGTTGTCTTCAGAAGATTGTATTTTAATTGGATTTAAAAATAACTCTTAAACAAACTGAGCATCGCAATTTTACCTTAGAAAAGTTATATAAAATAAATATTATTATTTAAAATATCATGACATGTACATTAATATTCATTTCAATCTTAATATTTTTTATCAGTTTTATAAGAACAGTAATACTACATTAATAAATACGAATATTTAGTATCATCGATAAATACGGTTTTATGAAATTACCAAATAAAAATAAACGCTTTTGCCTAACTATAGCCTTAAAATATAAAAAAGTAATCAGATAAAGTAATAGAAGCTTTTGCATAGAGAATTCTCATAAAATTGTATTCCATCTCCGAGATTCGTTTTAACTGTCGACGTCTAACCGTTCCCTGTGATAAGATGCCTCGAAGCGAACGGACGTACTCGTATAACACGTAGTGGTTACGACTAATGGAATATTAATGAAGGAGACAATAATAACTTAGAAACTTTAACTCTCCGTTATTACATAGTTAAAAAGTGTTTATTACTATATACTAGAAAAATAAACAGGGCACCGTTTTTTTAATACTAAATATAGTAAATGAAATATAAATAATTGATTATAAAGATCGTTTCAGTGGTATAAAGATATAATATACAAAAATAAAAACTATAAATAATATATTTATATCGTAAAACTGTGGCAATAAATGTTAAATCTTATATACATACAAAGTCATTCCAGGCGTTGGCCCAATTGCCGTATCCTTGTTAAGCCTCTTTAGTCTTGTTCTCCCTCCAAGTAAAATTGGCTACCCCTACTTAATCTCATCTTCAAGTTTAATGTTCAACATAATTAAAGTTATAAATTTATAATCACTTCATAATGATAAGCAGTTATATATCAGCTTAGTTAATGGTTAGTTAAGTATTTACAGCGCTCATATTATTTATAACTCTTCTTTGAATTCATTTTATGTACATTGCTTGACTTACTTGAATAATATAAAGTGTTTCGTATTGATAATATAAAGTATATTATATTTCGAACCAATGAGGTAGAAACAATAATAAAATTTTGAAATTTTAAATCTAAACTAAGTTGTGTAAAGTAACATAACAGACTGTTATTTTATGTTAATATCTTTCATAAAATCATTGAACTTGTAATAAACGAAACATTTAAATGAATCTGTAATATAGCCATTAATAATCAAACCATTTTTCATAACAAAAACAAAGCTCTCCGTCCGATTCTCGCCGACATTAGGCGATCAGTCATTGGCAGACCATTAATCATCCTTTCTTTTATAGCATAACTTTTATTCGTTCATACCAAAATAAGCTATTTAATTCTTCCGCTGACTCGTGAAATTGAATAGAAATAGGAAAGTTAGATACGATTCAACGATCTACAAGGCCTATTTTACCTTGACAGCCACAACTAACTATCTAGGCCGATCTTATCCAGATTTCACTTATACAACATGTCTTGGATTTATTTCGCCAACAGTTTCAGTGGAAATAAAACGTGTGAAAAGAAATACATTCTTCTCAAGATAAAGGATGAAGGTCCTTTTTTACCATTACACAGATACATATGTGACAGTGCCTCATTGCAATGACACAACTGAGATCGTTAGAACGTTGGAACACTTTTTTTATGTACGAACTTAATAAAACACTGATTATTGTGTAACATAATAGCTTTACCATTTTTAACTCTATAAATTATAAATAAGGATGGATAATGACACAGCATCCCTGAATTAATATTAATTTCATAGACTAAAGACTAAAAGACTAGAGACTAAAAAACAGAAAGAGGCTAAATTAAAAAAATAGATTTTGTGTTAAGCAAGTGCCTATACATAGGCCGTAGATAATAATGAAAATAATCAGAGTAGTGTAAGGAATAAGAGTGGTGTTCTATATGAGTTGTCAGATGGAGTGGCTGGTCATGAGAGTCGTGAGGCTATTAGTGCTGGGTGAGTTTTCCTGCTGTAGTACCCTGTTCCGTTCGATAAACTAGATTATCTCGTCGACCCTACTCTCATCGCCACGTGCGTGCGCAATCTCCTCTAGTTTATAGGGTCTCAATATCTTATAGAAAGGAATCTTATGTACTTCTACTTTATAGGAATATTACAAAGTTTGTTTGTATATTATTAATCAAACTTTTTATAAAAAATAACATTATTTCCTATCTGGTTAGTTATATCGACATTTTGCATCTTAATACTCATACTAAATTAATTGTTTGACTTGAAATAAGCAAAAAAATCATTATAAATTGAAGCAAAGTCAACAAAATGATTAATCGAATTGCCTATTCGCAAGAGTAAACATTGTTTCGCGTTTATACAGAGTTGATGTGTTGTCAAACAATATAGCGAAGGTAAATCATCCCATATTATATTATCATGTACCTTTATTACTAACAGTAACCAACTTAAAGGGTTATTTAAGGTTCACAAGCAGGGCAAAAAATATATGTAGCTTTTTCTATTCAATGGCACAATATATTCATTAAGAAAATGAAACAGTCATTAATTAAGACTTAAATTTGAACAGATATTCGTAACTTTAATTGTTATTTACCTACAGATATGACACTTATGATTAAATCAAAAAACATTTATCAAAATTTAAACTAGTTGTACCTTTTAGAGCTATCAATATTATACATATAAGAATATATTAATCTTATATTATAAAGAAACTTTTTTCAGAAAGTCGAAATATTCCTGAGACACCGATAGAACGGGGGCACTAAGTCCGCAATACACATAAAATCAATTTAGCAAAGCCACTCTAAACCGTTCCGACCCTCACAAGGACACACAAACAAAAGAGCCGAATTTGGCTGGAATATGTATTTATCTGGATAATCGCCTACTCAGTTCAAAAAGGTGCGATTTGATTTTACGTGTGGAAAGGTAAGTGGTTCCATTTAAATAATACCTAATATATAACCGAGTAATTTATATTATTAAAATAAAGGCACATCAATTTCCAGATGTACCTTTTATGTTCAGCTTAACGCCCACTCAACAACACAATTATCGAACAAAAGTACTTCACGAACTGGAGGACAATTTCGGAGCTTATTTAGAAGTGCTCATTTAATTTATGGGCATTTTCAAACCATATTTTAAAAGAACTTTCCTGCTAAATCAACAAAGCCTATATTAAAATAATATTTTATTTATAATCATATTTCCCTAAAATATTGGAATATCTTGGAATTCTAAGAGAGGTCTTACTTAGAATTCCAAGATGAACTGAATCCCTCACATTATCTAAAATTTATGGTTACAATGTCGTAAAAAATCTATAATTCTTCCTCAAACCTCGGAAATGCGAGCTTGAATAATGGTTAAAATTAACAGCAGAGCGAGCATCAAGGGATGGAGACATTCAATGAATGGAAACAATAACCAGGTCTACCGATATCGCTCATATATTTTATAAAACTTTGAAAGTTTCATTACATCTTATTACTGTATAGGACAAAAATTTTTCGTTCATTCATATAAGTCAGAAATTACTTGCTTCTGATCTGATCTGTTGTAGATGAAGATAATTTTGGTTATAAATAAGTTATGGCATTTTAAATGGTTGCAAATGGTGCTCGAATAGTCCAACGTACAAAACAAAAACTTTCAAACGAAGTTTGTTCTAAGGGCTTAAATGTAGCAATAAGTTTTAAAATATATTTATATACTAATGTACAATTTTAAGTTCTCTAATATATTAGTATAATTCGTTTAATCATCGCCGACTTCTCTGCTTATTTAAGAATTGCAGTTTTTTATTTTGCAGTTTTTTTTTATTTTGTAGATAAGATTGTAATAGTTATAGTTCATATTTTAATATGATATATTTTGAGTTGCTTGACTTAAACAAATTTCATAAGTTAAATTATAGCTATAAACGAACGAATCCAAATATAAACTTTAATTTAGTCAGACGGGTCTAATTACAGTGGAACGTTTGAATGTAGCAACAAGGTAAAGATATTATTTCCTATGTTACCTATTTTATATAAGGTTTTCACCGTGAACAATCTAGCTAATCAGCTTTATTCGTTTCCTTCTGATAGAAAAACTATTACTTTCCAACTCGAAAGAGTAATAGAACATAATGAAGAAGCTCTCAAGGGCCGCTGTATCAATTTGTTTCAAAACTATAGAAGAACCCTTTCAATATTTTAAAGTGCTATAATGACAGTCCGTCTTAAAATATATTTGATATATTTTTAAATGGATTTATTATTTTGTAAACAAATCTTATCACCAATTTTTCATCCAGTTCAATTTGTCACCGTCAAAACTCTGAATTTCTGGTTGAAAACCGCTCTTGGCAAGCACGAACTCGTGTGGTGAATTCAAGTCCTGACACATTTTTTTATCTCTGAAATAACTGATGTTGCTATTTATAACGTATTTATAAAATGACTTCAAGTTTCGATAAAATAGGAAACCTTATTCAATTGGAATATTTTATACATTTATTAAGTTTCTCTGCCGTCTGTCGAGGGATGCACTCACACAACAAACTTGGACAACTATTCACCGCCTCATTATGCAAACGGTAACTTTGAACTTCAAAATTCTTCGTCCAAGCTCTAGAGGATCTTAAACTTTACACAAAATCTTTTATTCAGCGCCGGCTTAGAAAAAGTATTTTTCTGTCACATTTTCGAGAAATTAGACTGAAAGTTCTACGTGATATATATTTTTTTGAGAATAATATTTTCTTTACAATATAGATTTAGTTATTCTTAATTAGTATATGTTCATTTTTTTAAGATTTTTAATTGAAACAATTTGATGATTTAATTACTATTTATTTATTTAAAATTAAATATGACTGAATCGTTGTTTATATATTATCTTTACCTTTATATATCTTTACGTTCGGTTCATACGTTTCTTTTTTTTTGAATTTAATTACATTTTGTAACGAATAGACAAACCCAATGTTTTTATAAATCCATATATTTTATAACAGTACAACAACACAACACATTGAGTAATGGTGTCATGACGCTTTTCGTCGTAACGGTGAGAGGGCACTGACATGTTATATCGGGCCTTATTTGTGAACAGTTCTTTCAAACACATTCTGACACAAGACGATACCCATCCAGAACTATAAAATGTTACGGTCTTAAATGCGTTCTAAGTTATTCCGAATTCATTTTCTTAAACAATATTATTTTTACAACAACGTTTATTTTCATACGCTATCTTCTCACCGTTAATAGAATTTTACAGCGCAGATTTCCATCAGGGCAGATTTTCAATTAGAAAATAGCTTTCATCCCAAATAATTAATTCTAATCGGTTTGTATATAATTATCTATATGATAGTATTTTAGACTTAATTTAAATTTAAATTTAAAATCCAAATTAAAAAATGCTTTATTTGTGATAGTTATAAAGTATAAGTGATGTGATGATTAATTAACATCTGTGACATAATGCGTCATTATCTTTTTTTTTAAACGTCACACTCGTGAGACTTATAATATATTTTCGATAAGAAACAAAAAAAAGGCTGGCAATTTTATACCGCAAGTTGTATATGCCACGAGTTGTATAATTTTTCAGAGCGCTACGTCTAGTAATACCAGTAGTAGCTCTAACTAGTACAGAAAATCTATAAAACCATTTGTGTGTTGTCTTGTAAGGCGCCAGCACCTCTATCACCGCTCTGACACGATCGTGACGGAACAGTGACAGGTGTGTGTGTGTGTGTGTCTAATAATGAGTGTACGATACAATATGACGTGCTTCTGACGTATAACACACACTACGACACTGACAAACAGGAGTATATGTCTGCTTTTAGGGCATTTTAGTTAAATGATAATTATAAATTGGTTGAAAAAACTTGTTGTTATGGATAGTGTTTAATGCAAGATATAAGTTTTAATAAAGGTTGAGAACGATAGACCCAACATCTGTAACAACAATAATATTCTTTTTAAGTAAGCTAGAAAATTTAAGATATATTTCTGCGGCTTATGTCTTTGTCTTCTTTTATAAATCTCATAATTTTAACGCCTGAAAATTTCTGAAATACAAAAAGAAAATTTACTAAAAAAACGTCCGTACCTTTTGCAGTCTTGAAAATTCCTTCCCGCAGTGGAACTTGTTTTTTTTTATTAATCTTTTTGTTTTCTGTTGATTTTCGCAACAAGAAATTTATAGACACAGAAATCTCTCCAATTGCTTGGCTCTGACTAAATATTGAATTCATTCAGTGTGAATAAAGCCATAAAAATGAGTATAAAAGCGTTTTAATACTAACGAGGTCATACTTCGTTTTTATAAAATGTTCATCGCTAATTGGGTGACTTGTCAATACATAATTCGAACCACGTCCCGTTTTTTAATAAAAAATCACACAACGTCACAAATTTAACAAACAAAAAATAAACCAAAAACTAGCAATAGTATATATCTGTATATTAATAATTACCTTACTTACCTACCTTGGAATGCTTAAGACAGTTATTTTTCAATAGAGAAATATGGCACACAATTTAAGCGCCCATTTGTATGAGATGCTCCAAGCGGCGGTCGATACCGGTTGTAGGGAGCCATGATGCTGTGTTTATTTTAGAAATCTATTAGTAGCTTGAAATTTAGAAAAAGTGCCTACACTCAAATATATAATATGAGGTTATATTACATGACATACTGTATAATAGCGTTTATATATTTAGAAACTTATGTTTTGTTTGACATTTTTTATTTCAAATAGTATGAAGTAGCATGTATGAAAAGACAAATATTTCAAATAACATGTATGAAACGGCAGACAACTGACACGAGTAATCTAACATGTAACATTTGTATTGTATATAAATGTAATTAAATGTTAAGTTTGTTGTTATTATTATCAGATATTATAAAAAATATATATGGTATTATTATATTATATATATTCACTGTAGATTTTTATAATAGGGATAAATAAAGTTACAAAAAAAATAATAAGTAACAATTTATTTATTTAAACCTTATTGTATCAAACAAAATAAGGAATACAATGGGCGGACTTAATTCGTGGTGATATTTTCTGGCACTCAATCCGTGGTGCTGGTGATATAGTATTTATATTGTAAGTAAAATAATAAACTTCTGATTAAAGCCGGCCTATGTAAGGATTGTCCACACACCATTTACATAAATAAATGCAAGTTCACGCACAGGCTATTTAATGTATATTCAATACCCTAATATCGGAATACTGCTAACAAGAACCATAAATATTGGTATACAAGATCCACAATCCACGCCCTAACCATTTTGGGGATCGCGTCTAGAATTAGTAAACGATATTAACGAATCTTTATCAAACGTCGAATTCTCATACTAAATATTTAATTCTGTAACCTGAATCTTGTTGAAATATTTCTGTCGTATATATTTATGTAAATTTTCCCCTTTAGTTAGGATTATAGAGACGCATCTGAGATTCAATTGTAATAATTTGGTATTCACATATTATATTATTAAACCTGTCTTACACTATGAGAATAAAAACGTAAAAAATAAGTTGGAGCGAAAATTTAACATATTCAATTTTTATTAAATGTACTTTAAGTCTATGGTGAAATAAGGTTCATTTGAATTTGTTTAACTATGCTTTCATTAGACCTTCGTCCCTTAACATTCAGTTTTTTTTTTTAGCAAAATTGTGGTTGCTACAAGTTAGGAGATGTTTGTTTTATTTTTATTTTCCTTAAGCAACTTCAAACAATTAATTTCAAAGTTTGAAATTTTGTAAGTTCAATTAAAAATAGGTTAAAATTTAGTGAAATTAATTCCTTTGAAAAGTAAAGTCGGCGATACATATATAAACAAATATATACAACGATACATATATTCAAACAGTTGAGTGATTCATTACTTTATTGAACAGTCACAACAATAGCGGAAACGTTGAATCGTATTGTGAATTGTGATGAAAAATGGATCTTCTACGACAATCAAAAACACTCATCTCAATGGTTGATCAAAGGAGAAGCAGCCAAATTCTGTCAAACAGTCTCTAAATTAAACTAGAGGAACTTAAACTGTAAGGTCTCCAAAACCCACCGTACTCCTCAAATCTTGCTCCAACTGAGTACCACTTTTTTCGAAAATTTGATATTTTTTTGTCAAGAAAAGAAAATTCCTATGAGACAGTCCAAACAGCCTTCGAAGAGTTTATTGACTCTCGCTCCCACATTTTTTATAACAATCAATAAACTCCATATAAAATGGCGAAAGTGTAAAGATAGTAATGGTACAAACTTCGATTCATTATATTTTTTTTCCATATAAAACGGAATAGGTTCATATTTAGGGACCTGGTATTTTCATTTTCTAAGTAAAATTACAAACGTTTAATCCGCGTTATTCACGAACGCTAATTACATCTCCACGTGAATAGTTTGACAATGCTATCTGTGGAAAATAATATCCGTGATGGCTTTTTTACAGCGTAACCTTATATGTGTGTTGTTAAATATGATGTATTCACCAAAAACCCATATCAAAAACCTAACGCAACCATACCGGTCGAAGAAATATATTAACAGAATAATTCCCTCACATTAATTACAGTTTCAATTTATGGCTTACAATACTTAAATACTCCTGCGCTGGAATTCGATGTACGCAAATAATTGCTTAAATAAATCTGGTTTGAATTTCTTAACGAACCATTAAATTATTTAAATACGAATCCCTTACCAAGATAACTGATTTTATCAAATAAATGAATGCGTCAATAGGCGTTTATTACCAAATCAATGACATTCATTAGTCCTTGTGATTTAAAGTTCTCTCCACAGGCACTTTATATGTTGATTGAGTAATTCTAGCAAAGCGATCGCTCACTCAAAACGATTAGTGATTTGAATTCGCCTTTTCATTTATTTTCTTTTTTTTTGGGATACATTTTTTGGAGAGTTAAAAAAAATAAAGAAGGCGCGTGTAAAGACACAAATAACTAAAATTGTTAAAAGGTTTTTTTATATTTTGGTTCACTTTAAAGCATGTTAATATTACGGTGTTATTTTTATATTCTTGTAGCTTATATTATATCTCTTCTTCTTTTGAGTGGCCCACTAACCTCTTCTCTATCTTCTTGACCGAATAAATTATATTTATGTGCAGTGAAGCCATATTTTTAGAATTTTATTGCCCACATGCACGAGTGAACTCACTTTAATATGGAAAGGAATATTATATTTATTTATTTTGCATCTTATTGGCAAAATATTTCCCTAAATATAATCTATTCATTTTTTAATAACTTGTTGACTTGACGGTGAATAAGAATATAGACTTTTTTTATAACTTACAACCACTGTCTTCCAGAAACTTAGCCGAGATTTGCTTTAAATTTATAGTTGGTGTTAGTTATATTTGCAGAATTAAAAAAAACACTAATATTTTCGTACAAAATAAGCGTACTAGAGTGCAATGTTCCACAAACAATCAGGCAAGTGACATACATTTACCAAGTATATTATTTAGTAAAAAAATATACCTACTGACCTATTTTTCGCAATAACACGTTTAAAATCGTACGATCAGTTTGAGTTGTTATTATATGTTATTAGAATGATATACTTCTTATTTATTTTTAAATAGTATGAAGCATCATTGCTTTTTATTTCTTGAAGCTTTCTGTTCAGCGGTTTCGGTAATGGTCTACCGCATTATATAAGCTTTGGATGAGCAGGTTTAATAAAAGGCCTTTATTTTATTACTCCAGCTCCAGTTCTTATGTCACCAAGTACATACTTATGAGTATTTGAAGAAATAGTGACGAATACCTCAAAAATGATTCAATGACTTTCTTTCGTACAACCCAGACACAAATGTTATTTCTATATCTAAGAATGCAACGTAAACGTGTTTATATAATTTATACTCGCATTCTTATAATTCTGTTATCTTCACTGATAATAATAAAATAATATTTTTTTCATAATTCATATTTCGAATTTCCTGATTACAATATTGTTTGACTGTCAGACGTTGCTGAAGTGAAATATTTTCCCCAGTAACTATCTGTACTAATACTTAAAAAAAAAAAAACAATTTGCGAATACTAATTTTGATGATCTACTTTTATTTATTAATCAGTTATTTTAACTCTATACTATTCCTATTACTGAAATGCTGTATGAAATTCTAAATTTAAATATTTATTTGACACTAACATTTTTAAGAGTAAATATTAACTAACGTTTTCCTAGATTCCATTAATTTAATGTAAATAGTCTTATCTAAATTGACTGATCTATCAGGTCACACCCAGTCTTAACCACTGAAATTGAGAACTTGAAATTTTATTACATATGCATTAGCTAAAAAAGAAGTTTTTTTCAAATATGGTACATTGTAAAACTTATAAAAAGAATATCAAAAATATATCTCTCAGAAATAGTGGGAATACACAAAAATCACCACAAACATGTTAAACACGCTGACGACATATTCACAATACATTAAAGGCTAGCTTCAAGATTATTCTCTTTGAAGTCATTGGGTAGCGGTTATTCTTTATATAACGTTTCGTCAAAGGTAAAAAGGGTCGCAGTAGTCAAAGATAAACGCGGTCGTATTAGAAGATTAAACCCAACAAATTGTAGCCACTAGTCCAAAGAAACCTATATTTTACTACTTACGTAAAATGAAGGTCGACGATACTTTATTTGTTCAATGTTACTCAAGACTTGTCACACGCAGGTTGTATTAAAAAGTCATATCTATATTGTCTCTAATATTGATATTCACCTAATGCAGAGTTAAGAATACTATAGGGTTAAAATAATTGATATTAATTACATTTTATCTAAATATCAAAAACATCACTAATAGAGATTTATCTTTACACAAGTAGCACCAATTCATAGACGCTCCGTAAAGATTATTATAATACTAAAATAGTAAGTAAGACACCCTTAGAGACCGAAATTTCATTTTACAGAGAATGCATGCTGCAGTGACGTCATACTTGACTCGTAGTGTTACATATTATATGTTAAAATTGTGTTAAAATATAATTCTAATAACTATCTTAGTAAAGATCAATATTACTTAAATAATTAATATGTGTTTAGAAAACACAATATCATAACAAGTCCCATTTTTTTAGTATCATATTGCAGATTTTGTTTGTATAAATAAATTAAACTAAATGAACCACCAGAAAAAAAAATAGAGAACAAAGAGATAAAAATATCTACGTAATATTATAAGGGTACAAGATGGAATAGGTACTAAATATAGAACATATATAAATATGTAGCATAATATGTGTGTAGTATATATTCAGTACTTAATACAAAACTTAACATCAAAAAGGGTCTGTATGTGTGCTTGTATGTTTATCACGTCCCGGTCAATATAAAGTAAATTTATACCAAAAATTTTGTCATTTTTACCAGACAACTTAAAAACTGATTGAGGTGTAGACTCAATCAGTTTTTAAGTTGTTACAATTACAATTACAATTAAATTACTTGACAGATTTATGTGTAATTTCTGTGGACTTTATCTAAGTATTATAGGAGACTTTTCACAGCAGAGAATTTTTTTTTTTCATAAAAGTCTTTTTGATGGACATGAATAAACTTTAACTGATGTAGTCTATAAATTTATGCGAAGAGGTAGGAAAAAAACGCTGGCCTTAGTTATTTCTGAATAAAACGACGACTGTTAATGAGTCTTGACTCACGTACTTATACAGCTCACAATAATATATATTTTTTTCTTAATGTATTCTGTTAACTTCACCAACTCAAAATGTTTTGTGAAATTTCAATATTATTGTTTTTATATACTTCATTGCACTGTCTTTAGTTGGACTCGTTTCTCATGTCGGTGAAAATCTTAGGTTTTCAATAAGAACTTAAGAGTCAATTATATGTCCGCTTGATTTGACAGTGCGACAAATTAACCGACTACAATGCATGCTAGAGTTGGATAAGTTAAAACCTGCTCTATATTATCATCCAATATCTTACAAAGCTTTTATATAGAGTTCACAGTCAGGATAAACTAAATACAACCAATTTGCTACAAATTACATTGATTAGGACGGTTTTGCCTGTATCGTTAACTTAAATATAATATAAATTATAATGTATGGTATATACAATTTAATGTGGACTTATAAATAAGCAACTTACAATGACACATATCGTACGAGTAATGGTACTTGCAAAATACAAACTGCAACTCTAAAAGCCGACATAGACAATTAGGAGCAGAAACAACTCGGACAATAGCCCTTGTATGCGGTTCCGTAAACAAGGGAAGTGTTTGCCAACTAAGCATAATTGCACGTATGTATACCAATGTAACCTAAATATAAAATTGCTCGTTTATATTAAATTTATGCTCTTCTTTAATTCTTACTTGCTGAGCTCGATAGGTTTTTTGCAAAATATATTTTCACATTTCTCAGACATGGTTGGCACCGCTAATCCGCTTTCGATTGTTAATAGCCCACTGAAATACAGTAAAGAAAAATGACGCTAAATGCATGTATGAAAATTTATTTACATTCTGTTTTAAAATATATATATATATATATATATTTCCAGGACCAATGATTTTTAAGATTGTCACGAGTAGATTAAATTCAAATAAATTTCTATTAAGAATATTTTAGGAGGAATTCATGTCGCGTGTATAAGTTGATTTATTTGAAATCGATATTTATAATATTTAGCGCCATCTTATTCACAGGTAAACGAGATGGAGGTTTTTGACAGATTGCCAATTAATTTTTCAGCTAATTCTAACGTTTTCATATTTTTTGTGCAAATAGTTGAGAAACCACGAAAAAGGCAACACATGTATTTTCGGGTATCAGAGATCTCTCTCTGAAGTGTGACTTTTTCTTAAGAAGGTATAATTTATCATCGTCTCTTTTTCATGTTGACACGTTCTCTATGTTTAATCGCCAGAGTCCCCGAATTTCTGTAAATCATTTTAATTGACTAACTCGTCTAACTATGGATTACATTTTTACCTATAAATATGATTTCAATCCATAAGACACTGTTGAACGAATATTATAAGCACTTTGTTTCTTCACAGGTAACGAAAGTTCGTTTGATATATGCTAGTATGACTACGTAAAACATGTTCATCAATCACTATGTAGGCCCAAACCTTTGATACATTTGTAACGGCATTATATTAAATTAAAAACAAATGTTAATTAAAAAAAGTAAAGTGTATATCATGCTTTTTGTATTTATTTAGTATTTATGTTTTGTTTCTTGGTTACAACCAAATACATACATGTATTTTATCATGTTTTAATAAGGTGTGAATGAATAAAAGTGTTTTTCTCTTCTTCCTACAAGGTAAAAGCTTATTTTTACTATATTATAGTTCTGGCAAACCCGCTGGTAAAAGCTATTTATTCTGATTACATATATTCTATCAAAGTATTCAAAGCGTTTGCCATTACCAAATTAATTAAATATGGACTGTTTTTGGTACCATTTACGCCAATCAAAATCTCGATTCTATTTCCGTTGCAATTTTGCTCACATTCAAATTTATAAGTTGAAATTTTTAAAATACAGCTAGTTCAATTCACACGGAAATTTGGTTACTATTATACTCTGGATTTCAACCACTACCATTGTAATAATAATCAAATCGATGACGAATTTTGTATTATTTATTCTTATATACGTGGTAGCGGCGTGATAAGACCGCCAAAAATACTTTGTCATTTTGAGTATAGGACCCTCGGGAAGCTATTTTCTTCTCTTTACACAGAATGAAACGGGATTTGTCTGAATTATTTCTAAAACCGGTTACTATTTAAATACGAGGAATTTTTCATTGCCACTCAAATTTAAAGAGAGGAAAAGCGACCGCTTCTCCGCACTCGTTACAAGAATTCTTACCGGATATTGCTTTTCTTTTTGCTGTTCTAATAAGATTAAATTTTATTAATGAAACAGAAATGAAAATTTTTACAACACAAACGGAATTTGCTAAACAACGTTGTGCCGTTTGTCTTTGTAATGAAGTATTTTTTTTATTCTTATTACTTTAAAATGGAATTCTTCTCAGTACAATATAATACAAAAAAGTCACCAGGCAACAAATTAGACTTACCTACTTAAATAAAAAATAAGAATTCGGTAATATTTTATAAGAATCAGGCTTTATCCTCTAGTTTATTGTGTTTACTGGTTGGCCAACGCATCGCCGCCCTTGTAAAAAGGGAAATAAGCTTATCCGGGTCACGTATGATATCTACAGCCCCTAACGTTAAATCTGGGTTTGTTCAAACGAAGCCATAGATAACTTTCATAAGTCCATGATAAAAGTAAAAGATTTTATTTTGTATAAGATTTTAAGCAACTACAATTTCTATAAACATATAATCTAAATAATGACCACTATGATTCCTGATATAAATCAGTAATTTAAGGAAAAATACTATAATTAAAAATTCTTTACAGGACAAAATCTCAAACACAACTGTACGTTATAAAATG
Organism: Dircenna loreta; assembly: GCA_963555665.1. NCBI lineage: Eukaryota > Metazoa > Arthropoda > Insecta > Lepidoptera > Nymphalidae > Dircenna > Dircenna loreta. Next base: position 5,474,366 of record OY743094.1, read on the forward strand.
TTGAGTGGACAGTTTTCCCGCGAAATATTATTCTTACACAATATAGATAACGTTTTCAAAAGGTACTTGAACTTTCTAATTTCAAGTTTAAATTTAATTGCTTTTCATTTTCATTGCGGTTTGCAATTTTCTTAAGACAACCAATTCATTTAGTTTATTTAATTTAATTGGGGTTTTATTACCTCTACGCTATAAAATTACTACTGAACTCTTTTGACGTTTCAGACCCGTTTTAATTGATGACTACGAGTTAGGACCCTTTTTGAGTTTTCATTGTTTAGACGACTCCGCTTCACGTAGAGCTTATTAATAAACAGTAAACGATGAATTTATTTTATTATTATTAATATTGCACTTATGGACTGTATTATATAATTTGCATTATGTTGAAATTATATAATTTTACTTCAATTAAATACTACCCTTCTAATTTATTTATTCAGTGTATGGTTTATAATTTAATACATAATCTAAAAACAATATTACAATAAACCTCTGAAACAAATCAATAACCTAAATTAAATATTTTTATTAAATCGGAACAAATATACCTAAGATAATATTCAGGCAATATCTTAAAACCATAAAAGGTTTCCTATGTAACAAAATGTATTCGTATAGTAGAAGCTAATGTTTATAAAAAAGTATATTATAGGCACTGTTTTAATTGTTCCAACAAGTGCCTGTTTTGTGAACGGTTTATGAAATCATGTACTTATATAATCACGAAATAGTAGTTCATAATCACTGGTAATATTTAGTTTTTTGTCCAGACAAGAAGACGGAAAGAAGACGTCCTTATATTATTCATTATTTCCATACACGTGTTGGAGATCTTTTGTTCTTACTTTAAACATACAGACATGACCCTCTTGTCCTTGAACATAACCTTTCATTTAATAAGACGACGTAGTAAATATAATTCTAACTTTATTGCTGTGAATAATTTATTGCATGACATATTTAAACAAATTACACATTTATTATTTGATATTTGTGGTAAAAATAAAAAGTAATAAACTAAGTTTGTCGTAATTCGGTCACGTAATGCGGATTTTCAACCCGAAAGGCATATAGCGAAAAAAATGTTGGGTATGAATGTGGATGGTAATAAGAGAAGAGGGCTACCGAAGAAAACGGAGTGCGTGAAAAATGGCAAGTAAGCCTCCAGTGAGATGACGTATGGTAGGTGAGCTCGGCTGAGATGGACAAAATGAGCACACTCCAAGTAATTGGGAAAACGACAGGTGGTCGATGATGATGTTTTCTTTTGATTAAGATGTTCTTCTACGACATATCTACAACTAACTTCAGATTCAGAAATAATATATTTGATATATAATTTAAGTTCTGAAGTGTTCTTGCACAAGGGCTTATTTCGATAAGTATGGTATCTAAATAGGCTCCTGACACCTCTATTTGACGTATACAAGTGATCACTGATAATGGTTCAAAGTGGAAAAGATTTAAATAAATAAATAAATATAAATAAATGTTTTTTTTAATTTTTTTTAATAAGTAATAAGAGGACAAACGAGCGTGCGGATCACAGGTATAAAGTGATCACCGCCGCCCACGAACTCTTGCAACGTCCGAGGATTCACAAGAGCGTTGCCGGCCTTGGAGGTGGGCACAAACGCCTTTTTTGAAGGTACCCATGTCGTATCGATCTGCAAAACACCGCCGAAGGAAGTCCATTCCACATCTTTGTAAAAATATATATATGAACTGTAAATTAAACGATGTATAGTTATATGATATGATATAAAATTTCTTAATAAATAAAAATCTGACATAACTGTTTCAATTCTTTTCCGATACGAGTATATTCTGTTTTACTGACAATATATTAAGTACCCTTAGGAAGTGAATCGAAACAAAGAGCCTCGCATTCCCCTTTATACACCGTTACCCTTTCTCAATACGCTATCTGTTCGATAATCGCTTAGCTCATTAGGGAAATGATTTACCAATATGAATCTCAAGTCTAACAAAACAAGGAACCTTCAAGAATTACTTTCTATTCTATTACCGTATTAAACAATAGCAATGTCTATAAATTGAAATATTTACGTTAAAGAAAATAAACGTATTATTTTTATTCAATTTAATTATTTTCTGTATGTTTACTTTCTTATGTTTCTTATGTTTACTTTCTTTCTTTTATTATTTTCTGTATGACCCATTCGCTATATCAGCTTGGATTTTTTTATTGTTTTCTTGAAAATCTCTATATAGTTTATTTTTTGTCAAAACCACAACTTTTAACGTACTTATATATGAAATACAAGCAGAAAATTACAGCTTTGAATAAATAACTCCATTAGCCTTGACTTCAAAACATCATGCCATTTTAATTTTGCTCAGTTTATTATCACAAAATATTCTGCAATAAACGAGAGCTTAATTTTATTAGAAACTAGGAATGACTGCAACTTCACAAGCGATTAGTTAACACTCTACTCTATGTATATTATAAACACAAAGACTCTTCTTGTATTTTATCAGACGCCGTTAAATTTCGTACACCCATTTTCGGTAGAAACATTTTTAAATTATTTATATTTTACTTTTATGTTATATAAGATATTGTGTATTTTGGTTGTTTGTAGTTTATGCGGTTGTTTTACTATAAATAAAGGTTCGCAAATTTTTAAATGAAGCTTTTTTAGACAACACAGTTCTTAGACTGTGTAGACGATGGTGAACACTTCCAAGGAGTTATTTTTTATTATTCTTATTTCAGAACTGTGGAATATAACTGATATTTTTTTGAATTTTTGAAGTCCTGATTGAAATTTGTGAGGCCCTGTTATTGAGATAGCACCATGAGCTAGTGACAGTGTTCTTTCAATCCTCACATGTCAAATAGACTGCTAATAAATAGTCAATACTAAACAGCATGTAAATAAATAACTAAATCCAAAATCATATTCATGCAGATCCATGCAGGTACTTTGCCATGGGTCTATGAAACCATGCAACTAGAGTCTATCATGTCATAAGTACCTAGAAATAAAAACTTTGATTCTAACTTTTAAAACTGTTAAACTAATGAAGCTACGTAAATTATTATTTTTTGTGGTTTAATTTGCATTCAAACAGTATATAGAAACATTCATAACACTTTAAGAGAAATCGTATTGAAAAATATCCCAGTAGTTATATCTATTATTTAAAATGATATATTTTTCATAAATTATTAAGTCCACTGGGACCAGTGGGTCTCATTACTTTCTCAACAATTGCCATTTGTAATTCTTCGTAAGTTGAAAATCCTGAATCTTTTGTTTCACAGAGAACAAAAGCGCGTTCAATGCGGGTATTCTTACACTGCTCGATTAAAAGCCAGTGGGCAATGCCTTTGATTTCGGTTGGTCGATCACAAAGTAATTGTTTGAAATTGCTGCTGATAATGTTAAGGATAGAAGTAAATAGAATTACCTGGACCTAGTTTTAGATGCTGATTTAGATAAGAAAATATTCTAACTTTATCAAAACATAGATTAAAAAAATTGCGGAAGTCATGTTAATCAGTAAAATACGTAAAATTTTATGTTTGTTTTAAATAGCAATATAATTAAAACGATAATAACATTTTAGGGAGCTATTTATATAGTAATTTATACATGAAAGAATCGAGTTAAATTATTTCTGGTAGCAAACGAGAGTTTGTTTGACTAATTGGCTTGTAAAGTTACGGCGCTGGGACGGATATTGCATAACCGTTTTACTCATGGCTAACCAAAAACCTGTGCTAGCAAAGTTATAGTAAAAGTACATGTTTTAGCGATTTACCAAGTAGAAATTTAGTTAATTGAAATAATATCATATATATGAATATCAAAATAATATCAAAATGCTTATATATTTATCGCTTTTACAAACTAAAAGAGTGATAAATCAAAACTACATGAGTAAAATCAATACATAATAAAGTTTTAATCAAATCTTGATACTTGCATGTAATTGATTGTCTAGTCCGCCAAGCTTAGAGCTAATTAATTGTTATTGAAAAAACTACAGGAATTTACGTTAAAATATTTCAAAGCAATTGTTGTTAGGAACTAACTAGAACTCTCAAAATTACTTATATTTCATTAGAATTGTATTTCTATAAACATTTTTTTTACTGTGTATGTACTGATAGCAATTTTTTCCTTAGTTATAGAAGTGGCAGTGTAGTGGGTTAAGAATAGAAGTAAACCATTAATACTAAAAAAAGAAAAGATAATCAGCCTTAAGAAGAAACTGGAGATATACTCGTAACATAAAACTTTATGAGTATGAGGGCACTGTATGGAGCACAGAAACGCTATAGTTAGAAAAAAATATAGATAAAATAGAAAAGTAAAAGCACTGCTCTCATTGTACCTTCTAGTAGATAAATGGAGTAAAAGTTATTTAATTAAACGGCTTAAATTCGTTATTCCTCTCTCTGAGTGCTATTATTTATCGAGAATAAAATTACTCGCCTAAACCAACTACCAATATTTATATCTTAGAAAATTGATTTAAATTGAGGAATGAATTCACGAATATTCATCGAAATTTATATCAAATCTTAATATTATATTAGGACTTTTGTTTCGAAAAAGATAATATAAAGACGTTTAATTAAATCACTTTTAACAGATAAACTTGCGTATACTGAGATTTGAATTTTAAGCATTAATGGAACCCAAACGTCCCAATGCTTTGCTGCAATCTTGTTCTAGGGAAGATAAGATGTCTTTTGGTAAGTCAGTTTTAGTCATAGTCAAGTTTCCGAAAAGAGTTCAGGAGCTTTATGTTCATCTCATAAAGGTTACAACAGTTTTTTTTAAATACTATCATTAATAAATAATAAACTGACGAATATTAAACAAATTCATGAATATCTACTTTTTATAATTAATATACTGTTTAAATCCCACCGTATTTTACAATTTATTTTTTTAACAGTAAACTAAAGCCAAAAATTCAGTATTTTACCAGAATGTTGACTATATTTCCGAACGGTTGTCTGTAATGAGATTGGACTCGATAGTTTGTGAAATTATGAATTAAACATATTAATTAACTTCCCCTGAACCGTGTTATTGATTTCATATTGATTACATATATACAGTGGAAAATGCTAATTCATTAATATAATACTGATGAAACTTACCTTAACAAATTGTTATAATATAAATTGTATACAATGACAAAAAAATAGCACGGTAGTCAAACAAACAGATAACCTTTTTTTTGTTATTTAAAGTATAACATTATATATTTATGAATTATGATATTTAATTTAGTACCAAAACCAATAATGTAGAAATCAAGAAGCCTTTAAACTTATTTAGAGAGAAACAAAGAGGATTAGCTTCTGTATATTCAATTTCTATAGATTCAAACAAAATGATCTACGTACTAAAGCAGCTAGAAACCCATGACAACTTCTGCCCACAAGCCGTCACTTCATTAAATCCTACGTGCAGACTATCAAAGACTTCAACGGTTCATGATCTTCGTAATACATTTAAGACGAACAAATAAGATCCAAAGACATCTTAATTATAAAGTTAGAAACGTAATTTGGACCTTAAATGAGAAGTTTACGAACGTAGATTAACATTTAAAACGTAATTATATCTAAAAAAATATATATGTATAATTTCTATACTATTTATTTGTAGTTTGTAAGATCGTTAACTAAGTATAAAACGGCATTTCAATTTAACATTTTTTTATACCCAAAAGTACAAGGGTTGAAAAACACCCTATTCATCACTAATTGTCCCCAGAGGTCGTCAGGGTGTTGCCACTATTTGTCACTTCAGCTACTAGTTTTCCGTAACTAGTCCTAAACTCCCTTTCCATGCTAGAGAAAATACTCAGTTATATTTTAAGATAGAGCCATGAAAATTTGAATTACTTTTCTTTTAGAAAGGTGACAAAAAAATATAAAAGTTGACGAAAGATTTCCATACGAAAAATCTTCATCTTCGAAGATAAGACTCAGTTAGGTTACTTGTTTTAGAAATAATAGACCTTGGACACGACATTTTCTCTTAAGTATTTAAAGATCTTGTGTAAAAATAACCTTATTTTTGCTCTGGCAAGTTGAAAATATTTAAAAGAGTTCGAATGAGGTTGACGATATTATCAAAATAGCTTTATTGATTAAAGAAATACAAGTATTTTTTAAACATAGTAATTGCCATATGAAATCTATTCAGGCAGGTACCAACTAGTAACTTCTGAGATGTATAACCGCTCAGTGTGAACGCCCGACCCACGTTTACTTTCCTTGTATATTTTTCTCTCTTCTTACAAAGGCCTATTGAAAAATGCTATACAAATAGCTCTTTAATCAAGACTTGTGACTGGAGTTCGAAGTTTTAGTGACATGTTTACGAGACGTATTTGTGTAAGATATCTATTTTATGTCAAACTGAGGTTCGATAATAAATATTAATGTCGCTTCGGCTATACTCATTTCACACTAGTTTTACCATTAAGAAAGGTGTATACATTTTAAGATTATTATGGTGTAATAGATTATAAAAGTCTGATAGCATTCGAAAATATTTTTGTTGTCCCAAAAATGTATTTTCATATCTTGTAAGATAGTAAAAAAATATATGTTTTGTTATGTATACTTGCATTTTCGTTTCCTTTATATTTTAAGAAAAATATGCAATTTATTCTTATCTCAGAATGATAATTGATTAACTAACAATCGGAAACATTTGATATTTTTAAACATCAAATAATATCTTTGGTATCACTTTCAGTTAATTAAGACAATGAAACAGCAAGTAAAACTTGATATTTTAGAAATGTATTTGAGTCCAGAAATAATAGAGATGTGTTAATATTTGTTATTGAAATTAAACTAAACAATAAGTTTAACGTTACTATTTAGTAATAAAATTGGAGTCAAATCATCTTTAAACCAAGCTGCTAAACCGAGAGCTGACTTAACTAAACACCTACTGCATTTTGAAGAGACGATTTAATATGGGGCGAGGTAAAGTTCAAGAATCAATTAGTGGCGTAGCTTGTCGTCCATAATTCATGCGCCTAGGCTGACGTACCTGTTGCGACCCGGCTTATAATAAAACGTCCGGAAAGGAGAAAATACGATACCGTAAATTTATCATAATTACAGAAATTCATATTTTCATACATAAATAATTCAATTCATTTCAATCTAATATATGGTGACGATGTCTCAATAATATTTTAACAGGAATAGACGACAACCTGAAAGGGAACAGTAATAGAAGTCCAATTTCCGGGAATAGGAAATGAATATGTAAGGTACAAAGACATACTAAATATTTACAAAGGTTAATGTGACATTCCCAAAACAACTATAACACCCCTTCCAATAATTTAAAGAGAAACTTACAAAACAACGAAACAATAGCTTTGTTTAGTTTTAAGCAGGTCATTTAAGAATGAATAAAAGGGTTTATTTAGATTATTTAACACAATTACATAGCGTCACTTTAGCTCAACGCTTTTTAGAAACATTTATATAAATTCTGCGAACAGAAAACCTTATAAATATGGGTTACTTTTTGTATCCGATATTAAAATTACAAATAATTTTACCTACAAGTAGTATTTTATTCTATAGATTTTTATCGTGTGACTAAATATACTTCGCCTCATGATACTATCTCGAAAACCGTAAAAAGCTCAATAGGTTTACGTCATTGATTTATGTTTCTTATAATCAATAATTTTAGTATGGTATCAAGTACCAAGACTTGTTTAACTTTAATTTAAAAATAGAATGCGCGATACGAATGGTGAATGATAATTCATCATCGTTGGGATAACAATTTTATGGATTTCAAAGTAATAATTTAATTAATAACGAACAAAATTACGACAGCCAAAGTTAAACATTAAATGAATCAAATAAAGCAGAACAACTGATATAATTACGAATGTTATTTTAATGACACAAGTGTGCATAGCGTACCCCGTCCGGGTAAATTCAAGAAGTTACCCCATTATTTGCGTACGCCTAAGCGAATGTGAATAAACAGTGGTAACGCGCGTGACTAGAATAGATTGCTGTCAGTTGGAAGGCTAATTCCTTCCAAACTTTTTACTGTTGACATGAAAATGCTTATTTTAGTTTTGAAATAAAATAATTATATGTACTAACGAAACATTTTTAATAAATATATGAAATCCTATTTATAATAAAGTGTATATAAATTTAGGAATTATTTTGATGCTTTCGTAATATGAGAAGTCTGATGGATTTTTTTATTAGTCATACTGTACCAAAAGGCTAGAGATAAAAGTTGTAATATTATATTTCGCAAGTTGCGGCACTAACATTGTATAAAATTTTCTCTCTCATTTTCTTATTTTCTGAGAGTGATTTTTTAAAATTCCTTGGTACCTTAATACCTTAGAAGTGAACTAGTAAGTATCGAACTCCTAAAAGTAACCCGCATGCAAAAATGTGCCCTCGTACTTGGTTATATATTATATTTATTAATGGTGTAACCTTTATGTATATTAAGTAAAAGGTTTTGTATAGAATATATATAAGAACTATTATAATTAAGACACAGTAGTCTGTGTCGTGTCGTGTGTGAATCGGGGTAGTCCCCGCTTGGTCTCAAGAACAGGATTCTATTATTTTTAAATTTCATATTTATCGAACAATAGTATGATATTTTAGTAAAATATGCATAATTTATAGAGTTCAAATAACATTTTGAATGATGGAGCATTTATTAACACCATAAATTAGAAAATTATACGCGTAATAATTGAAACTATTGGGATATCTCCTTACAATAACTAGTTTTTTCATTCAACCTACGCATTTCAATTCATCTTGTTCGTAATTCGGTTTCTATTTATTCATTCAGCCAATTCACTCCTTAACACCTTACTACAGCTCGCTCGTATCTTGAATAAAATAACGGGCTAAAATCCCATGAGAGATAATTCAATGCGCGATAAGACGCATGGAATACCAATAAACCTAAATTCAGCAGCTCTATATTTGCTTAAAAAAACCCCACATTTATCTGACGTATGTAAAAAGTTTCTAACATTTTAGCTTCACAATTTGTCATTGGTTTTATTATCAAAATATCGCTCCGTACTAAAATACTATCACTATGATATATTTGTAAGAATATAGCTTTCCTTTATCGTAGTTTGGTCCGTCCACGAATACTAAAGAAAACATCTCGATTTCAATACGTTACGAGTTTGGCAACATGATAGGAGGAAGGGTGATCCTAGAGAAGCTATGCAAGGAATATTAAATACTAATTTTCCCGAAATGAATGGAGCTTTTTCGATATAAAAGACTTTATTTGAAGAAATACTTCGTACATAGACAAATCGAGGCACTGAAGGAAATACCAAACCCCCGTGGCGTCGTGTCTTTTATTTCTTATTCTTACTGCATGAAAAGTAATGAGATGTTTTAACTACACAAATGCGATCTGCCATTGTTTGAATTTCTTAACTGTCGTGGCTCTGAAACTTGCAGCTGCTTTTACTAGTTACCAGTCTAATTCTGTCTTTAACATACGAGATCATTTCAAAATATTATAAATTTTTAATATTTGTTATGTAGAGGAAAATAATTCGATTATTTCGATCACAAACGCCATTTTGGATAACATATTTTCGGGATTATTTGAATGATCAGCAAAGAATGTTATTCAACGTAAACTATATTTTTTATATGAAAAGTCAGAGAAAAACAAAAGTAAAGAAAGTGTTCTATAAAAACGTGATGTTAAGAGTTCAATCGCCTAATTTGTCGAACCTCATTGAAATGTCAATTGATCAAAATATTTTTTCAAACAATATTGTGTTCTGAAATAATATTGTTACACAAATTTAAAGGAAAATATCTTTTTCAGAAGGTTTTAAATTTAATTCGATTTCTACTTATTATATTATTTAGACAGTTTAAGAAACTAAGTAAATAATATTTTGACATGAATACGTCTGAATATGGCCCAGTGGGTCTACTAGTAAACTCCTTTAACGAAAGTAACACATACATCTTTACCGACAATTGATGCGTAAAATAGGTGTAAAAAAAGTAATGCGCTCGCTAGCAGGACTAGGCCCATACAATGGGAGGAACGAAAGAACCGTGTTCGCTACTGGGCATGGCTCCATATTATGGGTGTAACGAAAGTAACGTTCTAATTTCAATTTCAAAGATAATTTGAAAGGATATATTTATAAGAGCCTGCTTTTTTTATTTCCTTATAAAATTATACTCAAGATGTAGTGTTGTTATTAATAAATTATCTTACCATTTAGTTATATTGTCATTTGTCTCAACCACCGCATACATAGAGCAGTCATAAAATTTAACAGATTTTATTGTCATTTGTATCCCAAGGGTGTGATGAAAAAATGTAATATTAAATATCTTATTACTTACACCTGGTATCACTCTCTGCTTGTCTTGTACTTAATGATTGATATTAATACCTAAACGTTCATTTTTCATTCAAAAGATCAAAGGACACGAACAAATGAAGGAGAGAGAGCTGATATTCCGATCTTAACAATACCGTATTCTTCATTTAAATATCCACTACAAAGATTACTGACAGTAACAACTCTATTTGATATCTAAACTTTTTTTTTATTTAATATGTTTTTTATTTAATTGTATTTTTTTTAATAATAATAGTAATCATGTATGTCGTTTTATGATTTACATGAAAATTTACGTTTATATTGAAGATTTACTTGAACAAAAATAAAGAAAAAATACTGTGTAACAGATTGCCGCGACCGTGCTGCTGACAGTTGCAATAATTGATGTACAAGATTTATTTACACATCCGTGAGAGAAGTATCCTTAGTTAATGTCCGTGATAGTGATTCGAAAAGCTGGAGATTATTTTTTTCGATGAACGCATATACAATGCAGATAATTGTCATTGAGTTAGACAGAATGATATACGTCGAACTCACCCGACCCTTATCACTACACGCTTCTTACCGTTCGTCATAAATTTTATCACCGATGAGCGAACGCTAGTGAAGATTTCCTCTTTCCTGGTCTGAATTAACGAGCCGTGAACTCCTAAGTCTTCGAGAGTCTTTTTTCAGTCACTGACACGTACACTCAAAATAATAATCGTACACTTAAACTAAGTCAACACTTCACTAATTCGCCAACCCTAAAAGTCATTTGTAACTTATGTTGAAATTTCTTCAAACTTTTGTAACCTTTTTCCGGGAGCATAAAAATCCCTAAAAATTTGTAGAAAGTCGTAAATGGCAAGTTGTATAGCAGTTCAGGAGTAACTGAAGCAATTCCTTGAGACGGTTTAAGATTTTATGTTGTCGCGCGCTGCGTCTGAAATGTCAAATGTTGCGGTGTTCGCGACCGAATCCAGCAATCGAGGCAGTAGCTCGCCTGGCGGCCAGCTGCGGACTGCGCGGGTGAAACTAAGTGTAGTTGCGAGGCCCACCGACGCCGTCTGCACCCGCGGCCGCGGCGCAAGCGCCCGCCCGTGATCGATACACCCCGCTCCACCCCCGAAAGCGCCCGCTGGGGAGGTTGGCCCACACACGCATTCGTCGCGACGCTTACACTTAAGACATGCTCACATTTCTAGTGCGCCTTGATTTCAGATATCCTTTCCAGTTTCTTTATTATTCCAGTGAACCATGAAAACGTAAACGTTGTAACAAGAAAATTTACTATGCAAAACTCTATGTTTCTATATTTCAAAGGAAAACTTTTCTCGACTGTTTATCATATCTTTCTATTTTCCGTTTATGCTAATATACAATTTTCAAATAGTTATTGTAAAATATGATTTCAAAGTTATATAAAATGGAATATGTTTCGTATTTATACTATTTGCTTTGGATCTGAGCTCTCTATTTTGAGATAAAAAAAATAACCTGCCTCAAAATGATTTCATTAGGAATGATCAATTAATGTTAACTTTTAATTCTCGCTCTAAGAGATACACTTAAACCGACCCCTTAGATTTTCGGTAGCTTGACGTAAATCCTCTCACAATTGTTGGCGTCGAAACGAGAGTTTGGAATCCTTACTCTTAAAAATAGATAAGAAAAAATCCTAGAACTCGAACCCGGCAGACTTTGTCTCTACCCTCTTGACATAATAGGAGCACAATGACGCTGGAAAAATATTCTAAAAATAATATTCACTCTTATATTTGACCTACTGCAAAATAATCGAAAGCAATTTATATGGTATTTCTTATAAATACTAAATAAAACGTAAATTTTGCTAATTTGTGCTAGTCGTGCTAATGAGTGGTTAATATTTTTTGATTGAGTGACTCCCTGTTGATCTAAATAAATTATTCCCTAAAATACGATATATATTTTATCTTCTGCTACACTGCTATACAAAGAACGTATATTTTTTTCAACAAACCTATCAATTAATTGTACACATAATTACATTTTTACTCATACAACAATAAACATATATATATATATGTTTCGAGATGAAACTCTAAATAGTAATGGTTCAGAAGACGTCCAATGTAAGGCTATCTAGATTTATTGCTTGCTCAATCAGACTCCGGAAACTACAAAACCTACTGACCTGCTATAATTCACAAACTGCCATGTAGATAACATTAGTACATTTGATAGTTTATTATATACTAGCATTTACACGCGGCATCCCTGCTTGAATAAAATAATTATAATAAGTGACTCAACCACAGGGCGTTAGCAAGAAGTTTATCTTACTGCTTAAATTCAGTAATTTCATAAGTGAATAATAAGTCTCGTCTTACCAACTTTGTCTTCAAAACTATAACTTGATACTTTCAGGTTGACATTTCATATTAGAAATTATGTATTAATATAATTATACCCGGGTACCGTTGCCACCAACACAGACTGTCATTTAATTAATTATGTTTACTTTGATGCTCCAATAACTTTTTCAAGATAAATAAACCTTAATGAATACAGATTAAAAACCATAGGATGAACGAACTTCAAATATTCGGTTGTAAAATGTATGAATATAATGGCTTTATCTTATAATATCTATATACTTTATTTATAATGTCTTATTTCTATACAGCGTATTCCGGGTTATATAGAACAAACAAAATAAATGTGATTTATATAAATGATTGCAATTCTATCAGTTAATATAAACAATTGAAATTTAAATTAACTCTTTTAAATTTAATTCAACATCTCACTGATAGACGGATAGATAATATTTCATAAATAAACAGAAAATGCCAATCTCACTTTTAAATCAAGTGAAAGGTCCACTAACATCCACGTCCTTTAGACGCATGAAAAAATCTACAAAACCAACAAAAAAAGGTCCATTCATCTGCCTAAAAAATACATAAATTCAGTAAAAAGGTTTCACAGCTTGGGCAACCTTCAGAGTGTTACATTCTCCTATACTAATGGTTCAGAAAAAAACTACAATTGATTTACAAAACTACAATTTTACAATTGCATCTCAAATCTAAGTAGACTAACCCGTAGCATTATAAATAAAACAAGCGCTAAAATAATTTCTAACACATTGTTAATAAAACAAAAATTAATAAATTAGTCACAACAGAAAAAAATATATAAAATCATAAATTTTGTAAAACAAAAATTTCTTTTTGATGCGTTCACCAAATGTCACTTAAGCATTACAAAGCAACTTAAGTATGATATAGCATTAATTGGGTACGTTATTTATTTCTTCCAAGACATTTTGTTGGTTAGGCTCATATTATATTGTTAGAAATATTAAATAAACATGCAAGAAAATGAATTTTGTAAGAACGTATTCCTATGACAATATTGCAGCCGCTCCAACTCCCTAAGTAACTCTGAAAATTCTTGTTATAACTAATATATTGGACAAATATTATTTTTCCAACATCTACGTAAAGAAATAAAAAATAGAATACAATGTTTTAAACTGTAAAAATTATAAATATTAAATTTAAAATTAAATTAAATTTAAAATTTAAAATTCAATCATATCGTTTGAATATTTTATAATAAAGTATTTGCAAATATATTATAAACAGCATTGTTACTACTCAATTATATATTTTATTTTATTTAAATACATTTAAATATAAAAACACTCTTTCATATATTTAGGCGTCTATTTGAGGAATATGAATCTTGTATATGAAAAAAATTACCAAAAGCAATTTTAAAATACTTTACATGTAAAACCACAACCCGCAGAGAAGAAACCAATAAAGCATTAATTATCAATAAAATATTTTAATATATGTCATTTCCATATCATTAATTAATAAATGAATTAACAAACGATGAATATATATCCCGTTTACACCAAATTATTGTTGTCAAATGTAAGTATATCTGAAAATTATATATACATAATACTCCGCTATGGTTTATACAATTATATTAAATATTGATCCGAACTCGTATAAGTAGAATTTAATATAAATAACACAGGGAGCTTTAGATAGCATCAAATAAATAAAATTTGATTAAAATATGTAGCAAAATGATTTACCAGATTATCTATAATGGACGATTGACGCATTATGAAGTAGTTTTTTAAAAGCACCATGCGCGTATTATAACATGATGCTTAATAAAATTAAATGTTGTTATATTTATGTTATTTTATCTTATAAAAGAAATTAAAACTCTTGTTCTATAATCTCAGGATTTTCTCAATGATAGAAATGTGGTTTGATTTGATTAGTGCGGTTATTGGTGTAAAAAATATATATTAGATTTATCTCCCTTAGGGTACAATCGCGTCTTGTGTATAAAGTAAATAAAATTAATTTTAACGTAGTAGTTGAAATGACACTCAAATATTCACATGTCAAATTATCTGCTGTAAATTGTGAAAATATAGCCCATTCCTAGCTCGTATACGAGTAGTATGAAAAAAGTATATGTCGTAAACGGGACCGGGTACCTGATATCGCAGGTGAGTGGCAGTCAAGCCATATTTGCCGCGTACTCGAGAAGGCTGTTTGCTCGCAAACACTCCGTTTCAAACCCTCGACTCCTTCAATTCCTCGCCCACGACCATGATTTGATTCCATCGATTTCTTATTTTACTATTTACATATTAATATTCTAATAATTATTTTTATTTTCACAGACTATTTGAAATACTTTTATTTTGAAATACTCGTAAATTCAAGAGCCAACATCAATCTGTAAAGATTCTTCTTGTTATCATCGTGTTGTCATAACATCTTCATATCAGAGACAATGTGATGAGATGAAATAAAACAATTCTAAATACCTTAAAGAAACATTTACGTTCCAGTAATGTTTGTAAGCAATATGTAGAAATATACAATCGACTTACGCATAAAGAGAAGGCGGCATGCCATGCGACTTATTCATATCTGGCGATGCCAAGCGGGCACCCTACGTCTTGAGTATTTTAAACGATTAGTATATCAATATTTATTACATTGTTCGCATATTTAAGACTTATTACTCTGATTTTTAACTTTATTTGTATAAAACAAAATATAATTCTGATGAAACGAATATTCCGTATTTTGGTAACAAAATAAATTTACATTGTTAATTTCATTAATTGCTTTAAACGTTCCAGCCTTTCATATCGAAATGAAACAATAAGACAAACCGTAAATAATGAACTATTAATAAACCTTAATTAATGATTTCAATTTAACATAAACCCTGTTTTAAAGTGTATTATTTATGCAAGTGTTCATGTTGATTGTGAAATACGAAATATCATTGTTTTTAAAGAAGTTATATATTGTATAAGGGAAGCTCCTAAACTCTGTATACTATTATTTCACCCTACTAAAAGCATGACAAGTAACTTAAGGTTTGTAAAGTATACAACTTAAATAAAAATATATTTTAAAAAATTAATACATAGATTTTAATACACAAATATATGATATGTACACGTTGAAGTCAATAATAATAAATGATAGAATTGATTGGATGGTATTGACTTAATATGTTATCAATGTAAATTAATTGTTTAAATCTTTATAATTAAATCAAATACGTATTTAAATTTAATTATATTTACAAATGTATCTTGTTGATAATATATGAACTACATAATACCAACACAGGTTGAAAGTAATAGAAATTTAAAAGTATTATAACAATTGAATATGAGGTGTGTAAAGAAGCCTTCAGGTCTAGTTAGAAAGGTAAAGTTTGAATCAATTCATTTAAGATTCTGAGTTCAAGAGCTAACATCTGTGGTTGATGAAATATTTATACATATAAAGAGCTTTGTCCCGACTGACTGACTAATCTATCAGAGCACAGCCTCAACCGCTGGGTTTATAAACTTGAAATGAAAGCAGTAAGTTACTTATATGGTTTAGACATCCACTTAAAGAGAATTTTCGAAATCCGCTACTAAGAGTGTTAAATAGAACTGACGATACTCATAGTTTTATATAAATATCTGTTTTAGGATTTAATTCCTACCGCGGTCGGCTTATCCAATGGCGGATAAATAAAGTAGCAATTGCGACACTCGTAACATTTTAATTAAAGACATTCTACATCTATTCTACCTACTACTTCTAGGCAGAATGCTACTTTATAAATTAAACCTGAAATGAAATTTATATAAATAATAGTCCTGCTTTAGATTTTTATGTTTAATTTCCTATTAACCGTTCTTTATGTTTATTTCATATACGATCTCATACGAACGGGTGGTATATAGATATATGAATTGCTCTGGAACTGTCAAAGGTTATCATGTTACAGTCCCAAGTTAATTTAGCCTAGAGCAGAGGTCTATTTGGTATCTATTTATGATACTGCAGATTAAAACGCTGAGTTAGCCATAAAGTATTTTTTTTTACTTTTTGTGTAAATTTTGAGGAAAAAGAGGTAAGGATCTATTTAAGGAGAACAAGAAACTTACACGGTGACTCGCCTTAAATGTCTTAATTGGGTACAGATGATATTACATAACTCAAACATTAGAACAAATAACGTCCCAATGTAGTCTATATATTTATGAGTTACTTGGGAAGAAGAACCATTTCTAAGATTTTTTTATACCAAGTCGTATTTTAA
Source organism: Dircenna loreta (assembly GCA_963555665.1). Classification (NCBI taxonomy): domain Eukaryota; kingdom Metazoa; phylum Arthropoda; class Insecta; order Lepidoptera; family Nymphalidae; genus Dircenna; species Dircenna loreta. Next base: position 5,491,430 of record OY743094.1, read on the forward strand.
GATAATCAAAATATTCTTATTTACCAAACGTCTTAGCAAAGCTTATTTTTAAAACGGAGCTTATCACGATAATATTCAACAGATTTTTTTAAAACAAAATACCCACGAGGTAAACTATCAAACATTCATATTGACAGCTTTAGTAGTAAAATATATCGAAACTTGTCGATTGAACAACAGATTTTATTTTAAGTTGTAATAAAGAGTTTAGTTTCAGACACATTTTCGTTTCTTATATCTTTAACGAAATGTGTTTCTATATATTATTTTTTTAATAATTTATGGGATGGCGGACGATTAAACTAACCAGATCAAGTTATTAACATACAGATAAGCGAATTCTAATTCACGACTTCGCTAATATCAACAACCTGAGTAGGAAATAGCTCGTTAAACCATACAAAATAGGTTAGACAAAGGCGAACGTCGTAATGAATTCGTTTGGTTTCTTTTCGTAATATTTTACTAAATTATTTAATTTTTGTAATAATAAATAGTTGGTGTATTTAATTTCAAACGAACAAAACCGAAATAAACATAATGAGATTTAGGTTATCAAATTAATAGTTGTGACAAATATATTTACATAACATTAAACATTTTTTGTTCATTTAAGTCCTAAAGTGAATTTTATAGAAGATATAAAGGACATTGAAGTGTATGTACCCGCATAACTTTATGTCTGAAAAAATTACTGAATGTGTATTTAAAACGAAGGAATTTTCCTGCACGTTGAGCATAAAATAAAAAACGAAAAAGGAATTATATTTTTTTGACCTTTACTTAAGGAAATTATATTTTCCTACATACAATTTTCTAAGTCCCGTTCACATATTCTGAAAATACTACGGTGAAATTAGTTTATTGAAATAAAAACAAATTCTACAAAGCCAGTCATTCCAGTAGTCAAATATTTGTACTTAGAGAATAATTTTAAAATAAGTTTTGATGACATAATTTTAAAACCTTGACAGAAATAACTCTACGAAAATAAAGGAAAAATGAGTTGACCTCTCACATTTAAAATAGGTACAGCTTTTTTGAAGAAATCTATTACGGAAAAATAATCAATCCTCTTTGCTTGATCCCTAATTAACTAATACATATTAAAAATACTTCTATGAAATCTAAAAATATAAATAGATTTAGGTTAGCCAAGTAAAAGAGTAAGCAAATATCAAACTAACCAATCATATCTTGAAGCTCTTTGCTTCTAGAGTGGGTTGAGCGCTATGAACGGCGATCTGGACATACCACTCTCTCGATTCTTCTTCTGAAATTAATTTATTCACACAGGATCTTCTTATATTCAATGAAAATGGTCGTATTTTTTTTTTTTATGTCAAGGGTTTTTTAGAATGTTAATTTGATCGTATGATCAACGCTAACCCCATATTTACAGAAGCCCATTCCGAAACGAAACATGAAATTATCTGAATGAAATTTGTTACTATAGTATGTTATTATTGGCTACAATATTGCTTGAGATCTTTTCAATAATTTCGATACGAACTGAATATGTAGCACGACTGCTTTTGCGTTTTACTCACAAGTTATAGAAATTATTAAAAAATAAAGTTAGTACTCTATCTATATCACATATCGTCACATGCTATATATTGAACACTTAAATCGCAGATATGCAAAGCTAAAAAAGGTTAAACGACTGAAACTTAAAGAAGTTATTTTAAATATCTCTCCGTAGTTATGTAAAGTCTAACAAAATAAAACAAGTATAAAATACACACAAATATATTTATGGTGTGTATTTTGTACATTTGAGTTTATTTTCCTCCCTGGATCTCAATTCATTTGCCTAAAAGACAATGGCGGGAATAATTATTTATCCATGAATATTAATGAGCAGGGATTTACAGTCATCTCTACAGTTGCGTTTTTATTGCGCTTTATTATAATGCCTTCTGAATACCAGGATATCAATGAATCTTTATCATTTATTTCTTTCATAATCATACTTTATTGCAACAATGGTGTGATTTATGGTACTTGATAATTATTTATTGTTCAATGTTACAAGATGGCCTATTTATATATTGCTAATGGTAAGTCTTAATTAATAGCGACTGGCCCAGATATTGTTGATTGTATCGCAGTTAGAAACTGAAGGTAGTTTTATAATTGTTTATAAAGTACTAATTCTGTCTATAAAATCAGTTAAATGAAATTTATTTCAAGAATATTTAATATTTTTATAATATGAAAAAGTTTTATTTCGAAATTAAAAGATGATCTGTGGTCTTAAATTGAATATATATGTGTCAATAATTGGTGTATGTTAGTTATTGTATTAATATTGTACTCTATTAAACCAAAATAACAATTGTATATTCCTGTCACAATCCGTAACAGCAAACCTAATTACACTTTTACTGGCAATTAACGCCGTAACTTCTCATTAAATAATGTAATTTTATGAAGATGAAAGTTTACAACTCTTTTAACTGTAATTGTATTAAGATTTATGATTATCACAACGTATTGTGATAAAAATGCATTCTAACTTATAAAAAATACAAAGTAAATATGTTTTTTTAAACTATCAACAAAGAAACGTATCTTAATTTATTATTGATGGTTTTATATTGGTATATACAAATGTAAATTTAATACAGAAAAAGCTTGTCTTCATTAGATACTATTAACATGTGGTTGTTAGTTAATTCTACAAATATTAGTATAATATTAAATAAGCGTCTTTTCCAGTTGCTTAAAAGCTAAACGCTTGGGACAGAGATTAGTGTTTGATATTATTTTTAATAATGAATGAAACTCCATTAGTACTACTAGAAAAACAATATATTTAAGTTTGTTGGGTTTGGTTGTAAGTTTGTTTGGTTATGCTTTCAATCACTTACTGACACAATATTATAGTAATATAATAATCATACTTTAAACAATATTATATAAACTAAATGTATATGTAAAAAAATACAACACAAATAGTTCAAAAGTATTCCAGGATCTGAATATCAGAGACAGCCAGGTAGCGGGAGACTGGGAAATTCAGGACAACGCCCTTTTTATTCACTTATATCATTTATTCCGAAAAAAGCTCCAACAATATAAAATTGTTCCCTTGCGGTATAAAAAATCTCCCCATCGAGGAAAATGGCTCAAAATGAAAATATATTACAAAAAAAATTAAAATATAAATTATTTTCTTCAAAGAAAATATTTCTTTTATAAATATAGATTTCAATCTTATAAAGTTATATTTATAGGGAAACGTTGAAACTAATAGGAAGCATGAAACTAGCTAGGGAAACGTGTTGAAGTGTCAACGCAAAGACTAAACCGTTGGTTGTTTAATTCAATATTTTTTTATTTTACCTTCGAGTAGTTCTGAATCGCGGAATATTTTCTATATTTATATATAAAAAAATAATATATATTCAAACTCAAACTTTTGTAACGTGTATACTTTCACCTTATATTAAAAGAAACACCTGCTATTTCTGTGATCTCTGTGGTATTGTAAAAACTTACGGCAATGGTCACTTAATATCAAGTGAAATGATTCGTTTGTCCTTTTTACTTTAAAAATAATGTCTGAACGACCATTGTGAAATATAATGTATAATCATAAATCCATATATCGATAATAGTGTGGGTAGTTTTCTATTTGCTCCGAGCTTATAGAGTATTGAGAGATAAAATTATCGTTATATACTAAATACACTAGAGGGTAAAACTTTATACAAAAGTCTTTGTTATATATACACGCCTATTTGAATAAATGAGACCCGAAAATATAATTCAGAATAATAAATAAATCAATAGCCAATAATGCAAGTTTTCAAACTTTATTTTCGAATAATACGTCAAATCAAACCATGGTAACGTATTTATTCACAGCACCTCGTAAATCCACAACAGCAAAAGCGTGAGCCAAATAAAATTTTATTTATGGACTTAGATTATTTATTCCATGCATTTGTAGTCACTGCAATTTTCTGTTGATTTCACAAAATAATAGTGTTACTATTATAAAAAAAATATTTAACCCTGTTTGATAAATGTGTTTATATTCATGAATATATATTTTAGGTTTTACATCTTTGATAACTGATAAAGGTAAGGGAATAAACGTCAATTAGGAATGAGGAAGGCTAGTAAAAAGGAAAAACTTTAATAACTAAAATAATATTAACTTGAAGCTTTTTTACAAAGTTTATATTCATATTTAAGTTATAAACTTTTACATTCAGTTTATAATTTTCTTAACACTTAAAAAAACTAATTTCAGCATTTCACGAAATTCATTATATATTTTTTAGAATACATTTTGAGTAAAACAGTATTAATAACTTATTATAATTGTTAAGTGGAAAAGAATCATTAAATGATTTTAACTAGATTAAAAAAAACTAATATATTTGTATAAATAAGTTTTTATATTATGTATGTTCTTTATTTTTGTTATTAAACGTTTGGTTTAGTTTTGTTAGTCTTAAACTCAACACAAGTCTCAAGCACAATCTTCATCCCGTAAGATGGAGTGTAAATAAATGCATTCAAATAAAGAATATATTATACTTATCGTACAACTTTAGGTATAGCAGGGATTTAGAGTGGCTTAGCCTATCTTAGTTTAGTTTAGTTTAGTTGGCTTTCGGTTGAATTGAGAACGCTTACGTCGTTACAGTCATCGACATAGTCTACGACAGAGTATGTTTATTTAGTTTCAGAATAATATTTGTGTCGATTAAATTTTAAATCAGAAAACTTAAAAAAAATAAACGATAAAATCGTTGTAATTCCCTGTATTTCTTTTATTCAGATAATAAATTATACGTTTTTTCTATGATTTACACAAAAAACGAACAGGTGGGAAATACTTTGGTCTTAATATTAAATACAAATAAAGGAGATAAAAAAAAGTATTTATCACCACTCATCCCGTTCCCAATAAACGGTCAGGCTTCAATTACAACTCATTTATTTTTCCCGTTTCATAAGGATCCGATACGATGCGATATTCTTTATTGTACAAAATTATAACTAGACAAAAATATAAAAACAATAATAAATAAAAGATAAAGAAAGTAAAACAGCCGGCCTTATTGCTAAGGAACAATCTCTTCCAGGCAACCTTTGGGTAGAGGACCCGAAATATGAACGATATATAGAGTATTAAATATTAATATTGGTTATATTTTTACATACAGACTATTCTATTCTATTGATGCTTCATAGTATTTTTTACTAATCTTCTTGTCTTCAATTAATATAGGACAATTATACGTTACTTGGAGTAAGTTGCAATGCCACTTACAGTGAACAATATATTTAAGTGTTGATATCTAATGACCACATGTGTCTGCGAATGCTTATTTCAATTCTGCCGAGCTCGAGCATCCACACTTAAAAAAGTGTTGAACTAAGATTGAACCAAGTAACCCTCGAATCAAGAACAAAATCAATTTTCTTGTAAAAAGGTATGTCCATATTAGGACATTAGACAATATTCCTAAACTTTTAGTATGTTTATTTATTAACTGTACACTTTAATGTTATATTGTTATATCTTTAATGTTATATTGTTATATTTTTTATGTTATATCGCAGCTCGTAAATTAACAAACTTTGATATTTATTATTTTGCTTTTCATGGCGCGATTTGATTTAAACAAAAAAACGTTAAATCTTCAAAAGCTTATTGTTCCCTACTTTTTCTTGAATTATATGTCTTATTACTAAATTCCTATCACCGCTTACCATTGTTACAAAATGGAGATAATTTTTCAAATTTTATATAGCATCGTCTTGGTTAATCTTATTTTTGTAAATGTTGGTGACAGTATGTAAATAGATTGAGTTGTTTGAGTATTTTTAATTAACTGCCCCTGTATGTTTAAATGCTAGAACCTGTACTATTTATAATATTAACCGTATGTGTAGATATTTATATTTAAATATAACCGTATTTATACCTACAGATATAACTAGATTACTTCAAAACATAGAATGATCCTTATATTATGGTTTCTCACGTTCATATTTATGTTCAATTAACCATACATGTCTTAAGCTGTCCGAGATTATAAATAACTCGCTGCTGTCCGTGTGGATTACAGAAGGGCGTTACACGTTCAAACCATTCGTTCAAAACTACTCATCAAACCCGGAAAATCAACAGCAGTACTGGCCTGATTTTGTAAATAGTACAATGTATTTATTTTAAAGGAATTTTGTAATTACAGTTGTAGAGAGGTTCCTTAAGTGATTTTAAAATATCCGATTAGCTATTATAGATATTTTAGAATTCAATCATAAAATAAAAAATACCGCAGCTTTACACTATTCATACATATTATTTAATATTTTTAATACATTTATTACATTTAAAAAGCTGGCAACACTACACTGCAAACTCAACAAACAAAATAATAATTTAATTGTGAAATGCAATAAATGTGAAAAGCTTCTTTTGCTAAGAAAACATACTTTCTCATATTTCCATTCTTCTATTGTCTTGGGATTTTTACGTACGAAAAAATCACTCTTGTAGAAAAAAGCATCTGGCTCAACGCCAGTTTAAATTTTCCATATTTTACAGGATCACTTTGACTTTATAAAAGTTGGAATGCATTTTATAATTTATCTTTCAACAGAGGCGTTAAAACTTGCATCTTTCTAGCTAGTGGCTGACATTCGTGGATGAGAAAAATAATTGTGTTATTTAGTTTCGGTCCAAAATTATACAAAGCAAAAACCTTCTTTATCATTAATATTTAGTAACCAACAACAGGGATATTATTTTTCAGATGTTTTTTTGTTCATTCAGGATAACTAAAATAATAAAAATAATTTCTTTATAGAAACATGTGATTTACAAAAACAATTTTTGTGAGAAGCTTTTTATTTAGAAGTGATTCATTTAAATTTGTTAGTACCTACTCAAGAAAACACCGTGCTATTTGAAATCAAAGGGCTAGTCATTTAGTTTGCTTTATTAAAATTTTATGGATAAATTATTACAGAAGATGTCTAATTAAAATTTTAAAAGTGGTAGCAATTTTTACTTTAAATCCTTTGTTTTTTCCTCTAATTATCAATCATTGATTAAGATGTTACACTGTCTATAGATACAAGTATACCTTACATACACTTTTATTTGATAAAAGGCACTAATTTAAATCACCACATAAAATTGATACATTTAAATATAATAAGAATAAAATTCATTCATATTATATACACGGTATTATGTAATAAAGTTATATTTGTAGGTAACAAAATATGCTATTTACGGATACGATTATTAAAAACATTTATTTATTCCGGACACCTATGTCAAGTTACAAAAGCCGGACTAGAATATTGTAACGTGAGTCTTGTAAATGAATTCTATAGAAAACCAGTATGCGAAAAGATATCATTAAACTAGGGTCAAAGAAAGAATCGAAAAGCAGGTGATGGGTTGTTTTAAGTAATTAAAGTTTAAATCAAGTAACGAGGAGAAGCTGAATCCTTTAGAATGGAAAATAACGAGACGAGTTTTCGAATTCTTTTGTGGATAGCCATTAAAGCTTAAACGGAATCAAGATCATTCTAAATGTCGCCATTTTAAATGTTCTAATTTATTTTAACTCTAAAAGTCTTACTCTGAATATATTTAATATAGGAAAAAATATTAATTATAGCGATCCGCTTAATATCCATAGTGTATATGGAACTATATTTTGAAAGCAAGAAGGTAGCAGACGTCCCATCTGATGGAAATTAGTCACCATCGTTTTAGGGCAAAGATATAAATATCTCTTATACAACTTAAAGTTCATACATTGCTTAGAACACCACTGTTCTGTAAGAGGTTGATTGCGCCACGTTCACACCGTCCAATATAAGCCAGTGCAGTCTGACAATTACATCTAGCTATAACACCTTTAAGCACTTCGTAATATCAAAATGTTAATTTTTTTCAAAAATTACATTCATAATACCTTTTTCTTGTCTATGGGACGTCTTATACTTCAATAGGCAAAATACAACATTCATAGTTTCAGTTTCATCTTAAAGTCAATAGTTTAAAGATTATTATTGTATATACTCGTATTATGAAGTGTTTTATTTTGTATGAAGCAGTAAGGGAGTATATTTATTAAACTGTTTCTCCTTGTTTGTAGAAATATAAAAAAATTTCGTCTTTTATTCTCATTTGCAAAAAAAAAATGGGTTAATCTAACTTCAACAAAGAAAGTCGAATCAATCGGTAAAGCAAGTTTCCCGATTCGTTGTACTTTTACTTACATGAGTAAGTAATCATCATAATTAACAAAAAATATTTTATAAACTCAAATAATGAGGTCGTATTAAAATATGGTAAACGACTTTGTAACCTTGTAGCCACGACTCGACGTACCGCGCCACCGACCGCAGGAGTAAACGTTTATTATAACTTTGAATTTTGAGGTATATGAATATGTCTAACATATAATGAAAGCAACTTTAAAAATATATATTATACTAGCTTAGCTACTAAAAAAATATACATAGGCTAAATGAACATTTATAAATTTAAAATGTACATGCTGTACAATTTTGAATTAGAAACGTTGTCACTTAGCTGCTACGAAATCCTACTGCGACAATGAAACATGGTTGTAAATTGTAATACATTATAACCAAGAACTAACTAATTTTAACTCTAAACTTAACTTTTTTATTTTTTTAAATTATGTATTACTTAACTTATATATATTTCAGTTTTATAACATGAATAGCAAAGAAATAAAATCATGTACATTTCATTTACAATTCTACATTCAATTTTGGATTTTTACCTTAGCAAAAATCAGCTCAACGAGACCTTACTTCAAATACCAAACTGGTCTTCTTTTATTTAATCTTAATACTAACATGTCCATTATGCCATATAAAGCTCTTTGTCTCATCATTGTATTATTATATCCATTCGTATTCAAAAGTAATCTGCACGGCAGAGCCATTGGTTAGTTAGTGAAGTTAGTTGAAATCTAAGTCATTGAGGGATAGAAATGTGTAAAATGATATTCGTACAGCTGCTTTGAAGCAAAGTAGCTGTACGAATATCATTTTACACATTTTTTCTTTTAACCTTGTCTGTGATCTACTCAAAGATTAATATTAACCTGGTATAAACGATTTTTTTTAATGTTTCGTTTTATTTATTTCTTATAGATGCATTTAATACACCACATATAAAAATCGTATAATAACAAAACGGTCTTATAAAAACGATATAAGTTAAAGTGTACTAATATAATAAGTTATAGAAATATACTAACCTTTGCCAAATAAATTATTAAGTATTCGTCCATGATAATGCATAATCAATTTAAGTATTCTTTGATAAAAGAAGTTATGCGACAGCTTCGAAAAAGCTTTATTCTATTAATAAATCTTGCTCTAAGTCTGTTCAATTTATGTCCAATACATTTTCATAAGTTCACACTTACAAAATATAGCTTAATATTGGAGTTGGTGTATTAGTCGAGTCAGTTCGACATGGAGACAATCAGGTCGATGGCTCATTGACTTCTGCTACGAGCCGAGCCGAGAATTGAATTGGAAGTAAATGTGCCATACAAATACAGCCGACGAATATAAACTCAACCACTTTCTAGTAAGCCGGGATTCATCAGAGATTTCGATCTCGGGCCGTAATGTAAAACGCCGTCGAAATCTATTTACATCTATTGGTAGTGTCACCTTGTTTGTTTATTTTTTTCCACCCATTATAGTTTAAGTTTTCATGCCAATAAATCTATTTTTACACCCATAGGTTTGTAATCATAGAAATTCATTGACTTAGTATGGAAGCAAAACATTTATTGTAATAAAGTTGATATACTGGTATTGATTTAAAAATTGAAAATTTAGTAAACGCTTGTAATTTAAATGCTAGTATAATAAAACACATGTATCGAAAGCAGCTATTTTTAAAACTGCATTATAAGCCATTTTTAAAAAGAATCCAATACTTAGTCTCTCCTAATGTTCTAGAATATATTTTTCTAAATCCAATTCTTAATTGTTCGCATGTCAGGCCGCCGTTGGCTCTCAGCCAATGCATATGGATCATTTTTCACTGGATTAAAGTGTCCTCACTAAGGCAGAAATACATTTTTTAACTCCAACTAACATTTTCCTACGATTCTTTGCCCTCCCGCTTTTAGACTAAAATAAAATCACTTAAAATTTATCAATAAATAAAATATTAGTATTATATAAAAAAAATATATCTTAGTAAGCTTGTTGAACAACTCAACAAAACTTTTATCAAATATAATTCATGCCATCGACTCTATATTTAACTATACCTGGACTATAGAAAATCACTATATCATAGTTTCTTTTTTTATTCTTTTATTCCAGCTAGAATAGACGTAAGTATTAATTTATAATGGGACAATAAAGTAGTTCCAAATACGATTAGTATAAAGGATTGAACAATACAACTTTAACGTATTATAATAATTAATTTACATTATTTATTACTAATGTAAAAATACCTTCCTACTTACGTAAATTTGTATTATAGATGTCCTTTAATAAATATTCAGACTGTGTTCAATCCCATCCAAGTTACATCCAGCGATTTAATTTCAATTAATTACCGAATGATGCACAAGAACTATTATATTATTAAATATAAAATGGATGAAAAATATAAAAAGGACGAAAGAGATATTTGTATTGGTCAGATCGATTCAAGGCACTTGTATTATTCAATCTAATGGCTAGTGATTGACAGTAAATCTTTACGAACAGTACGTTTTATAAGGAAATATATTTTATTGTTATATATAATTCTTAATTTAGGTCTTAATTGAAAATTTAAAAAAAGCAGAAATATTTGATTAATAGTAAAATGATCATAAATTAAAGACAGCTTCTATATAAAGGTTTGCAAAGACGGATGTTAAAAACCGTGATGCACACTAAGTTTTGACCAAGTACAAAATGAAGAATTTGAATAAATGTACAAATGTTTTATGCTTTGATAGAAACAAACTGATTAATGACTGATGTTTATGTCTTATTTTTATAAGTTTGCTTTTTTCAACAATATTAACTGACGACTAATTGGCGCAGTGGTTGTTAGTTCATCTTGGTTCATTGGTCGTTACTTTGTCTAGGTCGTAAATAGTTTATATATGTTTATCAATTGTCTAATACCCATAACGTTGCCTTATTTGAGTCTCGATGCCATTGCGTGGATATGTCCAAAAATTTATTATTCATTTATCAATGTTAGAAGTTTAATAAAAATAGTATACATATTTAAATTAAACTTATGTCAGCAACAAACAACTCTGAGAGAGTAAGGTGTCATTATTGTAAAAAGAGAAAGTTTAGGAAAAGTTGTGTGATAACGTTTCAATTTTTCTCCTTACAATTTTTACTTCTCAATATTATAATAAATTATTATTAGATTTACATGTTTTTATATAACATTCAAATTACTTAGAGATTTTTAATCTTCTAAATATGTCGTTACTGTGGATATAAACTTTTTATTTTAGTAACGAAATATTTTCATAAAAGTTATCAATATTAGAATATTTCGCAGTCGTTTTCTGGAACACATTTTCGTTCCATGCTCACATTCTCACATTACCTGCGGTAACTGAAATGTTCTGCAGTGTGTTAATCTGTACATGTAATGTTTGTGAAATAATTATAACTTTATGTACAAAAAAAAAAGTTCACTTTAGTATTTTTTAGTCTATCACAAGTATAACACTTGACATACATCTCGACTTCCCGTGAAGACGACTGCCGCAAAACAATCGAAACGTCACTATATTTAAAGTTAAAAAAACAAATCAATTATACGTTAGCTTGATTCTCCATAACCCTAATTTACTTTACGATGATAATTTATTGGTTAAAATAAAGTGTAGGAAAAAAATACGTTTCGAATCTATCTCCGATTTAAACTGGAAAGCTTAACCTTGCATACAATAATAATAATATATATATAGCTATAATATACTAAACTTAAACTAAAATACTATAGATCAGTATATCATTCGTATCAACGACTATTTTATGAAACATTCCTGAAGAGCTCGACGTGGGGGTCGCTCGTTGATTACCTATAATGAAGCCTCGTGGAACGTACTCCGGCATTTTTTAACTTAACGAGGTTTCACAAAAGTCTAAAAACTGCTTTTATAATTAAAATTGTCTTTGTTTTTTTTAAATAAAAAGAAGCAAATATGCTAGCCACTATTCAATCTTACTAAAAGGATTTGTTTCAAAAAATAAAGTAACAAGGCATTCCTTTAAAATACAACTTGCAAAGGTTAATTATGAGGTAGAATCACGACATGAATGTCGTATTTTAATATATTCAAGTTTAACTGGTACAGTTTTAATGAGTAAAATATAATAAAATGCACTTGTAAGTAACATCGCCGCGTAGACGTGAATCTCGTTCAATGTATTTTTATATTATTTTTGTCGTAATCCGTAAAATAAAAACTTAAAAGACAAAAATCGAAAGCTTACATTTAAAATTGACTTAGCTTCTCTAAGCGCTACGAGTATAAAGGCCTTGTACACCCAGAGTCCATTGCTGGGAAATTATGACATACAGATATACTGGAATAGATCTGTTCTCATAGATTGACCTCAGACTCACATAGGTTCATAAAACCATCTTATAAATTAAGTTATTTTTAAGCTGAACCAACGAGACAAAGCCCAAGTAGTGTAGCCCGTTAATAACTTCGATACTATTTGCCTTGACCTACCCAACCATCGCTTGTCTTAATTTTATAATTACTACTTTAAACTATATTTTATTTATTACGCTTGCTACTAAACGGGGCTTTCTAGGTTCCGTGTAAGTAAGGAATTACTAATTATATTTGTTTTAATATCACAAGTTATATTTTCTTTAAAGACTTCTTTGACTCGACTCCAATGTCAATCAATCAATCAATGTCAATCCCATCTCCATCAGGAGATGGGATTGACTGAGGTATCTTATTTTGTTTTACACGTCACATAAATGTTTATAGTCACTAGGTTATTTTTTTCTATATGTTGAGTATATTAACAAAGTCAAAGAGATATTAAATTTATAAATAACCTTAATAATATCCTATAACAAAAATACAATTCGAGTCCCTCAAAAATAAGTGCTATAACCTTATATCTCAGTGGACACGTCTCACACTACAAACATGTATATTCATAATAATTTAAAGCAACATTAATAAAATAATCAAGCACATATAGAAAAATAATACAGAAAAAAAATCTTTTCATTAAAAATGTCGTCAAAATGTTTCATCGTACAATTTTACCACCAGATCGACAAGCGGCAAACCACACAGACCTGAGAAATGAAGCTATTTTAGTGTTATAATATAATAACAGTTCTAAGGTTATCCAATTCTTATTCTGTTTGATCATTAATTAACTAATCCAAGTCATTTGTTGGCGAATAAGGAAATTGCTGGATTAAGGTCAAGTATTATACTTTACACAAATGAGGTGACTTTAATATTACATGTACATTTTACATTAATATATCACAAATACATAATATATATATATATATATATATATATATATATATATATATATATATATATATATATAATAAGTTAAATCCTAATTGCTATCCAATATAAACACATTTGCTTAACTACATAATAAGATCACTTAACTATTACATACTAAATACTATATTGGTAAAACCAGCACTAAGCCTTAGGCCCTTGTGGAGCTTTTTTTATATTAAAAGCATACGATTGGTAATTAAATAAACGACTGCTCTAAGACAATATTGTTCAAGCATGTGCATTTCAACCCCAGAGCAAAATACGTAGAAAATATTATAAAGTAAAGAAAATTATATTTGAAATAAATATAATAATATTTGTATCTTTATCATGACCGTAAATGTTTGTGAAATTCCATAAAAATAATATCGGAATACATTATAATATTGTTAAAAAACATCCCCAAAGGTAATAAACTCATTATCAACTCTGTTTGTCGCAGATGTCTACGCCCAGCGCTTGCCACTTGTGATCAGAAGTAAACTCTACCCGTAACATATATTTCTTTTATACAGCAAATTTAATTTTAGAGTTTAGCGGTGAGAAAAATGATAGTGGAAAACGTGTCACATTTTATGTGTCAGGGAAAGATATCGGGGCTGATATCTTATATGTAGACAATATTTTTAACGTTAATTCTTATAAGAAAAAGTATAATGGTAAGCCATTCTATTTTATTTTTATAAACATAAAGATAATAATATATATTTATTAATTTTAACAAAGAAAGTCGTTTCGATTGGTCAGGAATAAGTTGGTTTTAGTTTCCCAATTCGTATATAAATATAGTGACTCTAGATACATTTCATATATGCTGTTAACTCTTACAGTTTATTAAGATATTTACATAGTTATTTTATACTACATACAATTGCATCTATCATACGACGTCATGAAACACAGCTATAAATTTAAATCACTATCAACAGGCATTGATTAATTATTAACCTAAACTTTACTCACTGAACATGTTACAAAAATGTCTGTAAAATATATTGTATTATAACTTATAAGTATTTACGTATTATATTGTAAATTTTGTTACAAAAAATAACTTTGCTGCATTGTAGTTATTTTTGAATATTTTGGATTTAATAGCAAATTGATTTTCAGCTCAACGAGATGTTATATCAAATAACCACGCTGATTGTCTTTTAAACAATCATAATACCAACAGATACCCAACACTAACTACTCAATTAGATTTCACATTAGAACCTAATCTACACGGCAGTGCAAATAAAAGTGAATCAGTTGAAATTAAAGCCATTAAGGCGTAAAGATTCACCCCAAAAACGGCAGAAATATCCTCACACTTTTTTTTTGTTTTAACCTTATCTGCGATGTACTCAGGTATTTATACTAACCAAGTATTGAGTGTTTATTTTATTAATGTTTTTTTATTTATGTGAAATTAGACCTATAATACTACAATTATGAATAGAGACGGGATGAATTATCGTGTTTTCGTCTATTTTAGGACTCAAACATAAGTTTATATATATAAGTATTGCCATAAAAGGGCAGCATACATAGAAGTACTAAATACATATATGTTGAACTATTTCAAATAAATATATCAAAGAAATTATAAAGTCCGTAATAATGCAAAATTATTTGAAATACAAATTTCAAGATTCTATTCCAGTTATTTTTATTCAAGTAGGCATTTACACGCACTTTTGAATCGTCAATTATCACAATAAAAGAAATCATTTTCTGAAAAGTTGGTTTATGAACGCTAATTTATCGTTATAACGTGCTAAGGAACCATAGATGAAAATTTGCAAGCTTTTATAAATTGAATTACTATTACTGAGTTATTTTGTATAATACAAAACTAGGAATTAATTAACGATATTTTTTTTATTTGCATTATATATACATTAAAAACAAATTAAAATGTACTATTAATAATTTACTAACAACTTTTATACATGTGTGACATTTAAGATTCTCCAATATGCGTTATCCTATTAAGGATAGGGCGATAATTTTTTGTTATAACAAACAATGGAAACCACATTAACTTTATATTTAACTTTATGAGCAGTTGATTGGTATCAGCGGCTGATAGTATGGAAGAGGGATAAATAATTTTGACGTACACAAGTGATCACTGATAATGATTCAAAGTGGAAAAGATTTAAATAAATAAATGCGTCACAAGAAAAACGTGACAATGAGTCACAGTTTTTCGTGCGTGCATCAGGCGTTAATCGATTTACAAAACATTACCACGTCAAGAAAGTCAATGTAAGTCAATCCATGAGTAAGCTATCACCCACTCGGAAAGCTGTTCTCCTGAGAAGAGCTTGCCATAAACTGAACAGTTGCAGATGAATTTAATTTAAAATCAAAGAAGAATTACGTGTCAGAGCACTGTTTAATTCATCACTGTCAGCCCTATTTTGCTGAATTAAAAACGAAAAAAAAACGAGTTCTCGTCAGCAAGAAGTACAAGGTCACATAGACCTTTTAACAAAAAAGGCAATTCATTATAGAAGTACAAATTTTTGGGTGAGAATTATTTACATCAACCTTTTAGTTTCTTTGAACCCCAAGTAAGACCACTCCTTAGCGTTAAAAAAAAATGCTGGTTGATGTTGGTAGATGCTAGTAGGAATTGATGGATATTGCGAAAGTTAAATGCTTTATCATTTTATGCAATAGCTGATCGCTCAGCAACTCCTACCAACACCAACCAACATTCACTAATATCCACCTACTCCCACCAATATTCAGCAATACTCACCAACACGCACTAGCATCCACCAGCACCCGCCAATGCTCGCCAATACCATCCTGAGACTGAGAATGGAATTTCTGTAAAAAAAATCTAAAAATATATAGTAGGTAGTAGAAGTAGTAGCTTCAATAGTAGCCAAAGTTTTTCTTATAATACTAGATAAAATATTCCAAGTTGCATTTGTTTTATCTTCAGAATTTGAGATTTTATTTCATTATTGAGGATTTATATAAGAACTCATGCGAAAGCTCCGAATAAATTTGTTCTTTTCAATAAATCTTAATTTTATCCTATTGAATTGATATCTACTACCTTTTCATAAGTTCAAGTTGCAATTTAATTTTTTATAGCAGAAATGTTCATTTGTTCTCGTAAGACTATTCGTCGAATCGGTTTGGAACGGAGACAATCACGTCGTTGGGCTCATTGACTGCTCCTACGAGCTGAGCCGAGAGTTGAATTAGAGGCAAATGTGCCATAAGAATACACTTGATGAATGTAAACCCATTTCTAGTAAGCATGGATTCATCAAACACCAAATCTCGAAGTAATATAAAATGCGAACGAAATCTATTTCACTGTAATAGCACCGTAACCTTATTTGTTGCACACATACATATTGATTTCACTTTATACATAGATAAATATATATATTACACCAGTACTCTCAGAGCCTTATAATCATAACTTCTTGTGCACTGTTGAACTTAGGTTGGAAACAAAATTATATTTGTTTTATTGTTTATGTATAGATTTTTAAATTAGAACCGATGAAGGATGGAAGACGGATATAGTCAAATTACTATTAGAAAAAATAATAACCTGACAGCAATATGCCAAAAATTACAATGAATATACTAATACAACTAGAATCGCGAAGATCAAAGATGTTATGAAGATGCAAGAAGTCTTCAAAAAAAGGCGTTTCTTTTAATAATGAGGTCTGAGATGAACTGCAAAAGGATTTACGCATTACTTTGATATGGACTGTCAGCAAAGCTTATGGAAATTGATCTGATGAGGTCAAAGATTGTCACCTACTTCTGTAGGTGGTGTCAGTGGTGGCACCAAACTCAACGGAACGTAGAACTCTAATACAGCTTACTAGTGACGAAGGTGAATATTATCGTATAACTGCGAAATAATGCAAATTGCAGTAGAAGCATATTTGAAAATTAAATAGCATAATGCAAAGACGTGGGTTCAAATTATAAGAAGTAGTCGTCTATCAGCATTGAATTCATGAGCCCAAGATCTTTGAATGCACACACTTCCATCTTTTAATGTAGAAAGAACAAAGGCATTAGGAATTCTGTGAAATCTTCGATAGATATACATAAAGTATATGATGCCCTAGGTTGGATTTCCCTGAGAATAACAATGGCTAAAATATTTATACATATTTGGTTGTTTCAAATACGAACTAATTTAAAGAATGTCAATTATTATTATTATATTGTTTATAGTAAACAACAAAATATACAAAGATAAAGAAATAAAAAACAGAAAATTAATACACATTGAAAAGGGTACAAAAAGGTGATATTATCGCTTCAAAATGATTTCTTCCAGACAACCTTTGAGACTGGAGACGGCGTGTATAAATTAGGATTGGGATTAATTAGGATTAGGATTAATAAGGATTAGACGTGTTATAATTATTATGCAGGTATAAATGACAAAGGTCAATGACATTCAAGTTGTTGGCAATAAATAAACCAGTAAATTTATCACGCCTGGAGACTAAGATCGCCCCTTACATATTTGTATAAAAATAGTACAGTATGATAAGATGAATCTAGAAATATAAACAATCATAAAAATAAACAATTAAAAAGTAAAGTTCATTAACAATTTTATGTCCCTATTTGATTTCTTAGAATATTCCTCGAGATGGAGGAACAAAATACGCAAAATTACATGAATATGCATAATTTCTTATTAAATTTCTTTTTATGTATCAGCTACATTTTTAATTGCACTAATATTTACGGTTATTGTAATTCTATTTATGTTAGTTGGATGAGTAAAATAATGATTCCCCCTTTTCCTTGTTTTGCTTTTAAATAACAGGTTGACATTCGATTTATATTGGAACGAAGTGAAAGTGGACTACTATTTTATTAATACAAATCTACATTCCGGATTTACATCACAACATTTTTTTTTAGATTTATATCAATATTTTATTGATTTGTTAGCAATTTGTTTGTGAACTGTTTAATTAAACAATTTACCAGTCTTAAATCGTAGAATATTTATATTTATTAAAATAGTTCAAATATTTACAATGTATATAAGTTGCAAGACAAAACAGAACATTACTTATATACAAATAGAATATTTTTTATAAAATGTAAGAATGTAATTGTCTCATATATATTCTTATAAAGAAGCTACGGTAAGTAACAAGGAAAGCTAGCATCATGGTATAAGACCGGGCGAATGATATATTGTTTTGTGATAACAGCCGTTTCATTAAAACAGTGACGCATCAGGTACCATGTATCAATACATCAGGTACCATGTACTATTACATCAGGTACCATGTACCATTACATCAGGTACCATGTAGTATTAAATCAGGTACCATGTACCATGCTACGTCTTGCAGTGACTCTCACGTGACAAAAATTACCAAGTATCAAAATTAATAAGTATGAGACAAGCCTACTCACTCGTCGGGTATTACACGCTTACTATATTATTTGCGAATATTTAGAGGATGATACACCGTGTATCAAGCGATCATGGCGGGCCATAATTTAAGATTTAAGAATATTTAAAATATAAATATTATAAATAGTACATTTACTATTTATAATATTAATATTTTAAATATTCTTAAATCTTAAATCTAATCTTAAACACGAACCAAGTCATTACTTAGTTCGTGTTTAAAACCATCATATTCATGTGTTTGAAAAATTATCCAATAACAAATATAATTTAATTGATCGAGAACAAGTGACAGCTACCCGTAAATTGTAATACACCATTAACAGTAATTAATTATTCATAAACGATATATCAGTTGGCATTGAAATAATGATACAACAATATAACATGTCATACATCACATATGGTAATTTAACGAAAGATAATACGAACAGCACTTACATATGTACTAACTACGTGATTAAATATTTTCTTTCTTAAGATGCGAATCACATACTTACGTTATAAAAAACTCTCATAAAACATTAAAACCACAGCGCTTTCAAAGAAACATTTTATTTAAAAATAGAAAGACTGCAGAACGCTGTCATTTAATAAGTTATTACCTATAAGTCTAAGTAAACGAGGCAAAGCTTAAGCGACAGTAACTTCGTTACTATACGCACCGTCCCTTTAACCTAATCAATCAGCGTCTGTCTTCATGCTATGATTACTTGTAGTTTAAATCAATTTTAATATAAATTTTAATTAAATATAGAATAAAAAATAAGCCGATACGATACGTTCCATGGACTGTTTCCCACGGGCTGCGAGTACGAATCTATGCCCGCATTTGTTTATTTTTCATTCTGTCTATTTAAAATTTTAAAAAGCTTAACAAAGTTATACATGATTAAATATATTTTCAAAGCAAAATATTTAATATAAATTTCCTACTTTAGTTATCAACATAATTCCATCATATTATTGAATACTACATTTTTCTATAAAGTCTAAGCCTCATTCATATTTTTTTTCAAGTTTAAATAGAATTAAAGAGCAACCATCTATAAAATTGACTCTGTCCAATAAACACGGAACTTGGTAGTAATTGGAATTAATCATTAGTTGTACACTTTAAATCCATTATCACAAAAAAAATTAATATTAATATTATTCATAAACAACTAAATTCTATTCACAAAATATTCTGAAGCGCCAAGTTTACATTATTTTTCTCATTAATCTCACTTTAAAAATATTTATTTGCAGAATTAATTCATTATTTGAAATGTTATTAATTTTCTATAAGGGAAATCTTAATGTCTAGTTTAAAGTTATATTGTTTGAAATTAATTTTAAACTTTTGTAACTTTTGTCTGTAGACTGCTGAATAAAAGCAATTTGTAAAGCCAAAACACTATAATTGGTAGGAAAATATAATGTAGCGATTGCAATAAATAAGCGTAGCATAGCGACACAGCAAACCGTCTATTTAAAAGTGTTCATAGATGTGACTTACTATAATTAAAATTACAAAAAAATATAGTCATTTGTGTCAGTATTAGTAACATATTTTTGAATATATAAGTATACGTTATATATCAATAAATTATATATAAAGTATGTTTATATAACATGCTTTTATAATGGTTCGCATTTCATTTGGATTTAAGAAACCTTTTTTTTATTAGAAACAAGGATATAAAGTCATACAATTTTTCTTCTGAGGAGGAGATGATTTTTTTATTGGTCTAAGACTCTTTCGTTTACTTCTCTCACACAAACAATTTTAAGTGAGTGAGAGCGTTCTACATTGCTCTGTGTTTTTTGACAGTTTATTTAACAGTCCATTTTGTTTTGCTGCGCTCTATCAATCATTTTCCGTCTCAGGAACCGTCGTCTCCTCATTCGAGAAGCATACTTGTTTGATCTATCCATCATTTACTAACAGGAGAAATGCCTGAGCCAGTTATGTGATAGAAAAATCGAGGAAAATGTGCTGCGGCATATAAAGCGTTCCCTAAGTGAAACATTCAGGAAAAAAGAACTACACAAGCATTGTGGACGTCGGATGTAATTAAAAAGTTGTTATATTTTTAAATCTTGCCTGCTTTATGAGTAAGCGGAATAAGTGAACACTAGGCTTATCACACCCTTACCTAGTTACCTACCTTATTCATAAAATTTAAAGTCAGTATGTCTTCTAGAAAATTATCTTTAACTAGAAATTGTCTATGAGACAAAAGTGATAATTTCTATTAAAATTAAAATTATTTTATGCTCTGGAGGAAAAAGAATGTGATAAAAAATGATGTCATTTACATGGAAAAAGTGCAATCAATATGTATATGCAAAAAAACAAACAATTTGACTTAACCATTAGATAGAAAAGATATCGTTGCCGTTTTACGTTACGATCCGATATTTGATCTCTTATAAATCCAGGCTTATTAGAAAGTGGTTGAGTTTATATTCGTATGGTACATTTGCTTCCAATTCAATTATTCCCTCGGCTCGTAGCAGTAGCCGATGAGCCATTGACGTGATTGTCTCAGTTTCGAATCAACTTGACGAGACCCTTGCTGGAATAAATGTAGAATTCTCTCATACAATATTAAGCTATAACTTGTAAGTCTGAACTTTCGAAAGTTTTTTAGATTTTAAGTCAACAGGCTAAAGACAAGAAATATTGATGAGAAAAAAAGGTCTTTCAGAGGTGAGGTGAAGCGTATGACTTCTTTTAATATAATATCCTGAATGAATTATGCGTTATTATGGACTTACTGATTTCTTGCCATGATTATGTTAAATATTTATTACATATTTATCTGTCCTGATGAAATATAAAAATCCTTAACACCCATGTAACTATACTATAATAGAAATACTAAATATCTATGAACCTTATGTTATTTATGTCCCTTTATCACATCCAAAATGCACCTTCAATAAAAAATAACTAATAATATGAATTTACAAAAATCTTAAAGAATAGCACTGCAGATAATTTTTTATTAAAAATAAAAAAAATTAAGTTTAGTTTAATAATTAATTACTCCCTGCTGTTGGTGTACAACAAATGACAGCCATGTTTCACGACGTCATATTAAATGCGTAGAAGCTAAATGGCAGCTAGAAACTGTTAGTACATACTTATAAAAAAGAATACATTTGAAATATGTGTATATTCAGTAACTTTAAATTAAAGCTAAAAACTAACAGATTTTGGAAATCGGTGCTCAAAGGCACGAAACATTTGTCCTTAGTCACAAAAACTATATTTTTTTACACAACAACAATTGCGGGAGGTAGACGTCTGCACATTAAGAGTTGCAGATATGGTACCATCTTTAAGGAATATTTCCAAAAAAAATATTACAAACTCTGCTAATTGGTTAATTGAACTCTTACTACGGAGACAGGATACCGAATCAAACCGACTTTAGTAAAACTTAATAAAATCGACAAAATAATCATGGTTCTGACAAATATACCTTTACTCACAATTGGTATTATTTTTGTCAAAAATCTACTTTTCCATACTTTGTGAATACATTTTCGATGTTGTTTATTTCTCAGGGGACTAAATGCAACTGCAGTAGCAATATAATGTCAGCTGTATTATATATATTTGTATTCTTGAGGAAACTAGTATGATTTAAATATAATAAATCTACAATGTTCTAGACGAATGTAATATGACGTCATAATTTTCTTTAGAAGACACATTAATATATTTTAAAAGATCGGTGTCAATTTTAACGCTCTCTGCATTTACCGATTTTTGCAATAAGACGTAAACATCTTGGCCCCATTGTGCATATTTAAAGTCTAATTAAGATGATATAAAAGAGTATCAACAGGGACAGAACACTTACCTTTGTCCCCTCAAAAAAAAATATAAGATAGAGTTTTAAGTATTAATATTTGTAGGATGAAGACAGACGGTGGTTTGTTAGGTCAAGGTGAAGGTACGATTAGTAACGAAGTTAACGTTGCTCTGCGCTAGCTTTGAGTAACTTACTTAAGTGAAGCGCTCTGCAGTCTCTCTATTTTGAAATAAAATTTACGTTTAACAGCTATATAATTTTAAGAATTTTCTGTTAATTTCACGTGAAGAAAGAAAATATTAAAATCACGAAGTTAGTGTCTACAAATATAAGCACTGATCGTCCGATCGCTTTGTTTTTGCGTTGACTTATAACATATTATATATTCTACAGTATAATAAATAGTATCCTCACTAAGTCATCTACTGATAACATTTTACGAGTCCAGAAGACAACGATAAAGCAAGGGCATACAGTGCAGGATCCCTTAATGAAAATATAATTTATGCTAAGTTATGTATAAAGATTTTGTTTCACTGTGTTCGTACATTCAGTCACTAGGTTGTACTATTGTTGCATAGTAATTATTACACATGACATTTTATTCCGGGTTTTTAAATTGTAATGATTTAGGTTCCAGAGAGTTTTTCTAACACAACTGAGGAAAATTTTTTCTTTAAAATTTGTTTTCTTTAAATACTTTAATTTTTTAAACATATATATTTTTAATCTGTTTGCACATCTGTTTCGTTATACGTTGTTAAAATAATAATAATAATAATCCAAGCCCAAATCATAAATACAAGAAATTACCAAAAGTATATAATAGTAAGGCATCCCACAATCATATCAGACAAATGTAGGTTGTGCAATGCAATTGAACATATTACAGGAGGCTGTTAATTTTTTGCAAATAAACAGTATATAAATCATAATTCCAAAATCACTTCATTTATCACAAAAGGTTTACAGAAAAACACGTACATCGCATTGGAAGAATCAGTCATCATAGTTGCTCTATAGTTGGGCGATTCCTGACATCAACTACACAAACGCCTTCATCAGTTCATGAAAAGCCGACTTACTTGGCATAGCCCGTGGTCGGTTTTCACAACCAGCATTGTGCTGAGATTGAAAAATGTTTCCCCATAATAATAATAATAATTTTTTGTCGATTTTATTAGGTTGTACTACAATCGGTTTGATTCGGTATCCTTTTTCCGTAGTAAGAGTTCAATTAATCAATTATCAGAGTTTGTTATATTCTTTTCGAAAATACTCTTTCTTATCTCAAGGAGTAGGATTTAGAATAAACATGAACAAATCGAAAGTCGTGTTTAACGTCCATCATACCTGCTCCCGTAAATATCGGGACCTCGACGCTCGAAGTTGTTGACTATTACGTGTACCTAGGACAGACCATCCAACTAGGCAGGTCCAACTTCGACTCCAACTCGGATGGGCAGCGTTCAGGAAGCTTGGAAATATCTTCTCGTCGAAAATACCGCAGTGTCTAAAAAATAAACTTGTTCGATGAATATTTATTGCCAGTAATGACATACGGCACTGAGACGTGGTATTTTACCATGGCCCTCATAAACAGGCTCTAAATCGCTCAAAAGGCAATGGATGAGGGCTGCGTGGGACCGATCGTCGTGGAAATCCTTGGGGGAGACCTTTGTGCAGCTCTGGACGTCTTCCGGCTGACATGTTGATGATGATGAAATAATTGGAAATTTATCATTAACCACTATTAAATTTATAAACACAAGACCAGACATATGAAATTGAGCACACACATAATAGAATAATAATTATAAGCATGGTGCCAGAGCTTAGATGTAGCACGAAGATAATTTTTATAGAGGCTGGCTTACTTCACATTTTTTTTATAAATTAGAGTACTGGGCGTAAACTTGAACAGGGTCTGTGTTTACTGTTCCCTGAAATTGTCTATAAACATCTTAGCTCTTTTATGTTTATTTATTTTTTTAATTAAAAATAGATAAATGAATATGATTAAAAAGGGCAGAAAATGAACCTGCGGTATCAGACAATATGAAATATAATATAATATATTAAATGTGGTTTATAAATAATTATAAAATGAAGTCAGCCGATCTAGAGTGAAGGTTGGTTAGGTCAAGGTAACGGTGCGAATAGTAACGAAGTTATTGTCGCGCTGCGCTGGCTTTGAGCTTTGCCTCGTTTACTCAGATTTATGGTAACTTACTAAACTAAACTGCTCTGTATCAATTTTATATTAATATGATTACATAATAGTGATATGATATTATATATTTTCTATGAGGAATTTAGAAAATTACTTGTTACGGAAAATAGTTAAATCATATAGGTAGTACATAATATAATATACTCATAATATAATATTTCTGTCTTCACTTAGACATCGTTTATGAATAATTAATTACTGTTAATGGTGTATTAAAATTTACAGCATGTTTCATGTTGCAGTTCAGATCCACAACAGCTGTCGCTTGTTCTAAATCGATTTAATTACATATATTATTGTATATCTTATGAAATATTTAGCACTAACATTCGAAACGTACACACGTGACCGCCTAGCTCGCACCAATCACGTTCATTTATAGATTTTGACAGTGTAATTTTGGTTTAATTGTTTTATAAGCTAATGATGAAGTAATATAGTGTTAATTTTTTCCAGCATAAGTGTGTGATGCGTGCACAATTGTCTGTTGCACGGTGATTGCTGCAAATAGCAATTCCTGCTCTGTGCCACCCCCAGATAAGACTTTCATTTAGAGATTTTATGTATGAAGCGATCGCAGCCAGGCTATTATTTCAGAGTCTGTTATGTAATGTGTAAGTATGTGTAAACTATGTAAAGTAGGAGTTAATTATGACTTTGAAAAACAAATACATGTGACAAGTCCTCTGAATTTCTGTAGCCATCTTCTTTTCCGGCAATTAATTTTGCGAACTGGTGGCGAAAAATGTTTTACATAAAACTGATTGAAAATAAATATTTAGATTTCGAGTTAAATTTTGAGGGCCCCGGAGTCAACTTCAAAGCGGGCGGATCATCAAATACATCAACTGCGCCAAAGCGAAATATAATCTAATAAACCATCCGCTGCTTAACGAAAATTGTCCCATTAGAAGAAGTTAGGATACAGAAGATAAAAGCCAAGATCTTCTTTCACGTTATTTACATTTAAAAATCTACTACCATAATACTGACACTTACTTACTTACACTTGCTTACTGAAATTTAATATTTATATTATTTTATATAGCTTTAAACCTACACATTTATTTATTTTATTTTACTTTCACTCATTATTATATAAAAATCCTTTATTCTATTTAATGTACATTAACATAATTAAACAAGAGTATTGCCTACAGTTTACTTTTTATGATGAGGGTTCAAAAAATGTAAAAGATTCTTTGGGTTCGGTGTCCAGTTTAAAAAAGCGGTCCTAATAAATTATTTCCCTTACCTTGACTTTAAAAGTGCTGCATGGATTTCAATTTACATTGTTTTTGTTAATCAAGCTTACAAAATTAAATAACCAAAAATATTTTTACAATTAAATTAATATTTTATAACAATAGAATATTCATTAATTGTATTATAATAAACTATGAAGAAGGTATCTTTTTTAAATTATTTTGTTAAATATTCAAAAAATATATTTTCTAATTGTTATAACGAATAAGTATATTGTCTCTTAAGTCGTACCCTAAAAAACATTAAAAATATCTTTAAAAACAAAATTATATAATTTCTGTTTCTTGGATCATTTCTTAGTACTTCAATACGATACAATTTAATCTGTACCATTCTAAATTATTAGTTTTTTTTTTCTCTGAAAAAGCAAGAATTTCTAATAATTAAGTTTTTTTAAAACATATTAATGACCCGTTTAACATCTTATGACGTTTCATAAGATTAAAATAACTTTTAATAATAATGCATAATATAAATACCAGATATAATCATAAAATAGTAGTTCCTAAATTTAGACTCGCTAAAACAAAAAAGTCATTTTTGGGTATTGGAATTCGTTTTTACAATACATTGCCAAAATATGTCACCGACTTAGCGGAAAGTAAATTCAAAGCTTTATTAGGTATTAAACGCGTAAATTTCTCTAAGGCTTATTATAATACTGAGGAATATACTGGTGATAGGGAAGATTAGTAATTACAAACTTGTTGATAATTCTACACACTTGTGTAGAATTATATATTTTATATAAGGCAACACTACTGTACTGTCATTACTTCCTGCTACTGTTGTTAATTGGTGTTCTTGGTTCGAAGTTATATCACTATAATATAATTACTATTGTTTTGAATGTTTAAAGTTACAATCCTTTAAGATCTTGTAAATGTAAGAACATCATATAATTAATGGCGGCGCGGTTGGTTATTATTTTTGTATTTTTGACTCGACTTAAGTTCTAATTTATTCTCACATATCATTCAAGACTGTGACTGAATTAGTCAATACAATGGATAATTGTATTTTCATTAATAATCTTCTCCATGCACCTACCTGCACCTTGGAACCGAACATCTAGGGTCTGACGTATTGTAAGTGCAGTGTATCTCTATATGAAATTTAAAAATAACTTTGTCTTTGTCATATATTTGTTACTATGTAGATATTGTACTTTCATTTACCAAATCCTAATTCGAATTAAAGTCAGCATAAATTATTCTCGTCTCAGTAAGGAGCAAAAGCTCCTCAAAAATCAGCTCTTTTATTTTTCCACATCATAAAAAACTCTTCATTTCCGAATTAGTCACTTCACGACCCTGCAATTTAATTTGTACCTTTCTTAATTATGCGTAACGCTATATCATGTTTAAATTACGCTATATTGATTGGAAGATAATTATTGTGAAGTTAATGTTTTCTAAATAAATAAATTAATTAAAACACAGTTGTTATCAGACAAAATAAACTTGGAAAAAAAAAGAATTTTATTATCACGTAATAGATTTAAAAGAAACTATATGAGTCCTAAAGTAAAAAATCAAAGCTAGATAGTTAAGTAGGTATAGACAACACAATATCCGATCGAACGAGGTCTGTCGCTGGCCGACTGTTGTCTTCTTTTACAGGCATTTAAAAGTTTATAGGTGCTTGCGATCGCTTTATTATGTGGTGAATTTATTTTACGCGTCTCTATCTATTATTTTATTTCTTATGTTATGACGTGAATATTATAATTATTTTTTTTTATGGGACATGTTATCAAGCAAATAGACGATCCACCTGATGGCAAATGCTGCCGTCACCCATGAACATTTTGATATATACGTGCAAATGCGTTGTCCCCTATGTGCTATATGCTTAAATGGTAGTAAAGTCTAACATTCCAGAAGCTAGGAAATAAAGGGAAAAGAGAGCGGTTGGGCTTTTGGCAGTCTCACTCACCGTACGAAGCTGAACTTTAATAGGTAGCTTTTATCTTTCATAAGAAGGTTATAAAAACCCGTACAAACTTAACTTTAAAATACATAATCGTATTTTATAGATGGTCGAAACTAATTAGTTTTATAAAAGATTACTATACATACGAGTATGATGTTAAATTCATCGAAGCTGGTAGCAATACGATAGCTCAAGATATAACCAGTCCAGTTTCCTAGAGTTTCAACAATGCTAAAAAAAATGTAGGACAATTGAGATTATAAGAGTAGATGATAGAATTGTTTTTTTGATGGATAGAGTTGGACCGTTGTCATAATCAATCTCTCTACCAAACATTTTCAAATTTAAGTATTTTTTTTTTTTTTATAAATATTTATGAGCATTATAAAAAAATGGGTTTTTACGCAAGTAGTATTTTAACAGCTCGCTTATGAATAGAAAATATTTAAAATAAAAAATCAAAATGTTTTTGACTTGATTTAGAATTTAATCATGATTGCTATTTTATGATTTTATAATGCAGCATATCTACAAAAAATGTTTGACTATAAGATAAACACTTTTTTTATAATTCGTTATTACATTTAAATTGAATATATATATATTTTTAGTTAGAACGAAGAATGCCAGACAGACAGTCTTGTGTAAGTGCTAGTTGGAAATAAACAATGTATTTCTGGTTTAGTGAGGTACTTAAATCCAATGAAGTATAATTCATGTGCACTGGCTAAAAGCCAACTATGGCCTTACATGGCAAAAATTGAGGTTTTAATTAGAAAATTATATCAAGAACGGGTAAATTGGTAACAGTAAGGATTGGATCTTTTTCATTATAGAAATAAAACTTGGAAGATATCATTATAAGGTTTAAAGATGGTTTTCTATACCAAGTGTTTCAATATCAGCAAATAACAAGTCAAGTTATTTTGAATATTTAAATTTCAACGAATACCTACCTACCTTACCTACCTTACCTACCTTACCTACCTTACCTACCTTACCTACCTTACCTACCTTACCTACCTACCTTAGTGCGATAGTGTACAAGAATTCTAAATTTTTAAGCCTCTGCTTCTGATATAAAAAAGTTATTCATTTACATGGTCCATCAATATGTTTGTGAGTAAGTTCTAAACTAACAAATAATACTTCATTACTATTAGATAGAAATATATTTCATCAGCGTTTTACATTATATTACTAGAAAGTGGTCAAATTTATATTCGTCGACTGTATCCGTATGGGACATTTGATTCCAATTCAATTCTCTGCTCAGCTCGTAGCAGCAGTCAATGAGCCAGCGACGCGATTGTCTCCGTTCCAAACAAACTTGACGAATACTCTCTTAATACGAGAAAAAAAAAATCAACATACTAAAGATTTATTTAATAAGATTCCACTTATCCATAGCTATTAATAACCTTTTTTAAAATTAACTTTGTTTAGTATATTGTATATTTTTAAGAACTTTATGTGGCGGCTTTATGTGGCGGCATGTGGTCTAATTATAGAATTTATTGTTATATTATTTAATCTATGTTTATCCGCCCTGTTAAAATATATTATTCCCTAACACCTGTATGTTAAGCTATTCTATTGTTGAAATACTAAGCTCCTATAAAATGTAATGTAAGCCGTGAAGTAAAAAAGACTCAATAACTAATCCGATCTTTTTCATGTCATTTCAGCATTATAGTATATTTAGTACTAAGTGTACCTTATGTCAAAAATAAATAAAACAAATAATATCCTTAAGAACTGGTTAATATATATATATCTGAGTAGATAGCAGACGAGGCTAGATAAAATGAGTGAATGAAATTACCGTCACATGTCTCCTTTGTCTTTGTCGCCTCAGTGCCTTAGATTTCATCTTTCAGATTTCAAATTTGCTTTACTATCAGCTATGTGACAGTTGTAAGGAACGGTTCTCGATGAATTCTATTATATTTGCTATTGCTAAATCTATAAATACTACAATTAATTAATTAATGACACTGCTATTATAATATTGTTTAATTTATTGTTGCTCTTATTATATATTTAAATGACTGCATACAAATAATCTATAAACGTTTTTTCCGGTCATGGCAAGCCATCTAGTGGCCGCAATGCTTAAACGTTGCTTTCCATTTTTTATTACTATCTAATAAATTCAATATACAAGATTGTTTTGTTTTTAATGTTAGCTGTTTTTTGTAATAAAAAAAATCGTTATAAAAAAAGGTTTGTAAAATAATATAATTCTGAACATTAAAGAATAATTAAATCATTCTAACGACTAGATAAAATGTTCCTACTGTATAATGATTCGTGTAAAATGTGTTTTTAAAAATATATATCAAGAAATAGGAAAACATTTTTTTAAATTAGGTAAATATCAGTTTTAGTAGGTTTCTTGTTTTTATAGTAGTAATTGCATTTACCAATGGTCAGAGTATTTCTGCCTTATAATACCCCTCAAATATGGTAACGTATTTACCGGCAACTCTGTTTGTTTCAATATCAGATCAGGGGTACAGTCTGCTTGTTACAAACTTTTCTTATGATAAATATATAAAAATCAAACAATTATTACAACATTATTTATTATCAATAAATACCATAATATTTATTGATAATTTTTAGTACATTCAAAATTTCTTAACATTCTAATCTAGGGCTAAACATTTTTATACAACCTTCGTACTTCCCCTTTGATACAAATTATTAAAACTAGGCAGAAATAATAAAGTATACAGCAAATTTAATTCCAGAGTACTGCGGAACCAAAAGTGGTCTAGAAAAACTTGTACCACTTTATATAGTAGAAAGATGTCAGAGCAGATTTCCGACGATTCGCTGTCCATTCCATGCACCCTCCGCTACCAAACCTTTCAATGTATTTGTACATTATTTCAAATCATCACACAATATAACAAATATTTTGTGACAACAAATAAAAGTTTTGCATTATTTTAGAATATTTAATAAGTAAAAAAAAAAAGAAAAAGAAGTTTTATTGTCTTAAATATGTTTAATGTCTAAATTTCAACAAAATTAAAAATAACTGCAAAGTAAGACAATTATATACATATGTTTATATAGGATAGGGAGGCAAACGAGCAGAAGAGTCACCTAAGCGACTGCCGTCACTCGTGGACATCAGCAACTCAGAACCTTCAAGTGCGTTGCCAGCATTTTAGAAGGGAATAAATACACTCTTTTCTGGAAGGTTTGAATGTCGCATCAAACCTTCAAGAAAAGAGTGTATTCCTTTATTTAAAAAAAGTTGTGGAACGCCAGCTGTTGAGCTAGTGAAGGTGGATGTTTTGTCGCGATGGACGATGGCGAACATCTGTGGGTGGTATAAGTCCGAACAACTCTTCACAGCACTCCCCATGGTATAGAGCGATAGAGAATGCAGAGGGAAGCCACATCTTACCCAACGTCAAGGGATCAAGCCGATTGGAGAGGTCTGGGCAATCGATAATACGAGTCGCTCTCCGTTGCATCCGCTCAAGAGGGATAAGCTGGTACTGGCCTGCTCCTGCAAACCGATGAGAACAGTACTCCACATGCGGCTGTACCTGCGCCACATAAAGATGCAAAGGGCCGGAGTGAAATACTGTCTCTATTTGTTCAGCACACTGAACTTCTTTGAGAACAATTCGGCCTTACCTTCTATATGACCGCGGAACTGGACCTCACCCGAAATATCGACGCCAAGGATTCCAATAGTGGCTGCGGCAGTTAGGAAACCAATTATTTTTATTGTTTTACACTTTACATACAGGTATTGATTCTAACATAAATAAACAATGACCATTATGTTGCATTTCGTCTCTAAACAAAGCATTTTTAAATATTCTTCCTGATTTCAATTCGGCATTTTGTGATTCATACTTAACCTACATAAAATTGTTTACTTGTGTAATTTAAATTATCATTAAATACAGTATTAGCAATGTTATTCTTACAATTTATTTGTTTTTTTTTTTGCACTATACCGCGTTCTCATAAACTACTCCTTTCTCCAAAAGGTTGTCTGTAAGAGATTACTTTAGAAATAACCCCTTTTGTGTATCTTTTTTTATTTCACTGTTTTGTATATTGTCTTTTTTGTGTGTGTGCAATAAAGATTATATCTTACTATCTTATATCTAAGTTTTAAAATAAAATTAAGTTAGGATATAAAGGGAACTTTTAAATATTAATTCTAAAGTATTATTTGATGATGATCGACCTTCGAGTTTGATCTAGGGCTTGCAATAAGAAGAAATGTTATGTGTAACTATCACCGTACAACAGACAATAATAATTGCACATCCTAGTGACGGGATGTACTCGTATATTCACCAAAGAATAAATAAAACTGCTTTTAAAACTCTTAACAAATGATATTAACATACAAAGAGGCAGGTCTATACGCCCATGAATTGTCGTTCCATTCTGCATTAGGTATCACTTCACTACCCCTACTAATATTATCTCCTAGTAATTTCAAACTGGTTTGCGATACATTGTCGCTTTAAATATTCAATGTATATAAAGTTGGTCTTTAACACAAAATAATTTGTACGAATACTTTAATAGTTATCTTGATAATATCAACTCGAATGCAGCGCCATGAAGCCTTATGAGCGCGGTGTGTGTAATTCCACTGTGGAAAAACAGATGGCGGGCGAAAAAGTGACCTTTCTCGATGTAGACGAGCTAGTTCAACATTTGAAAGAGCTTTTTCTCAAATGAAACGATGAATCTCGCCGTTTTCTATAACATATTAGAAAATACAACATGTGCTTTCATTTGACGTTTTATAGAGTAAATCAAATTCTCTCATTGCCAGAGATTTTAACGATATTTAACACCGTATCAGTTCTTTAGTTTCTTCAATCATTTTGCTTCCGCAATTTCTTTAAGTTTATTTCGACGAAAAAGCACAAATCAAAAGTCGTACTGTCTCCCAACTTTGTGGCCGACCAAATACCACGAAGCGAAGCCACGACCGTAAGCTAGTAGTATATAATCAATTTATAAAATAACTAAACCAATACAACAGTATTTAAATTAGTAAATGAATGCTGTTGGTGCTTACAAAGCTGTCACGTTTTTACTTTTCAGACGTTAATGCTGAATGTTTCATAAGTTATACAATAACATATGTTATTAAATCGATATAGAACAAGTGACAGCTGCTGCGTATCCACTGTAACATGAAACATGGTTGTAAATTGTTATACATCATTAATATGAATTATTCATAAACAATGTCTCAGTGAGGATATAGATAATTATACTACATAACACATAATATGGTAATTTGACGGAAATACAATAAAGTCCAGATAAACTGCACTTACAGATATATCTGCTATATTTGTGATTTTACTATTTTCCTTCTTCCCTAGTGATTTACATTTTTTCATTATAGAATATTCAAAACTGATAAAGGTAGCACTTATACGAACATATTATTAAAAAATATATAAAATGCAGAGCAGTTTAGTTTAGTAAGTTACCATAAATCTGAGTAAACGAGGCAAAGCTTACAGCCAGCGCAGCGCGACAGTAACTTCGTTACTATTCGCACCTTGACCTAACAAACCATCGTCTGTCTTAATTGTTTTATTTTTTATGGTTTAGACCATATTTTATATTTTTTTTAGAAGGACACAAAATCGAGTTTTTATAATGATATTTTATTATATTTTTTCATCAAACTTTAATAACATGAACAATAAAGGTCAAATATTTTTTTAGAGACAGTTGCAAATTTCTGATCGAATTGATTCTCTTTAAAACATAAATTATGTGTACTAAATCTAAATTGTATGTAAACTTTGTCATTTTTTTAAAATGTATATATAGTATTTAAATTTTATCAATGTAGTTTTTTGCTTTTCCTTTATTTTAAATCTCTCATACAATTTATTAGCGATTATATTTTCAAATATCATTTGTATCTAAGTTAATATAATTCGTATTTTAAAAAGAGTTTTGTTAAAATTCCAATAAATTAAAAGTTTTTACAAATCAAAAACGTTCAGATAAGATACAGAATTGAAGATAAAAACAATCTTCAATTCAATCAAAATTCAATTCATTGCTATATCTTTAACATCCTTAGATTATATAGTCAGCTTATATACTTAGCTTATATGATTTGTTTATTTATTAAACTTATACTCCTAATTTATATACCAAGTTAATTGAAATTATTAATTCTAATTTATTACAATTTATATATTATCTAAAAGCGTTAGATGTAATTAAACAGAAGCAAAGTCTTGTTTCGTGGGAAAGGTTATAATATTTTTTTAAAACATAATATTTTTAAATGATTAAGAGTCCTTTGACACGACTACAGAGCAAAGATGGGACGGCTGACGCGTCTCTTTTTATTTTACAACTCTCATAAATGTTTATAGCCGCTTAGTTCTGATTTGGTATGTGTTAAGTATATTTCCAAACTCATACGAAAAATCAAATTTACGAGAAACGTTAATGATATTTGAAAAGCATGGTCAAATTGGAGTCCTATAGAAAATATGTTTTACTCGGTGGTGGGTATTTACAGTTGATTACAGTTCTCAGGTAATATTATTCTTACTCTTTCTATTATTAAACTAATTGAAGTCGTTTTTTAGCGAATATATTATCTTATGCGCTTTTCCACCTACGACTACATTTACAACTAACATCACGTGGAATCAAGCGTCGTCTTAGTATAAGTGTAAAACAAATATTATCTAAAATAAACAACTAATTGCTATCCTCTGTAAAGATATTTGCTTAACGATACAGTTAAAGCACTGATTATTTAATAGTTCTACACTATATATTAATGTTATTATGTTATTTTGGGAAAACCAATCTTTGTAATAAAATAAACAGCTGACGCAATATTTTTCTTAAACAAAAACTCCCGGAATAAACGGCAAAAAAAGTAAACTAAATATTAAAGAAAAACATAAAAAAT
The DNA here is from genome assembly GCA_963555665.1 of Dircenna loreta. NCBI lineage: Eukaryota > Metazoa > Arthropoda > Insecta > Lepidoptera > Nymphalidae > Dircenna > Dircenna loreta. Next base: position 5,526,651 of record OY743094.1, read on the forward strand.
TAGGAGAATTAATATATTTATCATATTTTGTTGAATGGTAGTTGTATTTGCAAATTGTCAACGTATCTGCTTCTCTGCTTATGTTGCAAATTTTCACATCCTGCAGTTGCCATTTCTGATCAGGCGATACGTATACATATAAACATAATATACGTATATATCATGTATTTATATATATATATATATATATATATATATATATATATACTATATATATGTATGTATTCGTATATATATGGTTTTATTTGTTCCTAAGATTCGTGGTATACGAATCTATCCAGGAGGACTTCAGAACGCTGGACTCTTAAGAAACTCCTTCACGCGAGCTTTTTTTGGGGCAATTTTATATCTAAATCTGCTCTCCACGAAAAGCTCTATTATTATTTCAAGGGAATAATTTAATTTAGCCTAGATCTAACGTGAAAGTTATTTCTACACATTGGTTAAAGAACTTAGAGATTGCATAAAATTTTAAAATTTACTTTGAAATATACCTCAAACAAATTAACTTATCAAGTATAAACATACAAACTTTACCCCTTTATAATATTTGTCATAGTTAAAGTTTATATGTATATATGTCATAGTTAAATGTCAAAAGCGCGGCAACCGTCTTTCGCTCGCCAGCGCTAGTATGATAAGGACGTTCTGTTATTCGGTGTATAATTGATGGCCGTTTGTGTCACAGATTAAAAATAAGTTATTGAAATTTATTATAAAAATAATTGTCTTTAAACTTACCTTGTTTGTTTGTTAATTCTTTATTCTGATTTCCGAAAATATATTTTTATTAAATCTCACACTATGGCGTTTACTATCATATAAATTTAACTTATACTTTAGGCCCAAAAACACGTGGTTGGTTATCCTATTAAATTTTAGCAAATATGAAACGTTTGTACTTTAACAAAATGCCATCTGTTGAATACTTAATCAATCCAGTCAACAAAATGTTAAAATATATTTATGTAATTATTGTCACATGTTGACGTTATTAAAAGAATACGCGTCGCAGAATAAAGTCTAAAGCAGATTAATCGGACGGACTTATGATTACTAGTTAAGACATAAAAGATAGTAAAAATATAAAAACTTTTAATGAGTATTGTAGTGTATTCTGTCTGAACTAAAATATCATTTTATTAATATGGCTCGGAAAACCACGACATGCGTAGACGACACGTCTGCTCTCGTCTGTGTCTCTAGATATACCTGATACTATTTCGTTCTAGCACACCGTGAGCACGAGACCACGTACCTGCATTATTACACCTACACAAGTACTACAATTATAACATTATTAATTGTCAGGAAATAATACATTTATAGTACATTCAAGAATACGCGACACAGACTATTACATAATATAGAACGATTTATCAGGATCACGGAAAAAAGGGGGCTGAGTTGGCAGATTGGAGTTTCTCTAGAGTTTGGTATAAATATTGAAGTATACAGAAATTCTATTTCTAAAGTACTGCGGTTCCAAAAATGGTCCAGGAAAACGTGTCACGTTCGCGCGTCCCATTTTATGTAGTGGAAAGATATCGGAGTTGATTTCCGATGCTTCGCTGTCCATTCACCCGCCGCTGGTACACTTTTCAATGTATTTGTACTTTATTTCAAACCATCAAACAATATCACAAATATTTTTGTGACAAAGGATAAATGTTTTCTACTCAAGCTTCTAGAAAACCTGTTTTTGGAAATCTGTACGGCTTAATCTTGATTATTTAACTTAAATGTTTTTTGTTTTTTTTTTAATTTTGTTTAAAGTCTAATTTTCATCACAATGACAAAATCAATTTTAATAGATTTGAAGAAAAAGGTAAAGAAATGTATAAATATACATTTAAGTTAAAAAAATATTTTAATGTAAATTGCTACTTTTTTTTGTCTTTTGCATAAATTGTTACATAGAGATAATTTTCTTAAAGAATTACCGACTTTAAGCGTATTTCTTCAAATATATATTTTTCACTTCAGTAAAAAGTTTAAGGAACTAGTAGGGAAGCTCCATAAGGCCTTTGTTGATTAAATGTATGTCGAATATTGCAGGAAATGTGAAAAATATTTATTCGCCATTTGTAATATAAACACAAGAAAATAAAAAAAATATTTAATCACAAATTTCTGGAAAAAAAGCAATCATTAAAATAAAAAAATGTGTTCAAGTCAATGAATCCAAAGCCTATATTATACGGTTTTATTTGTTATAAGCTTATTGTGATAATAAGATAGATAACGCTGACGAGAGAAGGCTGCTAAATTGTACAAGTGAGTGGCTTTGGCAATATGTAGCTAATACAGAAATATTTTCTGTATTATATCTGAGGGAAGAACCTCGTTGATATGGTTCTTATATCTATCTATCATCACATATATTGCTGTAATAAAGTAATTTCTCGTTCTACTTATTTACTATTTTTAGGTCAATAAATATGGACTGAAAATCAATTAAAATTTAGATCAACAGTCAAAACAGTAATAATTCGTATTATTAAATAAATAAATGCAAATTTGAAGCCATCATAAACGCTTTTTTTAGTATCAAGTTAATGCTTGAGTTCTTAAATGTTCTCGAAAAACATTAAAGAACTCAACTGTGTGCTAACCCGATATGATAGAGGAGGGAGGACGTCATGTGTCTTCTTTTACTTCAAGGTCCACTTTAAAGCTTACATGAGTTTAGTATTACTATAGTAGCTGCTTAACATAGGTGTTCAATATTATTTTATTTCAACATACCAGAAAAATATGTAATAAATATAAAAACAATATTATCAACTATGCCAAATAACAATTTAAGAAAAAAATATAAAGCCCAAAATAATGCAAAATTCATTGAGCATGTGTATGAAAAGAAGTCATGTGACAGCTGTTAGGAGCTCTACTTTATTATCAAATGTTGCTCTTCGTCTGTTGGCTTATGTCTAATCTAATCTTATACATTTTTGTAAATACAAATTTACTAGTTATAGCTTAATATTTTGTAGCAGAATTATTAATTTTTACCTTCAATGGTTAGGAAAGAAGACAATCACGTCGATGAAACACTGACTGGTGCTCTGCTACGCGCTGAGTGGAAAATTCAATTGGAAACAATTGCCATATGAATAGAACCGAGGAATATAAACCCAACCAGTGTCTTGTGACACTTGATTCGTCAGATATGGAGATATGAAATCACGGAGTGTAAAGTAAAATAAACATAAAATCTGTTTCTAACTAATACCCTTAAATACATATTGATTTCGCTTTTTATTTCAATATAAAACTAATTGTACGACAGAACATTAAATGGCAGAAAACTCTTAATTTTGAGCTTTATATGAAGGTAAATGAATACCTTATAAATTGAAAACTCAATAAAACAAAAGCTCATTTTATGCTAGTACAGAAACACGTAATCGAAACACGTTTAAAGGCATCCAATCCTACCCATTGTTACAGAAATAATTTTCTAGTCCCAAACCTTAATAATTGCCATGTAGTGCCATCGTCGGCTCTTAGCCATTGCATATAAATCAAACTTCACTGGATTAAATACACCGCTAAGGCATAAATACATTGTTTTATTTCCAACTAGCAGTTGCCAAAGACCGCGTCTGACTAAAATCATAAACCATCTAATCATATAGTTAATGGTAGAAACATTTTATCAAAATTGAACCAAACTTTACTATAAGTTCTATATAAAATAATGCGTACACAGACATAGACAATATCGACAGAGGAGTACCTTTTCCAACACTATCTTTTGATGATCTGCAAAATTGGGTCTACAAAATCTATTAAGAACAGAAGAACATATATTTTTGTATAAAACCTAACAGATTAATTATTAAGATTTACTACTTATACATGTGGCAGTTACATATATACATATGTACAATACATGTTCACTATACGTTTCTTGAATACGCCTGACCTGTAAGAAACAACCTTTTAACATCTCTAAAAAGACCTAATTTTACTTATATTAATTTTGTTTTTTAGTCTTTAAGCCAGAGAATTTTACTCTTTAATAAAAAATTCTCAAGTAAGCTTACATAATATTTTGGCAAATAAAACTTGATTAATTAAACAGAATTGTATACGTTAGAAGATATGACGGTCTTCGAAAGTCAAAAGTCATCGTCAACCATCTATAGCACGTACCTAAATGTTTCTGTATGTTTTATACATACATTATTGATACATTAAAATATACGTTAAAGCTGTTTTTATAGTTACTTAATTGTTTATATTTATATTTTTTACTGTAATAAGTTTTATTTTACTTGCATTTTTGATGATTCTTTATAACAAATATTTCTAAAATTCATAACACTACCTCAGTCGGTCTAAGACCGTTGTATTGAGTGATCCTGAATTTATTTTAGGCAAAATATCTGTTGATAAAGATCGCTGTACGAATACAAAATATTTTATAAAACCTTTACAGGTTAAACTATATTCGGCTCTTTTTGTTAGTTTTAATAAGATCTTACCGTCAGACTTGACAGGGTGTCCTTGAGATATACTGATGGATGGATGCTATTGGATCTCCTAGAAGGATTCGACTAGGTGCACCAAGTTTAGATTTATTTATTTTTTAAACGAATTTTTTGAAATTCGTTTCTTACAAGAACACGTTAACGAATAACGTTTCGGGTTCGTACAAGAATACGTAAACGAAAAACGTTTCCGTTTCCTACATGAATACGTAAACGAAAAACCTAATTGTTATTATATATTTTTTTCAGATATTTATTAACTTACGTGACGAGGGAGGGGTTTAGAAATTAAACATTTTATGTGACGTATTTTATAAATATTCTTATCAATAGTCTAAGGTCACTCCCTCAAATCAGACGTCGTACATAACAAAACAAACCTAAACTCAGCGCACCTAGTCCTATCCGTCTAGGAGATCGAATAGCATCTATCCATAAATATACATTCAGGTTACTCCGTCAAGTCTGATGGAAAGATCTTAGCAAAACCAACAAAACAAATCTAAACTCGTCGCATCTAATTCTATACGTCTAGAAGATCCAGTATTATTCATCCATAAGTTTACCTTCAGGTAACTCCGTCTAGTCTGATGGAAAGATCTTATCAAAACTGTCAAAACAAGCCTAAACTCGGCTAACCTACCCTCTGTCGTCTAGGAGATCTAGTAGCAGCCTTCAACCTTTGCAAACAATACTTATATCATATAATAAAACATAATATAAAACATAAAAAAATAAAATAATTTAAATTATTAAAAGTATAATATTTGAAAAACCAATAAATCAAACTATCAAAATTGTTTCATGTTGCCATTATTTCGCGACTATACATACGTATGTGTGCGTAGTCAAGCTATGTCAATGGAGTTATGTGATTTACTACCCATCTGTTTCGTAAACGCGTCCTTAATAGTGAATTATCTGACACTTACAATCATTTTTAGTTCCATACTATTCTAATAGATGACGGTATAAGCGTATTTGTTGACTGGATTGAGTAAGTATCCAATAGATGGCGCTTTGTTAACGTTTCATATAAGCTAAAACTTAATAGGATAACCAACCACGTGTTGCTGAGGCTAAAGTATAAATTAAATATATATAGTAGGTATATATAGTACTTAATATAATACTGTGAAATTCAATGTATGTAATTATATTTTTCGATTGCGCCAGGTCAACAATCTACGAGTATTTAGCGATTAGATATCAGACTAATATATACTTGACTACTTGAAATAACTTATTCAATACGAAATCATAAGAGATTTTCAGCTTTCAGCACTCCTTTTCAATTTTGACTTTAACTCATATTTTGATCTTAGTCTTAGATCCTTATATTAAAAAGAGGTAAAGTTTGTATGTTTGTGGGTTTATAATTTATAAGTTTATTTGTTGGAGGTAATCATCAAAGTAAGTTATCCAAATGTAAAAATGTCTTAAACAATACTAAGAAATAACTTCCATTTCATGGATCATGGCCATATTATCTTATTTCCTTGAAATAATAATAAGGGTTTTCGTGAAGAATAATTTAGAAATAATGTTGACCAAAAAGAAGCTCGAGGGTAGAAAAAAACTTCTAAAGTAAAACATATCTAAATTGTAAACAGCCCTTGGACATTTAATAGTTTAATTCAACAGCCAGAAATAATTTCCCACTTTGATGCATAAACAAATAAATAATTATTTTTAATGAAATAAGAGAAAACTGAAAGTAATCTATTTTAGTACTGAAAGTAATCTATTGTATGAAACAACAAACCAATGATAACTTTGTGGCAAAGTCCACATTGACCAACTAACAATTGTATATCTAGGTTACTGAAAACAGATGTTAAGGAAAGGACTGCCGGCACAGTAAACTGTTTGTTTAAATATTTTCATGAGAAAGTTTATATAGTTGACGAACTTGAAATCTATATAAAATTAGTTCCTCGCTTTCGTAGTGTTTCGAGGTAAAGTTTTTACCCCCGGGTTCTTGCGGGTTGGCTCTCCTTTACTGCTTCCGATTTTTGGTTTGAACAAAGTTTTATTTTAAAGCGGTTAGTATTTTTTCCTTTCTATTAATACTACTACACAACGAAGAGATACAAGATTTTTTTATTCACATTTTTGTGTGGGATTTATATTTATCTTAATTTTCACTAATATGAGTACAAATACAACATATTTTAATAAAATTTGACATTTATATTGTTTAGCAATTTTGTTTATTTTTATCTGCGTATCTCATAAAAAAAACACTATTCGCAATAAATTTATGTCAAATGCCAGTAATTTGACGAGTGACATTTGTGATTTTATTCGTCCTTCCGTTTCAGTTTCATTACGTGATTATGATCTCTGTTTGATCTCTCAAAATATTTTCACGTTTTTGGCTATACTTTTGGACTCCGATTTTTCATTAACACATTTAAATTGGCTTGACTTTTGGTTGCTTATATAGTTAAAACCACCTCTATCAACCTTGACTCCACGTAGTCTTATCTGGCCCACCTCGAGTGTTGTTATAAACGGAGGAGGGCATCCCCCGTCCACTGTAACACTGGGTTAAAACCTAAACGAGCCGTAGAGGTAGAGGCTGGTCGCCGAAGGTGACCAACAAGCCGCAGTAGTGTAGGCGAACTTGGATTTCAGTACAGTGCTACGGTGTAGGAGCTTTCCTGAAGCGCCGGAGACGTCACAGCAGTTCTAATGACTTAAATTTTAGGTTAAATTTGCAAAACTTAAAATCAGTTTATATCCAAAGCTTTAAGTTTACTCTTGGTATTGAGCCTGTCAGGGGGTAGGGCTTTACGCTCCCCCCTCCCCCATTCTCGTCACCCCTCAAATTGGGAGGCAGTAATTGAAAGTTTTACCTCTAAAATATTAGCTTACTAATTTATAAGTAATTGTCCGATTCACCACCCCTATTACCACGTCGAAACCGATAACAACGAATATTATTTGTATTTTTAAAAGCCAAAGCAGAAAACAGATAATAAAATATTTTGAGTCTTACGAGTACCTTTGCAAGAGGGATAAAATACAATTGTACTAACTTACATCAATAAATAATATTTTTTCTACTCAATCAGGAATGGAGCAAAAGTAAAATGAAGTTATTGTTATGCTATGTACCTTTAATTGTGAAAACTTCGGTTTTCTATAAATTATGATTTTTGAGCGTGACTTTTACAAATTATTTTATAAACATTTTACGATAAGCAAAACAAAACCATGCAATGAATTGAGACATTGTAAACTAACTCTTACATATTGATATCAAATAAATTCAATTTAAATATTTTTATTGCAATTAAAACGATTGTAAAAAATATACGAGAACTTTGGGTTTATCTTCATGGTGTCTCCTTTATATGTCATCTTCAGAAACGTTATCAAATTATAAAACATATCATAAAAACGTTTGTTATTTTCCTGGCGCAAAAGATAATAAAAAAATCTTGCTTTGACTGCAGAAACACAGTAAAGTAATTCTATTTAGAAGGGTGCAAATTAAATTGCAGGGTTGTGCGGTGCCAATAAATTTTCCAGGAAAACGTAAAACGTACAAGAATCCTGCAAATGTAGTGGAAAAATATAAGAATTGATGTTCGAGGCGGAACTGTTAGATTGTTGAAATCATGCCTAGCTAAAATTTATATTCCACTATAAATATATATATTTAATAGAAATCAGAATACAAGGAACAATAATAGTTATTTTCATCGTGTGAAATACTGTTGATTATTGCACGGTACTATATTTTAAATATTAATATCGTTTTAATACACAATAACGCTGTCATATTAAAAAATGTGTATTTTATAAGATAATTTTACAGATTACTCTTATCAAAATATACACATCAATTTAAATTTAAAAAACTTTTTTTATTCCACAAAAGATTTAAAAGAGCGCCTATAGAGAGTCATAGAATTTATAAAAAATCACAGGATATGAAATGTCACACAATGTCAGCTCAAGCGAGGTTTGCCAAGCCGGGGCTGGGTGTTGTTTTCTTTTACAGACACATAAAAGTTTATAGATACTTGTACTTACTTTATTGTGTGGTAACTGTATTTATGCGTCTCCAACTATTATAATTTGTTATATTATGATGTCAAGTGCTTTATTTTTTTTATGGTATAGTTGTGCCGTCGCGCAGGAATATTTATATAACGCAGGTGCAAATGCGTTGCCATATATGAATAATAATGAAATGTAGGGAACCAAAAGACCACCATACACGCCATAACTATAACAGCTACTTTACTCTAATCTTCTGTGACATGGTGGTACTAACCGTTCCAGTCAGACCGTGCGAGTGGCAACCAAATGACTGCAGCTAAATTCATTTTAAAATAGATGTGGTTCGCAATCCAGATATGTAACATTTTCTTGAGATTTAAATTTATATCAGTATACTCCATAATCTCAATCATCAAATTTGGTAAAATAACAAGTTTTACAATAATATCCATAGTAGGTGAGATAAAACAAAGACTACGACAAAACCAGAATCTATCAGGTAACAATTTAAGTTATAGATCAATTTATATTTAGTTCAGCAAATCAAGAAAGTCAAGATAGACTAGTTAGTGGCTAGTCGTGGATTCCATTATAAACAAAAGCAAGACTTAATTTCCAACAATTAGAATGTTTGCTGTATGTTTGTTACTTTGTTTAATGACGGGGATCCTAACTGACTGTGCAAGGACGTAGCTAGGAGTAGACAGAGTAGCCCCACACCTATGGCTTCGCGCTGAAAGGACCCCCACTGTAACATTGACGGGCTATGAGCAATAATCAGAAGGATATACACTCATAATAATGAAATAAATATGTTAATATCAAAACTATAACTTTAATAGGTGATTATTTAGAAATAGACATACCTTCTATACTAAATTACTAATCCTTACTAAAGGATTTTAGCAAAGCAAAAAGCCGAGGAAAGACTTACGTTATGTTTTTTATAATGTTTTTAAATCTAAACATATCCTTTTATTTTTAAAATAATATTTTTTGTTTAATTTCTTTGAACTCTTATTTTTTTGTTGTATATATTTTTTTATTTGTTAGTTTTATAAATGTGATTGTCTGGAATAAACTTATCTTTCTTTCTTTCTAATATAAAACTCTAACAGATTAGTATGCTTATCAAAATTTTCCCTTTGCAAACTTATCTTTCTTAACTATTTTTTCTCTGTATAGTACAGACATGTACTTTTCTACATACTCAAAAACATGGAAGAATTGGGATATTTTAGTCACAGGAACTGGTAAAAAAAGGCTTCGCTGATACGACTTCCCCCACGTTCATTAGGTTAGTCCACACTACGCCACTCACTGCGACTGAAGAGTTTTTGACATTTTATTTGTAGTTTTCGAGGTTTTATATCGTTATGTTTACGACGGACTAACCCTTGATAAAATAATATGTAATGATCATTGTTCATAATAGATTTGTTTTAATTACTACGGACTTAAATGCCATATAACTTAAATACCATGTAACTTAAATGCCATGTACATTAAATGCTATGCCGTCGCATACGCCGTAGGGTAGCATTATTTTCGTAATATGTATTGAACTGAAAACTTTCGTTAAAGAAATCTGAATGTAACTAAAATCAGATTAAAATTTTTATGTAAAGAAATATTAAAAGAATTTCGATTAAATAAGTTCTAAGTAGATAGCCTTCTGACTTTTGGTAAAAGCTTTTGACTGTTTGTATAGAGATAATAAACTAATTAATACGATATCGTTATTTTTATAATATAGTATACCAAAAAAAAATTAACATAGTTTTATATCATTTATAATCCGTCCTTACAATTAATTTAAAAAATAAACATTATTACATACAATAACCAGAAAACACTTTTAAAAGATCACATAAATACAAACAATTCATTTCGCGGTTTCATTAAATTCATTTTGTGGCGTATATAAATAGTGCTATAAAAAATGAAAAATATGCCAAAAAATACGAAAAAAGTTAAACTTCTGCCAAAATTATTAACTTATGTTATTTTATTGAAGTTATGTTATTTTTCGGTTTTCAATATATTTTCATAGTTTTCTCGAGTCAGACTATTAAAAAAAAAATTAAGTTTATTTTTTACACAGGAACATACTACTACGTTTCTGTTTTTTTTAACGATTTCTGTAAGATATGGGATAGAAATATGGTAACAACCAATTGAGTGTTAAATAAGTTACGTTCCTGATACGTAACCATTTAACTTATATAAGTGACTTCGTCTGTTCATATACAGAAGCGTGGTGATATATTTTTTAAAACAAATGTTTATTTATTATATTTCTATTACTTTTGTTCTATAATTAATATAAAATTATGGAAGCAGAATATATAAATTTATAACTCTTTGTAGGGAAGAAATTGAAATGACACTTTTTCGGATTATTTATAATGATAAAAAGAATATTATCACTACGGAATATTAAAAAATACTGTTTGTTGTTCATTTATCTTGCATAAGTTACAATTTAATACATTTTTTTTTATTAAAGATACTATTTTTGGTATTTCTATATTATTTAAAACGTACGTTATAAAACATTCTTCAATTTTAAACCTTACCTTACCTTTCCGAAACCATAATAAAAGAAAATGGGAAGATTATCGTGCCCTAACTTATATTCAATTTTTATTAACAGTTAATATGATGGCCATATGTGATTTCAGTGACATCTATATTAATAACTTTATTTTTTATACTTTACCCAGTCTTAAAAAATATACTAGATGAACTATTACTCTTCTACAATTATTGAAACTTCTGAAGTAGTAAGATATTTATTTAATTGTACTAATGTTTGTTGTTATCACAAACAATAATTGCACTTTATGTAACCTCATCATTCCAAGTACACTTACTGCATATTGTGCCGCTACATGAGTCGTTTTGCCGAAGCTGCGTCGCAGTATGCAGAGAGGGTAACCTCTACTTAGTAGAAGTTTCATTATCTTCTAGGGGCTACGAATGCTCGACTCAAGTTGTCCTAACACCTGAAAAAATATATAATATATATAAACACAGTCATTAAGGTTAAATTAGCAAAGCGGAGTGTTGGTCAGCGCTGTTATCATATTTAAATCTACAACCTGTAAACTCCTACAGAGTGATTTTTTTTTATTTTTTATTTATATTTGTAATTTTCCTTACCGTTTTTATGAAATAACATTATTTTCACATCCCTAACAGAAAGTTCAACAATTTAGATAAATGTAAAAATAAGGAAACGTGATGTTCAGTTTAATAATTCTGACTGACTGACCAACAGACTATGCACACTGGAGATAAAGACATCAAAAAAAGAAAAAAAAAAAGTGCGGAATCGTCCGTTTCATCCAACAATTTTCAAGCTTTCGGCTCGGGAAAAACGGAACATTCATACATAAATTTTCCGATAAGGAAACATGCCCCGTTCTTCAACATGGTCGAAAACGTTATAAATAAAAAAGTTAAGATTTTGTTTTTTGTTTTTTTTTTATATGATTTGTAATTTTCTTAGGGCCCAGATGTAATGTATAGCTTTATTTTTGGATGCTATAGTAAAATCTAGCAAATGGGCTTCAAGAATTTAATAAAACAAAATGAGTTATTGGCTGACTTAGTACCACTCAAATTCTCTCTTCAATGATGATGACGATTTTCAAAACGTCGTAGGAATGATATGACTCTTGGTATGACGTAAAGCGGTAAGAGATTTTTTTCAATATTTTTTAAATTTTTTATTTAACATAATAATTATATACACAATCAATAACTTTAGATATCTGTATAAATATTAACAAAATCTCAGCAGATTTGACTTACTTTATCAAGAAGTAAGGACAAGATTTTTTGATATACCATTTTTTTTTTTCAATAAAAATCCATCAAACTGCGTGTAATCTCAATAAATACGTGACGTTTGAGAATTCTGACTAACTTTTGACAAACTGTGACTGAATTTTGGACAGTTTATTGTTTGCTTTCAACGTAGACTTTTCGCGTATTAGGATTTTTGAAGAAACTGTTATAGAAGACTTGTCATATGCAGAATTTAAAATTAATCGAGGCTGGTTGACGGTTTGAGATACAAAGTTTGTTTCTTTTCATTACTATAATTTTTTTAAATATACCAAAGTATATTTTCAGTGGGTTTGTCCACTGAAAAAGACGGATGGCGTTTGTATAAATCTCAAAAAATATATTATTTATTTACAAATATATTATGTGTCATGTGAAATTTACACGTCCGACCCAGCAAGCCAAACCGAGGAAGGAAGCTTCTAGCCTCTGGACTATTGTATTTATACAAAAACAGTAATTTATCTTATTAAACGTAAGAACGCCAAATCAGCATTGATAATAAAAAAAGGCATCAAATCTTGTTTACATTCTAGAATAATAATTATTTTGATATTCATTTCACAACAACTAAAATTATATTTTAAGTAAATAAAGAATATTTTTTTCCACAAGGACTAGACTCAAGAATACCTTTTCATTCTATATTTATTTAAAATGTCAATAAGCTTAACATGGCTAAACAAACAAAAATTTCAAACAATTAAAATTACTGTCTCCACTGTTAAAAATCGATGAAATAAAATTGTATGTTTACCCCAAAGTAATAAAGTCCAACTATAGATCCAAGAAAGTAAGCGAATGTTAAGTTCATGGTGAAGCCTGCGATCAAAATACCTGTCATAATTTATGAAGGCTGTGACGTGTCAAATAGCCCGTTACGTTTCAAAGTCACACGTGGAAGGACGGCTCCAAAAAGAAGAATCACTTTGACCCACTTATATCTCCCCTTTCCAAAATTGTTATATAACATATTTATAAACATTTCATTCACTCCAATATGACATCTGTACATCAAAATAATTTAATGTAATTCCAGGAATCTGTAACTTATTTACCGATATACTCTTTATTACTTTGTGCTTATATACCTATTATAAGTAATATTAAATAATATCCACCATGCAGTTGAATTCGAAATATTAAAATGCGCAATGCGAATATCTAATATAAGAGATGACGTATTGTGGTTATTAATATAGGCCTTACTAAAAGTAGAATCTCTAATTGCTTTGTGTGTTGATAATTCTGGTTGATATCATGCTGTGGTCTGGTAATATACAGCCGAATATATTTTGTCTGTATTTACAAACTGTTTTATTTGTTTTTTTCTGCGTTTATTACTGTCTTTTACCTGTAAAGTGGGCGGCATTATAATGAATGTGTATACAGTTTTGCATGTGTTACAGTAAGTTACTCTAAAGTAATGATTTGTTAAATGAACATTACCCTTTCAACAAGTACTTAAGGCCATAAATTTGGCATTCTATATAATGCCATCTATATAATGTTCATATATGATATCGTTTGTGTGAAACACAAGGTGTTAGCTTTGTGTGTATGAAGGCAAGTATCGACATAATTGCTCAGGAGATCGAAAGCACAGTATCAAGAGTTTGAGTTTGCAGGTTGGAATCCTTCTTGTATTTTTGAGTTTTAAATGATATATATTCATATAAGGATTTCAGCAAGCACCATATGGTTTATTTGAGATAAATAAAAAGAAAAACGTTTTCCTATATTCTATGATTTGTCTTTATTCCTCAAATTTTATTTTATAAATTTATTTTTTTTATATATATTTTCTTATATATTTTATATTTCTTAGCATTTTAATATATATTATCAAAGTTACAAAACTTACTCTTAAATTCAAGTAGTTATTGTTGAACACTCGAATGAATTGCGGACCATTTAACAATTCGGTTGTGACTGCAAATACAAACTGGAAACCTACTCTCCTAATATGAATGCTTAAATATTGAAATATTTCTATAGTGAACTCCAGTCCGGTGAAATTTGTTTTTATGTTCCTGTTTGGTTGTTACGTACACTCGCTGAAAAATGATCGCTATATATATTTCATTGCTTGGGTTATATTTGTATAGTATAAAAAAATCCGCATCTTGTCAATGGCCGCGCCAAATGGCTGACCAGAATTAAAGAACAGTTTATTATATCTATAAAAAAAGTTAAAGTCTTGGACAAATAAAACACAGTCTGCTTAATTTTTAAGCCTCTACCAAGCTAATATAAGTACATCTAAGTTTTCTTTAACTGCTATGTAAAGGCAATCTGCATACATTTTTTAGTATTTCTCATTCAACAGTGTAACACTTACAGCTAAAATTAATTAATTAATTCGTTGCTAAGTTGTAATTAATCAACTACACGATTAGGACGGTTTGTACATTACAGCTTTTACCAGCAGTGAACAACGTAGCGCTTCACCAACGAGACTATTGCAGGGAATCAAGTTGCAACCAACACGTGACAATCCTTAAGATGAACCCTATAATACACACAATCTGTTTAAACTTAGTTCTTTTTGCAAAAAGTATCTGAAAGCTGACAAAATTATCACTAAAAGTCGTTTCTTCAATTTTGGAATAACTCTTAACCACAGCTTAACAATTATTTTTTTGATAATTTGTTGATGATAATGACAACAAAATGAAATAAATTCCGAAATCATAATAATTAAATTAATAAATTACGAAATCAAATTAACGAAGAATCTTTATATCTTGATTCATTCTCATCAAATATAATATCAAAGACCAGATCTTAACCTAGTATATGTTTGATCGAAGTTAATACATTTTAAGCTGCTTTTAAATTACTTTTCCACTTTAAACTTACAAACAATCAGAAGGCAAGGCAGTGTTAAAATAAACGCGCCAATCTTATTATAGATTCCCTTTACTGGCGCTCGATAAGGTTGAGTGAAACTATTGTAGTTTTACTTTAGTTCCTTCGTGTCATACACAAACATACATACATACATGGAAGCAGGATAAGTAAAATAGTACCTCATAAATAAAAAATAGAAAACCAAAAAAATACACTAAACCAATAACTTATAAAATTTAAAACATTATTTTGAGGCACTGTTTTAAAAAACTTAGTCAAAGAAAGCTCTGCTCTTGTGTGTAACAATCACCGAGCGACATAACATTGTACATCTCAGTGACTGAAAACAAACAGACATTAAAGAAACGACTGTCGCTACTGTGAGTCGAGCTGATCCAGTAAAATATGAAACATGGATACTGGCTAAGAGCCAACTGCTTGTCTCACGAGCCAACAAAGAGTGAGTATCGAAAAGTTGTACTAGAACAATAGCAGGAAACGTATAGGCTCTTTTATAAAAAGTGTGTCCTTTATGAGTGACTGTTTTATGCTGCTCCTGTATAGTTTTTTGTTTTAACATAAAACATCAAAAATACTCCGACAAAATATTATTAATATTGACACAGTGTAAAAAAAACAATTAATTAATCGTAAAGAAATATAAAATGTTTTTAAAACATTTTAACGAAAAGTTGTTGGCAAGAATCCAATAAAAAATATAGATCTAAAGTATTTTTGCTGAACTCTCTAATGTCCAGAACTACAATTCAAATTTGAAAAAATATTTTACTATGTGATAAAAGAAGTTTCCGGCAAAGATAGAAACGATCAAATATAAATATAGCGTTTGTTATTCAAAAAAATAAAACCTTCATATTATTATTTATTAGTATTGAATTGCTATTTCAGTGAAATTACATAAATCAACTGCCTTTTAATTAATTAAAACGTTACATCTTTTACACCATAAATAAACTGAGGTACATATTTATTATAACGTCATTTATCAAAATGAGAACGCTTTTGCAGAAATATTTTCGCGAGTCTGATAGCCGTCCGGGGAAACAATGGTCTCCGTCCAAATACCGTTTGTTCAGTCCTAATTGACCCCACGTCTTAAAAGAGAGTGAAATAATCTTCGCCGTGGTCTCTATTACTTACATTGTTATGAATAAGGACTTCCAATTAATTAAGTTACCATTTTAGCTGAACTGAATTACTCTATAATGAATTTAAATTTAGATAGCTTATATAGTTTTAACTTTCCTATTTTTAATTTAGTTGGAGTTATACACATACAATTACATTTTTAATATACCTAAAGAAATTAAAAATATTATTACGTATACATATTTTCCAGTTTCTCCTATTAATGTACGTAAGTTTTAAAAAAGTGAATAAATAACATATTTTAAGAAAGTCAGAACATAATATGCAAAGTACGCAAGTTCAGCGCTGATATACTGGGATCAAGGAAGACAAGAAAGAGTCTGAGGATCTGATTTCGCGTAATGCCCGATGGTATCAGGTATTATTCCCGTGAGGCAGATCATCGTGAAAGGGCGTGCACTTCTGCCATACATTTTATGAATTTCTCCCTCATGTGAGTGACCTATGATTAATTGATACTTTAGTAATATTTTTTTTTTATTATATCGTATATTTACTACCCCATTTCTTTATGCGAATGCAGATATATTTGTAATTATTTATGTTTAGTATGTTATTGAAACTGCAAGACAAACTGTGTATTTACTTTCACGGGGTTTTGTATTGCGCTTTGTAATACGATCTTTGATGAATTCACATTTATTTGATAGATATTGAGTTTATCGACTGTAATATACGCTCCACTAAGTAAGCCGTTACTAACCGTTGGCGTTACTATCTTCGTCCCGTTTTGGATGGTTTGTCAAGAACCATATATGTAGGTATTATATATTATGTCCAGGCTTCAATAAACAAAAGGGAATTTTATTACGCAAAGGTTACATTGTTTAAAAATATATGTTTCATCACGCCATTCAAACAATACATTTAATCGACGTCAATTCTCAAATGCAGCAGTATATTAAATTAACAAAAGGAAGGAAAATTGGAGGTAACTAAAACTTTATAATTATTATTATTATTAATTATAGAATAACTTTGTCTTATAATGATTATTACTTAATGACCACCCCTAAATAACTTAAGTTTTGGGGGGTCATTGATCAAACTCTATCCTGGGCACCACACGTAAATAATATTAGTCCTAAGGTATTTTCTTCTGTTCACTCGCTTAAGCGTTTACAATTTTTCTTCCTATTAAAACTAAGATAATGTTGGCTAATTCCTTATTAACACCTCTTATTGATTACTGTGACGTTGTTTTCCTAGATCCTTCGAATGAGGTGTTATCAAAGCTTGAACGCCTCCAAAATGTTTCAATAAGATTTATATTCGGTTTGCGAAAGTTTGATCACATTTCTGAATTTCTAAGAAAACTGAATTGGCTTCCGATAAAATACAAAAGGAATATGCACGTTCTTACACTTTTATATAATATCCTTTTTAATCCGGTATTACCTGTTTATTTGAATGAGCGTTTTCAACATTTGGTCAATTTAAGTAAAGAGCGTTTGAGATCCGGCGCTAATATGGCGCTAATATGAAACTTGCATTACCGATTGCCAACTCAAATTATTATGCGGGGTCTTTCACTCTACATGCCGTTATTATGGAATGGGCTACCAAAATGAGTCGTCCTCTTTAGTCTCTTAAGAAAAACCTGCGGAAATGGTACGACAACGAACAATAGACATTCGTTATGTAAAATTAATTCTCATGTATTATAAGTAGATGTATTAATAAGATTTTAATATATATTATATTCCATTATATGTGTATGTTTATTACATATATACAGTTTAGGATTAGATTTAGTCTTTTTTTTGTTTTATTTTCCATCATTTTCTTTTAATTTTTACTTCTGCTATATTTAGTAATATGAATGTACACACATTTTTTTTTTTTTTTTAATTGTATAATTTATTATTATATTTTTTTTAATTGTATAATATATTATTATTTTTAACTGTTTTTTTTTTAATTGTATAATTTATTATTATTTTTTACTTTTTTTTTGTTTTTTTCTACCATGTGATATTTTTCCTTTCAACTACTGGGAGGTTGACTGGAAGAGATCCCTTCATGGGATAAGTCAGCCTTTGTGCAGAAACTGCATCTTAATGTAGAATTTTTAGAAGTGTACTTTTTTTATATTATTTGTGTACAATAAAGAACAAACGAACAAACAAACTTACGTTGTTTTATTACACAATTTGTTGAAAAAATATAACCTAATTAGGTTTCAAGATATATCTTGCAGTTTGATATTAAAAATATATATAATAATATTTGATATGAAAAATTAAAAATTCTAGCCCGTCATGTGGCGGCCGAATCCGCGAACAAAAGCTTATGTTAGATAAAAGCGTACATATTGACACCACGAAGGGCACTGGTATTAATATCTTTCCACTACATAAAGGAATTCATATGAATGATAAATCTTTTTGGCGACACTTTCGCAAATAGCAAACAGTATATCGTTAAATGTTAAATATATTTAGGTAAATCTTTTGTGGACACACAGTACAGGTCTGTGTAGTGTAATGGCTTTTATGACAAATCAAAGTTTATGGTTGGTTTTAACTCCAATATAATAAAAAAATAATAATAATTTCTTATAAAAATAAAAAAAAACACATAGACTTATTTAGTATGTACCACTTCCCTTCGCAAAGTAAATAATTAAATATTTTAAACAGCGTGACTCCATCTGGATCAGAATTCCCTAAATTGACTTAAATAAGTATACGCCTTGGTACTTACTATCTAACTAGTACTTCAAACAACAGCATTATTATTTTACTACATTGGAATTTTTATAGTTTAACGCAATTTACCTAATACACAATTTATTATTCAAGGCGGCTGTAAAATAATTCCAATGTTCACAAAATGCTTAGTCAGTGCGGAGACGAGTTGGAGTGACAGACCCACTGCATCACCCTCCACTCATTACCTGCCTGTCTCGTGCACGGAGCTTACAGTAAACAACTATATTTTCTTTAGGAATTATGACAACTACAAATATACTATCATATTTTAAAACGTTCTGCATTCTTATTTAATTGGTATGGCTAAATATGGGAATTGTCCTACATCCGTGGAGTTGGCGTCAGTTCCTCACGGCACGTTGGCTTCTAATCCAATCTATAATCGGCCTTTCTCACGCTTGATCGACCGGAATCATTCCCCAGGAATCAGTTAATAAAATTTCATACAATGACTGTACATTTATCATTTGGTCACTTTGAAATACTTTCGAACATTGATATTAAATAAAAAGTTGATACATCCTGATCCTATGAGCGAATGCGGCGTACGTATTCAAGTGGGTGGGTAGATTTATAAATAATATACTAATATTGTGTTTTATATACATTCCTTTGTATTGAAAATTTACTAATAAAAATACCATTTGCAAGAATTAGTCTTTCTTTACACTGAACAAATATTAATTCTTTAATATAATTGTTAAATAATTAAAATTTAAATTAAAATTATTAAAATTTACTAATAAAAATACCATTTGCAAGAATTAGTCTTGCTTTACACTGAACAAATATTAATTCTTTAATATAATTATTAAATAATTAAAATTTAAATTAAAATTAAAATTATTAAAATTTACTAATAAAAATACCATTTGCAAGAATTAGTCTTGCTTTACACTGAACAAATATTAATTCCTTATTATATATATACAGTGTAAAGAAAACTGTTAAAAAAAAATAACAATGTATTAAATCTTCTACAGCAGAGGTCAAATTTTCTCAAATATTACACGAATGCAGATAACGCTACAAATTTAAAAGTATCACGATTTAAAATTTATAAGACAGAACTAACTTTGAAGTGTTACTTGGTAAAGCTGAACTATTAGATCTTTAATCGATCAACACAGTATAGGAACTCTCGCATGGTTAGGATGACCACAAATTATGTACGCTTTCGTACTTCGACGTTCATGATATGGCTTTACTCACAGTTATCAATATATTGTCGTTAGGATCCGTCAAAAGCTGTTCGGTAGATAAACTCAAGTGAAATATAATATAATAATAATTAAATATTTATTTAGTTATTTATTTCTTCTAACTTTCATATAATTTTTTATGAATGTTAGCGATAACATAGATTGTAATTACCGACTCGTATTTTAGAATATAGACTTGTAACCAATCCCAAAACTTATTTTTGATAAGCTAAGATAATACTTATTTTAATAATTAAGAAATTTAAAAAATGTCTTTTCCTACCTGCCGTCTCTATAAAAGGGAAACAAGTGTACAAAAATTATTCCCCTCTCTCTCTCTCTCTCTCTCTCTCTCTCTCTACCTATTTTATAACTTAATTATTCTTCTCATGAAATAATAAAATAAGAGTTTTTGCAAAACAAGTTATAAGTACCTACTATAACATAAATCCAATATTTTTTAAATAGCTACCCATTAAACTAAAGCAAGGTTTAAAATCATTTAGGAACTAAACGTAGTACACTGTAACAAAACAATACTTTTCAATTTTTTAAGAAACAATATTTTTCTGATTTCACTTGATCATTTTATGAAGATTTAGAAGTAACTTATTTTGCCAAAATAATAGTAACATATTCAATAGCTTTTACAAACTAACAAGACTAAAAATGTTGCGTTCGTAAACATATTATTTGAGAGGAAATAGGCCGCGGTCGAGAACTCACGTACGGAAATGAAGAAGCCCACAACAACTTCCTCTGAAGTCCACACGCACTTAACTGAGACCACAGAGTCAGATGTAATACACCCTGGGGTTTGAAGTAGCATTTATATAATACATATAATATAATATTGTAATGTTATAAGAAATAAACGTTACTTCGCTACGAAATTATATACAGGTTATGTTAATATTATTATAAGTAGCTACTAAGTAATTATGTGCTTTGATCAGTATGGACAGCAGGCATTGACTCCGCCATTACCGTGCCATAATCTCTCAGCAGAAAGATTTTTCATGCTACACAAAAAAAATCTAAATTAATTTAACTTTCCCACTATCTCCGATATTTATCGCATTACATGTCACATTATATTTGCATAATTGATCGATTTGTAAACAACCTTATGGGGAACCTATTTACTTATATTAATAAGGATGTGAAATACAATATTTAGGTGTATAAATAGCCGACCTTACCTCATCTTGCCCTCATTATTGGTATTATGTAATATAAAACGGTTGAAATATTTTTCACATTAAAGATCATACGATTTTTGGTTATCGTATATATAGCATATCGTAATTGAAAACATTATATAGTTATAATATATTATACCCGGGAATATTCTATAAACTGTATAATTATATAGTTATAATTATACAGTTTATGGAATATTCCCGGGGTCTATGGTTTGATTTTAGAACAATATAAATATTTCAACCTTAAGAAGTATTTTTCGTTTAGCCAATATAAGTATTTATGGTAAATATTATAAAGCTCCAAATGAAATGAAAAAATATATTATTAATTTAATTTGGCGATAGTGCTACTCTGTTTCTGGTAAATTAATTAAAAAGATGCTGTGATCTGAATATAAGTCCTTGTAGGTCCATAAATTTTTAGACTGGATTAATCCTAGTCAAATTAAATATACCAAATATAAATGTTTTTTCTACTCGTCCTTTATCATAAATCAAAATAATTTTAACGTTGCAATAAATAAAAGTATAGAGATTACGTTTCTTAGGAATTATGCTTTCGAGACCATGGCAAAACATATTTTTATTCTAACTCTTCTAATTTATTATTACTTACTTATAAGTTTTAAGTTATTTTTATTAAAAGCATTTTAAAATTGAATATCTTTTAAATGATTATTTAAATACTTTTTGCCAGTGATTGTTGTTATATTTACTTTTAAAATGTAAAGCTAACAGTTACATAATTCTTAATGAATATTCTAGAAACATATATGTATAAAGAAAGTCTCAAAATATTCCAAAATATTCCATCATTGAGGGCTCTTATTAAACGTTAAAAGATAATCAAAAAATACAACTCTATTAAGCAAATCAGAACGATGAGTCAAATATTTTTTATGATAGTATTTTTGGCGCTACTGATAATAGTTTCTTATTATAACTACAGCAGACTAAACTACAAAAATAAATCACAAAACCGGTTTCGTATATTTAAACTGTATTTCTGTAGAGTACAGAACGATATCATGGAGTCGAAACATACAGTAGTCTGGGACGTAAACAACCGGAACCGAGGAAGGAAACAGCCCATTGCAACGACGGCGGTCGACCTGGCCCGAAGGAAATGTAAATGTTTTAATACTGACCGATTTGAGTAGCTCACTTGTTAATAGAAATATAAATAATAATTTAACTATTTATTATAATACCAATGTAAATATTTAATATATATTATAATAAAAGCCTTTTCATTTTTATTTTAATATTCTTTTCTAGAACTCTTTACTAAGCAAGTTCGAGATCGTATTTCGCCTCATTCCTTAACGATTTCATATATAAATACCTCTCTTAAGATGTGAATATTCCGCATTATTCGGAGGGTTGGTCCGACTCGTTTTCAAAAATGTATAGACATACTTAACGATATTCAACAAAATCACGAAAAAAGATAAATTATACTTTTACATTACTTTTATTTTCTTTAACTACTTTGACATTTTAATAAAACTTAACTTTTTACTGAAATACCTTCAAATAAAATACTTTGCCCCTAACACAATCTACCAGATTTTAAAAAAATCACAAAATTTACTTGTTAGGAATTGATATTGAATTTCAACATCGCAATAGAAGTACGATATATTTACCAACTTACCCAAAAAGTAAAATGTTTCATTAAGGAATATTATAAAATTTCTCTGATCTCTTATCGTTTAATATTCCGACTCTGGTTATTATTTCAGCTCGTGAAAAATAAAAAGCATTTGAATCGTTTTTCGAGGTATTCATTTTCGTTATCATAAGGTATTTCTCAACTCTCTATATGTAATTAAATTAATTGCTACCATTACTATGTTCTCTTGTTTATAGAAATTGTTGCAAAAACCTAGTTTTATAATTTAGCTACAACACTTGTAAAGTCATGGAACATCTAGGCAATTTGAAAACTTGTCGTCGAACATGTACGGTGACTAACGCAACACATCCAACTTTGTACCTTCACCATTTTCCCTTGCAAATGGAAAGCTTTTAGCTTGTAAATGAATTTTTATATAGTTACTTCCAAAAGGGGTTAGCCGAATAGTCGCAGGGTGACGTGACTTAATATTTAAAATTTCTTATTACTCCACTACACCACAAATCCACTTTAAGTCCTCAATAATACATCAAAGTACTCTACATTATTTTTTCTTCTTATGGTGATAATATATATTTAAATATTCTTACAGCTGACCTCAATGTTAATTATATCGACCTTATAAAAAGGCCAAGTTCTTGGATAAGAGATAAATTTGCAACAAACTAAATAGAATGTAGATTGTTTTTTTTTTAATACATTTTAGCAACAGAAAAGGCCAGAAGCCATTCAACTAATTTAAATTCTTGTGTTATCTTTTGTACCTTAAAAGTTTTAAGCTTATATATTTAAGAAAACTTAATTTGTCTTACATTCTTAAAGACAATTTCAAATATAGTTTTAATTTCTGTCTCAAGTTGTATCTAGCAATTAAATTATTTATAATATTGAATATATAAAAAACGGAAGTAGGAGACGGCCTGTCTAATTTTAATATTAATATAAATATACATAGAAGATAATTAAACTATATTTGTACATACATCTTCATTCTTGCACTCAAATTTCATTAATGAATCATTTTGCTATTTCACAAAACAATAGTTCTGAACAAAAACAACGTTCCTCAAGGAATCAAAATGTTAAATACACTGAAAGAAGATATACAAGCAATGAGGACGACCGCGTGATAAAGGACTATTGTTTGATGATATGTGGAGATGAAGCGCTAGTTAACCGGGAGTTAATAGGGTTAGTTAAGCAGACCTATGTTTATATATGCATTAAATGGCTGTTTTTTTGTCTGAGATATTTGTTTTACACAAAATTTCCCTCTATAATAATACTACTATGTCGTTTTAATTTTTTTATCACAATGCAAGTATAGAAATTAGAACTTTATTTTTTTTTATTTGAAGATGTTGTCGTCATCGTCAATGGTGGTATCTGTCTGTATGTAATTTAATAGTATGGTAGAGTATACCTAAGTGGTAAATACATTTTTACTTAATGAAGGTCACTTCATCAGTATCAAGGAAACAATTAGATATATATATATATATAAACTTTTTATTTATTTGCATAAATAAGTAGAATAATTCTATTTTTGAATGGCAACTAAAAGAATCAATATTTCTTAACTACAACTACAAAAGTTACATTGATTGTACAAAAAAGTGTAGTAAAGTATAATTGAAATAAAAAGTCTTTGATTTTTACTACTAACCCACTTCCTTTATTTTAACAATTTGATTGCATATTTGAGACCAAATTTTGTTAAAATCTGTATTTCAATAGTTTTATTGAAATCATCAGCACATCCAAATCAGTATTTTTTTTAAACGAGGTATTTTTCGTTGTATAAAAAGAACTCATTAAAAAATATATCCTATATTTTTTTGTCCAGTGGAAAAACCTATATTCACCAGATGTTGAATGTTGTGCTAACAAAAGACAAACGAATAAGCCTATTTGTTTTTTAAAACTATACACTATAATAATCGTTCTTGGAAAGAATTATATATAAGATTTATATTGTTTAGTAAAATGAAATTTCCAAACTTTACTAAAATGAGAAAGCGAGTTGAGAAGGTAATTCAAATTGGATAACGAGATCTCATTCGAGGGAGGTCTAATTTTATGTGAAATAGCAGCTTTGGGAAATTAAACTATTGAACCGTGAAAGCATGGAATCATTAATTTAAAGACGGTTTCCTTAATATGTTTAATTTAAACGCGTGTCGCTGTAATGTGGGTAATTAATTTGTCTATTATCCGACTTTGTAGAGCACGCCACTGCTAACCTGACTCGTGTAGATTTTTGACAAAGCTCTTTTTTTAGTGAAAGATGTTATATTTTTCAAAGGACAGATATTGATACGACACGACAGAAAAGAGCAACAGTCGCCAAAAAAAAAATGACTGCTGCAAGGTTAGAACAATTAAAATTGGAAGCCACTGCCGACTCCAACCTTACAGAAACGCAGATAATACCTGGGAAGAAGAAGACTGTCCCACTTTACAGTCAACTCATGATAAGCAATTAATTGTTTTAATTCCATTTTTCTCTACAGAGACCACGAAATATAAATATAATTTTTAATAAACCAACCAGTTTTTTTCAGCTACAAGTGAAAGAAAATTCAGGTTTAATAGCTTTCCGTGTTCAATTTTTGACAGCTTCATCGAGTTTTAAGAAACTGCCCAGAGCTTCGGCCTATTATCAGTTGCACCAACTCTTCCCGCAAGTTAGCAATGGGTGCTAACAACACCATTCAGCCCCAACACAAATCGATCAAACTTTCGAAGACATCCTACTGTTAAAATTAAAACCTTCACCACCTGGATCATCGCAGCCAATTCTGATTCTTCCTATTGGTCATGAACGACCAGTAAGATGGCCTGTTGTTACGGTGCGCAGTTGTATGAACGCCTCAGTCCTCCTCATTGTCCTATCACACCTCAATCTTTAATAAGGTGGACAAATCCAACTCTCAGTTATTATGGAATCTTTATTTACCACGCTTTAATGATGACACGATGTGATAGAAAGGGATGAGTTCACGTGCCTTCTTTTAATTTACGGTTCATATAAATGTTACAGGAGCTTTATTGCTAAAATAGTTAAGGTTAGCACGTAAGTATTTCTAAGATTTATAAAGAATAGCTAAACGTTATAAATTTTTAAAAAATATATTCAATAATTCATAATTACAATGTTGGAGTAATTATAAAATCGTCAACATCCCAACACATACATTACAAAAACTAGTTCGTATTTATAAACCTTGCTCCTTAATTAATATTCTTACTTAAGTTATAGCTTAATATTGTATAGCAGAAATATTCATTTCGGTATCCAGCAAGGGTTTCGTCGAGTCGGTCCGGAACAGAGACAATCACGTCGATGGCTCATTGACTGCTGCTACGAGCTGAGCAGAGAATTGAATTGGAATCAAATGTCCCATACGAATACAGTCGACGAATATAAGCTCGACCACTTTCTAATAAGGCCGGATTCATCAGAGATCCAATCACGAAGAGTAATGTAAAACGAAGGTAAAATCCTATCCTATCTAATGGCAATGTCACCTCTTTTGTTTAATATAAATATATCTAGTAAGTTTTAAACTTTATATGTATTAATTTAAATTTAAACATTGAATAAAACGAGATTTCAACATATCTATTCTATTATAAAACCACACATGAATCTAAAAATGTCGCTCTAGTTGTCTTTGAAAGGCATTAAATCTGTCTTTCTTAACAAACTCTTATTTAATATAATTCTCGCAAATATTTTCAAATTTGAATGTATTTGGGATGTCAAAATCAACATATTTCCGTTTCTATTTTTTTTCATAATCGCATCTACAGAAATCAGTGTAAGATATATTTAATTTATATTTATATTTATGTGAGATTCTTACTTCATTATACTTTTTGTCAACCAGGAAAGATAATCTCAATCAAAGAAGAAAATGTCTAAAGAAATTAAACCTCAACAATAAATAATTTAGTTTCTTTATTATTAATTGAAAGAAAACTTACTTCCTACTTACAATTATTAAATAAAAATAATTATGGACGATATTGTGTAATATATTAATTTACTATCGAGCACTGACGAGTTAATTATATTTGTCTTTTTCTGTATTATACAAACCCTTTGTTAACTCTGATATTGACAGTCGCTACGAAAATGTTTAACTTGTAAGTGTCTCATTTACGTCATATAATATATTATCAAGTCACTATTACATGTCAAGGTATTTTTAATAAATGTTTGAAGACTTACCTTCTCAAATGCCGCTTTAGACTGAGGAAATATCTCAATATTGATGTCTGAAAAGTGCTGTCCGTGCTTTTTTACATTTTTACACTATAATAATCTATTTCTATTTGGTGTACGATTTAAACACATATATCGTGTTTAAGTCTTTTATAAAATTGTAATCATTACTCATTCAAGTCTCGTTCAAGTCTCATGCGACCGACAAGTAGGAAAAGAAAGAAAAAGTTCACGCTTGAACTTCTTCCAAGGTAAAAAATATACTGCATAAAATATAGTACAAGTAGTTATAGTAAAACATTCATTTTGCATAACACCTAATAAATAGGAGTTAAAAAATTAGTACAATTAAGAAGAAAGATGACGTAAAACCGACTTCAATATGTTATCCGTCTTGTTTTAAATGTAAAGCGATATATATTAAAAGTTACAGTGGAAGTTAAATATAATGCAAATAATTGTTAAATACGTAAATAGTATCATAATTGTGTATAAAGTTATTGTCAAAATACATTTGGAAGTGCCTTTTAAATGGTTTTTTAATGACTTTTTGAAGAATATTTGTCGGAAAACATTATCTTCGATCAATCACCTTAATACGTTATATATTTTCATTTCATACATATTATATTTTCACACAATTCATTTAATATCAAAGAGCATCAGTTTTATAACATTTAAAAAAAATATTTCTTTACCCGCGAAATAATAAAATTACTATTTTAGTGACTTTTTTACAACTTGCGTTCAGAACGTCTTAACCGGTCGACTTACTATCGATACTTAATATTTACTGAGACTTTCGAATCCATTTTGTTTTTAAACTAAAAAATATTTAATATTTATAACAGGAATTTTAAATTTATCAGGATATATTTAGTATCAACGAATATTTTATTGAATGTTTTCAAAGCGCTCCACGTGACATCGCTCTATGAAGACACGTGATGAAGCCTGGTGGAACGCAATACGATATTTTGAAAGTTTATGAGGTTCCATAAGTCTAATAGTTAAGATTTTCTTTGTCCATAATAGCTCTCTCAAGTTCTACACAATTTTATTTAATCTTGAATATTATATAACAGTGAGGTTAGATAATACCTTAGGAGAAACGATTTTTGAAATACATTTATTGGACTTTATATGGACGTAATGTAGAGAGAAAGAACAATAACGTGGTAAAACTATACTACTAAAATTTGTGATCTAAAACATTGTTATTAATTTTAATAAACATAAACACAGAAACGAAATCTCATCAAATATTGAAATAATTATACAATATACCATATAAACTCATATGTTAATTCACCGGAAAGGCAATACGTCCGGACAATCAGCACTTACATATATACTAACAACGTTATTAAAATATTTTTCTAGTAACTTGCTATAAAAGAATTTTCGTTATAAAAAACTTATAAAACTAATTTATTACAAAAACACACAACCAAATATAAAAACAACTAATATGTAATTAGGAAGCGACAATAAATCTAAATCACCGAGGCGAAGCTCAAGCCAGCGCAGCGCGGCGATAACTTCGTTACCCTTCGCAGTGTCACCTTGACCGAACAAACCACTGACTGTTTTTATTTTATTCATATGTATTATTAAAATCGCGCTATTAACTTTATATTAAAACCATGCCAGAGCCTTTTTAATAAAATTATAGAGAGAGAAATTAGCAACAATGAAAATACAATTACCAAGTTTAGAATAGTATAGTTTTAAAATAAACAATAACTATTTGACAAAATAAATGTTGGTGCCATGTTCATGTTGTTTTATGATTACGTTAAATTATTACGATATACGTTATTTACGATTACGTTAAATCATACGAGGTCTGTTTTAATAGTCGTACTATTTAATAAAAGGCATTAAAGATAGCAGTTATTGGAGTATATATTAATATTCTTGATGAAAATATCTCTCAAAGGTTTCTGATCTGTTTTGAACTGAACTGTCAATGACGCCAATATATACGTCCTGCGGCTGCCAATAGCAAACAGTGGTAAAACCTGATTTTATACATTTTATATTCATCAATCAGTAGAGATTCTTTTTAACAGTCAATATTAAAAAAATTTTGACACATTCACAAAATTTGGAATCCCGTTAAAGACGAAATAATATCGAATGCTATTCACCAGGTTCACTGAACCCCAGAGGATTGGTTTCAAATTGGAGTTCCTCTTTTTTTATTTAAAATATAAAATATATATCCTTAAAGGAGATTAAAAAGTAAACTGGGTATAAAACAAAGTACACTGCAAATATAATTATATATTACTACTACGACTCCAAGAAATATTCCAGGAAAACGTGTCACGCACTCGTGTCCCGTTTTATGTAGTGGAAAGATATCGAAAATTGCAGACTCTTCGTTATTTATTCACCGACTAGCAAATTTTCAAAATATTTTTGCTTGCATCACAGGACCACATATTTTTTTCAGGAAAAATATTACTACTACAAATATTTTTGCTGGACAAAGGATTGATGCCCAGGATCTTTAGGCCCAGGATCTTTTTTGGAGTTGATGGGTTTAACTTTTAATATATTTAAAAGAAATTGTTATTCTTAGGTTTAATTATAATTAAAGGGTAATTTTCATCTCAAAGTGATGATAAAAAATAAATTCAAGTTAAGTTGCAAAAGCACTTCGTCTGATTAAAAACCGCCATCAGATAAATGTTATCAATGTTATGAGGAGTCACTTTAAAAGTTTTAAAGTAAACTTTTTTTTACAGATTCACCAAGTAGAAACCAAGACTACACTACAGTCTCTCTCTCATCTAAACTACAATTACATTTACAATTACAACTACTGATACAGGTGTATTAAACATGCATACAAAAACTTTTACAATACAGACACAAAAAACAATAAGAATATTAAACAAAAAAAACCGTCAAGATCTATAACATTTATCTTTGAATTAATTTAAAGCCTTTATAGATATACTAGCTGTTGCTAGCGACTTTGTCAGCTCCCACGCAGAAAATCAAATAATAAACTATATAACATGTCATATAATTTATAGTTATCCATATCTATAGCAAGGAGATGTATGTTATATTGTACTTTGACAGACAGACAAAAATTCAATCTGACATTCCGATATTCAAAATAAATAATAGCCTCTATGTTACCGAGGACTAAAACTATATTTTCATCTATAAAGTTCTACAGAAATATATTTTTTATTCAAAACTAACGTTACTAAAAATACTTCAAACAATATATTTTATTTTAAAAAATAAATTAATAATAGTAAGTAAATAAATATTACCAGACATTATTATACACGGCCGTTTGATCCCAATTTTAGTAGAGCTTGTTTTATGAAAATAGTTGGTTGATTTATAGAAATATACGTACACTTATAAATTATTAACAAAATACTTAGATGTTAAACACCCAGCCACGGAACAAACATTGAGCTTTTATAGACAAATGTTTGCCCTGGGTGCAGATTGAACCAACAGTCTTTAGCTTCAAGCTCTAACAAACAATATAACAGTATATTTTATTTTTGAAGACCTACTCAAATATCGAATTTCGTAAACATGGCTTCAAAAATAAAAGAGTTTTGCATATTTGTTTCCACCCTTATTTAACCCTCTTAAGCCAACCCCATATAAAATATATATCTATTATATTATTTTTAGTTTACAAAGGCCTACCTAAATATAGATTTTCATGACATTAGCTTCAAAAAACAAAGAGTTTCATATATTCTTTTTAGCCCATTTTTCCAACTACCACCCCTTAGTTGGTAAAATGGGCTAAAAAGAATATATGAAAATCTTTGTTTTATGAAGTCATTATTTATGCGAAAATCATTGAATCCTTTCTGAGACTCCTTCAAACAAAGACACATACTCTCCAAATTTCAAGTTCATACGACCAATGGTTTCAGCCTGTGCGTTGTCTCAAACAAGACAAGACAATCAGGACATCTTTTATATTGGTAGATATTATCGATCTCATTGCAAAGGCTTTGTGTTATATTAAATAAGACAATATTGACCATAGGAATCATTAAAAATATGTAGGAAATTAGCTATGGCCATCAAACAATATCTGAACTAAGAGCTGTGTTAAAAAGTCATTATTTATCGGATGTTTTACAAAATTGGTAAACTTCTACTTATATATTTAATATAGCTTTTATAATTAAAAAGATTCTTTGTTATCTAAGAGAATGACCACACCAAATTTCATCTTAATTCAATAGGTTTTATTGGATTGGTTTTTTCATTTTCAAATTCCGGTACTTCAGTAAACTATAATGTTTCGTAAGCATATGTCTTATTGAAATAAACTCTTTAATTTTGAGTCCCTTATAAAGTACACTTACCGTTTTTAACCATATTACAGTTTGCTACAGCCCTAATTTAACTATTTATTATTGTTAAACTTTCGTGATACATGACTATTATATTTATTATATGTTTATTATATGTAGTAATATTTACTTTATATATTAATCTATACGTATAATAAAATAGTAACGAGACACAATTGTTATTGTTCAAAAACTAACTGCTACGTGTATATGACAGAAGTGTACAGTTAATAGACAATTTATATCATAAAATATTAATTGATCATTTTATATAAAACTTATAATAGAAGTGTTTATATATATTCTTATAAAATGACCTTTAGGTTAACATGTCAGTAACATTCACCTAAACCTTTACCAACTGTCGGTAACGTATTTAAATTATTATCTTTTCTTATATATTTGGCGTTATTTTTGTTTTCTAACGCCAAAGAAATTTGAGAACTCAGAGAACGTCTGTGAAAATATGAGAGATCAGAGAACTTTATTTTTGTTTGGACTTTAATAAGTCCTTATTACAGTATACCTTATATTGTAATCAATATAAGGTATACTGTAATAAGTATAAAACCAAAAAAAAACTAACAAAAAAGTTTGAATTTGTATAGATTTTAAGTAATGATAGTTGCCCTACGATTTCTGTCAGGAGACGCAGAAGGGCCGAAGAAATCTCTGACAATATCTAGTATTATATGAAACATAAAATTATCTCAACCGAGTCAGACCTTTCCTGTGGCTTCTATGATATTTTTTTTCAGTGCTTGCAGCCTTTATTTTATTATGACTTACACATACATGAGATTGCAATTTTAATTGATATCTTTCAAGAAGCTGTATATAGGTACTACAAAAGATGTTATACTAACTACATTATGACGTTACAATTATCATAACTTTGCATGTTTAAGGAACGATAATAACGTGATTTTTATTTAATTAACAACTGTAATGAGTTAAAAAATACAAAATGAATAATAATTAACAAGGAATGTTGAATAAAATTATCTAGGTATATATAACAAATATACGTTTCTTATATATTATGTGATTGCTTAAAATAAAAAGGATAAAGGAGACTTAAGCTAGCTGCGGTTATGTCCGGGTTGCATCGTTACACTCATAGACAGGACGGAAACCAGAAGTGCCATACTCACAAGTGTGCTCTCACAACGGTCACACGTTTCTGAATTTCTTATTTCAATATTACCTACATAAATAACAGTTCAGAATATTACATTAAATTTAATTTATAAAAAATCTATTAGATATAATAATAACTAAAATATTTTGATGTAAAATAAATATATTATTTAGCTGCAAGACAGTAAGCACCTATCTATGGCAATGTGTGGTGCTTTCTTGATGCAAAATAATTTATCTTTATTCTTAAACTAATTTCAATAAGATAATACTTTAAATGCTTGTCTATAAAAGCTTTGTTGAAAAATTCAAGATGAGCTTTCATGCCCTAATATAAAAGTCATTATTCAGTTTTTTCTTGACACATACAATAAGAACAGCGGATAGTTATTAAGTAAAGGAAAATTCATATACAATAATGAAGGGATAGTCCCATTACATCCTCACTTAATCTTTGAGCTGTAGCATCTTCAAACAATTTAAGTGTGATTGAACCTATAGAAAAATGTTTGCAATTCATATATACTGGTTCAAGGTCCTACAACCTACTCACATAAGAGCGGTCCGAAGTGGATTCTATAATTCCGGTTTGTACGATGAAACCCTTATTCCTTCTTCTGTATATAATTGACTTTTATCCATCCTTCCTCATTCCTTACTCTTGTACATCCCTCCTTATATTGCTGAAATAATGATCAATGATAATTAAATATTAAAAGAAGTGAATACCCCTTTTTGTGCATTCATACCTCTTTATTCATACCTCTTCATTCATACCTCTTTTTGTTCAAAATCATGAAACTCTATAAGGGTTTGATGTGAATATAAAAAAATACAATCATGGTCCTAAAAATTTTTGATTATAAATCCATGAATTGTTATTTATTTTGAGAATTGTATTAAAGTATTGTTTTTATTTGACTCTTGTCCACAAAAGCAACAAAAATATTTTTACAGATAACGAGTGGTCTTTCAAGTTCTAGATACGATTTCATACGTGATAGTTCTAACAGAATAATGTCTAAATTATATAAACAATATATTTATATATACCCGGCTGTATTCACGTAGAAATTAAATCAGAATGTGCCCGAATAGTTTAAATATAAAAATATATAAACAATAGTTTACGCATAGATAAAAATATGTGAAGATATATCGTAGGATTACAATAATGGATTAAGTAAGCGTCACAGCTGATTGATGTTTTGTCGAAATGTTTTGTTGTGAATAAATTATACATAAATATTTACGTCTCTCTGTTATGAGATATTCACAATCTAACGTCTGAAGTAAGAAACATACTTTGCCTACAAAATTATGCTAACTTATATAGATTTTCATTTATTCATGCTTATAACTATAATAATTTACTATCTAAATATTTAAATAAAATCTACATTTTATAGTCATAATGTTTGAACAATTCCTTAACAGCGCTTCACTGGGAGTCAGTATCAAGTTTCGTACTTCAAATACTGAAGTATGTTAATAACTGTAACATAAGAAAAATCTTAATTGGGAATCTAATTATGCCTAAAGTAGTAAAGTATTGCGACTTGCCACTATCATCTAGTAGAGACTAGAATGTAGAGACATTAGCTTACAAATGTGTGAAAGATAGGACATTGAAGATATATTCGTCGAAAAAAAATATAATGTACAGAGAAATCTATAGATTCTTATTGATTGGTACCTACAGAGTGATTTCGATCAATCGAGGGTGAGAAAATCACGTTGACGAGATGCAGCTGGCCGAGCGAGGATTGGATTAGAAGCCAACGTGCCGTGAGGAACTGACGCCAGCAATCAACTCTACGGCAGAATGACAATTCATGTCCTTTATTTAACCCTACCAATTATGTAAGCTTGTAGAACGTTTTAAAATATGCTAATTTATTTCTAGTTATTATATACTCAAAGAAAATATAGTTGTTTACTGTAAGATCCGTGCACGAGACAGACAGGTAATGAATGGAGGGTGATGCAGTGGGTCTGTCACTCCAACTCGTCTCCGCACTGACTAAGCGTTTTGTAAATATTGGAATTATGTTACGGTACGAATTAAATTGTGTTTAGGCAAATTGCGTCAAACTATATATTCCAGTGTAATAAACTCTGTTGTTTGGAGGACTAGTTAGGTAGAACAATGGTATGTATTTATTTAAGTCAATTTAGGAAGTTCTGATGCATCCGTAGTTACGCTGTTGGAAATAACTGTAAATATTTATTTTGTAAACGGAAGTACTGCATAATAAATACTTCCATTTGAAGTATATTTTAGATTCTATAAAATAAAATATATGTTTACAGATTTCTTAAACTATGTATTTGATTTTCTAAAAAGTTTTATTTAGTATATGACTGTGACAACAGTAGCAAAATATTCCTTCAAATATGTTCAAAAACAAATAACGAAATACTGCGGTATGTATAAAGTGCCGGCAAAAAGATTTAGCATTAATGTGAATTCCTTTATGTAGTGGAATGATATTAAAACCAGTGCCCTTCGTAGCGGTGTCTATGTATAGCGTATACGATGTTATTTTATGTAACTAACACAAGCTTTTGTTCGCGGGTTCAATCATGTCGGGTATAAAAATTATTTTATATTATTATTTTATATTTCCCAATTAAAATTGCAAAAACAAGCTAGAAAATTTATTAGCTTACATATATCGTAGAGCACTTTTTGTAAAAAAAATACCTAACTGTAAACCTATAAATTCGAAATAAAACAATGTTATTTTACATTTTTTTTCATAATTAAACTTCTACTCCTTATTCCTATTGTAAAGTTTAAAAATAATTATCTTTATTAATACTGCATTCGGGAACGTCAATTTATTTATTTTAAATATACAGGTTTTTAACATATATTGATATGGTTACTATAGGATGTTGTTTGTTAGCTTAGCTAATTAAGTAACAACTTAAGACAGAAGGTCCCTTAAAGTAGGTACTGAATAAATTAATAACCGACTTGGTATTACATGAATCTTACAACTTATTGCAGTAGAAGAACTGAGTTGCAGGAATTGGTCTTTTTACCAGAAGGGAGGGTGATCCCTTTCACCTACTACTACTACTATAGGCCTACGTCGTGAAGGTGCGCTCGTTACTCGGGGCACCCTTTTTCGGGGGGGTACATAGTACGTGGATTTGTAGTAAAGAAAAGTAAGATAAAAAACTTACTTACACACGAGTGAAATGTTGAGTAACGCATGATAAAGCCCGATCTAGGTATAAGTCTAAGTCATAATGTAATCAAAGTATGAAATGAAGTAAATTTGTGATGATAATTTTAGGAAGATTATTTAGAGCCAAATTGCCTACTTGGAGTAATTAAGTTATTTTAAGCTATTTTTTTTATTTATATTATTTAATAACTCTAACTAAATATTTAAAAACTTTGGTAAATGAATAGGAAAATATCTGTACGTGAT
This sequence comes from Dircenna loreta, assembly GCA_963555665.1. Taxonomy (NCBI): domain Eukaryota; kingdom Metazoa; phylum Arthropoda; class Insecta; order Lepidoptera; family Nymphalidae; genus Dircenna; species Dircenna loreta. Next base: position 5,562,980 of record OY743094.1, read on the forward strand.
AATAAATTTAAAATTTTTCTGATATTTTTAAAATAATGAATTAATAAGTGTATTTGCTTAACTCCAATTAATTATAATGAGTAATAGATAGGTGAGTTTTAAGACGTGGAATTAATTAGAATACAGTAAACGGTATTTGGACGGTAACCATTGTTTTCCCGGACGACTATCTTAGCATATGCGGCTTGCGACGTTCCGACAAATCCGTTACATATGCGGCTTGCGACGTTCCGACAAATCCGTTACATATCCGGCTTGCGACGTTCCGACAAATCCGTTACATATGCGGCTTGCGACGTTCCGACAAATCCGTTACATATCCGGCTTGCGCAATATATATTTCTGCAAATGCGTTTTCATTTTTATAAATGACTAACGTTATAATAATTATGTAACTCAGTTTATTTATGTTGCAAAAGATACAGTTATATATTTTAATTAATTAAAAAGATTGAGTTATTTAAGGCCCTCCGGCCCGATGAAGCTTGCTGGCTGGATGAGGACAGCGGAAAAAAGGAGGATTTGGCGCAAAATGAGGGAGACCATGTCCAGCAGTGAACTGCGGTAGGTTGAGATAGATTGAGTTATTTTGTTTCGCCGAAATATTTATTCATTCAAAATACTTTAAAGGTATTTATATTTTTTTTATGGACGAATAATACCTAATGCTAATATAATTTACATTCCACCGTTATTTTTATGCGAATGTTATACACTAGCTGTAGCCAGCGATACTACACGTGTGGACTCAAGAAGGTCGCTGTAGAAAGGGAATGTTTTTTTAAGGATCGTAACGTTACGTAGCCCCTATCTTAGGCGTAACCTTCGTTTATCACATATTAAAGATTTTTTTCAAATTTATCTAGTAATCCGGATATTAGCAAAATTACTTGAGGTTTTCATTTTTTTTTACAATCCAACCAGATTAATACATTTAAAAGATTTTAATAACATTATATGTTTCTTCTCTATTATGATTGATTTATTTATATTACTGTGCAAATATATATGATTTACATTTTTTTTACAGAATTTTAAAGTGTTATGAGAAAAAACTATATAATAGCAATAAAACAGTCACTCATAAAGGCAACACTTTTTATAAAAGAGCCTATACTTTTCCTGCTATTGTTCTAGTACAACTTTTCGATACTCACTCTTTGTTGGCTCGTGAGACAAGCAGCTGGCTCTTAGCCAGTATCCATGTTTCATATTTTACTGGATCAGCTGGACTCACAGTAGCGACAGTCGTTTCTTTAATGTCTGTTTGTTTTCAATCACTGAGATGTACAATTGTCTGTCGCTCGGTGATTGTTACACACTAGAGAATAGCTTTCAAAAGCCTTTATTAATGTCAATGTAAGATGTCTTTAAAATGATTTAAATTTGAGACTTTATACAGTTCATACGAGTCTTAATGAAATTATATATTTAGTAGCCTTTTACATAATACTTATAATATTATTTTTAAACATTTAAAAAACCGGTACTTTCAGTTATTGTTATAAATTCTTGAATTTATTTACTGGCAGTTAAAACTCATTAAAGTATAACAAGTTCTAGAAGTTGTTAAATGTTACGGTGACAACTTTAAAGCGACGGAGGTGACTCCTGTCAGTAACTTGATATGCTTGTTTACACTTAATCATTAAAATTTAAGTCATTCTTCCTAACTTTCCTTCCGTATGTTTTTCTATTACAGTAGTGATTCTTAAGTTTCCAAGTGTACACTTTTACACGTAAACTAAGATCTTCAATTTAACTGAAAAGATTTAAATTACAACTAAATGTATCAAATAAATATAATTATAATCAAAAACATTATATCGTAACAAAAAATCCTGACTTCATAAGGTTATTTATTATATCTTAAATAATAAAATAAAAATTGTAACAATCAATGACGAGACGAGTTTTATTCGGACCAAGTAGTTAATAAGAATGGCTTATAATTATACAGTCGCGTGCAAGTAAATCGACTCAAGCCTCAAGTGCGCATAAAAAGTGATATAACTTAAAAATGCTTTAATATACCTCTATATAATGTTTTACATAATTAAAGCCTAGTAATTGAGCTTTAAAATGGTGCAAGTTGCATGAAAATCGATTCAGTAGTTTAGTAAAAAAGGTTAATGCCAATGATAATGTAAAAAATGTTGAAAATTCATACAATTTCACAGTATGGGGCTATTGTGTTTAAATGAAACAAAATGCGCGTAAGATAAAAAATTTATTCGTGTCAATATTTGGTATTTCCTCCTCTAGCTCTGATCACTGTTCTCATGCGATTCTTCATCGACCTTATCAACTTTTTAATGGATGATTGTGGTATTCGACCCCACTCTTCTACCAACGCAGTCTTGAGCTCATTGATGTTTGTCGGAGCTGATTTCCTCGCTCTAACTTTCCTTTTGAGCTCGTCCCATATGTGCTCAATGGGATTTAAATCGGGGCTGAGCGGTGGCCAATGCATAGTGTGAATTCCAACTTCGTTCAGGAAATCACGTGTGGCCCGAGCAGTGTGACATCGGGCATTGTCATGCATCAAGATGAAATTTTCTCCAATAAAGCCTTGATAAGGGACAACTTGATCCAGTAGAACATTTTCAATGTAACGATCACTGGTCAGACCTCCTCCCCGGCCTCCCCCAGGAACGAAAACAAGCTCCGTTTTGCCTTCTAAGGAAATTCCGGCCCACATCATGCAAGATCCGCCACCATATGCAACGGTTTCCACAAAGCAGCACTGTGAAAACCGTTCACCGGGACGACGGTATACCCGACCTCTCCTGTCGCTGCCATGGAGACACATCCTCGTCTCATCTGTGAACAGGACTGACTGCCATTGCTCTATGCTCCAATCCAAATGCTCTCGAGCAAAGTGAAGCCGTGCTTGACGATGAGCTGTGGTCAACTTCGGGCCTGTAGCGGGTCTTTTCGGAGAAAGGTTAGCTTCTTTCAACCTTCTTCTAACTGTCCACTGACTGACAGTCACCCCGCGAACTTGACGTAGCTCCTGCTGCACATCTACGCCGGTAAGGTGTCGATTTCGGAGAGAGGTCGAGACCAAAAACCGGTCGTCACGCTCTGAGGTGCACCGGCGTCGGCTGGTATTAGGCCTCCGAGTGAAGGCACCAGTCTCTTGAAACTTTCTGTATACTCTCGAGACAGCGGACTGACTCATATTCAAACGACGAGCGACTTCTCGCTGGTTCAACCCTTCTTGCAATAGGGCAACGACTTGAGCGGCTTCCTCAGGTGTTGTATCCATATTTTTTTTCAAATGACGGCTTTAATTTGCAGAGATGTGTTCAGGTCAACGTCTAATGAGCGACTGATAAGAAAAAACGATTACAGAGGGTTTTTATAGGGGGTTGTGTCGCGCAAGTTGTGTATAGAGCGCAGAGCAGTTTACGGGAGGTTGCGTTCAGTTGCATTCTAAGTACAAGTGTTTATTTAAATTACTGATATTATGCTACCATTTGAAAGCCTAATTACTAGGCTTTAATTATGTAAAACATTATATAGAGGTAAAATAAGTAATTTTTTAGTTATATCACTTTTTATGCGCACTTGAGGCTTGAGTCGATTTACTTGCACGCGACTGTATTTTAATCTGATTTCATATAAAGTATTTATGAGGTACGTTTATTTATTTTGTCCCGCTACATGTTCAGAGCTCGACCCGAAGGAACAACAAAACTTCTAAAATAGTCTTGTTCAACATTTACTCAACCTTTTCGAGCGCCAGTAAAGAGGAGCTTTAATAAGATTGGCGCGTTTATTTCCACACTGCTTCGTCTTCTGATTGCTTGTAAGATTTTAAGTGGAAAACAATATTTAAAAGCAACTTCAAATTTATTTAGTTAGCTGAAACATACACTAGATTAAGAGCAGATTTTTAAATTATATTATAAGATTTAACCACGATGTGAAGGTTTGTAATATTCCATTTGATATTCATTTTTAAAATATAAAAATTATGCCATGGTTAAGTGTTATTCCAGGATTGTGAAAGAGACTCTAAGTGATATTTTTGTAAGTAACTTAACGTAAGTTTTGTAAGTAACTTAACGTAAGTAAGTAACTTATAATACAAAATAATTTTAAAATGCGTCGTTTTTTAAAAATCCAAATGTTTACTTATTCCTAAAATAATATATATTTTTTTGTTTATTTAATTCTTTATTATATTTAAGGTTTAATGCTACATAGACACATTCTATCCACCACCAGCCAACCTTTGGGGGGTGTAGGAGTGACATGAGGAGAGACTTCGGTAGGTGTGCAAACCAAAAAAAAAACAAAACCAAAAAACAAAGAACGAAAGAAAATTTGCATAAATATACTTATAATAATACACAAGGATAATTATTGAAAATTTGTAGATAACATCAATGTAGGTGTACTCGTACATTAGGAAAGGCCAAAACACCGACGTCGAGCACAACTATCAACACACGAAGCAATTAGAAATTTGAATTTCAGCAAGGCTTCAATTAATAAACATAATTTGTCATCTCGTAAACTAAAATACAAATAAATTCGCTTGGATATACAAACAGTCTAGATAAAAAAATCAGTTGAATATTTATTTAATTTATATATTCGTAAATATTTTTCTAAGATTCCTGGAATTTATTAAATTATTTTTTTACGTTCAGATGTCATATTGAAATGAAAGAAATATGTGTAAATTTGTTTTATAAGCAATGTAGTGGGTAGAGGAGATTTGAGTGGGTCAAAATGATTCCTGTTCATTTTGGATCTTGAACAGTCCTCTCACGTGTGACTGTGTGACATTGTAAGCTATCTGACACGTCACAGCCTTTATAAAATAGAACAGGTACTTTGATAGCAGGCTTTACCACTTGTCATTTGATCCCTTTCTTAGATCTATAGATGGACTCCATCATTGGTGTTAATATACAATTTAAATCAATTGTTTTTATGTCAGTGGAGCAGAGAATTATGTGATATGTATGAAATATGTCGAGAACTATTTATTATTAAACATATTTTTAGTTACTTGAAATTGTCTTTATATGTATTTAACCATGTCAAGCTTATTTATTTATTATAAATTTAGAATGAAAAAGTATCTCTGTGGTGGCAAGCGCAAGTTCTGCCCGCGTTGAAGAATTTTTTAATATATATTTATTGGCTATGTAATTTAAGTTTTTGTACAATAACTAATAAATTAATTATTTTGATATCACGTCTATTTTAAATTTTAAGATAGCCTTTGCTCGATCAATCAAGTATCGATTTATATATCCTGAGATGAAAGAAGTTTGTTAGTCTTCGGCCCTGTCCCTCTTTTGCTACAGAAGAATAAATAATGCGGATTTAAGACTACGCATTGATGTGATATGAAAATGCGAATACCCAAATAAACAGACTTTAAAGGTTTGTTTGAGAACTACTGACACGAAAGAAAATATATTATATTCATTATTATTATAATCTGAGGACAAAATTTCACTCATAGTACCATTGTTTTGTACATTTTGGCTTTATCACGCCTAATAAATTATTGTATTCGTATAAATACGTTTACTTGTATTATAAACGAGCGACCTGCCCCAGCTTTGATTGCATATACAAGTACGTAAATTTTACATAATGTAGCATAAACATAAGCTAAAATAAATATATATATATAATAAAATATATATATTTATTTATATTATACTAGTATAATAAACTATATATACGATATATATAATATATATACGATTATAAAAAACCAAAATCTCAGAACGTATTATTATTTTTATTTTTGCCATCTGTATAGTACATCATTAAAATATACAAACGGAACGAGGAGTAAAACAAAAAAAATACTCACAGAAAAAGGGTACAAATAGGTGGTCTTCTCGCTTCAAAAAGATTTCTTCCAGGCGACCTTTGGGAGAGAAGAACGCTTGTATAAAATAGGAGGGTAGCATTTACACCAGGTATAAATGTTTGTTAGGTAAATGCCGTTTTACTAATAAGTACATAAAATACTTATATTGTAGTCTTAGTTGTAAAGCTTAACAACTTAAACTTGTTAGGTGTTTCGTTCGAAATAATTTACTCTCCATGATATTACCAAGGTTCTTAACAGTATAGGTACTCGGTAAACTATATTTCTAAATGTTACACTTTGTAAGAAAGTGAAGGCAATTTTTCAAATCATACTAGGACCGCCAACAGAAATAGTTTGGAATTACATCGCATTAACTGCAAGGCCAAACGATACATTCCAATTGTAAATACAATTATGACCTTTATGTAATATTCTTCAGTCAATGTTATCATCACATTGGCTATTTTTATGAGAAAGTAGAAGGGATATTTGTATATTGTACTCTCTCATCGTACAATAACAGCCACTTTAGTCCAATCTCCTGTGATAGCGTGGTACTGTGCCGGTCAAGTCAGTCCGTACGAGCTCTACCACATTACTACAAGCTCTATCTTTATTAGATATGTGTTTTCTGATGTGTAATTAAAAATATTCTTAAAATATCTATCAAAGTCTATATTCCTTAAAAAAATAATCGAAGTATATATAAAAGCGCCTCAAACATCAGTTCTTATACTTCATAAAGCGTGACTCCTAAAGATTTTTATTTCCTGGACCATTTACTGGGAGGGACTGCAGAACCCTTAAAATTATTTTTTTCCATTCTAAATAGAGTTGCTTTACTTTGTTTCAGTTGTCCAATGCGAGGACATCTTATTGTCTTAGATTTTATTCCCGGAAAATTACAAAGGTTTTAATGATTTGATTTTAAAACTTTTTTACATAACATATATGTACAGAAGTTACATTGAAGTTAAACCCATATTTGTCATATAGTTATTATTGTTACAGTTGTCTTTTTATTAAAATACATTTAATACTCTTCGTAATCACTTCTATGGCGTAGTGACAAAAAGATCCGAGATATAATGGCCCCGCGCCAAGTGTTCTTTCTGCGAAGATGAAACCAGGATAAGTTACGACTCTCGGTTCATAATCAGTATTTATTATACTTCAAAATAACATTCATTTATTAGTTACAAATGAGCGAGTTAGTTAATTTTACAAAAGGTAACTGTATTTTCGCAAAATAATTTGAATGTAATTTTTATAAAAAAATGTGAGACTCACTATAGCGGCAGTAGTTTATTTCATGTCTGTTTTCAATTAACACTGATGTACAATTTTCTATTACTCAGTGATTGTTAGACACACTAATAAAGGGTTTGAGTTGCCTTTGTTGTCTTATTCAATAAGATATACATGTAAAACGATTAAAGTTCAATGAGGTTTATATTCGTTTTTAACTTTTAGATTCTGATAAAAATTGAATTGGTTAGATAATGTATTATAATATGGGAGTGCCAAATTTATATCTAGGTGTTCAAATAAAGAAAAGTTACGTATAGTTTATGATTTCAGTTGTGAAATATAAGATTTGTAATAATTACTAAAAAGTTATTTAATAATTTCATTGACAAAGTTTTATGGAACAAGAATAATTTTTATATTTAATCTTTCGTGAACCATGACTATTATATTTATAGTTACCCGGCTGTATTCTCGTGGAATAATTTATATTAATTTTATAATTATTATATTTTAATTCTATGTGAATATAAATATAAACAGAATAATAGTTATTTTTGAGATCTTAGCAATAATAATACACCAATTAGGAATGCGAATTGTAAATAAGGTATTACCGAATACTGTAAATGTAAATATATCAGTGTTTGTATTTTGTTCTAAGCTCTAATCATCTACCTACGATTATCAACAAGTAACGAAAATACTTAATAAATAGTGACTGATTTATTGTAAATAGAATATGGATATTGTCGTAGAGGAGTAAGTGAGCCGTGTGTCAAGTGACAGTCGTTCATTTTGAAACAAATATTCTCATCACGTGCGACTGCAAGACGTAGAACACCGCCTTCAAATTAAAATAGATTTTATGACTTCACACTTTTCTACTAATAATGATTATCTCTTAAATTATTTACTTATTTCTTGATATTTCAGTTGAATCAAATTATTTACTATCCAAGAGCTATTTACAATTTAGTAAGAAAAATTAATAAATTTTGTTTGTTTCTCATGACAAAAAAGTCCATCTTAACTATAAGAGACGTCTAGTTTTCTTTAAAAAGTAGATTTTGTTTAGTTTATTCTTGAGGCAGTTATGTATAATTTAAAATGACTTTTTGAATATATATTTAGAAACAAATAATAATAATATTTTTGAATTATTTCCTAACAATCCGTTGTCAAACACTAATACCATTAATATAATATGTTTTTAGAAATCAATATTAACAGTATAGTAATTTAAAAGTAATTAACTCCAATTATAAACAACTTTACTATTAACTAACTATCTAGCACTTACAATAAATAACTTTTATAAATGTAGCTTGACCCTCAGACGTATTCAAAAAACGTAGCAGAGCAGTAGTTGCAGATTTCGATTTCCGTCTGTGAAAATATATGTATAATAACTGTTTGCCAACACTCTTTATATCACGATACATAGGATCAATAAAACGAACTATGTTTCCGACTACGATTTTTAATTGGTACATATTTATAACTAGTTATTAAAATAATACAATTTACAAAATGTGTTTATAATTTTGGAATAATATTACCTATATTTATTTTTTATTCGACCTTCTAAAACTGTACCATTTATTTCATTTTAAAATATTAAGGTACCATATCTTTGTCTCGTGTAACTCCTGAAACAGAACTGAAACTATACGCTGAAATGACTTATAGCCCGGTCGCTAGAAGTGGTCAGTCATCCTCTATACAGAGTCCCATAAATGAACTTCAAAAATGTACTTCAAAAATCGTTCCCTATATAAGTGATGTTTCTTCAGTTATGACTAAAAGCTACCAAACTTAACTGTTCATTTACCTTCATTTGTCTTACTTTGAACGAATACCATATAATTATTATTTTCTTAAAAGAACATTACAATTTAGTCTAATCCCTGCCCGTATCGGTTTATTTTTCAACAAACAAGTCAAGTTTGTTGATATTTAAGAATAATTAAATTTATTTATTCCACTTTCTAAAAGTCTAAAATTGTATAGAATAAAATTGCATGAACCAATTACAGACAACAAGTTTTAACTGTCAAAGCTACTATTATGGAAGCTCATTAACTTTAAAAATGCCGGAATGCGTTCTACCGAGCTTTAGTACGTGTAATCATCGAGCGATCCTCACGTGGAATGTTTCAAGAATGTTTCATAGTACATATGTTTATACATTTATATCTACGCTTATAATATTATGGTAATAAATATATTTAATATTATATTTAGGGTTAAACTTTTTCCACTTCAATACAAAACAAAAATATTAAGTATACCAAATTGTTGAGAGTTCGACCGGTTTATAATTGTAAAAACAATATGAAAATTTTCAGGTCCCGGGCAATTCTACTTACCTGAGTAATTTTTTAGGAGAAATGGTAAACCAATATTTATAAAAAGGTTTACTAGATAGAAGTTATTTTTTTGGAATCAGATCATTTTAGAAGTCATTAATAAACCATCAAGGCACTTGCAAATGTTTCAATAATTACGTTAACAATCTTTTTATTCACATTCAAAATCCTATTTATGTATATAACCGTTATTTTCATAATTCAGACTTTGAAAATTGTCATTTTATAAAAAAAATATTAACAGTAGCTTAGTGTTGAAAAATAATAAAAAAAACATCTCATAATGTATAAACAAGTTAAATATATTGGCCCTAATTTATTATATTTTCATAATAAAATTTTAAATATATATTTTTTTGTAAACGCTACTTTAACAAATAAAACCACGATTATAGAGCAAATTATAAGCGTTTAGGGCTATGTACAAATGTAACTTTCAATATATATCGCTTTTCATTTAATTGATACCTATAATATAATAATACCTATTGATTTTTTATGTCACCTTTCTTCGCAATTGTATTTATTTTATAACTATTTTTTTCTTAGGATTCAAACACAATAAATATTCTTCTTTGTATATATAGTGACTATTATATCATAACCAGGGCCCTCCAGACTATCGAATATTTATTATTCTTGATTGATTTCTTTAATATTTTCCTGTAATAGATTTGGATACAAAATGTTTTATTTTCCGCAGGTGTGAGTACATGAGGTGTGTCTGTTTAATTTTTTGTATAAATGAAACCGTATTCCATAAAACAACTGCTAGATTCAGTAATATTATTTTATACGAAAATATTAAAGCCGACTTTAAAATATTTCGTTAATTATACAAAAAGCTTATATCATTAACGATACATTAGGAACAATAATGAAAGTAAATAACTTGAATGTAAATTTAATATTAGTTTAAACATGGCATCTGTTTCTGAAAAGTTCCTCAGATATTTTAAAATACAGTTCTACGGACATTTTCTTACTTCATTTATAGTTCTTCATATTAAATTGAAACCATTTAATCTCTAAGTAGTTTATTATTGAGATAACTTTTCAAATATATTTTATAATATATTTTTAATTAAACTTTGCACATTGATGTACTCATGGAATTATTATTGCTGAAAAAATTAAACTGATTAAGATATAAATGTAAAGATATCGTAAATTTTAATCATTAATTACTTTGTTTTTATCAAAGGAGCAAAGGAATTGAACATCTGTTGTTAAAAAATTACATTTTGACACGGTCAGTAGTTAGTGCTGCCTGCTGTGTCAAGTCAATTGTCTTTATCTATCTGTTCATAATTTATACAACACTAAATAAAATAAAAAGTAAATTATAATAGCGACCTGCTTAAGATATCACGAAAAAATCAAAAACATTTGTCTTCCCGTAATGTTTAGCGCTACACACTTTTATCAGTTTTTAATCAATAAAATATCTGCAAATAAAAAATATTAATTAAGGCCATACTTGCACTTATGACTTTTAAGAGTTCATTTCGACCAGACGTAGTTCAAGTGCGATCTTCTACATTACTACTTACAATAAATCTGTGGTCTCTTACTGTTTTTATTGTTTTGCTATTTTTTTTCTTTTCCTATTCTCTTCGGATATGGCGAAATATGTGATAATACTTAGTTATTTTAAATAGACTGGAATATAATGGAATGTTTAATCGTTGATCCAGTGAAGGATGACACATATCCACTGGATCCTCAGAGCCAACGATGGCCTTAAATGCCAACAATTAAGGTGAGGAGTTACAAAATTATTTCTAAAACAATAGAAACGAGTAATGATCGGGTTTTTTTGAAAGATAGATATACGTATTAAAAAATATAAATAAATTTCACCTTCGTTTTACATTACACTACGTGATTTGATCTCTGATGAATTTATAAGACAGTGGTTGATTTTATATCCGTCGACTATATTCGTAAAGCCATATAACTTGCTTCCAATTCAATTCTCGGCTCGGCTCGTAGCAGCAGCCAATGAGCCATCGACCTGATTGTCTCCATGTCGAACTGCTCTGGCGAATACTCTTGTTGGAGGAAATGAACATTTCTGTTATACAATATTACGCTTTAAGTTACAGGTCTGAATACAATCCTGAAATTAATTGTGTATTATCATGGAAATCTTAATAATTTCTTTAACATTGTTAATTGTCATAGTTTTATATATTGTTATAACATTTATTACAAATTTCTCTCTTCTTTTGAAATGTTAAAAACACCTACGAATAAGTTAATATAGAAATAAAAAAACACTTAAACGTAAACCGCACGTTCCGTGAACTGTAAAATAAAAGAAGATAATTTAACACATCTCATCACTATCACATATTGTTCTTCTATTGTCACCTGTAAACGTCTTCGGTAATTAGAATAATACCAGCTACTTAATGACCGAAAATACAGTTTTGTAGGGTCGCTTTTGCTGGTCACCAAATCTTCTCGTATATCCAGGTCACAGGCCATGTGTAGTTCTTGCGGTTAGCTTGGATATAGCGAAGAATATTGCGATCGGGTTTGACATAAAGCGCTTCATGAAGATGGTAATGCATCTGCAATTCCTATTTCGCAGATGTTTACGTGCTACGGTTGCTATTTCCAATCGGGGAAAAGTCTGCAAGTAACATATTTTTTTATTAAATTAAATTCCCAGTACATAGAAAGGATCCCAGGAATAGCAACCGCAGCAGGTAGACATCTACGAAATAAGAGTGGCAGATGAGTTACCATCTTTGGGTAATATTATTATTACCATATTTGGGCAATATATGCTGACATACTTGACAATTGGCTTATTTAACTTAAGCTATTAAAACAGAATACCAAATAAAACAGATGGTTTAAAAAATCATAAAAACAATATTTAAACATTTATATTTACAATTGTTATTATTTTTTTTATTAAAAGATACTTTCTTCACTTTGTTATTACATTTCCTATATTGTTTATTTCTCTAGGGGTTTAATTCATATGTAGTAGCAATATACTGTATGCTCTATATTTTATTCCCGAGGAAACTCGTATGATTTAAATACAATAAAAAGCTCTACAATGGCCGAGCGCCAAGTGCTGGTTTTCCAATATAACTTAAACATTAAGTGACGAATTATTAAATTATCAGCGTTCTCACTATGTTGTTATAAATATGTCGTTACAGTTTAATCCATATAGTCGCTTTCAAATGATATAAATATTAAAGAAATATATAATATTAAATACATTCCTTATCCGTTATATAGTTATAACTTACGGCACTTGTCTTAAGGGGACTTCAATTTATATCTCTTACTAACTAATATTACCATTATTTTTTAAATTTATATCGGAATATATTTTTGTAATATACTTTACATATACGAATGAAGAACAAAGAGGCTTTAAATGTTTATGTGAGTCTTACGATTCAAGTAAGTAAGAGATGACGCGTAAGAGATGACGCGCCTATCCCATTTCGAAGACGCTGTAGTCGTGTCCAAGGACTCTTAATCTTTGTAAAATACTATTTTCAAAGAAAATAAAAAAAATATATAATTTAAAAATTGGCTTCTTCTTAATTAAAGGGAACCTCGTCCAGGAGATAGATGATAATAATGAGATTTATAACGAAATTATATTTATAATACGAATGATGTTAACGAACGAAGAATACGATAATGTTTTAAAATACAATTGTTAATAAATTGGTATTAAAGATTTAAATGAACCGAAGATTGATCATTCACTGGATAATCTAAAATTAAAATACCGTAGAGAAAGTCTACAGGAAATTAAGGCTTTGTTTGTGTATTAAAATTATTCAAGACTTTTCTGTTAATTGCCAGGGGTCTATATATAGCAAATAGCTTTTATACAGGCTGTCTAGCTTTAAACTTTCTATACATTAGAGTATTGATGTAACTTTAACGCTTTTTCTGATGATTTTTAAAACAGTTTATACACATGTTAGTCCAGTTATGCATTTATATGTTTTAATTAAAAAAAGGGTTTAGTTTGAACTATGTATAAGTAATTAGAGACATAGAATGAAGACAGACGGTTGTTGGTAAGGTCAAGGTGGAAGTACGAAGAGTAAAGAAGTTATAGTTGGGTTGCGCTAGCTTGAGCTTTGTCTCGTTGACTCTGCTTATGATAATATAATTACAACGCTCTGCAGTCTATGTATTTACTAATAAAATACATTTTTAAAAGAATATAGTTTTCATGGTTTTATGATTTGTTTATAACGAAATTAGTAAAAAACAAGTTAGAAAAAATTAGTTAAATTACGTAATGGTTAGTCATATTATTCCAATATGGATAAAATTTATTAATTCTTCAAAAACAGTTTCAAATTGTCTAAAACCACTTCGCTGCACAACTACCCACTTCATTCAGATTTGTTACCAAGTATCAATTTTACAATTCAAGTTGGTTAATATATTTAGTTTCAATCAATATTACTTATTTACCTATCTACTTATGTATTTACATGTTTAGATATCCTTCTTCTTCTTCTTTTCAATAATATGGCAATCTCGAAATTTCGAATTCTGCCAGTGTCCAGTCAGTCATGAGAGCATCACTTTAAGTTATTAATCGGTTTTTTTTTTTATATACACTATTCAGGTTATTAAAACAATACAATTACTTAGACCGTCACCATTGTTAGTAAATGAACAATATTTATTTACAGTTTTAATTTGTTATATTTAATAAAATTACACAGAACTATAATAAATGGTGAAAAAGAAAGGGCAAGAAGGGATTTAAAATCAGAGGGGCGGGCGATATAGGGAGGGAGAACATCGTATAGTGAAAAAACAAGGTTGGGACAGCTAAAAAATATGTGTTCCAGGTTTCCTTCATCAAGACCACATTCACATAGGGAACTATCTCTGATGTGTAGTTTAGCTAGATGAACAGCCGTACACGCATGACCAAGTCGTAAGCGACAGACAGTGGATGTTATTTGTTTGTCAGCTCCGCGGTATTTAAAAAACCAAGGCTTATTGGGTATGTTACTTTGAATGTGGCTGTAAAATCGACCTTTAGATATCTTGGAAGTTTCCCAATGATCCTTCCAAGTAGAGTGTAAATTTTTGTGAGCGACGACTGGAAGATCATGGGAAAAAACTAAATTATATTTATCACAGCCAATACAAGAAGCTTCTTTAGCTAATTGATCTGCAATCTCGTTGCCCTCAATTCCTGAATGACCAGGAATCCAGGCCAGAATGATTTTAATATTTTCAGAGTAACAACGAAAAAGAGCTTCTTTAATTTTAAGGATGATGGGGTAACTGCTTCTACTCTTGAAAGGATTGGAAAGAATTGCTTGCAAACAACTTTTAGAATCAGAAAAAATTATTGATTTATTTAATTTATGTGATTTAACATATAATATTGCTTCGTATAAAGCTATTGCTTCTCCGGTAAATACTGAGGAGAGAGAATGACATCTAAAATTTAAAATAATTTTGAATAGAGGGATCCAAACAGCAGCACCAACATAATTATTTTCTTCAAGGTGAGATGCATCAGTGAAAATTAAAATCCAACCTGGCCAGTTTTTGTCTAACGTTTCTAAAAATACAGAATTAGCTTCTAGAGTATTTTTAGAAATTCCAATGTCAAGCAAAATATTTGGCTGAAATATAAGAGAATCAAAAGAATTTTCAAATAAGGGATTAATCTCTGTTTGGTATTTTGGGAAATTCAAATTAATAAGTTTATTATAGGTGTTGGATAGATAAGGAATGGACTTATTTTTCCAATATTTAGCGGTAGTTAATAGCTCTGATAATAATTGAAGTTTTGGAAAAAGACAATGAGAAGACAAATGGGCAGTCCTAAAAAGAAATCTATCAGCAAGAAACTGTCTTCTTATAAAAAGTGGAGGTTCCGAACATTCCAATTGCATGGCATTTATCGGAGATGACTTCATTGCACCGCATATAATGCGTAGACATTTAGCTTGAATCTTATCCCAAACTTTTAAGGCTAATTTATTGCATGGTTCCAACAAAAAGGAACCGTAATCAAAGTGACTCCTTATGATAGCATTGTATAAAAGTTTTTGACAGTACGGGTGGGAACCCCACCAAACTCCGGATAGCATAACGTTGATATTCTTCTCACACTTTTTTGCTACATAAGAAAGATGTGGGATACCAGACAATTTTGAGTCGAGAAAAATTCCAAGGAACTTTACATTGCTATCATTCGGAATCACTTTATTTTCAATACGAATGATGACATTTGGAATGATCCTTTTTCTAGTAAAAAGAACAGAAGTGCTTTTTGATGCAGCCAGTGAAAGACCCTGATTTAATAACCAGTAATTTAAATGACCTACAGCCACGTTTAATTTAGAAATTGATTGTTCTATTGATTTGTCAGATATGTACACAACAATATCGTCGGCATACTGGAGTATGTTACAAATACCATTAACAGCTAGATCTAAATCTACCGTATAAATATTATAAAGAATGGGACTCAATACAGAACCTTGAGGGAGACCTTTCCAAATCAGTCTAGAAGAAGAATTATAATTATCACTGCGTAGGTTAACTGATCTAGCTTGCAGATAATATACAATAAATTTAGTAAACCAAGCAGGGATACCCAATTTAACCATCTTTTCTTTCAGAATTGGAAGCAAAACACTGTCATAGGCCGAAGAAATATCGAGAAAGACACCTAGCACAGATTCATTTTTAGAGAAAGCTAAACGAATATCGGTTACTAAAATGCTAAGATTATCCATAGTGCTCATACCCTTTCTAAATCCAAACTGAGTACTAGATAGTAGTAAATTATTTTCCAAATAAAATTCTAAACGATTTTTAAGAAGGTGTTCCATGACCTTAGCTAAAGTTGAAGAGAGAGCAATAGGTCTGTAACTTAAAGGATCAAGAGGATCTTTACCCGGTTTTAAAATTGGAATCATAATTTGTTTTTTCCATTCCTGGGGGACCAAGCTGGAATTAATAAAGTTATTAATTAAATTTAGAAAATATTTTTTTGTTTCAAAATCTGCTTTAACAATAAAAGAATAAGGAATTCCGTCTTCACCAGGCGAGGAATCCTTTAAGCCATCAAGTACAATTTCAAGTTCAGAAATAGAGAAAATATTATTTATAAAGTTATTATTTTCGGGCACACTCATAGATGGGGGAATAATTAACAAATCCTCCGCTTCTTCTCTCGAAGGTACCCAAGGAGGAGCAAGTTTGCTAAAAAAGTGAAAAATCCATTGAGCATGGTCGTTAGAGACATCATTTCTTGGAGAAAAAACCCCACGAAATCTTTTAATATTGGTCCAGACAAACGAAGAATGCGAGCGAGGAGACAAACTTTCACAAAAAGCAATCCATCCATTCCTCTTTTTAAATGAGAGTAAGCGTTTAGTCTGTGCAATTGTGTTTTGTAATTTTAAAAAGTCTGAGTCTTCAAGGTAAAGGATTTCAGAGTCTTTTCGTTTGATAACTGACTGGGTACACTCTGAATCCCACCAAGGAGGGGAAGAGATACGATTTCGGCCCATATTCTTTAAAGGAATAGAGTGATCAGCGGCATATCCAAGAATAGTCACAAAGGCAGAATAACATTCTAAGAGATTTGCAGCAGAAATATTAGGTAAGGATTTAACTTTAATATTAGTAATAGAGGCAAACTGTTCCCAATCAGCTTTGTTAAGTTGATATTTCTGAAGGGGAGGAAGAACTTTAACAGGACAACAAATATCAGGAAAGGAGATAATAATCGGGAAATGATCGCTTCCAAAAGAATGAGGCAACACTTGCCACTTTATTGAAGGGGCTAGAGAAGGAGAAGATAAGGAAAGATCAACAGCAGTTCTTTTGTTTTGTTGCGGTGAGACTCTTCTTGTTGGAGACCCATCATTTAAAACACATATATTAAAATCGTCAAAGAGCTCAAGGAGCATGGACGCGAAAGAGTCAATTTTATGAGAGCCCCAGACGGTGTGGTGCGAATTAAAATCACCCACAATGATGAAGGGGGGAGTAAGAGAGGAAAAAATCAGGTTAAGTTCTGGAATGCACGAAGGACTTGGATGAGGAATGTATATTGATAGTATAAGAATATTTGCAACTTTAGCTGCAACAGCATTAAAAAGATTACAATTAAAAGGGGGAAGAGAGATACGGGAAAATGTAAAATGTCTATTAATTAATAGAAGAGTTCCACCATATCCATCATCCCTGTCATTTCGAAGACAAGCAAACCCAGGGACTCTAAATAGAGAACCAGGACTAAGCCATGTCTCCGAAATGGCAACGACTGCAACATTATGGTGATTAATCATGAAACATAAATCAGGTTTCTTATGTTTGAGAGAACGACTGTTCCACTGAAGTAAGGATAGGGTTTTCTTTGGGGGGGGCATTGTTAATAATATTAAATATTGATTTTAAAGTTCTTGTCACGTCTGTCGGTAATTCTATGTTGTGATTGGTTAAAAGACTTAGCAAGGAAGATAAAAGAATTTGGACAATATTGTTCACAGGATTTTCATTTGTAAGAGCACAACCATTTGAAAGGGAGGAATTACATTCTTTAATAATTTCGTTGTGAGTCAGTTTATCGTATCCAGGTCCTGAAGCAGACTTATACTGTTTTTTAGGTACGGAAAAAGTTTTTCTGTAAGAGGAGGAAGTCTGTGGTTGTTTATGTTGATGAGAAGAAGAATCGTTGGGTTGACAATTTGGGAGCCAATCTGAAATAACCTCCGCATAAGGTCTTCTCACTGTAGGAAATCTAAAGGATGCCTCAGAATAGGAAATATTATCCTGCGACATAACCATTTTAATTTGTCGTTGACGTGAGTGTTCCATACAATTTTTATCATTGGCTGCGTGTTTCCCGCGACATAAAAGACAAGTAGGATTTTGGGAAGTACATGAGTCTCCAATGTGTTCTTCGGCACACTTATAACAGCGAGCCTTGGAATTACATTGTCGCATAGTGTGGCCAAATCGACAACACTTCATGCACTGAATTGTTGGATATAAATACAGTTCTATAGGAAGAGAAGTGTAAAAAAAATAAACATGTGAAGGTAAAACTTGTCCGGTAAAAGTAACAACCACTGACTGTGTTGGAATCCAACTGACTGAATTATTTACCACTACTTTTCGGTTTAAGCGTCGGGCTTTAATTATTTCACCACAGCCCGATGGTACCTCAGCCGATTCTACAAACTCCTGCATACTATGCTCCGTTGGGATATTTCTCACAATTCCCATACGAGTAATACAAAATGTAGGAATTACTGCAGTTAACTTTTCTGAATTCAAAAATGGGTTATTTATAAAATTATTGGCGTCTAAACCTGTGGAAAACTGTACAGAAACACGACTTTTATTAACATTCTTGACACCACCTTTTACTAAATTTTTAACATTTTGTTTATGTAGGACTTTTCCAACTTGAATTGCAGTTAGTTTTAGATTTGGAACACCTTCTTCACAAACCTTATTGATGTGAACTATAAAGGGCCCTTTGTCTACATCAGTATAGATTCTTTTACTTTCTATTGACGGGAGTGTATAAATATGTTGGTATGAGGATGCCGGGGAGGAGTCCCCCGGAATTTTAGTTGGCAACTTATCTATGTTATCTACAGCTTTACGTTTCGAACCTATTGTGTTCGTAGTATTAGTTGTATTCATAGCATAATCATGTTCCGTAGGATTAAGAAAGTAATATTGAGGGATATCGGGGGGATCTGTATCCGCCTCCATATTCTTAGATAAAAAAAACAAGCGACTACATATAACCTAAAAATAATATTAATAACACTTACCAAACCAAAACAAACTATTTAATTAACAAACGATACATACACAAAACAAAAAGACACGTTTTAATAACCAAATAGCTAAGATATATTAAAAAATATATTATCCAAACAGAACGCGAAGTGATGTCTCAAACAGTCAGCTGTCCCGGGTCTTTAGATATCCAATGAGTCCTTTGATTTCTATCTCCATAGAGTACAAAGTAATCAGAGAATATATTCATTGAAATTTAATATATCTGTGGTGATTGAAATTAATCTGTAACTGTGTTTGAAGGGTTTAGCTATGGTAAAATCAAAACATCATGTATTATATTATTATAAGTGTGATTACACAAAATAATTAACTAATATCTATCCAAAGAAATCTTTGTAATATAAAATATTCTTAAAATTAATTATTTTATAATACAACGTAGGATTCATATTGAATTGGTATCGGATTTGAACGTAAATTAGTTGTTGAGAGTTTTATTAAAGTTATTGGCAACAACACTTCCAATTGTACCCACGTACTTATTGCGTTTGCATCATTGGTCTATTTCATAAAAATCAGCTTCTCTTAAATTGTTTAAATCGTACACAAATACAAATGTTGTACTTTATTCCTACATATATCTTTAAGATATAAAAATAATACATAAAAACAAGATTTGTAAGAATCAGTCTTGCTTTTCTAAAATAATAGTAAAACTGTTTTAATAAGTTGTTTTCGCATTAGATCATCTTCAACAGTAAATATTTTTTTAAATAATACACGAATTTATCCATTTACACTTAATGGAGATAACGCTACAAGCTTAACAGTATCATGAGTTAAAATTTATAAGATGTAACTTACTTTGAAGCGCTACTTGGTAAAGCTGAACTATTAGATCTTTAATCGATCAACACAGTATAGGAACTCTCGCACGGTTAGGATGACCGCAAATTACACTTCATCTGTACGCTTTCGTCATGACATGGCTTTACTTCCTAGTCTAAAGGCTCCGTCAAAAGCTGTTGGTAGATAAATTTAAGTGAAATATAATAAAACAAATTCAAAATATTAATTAAGCGCTATGTAGACAAATATTAGCATAAATTATTTAGTTCTTTAATACTTCTTACTTTTCTAATAATTGTAATAAACGAAAAACGTTATTAATAGATTAGTTTGAACAAAGCTGGAAAGCCCTTGTTACTTCTGATTGCGTATTATAAAATGTTAGCACAATTTGTAATTACCGACTCGTATGTTAAAATTATATATAACCAAACCCAAAACATATTTTTAACATGCTTATTAGTTAATAATATCTAAGCGAAGTATATGAAGTAAGCTGAAATATTACCTGTATTATAATATAGGTACTTCTCTTCTCTATAAAAAGAAAATAAGTGTAAAAAAACTATTCCTCTCTCTCTCTTCTTATTTTTTAACTTCATTATCATTGCTTCTCACGAAATAATAAAATAAGAAGTCTTTTGCAATAGAAGCTTATGCTATATATAACAAACCACAAATCCGGAATTTTCGGAAACAATGCGTTCGTAAACATATTATTGGAGAGGAAAGGGAGGCGCCGTCAAGAACTCACGTACGGAAATGAAGAAGCCCACAACAACTTCCTCTGAAGTCCACACTCACTTAACTGAGGCCACAGAGTCAGATGTAGTACACCCTGGGGTTTGAAGTAGCATTTATATAATATAACATAACATTGTAAGTGTACACACACACACACGCACAAACACACACACACACACACACACTGGTGAACTAGAAGTATCGCAGTCTTTCTTGTTATACTTGTCTCTTGATACATTGGTTAACTTTTTACTTGTTACTTGATTTGGTTGATTTATGAATATAGCAATGTGATAATTAATAAATATATTTATTTTTAACTGCCATTTGACTTTTCTTAGGTTAATTTATATTATATATTTAATTTCAAAGTTTATAAGTATATTATTATATACTAATAGACTTTTACTGCCCATATTTATCTTCTATTTATATCATGACGTCGAAAAAAAAATCCACAATAATTTGATTAATGAACGCTCTTATTAAACATAAAAAATCAGAATGACTAGTCGAATAATCTTTACGATCAAATTATGGCGCTACTGGTATATAATAATACCGTATCTGTTATTATAACTATAAAAATGTAAACTATAAAAACCAATAAAAAGCACTATCGTATATTCAAACTGTATTTTTGTAGAGTATAAAATGATTTCATGAAACAGAATTTTAAAGAAGTCTAGGACGTAAACAACCGGAACCAAGGAAGGAAACAGCCTATTGCTGCGGCGGCGGCGCGTCCTGGCGCGAAGGAAATGTGAATGACTCACTGGCAGATTCGAGTGGGTCCCTGGTCTGGATTTATTGATTACAGAAACATAACTAATAACTGACATAACTCTTCCCCTCGGACGACTGCTGGTGTAAACTGACTGTCACAGCAAAAATTAACAAAATAGTTTGTTTTACCAAATATGTAAAATATCTAAGTGGATGAGCGGAGCACCCAGTGATACGGGTCTTAAACCCAGTACAGGGACTCGTAGTAACTATATAAATATTATAAGTAATTATAATAAAAGCTTTTCAAGCATTTTTATTCTAAAAAACTTATCGAAAAAAGCTTTCCAACGTTCGTGATCGTTTTTCGCCTCGCTGCTTAACGATTTCGTAAACAAATGCTTCTCTTGAGATTTGAATGTTCCGCATTATTCGGAGGGCTGGTCCCGCTACAAATATACTTAAATATATTAAACTAAATCACAATAAATATAAAATAAACCTATTCGTAAAATAATTTGGATATAAACACTGCTTTGACCACAATCCACCGGTTTTATAATTCATATAATATTTTTCTTTGGAACTTAATTTGAATATGGCAATCAAATTAGGATATTTACCGACCCACCCAAAAGTAAAATGTTTAATTAAGGATTATTATTGAGTTTCTCTGGCAGCCTTCACTTTTAATATTCAGACTGTGGTTAGAATGAAGTCACTTGATCAAAAAAAAACATTTGAAGTATTTATCATGATGACTATTGAACGTAGGTATTTCTACCCTCTCTTGGATTGTATATATTATTGTTGAAGTTGTATATATATATATATATAATTACAGTATCTGCATTATCTTTGTATATAATTATGTAGACTCAGTCTTGATTTTACAAATATTAGCTACAACACTTGTAAAGCCAAGGAGCATCTAGGCAATTTGAAAACTTGTCGTCGAACATGTACGGTGACTAAGGCAACACACCTAACTTTGTACCTTCACCATTTTTCCTTAGCAAATTGAAAGCTTTTAGCTTGTAAATGAATTCCTTTATTGACGATTCCGAAAAGGCTTCATAGACGCAGAGTAACGTAACTTAGTATTCAAAATTTCTTGTGACTTAGTATTTAAAATTTCTTGTAATACCAAATCCACTTTCATGAATTCACTTACCAAATCCACACTCAAAAATGCACTTACCAAAGCATTCTACATTTTTTTTTTTCTTATTGTGATAATACCTACTTAAACATTTTTTCAGCTGAACTCATTATTAATTATATCTAACTTATTATAAATTCAATTTGCGTTAAAAGTAAATTAATTATTACAACATGAAAGGTCAGAAGCCATATCAACTAATTATTGTAAAAGCTTTCAGTTTTCAGCTTTTAATATATTTCAGCTTTACTTTTCACAAAATTTTAAACTTATATATAAATAACTTTACTTGGCTGACATGTTATTAAACAATTTCAAACATAATTTTAATTTCTGTCTCAGGTTGTATCTAGCAATTACATTACTTCTATATGTAATGTGTACAAACTCTAACAAGGAGAAACGTATATATAAATATATATATACATTTCTTGTTCTCAAATTTCATTAATGAATCATTTTGCTAAGTCACAAAACAATAGTTCTGAACAAAAACAACGTTCCTCAAGGAATCAAAATGTTAAATACACTGAAAGATGATATACAAGCAATGAGGACGACCGCGTGATAAAGGACTATTGTTTGATGATGTGTGGAGATGAACCGCTAGTTAACTGGGAGTTAATAGGGTTAGTTAAGCAGACCTATGTTTAAATATGCATTAAGTAGCTTGTTTTTTCTAAAATATTTGTTTTACACAAAATTTCTCTCTACAATACTAGTACTATGTCGTTGTAAATTTTTATATCACAATACAAGTATAGGTTTAATATGAACGTAGTGGTTTACTCGTATATGTGTTTATATATTTTAATGGTATGGTAAAGCATACCTAAATGGGATATACATTATATATATTTATTTAAGTATATTACATACTTATGTATGTCCATTACTATCAAGAAAAAAAATAGTTGGGTAAATAAACTTTTTAATTATCTTCATACATAAGTTAACTAAATATATTTTTAGATGCAACCAAAGAATACAATATTTATAATTGGAGTATTCTTAATAGTCAGTTATAAAAGTAAGTATTTTAAGTGTATAATAAAGTGTGGTAAGGTTAAAGTTGAATAAAAGGTCTTTGATTGCTTTTGGTAAACCACTTCCTTTCCTAAGTTTTTAACAAATTTAGCCAATATTTGAGTACAAAATTGCTTTAAAATCCAGAATTTTCAAAGTTCTATTGCAATTATTTACAATATAAATCAGTTTGTTGATTTTGTTTTTGTGGAAATATATTTTTTTTTTTCGGAGTAAAAAATATCATAGTTTTCCGGGGGTACAAGCAATCACCAGATTTACATGTGATGCCAATAAAACGACAAACAGGTAAGCATACAAAAAATAAATAATAATATTTTTATACTATAGTTACACTATAATTGTCGTATTTAGAGTGAACTTGCTATTAATTACCAAAGTTTAATAAAATGAGATAGAAGTTGAGTAGGTAATTTTAAATTGATAGCAATGGATAACGAGATCTCATTTGGTCATTTTGGTCCTTCGAGCTGGATAGTTCTCGTCCTTTGTTCAAATTAGTTCCTTCAATTATATCTTAAACGGTAATTTATGATTGCGTTTAAATTACTTTTTCCGCATCAGTGTTATATTTTATACATTTCTAAAGTGTTAGATATTGTTTGATGTATGGGTCCAGTAATATATTAAATATAACTTTCCTTTCTCGCAGTACTGTCACATATAGTCAATTAAGTTTTTGATGAGTAATTATTACATTCCTTTGCATTTTAGTTATTATAGAGTCACAAGTAGACATTATAACTACTAAATTATTATACGTAATACCTTTGTGGGGATTCGCATTATTTGTTCGTTAGCCGCAGATCAGTCGCGGCCTGCTCGCGCCATGCGTCGCGCTCTGGTGTCACGCAGGCCGGCTCTACGATTTACCGGTGTTGATAGTGACTGCGTAATTACAATACTGTCACACTAGTGGTATATAAGGTCACGGAAATTTTACCCACGACCAATAAAAACTATTTTTTACTTTCGGAATTTAGTAATTTACAGCTTGCCGATGATCCTAAATATATTATCTTGGTGATATTGATGTGTCATTATGTCCGCAACTTACACTTTCAAATAAAGTAAAATTTTCTATAATTGCTGGCTTGCGCTATGAACACTGTGTTGAGTTACTTCATAGTGGCAACACTTCCCCTAAGGATAACTATTCGCCCACAATTTCTTGTTATTTCTTATCACCTTCTCAGGCCACTGACTAACTTTCCAGGAGAAAGAGGATGCACCGGAACACGTTTTCATAGCCCGGAGGATATCCAGAGTGAGAATATTTACCACCGTACTACTACTTGGAAAATGCTGTCCGTTTTTTGAATGACACCTTGAAAATTAAATGCGCAGTCAAGCGATTCCTTTAAAATTCCTTTCTTTTTTTAAATTCTTAGTTATAATTATTTATATTACTTTATTATATTTATTTATTCTTATATTCGTATGTACATATTTTTATTGTCTGTTTACTTGTTCTTTCTTCTTTATTATTCTTTTACATATGATACGATCTTAAACATGTATATGTATATATATATATATAAACTAAGATTTGACAAAAAATCCTAAGGATATATTATTTAAACTAATTCAAGTTTAGATTAAACTTACAAGGAGCAGATTAGAATGCATTAAAATGGTAAAAAATGTGACGACTTTTTCCAATCAGTCCTTTGTTGGATAGCCAACCGAACATGAAGTTTAAACTATATTGAGATAAATATATGTCTAAATCGACAAAATATTATCAGTTCAGATATAAATATATTGTATGTTTGGTAAATTATGCTGTCTTAGTGCTTTGAATAAAAATATGTACATCCATTTATTATTTATGTTTTATTAAATTGTACTAGGACTGAACTTTTTTTTTCGTTGATCATATAAAAGTCATTTCAACAATTCAAGTCGACAAATTCAATATTTCAAATGTAAATGCTATTTTCAATCAATTAGGTAAAAATACATGTAATAAGTGCTTAGAGAACAGTTCACTTAATAGCTGTCACTTAGCTACTACGAATGTACTACATCACGGAACACGGTTGTAAATTGTTAAACACCATCAACAGGCATTAATTAATTATTACACTAAACTTTGTTCATTTCACTGCCTCAAAAGTTATCTGTAATTAATTATAACTTATATTTATATATAATAATGTATAATCACAATGAATAAAAAGAAACAATCTATATTACGTCGCATTCAGAACTAATATGGATTTATTACCATATAAAAGTTCAGCTCCACGAGATGTCATTTCAAATGATAAATTAATATTCTTTTATACAATTACAATACTAATATTCACTGTATGCCCATCTTAATGACAGTTGGATAACACCTTATCATAATATATATTACTGATTTTCAATACTATTGAAAATTAATCTGGCCTGAAATGCCATTAACTGAAATCTAAGCCGCTGAAGAATTCACTTCATAGCAGCTGTACTCAGCGACAGCGACTCATTATTCGTTTTTTACTTAAAGTGCATTGAGGACTGAGAGTCTATAATGCCAACTCAAATATTATATTTTATATCAGTATTACATTTCAGGGTAATGTAACTAAAAAGTCTATAACTTACTTTCACATGTTGAAATCTCGCTTCATGTAGTGTAAATCTCCATGTTGATATCTGACGCAGCGCTGTCCGTGCTCTGCTCCCTGTGAGCTTGACACACTCCTAATTTAAAATGAACAAACACATTCTAGGTATTACTTAAACTGTACTGTGCTCTAGACAGTTTAAGCACGTGATACTTGTGGAGCTCACTGTTCCATGGGAAACAAACGTCCCTAAAGAACACACATTTAAGGTAAACAAGTATTACTAACTGACCGACAAACTGGCCAGGAATAGGTATATAGTTAATTTGTATATAAATATATTATATCCTTTCATTTTTATGGTTACTTACAAAAAATAGGGGTAACAAATTTATTTTTTTCGACCCAGTTAGAGGTTGAGCAGGTGTGACATATATATATACTTTTATATTTTCATATAGGTACTTTTACAATAAAGCATCAAACAGTTATGGGAAAATTAGACAAGAATCTATAAGATTTATCTGTAAATTAATTTATTTTCCAATATTATACGATCATATTTCAATCCTTTGAAAATTGTGATTTTAATTAAAACCAACCATTTTGACGGCGGGAATCAGTTTGAAAAAAAGGTAATTAGCTACGGCGAGCAACTATACCTGCAGAGCGTCATTAAGAAGCCATCTATCATCGCAAATTTCACAAAGTTTGTTGTTAATATAGATTATATAAAATAATTTCAACAAAAAATCAACTAACAAACAAACAGACCAACATATGATTAATATGTCGTGTAAATGTGAGACCACAACAGATTTATTTAGAGTGCTACCGGAGTTTTTTGTTTTTTTTAACCTTAAAGTACTTTTGTAAGGTTAAATACTTTAGTATACCATAAGTATAATTTATATACTATTAAAATAAACTCCTTGATTATGAATCTTCTAGAATCTACACTTACTGTTTTCAGGCAATATTGTTGTTTGCTACGGCCCTAACTTAAAGAATTATTACATATATAGTTTTTAATATTATATCAAAAAATCTTGGGTATGACCACTATTTAACATCAAGTCTAAATTGGTATTTTCGAGTTTACGATTTCAATAAAATCCTTTTGTCAAGTTAGATGCAAGCATAAAGATCATAAAGATATTGTGATTTGGGCTGGCGCGTTCAGCGGACTCTTCAACTTTATCAGAAAATCTGACTGAAATCCTGAAATTGGATGAAATTAATGAAACCATCGGAGATAAACTTTTACAATATACATTTTACATGAATGTGTGAACTTGAACACATTTTAAGTAATTACATGTCTTACGATTTGAGTTCAGGGAGAAGAGAAAGTGTAAGAAAATCTCTGACAACAGCTTGTAATATATAAAACAAATAATTACGTCTTTTTCTACAAAAGCACAGAAAAGGGCTGACTCCCTTTCCTGTGCTTTTGTAGAAAAAGCTTACAGACGTCATATAAAATAAAATTGATTTAGGTTCAACAACAACAAATATATGTTTTTTCATATGTTGTGTGTTTGTTTAAAATAAAAACACTTAAAAACGATAATGACAGTTCCGCCTCGGGATGCTGCGTTATACTCTTATATATACAGGACAGAATCAAAGCCAGATTCGCAAGTGTACTTTCACAAATTTGTAATTTGTGAGATGTATATTTTTAAATTTAATACTTTAATATTCTTTGTTTCACTCACATAAATAAGAGTCTGGAAAATCATTTCAAATTTTAAAAAGCTACGAGATAGAATGTAAGAAATAACAATATTATATATATGTATATATATTATATTGTTATTTCTTATATATATATTTTAAGTATCTTATTTGGATGTACTAAGTGTCAAGAGAATAATCTCTATTGTTTTCTTAATTCAAAATATTTTATTTTTACTTCTAAACTAACTTAATTCAATAAGAGAAAACTTCAAAGAACTTCTTCTTAGTGCCTATAAAGAGAAGTTTCGTTCAAAAGTTCAAGATGCGGTTGTCTGGGAGTTAATATAAATATCCGTCAACTTATTCCTTAAACAGACAATAGAGCACAGCGGCTAGGTATGAAGTAAGTAAAAATTACTATATAACATTGAACACTCATTATAATAGATGAATTATGAGGATATAAAGAGAAAGTGTTAAAATAAGTAAATTGCGTTGTAAAAACTTCGATTTATTTTTTTATGGACTGTTAAATGACTGGTGAACTTTTAGACAGGCCTTGATTTAAATCAATTTCAGGATTACAGTTATGGAATAATTGTTTGTCAAAGCTGATTAATATTTTTCCGAAATGTTTCGTAGTAAATTTATTGAACAAATTTTAAGTCTTTCTTTCATTTCTATTTCTTATTGAGATAGAACCACACTTTGCATACTAATGCTCCCCTGTATTTTTGACAATATTGATTGATTGATTGATTGATTGATTCAGTGAATCTTGTAATGAAGATGTTATTATTCAATATTTATTACAAGAAGAGACGATAAGAAGAGAAGATATGATAAGAATATAGGTATATTCAAGGAAAATGATATAACAGCCAAGCTGAGCAGCTCTTTTCTTTGACAGCTGTTACAAATATCAAGATTTCGGATTAAGACTCTTATTTTCGGACTAAATCAAATCAAATGTAAATCTACACTAAATCAAATGTAAATTTACACTAAATCAAATGTAAATCTACACTAAATCAACAGTAAATCTACACTAAATCAAATTTAAATCAACACTAAACCAAATGTACACTGTACACTAGATTTACATATATTCATGTTTATAACTAAAATGATTTATTCTAATTAATAAAAGCCACTTTATACCTTAAATATTTGGACTACAATTATCACAATTTATAGTAAAAAAGATTTGAACTGTTCTTTAACAGCACCTTCATTCAGCCTCATTTAGTATCAGTGCCTAGTTAGTACATAGAATGAAAGTTCTTCAACAGTCAGGGATAATACCCTCACATTTATTTATTTAAAATGTATAACATGGCTAAGCATGCTTGTAGATAATTATACAACTAAAATTGTATTTAACCATAAATAGTTATCGACATTCATATATATTACATATCACGTCTCAGACAAAAAACATTGGAATTAAATTGTAGATTTACACCAAAGTAACGAAGTCCTTAAGAACTAAGAAAGAAAACAAATGATGAATTCGAGGTAAAGCCTGTTATGAACACACCTGTCCTAATTTATGAAGGCTGTGACGTGGCAGATAGCTCGCTACGTCTCACAATCGCAGTTCAAAGGACGTATAATCCAAAATGAACTAAAATCGTTTTGAGACACTTAAATTTTCTCTTACCAACATTTTGATTCATGAAACATAATTACGAGATGACGTATTATGTTTATTAATTGAAGCCTTGCTGGAACTCAAATCTCTAATTGCCTCGTGTTTTGATAGTTGCGGTTGATGTCAGTGGTGTGGTCTTTCCTAATGTACGAGTACACCTACATTGATTTTATCTACATTTTCAGACTGAGTAGTGTTGAATGTTTCTACGTAAATGAAGGTTTTTTACCTGTAAAACGGACGAAACTGTAACGAATATGTATCTTAGCTTTATATGTGTTGTATACATATTACATGTAGTAAGTTATTATGAAGCAATGATTCATCAAATAGAGTAAGGACTATTACCTTTTCAAAGTACGAGAAGGACTTAAGTCGAGGTTCCATAAATTTGTCATTCTACACAAGTACTTGCGAGAGCGGTATCACGGTATCCCAGAGCTCGCAGGTGAAGTCTTTCTTATGTTAATGTGTTTTACATTATATATTTAATTTGAAAATTTAAGTAGGCACCTTATGGTTATCATTTGAGATACATAGAAAGAAAAACCTTTTATTAGCCTGTTACGGATTTTATTGTATAAATTTAGTATTTATTCAAGTACAGAATACCTAAACCCTTTCCGTCTGTATTCAATCAAGGAACCTAGCTTCTAGGTAAGTATCTTTATATCTTAGCATTTTAATATACTGTATTCGTATCAGTATCAAAGTTACAAAGCAAACTAACTTACTCTCAAATTAAAGTCGTTATTATTGAGTAGTCGAACAAATTGCGGTCCATTTAACAATTCAGTTTGCTATGACAGATACATTTTGGCGTCTTTGCATTATGTTCTAGAAAATAATTATAATCTATGAATATTTAACGTCTGCGAATATGAATAGTTAATTATAAAATCAATGCTTATGAACAGTTTCTATAGTGAATATACCTAATGTCCTTTAATACATGAATACTTTGAGGTAGGTAGGTGAACAGGTATTTGAATATTGATTCTTGATGAACAGTTTCTATAGTGAATATACCTAATGTCCTTTAATACATGAATACTTTGAGGTAGGTAGGTGAACAGGTATTTGAATATTGATTCTTGATGAACAGTTTCTATAGTGAATATACCTAATGTCCTTTAATACATGAATACTTTGAGGTAGGTAGGTGAACAGGTATTTGAATATTGATTCTTGATGAACAGTTTCTATAGTGAATATACCTCATGTCCTTTGATACATGAATACTTTGAGGTAGGTAGGTGAACAGGTATTTGAATATTGATTCTTGATGAACAGTTTCTATAGTGAATATACCTAATGTCCTTTGATACATGAATACTTTGAGGTAGGTAGGTGAACAGGTATTTGAATATTGATTCTTGATGAACAGTTTCTATAGTGAATATACCTAATGTCCTTTGATACATGAATACTTTGAGGTAGGTAGGTGAACAGGTATTTGAATATTGATTCTTGATGAACAGTTTCTATAGTGAATATACCTAATGTCCTTTGATACATGAATACTTTGAGGTACGTAGGTGAACAGGTATTTGAATATTGATTCTTGTTACGACAAATGTAATTTTACTTAATAGTTTTTATTTTTATATCCATATTTGGTTGTAACGAGCAGTCGCTGTAAAAAGTTCGCTGATTCATATTTCATTGTTCCAGTTATATTCGTATAGTATCAAAAAACCCGCATCACAAATGGCCGCACGTCAAATGGCTCACCATTATTTTTGTTGTATTTAAGTAAATTCTCATTTTATTTATAAACAAAGACAGTCTCGAGATAAATAAAACACAATCTGCTTACTTTATCTACCAGGCTTATATATATTTTCTACTCTGTTATCTTTTACTACTGTATAAAGGTAACCTGCATAGAACTTTAATTTTTTCGACAGTTAAGGTATAAATTTGAAGAAATACGATAATTTTCATATCTAAAAAATTTTCAGATCCAAAATCTGCAGCTATTGGAAATCAGCACCATTGTATACACGATGCAAGTTATATCAGCGTTTTGCCAACAGGAAACCTTTACAAGGAATGAAGTCGTAACCAACACGTGAGAATGTTTTAAATATTGTTTTCCACTTAAATTCTCACAAGTAATCAGAAGACGAAGCAGTGTGGAAATAAACGCGCCAATCTTATTAAAGCTCCTCTTTACTGGCGCTCGAAAAGGTTGAGTAAATGTAGAACAAGACTATTTTAGAAGTTTTGTTGTTCCTTCGGGTCGAGCTCTGAACATGTAGCGGGACAAAATAAATAAACGTACCTCATAAATACTCTATATGAAATCAGATTAAAATATAATTATAAGTCACTCTTATTAACTACTTGGTCCGAATAAAACTCGTCTCGTCATTGATTGTTACAATTTTTTATTTTATTATTTAAGATATAATAAATAACCTTATGAAGTCAGGATTTTTTATTACGATATAATGTTTTTGATTATAATTATATTTATTTGATATATTTAGTTGTAGTTTAAATCTTTTCAGTTAATTTGAAGATCTTAATTTAGGTGTAAAAGTGTACACTGGGAAACTCAAGAATCAGTACTGTAATATAAAAACATACGGAAGGAAAGTTAGGAAGAATGACTTTAATTTTAATGATTAAGTTTAAACAAGCATATCGAGTTACTGACAGGAGTCACCTCCGTCGCTTTAAAGTTGTTACCGTAACATTTAACAACTTCTAGAACTTGTTATACTTTAATGAGTTTTAACTGCCAGTAAATAAATTCAAGAATTTATAACAATAGCTGATAGTACCGGTTTTTAGTACTTATGATATAAAATACAAATAGTTACAAATGTTTAAAAATAATATTATAAGTATTATGTAAAAGGCTACTAAATATATAATATCATTAAGACTCTTATGAACTGTACAAAGTCTCAAATTTAAATCATTTTAAAGATATCTTACATTGACATCAAAGGCTTTTGAAAGCTCTGCTCTTGTGTGTAACAATTGTACATCTCAGTGACTGAAAACAAACAGACATTAAAGAAACGACTGTCGCTACTGTGAGTCGAGCTGATCCAGTAAAATATGAAACATGGATACTGGCTAAGAGCCAGCTGCTTGTCTCACGAGCCAACAAAGAGTGAGTATCGAAAAGTTGTACTAGAACAATAGCAGGAAAAGTATAGGCTCTTTTATAAAAAGTGTGGCCTTTATGAGTGAATGTTTTATGCTGCTCCTGTATAGTTTTTTTCTTTTAACACGTTAAACATACTCTGACAAAATATTATTCATATTACACAATGTCATAAATAAATCAATCGAACTATTGTAATACTGAAGAAATATATAAACGTGATTGATATATTTTAAGCTAAAATTTCTGGTAGTTAAAAATCTACATCTAAAATGTAAATAAATAAAAATCTAAAGTATTTTTATTGAACTTCCTAATCTCCGGAACTACAAGTTAAATTTGAAAATTATTTTAACATGTGATAAACGATGGCTACGGCTAAGGTTACGTTACATTACGAACCTTACAAAACATGCGTTGTTTTTTCTTCTCGTGTTACTCCACACGTGAAGTATCGCTGGTAGCAAATAGAGTATAATGTACGCATAAAAAATACGATTGAACGTAAATTATATTGGCATTAGACATTATACGTTCCAAAAGAAATAAATCTTTAAATTATTTTGACTGAAATGCTATTTCAGCGAAATGTAATTACTCAACCTCCTTGTACATAAAATATAGAACTTTATATTTGTTGCACCATGAACAAACCGGGGTACTTGTTTATTATATTTTGATCATTTATCAAAGTGAAACCGCCTTTACAGAAATATTTGCGCGGGACTGATACTCGTCCGGGAAAACAAAGGTTTCCGTCCAACTCCCGTTTGCTCTGTCCTAATTAATATAAGTTTCACGTCTACGTAAAAGAGAGTGGAATAATCTTAACCATGATCTCTATTACTCACATGTTATAGAGAGTTCGAATTAATTCAGTTACTATTTTAGGTTAGAAAGTAAATTATTATACAATTAATTTTGTTAAACAAAGCCACAGCAGATAAATAGTTTTCGCTTTCGTATGTCTCTTATATTCAGTTGGATTTATAAAAGTACAATTATTAGTTAATTATTCTTAACATACCTAAAGAATTAAAAATATATTTTACATGTATATAGCAAAAACTGGAAAATATGTGTACGTATGGAACATATGAAGAACGTGTCGATAATATTTTCCAGTTTTTCCTATCAATTTAGCAAAGTTTTTATATCGTTCTTAAATAATAGAATGAAAAATAATCTTAAATTAATATTTACTCAATTGAGCTCTCAGTGATCGTAGTAACATTTTCTTGACAAATGTACCTCAGTATAAACTTTGGGGTCATCATGGCTTAGGCTTAGAATAAGCGTTGTCATGCGTTACTTATGCGATAATTGACTCGTAAGTGACGTGCAAGTAGTATCTTACTCTAAATCACGTACTCGTAAATCTTACTCTTTTTTATAATAACAAAATACTATGAAAAAAGATTCTTAATCAATCTATACTGTATGTAATGAAATTTCAAACGACAATACATAATGTATAAAATAAAAGAGTTAAAACAGAAATCAGCAAATGAACCACCTAATGCTAAATGATAACAATGCATCCTGTTTGATATTACTTATCATTAAATCTAAAGTATTAGCCACTTAAAAGTGTTCAGATAAATCTATCTGAATACTTTTAAGTGGCTAATACTTTCACAACCTTGATGAATACAGAGATCCCTCTACATCCGTAGAGGACTAGGATACAAGAAAGGAGAGCAAGGAGCTTGAGCATCTGTTTTCGTAGAACACTCAGAGCCAGGAATTATTTTCACCGTTAGTCAGTGCGTCGTGGCCATATAGGGCATATAGTGGATGCAACGTGAAAGGGCGGACTGCACTTCTACCACACATTCGTCGGACTTCCCCTTAGGTGTGACCTAAGATTAATTGACTCTACTACGACTTTATTTTATTTGAAATTGCAAGGCAACAAAACCATGTATTTTATACAAACTTCATAAGTTTTTGTGTTGTGTTCGTGATTTCATTTCTGATTAATTTGCTTATACTAGATAGTAATTGAGTTTATATCGACTATGATACACGGTCTACTCAATGAGTTGTCAGTGTTTTTATCTCTGTCGTTTTGATAATTTATATCCGTTATCAAGAACTGAATGTGTAGGTTTAAAAATTATCAGGGTTTAGTAAACAAAAGAGATAGTCGATAGCATTCTGTTTCATTTACTCTATAATTTATGTATTGACACGACATTCAATCAAAACATTTAATCGACATTTGTTCTCGAATGCTGTATTGTATAATGATAAGTATTTATCAAATTTCCAATACAAAAAGAGAGTAAGAGTAAGTTTTAAAAAAAAATCGAGATACTTTTTTGCAATTTTAAACAGGAAATAGAAAATTATAATGTTCAAAATAAAAAACTAAATATAAAACAGACATGAGGTGGCCAGATCCGCGAAAAAAGGCTAGATACAATAAAAGCTTATACATTGCTTATATGTAGCGAGGCCACAAGGGCCCTGGTTTTAATAAATTTCCACAACATAAATGAATTCATATATTTTTTCCGATACTATACACATAGGGCAAATAATATATCGTTATTTGTCTTTTGTGTAATTGTTTATTTTAAAAATAAGATATATACACAGTACGGCCTTACTTATTATGCACCTACTTCTATTTATAAAAAAAACAAATTAAACACAATTATTTTCAACAATGCAACAGCAGCTGCATCAGAATTTCCTAAATTGACTTAAATACATACATGCCATTGTTCTACCAAACTAGTCCTCCGAACAACAGAGTTTATTATACTGGAATATATATAGTTTGACGTAATTTACCTAATATACAATTTATTTTTCATGGCGGCTGTAACATATGTCCAAAGTTTACAAAATGCTTAGTCAGTGCGGAGACGAGTTGGAGTGACAGACCCACTGCATCACCCTCCACTCATTACCTGTCTGTCTCGTGCACGGAGCTTACAGTAAACAACTATATTTTCTTTGGGTATATAATAACTAGAAATAAATTAGCATATTTTAAAACGTTCTACAAGCTTACATAATTGGTAGGGTTAAATAAAGGACATGAATTGTCATTCTGCCGTAGAGTTGATTGCTGGCGTCAGTTCCTTACGGCACGTTGACTTCTAATCCAATCCACCCTCGGCCAGCTGCATCTCGTTAACGTGATTTTCTCACGCTCGATGGACCGAAGTTACTCTCTAGGAACCGCTCAAAAAAATCTATAGGTTTATATAAATATAAACAATGTTTGTATAGAATATCTCAAATGTCTTACCTTTCACCCTTTATATTGATGCATGTATCATATATTGCAGAAAT
The DNA here is from genome assembly GCA_963555665.1 of Dircenna loreta. NCBI lineage: Eukaryota > Metazoa > Arthropoda > Insecta > Lepidoptera > Nymphalidae > Dircenna > Dircenna loreta. The sequence continues at coordinate 5,599,117 of OY743094.1, forward strand.
CAAAGGTCAATAGTAGGTTGTAACAGTATATCCGTCACGTGTTTATGTGTTTGATTGTTCCACAATATACTGTTTGAAAAATAATTATAATTAAAAATGTTGTTTTCTTAAATCTTATATAAATAATTACATCAAATTACATTAGTAAATGTACTTTAAAAATAAATTTATTAATAAATTAAAATTTAAAGATATTTATGATTACATAATAGATTTCAAAGAGCGTCTACCGGAAGCCCTAAAATGAATGAAAAATCACAGAAAGATAATTAAGAAGGTATTGAGATGTCGAGATGAAGCGAGGGCTGCTGCGGGCTGGCTGTTGTTTTCTTTTATAGGCATATTAAAGTTTATAGATGCTTGCGCTTGCTTTATTATGAGGCCGATATATTTTACGCGTCTTCATCTAGTATAATTTTTAATATTATGACACCAAAGTTATCATTAGATGACTTTCTTTTCATTATGGGAGATGTTTTTAAATTGAGCAGATGCCACCTAATGGTAATGGGAAGTAGAGCCTTCATCCATGGATATTTACAAATATAAATGCAAAGGCGTTGCCACCCATGAAAAATGACTTAGGGCGAAGAAAGCTAGGAAAAGAAGGACAAAGGTCAATGTTTTAATTTGTCTCTCCACCTTAGTACAAAACGTGGGTAATAGACACTTTGCTGATATCTTCCATGAGAAGGAGGTAGTACCCTGGTGGAATCAAACCGTAAGAGCCACAGTCTAATGCGATCGACCGCTAAAGCTCACCTGTAGTCATTAATGACGGAAAGTTAAGCTTCGCCAAAATTATAGTACTTATAATTAAATTTATAAATATATTTTGCATAATGCTTAAGTGTTAGACTATTTAGGTTATTTTTAATATACAAACATACAACGTTCTTATTTATACATATTTTTAAAACTTTTCTTAAATTTGGGATACAACTATGTTTAATACAGACCCGTCCCGTATGTTATGTTCCCAACCTGTAGGTATATAATATATATATAGCTTTTATGAGTGGGTTGATAATTTTTTACACAGCCACAGGATGATTTTAAAATTTCTGCAGTGTGACGTAATAAAGAGTGATGAGTTAGTGAATACTAAAAAATTTGGATGTATATTAAATCATATGAATAAATAACATTAGGGACGGCACATTTCTCTAATTACGTAGAATGATAAAAAAATAGGTTATCACTTGGTATAAAAGAATAATATTTATTATACATTTATGAGCATAAAGTATTATAGATAAATAATAAAAATCTTACAATTTCATCGCAAAATTCTTAATAGAGATATTACAATAATAAGAGACAATACAAACATACTTACTCCTTAGTCCTTATAATAATTTATGATAAAAAAGTTCTTCAACTATTTGTCGCTTATTCTCTTACAGTTATTATAATGTAGATGATTAATGATTTCCGTGATTGAGATTTTAGATTGTTATAGAAATAAATGACAAAACTGATCTTTATTTTTTTAATTTAAACCAATTATCTTAAAAAATATACATACAACATGCTGTAATAAGCTATTAACTAAATGTACTATTATATTTCATTTCATTTTGTATATTCCATTACAATAAAAATGGTTTAATATAAACCAAGATCCATAGAATACATTTAAATTCGATTAGGGAAAAAGATTATTACTATAGGACACCGAACCCAAAAAATATTTTGCATTTTATGGAACCTCTTCATAAAAAGTAAACTGTTGGTAATGTTGTTTTTGTAGCTTTTTTATTTTGATACAAAATAAACCTTATTTGATTTTACAATTTCTTCTCTACAAAGTTTTTTAATAAATTTTAACAGTGTTTGAAGTTGGTTATATACACGTGATTTTAAATATAAGTTTAAAGTAAATGAAAAAGAAACCAAGTTATTAAATTATGCTAAGTTATGACAGTAATGTAAAAATTGTTTCTACAAAAAGTAACTATTTAAAGAATAAAGGATTTTTATACAATTGAAAGTGAACTTTTATTAAAAGTACCAATATTTTCTTTAAAGTTAGCATTAAAAATTTAATATAAAAATGGTAGTATAGGTTAAAGGGACGCTACATAAAAGAATATTAAATTTAAGTTAGACTTAAGTTACAATGCCAGGTGTTAATGTTAATTTCATATTTATTTTATTGTGTTTGTACGAATCTATGTTAAATTATGTTTTCTGTGTACACGTGTCATGTTATATAGATATAAATTAATAAAAACAATTCCATGCCATGCAAAAGATCAAACAAATTGTCACCGTTTGTGACATATTGTTTGTGATCGCAGCCGTCTGAAGGTAGGTACGTCTTTGATTGCGTGCTACGTCTCGCAGTCGCACGTGACTTAAACGACTCAAACTGAACTTCATACAAACGTTCTCATTTGTCGTTTATTAGAGACGTGATATTCTCAACTGTTAATAAACTTATTTATGCAAAATTTAAATTTATATAACAATTCTGTTTTTCATTACGCATTTAAGCCAAGTCAATATTCTGATAATTTGAAAGTATTATTTAAAAAAGGAGTCCTTAATGCGATGATAAGATAGGATTTTATTTTGATATTTTAAAAAGATTTACATTTCCCTGGGGTCTCTCCTGGACCTCGCTCCCGCTACACTCGAGAACCCACTCATTACGACTACAGCAGCATCTAATATTCCAAAAATATATCATATATTGACAAGAAATATAAATAAGCAGAATATGGTTTTACTTTTAAGTAAAAAGTACACATTTATTTATTAATCTGCCATTTGCGTAAACAAATAATTAACCCTTTTTTGGAATTAACTAATTACAAAATGTACAAATTTATATAAATACTTCACGAACATTACCGCAGTATCGCTTTATCGTATCTATATATATAAAATAAAATAAATAAAATATAATATATAAAAGTCTCCACCAATCAGAGAGAAGCACTAACTCACTAACAGCTATTACACAATGCGAAGCGATGTGCGCTAGTTAAGATAGTGTCGCTTAAATTGTATTATGAAATGGGCACAGATGTGTAAAACGCCCACATCTAAGTACATAATTCGATATCTTATATTTACATTGAGGTTATCTGTACAATTGAAACAAGATTTTAAAATAATTAGAAATTTCCCATATCCGAGTTTTATCCAGGTCTGAATGATTTTCGTTTATTTTTTTTTTATTTTATTAAACAACGTATAACGAATTAAATTTTACAAAATAATGCCTAGTTTTTCCATAAATTGGTTATCTGGTTCTATAAGCTGGAGGAGATCTCCTTAAAATGATAAGTTATCCGATGCATTAATGAAAAAAAATATATGTTGGAAGCGCCTGTCAAGATGCTTGGGGACAATTGTCTCTAACTCTCTTGTCTGGTCCGGTTTGTAATTAAAAAGACTAGTAAATGCAGAGAGGCTTAAAACTTTACCAGTTTTTTGTAAACGTCTTGTAAAGTATATATGTTATAAATCCAGAATTATCTAACTAGAAAATGAAACCTTTGTTAATGAGTATCGAACCCTAGACTCTGTTTAATTAAGTAGAAGCAAATAGTTACTTTCATAACATAGATAATAATATTTTCTTTAAAGAGAATATATTTGTGAAAACCAGCACTTGGCGCTAGGCCATTGTAGAGCTTTTTATTAAATTTTAATCATACGAGTATTTCTGAAAATAAAATAAACAACTCACATTATCTTGCTACTGCAGGCCCATTAAGACTCTAGAAAAATCAACAACATAGAAATTGTTTTAACAATGTAAAAAAAGTATAATTGTAACAAAAATAATAACAATTTCTATAAATATCCATCCATCTTGACCTTTATTATTCAATATTTTGTAAAGCTGTACGTCACTCAGTTCTATCAGGTATTCCGCTAACATAGTAAAAGTTGTATAAACCAATTATTAAAGTTTCTAATCATATTTAAATTATTCCTCAAAGATGGTAATGCATCTCTTAATTCGGAGACGTCTATGTCCGCCCTGCGTTTGCTATTTCCGGTACGGGGAAAAGTCTGCTTGTGATATATTTTTAATTTAAAACATAAATGAGACCAAGTATTTCAATAGCCTCAAGCATTTTTAACACTTTCATATAGATGCATTATAGAATACAATTCATCAGGATCACTGAACCCCACAGGATCCTTGTGACAGAGTGGAGTTCCTCTCCTGTTGATGAATCTTTTATTTTGTTCTTTTACAATCAATTCAAATAATTTAAACCCAGTATAAATAGTAAAGGTTACAAAATTTAATTTAGGAGTAATGTGGTGCCAAAAATGGCTCAGTATCTCGTGGAAAGTGCGAATGTTTCATTTTATCTAGTGGAAAAATATTGGAGCTTATTTTTGACGCTTGGTTGTCTCTTCGCCCGCCCCTGGTAGACATTTCAATGTATTTGTACATTATTTCTAACCACCAAACAATATTACAAATGTCTTTGTGACAAAAGACAAACGTTTTGAGCACCGATTGGAATTGAATTGGAAAATTGGTTTAGCTTAATATTTAATTTTAAGTTACCTAAACGTAGATTAGTACATTTTAAATGTAAATGCTGATTTTTTTTTTTGTAAAATGTAATAACACATACAAGTTGTTAATTAATTTCTATGAACGTACTGCGAAATAATTAACCACAGTTATAACTTGTGATAATATTAACAGGCACTAATTAATTATTAAACTAAACTTACTGTCTTTGCTTGTATTAAAATTATATGTCAGATACATTCTATTTGATGTATACGCATGATAACATTGATTTAAACAATATAAGAAATAAAAAATAAAAAAATTTTTGTAGCTTTTAAAATGTATTAAAAAGTAAAAAAAAATCTTTAAAAAAAATAACAAAATAACAAAAAAATGACAAATAATTTATTCAAAAATATATTTGCAAAAAAAATTTACAAATATTTTTCAGATAAATCGTTAAATAAAAGCGTGGCGCGTTACATCATAATAACCAATTTCGTGATTTCAATAAAGTTACCATGTATCATGTGAATCAACTGTACGTTTCTATTATATCTGTGAGGTTATGTTCAGTTGTAAGTGAAGACATTACGTTGCTTTAGTATTGGTTCGTCTAGTAAAACAGCTCGTACGGGATTCTAATGTTAAGCCTTCAATTAGGTTGTGGAGCTTTGCTTGTTGACTCACTTGTAAGATATTCTAATGTATACATAAAACATTGTTAAATTGTTTGTAAAAGAGCAAGTTTTGAGTTTCTAGCCAGCTCTTCTCAGCAGAGCCGCATTCCGAGCTGGTGGTAGCTTACTCACGGTCTGACATACTATACTGATTTTTTTTAATGTAATCTAATGGATTCATAATTGCATTTAAATGCCTACTTGAATAAAGATATTTTTTAATTTGAATTTGTATATAGCAGAAATATTCGGAACCGAGACAATCACGTCTATGGCTCATTGACTGCTGCTACGAGCTGAGCAGAGAATTGAATTGAAATCAAATGTACCATACGGATACAGTCGACGAATATAAACTCGACCACTTTCTAATATTCATCAGAAAACGAAGGTGAAATATATTTCTGTCTAACGATAATGGCATCTCGTTTGTTTTTTTTTCTTCACATATATATTGATTTAGTTTTTCATTTTAAAATATTACTACTTTTACACCAAATCTATAGCGTTTTATAAACTTTATATCAAGGTATTAATTTAAATCTAAGCATTCAATTAACCGAGAGTTTGCTTCATCAAATGTCGTAAACGAACACATGTGCATCGAAAAGTGTTGTCTGTTAAGTTATTTTATAAGGAGCCCAATCCTTACTCATTCCTATTGTCAAAGAAATATTCTATATCGTTTTCATTTCAAATTTTCATCTTCTTTTCATAAATATTATTTAAAAAATGTATAGGTTTTTTTAAGCATTTAATACCTGAGAGCATCAGTTTTTTCAATATTGGTATAGAATTTCACAACAATATTTTTAATAAGTAAACATAGAGTTACCCGCGAACTAATAATTTGCATGACGTTTCTACAACATACATTAAGAGAGTTTATACTGGTTAAAGTATGCATTAAATTGTTACACTTAATATTTTAGTTTTGTATGTATTTTATCGTATTTTAAACTCTTAATATTAATATTTAATATATTTATCTCAATAATATACTGGAGTCAATAAAGTTATGTATAGATAGATTATATATCAGCGAATATTTTATCAAACATTCTAGGAGCGTTCCACATAAGGTTCCCTCGATGATGACACGTAATATAGTCTAGTGGAACGCACTCCGGTATTTTTAAAGCTAATGAGTTTCTATAAAGTATACAACTTAATAATTATTTAAAAAATAATCAAATTATATTATTTGAAAATTTCACATACATTTTGTCGTTTGTTGTCTTTTAAAATAGTTAATATAACCCTATTTCGATCTACTAACCCTATGATTTGTTTCTTGATCCGACAAAGAACCCCGACAGTTATTTTACGTGTTTATCACATTTGGGAACCGATCAACTTTTTTGTTCTTTACTATGTTTCTTGAATACGTCTGACTCAATAAAATCAACTTCTCAGCGTCGCTGAAGAAGACCTCATTTCACTTCCTACTAATTTAAACATTATTTTCTTTTTAGCTAAAATACTTTAATTTATATATTATAAAATACTTTAATTTATATATTACTGCGTCCAAAGTAAACAAAAAAATAACCTACCCATATAGATAACAGCGATAGTCCATATAAAATTATTTTATAAAAAAAAAACTTTTATAGTAATACGTATATTATCTACGAAGATAGAAATTTGTAACATAAAAAACAAACAAAATAACTATTGTTTTTAATAGATTATTAATGAAAATTTAAATTTTCATTCAACTCACCGAAACCATTAACCATGTTGATTTATGATTTAAAAAAAGTAATGTCACAGAAAACATTGCAGTTAGTACTGAAAATAATGTATTGTTTGAAACAAAACCAATGATAACTTTGTGGCAAAGTCCGTCCTCTTAACACCCATCTTAAGACGAAGGCGGTCACCTACCAAATAGGTTTCACATCTCGCCGTCGCACGTGACGAGAATGATTTGATATCAAAATGAACGAATACTCCTTGACACACGTCCAACATACTCATCTACAACTGTGTCCATATTGCATTGTGATACTTTAACATTAAAATACAACATATCAAGACTATATAAAATAAATATCACGAAAACTTTATAAAAAAATATATAATAATGTTTCCTACGTAATAATTGTAGAATTACAACTGAAAAAAAAATACAAACAATTAATTATATTTCAACAGACTGTCTTTGGCACTATCTCACTCGTATAAATTACACATAAATTTGTCAATTCTATATTTTGAAACATTATGTCGCTGATTACTGATATATAATATTTATTGTATTATAAGACGATCTTGTTAACTTCGAATATAAACCTCATTGAACTTCAATCGTTACATGTACTCGTATATCTATTTAATAAGACAATAAAGTCTTCTCAAAACCTTTGTTTGTGTGTGTAACAATCACAGAGCAAAAGACAACTGTACTGTACTGTAGCCACTGAAAACAAATATTAAAGTTGCCGCTACAGTAACTAAAAATATTTAATTAAAATTGTTGATGAACTTCAAATCTATTTACAACTTTATAATCTATAAAGTTCTACACAATTTTTTTTTATCACCCTCACTAAAATAGTTGAAACCACATATTTTATTTTAAAAGATAATTGAATAATAATATTTATTATACACGGCCGTTTGATCTCAAGATAAGCAGAACTTGTGTTATAGAAATCAGCCAGCTGATAGACGTACATTTAAAAATGACTGACTAAATTCTTAGATACTTAACACCCAGAACGCAGAGCAAACATTTGAGTTTTTTTTGGATTTGTCTATGCTATTGTTAGATTACGCTATTTGTCTAATGCTTTTCCTGGGTGGTTTAAGATCTTGAATGTTGGATAAACTTTGGATATTTAGTAACCAGCGCCTCAACCCAAGATCCATTCGTCCACTATTCACGAGATACAGCTGTTTTAACTGACTCATCAATCGGCGTATAGAATATAACTGGGTCCGAGTTGTCTCTTTTTTGTCAGTTTAAGACTTCTTATAAAATAACTAAACAAAAAAAGATACAATTAAGATTTTTTTAAAGCAATTTGAAGTAATTATACAATATTAATATTAAGGGCGGCGAGAAAAAATAAGTCTAGTCTTTCATATCAACGGAATCTTAAGTCTCAACCATCTCATTTTGTTCCTAATACATTAAATATATTCTTATATTTACATGTATATCATACAGACATGCAACGTTTTTCTAAATACATATATGTACATTTAATAATAAGTGAGATATAAGCGAAACTGTTTAATATTACACTGATTGAAATAAATTTAATATTTATTTATGCAAGTAAATATAAATTTACATATTAATTGTGCTTCATATTAAAATCAGGAAACGAACGAAGTTGGTGCTTACAAGGCTCTCATATTCGTACGTTTCGAATGTAAATGCCACATATTGTCATAAACCAACAAACATGCTATTTCATCAAATGAGAAATGTGACAACTGTTGCGATTCTGCCGCGACATGAAACAAGATTATTATTCTAATATAGCATTTGTAATTATTATTTATTCATAAACGATATCTCTATTTTTAATATTAAAATAATTATGCAATATAACAAATCTTACGTCATATCTGGTAATTCTATGGAAATACAATACGTTCTGACGAACAGTAGCTATTTCTTTATACGTAATTAAAATAATTTTACTTCTAACTTGGTATTTACAAACTTCCGTTATATAGAGCAGGTTCATCCGCATGTGGAATACTCTTCTCAGCTGTTTTCAGGAGCGCCCCAGTACCAACTTCTCCCTCTTGACTGGATACGTAGAGCGACTCGTATTATCGATTGCCAAAGACCTTTCCAATTTGCTTTATTTTGCCTTTTACATAAAAAATATTAAAAACATATAGCTCTCGAACGTCATTTTGATTAAAAAATAGATGGACTGCAGAGCACTATAATTGAGTAAGTTACCACAAATCTGAGTCAACGAGGCAAAGCTCCAAGCCAACGTAGCGCGACGATAATTTCGTTACTCCCTTACTACCTTGACCTAACCAACAACTGTCTGTTTTCTATAATTATTTTAACCATATTTTGTGTTTATTTTTTTGAGCTCTTTGATTGAGTTCTGTCCGTGATGACGGTTTTTTATTTATTTTTTTAATTGAAATGTATAGGCGTAACTTGGGTAAGACGTTGATAAACTATATTAAAGATATGTTATAGTTTATATTTTATTTATTAGTTTATATTCTATTATATTTATAGTTTATATTCTATTTATAGTTTATTTACATAATTTAGCCTTTAGAACCATTTTTATATAAAAAATACTTTAAGAGCTTTTATTTTTTATACATAGACTCTGTTTCCTACGTAGAGCTTGTCATGTTTTAAAAAATATATCTACAAATATTTTCATTTTAGCGTAGTAAATGACAAATTTTCGGTCATTTCAAATTTTTTTACAAATTTACTTCCAATTATAATTTCAAATACAATTTATATCTAATTTAATATCATTATTGCAAGGAAAGTTTTCCTATTATTCCAAAATTATCTATCACCTAAAAGGAATCTTTGTGGCACCGGTCCTAGATTCCGTCTAATTAAGTATAAGCATATTATTATTTTTTAAGACTAAAAATAAGATTGTCTGTAAAGATAATATCTTTTAAAGGTTAAAAGTCCTCTGACATGGCTACAATGTCTTAAAAGTGGAATCGGCTGACGCGTCTTCTTTTACTTTACGGCTCATATAAATGTTTATAGCCGCTTAGTCCTGCTTTGGTATGTGTTAAGTATAGTTACAATCTCATACAAACATTCAATTTACAAATAAGGTTAATAATATTCAATAAAAAAGATATAACTAGAGTCCCTTAAAAAATATGTGCTACAAATTTATAAGTGGTTATATTTAGTTCTATAAATATGTATTTTTTAGCAATTGAAAGTGATTTTAAGGTTAAAATGGGCAAAATAACATCTAAATATTTAAAGACATGTACAGTTATTTTATTAGTATATAGATGTAAATACATTTTACCATAATTACTATTATACATATAGACGTATTGTGTGGAGACCGGCATTGAGAGATAAAATTTCTAAGAAATGATATAAGCCGACTTTTAATGAGGTTAAATTACAAATCAACAAAAATTAACTGTAAAGACAATAGAATTTAAAAAAAGAAACAAGGCCAAAACGCTCTTCGCATCCAAGTCAATAACAATGGCACCTCTGCTGCTCAGTAGTCGGCTCTGACGCTCCGTTTGAATGAGCAGTGGCGACGCCGCGCTTCGCAGATGGTCGTATATTTTGTCTTATGAACGGAAAACGGCATTTATGCCACCCGGCATATATAGAGACAGAGACGAAACTTCTTAGCATTCCATGGATTCATCATGTAAGTGCTGGGCCCATCGCGTTGCAAGAAAAGCAGTGCAAAGAGCTGAGACCCAGGTGTAGGTTTAAAGGAACCCCTTTAAAATGCGCATTAACGCTCACCTTCACTGATTACGCGCCTCTCCCTAACTAACCAAAACTTAACTTCTACAGTCGCCTTTGAAGTATGTTCTAGAAACGAATGATAGTTCTAGAGAGGCCAAGATCTTTAAGTAGGTTATAGAGAGATATCGCTGTTACACCTCTCGCTCCCACTTCTACAGCGTACAAATTAACTATATACCTATTCCTGGTCAGTTCGTAGTACTTATTCACCTTAAATGTGTTATCTTTGGGGATGTTTAATTCATGGAACAGGAAGCTCCACAAGTCCACAAGAAATATGTCCGGTCAAGAAGACGAAACAACAATATCCTTAGGGATTCTATATTGTTTCTTTTACGTATCCATACTATACGAACCTTCTTTAACAGTCTCTATAGATCATTTGGTGGTTGTTATACCCTTTTGCGCTCTTGAAGACTAAAAGCTTCACGTACGATGTCTAATACTTTATCGTTGCGTCGCGAGTATTGATTCTTTTCCAATAACCCCTACACCCTACCAACAAGTGTTTAGCCGTTCCTACTGCATCTCTACAGATATTGCAAGACTTTTCGGTGGCTTTTCCCCATCTCACTAAATTACTTTTATCGGTGAAATCTCCGTTATAATATTCTTTGGAATGCAATAAAATAGAATTTCAAGAACGCTGGACACCAATCATGAAGTAGGGTGCGCCAACTCAAATCTAATGGAATACAAAAGTCGCCTATGGTCACCTTCTCATTTTAAATTCTAGGTTCATCGCGTGCACTCTATACTTATCGTTTTCGTCTATATATGTAATATAAATATATATAATTGAGTTAATCTATAAGACACAATAAATAATATCAAATTCAAAATATTCATCATATTTAGTTTTATGTATAACTTTTATCATTCGGTTAATAACTTTCCGAGCTGAGAAGAACTGCGTAAATTAAACTGAACCTTTAATGAAACACTATCTTAGGACATTATCATTATTTTATTACATAACTAGGTAATGTTATTGTGACTCTTTATAGAAATTAAATAATTCAAGTTCTTTGTTGGCTAATAAGTTTAGTGCTCAAGTACCCCAATGAAATGATTAAGGCTTTTTTATTTGAATATGAGATCTTCAAGCTCAAGTTAACTTCTAATTTATATTCACTGTAAAGAAATTTGTTTGACAACGGAGTCAAAACGCTCATTAATTAATAATTATTTTCTAATTTTAAATATTATGTTGGAAAACCAGCACCTGTCGCCATTGTAGAGCTTTTTATTATATTTAAATCGTGCGAGTTTCCTCGGGAATAAAATAAACCGCTAGCATTATCTTGCTACTACATGTGTATTAGACCCTTAGAGAAATAAACAACATGGAGAATGTAATAAGAAAGTAAAGAAAAGTTTACTTTGACAAAAACAATAACAACTATGATAATAAATAACTCCATCATGACCATTGTTGTGTTTTATAAAGCTGTACTACAATATGTTTTATTGGGTTTTCTGTTTTATTAGTAGAAGTTGTATAAATCATTTATCAGTGTATATATATATATATATTGAAAATATTGTTCAAAGATTGTAACGCACCTGCAACTATTATTTCGCAGAAGTCTACGTCCTGTAGATGCTTTATCCGATCAGGGATCAGCTTGTTAAACATTTTTTATGAAATAATTATACGCAAGAATTTTCAGAATATTCTAGAATCTTAATTTTAAAGTTTTTAAATTTGTATGAATCATAAAAAAACTTTTCTTCACAATCGATACAAAAATTAAACCCAGCATAAATATTTAAGGATACAGGATTAGAAATTGTAGAGTACTGCGGTACCAAAAGTAGTTCAGGATAGTGTGGCACGTGCGCGTGTTTCATTTTATGTAGTGGAAAATTTTTGAAGCTGAATTTGGACGCTCCGCTATCCATTCGCCCGCCTCTAGCAGACTTTTCAGTGTATTTGTAGTTTATTTCAAAACACCAAATAATATTACAAACACAGTACTAGTACATAAATAACCAATTTTGTAATCATTACCAAATTTACACAGACGGATCAATAAGGTAGCAGATTTTTTTGATCCTGTGAAACATTTATACCAAAATGAATCAATTAAAATTCAATGGATTCCGTCCCATATTGGTATACCAGGTAACAATAAGGCTGATCAACTGGCCCATGACGCTACATATAAAAAAAAACTAATAAAAGTGTCTCCTTTTTATTCCGATTGCATAAAATTTATAGTATCAATGTTAAACATGTGGAAAAAGAGAAAGCTCTCGAGTGTTTGTCAAAGTACACTTTCCACATCCGGTATCGCACCTTACAATCTAAGCCGACAACGTGAGTAAGTAACATACATTAAGAAGACAAGATGTTAGACTGTCAGGCGGGTGCAATCTGGACACATTCCTTTAATAAATTAAAAAAAATGTTATTGTGACAAAATAATGTTTTGTTTTCAGAATCTTTTAGCGCAGATTCCAAAAATCTATTTGATTTAATCTTTAATACTTTGTTTAATAAAGTTTTTTTATGGGTATGTTACAGAATATATCGAGAACACTTCGTAGCAGATGTCACTTAGCTAGAACAAGATATTTAAATAACTACACAAATTGCTTTTAAGTTTCATTATTGTATAGATAATCCTGTAATGAATCCTGATACCATAAATATCATATATTTATGGTATCAGGATTCACAACGAATCTTTACAAAGTAATTTAAACATTATAGATATTGATAATTGTAGGATAATTATAGATATTGATAATTGGGACGAAATACAAACAATTTCTTATATTTAAACATATCATTTTAGGCACTGCCTCATTTATTATTAGCACTTCTATTACGTAATGCTGTATTCTATGAACACCTAGATAAAATATACATACATTTAGTAGTTCCATATTTCAATACATTGTCTAACTGATTACTGAAATATAATGTTTATTGTATTATAAGACGATCTTGTTAACTTCGAATATAAACCTCACAGAACATCAATCGTTACATGTATATCTTATTGAATAAGACAATAATGTCTTCTCAAGACCTTTGTTGGTGTGTGTAACAATCACTGAGTAACAGACAATTGTATATATGTTATATATGCTTTGACTACAGCTACATCAATGAAGATTCAGACGAATAACTTTACCTTGTAGTTTAACAGACTTAGTAAGTAATATTACTGATGGACATTTGTGTGCGAATCACTTTGGATACAAGACAATGCAATACCAAAAACCCACTGTGAAAAAAATCCAATGTTTTTTCGTAAGTAGTTCTGACAGCGAAGAAACTAAAAATCAACGAGCCACAATGGCTTGAGCGCAAAACACCCGCATTTCTTGAGCTTATATTTGTTGAGGTTGAATTTTAAAAAATCGTGGCCATCTTGGATTCTCGCTGAAGATGGTTTCGCTTTCACAAACTTTAAAGAAAAAAAATCCAAAAGTTCCATGCTTTCATCTATTGCCCGCTTGTGAGAGGTTCTTGGTTTTGCCGCCCATGTTATATTTTACACTAAATTACTATTAAAAGTATTATGAAGACAGGGTGTGATGACACATCCTGAATTAATTGTATCATATACTAAATATAGATTTAGTTTTATATAAAAAAATAGGTTCTTTATCTGTCACGTGATTCTTCAAAATAAAAACACTTAAAGACATATAAAGAGACTAAACCAAGATGCGGTTATGACAGTTGCGCAACGGGATGCTGCGTTATACTCTTTTATAGACAGTACGAGAATCAAAGCTCTCTTAAAAATATGTAAGAGCACTCACAAGTGTTCTCTTACACATTTGTGATATATATTTTCTAATTTATTATTTTGTATTCACTTACGTAAATAAAAGTCTGGAATATCATATTAAATTTTACTTATAGAAAAGCTTTATTTATTGTTATAAAATAATTATTTTCTTTAGGTTCAATAAAAGTCAAGAGAATTCTTATTCTTGACTATTTTTGCTGTTTTCTTAATTCAAACTTTTTTTACTCCTGAACTAACTTATTTCAATAAGACAATACTTCAAAGAACTTCATTTTTCATTCAAAAGTTCAAGAACCGGTTGTCTGTGTATTAGTACACTATTTAGGTATATTTATTCGTCAGTTTCGTCTTTAAACAGACTAAAGAGTACAGTGGTTAGTTATTAAGTAAAGAAAATATACTATACTCGTATAACATTGAAGGGTTATTCCCATTTTATCCACACTTAAAATCTGAACGATAGGAAATTCAAACAAATTAAGCTTGATCGAAATTATTGAAAATTTGCAATCCAGATACATGCTGGTCCGATTGGGGTCTACAACCTAACCAAATAAAATCGATCTGAAGTGGCCATGAAACCCAAATCCCTTCCCCTCCATATGATCGACTTCTTATCTTATTTTTTCTTACTCTTGTGTCTCCTCCCTATATTGTGAAAATTTAAGGACAATGGTGTCTCTTGACGTCCTATGGATTGTCTGATCATTCAACAACTGATATTTACAAAATCCTCTATTAGCCTCTCAGGGTTTGATGAGAATGTAAAAGATGTTAATCACCATCCTAAATCCTTGTTGCTACAAGACTATTGGTGTAGTTTGAGGATTTCATTAAAGTGTTTGTTATATCTTTGTCTCTCTCACACAACAACAACAGATAACGATTGACTTTACAAGTTTTAAATAAATATAGTTTAATGCAGTACTAACAGAATAATGCCTAAATTATAAAATCAATCAATCAATCCTACAATAAATAAATTGCGTTATTGAAACTTCGATTTCAGTTTCAACGATTTTTATATGAGTGCTGGACTATTAGATTGATTTTAGAGCTTTGATTTAAATCAATTTCTGGATTACAGTTATGGAATAATTATGTGTCAAAGCTGATTTATATTTTGTAGTAAATTTATTGAACAAATTTTAAGTCTTTCTTTCATTTCAATTTCTTATTGAGATAAGAACCACACTTTTCATACTAATGCTCTCCTGTATTTTTGACAAGATTGATTGATTGATTCAGTGAATCTTGTAATGAAGATGTTATTATTAAATATTTATTACAGGAAGAGACGATAAATAAGAATATAGGTACATGCAAGGAAAATGATATAACAGCCAAGCTGAGCAGCTACTTTCTTAGACATCACTTACAAATATCGAGATTTTGGACCGTTATTTTTCAAAGTAAATAGTTAAGATTTACATTTATTCTTGTTTTTAACTAGTATAATTCAATGTAATTAATAAAAGCCCACAAGTCACAAGCCACAGTGCCGAGTTTAATACTTCAAAGACAAAACAGAAATGTGTGAATAATTGTAAGATATGAAAATGGAATCTTAATTACGAATCAAATTATGGCCGACGTAGTAATTGTAACATTTGATAGGACCTCGTGTAATGTCTTAATAATGATATTTAAGAACAAATTGTAACTAAGTAAATACTTCCCAAACAAATGGATTTTAGACCTTTTAGAACCGTTCAATGTTCGTTTTTGTCAGATTAAAACTTGTATGAGAAATATTTTCTGGTAAATCCACTGTCAAAGACGCATGGCGTTTCTATAAAATGTCATATTTAAAAAATATATTGAATATTTCTGTTTGTTATAACTTTGTCATGTGCAATTTTCGCACATGAAACTGCAAGCAGAGCCTGGACAATACGCTTGTTTATGATAAAAGTAACAGCTAAATTTATTTATACCAATACAATAATTTATCTTATTGAGCGTGATTTTCGATATTTTATTCTTGTTGATATTTTTTCAACCAGTAATTCTCAAGTGGACAACTGACATGATCGTCTGTTTATTTGGGTTATAATTTTCTTAGCATTGACTGCTGTATCTATAACTATAGGTGCTGTATCTATATCAATTGTCAAAGTTACAAAATAAATTAACTTCTCTCAAATTCAATTCATTTAATTGAGAACTCGAATCAATTGCAGACCATTTAACAATTCGGTTCGCCAAATTCGAAAAAACACGACAAAAACGACTAATTCGAAATGACAAGCTTTTTATAACACTAACTGATAATTTGATTTAAACTTTTCATTTATAATATATTTAATAAATAAATACATTTTTGTGCTTAATATAATAAATATTTTTTTGTGCTTATGTGCTTGCTTATCTGCCACGTTTAAAAACAACTTTTATATAACTTTTTCTTAAATATTCATAAATAGGTAGATCTTGACATCTTTGCACCATGTTCTAGAAAATAATAAATTACTATGAATATGTAACGTTTACATACCGTAAACATTAAGTAAAACAGTAGTAATTAAAAATAATAAGAATGCTAGCTCTGTAAATACTTAATTATAATTTGAATGCTTCAGAGTATAAAGTTGAACCATTTCTATTGCGAATAATCTAATTTCCTTTAAGAAATACATGAATGTTTTGAGGTAGGTAAAAGGTATATTTAAATATATTATAAGTATTTTAAGTTACGACGAATATAATATTTTCTCTACTACGGAATAATTTTTGTTGTTATATCCCTAGTTGATTGTTAGGTTATACTTATATAGGATAAAAAAACTCGCTTTACAAAAATGGTTGCACGCCAAATGGCTCACCAGGACTAAACTACCCCTAATATTCGTCACCACCGCCATTGTAGTGTTTAAGAAAATATTTATTATATGTGACGGCGCCAACCCTTTTTATCTACCATCTATTATCGCTCAGGTGCGACGGCGATAAAACTTTTTTTCTGTTATCTATTTATCACTCGGGTGAAACAACAAGCCAACAATGGACGAACACAACCGGTCCTCCACCAGCTGATTCCGCCATATAAGGGGAGCACAGATGGAACTGAGGGTCATTCGTTCGTCTACCACAGCCGGGTAAAGACGTCCACAATATTGTTATTGTTTTAATTTGTGAAAAATAATAAACGTGATAGTAAAATTACACTATCTTTAATTTAATTAAAGACTATGCCGGACCATTCGCTTATATATGCATAAATATATTTAAAGTTTCACAAATAAAACATTATCTGCTTACTTTATTCACTTAAGCCTCTTTAAAGCTAATATATATTTAAGTTTCCGTTAACTGATGTCCAAAGGTAAACTGCATATAACTTTTAATGCCACTTTATTCTACAACAATTATAGCTAAAACTTTAAGGAATAGGATAGATCCTTTTGAAATTTAATTTAAAAATATATAAGTATTCTGACTGAATGTAATTTGTTTCACTTCAATTATGAGGACGGTTTGTTCGTTATAGCTGTATTAGCTGCAGTGAATAACATAGCGTTTCCACAAACCAGCCACTGCACGCAATCAAGTCGTAACTAACATGTAAAAATCTTGTATTTAAATACTATAATATGTACAATATGTTTAATAATTATTTATTTTCATAGAGTATCTGATATATTACAAAAAATATCACTTAGAGTAATTTCTTCATTCGCGGAATGACCCTGAACCACAGCTTAACTTATATTCTTCAACATTGAATATTCAGTCAGAAAATCAGAAAATCAACAAAACGTTTTTATATCCTAGTTAAATCTTGTAATGTAATTAAAAAATCGGCTGTTTGAGAGAAGTTAATCAATTTTAAATTGTTTTCCACGTAAATTCTCACAAGGAATCAAAAGACGAAGCAGTGTGGAAATAAACGCGCCAATCTTATTAAAGCTCCTCTCTACTGGCGCTCGAAAAGGTTGAGTAAATGTTGAACAAGACTATTTTAGAAGTTTTGTTGTTCCTTCGGGTCGAGCTCTGAACATGTAGCGGGATAAAATAAATAAACGTACCTCATAAATACTCTATAGAAATCACATTAAAATATAATTAACGTGTAAAAGTGTAGGTACAGTTCTGACCTCAAAAATGAGTACTGCAATTAAAATACATTCAAAAGGAAAGTTAAGAAGAATGACTTTTAAGAAGAGAGAGCAAGTATATCAGGTCAGTGACAAGAGTCACCTCCGTCGTTCTAGAGTTGAGTTGACATTATACTTAGCTACTTCTAACTTGATTTACTTTAATTACTTCTAACTGCAGGTGTATTAAAACTGAAACAGAGAGTGAATGAATTGAAAAACAACAAAAATAACGGAAGTAACTACATCTCATTACTTATAATTTTATATATAAAATTTTTCATATTAATGAAATAAACATAATGTAAAAGACAAATAAATATTTAATCTTGTTTCTTTAAGAATTTTAAAACCATATTGAGGATTAAATTTCAATCATTTCAAATACAACCATTAAAATAAATGTCCAAGGCTTTTGAAAGCTCTGCTCTTGTATGTAACAATTGTACATCTCAGTGACTGAAAACAAACAGACATTAAAGAAACGACTGTCGCTACTGTGAGTCGAGCTGATCCAGTAAAATATGAAACATGGATACTGGCTAAGAGCCAGCTGCTTGTCTCACGAGCCAACAAAGAGTGGATATGGAAAGTTGTACTAGAACAATAGCAGGAAAAGGTATAGGCTTATTTCATAAAAAGGGAGGAGATATATGAGCTCCTATATAGTTTTTAACATAAAACATTGAAAATACTCTGAAAAAATGTAATTCATATTATCACAGCATCATAAATAATATAATCAATCATAATAGCAAAGAAATAAATAATGTCATGAAAATAGTTTAAAGAAACATTTCTGGTAGATAGGTATTCAATTAAAAATATAAATCTCAAATATTTTAACTTAACCGTATACTATAAGGTTCTATATTAAATGCAGTATCAATAATAATAAACTTTACAAAAGGAACGGACAATAGAAGTTAGAGTTATTTTTTTGTATTTTAAAAAGGCACACATTGCTCTTATGAAACGTCAGACTCTAGATGCACGATTCCAAGGTACATGGTGTAGAACCGTATTGGTTTGCAATTAATGTTTTTAAACTATCGCGACTTGTACTCATTTTAAACTAATAGTGAGTCTACTCCACTCATTACCTGCCTGTCTCGTGCACGGAGCTTACAGTAAACAACTATATTTTCTTTAGGAAATAAAATGTTCTACATTCTTATATAATTGGCGAATTTAAATAAAGGACATGAATTATCATTCTGCCGTAGAGTCGTCAGTTCCTCACGGCACGTTGGCTTCTAATCCAATCCACTCTCGGCCAGCTGCATCTCGTTAACGTTATTTTCTCAGTTCTATCGACCAAAATCACTCTCCAATACTCAATAAAAAATATGGATTTGGCTCAGCATTTCAAAAATTTTACCATTAAAATATCTGAAATGTCTTATCTTTCACCCCTTTGTAAGCTAATGTAGAGAATAGGTGGTAGTTAAAATCCTAGTTGGAATTAAGCCAACGAAACTTTAAAACAATGACTTCAAGTTCGATAAAAAGGTACTTACCACGTTCCAGTTTGGTTATTTTGAAATATTTTCGAACACTTAAAGTAAATAAAAAGTTGGTTTATTGTTTTTTGTTCAGTGAACGTATGACAAGATAATATTTATGCTAAGTATGATTGTTTCGACATTTTTTTATGAAATAGTTTTCACAAAAAGCATATAAGTCGAATACAAGCAAAGTATTTAAAGGTTCTGCTTATCTTATTTAGCTTTAATTTCGTAAATCCAGCGATAAGTGACTTATGCAGTTAATGGACGAAATCGCAAGCGAAAGATAACATAAAATTTGCAGTTACTAAATGAAAAATCTAATTCCAACAACATTTAGTTTTAATTACTGTTAGATATTATTGCAAGTATAAGTACATTTGTAGGTATCCAATAATTCCTTTGATTTCCACCCCATAGAGTAAAAGGTAATACGAATAATTAATAATAGTATATTAATATGTCTCTGATGATTGAGATTGGTCTGCGACTATGTTTGGCGTTTGAAGGTTTTACTTAGGGTGAAAATAGAACATCATGTATTAAGTGTGGTAAAACAAAAAAAAACAAATGACTGTCCCAAAACAATCTTCGATCGAGGTTGAATGTTATTCCATGTTGCAGCTTAGAATTCATATTGAATTGATATCGGTTTTGAACGTAATATAATTGTTTTTTTTAGAGTTTTAAAACAGTTACTGGCAACATACACTACTTATTGTATCCGCGTACGTGTTTGCACCATTGGTCTATTTTATAAAATATATTTTCTACCCTCTATTAAACTGTTAAATATAAAATCTTAAAAGAACTATTGCTTGTTTGATCTCATAGTTAATCTTACAAAAATGCAATTTATTCATGTACCTTTTTATTGAAAAGTAAGTAATAAACAAACGTTTGTAAGTCTTGCTTTTAATTGAACAAAAATATGACTTTTATATACACGAATTTATCCATTTACACTTAATGGACATAACGCTACAAGCTTAGCAGTATCACGGTTTAAAATGTATGACATGTAACTAACTTTGAAGCGCTACTTGGTAAAGCTGAACTATTAGATCTTTAATCGATCAACACAGTATAGGAACTCTCGCACGGTTAGGATGACCACTAATTACACTTCATCTGTACGCTTTCATACTTCGACGTTCACGATATATGTGGATTTACTGCTAGATATTGTCAATATGGCTTTACTTTCATCTTAAAGTCATTTGGCCCCGTCAAGGGCTGTTGTTAAATAATATCATAGAATATTATACATAAATATTGATTTAGCGCTAAGTAAACAAATATTGCCATAAATGATTTCGTTGTTTATTATTTCTAACTTCTTAACAGTTTATACGTAGGAAGAACAATTAAAGAAGAATAAATTGAAATAGTATGTATATGTATTTTAAAGTAGAATGTATTTTAGAATAAGGTATTTTAGCAATCCCTAAAACTATTTTTGGTGAGATTTTTAATTAATAAAATCTAAGCGGTGACATAAGCTAAGATAATACCTATTCATAATTAGGTATTGTACTGTCTTTTTTATATATTTCGCTTCTCTATAAAAGGGTAAAAACTATTCCTGTCCTTCTTTCTTCCTATTTCTTAACTTTGTAAGCATTGATATTCACTGTAAAAGATTTAAAAGTATCTTATTTTATAGAAAAAATAATAGTAAAATATTCAAAAGCTTTTACAAATCAACAAGAACAAAAATATAGCGGTTGTAAATATGAACCGGCACGCCGTCTACGACGCCACTCGTAACGTCAGTACCATGCATAGCACTGGCTCGGTTAGAGCAAAGATTACCATTCCTAGTGTTGCGAGACTGGGAACTTAATTTACACGCTAAACGAGTATCCTCGGTAAGTACTTGCTTCTTATAAAATTTACAAAAGTTACTCATATCTGTAGTGTTATTCATTCTTTTCTTTGATTACAATTAAAATATTTAGAACCAGAGTAAACAATTGTTTTTTTTTTAATTATCGATTACCATTTAACTGCTCTTTCCTTTCGTTATTCAACTTCTTATATTTGAACAAAAAGAAAATAATATTCTCGAGCGTTAGCTCTACATTAGTAATAAGTGCACGTATCTGAAGGTTATCTATTACCGCGAATTACTATAAGCGTCATCAAGTCCTTAAACTTTTTTCTAACGTAATAAAGTGTGACGTGCGTAGGATATTTATACAAGCTAGTTTTCATAGCTTCAAATAAAATATTTACCTAATCTAATTTTAATTTAAAATAAATTTATCGAATAATTAAAATTCCTATTTAAAATAAGGCCACGCGTGATAAGAACACATGGTCACTTCAGTCGTTAGTGTCCCTAGCAAGACCAATCGCCACAAATCATACTTCACTATCATTTACAGAAGAATACAGAAGACACACCAGGCTTGGAATATCACAGCTTGCATGTTTTTGATAACCTGCATTAAAGCATGTGCGAGGGTTGATGCCTCCGAAACATTTAAACCTTTTAGCTGCAAACTAACCAACTGGTTGGTTAAAAATACAGGAGTTGGCCTTCCTTTAATAGGCGTTTCTTGCGTATCTATACGCGACGTGTTTTAGCGGGTAACCGTGATCGAAATTTATTGCGAGTATATCTGCGAGGCTAATCAGGAAACGAAGCGTTAGAGACACTACGCAAACTGTTCCTAGTATTACCAAGTAAAAGATGACGCTGACAACTGTATACGTTTTGGGTCCACGTCGTTCGGACTCTCCAAGTGACCCATTAGAAGGATCACGTTGCTGCTCTGTCTAATAGAACTCCACGTATAATATCATCTGTAAGATCTACGAGACCTACGTGATTTCCGTGAAATACGTTTGCTACGTTTTTTCGTCATTGTCGATTACACGATAGGTCTGCTGGGGATTGCTGATTGCGGCTACGTGTTCGCTTCAATTTAGAAGGTAACATAAATTTACAAAAAGTGGATACACAAAAGCTCAAAAATACAAAAATAATGGTAATTACAGCAGGCTAAATTACAAAAACCAATATCAAAAACACTTTCGAATATTTAAACTATACTTTCGTTGAGTGCAGAATGATTTCATGAAGTAGAAATATTAAGTAGTATACGACGTAAACAACCGGAACCGAGGAAGGAAACAGCTCATGGCTGCGGCGGCGGCGTGGTTTGGCCCCAGGGAAATGTGAATGATTCAATACTGACCGATTTGAGTGTTTCCTTTTTTATATAACTAATAATAGAACTATGTATAATACTTACTACCTTTAGTAAATATTGAAATATCATAAATACTCATAACAAAAGCCTTCCAAGCATTTTTGTTATAATAAGCTTCTACCTAAGTTCGAAATTTTCGCATCATTGCCTAACGATTTCGTAAACAAATACTTCCCTTGAGATTTGTATATTCCGCATTATTCGGAGGGTTGGTCCCACACGTATTCAAAAAATATACTTAACGATATTAAACATAACCACATATTTTTATAACATCTTTATTACATTTTTTAATAAAAAACCTATTAATAAAACAATAAGTACCTACATTAAAACGTTCCTATCACAATCCACCAGGTTCATATAATTCATAAAATATTTTTCTTTGGAATTGAAATTGAATTCGAATACCGCAATCGAAGAGGATATTTAGCGACCCACCCAAAAGTTAAATGTTTAACTAAGAATTATTATTAAGTTTATTTTTTATTATTCATACTCTAGTTAGTATTTATTCACTTCACAGAAAAACCATTGGTAGTGCTTATCGAGGTGGTTATTTTCGTGAACGTAAGGTATTGTGCCTCTTGGATTCATTATATGTAATTATAATATCTGCATCGTTTGTTAATTATGGTACAATTATATATACTTAATTGGTCTTAAGTGTTCTGTTGGATTTGCAAAAACCTAGTCTTAAAATTCTGCTGCAACACATGAAAAGCCAAGGAGCATCTAGGCAATTTGACAACTTGTCGTCGAACATGTACGGTGACTAAGGCAACACATCCAACTTTGTACCTTCACCATTTTCCCTTGCAAATGGAAAGCTTTTAGCTTGTAAACGAATTTCTATATCGACAATTCCGAAAAGGCTTCATAGACGCAGAGTGACGTAACTAAGTATTTAAATTTTTTTGTTATACTAAAATTAACATTAAATCCTCAAAAATGCATGTTACTTCAAAGTATTCTACATTATTTACTTCTTATGTGATAGCATCTACTTATATATTATTTCCAATGAACTCAGTATTAATTATAACTACTTTACTATAAAGAAGTCAAGTGCTTCTTGGATTCTTGGACACGAGGCACGAGTTTAAAATTAACAGACTAAATCGATTTTAACAAACTTTAAAGTTTTTGTATCTTCACATAATAAAATCGAATTAAGCCATCAGTTTCAAGCTTTTGTATTCAAATAACATATAAAGAATTTCAAACTTTGTTTCGAATTTCAATATATAATTCAATATAAAATAATGTGCTAGGTCTTCTTCTCGTTAGCATATATACAAGATAGGATACTTATATATGTATATACATAATATACAATTGTGGTCTCTTAAAACTCAGTAAACAAGAATACTGCTGAGTTTCTGTCGCCAACGCTTCTAAGGTCAGTAGCAATTAATTTTCCGAGCTGTTGGTAGCTTTGAAAGTGAAAAAATATTTTGTATAACACTAATTTTCAATAAAGATTTAGATTTCAACAGTTCTAAACCATGACAAAGTGTCTCAAGATGTTTAAATAAAGGAAAGGAGATATCAAGAGCGATTAGGACGATCGAATATGATAACGGATTATTGTTTGATGATGTATGGAGAAGGTCTAATTACTCGGGAGTTAAGAATGTTAGTGAAGCAGGTCTAATATTTATATTTTAAATAAATAGCTGTTGTTTTTTATTTACTGAGGATTTCTTTTCAGACTTTGTCCTAAATTAAAAAATCTCCCTCGATGTACTGGTGGTATTATGTTTCTGTCGATTTTTATGTCGCAATGCAAGTATTTTTTTATTAAGATGTTCTCGTCTCATTGAACGTAGTTGTCTGTATGTGTTCTAATGGCATAAATATATTATATTTTCCCAAGGATCCATATTTAAAGGACACTATAGTAAATAGTAATAGTAAAGTAAAAGTAGTAATAAATAGTATATAGTAGTATAGTATATAGTAAATGTAAAAAGTAACGTCAAATGTAAATTATGAATTATCTTATATATATTAACACGATTTTCAAATTATTTCTTCTATTTATTATTGTCGAGTCAATGATTTCTAGGTTAATCGAATTACTCTTAAGATTTTTTTGTGCGTGTCAGAAAATGCGGCATAAAAGTAATATGTCAAAGTTCATGGGATTACTGTCATTGTGTTGGCTACGATATAGTTTATTTTAACGTATGATTGATGACGTTGATAATGTTTTAAAAAATAGATTATAAATAAAACATTTATTCCCTTAATTTCTCACCTATACACATGATATATTTAAGTAAGATAGCTAATTATAAGCCGAGAATCCTACTTTATCCTGGTATTATCCTGTTATTATTCGTAGAACCAACACTTAATGGTGATATGAGTGATCCAATCCCCAAAAGTTTTTCAACATGTTCTCGTTGACATCATAAAACTATGCGCTGCCAAAATCGCACCAACCAAAATAGTGTAGTATGTACAACATTTTCGGATCCTCCGTCAATCCATTTCTAACTCTTGCAAGCCTCTTCTCTTGGCAAGCCAAGGTAAGATTTTAAGCAGAGAGAATATGGCGTGACTGTTTTACCTCGTTTGGCGATGGATTACAGGTTTATAAACGGTAAAAAATATGGGATCCAGCATGATGTCTTGAGGTAACTTATTTCTTTGGCACCACCATCTAATATTTCAACCAAGAAAATGATAAAAAGAACCTTCGATTTCTGAATAGCTCCTGCAACGAGACGAAACAATATCTAAACTATTGGATTTCAGTACTGGATTTCGTACCTTAAACACAAAAATGTTGGAACCACCGTAAAACACGAAAATTGGATCCTAATAGGAAATCAAATTATTGCTAAAGTAGTTATTGCTCGTTAATGTCTTAGTGATATGATACTTGGCAGCTACGTGCTTTTAGACGTATTATATTTATATTTACCCGACTATATTCACGCAGAATCAAATCGGAATGTGCACGACTATTTTCGAACCCATTCGGGGTTCTTATTCATGAGCATTATCGTGGTGACCTCGCGGCGTGAACTATAAAAAATGGTTTTAGACGATTTAATTCAAGTATCACTGTTTTAGAAAATTATTTAATACAAAATCATATTCTTTTAAATATTTATTTTATTAGTAAATACATAGACTGCAGAGCGTTGTAATTATATTATCATAAGCAGAGTCAACGAGACAAAGCTCAAACTAGCTCAACCCAACTATAACTTCTTTACTCTTCGTACTTCCACCTTGACCTTACCAACAACCCTCTGTCTTCATCAAATAATATATAAATAAATATAAATATATATATATAAATATAAGTTCTACCCGTGTTATAAAAAAATATAAAAAATTAAAGTATGCCAGCCTGTGTAAAAGCTGTTTACTATATAAAGAACTTTATAAAAATAAAATAATAGTTGTGTTATATAAACATAGCCTTAATTTCCTATAAAGACATTGTCATGTAGATATTTAAAAAATATTAAATTGTTTATTAGAGTAATAAATGATGAATTCCAATTTATTACCAATCTTATTTACAAAAAGCATTTGTATCTCAGTTAATGTCATTTGTAGAGTTAAGATAATCTTGTTATAATTCCAAAATTATCCATCTCCTAAGCAAAACCTAATTAAATGATATCGATCATAGATTCAGTCTAATTCAGCAAAAGTAAATTGTGTTTAAAATTTTTAAGATTTTCTTTTAAGCTAATATTTTTAAAATATGTCCTTTGGCACGACTATTAAGTCAGAGATGGGATCAGCTGATGCGTGATCTTTTACTTAATTTAACGCCGATTAGTCCTGCTTTGATATGTAAATTCACTCAGATATTAAATTAAAAAATAATGTTAAATTATTTAGTAAAGAGATAAGCTGGAGTCCAATAAAAGACATGCTATAAGCTTGCTATTAGTTTGTAAGTGTGAATATTTAATAAATTTCTTTTAATCATAATATAAATTGAAAAAATATTTCAAGGGTTTAAAAGGATATATTAACGATAAAATATTCAGGCACATGTACGTTAAATTATTCGTTAGTTTTCTAAATATTCATTGAAATTAAGTTTTATATAAAACATATTTTTTATTGACAAATCTAAAACTAAATACAAAATCTCGGGAAGTTATTTGCCACAGACCTGACCATCTGAATAAACTGAATAATTAAGAATAATTACAGTTCTCAGGTAATCCAATTATTACTTTTCTAATAATTAAATAATTCAAAGCTCTCTTTCTCGGCGAATAAGTAATGTGCTCAAGTATCCTACTTTTCAAGACTAAGGTTAAATTAACGACTAAGTGCTGTCTAGTTTAAAGACATATAAAAGCAGATTTTTTACTAATTCTGTACTAAATGTTAAAGTTATGTTGAAAATCCAGCACTTTGTGCTCGGCCATTGTAAAGCTTTTCATTATATTTAAATCATACGAGATTCCTTGGGAATAAAATAAACAGCTTACATTATATTACTATATAGAAACACTGACAAACGAAGATGTAGGGATGTCGTCGAAATGTCAGTATACGGATCACCGAACATATACGCAGAGTCATAAATTTGAACAGCAATGGCTTATGGAAGTTATATAATATATAGATCTATTGATTCATTAAAATATGTCTTCATAGTACCTTCAGTGTTAACATATGTTTTAAAAGAATTCTTGTCTTCGTTATTTTATTCATATATCTACTGATTGTCAATTATTAGAAAGGTTTTTCATTTATTGTTAAAGTTATAAATTGTAACTATTACATAATTAGGTAACTCTATAAGTCGTTTTAAATCGAAGGGAATTGCTTTTTAATTTCATTGTGTTAATATTGGATTCGTTTCAATATATTACATTAATATATTAGTGATTCATAACGAATCGTCAGGAAGCAATTATATTTATATAATAGTTTTTTTTTTATAACTCGTCTATATAATCTACAATAATTATAATGATCTAAACGAAACCAACTATTTAAAGAAAACTAGACGATAGTCGATATCGTATTCTATAATAGTATATAAACTTTTAAATTACTAAGATATCATTTTATAGTATAAATATCTAAGTTAATGATTATTAAATTTTATAACAAAATTGTAAATAGGTCTTGGATATTAAATAGCTTTATTTAACTGACCGAAACCATTTAGCAATATGTATGTACCTATATATGTATATATAAAAAATAAGTAAAAAGAAATGCGAAGGTTGTACTGAAAGAAAAGTATTGTATGAAACAAAACCAATGATCTCTTTGTAGCAAAGTCTATCGTCATAACATTTATCTTAATTTGAAGGCGGACACCTACGAGATAGGTTTCTACGTCTCGCAGTTAGACGTGATGAGAATAATAAAAAAAAATGAAATAATACCACTTGAAACACGGCTGCCCTACTGCTCTACTACAGTGTCCATATTCGTTAAAGTATATTAAAAATAAAGTATATTATATGAAGAATAAATAAAATAAATATCAGTCACTATTTTTAAAGTAAGTCATTTATTAACAATCGTAGCTAGATGATTAGAGGTTCATTTGAAATACAAACAATGTAATATTTTTAAATATATCATCTTTGTTACCTTATTTTCAATTGGTATATCTAAGTAACTCCATAATTAATACATAATATTACATTCTATAAACACTTAGACAATATACACATACATTTGGAAATCCCATATTTCGATACGTTGTCTGATTACTGAAATATAATGTTTATTGTAATCTAATAGGCTCTTGTTAACTTCGATTATTAACCTCATTGAACTTCAATCGTTACATGTACTCGTATATCTTATTTAATAAGACAATAAATTCTTCTCAAGACCTTTATTGGTGTGTGTACTGAAACCCGAAATTAAAGAAACTACTGGCAGTACAGTAA
Source organism: Dircenna loreta (assembly GCA_963555665.1). Lineage (NCBI taxonomy): Eukaryota > Metazoa > Arthropoda > Insecta > Lepidoptera > Nymphalidae > Dircenna > Dircenna loreta. The sequence continues at coordinate 5,628,273 of OY743094.1, forward strand.
ATTTAAACAAATAGGTAAATATTGTATTGAGACAGTTTAAATAGTTTAAAAATTCATTTTCATAATTACATATAATAAAAAGGAAACATTTTCAAAAGTTTATATAATTTTATATACAAACATTCATCTTCATTACAGGAATTCAGAAAATTCATTTCTTGTCTTATATAAACAGTACGTGCTATAAAAAGTGAAGCCAAATTTATGAATGCATAAAGTGAAATTTATGTCATTTTTAGTTTTAAAATATATTTTCATCGCTTTTTCGAGTCAGAGTATTAAAAAGAAAATTAGTTTCCATATTTATGTATGAACTTACTACGTGCCAGTTAATTAAAAAAAAAACTTTTATAAAATATGAGATAGAAAAATGGTAAAACACGATTGGGTGATAAATAAGTTACGTTCCCGACTCGTAAATATAATTATGAGTTAGTTGTGCTCCCATTTTATTATACGATCTGAGCCACTCTATCTCAACTGGCGTAAACCGTATCGCATAGTGAAGTGAGTTAGTGCGTCTCTCTGATTGGTGAAGACGCCTGTTAGCTATTTTTCAAGGTCAAATCGTATGCTTTAAATCGTATAATGAAATGAGACCATAAGCAATTTTAAATGTAAACGCATAGTAATATCAATTAACGAATAAATGTATATTTACTACATATATTTATTTCATTTATTATGTTCTTATATATTAGAAGTAAAATCACGAATTACGGTGGATAAGTAGGAGATAAAGATTTATGTAGTGGATAAATAACATTTGAGATGACACTTAGATGACATAAAATGTTGAAACATATTTGATTATTATTAAGAAATGTTAAGGGATAATGTTTATTATTTATTTATTTTACGCAATTTACAATTTAATTGTAATTCGTATTAAAATCAATAAATGGACGTTAGTGTTTACACAGCTGTCGATTTCGTAGTTTTCGAATGTTAATACTGAATATTGTAATAAATTGCAATCATAATTGTATATCCTACGTAATAGGACTAACCTATCGTACATTATGTAATTCGACATTCATCGTACAAACAGTACTTACCTATATACTAACTACGCGATTATTATATTTCTTCTAACTTGCTATTCTCGATCTTTCGTTATAGACAACTAAGAAAAACCTTAAAATCAAATGGCCCTTAAACGTAACTTTTTTATTAAAAGCCTAATTAGCTACAGAGCGCTGTAATTAAGTTATGATAAAATTTGAGTCAACAGCATGATATGTAGATGGACCAACGGACTGGAAAATAATTAACTGTACAGACTGAAAACAGAAAACGTAAATGTACAACAGTGGAGGAATGGGGAAAAAAGCTCAACTTTGCGCTACACAAGACTGACGCAATACAATTCGTAGAGAAATGAAGACTCCTAGGACTTGTGTATGTGTCCGGCTCGTGCAAAAAATCCACGGAAATATATTAACAACTATTGGACGAAGGTGGCGTGGACGTATTGGATTGAACAGTAAAAACATATGAACCATCTACGTTATCGTATTGAACCTATTATGATGTGCGCCTCAAGTGTGTTATCTGAAGCAATTCGGCTCAAATGATACAAAAGCAATTCAATTGGTTCCAATGAGGCTTCGAACAATAGATCTTATGATAGTAAAATTTACTATTTAAATAACCAGCTACGCTTTATGTTTTATATATTTGGAATGCCAGTAACACAATTTATAATCAAAAAGATTTAAAATATTCGTCAACAACACCTTTATTCAGCCCCATTTGGTTTCAGTGCCGAGTTTAGTACTTCAAAGACAAAGACATGAATGTGTGAATAACCGTAAGATACGAAAATGGGATCTTAATTGCGAATCTAGTTATGGCCGAGGTAGTTATTGCGACATTAGCAGCTACCTCGTGTAATGTCTTAATAATAGTATGTAGCAACAAATGTAAACTAAGTAGGCATTTGCCAGCTAAGTGATTTTAGATTATCTAGAACCGTTTCAAGAATTAATAAATGATGTCATTATTTAATAAATAAAAAATTAAATATTGCCCAATCTTCCTCTACGTCATGTGTTTTTAAAATAATTATAGAAATAATAGAAATTTAGTTTTTTTATTATCGTAATATAATATTTTCTGGTAAATACACTAGAAAAGACAGGATAGCGTTTTTATATAAATTCAAAAATATTAAATATTTGTATATATACTATATCCACCTGCACATTTACTGAACCTGCAAGCAAAGCCGGGGCAGGTTGCTGGTTTATAATAAATGTAACAATTAAACCTATTTATATAAACTTGGTATCATTAAGCGTGGTAACGGCAAATCGTACAAATTACTTACTATAAGTTAATTATCACCAAATTATCGATAAATTGTAATGTATTTTCTTTTGTAACCAGTAACTCTCAAATGAACAACAGATATTATATGCCTTCACGACTATTTATTCGGGACCGCACTTTCATGACACATCACATCCGGTAAGGTCGAAAAGTGACAAAACTTATTTCATCTCATAATTTATTTAACATAAATATGACATCGAGTCGATGGGTAATGACTAACTCTAATTAATATATAATTTTCGTGGTTGTAAAATAAATAGTATCCACAAATACTAAAATTGTAAGCAGCGGTAACCAAACAAGTAACAAGTTAACCAACAGTAATTTAGCCTGAAGGGGAAGTTTTTTAGTCTTAGCAATGCATTTTATTTACTACAAAATTTTGCATGACAATTGGTGATGCCTACTATCTAAAATGAAGAAAAATCTGAAAAACTAACTTAAAATACTAAGTTGGTAATACTAACTAGGAGAGCTGTTTAAGTAGATTCCAAAATTTTTAACGAGATATGAAAAGGGTGTAACAATGTTGTTTAAAATCACATTAATATATTATTTACATTAAAGAATTTACCAACAAAACAATTGCAAGGAATCAAGTCATAACTGACATTCGAGACTCTTGTACATAAACACTATGAAACATACTAACTGTTTAACTTTAATTATACTTTCAAGGACTATCAGAAGTATAAAAAATATCACTTAGCCGTTTCTTCAATCCTGGAATAACTCTTAACCACAGCTTAATTTTTATATTTTAAAAATGAATATCAAATGGAATATTACAAACCTTCACATCGTGGTTAAATCTTATAATATAATTTAAAAATCAGCTCTTAATCTAGTGTATGTTTCAGCTAACTAAATAAATTAGAAGTTGCTTTTAAATATTGTTTTCCACTTAAAATCTTACAAGCAATCAGAAGACGAAGCAGTGTGGAAATAAACGCGCCAATCTTATTAAAGCTCCTCTTTACTGGCGCTCGACAAGGTTGAGTAAATGTAGAATAAAGCTATTTTATAAGTTTTGTTGTTCCTTCGTGTCGAGCTCTGAATATGTAGCTTTTAAAGCTTATTTCATAATATCACTCCGCTCTTTCAAATATATCCGAATATTTCAAATACTTCCCTCTGTTTTGACTCATGTATTAATTGATTTTTTGTTATATTTATAGTTACATTATTTAAAATATAGGTAACGCTAAGACGTCAGGATTTTTTATCACGCGTATCGATAGTAATATATTTGCTTAGAATTATATTTATTAGACTAACTTTGTTAACGTTTAACGTACAACTAAACGTTGTAGTATCTATTTTTTTCATTTTATGTAATTATCTTAATTAACATATAATAGTGTAGGTACCTCAAAAATGAGTACTGCAATTGAAATACATTCAAAAGGAAAGTTAAGAAGAATGACTTTTAAGAAGAGAGAGCAAGTATATCAGGTCAGTGACAAGAGTCACCTCCGTCGTTCTAGAGTTGAGTTGACATTATACTTAGCTACTTCTAGAACTTGATATACTTTAATTACTTCTAGCTGACGGTGTATTAAAACTGAAACAGATAGGAAATGAATTGAAAAATCAACATTAACAGAAAGTACCCGCTTTTACATAAAATACAAAATGGTTACAAAATATATAATGTACCTACTTTATACATGGAATGGTATAAAGTATTAAATTTCAATCATTACAAAAACATCTATGGAATGAAACGTCAAAGACTTTTGAAAGCTATGGCCTTGTATGTAACAATCACTGAGCGACAGACAATTGTACATCTCAGTGACTGAAAACAAACAGACATTAAAGAAAGAAAAGAAAACAAACAGACATTAAAGAAAGAAAGAAACGACTGTCGCTACTGTGAGTCGAGCTGATCCAGTAAAATATGAAACATGGATACTGGCTAAGAGCCAGCTGCTTGTCTCACGAGCCAACAAAGAGTGAGTATCGAAAAGTTGTACTAGAACAATACCAGGAAAAGTATAGGCTTATTTCATAAAAAGGGAACCCTATGTGAGGGGCTATTTTATTGTTGCTCGTGTATAGTTAATTCGATTTTTAATAAAAAATATCGAAAATACAAAATATGATTCATATTGTCACAGTGTCAAAAATAATATAATTAATAATTATAGCAAAGAAATATATCATGTCATTAAAATAAAACTATTATAGAACATTTTTGGTAGGTATTCAATTAAAAATATAAATCACAAATATTTTATATGATCGGACTGATCTAATGAACAACAAGTCAAATTTCAAAATAGTGTATAGCAATCGCGTAAAAATTTCGAATTAATGTAAATTAAATTAGCGCTAAGCATTATACTTTATAAAAAAAAAAAAAAGAAATATCTTTATATTATCTTTAATGAATTGCTATTTCGGTGAAATTGTATTAATCAACTGCCTTATTCATTAAATATAGAACCTTATAGCAGTATTTTTGCACCATAAACAAACAGAGGTACATATTTATTATAACGTCATTTATCAAAATGAGAACGCTTTTGCAGAAATATTTTCGCGAGTCTGATAGCCGTCCGGGGAAACAATGGTCTCCGTCCAAATACCGTAGGTCTATTCTTATTAATCGCTCGCCTCAAAAGAGAGTGGAATAATCTTCACTATGGTCTCTATTACTCATATTGTTATAAAGATTTAGAAATAATTCAGTTCCTTTTTTAAGTCACAGAGTAAACTATTTTATTATTTATTTTATTCATTTAAGATACGGCAGATAAATTTCACTTTCATATTTCTCTTTTATTCATTTGGAGTTACAAATGCAATTATTAATTGATTATTCATTTTAATTATACCTAAAGAATTTTTAATAATTATTACGTACTATGTATGTTCCACTTTTTTTCTATTAATTTAGCAAAGTTATTAAAGAATTATTTAATATTAAAATTTTAAAAAATCTCTACATTTCATTACTTAAGCACACAATTTAGCATTAAATAATTTTACTAATATTTTCTTGACTAATGCGTACTCCGTATATAGGTACTTTAATATCACCATGACTTGACTTATACTGAGATAGCACTGTCATGTGTTACTTAACTATTGACTCTTATGTAAGTAGGTAATATAATTGTCTTACTCTTCTTTACTACAAAAAATCTGATGAAAAAGAGTGTTAATAAATCTTTACTGTATATTATGATATTTAAAATAACAGTATTCAATACATAATATATAAAATAAAAGTGTTTACACAGTAATAAGCAAACGATCGACCTTTTGGTGAGAGATAAGAGTCCATCCTAATTGATATCTCTTATCTTTGAGTGTATCTTAAATTTTGAAGAGGCAGATTCTTTGACTACCCTGAGGAATAGAGAGGCATATAAAAGACATGGGAGAAAAGTCACACTTATGTACTTAATAAACTAAAATATATTTCAAATGGACGTATTTATTATGCAGTACTTCCGCTGAGAAAATATATATTTAAATACAGTTATTTTCAACAGTGTAACTGCAGCTGCACCAGAATTTCCTAAATTGACTTAAATACATACATGCCATTGTTCTTACTAATATATCTTACTAATACTCCAAACAACACCGTTTATTACATTGGAATATTTATAGTTTGACGCAATTTACCTTATATAAAATTTTATATTCATGATGGCTGTAAAATATTTCCAATGTTCACAAAATGCTTAGTCAGTGCGGAGACGAGTTGGAGTGACAGACCCACTGCATCATCCTCTACTCATTACCTGTCTGTCTCGTGCACACGAGTTTACAGTAAACAACTATATTTTCTTTAGGTGTCGTATCGTAGTCGTACCGTATGGCAGTGCCCTGGGGCTCCCGAAGCTCAAGAGGGGGGCCAGGATCTAGTACTACTGCTACTAAAATCTTCTCCCACATTCTGATTATAAATAATCCAGATTCCAAAAATCCAACATTAATTTTGGCAACTTATTTGAAAAAATCCAGGGAATTTCCGAACAAATCTCTAAAATCTTTGTTTGAAACTTCGGGAACTCCCCTGTATTATTAGGCTGGTTTTAGAGTCACGCTGTCGAAAAAATAAATTTGGTGGTCGAATTCTTAACACGAAGAATACGGAACAATTTTATTTTTAATTATTTGCCTAGTTACGCCATTACAATATAACAACTAGAAATCCAAATCATAATATCTTAAAACGTTCTACATTCTTATTTAAATGGTTCGGTTAAGTAAAGAATATGAATTGTCATTCTGCCGTAGAGTTGATTGCTGGCGTCAGTACCTCACGGCACGTTGGCTTCTAATCCAATCCACCCTCGGCCAGCTGCATCTCGTTAACGTGATTTTCTCACGCTCGATGGACCGAAATCACTCTGTAGGTATCTTAATAAAAATCTATAGATTTGGCTTTAAATTTTAAAAATTGTTCGATTAAAATACATATTTCAACAATCTTATCTTGCACCTCTTTGTAAGTTAATGTAGACGAGATGGCAGTTAAAATCCAAGATGGAACAAAGCCAATGAAATTTTGAATCAATGACTTCATGTTCGGTAGATAGGTACTTATGACGTTCCAGTTTGGACGTTTTATAATATTTTCGAACACTAATATTAAATAAAAAGTTGCTATATGCTGTTGAGCGAGTGCGTGACACGAAAACAATATTTTTAATATGATATATGATAGTTTTAAAATTTTTTATCAAATACTTTGAATCAAAAAGAGTACAAACAGAATTCAAGCACAATAATTAATGTATAACATTTAGTTTTAATCAATGTTACAATTACAAGATAATTACATTTGTAGGAATTCAATAAGTCCTTTGATTTCGCTCCCCATACAGTACACTGAAATTATACAAAATAATCAAAGCAATTTAATATATCTATGATAATTGAAATTGATCTGTGACTGTGTGTGGCGTTTGAAGGTTATAATTATGGTAAAAAAAAACATTATGTATTATTACTTTATTATAAGTGTTTTAACACAAAACAATATCCTATTCTCTATCCAAAGAAATCTTGGATCGAGGTTAGCTTAGAATTCGTATTGAATGGATATCGGTTTTGAACGTAATATAATTGTTGTTTTTTGATAGTTTTAAAGCAGTAAACATACACTACTTATTGTATCCGCGTACGTGTTTGCACCATTGGTCTGTTTCATAAAATATAATATCTACCCTCTATTAAACTGTTAAATATAAAATCTTATAAGAACTATTGCTTGTTTGATCTCATAGTTAATCTTACAAAAATGCAATTTATTCATGTACCTTTTTATTGAAAAGTAAGTAATAAACAAACGTTTGTAAGTCTTGCTTTTAATTGAACAAAAATATGACTTTTATATACACGAATTTATCCATTTACACTTAATGGACATAACGCTACAAGCTTAGCAGTATCACGGTTTAAAATTTATGACTAACTTTGAAGCGCTACTTGGTAAAGCTGAACTATTAGATCTTTAATCGATCAACACAGTATAGGAACTCTCGCACGGTTAGGATGACCGCAAATTACACTTCATCTGTACGCTTTCGTACTTCGACGTTCATGATATGGCTTTACTCACAGTTGTTGTCTATTTAAGGCTGCTATTTCCGTCTAAAGCCTTTAGTATATAGGTATGAATAGGACTCGTATGTTAGAATATAGGTATTTATACAAAAAGTTTTTTTTTTTGTTAATGATATTTAAAAAGTGGGTGACTTAAGCTAACATAATACCTTTTTATATTTAAACTTTCTTGAACCATGACTATAATATTTATATTTACCCGGCTGTATTTACGTTGAATTAAATCGGATTGTGCCCGACTAGTACCGCGCCACTTCGCGCCGGGAGTCCGCCATGCTTAGAGCTCATGATAAAGAACTCCGAATGGGTTTGACTAGTCGGTCACATTTCGATTTAATTCAACGTGAATACAGCCGGGTAAATATAAATATAATAAGATAATACCTATATTAATAATCAGGTATTTTAAATATTGTCTTTTATTAAGATAGGTACTTCCCTTCTCTATAAAAGGAAAAAAATACTATTCCTTTTCCTATTTCTTAAGTTCATTGTCATTTCTAGTTACGAAATAATAAAATAAAAAGTTTTAGCAAAAGTAAGCTATATGAAAGAAAACAATCCACACATACAATATTTTTTTTAAGTTACTACCTACTTAACTAGTCTACTTTTTAAATAATTTAAGAAGTAAACGTTATAGAACACTGTAATGGAACAATTTAATCAGAAACAATATTTTTCCTATTTCATTTTCTTATACATTGGGAGGAAATTTAAAATAGTAATATAATATTAATAGTAAAATAATAATAAAATAATATATTCTAAAGCTTTTACAAACTAACAAGACTAAAAATGTTGCGTTCGTAAACATATTATTGGAGAGGAAATAGGCCGCGGTCGAGAACTCACGTACGGAAATGAAGAAGCCCACAACAACTTCCTCTGAAGTCCACACGCACTTAACTGAGACCACAGAGTCAGATGTAATACACCCTGGGGTTTGAAGTTGCATTTATATAATATAACATAACATTGTAATGTTATAAGAAATAAACGTTACTTCGCTACGAAATTATATACAGGTTATGTTAATATGATTAAATTATTATTATTAGTTACGTCCAATCTTATTTATCATTAGTGAGTGACATCTATACGGAACCTAGATATGCTTACATAGAATATATTGTACTCGTTGGCTTTGATCGACAGACAGAGAGACAGCTGGCATTGACACCTCCGTTATTACGGACTTTCTCAATACGGCCCTGCAAGAAATCAACAGACAAATAGGAATGACTTAATTTACTGCTTAAGTATTCTACTCGTATTTTATAGTATATTTGAAGTAGATAATATAATACTTTACATATGTCAAATCTATAGGTATATAACTACGGGGAATACAGTACCAACTAAATATATTGGAATTTTTCTTTGGAATTGAAATTTAATTATTAATTTCCCAGACCTTGGTTACTATCAATTCACTTGAAACAAAAAAGAAACATTAGTAGTGTTTATCGAGGTGGTTATGTTCGTGAACATAAGGTACTTCTGCCCTCTCTAGGATTCGTTATAAGGAATTATAATACCAGCCATTGCCTTGTTAATAATAGTACATTATTGTGTATACTCAACCGGCCCTTAGATTGTTCTCTTGTTTATAGAAATTGTTGCAAAAACCTAGTTTTATAATTTACCTACAACACTTGTAAAGTCATGGAACATCTAGGCAATTTGAAAACTTGTCGTCGAACATGTACGGTGACTAAGGCAACACATCCAACTTTGTACCTTCACCATTTTCCCTTGCAAATGGAAAGCTTTTAGCTTGTAAATGAATTTCTATATCGACAAAAAATCCGAAAGGGTTCATCGAAGCAGAGTGACGTGACTTAACATTTGAAAAAAAGTATACAAAAATCCACATTTAAACCTCAAGTATGCATAAGATATCCTACATTATTCTGTCAAGTACCCGTATGTTAATTAAATGTTCCTTATTATAAAGAAGTCAAGTACGCGGATAAGAGACCAATATGGGACAAATCAAATCGATTTCAACAACATGAAAGGCCAGAAGTTATATAGTTTTTGTACCTTGTCATGAGAAATCTAATTTGCTCATCAGTATGTATTTAAATAAACTTAACTTGGCTAACATGTTATTGACTTTTTTATACAATTTTACCTAGCTATTACATTATTTCAAATTTAATATTCCTCCTCCTCCTCCTCCTCCGTCTCTTGTTCAAAATATTCTGTCAAAATGGATTTTCAACAAAAAACTATTTTGATTTTGACAGTTCTGAACAACGACATTTCCCAAGATGTTGATATGAAAATTAGTTTTTCCAGAGTAAAGAATATACTATACGTTGTCCGGGGTAACAACCTCTGTTAAGAAGATGTTAAGACGAAATGAATATTTGCATAGACTTATTATATTATTACTATACGCTAAAGCCTGCCCTACATTTTACCAAAATCAACATTTTAGAGTGAAATTGTAGGGCAGAAATTTACCAAGGTTTTCTAAAATGAGATAGGAATTGAGAAGGTAATTTTAAACGAGATCTCATTCGAGAGAGGCCTTATGTTATGTGAGATAGCTGCTTGGGGAAATTAAACTATTTAATCGTCAAAGCATGAAATCATTAATTTAAAGACGCTTTTCTAATATACAAAATTTAAGTGGCAACAATTATTATATTTAACGTTATTGTGTGAGTGTACGCTGATTACTGGCCTTTTAACCCACTTTAGGTACTTATAAAGCGGACAACTGCAGATCTGACGTATGTAGATTTTTTATGAACTTAGTTTTGTAGCTGAACGACAGCATAATATTTTCTCAAAAATCGACTATTATATGACACTATTCGTCACGATCAAATTTTCTAACGTCAAGTATAAGTTACGACACATAATTTAGTTTTCAATTAAATTAAATTATATATCGTTTTATATATTTTGACAATTTTTTGGATAACTTCTTCTACTTGTTCTTGTGAAACTTAATGACTTCTAGGCTAACTGGAATTGCCCTAAAAATTTACCACTTTGCGGGTGATAGAATATGCCGCATAAGTCATTTTGACGGTTTTGTATTTCACGGTTCCAAAAAGAAGGTTCATGGAGTCAACCGTCAAGGAACTCCATTGAAGATCCTTTTAATATCTTAACTCTTATTATTTATAGTGTTAGATTTCTCCCACGAGGTGGTGACGCCGTGACCTCGTTGCCAGAGCGGTCTCCTCTGGCAACATTATCACTTTTTTCTATAAAGCATATTGCAAGTAATTTTTCAAAAAAAATAATAATAAATAAAGTAATTTTTCAAATGTTAGGTCTGGCCGCAGGTTTTAGGTCAACCCTTTTTTGGGAATGCGTGGTAATACCTAATATATTTAATTGAAAACTCATTATATATGCATATCATATTTGAGGCAATAAAAAGAAAAGTTTTTATTCACATTATTTATTACATACGGAACTCCAGACTCTTAAAGATATACAAAATAACATATTTTTCTTTACATTATGGCTTCATAGATCCTTGCTAAGATTGAACGCATTAAAATATTTAAACTTAATTACATATAATTAAATAAACACATTTTTTAAATCATTCTTCAACTGTTTACAATTATATATATATATATATATATATATATATAATGTATGTCAGTACATAACAATAAGGTAATAAAAGTAGGCACTTAAGGTTTAACAACCTTCGAAGTTATTCCGATATTTTGTTCTATCTTTAACCTGTAAATATTATTGGTACGGTAAGGGCTATTATGTTACCGTTAGACAGATTTCAATTCGACCTTACAGTTAAAATATATACAAGTCTCAACATGTTCATTGGCTGTCAGTGAATGTATATTTATTTTTATTAACATTTATATACAAATTATTATGATGTATATAAAACTAAACGTTCCACTTTATTAATATGTTATGTTGATTGGTGTCATTTAAATCTTAGACAGAACAAACAATATCTAATATATACCTTACACGAAATGATTTCTCATCATAAACGATCATTAACACTGTAAATTTGAACAAAAAGATACTTAAATGAATAAAGCGTCTTTTAAAGGGCACGTACGTCACCTCGCGGCGCGGCACCTCCTGGCGTAGTCGGGCGCCACCTGGTGCAGCCAGTGCGGCTCGATGGCGGAGGCGGTGAGCAGGTAGGCGCGGCGCGTGTGCAGCAGCTCGGCGTACAGCAGCGCGGGCGGCGGGCGCGCGTGCAGCACGCTGGCCGGGTGCAGCACGGCGCCGGCGCCCGCGCCCGTCACGTAGCGCGCGCCCACGCGGCCCCACGCGCAGTTCGTGAACAGCCCGCTCAGGAGACACTTCAGCAGCTGACAGCGTTAGTACCATTTTAAAATACGGTCGACTCAAATCATCTTACACAAAGAGATGGAGGACGAGCGGCGCGAGTGGCGACTAATAATGTTGAGAAAGTAATACTCTCGAAATGGTATGTATTTGTAAAACAACCCGTGTGTGTGTTCGTTAGACGGTTGATTATTTCAGTAACGCTGTGAAGGTACGTGGTGCCGCACGCCCCCGTCCCGTACCTGGTCCGTGGCCGGGCCGCAGCTGGCCAGGGGGAGCTGCAGCCGGCGGCACACCGTCAGCAGCTGCTGGCGGACGTCGACGGCGTACGACAAGTTCTTGTGATTTAAATAATTCTCTTTACACCATTGCTGTAAAGTTAAATACATATTAGAATTGTATTCAATCTTATCCACTTCTATCCATAAAAAATATAATATTAATCAATTTAAGTATTTTTTGAGTACTCTATAACATAACCTTATTTTTAATATAAATTGATTAAATAATATTTATTTATTTAATAAATATATAGGTGGGCAACTTATATACCTAATATACTTTTATATATACATCGTATAAACGATGTTTTAAATTATATACATGTTTTCTAAAAATTACGCAATAAACATATATTTTTTATAAAAGTTGAGCTGAAAGCGAATATAAAATAAACACCCCGTACCTTCTTGAGAGGAGTCTTACAGAACGCTTTAAACACGTTCAGGAGTGTGATGTGATCTCCGAGAGGCGAGATGAATGTTTGTTTTAGTTTGAGAGCTTCCTCCCGCCGGTGGAGCGGCGCCTGGAACACCCCGGAGCTGGACAGCACGGCCACCACGCTCAGCGCCTGCAACAGGACACCAGTGACACCACTGTCACCACTGACACCACTGACACCACTGTCACCACTGTCACCACTCACCACGACAGGATAGACAGTCCGCCATTATTCGGATAGGTATTTAATTTAAGAGAAGAGCACTATTATATTTTACGGTGAAAAATTAAACAAATACATTATATTATATATTTTGTTGTATTTACCTCTTCCAAGCATCCATACTCCGGGGCACTTAAAAGTATCTTAGAGTACTTGGGGTCTATGGGAAATGCGGTCATTTTCTTTCCAAGAGCTGTTAGTTTAGGGTTACTTTCACTCTCTATGGCTCCTGGAAAGTTTATTGTGTCTTTAACTTCCATCAGAGATAATACGGTTTAAACAATAATAAAACAAATATTGAATAAATATCGACAATGACGAAGAGAAAAGTCAAAGTAACACATCACGCCTGTACAGTATACAGCGTCTGTGAATCTAATACACCGCCGCCTTACGGGGTGGCGGGTTCCACTTTATTCTGAGATATTTATTTAGATCATATAAAATATCTATACTAATATTATAAAGAGGTAAACTTTATATTTTTGTATTTTTGTATGTTTGTATTGAATAGGCTCAAAAACTACTGGACCGATTTCAAAATTTCTTTTACCATTACTTAGAGAGAATCTTCCGAATCCTTATAGGCTATATTTCATCCCGGAAAATAAATAGGATTTTTCGTGTTAGTGAAAATTGTGGAGTAAGTCGACGAAAAAACTGCCGTACGTTAACGATTCTCGCGAACGCTGCCTAAATGGTTAGAGATGTATAGTTGACTTCTATAGAAAAGTAGTAGAACTCAATAATGCCTACAATAAAGTCGGCGATAGTATACACCAAACATTTATATTTAAGCCATTATAACCACTTTTCCATAGAATAAAAGTAATTAAAATGAATTAAAATTTATTTTCGAAAAAGTGGTATTTATTTTCGTCTGACAATAGGTGGGATTTTTTTAACATAAACCCAAGATAAACAATATGCCTAAAAAGAAACGATCGCAGCTATCCGAAAGTACTTCCCAAAATACGTCGCAATGGGGAATCTTCTTTAGAAAATTCTGAACGTCTCGCAAGTCAAAAAGAAGACGTTTCACAGTCGCGGGGAAGAGAATCTAGCGGTGAACGTTCGCAGCGCCTTGCTGAAAGTAGAGATAGACTGTCACGAGCACGCACTAGAGAAACCAGCGATGAACGTTCACGTCGCCTTGCGAAGCAGAATGTAAGCTCGTCGCAAGTACAAATACTACTACAACAATTAATACTACTGCGAACATATTGTATAGTGAAGCATTAAGGTAAAGAGTCGTTAAAATTAAAAATTGAAAACAAAAATAAAAATGTTAAGCAGGTACGAAACAAAGAAATGTAACACGAATAAAAAACCTATAAAAACATACATATAAAACAATTTTTTTTTTCAGAGAGCTTAAAAAATAAATGTCCACCCGTGCGAAGCCGGGGTGGTCGCTAGTATTTTATATCTTTGATTGAACGGACTCGTAAATTCACAACAACTGCAGTCGAACCAACAATTGGAACAATTATTCAGCGGTTCCTTCTTTCGTGTCATAACATCTTCTATATAATAATAATACAAACAATTAGACTTAAATAAATCTAAAAACAAATATCATGTACTTCATATAATGACTTTTAACAAGGTTCAGTATTGATATTATTTCAAGCTGAACTAAAACATGACAAGATACGTCCAGACGTTACCTAGCTCCTTGAGTAGCGTCAAGGAAGCCTGCACGGAGTCTGGAGGCGGCGAGTCCACCAGCGGCACCGCGCCGGGCTCCAGACCCACGGCTATCAACATCAACAGTGTAGAGGCGAGAGGACACCTGGAACAGACAATACATTTAGTACAGAAATAATAGTTTTGTAACTCCTGTCTCTGCTTACAGCATTGTATATAACACACTATTTACATAAAGAGACCTGCACACGACCTCCACCTCATATTTTTTATTATTTACCGGCTTCAAGTGCGAGTTCGTTTCATATTCCATGAGATAATATATATTTTTTAAATATACTTTAGTTCTGAACTGCATTTCTAAGAAACTAATAAGCGTTCTAATGAGCGAGACATCTCGTTGTCTGTGCTAGTGTTATGAAATATCAGAGCGCGGTTTATTTCCTAAATTAAAATGAAAGTCATTTCTGTTATAATAATTTGATGTAAATCCATTGCGTCGTTATTGGGCATTGTGCTTATAACAAAATAACACACATTTACAGAAAACTAACACACCTAATACAAATGAGGTTTTCGTTTTTTTGTTTAATATCTGGGAAAAAGTCCAATTCCATAAATATATTTCTGTTCTTGACAATTACCGAGACAGGTTTTCTAACTTAATATATTATATGCGAATGGTTTTCGTTTGTTTCAAACGATTTCACGCCTTGCGATTCAAACGATTACTTTGACATTTAGCATACACACCGTCAGACACACCGTCACATACACCGTCACACACACCGTCAGACACACCGTCACACACACCGTCAGACACACCGTCAGACACACCGTCACACACACACCGACAGACACGCAGTCAGACACGCAATCAGACACCGTCAGACACACCATCAGAAACACCGTCAGACACACCATCAGACACACCGTCAGACTCAGACACACCGTCAGACACACCGTCAGACACACCGTCAGACACACCGTCAGACACACCGTCAGACACACCGTCAGACACACCGTCAGACTCACCGTCAGACTCACCGTCAGACACACCGTCAGACTCACCGTCAGACACACCATCAGACACACCATCAGACAGACCGTCAGACACGGAACACGTCCTCGAGTACCTATTAGTGTTAACAAAGAACTGTCCTTGTGCGATACTAATATAACTCGTAGACGGTCGTCTGTCAGAACTAGTGTGATCTATAAAACTCTATTAAAAAGTAAAAGATTTCCTGTAAAAGTTTATAAGAGATATGTATTAGAAAGTGTCTTTTCAAAATTTGTTATACTTTTCCTTCTAAAGTAAATATTTATTCATACTTAGCTATACCATTTGTCTAATAAGAAAATTAATGTGTTTCACCGTGTTTGTTTTTTACCACATACCTAGTTATATTTCGAATGAGTCAATTTGATTTATAGATATAACATTGAAATAAGAAACGGTTTTGTTTGTCAACTTGCACTCTCGAGGAATGTCGCTCAAGAAACTACGAAATGCAGTATTTTTTAACATAACTAATATTGCAAAATTATATATCCCGCATCAACTCGCATCACTCCGAGCACAACGCACAACGTCCTCCTCTAGGATCAACGAAATTGCCAAATGTTTTCGAAATGTATGCGGCGGTGTAGACGTGGAAATATTACTAACCTACTATTCACTGCAATATTTATATTATCAGTATGGATAACATTCCTCGGTTGAATATTGAAGCTCATTGAATTAAGACCGAGGTGGGTACGACGGAGCAGCTCCAAGCTGTGTACCGTAGGATCTCGGGCGTGGTGTGAGCGCGGCGGGCGCTGAAGTCCCTGGCGGTGTAGAGGCGGTAGGCGGCGCCGGGCTGCGTGCGGCCCGCCCGCCCCGCGCGCTGCCACGCCGCCGCCTGCGAGCACGCCGACACGCGCAGCCGCTCCGCGCCCGTGGCCGTGCACCACGATCTGGGTTATTACTCCGCTACGTTATATGCGCTGAACGTGTTTTATACAACTTTTTTTATTATTGATTCCCGTCTGAACCGCGAGCGTTGTACGTTGTATCTACCTCTCTTTGACGACGCCCGTGTCGATGACGTATCTTATTTCCGGTATAGTGACGGAGGCCTCCGCTATGTTTGTGGCTAAAACAATTTTTCTCATTCCCGGAGGTGTTTTCTTCCAAACCAATAACTGTTTAGCGGCCGGTAATCCCGCATACAATGGGCATACCCTTATTTGAGGGCCTAAAGATTCCTGAAATCACAGAACTGTAAAGCAAACCAAATTCGTTTTCCTTTTCAACAAATAAGAAGAATATAAAACTTACTTTAGCTATTTGTTTAATATTAGACATGACGGTTTCTATCTCTTCCTGTCCAGTTAAAAATACTAAGAAATCTTGGCTGAAAAATAAAAAAGTATATAACAACATATCACGGGCATATTTCATATGTAAATAAAATCAACATCATGCACTTATCCTAATTCGGAATCCCAATCTTCATACTTTACTGTCACTCACCATCTCTGTACACACTCCCTTTTTCTCAATATGTTCTGTTTTCTGTCTTTTACGTAAGCCATTAGCCTTTTTGTCGCCATTTCCCTCATACATTACACTAACCAACTCCACTTTCACTTCCTTTCTCTTTCAAAGCCCACAATACCACATCAAGGGGAACTCGGTCCTATGCCTTGTCGAGAATCAGAAACACTATGAACAAAATTCTGTGGGCACGTATATACTTCTCGCACTACTGACGGAGAGCAAATATCGCATCCGTCGTACCTAGACCAGACATAAAACTGAACCGGTTCTCCATAACATCACTGTCATCTCGCATCCTTCTCTCTATCACTATCATACTATGTGACTAGAGCTTTATTTCGCGATTATTGTTGCACTATTCATCGGGGATCCCTTCTTTATGCAACAATATATTGAGACTAAAGCCCTTCACATACCCATAATCACTCAACAACTTCCATACCTCCACCGATAGTGCATTCCATCTTTCCATTCGTCACATTATCGGCCACTTCGATCTTTTACAAAAACTTATTTTCGGGCCGGTTTTCTAATACTTTACTCCATTTTTTTTCGTCATTCAGCAACCCTTAAAAGTATGCCCAGATGGAGGGTACATCTTTTTCATTCCCATCCCTCATCAACACCTTTCCAGTATCATCTTTTAGTCATTTTACATGTTACTACATCTCTCTACGCTTTATTATACGATAGTGTTCCTTTTAACCTTTAGGAGACCCTAGAGACCTGTATAACTTGTCTTGCGCCTCAGCTGTAACGATGCCTACAGCTACTTTCGCTCACTTCTAATATTCTTTATACAATATTTTCTTCTCCTCTTTTATACTTTTACCATCGGATTCTTTCTGTCATTTCTTAAACCGCAATGCTTTTTTCTTCTCTTACAGAACTTTGCGCATATCTCCACAGTAGCAGAATCACAAAACCACAGTAGCAAAATCATTCCAAATTTGTTTTACATTCTATCATAACACTCGGCTTGAGGAGCGTACAAAGAACATTTTACAGCTATCATTCTATCACTCACCTTCTTCACCTCATACATACATTCTCTTACATAATAAATAAATTGAATTCTGGTATTCTACTCTGGGGTGGTGCTGCTGACATTAATATTATTTTCGATCTACAAAAGAGAGCTATCCATGCAATTTACAATCTGGGCCCTAGAGATTCTTTACCAGATAAGTTTTAAAAAAATAATGTACTCATGGTCGCCGGTCAGTATATCTACGAAAATCTTAAATATGTACATAAGAATACTAATTCTTTTACTAAGCATTATGACATACACAATCTAAACACGAGGGACAAATACAAGCTCGTTACCTGTTACTCGACTAAAAGAAGTGAGTAAATCTTTTATGGGGCAATGTTTACAAATTTTCAACAAACTCTCAGCAAACGTTCAAGTATTACCATTTAATAAATCTAAGAAAGTAACTGAAGAACGTTTGTGTGCTAACGGATATTACAATGTTTCCGAATATTTAGAGCATGATGCACCGTGGGCATGAAGCGATCGCTGCCAGGCTGTTTGAACATTTATTTAGAGTATTTCTATATAATGTAATTATATTATTGATAATGATTTTTAAAAATTCATATGATAAGCCCGCTGAGTTTCTTTCGCCAGCTCTTCTCAAGTCAGTCGCATTTAATTTTCCGAGCTGATGGTAGCTTTGACAATGAAAAAATGTTTTGTATAAAACTTACTTTGAATAAAGATTTTTGATTTTGATTTGATTTTGATTTTAATAACTAATTTAATAACGAATTAATTTATAAAATGTATAGAATTTAAATTTCAAAAACAAGGAATATCTCACTTTGGTGGGGTGGTAGCGTGCAGCTGGAATATTGTACAGATTGCAGCATATTGATAGTCTTCATGTTTCATCTTTGAATGATATATGGTAACTGGATATGTTCTCCCTTCTAAATATATAACAGGGCAGTTGTCATAATACTTTCTAAATGAATCCACATCCATTGTTGCCGACATGACTATAACCTAACAAATATATATTTTTGTAAATCATTTTTAAATTCTTATTTATATTTTAAAAAATAAGTGTATATAAAGGCAGGCACTCACCTTGAGTATATTTTGTTTTTGTTCATTCCTTTCCTTTTGTGCTAATTTGACAATCCCAAAAAGAATATCAGTATTTACAGTACGTTCATGGGCTTCATCTAATACAATTACAGAATATTTCATGAGCAGTCTATCTGCTACAGCTTCCCTCAATAACATACCATCAGTTAAATATTTCACTTTTGTCCTTGGACTAGTTACATCCTCAAACCTAACTGAATACCTACAATGTAATAAATAATGATTTAGTTTTACTACATTGATCATTGAATATAAGTTTATATTTATTAGATTGATAAGCATCTTTGAATATTTTTATATTTACAATTATAAAAGCAAACTCAATTAGTCTGTTATGAGGAAAACCTTAAATTTTAAAATGAAACATACCCAACTACAGATCCAATTTCTGTATTCATTTCTGCTGCAACTCGTAGAGCTAATGTGATTGCAGCAACTCTTCTTGGTTGTGTCACGGCTACACAGCTCTTACCCTCTAATCGGTGCTCATGTATGAGCTGGGGTATTTGTGTAGTCTTCCCACTTCCAGTTTCACCGATTAATATCATGGTATCATGTTTCTTTATTTCCTCTATAAGCCTTAAATTTTTAAAATTTTTGCATGTTATAGGCACCTATGGCTTGGAGATTTTAAACATTTATCATATTTTAGACTTGTTTTAGTCAAAACAACATGAACAAAATTAAATGAATAAAAATGTATATGCTTATTTTAAAATACAGCTATAGCAGATACTTTGTAACTTTGTGTTACAGTAATAAAAGAGAATCATTAGAATACCTTCCTCGCACCAAATAAACAGGTAATGTTTTTCTAGATTCCCTTAAGTCTTCTGTAGTTTCATTCGGCAAATTATTTTCTGATTCAATATTGTTAGGTGGTGGTTGCTCTTTTTCTTTGTGTTTTTTATTGTCAATGCATAATTTTAATCTTTTTGCTTTTAAATCATAAGAATATTTCTGCTCCTTTTCTTTACCTACTGAAGCATATTTTGAATCCATTTTTAAATATATATATATAACTATTTTTTTCTAAGATCCCTCATAGCTTTATAACTTTAATTTCAAAATATCAAAGAACATAATAAATAATTTCAAAATATCAAACAACATAACCTCAAAACTAAACATTCTACATAGAGGATTATAGAGTATAGACAAAAGTTCACAGATATACTACAGACACGGAGTACTTTATATATATTTTTTTAATAAATATTACGTTTGATCGTAATTTCTCATAAATTATGATTAATATTAAAACACACTTTTGGACGATGGATTAGTTGGTGGTCTGTTTTCTTACAAATAAATAAAAATAATGAAAACACTTAGTTGACAATATTTTTTATTTCATATTTACATATTCTTTAAAGTTAAAATGTTCATACTAATTCACTATTATAACTAAGAACTAATATAATTGTATTAAAAAAAAAAGTGTCCATAATTTTAAAACATAATATTTCTTTAAGCTTATATTATCGTGAACAGTCTTGAAATTAATTTTTATTTTAAAAATATTTGTCTGGAAAAATTTTTGACTGAATTGAATCGATTTTTGAACCAGTTACTACACACGTTTAATTCTCTTGACAATATTGAATCATTTTAAATCCACTATGGTGGACGCACCAAAAAATAAGATTTAATATTTCTTTAGAAACTTTCCTCATGATAGGGATATCAAAGAATGCTATAGACAAACACCTAGCGTCGCCGCGTGTGACTTGTGAAACAGAATGATTAATTTTAAGTTTTAATTGAAAAATACCCTATTTAGGGTAGTTATACCTAAAAATTTAATTTCCGAATTAGCTTGCTAAAGAATACAATACAATGGTCGAAAACGTACTTACAAGTGGCATAAGAATCGAAATCTGGTAAAACTGTTAAGAATTATTCGGCATATAGTTGTGCTTAAAAAACACAAAAACTGTCAAGTGGAATACCATACTAGCAGGCTTATCATGAACTCTTATAGCAATATTTCAATAAGCATACTTTCTTAAACATTATTAAGGTAATATTACTGTTATGTTTCAATAAGTAGTTTTGATGACAGACATTAGTCATCCTAAATCATTCATTCTTTTACTATAGGAAAAATTATTAACTCGTACCATGAAGTGCTTAATTGAGATATCAATGTAATAATGGTATTTATGTCAAATTTTGGCATTAAAGAAAGTTACTATTTCATATATTTTGATGATTTTGAATATATTTGAATATTTTAGTGTTATGACGACGCAATTAATCATTAAAGTAAGTAAATAATGTTTGTGGTCACACGACCATTATATCATTTACACTTACCTCTACCAAAAAAAATCCTTTCATTGCATTTCCTAAGATTATTATGATGTGGTTCCCAGATGGCAAGTGCATACGAGTTGTTTGAATTTTTGGAATACTATTACGCAACTAAAGCTTTGAGAAAAGAGAATCGGAAACATTTGCCAGAGCAGTGGAATCCATTTCGCTTGACGACAACGAGTTTGTTAAACGACACCGGTTGACAAAGGAGCTCATTTAATTGAATAATACGATTTTGTTTTTCAATTTACTCACTGCCATAACGTAGTTTTAATTTCCAGTGAGGGAAATTAGTAAATTTTTAAGTATATACAATACTTTGAATATAATCAAAATATAAAAGAGAAAAATTAACTTAACAAAATATCACAATTTATTTTATTAAGTGCTTGTTTAAGAATACAATTGATAACGTGATGTAAAAGAGATGCGGCTTTACGAAATGAAGCTTTCTCTCATTCCCTCCTATTGCACAAATACAAGAAACACACAACCTTTTACGTCACTAAGCAGGAATAAAACAATATTGTTTTATAGAGATCGTGGTACGAATCAAAGTAATATTTTTATATTATTGTAAAAAAAAATAATAGTTTTTAAGAGTTCATGGTAGGCCTGTGTTGTATTTAAAAATCTCTAGCAACGGTTTTAAATATATGAGTTTCATAAGCAAAATACGATATGCAAAGTAAAGTTATTCTTCATCCAATGGGGCAGAAGCCGCATAGTTACGATTTATATAGTTCAAACGATGCATTAGCAGAAATGGATTGGAACAAATAATAAAACTAAAACATAGTAAAACAAATATTTGAAGAAACAAACTTTTATTGAAACATTCCAAGCTAATGTTAAATACATTAACACGCACGTGTTGTCACCGAATATTAGAATATCGATATCCTATCGACTATGCTGGCTAGCGGTATCCCAAAGTTTTATAGGGTTTTGTGTACACCACATCCGCTCGAAATTGTAAAAAACTCAGATGTAACCACAGAGTACTATAAAGTCATAACATTTTTGTCAAATAGCTAATGAGTAATGACAACTCTCTACTCTATAGATAAATAGACATAAGTGATTTAAGATTTTACTCGTGGGCCCTGGACAATTGTCTTGATACCTATAATTTTCTCTCATTTATGAATAAACATACGTTTATTTCATAAGTAGCATTATTTCACACAAAAAAAAATGTGGGGCGACTCCTTACTAATAGTGTTTATATCTATATGTACAGCTTTTTTAGGAGAAGGTTTGTTTTTTCAGCAATAAAGGATTTTTAAAATAAAAATTTATTTTTTAATTACTTTTCGGTACTCTCTTCAAAATTAATCAATAAATTGGACAATAGGAATAATTATGACGCTATCGCTAATCCACTAATAAAAAAAGGTGCTTGTAAAAGATTTTATTGCTAATAATTAATACAATTATATTAATTATTTTTCAGGACTTACATGGATATTAGTATATAGAACTGAAAAATATCAGAAATTAAAGGTCGAAGTAGAACGTCAGAGCAAAAAATGTAAGTTAGCTATATTTTACAGTTAAACATCGATATTTTGCTGTGTTACTCTAAATTGTATTTTTAGTGGAGAAGCGTAAAGAAGCACATGGCGATTCATTAGATAAACAGCACAAAAAGAAAATTGAACGTGAAGAAGAAAGATTAAAAAATAATAATAGAGATCTCTCTTTAGTTAAAATGAAATCAATGTTTGCAATTGGTTTTGCATTTACAGCTTTGCTGAGCATGTTCAATAGCATGTATGTATTTTTCTATAAAAAATATTTCTATACGGAATCTATTTTTAGTATATGTATTAAAGAACAATGTATATCTTTTAGATTCGATGGTAGGGTGGTAGCAAAGTTACCTTTCTATCCAATTTCCTGGATACAAGGTTTGAGCCACCGTAACTTGCCTGGAGATGACTACACAGACTGCTCATTTATTTTTCTGTACATTTTGTGCACAATGAGTATTAGGTAAGATAATTCAGTCACAGCAACCATCATTTTACATGAAAAATAATGCAAATTGCACAGGAAAAAAAATCTGATTGATTCATATTTACAATTTAACACTTAATAATAATTTATGTTTTAGACAAAACATTCAAAAACTACTTGGATTTGCCCCATCTCGTGCAGCATCTCAGCAAGGTGGTGCTCTATTTGCAGCACCTCCTACACAGTTTAAGTAAATAATTTTGGTAATATTTTATAAATGATTTTCAATTAATATTGTTTGAAGAACTTATGAAGTCTGAACCTTACAAAAGTTTTAAACAGATTTTGTTTTATCTCAAATTTTTTGTTTAGTTTATCATTTATTTATTTCCTATTAAATTTAATCTTATGTTACATTTATGTAAAGGGTCGTAGATTCAAGTGTTCTTTAGTTATACATTTGTTTATATTTTTTAATAATATGGGGTTCACCACTATCTACTATTTAAAATGTTTGAAAATATAAATAAATTGATTACTAAGTAGTATAATTTGTTTTTATTATAATTACTTTTATTTTTGTGTAATTACAATGATCATATTAAATGTGCTAAATAAAAATTAAATATGACTATATATATTGACTCTTTATTAATGGTAAAATTAATATACATTAAATTCTATTAATGGCTCATCCATTAATAATCGGTCAAAACCAAATCTTGTGAGATCTATAGCTGTATATTGATTATCAATTATTAACTCTGCTACTGCTCTTCCAATTCCAGGGGAATGATGTACACCTGAAAAAAAATCTTAAATCAAAAGTTAAGATTTCATAAACATATTTTTAGAGTAAGAACAGTAGTGCCATACTATTCTTGAAATGTCTTTTCCTAATTTAAATAAATATAGAATTAAAAATAAACAGTTACAAGGTTATTTAATTGTTTCTCATAGATTGCAGGTTTAAATCCCCGCCCGTATCGGTTTCTTTCTCATTCTAAATTTATTTAAATTTTAAATAATACTTTTTTAAAAACAAAAATCTTTTAGCTTAATATACCTTGTCGTCCAAAGCCAGTAGCAAAAAAAACATTATTATGGTACACATGCGGTCCTAATATACCAGAGTCATCATATGTATTGCAGTCAATTGTCTCGGTTGTTATAACCTTTACCTTAAAAGAGTTAAATATCCTAAATTAAGTTTCACACTCAGTAACCTTCATTTTGATGATGTTAATGCATAATAACATAACATTAACTGTTTTTACCTTTGAATTTTGATACTTTGGATATCTAGTTACTAATGATGCCTGAAAAACATCTCTATCTAATACATTATTGTCTTTTGAAATAGCTGGAACCTGTCCACATATAACATTATTGTCCAATCCATTTCTTCTTAACCATAAGCCACTTGTATCCATTACAAAGGGAGCATTTAGTCCAAATGAAATTTTATTATCTGGTTCTTCTACAGAATACACATGGTAATCTCTAGAAAAGAAAATGAATGATTGGCGATCACGCATTTAGTAAATATTAGAAAAGTACATTAATGAGCAACTGTTGTTACCTTTTTTCAACTGGAACTTCAAATTTTAATAACCCATCGCCACAACCTATTTTGGCTAATTTAGCAACATCACTTGATTCAAACCCAGCAGCTAAAACACAAACTGCAAATTTTAACTTGTGCTCTTCATTGTCAGCAGTCCTATATGTTAAACAATTCGTTTTTTTAAATGTGCCTGGTGCCACTCCTTCCATTAGGGTATCACGTTGTAATGCCATTTCAAATCCTATAACTTCACCTTGAACGTAAGTTGCACCCAGTTGCTTTGATTTATTTATATAACCATTCAGGAGTGCTTTTGTATTAAAAACACCCTCTGTCTCTATACTTAAGCAACCTGGAATAAAACAATTATAGGTTAAATTACTTGTGTAATCATAATATAAAGAAAAAACTATAATAAAAATACCAAGTTTAATTCCAGATGTGTTAATCCATGGATATTTACAATTTATTTCTTCAACAGACAATAATTTATTAAATACACCACACTCCTTCTGCACTGACACATTGTGTTCTAATTTCTCTGCATACTCTTTGCTAGCTAGTGATAAGTAGCCATGAGGACAAAACTGTATGTCCACTCCCTCATCTAAAAGTTCTTTAACATTTCTAAAAAAATCTGCACTGTATTGAGATAGATAAATATTTTCAGGCAGAGTAAAATGTTGACTTAAAACACCATGTGAGTATAAGTTTTCAGATTTTTTATTCTGCAATCAAATAAAAGACTTTCTAAATAAGGTTAATACCATAAACCCATTCAAATAAGAATATACATCCTTACTGTAAGATCTTTGTCTAAAACAATAACAGACAGGCCGTCGCCTGCTCTAGTTTTTAACCAGTATGCCGAGGACGATCCTATGAAACCTCCACCAATTATTACAACATCTGCATGTTCTACAAGAGCTTCTTGATTTTTAAAGCCAGATTTAATTTCCTTGCTTATGATATCCCAAGTTCTTGTAAGTGGATTCATAAAGTTACGACTATATAAGCTATAACTGCTTTTTATATTGCTAGAAATTATTCTTGAAAACAGTGCCATTATTTTCTTTCATTCAGAATTTTCTTTTATATCCAAATATTCGATCAATATTAAAATACGCCTACAGACACCCGAGTTTTGAGTTTATCTTTATAAATATGCGTACTTAAAACGAAATTTTTAAATGTAGTCTAAAATATTGTTAAAATTTCGCAATTGCTTTTATTTTATTACATCGTGTTATTGAATGTTAAGAAGAACCTAAAACCAATTTGAAATTATCAAATAAGTAATAGATTTAGATTGTCAATAGTCAAAACTTCAATGTCATTAACGATGTGCTGAGATCGGCTTGACTCGAGTCAGACTCGATTCCTGCTGTAGACTCACGTACTCGAGTACCAATAAATTTTGACTCGAGTAAGCCGGACTCGAATCCGATACTCGAGTCAGGAAGAATCGGTTTGTACTCGTTGACTCGATTCTGTTATGCGAATCCTACTAACTCTAGTATTTGAGTTAGGTTGACTCGATCAAACTCGATCATTTTATACTTAAACAATGAAGTAACACACTATTATACTAGTTTGAACCTGAAACTTTTTTAAATCTTTATTTTGTATCAGTAAGCTGTTACTGTAACTTTTTATTATTTTTATTTATTTCTATCATTTTTATCATATTTATTTATATGTACCAAAATGGCACCGGAAAAATCCTCGGGTATATGGAAGTGTTTTGAGATATTATGCAACCAACGCCGTAATAGATTAAAATCCAAGAAGGTTGAACAAATACTTTTTTTGAATAGTTATTTCAAATATTTTTTTATCAATATTCTGTTTTGACCGATAGCTAGTTCACCTTTAATTATTTAAAATGTTTGTACCGTAGCTTTAGGTACCTTAGTAGATAGATACCTTCCTAAATTTTTTAATATATAATGCTGGTTTGATTTAAATTATAGCTGAAGAGGTCTATCAAGAATAAAGTGTTCGTATGAGCATTTTTAAAGCTGTGTCCCAAAGACTCATTATAAATATCTCATGTCTAAATCGTGACGTAACCTTAAATTTAAGAGACTTTTAAAAACAGTTTTAAGTACGCCTAAATTTCAATGTGTGAGTCTTGATTCCAATCCTTACTCCAGGCCTATTTGATTCTTATAAACTTTATGTTTGCACTAAATTAATAATTTGATTATTTTTCGATAAGTATAATATTTCGATAATGTTATTGTTTAGTACACAAATAATATGCTTTAATTAGCCAACGTTTTTACACAACATTTATTGACACAGATTGACAGAGTTAACCAAGTGACAGTTGACATTAGGTTAATGGAACATAAAGTTTGAATTTGAAAATACTAAGGTTTTACATCAATACTTCCTCTAAAACATTAGATATTTCAATTCATATAAAAGACGTAAACAAATTTGAAAACAATTTAGCTCATTCCCAGAGCAGAACGTAATTCAGCGACTCTCGTGCGTGGCAGCGGCTTTGTCAGGATGTCAGCGAGTTGTTGATTACTTGAAACATGTTGAATGTTCAACCTTCCATCCTGCAGTTCCTTTCGAATAAAATGGTACCTCACTTCAATGTGCTTGGTCCTCTTGTGGAACTCGTGATTCTTTGCCAACTTGATCGCGCTTTGGTTGTCTACATAAAGAACCGGGATGTCGTCGAGCGGAGAAACTTCTGCAAACAGTCGAGCCAACCAAACCGATTCCCTGGCAGCTTCACTGGCAGCGACATACTCAGCCTCAGTTGTAGATAAGGACACACACTCTTGACGCCTGCTGGCCCAAGATATTGGTCCTCCACTGTGCATGAAGACTATCCCACTGACCGACCGACGTGTGTCTGATTGACTAGCATAATCAGCATCACTGTAGGCCTTCAAGTTACTACCTCCGGAACCTGCCTCGTACTTGATGCCAACCGAACTAGACCCTTTAATGTACCTCAGAATCCTCTTGACCAGCAACCAGTGAATTTCTTCCGGATTTTCCAGAAACTGCGACGCGTAACTAACAGCAAACGCGATGTCGGGACGAGTAGCTACAGCTAGGTACATCAAACACCCCACAGCTTCACGATAAGGAGCAGATGTGCCCAAGCCAGTTTTCTCTTCCTCTTGCACGTACTTGTCGATAGGCGTGGAGACTGCGTTCGCTTCTGCCATGTTGAACTTCTGAAGAAGACTTTCCGCATACATCTTCTGACTCAAGCGAATCGAACCATCTTCCCCACGTTCAATGAGCATGTTTAGAAAGCATCCAAGAGGTTCATGGGTGATCTTGAATTCCATCTCCATCTTCTTCAGGAACTCTTGAATAACACTTTCTTTCGTTGCAGCAACCAAGCCATCATCCACGTACAGGACAACAATCAGTTTGTCTTCACCAGAAATATGATAAAAAAGACATGGATCAGCTCCGCTCTGCACAAGACCGAACTTGAGTAGAAAATCCTTGAAACGGTTGTTCCAGCACCTTGGTGATTGTTTCAATCCGTAGAGACTTCTAATCAGCTTGCACACGAATCCGGAACCATCTTCAAAACCTTCAGGTTGATCCATGTAGAGTTCTTCGGTCAAAATACCGTTCAAAAATGCGGTTTTGACATCAAATTGGGCCAACTTCAGATGCTCCTTGGCAGCAATACTCAAAATTGCTCTGATGGTATCGAAACGAGCTACGGGACTGAAAGTTTCGTTATAATCAATACCTTTCCGTTGACTATATCCCTTTGCAACCAGTCGAGCTTTGTAACGACTGATCTTCCCTTCTGCATCTCGTTTAATGCGAAAGACCCAACGATTGGCGACTGTCTTCCTCCCTGCTGGTAACTTCGATAAAATCCAAGTTGAATTTTCTTCCAGCGAAGACATTTCTTCTTTCATCGCAGCTTCCCAGTGCACGTGATCAGCCGACGCCATGGCTTCTTTGTAGTCTCGAGGTTCGTCCAACTCAGCAAGATACATCTCAGTTAATCTTTTAGGTTTCTGAAGAGTTCTTCTATCTCGAAGACACCGTTGAGTGGTCTCTTTTATAGCTTTAGGGGTTTCATCAAACTCTTCAATTCGCGGTTCAGCAGCAACATCTTGATCATTTACTGGCGACACAAGATTCGGGACTCCAGGCACGTTCACAGCTTCAGGTAAGTTCAGGAATCTTGGAGACTCCGGGAGTTCAACGTTGTCTTCGATTTCTTCAGCAGCAACGGGAACACCTTCAACAAGATCCTTTTCTGGAGCCTTTTCAGGAAACAGCGCCAACACTTTAGAAGAGTGCTCCGGACCAAACACTACCTCTCGACTTCGAATCACCTTCCTTGTGTCCTTGATCCACACACGAAAACCATCAATGTCTTCTGAATACCCGACGAAAACTGCTTCGGTACCTTTAGCATCCCACTTCTTCCGATGTTCTTTAGGCACCATCACGTAGCAGACCGTTCCAAAGATATGGAACCTGTTCAGATGAACACTTTTCTCAACGAACAGTTCGTATGGAGTTTTGCCCTCCACAGAGCTTGGACCAGTTCGGTTAAGAACATACACCGCAGCGTTGACAGCTTCAGCCCACAGATACTTCGGTAGATCCTTGCTAACAAGCATGGTTCTTGCAAGATCTTCGATCGTCCTGTTGGACCGTTCAGCACAACCGTTTTGTTGAGGCGTATACGGGTTAGTAACCACCATCTTCGTTCCTTCAGACTTCATAAGATTTTGCATCGCCCCATTAACAAATTCTTTTCCTCCGTCACACTGGAACACCTTTACTGGTCGACCACGTTGATTCTTCACCAGCTGCAACATTTCTTTGACTTTGTCAATCACCTCAGCTTTCTTCTTCAAAAAGTAGACCAGACGAAATCTGGAGTAGTCACACGTGAAACAGACAAAGTATCTTGAACCAGCAATAGACTCCTGTTCCATTGGACCACAGACATCAGCATGGATCACTTCTCCTGGCTCGGAAGACCGCTGTTGACGTGACTTGAACGAATCTCGATGTTGCTTCCCTTCTACACAGGATCCACAAAACACGTCATCAGGTTTGACATCTATTCCGTGTTTCTTCAGTACCTGCACAACATGACGTTTATTCTGATGGCCTAAACGTTCATGCCAAACTTGAAGAGATTCCTTGGACGCCAGGTTAGCTTCAATCACACAGCACGTATCCGGTTCCTTGACTCTGAGCATCATCTTGAACAGCTGACCAGTTCGTACTCCTTGAGCCTTGATAACACCATTGAGCTGAAATCGACATCGATCCTTAGAAGAGGTAAAAGTCATACCTCTATCCAACGCACGTGTAACCGAAAACAGATTTCTTCGAGCATCAGGAACATACAGCACGTTTTCCATATGACAAGGAGTCCAACTTCCATTTACAAAAGCCTCGAAGTTGATAGTTCCTCTTCCCAGGGCACTCATCACCGAGTTGTTTCCGATATGAATTTCAGCTGGAATCGAGAAAGCCTCAAAGAACGAATACCACTCCTTCTTGAATGTCATATGATCTGTCGCACCAGAATCGATGATCCAAACGTCGTTCTTGGTTTCCGCACTGAAGACTTCGCTAACAAATGCTTGACCCTTACTTTCGTACGATGCATTGCTCTTCGACTCAGATTTCTTCTTCTTCTTCTTCTCTGTTGGACAATCTCTTCGGATATGACCGACTCCTTGACAACCGTAGCACTTGAATGTAGGCTTCTTTCCTTTCTGGGTGGACTTAACATCATCTTTGGCCTGTTTACCACCGTGTTGACTTCCACTTGCACCTTTGGATTGAAACTTCAACTTGGTTGCCATCAATGCCGATAAATTGTCCTCCTTTTCTTGCCGAAGCTTTCGTCTGTGCTCATCAGATGTCAAAACATTGATCAGGTTATCCAAAGTCTGTTGATCATCCGATCTGGCCCACCAGGCTTGTCTGAAACTTTCAAAACTATCAGGCAAAGTTTCCAGCAACTTGACCATCAACGCTGACTCATCGGGCTTGACTTTCAACTGCTGCATACGAAGAATCAATCCTTCAAACTTAGCTATATGGCTTACCATATCGTCTGCTAAATTCATGTCGAAACTGAAAAACTCAGTTTGCACTGAATGAACAGCTTGCTTGGTTTGTTGTTCATAAATACCGTGCAGTTTGGTCCACATCTGATGAGCGGTTTCACAGGCGACGATGAGGGTCATCACACTCGTATCAATTGTCTTGATAATAATTTGACAAGCTGCGCGATCTGCCTTATCCCAAATTTTCATCGCTGCTGTGTGAGCCGCAATTTGACCCGCCGTAGCATCAGCCACGAGCACCGGTTTAACTAACTCACCGATACTCACTTCATAGGCCCCATCAGTTGCACGCAATAAATTACGTACCATGAATTTCCAAATATTCCAGTTCTCCGAACCCTTCAACTTCTCAATACCTTGAAATTCCATGATTGTCAGTCACCAAAATTCCAGCAACTATCACCACCAGGTTACTTGACGAAATTGTTCCGGAAAACACTATTTGATTCTCTCAGTCTTCGTTGAAAACGTTGGTCCAATCAAATCGAACCACGCTCTGCTACCATGTTATTGTTTAGTACACAAATAATATGCTTTAATTAGCCAACGTTTTTACACAACATTTATTGACACAGATTGACAGAGTTAACCAAGTGACAGTTGACATTAGGTTAATGGAACATAAAGTTTGAATTTGAAAATACTAAGGTTTTACATCAATAGATAACTTATAAAGTTTGTAAAAAAATAAAAGAACAAATATCTAAAGTTAGTAAATAACTTTAGAAAATTCTTTCTTTTTGATGTATAATAAAACAAATAGAACTTGATCTCATGTTTGGTTCCTAGATATGTTTTGTTTGGTTTTTTATAATTTTTCAAAATATTTTTATAATAAATGTCTGATTTATTATCGTTGTCATTATGTTAAGACTTTTACTCATTTTAAAATCGGTAACCGACCGGAGTTCAGGCTGGACTTAAATTTTCAGACTAGAGTTCTAGACTTGAATTTCTAGACTCGAGTCAATACTCGAGTTTTTAACTTGAATCGCGGAATCGAGTCAGGATTCGAATACTGTAAAAGCTGACTCGAATCGACTCGATCCACCAAAATAGTTACTCGGCACATAACTAAATGTCATCCAATACGAAAATGTCAGTTAGAAAGCTGAATATACAATAATTCACAGTGAATAAGTCTTTTTCGTCATTCACATTCATTCACATAAGCATAATTCGATATGTTTTTGCTTTCAGTGAATTTTACTCCTGGCATCAACCTAACAGAAACGAACCACGTTAGCAATGTGGAATACAATGGCAAATAAAAAGAAAAAATATGTAATTAATTTCAAGCTGATAGTTCGTCATTAAAGCCCACAATGATAAATACTGTCATAAAACAACAAAGTAATTTTTTTAGACAATAGTATTTTATTTTTCAAGTGTTATTTGTGAATATTTGGAAATGAATCTTTTTTTTCACATTTCATAGACACAAGTTTCGGATGCGGATACATAATACCGACTTAGCGCAGAGAAATGGAAGCAACGTACACCCCTAGAATGAGTGTACAAGCCACAAGCCACAAACCATTGTAATTGTAATTAATAATTATAATATAATACTGCCTTGAAATCAGAAATTATAGACACAGAAACCATTATTACGTTGGCATCTCTGTAGATTATTACTCTCTGCTTGATCCGGTTTACAATTAAGTCATTCACTGTCATTCATTCTGAATGTAACTTTTGGATCTGGTTCCGTTCCTGAATCCAATTTCACAATTCACAATTCTACTTTTCGCTAGCTAGCCTGTAGCCGTGTGCTTGGATCAGCGACTGTTGCGGAAATATATTTTAGAAAATAGAGATTTTTCTCTCCTTATCTAGGAATCTTTACTGTGTACATATATTTGTTAACAAATATATTGTTGATTGTTTAATAAAATTTCAAATATTGTCGTAAATATTTATTGACAATATATTTATATATTGCGGAATGGTTAGAATATAACATCTAAATTACTACGGCTTTCATGTGTAATAATAATTACTAGTGTAAGAACTTATCAACTGAACTCTATTAACTTGTGCATTAAGCTTTGTGTAATTTATTTTATACCACGATAATGGTATCGGAATTAAGCCGCCATTTTGTTATGCAAGTTAGGCGTGGCACATAATCGTGCAACGTCGTCCAGATATACTTTATAATATTGCGCAGTAATTAAGCATGGTAAGTTTTCATAGTTATTTACCTTAAAATCTGTCTCAAAATTTCTTACATTATTTATTACTTTTAAACCACACTACATTTTATGATAATGCTACCGTATATATATAATATAATTTAATTTGAAGACTTGTACTGTACTATATACTGTATATGCCGAGTACAATTATAAATATAAATATCTACTATTAACTTCTGCATCTCTATTAGTCCCGTGTCATACAATTCAATACATGATCCTAAAACCTTTTATCTCATATTCCTATCGATAAACTAAATTGATTAAAATTAATAAAAGCTATTAACAATCATATATAAATTGTCTAGAAAGTTAAATAATTATTCGTTGCGAAGTATATGCAGCATTGACACCATTTTGTCGAAATGACGTCACCAGTTTTTCCTAGCTCTTTGTTACACTTGAAAATATTATACTCCAAGAAAATAACACCAGAAATGAAAATAAGTAGCGTTTTCTTTTTTCATCTTTTAATGCACGTTTCTGCCCCGAAATAAGATAATGAATATGTGAATACTAAACGGACTTTGACCTTTCAAATGATATGGCGTTGTTTCAGTATAGGATGTATATGGATGAATATATATAGGATGACGTATATATATGGGATGTTTGATTATAGGACGCATGTCTGTTTGTTGACTTACTTTGCCAGTAGTTGGAATTGTCTATAAGTACCTCTTATTATATTCACCATTATAAACACGTAAAATACAATGCTAATTTCAGCTATGGCAATGCAGTCATTTTTGTCTATTAGTATATGGTAACTTATATATCACAATTTTTTGTTTCAGCCCCGCATTGACCCTATACAACTGTTGAATTGTCTCAGTGTACTTCTGTCACCAGATGGAGGCATTAAAAGCAGAGATGAAGTTCAAAGATTAGCCAAGTAATTATTTTTACTATTTTTTTGTAGTACTTTTTTAGAATTTGTAAAAGTACCTAACATATAATATTTTTTTTTTATGTTAACCCAATTGTATCAATAAATACCTAATTATTTCCATTTTATTTCTTTTCAGACTAATGACTAAGTTTTCAAAGAAGCTTGTTTCTAAGTGTATATATATTCAAATTCTTAAGTGTACTGAAACAGATTTGTTAGGTTTGTTCATGGGATCTGAAGGTTGGAGATTAGTACACATGTGGCTTACAGAGAGTATAGTAGCCAAAAATTGGCCACTAGTAAGAGAATTACTAGAATTACTTCTATTATGCCCAGTAGATATAGAAAGACTTAAAACAAATAATTGTCCTAAATTAGTAAAGGAGCTTTCAAAGGATGGAAATCACTGTGGTAAGTTATATTATTTTAAAAGTAGTTGTGTAAGTTTTTTGAAGTGACTTCATTTAGGATTTTAAGTTTAGCTTCCACTACATGGTATTAACATATGATAATATATAGAATAACCATATATTTACTTCTATGTACCACAAATATTTATAATAATTTTAAAAGAGTAGTTTTTTTTTATATTAGCAATGAATTTCTTTTATGAATACAATATTGTTATTTCATTTTAGCTATCAGAGCATTGGCATCAAAACTGGTTGAACAATGGCTCAAAACAGTAAAAGGGGGGGAACAAGTAGTACCTGTACATATTTCTGAAATTCAACAAATAATAGATGATGCCCAATTGGAAATCAAGCTGTCAGATCTTAAAAATGAAACTTCAGATAATGAAAATGATAAAGATAGTCAACACCTAGATACCTCTGTCTTAGAAAATGGAGTCAAAGATGAGAAAAATGATAGTGATGATTTAGAAACTGCCTGCAGCAGTGAGTCCATCATTAAAGATGAACAAAGTAGGGAAACTGATGTCTTGCCTGTTTTAAAAATAACTATGAAAAATGGAAAACAAATATTATCACAAGTTGAAGATGATAGTAAGTCCTGTGAAGATTTTAATGATAAGGATAAAGAAAAACAAAAAAATAAAAGTAAAGATAAAGACAAAAATGAAAAAAGCAGTAATAGTAATTCATCAAAATCATCAAAACATTCAAGTAGATCTTCATCTAGTGACAAACGAAATAGTCATAAAGAAAGTTCTAGTAAACATAGTACTAAAGAAAAATCACGGGAAAAAGAACGACATTCTTCCCATAGCTCTAAATATAGATCAAGTAGTAGCAGTTCTAGCAGCAGTAGACGATCAAGTTCTTCTAGTAGCCGATCTAAAGATGATAAAAATTCTAACAAAGATAAAGAAAAAAGCAAAGAAAAAGATGGCAAACCAAGTTCGGAAAAGTCTGATGAAAAGTTGCAAACTGCTATCAGCAAATTAGGAAAAATACCGAAATTAAGTGACACTAAAAAAGAAAAAATGTCAATATCTATTGAAGTAAGAAAACCTGATGAACCCAAACCCAAAACGGTTAAAACATTTCATTCCAAATTTAGGAAACACGGTTTAGAAGAGGAAATGAAACCTCCACCTTCAAGGGCCACTTTGCTCAACAACAAAAAGCCACCACCTGCATTGCCCCCTACAGTCTCTATACCCAAAAGACCATCACCTGTTCACAATGAAACTCCACCAGAAAAGAAGCCAAAACCAACCGTAGAATTAGAAAAACCTGGATCTATAAAACTTATCCCACCTAAACCGAAACGTAAGTGTTGTTTAATGTATTTATCACCAAACGTTATGCTAACATATTTTATGTTTACAGGAAATAATGGCTGTGAAGATATGCCGTTAGTAGTTTTGCAACATATTTACAAATATATAGGTTGCAATTTCAAGTGTGGTAAGTCTAAAATGCATAACTTGACGGGTCTCGTAATATCTGTTTTAAAGTTACATGTAAAGTATTTATTGCAAATAAAGGTTCAATTGAATAAATATCTTTTGATGAAAATTAACCTAAATCTGTTCGAAGTGTATATTAAGAGGTGGACGAACCAGCGGTTCAAGGGACGCCTGAGGACTCAACGGGGGCCGGTGGGAACATTGCAGCTCCTGTTACAAACCCACCAATCCTTGCGAGGGATCAAAGTAACATAACGAAAAAATAAAAAACTTGTACAGACAATTGGTAACATTTTATCTGAAAGTATTAAGATGATAATAAAACAGTGTCTTAATGCCACGTAAAACTATAAATTATTAGATACGAAAGACTCCGAAAAACGGTGTTCTTGACACTGACATATAAAATAATATTTTAAGTTTTGAAGATATATCAAGACCACCACTTCTAAAGATGTTACCGGTACTTCCACTGATACATGTGTCATATGAATCAAATATAATTCAATTTAAAACGTTACATTAGTGTGTAATATGAATACCATGATATTTAAACGATTGCTGAACATATTCATTCACACTATAACAAGTTAGATTTTTTTAAATCAACAAACCGGAATGTGTTCCATAAACAAATAGGAACAAACACGCGCTATATAGAAATTACAACAATTATTATAGGGAATTAGGTGCAATAAGTATTTTTAGGCCCTACAAAAACTTTTTGAAAGTAATTCTTAAGCTTGAAACTGAATTGTTATTTTTTGCATTATCCTGTCACACAGTTTTTCTTATGTATAATCAAAGTTGCTATAGAAGAGTAGGTACAGTAAACTCGTTATACAGTTACGTGTGACGGGAAGTTTCTATTTATAATACATATTATAAAGCCCCCTTGCGCTCGAATCGCGAATTATTGAACACAATTTTCAATCATTTTGAGTACTGTGCTTTCAAATTATTCAAAATTAATTTTTATCAAAATTGTTACTCAAAATAATTGAAAATTTACCGCGAAATATATGATAATTTATAAGTAAATACCGCAAAGTAAGTTACATCAAACTACACTTGATATTTACATAAAACGTGTAATTTTAGAGTATAGAAGTATATAGGTAAAATATAGTAAATTAGCCAACATAATTATTGGTAAGTAATCCGTACACCATTGCTCTAGCTCGGTTAAGTTGAACAGATAGCTTAATTTGTTTTCTGTAGTACGCAAAATGATTATAAATTCTATATTGTTCATAATAAACTATTGACATACACGCTGTCTCGTAAGGAATTATTAGTAACAAGAAAAATTCGGATCGGTTGCAAAAGCACATGTGAGTTCGCAATAGATATTTTTATTATTAGAATGGTATTTACGGTACGCTCTCGTTTAGCGTGTTATGGATCTTTATGAGTTGTTATATTTCACCTGAAACTCACCTTTCAACTCTGTTGGACTGTTCGTTCTGTGTACGTACTTGTTTACAAATTAATGACGTTTACGATACACCTACTCGCTTTACGTATGAGGCAGAAGAAGGTACTATCCTTTTATTAGTTAAGATTTATAAAAGAATTAGAACCTTTGGTTTTTTTCTGTTAAAATAGTTATGGATCTTAATTGATTACATAATAAAACAACTAAAATGCATTAGTAATATTATAGCATGATTTTGCTGTATTAAAAGTTTTATTTTTATCTCTTTTTAAATTTTGCTCTTTGTTTCGGCATCAACTATGGTATGTCTGATAATAAGCATAAAATGCTTCATTTTCATAAAAATACGTGTTACGATTTTTTTAACTAAGCAGCCAATAAATGATAATACAATTTAGTTTCGTTTACACTATCGGGATTTAAAAAACTTAAAGCCTAGTTCGAAGGAAAGGATTAAATATATTATTCTTAATTTGAACTAACAATATAACAGTAAAGAATTATCTTATTTTTAAATCATAACTGAAGTTCTTACAAACGACAAAATATAAGTCTACGTTCAGTCTTGACTTGAACTAGTACTCGTAAACTTTACTTCCTTACTACTAACTTGAACCTTAAAATTTAGTTTTGGCCTAAATTACTATCAGTTTGTTTTGCAACATTCTTAGGTAATCAAAATGTGAAAAGATAAAAATCTATGTGCATACAAATTAAAAATTGCTGTACACAGTTCAAATTACCACAAATATTCGTCCTACGTTTCGTTATCTTTACAAACTTTCATTCTGATCTACGTTTCCTTAAATAGGAAGAAGGTAGTCGTCCATGAACTGTTAAAACTCATTACAAAATAACAGCGTATGTAATTAGTATATATAAACAATGCTTTGCAATTAAATTACTCGTGTCCACTATCCTATTTCCTCGATTACATGCTTTTTATATTTAGATTTTTATTCCCAATATTATTATTAATATGTAGCTTGTGTATATAGTATTATTTGAAAATAATTAATCTACGGACGTCCTAAAAATACGCCTCGTGTTGAAAAGGCATCAGTGATTTTCTAGAGTAGTTGAGTACTTGGTAATTTTGTGTGCTTGGCGTTAAAACAATCTGCTATTTGTTAAGTTGCCAACCCACAGCGGAATGGCTTGGCTGACTTACCACTATTATTGTACTTCAGAACTTTCAAAATCAATGGTTGTGCACATAACATTAACATTGTACATTAACGCTATTAATATTTTGACTGATTAAAGTTACATGATTTTATTTTAAATACTTGTAGTAATAACCGATCTAGGTCTTGATTTCGTTGATTTTCAGTTTAAAAATATATTGATGTAAAAACGTTTTCAAAAGTTTTCTTCTATTTGTATTCCTATAATTTACCAATGAAGAACCAGTGATCATAGATTCCTATGAATATCGTATTCTATTGGAAATTAATAAGAAAATAACATTATTTATATTTAATAGAACATTTCATAGAGACACTCATTTTATTCTAGTAGACGTCTAATTTAATTTCATTGTCGTATATTTCAAATATTCTGAGACATGTGTTACAGTAAACCGTTGAGTTGTTTTCAAAATAAGGGAAACTAAACTCAAAAAAACTTTGTCGTCTTGCTTGAAATCTTTGCTTAAATAGAAATAATTGATCCGATTATTTTTTATAACATTTTCAAAATATTATGTCAGAGTATATTTAAGTGTATCCTCGTAACGAGTATATTTATTTTATACGTTATAAATTGAACTTAAAAACTAAGGTAGAAACTGGTTCTACTATGATTATGATCTCAAAAGACAGCCCACAGTTATGCATTTTAGACTTAATTTATTTTACTTCATAATTAGTACTTATAAGTAATATATGTTTAACAAATTCCTTTCTTTTTATTACAGCAATGGTACTTCAAGAAAGTGATATGTTTATGGACGCCTTGAACGCCTCGGCGACTAACAAGAAGGAACCGAAGAAGAGAAAACGACGTACAAGTGGATCAAAGGATGGAAATTCCCAAAACGACGGGTCACCACCTCACACTCCAACAGGGTTAACAAGTCCCAACGGCGACAATAAATCTGTCCCTCCAAGATTTTATCAAGACACGCTTGATGAAGAAGATAATAAAGATAAAGTTACGGACAAAACTTTAGATGAAAGTGAAAATACACCAAAATCAATATCGAAACAAAAAAGTTTAGAGGAAAATGTGGAAACAGAACCACATACATTAACAATAAACGGAATAAAAGGAGTTCTTTGTTATCATAAACGAAAAGGCCCCAAGAAGAGTATTCGCTGGAAACCGGATTCCGAACTGGAAGAAATACAGTACTTTGAACTTGATGAGACTGAAAGAGTCAATGTGACTAAAACTTTTACTGACATGAAACATTTAGAAAGAATAAATGAAAGAGATGCTTTCCAAAAAGCCAGGAATCTTAGTAATGATGATATTATGGAAGAAAGAACTAGTTGGAGGCCCTTAATGCCGCTTGAGGTAGATGGTCAAATTCAGATAGAATATGGTAAAAATAGTAAAGAAAAAGATATACAAGCCATACGTCAAAAGGGCACACTTCAACCTCTATATTTCCATAAAGCTATGATTCCTGACTCTCCACATGAGCCAGACATCGAAACACACACATATGCTGAACCTACAGTTATACCGCTAGAAGACGTTACAGGAAACCAAGATAATATTAGTGATTTTAGAAATATGCCTTGGCCAGAACCTAAGGGTAACGCACCCCCGGCCGGTAATAGTAGTTTAACTGTACCATCAATGTTTCCGCCGAATATGTCTCAATTTCCAAATAATTATCCCACACCACAGTTTCCAGGAGGCCCTCCAGGTTTTCAAGGTCCTCCTTTGATGCCAGGTGATTGGCAAAATGGCGTACCTACATTAATGCCTAATGGCATACCCGGTCCGATTGGAACCAATGTTATGGGTCCGGGCATGCCGCCGGGATCTATGCCCCCCGGTAATGTGCCACCTGGACTTATGGTCCCACCGGATAATATGATGTTGGGTCCGGAAATGTTCGGTGGTCCGAATCACATGTTCCCCGTTCCACCTGACGCTTATAACATGCAGCAAAGTATGTTTCCTGCTGATTTCAATATGACAGGTCCTCCTGGCCCAGATTTTTCTGGCGGTCCTGGTAACTTCAGAGGAGCAATGCGGGGTCGTGGCGCAGGTGGTGGTCACTGGAGAGGTAAAGCTGCAGGTGGTTGGGAAGGACCTCCAAGAGGAAGAGGCGGTCGTGGTGGAGTTCGCAAAACGATGTGCATTTATTTTCAAAGAAAAGGTTCATGCCGTCAAGGTGACAATTGTACTTTTTTGCATCCTGGGGTTAATTGTCCCTTTTAAACTTCGTTAACTTGAAACGTCGTTACATCGTTATTTTAAAGTTTGTCGCTTTAAAAATTATTACCTGGTTATAAGAGAACATTTTATTAATAAGGCCTGATAAGACTGTGTAATGTACATAATTATATTTTTGTAAATACTGTAAAGTTGTTGTAAGTCTATAAAAAGATACTAAAAATAAACTAGATACACTTATATCCTGTTGTCTTAGTAGCCTTTGTATAAGTATTGAAAGTTTCTCTGCTGACTTGACTCAGAAAGCACAGTAGATAGTGGAAAATAATAGTAGTAATATCTGAAATGGGAACCGTGACTGCGGATTTTACTTTTCCTTGCTGTTTCATTATATTTTAGTAGTATTGAAGTAATTAATTAATTAATATCTACATGCCATTGAACACTACAAGTTCTCTAAAATAATGCCCTAGTTAATTCAAATACTGAATGGTATTTGGTTTGCGTTTCAGATTAGTCTAACTTTCTGTAATTTAATACATGGTAATAGCCAACTTCTAAAATCGAATTATCGTACCCCTATTTTAAAAGACAATATTGATG
This sequence comes from Dircenna loreta, assembly GCA_963555665.1. Lineage (NCBI taxonomy): Eukaryota > Metazoa > Arthropoda > Insecta > Lepidoptera > Nymphalidae > Dircenna > Dircenna loreta. Next base: position 5,670,089 of record OY743094.1, read on the forward strand.
TGTAACAATAATTTTTCACAACACACTAATTGTGATTTTGAAACTTCTCTAGAAAATTAAACTAGCGCCATCTATCAATCAAATAATGTTAAAATACCGTAGGTTAGATTCGTTTATAACTGTACCATAGAGCCACCCATAATCTAATTTCATATTACAATGATTATAGCATACACTTTAAAAAATGTAGCAACAAATATTATTTTTATATATTATGGACACATATCTTATATATGACGAACGACTTCAAAATACGCAAATATTAATAAAAAGGAAACGCATAAGGGCAACATCCAACAACAACTATATCAATCATTTATTGCTTTACCAACAACCGATAAAACAATAAATTATTTATATCGAGTATGTTATTTTAATTACACAAATCTTAATAAATTTTAATGAGTTGTATGTATGAATCTCATTGGAAGGTCTTGCTTCCAATAATATTAGGTGATTCCCTATAGCGACATCTATGGAGCTTTATTAAAGTATTATTTTAGTAGTTATTTTTTATCAATAAGCTTAAATTCTATCAATCGATACAGGCTTGAAATACCTCTGAATCGAATTTAGTTGTTATGAAAAAACTAGGACCTTCAAACTTATTTATTTTTATTAATATCATCAATAAACTCCTTTATCATCGTTATTTCATACATTCACTTTAGGATACGTTGTAAACATTTCTTATCTTTCTTATTTATTTTCAGTGAGAGTAAAACATTATCTTCAGATCTCGATGGTACATTTTCTCTACATTTGTGCCAAAAAATTACAATATATTACATTTAACTTATTGGCTGATTAAACTTTTAATTGTATGAAATTGTATTGTATTGAAAAAGGCTCTAATGATGGGAATAAAATTATTCTAATGAACTTTGTAATTGTGAAATTTGTGGAATTTTATACAAAAATTTGTTTATTATAAAAAAATAATAAGAATGGTTGATTGATTATTATTACAATAAATATTCATTTTAATCTAAAAAACATCAAGCAATGGTGCAGTTCTGACTTTGAAAAAATAAATAATATTTTGTGACTCCATTATGAATAACATATAATAACAAATATTGAATCACCTGTTGATAGTACAAACTTTAAGTCTGTGGTACGTAATAATGTGATCTTTATAGTACTCTGTGGTCCAAACTCTTATCTTTATAGTACTCTGTGCTCCCATCCCCGCTACCTGTATTGTTAGAAATTAAAATGACTCAAAATATTAATACTTAAAATTATTTAGTGTTCAGCATACACATAATAATAAAATATTTTGTTGGTGGTAAAATTGTTTAGAATGGAGCAAAGTTAACAGATTCGGTTTGTTTATTAGAAATTATATAAAAGAAATGAGATAGATTAGAAAACGATGAAGTTATTTGAAGCTATTTTGTGAAGGATTATGCAACGTTGGTTTTTCCTCAAAGATAATAAACAACCAAAAATAAAATTATCAAAAAAAATGTCGGATAAACAAATGCCTCAAGAATCTGAAATTGAATCACAAGAATGGGTGTTTACTGTGTCTGTATCAAATATTGCACCCAGAGAAAAAGTCTTTATTACTGGAAACATTACAGAACTCGGTGAATGGGACTACAAGAAAGCTGTCCTTCTTGAAAATGTAGAAAATTCAGATTTGTGGAATAAAACTATAGTTATACCAAACACATGTGATGTTTTCTATCGCTATGCTATATGTCTGGTCAATAACGAAACTAACGATATCATAATTCGTCGCTGGGAGACACATATACATCCAAGAGTTATTAAAGAAACTATGCTTCATCCTGTTACTGATATCTTTGGAGATAGCGGCGGAAAGTACAAGGTCAATAGAGGGTGGCTCACTTCCCAAACACTGGTTCAATTTAAATTTATGCAGAACCCTTTAAAGTTAAAAAGTCGTCTTATAGGGCGACTTCTAAATATTAAAGTAACACCAGTAAAATTGTCTTTTGGAGCTGAACCCCAAATTGAGGACTCTTCCTTAAGCACCGACACAATGGATGCAGAAGTCGCATGTGGTGTCTATGTTGAAGTAGCGACTCTTGACAATGATCCATTGGTTTGTCATTTGCAACCTCAACAGCAATTTGGTCGGGAGTACAAACCTAATGATGTATTACTAATAAACCTATTTGCTCCCAATCCTAAAGGCCTTGCATATCTTATAGATTTTTATTCATACAGTACTCGAGCTGCAATAGAAGATGCTCCTTGTCACGTTGGATACACATATGTCTTGCCTAATATGTTTAAGCCTTCTGAAGGATCATTAGAGTTGCCAGTTACTTGTAATGTAAAACATCGACCATTAGGAACTATCAACTTTGAATATCTCATAATTGCCCCTATGGAAGATAGTTTATGTAATCTAGAAGTATCATATTCAAAACATTGGGATCCTGCATGGACTGGACTGGAAGTTGGCCATAGAGGTTTAGGTGCCAGTTTCAAAACTAAAGAGTGAGTTAATATACTTTTATACCTTAAAAAATGTTTAAATTTGAAAAAATTATTTTTGAGGATCTCAAAGTGATCCATGCTTAGTTTAATGAAAAGTCATTCATCAGTTAATGAACTGTGGCTGTAGTTTTAGGGCAGGTGGTGAGCCCAATAGTTTGCTCCAAAACATTTAAATTTCAGGGGAAATGCCATTCGTGAAAATACAATAGCTTCCCTTAAAAAAGCAGCTGCCAGTGGGGCAGATATGCTGGAATTTGATGTGCAGCTCAGTAAAGATATGATACCTGTTATTTATCATGACTTTCATGTGTGTATTTCTATGAAAAGAAAAAAGGAAGTTGATTTCACTGAGATGCTAGAGTTGCCGGTAAAAGACTTAACCTTGGAGCATCTACAGAAATTGAAGGTATTCTGATGCCAAGCTATCATGTCAAAAAATTGATACGGAATTTATAATGTTACGAAACAATTCATTTATAAGTTTGATGTTAAGAATTATAAATGAAAACTTCTTTATTTTTTATTTATTTGTTGTAATTTAAAATATAATTAAAACAATACAGTTTTGTTTGAAATAAGCATTGCATAAAGTGGTTGCAAATGAATGAAACATATTTTGCGGTTATCAGACTACTATATGATGATGGGGATAGATTACAATTTTAACTCTGAATCTTCCATATCTTTGCAGTTTTAAACAATAAATTAAGACTACAATTAGCCATGCTGATTAAGTTCTTCACACAGCAATTTTTCTATCAACATCTTTACAGGTATATCATTTAGTAGAGGGCCGCAAACATGAAATTTTATTTTTTGATGATGATTTAGAGGAACATCAACCATTTCCTACTCTTGAAGAAGCTCTTAAGAGTCTAGATGAAAATGTTGGATTCAATATTGAACTTAAATGGACAATGGAACTGGATGACGGCACATTTGAGCTTAACAATCCTTTTGATATGAACACCTATGTTGACAAGGTTATTATTAAATATACAAGCAGATATTACTCAGTTTGCATGTTACATTAATTTGACTATAAAAATTAAAATACTCTGTTGTATTGATGTTTAATTAATTAGAAGAAAGTGTTCCAATTCTTAACTATAACTTATAAGTAGTTAAGAATTGAGATATATATTATAAATTTGTTGAAAATTAGTTAAGAAATGAAAAAAAAATCTTGATCATTATTTTTGTTTACATTTTGTTTAACTTACATAAAATTATATTTTTTTAGGTCTTAGAAGTAGTTTTAAAACATGCCGGACAAAGACGCATTGCATTCTCCTGTTTTAATCCTGATATCTGTACCATGGTCCAGAACAAGCAGAACAAGTATCCTGTTATGTTCCTCACTGTGGTAAGTATCTATATTCCCTTCTAAATAATGATGTTTCATCATTTATAAAAATAGGCGTTAATCAAGGGTCAATTCTTGGTCCGTTTTTATTTTTAACTTATATTAACGATTTTCCATATTTATTTTGTTCACCGATGTTACATAACTTATTTTTCAAGTGGAAAGAAAAGACACAGATGCTTACAAATCACCAATAACCTAAATCTTCTTTCCTATTAGTTTGCTTCAAATATCCTTATTTGATTGCTTAATAATATATTATTAAAATTTGACATTCAAAAATAATACTAATTTAAAAATGACTTTAAAATAATGCGGTGTGGATGATAGAGGGTGACGTTGCGGGGAGGGGGAGGAGGGGACTACATCGATACTTGTACTTGTGTTTTAAAGTCCTCGTGGACGAAGTCGCGGGCAAAGTCATTATTTTTCTCTTTTAAAAATTGTTTCTTACAAACTAGTATACCAGTATCTAACTACTTAATCACAATTCATAGGTATTCAATAACGTTAGCTAAGTTAGCCATGTTGGATGGTAACTGAAGGCCTGGCGCATCTATAGTCTATAGTCTACATAACGAATCATAATACTCGCAGGGTGTGTCGGAGAGATACCAGCCGTACCGTGACCCGCGCTGTCTGTCGATCCCGGCCGCCGTACAGAACGCGATCAGCTCGGACATCCTGGGCATCGCGGTGCACACGGAGGACCTACTCAGAGACCCCACACAGGTGAGCCACCGCATAGCCACTTCACTCATCAAAGTAGTTATTGAAAAACGAATACAAACACTGATAATATGATTGATTACTCTTTAAAATAAGACAATACTGAAAGCATACAACTCATATCAGGTAACTTCTAGCCGTTTTTGATACGGTTTACACGAATTTACTCTTCTTATTATTACTTTGATGTGTAAGGCAGTTGCACATTAAATATCTTAAATTTATATTTTTTAAATACCTAATTGCTTAGCATGTTTGTATTGTTAGAGATAATTCTTCACTCGTTCGTATAAAAGTTTTGGCTTCAGGTCGATGAACTGGAGCATATCGTGATCATTGTGGTACAGTGCGTCATAAAGAAAAAATACAGTTACTTAGTTCAATGGACTTTGCACACATGTTTATCTCTTATCGGCATGTAATGAATATTTTTTAATATTCATGAATTACGATAATAACACATGTGGTGGGAGGAATGTTATTATTCAGAAACCTCATTTTAATATAAACACTACGTCATATACAAGTGTCGGTACACACGGCCATTATTATAAAAGATTACTCAAGTACTCAGCTAATTGTTATTCAGTCAAGGTTTATCCAAGGTTGAGTCTTTATTAGATGTTTTAAGAATCTCATATCAGCGATAACGCGGAAAAAAATATTAATATTTTCGCCATGTTTGTGTAGCTGATCTGGCGCCCTTAGTCATAAATAATATATAGTGTCGGTATTTTGTCGCATGGCGCCATCTACGGCGTACGGAATAAGTCTCTCCGCAGACTATTTTTTTTTCCACCATAACAGTTCTTTCGAAAGAGTTTTTTGTATTACTTGGAATGTTACGTTATAAATAAGTTATTTTTATTTCTTTAATAGGTAGGAGTTCTTCTTACTAGTAAGTTAAAGTTTGAATTAATTTGATTAGTAGAAAGTATATTATCTTATATTTTTAACACTTCTACTTGGAAAGTTAAGTCTAACTAAATACGTATTTTTTTTGAAGCCCTTACATATATGTACTTTACACATCAACTCTTAAGTTAAAGAAAAAATGTATGTGATAACTTTGTTTGACGATTCACGACTCACAGCTGCAGGCTTCCTGCTCATTGAAATAAATAAACAATCCTCAATATCTAGATGGATCTACCTACTAGAGGCAGAGAGATAAGCAGTCTGTCCCTCCTGGCAACTCACGACTACGATAAACAACAATATAATATAATATACCGGAAATAAATAATTAATAAATTTAATAATTACTATGAAAACAAGCTTTAATAAAATTGATGAATTTCACGAAGGTAAAAGTTTTTATTTTGAAATTACAGGTTAAGTTAGCCACCGATGCCGGTCTGGTGATATTTTGTTGGGGCGACGACAACAACGACAAGAACACCATCAAGAAGCTCAAGGAGCTGGGGCTGCACGCCGTCATATACGACAAGCTGGACCAGTACACCACCAAGGAAGTCAAGGTACTCCATTTAAACTGCCTTCATGTATTGTTCGTGTTTTTGTTACATTGCAATATAGAGTATTTGTTGCACTCGCTCACCTCACTGCCTTACAAATTATGTTCGCTAACAAATAAAGAAAATATACATTTAAAAAAAATATATATTTAATTGTCAAAAGCAGTAGTAATAGTAGAACAATCTTAAAATATTCATTTCCAAACCGAAACTCACAATACGAGCCGCGAGGGTACCAATCAAGAGCTCGTAGGTGGATGGTCACTGACGGTCCATCCCGCACAGGAGAGCATATTCCTGATGGAGGCGCGCGAGTCCCAGCGCGACATCATGCGGCTGGCGGCGCTGGAGCCGCTGCCCACGGAGTCCTCCTCCTCGCACTCGGCCGCCCTCTCGCTGGCGACGCAGCACTCCGACTCCGCCGGCGACGCGCGCCCCTACCTCGACCTCGCCGTGCGCCACAAGCAGGCTCGCTCCACCGTCACCTCACTCGAGTCCCTCGCCTCCTCCACGGACCTCCGGGACGAGACCGACAGGAACCTCAAACGTAACAAAGATCTCATCGTCTCCATAGACAAGGAGTCGCAACTTAAAGAGCACCGGAACACCTTCCTGGGGATCTTCCCGCCCACTGAAGCGAGCCAGGCGACCAAGAAAATACGAAAAGACGTCTAGATAGCGAGCTCAAACATCATCTCTTCTCGGGTTCATGATTTCATTTTTCTAAACAGATAGCTATTTCTTGCTCAATATATTTTTTAAAGTTATTATTAAATGTTTATTCGTCATTCCTAAATTGAAATATTAGTTAACCACATTACGTGCCGTGTCTACTGCTTGTATATTTTTAGAGACAACTGTTAGACGACATTGGTAGAAGCGACACTTGTTATTTTTATTAAGATACCAACAAATACGTTGTAGAAATGCAATTTTACAACACGTACGAACTCCACGCAGTAGACAATGCCTTATTCACCAAAGCATATTAGATATGACGCCATCAACGAACAACAAATGTATGACCACTCGACACAATCACACATTGCTTTTAGATTATAACTTATTGTGTACCTATACTTGATTTTAAAAATTGAATTTATTGTTATAATACTTTAAAAAAAAAGTATTGTTTTATAAGAGGACGTCCATTAATCACGTGATGTTTTTTAGCCGTTTCATACCCCCCAACCCCCCCCTCCCCCCCCCTACCCAAAATCACGTTTATTTTTTTAATAACCAAATAGAAGTTCCATTTGAAGTATGGAGGAATACACGCCTCTTTTTTTTTTGGGTTAAGGAATCACGTTTGAAAAATTACGAAAAAATAAATACACGTGATACTGCTGCCCCCCTCCCCCCTTGTGATATTTCGTGATTTTTGCCGATCCCCCCCCCCCCTCTTGAGCCTCACGTGATTAATTTACGATCCCTAATAGGATTTTATAAATTAAAATGGGAGGTTTAATTTTATGTTTATTATTGTTTTTGTTACTGTGATATTATTTTTTTATTTTATATATTTGTATTACAAATTACGTCATATTTGAATTCCAATTACATCACTATTTTACTCTAATTTGCCTTTTATTGAAAGAATGTAACCTTAATTGTTTATTCAACATGTCTAGCCGAAGGATTTTGCAGTTCCATCTCAGTCTGACTAAAGGTACCCACTACTACTATATGTGACCCAACACTAATGTTAAGGCTTTCAAATTATTATTAGCAGATGATAGTACATTAGTAAACAAGCTAACTTAAGTAAATTATTCATATATGCACTATATTACATTCACTTGGATTTACGTTGTTGTATGAATATTCATACGATATTTCTTTTTATTTTAAGTATATTACTGTTTAGGTAGAAAAATATATAATTCTTTATACATACATGTGTTTTACGCTTTTGTAAAGGTAATATAGCAGTGGCCATATTTTTGTGCTCTAAATATTTCGCTGTGTATATTGTCAGGCACTTGCCCATACCACCGGTTACATCAATCTATCTATACTAATATATAAAGCAGTTAGTTTGTTTGTTCGAACGCGCTAATCAATAACTACTGGACCGATTTGAAAAGGTCTTTCAGTGTAAGATAGTCCATTTATCGAGGAGTGCTATAGGCTATATAACATCACGATAAGATAAATAGGGGAGGAGCAGCAATAAAAAATGTTGCGAATCTTTCCTTGTGTGCGCTGAGTAAACGGTGAAAGATACGCAAAAATCATGTATTACAAAATTGTTCCCCTCTAAAAGTTCTAAAGAAAGTCCGCGACAGTGTATGTCTAGCTTAATAATGTATTATTTTAGAACTATTTTTATAACCATTTTTATCGTTATCAAAATAGTTCTAAAATAATACATTATTTGTGAAGTCGTTTTAATAAACATTATTTTAATCTTTATCTAAATAAATAAGTTATTTATCACAGGCACTTATTTTTCAACAAAATCGCCCTTGACTGTATTTGATTTCAACCAATACGTAAGGAGTTATTTTAGTTTTCAAAATGATAATGGTGCGGCGTGCATATGCGGAGAGTGTGGAGCTGTGAGGCGGGAATGCGATGGCCAATAGTTCTATATAAAATTCATTAATTCCACTTTGATATTTTTAAAATGTTCACTCATAAATAAAATAATTGAGTAAGAAATTGACAGTAAGATCAACTAATATATATAAAAAAAAGTCGAGTTAGTTCAATTATTTAGAACTCAAAAACTGCTGAACTGATTTGGCTGAAAATTGTCGGGGAGCTTAAAACCAGGAGACTGACAAAGGATACTATTTAAATCGTCCGACCACGTTTATTTATATATTTTATTGCGAATTATTTGATTATCTAACACTCACAGTTATATGTTAGTTCTATTACCATTCTAGTAGATGGCGGTATAAGCGTATTTGTTGACTGGATCGAGTAAGTATCCAATAGATGGCGCTTTGATAAAGTACAAACGTCCTCTATAACTTAAAATTAATAGGATAACCGGCCACGTGTTGCTTAGCTAAAGAGTAAGTTAAATCTATATTATAGTAAACACAATATTATGAAATTCAATATATATAATTTATTATATTGGACCAGGTGACAATCTACAAGTATTTAGCGACTGTTAGACAGTCTTATATATATTTAACAATAATAAGTGTGAAAGTAAACAAATATCTCATTCATTACGAATTTAGAATAGAATTTCAGTTTTCAGCACTCCTTTTCAATATAAACTTTAACTATGATAAATCTCATATTTTGATGTTAGTCTGTACTTATATTGTAAAGAGGTAAATTTAGTATGTTTATGGGTTTATACTTAATAAGTTTATTTGTTGGGGGTAATCTTCAAAGTAAATTATCTAAATCTAAAAATATCTCAAGCAATATTTAGAAATAACTTTCACGATGGATATAGGCTGTATTATGTTATTCCTTTGAAATAATAATAGGGCTTTTCGAGGGGAACAGTTTAATAAAGGTGACCAAAAAAAGCTAGAGCGAAGGAGATCCTTACGATCCGTGTCCTTAAATCCTCGCGGACAGAATCGCGGGCCACAGCTAGTATTATATATAAAAATATTCGAGTAACACTTGCGGTTTTTGATATTCAATCATTCACAACTTGGCTTTAAGGTGGTGTAGGTATCACAAAGACACGCACCAGATTCTAAGTTAGATCTAATTTTGTGCAGTATTTTTTGTGTGATGTGCGTTATTCAAAAGGATCTCTCAACTCCTGTAATATATTTTTAGTAGTAAGAATAGGATCAGGATCAATTATTAATTGCGGACCTTCTAAGGTAAGTTTAGTAGTAACATTTACTCATGTACTCATCAATCCATATAACAGTACGTTTTCAGCTCTACTACATTAGAGGAAATTTAATGATAGGAAAAAAAATAAAAACACGCTAAAATAAGTAAAAGTATATTAGAGTTACATATTAAGTACTTTGAATATTACAATTGAGGACGGAATCAATTTACACTGATCACAACTTTAAGATACCCAAATGTTTCATAAAACATTTAATTTTATAAATGCTTTGAAAACAACTTATAAGATTAGTTGGATTATGTGAAACCTATGTATAATTTCTTACTTCATTAAATAATGTTATTTTAAAATAAAATAAAAACGTGTCCCTAGAATGATTTTTTCTCATAAAACAATTTCCAAATTCCAATTTTTGTTTAGTGAATATATTTGGAATAATTTAAAAATAAATCCCAAACAATGAAAGAACAATTTTAGTAATACACGAACGTTAGCTCTATGAATTTAATAAATATTTTTTTATAACCAAAAATATAATGGAGCTTTGGCTTTAATATTCAATAGAGCTGGTAAGTTGAGGTTAGAATAATATTAAGATAAATATATAGATTATAGACTAGTATTCTTAACATAAAGCAATAATATAAGTACACAGATACTAATACAACGTACCTACTGTACAAACTATGCTAGGTTTACATATAGCGAATATTGAAATATATCATGATGTTAGAAGTTTGAATACATAATATTGTTAAAGTAAAATATGTTAATTATTAACCTATTATATGATAATGTATTTATGGCTAGTTTAAAATAAATAAATATCAGTTTTTATTTTTGTGATATGTACATAATTATGCGTAAGTATATTATTTGGATATGTATGAACTATAGACCACTTACTATATTTGTTGTTTATTGCAATGCTTGTGCGCCATTTATAGTTATTTTGTGCTGATTTTGAGATTTGTTTTATATTTATTTCCCTGATCTTACTTCCATAACACTATAAATATAAATATATACATATTTTGTTTCTTCTTTATAAATTCCATAAAAAGTGGCTGTCGTAATGACCTCATAGTAATAGTTAAATATTGTGCCACACTGTGATTTCTTATCAGTTATAAATAAAAACCATTTTTCTTACAAATAATCTGATACATCTACATAGTAAAATAAAGGTCATAAATTTGGCAATATAAATAATTTTCAGTTTAAAGTACATGTGATCAATTATTTACAACAAACCAAATATTAATGTTTCTACTATGTAAAATATATGATTTTCAGACTTAAAATTATTGTATTTATATGACAAATATAATTATTCTTAAACCTACTAATAAAAATAGTAATATTTTTTTAATGGCCACTTTTGACACATATTAACAACAGTTTAAATACTACAAATTGTGTTAAATATTTAATTAAAATAAAAATAAATAATTTGTGTTTACTGAATGGTCCCCTTTTTAGAAATATGCTACTGTTCATGTAAAGAATGAAACTGTTTGTAAATGCTGAATGCAATACAATATATGCTAATATAATTTGTAGACCAATCAAGCATATCAGGTTAATACTAACTAAACTATGGACGGATATGTTACAATATTAAATTGGTCAATATAAAGAAATACTTTGAGTAGGTAAAGTAAAGAACTTAGCTATACCACCTGGAGGTTTTGTTTTCAGGTGCTCTTCTATGTACTGACAAGGGCAGACATACTTCTCCCCGTGGCGTCCTGGAACAGAGAAGCTGAGATCCAATTTGCTCTTAACGGCATAGGCTCCCCAGCGACCGGCGTAACGGAGATAAAGAAGTGCACCTCTCTCCTGTCGAAGAAAATACAATTAAACGTATAAAATAAATTTAATGAAATTATATCAACTGTTAGGACTTGCCAAACACAAGGCGGTTTGGTCAATCCAGACCGCGCCGCCTGAGCCAGTCGTTGCAGAGAGGGCAACAGGCCCTAGTGTCTTTGGGCTCTTTGTTCCGCAATATCTCTTCGCTATATTGACAAGGGCATAGCGCCTGGGCTAAGTGCCGTGGCGCCGCAGGGTTGCCACCGTCTTCGTCCAGCGTCCAATCGAGCCGGCGACGTAAATAGTCTTTGCCCCACCGCTGAAGGTACCGCAGGAATATTTGCTCTGCCATATCCTGCACATTTATGCTTTGCTTACCCATCACATACGACTCACACCTTTACCTACTACACAATTAACCGAGATTAGTATTTTTGACAGTATAACGTTAGCATAGACCAAAACTCTAAAAATAAGTTAAAAATTATGTTTATAACAAATCAATTCTATAATGTTATTTGCCTTTAATGTTAATACATATGTAAAGAAAAGCTTTGAATTAATTCCTTGGTCCCAATATAGTTGTGTTAATCATTATATATAAATAATATATCTAAATTAAAGAAAAAAATATATATATTAGTAAAAATATTAAATATACGGCAATTAGAAGCACTGCAATGTTAGGGATATGGCATTCAAACAACTGATAATGCGGTACACAACTTTCACTCATAGACACTTTGTATTATTGACAGCATCATAGCTGTTATTCGAGCACAATAACACATATTTTCGCATGACTTAGCAAGTCAATAAAATTTCACAATAAGTGATAATTTTTTTTATAAATGTCTAAATTGTATTTCTGTTCAAAAATTGTCATAGATAGGTAAGAGCTATAGTTTGTATAACTTTTAATATTGTATATAGTTTTTGTAAAATCATATAGACAGATATTTAGTTAGGGTAATGGAGTCTTACATTATTAATAAATAAATTTAAACATTACTGGATTATTTTTATTCTATTTATATTTCAATCAAAATTTAATAGAATTATATATACTAATATTGTACATTGTGTATATTAATATTGTAAATTTGTACATACCTGTTTTCGTGATAATCTTGTTGCATGACTTCCCTGTATAACAATGTCATTTGCCGATACATCCAATCTCTGTTCCCAACCTTGCATTATAGTTTTACCTTCTTCACTTTCAATAAATTGCTGCAAATGTGCTATGCAAGGTCCAGAGTCAAAATAAATATAGCAAAGATTTACTTTATGACATGATAATTTTCCTCTATCATCCAATGCAAGTAGCAATTTGTGTTTGTTTAGTAATTTATTAACACTTGCTAAACACTGCTCTAGGCCTTTAGATAGTTTGAGTTTTATCCACATACACAAAAATATAGCCAATGCATTAAGTATCAGCCACAAGACTCCAAGAGATAGTAATAATAGTCCAGTCAAACCAGAGAAAAGGAGAGTAAGAAGAACAAGAAATGCAATAGTGATCCAGCATACTAAAACTCGTTTGTAGCAAATGTTATATAAAGTGAAACGAGCATCATTTACAAGTAGTTCCATAGCATGAACATATTCTTCAACAGTCAACTGAAACAGAGAACTTAAGTTATAATATTTGTAAATAGAAGATAATAAATATAATATTAATATTTTATGTAGAGGTAACTTACAGTTAATCCTTGTGCCATTAATTCCTCGGGGACTAACTCTGGACGAAAACGTGCTGCAGTAATCCATGGCCATTTAGTGTTTGTAGGTAACAAGGTCACAATTAAGTCTCCATTAGCTAAAAATAAATAAATATGAAAAAAAAATATATTATGTATTTTTAAGTTGTGCTGTTGATTCCAATAAGTAATTAAAAACTTACTGAATCCATGGCGTGCATTAATATATTCTACATTCTTAATCACAGAACTATGGGACACAGGTTCCACAGATTTCTCGCGTTCTAAATTTACATGTACAGACTCGGTTTTTAAAACTGCAGGCACTTCAGAATTGTGTACAGTAGGAATTGATTTTGAAGTTTCATTTATCGTATTTTGTTCTATCTGTAAAACACTTGTTTGAGGAGTCTCATCATCAAATTTGACCCAACTTTTCCTTGATTTATCATTATTCAAATTTCCGTTCGTTTCAGTAATTTCAGGCGATTTATCTTTTAATTCACTCATTTTATAATCTTATCGTAAAAGCCACACCCTCAATTCCCTAATAAAAAAAGCTTTAATATAATTATAAATTCATATATACACAAACTTATTGTATCACTTTTTAATGTGACATTGTAAAATGTAAGTTGCAGTTCTAACTTGTGACGGTCGATGGGCAATGTTGCCAATAGTTTAACTTCTTATTCACAATACACAATTTCTGAAAACCAGAAAGACACTAAGAAAAAAGATTTTACTTTCAAGTCTTATGATCTCTATTCTATTCACAATGGTGCGAGTGCCGCTAATAGAATATACACTGTTACACACTTAGTAGCGTAAATAAAAATTGGGTTGAAAATCCTTTTTAAGAAATTAACAACTTATTAACACCGCGTACGAACACACTTAATAGACAAATATACAGAAGTTATGTTAATTAATGAAAATACATTTACAAATAGGTACTTCAAATATTACAACATCATGATTCTAAATTACAAAAATTATCAACCATTTAAAGCAATATTTCCCCAGTAAGAAGTGTAAATTACCAGATTAAGTTGCAAAAAAAATATGTTAGCAACATTGCTGACGGATGACCATTGGCTTATATTATATTCACATTACTATGAGAACACTACATATATTGCAATGTCCTTTTCTATGTATACTTTATGGCTACCGCCCGGAACAGAGCAGAGTGGGAACTGTTATGTGGTACTCACTGGCATAGAAAACGCTAGGATACCCACCAAAATTCCACGGTTACCGTCATTGCCTCGCACGCTACGGGATCGCTGTTCGTCCACACTATGACGCATAGACGTAGTCAGGTTTTATTTGAAGGTAGTAAAAAAAAAAAATAAAGATGGAACTAATATACAAAAAGTATACATATAAATGGCAATCTCAAAAAATGGCTTTCTTCAAAATCAAAGCAAAGGTGATATGCAGCGCATCATCTGGTGAACCGTATCTAGGCTCGTAGGCCGTTACAGAGAAATAAGATGACGATTAATTATGGCATTCAGATGCGACATCGTAAAGCCCTTCCATTGCAACTGTCATGAAGCAAATTCAAGCTATGAGGGTACGGAATTTCGCAGCAAATAAGAAATTTTAGCATATTATTTTAATACTTTATTGAATTTATGAATTCTTGGGCATAAAATGCATTTTTTTGTTGATGTGGAAATTCCGCTTGTGCCTATAACTCACTGCAGTTTGTCAATAAACTTATGAAATTGAGTAACGTGCTGTAATCAAAAAAAAATAATATGACTTCATTGTTAGAGGAATCTATGCTATCGTATCCCACTATGAAATGGTGGGTTGCTGAATTCAAACGAGAGAGATTGACAGATAAACCTCGCTTCGGTAACAACGTCTGTGATGGAGAAAACCGTCGCCAAAAGTGTGTTAGATCAAGTTATTGAAGTTAATAGTCAATAGACTTTCCGTAATGTATGGATGGATGGAGTTTTGGGTATTCAAAACAAATGGGTGGAAGCTGTAATTGCATGCACTCTGCATTCAAACGAAATGAGAATGTAGAGGGGATATGTGGCAAGTTTGAAGGTTGCGCCCTTTATAGAAAAAATGAGAAGTAGGAGGTTTGTGAAAAGGTACAAAAATAAACTGGGCATGAGGCAGTTTTCTGCGTTTACATAAGAATATAAAACCGACCTTTTTATTAAATTGTACTAAAAATCAGGTATCAAATAAAAAACTAATACTAAAACAAGATTTCCAACAATATCCAGATATTTTATTGTGTTGTTAGACAACCAAAAAAGTTTACAATACAATTTGTAACATCTACTTCGTCTGCCCTACCCGTCTATTATTATAAGCAATATATTTTCCCTGACAAAAAATCCATACCTTTTCAGATCTATTGTAATTATAGCCCAAACTATTAATTGATTTTCAAAAAGACCAAATTTAATGGCTGATCGTGTATTTGTTTGGCTGTTATACGTTTTTTGAGGTATTTGGACAAGAAATTCTAATAATTATTATAAAATGATGTTACTTTTTATATTTATAGTATTTTGATCGTCTTTTTTGCTACGTCTATAACAATATAAAAAATCATTAACATAATGTATTGATTCTTCCATAATCACATCAAATATTTTCTCTCGACTTAGAGACACGGATGCCTACCAGTATATAAGGTACGAGTTTCCCCGCCATTGGAAACATTATTGAAAGAAGTATTGCCTGACAATACATTTATTTCACAAAAATGTTAAGTTCGTAAACCGTTTTAATTGCTTTAGAATATAGTTTTAATAGCATAAAAATGTATCTATAAATGTAAATGCTATGTTATATTAAAAATATAAATAATAATATTAAAAATATATCTATATACGAAGGTACATAGCTATATTTTTAATATTACATAAATTAGTTATTAGTTATGTATATAAATGAGTTTCTGTTTGTCTTAATAATTTTGTTAAAAAGTTTGATCTGTTAAAATTACAGGTACCTTACAGTTTTTCACACCATCAACAATAAACTTTATTTAATTCTAAGCTAACGGCAACTCATAATATCGGTGAATCGCCTACCTTGGCCTTAATAAAACCTTCTAAATCTTAGTGATTAAATTTAAAATATACATTAATATCACATAATACAACATATAAGAATATAGACAGGCTTATAATACATACATAAGCACTTAAATACAGTTAAGTGTTTGGGTCAAAAATGAAATAAACTTCTAATGTTTAACAGGATATCTATGTAAAAAAAAACATAGGTATTATTTAAAATGCATAAATTGTTGTATCAGTTAGTATCAGTATTTATCAGTAATAATAAATATAGTATTTAGCTATAGGTTTAATTCCTAAGCTTTATATTTTTTACGTATTTCTTACTTTACTAGACTTTCCATGTATGGCCTCTACCTGACCGAAATGTCGTCCGACCGGTTTTCTTGCTTACACTTTGTGGCCTGTATAGTCCGCAAAATCACTCCCACTAGCCGGTTCGCTCGCCATACAGTTTTATAAACAGTCAGATTTAAGAATAAAGACTTACCATATAAACAAATATTGTTAGTGTTAATAGAAAACAGTAATATAATTCAGTGTTATTATCCAGTTAAGTGCGTGATAGTAATAAAATATAAATAATTGTTTGCATATTTCACTTGTATGTATGTATGTTCTTAAATCATAGTTTTACCGTACCAAAATTAATGTTTAATTATGATGCACTATCGACCTACAAGCATGGAATCTCTGCCGAAACAGTTTGTTTCGGCAATGAGAACGCTTTTCGATATCATGGATGATAAACAGACAGGATACGTTAAATTAACTGATATAGAAAATCGATGGCGCGACGACCGGACTAAAGGCCTACCTCGAGGAGTAATTGAGAGCCTCCAAAAGGTAGCTTCCCATGAAGGTTTATTAACATTTGAGAGTTTTTGCACTGGTCTAAAAATATGTCTTTTGCAAAACCATGCACAAAATGTCACCGATAAAGTTACCACGATCAATGTAGATGTGGATAATACTGGTATCCGTAATCAAATAATATCTCAAATGAACCGACCTCCTTCAGCGCCGTTAATAGATATAGACAACGGTCATAACCGGGATAGCAATTGGAATTTGCTGCGAGCACCTACTAATACAAATCAACGCAGAACGAATAGCATGCCTCAGTTAATGGAAGATCAGGATTTTTTAAATAAAGAAAAAGAATCCCTGCCCCAATTGCTACAAAATAACAAAGAAAAACCTGTGTCTAAGTCAAACACATCTCAAGGTCATGGAGTGTATGGACCTCCAAAACCACCTAGATTAGACAAAAACGCAATCGAGAGACAAGAAGCTTCCAGAATTTTGTACAAAACGGACGATAATGTTCTAGAGACCAATGATATCAGAGATACTAAATTAGATTTTGAAAATATGTCTCGGTCTATAATAGAAGGACAAGGTCGAGGTCTCGGTGATGGCCGTTCAGCTAACGGTACAACGACAACATTGAGGAAAACATCACGCCGAAGAGAACCGCGCCGCCACACATTACATAATGGTGTTGATTATAATCTTATAAAAAGAATGAAACAAATAGAGCAGGAGAAGGATGTATTATTACAAGGCTTAAGCGCGGTAGAAGAAGCTCGAGAGTGGTATCTTAAGCAATTAACAGAAGTTCAAGACAAAATGCGGTATGCTGGCAGAATGGGCGCTTATGTGGTAAATTATATCTTTCAAAGTAGTATTTCTTAGCGTATTAAAAAACATCCGTTAGAAAAATACGTAAATCTAGACCCCTTGCAAAAATGATAATTCCCAATAAACTAATTTTAAATACGTTTCGTTTCTCAAGTTAATAATTTTATTTTAAAGTTAATAACCAAAAATATGGATATAAATTGGAAATAGAGAATACCCTTCTATGTTAATTAGAATAATCTTACGCGTACGAAAGTTTACCCGAGGATTTATATGGTATTTTATAGCTCATTTGACTGAATGGATAGACCCTTTAATTACTGTTATAGTTTAGAACAATCATTTTGCTTTGCTTTGCATTTGCTTTTCTTTTACAGGAACCTTGGAATGAGGCTCATCAAGAACGCATAGAACTGTTAAAAGCAAGGGTGTTAGAACTAAATCGACAACTGGGTGCATTAGCCGCAGGATGGCGTCACGGACCCTTATCATTGCACATGAACCTAGCATTGCCGTCTACACTGAACACAGTAACTACCACACCCAATAATGCAACTGTTCTACGATCTCAAAATAGAATGCTTGCAGAGGTATTTTATAATTATTTTCATAATTTTATTTTTATATTTATCATATTTTTAAAATTGCGGATTATAATACAAACCTATAAAATATCAACCATTTGTATAAATCCTACTACGAATGATATAATTGTTGTTTTGTAATTCTAGATTTCTAAAAGTAGGTGTTACTACATGTTTTAATTAATTGAACAGAAATTATGCAAATATTTAAAATGCTAAATAGATCAAACTAGTCTGTAACCTATTAATAATAATGAACTGTTAATAATATTAAAAATAATTATTGATTAATTCTTGCAGGAGGTCAATCGAAAAAATGAAAGGATAACTGTTTTAGAAAGAGAAAAATCAGCACTAATAAGAGAATTGTTACTCCAGAGAAATAGAACAAAACTTATGGAAAGTTTCTCCTAGACAAAGTTATCTTTATTAGAATTTATATTAATTTGAAAAAATATAAGTTATTTATGTAGTGCCATGTTATTTATATGTAGATATTATATGATGAGAAATATATGTCAATATAAATAAAATAAAATGTCAGATATAACTACCATAATGTTTTATTTCCTAAGTTTCAAATAATGTTTTTTTTTCAATGAACATTGGTGTTATAGATACTGTAATCATACTCCCTGAATGGCACATCATATGTAAGATATCCCTGATCCCAGGCTCGCTGAATAGAAACCAATAGTTCTTTATGTCTTTTCTGACAGAGTCCAGTTTTAAAAGGATCTATTATCTGCAATAAAATTAACAATCGAAATGGCAATGATTCAAAAAAGATTGCAATAGAAATAATAAAAAGAAATTGGTAAAGAAACCCATACCTGTCCAGTATACTCAGAGATAAATTGCTCCAGCAACTGAGTATTTTTAGGATCAAGAACTAAATATTCATCTCTACAAATAGGACAAGGGTTGCCAGTGGATATTATTCCATTTCGAATACAAGTTCTTCTCGTTTTTCTAGGTGCCATACCACCTTTGTGGTTACGTCTGTATAAAAACCATACTGGCTTCTCCCCATAAGTCGTCTTGTAAGCTTCACTTTGCAAATATCTAACACTGGTTTCTATAGGGATAACTTTTCTTCGATCTTTTTCAGGATCTATAGGCTTCTGCTGTTCTTCAGTTTCATCAAGTTGATCTGAATAATAGCGGACTCCAATTCTTACATCTGATAATATTACTCTGTTTATAAGAGAACGAATATTATTTACAAGCGCCATTGTGGCTGCTGAGTCATTTATTTTATAGACAAATTTTAATATATTTTTTTTCAATTATGAATACAATACCGATTACTGAATACACGTTATGACTTAAAAAAATGTAAAACTATAAATCTATAAGCACAAGCTCATGCCTGTTAAAAGCGGCTGTCGCTCAAAAGGCAGATGTCAGTTCACAATTGTCATTTGTTAATGTCATCTATTTAGTAGTGATTACTTACCGTATGACTTATCGACAGGAATCGATAATCATAATAGTTATGAATAAAGAAAATGTAATTTTGCTGATTTATCTATGTTAAATTTACATAGATAAATTAGTTATTACAATTAACAATACTTAAAAACTATTCCTTTCATAAGTTATTTTTTGCTTTTTTTTCGTAGGTTAGCACGTTTTTCTATTTTTGTTGTAAGCGACAACGGTCAGTCAATTGTATCCATTTCCTCTATAGTCGTTGGATGGTTCAATTTATTTTTTTAAATAAAATTTGATTTTTGTGTTGTTTTAGGTGCTGGTCATCAATTGAATTGAAACTTACACTCAAATTGATGATTTCTAATCTCCTTCTTGATTTGTCTACTCCGCTCCACAAGTATTAGAAAATAAAAAGTTTTGCTAACTTGGTGTAACTTGAAATTGGCAGAATATTCCATACATCATTGTGAATGAAGCCATAACTAAAAAAAAAAATAATAACATTTGATTTCAAGTTTCAACCGTCTTGATATTTATGTTTAATTTCAAAAAGAAGAATCCATGTTGGTTTAGTTAATTACAAATTATCAATAAAAGTGTTGGATGATATCATTACTTTTAGGAATTTCTCATTATTTATATACTTATAGATAAATAAGTTTTTATTAAGAAATAAATAACAGCTTTTCGCATAGTTAAGTAATATAAGTTATACATCATTATGACGGATTCTACAGTTGAAGGCATTCTGTGAGTATTTATATATTATATATTTAAATAGATACTACTATTCATAAAACTCAAAACTTGATTTTTATTGTTGCGTCGTTGTTAATATACGTTATAACACGTTATTGACTATAACATAAAACCTTTTGTAAGATATGACTTTATTACTTATAAGTCATGGTATACTTTTATAAATTGTATTCATTATATTTATATATTATTTTGTAACCATGGTATTTAATGGTACTAATTATATTTATATATTAATAATAATATTGATATATTAGTTGTAAGTATATTTTTCTTTAGTGTATGTTTTATCCATTATTAACACTAACTTATGAAGAGATACATGCTATTATAGCATAATAATTGTCTTTCAATCACAAAATTCTTCTAGTGACAATATTTTAATCTTATTTTCACAAGAGATGACAGTATTCACTGCTATTACTTGTAAAATGACCATTTATTACTTTTTCCTATTACTTCACAACTATTTATATTGAGTAACAATTGTGTAAATTATAACTTATTATAATTTTTTATTATGTATAGTAATATTGTTTATATTCTAGATTTAAAATTGTTGTTATTTAGAGTAAAAGAGAAAAGTTACTGTGATATGCAATTGTGTGAACTAAGCATATTTACCAAACAATATTTTTGGTTAAGTTAAATAATCATGTATAGCATTTTCTAAACTAAATCAGAGTTACCTTACATTATTATGACAATGTAGATGTGGATAACTGTAGTAAATGTATATAAACATATGTACTACTAGTTTTTATAATTGTAACAAATATTATTTTGTATCATGTACCATGTGAAAACTTAATAAATTCTCCAATTCATTTCTTTCTCTCAAACAAAATTTTATAAATACCATGACTTATATGCATAATGCGGTTGATTTATATTTATTCAGAATTTATATTAAACCTGTAAATTCATGAGGAGCTTAAATGATATGTAAAATTAAATATTAAATATTAAATATAAAATAGAAATTAAATATTATGTACCTACAGACATTCTCGCCATCTATGAACTAGGATCAAGGTTCTAATTTTCTTTCATTATCTATAATCAATTTAGTTAAAATGCAAATATTTTCAAAGACAAACTTTACATATGATTTACATAAAATTGGTTTTCATAACAACATAATAATTTTTTTTTGCACACTCAACTACCTTTCTACCCAAGCCGTTGATAGTTTGAAACAAAGCTGTTTAGGAGAGTTAGTTCCATGAATGTAACTCAAATGAACTTGAACATGAACGAGCGAAAAGTATGCCAGCTTTTAACGGATGTATCACTAGTGGCTCTTGACAGTTGGTGCCCCAGGCATGTCTGTTTTTATATTTTAGGAATCTATCAGACCATTATTAGAACCACACTCGAGTTGGATTTCGCGTTAAGTCGGCTATTGATTTTTACGACCCTAAGTTAAAATGAATTGTTTTTGTTTACTTGATGATATCACAGCCATTAAAGAATATAAAAAACGACTTTGTCACTTTTTAGTACTCATTACACAATGGTATCAAACAATTGCTGAAAGGAAACTACAAAAAATAAAATTAATGATATAATCTTATTGCTGTGCTTATAAATTACAGAATTATATATAGTTATTATACCCAAATCAAGTATTCAACGACTAGAGCTACTCACGCATACTACCTTTTTTATTTTATTTTTTAATTGCTCAACATTTTTAGAACGAGCTACAGATCGACTCAATGTATCTATTCCTGCACGATGTGTAACGAACAGCATCCGTCTCCGCCCTTTCATGTGATTGTGTCGTCTCTACTATAGTGATCTCTTTTTCTCCCTATATTATTAATGAGTGAAAAAGCAGATACTTACGAGCGTTCCCGATTCTGAGACGAGCGCTGCGCAGTCTCGTTTGTCCTAATTTCAGTTCCCTTGTTTCCGTCAAAAGTCAAAACATTTACAATCATTAGATCGTTTACAAACTGTATTATTGTTTACAATAAAGACGAATAAGAGTTTTTTTTAGTAATGTCAATATTACATATATAATTCATGCATTATATGTTATGGAAACCTAATAAGTAATGAAATATTTATTTATGTCAAGACAAATGTGTTATTAATAGACATTGAGTGCAAAGTGAAATCAGACGTTCTTTTTAGTGATGTTTTATATCGTAATATAATAGTTGTTTTTTGCTACATTATTTTACCCTTAAAATGGCAACGTTACCGCGTATGAACACATCTAAACATGGTCCAACTGGTATTCCGTCTCCGTTTAGGTAAATATATTTATTATAGATAACAATAGATCGTTTTCCTAACTTAGATGACCGAGTCTTCCTTTTTATTACTTTGTTGATACCTATAATTTAATTTTTTAGCCAATATCTAAGAAAACAATTGTGGGTAATATACAGTACCATCTTACCTTTTTTATTTTAAGGAGTCTATCAATTATTCGAAAGGTAGGTCTCTAATACAGTTCATATATCTTCAGTATTTAAAACTTACAAATGTATCAAGGCCATCTCTACAATCTAGATTTACACCATCAAAACAATATAAACATAATTCTAACAATATAGTGTATCTACCTATCTTCGAGGGTAGCTAAACTGACCATTTTGGCGCGTAATAATGGTTACAGAAAAAAAAAAACAAAATGTACCTAGATATAATCTGATCTAAGTTAGTATTTTTAGAAGTCACGTAATAGGATAGATTAATAGTACAGTATTAATAGTACTTGGTATGAACTTTGAACTTGTTTATATAAAGTTAAAGATAAAATATAAACAAGTGCGGTTATATCAAGCATTTAATGTTTAAGTATTTTATAAAGAAGTGATAAAATAACAACAAAGGATTTCGTTAATGAATTCTTTTGTATCAATTATATTTATTTGAGTACATTAATATTAGAATAAATACTAGACAAGTACATGATTCTGGATGTATGCCACATTAATGATTATAAAATTAAGTTTACCGGTGTATAAATAATGTTAGATCTCTTGCTAATTTATTTAATATATATGTATACATGACAATATTTTCGAACTGGTTGGAGCTTTAGACATAATCTATTTTATATTTGTAAAAGTAACAAACTATACAATATGTTTTGTATATTTCTTTATATTAGAAACCCTCATTTGTTATTATTTGTGTACCAGACTACCGGATGTACTTACGTGAATTCATCCCCTCTTGTCTAGACTAGTTAGAGCCCACCCTTATTTACCAGCTTGGTAGAGCCGAGTGTAAAATGACTGTCTTGGTATTATATATAAAGTTTACCCTCACTTACAGACAATATCTACTAGTTAACGATCTAGTTGTATGAAATGTCTTATTTATCATAGAACCGGTCTGAAATACACACGCTTAACAGTTTGTAGTACATTGCATGTAGGTAATTTAATATTTCGTAGTTACTAGCTGTTTGCACTTCTTACTAGCTGTTTGCACAGCAGCTTAGCTTGTAATTTTCAAACCATTTATCGCGCATTTAACGGTTTATTATCCGAAAGGACTGAAACATTTGCATGTTTGTTTGTTATCAATACAATATTACTTACTACTAAATCAACCCATTCTTATTCACATCGCCTTGTCCTTATACATACCGTAAAAGAAACCTTTATACAAATTTTAAATTTTGTATTGATGTAGATACCTTAGTGCATTTGCGTATTCAGCACCTACAAATGCGACGCACGCTTGTTGGTTCATGTGTCGTATTTATATCATTATAATAATGTAACTAACTTAGCTGTAGTAAACATTCCAGTTAGTTAAGATAACATGGAAAACCTAAGGTACACAAATAAAGCTCCTAAAAGAACTGCAGCAATAATATTACCACTATACACCAGAATGAGTGGGTAATCATAGGCGACTTTTGTATCCCATTAGCTTTGAGGTGGCGCACCTTACTTCTTTCTTAAACCTACACCTGGGTCGCAAGTCCCAGGAGCTGTTTGCACTCCTCTCCCTGCAACGCGATGGGCCCGGCACCCGCACGGTGAATCCATGGAATGCTAAGAAGCTTCATCTCGTCTCTTAAAAATATGATTCAGTTACAGCTACCATATACAGTTGTAATTTAATATACAGGTAGCTCAATATACAGTTGTAATTTAATATGATAATGTAATTTTCAGTACAAGTCCACGTAAATTGCAAGAAATGACTCTTCCTGCGGGAGATGGACATGGTTTGTATATAAAGGCAAATTGATTATTTCTTAATTTGTCTTCACAAGTAATTGTAAAATGTATATTCCAGACGTAACCTCAGCCAGCGGTGTCAGCATGAAACAATACGAGGAGCAACTAAATGGTTTGCGAAAAGAAAACTTCAATCTGAAACTACGAATTTATTTTCTAGAAGAAAAACTGGGCAGTGGAGCTCCTCCAGCAGTTCAAGTAACAGAACAATTTAGATAATTGTTTAGTTGAAATTTGAATTGAAATATTTCTATCATTCTGTTTTATTCTTAAACCATGTGTATATTTTTACTACAGGGTTTATTAGAACATAATGTTCGACTTCAAGTAGAAGTCGAAGAGCTGAGGAGGCAACTGAGTGATAAACAGGAGCTACTCGCCGCGGCTGCTGAAGCAATAGATGTTTTAGAAAATCAGGTAAACTTTTTAATATTTATTATCAATAGAGCTCCCACTTCATTAATCTGATGATCCAAAAAATAATATGTTTTAACCCGTGGCTGATGTTTCAAAATATCTTGATTAATTATTTATACAGTTCGATTGAAATTAATGTGTTTTTTTTTACAATATAAATAAAAATTAAAATTTACCAGGACATAGAATTAAGTGGTCTCCTATCGCATGAGTAGAGCGATGACGTCACGCCTTGTATGTATTTCATAATCAAACACTATCATTTCTTAAAAGAGTTGCAGCGCGTACTTCAAAGCTAATGACGAAAATCTTAAATACCTACTTTTTTTGCAAAGATAAAAGTATTTTTTGAAAAAGAGACCAATATATTTTATGTACACCGCAGAGGTTTAGAAATTTGATCATCAGACCTATTAATAAATAATAAAATAAAATGGCCTTTATTGGTGTTTCTTTCCTTACAACTAATACGAGTACATATAAACATTCATAACACGCCTAATTTTTATAAATTAAATGGTTTCAATATTTCTAACTTGCTAAATATTATCAACTATCGGCATCTGGCTGTTTGTCTGTAATAGCTTGTCTGTCCACAAAAGCCTCCTGTCAGACCTATTATATATTATTTAATATGACTTTAATTCGACTCTGACACATTATGCTTTTTAGGGTTCCATTTCAACTGAAGCTGCTGAAGTGTCAATTAATAACAGTATTACAGTACGGAAGGAAGTTAAAGAACCTTTAAAAGTAAGTTTTATAGAACTATTCATAATTCCGTTATTAATAGTAAAGTATAGAAGTTTTTTAAAGTATTAAAATATAATGAATTTCGAAAATTACTCGTATTTATTAATTTGTTATTTTAACTTTAAGGATACAGAAAATCAAACAGATGCCGTAGACGAAACGTATCAATCAGAGTCTGCCGGGTATGTTATATTGACTGATTGTCAGAAATGTACTAAAAAATTAAAAAATAAATAACCCATTATTAAATTTTTCCAGTTCTTAATAATTTTTTGATTTTTTACAGAGACTATTTAGCTGTGACAGTAAATAACGACGATTTTGTAAGTTTCGAATCTTGTTTAAATTTTTTTTATATGCTACATTCTATGCCTATTATAATATTAACATATTCTGTCCATAACGAAATGACAATGTCATTCTAATTAAATTGACAGGTCTGAACAGCAGTGGATGCCAGTCTTAGGTTTAATTAATTAATTCATTTAATTTTATTCCCACGAAAAGCATTTTTTTTAAATTTTGAATATTTATATTTAAATTGTTTTTAAAAGAGCAACTGTTAAGTTTCTGGCCTCTTCTCTTCAGAGCCGCATTCCGAGCTGGTGGTAGCTTACTCACGGACTGACATACTGACATTTTTTAATGTAATAAATAATTGACGATTCAAAAGTGCATGTGCCTACTTGAATAAAGATATTTTTTAATTAGAATTTTGAATTTGAATAAAAAAAAAAGTGTTTTATAGACTAAAAAAATATGTAAACACCCATTAAAACCGCAATAAATACTCATACTTGCGATGCGCATGGCGGTACAAATATATATACATTTTGACCAAAATATATATAATTTATTCAAAATGAAATACTCAATGCGTCATAGTAGGGAGGGACAGCTCCTAAACATGTTACATACTAACTGCATCTGCAGTGTTCTTCACTCTATGAAATTCTTAATATAGAAATTAGAGTGTAGTCAGTTTTTTTGAAAATACATATATGAAAAAATATATATATTGTATTATATGCAGGATCAAATAACGAGGCTAAAAAAAGAAAATCGTAAAGCTCTTCAATTGATCCAAGGATGTATGAAAAAAATTCAACAACAAAACAAAGAAATCAAGAAGTTGAAGCTAGTAAGATTAATTGAACACATTTTAGATCCAATTTACTTTTCCAATACTTCCTTCTTAACTCAGTCGTATTTCATTTCCAAAGGACAAAGAATTAACTTACGCACATGTTAGTGACTCTCAGTTGGAAAAATATGAGGAGATTTTGAAATGTAAAGACGAACACATCAAGGAGTTGGAGACTAAAGTACGGCAACTTCAGAACAGCGATGATAACGTACAAAACGATGATGGCTCTGGGTATATTCATTTAAATAATATTGAATAAACCGAATTTTAGTATTTCCTATAATTCTATATTAATTTCCTTTTTTCAGAAACTTACAACATCTTTTAACGAAGAGACTGCAAGGCTTAGCCTATTTTCTTGATAAATTATTGTCACATAAGTAAGTGAAAGTTTTACATACTCGAGAATCAAAAATTACTTCTACCAGCTTAGAATACTAACCATTTTATATCATGTTTCAGATGTGTTCTGGGAGAAGAAAAGAAAAGGTTGGCCGAGAGTATTTTAGAACAAAGCTTAGCATTACCCGTGGGCCTACAGCTGGACGAGTCCATGGCACCCGAAGAACTCACTATGGACGAAAGCAATCTGGATATCTCTCAGTCTATGCGGATAGAAGACCTTACCATGATGTTCGGACACCACTTGATGTGCGACGACGCGCGACACTCGCTACGGAAAGTGTTCAGGAGCATCCCTCAGGCCGACGTGATCTCGGAGTCGGAGTGCTGGTCGGAGCCCGACAGGAACGTGTCTCTGGCGCGCGTCGGGCTCTGCGACACCGGCCTTGCCCGCGACAGCGCCTCCGACGTCGCTCGCTGTCGCGCCAGGAGGTCCAAGTTGTCGCAAGGATCCCGCTCGGAGGAAAACAGACCTAACGACTGCGCCTTACAACAACAGATCGAATCGCTTTCGAGACGCAATCAAGTGCTCGAAGAGGAGAAAACGGATCTGTCCACCAAGTTGGAGATAGCGCTCAAACAGATAGACAATAATTTAGACGAGAGAGAGGAACTGAAAGTGGCTCTGGCCGCCGAGCGCGCCAGCGCCACTGACGTGAATAACAGCGTGGAAATAATGAGAAATACTATCATAGCTCTAGAGGCTCGCGTTGAGGAAAATCAGCAACAAATCAATTACAACGTTCAACAAATGGAGAGGCTGCGTGCGGAGAAGAACGAGTTGGAGTCTACATTTATAGAAACGGAACGCTCTCTCCGGCGAGCGGCGGACGAGGCCACGGTGCAGGCCTCGCAGGCCGCCCTGGAGAGAGCGCGCTCACAGAACGACAGGCTGCGGGTGGAGAGGGAACTGGAGGAGACCAGGGACAGGCTCAGTGCCGCGCTCGAAGCTAATGCGCAGTTGGAGATCGAAGTCACTCGGAAAATGGCCTTTGAGGCGGACAATAAAATTATAGAACTGCATGCGGGGTTACCGTTCGAAGAGGAGCGTCCTACGTCTCCAGACCAAGGCATCGATAGTGACAGACTGTCCAGCTTAGAGCAAAATGATGTTGTCAATTTATCACCTCGTGAGCGTCTACATTTCATTAATATATATATATATATTTATATATAATATACCTATATTGATACATATGACACTTTAATATAATAATATTTCTCTTATCATTTTGTAGGTTCTCTTTATGAAGAAAACGTGACCTTGAAGCAGAAACTAGCGAGGACCAAGGCCACTCTCGCCGAGACGCTGACTCAGCTGAACGCAGCTAACATGAGGAAAAGAAATGTACAGCGAGCTATTTGTAGGGAGATTCACAAAACTCAAGGAGTACTGCGAAAAGCGCGGGATCATTTGGAGCCGCACAATTCATAACTTACAATTCACATTTGTGCCAAATATTTAGATTGTGGATGTTTGTTGAAGTGATATTTGATATGGTTATAATGTATTTGGGAAGGTTTGTTAACTTTGTGATGTTTTACTTTAGTACTTATCTTAAATATAATTTGTTATGACATTTAACGATTTTTCAATCCTCAGATAAATTACTAACTAATTACTAGAGAATAGATAAGACGTTTTGACAATTTTTGTACAGAATATGTCAGTTAAAATGTAAGTTATTGATAGATAAGATTTGTCTTGGGATTAAAAAGTCGGCCCTTGAAGAATAAGTATTAATAAACTATTCTATATACATATACACTTATTTCAATGGTTTTAAAAATCCTTTAGTTATATATAAATTTATATTTAAAAGGCGATTATTATTATTGGTTATTTATATTCTTGATACACTTTAAAATGTTCGTATATAATATGTATATACATCACCGAATAAAAGATTTTTATACTATTATGGCCATAACTAAAAATTACTAATACGTACTTATCAGAAGAATATTTTATAGGTTTCTTTACCTATAAGTATAATAACGACTGAGTATATTCTGTGCAATTAACTTGTTTCAGTTCACTTTTCATTTGGTTCTGATTTAAATTTAATGATGACAAAACGACGTTGCATCTTGGTAATATTAGTTAACTAATAATCGAATCTGAAAAAGAAACAGCATTATCCGTACTTGCCATATCTTTCGTTTCGTTTCAAACTTAACTAATTTCATACCTTAGGGCGTCCGAAAAAGGTGGTTGTATTAATATTATGTATATAGCTGTTAGATATACTTGCACACACTTAGTTATTTTCAAATTACAGATATACATTTCGATTTTATTTATTTGTATAGATTACATAAATTACAATTAACAGAGAAAAACTTTATATTCAAACAAAACTTTTATCTGTTTTTTTAGAAAAAAATATCTGACGATGTGGGGTATAAGCCATGGCTCTCCATGGTCAAAACAAAAGATACTTTTTACTTCGAAAAATTCAATTTAAATTTTAACCTTTTGTTGTTAACTTAATATTGAGTGGGGTGAAAGTTAGAGGGGAGATGTGCAGAGAAATTAATTTGCAACAACAACGTAAAAAGATTTTTGTCCCAAACTACTTATGAGATCCTTGAAAATGTAGAAGAATGTATTTATATATTATTTAAAAGTGTTTAAACTGGCCACTGCCCCAAGAACTACATAGTTTCTTTTTTTAGACGTCAGACAAGGCAGAGTGGTTAATGACCGAAGCCTGTTCGTTGTGAAAATGGATTAATTATTTTATGGCGGGAAAATATCACTTGGTCATTTGAAAATTATATAGACGATTAGTCAGGAAAAATGAATAATGATTATGAATTTTGCTTACCTAATCCTAATTTTAATAACTTAGGATACCTTAACGTTATTGCAAATGTCCAAGATAAACACGATCGATCTGCCCCCTCAAATTTCCATTGGAAAGTATTGAAGTGTAGGTGAGTCAGAATAAGTCGCGAACGAAGCTTTTATTTGTAAAATAATTTTATTAATTAGATATATTTTTCTAATTTCACTAATTTTTATTTTTTTTTAATTTGTAATAATTTTATTAATTAGATTTAATTCTGGTCATTGTAGAATGATTATATTTTCAACTTCTTCTATATTATCTTGTCCTGATAAAAGTGATGTTAAAAGAGTGCACATAATATTTAACAAATTAGGATCTGATTACGATCGACTAACTTCATTATTATTAAAATTTTCATTGACTCAGGTAACTTCGTAATATCAATACATTCATAAATATATAAGTATTTGAATTGATTCTATAAGCCTCATTGCTCTAATTTTTAGGATGGTCCTATTAGGACGGTCACCTCAGACGTATATTTAATGTGCTTTTGCTATACGATGTCTGCTAAACTTGCACCAACTTGGAATGTTTTAGGATATAATTACTTTATAAATAATAGAGAATTTCTCACAGCCACTGGATCTCAAGATGGTATTAAATGCATCACTTTTGTTGACGGTAATATTAATTGCTAGTATCTACTTTGAATTTTTATATATACCAATTATGTCACTGTAACCGCAATATACTCACCTCTCCTACACAAAAGAAAATGTTTTTATTTAAAAAGGGCAATGTTTGACCATCAAATCTGTTTTAATAGATGACAAGATTACGTTTAAACTAAAACCAGTTAAAATTCACCTTATAAAAGTAAAGGAAAAGTTTATGCCAGGAGAGTGTGTCAGAGTTCTACCAAGGTATAATATGACGGCATTGTTGGTAAATACTAATTAGCAGACACACATTTGCAAGCAACATAGCATAGCATACAAACTGAAGATCTGTTAATCCAGTAGCTAGCAATTATTTTTTAAATCAGTTTTGTTTTTTCTTATTAGCTTAAACAAAGCTATAATCGAAGAGTACCAGGAAGCTTTACCTCCGGGTGACTTCAAATTATACAAAGACTTACGTCGTCATTGGAAGAATATTGTAAGTCACTTCTAATCAATAAACGACTAAGAAATTAGAATGCTCGTTTTAATTTATATTTTATTAGGTTGGTACTATGTTATAATATTTATTAATGGTAACATTTTGGATTTTTACAGCACGGTTATCGTTTACCTGAAGAAGAACCTAAGTACTACTCTGTTAGGTTCTGGCGCGGCGAGCCCCTGACGTACCCGGATGTCTGTCTGACCCCTAATTTTCCGAATATAACCCCAATGCCCAAGACCGCTGAGGTAAATCTTAACTCACTCAAGTGTTAGCTCGTCGCCTCCAATATTACATACGTTATATTTTTTCGTAGAGGTCAGTATTGTCAAGGTTCATAATTTGCTTGAAAAATAAAATGCCGAACATTCTTGGAAATCCATTGAATATAAATACAACTTATGGTGTAAATAATATAGAGAATGTAAGTTCATTTTCATAATTTCATATATGAATTTGATAACACTAGAATAGATGAACAAAATTTTGATCAGAGACTTAAAAATATTTCTATTTAAATAGTTTATACTGTTATGGACATGTTAAAGATATTTTTCTTTCAGACAAATATGGACATATTGTTGGGTACACAGGCAGTGAGTCTGTGCACACCGACACAACCGCACACTAAATAAATAAAAACAAACACATATTGATTTACTTTATTAAGACAATTGCTGAAATTAAAAAATTTAATTATAAAATATGATATAAATTTGTCACTGGCCACATCAAAGCTGAAGAAGGCACTAACATGTATTAAAAATATATATTATACTCATTTAAATAAGTGAATTGAAGTCCGATCACCAGCTTTGTTGTGACAGCATTGCCTTTTATGTCGGTAATTATAACAAAATAAATGTACGATAATTACAATTGCATTTTACTTCGGTGTGTCATTACTGTCAGATTATAATAGAGAGAGGCGAAAGATAATGTCTCTGTTATATATTTGGGAAGTTTACGTGAATGGCATTTGGAAAGTACAATATTAAATGTGAAATCAAAATAAGGTATTTGATTTTATTTGATTTAGAAATTACTTTTACCCATTATACATTTTCTCATAGTTGTATTCTTTTAAAATAAGCAATGAATGTCAAAAATAAAAACTCTTCCCATCTACATCATAGACAACCGTTTCTAACAAATCGTCTAAGAAAATATGCATAAAATAAAAAATAAATCATGTCATTATTAATAAACATGGAGTCAGTCATGTTAAGGATTTTAAGTCGTTAAATTAGATACGTCACGTTATTAAAATAGTTGGTCATGTCACATATGTGAATTACAAGCGGGCGGTGTGTGTGTGTGTGTGTGCGGTGTAGACACTGACACTCTGGGGCTGTGTGGAGGAGTCAGTGCCGGCTGCCGAGCTGTCAGGTCAAAGAACCTAGCCACTGATGGAGATAAATTTCTATGCCCATGGTGCGAGTTGACATTCCGTACATCCTGCAAGTAACACATTAAAACTTGTCACATTTTTCGAATTATGTGTTCGTTGATATTATTGTAATATAACCCACCGTTCTTGCCAGTCGAGAAGTTGAGTTCGGTACTGCTTGTAGAGTGTTTGAAACTACTGGCGTGTTTAAAAGATAGTGTACTTTGTATCCCTTGGCTAGATCTTCAACTGTTTTTCCTAGGTCATAAATAAAAAAAGGTTTTAAGTTATGTCTTATTAAGACAATCAGAATATTATATTAAATTAGTATTTGTGCTAGTGCTGTTTCTAGCGACCTTATATAATACCCCACCACCCCATCCACTCTCCGATTCAAATAATATAATCTATAATCACATAAGGGTGGTATAATTTAAATATATGCATATAATCTGTAAATATTTAGTTTTATTATTAAAGTACAAACCAATTTTGTGAGTTCCCGGGAAAACAATATTATTTTCATCACTAAAAACATCATATATAGTGATTCAGAAAATAGTCTCCACCGCACAAACTTTATCAATATCCGTACCGTAGATTTTGCGTAATGCACCAACAAGTAATCAAAATTGCAAAAAGTATTGTTTGGAGGTTTGTGTTATGTGTGTCACACATATTGCTTACTTTTAAAAATTATATTTATATTTTTTTATAATTATTTAGCGAAAAAACAAAACCAACCTGTAAGAGATGTAGGTATATTTGTGTTACATCTTCCTGTTTCAAGTATTTTAATTAAACCTTGAATGTTATTAAAAATTATTGCAACGGCTGCACCATCAGCTAATTGAGACGAATCACAACACGATAGTAAAAATGTCCAATTGTTTGTCTCCCAGTGCAATCCCGAGAAAATAGCAAGTTGTAACGTAGATGCTCCTAAAACGAATATTATTGAAAAAAATATACAACATAATTTCTACAAAGGTATAAAAAATGAATCGATGATCAGGAAATGTCAACATATCTCGGGAGTGATTTATGTCTCCCGTTTTTTTCTAAGCCTAAGGTTGAAAATTTATAACAGTAATACGACCGACCTGCCATGTTGTATGGGTGGCAATGCTGAGCTACGAAAGGAATACATGAAAGGCAAATACATGCCGCTGAAATGCAAATGTCGATGGATTTTTGGCGTGACGAGAATGGATAAAATGAAAAATTATTCTTACATACAATTTTATTGATTTTAATAAATTATTGCCAAATATTATACTTAAACCTTTTACTTTTAAAACCTTTACACATTTATTATTTGACAGTAGCAGTAGTAGTTTGTAAGTAGCACCGGTGATGGAAAATATACGAGTAATAGTTCATCTTGGTTCCGCAACGCGATGTGACTATTGCGACCGCACGGCATGATGACCCAAGAATCCAAAAGAATTTTTCACTTACCTGCTTCACTTAAGATATGTGGATTTGCTCCATAGAGAATAAATAATTTCACTATAGAACAAAGTCCATATCGAGCTGCTAGTCTAATCAGCCACCCGCCTTCAAAATTAGGATCTAATCCTTTAATTAAAGCTTCCTGTATTTCTTTTTCATTGTTGTTCAATATATTATTTCTTAACTTTTCTGTACTTCTATCCATCCCCTTAGTTTTGCCCTGGCGGTTAATAAGTCACATGTCACTATTATATTTAATAAAATACAATCATTTAAAAAATAAGTACCCTCAATTATTTAAAAAATATTTCGAATCGGTCGTGAGAGAATTCCAATGCACTCGATTTTTAAAAAATTATAACCTCTTTTTATCGTGTGGTTATTGTTGTATGTGTTTGTATCCCTCTTAGATGATTATCATTGTATTTAAATAATAATTATTGGAGCGTTGACATATAAAACTATCCAACTTTAACTACAGATAAATATGCACTCTGTGAATATGTATACTTGGAACCAGCAAATGAACCATTGATAAAACAACAAATATCAATTGTAGTTACAAATGTAGTAATGTTATGATTTGAGTTCATGAAGAAGTTATTTGAAATTAATAGATTGTTTAGGTATAAAATCAAGCCATAAAACTGGTAAAATATCTGAACTCTTCATAAATTTTGAAATAATCAATATACAACATTTTGAGGTAAACGATGGAAACGAACGAAACGATAAACTTAGCAGCATTATTTTTTTCAACGTTCCTAAAAATTAGATATTGAACTGATTACTAAAATCCTATGCACAAAATGGCTTTGTCAATTAAGGATGATCTGTTTATTGTTTTACACCGAAACCAATATTTTGAATATAAAGAAAATAAATAAGGAGAGTTTACTCTGTAAATATATTTTTATTATGAATATTATAAGAAAATTATAAATATATATAAATTGTAAAATGTAAATATATATAAATTGTTAATGCGTAAAAACCAGTTTTCTTTATTTTTTTTTTGTAGCGACAATATTTGCCCAACAAAATCGAGAAAATACGTAAATTTGATTAATTGATTTCATGTCAATATGGAATACAGGTTCGTACCATATTCTTGTAAATGAATTATTACATTTCACTAAAACAAAATTTGTGTATCACAGAGACTCTATTTATTTTATATTTTTTGGTCTTATTTCAATTAAGAGAATGCAAATACACAATCTCCTCCAAATGATAGAATAGCAACAACAAGACTCTTGCCAGATATCCTTGTGCTGGGCCTTACGTAGTATGAGTATTTTTAATTAACTAGTATTAACTAGTAATTACTACTACTACAGACGAATTCGTCTATAGTCTATACACGTGGACTATTACGTAGAATATTATTACATAGTATGTAGATTGTAGAAGTATTTCTGGATATCGTAATACGTCAATGTGAAGAAAGACCTAATATTAAATGTCAAATACATTGACATTTGACGGAAGTAAGTTAAAGGTCAACATTATTTATTATTTTTCTAAAATACAAAATAATAGTAGGTAAAGAATCTATTAAATTTGAAATTTTTTGAATTACTTGCATTTTAATTCGTTAGCGAAGCAGTAAAAGTAATTATAATTTTGAGTACATAAGTTGCGTTTAAGATTTATGGGCAAGTAAGTTTTTATTTTCATAATGAGTGTGTGTCTTAAAAGGAAAATTATTCAATATTTTTTTTAGCCATAAAGAATGGAGAAGAATTGCAAAACGCGAACGAAGAAGAAAAATTCGGAAACAAATAGGAAAAGAAAGAGGCATGTATTAAGAGGCATTTTAGACGTTATTTATCTAAAACAGTGAAAGAAACATTTTTTTCTCAGATTGCTTACTTGATGGGGAAGAGTATCAAGGTTGGGCTAAAGAACAAGAAGCATTTGAACTTCAGATTTTGGAACAAATAGAGATATCAAACAAGATAGAAAATGAAAAATGGATTTCAGCAGAAGCAATAACTATAGAACAATGGCGTAAACTACAAATTAAAAAAGAAATATTGCTTCAGAAGGAACTTCAACAACAAGCTAAACTACAACAGGTAAGCTGAACATTCAATAAATATAGAAGTATGGATCATTAACTACAAAAAATGTTATAGGAATGGGAAATGGAAAAACAGAGGAAGGAAAAAGAGGCAATACGACTTAAAGAAATAGAAGAAGAGAACTGCAAACGGCAAGAAAAATTTATGAGTAATTTAGAAAAAATCCTAAATGGAGATTCTAGTGATCCTCCTCAAGAACTTCAAATATTATATGAAAGTCGGCCTCATTGTGACCTATGTCCATTTTATGCTAAAACTGCATGTTGTCGCTTTGGAGATGAATGTTCTAGAAACCATAAACATCCTGGGATAAGTAAGGTAAAATAATTTAGACTCTTTTAAACAATAACCTAGCATGGTAATAACAGTACCAATATCAGTGCTTACATTTGAAATGATCATCACATTTCATTTGTGTTCAAGTAAATTATTTGTATTAGTTGTTCTATATGTCTAAAAAATCTATAACAGGAAATAGGTTTCCTCACATCAAAGTATAAATGTAGGAATAAGTCATTTTAATATTTAACTCACTTTAAAGATATGTATGAAATGATGATTTTTTATTTACAGGTTTTATTAGCTCAAAATCTTTTTGGACATTTTGGTTTAGAGAACTCTAATTTTAATGAATATGACACTGACATCATGTTAGAATATGAAGATTCTGATACCTATAAAGATTTTAAAGACTTTTTCTTTGATGTCTTACCAGAGTTTCAGAAATTTGGTAAAGTTGTCGAGTTTAAGGTGAGCATTCACTGCTAATTTAGTCAGCATTGGTTTAAAGTATCCTTTTGAAAGTATAAAATTCAAAATAGAGTAAGTATTCTAAACATGAAAATATATTTTTAACTTGCAAGAAATAAAATAATAAAACTAAGATATTTAATTAATTTAACTCAAGCTTCAAGTCATCATGTACACTTATCACATGGTGTCTACTCCAATAATATATTAGCATTGCTTTTTAAAGCTCACATTACAAATGTAAGTATAACTACAAGAAAATAAATAAGAAAATGTTTAATTATCTTTAAAAAATAATCGTGTTTTGTAGGTTTGCAACAATGTCGAAAAGCATCTACGTGGCAATACATACATAGAATTTGCTGAACTGCGTAGTGCAGTTTCAGCTTATCAAGCTCTTCATACGAGGTGGTATGGAGGCAAACAGCTTTCATTGCAATTTTGTCGGATGCTTTCATGGAGCCATGCTATTTGTGGTGCGTATTTAATAAAACTATTACAATTACAGAAACTAAAAGGGGCTGTACCTTTTGATTTATAAAACGTTTGTTTCAATATTTATATTAATACTCTAATTCCTATATTAAGATGTTTTATTTTAACAAACGGGAAATACACTGCAAACAGTTTTAAATTATTTTTTTCAGTGCCTGTCTAAATATAAATAATAAATTAAATTTACATAAAATTAAAATCCGGTTTTTCGCTTCTGATCTAACACCATCCATTGTAATTATTTTGTTGACAAAAACATCTTCAGAAATCTTAATATTGGAGTATAGAATTAATATTATTACATGATAAACAGATTCTAAAGTATTATAATTAAATATAATATAAAACTTAATCGATATGATCACAAGTCGAACCCACGGTCTCTGGGATACCGATCCGTCGCGCTAACAAGTGAGTTACCGGCTCGTTACCCGCTTTAATATATATTTAGTACTCTATATATAATCGCCTTTATCGGATCGCAGGCGACATCTATTGTATCGAAAATTCTAACCAATATTTCTAAATTTATAGAATGTATAGTTTAATATTGAAAAGATGCCACAACCGAACATAATTTCTGCATATCTCAAAAATTCAATTAGATTTTTGAAAGTTTCCGAAATTTTGCAAAAGATCTGTATCTGTTATCAGATACGAAATTTGTATTATGGTCGATTATGATAATGTATCGAGTATTTCTCACAAAATGTTAGTTAACATCCACAAAAAAATAACTTTATAACATTGGAAACCACATAATGATTCATCATTTACCTTGTAGTCCTTTTATAAATACTTCTTTGATACCAGTATTTTCTGCAATGCACTGAAACTGTTTTGCCGTCATTGCAGTTACTGATACATTGCTTAGGTTTATCTATATTTAAAACATGTTCTTCTCTGAACCTTCTTTGTACATATGTCTTTTGTTTCTTCAAATATTTATCTTACATTGTTGTAGCGGACCATGTTTCAAAGTCTGTTTAAAAATATATGTAAAATTTGTTCTATTATATAATCCAGCAATGCAAAGTCGAAAGTCCCTATTAATAACATAATGAAGTATCATCAAACGGATAACGGTTTATTATATGCTTATTCTAAAGTATTCTCTATCTCTGTATAGCATTAAACGTCTTACGTATTTTGTGTGCACCATCGACACAGTTTCTACTTAGTGCATCCAATTAACCTGTGGTATATTTCGATAAATGTATCATTCGAAAATATATAAAATCGAC
Organism: Dircenna loreta; assembly: GCA_963555665.1. Lineage (NCBI taxonomy): Eukaryota > Metazoa > Arthropoda > Insecta > Lepidoptera > Nymphalidae > Dircenna > Dircenna loreta. The sequence goes on from OY743094.1 coordinate 5,709,253, forward strand.
TATATATACAATAGAGTGCCGGGACGAGTTCCCAGGGGTCGTGGCATCGAATCCTGCAAAGATCGATTATTTTTTTGTTACATACTGGATTAAAATATAAATAAGTTTCACATCACTAAAAATATGTTTATAGACCATTTTAAACATAAGAATACCTTTCGAAATAATGTATAGAAATTGTTGAATTAGTAAATATTTTTAGGATTACAGATTACTAGACGATGTCCAAAAGGGAGAGCATGTAATTTTCTACATGTTTTCAAAAACCCCATCAAGTTATATTCAGAGAAAGAAAAACGACATTCAAGAAGGTAACTAGAAATTATTATTTAATTTAAAAATGAAATACTTTTTCCAGTAAACATTTTATGAGAGGATTAATATTTATAAATATTAATCCTCTCATAAAATAATTACTTAATTTTATTTTAAGGCAAGAAAATTCATCAACACGCTCATGGAGGTGGTCGGAGTCACCGGAGAGAGAAAGTCACAGTCCAAAAAATAAAAGAAAAGAAGATGATAATTATTCTAGTAGTAAAGGTAGTCGGCGTCATCGACACCGCTCGCCTAAATCAAGAAATCATCGAAACAGAGATTAAAATAAATAATTCGATTGTTTACACCTATTTTTATTTTATAAAAACTTTTCCTAAATATATTTATACACAAAAAAGACTACTTAAAGACTAATTTCTTCTACTAGACTTACTAGATTAAAATCTTAAAGGTAGTCAAACTAAAAAAAGCCTCTGGTAAGGTAAATATATTTTTAAGCATGTTATAAATTTATTTATTTTTGCATCAATATATAATTATAATTAACTAGCTGTTGCCCGCGACTTTGTCCGCGAGGACTTTAGTACACAGAGCTCTTAAGAAACTCCTTCACCATTAGTTCACACCTTTATTTATAAAATTTCCCTATTGTTATTTCAAGGGTATAATATAGCTTGAGTCCAACGTGAAAGTTACTTCTAAATATTATTCAAAACAATTTTATATTCGGGTAAGTTACTTTGAAATTCCTCCAACAAATATAATTATAAAGTACAGATTATCTGACCAACTGATCTATTAAAGCACAGCTGAAATTGTTGAGGGTAGAAATAATATGTTTCATAATGTAGGTGCGATATAGGCACAACAGAGGCATAGCTAACTGTGTATAAAAACAATAACTATTTAAATAAAGTCTGAAATGTTCATTTTTTTTTATTATATTAAACTGCCTATAGTTGAGGATGTTTTTCACTTTAAAGGTAACACTCCACAATCATTCGGTTGCACTCACGGTCACGCTAGCTGTTCGTTTATAGCACAGAGTACCTTTAAGTCTATAGCGTTCTAGCGATACATGTCTAAGAGTAACATCAAATTAAATGTTGGTAATTTTATATTATTAGGTTCTTACATAAAACCCAGTTGCGTAGCGTTTTATAGAGGCCCTGTTAAAAATTTGTTGGCGCATTGAAGGTAAAGATTTTTCCCAAAAATCTGAATATTAATTACACATTCGGGGCCTCTGCAGTTTGAGCATATAATTGATACGGCAGTAGCTTCGCCTCTGATAAAGCCTCAGATTATAAAGAGAAGACTAGGTGCATAAAACATTTTAAATAATAAGTCACACAGTACTTTTTAATATAGTAATTCAAAAATATTATTTAATGAGCATTCTAATCATTACAGTTTCAAAAACTTTGTTTAGTATAAGTTATTCAAAACCGTTGGAAATTAATATTTGTTATACATGGTATACATTGTCATATTACGTGAATTGAATTTTAGAACGATAAATGACATTCTGAAATGTCCTTGTCAAATAGGAAGTATTTTTTAAACATTCATAATAGTTCACTAAATAATAAATGTTTATTTTTCGAATCCCTATGTATGCTTTTATATATATTTTATTTTATGTTCACTAGTATATTTGTACTATTTATGTATACAAAGGGTATTTGTACTACTTATTAAACATACTTGATTGGATCTTCGAAATAATGTGCACTAAATTGTGTAATAACATAGCAAACCAGATAATGAACTATCGTAAATCTTCACTTTATTTAGGGAAACTACTTTTGTTTTGTAGCAATCGTACTCCAAATTCGATTAATTGCTATAAAAAAATTAGTCTCTATCAAGTGCAAAAAACAAAGATTTTAAAAGGTATGAACAAATGAAAACTTATAATCTTTAATATAAGAGATTATATTATATTATATTATAGAATTATTAGCAATATTTAAATTAATGTGTTACAGATCTTGATACCTCAAAGGCAGAACTGATTAAAAATCTTAATTTAAAAACTGATGCTGATGCGTTACCTTTCTATAAGCTCTCCATTAAAACGTTAATGCATATTGTTACAATAACAAAAAAAGATTTAGAGAATGGTTATTGCGAAAATAGATTATATTATGTTGCTTCTCATATCAAGGTGGTTGATATCATATTTTTTCTTATTCTCTACTTTAAAAAATTGTCATTTATTACCTCATCACAAACATTTCAGGTCCCATCCAATATTTTGAGTAAACACATTGTTAATAGAGTCTTCATATATACTTTATCATTTAATTGGATTGAAAATTCATTAAATACTTTATTAGGTAAGAGGTAGGTGCTTTAAGTTATTTAAATATCTTTTAATTGCTGTATTAGTATGAATTGCTTAGTTAATTATTCATTGATAAACAAATTCTAGCTATGAATGTGTCAGGGGATCGAATTTTAAGAGATTTGTGGGTTCTTAAATATCATCATAAAACTATAGAGGAAAGATTACTAAGAATTAAAAATTTAGGTGTTGTTAACTTGTATCCTTGGATGGTGAGATGCTCTGAAGATATATTAAATAGGTAAATTCTTTTACTGCTTTATAATAAAACAATGTTATAAATAAATTTACAATATTTATTTTTAATTTTCAGATATATTGAAATATTTCAAGATACAAAAAATATATTAGGAGAAAATAAATCCACAAAAATGTATCTTGCAGACCGACTCAATGTTTCTCTAGAATCTGTTGAAGACATGTATATTAAAGCACCAGCTTTGAAGACTATCAGAGTTACAAAGGTACATTGACTAACAATTAATATTCATTAAACTACAGGAAATAATGTAAAAAGATTGAATTGAATGAAAGAATAGATGTATGTTTCAATAATACAAGCCACAACCAATTGAAAATTTAAAGGTAAATGAGCAATATAATTTCCTTGCAGGTTAAAAAATTCTTAGATTTTTTAATTAGTGAAGGTTTTAGTCATGAAGAAATCGCAGGTAAATCCAGAATTCTTGCAGCATCACAAAATACTGTTGAGAAAAGACTAGAAAAGCTTCGAAGCTTAGGAATATGTGAAATTAATTTAAATGTCCTGTGTAGAAGCAGGAAAGATTTTAAAAAATACTGTGAATCCATAGAATTATCTTCTAAAGAGTAGATGTAATGTTTTGTAATAAATATTCTGTAAAAATAAAAGCCCATTGAATGAATGTCATAGATTTTATTTTTTTACCAACACTAGCTGTTGCCACTTATCATTCTTCTCCAACACAAATTAATAAGTAAAAATTTTTTACATATCTATACAGATATTATAGTTTTATTTATTGTGATTATATAAAACCGAATTGTTTCTGTGTATAAGGGAATCCTATATGTTGACTCTGACTTAGTTTTATTGGAGCTTGTAGCCCAAATCCGTTTGAGTTTACCTGCGACAGATTTTTTCGGTCTTAAAAGTATCCTTGGTTAACAATCGTTAACCAATCTAAATTTTACCAACAATAGTTTTTTGTGTGGTGTTTGTCAACTAATACGGTGAATTAGGGCCCCCTGAGCTTGGGGGTCCTGCGGCTCTGCTCCGTTTAGAGGCCTTAGCTTACGCCACTGGCTAACCCCCATATATCCAATTTAGTTGAATGATGTCTTATAAACATAATGATATAAGTTTTACATATGAATAATTTATCAAAACAAATGTGCTTTTTAAAAGTATAATTATATATTTAAAGTATGGCAGAAGAAGTGCTTTTTTCAAATATTAGTTTAGATTTTTGTAACAAATGTTTTTGTTCTAAACAACAAGCTCTTTAGTTATTTATATTAATACTGATATATAATTTATAATAATAAAAATAATCTATATTTTTCGAATACATAGTGATCAAAATATAATAGTAATCTTGCCATAAATATATTAAAACAGTGGGGGATTATGCTCTAATTGATCATATTTAAAAGAAAAAACAAGACTGACATCACATGGACCTGGAAGTTGTACTATGCTATACTTGGAACAAATTTCTGCAGCAGAATGTGTAATTTTATATAAAACATCATGTTTAGTAATGCATTGATTTTGATAATTACATAGAATTTGTTACTGAAATAAAAAGTATATCATATAATATTTTTGTTTAATTCCCATGACAACCCCAGCATGTTTCTTATCACAACCAATCTATAATCTAAATCTATAGTGTTGGATTAATCGACATCATCTGCGATGACTATATGGTCTCTATATGGTGCCGTGGTTTCATTATTATAATAATAATATATTGTCATGATAATTCATTATAATCATCTTCTATTTGCATAAGATAATTAATGCAAGGTGGAAATAGATAGCAAGTTTATTATGGTATCTTATATCTGTTCTTTTGATCATTATTGATAGCTATTTGTTGTACTTTGATTTGAAAGGGCAAAAGAAAATATGATTTTTTTATAATGGATGTTAACATACTTTGTCATATCATATTATTTTAATAATAAAAGTTCTTAAAATAGCAAATAAAACAAATTTAATTAAAATGATAGTTATTAATCTATGCAGTTGCACACACACCTGTGATAGTGGAATGAATTAACCCTCTGCAAGTATCTTTACCACATCCATAATATTGTACAATAAATTATTAATTTTAAAGTACATGCTCATAAAATACATATAATTAAGGCGGGTTTATTGCAATAAAGTTTTTTTTTCAGGGCTGAAAATTTGCAAGATGATTATTTATGCTATATAATTTAAGTCTACACTTTTGCAAGTTGAATGTCACATTTTTGTCAACATTAACTACCTAAATATTACGGTACAATTAAAATATATTATGTGAGGTCGGAGTTAAACCCATAAATTAGGATTCATAGATTTTAATCTACTGGTGAGCACATTGAACTCCTGGTCCTACATGCATGTGCTCTTCATCATCACTGGCATAGGCCTCTTCTCTAGATTTGCTCTTCTCACTAACTGTGTATTCTGACATGTTCACCTCCTCCACATCTTCTCCCGTCGGCATCACAAAAACTGGTCTAGGAGGTAAAATACCTTCAATGTTTTTCAATTGTTCCTCAGTGGCAAAATTATTTTGTGGGAAGGTCACTTTAAATTTAATGTAGAGGTTTCCCTTCTCAAATGGATTTTTGTACTGAGGCATACCTTCACCCTGTATACCTTTTAAATCACCAGGTTTTATAACTTCCCCAGGTGAATGTTTTACAAGTAAATCTCTTCCATCTAAATGTTTTACAACAAAATCAAAGCCACATAATGCCTCAGTGAGTGTAATTTCATGTATCATGAGAAGATCATCCCCAGTCCGTTTGAAAACATCATGTGGTTTTTCTTGTAGCACAATAATGACATCACCAGGCTGAGTGTCAAGCATTTGATCTCCCTCACCTCTGAAGAAGATTTTTTGATTTTCACGCATACCTTTTTCAACATGCACTTCTAATATTTTTGTCTCATTGAAAACTTTTTTCCCCTTACATTTAGGGCATCTATCCTTTTCATTAATTGTTTCACCCTGTCCTTGGCAAGTTAGACAACGAGCTTGTAATTGACGTGTCATATTAGCAGCAATTTGCTGATACCAAATTTTAACGCCACGACCATGGCAGTCCTTGCAAGGCACCACTGATCCAGGCTTTCCACCCTCACCTTTACATGGGCGACATATCACATTTTTACTGAGTTGCAACTTAGTAGTTTTACCAACATACATATCCTCTAGAGTCACTTTCAGTGGATGTATAGTGTCTTCACCGCGCGCACGACCCCTGCCTCGTCCACTTCCTCCCATACCAAAAATATCACCAAAGAAGTGTCCAAATAAATCATCAGCTTGACTACCACCACCTTGACCACCCTCTTGCAACCCTTTTAATCCAAATTTGTCATAGGTTTGCCGTTTTTTGGGATCTGACAAAACTTCATAAGCATAGCTGATTTCTTTAAATCTATCTTCAGATGCAGGATTTTTATCAGGATGAAATTCTTTGGCGAGTTTGTGGTAGTTCTAAAAACATAGTGAGAAAATAAATTAAATCATGAATCGTAAAACTAGCATAGCGTGCATGACAAAGGATATGATGTTAATAGTTTTGCAAAGGTACATGAGATAATGTATAAAACATACTTTCTTAATTTCGGAATCGCTGGAACTTCTTGTGACACCTAATATTTCGTACAATTTATTATCAGCCATTTTACAATATTATATTGTTAAAGAAAAGGGAGTAACTCTATTGCAGCTGATGAAATACGAAAAGGAAGAACAAAATTTGCTGCTCTTCACAGACTACGTCGTAAACATAGATTATATAAAAAATAAACAATAGACTATAGACCATAATTTATTTTAAGGAATTATTAATTTTATCTTAATAGCTAACTATTATCGATGATATATAACTTAGATTTTTCTAATAAAATAGTTAAAATAGTTTTAACATTGTAATGGTTTCTACTATCTTTCATAGATAACTTGTATATCTATGAATAAAAAGAAACTTTGCGATAGGACCGAAAGCTGCAGGTAGATTCCCTTCTATCATAACAATGATAATTATTATTGTTTTGCTAGTTTAATATTGTATCGGACCAAAAAACTTCTAAGACATAAAAAAAATTAACACAAAAAAATAGTTCACTTTAAAAAGTAAAAAATAATAGGAGAAACTCAATCTCAAAGTACCTAAGTATGTAAGTATGTACCTAAGTATTCTAAAAAATAAACGTATCGTTGAGGGATTGCACCTAATTATTTATAATCTACGATTTTTTCCATAAGTATCACATGCCTACCTATTTAGTTTTGAACCCAAGACATTATATTTTTTTTGTTTTGAAGTTTAAGTGACAAAACTCGGAAAATAGGAATATTGCTGGTAGACTTGAAACGGTGCCAAGTAATAAGAAGAAACACTGGTATCAAAGTAAAAAACTAATCAGGCAGAAAAAACTACTTGAAACCGACTTTTCTTCTAATGTAATTATATAGCATAGAGTGTACGTTAAAATTGTGGTATCAGAATTAAGACTTGTTTTCATAGAAAAGTAACAAATTAATTATCTAACACTCCTCCGTATAATTCACTAGCTACCCTGGGTTTTTTAAGTTTCCGTTAATATAAAATAATATAGTTTGATATATAATGCTCCCCTGGGCGTTACTAAGCAATAGTTGATTTCAGTGCTCAACTTCATCATAAGGATACAAAAAAAAGAGTGATGTTATTGGTACTATATCACGGTATTTTATGATTTTGATTTATTTAGGCATTAGCATTTAGTTGAGACTTTTAATTTGTTTTTACTATTTTTGTGCTAGGATTTATTTTATAAGTTAATGTTTTTTTTTTCATTTTCATCTTTCTGTTGTGTTGTTTAAGCACTTTTTGAGGAGGAACCAATTTATAAAAACGAATCGCTTCGTGTTCTGTAAGTGACACAGCACAAAACTGTGTTAATATTTATTTTTACCCGTTTATCTATTTGTCTGATTGTTTGTTCGCGCATTATCTATAAAAATTAAACAGATTTTGATTAAAATGAGTATGGCCTATTGTCACGATACATAAAAACTATAGGTTTTTACTATATACTTTTTATTTCGAAAAATTATACTGTAAAACAAAAACTAATTCGGGCTACAGTTGCAATGTAATAAAACTACGGCTGGGATGTAATTAAAATTTGTGTGGTATTGACTCATTAACTAAGTCAATAAGTAGATATATAGCTGGTTACTTTTTGCTCTTGGCTCAAACTCAACTTAAGGTGAACATGAAAATAGACTTCTTTCTATTCCATACTAAGCTCCCCTCCAACTATCCCCCACAAGAGCCAATGTCGGACATTCTTCTAAACAAAAAGCTTCAGGGCAAGATCTGTTTTCCCTTGACATTCATAAGTTGAGGAAGCCGGTTGGTATTTCTTCAATCATGTGCCTTAGAATTTACTTTAGTGCTAACGTATCTACTTTGGCATTTCTACATGGAAACTTCCTGGGCTTGTAGGTAGGTATTCGCTGCAGTCGTTGAGTTGTTATACAATAAATTAAAAGGACTTATTACGAATTAGACGACAAATACAAAAATGGCTTCTGTGTAGAGATTATATATTTGGTAATCCATCAACTAAATAAGCTCCCTTTTGATGAGTACAATTTCTATAATTCTCTAAAACATGGGAGAAGTTGTAATCCAAAACCTTTTATTGCGTTTCCAATTAAACTATGCATACTTAATCACTATGGTATGCATAGTGTTGCGCTTAATCTTAAATAATTCTAAATCGGCTAGTTCTCACCTAAATAATATTCCACAAGGATCTACTCTTGGCCCCTTTTTATTTTTACTTTATATTAATGATCTGCCCTTTGTCGTAAAAGGTCTATTGTGACATCATATATACATATACTTTTTGCTTATGCTACCTCCCTTATTTTTAAATTTGAACGTAATAGGACTTATTATGAAGTAGTAAACAGTACTCTGCAACGTATTCTTCATTGGTTCGAAATTAATAATTTGGTCTTAAATAGTAGATGTATGGCGATACATGGAGTTTACACTTCCTACTGTAAAAAATCAAAATTGTAGCTTGCTTCTTAACAATGAAGTGTTGGTACTTACTGAGTCAACGGTTTTCCTAGGTATAACTTGAGATGAAAAGATCCAGTGGAACCCTCATCTCTCAAAACTTGCATGCAACATCAACTTCGCCGTCTATGTGCCATTAAAAACTAAGACAATTAACGGATGTTAATACGGCTCGACTGGTGATTTTAGTTATCTTTATAGTATTTTGTCTTACGTTATTTTGTTATGGGGTAGCGCTGCTGAAATTAATTCTACATTTGTTTTAAAAAAAGTATTGTGTGGGCTATTTATAACTTAAAAGCTAAAAAGATCCCTGAGACACGATTCTCAAGAAATTGGTATTCTTAAGGTCGTTTCTCAATACATTTTTAATAACATATTATTTATACGTCACAATTTGGATACTTTCTTAAAAAAACACTCCAGAAATACATTATAAAAATATACTTATAACCCCCAAATTTTGTCTACAAAAAGTTAAGATATCCTTTATGGGCTTGAGTTGACGTATATATAATAAAGTACCACAATAGATATTTTAGACCTTCCTTTTCTTACTTTCAAATCTAAAATTAAAAGTATATTGTTAAATAAACCTTATTATAGTATACAAGAGTTTTAAGTCGATTGCATTTCGTTGAATTAAAAATTTAGGTTGTGGATCTTGGGTTGTTGAATCATTTGTAGGGTATCTCATATTTCTTTTTTTTTTCAAAATTGTTCGGGGGCACGGAACCCTCCATGTGACTCGCAATGTGTTTATCTGGCGAAATCTAAAAATGAAAATTCTGCATTTCAAAAATGTTAAAGTGGCAGTAAAGTTTAAATATATTTAGAAGTGTTGGCACTTAAAAAAATATGTTTATCCATAATTTATAGTATAATTACAACTTTACAATAACATTTTCCTACAAGTCTTCAGGCACTTTATTGTGCCAAAACCTTCCTTAAGCTATATTACACAACGCAAAAACAAGTACCACACCTCATAACAAATTTCTACTGTCACCATACATATAGGAATAGGAACTCAAACATTTGTTTTGTAGCATGGCGCATTAGTGTTCGACGTTCCTTTGTGAATATTTATGACGTCTGTGAAAGTTTCGCCCCAGAGCACATTCGACCGTTTGCATCGTCACTTCCAAAGAAATGCACTATATATTTTATATTTATTCTAATACAACAAGAATTATTTGATACTTTCTGCACACATCTCACGTGCTCACAATGTGTCAAACATTTTGGATTTGTTTAGGTAGATTTAAAGTATTAACCCTCCTTTATTGTAAAGGAGGGGAAATACTTTATAAATATACCTACCTACTGCATAATACGTATGCGGTATCATTTTTGATTACTCGTTTGCTATTTTAATGTCACCGTTTTCGTAAATCATGTTTGACCCAACTTCTCTACAGATTTTTCATTTAATATTTTGTGATTTACCAACACACCCGTCTCGAATACGTACCAGATTCGTGTTCTAATAATAATAGAATTTCAAAAAATGCTTATTTATATAATATATTTAACCAACTTTAATGTTTTGAAAGATAAAAAAATATCCAACCCTCTATCTATAAAGGATACATTCATAAAAACTTTCCCATTTTCCCTAACATTTCTTCTATGTTCATTTTAGTAGATTTTAATTAATTCATAATATAATTATAGGCACATACTTAATATACTACTACATATTAACCCTTCAAATATTATATTCCTATACCTATATATTACTTAAGAATTACAGATTAACTCACGATATTATCATCATTTTGCTTTGAGATATGGACACTTGACGCACCACGCAGGGTGCAACGATGATGTAATATCGAGTCCTAACCCACTAAAAATCCAACAGTGTTCTTTAAACGCTACTTGTTTTGACTATGGACACGCTTTCGCACTCTTCCACAGTATAATATTATCCTATAACAACCGGTAACCAGACACTGACATATAGGTCTATATACTAAACATTTTGCATCGAATATTTCGTTACAGCTGCTGCTGATCGGTTTAACAGTAATAGTATAAAAGTTATATTCATATATATTAAGAGTATGATTCAAAGTTCTTATTTGTGTGTGACCAAGGGTTCTTTACAAAGGCATCCTAACATTACTGGTGACCTCGACTATTGATCTTAACATACAATTACTTAAATTGCAGATGACGTAATGAAGATCTATGTATCACGAAACTAGATTGGACAAAAAGCTCCATATATCCTTGATAACAATTCGTTTTTTCTAAGCATTTAATGAAGGTCACATTGTGCTAAAAGAACATGGCGCAATTCGTACACATGAGCTATATATATATACGTATAATTAAACTAGCTGTTGCTGGCGGCTTTGAACGTAAAAAGGTACAAATAACAGTTAACTGTGTAAAAAAATGCAAAAACATAATAACTAAACAAACTAAACTAAACTAAATCAAGAGTTCCTATACATGAAAAATTGGTTTTAGTAGAATGATTCAGTCAACCTAAGTAGTAAATTTTTTAACGATATAAAAAATAACCACGTTACAATGATAGCCTCATACTTTGAATATACTAACGCCATCTAGTAAACTACAAATGCTTTATACAATCAGATAGCTACAGTCAGCATTTCCGAGCCATTTGATCTTTATTTTTGTTATTTTCCTTAAATATACAGACTTTACATTCATACTAAGTTACGAGACTATTGAATGTAATTAATTTTTACTCTAGGATGACAAAACAAAAAAATATACTCAAAACCTGTCGCAGGAATTTGGATGAAATATCGTCTGTTTAGAACTTATGTCTGACGGAATAATCTCTCATTCTATCAGACACAAAACATATTTACTATGAACAATACTCACAAAGCTACCCTCTGGGTACTAAATAATGCAAGAATTTTGTTTATTTATAATAAGTCCTTATTATAGGTACACATCTTAAGAAAATGTGGATTAAGTCGAGTTATATTCATTATAATTAAACTATCCATCACCTTTAAGGGCAAGGAGGTTAAATTAATTGTAAAAAGGGAGCACAGAAAATCGGCTTTCTCTTTTGCGAAATTTTCCAACGAGTCATTCGATTTATACAAAGATGGATCTTACACAAATCACCTTCCGGAGCACGAGCGACAACGAGAAATCAAACGTCACTGTCTCTGACTATTAGTCTCCTGCCATTTCCGAATATGTTCACTGCTTAGTCATGATGCTGGTGTTATATTGGTTACAAGACCTGCGAGCAACTTCTATGGTTATTCCGTTCTGGGTCCTTCACAACAAATTTAGTAGTCAATTGCTAAATAAGTATGTTCACCAGGCCTACCATGAACTCTTAAAACGATATACTTTTAAAACTATAACGATAGTAGTTCTTGGTTTTGTTGCAATATTCTAATAATATTACTTTAATTCGTACCATCTCTATAAAACAATATTGACTTATTCCTGCTTAATGACGTAAAAGACTAAATGCTTTCTCTAAATGCCAAAATTTGATATGGAAACAATATAACATTTATATTTTAAATTCCAAAACACACTACATGTTTTTGGTTCTCTATGGTAAAATAATTAATGACTTAGGATGACGTCAAACCCGGATCTGGGGGGTGCAAGGCCGGCCTATGTCCCGGGCGGCAACGTTCACAGGGCGGTCAAATCCACACTTTACACACGAATGTACAACTTATATTTACTTAACTGTAATCTACACAAGTCCTAAATACGCGCACCGCGGGGCGACATTTTTCAGTTTATGCCCCCCCTAACAAAAATTTCAGATCTGGGGCGGGAAGATATTGTTAAAAGAACATATCGAACCAAAATTCAAGTAATATTACTTTTAGTACGAATTAGAAAGTAAGATTGTAATACTACTGTGTGACTGCAGTTTTATGAACCATGCAACGTATCAGTTTAATTAATCATTGCAATGTAAGACGAATTAGTACTAATAGCAATCATATAGCGAAGTGGATATTTCACTCTAACACCAGGAGTAGTAGCGGGAAAAAAGCAGTCGCACCAAGTACACGGTATATCCAGTAAAAAGCTTAGAGTTTGGACTTTAATATCAAAACCCTCTGTCCTGCTACTAATTTGATGAGGCAATTTTGGTTTTACTCCTGAAAATAAATTAATCTTATACGATAGTGACAAAAATAAATAAAAAAATAAAACCTCCTTTATTTCTCAAACATCTTAGCCAATTTATCTAAATCTAATGCTAATTTTAATTTCTAAAGACATTGGCCTACGCCTAAGTCTTAGGACATCCTTGTCAGGTTGTCCTAAGACTTAGGCGTAGTGATACCTGTCGTTAAAAAAGATTTAGTAGTTCTGACCGTTGGCTGAAAATTATAGAAGCTCTATAGTAATACTATAAGTTCAAATGATTTAAAATGCATTCGAAAGTAAAATAGTAAGTGATAATACGCACAACTCTAATATTCATTCCAACATGTATATTATTGTGAACAATATGGTAAATGGTTCCAAATTATTTACAAGCATTCAAAAAACATGCGGTATATTTTAATTTAATTTAGGAGAATATATCGTAGTTATACAAGACAAAAAATAGAATCCTGCTTATCATTTAAATATATGTATGATATCATTATATAATTAATAAAAACTATCTAGACTTTCGAGATTAATGTTACCCACGATTTCATCTGCTCACTGACCTTTAGTAAAAAGCATTTAGGTATCATTACATAAGTCTGGCAAAATCGGAAAAAAATAGGACAAAACGATTGTATTTGAATACATTTTTAAATCAAATAACTACATATATAAATATGTAATATTACACGGACATAATACAACAGTTACTTTTTTTTATGATATAATATATTTATAAATAAATTGGCAATTCAAAACTATATTGTTAAGTGTTATTACATCGAATAAACTAAAAATTCACTAATATATTAAATAATAATGTAAATGTTGCATTTAGAATGAGCTACCATTCGTTTTATTTTCGCAAATTATGTTATGGGCTCTTCATGCATATTCAATTTAAGCATTGCATAATACATGAGAATAAATTTAAATTACTATTTAAATGAAGAAGTCGTTTTACCAATGCAATGACTTTCACTAACTGAGATATCTCAGATTATTTTCAAGCTATAACAATCTCGAAGCGCCGAGTATTAGTTGACAGCGCAGAGTACTATAAAGTTGACAGCTGATACCTCTCTGGATTGCGACACGCTACAAGATTTACATGATCAATTGTACTTAGGTTATAAGTTATAATTCTCATTTATGATCTGACTTTACTAATCGAGTTGTCGTTACGTTCTATTGACAAATATTTACTAGCAGATAAACATAGGAATATTGTTTGTTTGGAAGTAATTCATCGTGTAATTTTCAGAACCACAACCTTCCGTAATCAAAATTTTCTTGTTTATTAAAATAAAACAGAAAACAATGCACTGTTATTATTGTTTCACTCGGTCAACACAATCGATCTGTCCTTTAATTTGCCAGAATAATGTCTGTCATACGAAGTGAAAATATTAAGTTTTTTTTTTTTACAGTAGAGCAAGGAGTATTTTATTAGCAGGCATACAACCAGAAGGACTGCAATCCTAAAACTTCAGATACTAATATTATTTGTAAAGGTCATCGTATGACGTTATAACCTTGTCCTTAGTTAGCTAATGCAAACAGATTTTTTAAAAACTGTTTTGTATTTACCATGAGTAGATATTTAAATTAGAGATATAAATTCTTCATTTTTGTAGTAAAATCGTCGACGCTAACGAATAAAAAAAAAATAACTTGAACAAAAGTTATAATGTAATAATAAATGGTTTCTTAACAAAAAATACTTATTTTCAGTTTAACAATTAATATTTTTTTGAACATTTATACAATATTTAGAATATTTATAAAAAAATAATAAAAAACAACTTGTCTCTATTTATTACAATTTCTATTTGGTATTTTTTAATATCTTGTTTTTATTAGAAAAATTACATTCGTTTATATGTCAACAATGAAACTGGTAATATCTCTATAAGTTATTAAACGTATCATTATTTTTTACTGTTATTAAAATTATTTTTACTTTAAATAAACTTAAAATAAATAAAATAAAATAAAACAGCCTTTATTTTTCTAACATATTATCCTATCCCTATTTATCGAAATCTAATGCTAATATTACGCTATAAATTAACAAAGTATAGATACTTTATAAATAAATAACTGGATTGGTTTAGTAAATACAATTTAAATATAATGATGAGAATATTGATATAAGTGATAGTTCATAATGACACAATTGAAATATCAGATACGTAACATACTCGTTGACGTATTTTAGGGCAGGTCATGACTCTATGTTTTTTAATCAAATATACATAATAGAATAGAAACCTGTCTTTATTGTATAATATTTCGTCATTAATTATTCGATGTCATTATTCACACGTACAGGTTCTATGGTGTGTTATATAAATTCGCAATTGTATCCGGTTTCGACCTCGAGAAGGTCTTTGAAGGTGGGTAATGTTTTACATTGGTGAGACGAGGTGGAGCGGGCGGATCTTCTCTCATACTGGAAGTGAAAGTGAATGAATCTCGGAGGCTTAATTAGAGAGGACGCTTGCGCCTGCGCCAGTTCCTCTGAAACAGTCGCGTTCAACACACGCACCTTGCGTACACTCGGACGTACGCGAACTTCTCACGCACGCAATCGCATCATCCGCATCGTATAAACCAAGAGGTACGCAAGTGACAAATAACAATAAAGTGGCCATCAAATAGTATTATTGTTGTATTTTGTTTTTAAGACGTTTTAAAAGTGCAAAAGTAGAGTTCCTAATTGTGGAAAATATCCCAATAGTTTTAAAGTAAGCCTGTTAAGTTAACGTTAATGTTAAAATTGTATTTATATATTTCCAGGGGCTTGTATTTATACTTTTAACTATAAAAACAACAAATTAAATTGAAAGGAACTCTTATATATTTTTAAATTGCATGCTTACATTGCATATTTAATAAGTTGTAGGAAAAACTTTTTTAAAATAATATATATCTACTTTTTCTAAAGTTTAAAGCCTTTATTACCTAGTTATGGATAATTGAGCTTATTTACAAACATTTGAAAATCCGTTTAATATTTAAATATAAACTGTAAAAAAGAACTCTCGGCTCATAGCACTGGATGGCTGATCCGCGAAGCTTTTCTTATCGTAAAATATACCTCAAATCGACGATTTCTCGCGCAGAGCACCTTTTCACGCAAACGTTTAAGCATGCGGCAAGGAGGTCAGCGAATCGGGTTTTGCTTTCACAAATACAACAAAATAAATTCATCTCACGTATCGATTGTCCTCGGGTAGTAATGGTCTGCATAAATAAAAGAAAGCGAACTCATTAACAGAGGTGCTAAAGTAGTAGTAGCCACTTTCGTTACGGGTTAGATCGTTATTTGAATGAATCACTCAAGTTAAATAAAGTTTGTCCGTACTAATAGTTATAAGTTAAAAAGCACTTTTTTTATCTCTTATAGTATATAATTTTGCAGAAAGAATTCTTTTCCTTTTTGCAATAATAATAAAAAATAACTACACAACAATTTGTTTACATTGTAACCATTATAAACTGTAAATAAGCAGATTGTATAGATTTTATATATATATTAGACGATGTGACAAAAAAAAGCGTCTACAAGAAGATAAATGTGTTATTTAAAAATGTCTTATGTGTGTATGTAAACAGATGAGCCGGCACAATTGCCTGGCAGCAGCCGCGCTGTTGGCGGTGCTCTGCGTCGTCAGTGCCCAACGACGCCTGGCCCTGCCTGACCCCAGGAGTTGCGCCAACAGTACGTATATTATAATATTAC
This sequence comes from Dircenna loreta, assembly GCA_963555665.1. Lineage (NCBI taxonomy): Eukaryota > Metazoa > Arthropoda > Insecta > Lepidoptera > Nymphalidae > Dircenna > Dircenna loreta. The sequence continues at coordinate 5,726,055 of OY743094.1, forward strand.
TCACATTACATCAATTGAGTAACTGCTGACACTTTATGTCACAATTAAGTGTTAAATTATTGTTTCAACTTATAATCTTTATACCTCTATAATTATTGCTATATAAATTAACGAAAAGAGTTAAGTTAGTCCCACTATTATTTAAATACAAACTTCTCATAAAATTGTTACTTTCCTTACTATTAAACCAATTAAATCGAAAATAAATTCAATAATTTATTCTTGAGTTATTAGCTTGATGAAGTAGGTACTATATAATGTTTTTTTTTAAATTTAAAATGATAGCATCTATTAATATTTAGAATCATGTGAGCTGAAACCTTGTAATCATTAAAAAGTAACGGGTGTAAGGTCATCCTTACACAAAACCTGTCAATTGCATTATTTCGATACTAAAATCCGTTACAGTGCTGATGAGCTAAACGTCCTTTCTAACACAATCACTGGCACAAGGTACCAATGTGAAGATGGGATCAGTGACGGGTGGTTTGCCTTGCAGTTACAGACTAATTGCTACAAACGAATTCTTAATATTTACTAATAACCTATAACTTTCCGACACGGTCATCACACTCATTACTGGTACTGTTTTGAAATAGGTTAAGTTAGATACTATTCACTCGTGTATTAAGTGTCTAATACAAAGCCTGCTTTTTTTAATCAAGTTGTTTTTTTCGGCTATGTTTCAAGAAAATAAAACTAAAATAAAGCACTATAAGTAAGTAGTAGTTTTTACATTCTTTCTAGAAATGCTTTCACTAGGCCGTTTTTATTTAAAAATAATCATACTTTTTGTATCGCTTAAACTCAATAGAACATTAAAATATAAATGCAATATAAATGTTTGCATGTATGTATATTTATATCAACGCAGTAGAGGTTCATTGTAATTTCAGTAATTAAGTTTGGGTTATAAATAATTCCATTTTAGAGAAGCTTATCGAAAAATAATCTTATTACTTATACTGATTAAGTTGAAAAGAGTTATGAAATTAATATTAAATAGTTTTTATGTTTTAGATTAATCATTGTCCGTTATTACAACATAGAAGAATAAAAGTTACGATCTATAGATCTTATGATTATTATATTAAGGAATTATTAATTTTGAATCTAACAATTTACTTGATGTAATAAATTTCTGATTGTATTTACTTTCACACACATACACTTTTGTTCACACAAAAGATATGTATGTAATAAATAATTTATTTGATACTTATAACGGTATTGTGATTATAATCGTGTGGGAAATATTTTATCTTCAGTAAGATCGCAACTTAAAAATGTTTGTTCGAAGGGCGGTACATGTAATAACCCTTGTGGGAGTGTTCTGATATTACAATTGACCGACAATAAACGACAAAGACAACAAAGACTCCTTTGTGGTGACTATACATGTAACATAAGGCACTCTACCTATCCCAAATGTCAATCAACTAAACGTAGAGTAAACATTATTATATATTACACAATATCCTTAGCTCATACATTGAATTGATCTACCTTTAAGACTGGAAATGCATTCTCTGAGCATGACTAAAATCGTCGTAAGGTCGAGGGTATTTACCTTTAACTTTCTCTTCCAATTGAAATGTTATGATGTACGACAGAAACTTTTCACTTTCCTGTAGGTGTTTAATATTACGTAAACGAGCAAACCGAATTCCGAAAGTAGGTATGTAACGTATTTTCAAAACACTATTTATATTTCACATAGCAATTATGTTTATTGATATATTGGAGAGAGAGAGAAATATAACAATTTAAAAGTCTTAACTCGGATCAAACACAACAATTTGTTTATACTTAAGATTATGTTTTATCTTTCTAAAAAGATAAAGGAAAATAGTAGTCTATAGTTATGTGTGCACGTGAGAACAATCAGAAGAAAGGAAAGGGTCGAAAATCACAAAAGACACTTTCTACAATAGTAAAGACATCTTTGCTGGGTATGCAAATATTCTCAAAGTATTTGTTTTTCTTAAACTTATATACTTAAAATAGTCGTTTGTTACATAATTCTGAATATTTATTTTTGTTCTTGTTAAGATTTTTACTAAACATATTAATTAAATTGTGCAGTCTTTGCATTCAGATATTTTATACCTAAATTTACATCGTTAAAATATAAAGAAACAATATAAATGTTAATTTAGCTAAATAAAAGAATTATAAAAACGTTCATTCTAACTAATTATTTAAATGTTTTTCGTCATAATCCATGTCATAGTAATATAAACACCAATATAATGAAGTATTATGTATTAACAGAATAACTTAAACGGTGCACTAATAAGTTTAAATACTTATATCGTTTTTAATTAAAATACGTCTAGATTTTATGGAAATCATATTTCAGCGCTTACGTCATTGCCGTGTGAACTATATGTATCATTTATTGTGTAAAAGTTGTGAACAGTTCGACGTTCAAATGAGAAACGGTTTTGCAACAAGACTACTCCAAGTGTCGTCTTTCGTCACCATCTGAATGTGTATTGTACGAGACACTTAGTGGTCTGTTGTGTAGATAGGTACTTTAGTGGTTCTAGAAGTTAGTGTTGCAAACTGAAATGGTTTAACTACTAACCAATGCCACAGCATTGTGAAATGCCAGACCCCCAAAGATTTTAACCGCTGCAACTCTACGAAATAATAAAAGTAATAAAGATAACATTATAAGGACGTTTCTTAAGTGCAATGTGCAGACATTATTTGAAATGAAAACGTAGACATCGACATTAATAAACTATATTATTTAATCTGCACATTAATTGATTGCTTTTGTTATCAAGTAGATATTTAGCCTTTTTTAAAACAATCAAACATCTTATTTATCTTAAAATTATATACTTTCTACAATGGTGTATATTGAACTAGGTATGCTTATAAATCTCTTATTTTGTGGTAAGGTTTTACCGATACACAGTGTTCTAGAGATTTCATAAAACTTGATCGAGATAATTTAATATATTTACCCTTCTTATAAATCTTTTCTAAACCTTTAACATTTTAATTCTAACAGGAGTTCGTCACTCCACTTACCGCGATGCCCGTGGTGTGTTGCACTCGTACTTCTTCAGCTGGGAACACGCGCCCACACGAAGCCTGGAAGTTGATTGGTTGGACGCCAGGAATATCTGCCGGAGACACTGCATGGACGCCGTTTCCATGGAAACGCCTCAGGTAACATAATACCTACGAATTTATATTTCCAAGTATCGCATCCTAAGTCTTCTCACTCATGGTATTTGAATATAGCTAAAGTTTGATATTTAGTCCCTATATTTAAGCATCTCTGTTACATCACGTAACAGGGTCAATCGTGATGATACGCTCACTTTCCCATCGTCCAGCAAGATGTAATTTAGAATGTAGCAATCTCAATTTGTTTATTGCGATGATGAAACAGTTTTAATATTTTTATTATCACATGATAGCTAGATTTGTATATGTTAGGCGTGTTAGTTAGAGTTCAACTTACCTTATACCACAGCATATGTCAAGAAATATATATCTCACTAACCTAACTACCTGCCTACCTGATATCTGTTCCATAAACAGAAAGTCTGCGTAAATTATGCTACTTGTATATTACTAGAATTTGTTATCGACTTCATCTAGCCTCCGCCCTCTTAGTCTTCTCCTTTTCTGACTTAAATTATAACTCATCTACAAATACTTTTAATTTATATAAATCAATACGTTTGTATATTTCTAGTTATTACATAGAATTTTCCGGAGTAAATTGTCCTATACAATAACATAGAAATAATAAATAATCTAAGATTACTCAAAACATAAAAATCCGTCCAGTAGTTTTGTTGTATTGTTATAATATTTCAGATTAGTGATTGTGTGGGAATTTGGTTTGGGAATATTTTATTGTCCTGTTATATTAGAAAGTAATAAAAAAATAATTCTCCTATTTTATAAATATATATAAATATAAATAATAATAATAAAAAATATAAAAAAATATATTTCCCTCTTTAGAAATATAAAAAAATATATTTCCCTTTTTTTAAAATATTTCACTATTTGGTAGTTTTGTATACTGAATGATACAACACAATAACTTTTATGTCGCTCGTTAATCGCTCGTTACTCGAGGTTATTTTTTATCTAATAATAGGTATCTATTGAACCCGTAACTAAATTGCTATTATCGACCTATTTCCTATGCTAAGTAAAGCAATGCAGCCATTGTTGAATCTGTCCTAAAAACGCTGCGTATCTTCCTTACTGTAATGAGAAGATGAAACAATGGTTATATTTTTTTTAATCTGTTTTATAGACGATTTATTGTATAAACGTATACGTTATTGGTACTTCCGATGTGATCAATATACAATCGGTTACAATTGTAACTGCAATGTAATGCATGATGACTCGTCAGATTGTTCTTTAAGAAACCACACGTAATATACTTATACCTTTGTACTAATGGTAGTTCTTGGCAGGAGGTAAAAGGCGCCTACTTTTAATCCTATGTAGACTTAGGTTAATTATTTGCAAATGAGGTCAGAATTAGTTATTAAAATTGTAACTGCAGAATGATAAACCAAAGTAATTAAGTATTAGCACTGAGTCGTTTAAAAACATGAATATGTATTAGGATGGCTCGTCTAGATTCTGTTTAGGTTTATAGAGCGTGGAAGGCGTCCGTGAAAGGGGTGCAATGGCCGACTGCGTCATTTCTCGATAAGACAACTTACTCATAAGGCGTTCGCAATAAACAAGTGGCACACGACATACATTCTCTTGTAGCCGTCTTGCCCACTTCATATACCGGATACTTATGACGGAGGTGCATTTCCCGTCACTGCCTACCCACTATGATTACTGTTTTTTTATGTGATACTTAGAATTAGATGACACTCTATCTAGTTCCGCAATTTATATCATGTTCTCCTTAATATAGATTATTAATAATAAATTACTTTCTTTCTTAGGAAAATGAATTCATAAAGCAAAAGATAGCCCGCGGAAATATTCGCTATATCTGGACATCGGGTCGCAAGTGCAACTTCGCTGGTTGCGATCGCCCCGACCTTCAGCCTCCTAATGTGAACGGCTGGTTCTGGTCTGGCTCAGGTGCCAAGATCGGCTCCACCCAACAAAGAAACACTGGCGACTGGTCTTATACTGGTGGATATGGACAGGCCCAACCAGACAACCGAGAAGCAGCACAAGTAATTCATTGTTTTTCATTACCTAGCTAGTTCTAATATTAAATTGTTCTACAATTAAATAAAAATATATTGTTTCGTTATCTAGTCACTAAATAGGTTCTTTAGACATACAACTATCAAAATATCAGAAGTTGTCTATTTAATTCTTAACCCGTAATGGGTAAAAGTATAAAAAAAGTTAAAACTAAAAAAAAAACTATTTATTATAAACTGTTATATATTATTAAAGGAGCTTTCTACTTCAAGATACCGAATTCTTTAATAGAAAACTACGCGTTACTATAACACTCATCGTAGAGACTTGATTTACTTAGTTTCTCTTCCGGTTTTTAACGGTACTTAAATTACAAAAGATTATCGACCGTGTAAAATTAATATTTATGGTATACATAAGTCGATTCATACTTAATTGATTTTTATCTAATCTTTAATCGGTTATATTGTGTAACTAAAAACTCCATTTTGTAGGGTAACGATGAATCGTGCTTGGCTATCCTGAACAACTTCTACAACGACGGTGTCAAGTGGCACGACGTGGCCTGCCATCACGTGAAGCCTTTCGTGTGCGAAGACAGCGATGAGCTTCTCAACTTCGTACGCTCCCGCAACCCTGGACTCCGTCTCTAAATAACCCCACAACTCACTTCACAACCCTGCCCTCTAATGTTTTAGATGGCTTTTGTACAAAACCAAGCGGCTATCTCTATTTAAGTTATTTATTATTAATCTATTCCTATCGAACAGGAGACGGCAACTTTAAATCGTTCTATCATTTCGTAAATCATATTACTAATTGAGATCTTCGTCTCGGTCAGTCATTCCTTGTAAAAAGAATATCCACAAATAGGGTTAACTTATAAATATTAGAATAAATTATAATAATATGTAAATCGTGTTTTATTCTATCGCCATATCTTGTTACCTCTTACCTAATATTTATTTTTGGATTGAATACCGAATCTAAAAGGTTAAGTAGGAATACAGTATTCCTACTTAACCTTTTAGAGTAATTGTAAAATAAGACACCAATAAATAGTTTCTTTATTGTTCAGATATCCAAGGGTTTCAAAAATATATGCCAAGTGCCGTAACCCGGTGTCAGTAACTGGTAATTTTTTTTTTCACTAAATTTCTCCTGAACTTTGAGTCTGTATGTGTTATTTCTGAAACATTTGTCCAGCTTATGCAATATTTTATAATATATATATTTTATAAAATGAAAATTGAATAGATTTTAGAAAATATAATTAAAAAAAAATAGAACATATTGGTAATTTTTATTTATTAAGTCCTTATAAATAAAAAAATACATGTCATATTAGGTACTAATGTCAACGTTTTACAAATTTAATACACAGTCTTAAAACATGCAAAACAAAACAAATATTGTTGTATAAAATATTAGAGAAATGACTTAAAAAAAGAGTTTTTAATATAACAAATAACGACCACATCCATTATCTCACAGGTGATTAGTCAATACTGCATTCATAAAACATCATAGGGGCTGAGATAACCCAAATAATACCGAATCGTCGTATTAAACGCCATTATATTAAGCAATTAGAAAGTTTTATTCAACATACGTTTGTCACTAAATAATCTAATATGCAAGAATGTGGCGACTTTGATTATTTTCATTTCAATATAGAAGAAATGCAATGCTAGTTGCCGTAAACAGGGGAAATGTAGAATTTAAAACTTTTCAATTAATATTATTATTGTGTAAACTCCCGACAGCACAAATAAATCTCAAATAAACAATTTAAAACCGATATTTCAAAATTATACAATATTTCTAGTTTTAATTACTTTAACATTTATTTTAACCACGTGACGTAACAAGGCTCGTTCTCACACTTAGTACTGAATACTGTTAAGAAATTTCAATTAAGAACTTGTACATTCTTAAACTACAATAAATATTTAACATTAAAAGTAGAAAACTCAAACACACATTAAAAGTGTCAAAAGTAACACCAACAATTTTTAAATAGCTGTAATAATTGGATAAAACATTAATTTACGTTTAATTTCTAAATTAACAACGCATTGAATATTGAACTATCACTTTTAACGTTCATTTCTCGAAGCTGTCACACCGGTAACGTTTCGTTCCACGCGTTACGAAACATCGGCATTCGTTAAGATCTATCAGTAATTTATTATACTACAGAAATTGTAATTGCTTTTGCTTGATGAAAAATATACAATTTAAGTGCTATTATTTTTTTACGAAGCTGTTAAATGTTAAAACTTTCTTATTTCTCCTTTCGAAACCTTTACTTATAGGTATTATAATTAAGTAATAACAGTTTTGGTATATATTCAAAATTCAGCAAAAAAGTTGGTACAGTTTTTGTCGAAACGATTACACGATCGGAAAGTGGCTTAAAACTATTTTTTCGGATCAAAAAGATTTATGCCTCTGGGTGAGTGACACAGTGTGACGCCGAGCACAAAAGATAGCAATAAAATAAGTCAACATTTTAAAATATCAAATATTACGTAATATTATTCGATAACCATTTAATTTAAAAATTAATTGAAATATGATGACACACAAGTGACTGAAATATTACAGCACTCACACATTTAAATGTCACTAAACCAATAACCTACAGTTAGATAATCTACCGGCAGTCTCACACTAGCTGACTTTCATACCATTATACATGATCATTTTAAGAACCTATCAACTATAAAAATGAAGGCACAGTGTAGTAATGATACGAACAGTCAGTGATATGTTATCGGTAATAAAACAACATTGTTCCAACGTGCAGTCAGTGCGAGGACAGCCGGGCGCCGTCGGCGAGTATGGCGGACAGCAGCGGTCGGTCGCGCAGCGCACCCGCCAGCTCCTCCTCGTTCCAGCGCAGGCGCAGGCGACGAGCGCGCCCCGCCCCGCCCGCGCCCCGCCCCGCCCCCCCCATGGACACCGCGCCCAGCGCCTCCAGCAAGGACACCGCGCTGCACAGCTCGCCGAGCTCCAGCGGAGCGATGTTGCGGCCCTCCGCCACTCTGGGGATTCAATCCGTATTAGAGACGCGGGAGTCAACCTTCCAGACAGTTGTGTTGAATACATTGATAGCGACGACACGACATGTGGATGTTCATTTCACCCAACAATTTCTAGTTATTTTCTAATTTGATCGTTCGTTCATCTTTAATTAATGTTTATTATAGAAGTTACCTTTTATAAACCTCGTGAAGTTTTCCCATAACTATTTCCTTGTTTTTTCCTTTATTTAACATCAGCACGACGCTACACAGTATTAGTTTCTGCTGCATGGGGAGTCCTTCGTCGACATCGTTTTCTATTTTGGCGGACCCTCCGTACACGTCGTTCAATACTTCTAGAACTTGTTTAAGCTCAACCGTCACCGATGAATCTTTCATCATGTCGTCGATAGATTGGTTTTCGGAGAATTTGCTCCGTCTCGCGAGGTCGATGACTCTCCGTCCTATGTCTAATGCTCTCCTCATGTCTCCGAACACCGCCGCTATTTTAGCTAAAACAAACATTATTAATATTATTAGCCGTCATTAACCTGAATGTAATATGGCTAGAGAAAGTTTATAAAACAAGCACGACACCTACCGGCCAACATTTGAAGCGCGACAGGCGAGAACACGTTCCTCATATCCTCGGCCAGGGTGCCGGTGAATATGTTAATGATCTGTTCCTTGGTGTAGGGCGGGAAGTGCAGAGTGGAGGGCGCGAGGTCGGCCTGCAGCCGCGGGAGCGCCCGCTGCGTGAGGTCGAGCGCGTTGGCGACGCCCACCAGCACCAGGCGCGACGGCCGCGCGCCCCACTCGAACAGCGTGTACAGCACCGACTGGCGCTTGCTGTCCAGCTGGTCGATCTCGTCCAGGATCAGCACGCTGCAAGAAAATGGGAGCTAAAGGTCTCCGCCAGCGATGGTGTCGCACCGTGGATATATCGGATTCTAAGACAAATGACGGAGACAACTACGACCACTAAATGTCGCGAGCACGCACAGCCCAGCGACTCGCACTCGTACATTACACGACTCGCCTCCTTCGAGGAGCAGTGCGGGGGAGTGCGGGGGAGTGCGGGCACGGACGTGCTACGTGGTCAAGTCACCACTGGACTCCGACACTTCTAGACTCTAGTTACTTACAAACACTTACATCATTTTATGTTTCTTGAATAAATATTTCTCAAGAGCGTTGAGACAAACTTTTTCACTGGTACCGGTTGTTGAAATGTTTAATTCTTTACAAATTCTGCTATAAATGCTGGCGGCCGATTTCATCATTGTACAATTTATGTATACTTGCTTATATCCTTCTTTTATCTAAAAAAAAAACATTTTTTGTGTTATCATTGTTCTGTTTGTATAAAAAATAAAATGGTTATACAATTAAAAACAGAAAGTTTTGTTATTAATATAATTAAGTAAATTTATATATAAACATACTCGTATTGTATAAATAATATTTTTACCTTAGGGATTTGTAAAATGTATGTTAAGCTGGCTGTCTTGCCCGTGCCAGGTTGTCCGGAAATATATAAAGACGCAGATTGCTCTTTGTCCAAATTGTCTATCAAGAAGTTTGTGAGCCATTCTATCTCTTTTTCCCTACTTATTAGTGGTTTAAGAGTATATATTGAAGATTCATTTCTGTTGATTTGTATTTAATTAATTTAATAAAAGGTATGTTAATGTTGTCAATCTACAGCTTTATTCCAAAATTATAACTTACTTGTACTTTGGAGACATTGTTACATCAAGATTTGAGTTTGGGTTCTTTTTATGTTTTCTCACAATCTTCTTTGGAGAGCAAGTGTCTGCAAAATATAATTAATTTAACCGATATTTACAATGGGTTTAAATATTTATAAATATTTTGTAGATATGTGTACTTACCGTTTTCCACATTTGGGTCATCTATTTTGTTTTTTAATTTATTATTACTTTCTATATTTAGAATATTTTCATTTTCATTATTTATCTTTCCATTATTTTCATTATAGTAAGTTCTTTTTCGCGATTTAAAAGGGATGATTGGTTGGAGGGTCGTCATCTGTAACATAAACAGTGAGACTGTTGAAACCACATCCGACACGTTAAGATTATAACTTGGATAAAATAACAACATTACCTTAAAATACAGGTATTTTATTATGTATTAGGACTTGGGAATCTTTTCAAGCATTTACTCTCATATTCAATTTTTTTTTATTAATCACGTAAGTCGAAAATTATACATTGGAGCTAATTTTCAAACAATAAAACTCATTATAATATGTATTACAGTAGTAAGATTAAAAAAAAACAAAATTAAATAATAGAATAATTGGACATACAATTAATGTAAAGATAAAAATACATTAGTAAAATTAAATTTCTTTGTTACAAATGTAATGTCACAAGATACAAAAATATAATACATCATGAATTTCATTTATCTTATTTTACTATATACATTCAACATAATTATTAATCACACAATGAAACACGCAGAGCCACTTCTGGTTGTATAAATTCATAAAAATTATTGTACAAACTTGATGTTAACGTCTATGGGTGGATGAACTTAAAAATATTATTGTATTATTTGCTATTTATTATTGCTTATCCTTACTATTAAAGTCGTTTTGAGTTTGATGAGGCGTGTTAGGCACGTTTTTTAACATTTCAAAATGTCTCTGAGCATTGACCCAAGCAATATTGTTTAATATTGCCTGTTGAGCATGTAAGTTGAACTGAGTCTGTGCAAGATAGTCAGCTGGAGAGTTCATTGGAAAATTCGAGCTTAACGTTGGCGTTATTGGTTGCCGAATGCCACTTATTTTATTAGGCATTAGAGGTTTTATGGGCTTAAGTCCTATTTTAGAGGGTCCAGGTGAAGGTTTAGGAGATTCTGTTTTTGGTGCATTTGCATTAGACAGTTGTGTACTCGTTATTTGATTGGATTGATTGATGTTGTGTTCAGCTATAGATGTGTTTCCCTGTTTATCCTCTGCAATCACTAACTTTGGAGAAGAACTTGGAGAACGTGTTTGGGATCTTGGTGAGGGTAAGGTTGCATTTGGAGAATTATGAATGAAACTTGGTGATTGAATACTTGTATTAGAGTTACTTGGATGCTTGATCTGATTAATTTTCTGAATTTGTTCTTTTCTTGAGGTGCTCATTTGTGAAGCATTTAATTTATCTAATTTTAACTGATTGATGGTACTAGCTGATGGCACTCTGAGTGGAGTGCCAGTGGCTAAAGCCTGGGAAGATATACTAGAAAACAGATTAGCTGCATTAGACATTGTCATTGGAGTGAGCTTAGATGGCATACTTTGTTTCTTTGCCAAATTAGCTATGGATTGCATAGTTTCAAAAGCTTTAGTCTGTTGGGGACCTAATTGACTTTGAATATTATGTGGAGTTGATAAATCTAAAGCTGCACTAGCTTTATTTTCTAAAATAGTATTATTTATTGGATTTGATTTATTTGGATTGTTGTTTAGATTATTAGCTGCACTGAAAGATTTTGGTGTGGCTGGTACCAACTTTGGAACCTGAGTTTTATTTTTGGGTAACTTAGATTTTTTGTCTGTTTGTAGAGATTGTAGTTGCTGTTCAAACGTTTGTTGAAATGTTTTGGGTCCTGACAAATTTCCAGCTTGTGCTTTGGCTAACTTAGTGTCAGATATAGGTTTTAAATTAGGTACTGGGCCTTTGGCTGAAGTCTCAGAGGATTTAGTGGTTGGTTTTGGTGGCACTGTACTGTTTTCTATTCTGTTATGACTAACACTTTTGTCATAAGCCATTTCAGGTTTGTTTTGTTTCTTAGGATCATTGTCTGGTAATTTAAGTATTTGAATGGAATTATGTACAGGAGGACTTGAAACTTTGTGAGAAGTTGAACCACCACTTGTTAGATTCTTATTTACAATATTCTTCTTTTGATCTGTATGTGTTTGATCAGAAGGATTTCGCGGATCTAGTTTTTGATCAGTCAGTGTGATAGACAGTGAAGATGGTATGTTAATTTTGCATGAATCAAACAAAGATTTCAATGGGTCTCCGGAAGGAGGTTGCATACCAGGCATAGGTAGAGAAGATTTAACTTGAGGCAATATTTTACTTCTATCCATTATGGGGTCACAATTATTTGCTAGCAGATCCATTCTCAATTTACCCACAGGATGTCCCTTATTTTGAGAAGAATTTACAGGTAAACTTGGTTTCAGATCTGGCATCTTCTTGCTTACAGGTTTTGGTGGATCACAAATGTGTTTAGATATTGATGAAAGAGCTTCAGGTTTGGGTATTTGAAGCTTAAGTGGTGAAACTGTTTTTGGAACTAAGGGTGTATTGTTGGGAACTGATATTTCAGTTGGCTTTCGCTTAGGAGATGTTGAAGTCTGAGAAACTGCCACATTTCTTTTTTGCCCAGGTAAATCCAAAGATTGTTGTTTAAATGTAGGCAATTGTGGCTGTTTAATATCCTTTGCAACAGCAACTGGTGCTGTAGCTACTGCATTATTACCATTATCTATTGAAGCATTTTTAGATGTATCTTGGACAGCTTTTCCCTTCTCTGCCACCTCACTTTTTTGTAAATTGGTAACATTTGATAATTTAATAGTTCCTGTATTATCAGCAATAGGCATTTTGGTTTTCTCCAATTCAATTTTGATTTTCTTAATTTCTGGTATTATTTTTGAAATTTCAATCTTTCTTTTTAATGTTTCTTCTATTTTAGGAGCATTAATAACATTTTTGGAAGCTTCTTTAGTTAATGCAACATTTTCACTAGCAGTACATTTACTAGGAGATGTTTTTAAAGTTATTGCACTGTGTTTAGCTGTTAGTTCAAATGAATTTAAAAATTGAGATTTTTCAACTTCATCATCATTTTTCTTTACTGGTGGTGATGGGCATGGGTTTACAATTGGTAAATTAGATTCTTGGATTTTATTCTCTTTTACTTTTTGTATTAAAACTTCTCCTTTTTTTATAGTGTCACTAGGTTTTTTCATGATATTATCAGTGGGCATGGGACTGTCTGTGCCAGAGGAAGCTTCTGAACCATGGTCATTTAAATTGGGATTTGGACTGCTCACATTAGTGTCTTCTGTACATGTTGGACTTGATTTCCTCTCTGGGAAATGTGTCCCTTTTCTATTTATATCAAATAATCTATTTCTAATAGCAACATAATCAATAATTTGATAAAAAAATCTCATTGGTTCATTTCTTTTCCAATTATATATATAAGCAATATCCATTAATGTATAATAGTCAGGTAAAGGCACCCTCTTATAAAGTATATCTATTGCAAATTGAGAGCTGTCAATATCAAACTTCATGCTTAGAAACTTCTTGAGATGATTTATGTTAACCACCGCTGGACATTGCAGGTACCTTTTAGTAGTAGCTGTTACTGGTTGTGCCTCATTACTATCTGATGACTTACTGGATATACTATCTGTATCAGTAGCATCTGAATATTCTAATGAAAAGGAAATGACATCTTCGGGGCTAAAAATTATTCTTTCAGTGTCTTCACCTCTTTGTTCTGGTGTAGCAGATGCAGCTGGACCTGGTCTAGATGCATAAAATTGCTGCCGTCGTTCCATTTCTTTTTGGAATAAACCAGGTACAAGTTTGTACACTATATCCTGTAAAGCTTTGTCTAATTTTATATTAGGTTTAGCGGAATTAATCATCATTTCACAAACCGGACAGTAGCTTTTAATCTGCAAATGCTTTATTATACAACTTCGACAAAACGAATGTAAACATTCGACGATGGTGGTAGCATCTATATAATAACCGCGGCATAACGGGCATGTTATTTGTTCGTTAACTTCGCCCAAAAGTGTTCGTTGAGGCATCACTTCACTATTTTCTTGATCAGCCATTTTCACTACCTTTTTATCGGACTGTTTGTTAGAGGTAACCATTTTTACTGCGCATACCAAGCGAAACTTCGTCAACACTAGTGGAGTATTTAAGCAATTTAATATCCAAAAGTACATAAAAATCGAGACAATTTGAAGATTTATTACTAGATCACAAAATGTTTTGATGCGATGTCATACAAATGAATCGATAAACTTGGCGCAATCACAAGTGGCACTTAGTAGACATGACAGAAGTTCACTTGATGTGTTGGTAGCACTGTCAATTTCATACTGTTATGAGTATTTTACGAATTTCCTATATATTTGTAATCACAAAAGGTATAATTTGTTATCACCAAGCCAATTAATTGATATTCTTACCTTTATAAGTCACTTTTCACTTTGAATGGTGTGTTAACAACGTCAGGAACATAATATTTGAATAAAATCTGAACTTAATGTTTTGGCGCGAATATACCCTATATCTAACCAATAAATATTCATAATGTCATATGTTTTTGACAAATGAAAAATAAATTATGTTACCATAATAAAATATTACAAACTGCACTCATAAATTCCAATACTAAAGGCTATTATATCTATTTTTTATTATACTATATTATACTATAATATCTATTTTTTTACATTACAATGTTTTATTTTGTTACTTTTATATTATATTAGTTGTTTAGATTTCCGAAGTTTTTGTTTTCAAACCAAACCACTAGATTCTGGAGGTTGTGCTTATGAATTAAAACCTCCCTCACCTATTCTTACTCTTACTTATTATGGGTTCAAATAATTGACCCATGATTTTTTTCATTACAAGATTTTTTCAATATAGATTTAGAGTCAGTGTGATGCGAAATATAAAGATTGAATATATGTGTATCCTAGATATATGGTTAGAAGAAAGATAATCCATAGCAAAAGTATTAATATCTTGACTGTAAATTAATGGACGAATAGAGCAATAAAAGATGAGATGCAGGAAAATTTGGGTTACCGGCATATCAAACAAACGGAAAACTTGTGTGCCGATCAATTAGGAATCAATCATATCATTGAGGTAGCGGCAAAGACAAATTTGGGAAAGAGATAGGATATAAGGATCAGTGCTATGATGGTTTCGGAAGAGATAACGTCTGGGGATCCGTTCAATAATATAAGTAACCTTAATATGGCTATACACGTTTACAGACCTTTTCAAACATCTTATTATAATTTCTTAAATATGAAACAAATAAGACAGGACAAGGCCGATAGATAAAAAGAATAAAAAAATAAAATTAAAAACTAAAGTATAATTCACCTTTAACTTGTAATAGCATAAATTTTTTTTTATGCGCATTATAACATATAAGGTTTTCTGAAAGAATATACTTCATATGAGTTTACTGCCGAGGATAGCGCATTTCATATGTAATATGTTGTCATTAGAATGATAGTTATTAAACTTGTCTGGAAAGATCTCTTTAAAGGTAAAATTTTTATACGCTTCCATCGGTTTATCCGTTATTCCATCCGTTTCTATTTCATTTCTATATTCAGAAACTGTTCAAAGCCCACAAATCTCGTCATACACTATCGCAATACACAATGCTACACTGACATATATGTGAGGGTGGTAAAAAGATAATCGAAGCTATCCTTTTGTGCTACCATCATGGGATGGCATATGTCGAGGTGGTAGAATTCTAGCTATTGGAAGACCAACCGCTTCACGAATGATTTCTAATACTATAATTATTTATAATTTATAATGTCGTGGCGACGCTAGTATTGACCTTTTTCCATTAGCACCCTACACCCTACCAACAAGTGTTTAGCCGTTCCTACTGACTCTCCATAGATATCGCAAGATTTTTCAGTAGCTTTACCCCATCTTACTAGATTACTTTGATCTAGGAAAGTCATTTGGAATGCATTTATATAGAATTTTAATAAAGCTGGAGACCAATTATGAAGTAAGGTGCACCACCTCAAAGCTAATGGAATACAAATGTCGCTCATTTTGCATTTTTAGACTCATCGCGGGCACTCGATACTTATTGTTTTTAACCCTACTTTATTTGTATGAGCACCTATCATGAATTGTGTATGGAATTGAAGTTGTGACTCGAGCTCTGATGCATTTTTATCTTTTGGGAGAGATGTTACTATATTATTATGAGATTTTTCGATGATATGTGGTTTGGTAAATCTTAAGTGTTTATAGAGCTCCGATGGTTTTTTTAATTTCATCCCATCATCAGGTATCTAGGTGTTTCGCCTACCCAGACACAGACAGTGGCATTTACTTGGTTTTCTCCTCAGTGCGTCAGTCTACGTACAGAAATTCTCTACTTCATTTCAAAGTACCTGACATTGTTTGGGGTTACGAGTCAGTATGGCGAGATTTTCTTCAAATGCCAGAGTGAATTTCGTATATTTACTATTAAATTTAAACCGATAACCCATTTTTTTCTCAAAACTTGTTAATTTATGTATCAAAATGTTAATTACTATATTAAATATTATTTGAGAAACCTTGAAATAAACCTATATTATAGCTTAGCGGTTGGAAATGGTTCCCGCTAGAAGTTATAAAAAATAATAATTTTGAATAGTATGATACAATTATGTCGACAACTAAAGTAGGAAAGTTATAGTTGGTTATATAACTAGTTGCTAGTTGTATAGTTCGTTAGTTATATAGAACCCTTTCTGGTGATTTGGCCTGAATTACTTATTTTTATTCATGAATTGCGTCATTTTATTTTGTAAAGAAGAGAAAAAGATCTTAGAAAATTGTAAAAAATAGAAAAAAAACTATCGGCCTAGTGTCTTTGGATTTGTGACACTGTCTGTTGTTGGAATGAGAATAGAAATGGCTTTTCCGAATGTTACCGGTATTTACTTCCTTGACCAGATTTTACTGGAAGTTTATTACGAACCGACGGACATTTTTTATATACCATGTAAGGAATACCGGGTGCCGATTTAGTTATTATTATAGTATATTATTATTGAAATGAAATATTATAGTATATTATATGAAAAATGTTGTTGCTAGGTCTTGTTTACTTGGATATCTATCTTAGCAATCTAGACTTTGATTATTTTATGAACATGTCCTCGCCGGCAAGATAACATTTTACATTTATTAACTGGCAGCATTTATGGTAGCTCTAACTTATGGCAATGATTTAAATGTCAATGACAGATTACTTTTGTTAAGCCCGACCGGCTTGCCATTCGTTCTTTCTTGTAGACTTGCTCGTGAGAGAGCATCTTTCTATCCGAACAGTTTTATTTAATCATTGCTGCTATAGCAATTCTCTAACTATAAGCCTAAAGGCTTAGTACTTCTTAACATGAGAGCGAAGGTATTTTTGTGTTTAATCGAATATCGTATTTTGAAGTTCAAATGAAGTCACATGTATATAACATCGATGTGTTACTTTGTTACAGTGGCGAAAGAAGCGTATGCGTAGGCTAAAGCGTAAACGCAGGAAGATGCGTGCAAGGTCTAAATAAAATGGTACGTATTTTAACTTAATTTTCTATGGATTATTCCATTCATTGACATGTGTGGAATTAGACTTAATTTTATATCACCCTCATCGATAGTTTTTAGTTTGAGATATGTTGTAAATATACATTGTACTTAAATTGATATCTTACTTTCATGTGGTTTTTGTGGTTAGAAAATAAATATAACCTCATTTTTTATTCCTGTTTATCTGTGTCTTAAAAAAACCCTTATGTGTAACCTAGTAGTACTTCTTTACTATCAATTCTCATAAATGTTACTTAAGGACATTCAATTTGAACATTTCATACACATTAAAATATGCCTAAGTCGAAGAGAACAATATTCGAATAAATACTTTCTTGTTATAATATAAATACTATTTAATAATAATACTGGATAATTATCTGTATTATATGCAAGCATGTTGAATGTATTTTTTCAGTCTCATAACCATAAAAGCATGGTATCCATGAGGACTTTCTAACTTGCAACGCTTGTCATGTACTAATACATTTTATTGCATTAATGTTATTGAAGTGTAAATATTTGATATAATCAAATTTATAATTAAGAATAACATTAAGGTTTGTCTCTAAACCAATAAATGTATGCAGGCACTACATCCCTCTTAGGCAGTCATTATCTCTTCTGAGAATAATGCAAAGAAATAGAGGGTATAATATATGCTTACTCCACCCTTATTTATTATATTAATATTCAAAGGACTAAAAAAAGCATACAAATTTTTGTCAGCATTTAGACAGTAAATGTGTTTTACTTTTTTATGTCACATTGATAAAATGTTATTTTTGTTACAGGTACACATGTTATGGAATGAACAATTGTAATTTTCTTAACTTGTGTATTCAATAAAATTTTAAAAACCCCACAGTTTTTCTTATTTTTTGTCTTATGAGTATGAAACTTGTAAAACAGTTTATGGGAATTATTTTTAAACTAGTGAGTTAGTTTAATTTTTACAATGTTCAAATAAACCCTTGCCGTAAATAATTACAGTAATGAATTTGTTCCCATTGTACTGCTGTGTACCTCCTAAAATATAAACTGATTCTTTAAAACGAAAATGAAATTAAGTTTTTAAACCTTATGAAAGCTGCAACACTAAAAACTATAGAGTAAAAACCAGAATTCAATAGTTTAATAGTTATGAGTGAACATTAAGATTTCACTGTATGCATTGGCATTTTCAGGCTATGAGTAAAATCTTAGGGAAATTGCCACTAAACGAGATGCAATATTACGACGAATCTATACACATACATATTTTAGTAGTTAGGACCACAGGGCTCGTAAGAATTTCCTTCGCTCGAGCTTTTTTGGTCAACATTTTTTCAAAATAGTTCTCCACGAAAAGACCTATTATTATTTGGATACTTAATATAGTCAATGAATACGCGTAAACCGCCATCTATTAGGATAGTAAAGAAATGACAGCTAATGGTGCTTGTCCGATAATAAATAAATAATTCACAATAAAGTAAATGAATAACCGTAGTATACCGGAATAAAAAGTAGCCTATGTTCTTCCTCAAAGACAGTTCTATCTCTATACCAAATTTCATCAAAGTTCAGTGGTTTAGGCGTGAAAGAGTAACAGACAGACAGACAGAGTTGCTTTCGAATTTATATTATTAGTAGGGATAGATTCAAATAGTGTATGTGACAATTTTTTCAAATGCTTATTAGAATTACCTATTACATGTCTAGACTGTATTAGCGCGCCTACTGGCGTCAGTTGATTTACTACTTTGATTATTAACATGTCTACAATAGAAGACATACTAATTACAGTCGAAGTGACGAGTTTGTGATATTGCCTTTTTGTGTTTCGTGAGAAGTATAAAAAGCCTTATTATTGTATAGCAAAGTTAACAATCACCATTATTGTCATATTAATAAGTTAAAATAATAGGTAAAGAGAACACGTTTTTTTTTAAATTAGCAATAAAACCTTTTTATGTAAGTATACGAGTTGAATACTTTTTTAGTGTCAATGTATTAAGTCAATTTTATATTTCACTCTTTACTACTTTCACTCAATAGTAACAATTTGGTTTAAACATTTATAGGGCAAATAAATAAGATGGTTCGCATGGCTGGTTTAAAATGGGAAAAAACAACACAATGTAGACCAGTTCATAATATCATTTCTTCCGATTTCCCAAAGTATAATCCACAGCCATGGAAGTTTATGGTAGGATCCATTTACTTCTATAAATAAATTATGAATCATAAGAGTTAACTATGTAGTTTTTATAAACCTTATTGTATTCCGTCAGAATATATTATCAATTAAAATGCTTTATATGATAATAATAATCTTTTGTATACCAATAAAACAAGGAGTGTATGCTTAGAGATAGTTTTTTTTATTTTAAAAATATTTCAAATGTAATAACTATATGCCACATTACTGAGTTAAAACTTGACAATTTAATGATACTATAGATATTTAAATAATTACCAGATTATTTTTCATATGTTTATCTAATGTTATAGGAGGGAAAATCTCAAATACAATGGCTTTTGTCATATGAATATCAAAGATTGTGGTTTGATGAGAGAGAAGCCTGGAAGAAACGAATGTATCCCGAAAACACAACTGTAAATGTAGACATTGTCAAAAGTTACGTTTTAACTTTTAAAAATAACCACCAACCTCCGAAGCCAGAGCAAAAGAAGCCATTTAAAATGAAAAAGTATATTTATTGTTTCATTTATTACAAACAACATATTAAATATATTTTACGGATTAAACTATCAGTAGACTACTGTATATGTTATAGTCAAACATCGAAGCTGCAAAGCTCCTAGGATTGAAAAAAATCTAGGTTCTTTACATATTAAAAGGATACATGAGCCCTAAATAAGGTTTAAATTGGAATCTTATTCCGGGTAGTCGAAATAAAATATCAAAATTTTCATTATGGCTCTTCTTGTTGTTTCTTCTCCATGGACCTACCCTTCATTACCATACAAATAGTCTGACGTTTCAAAAGTGAAATGTATGTGAAATATACTTGTAATTCGACTGCATCGACTTTTAACTATAATATAGTATATACTTGATAAAATCATTAACTCGTATAACTATTCTAGATTTGAAGGCGTGGGCAGTAAAACGACTAACAAGCGTCCGCCTGGTGACAAGGCTATGAAATTTGAAAAGAAAAAATAATTCAAGAATTCATTTTACTCTATATTTAATTTACTAAAAATGTATTTAATATGACATTATATTGTCTTGGGACCTCGTTTTGAGAAAGATAAAGTTTGAAATCTACAAGTTTTATTACTTCTTGCTTCAAAATTATTTTGTCATGTGTAGTTCATGTCATATAATATTTTTTACTAGTTTGGGGACTTAATTAAAAACAACTGTATATCAAATCAGTCGACATAATATTTTTAATGAGTATCATAAATAATTGTACTAAAAATAATTCCTTACCACATAAAAATCAAATTTTCCATGACCAAATTAAACAATATGTTAACTGACCTTTTAAATTTATTAATATTTTAATTTTTGTACTCTACTTGATTATTTTAAGGCGAGGTAAAACAAAACATTTCTAGTATTTTTTTTTTGGTTTATTTTGGTATGTATTTTAAAAATGGCTAGTGTTATTTTTCGATGCGAAACAATAAAGACGAAAAATCTTATTTCGTTAAATATTATGGAATGACAAATTCAGACATTTTTTGTAGGCTTAAATTTTATTGTTTATATATTGAGTATGCTTTTCAATATATAATACTATCCAAACTGAAAACTGAAAGGAGATCCCTGGAAACCTACACCAGAACTAAAGTCAAAATGTTGGCCACCTCCTTGGAAAAACGTTTGGAACATATCTGAAACAAAAATACATTATATTTTACTTTAGTTTCTTCTACTTTACGGTTTATCTGAACGTGTATTCAAATAACACGGTCGGGTCATTAACTGCAGTGTCATGTGTACGCGATATATCGTGTAGAGGATTTAGGAATCATTCAAATATATTTAGGAAAAAAAATAAATGTTTATTTTAAATCTATTCTCTTTGATCAAGCTCTGTAATTACAGAAATTTTAATTTTGATAGTACTTTTAGTCACTTAAGAATATTTGAAATGGTGGTTAAAATATTCAGAAGTTTTGATTGGAATTGTAGGCTAATATATATATTTATATCTATTATTTTAGTAGTACCATTGCAGTTAAGAATATTATTCGCTGTAAAAAAAATATTTAAAAGGTAAGTTATATAGTTATGTGAGTAAATCCCAGAACTAAAAATCAATCCTTCAAAATTTCGAACTAAAACCTACAGTGACAATTTAAAATAAATAATCACAAAGTAAGTTTATTTATTTTGGATTCATTTTTGTTGTTTTAATTTTAACAATACATTATTTCTTATTATTCATCTATTAACAGTTTCATATTAATTATATAAACATACTCTTATGAAGCTACTTAATGAAAGTATTTTATTTAATATTAAAATCATGATCAAGGAATGGATCCATCCATCACCGCCATCTTTAAGCGTCCACAACATGGTAATACTAACCGGCCCGACCGGAGTCGTCGTCGAGGTCCTGTCCGTGGTCGTAGCGCGCTCTCTTCTTGGGGTCGCTGAGCACCTCGTAGGCCTCCCCCACCTCCTTGAAGCGGCGCTCCTGCTCGCGGCGCTCGGTGTCGGGCGCGCACGCGTGTCGGTCCGGATGGTGCACCAGCGCGCGCTTCCTGCAGCGGACACACACACACACACACACACACACACACACATTATGTATATAGTGCGGGAGTTCTTTAAATTTAAGTGATGACTGTTAGTATTTAGTATATAGTTTATATAATTTGTTTTTTTACTCATTTGTATTTGCGTTGTGGAAACAGGCTAGATATATTATGATCAATGGTTTTCGAGATGTTGTTATTGTACCATTCATTGTCGAATATTATTACTATTTTAAAGACTCAAGATTTTCATCAACTTTTTAGAGTATTTACTTCCAGTACAGATAAGTTACATGTTACATATATATATATATATATTGTTTATTTATTTAATGATCATTTACAAACCTATAAGCCTTTTTGATGTCGTCTTCTGAAGCTGTTTTTTCAATGCCTAGAATCTTATAGTAATCTTTACGTTTCGATTTCTTCAGAGCTATTTTTGCCTCATGCAGTAACTGCTTGTGTTCTTTGTTTTTGTCAATTTTGTAGAGCTTTTCGTAGTCTTTAACGGCGTCTTCGTGGTTACCAAGTTCTGCGTAACACTTGGCTCGTCGTAGCAATGCTTTGACATAGTGCTCGTCTAACTCCAGTGCAGCAGAACAGGCCTCCGCTGCTTCCTTGACTTGATTTAACTTAGAGCACACTGTGGCCTTATTGAAATAAAGTTTGGCATTGACTTTTTTATTATTTTTATCAATAGTAAGTGCTTCGTTATAAAGTTGTAAAGCTTGTTGCCATCGGCCCATTTTGAATGCCTCATTGCCTTAAAACATAAAAGTATTTTTTAGTCCTGAAAAATGTTAGCAAGAACCGAAAAATATATATAGCGCTATTTAATTGGTTATCAAGATAGAGTACATTATATATATACCTTCTTCTTTCTTTTGTTTTAATTGTTTAGCCTTTTTGTATGTTTCCATAGCCTTTTTGTGATCTGGTGCCAGTCTTAATACCTGTTGAAAGTGCTTGAAAGCTTGTTCGTCTTTGTCCTGAAACAGATAGTTCTTAGATATTGTGTAATACTACAAGGAATCATCTTTTACTATTAAATCATTGTCACGTCTCTCTGTTTGTACTGTTATAACTTGCGAACCACTAGCCCGGGCTCTTATTTTAAACACGAGATTTCATTGCTATAAACGTATGAAGTCTCAATGTGCTCTGATGATGACGTGGAATGATTTATGATGTCTCTCTGAATCTCTTAAATCTTTGTTTACGAAATAATTTTAGAACAAAATACGCGTAATGATTAATACATTGACGTTCGTTTAAAAAATTACATCGGTGTGATTTCAATGTCGTGACGTCGATGTAAACACTACTCACTCAGACAAATACCCTAATGTAAATAAATATCGGTGTTATATTCCCATACAGTATAAATCGCCAAATAGAAGTTTTTTAGTCCCATTCATCAATCGCTAAGCATAACCAAACCAAAACGTACTGATGATTTTGTATGAGCGCGAGCTCGAAACACGTTATTTTGTCAGTTTAAAACAAACACCAAATCACACGACAACGCAAATTTAACATTGGCAAAGAGAATACGAATACACGAATTTATCGTAACGCGGTACGTTACGTGTCTGTCTGGTCATAGCGTATAAGCCTTATCTCAGTGGCTTTAAGAATTGTTAAAAGTGTTTCTTAGAACATAAACATTCAAGTGAAAGAACAGGTCTTGTTTACAAGTGTCGCGTGTCAAGCGCTAATGACGTAATAAGACCGAATAAGACAGAAGCAGTAAATTATTAAAAGCCATTTCACTGTGCGATACGTTGTATGCTAGTTGAGATAGTGTCGCTTAGATAGTATAATAAAATGGGCGCGTTGGGCTCAACGCAACAGTGGCAGTAGGGTAAGTCGTCAATTATGTAATAATAACGATACTAATAGAAGGCTGACGAATCGTGAATTTTATACGAAGATGACCCCCTGTAAGAAAAATAAAACTCCATCCATCCTACTTTAAGAAGCAGGACAGATATGAAAAACAAACTGAATTGAAATAAATAATAAAAAACACACCTCAAAATAAAGGCACAATCCACGAACATAAATTGCTTCTGTATCTAAACTATCAAATCGTAGTGAGTCATTTGCTATTTCTTGAGCTTCTTGACAGCGTCCAATTAATGCAAGGCACTCAGCTTTGACGAGTTTTGCCCTAAGAAAGAACATAAAATATTGAAAAAGTATTGTCTTGAAAGAAGATACAAAAATATTATTATTAGTAAGTACTTTAAATTGGAAGGCTGGTACATATTATTGTAAAGTTTTACTTAGTGCTAGAAGGGCTGTATTCTAAGCAGCGATCCATGCAGAAGACGACACGACGGTAATCGCCTGTCTCCATGGCACGCTGTGCGTCATCATGTAACTGTCGTAATGACTCAAGAGCTCGACGTTCATTTGATGCACAATCTTTCCCACCAAGTTCACTTGCACTGCAAATTGCTTGTTCTGCACCTGATATATCACCTGGAAAGGTAATTGTAATTATATGAATATATGGGTGCATAAATAAAGAATGATTCTAGGTCAGTAAACATTTATGATGACGGACACAATTGTAACACAGTAAGATTCATACCGTAACATATAAAAATCTTTTTCATGTTAATAACATCCTGATTTAAAATAATAACAAAATCGCATTGAATTAATATAATAATGTTAAAACACTTTTTCATAATATGTATGTCCCATATGAAATAATCCAATATAGTGAATAAATAAATTGACTTCGATCCTTAACAAATAAATATATATTAACCACAATAATATTTATTGTGAGAAACCTTATCTTTATTATAATTCTTCAACATGTTATCTGAGAATTTTTAATGTTTGATTGCACCTAGTATTATTATTCTAAACTAAATATTAGCTGTTTAGGACAGATATATAATAAAAGCAGGTACATATAGGGCTCTCTAATTGTATACAAAATGAGAGATGCTTACCTACTGCAATATAACATTTAGCCATACGAATATATCCTTTAGTAAATGTTGGATCAATGGCAACGGCTTTCTGAGCATCTTCTAGTGCTTTTTTGTACATCCCAAGCATCATGTAGCATGCAGATCGGTTGCCGTAATATGCTGCATTTTCAGGGCAGAGTTTAATTGCATCTTCATACATAGACAATGCACCCTTATAATTTTTAAATTTGTAGAGATGGTTTCCGCTCTCCTTTTTTTCCTCAGCCAGTCTAAAATTGTAAAAATTGTAGAGATAATTCTCAAAATATTGAACGACGTCGAAATATAACCTGATAGTTGTACAGTTCTCCAATTAGTGAAGGTTAAGGCCCTATAAGTAGGTCAAATTATTTCAGTAGCCAAAATTGCATATGAATAGAAATAAAATATTTAAAACTAATGTATAATCGCAATCAGTGATAGAATTTCAATAGAAATGGAAATATTTTAACGGAACCAAAGCTTAGGTACCTACTTACTACACAATACACTAAGTTCCAAAATTTACACAATACCTTTCTGGACTTTTAGGAACTAAATCATCGATTGTGAGATCCAAATCCACCACTTCTGGCTCAGCCATTTCGATTAAACTATTATTTTAAAGAGTTTTAAAATTAATTGTACTTTATTTTGGCCTAGGATCACGGAACCACAAATGACAAAAGAAAGAAAGAATGAATGAATGAGTAATGATTTAATGCGGTGCCTAAAATAAAATATAAGTAGTGAATACTCATAGACCATACGAATGTCTTAGAAAAAAAAGCTATGTAGTGATGTGTAAAATAAAAAAGTAAAAAATCGGTGTTGATTAAATTTGCACAATTTAGTTATTTTAAAAAAATGTAAAGGGGTTACGTTTATGTTTAACATATATATTTAATTATGCAAACATATAAGTGACCTCCATATATATATATATATATATGTATTATAAAATTTGTAAATTTAATGTTAATATGATGAATCCGAGAAATAATATTTCCAATATTTCTTTTAAAGTTTAGACTGTAGGTCATAGAAATCATAGAGTATTAGGGGACGTCACCAATGCCTTGTCATTTGAGTGGACATTGACAATGTGAAATGTCACTAAGTAATGTCGCAAAATGTTTGTCGTTCATAAGTTCGACTTGAATTTTTATTAAGTATAATGTATTTTAGTTACTCTAAGTTTTAATGTAGAAATAAAAACAATTTCGAAAAAAACAAATGTTTAGGAGAAAAAATGGAAAACACAATTTCACCTGTTAGCCAAGTGTATATAAATAATGGTGAAATTGAGTGGCAACCACTTGCTCTCACTTTAGTTGAATATCCAAAGGGTACTTGAGTTTTTATATATTATATAATATTTGCTACCCATGTAGTTAAACATATTATTCAATCTGTTTGTCATTAATAAATTATCAATACTGTTTACAGGGGACCTTTTAGGTAAATTCTTTGCACTCACCAGCTTAGCCCCATTTGGAATTGGCGCTGGTTTTGTTACGCTAATTCTTTTCAGGAGAGATCTTCATACTGTATGTATATATATCTCTTATTATTTTTTTATATTTTTTGTAATTTACAATATTAATTGCTTAGTAATAGTGTAACATTAAAATATTTTTTTGCAGATTGCTTTCTTTATTGGTACATTAATTAATGAAGCATTAAATATTGGCTTAAAACATTTAATTTGTGAATCAAGACCACTTGCAAGAGGACATTTATATAATGAATATGGAATGCCTTCATCACATGCTCAATTTGTTTGGTTTTTTAGTGTTTATGTTTTATATTTCTTCATTATAAGGTATGTTTTAATTTCTTATCATTGATAATATTTCTTTCATAATATTGCTTGAAACAATATTAAGAAACATATAGGGATGTAAGAGATTTCATTATAAGAATTTCCATTCCTATAAAACTAACTGTATTTTTCAAGCATAAACTTTTACAATTACAATTTAGTTAGATAACTGATAAATACCAATAAATACATTCAAATAAATTACATTAAATAATACATTTATTCCATGAAATCTATTGTATTACTATTATATTAATAATTTTATTAAATATTATATAATTTCAGGTTACATCATATAAATAACAATAGTATAATATCAGCAGTATGGCGGGTCATTATAGTAGGCAGCTGTTTGGCTCTAGCTTTAATAGTGTGTGTAGGGAGGGTGTACCTACACTACCACACCACGACTCAGGTAGTTGTAGGTGGCATTGTAGGATTCATGTCGGCTTCATTATGGTTTACGGTAGTGCATAGACTACTTACGCCACTGTTCCCTCAACTTGTTACTCTGTAAGTATTAACTTGTGTAACATGAAATGTTATTAATTTATATATATAATATAAATGAAAATGTTCAGTAACATCCTTGTATGACATACTATTAAGTAAAATTATAAAATTTTAAAACAAAAATGAGATTTCTGTTAAGATTAAATTAATGAAATTTATGTTAAAACGAAAATTGTTGTGTTTTTATTAAGTATATTTATGAAGACTAATGTTTAAAAACATTACGTATGTTTCATATGAAAATATGTATGTGTTTGAAAATGCATGGTGTACTAGATAATTCCGGAATCTTATCACATAACAAAAAAATATACCAATAAAATGTGTTTTATTTCCAGCAAGCTGTGTGAAATGTTGATGATAAGGGACACGACGTTGATACCTAACGTGCTGTGGTTCGAGTACACGACTTCGCGTCAAGAGGCGCGGACTCGCGGTCGCAAGATGGCGGCGCTCAAGCCGACTCAATGACGGTGCGCATGCGCGCGAGCCACCCGCTGCAGCTTGAAGCGCGCGTGACGACTGATCGCCGCGGGGGTGCTCGCACTCCTGGGCGGTTTTATTATAACTAAATCACAACCGCGCTCAATATTAACATATTGACAAATATTTATCATGAGTTTTATTTATTTTATACTTTTTTTTTGTTAAAAACATTGATCATAAACATTCAGAATGTCAACGATTAACAACCACTGTCATGGCTAAAACTTAACAATATTTATTATAAATTATTATTAATTAGTCTTTCTAAGTATAGTCTCTAAGGTACAAGTTGTGCATAGTTAATAATTTGATCTATAGTTGAAATACCTAGATATATTAGATAAAAAAGCGTCTAGTTTAAATACCAAAAAATATCCTGCATTAAGCAGCTAGTCACGTATTACACTAGATCCATATGTGCTGGAGTGTCAAGCACGAAACGTTCTGAACGAGTAGATTTTGTTTTTCGGATCCTAAATAAGTACATGCATAAAATACTCACTTGGATTGCTTGGCTTAAAATACCGTCCAAATTTAACAATTATTCGAACAATGCGAGATTTTAGATTTAGGTACATAGTACTATGGAATAAAAAAAATAATAAATACATTTAGTAGTAACAAGTAAGCTTACAAATAGATACGGTTAACCTTTTGTACTTTTGTCTGATAAAAAAAAACAAAAAAAATATGGCACATATTAGTAAAAATACAGGAAGTGAGTGAAAATTTACCAAATAATTTAACCTTGGTTTTTATACACAATTTTGTTCGTCGGTTTTAAATAATTGTAGAAAAAAACGTTAATTCATTCATAGCATACTACTCACTACATACATACAGACACAAGTACTAGAACATAATATGATTTTGAAAAATAACTCTTCAATATCTTGTTTTCCTTTAAATGACGACATATTTCAAATACATACGTTTTAACACGAAACTGTTCAACGAAGGCGAAAGCTAAGAGCTACACACCGTAAAATAGTTTGATACTCTAATTATCTAGAAAATATAGATAATAACACTGACAGTTCGTTCATCATTCATATTACAATATTGCTACGATATCAAACTCAGTCAGTGGTATGATGATATTATATATATATATTTTAAACATGTATAACAGCTATGATTTAACAATATTTTAATGGCATTTCTTAATCTACAAAGTGCATACCGTAGTGTCGCTACAAAAAAATATCGTCATCTTTAAATGCTCCTTATAAATCTCTTAATTTAACAAATTAAAATAAAAACAAAAAGAAGATACTTACATAATAAAGTTTTTAAGTAAGATTTAATTGTATTAAATAAATTAGTGATTACTTATTATCTTTGTCTGTACCGGAGTGGCGATACTGTGAAACGTTGATAGTTTTTAATAACTCACGAAACTAGTTCTTCGTTGTGATTGGTTTACTACCAATTAGAAGCAAGTAACAACCAATAATTTGTATCGTGACTGCTAAAATACTATCAACATCTCGTTTTATCAATACTCGTAGTAAAGGTACTAAAACTGGGTAGTAGGGGTGGTGAACAAGATCACACCTCATTAAGACTAGATCTCGAATAAACTACGTAGTTTTGCTTTCGTCTATAATCTCTATGACCTCGTAGATTGGAGTTTAATCGATTCACATTAAACGCTGTATCAAAAACCTTCCATAAAATATGTAGTCTAAGCTTAAAAGTATTTCTTCTAAGCTTAGACTACTTATTTTAAAATACAAACTATTCATGCACTTAAACTATGCAATAATGAGTGATATTAAAGAAGAACAAAGAACTATAATAAATTGAAGAAGCAATAGACAAAAAACATAAACTCTCTGCTTATGATTTTTTCCATTTTACTTGTAACCTTTTTTTTACAAATTAAAAAAAATACACATTATGGATAAATTCACTTATAACCCGTACCTATAATGATTTTTAACGGAATATAAATAATTATTAAATTAAGAATCTAATATTTAAATTAAAATATTCGAATACTTTATGTGGTAAACGTACTCCGGAATAAAATATCGTGTAACTAATCTCTTTATTTTATCTAATCATGAATTTGTCCAACTGAAACAGCTTTGACTTCTCGTCTTAAGATCTGGCAGGAAAAGTCTTTCTGTATTTATGTATGTATTTATTAATTCGACATTTCGAGACGTAAGACTTAGAATCGTCTAATCGAGATCTAGTTTTAATGAAACGATGAGATATGGCTGTTAAAATTAAAAGATACAAAACCGTTATTGTCTCCGTATTAGAGGTAGATTAATAGATATAGGTATATATTTAGAAAATGTAAATATTTATCAGGTTATTGTATGCTTACGTAGTAATTATTATTAGACCTCATGGCAATATCTTGGGATCAACAGCAAAGCGATAAAGGCAAAGTCATAGTGAGTACTGGAATATTAAATATTTTTACTTATATTAGATTATTAAGTATGAGCCATAAGATGTAATTATCTTTTAAATTATGAAAATGGAATTATTGTTTATATTTTTCCTTTAAGGATATATGTGCATTTTTTTATAGTTACGTTCATAATATTGTTTGGTTGTCTATATTTTTGTAATGGTACAGTTCGTTAATCCCAGGAAATATCTTATAAAACAATAAAATCTTCACCATATTATAATCAATATTCAATAATTATATTCTTTATAGATCTAAGATGTGTATATATAAGATGTGAATGTAAGTATGTATCAGTGGTTCTATTCTTGATGGAATTTTCAGCGGTTTCACCGAAAATAAGCTTAGTTACCTGACGTGACTTTCAAACGAAACAAAAATTTTTGATTCAATAATAAGTCTTTTTTTTTAACAATATAATTTGGTTTTCACTTATATACCTACTATCGTTAATATATGAAGTTTAACGTAATTATTTTTGATTGATTAAAATTTTATCTAAAATACTGCGTTATATATTTTGTCTCTCTTTGGAATTTTGGTCGCAGTTAATCAGCTTCTTAGTATCTTGTACTAAGTATGCAAAAGCCAGAATTACTAGGTATTTTATATCAGTTAAATAAAGTACTTACAGTACTTTGATTTGAGTTTACTTTTAAAAGTGTGCAGATTTGGTTGTTTGATTTAACTAATAAGCTTATTCTCAGTGTCATGCCCTCATTCTCCTGTCAATTTGATGGGCAGGACACTAATTGTTAGCCATTTAATACTTGATTTATTTTCTAATTAGATTGGCTTACATGTTTTATATTAAATATGTAAGCAATGACTTGATAGCAATTCATAAAATTATAAACCTACCACAAATAGCTTCACAGAAAATATCCAATTTCTAAAAAAAATAGGTAGAGTAGAAAAGAAAGAGAAGATAGGTCTGAAACTTGAACAAAATTGGAGCCGTTTGCGATAAAACGGCTGATAAAATGTTGGCTAGCGGAGGTTGTATATATACCAGATATCTGCGAGTTTTCTGGAGCAATTCAAAATCACAAAAATGATAAAATTACAGAAACTCTACCTGATTTGATTACTTTTAATGGCACCTTAAAAGGTGATGAAGGAACTATTTTCTTCTCAAGATGGCTCATAAAGATCAAGATGGCTCATAAAGAAAAAATGAACATCTCCTGTTAGGCAAACTAAAATATATTACAGCGTAAAGGCCCAGTGTTGATTTTATCTACTACAATTCTGAGCCTCAGCCTCCTGTACATAGGTATGTTTATTTTTTAAAAGGCTATAATAATCACATATATCTTTTGTATTATTCGTTCTTTTTAGACCAATAACAAAGCAATCTAAGCTAGAGTTTAAATGACTTCTTACTCCTCAGTCACGAAAAAATTTCCGTAACGGATTTAACATTTTTATATTTAAACTTTCGTGAACCCTGACTATTATATTTATATTTACCTGGTTGTATTCACGCAAAAATTAAATCGGAATGTTCACGACTAGTGTCGAACCCTTTCGGGGTTCTTATTCATGAGCTCTAAGCGTGGCGGACTCGTGAACTGTTCTCAACTCAGTTCACGCCGTTCAGTGTCTATCTCGAGACACAATATAACCCAGCTTAGACCAGCAGCTGCAGACCTAATACATCAAAATCCTAAGGTACAAGCAATTTAATGTACTCCTCACCTCACTTGCCACTACTTTTATGGGAACTAGAAAGGGTAACCGACTGGGAGTTGCAGGAGATAGAATTGCCGTTTCACCAATTTGTGAAGTGGTTCGGAGGGGACATTACAACAATATTGGTAAGTTCTTAAAAATTTATGCATTTAAAATTAAAATGGCGTTTTTTGATTACCAACAATTTAGATTAATAAATTAATTCTTAAAATTAGATGAATATACCAAAATCCAACTGCACGTGATTGACAACTAACGCAAAAGGAAAAGAGAACAAGCTTAATTTAGATAGTAACCATTTTAATTATTTTTCAATGATCTATGTTCTGGTGTCTATGACAATAAAACAAAAATTACTTTCCATTACTTAATTTATATATATTTTTTTATTTGAGCTCAATTTGTTTTGCACGCGTCAGCTTGTCATTTTATAGTTCTTCATCAGTATCCTCCGTATCAGCTTCATAGTCGCTTTGTAAGTCTATAAATAACATAAATAGATTATTGAACTTATTAAGCAGCACCTTATTATAGGTATCTTTGATAATAAGCAAAAGTTTTGATACAAATATATATAAATAGTGAAAACCAACAAAATGTATAATCTTACTGTCACTTTTTATGCTGGAGTCTATTGAGCAGCCTGATGTGTTCTGTTCAGTTACACTATCTAACCACTTCTGCAGAATTATAAAAATCGTTTATGTTAATTGAAAATAACTAAGTAAATAAATTATAATATATTATGAAAATTTTACTTGAGTACCTTATCGCTAGGAATGAGTCGTTTAACTTTTTTCATAAACGCAAAATTCGCTTTTTGACCAACTAGATGTTTGGTTACTTCAGTAGTTGACATTGCTTTATTTAACATTCCTTCGACCATTTCTGGATCCTCTTCAAGCAATTGAGGGAACATTAGCATGAGCGGTTTCATTTGAGGACCTTCCTCACATTCCACCTGCAATATGTAAAAATAGAAGAACAAACGTATATCTGACTTCTAAAAAAATATAAGCAGCTTCTAAAAAATTATATGTAATAATTTACAAGTTGTAATACAGCCTCATCTTCGTTTATGGTTGAGTTAGAGTCACTAGCTGTTTGTAAAATATCAACCCATTCCGAATCTCTAGCAGCTAACAAGGGACACTTTGGTTCGATTCCATTGTGAGCATTTGTTACACTGCTCCCAACTACCTGAAAAAATTAAAGTCTATATCCTCGTTTTCTTTTATAGTTTTATTAAAAGCATATTACGTGAATTGGTCAACGAGTATCACTTACTGGTGGTTCCGGACTTGTGGTAGACAATGTTTTATGTTTTGGTCGTTTGTATTTTTGTTTATTTGAATCATGACCGTTCATATTGTGGAGTTCATATTGAATTTTTTATATAAGTTGTCTAGAATATAAAAGTATATTGTTAACTAAATATATTTATGATGACATTTTTATGATAATGACAATTAGTCCATAATGATTAAACAGATAAGGAAATGTTTATAACATTAAACTTTTTAGGGTTTAGAGTTTTTAGTTAAAATTCAAAATTTTCCCATATCAATTGCTCTTTACCTCCTTCTGCTATCTTTAATGCCTCTACGCTTCCTTATAGTGAATTTTCAATAAATCATGGTATTATGTTAGATAAATGGTCTATGAAACTGCAGCTATTCACTCAAATTGAGAAAGGTTTTGAGGCTTTGGGATCTCAGATCCTACCTGATACCTTATCAAAATATTTTGATATTGTAAAACATGACCTTGCTAGGTAATGGACTCCTTCTTGACGTCTGCTATCTGGAATTAATCAAAAAAATATTTAGCAATATCAATACCGTAAAAATCTCAACTGAATTCCTATCAGGCATTGACGTAACTTACATTTCCTTAAACTGTTTTGATATTCTCTTTCACACACTTCACAACCCTGTCGTTTTAAATTCCTCAGATTCTCTAAGCGGAAGCTCATTTTGCGCTACATTCTAATAATGACTCTATCTTACCCTAAAGAATACAAGGATTTCTTCATTATAAAAGCAGTTAAGTTGTAAAAAACACCTCCCAATGAGATAAGATGTTCAAAATCATTAGCGGTTTTTAAAGATCGTACTAAACAAAATTATCAGTCTTTAGAATAACAGAAAATTTATTGTAGACTTATTACGTAAAGAGATATATTTATGTAGGTACTTAACAGTTACACATATATGTGTATTATATTTTTTATAATATAAATACATATTTATGTTCTGCATTGCGATTCCCCGTCTGTGAGTGCTCTAGCTCGTAAGTGGGGATTGCCTGGAAGATATCACTTGAGACTCGAGAATAAATAAATATGGACTGATGGATAGATGGACTACACAGTTTTTGTAGAAATATTTATCTTTTTCTCGTCTCACCAAATGTAAGTAAATTAAGTTCGTGCAAAATAATAAGTATAATGGGGGATGTGTCCTATAAAAATAGTAAGTATTTTTAAGACCCAAAAAAATTTTTAACATGTTAGTAGTCTTATGGAATATTAGCTACATAAAGGTTTCCAACCATTGGGAGATTGATGTTATAGCTCACATGGTATCTTGGTCAATTCTATAAGCTTGATTGATTTCCAGGATTGATTGGCTGCGTTACGTAACCAGGCTTATCTTGTAAAATATACAGGCCATCTCTAAATAACCTTTTAAGTATCAAACAATTTAATACTGTGTGAAGATAAGCAACTCAAAGGCACACTAACAAGGCCTGTTAAGACCCGATTGACACCATACAACCCTTGTCTGCATTTTAAACCAATTGTATTTTTTGAATTAGTTGGCATTGAATAAGTAAACAGAGGTTAGGTACTACTTAACTTAGCTTTTGTTGGTATTTATATGAAAAAAAAAGGAAACTTATTTAATATAACAAAATTTACGTTCAAAATCGTAAGTAATCGCGGAGAGGAACAAATTAAAATTAGTGAATAAAAGATGAATTATTCACTTTATTCAGAAAAGTATTTCATAAAATATTTTTAAAACCAGCTTAGTTATATGGTAAAATAAGTTTTTTATTACCAACAGAGTTGATATTATCTCATTTTCATACGAACTGCTAAACTAAAAATATAACAAATATAAAAATATAACTAAAATTGAAAATGCAATCTATGTGTGTTATTACCTCACGATGGTGTCTGCCGACGACGACGAACATTTTGAACCAGTTTAATTTTTAATCGTGTATATATTTAGAGAAGGTTATTTCAAAATTATTTGAAATAACCTACGAATAATGAATTAAAGACTAACTCTTTAATATATTTTCTTTTAGATTATTGAAAAAAAAACGTCTTTCAAACAATAAAAAAAGTTTATTTTTAATGAAATAAATATGTTTTTTTTATGTTATAATTATCGATCCCAATTAAATGTTATTACATTCGACATTACAATTAAATTAAATAGAGTTTATGTTACTGAAGACAGAGTTGGAAAGTTAATTTTAGGAACGCCAAATATCGTGTGATAATTGTAAGGTTAGAAGACACCTAGAAAGACAATCGCTAGGATTTTCCTTACAACGACTAATAGAAATGTTTGAGCTCAAGATTTTTGTGACTCTTAGAGACGCGGTTAATTAAAAACGTATTCCATTTATGTGGAGATTTATTTATCCATGAAAGAGTAAATTTGGAATCAGAGTAGGCAACAATATTATTTACAGCAGCAGTACGAATGCGGTCGGTAACTGTCATAAAACAATATAATAAGTTTAGACGTAACAACAGCGGCACCTAACGAAGTAATGGTATAGCTTTTATTGGTGCAACTTTAAATTTAACGCACACTAAGAGGACATTTATATTAAAATACGAGTCAGTAACGTCTAGATACACGACGCAGCACTAATTGCCACACCGCAGTGAACGATCATTTATTCTAGGTATTGATGCAAGACGCAACATCATGTAGGCTGTACAATTTGGTAAAATTAAAAATGACAAGTGCCAGCGAGAATACTGGTGGAATCTGTTAGAACAGATTCTTTTAACGTTTAAGTTAGCTCAGACTTAGCAGCGTATTTAGAACAAGTTCCATTGTATTTAAGGATTAAATTATGAATACTTTTAAATATTATATTTCTTTTATATGATTAGTCTTATTATCTTTTTGCGAACAGACATCACGTACTGTTAGACGTATTGTTTAACATTATCGTACCTAACTTGCCAATTGTGCCATTAGTCGACATCAAAGTAAACCTTTAAAATTATATTTTTATGTTCAATGTATTACAGTATAACTGAATTAAATCGGAATCAATAATACTGAATACTTTTACAGTAACAGCTCATAACTCTAATACAAAAAGGTGGGCATTATCACTCAAGAGCGATTAGAAAGAGATAAATATATACTTTTGAAACATTATTTATTTAAACATTTAAATAATAGTTTCATAAATAAATAAATAAAGTAAGGAAGACAAATAATATTAATAAAAATAATAAAAACAGAAGATATTTCAAAGAGTTAAATAATATTCAATGACAAGTTTTTTTAAAACTGTCATGAATATAGCTTGGATAGCTTGGCTGAAATAGCTTGGATAGTAAATTTTAAGTAATAGGTAAATAAGCACCAGATTAATTTTATGAATTGAAATTGACATAATTTTCTTTTTAAGTATTAAAGAACAAATGATTATAAAACAACAAACTTTTAAAAGGTTTATAGTATTTGAAACAAAATCCTTCTTAAAATATTCTTGATGCGAGGGACACATTCTTCGTGAGATAAAACACACAGATTGTATTTTCAATTCCGGAAAAGAGTTTAGCAGGTGATATGGAAATGAGAATATCAACATTCTGTGTTATAAGACCGTCTATAGGTATATAATATACGTATATATAACATAGTATATTTATATAGTATAGCTATTTAAACCGGTTTGTAAAATCATTCTTATTATTTTTTACTTTATTTATGGTGGATAGAATACCAAAACGCGTAACTCAATTCCAGAAACTATTTGCAAAGATTTTTTTAATTTTAAAACCAATAGATATAAATTACAATATTCTCGAATATAAAATGGCTTCCTGGAACTTCTACCGTCATTTCGAGCTAAAGAACTAGCAATCGTATAATAATTATATAACTTTATGTATTATTACTATTTTACGGTTTCTTGATGGCAAATGTGGAAGCAGTTCACCTATTTAGTGGCAAGTGATTACCGCCACTAAAAGATATATTATTTAAAACATATTTGATATTTCTTGAAGTATAACAATGTAAGCCACACTTCAGTTTACTTGCTTTGTTCGGAGTTTCACCTTTACAGACTGTTTCGTTAGGTCGGGTAGAGCTTAGCGCCACACGGCTACATTTACACTTATACGTATTATGTTTTTATGATAATATGAGTCATACGTTTTATTTAAGATACTTTTAGTTTACTTATAAATATTAACTCTGTTCTCGCATTTTCTGATTCTAATTCCTTACTTCTACATCGCTGTTTGTTTTGTTAAATCTGTACCGCTACGCTGGGATCCTTTTGTGGCTTACATAGTATCCAAACTTCAATTGAAAATTATGTCGAATGATTTTTGTCACATTCTTCAAAACTTCACCATTTTTTATGTCGAGGATCTTCATGATCATGATATATTTCCAATTGACCCCATGTCCTTTAAACCCATCTCGAATTTCATATCCTTGTACAAAAAGTATAACTACAGTGGTAGTAAAAATTGAGAGAATTGCCTCGTCTCATTATCAAAAAAAATCTTCTAACTGTTAATAAGTGTTAACAGTTTTCTTATAATTTTACCGTATCGAAAGTTATATTTTCCACCGAATTTGAATGGGCGGAGAGCAAGATCGATTAATTTTAGAAGATCATACATACATTCTTGTCAAAGATCAACGAATGCAATGGAATAAAACTTGTATTCCGATGATCCAGCGTCTAAAACGTTTTATTGAAAATAAGTTATTTTATGGTGGGAGGTCGTCTTCAGCATCACAACTTAGGTATGATTGCGAGTGTGCTAAATCTAAATCCACCATTAAACAAAATGACAGTTTCGAAATTAGTCACGATTACCTACGAAATGATAACGAGAAGCGCCTGCAGAATTTTGTGAACCAGTATTTTTATATATATTTGTTATAAATAACAGAGTATTTTAAGTATCAATTCCCTTAAAAAAAACATGATAACGTCATCAGCAAACGCTTTCCAGATTGTTTCAACAATCAACCAAACACGGGACTCCAAGGTCTTTTGTTCCAATACGAAGACGTGCTCGCGCACCAAGAGGATCTTCCTAGGGACTGGTCACTCGCCTTACAGCACAAATTTGACAAAGACTATCTTTTTTTTGTTTCTTTAATTTAAGCATCAGCTCAAGGTGATAAAGTTTACATCCCCAAAAGATGCACTCGCAATGTTAACTATTAATAATAATTAGCTTAGTATATTTAAAAGCTGTTTTCAACTATAAAAGATATATTTCAAATACTTACCTTCTTTACATAAACTTTCTTCTTTCAGCGAAGTATCTAATAGAACTTCTAGAATTGTCTCTGAAAGAGAATTTCAAATTACACGTAATATCTGTCGGAGAATGGCTTAAAGCTCGAACTAATTAGAGTATGGACTATGTTGCCATAGACAATTAATCTGTAAGAAATAATGAATATAAAATAAAAAAGGGAAGCCACTGAACTATAACAATTTTATATACTATTAGTTTTAGTGGGTTAATCTTAAAAGCTAGATATATACTGCTGCGGATTTTCTTTTAGAACTTTTAGAGGGGTACAATTTTGCACCGTTTACTCAGTGCACGTAAGGTAAGCTCTAAATTTTGCCGTTTTCGCAACTTTTTTCATTGCTGCTCCTCCCCTATTTATTTTACCGTGATGTAATATATTATTCCTCGATAAATGGCTTATCTAATACTAAAAGAATATTTCAAATCGGTCTAGTAGTTTCTGGCATTAACGCGTTCAAACAAACAAACTCTTCTGCTTTATATATTAGTATAGATATTACAAAATATATTGAGACTAAAGCTAAACTCATTAGGGTAAGCAACGACGTCATTGTTACTTGGAGCTTAACATGTATTATAATGAAAAAATATCAAAGTATTAAGTCAAGACATTTATTTCAGGAAAAATAAAAAGTATATTGAATATGATTTAAGTTATATAAAATTCTCACTTTTTCAAACAGTCGTCATCTACCTTCCCTTACTCATTATATTTGCTGTCAAGGTAGTATGCAAATATAGAATAATAATAGTGTATTATTATGTGTTTTATTTAATAAGATAAAACATGATATCATAATTACGTGGTTGGCAATTCTTAACAGATATCGCCCCCGTCCCAGGCAAGGCAAGGACTCTGGGCGTCACGGCCGAGTTTGGAAATCATGAATAAAACAGTGAGGAACACCAATGGGTTTACATTTTGTGTCCTTCTCTATCTCGGCAAGGGCACATTTCTATTCATGCCTGTCTGTTTCTTATTGGACGAAATGGTAAAGAGTTAGCGGACGATAGTGGTGGTAGCGCTAGCCTGTGAGGTAGCAGCTTCCGTTACAGCTGAAAGCTGAAGTGGAATGAAACGTAAACGGAAGACAAAGTGGCAACGAACCGGAATCATTACTGGTAGTGTTTTGACCAAAAACTAAATTAAATTGAAAGTTTATTTGACATTTATAGGATAGCATATGTGTATAGTAAAACACTACTTGTGTATATTTGTATAGTGTTTTATTTGCTACGTATCTTACAATAAATTAGGTCTAAAAAACTCACATAAATTGACTTCGTGAATTCATACTTCATTATCTCTTATCAGTATCCCGATATCCAAACCCAAAGCTTAACATGTATTCAAACCTGCTAGTAAAATTGTGACAAATAATTCTTCTGGTGTTAATCGACTTACAATTTTATCGATCTTGTGAAATACTTTTACGTTTACAGAGAATAGAGCGAAATCGAGAAAAAACTTAAACTAAAATAAAAAGAACAAAGTTAGGATAAAATATGTTAGTTATTGAGCAAACTTTATCCGAAGCGAATTACGTACCTAAATATTATTTCTTTCCAAAAAAAAATATCCTATTATTATGAATAGATACCATAATTGTCTCTTAGTTCTATCGAATACATCTAAATAAGCTTACAATTAGAAATAAATGGGTTCAATCCCTACAAAAAAATACGTTTTCAGTAATTAAATAGAACCATCGAACTGAAGTCTGAAATACAATTTGTAAATATCAACAAAGCGTTTTATATACAAAATACTGTAATCTAGATACTGCTGACATTGTAAAGAACTGAAATATCTTTTAAATAAACAATATAAAGATATAACGATAGCCGTGGAACTAAGTAGAATTAGCTCATAAGTTGACTAAGGGCAGTTGGGTATTATGTGATTCAGTGACAAACTGTGCTTGTGGAAACGTCACATATAAGTTCGTCAAGTTTGCAGCACTGTCTCCTACTCAGTTAGAATATCGGTAATCATAAGCCGGCATCTGCTGTAGATATATTACAGTTGTCTAAAATATGATTTACTTAATAAATTTGCCAAAATTATTCGGTCATTTATTGTTCAAACTTATCATGTCCTTGAGCGGGGTAGACAATTATTTATAATGTTATAAAGTAATTACGATAAAAATAAGTACAAAATGTAATTACACATACATGTAAATTATACAAATTATAAGCACTACAGAAAAGTGTTATTCATCCTAAGGTAATACAATCATTACTAAAAATACAAAATGTATTTATATATATTTTTTAAAGTGTTGACTATAGCTTTCGAGCTATGAGTTAAATATCGTATGTGGTAAATTTGTAATGCATTGGGGTATTTTATATTGTTGTGTTTGTTGAAGAATCTAACACATCAAACTTTTTTTTTTTTGAATGTTACTCATAATTTTTTAAATGATGTATAATAAAGCTTATTTTTTTGTATTCTTTTATCACTTTAAAATAAATTGCGAATGTATAGATTAATTATTAGGTACTGCTAATAAATAAAAGAATATAATAACAGAATTCTAGATACAGACTATATCCTATATAAAGTTTAAATATTTAAAACTGTAAAATGTTAGTCGGGGAAGATGTAATAAGTGGAGTTGGAAGTCAGACATTTTGACGTCTTAAATTTAAGAAGATATAAGTACGCATTAACGTATAACTTTTAATTTGGCTCAACTTTCAAGCTTTTTGTTTCTAACCACTTTGTGAGAAATAAATTAATCACTCTAGCTGTTATAAAAAGTAAATGTATAAACCCTTTAATTTAAACAACACTTTTTCAGCTACACATGTAAAAAAATATAATACAGGTCTATATTGAGCGCACTAACTATACTCGGAGCCAAATGACCATACCATATTTTACGGCTCCTGTATGCGGCGTAAGCTGAACGGCAAATCCAGCAAAACTAATTTAGAAAATATTTATTCTAAACGTATAATTAATAATTATAAGCACAACTATGATCAGCTTTTAGGGCATTATAATATTGAATATATATGATAAAGTCTAATTTTCCATTCTAATATATAATAATTCAACCTTGTTAAATGAACAACTAAGACCGTCAGGCTTACGTCAACTTGAAACAAAACGTAAATACCAAATACCTAATGTTTGTAATAAGTATGGAAAGAAAATTGACAAATACT
This sequence comes from Dircenna loreta, assembly GCA_963555665.1. Lineage (NCBI taxonomy): Eukaryota > Metazoa > Arthropoda > Insecta > Lepidoptera > Nymphalidae > Dircenna > Dircenna loreta. Next base: position 5,768,070 of record OY743094.1, read on the forward strand.
CAATTTCAGAACATGTCGATGAATTGCCAAAATAACTACAAGAAATGTACAAAAGTACCACGGAAATCAAATCACGACTCAAAAACCATTTTTTGGAAAATTAGATTAGAGGAGGTTTTCGTGGTACTTTACTTTAATAAAATAAAAAATATCCTGAAAAAAGTGTCTGCTGTTTTCTGAAACGAAAAAAAATTCAAAGTGAATTAAAACAATGGAATTATATATCACGAATATACTGAAAACAATGGACCTAAAAATAAACCTATATTACATTTGTGAACAAATATTACTAACTCATTTAGAAGGTATATATAGTATTAAATTAAATTTAATAAAAGTTAAGAAAAAGTTTCTAAAATAATATTAGAAAAACACCCAAATTTTTGTAACTAAATATCCTTTTCCGATACACAATGTCAAATATAATTCCAGTGGTTTACTAAAATATTCTTTCGAGTGCACCCCTTTTAGTGCACAAAGGCTTGAAGTAGCTTCTTACATTCGTTTGTCCACAAAAGAGTAAATAATGAATGATAAATATGGTATTTATAGAACGGCTATGTTATTTCCACCAACAGATAAAATCAATATATTATGTATTGTTTTAGTTAATTACTTGTAAATAATATTCTTTGACCATTAGGTGCAAAGTAAATCTTGCAAAAATTTACATTAAATATATATATTTTATTATATGTGATTAATAGGATGAAAAATATTTAACTATCTACATAAAATAATAAAACAGTAAAATAGTAAAAGAGGCAATATCTGTTAATTATTTATTTCCGGCCGTTTATCTGTGTTTGTTCGCACATCACGTTAAAAAAACAAGACGGGTGTTTTGTGTAAGACAGTGTTTTTCAACCGTCTCTGTCCATTAAGTTATATAATTAAATACTAACAGATGTTCCAAAAACTAACTGCTATTCAAGTGGTTTTCCTCCACTTTGGTAAAGTGAAGAAGTAATTCAAATTAAAGGAATTATAATAATGTAAAACATTACATTAATTTATAATAAATATCTGCGCGGTTTTTTGAACCTATAAAAATGGGATAATAAACAGACCAGCTCTATCACTTATCATAGTTATTAATAGGTAAATAAATATATTGTAAGTGACTTAGTTTCCCACTCAAATCTTACTCAATTATAAAAAAATACAATCTATCTATTATCACTTAAAAATAATATATTATTATGAATGTAATATTTCAATGATAACTAATTTATACATTTTTCTAAGTCTGTTATTTCAAAGGTAAGATAAGTATCATTCAATGAAAGAAAATTTTAACTTTTAAATTACATGAATAAATAAATTTATTTTGTTCCGAAATCAAATATAATTATATTATTTATGTAAATGTCAATCCTATTACTTTACAATACCGAACAAACTTAATTAATAAAAGAGCTATAAACCGCAAACATTTATTTCAAATTTTACCTTATTTTAAAAGTAAATTGTATTTAGTTTGGTTTAGATTAGCTTCTGTAAACAAAAAAAAACTCTTTCATTTTATTGAATATATACTTTCCCGCGTCTCTGTTCACGTGTCCCGAGATCCAATATATATATATATATATATATATATATATGTACTAATTCTAAGTGAAGTTATCTGGTATTATACCTATATATACTATTATAACGTTCCCAGAGAATCAAACACTCAAATATATAAACGATAACAACAATAGCTAGCGATAAGCACGCTTAAAGAAACAAAAGCTCTTCGGCTTAATCATATTAGTACCTATAGATGAGTCGGGTGCACCAGATACAGAGCAAGCAGCGGGGTCCGCGTAATAGGGACGTGCCCTTAAAGTCCGTTTAATTGAAAAACTTTTTAGACAAAAAATACGCGTCACATAAAGGACACCAAAAAATCAGTCATTAAATTTTTTTTCCATAGATTTGACCGCTAAATGACCGGAGAAATGCAATCTTAACATATAAACTATGCAATTTACAAAACTGTATTGCTTAGATTCGAATCAGTAAGAAAGAAACCCCTCCTTTGCAAGATCATAGTAGTTCATTATACTGTTTATATATACATATATATATATATATATATATATATATATATATATATGTCCATGTCTGTCTGATGTCTGTTGATCTAGTTAATTGATGGGTCAGGCGTGTTACAGTTTCTCGATGTTGTGAGATTAAATAAGGTCTGTTTAATGAACATACATTATCCACAGTGCTGTACATTTTCCAGCCAATTATTTACTATTCTTTGATTATTATTATTTTTAAGATACGTACAATCGTCTCTTTCCTTAAATATGTTGTAAGCAGTTATTATAATAGCGTCGAGGATAGAAACCATACCTTTTAATACATTACATTTTTAATAAATATATACCATACCTATGATTAAAAAAAGTATTATGTATGTAGAATAAAAAAAGGTAGATATCTGGGTATAACTTTTGGGATTCAGTGACAATTTTTACATTGAAATGCGTCAAGTTTATATAACTATCTCATACTCGGTAAGAATATTTAATAAGCGCCAGTGGACTTTATTAACCGGCACCTGCTTTAAATATATTAATTGTCTAAAACATTATTTACTTAATACATTTGCTTATTTACCATAATTTATGTTATTTTGTCATACATTGTTTAATCACATTTTTATCTTGTCTAAAATTACTAAATAATAGCTTGTCAATAATGACAAAAATCGTATTGGCCCAAAAGACAATTGACAATATATTATATTATTTTGTAAAACGTACAAAAAAGATGTATTTTTTTTATAACTAGCTATGGCCCGCGAATCCGTCCGCGAGTATTTCAGAACACAGGGCTCGTAAGAAACTCCTTTGCTCGAGCTTTTTTTGGGCAACATTATTTCAAACTTGTTCTCTACGAAACGGCCTATTACTGTTTCAAAAGAATAATATAATATACCATAGATTCAACATAAGAGTTATTTCTAAATATTGTTTAAGACATTTTTAGATTTGGATAACTTACTTCGAAGATTACTTCTAATAAATAAACTTATAAATTGTAAACCCATAAACATACAAACTTTACCTCTTTATAATATTAGAATTGATTGATAAAAATAAAAATATAAGATTTCTTTGATAAATTTTATATTGAAAAGGAGTGCTGAAAGCTGAAAATCTATAATAAATTAGTAATGAATAAGTTATTGGTTTACTTTCATATTTATCAATGCTAAGTATATATTAGTCTGATGTCTTATAGTCGCTAAATACTTGTAGATTGTCACCTGGCGCAATAGAATAAAATTTAATAAAATTATTTATACTGAATTCTACAATTTTGTGTTTACTATAATATATTAACTTATACTTTAGCCTCAGCAACACGTGGACGGTTATCCTATTAAGATTTAGCTTATACGAAACGTTTTAATTTATCAAAGCGCCGTCTTGGATTGAATATTAATTCAATGCAGTCAACAAATACGCTTATACCGCCATCTATTAGAATAATATAGAACTAATAGATAACTGTGACTGTCAGAAAGTAATTGTCAGATGTCAGATTGTAATTTAATAATTTATAATAAAATAAATTAATAAATGTCATCGAACGGTATAAAAATTTGTTTTGTTATTTATTATAATGTAACTCATTGATTTTATAATTATATATATTTTTTTTTATAATTTTGTCGCAATATTATTATAAATCATCAAATTACCTCTAACCTGCGGCTAATACTTTTGTGTTTGTAGAGATCTATTTTAAAATATGATAAAAGTGTAATATTGGAATCTATATAAACCAAAATAAAAATTTAATAGTATCAGCCCCAGAAGATGTAACAAGTGGTGTTGCAGTGTTGTTTTTGTTGTAAAATTTTTAAAGTATTATGCTTTCTATTTCTAAACATTCTTTGAAATTTTAGTTAATTAGCATAGCAGTTTAAATGAATTTTTTTACGAAAATTTGAAGATAAGGTTATAATAAACCAACAGATTATTAAAAGTTGTGTTACTGTTTTCAGTACCCACTATCAAAGAATTCACAAACAGGCACCAGCTAAAAGATTTCCTCAAAAGCCCATTCAGGGAGCTCAATCAATACGCTCATTTTCTAAAGCTCTGAGGGTACGAACCTGTCTAACTGTCCGTAGATAAAATCCAACAGTCTCTATAAAAAAATACTCAACCAAAAATATTAAAACGCGTCAAGATAAATCGTTTAATTTTCAACCAAACGTTCAAATTAAATTTTAAGCCATACTTTCAAATTAGCTTCATCAATTTGTTCCACGTTATGAAATTCAAACTAGATCTAGTTTTAACCAGCAAACAGTAAATGGTAGTCTTAATACTACCTTCAGACACTGCAAAGCTCCGGGCCATATCTTGTAACAATGTTATTAATTGGTATTTAATAGCCAATGATTCCGATATTTCAACGAAGGTCGCAATGATAGAATTCCAACACAGCTCTGTCCATTTCATGTGCAAAGAACCTAGATATGAACATATATGACAATAACGATGTAGAAGATATGCAAATAACAGAGTGCCAAAAAACGACTAACGTTCTAGCCCACGTACTGAATCACGTGAATCAGCTCGTCAAAATCAAAATGGATTCCATTATGTAATTAATAATTTTAATAATTTGTTTTTCATATATATGTATATCTGTATATATATATATGTGCATCTTCATCCAGGGAAAGGAAATATTTCATTAGTCTAAATTTAAATGAATCAATAATAGGGAAATCTTCATAAATATCGTCGGTGAGTTCGATAGTTACGAGGACCAACAGTAAATTGACGTACCATAATTTGAACCAGTTCTGTAGGTAAATTTGACATTTATTATTTAATATCTTGAATAAAAGTGTTAAAATATGCATATTCCGGCGAAAGGGAACGGGGAGCCATTTTAACTCACGGCGGTAATTGGAAACATGGTCGAATTTGCGCACGCCGAAGATGAAACGTATGCACAAATTTTGTAGCCTGTCTAATTTATCAAGAAGCTTATGAGTTGCTTTTATAGGAATAGCAAACATTTGAGTAAGCCAACAGAGGGGAGAAGAAGAGATTCTGCTAGTATCGTTTTAGTATTAAATAAAATGCAAAAAAGAAAATCGTATGAAGTACAAAAATATTATATTATTATTGGAATACTGACTGCTCTCCGTCAGGCGTTGTTTTCAATCAATTATGATTTAATTTATAAAAATATGAATACTTGTGATTAAGTCAATAATTCAGTCATAAAAGAGTCAGTAATTGTTAAATTATATTTATATAATAAGTCTACGTTAATTCAGTTTGATTGTAAAAGATTATAAAATGCGTTAAATATATCATTTATACAAAACGTATAATTGTAAGATACTTGTCAACTTATCAATATTTAATTTGATGCAACTTTCAGTCCCACTTATTTTGTATTATAAATTAAGCTCAAGCTCAATTATAATATTTTGTTTGGAAAAAATACAGAAAGCTTTACTCATATTACGGAAGCGGGTTCTTAATTGGTTAGCCATATTTTTTTAAAATTTATTATACATATTTTATACAAACTTTTTTTTTCCTTTTGTTATCCTGCATACATCTTATAGCTAACAATTAATTTATGTCTCTACTAATATATAAAGCAGAAGAGTATGCTTGTTCGTTTGTTTGTTTGAATGCCCTAATCTCAGGAAGTCCTGGACCGATTTGAAAAATTCTTTTAGTGTAAGATAGTCCATTTATCGAAAAAGGTTATAGGCTATATAACATCACGCTAAGATAAATAGGGGGGAGCAGCAATAAAATAAATTGCGAAAACGGCAAAAATTTGAGTTTTCCTTGCGTGCGCTGAGTAAGCGGTGAAAGTTACGCAAAAATCATGTACTACAAATTCATTGAACCTCTAAAAGTTCTAAAAGAAAGTTTAGGATAGTATATATCTAGCTTTTAAGATTAAATCACTATAACCATTTTTATGGTTATCAAAATAGTTCTAAAATAATACATTATTTGCGAAGTCATTTTAATAAATATTATATTAATCCTTATCCAAATGAATAAGTTATTTATAACTGGCACTTATTTTTCAACAAAATCGCCCTTGACTGTATTTAATTTCAACCAATATGAAAGGAGTTATTATAGTTTTTAAAATGATAATATTCAAATAACATGCGCGCACGGCGTGCATTGTTGTGCGGGGTGTGTGGAGCGGTGAGGTGGGAGAGCGCTGGCAGATAGTTCTATATAAAATTAATTAAATCTACTTTTATATTTAAAAAATGTTCACTCATAAAAATAATAATTGAGTAAGAAAGTAATAGTTAGATCAACTAATCTATATATAATCTATATACTCGTATAACTCAAGAACGGCTGAAGCGATTTGGCTGAAAATTGGTGGGGAGGTAGCTTAAAATCAGGAGACGCACATAGGATACTGATATATTTTATTGCGAATTATTTATTCACACAGTCACAATTATCTGTAAATTCCATACTATTCTAATAGATAGCGATACAAGAGTATCTGTTGACTGGATTGATAAAGTATCTAATTGACGGTGTTTTTTTTAGTACAAACGTTTAATAAAGGCAAAAAACTTAAATAGGATAATCGACCACGTGATGCTGAGGCTAAAGTATAAGTTAAATTTATATTATAAGAAACACAATACTGTGAAATTAAATATATATAATATTTTTTATTCTATTGCGCCAGGTGACAATATACGAGTATTTAGCAACCATTAGACATCAGACTAATATATACTTAGCATTGATAAGTGTGAAAGTCAATAAATAACTTATTCATTACGAATTTATAATAGATTTTCAGCTTTCAGCACTGCTGTTCAATGAAAACTTTAACTATGAAAATTTTCCTATTTTAATATCAGTCTATACTAATATAAAGAGGTAAAATTTGTATGTTTGTGGGTTTATACTTTATAAGTCCATTTGTTGGGAGGTGATTTTTAAAGTAAGTTATCCAAATATGTTGGATCTAGGGTATATTATATTATTCCCTTGAATTATTAATACATGTGTGGGGTGCTTGCAGCACTTTTTAAAATAATACTTATATTTTTAAAATCAAAATTAAAAACATAAAAAAGGCGAGGAGAATGTCAGTTATTGGATAATTTCGGAATTATGACCAGATAACTAAACCGTGTGAGTAAATTTTGCACCAGAATACCTAAAATTGAAGCGCACAAAACGCGATAAACACGCCTCTTTAAGTTGTTTGTGAAAATGGCAAACTAGTTTTGCTGTCACTGGGTTAAGACTATATTTTGCGTTCCAACCACATTGGTTTTTCAAAAGATAATTCGATTAACCTAAATCCTATATTATATGAGCATAATCTTAAAATATCTGGGCTTGAGTTTTGAAACCAATTTAAATAACATTTTGACTTACACATTCATAACATCAGTGCATGTGTGCTGGCTACTTACGAAGGTATATAACCTTCGTTAATAGCCAGGTGTTTGAGATTTTTATGAATATTAGTTAGTTTTGAAGTATTTTTTTAGAAACGACTGGATCGATGATGTTTTTGAATAAAAATATCAACTTATGTACGATATTTAAAAACATGTATATGTAGATGTATATAAGAGCATAAAATATTTAAATAAATATAGATTGAAAAATAAATCAATAACCTTCCCGTTGCTCTACTGATTGAGCTCCGTATTAATTGGTAAAACTATGGGACGGTTTCCCAGAGGTCACGGGTTGGAATCCTTACCCGTATGGTTTTATGTTTCTATTCCATTCGGCTAGAAATATGAGCGTAAAGGTATTTACTTTAGACAAAGTATTATTAAACATTAAAACGTGACGTAACTACTATATACAAAATAACATGTTTTTTTATCAAAATTCTTTCAGAAAAACACTTGAAGAACTAAATAAGTAAGTGATTTGTTTTGATACATTTTAGTTATCTTTGTGAGTTTTTATGTTTTAAATTACGCAATTTTTGTGAATAGGTGTTATATGTCATGGGGCATCTACTGATTATAAGATTAGCACTATAAAAAATGTCTGCAACGCTATTTGTTCAGAATTCAGTCGGCATCTACAATGGTAGCTTGAAAAGACTTACTTCCTAATGTACGATCTAAACGCATAACAAAAAAGTAAGAGTAAGAATTAGTTTTTTTATCTTTCCACTTTATCTAGAACATATCGTCTAATCGCTTTTTACTTTTGTTATCATATACCTTAGTTGATTATTGGAAGTTATTTAAAATATAAAGTCATATATTTTATCCAAACTTAATAATGTTATAAATATTATAGTAATAAATATTTGGATAATAATTATATGATACGATACATAGATGATGTAATGTATTCGAGCATTTTAATTGTATATAAAGTGCAACTAAAAACAGTAATTGAAAAACGGAGGGTATTCCGAAAACAGCCACAGGATTCATTGCAGAGAGTTCTTCCACTGCAGACATCGGTTTTATTATTAATGGATCATTGCCTGTGGTACCAGATATAGATATTGAAATGGATCCCAGAAAAGATATTTAAATTGACAAAATTAAATTAGCAATACCTATGTTTAGTTATCTGGTCATAATTAAGAAATTATCCAGTAATTGTGATTTTTAGTATAATTGATGAACCAATTGACACGTGTTTGCAGTGGGATGGTATTTGAAAAGTAAAATTTTCCGTTAAAAACATATCAAATGCGAAAAATACTCTTAAATAAACAAAACAAAATATATGCACTTTATTTTGTGAATAAAGCTTATGTACAATATTTTGATGTTTTACGTAACTTAACGTTTTCTCGTCCTGAAGTCCCCGGAGAAAAAATCGTAGGATTATGGATGACTTTCGTGTAATATGATGAATTGTTCAACACGTTTCTAAACCTTTTTCGTTTAAAACATCAAAATATTGTACATAAGCTTTATTCACAAAATAAAGTGCATATATTTTGTTTTGTTTATTTAAGAGTATTTTTCGCATTTGATATGTTTTTAACGGAAAATTTTACTTTTCAAATACCATCCCACTGCAAACACGTGTCAATTGGTTCATCAATTATACTAAAAATCACAATTACTGGATAATTTCTTAATTATGACCAGATAACTAAACATAGGTATTGCTAATTTAATTTTGTCAATTTAAATATCTTTTCTGGGATCCATTTCAATATCTATATCTGGTACCACAGGCAATGATCCATTAATAATAAAACCGATGTCTGCAGTGGAAGAACTCTCTGCAATGAATCCTGTGGCTGTTTTCGGAATACCCTCCGTTTTTCAATTACTATAAATTTTTATTATAAATACATGTAACGCATAAATCCAAATCTGTAAGAACATTATTTTTTTTTTGTAAAAAAATATCGTCACGTTTTAAGTAAGTTTATAATACATTCTCTTTGTTTTTTCGCTTATTACTCACAAGTCAATTTGGGTAGAATTTTGTTTGATAAAAATAACAGAGTAGCCACTTTGAACGTAATGAAAAACAGAAAAGCTTTTTAAATTCATATCTCTGGTGTATAATTTATTTACATAAAAGAGCCAGGTGATGGGTCTGCTCACTTTGATAATATAACCAATTAGCGGTCTTAAGTCCACTTATTATTACTATAAAAGCGTTTTTAAACTTCATGGCCACAAAATAGATAATCTGTAAGTATTTGTTGAATGATCAAACTTACGTATAACAAATTAGGATATTAAATAGAATAATAAAGAAAATCGATATCCTAATGTTTAAAGATCTTAAACTCTGAAATAATAAATTAAAAAATATATTTATTTTGAAATTTTGTAATCAAAAAGAACGTAAAATAAGTTATGCATTTTAAAGCATAAAATTATAGGATAGGTGGTTCCAAAACTCATCTGAGCATCTAAAATTCGAAAAGAAAGCATAAACGTTGCCTTACAAGAAAACAACGCCATTTGTTTCACTTAAGTCAAAAAAAAACAAAATTTAGAGTAACTTAATGACAAAATCATGGCATAGCTTAAAAGACACTTAGTTCATGGTTGTTAAATTAAATACCAAGTCACACACCAAAATAAAGGTAATAAAAACACTTTTTTTTTTTAAATAAAGTTAAACAAATATTGACATCAAAATTGTTTTATTAATGTGACAAGTATTTAAAGAATAATTCAAATAATATTGACATAAAAATAAGTTAATTTTACATGCATATTGAATCATTTAATTATTCAACTTAATTTGAATTTTGATTGTAAATTTTTGACATCCTTTTCGGAAAACTTATATTTTATGAAGTGGTTTTTAATTTGTAAGCCAATTATATTAACAAAATAAATGATACTATATTTAAGTTCCATGAAAATACATATTGTAATGAGGTAGAAACGCAACTGCCATACATTAGGTTAAATTGTAACGAATAGTTAATAGCGATGCGGAATTTCAACTATCTCTTAGCGACTTCATTCGAATGAATTACAGATCACACATACAGACACATCCAGAGCTACTAATAATACAATTATAACCCGGCACAAAGGGGATTATCGGCTTATTAGCATTAATGTTTAAAATGCACTATTGCTTGTTAGCTTTGTTGTATATTTGTTATATGGACTATTCAACATATATAATATAACATTAAATCAAAAACGATCTGTGGTTCTTTACTTATAATCTATACTGCAAAGTTAGAAACATTGGTTAGGATTTTTGAAAGAAGTCTTATAGATGTCACCACCGTCCCGATAAGGACGAATATGTATAAATTATTAATTCACTGAGTCTGGCAATCATACGGTAGAGTGACGGTTTCCCAGAGGTCACGGGTTCGATTCCATGCCCATATCGGTTTATGTTTTATTCGATATTTATTAATAAATCTTTAGTTATATTTTAACTGCGAAGTCAAATATTTACAACATGACAAAATTGTTATTTTTAATAGCTATGAGATCCACTTGATTTGCGCCTTTTTACTAGTTAGTGAAAATAACTTGGTGCTGGGAAAGATTGAAAATAGGTGTCAGTGGAAAAGCAATAAATGAATCATAGTGTTTAAGAGAGCGGAGGAATTTTATATTTTGGATTTAATTTTTAATTTTAAGAGTATTTTACAGCACAGCTAGTAGTCCAAGCTGTGGTCTTTGTTGGATAATTCTGTTTTAGCGATACAAACACAATAAATTAACGCATTTTAAATAATCGTAACTTTGTTTTTTGATTAAGTTTAATCAAAGTTTATTTTAAAATACTCCGCTCCATATAAACCGGGTTGATATGTGACTCAAGTAATTGTATATAAAAAAAAAGTAAATGATGTTTAAAAACATTATCTTAAAACAATCTAATATAGAGATCAATCAATCAATCAATCAATCAATGCAATCTTTAGAAGCATTCAAAACTATTTTAATACATTTCACTACTATGCCATACGGAATACAGCGGAGCTCTACAAATAAGTAGAGAACATAAACGTAACAGGATTGCCAATCTGTTGGATGGATTCTTTTTATTTTTCGTCTAATTTTTCGTTCTTTGTATAATGGTTTTAAAATCGTTTGTGCTAAAATCTCTTGGAAAAATCTTTGTTCTTTTTATTAATAATTTTGAAAATGTATTAAAATCATTTTGTTATTTTTGCCTTATATAAGAAATCAGACTAATCGGAAATTGATTTTAAAACGTAAACTTTAAACGAACGTTATTAATTTTCTTTTAGTTTTTGTAATAATTTACGAGGGCACTAAATTATATGTGCTACTAATAATTCTGCTCTACCACTAAATTTTATTTTCAAACATCTTTTTCATTTTTTATCTTTTTCTTAGTTTTTAACTGTTTTTGTAAACAATAATGTACGTGGATAAGTAAAATGAAGCCCAACAAAAAGTTTATAATCATAAGACCACAATATTCAAGTTGATTAAATGTTTAAATTGTTTACGCCCTAGTTATTATCGTATTAGCCTTGAATATTAAAAATGTCCGCAATGTTATCTCTACTCCACTTATGTGACGCCATTTTGTTTTATTATTATGGGTTAGCTCAATTGGCAGAACGACTGGACGGTTCCGAATCTCACGGGTCGTAGATTCCAGTCTGTCCCGTGTTTATGATTTTTGTATTCTACATTACTATTACTTAAATTTTAATATAAATATCCGATAATATTAATTGTATAACAGCTGTATATTAGCGCGTTTATCAACACCAATCAACACCAGTATAAATAAAAATTCATGTTTTTACAATTTTTTTAAGGTTTATTTTTTGGGTACATGTTATTAAATACAGGAAACTGAAACACTGCAAGTTTAATAAATAATATTTTAGTGACAGTATTACTATTAAATCTAATGTCCTCTTGTTTAAGTGTTTTTTTTAGTAGTTTAAATAGGTATCAGTTCGAAGCATTTTATTTTTATTCAAGTTTAAAGAAATAGCTAAAGTTCTTACATACTTCTTTGAAAATATCTTTAAATATGTATAGCCATGTGAAGCTTATTTAATTTTCAATAAATATAGTATGAAAAATAAACCAATACGGGCAGGGATTCCAATCCGCGACCTCTGTCACTCTATCATTTGAGCTACCGTATCGCTACCAGACTTAGTGAATTAAGCGTTCTATACATATTCGTCTTTATAGGGACGGTGGTGACATCTATTAGGTTTCTTTCGAAAATCCTAACCGATGTTTCTATCTTTGCATAAAGTGGTGAAACTTTTATAGTGTAAAAAAATGTATTGCCTTAATTTTTAACTACACTTACATTACTTACATTATATAAAGCACAGATCCGGTCGTGTGTGGAGTACTGTGGCCATTTAATGGCTGATGCCGCAAAATGTCATTTTGCTGCTCTGGACACAATTGAGAGGCGTGCAAAAAGGCTAATTGGCGACCCTGAACTGGTGGAAGCCAATCTTCATAGCCTCGAACATAGACGTAGAGTTGCTAGCCTCTCAGTATTCTATAGGATACATTTTGGTGAGTGTGCGAAGGAATTACATGAACTAATTCCCCCATCCCCCTTCCATCACCGGACGTTCCGACGCACAGCGAGCATCCATCCTTTTATAGTAGACGCGCCGCATGTCCGAACGAAGCGCTACGCTTCATCTTTTTTAAATCGGACAGCGAAGGAGTGGAACAGCTTGCCTGCGTCGGTATTTCCGTCCAAGTACAATGTGGGTGTCTTCAAGGCAAGAGTGAATAGGCTTTTACTAAGTTGATGCGCTTACCACCTATGACTACATTTCCACTTCCCATCAGGTGGAATGTAGTCAAGCGTCAACTTAGTTTAAGTGTAAAAAAAAAAAAAAAATGTAGGGAAAGGCAACGAGAAAGGAGAAGAATAGAGCAGAGAGAGTAGAGATGCAAGAATAGAAAGAATGTTGATTTTGAATGTTATTAATATAACAAAAGTAACTGTTTAAAAACCGAAGAAATTTATTGTCTACTTCAAAAAGTTACACAGGACGAAGTTATAAATTATTTCATATACGTTTAACCGCTGAGATAAAGTATTAATTAATTTAAATTTCGGAAATAACTAAATCCGCATAAGTTTTACCAAAGTTTAATTTGTGGCTAATGTCGCGGTTAGCCGGCGCAGTTGACTTCGTAAATGATTTAATTATATACTACTTGCATATATATTTTATGTTTCTTTTTTACTGTAATAAAATATTATATTTATCACATAAGTTCTTTCCTTCTTTATTGGCCCTACATTATGAAAACTTATAAACCGATTATTTAATTTAACCACATAATTATTAGAAATTAAGTAATAGTTCAGTCATTACTTTTCCTTAATAAGATTATTTTATAAGTTTTATTTTATTATTTTGTATATAGAATATTTGTTTGATCAGATCGCTTAAAACAATGTCTATAGTTGCTCCTTCTCTTGAAACAAGCCCTACGGTTTATTTTAGCCCTAGGCATTTTATTGTATATACTAAATGTTAGATAGGAATAAAAACTACATTTCAAAGCTATAACTATGTATAAAATATATTTTTTAAATAAATGTGGACGCTGATTTTCTTTATCGTAGCGTCACCTTAGTAATTTATTTTAAATTTAATATTTTGTAGCGATACGGTAGCTCGGTTGGTAAAACTAATGGACGGTTTCCTAGAGATATCGGATTCGAATTCCTGGCCGCATCGGTTCATTTTTCATTCCATATTTTTTTATAGAAAATAATATTCTTGATTTCAATTTTTTATTTTGACATGTCATTTTTTATATTTTATTATATGCTTAAGAAAACATAAACATGTACACGTATTACTAACATTTTTAATTATTCATCATATAATATGAAAGTAATCTATAACCCTACGCCTACTCCTCTAAATTTTTAATAAAAACTAGAGGAAAATACACACCCACACACATACACACACGCACACACTATATAAAAAACAAAGTTCTAGTATACGTTGGAACATATAAATCAACCTTAATGATGATTCAGGAAAGCAGACAGTGTGAATCAGTCTTAATTTAATTGATATTGATTGTATAATATTAAGAGACTTCACAAAACAACTTTTCGTTCTAAATGCAATTATATCTTTGTTTGATGTGTATGCTTGAATGACAAAAAATACAACAGTTATGTTTTAAAATCAACCTTTATATAAACATATCTTTATATTAACCGGGCTGAAATAGTGTCTTAAGATATTGTAGAAATAAACAAAGGAAAAAGATGTTAAACATACAACGTCTACGACAATGTAGTTTGATCTTTAGTTGCATTCAAGACTATTGTAATACATTACACTAATATATAATACGGTTTGTAAGAGCCTGTGTACACATTTGAGCTCTACAACAAGACTACACATGAACGTAACAGGATTGCCAATCTGTTGAATGGAGTCCTTTTATGATTATTTTCTTTGTATGGTTAAGAGTTTAAAATTATTTGCTCTCCAAACTCTTGTTGTTTAATTTAATCAACAAGTTTGAAAATGTATCGTGCTTCATTATTAAAATAATATTATTCCATTTGCTTCATAACTTTGATTTTAAAATATACTCAATTTAAACTATAGTTTAACTTTTTTCTAGTTTATATTAGTTTTTCTTTTTCTTAGTTTATAAATACTGCTGTAAACTGTAGTTAATTAATTCCACCAAGTGTTCAGGATCATAATAGATCTTCAACGTTCATCTTAATTAAATATTTCAATTATTTATGAAATGTTGACGTTAACCTTGAATATACATATTTTACTTTACATATTTTCACACATGCTCACAGAGGGAACTAAAATCACCGCCACCAACGCCATCTGTGTTGATAATATATTAACAAATATTATCCAAAGTTTCCAATGTATAATCAATACCAGTTTCTGACTGCTGTGGTCAATTTAATTAGTTGCTCAAAGTTATATAACAAGTACATAACGAGTGCCAACTTTAGGTAATTTAGAACTCGTTATTAATATGTCAAAATAGCTTTTGGATGCATGTTGGTTGGGATCAAAAGTAAATAGACCGTGCGTGCAAAATTGTTGACTGAATTGTTAGAATAAAATCTTTAAGTGATTTCCGATATGTCTAGAAATCTTTGAAGTTAGTGTGTAGTTTCTCTGCTAACTTCGTACTTTATACACATTATTTTCCCTTAAATTCCCACGATTGCGAGCACTTATATCTTAGTTTGTAGGAGACGAGGAAAGTTTAGGTTTAAATCAAAGTTTCTTTTTAGTAACCGGGCTCGTACGATATTTTATCAGTCTAGATTTATCCATTATTATTTTTGTCTTTACAAATATCGTAATAATGAACTGCTAAAATTAAAACGATTCCTAAAGAGAATTATATCAGCTATAAAACTATTTGATCTTTAATTTTATTATAAACTTAATTTAATTACACTCGTTTTCGTGATTTATTGGACAATGAAACAAAACACAATATGCTTCATTGAACATAATTTTAAAAATAATTAATTATTTTAAAACAAGTACCTAAAAATATATATTTATGTGTTAGATTCTTCGACATGTACAGCAATATATATCAAAATATCTCAACGTATTACAAATTTACCATTTATGATATTTGCATTTAGCTTTTTGATATCCTTGTACAAAAAATATATTATCACTTTATTGATTATTTGTATGAAATATGACTTACATTATTTTTTTTATTCGCGACGAGAACAGAAGAAAAGAATTCGACTTAATATTTTTTTTTATTTATTATGTTATTTCATTAGTTATATTTCTTCCTTTTACATTTGACGTTAGATTCTAATTTCAAGTTAGAATTAAAAACTTCGGACGATCTGTCGTTATTCGAACATTCTGTACGATCGTATGAATACTGAATAGGACAAGTATATAGCTTTTACTGAATAAACGCTTAAATCTTTTGACATTGTATATCGTTCAAGATTTGAGCATTAAATTAGTGAAGGATATATACGGGATATTACAGGTTGTTCCGAATTCCCGGCCTGCTAAATTAACGCCCGAAAGCACAGTAAATTATAAGTCAAGCTTTGTATGGGATGTGCCTAGTTGATGTGTCTTAAAATCGTAACAGTACTCGTACTCAGTTGAAACTAAAAACGATCTGATAAAATCCTAATAAAGTGGGTCATAAATGTGAACATTGTCCGAAACGACCTCAATCTAATTTACAAAGTAATAAGACTGAAAATAGTACAAATAGTTCTTGAATGGAACTCCGTCTTGACAAATGTGCTTTTGGTAAAAAATAAGGTCATATAGAAAGCCTCTCATTCGCTAATAACGAGTTAATAATGCCGTCACTTTCTGTCGCGAAAATGAGGGTAAAAGGAAAAATCCGATCTTTCTCAGTGTAAAAGGAAAAATTCGAATCTCGAATATACCTGTCCATGAACTTATTGACAGTAGCTTAGGATATTTGTGTTTATTTTTTTATTTAATTAGATACTTTTTGTGTCGAGTACAACAAGTTCACCGGTTTAAGCAGAGCAGTTTTAACAGCATTAAGCAGATTTTTTTAAAATTTTGAATATACATTAGAAAACGAATAATGTCAATAAACACAGTGATATATATAAAAAAACTACAAGGAATCGACACAAGATACACGTTCTGTTACTTAAAAATGTTGTTGTTAGTCACTTTTATGAGACAAAATATACACTTTTTTGATCAAGTTTCTTGGATATGGAACATTCAAATTATTAGTATAAGTAGTAGTAATGATTAAAAAAATAAAAATTATATGACACGCTGAGTTTCTTTCGCCAGCTCTTCTCAGGTCAGTGGCAATTAATTTTCCGAGCTGGTGGTAGCTTTGACAATGAAAAAATGTTTCTGTAAAACTAACTTTCAATAAAGATTTTTGATTTTTGAATGAATAGGAAATATGTACGTTTCACGAGTATACATATTTATAAAATATTGGGTAGATATTATGTGAGTATCCACCCAATATTGTCAGTACAAAAGTCGTTAATAATAATGATACAACTTGGTACGTAATGGATTAATTTTCAGGTAGAGCCAGGAAAAGCCAGAAAAGAGGAAATTGTGAGAAAACCGAACAAAAGATTTATAAAATTCTAATACTTTCACTTAGGCTGTAATCACATCTGTACTGAAATCGTCCCCGGCCCTGGGGAGAGCAAGGACCCCAGGCGTTGATTGCTCACTCGCTACGGAGGTATCCTGTTGTACGACAATGAAACTTGGACTTATCAGAAAAAAATTCGAAAGCAATTTAGCTGCAGTGAAAATTATGTCTGTTTGTAATAAATATTGTTACGATTCATTAGTTGAATAAAAAATTGTTGCACAGAAAAAAAAGTGCTATAACGGGAATTGAATTAAGACTTCAGACACATTGAGAAATGGACGGAAAGAAGGATGATTGAGACTTACGTTAAAAGACTTTATATAGTGATTCTGACAAATGTGGGTATTTATCATCAGGACCTACCGTCAGTTATTTTATGATTAAAAAATATTGTAATTTTTCGTACATTGAAAATAAAATGAAAATAATATCATTGATAATTGTTATTTAATACATCCGTAGTATTTCCGTCTACAAATTGCAATTAGGAGATAGATATTGCGTGGATATAATTTGCCAACAAATCAAAAATTCAAAAATACTGATATATTATTATATATCATTATATATATATTATTATATATTATACATTATTTAGTACAAGAATATGTTTATAAAGTAATTTAACGGAAATACGTTTATACTTAAATGGATTTAACTCTCAATGGAACTCTGACCACTTTATTTTTACTTATCTTAAACTATTACGAGAATAAAATAGATAATTAGATGGACTTAGATTTAGAGTTATAGTAAGAGTTAGACGGTAAATTTTCTACAGCTAAAGCTTTTGTTATTTAGTAAAAAAATAAGGAATGATTCTTCAGATTTATAAAAGACATACATTGCACTGATGAAACGTCTGATGCTAGATGTACGGTTCCAAGGTGTAGGTCCATCGAGAAGAACCGGCAAGAAGCTCCATGAATACTCTTTTGCTGTAAAATAATATGTTGACAAATAAGTACATATGCTTAAATCAAACGGCAAAGCGACAAGCACTGGTGCGAGATTTCTATGTAATGCATGTTACGAAAGTACAATTTGACATAATACTAACAATTAAGTGATTCAAATATTTGCCAGAAACAAGGCAAAGTTTATATTTAATAAACCCCTAGACATGGAGGCAAAGTAGTCACAACTTTAATTCCGTAACGAAATAACTAAATCCGCATATATATGAGACGAAGGTTCTTAGCATTCCATTGCTGAGCGTTCGGGTGCCGGGTCCATCGTGTTGCAGGGAGAGGAGTGCAAACAGCTTCTGGGACTTGCGACCCAGGTGTAGGTTTAAGGGGTCTCTTTAAAATGCGCATTCACGCTCACCATCAACTGGTTGCTACTTGTTGCTGCTTATCTAACCAAATTTGGAATGAACCTACCAATGCCGCCTTTGCAGTACGTTCTAGAAATGAACTGATGATAGTTCTAGAGAGGCCAAGATCTCTAAGTAGGTTATAGAGAGATTTCGCTGTTATGCCTGTCTATATATATATATATATATTATGTATTTATATATGTACTTTTATGTATATAGTGGGCTATTTAATAAGACAGATACAGGGTGGCATCAATATTTTATTACTTTAGGCCATTGATGTAGGTTCTGATATAACTTCAGGTTATTAGAAATTAAACAGTCGGAATAAATGTTTTACAATTGTTTGTTTATGGAGTATAATAAAAACGATGGTTCCCAAATGTAATATATTAGTTATACTGTATTTCACTTGTGAGTATAGAATAATTCATGAAATGTAAATTCTTGTAATTTAGTCATAAACTTATGTATGCATATGTAAATTTGATTTATATAAATTAATTTATATACAATTCATTTAAATCTTTAATATGAAGTCGTAAATGGGACAATGTCTTTGGTTTCCATGTTGATATATCAACCGACAAAAAAGGTGAATATTATATTACCGTCACAGAGTATGTTATACTTTGAAACGTAACATAGTCATTGAAAGTAGGTTAAATGGGTAACTGCTGTTTGACTCGTCTCAAAGAGAAATTTCACAGTAGATACTTGAAGTACCTGTGACAAGTCTGTACTCTGTAACTATAAATCTACATAGAGAGGCTGTGATGTGTTCTAAGTGCTATGACTTACTATAACCTTTTTTAACTTACCATCGTGTGAAAATAATCGTATAAATTAATAAATACATATATGTATATATTTTTTTTACTTTTCTTTTTTCTTTTTTTTTTT
Organism: Dircenna loreta; assembly: GCA_963555665.1. Taxonomy (NCBI): domain Eukaryota; kingdom Metazoa; phylum Arthropoda; class Insecta; order Lepidoptera; family Nymphalidae; genus Dircenna; species Dircenna loreta. Next base: position 5,787,920 of record OY743094.1, read on the forward strand.
TTTCTTATTTATTATCTTGTACTTTACATATTTGTGGTGTGCAATAAAGAATATAATATATAAACTAATTCTTGAAATGCAAATTGCAAATTGTTTTAAAATGTTTCATTTTGTGTAGAAGTAAAGCGAGGATACTAAAAAAAGACAGAGATCTTAGCCATTGCTTTATCACACCCAAATTTAATTCTTATAGAAAATAAAATAATAATGGGTTTCAACATCCAGCATTTCAAATAAAATACAGCAAGAACTCTTTATAGCCATTGCATGCTGGTCTTTGGTGAAGTAATGGCTTTACCTCGATGGAGCCAATCCGTTTAGGAGCTGCAACCACTCCCGTTACACTTTTAAGAAGAAAAATTTATATTTATACCCAGTCTAAATAAAAGTAATGTTACAAATAAAAAAAACAATATTACATTTAAAATTGGTATCTGTAATGTAGAGTTGGTTGATAAAGAGAATCAAGTTACTGTATTAAACTGTTTTTGATAGGCGTAAAAAAATAAAAAGATATGGCCGAGAACGTCAAATAATTGTACGATCAAAGCAGTGAAGAACATAATTGGAAAAAGTCCTGTCCAAAAGCCAAAAGACCTTATCTTGGGAAATGAAAATAACAAATCAATTTATTAACTGTCCATTGAAAAATGAATAAAGTAGTAAAATTAAATCATGTTTTCAGGTGAAACGAAGGTTGTAGATAAATACTGTTTACTGACAAAACTTTTACTATTGGTCAATGTAAACTAACTATGTAAACTAACTACCAAGCAAACAAGCATATAAACAAGCAAGCAAACATGTAAACAAGCAGATTGACTACTAAGCTCTGAGCTCTATAGCTGTCAGCAGAGTACAACGTGGACATTATGTGATTTCGGCGATAGCTTGTTGGGCTGTTAGCTGTCAAGGAATGATTGTGCCATATCATTGTGAAAAGGCAGTAAAACAGCATCGGCACAGGTTTCTCATGATACGACTCTTGAGAAGGTTGCTAAGCCTTATAACAGCACCATGTATTATAACCAAGAAGGGTTCTTTCAGCAAGACTTAGGATGGGGTCGTAAAGCTCTATCTTATCTCTATGCGCATGTTGTTAAATTATAATACATATATATCAAAAAAATTCTAAATTGGTGTATCGAACTAACTAACGAATAAATATGTTACAGATTTTATATGTTTAGATTATTAAATAAGCTTTTTTTATATTAATTTTAAAAATGTGTTAGTATTCAATTGTTTTTCAAATATGACTGCTGTGGAACTAAAGGTCGCATCCGTAACTATTAACAACTAGTAATGAGGCATAAAAAGGTGTTATATATATTTATTAAATTATATTTAACTGTTTATGAAAACAGCACAATGACATTATTTTTGCCATTATTTACATTCTCGTTTCATTAATCCTCTGTGTGGAAACCGCACGCTAAAAGGTGTGAGCTCGAAAGCGTTTCACTTCAGGAATAAAGACCGTTTTTCAGTTAGAAACACATTTATAAATGTAAATATTCTATTTAAATTATAAATCTTTGCGTGCTTTTGTCAAGTACCTCTGTCTGTCTATAGCGTCAATTAACACATAGATTGCATTCCATTAAAAAATATATTCAAATTTAGTGTGAAATAAAAATTTTGGTCAGAAATATTTAAGCCGAATATTTTAATTTTATTTTAGGTAATTTTTGTAATATACATATTTTATAAAATAATAAAAGTTTATCTTTGGACACTAGAAATAACAAAATGGATTTTAAACGAAAAAAAAATATTTGAATCTGTGATCTGAATTACCAACATTACAATATTGTTTTTATTTAGTTACTGTTTATTAAATTGACAAGCAAAGGCCACTTTACGTGGATTTTGTATTTTGTATATAACAGAGTAACACAGCAGTAACCAGGGCTCTGGACTTCTGAGATTAAGATCAGTGAGTTCCATTTTTCCCAATTATAATAAAAGGTAATATGTTTATAATTTTAAGGATTTCTTTTACAAAAAAATAATGTACTGGTGAACTTATTCTATTTTAAGATAAATAGCTTTAGTTTCGTCTTGAATAATATCATATATAATTGTAATTCATTTTGTGTTGACACTTTCTGTCTTTTCAAAGCAAATAGCTTTTAAATGACATATTCAAAAGCCCAATCAAAGTATTTATAAAGGTAAAATATTAAAAACAGAGGTATTCTAATTTTGTTCTATTTAAATGGCTTAACAAATTATATTACTAGTAGGTACATAACTTCGTAATTCAGCTCATATTTTCATTTTAAATATTTAATAAGTAGTCTCTTAACCTGTAAAATACCACATTTAAGCCATGTATAAGTGTGAACACTTTGCTTACATACATTATATTTATATTTTCAATATTATGTGATTGACTGCCGTCGATTTCGTTCATGTAAATTTCAGCGCTACGGAAGTAAATTTGCCGCCTGTTGTCAGTTTAAATGTTGTCGATCTGAAATTCACGCGCATGTAATTAAGAACGTAATTAATTTTAATAACCGCATGTAGATATGTGTATTTATTTAAGCTGTGAATGGGGGTAAAAAATGTATAGTCATAATAATTATATTTTATTATCAATTTTTTTTTTAATTTTTAAACTTTCGTGTCTCCGCGAGTCCGCCACGCTCAGAGCTCATGATTAAGAACCCCGAATGGATTCGAAACTAGTCAGGCACATTCCGATTTAATTACTACGTGAATACAGCCGGGTAATTATAAATATAATTTTGTTATCATTTTGTAATATTTTTTATCATCACTAAAGTGCGTGTGATCGAAAGTTAGTGGCAAGTGTGAAAGTAAAGTAAAGTTATTTTATCCATCGCTTAGGTATTTTTTGAGGAGTATTAAGACTATATAATATTTTTAATTAATAATTTAATATAATATTTTTAAACATTCTACTTCTTGTTCACTCTACTGTCAATTTATCCACAGCTGATTATCACATATCATATCACATATCACATATTAAAAACTGCCAACTGTAACCATATAATTAATTTTTAAATTGGGATACGATTAATAAATAACTTAATTTAAAAATAATTTGTTTTGTATATTTAAAGTATTCACAAGTTTTGTGATAATTGTAATTAAAAATTAGGGTATTATAAATTATTACATATAATGTTTAAACACCATTATCTTTGTGTATTTATTTCTCAAAGGTTAAAAGAATCCGTTATGTGCATCCTTATACGTAAAATAATGAAATTATATAAAGACGTCACAACCTATTTTTCTTTTGTAAACATAAATATATAATATATATACATATATAAGATAAACCCGACGACCGCATCGATCAGTCATAGGTATAATATAAAAATATATCAATAAAAAAACATATTAAAAAACTATATATATATATGTAACTGAAATAAAAAATCTAAACTTATAACTTCCACCAATATTCCCTATTAGAATAAACTTATTTCACAAGGTTTGTTTGACGCGAGAAGCACGTGCCTCGTTAGGTAACACATAGAGTGCATTTTAAACTTCGGAAAATAATTTAGAATGCTCATCGGGAATATTAACTTTTTTTTTTATAGCAATGAAAATTTTATTGGTATAAATATATGACACTATTTAAATTTTTAAATTTAATTTTAATATATTTTTGTATATAACAATTCATTTAATTAAATTTTATATTATTTTCATGAGACAAACCCTTATGTAAGGTAATGTATCTGTTGAATAATTTAATTATGTTATTTTTATACACTTTTCCGTCAACCAAAAAACTAAGTCTGTGTTAGGACAATGAGTAATGGTCACAGCTTTACTTACAACTTGTGAAGATGCAGCTCCAGTATGCAGTATATAGTTACTTTACGTTTACTTTTTATCCGGAGAACTCTCTGTAAAATACAGTACTCACATCTTTCCTATTTCATCATTGAAGATAATTAAATGTTTAGTAAATTGCAGGTATAGTAACAATAATATATAATTTATTTTTATGGATATTCTTATTTACATTATAAAAAGTCTTTACAAAAGTCCAGAATTATTTGGTACATTTTTTGTCAATGAGTCAAAGCGCTCTACACTATCGTTAGAAAATAAAATCAAATAATTTACTATTTGATTTAATTGGTGCTTATTACTTAACATTTTAGATTGAACAATATATTTTATCTTTATACTTGAGCTCCGTATTTTAAACTTCGTTACATGTATTCTCATACTGACTGATCAGCTCATGTTTCTATTCAGACAAGTAAGAGTATTTGAAGCGATGTGTTTTTATGAATTTATTGATCTTTACAGCTTGAGCTTTTTCTTAGGTAAATGTAGCTGAGAAATCACAGAATCATTAACAGTAATAATAAGTGTTTTTTCATATTCAGCATTACATTGATCAAACCCATTGACTACAGATTGGAGAATTCGATTGATTGAGTACAATGTACCCATTTATTTTTTAATTGACTATTTTTAATCATTAAATCTACAAATTCTTTTCATTTTCATCCTTTTTTTTATAAATTGCTCACATGTTACTTAGATGCCTTAAGTTCTACAAGTGTCAGTTGGAGTTGGCTCTCAATCTGGCACGACATAGACCTCGGGTAATCATTGATTATTTAATAGTGTATCCATTAAATTAAACAATTGTCACTAATCGGTGATAGTTTTAAATATATTTATTGTCATAAAAGAATAACAACAAAGATAATTGAAATATTAGTTCTTTATTTGGTATGAGAATTGACGAAAACTATTTATAAAACAGAACACTCATAGATACAATATACTTTGGCTGCGGTCCGTTATACCGATAATTACCTCAAAGTGCAGCTTACACGTAAATCGTGTAAACTACAAGTACGTAGTGAAACGTATCGAAACGTAACCCGGGTGCGGCTAAACACCAATGTCTCTTAAAATACATTGCATGGGCAGTGCGGCCTCATAGTAGTGAAACCTAGCCTTGCCTTTAGTTTACTATATGTCTGCGAATCTAAAAAAAGTCATTAATTGAAAAAAAAATCAACAAACGTTGCAGCGCGAGTAATGGAAAATATTTTTTTAAAACTAGTATTGTAGCTTTGGAAAGCAGGTGGAAAAAATGCATTGAGCTAGATGGATTATACTATGGATTTATCCTAATGTTAAAGAATATACATATATATATATATATATGTATATATGTATATATTTTATGTTACTTATATATACTGGTTCTCATATTCACATTCCATCGTTGCGTCACATCTTCATAGGTGCTCCATGCTCGTATCCCATTATCAACATATGGAGTGCGAGGGCAAAGTCCTATCGTCAACACATATATAGATCATATATGTAGATCAAGACAAGCATTTTAAGAGCTGTATAGATATTAGTACCTTGCCAAATATATACAGAGAAGTGAAAGATTACATCACTAGATGTAGATACGCCTGTAATCCTGATTACTTTAAGAGTCTTAGTCAAAGCCCGCCAAAAGGCCAAAAGGCCTAAAGGTAATTACAGAGTAAAAATAATTTGGGGTACTAAATTCACACTTGCTGGCGGGCATCTAACTTCTCAGTTCACTGTGTTTTTTTTTCAATTCGTACATTTATCGATTCACTTGGCTTATTATGTATGCGATATTACTTTTGGGTTCCTCGTTTTTGTTGGTGACAAAATTGTCTTTGATTTCATTGATTGACCAAAAAACAAAAAAAATGTTTTTTTTAGCAATTTATTTTGCATACTAATAGAATTCTTATTTCTTGAATATTCTTAGTATGCACTAAACGCATCTAGTTTCATAAAGTAACCTTCTTTTTGAATTGGAATTATTTGACTACAAATATTATAATAATAAATTGGAATGTGACATCTCCGTATATTATAGCGCTTTGGTTATTGTTATTCTTGTGGTTTTTTTTTAAATTATTATTATTGTTATTCTGTTGACATTTTCATTATTTTCTTTTCTATATTAAATTTCTCATTATATATTATTATTTTACAACGAATTATATAATTAAGATTAATCACAGTTTTTTGTGAAATTGTGCCTCCTTTATTCTATATATTGTTTGTTGCACGCCATATATGGTAATAACTCCACTGTATCTAAATATTCTTTATTCTAACAACATTTTACGTGTATTAAGCAATTAAGATATTATTATTCAAGATAAATTTCAGGTTTTTTTCATATCTATAGTTACATGTAAATACGATTATTACAATATAAAAAGCCATATTCATACATTCTATGATATTTTAAAAAGTTTGTGGTTTTTGAGAATTTCCGATACCTAACAAAGTAGAAATTATTTGGTAGTAATATTCAAAATACACTGTAATTTATTATATCCTTTATATTATTAATATAAAACAGATGGGACGTAAATTCTTGACAGTTTCCTTTTCGAGACAAAAGAGGGCACTATTCATAAAAAAACAAATAAATATTTACTATTTATACTAGCTGGAATTTATATCCACTTCTGTACATCTTGGTCTATTTTGCTAACAATATGTTTATTATTAAGTTAACATAAAAAATGGTTTATCATTTACTTTTATTTATTGTTACTATAATGTTATTACTTATCTAAGTATTTAAAGTTTTTTAATTACTATGTGTTCTAGAACTGCAATAGCATTTCAACATGTTGCATTAAACTAACTCAGAAATATGTTAATGTGATGAGTGAACTTCAAGATGTAAGTTCAAGAGGTAAGTTAAGTCAGGTTGTAGTAAATCAAAGCAGTTAGAGCTCTCGTCAGATCCTCTATGTAGATTTAGATAATTACAAACTTGACATAGGTACTTGAAGTGCTAACGTGAAAGTACACTTTGGATCATTCGAATCAAACCGCTGTTAACCTTTGAACCCACTTGCAATTAGGACGTTACGTTTATATTATTAAACAGTAAGTCAACTAAACTGTAGTATATTATTATAAGTCTTATTTGACAGTTTATTAACAACGAAACAAATTATACAGTATAATTCTAATTTATTGTATAAAACTCAGACTGATTTGTTATATTCGATAATGTCCTACTGGACAAGTCGCTCCACAGAACACTCTAAATATTTAATTTATAATAAAATATATAACAAAATAACAATATTATATAATAGGTACTTATTTTCTTAGACATTTTTCAGCTAGCTGTAATAGTCCCCTGACTTCCTCTGATAGAGGATGAGGCAGGTCAGAGGCTATTACAACCGCAAACTTCGCGTACTTTAGGAAACTTAGAAAAAATTTCTTGGCTTTCCGCCGCGTTCCGGACACATTCATAAACAATATGATAAACATCTTCGATCTTATTACAAGCAGAACAATTTGGGGAAGGAATCTTTCTCATTAAATGACCAAATTTATTAAAAGGAATATGACCAGATCTTAGCCGCGTGACAGTGACCACATCTTGTCTGCTTAATGAATAGTTGCTTACCCACGACGTAATCGGCTCAGATTGTAAGGTACGATACCAGATGCCTTTGTCTCTCGAGCGTTTGGCAAAGTACACTTTCCACATATTTAAGCACTGGCACTTTATAAATTTAAAGCAATCAGAATAAAAAGGAGACACTTGAATTAGAATCCCTTCATATGTAGCTTCATTAGCCAGTTGATCAGCTTTATTGTTACCTGGTATACCAATATGAGACGGAATCCATTGAATTTTAACTAATATATTTTGGGGAATAGGTTTCAAACTAGTTTTTATTATATTGTAAGCTATAGGTAGCCCTCGAAAAGTCGAGTGCATCTAGCTATGTGTGAAGTGCACTCTTGGAGTCGGTTACAAATATGTCGAAATTTATTGATTCTACATAGGATAATAATTTCAACGATGGCTAATAATTCCACATGAACGATGGAAATATTAGTTTCTGTTTTAAATTTTACACTTAATTTCATATGAGGATAAAAAAAAACTACGTCCCCTATCGTCTGTATGAATTTGGTAATAATCACCAAATTGGTCACTTATATAACTAATACAAATTTTATTTAATTCCATGACCCTATATTGGTTTTTAGTAAAATATATAGTTTCAATATTAATAGTTAATATATCTTCAAGATTTATACTGCTTACATGTACGTCTAAATTGTACGTTACTAATCTGTCACTAACATATGTAATGATGTTACTGTGTTCGTTTTGAATGAGTGGGATTAACGGAAAATGTTTCTCTTTCCATTTGTTAGATACACATTCAGTGGAAAGAAACTAATGTAGGAACTTATGCTATAATGATTTGTTTTTATTATATATATCCCGATATTAAATTATTTCCTTATAGTTTAGAAGGACAAGAGGTAAACAAATTGGTTATATATTAGCCATATAGTACTCAAATTGCTTGTAAATAATAATATTAATTTACTTTAAATAAATAACAGGATTTAAAATATCATTAATTTTATAGTTATCCTACAAGTATCTTATATAATGTATATAAGGCATTGTATAAATACTATTATGTTGAATGTCGAAATTTACAATCCTATAGGCCGTTATACATGTTGTAGTAGAAGCGTTGTTCGGTTTATTAGTTTTTTTGCAGTACCACACTTTACTTGAAATTCAACCACCACTAAGTCATCCCACCAGATCAAACCAAGTAAATTTCCATTAAATGGCACAATAAAGAAAAACATCGTAAATACTCGGACGTCTTTTGTATAGTATCTGACTGTATGTTTGAATGACAGAATACAACTTTGTATTGGTATTACTTTATGTTGGTTCTTAACAGAAGTGGCACATGTAATATTGTAAAATGTAATAATATTTATTAAGCTGAAAATATATATTATATAACAGTGGTTTATAAGATACCTCTAGTTAAATCCTCTAACTAGAGATGTTGACTTAAAACTTATAACGCTGAATTGAATTGAATGAATATTTTTTTTCATTTGAAAACTAACTTAATTCTCATCCATGTTAACATTGTTTAATTTTACGGCTTTAGATATAGAATAATAGTATTCGAATTAGTAACGGTTTCATTTGATTAAAGGTTTTTCTTTATACTATGTTATTGTATATTTATATATAATAGTTTTGTTTCCAGAAGGTCAAAAAGACTAAACAAACAAACCTAGATAATATACCAATCGTAATGTACAATGAAGGAATTCTTTGTGCCTTTTTATTACTTTGATATATATATAAATAATGCAATTGTATAAATAAGGGAAATAAACGAATAATTAATGCTATTAATATTAATCACTGAATTTCCTATTTCTTTAGGTAATCATATATTTTGCCTCTTAGTACGCCTCACAGTATTACTGCCTCAATATGTCTATTGTTTTAAATGTATAGTTCGTCTGTATAGATAAAATGAAAACGAATAACAACATAGGTACATTACGGATATATGTATATATATTGAAAAAAAATGTATGAAATAAATAAACATAAACTTACAATTAATAATTAAAAGTTATATAACGTTGAATAATATTTTCTACTGGAATAAATTTATGTAAATTTTTGATGCGGGAAGCGCGTGCCACTTTATAACATAGATAGCATTTAAAAATCCGGAAAATATTTAAGTAAGTAGAATTACAAATATCTACCTTATCGATAGCTTGGAAGCTAGATGAATATAAATATTTTAATACTATTTTAGTTGCTTAGTAATCCATTGAATTGGTTTTGATAAATAAATGTATTTTTCAATTATTTTTTAGTAAAATTATATTTTACGGAAAGTTGTTATTTAGTTAAAATATAAATAGGACACATGTTCTTATTTTTTTTACGCTTGTTTATAGAATAAATAATTATAATATATAAAAAAATACTAAGAAAGAATGTTTAAAAAAAGTATATAACGAAAAAATCGTGTGTCATAGAAAAATGGATCTTCGGAAACATTTTCACTTAATTGAATTGTTTAGTCACCTTCAATTATATATTTATAACTATAAGCCTTCTCAAGCAACACCGCTGATTTAACAATTTTAAATATAGTCACTGAAATTGAAATAAAGTAAGAAGTGAATAGCCGTTACGGAAGAAAACGTGCTTGGAGTAAAATAAATTAATAAAAAAACTATCGACTCAAGTACGAAGAGATTCAGTAGAATCTAAATTATATCGTAAAATGTTCATGAAATTCTATGTAACCCCATTTGCGAGAGGTGGGTTGGTCCACGCTGGGTATCCCATAACCTGACAAATTCATGGAAGCAGGCGTAGGTAGAATGGTAATATGATATAATTGATAAATTCTGAGTAGGTTCCTCCCGCCTCGATTACGATTTCATATCGTATCATATTAATGGGTGATGAATCTCAAATATATCAATAAGATTTATTAACAAAGCTCCAGCTCCAGTCAATAGTGTGGTTGTTTCAAAACGAACCAACGACTTCAAAGGTGAGACGATTGAGAGGCGCTGAAAAATAAGTTTATAACCAGTATTTTTTCCTTATGAAGAGTGGAATGCCAAATGCTTTTCAGAAATTAAAATGTTCTATTGAAATGATTAGAAGAGAAAAGACATTTCTAGTATCTAAAATTTATAACTATTGCCAATAACGGTAGGCTTCTATTGTTTAAACGCAGCTCAATCGCTTTCTGCTCACTTGAAGACATCCAGAACGCGATGTGGTCGTTTTTTCCGCCCACTGAGCGTTTTCGGTCTTCCGGTCTAGAATTTAACTATTTTAAAAGTGCTTTGTGAGCGGAATATTTAAGCCGTGAATTGGATGTAGGATATTTGCACGCCTCAGAAGAAGGTTACTTTTTCACGGAGTTCCGGAAGTTAAAGGTAAACTGATATGAAGACTTCACACTACGGGCAGAGAAAAATTTTACTAAATGCATACCTGTTATTTTAAAATACTTTAATTACACTACATTGAGGCAAATATAGATAGTGTTACATATTTTAATTTGAATTAACAGACTCCTACATCAATACAGAAAGTAAAAAGTACGACTTCCTTGACAGAGTATTGTGGAATTCTTAAACAAAGTCTCATGTACAGTCGTATATATTATATTATATTATATTATTTGACTTTAATCCGTGACTAATTTATGTGTATATCCGCTGTTCTAATCGTGTATATATTTATATACTCGTATAATCATATAAAGGCAGAAACACACTGCTGTGGAGCGTCAAGGATATCATGAGATAATGCAGCACGGCACTTACCGTCACTAAAGTGTATCCCTACCAAAATAATTAGACCCATCCAAACATAATGGCGACCTGTTTTTATGTTATAAGAGGGCAAACGAGCGTGCGGATCAAAGGTGTAAAGTGATCACCGCCGCCCACGAACTCTTGCAACGTCCGAGGACTCACAAGAGCGTTGCCGCCTTGGAGGTGGGTATAAACGCCTTTTTCGAAGGTACCCATGTCGTATCGATCTGGAAACACCGCCGAAGGAAGTCCGTTCCACATCTTTGTGGTACCTAATGTAACATGTTGGTAACCTTTTTTAACAACAACAACTAAGTGTAAGTTCAATCAATTTCTGCTTATTTTCAGTTTTTATTTTCAGAGTTGGTTAGCTAAATTAAAAAAGTACTTCCGTACTATCTTTATCATTTCAGTGATGTAGTGTTGTTAAGATTTAACTTAGCGTATTAATATTAATTTTTGTCAAGTATCAAAACTATTAATTCTTCTACATATCTACACAGCATCTTACCAATATTCTTAAAAAGTAATAATTCAGTAAAAGAAAATCTATTTTTTTACAAATCACATAAATCAATTATTTAATAATAGAACAAAATGCACATAATAAGAACGCGACTTTTAATATCTTTCTTAATAATTTATTTTCTCCTAAAAGGATGCGTAACGGTAAGAACGACAAAAAAGTTTTTCATATATTTCAAGAGGTTTGATCGTTCTCGAGAGACAAATGTTTGGACTTTTATTTTCAGTTTTGGGGTTGTTTCATGGGCCGGCTCTATGTAACTCGTTATGTAATACTCGCATGGCCGGCAAAATATACATATTCATGAATGAGAACATTGAACCTCAAACTATGTACTGCTTAGTTATTGAGTTGAAGGGACCAGCGTGTTACATTGAGTCGATATAGTGAGTCTAAATACGTTCTGTTTACCAAAGCTAACTATTTCGCTATTTTTTACCATTATCTCTTATTATTATTATTATTTAACATATATGGAGTTTTCTAATAAATCTAGATTAGTTCAAAATTAGAAATACATTGTCTCTTTTCAACAATGTACGTGTACGTGTATAATAAAGTCGAAAAATCAAACTATTTACACAGTACTGAAGCTTGGAGTGCAATTTGTATCAACGAAGCAATTTTTATTCGAACTACTGTATTCTATATACTGTATGAATTCCAATAACAAGTATTGTATTCTTGTATGTAATAATATTATTTGCTTAGATATTTATTTAAGTATCAGTTAAAGAAGCCAGGAGATAATTAAATAATTTTATTATTGTATACATATATATTTTTGATAAACTATATTTTAAATAATATATAAACACCTACGACACTAAACAAATTTTTACATGTAGTTAGTTGGTTATAACATATGTGATTCAGAGACAAACTTCACTTAGAAGTGCATCAACTTTGAAGAACTGTCTTCTCCTCGGTTAGAATATCTGGTAAGCTCCGGTAGACAATAATAAGCTGACATCTGCTTTAGGTATATTACAATTGTCTAAAATATGAATTACTTAATACATTTACCAGAATAAATTTATTTAGTCACATTTCGGGTGTGCAAGTCTAAGAATATATAATTTAATAAAATAAATAGCAAAATATCATTATAAATCACAGTGAAATCGTGTAATTCATACAAAAATAATAAACATGTAAAAAAAAAATTACGGTATGTAATAATTAAATAATATTATGACGGTATTAACAAGAACCGTATAATTCTAAAATACATTTACATTATAATATATTTTTGTAAAAGGAAATCCAGGAGCTGTTATTTAAGCATTATTAATGATAAAATTATAGTATAATTTGGTAGCAAAAAAAAAAGAACCAATACTATAATGTATCCACGAATCTACAGTTTATACTGTCGTATTTGTTGACTATCTCAATATGTGACACCTCCATTTGACGTACACAAGTGATGACTGGATATGATTTATTCAGTGGTAACAAAAAAATATAATATTGGAATTCTATATAAGCTATATTAAAATCTAACAGTCGTAGAAGATGTAACAAGGGGTGTTGGAAGTCATTGATTTTTGTCGTGTTACATATTAGAATACAAGTACGCAGTGCGGAATAACTATTTTAAACTTTTGACTAAGCTGAATATTCAAGTTTTATGTTTCCAAACACTTTGTGAGGTTTCAGTTAAATATAATAGCAAATCTTGAAAGGAAGTGTACGAATCCTTTAAGTAAAATAAAGCAAGAATATATATAAATACAATATATAATAAAAAAAAAATATATATTTTTTATTCTATGTGTAGCTTTACTCTGTTTGCTGGATAAAGTTATCTATATAAAAAAATAATTTATTTACAAAAATAAAAATAATTTATTTTAAAATTGGAATAAATATCAATATAAAACATAAACATATGTATTCCCGGATAGAAAACATTTGATTTGAAAACGAGGGCCAAATTAATGATACCATAGCGTTGGGTCTACTTATACCCATATTAGTGGGTCAAAAATATATCAACTAAATCGGCTATCGTTACTGTGGCTGTGACTTTATAAAATACTTGCTGTTTTCGGCGATTCTATCCGAGTGGACGACAAAAGGTGGCAATTGTAAGAAGTGATTTTGATGTACTGTTTTTAATCTTTACTTTACAAATTAGACCTCAGTGATCAGCCGTTACATTGAAACGGGATAAAATATAGAATGCAAAACCTATTTATATAGTTTTTTTTTGAATCGGTTAATAGTTTCGAGAATAATTATTACACACAAGCTTACAGAATATTAATATTTTGCAATGTGTACGTTGAAAGTCCATACAAAATGAATAACTAGGTATTTAAATACTCTGAAACGTCCGAACTCTAAAACTACAGTATAAAAATCTTGTGTAATTAATGAAATACTGACTACTGCCCTCCATTATTCAATATTACCTGTATATAATATAAAGATTCTTATATCATTAAATGTATACTGTAAATGAATTTCTTACAATTGGCGAAATTAATGAAAATAGGCCCTAAATAATTGTATGGAAATATTATAAGTTGGTAAGTATTTATGCTATGCTAATTTAATGTGCAGCAAAAAGGTTAAACATATATAAAATATTTATATTTAAAAGTTGGCAATAACAACAAAAAGTTGTTTTACAATAACTTTAAAGCCTTATTATAAAAGTTATATAAAACGTATAACAAAATTTTGTACTAAAATTGTAAAATGTTTGCTCACTTAGCAATATTTTATTTCAGTCCCTCTTATTATGAAAATGATAAATTAAGCTTAAGAAATTATGTTATAAGATTTCCTAAGACAAAATTAAATTACAGAAAATTTTTATTCATTTTACGGAAGCGGGCTTTTAATTCGTGGACCAAATTTTATTCTTATTAGCGTCTGTCTACAAAACAGATTCTTAACGAACTTTTCTCATACTTTTTTAGTTTCTACCAGTCTTTATAAATATACAACAAAAACATATAGTTAACTACTTTTCCAATAATATTTAATAACCATTTTTTTTCCTTATGATGTGACAGTAAATTTTAGTCAGCTTTATATGATGTCTCCCTCGCTTCTTATATAACGTAGCTGTAACCCCTACTAACTCTAGCTTTATATAAAACGAAAACGATTATAGTATTGGAATCCGTTCAATTATAAATATTTGTAAACGTTTAACATTTCCAAAATATAGTATGAGTATAATTTGATATACTCACTATCGTTTAAAAAAATGCTACCATGGAATGAAGACTAATTCTTTATACTAATATAGAATAAGTTTTTGAGTAGCTTGTATTATTGTGTAAGTGGCTATTAATTACAAGTTTGTCCGTTTAACTGCCGTAAAATAAAAGTTAACGATGAAACGGAAAGTTTTGGAACTCTTTCAATAATATTAGGTTAGAGCTCGGTACGAAAGAAAACGACTTTTTTTTGGCTGCATTTGATTTTAGTCAAAAATAGGGAACAGCAAGGCATGACGTCTTTGTTAAGAAAATATTCAAATAAGTAAATTATTGTCAAGTAGGAATTCTATAAGAACAACGTTATTATATTTTAAATTGCAATATTGGCAATCATAAACACTGAACATATTAAATATCTTAATGGTTAAATTATTCAATCCAATGTAAGTACCTGGTTGTTACGTTTGCGGAATAAAATATAAGTGGGAAAATTAACGTCAATGGAAAGGAAAAAATACGCCTCGTATTAAAAATGTAGGTACCTACGACGTGGAAACTAGACTTATTTTTGGGTTCTAGATTTTTTTTTGCTAACAGTATATTCAATTCACTTAAAAACACAACGTATGGACCAAATAATAAAGCTTATAATATCATATCATACGAAGTATTTTTTTCATTCGAGTCATGCCATACGTGTCAAACAAATTAAGTATTAAAGATTTCAATATTAATTTAAATATATTTTGGATATTCCAGTCCTACTACTTAATAAATTATTAATTAGATATTCATTTAATATATTAAGTATTATTTGCATGTGTTTCTTTTGACTTCCAACATTGCTCCATCCCATCCTGGCATGGGGTAGGTCAGTATTTTTGCTGAATGCACTACAGTGATTTAAAAGACATAGCCAATTAGTAAACAGTAGTTAATATATTTCTTACGTATTACCTAAATGCTATGGACGATAATTGCTAAAATGTGTCATCCATACCCAGTCTCCCCTACGTAAGGAAAAATGAAGAAAGCAACATGTTTGAAATTGCTGCGGTCGAGCTATTCGATGATTGATATCGTAAAAGCACAAATTAGTAAGAACTATAAAAATTACAAAAAAAATAATTACAGTCATATAGACTGCCAATGTAAAAACTAACAACTTATAATTTGAAATTTTATAATGTTTAAATTAAAAGTGACAATATCAGCCTAGTTTTGACCTCTATCGACATTCCGGGCAAGAATTACACAAATGTTTATATATTTTGTTTATTTTTCAAATATATTACCACCTGTAGAAGATTATGACAAAATAGAAATACAATTAAATTTAAATGACAATTTATATACAATTATATTATTGATACATAGCATTTGTAAACATAAATTTCAATATACTTGATTTTTTATAGTTTGTTCGTTGTTTGTGTCATTGTCATCATACATTTCAACAATACTTAGACTTAACTGATGGAATTTTCAATGCCTCAATTGAAAAGGCTGCTAAAACTATGTGGTTCAACATTACATAGAGTTTATCATTGTCCAGACTCACTCCACTGAATGTTGAGAAACCTTATTAATACAGAAGTTTATTCAAATTTGTTAAAGTTATAATTATTGATGAAGTAAGTGGTTTCCGCTGACTTATATATATATTATTCCAAATCATAAAAAATAAATTGCTTTTTCAACACAACTTCAACCTTTTTTTTAATTCTGATTAATTCTTTGTATTTCAAAAATTCTGCTCAACGCGGCAGTCAACTAAATTGCCTGCATCCGCATTTTACATAACTTAAACCATAAGTATTTTTTATTATTATTATATTTTAATGTATTTTAGTCAAATTTAAAATTACCTCGAATTATTATTCATAGATTCATAGAATAAATGATCAAAGGATAATATTACTATTACGTAATATAAATAGTTCAGTTAGTACCTGTTAGTTAGTTAGTAATATTTCGTTAAATATAAAACACGTAACATATTAAGACACATACGGGACAGAAAAGCAAGCTAAGAAGCAAAAACAACACAGAAACCTTGCCTCATCGAATCGTGACAAAATAATGAAGAAAAATACATTTAAATATGTCTTTTTCTTGTAATAAATTTGTCTTTCTTAGAAGGTTTATAAAATTATTTAAAAAAAATGTAATTTTATAAAATATTTGTTTTGTATCAATTAATTTATTTCCATTGAGTATACATGAAAAATATATAATATTACCAGTTGGTAATATTATATATTTTTCATGTATACTCATATAAAATCGACCCAACTATATAACTATAACTAGAAATTATGTCAACTGACAGGGTCGATTTTATAATTTCTTGCCATTTGATCACCACCCGTTTTTACTGTGATATGTGTGACTTATATTTTTACTTTCTAACCAACCATATTAAAACCATAAATCATGATTATTTGTATTTATATATGAATGTGGTTACTAAATGTGCGATCGTTATTTATATTTTATTGAAAATTGTGAAGAAAATGAGGTTTTGTTACGAAACTTTGTATTAAAAATATAAATTATAGTATTAAATAGTTTAATGTTGCTGAACATGTTGTTGGTTGATTAATTTAACTGTTGTTTCCATAGCAACCTAGTCCGATCATAAGTCTCGTTACAGATGGAAAGGTTTATTTTATTTACTGTTCATATTCTGCGATTATCGCGTGGTTCTTCGTATTCAGAACTCTTTAGAGGTCTGGCCCTGAGTGCAACTAGCTTGGTGAAGAAGGATATTTGGGTCTAGCTCAGCGAGCTTAAGTGGTCGGTGGCGTCCTCGTGTGTTATAACAATGCTTGTCAACGGAGTAGGTCGCGCCAGTGTCGACCGGGTGTCCCCCCCCCCCCATTAGGGGGAAGGACGATATTATTTGTGCTAGTGGTTCACTAATGCTAGTGAATTATTAATAATGAAGTAAAATTTCCATGTAAATAACTTACAATGATTACACATAAACAAAAAGACTACAATACCTTTTTTCATAAAATTTATTTTTAGTAGCTATAAAATAAATTTCAGCTTTCTAGCTAACATGGTTTATGAGATACAGCCTTGTGACAGACAGACAGACAGACTGATGGACAGTCGAGGCTTAGTAATAGGGTCACGTTTTTACCTTTTAGGTATGGAACTAGAAAAAGCCCGTCAGTTTTATTAATTATATTTAAAATACATAAAAGTACTCGTACGTATATAAATAAACCTGCTGTATACGTTACTTATTTAAGTATCTGACTATACTATTACATATATTATTTAAATCACTATAAATGGTAATAATAATGCGATAATATTAAAAGATACCTATCAACAATTTATTATTAATACTTATCCGGAAAAATCAGAAACTAAGAATACGTTCCATGCTTCATTCATTGAACTAGAGACTCGTATCATTTTTAACAGTCCTTAATGTAAATGAATACGAGATTATGCTTATTATATTATGTAAGAAAATATCGATTGATCTCTTAATTATTGTAACAACACTAAAAGAGACTTATTGAGTAGTTATGTTTTATACTATATTCTATTCTATGTTATTAACATACTAAATCTAAATTTAACTGACTAAGAGCAAACATAAGAGCTGTACTCTAAAATATCCAAATATATTTAAGGAACCATTTAGTGGCTAGAAGCTAACAAAATCATATAAAGTTATATTATTCATTTAATATTCTTTATACATTTAAATAAGCTTAACATGGTTTAAATGCTTTTGGAAAATTTCAAACATTATCGAGTTTGATTTTTTGAGTTGCTCGCCATTGTTAAACACAGCTAAAGATTCCCAATTATCAATTATATAAATATCTTAAGCCAAATGGTAAATATTATGAAGAGTGAATAGTGATTTTAGAAAAAGCTTAATTTAATCAAATAATACATTTTTTTTGCATATTTTCAAAACAATTTTGTATTTTATAAAAAATATACAAATAATTAATGAACGTAACATTTTGTTGAGTACGTTATTGAAGTTTTAACTGTCCTTGGATTCTGAAATCAAATACAAAACGTATACGCTTTCAATGAGGTTTTATTCCCAAGTCAATATAATACAAATATATAAATGTGAATTCAAATATCAAAGATCTCTCAATTGCTTTGTCTCTTATATATCACACTTTCAAATACAAAATACCAATATTGTTCGTATTCGGCACCGGACTTGCGATCTGAATATGGCAATTTTATGATCTTTTATAGGTACGTAATAATTCATAAATAGAACTTTAATACTTGGTAAAAAATAGTAATAGTACTTCAGTTTGAAATACTTAATCTTTAAAACAATGGTAATTAATAAATATATATTATTCATTTATTTTTAAAGAAGAGCTGTTTATTATTCCCCTTCAACCATTAATTAGTAAATCGAATTATATATTACAAGACAACGCGTAATGAAACATTTTGGAAAAATATTTACGGTTGATTCTACATTTCCTTTAAAGAAACTCTGAATGAATACTGATAAAGCCTCGATACTTCGTCAAATAAGGTGACTGTGTTCTAGATTTCAATCTTTTATAGAAATAAAGGATTCCATTTCACACATCGTGTTAATAAATTAATTTCTTAGGCATACCAAAAGCTGAAGCCTTAATAAATCAAATCAATGGTTTTATATATGACTAAATGGAAGAGCTGGCTTTTGTTGTTTTACTTTTGGTGTACAAACACTACGCATTTAAAGTTATATATTATGTATCCTTAAAGATACGAAATTTGTTATTAGAGTTGAAAAAAGTATTCTGTATTCAATGAAGGGAACCCATCTACGAAATATTTTTTTGCACAACAATGCTACGCGAATTATTTCGATACGTTTCAATAAAGCATATACCTATCTGCAATGAAATAATACTCATATTGATGCACTAAAAATAATACATATTAAGAATATGCAAAGGAGGTTATTGTAAGTCAAAGCAATTAGAGCACTCATCGGATCTATTTTGTATTAATTCGGACAATTATAGTTTTGTAAGGTACTTTAAGTAACTTTAAGTATCGTCTACGCCACAATGTGAACCGATGGGAGTGTAAGTCTAGATGGTATCCCTGGAAGCCTGGTTACCATTAGCCATTTATCAGGCGTTCTTTGGCAGGATGCTGATTATCTGCAGCGGGAGTCGGCCAAAGGGGTCTCGTGCCCAGTCTATGGCTGAAAAGAGGGGAGGTAATGCGGCGTTGTAGCTTTGGAGTCAATGATGTTGCGACGGGGCCTGACTAGCGCCTCTAACATAGATACCTGTCGAGTAGAGCTCCTTCGTGAGCCAAGAAGTCGTCATGAGGTCACATGGTAGGTTAGCACCGTCTCCCCTAGGGAAGGTTGAAACCCTGGGCCAGACTAGGTAGGTCGGATGAAATCCTTGATTCTGAGTGCAACTTCCTGTCGACACGGTGAAAACAAATGTCTTAATCTAGTTTGACTTCACGTCTTAAAAATATGGTCAACAGATATGGACACGCCCTGGTCAATAGGGTGTGTCCTCCTGTCAGGGAGGTGACTGTTCGTATTGCCTGCCATCCTTGGCCGATGCTCGTGGCGTTTCACTATGATGGAATGGCTCGTTAACCATCTGGAGTAATGAGTGGGAGTCCTACAAACCGTTATGGATAGCAGACGTTAAGAAAAAAAAGTATCTACTTTGAATTTATCTTTAAATCATACTAATTATATGATTAAGGTTGTATATTTTATATATATATACGTTTTATGTAAGCAGTATGGAGACAAGTTTAACTTTCGGATGGTAGATGACAACTGTTTAATAAAACTTAAATTCGCTTAGTTCATACATCACACACACAAGTACAAATCACACGCGTCATCATTCGCACGCTTATACATGACCCCACACTAGTCAAACCGCTGTTAACCAACTTTAGATGAAGATACTATATCATATTATTGCGGAGCAATTAAACTCAGCGGTAACATTATATCTATCTCATTTCACTGAGATATAATAACAAAGAAAATAAAGACATTATCGATTTATGATTTAATATCTAAAATTCAAACGGGTTTGTTTGTGGTTAGTGTGTCTTTTGATAATGTGGGCAGCGTGAAAAAAAAAACAATTTTAATATTCATCCTGCCTCTAAATTACTTCAAAACGAACAAGCACAGGAAGTAAGCATATTAATAATAAATTGATCTATATAGGCGATACTTAAATTTCTAATATATTTTTACATTAATTTTGTACGTTACAAGATTTTTTAATGAAATAGTATAATTCTACAAGTACCTTATGAGACTTGTAAAACTCATCTCTTTTTTAACACTTCACACATAAATTGAAACATATTATGTTCTGACTGAAAAAAGATAACGACCAAACAAAATAAGTTTGAATTGATCATTTATCTATAGCAATAAAATATTAACAATAAGTGGAACACGTCTGTCTAACTATTCAACCCGTGTACATATTTTTTTTTATATATTTACATAAAGAATATTATATTAATAAGAAATATATACGCAAGTAGTATATAAGTAAATAAATAAGGCTCTTAAATAATATTTACGAAGTTAACAGCTCCGGGTTCCGGCGACATAAGCCAAAAATTTTAACTTTAAAACTTGTGCAGATTTGGTTATTTCCTGTTAAAATTCAAGTTATTACTACTTTATCTGGATGATTCTGTGTTTATTTAATAATTTAAAACTTGGCTTGTAATCGGCAAATATTTAAAGTACTTAATAGCCTTGGTTGTGTCAAACTCTACATTTTGTGATATTTTATAAAAATCTTCTCTTTTGCTCTAACTTCTTCTTTACACGTATATTTACTACTTTGTGGTATGTATTATAAGAATAAATAAATAATTTGTGAATCAGAGAAATTACACCTCCATATGTTTTACTGATTGATGTGAATAATATATAATTGTTTAAAACAGTAAAACAACATTTAAAGATTAAAACATTTGTGTAACTAACTTATAAAAATATTATTTAATTCTCTTAAAGGAAATAAAACATAATAAACCTTACGTGTTTACTCTTTATACCCGTAATAGTTTACGAGAATGAAAATAAGCCTTTTAAAAATATGCGTGTGGTAAATAACTGAGATGTTTTGAAAGCTCTGATTAAATAAATGTGAAAAGTGTTCTTAAATTGTTTGATTAAATAACTAAGTAAGAGATTTTAAAAAACTAGTACTGGATATAATAACAGTATTTTTTAACAAGAACAAGAACAGATTCTGACGTTTATTTAAGTCATTTAAGTAATATTGAGTTTCTAAATTCCGTGGTTGTTAAAGTGGAAGCCAAATGCCCTTCGAAAATGTTGAGTACTACGAGTACTTTTGATGGTGTTTTTAAACATTTTTTGATAATAACTGAACCACCATTTCATAGAGAGACGAAGCTTTTTAGTATTCCATGGATTCACCGTGCGGGTGCCGGGCCCATCGCGTTGCAGGGAGAGGAGTGCAAACAGCTCCTGAGACTTGCGACCCAAGTGTAGGTTTGTATCTAACGTATAAAATAAAACGTTTACCTACATATGTATAAATATATATTAAAGGTCAGTAGGTTTATTTTGCATAATTCTACAGTATTATACCTTGACGCATTGTTTTCCACGGATCTGGGTAAATATAGAATCTATTTTATTTTACATAAGAGAGTAGTTTTATTTATGGACAACACGTGTCCTCGGGAGTCGCTTAAAACTGTTCACATAAGCTACAGTACATATACTTCCGATACTCTATATATAACAATAAATGGTAAAAAAAAAACACATTTAATATATAAAGTGACTTATATAATATAAATATAATTATAATATATAATATACATAATGACAATAGAGTCTCAAAGTAGCTATGTATATGTATAAATATTTTATATTTATGTGTATGTGACATATGGATGTTTTTTTCTCTCTTCTATTTATTCTATCTGATCGATTCTGATTCTGATATAAGTCCTGATCTTATTAACGTACCAATCCGCACACTATTTAAAAGAACTCTATTCGTTGAAGAGTAACTGGTAGAGGTCTTAAAGATATGAGGTAATCCTTTGTACACTTGTTTTTATTTAATTGTTTAATTTTTATATTTTAAGATATTTTGGTATATAAATAAATAAATAATAAAAAAAATATTCACAATTCTATTCATGTCGCTTCACTAAAACTACTTCCAAGCTGTTGTCTGACGTGGTTAGTTTTTTCGTGCCACTCTTTACTCGAATCACAATCCTTACATATTAATTATGACTGTAGCCCGAATAGCTACGAATAAATTTATTTTATAAATAAGTTAAAATATAACGATAATTGAGATATATTGATGATTATTGAGAGATAATTGGGTAAGAGATAGTGACGTATGATGCCATGAAGTCGATGTCGTTATGTATATATTTATTTATTTATTATTTATTATTTATACATATTATTTAAAAAGTATCAGCTTTATATTGTTCCGCCGTTATTATTTAATATACAGTCCTTTATTGTTGGGGTCACCTGGAAGAGATCGCTTATCAGCGATAAGGTCGCCTTTGGTACATTTTATTTTTATTTTCTATATGTAAATTATTTTTGTCATACATTATGGGGATGAAAAATAAATATTATTATTATTTTTATATATATTTGTTTATTTTTTGTTAGACTTAATGTATCGTAAGTAAAATAAAACATGAACCCTGTACAAATGTGTACAAGCAGCGTATAAATGAAAAAAATAAATAAATATATTTTTGGCAAATTTACCATTAGTTAAGCTTCCGGTCCACTACAGCCTATATATTCGCTGAAGCTTTCGTTAAGGCTTCCCTTCCGCTGCAGCTTTCGTTACCGCCATCATCAAAACTTTCACCAGTGGTACCGTTTCTACATCTGTTCTGTTCTGTTACCTTTTACGAAAACAGGCAGGCTTTATTAATAACTCGACGACATGGAGATCTCTGGGATAACTTCTTTTTATTAGAAAAATAATTATTTTATAACAATGTCACACACCAAACGAAATGGTTAGGTTAGGTTAATTTAAATATCTGAAAGCGTCGTTAATATTTGACGATGCTTATATTAATTAAATAATAAATAATCTCATCTGAATAAGAATATTGATTAGTGTAGACGCTTGAAGTAGTAAATTAAAATTCTAATAGTTTAGTGGCTTCTTGACAGTTATAATTAATATTTCATATTACTTACAGATTCATTGTCTATGGTAACAAAGTCCATACATAAATGAGGTTGACCTTTAAGCTATTCTCCGACAGATGTAAGTAAATTGAAATTCAGTTTTTAAGTACCTTGTAGCATAGATTAATGTAGACATATGGAAGTGTATTTTACATATTGTAGGTACATACTAGTATAGAGTAATGTATAGAAATACAGAATTCCTATTTAATCAACACAAAAAAACAAATCCACTAATATTCATATTTTGAGACTACGTATTAGTACTTAAAATAGGGGTGAAAAAGGTATGACAAAAAATATTACTATATTGTATTGTAAATTTATATTGTCAGCACGAATTATATTGCTTACAGAGCCATCTAGACTTTATGAGTGGTATTTTTATAAGCAGTACTTAGTAAGTAATTATAAATATACAATAGAAGGTCAATATTTCTCTTCTGGTATTAAAAAATACAAGGATACGAAATGTGTAGACAACAGTAAATGAAAACGAGCAAGCGAGAACCAATAAATTTATATAAAGAAGGACTCCCTGTTAGCTGTGTATTCAACAGAAAATAAATATTGAGTATCTGTTTTAGTACATTTCAATCGGTTAAATAAAAAAAAAAGATACTGTTGCCAAAAAAATTTTTAGGATAATATAAAAATTAATACTTCCTTAACGGTTATTTGGTCCACTTTAGTCCACAAATTATTGTTGTTTATAACTGGCCAGTGAAAAGATAAACTTACTTATGGTTTACGGTTCATTTTACTTGATTAAAATGATTGCAATTCAATTGTAACAGTAATTGATGCCAAGTAGTCTTGTTTATTCCCGGGATGCGCTATGCAAGCAAATATTTTCATCAAAATTTAACTTTTTCTGAACTCTATATGAGATTTGTTCACTAAATTTATGAGCGGCATCCAAAAGCAAAGTTTTGGAACATTTAAGCTTTATTGTTTTTATATATTTTCATTTACATAAAAGGTATAACATTTGTTATTATGTACATTTTGTGATATATATATATATAGCCTGCTTTTGATTTTATTACAAAATTTAATCGGATTTTTTTCTAACAATTTTAATGTGTGTATGCTTGTACCATAGACAATTTAACATTTACATTAGATATATTGAGAAAATATGGTATTATGATGAAAAATAGCTGGAATATATTACTTTAATGAGTTCACGAGTTGATCCATTACAACTGAAGACAGATACGGAAAGCCATCAAACCTCCAACCTCTGGAAAACTGTACCGTCATTCTAGCAATAAAGTTGCCCGCAATCCATATTAAGTCCTCATCGGGAAAGAGCCGATATCTATGAGGCTTCTTTCCAAAACCCTTATCAAGTTTCAAGCTTTGCAATGTTGATTTACTTACACACACAGCTGCCAACACAAACCATACTGTTGACTTTTACTGCACGGCTTACAAATTTCATTATATGGAAAGTAATGTTATTCCAGAAATGTAGGTAATTTAAAGTCACTGTAAATCTATTTTTAATTTAAACATAGCTTGGTACTGCCGGTATGGAAAATTTAATCAGCAATATAAAATATATGTCATGGTAATTATTGAAAGGATAACTGTTTTACTTATTTATCAAAATAGGTATACATTCGCTTAGGGATAGAAGCTATTTGACTAAAAAAGATTTGGGACTACGAAGAAAAAGGTTTATAGGGTTAGGGTTTAAAGGTTTATATTTTTTAATCTTTACAAAGATCTCTCCAGCGGTGTATATACAAAGTTTTAGAGGTATGAACCAATTTTCGAAGGACTTCCGATCCAATTTACAGATTGTGGAGTATATAAGTCGGCGGTTTGTTTAATCAAATATTGTACTTGAAACACGTTTCATTCCACATATACAGCAGTCAAACAAAAAAAAAGCAACCAGTTGTTTCAAATGAAATACAATGAATGAATGAAATAAATGAAACACGTTGTATCAGTAGAACACAGTTGCCTTAGAAGGCGTCTTGCTAATAAATGAAAGTTAATTTATTCTCATGTTTCAAGATGACTATAAAAAATCATTGCATGAAAATATTTCCGATGCAGATTTATTTTTTATAACAGACGGTAGTTTCATAATGTTGATTAAAGAAAAAGCAAACTATTTTTATTTAGAACAAATATGTTTTTCAAAATGAAATATACCTTGACCCTATTCATAAAAAAAAATATTTCGAAAATTCTTCTGAATGGCCTAAGTAAAAAATATAAAGATGATTTCGAAATGTCTCATCATAATAAAGCTAAATTCTAGCTGGCGAGCGAGTTTGTAACATGCTTTATATATTTAAGACAAGTGTCTTGAAGGTTATTGATTTATTTATTTAACATTTATGTCATACGGAAAACATAAAAGATATGAAAGTTATTAAAAAGAGGCTCGAAAGATTCTACGATAATTATAAGTCAAGCTGTAACTTCATAATTCAATGATTATTGAAAGGAATAAAAACTTTATTACCGTCTAAATTCCTTTACGGTTACACGGTCCTACCCAATATTTGGGTGTTGTGATATTTACAACCTTCAAAGATACACACAGTACACGCGTATATAATTTAAACTTCCATGAAACTTTATAATCTTAAACACGTTGTGCGGTCTCAGTTAATTTATCCGCCTTTGCCATTATTTAAATCAGCAGATATACGATGATATAAAGGAAGCAGTTTAATAAAGTAACATTAAACTGTAGAAGTGTATTGATATTTGTTAAAAATATAATATAATATTTTATCTATTATATTTGTAAGGAGAGAAAAAATTACATATTTCTAAAGTACTGGAAAAAGGGGAAATTTTATAAATATATTTAAATTTTAAATCAGTATACACTGAAAAATAAACCGATATGGGTAGGGAATTGAACCCGCAGCCTCTGGGAAATCGTCTTGTCAGTGTATCGATTACGCTACCGTAATGCTAGCGTCTAGGGCGATATATAATCAAGATTTACAGGACTTTGTTAAAAATCCTAACCAATGTTTTTAACTTTAAAATCGAATTTGATTAGCGATGTCCATTCTTGTTCTCTTTTTATTTATGGTTTTAATGTTAAATTGGAAAACTATTTTTTTTTTGGATTTGAACTTACATTTCGACTTTTAATTTGGTTTGAAATGGAGCTTTTATTTTGAATCAAGTGAGACATAAGCACGTTTTATTTATATTTGCCATATTAATATTAAGTTGTCACATACGTGAGGCTCTTTCAGGTATATGACAGTAATTTATCTGAGCCTGTGTAAGCTTTGACAAAAATATGTTTTGGAAAGAACTTTTTTCAATAAATAATTTAGTCTCTTTATTTTCCATTGTAAATTTTTTTGTTACTTTATTGTTCCCTTATTACGCAGAAGTTAATGTCGGTTGTACAAAATTTTGTTTGATGAAAATAAAGTTTAGTTATTTGATACTTACTTACGTGACTCAGTCGAAAAACAGTTACTTTGTATATTCACGCCTCTATATATATGTATTATATGTACATGTATTGTATATATATATATATATATATATATATATGTATATAATACATGCATATATTTATAACAACACTCTCTAACGACACTAAATTAAAAATACATATTATATAAAATATTTTTTTAAATTCTTGTGAACCATTATCAAGATTTCAATCAATTTCAATAAACTATAAACAATGGGATAAAGACTTAATGCACCGAATGCTATAAAAATCCCTACACAATAGACAGCCATAAAGAGGGTATTATCGAAAAGCGTATTTATATAAATTACTTATAGAATGCTACAGTATACAGTAGGCATTAATAATGACAAATTAAAAAGAAAATCTAATTGCGACGCATATTTTGCATTGTTGTCGTTTGTTTCAATTTAATATATTTTTTATCCTAATATTTTTATTTTATAGGCTAAGGTATAAGAAAATGTATTGAGAAATTGTTGGTCCAGACAATACTTTAATAACTATAAATAAATTATAAGTATTGTAGTATTTTCTTTACAACGATAAAAAGTTGAGTCCATTTTGATCGTTAAAAACATTTTTTAAGCTACAAATAATCTGTGATATCTCTACATCATACTTTTCGGAGAGTATTTTAGATTGTTTAAGTAGAGTTGAGGAATCTTTAATTTTACATTATTATCTGTACTTTAATAGCCGCAATAAATAACAAGCCAAAATCGAAATTTGTTACTACTAATTTTAATTTTGATTTTAAAAGTTAATCGTGTTTATAAATTATTCTGTGGTATGTTTTATTTTATAAATAAAATTATTTTTTTTTATAACTAAATATCTTATTCTATTTGTTGATAAATTTAGCTCACAACATTATGGACAGCTTTTGGGACTAAATTTTTACACATTATATTTTACATATATTTATATTATTATATATATTTTACATACTACATTTTCACAATTGACTACAATCTAACTCACCTGTAAATAATAATCCAGCAGATTATAACCGTCCAGTCCGAAGTCTGAAACCTTCGTGTTAATCCAGGCATGTATTAAGAACCTTTTCACAAAACTTTTAAGCCCCACCATGCCTTCATTGAAGTCGGATGTCTACGTTGTATTGTGCCCAATTAATATTGGGAAAGAAAGCTTTTATAACGTTTCATGCATACGCTCGGTCATTTGGCTTGTTAACATATTGGTCAATAATATTTTTACTCTCGTGAGTAATTTTTTTTTTCTGTGACCCTTAACGTACAGCTTTATTAGTTATCATTTTACCGCCCTATTCATTTTTAAACTATTACTTAAATTACGACTTCCAGAAGCTGCGAGTCTTAAGTATGACGATGAATCATTTCAATCGTCAAACCTTGATACCTTATTTAATAAGAATACATTAGTACGAAGATTATATTTAGTATATTTATCCAATAACTAAAAGGTGATTTTTTCTAAAATAAAAAGTTTGTATATGACTTATATTGTCTTGTTAGCACGTTTTATTATTATGACTACGATTTCGCTGTAATGTGGCAGATAGTATATCGTTATTTGATGGCAATATTAAACTACACATCATCAGACTAGGGTTACAGGCTACATTTGTTCCATTTACAAAGTTATAAAACAATATATTTATGTGTTAGATTCTTCCACATATACAGAAGAAAATACCCCAATGCCCACATTTACCACATATGATATTTAAAACGACAGCTTTTAAACTGAATTTTACACAAATATATATTATCATTTTAATATAATATATTGGAATGATGCGATTTTGGTCAAACATGATTAAATTATTAAATTATTTCCGACATATATTCATTTTGTAGCTTTAGTAGCGGTTAGTCTTTTAGTAGCAAGAACGCAAAAGGGTACAATAAACACCAAACAAGTTTGTCAAAGAAGGTTCGTCTAAAAAACAAAAAAGGCTCACTATCTTGGAGGTGGCTCAGGCTTGGACTATAATGATGGATACGTGTGAGAAGCAGTATAGAGACCCTGAAGATATTGTTGTCTCGTCATCCAGACCGGACATATTCCTGTACATATTCCTGTGTGTGTAGTTAAAGCGCGTGATACTTGTAGAGCTTACTGTTCCGTGGGAAACTAACATCCCCAAAGATCACACAATTAAAATAAACAAGTATTACGAACTGACCAAAGAGCTGACCAGGAATAGGTATTTAGTTAATTTGTACGCAGTAGAAGTGGGAGCGAGCGAATATAATTGAATAATTTAATTAATTGAATATAATTACAGCGACCTTTCTCTATAACCTACTTAAAGATCTTGGCCACTCTAGAACTATCATCAGTTCATTTCTAGAACGTACTTCAAAGGCGGCATTGATAGGTTCATTCCAAATTTGGTTAGGTAGGGAGAGGAGCGCAACCAGTTGATGGTGAGCGTGAATGCGCATTTTAAAGGGGCCCCTTAAACCTACACTTGGGTCGCAAGTCCTAGGAGCTGTTTGCACTCCTCTCTTTGCAATACGATGGGCCCGACACCCGCACGGTGAATCCATGGAATGCTAAGAAGCTTCGTCTCATTTATGTTTTTACTCTTATCATTTGTGAGTACTCTATTATATCATAAATAATTATTAGACTTGAACAGTCGAAATCATTGAACAGGGATAAGAAATTAAATGCTTGAGCAATGTCGGACCAAATAAAATTAATTCAGTTAAATGTATTTAGTAAATCCACCTTTAATCATAGTTATTAAATGCTTATAATTGGATTGACAACAGTATGTGAAATACAGTATTTAGTATAAAAAATATTTCGTTCAAACAAATTGCATTTCAGACTTCAGTACTATGTAGAAAGATGGATTGTTCGATTTCGTTGCTCAATATCTAATATTTTTTTTTATTAAATTTTATTATAAGAAAGAATTCATTTATAGCAACATAATTTGCTTTGGATAATGTATGTTCGTTAATCAGACCGTATTTAAAATCACTACATCGAGAAAATGTAACACGCCAGACCTATCAATTAACTCAATCAACAGACATCAATTAGATACAATGTACACACACTTATATAGAAATATATATACAGGCTAGTGATGTACCATGATCACACGCATGGGGGAATTTCTTTCATAACTATGATAGGAGTACCAATTGGATTTTTTATTTCTTTACAGGCGCTAATTTCTAAAATTATCACAATTGTTTTTAAAAAGATCTTTACCATTTGAAATTTCAATTCTCGCGGAAAATTATAGCATATAAGTTTCACATTAAATCAATACTCTTAGAATTAATAAAAGAAAGTGTCTTAGACACAAATTAAAAAATATATATTCCATCAGGAATTTTAACAGTAAATGCAATAATCTGTGAAACTACATTTGGATTTACAACTAACGTCACAATAAATACATATATTTACTTTTAATAGATCTTTTATTAAGGATGGAATTTTATATTTAATGTATGTAATATGAAAAGTTATTTATTTTTTTACTTAATTCATCCTATCTACTAGGTTTTAATAAATTACAAAATGACATACACAATGTGTCATTTAAATATTATAATTATAATTTTTCAGTGATGACAGATAGTATGATTTATAATGTTTGTGAGAATTGTACGTACGTTTAGAGTAGTAAACAAAGTCACGTGAAATAGCTAGCATCCAAACATTAGGAAATAATATATGTAGCTATAAATAACCGTGACCTGTGGTAGAGTGCGTACGCTCAAATCCAATGTTAATGGGCGTAATAAAAAATTACGCAACTTTAATATAAAACACAAAGGAAACCTTCCACTTTTTAATCCCTCAAATGTTAATATAAGTCTCTGGTTTAATGGTCAATTGAATTTTTTTTTTTTTATATTTTGTTTTATTTAGCTTCAATACTTTCCCTTTTAGATCAATTAAATTGAAAGTTTATATTTATATTATAAAACATTTAAAGTGTGTCTAAAAAAATGTAATTGATCTGACACTTAGTGGTTAATTAAGACACTTAGATGAAGATATTTACAAAGATAATATAATTATTAATATTTATTAAATTTACTAATTTCTGAAATGAGACTTAATAACATGTAGATAATATCCACAATCAGTATCTATTTGGCTTATTTGGCTTATTTGCTTCCATCGGTTGTGTTCGTACGTGTGGAACAAAAAGGAGAAACCGGAAGCAGAAGCGTTATATTCAAAGGGCTTCTAATCTTTCTCTAACTGCCCTTTCAGCGACCTAGGATATTTGAAATCTTGATCTAAAACTATCAAAGAAGCATAGAATTTATAAAATGCGTATTAAAATATTATTTAGTAAATATAATATAATAATGTAGATACCAAATTAATTTATTTATATAAATAGGAAAGCGTACGCTTTCCTATTTATCAACAGCTTAGCTTGCATATAGTATAAAGATAAAGTGAAAGCTCTAATACCCGTTCCCGTTCCGCATTGAAGTTTATTATAAATTTTAATGATATGAAATATGTTGTTAAAATAAACATTATTTGTATTATTTAACCTTAAAAATGTATGCATCTATCGTGTCAGTTGATGATTTGACAGCGACGTTATATGTATTTTATTCTAAGCTCTTTGTCGATGTGATGCCAACTTGTTATCTGCGCTCTACCATAAACGACTAACGTAAGATGTGGTACGGGTTGCATTCTGTGCAAGGTACTCTCAACCTATATCTTCAGTATAGTACTTTTAAGGATTCAAGCAATATAATAGCTAGACACCACAGAATTTTTAAAAATCACATTAAAAGAAGAAATTAAAAATCACATCTTAAACTCCCTCCTGTAATGAACCATATTGAACCAACACTCTTCACTTGATAGAGAAATTTATGATTTGAACTTATATATATAACTATACATAACTGTAAATACTTTTAGGTTAAGATATAAATTATATTTACTCCATTCCCAGCTATCATAAATTATAAAAGTTTTATGTATATTATACAGGTAGATGTGATTTATACAGTATGTATATTTGTGTATTATACATGTTTTCCTTTGGTTTTCTCTCTGCTTGTTATTGTTTTAGAATATTGGTACTACTTATTCTTACTTGGTAATAACTTACTTAATTTATTTATAAAACTATTAGCTTAAGTTTCACTATTTTCATTAGTTTTTGCTTATTGTTTATTCACAGACCATTTGTTTTTTATTTGGTTTGCCATTTAATTTTGTAACTTTTTTTGAAATATCATTAAAGGATTGCTTATTTTTATGTTTGTAGTTATAAATATTTGCAACTTGTCACTGCCTTCACAACCGAGACGGTACCATAGACTACCAGCGTTGGCGACTTTTCCCAACACTAAACTGAATGGTACACTTTTTTGGGACATTGCAACACGACAATTATTAGTCTCGTTGTACTAAATGTGATATATTGTTTTTTTTAATTTCCTTTATACTATAGTTATTTATCATTCATGTTTTAGGTTATTTTCTCATTGTCAAACTCACTATTGTTATAACTAAATTGAATCAACATCCTTCGTTCCACAAAGAAGTTTGTGATTTTCTTGGCCAAACCGTAAACGATACACGGAGGAGCTGTAACATACCCGGTTTCACATTAAACCATTTAGAGATGCTCAATGCATATACGGTGATAAAGGAAGCGGAATATTGACAAACCAAAAATATTTTTCGTGCATTTTCAGTCGCTGGTGTGCTACAATGTTGCTCCGCGATAAAATGGCTAGTCTGTCACTGTTTCATAATATTTTTTACAAAAAAATAGATACATACATGTATGTGATATAATTATAATGCGGTGTAATGAACAGATTTATTTAAGTGAACATAAGATGATACATTGTTTTTGAAACAACAAAATTTATTGATAGCTATTTTATGATTAATTTGACCTGAATCAGTCCACACTATTCAATACAATACTGATACAAATTTGACAAAAAATATTCCGTCGTTGCTTGTTTTCTGGACCATAATATCTTATTTATTTTATTTTCTTTATAAGGCGCGATTGAAATGGTTAACTTTCAAAATTAAAATACTTTATTACTGCTTCACTCTTAGCAACATACAGGGTTAAAAAGTGTTTAATTGTTTTCACTTTAAATCATATAAAATATATTTGTGATTCGGTAGTAAAATGGACCAAAATAAAAACAAATTGATCTTATCACAATTTTAAGATTTCACAATTGTAAAATTTTGTACGATGTACATAATTATAAATTAAAACAATAACTTGTTTTTTCTATCGAAGGAAATTAGTTAGTCAATCCTTAAACGGGCAGTTTTTACTAATAAGGTCAGCGACCCGTGAATCGTGCCGGCTCTTTTATAGGCTAGGCCCAATTAAAACTGGTTCCCCTTCAGTTTATGCCTAAACCAGCCTCTCCTGACTGTGACTTCCTCGCTCTCCACTTTTTGACAGTGTAGTGCTGTTCTAGAAGCGTTGGCCAGCATAATATTAAATATTCTGTTTCAGTTATTATTACGATTTATGAATATTAATTATAAATATGTATCGACTGTAAACTATGGCAATTTTAAATTACCTATTGACTGTAACAGTTGCCCGTTACTTTATAAAATAAAACCGTAGTGACCCATTGGTTTTAAATCCGTCGTGTGTCAGCAGATTGAAACAGGAAGTATATTATTTAAGAATACGGTAGAGTTGATATTATAAAGAATATTTATTGTATTTAGACCTTAAGAATTCTCTAAAATATGTTTAAAATCTTCCATACTTTTACATAATTAATATTAATTAATACGTTATAATAACGTATTGATAGAGTTTATAATGATGAAGTGGAAAATATAATGATTGTAATTATACATTTGATATATTTTTTGGTTGTTAAATTATATTTTGTACTATTTAATTAAATAATTTGTTAAATATACATCTTAATGCGGCTATGCAAATTAATTGCTTTAATTATTTAAGCGTAATTTTCATTTCAACAACGTTTAAACTGACAACAAGCGACGAATTTATTTTCATAGCGCTGGATATAAACTGCATAGTTTAAAAGATAACCACACCGACAGAAATCACAATATTATTTATATAGTCTTTTAAACTTTGTTGTTTCACGTGAAAGAATAATTGAAAATTAGAATAAGGTTGAATTTCGAAGTAATCACTCATATAGTGATATGATTTGATTTAAATAAAACAAAATGGCTCTTTCGAAATGTTGTTTTATTTTATAGCTTTGTGATTTTGTCATTATTTTAAAAAGGCTTTTGAATTTGTAGAGTAAAATAACTGTTTGGTATCTTTGCACTTCTGTTACATCTTTCCTGCCTCATCTTCCTCCCTCCGTGTTTTCTCGAAGAGGAGGTGGGAGGTGGACACAGCAACAAATAGGCTAGCAGCAACCGCATCGATGCATTTTTCTTTATCTTCCGGACCGCAACAAAGAACACCACAAGAGAACTGAGAGATAACACGAGGTTAGAAATTATTCAAAAGCTCCAGATACTGAGGTCTGTGAGTCCCAATTTTATTGATTACCTGGTGTATTCATGCTACCGAATAGCCATTTTTTGGTCACTTCGGCCGTATAATTCTAGTGTTTTGATCAAAATTAGTGCTTATAATTACATCTTAAGCGCTTTAGTCGTTATAATATATATTCATTTATTCGTTATTACGTTTCATATTTTTACACAAATTAAAATGATATATACTTTATTTAAATTTTGTAATAAAGTATATATTACACCGCGTTGTCACAAATTTGCGTTCGCAGTATTGTTACATATTGTTTACAGTTTTGATAAATGTTGAAAATAATCGCATCGGATTTTATGTAATATAGTGTCACAAGCATTACACTATAATTACGAAATAATTAGAAGAAATACTTTTTCTTTTGTCTTGTTTTCTTTTTTCTGTTTATTTCGTCGCTAGTCGAAAATAAGCGTACGTGTTATCTTCATTTAAAAGCAATGATAGGTTTATATTCCTTTTTTACTTAATTTCAATATAATTTCCGTGTTTAAGGTATATTTCAATTGGTTCACTATTTTCATGTAAGATAATTAATTATTAATTAAATGATTTAATTTCTTTGGCAGGTATGTAATAATAGTTGGAATCTTTTACAAATTATTTTTATGTTCTCTTAGTAAATAATTGTCGAAAAAATGTTTTGTGTAAAATATTTTGTTGTTTTTCTATAATTATTTTGATGTTTTTTTGATCCCAAAAATCCCCAACTCGTCAAATTGCTCTCAAATATACCAATGTCAATACGAACAATAAATATACCAATTTTAATATACCTACCATTTTCAATAAATACAAAACAAACTTGAAAGTCGTGTCTTCAGTATACATTCATTATACATTTCTAATACATCATTCATAATCCCTACCAATCCAGCCTTGATAAAAAATAAGTAGCTATTGACGCTCTTCTAGACTTTACGAATACTTTTAACACCATGTTTATCTCCTTTTGGGAACGATAAATTAATAAATCGATACATTCTATTAACTGGCTATCGTTACTATTATAATGTTCGCAGAAAAAGCATTCAAAAAAATGGTAAACCCGCGCCATTTTGTTATCTTAAAGTGGTTAACCTTCCGGGAGCTATTTTGCCTCCTCTTCTCTTTTTCCTATCTTCACAAACTTTCTTACTTATATTCTCTTATTATCTTTTCATTTATGTACTGATGAATTGCTAATTTACACAATGGTAGAGCAAAATTAAATTATCCATGAGACTGTTGAGATGAGTGAGTACTGTTAGTGAGTTTTGCGCGAATACTAAAGTCTGTGCCCTGAATCTTAGAAACCGTTAAGAGGTAGAAGACTAACTAGCTAACTAACTGACTACTTGATTACTGATAGACATCAACATTTTATCTCCCTGTGAACACGATTGCTGCAAGGCGTTCGGAACGTCGGTTTAAGTTACAGGTCTCAAAATATAAACTATCAATCTAATTACACGACGTTGTTAGTTCCGTTAAAAATAGTTTTATTTAATCTATTTGACGAATATTTTATGGTAATATATCCTGGTCATATATCAATAGATGGGATATTCTTTACTGCGGAAAATTCTCCCATTATTATGGAAAAATACAATAACTGATTTGGGTGAAAAATGTAAAATTTAATGTAGTGTTGCCTTATTTTCAAAATTTAGGCATATGGCACTTACAAATTATAAAAAGCAATTCATTTTCATGACAAATATATATTATATTTATATACTAACAAGATTTATCAATTTGTGAACTAAACTAAGGAAAAGCGAACTAAATTTAATAACGATACAAATAGAATGAAAACAGTCCGTCGTTGCTTGTATTCTGGACTATAATATCTGATTTATTTTACTCTTTTAAGGCGCTATTGAAATTTTAACTTTTCAAATTAAAATACTGTATTAATGCTAGACTCTGCTAATGCAGGGTAAAAAAAGATTTAAAGAATCCTTTAACTTTAAATCATGTAAAATGTATTCAGGCAGGATTCAGTGATTAAAAGGACTGAAAAACAAATTAATCTCATAACAATTTTAAAGTTATACAATTATAGAATTTTATAAATTAAATCATTTTATTTTCTATCAAATGAAATTAGGTAGTCGATCCTTAAATGGGCAGTTTCTGCTAATAAGGTCAGCGACCCGTGAATCGTGCCAACCCTTTTATAGACTAGGCCCAATTAAAACTGGTTCCCATTCAGTTTATGCCTAAAATGGCCTCTCGTGACTGTAGGACGTCCTCATTCTCCACTTTTTGACAGTGTAGTGCTGTTCTACAAGCGTTGGCTAGCAACAGTTTGCTCAAGTGTGGACTCCACGTTATCATCGCTACCGGCTTCAGCTTGAAAAATAAAACAAAATATACAACTACATATCAAAAGTACAATTGTATTGTGAGTCATAGTGAATAGCGTATCAGTGGGAGTATAATTAATTTTAATCAAGTGTTTAACATAGGCACGACGTTAGCAATTGCGACGCAAGATCTCAAGGACGCCCTATTCTCCAAAAAGGAACACGTCTCAGGAATCCACTCCCGTAGCCACACACATAATAGGCGTAGCCGCTTCAATGACCACTACATTCTATAAGAACGATATTTAGCAGAGTCTGACAGTAAAACTCAACCTGCCCGTTTCAGTTGTACACATCGTGTGCTATTATATTCATATCGGTGACTAAATTAGTTTACGAATTTTGTGAACTCTGAACTTTGAAACGTGCTGCCACGATCTGCTACAAATACTGCTGCAATTTTTTTAACTCATCGACATCTTGATCAAACAATTAATATACAAGGAAATACTTTGAAAAAGCATAAACAACTATTAAAACTCAACCACTCTACGTGAATCACTTCAAAAGAGATATTTGACTTTTTCAATTTAAATATAAACTGGTGAGGAGCCCTGGGAACCTTTTAAAACGTTTTACTAATTAAAAAATGGACAACATATTTTATAACAAATGCTTTAAGAGAAGGGAAGCAAAAAATTTTCTTATTAGATCCAGGGTTGTATCAATTGTTAAGGTTTTTAGTTGTCTGCGTAAACGAGCTCTTAGCTAACGTCTCCATTCCAACGGTCGTTATTATTTGCGGTTTGACTGTAAGAAATTACTGACTTCAGCTTTCCGAACTATCCGCCCAAGAAGCATTTACAACCATTAAACCTTCCCTTTTGTTTAATTGATACGTGGGTAGGCCTAAAATAACGATTATTACGCGTCCCATTACTACAATGTTTATTAAAAGGCAAGTTAGGGGCAAGACTAATTCGTCAGGGGTAAGCTTTACATCGGTTGCTGCCAAGCAAATTTGACCCTTTACACCCAGAAGTAGCTCTGTACAGATGATATTAGTTCATCAATAAACTTTGAACAACACACAACTTGAGAAAGTATCGACGTTCATAGTTGACATATGTCGGTTTTTTGTCACAATTAGTACCAATAGCGCCGTACAAAATGTTTGGCAAGATTACGTCCACACGGCCACACTACGTCTGCTTTTGCTGTATGCTTTTTCCTGCTGCTGCTGTATGCTTTTTCCTTTTGCTGCTGTATGCTTTTTCCTCCACACAATTGGTTATCTGGAACAGATTACTCTATATAGATACGGTCATATTTTGTGTATTTATTTTGTAATTGTATAATCCGGGTATACGATAATTAATATTGATTTATTTTTATATTTTTGAATCTGTACTATGCCACTAAAGTGTGCTCGAGGTGGTACATTTTTGAAATGGTAGTTATAATATACAAACAGAAAAATTTAGCGAAATAAATATAAGATAATTAGAAGTTACAAACGTTAAAATTGTAAGAAGCGTGTTGAAATATTATTTTTACTTTAAGGGACGGCTTTTCATTTCCTTAGATGCGAAATTATGAATTAACTTAAAAATAAAATTAAAAAAAAAACTTATAAAACGGAATGCTTATATTTAATGACTAATATCTTATTTGATATTAAACTATCTGTACATATTTTCAATCATCTTATTTTTTTAATTAGGAATCCTGATCAATATTTAAAACAATGAAAATGTTTACGCTTGTAAATCACGACATTTGTGAATATTTATTCTTTAAATAAATATACTATAAGTAACAAGAATATCACATATAATCACAAATATTATTTATATAGATTTATTAAATTAGTGAAATATTAAATTATAGTTGGAATATTTGCGTGCATGTCAGTAGTACCAAATCAAATAGAATGTTTATGCCCCATGAGGATATTGTAGTACCATGCATAAGGTCTAGATGGCTCTGTACATAACTTAGATCGTATAAATTTAGAATATTTTGATTATTTAATTGATTTCACATGTTATACATTATTTTTTTAAATTAATAATCGATCATTGCTTTAATTCAACGATATATCTACTTGTGTTCAATAGAAAGCTTTCAATTATAAGCCAGAAAGTTTGCATCAAAAACAAACAAAAACAGATTTGTTTAATAACAAGTAATACTTACATAAATTAAATAATTTTGATATATATTACTGTTTTAAATAGAGCCATGTGTAGTGTGAAGTACGTACTATCGATTTATTTATACAAACAGAGGCACAGTAGCTAGAACTCTGTGGATTCGTTTGGTGCAGTATCCTGAATGCCGAATACAATGTTTAATCTTCATTCGTAGCTAAAAGTTTAAATCTGAAAATTGTTTTAGTTGAATATCACGTAGACACTTCAATCAATACATAGAGAAAAAAAACAATATATTTTTTTCTTTACAAGAGAAAAACGTTTAAATAATAAGAAATGAGTCATGGAAAATTTTAAGAAAAGTTCAATTTACAATTAACAGCACGGGTTTAAGGTTTAAACCATCGGAGCTTAAAATAAGTTTGCCATCTCCTTTGCTACTTTTTGATAGCTTTGAAACAAATATTAGTAATATTTTATAGCTACGAGATATCTTATTTACGTCCACAAGATTTAATAAAAATATAATCACAGCTTTTCAAATAAAAAAACACAAATCGTCTTAGTATTTTAGTTACTATAGTACTTTTTTTTATAAAACGTAATAATGAGATTTTTTTTTATTATTCTTATTGATCAATTGGAATTCTGCAAATACTTCAGTTGACTCCGGAAATTATTTAAGGGAAGTCTACATTATGATTTTCAATATTATTATTCATAACTTTAACTTCAATACTGTAAATAAGAGCCAAAAATCTTTCACTTATTCCTGTATTTGAATACTGTCCATATACTTTAAGAGTTTTAACTATATTTAATCCATTGTCTGTTATATTCTTTTTATTTTTGATCTTTCATTATTTTTGTTTATTAACGTTTTTGTTGCTGACCATATCAAAAAGTATTTTTCCAAATACCAAATAAGTCCTTAATAGTAATTTAAATAAAGTAGAAAATACATTTCATTAAAAAATATTTAAATAAAAAATGGAAAAGTTATTCGTAATTTCAAATACTTATCTTTTCAAAATGTTTCATCTCTACTTTTTGGTTTATATTATATACTTACCTGACGAAATACAATGACTATTTTAATAAATGTATACATATAAATAATATTTGTATTTATATGTTTTGATGTTATTTTTTACACCGAAGAAATATTAAAATGTCTTGATGTAACATTTTTAACATTTAAAATAGCATTGTTGATTAGGGTTTCAAAAAAAAAAATGGCACAATTTTGACGGCTTTATTACTAAAAACAATTTTCTCCAGGCAACCAATTTTATATGGAGGAAAAAGGATATAGAATGGTAAAGGTCTTTTTAAACAGCATCAATGAAGTGAGAAGATATACATACAAATATAAACGCAAACACTTACTTACATGCATCCTATAAATAAACAAATGAATATCTACATAAAAATATATGTAACCTCCTAATAGATCCCATACCTGTAAATAATACATATTACTAATCTGCGAATTCCTGGATAAAGTTAGGTCGAGTATGATTCCAAGGTTTTTGACTATAATGCTTTACGGAATAACTACGACCTCAAAACGAATGTGATGATTTTGATAGCTCATAATAATCAGAATTACGAGCCATTAGGCTATGCCAATGATTTTTTTAAGCTCAAAACATTTACTCCAATAAGAGATACGCTCTGGATCTTGATTCACTTGCAAAATAGTGTTTGCAAGATGATCCATACTTGACTGTCGGTAAATCTGAATATTGTCTGCATACAGGTGGTTGAAAGAATTAATTTGAGAGCTAATAGTATAGAGGAGACAATACGACAAGGTGTCAGCTAGTTTATGTGCTACGGTAGAGGCAATATCATTATTTATAGTCAATACTTTTGACGTGCTGTTCCATTTATATTTATATTTACCCGGCTGTATTCACGCAGAAATTAAATCGGAATGTGCCCGACTAGTTTCGAACCCATTCGGGGTCCTTAATCATGAGCTCTGAGCGTGGCGGACTCGTCATGGTTCACGAAAGTTTAAGTATAAAAACTGTTCCATTTAGTTAAGCCTATCGGTTTAAACAGAGGTGGTAAAGCGAAGAAATAAAACAGACTATACGTTCTTGTTATCATTCAATAGTCTAATATTTATCTTTATGATTTCATCATATTGGCTGCTCTTACACTAAAGTGAGCACTGTAATTCGTTAAGCGTAGTGTATAGGGGATGGTACACCGCGAGCAGAAACTCGAGTTTCGAACAAATTAATTGATGTCCGAAGTTAACGTATGTTATTTTAAACATTTTAAGTAATTTAAACAAATAAATTTAAATTATATTTTAATGCGAGCTGCACTTGAGACTGTCTGTTCAGAATCTTCTAGCGGCATCAAATTTGTTACCATCTATTTTCTATGATATAAAGCCTTCTTTTAATAATGCCCGTCTGACAAATTAATAATTCTTAATTAATCATTATTTATGGTTTTTTTATTATTTATCTTCTATATGTGTATCTTATTTTAAATTTGGATTCAATAAAATAACTATTTCTTATACACAAATATAGAAAATATAACCTCTATAGAAATCTACTGGTAAATACAAATATACTATTAGTTACTATTTGAAGGATTGTGCATGTTTTATTTATCTCTGGTAAATTTATGTCTATCAAAAAATAGTGTAGATCGTTTAATTTATTTGAATAACCACAGATAGGCATGTCATTTATCGGTGTAGCCATTTTATATAAAAGTTATTTGTGTAAATTTCCAACTAAAAGCAGTCGTAATGATGGTATTACAATTTGGGATTAATTAATTTAAATTCAGTAAAGTTTATTAATCTTTTCACGCTTATATTATTTAGTTATTTTCATCAATAGCTTTATCAATTTACTATTTACAACCAGAGAGTTAAACACATCACGCACTGAATGTTTGTATAATATTTAGATTTAGGTGTTATCGGCATTCCGGTATATCATTTTTTTTATCAGTGGGGTCCAAGTAACAGATAGGTTTGGCTCCAATAGGATACTCAAAAAGAAGCTCTGGCACTGCATTGAAAGTTTACGAGTAAACCTTGTTTCAAAGCATTTGATTAAAAGAAGACTAATATAAAACATCATATTATTAATACTTAAAATCTAATATTTGGATATAATAAAGAATTCCTCGAAATAAATTGCAATGAGAAGTATACTCAATTGTTTAGATTTTGTCAGATGCCTAAAATTTCGTAAAACGTAGGTGTCTGTACATGTCGTAAGCTTTTTTACTAATGCAAATATATTTCGCTAGTGAATACTTTATCATAGAAAAACCTGTTAATAATTTCAATAATAAAAGGTCACCTTTTCAACACTAAGACACGTAAACTCATCTATTCACAAAATTCGTTTTGAAAAGCAAGCTATTAAAATATAAGCGAACCAAGCATGTTAAATATTTTAAAGTATACAGTTTCTCTTTGTTTTAAATAAAGTGGTTTGATTTTAAATTAACGATCAAATGAAAGCGTTTCAAAAACCATTTTCCGTAGGTATTAGGTATAAAAGGGTCAATGAACCATTACATTTAATTTTTTTGTTTATTTAAACATTATCTTGACTTTTGACTTTCAATTAAATGTTTAATAAAACAGCATTAAAAATATTGTTGTGATATCCTGTTTTTTAATAAAGGATTTAAGTAAGATAAGGAAGCTGTAGTTGATTCAAAATATTATTATAATAATAGTTAAACGTAAATCGAGATTACATAAAAGTGAGATTGCGTTAGTCTCGCAATAACTTCGTAAAATTGTAAAGCTCAGCTGTAGCCTTTTCATTTCCATTACAGCTCGTATGTAGACCCTATATTCTATTGTAAGACACCCAGGTTTAGATAGCAATTTAAACCTGGGTGCTATCACCTCTGCTTAAAAGATTGGCGTTAAATACCTGCCATAGTTCCAATTTGTTCAATAGCCGGTTCAAAACCCACGCTCTTCTCTTTTGCTACACTCCTTGAAATTCTCATCTTCCTCTAGAGTATGTAGTGGTATGATTTAAAGTATAGCTGGAAAAAATATGTTTTCAATGTATTTTATTATTCAGTTTTACTTTACTCAGCAATTAGCTAATAATTCAAGCGACACTTATTCCCAATTAAGTCGCTGAATCACGCTTACAGAAATCGGAAAGCAAGTGCAATAAACGAATCTTAACCATTTTTATAACAAACATATTTTAAATTGATTTCTATATAATTATATATATTAATCATACCAAAATATCTTTAACAAACTAGAAACATTAACAAGATTTTTTTTTAATTATAATGAATTCCACTTCACTTATTTTAAAACGAATTTGGTTTAAATATCTGTTATTGATAATTTAACCAATACGGTTAACTAATTAAAGCTAAGAAAAGAACACCGAACTCAAAAATACAGAATTTAAAAATAAGGCCAAAATACGAACTTATAGAAAATTAATTATCTTTATAGCATGTCGTGCAAGTTCAATAAAGTCTACAAGCTTATTAAATATTCTAACCAGCTAGGGGTTCTGAGAACTAGACACTTCAATGTAAGTTTGTCTGTCCATTTTATAAGTTTTACCCAACTATCAGTTCTTATTCTACTTATTTAAAACTTGTATTTAACGTAGTAAGTAACAAATAATGTCTTACTTGTAATTATAATACAATGCTACTTGCACTCTGGTGTTAAGAAATGCTATCTTTCGATATGGTTACTCAAAAAGTAGAGTATCTAAGAGGCTTTTATTCGACGTTATAATATTTTAGGTACCCCGGTAATGTCATAGGTTTGGTAGTCCTGAACTCCTGTACATGCGACTCCTAAAAAGCAACAGCTCAGATTTTCTTACTTATAAGTTATTCTTATCTTCCATAGACTTACCGAGATTTTATGAAAGATGATTACTAGTTATTCTCGACGGGTGTTGCTTGGACCGCAAGCCCGTAAAATGTGGTGCTTACCAAGTGCTATCTTGGGCACGGTTTATTTTGCATATTAAATATATGTAGATGTTCTCAAAATTCATAAGAATGCAGATAGTATTGGGCTCGATGCTGTATATTCCAGATGTGCGGAGATCTCTCTAGAAAGAGTTAACGAGTGGAATTGGGGTAAATTGGGAAAACATAATTTTATTTAAACCCTAGAAGCACAAGTTTAAAAAATCCCGTTAGGCGTGTCATCCAAATTCTAGGCCTCGATATCTTATTTCACTTGTTTAAATTTTATTTTGAAGCAATAAA
The DNA here is from genome assembly GCA_963555665.1 of Dircenna loreta. Lineage (NCBI taxonomy): Eukaryota > Metazoa > Arthropoda > Insecta > Lepidoptera > Nymphalidae > Dircenna > Dircenna loreta. The sequence continues at coordinate 5,832,780 of OY743094.1, forward strand.
AATTTATAAAATATATTGTAATATTATAATTTTAGAAACAGAATATTTTTGCATTATATTTGAAAAAGCCTATGCTCTCAAATAATAAGTTTTCAAAATTCCACGTTGCTTATAAAGAAAATATTAATATATTCTTACATTTTATTCACGTATCTTATACTTATATATAATAAGTCTGTATCTCGTAAAAAAATATGCCCAGAGATATTATAAAACTGTATTTTTTTAACATATGTAGTATATATGAGCATAATTATAAATGTACTACACGTTTAATTGGCTATTTATATCCGTTTTCATTGCTGAAGACGTAGAGCTACTTACGAAATATATAAAATTTAAAACAAAGGAGTTGATAAACTAGAAAAAATAGCATTTTCATGTAATTATACCACTACGCATAAAGAAAATCTAATTAAAAATCAAAATGAATTACTCAACTTGATTATTTTTTACACGGCTTATGTTAAGTATATCACATTTCTTAAGAATATTTCAAGAAACTTTTAGCTAATATTCTATTTAGTAAGTTCAACCCTGTAACCTTAATATTTAAATGTTTCGTTGGTTTGAAATTGTGGTTTCAGTAGTTCTTATCTTACATTTGGCTTTTGTCTTTATCATAAGTGCTCACGGCTTTTGTCTTTTAAATAGGTGCTCATGGCTTTTGTCTTTTAAATAGGTGCTAAGAGATAATTAAAGTTTGTGCGTTAATAAGATTTCAGCGGAGTTTGGTGAGTGTTTTTACAATATTCCATGAGTCGCGAATAATTTCCGACAAGTTTATTTTTTTCAGAAAAGTTATCCAATTCAATTTCGATAACGTGACGTACCGTGAACTCTCAATGAGGGAATATCTGTCACACTGCAACGGCACCTGACCTCGTCCCTTTTCGTCACGCCCGAGCATTTTCCGCATACGATGGTACAATTTTTTCGTTCCCTAAAACGGAGCAATAACCCGACGTGCATCGTGTGTGTAATAAGATTTATCCTTTATTCTTGTTTGTCACTTATCAGGTTCAGTGGAGACGGTCTTTTAAACTAACCGCATGTTATTTTAATTTACGGCTAATTTAACCCTACGAGTATACACCCTATATAGATTCGAGTAGATTTGTAATTTTATTTTTTATAATATCGAATAGTACCCTCATTATATTTTACAAATTTACCCTTTCATCATAATTTGCAAAGCCGAGAAAAACGGTTAAGGAAAGTTGATTTTGCTAACATCTGAAAATATTTATTAATTTGATTAATGGAATTCGGAGGTCGGCCAGCAATGAATAATGACAAAAAAAAAACAATTTACGACAAAGTATGTAGCGTAATGCCGGATTTAAAATTAGTATCTAAAAATGATATCTATTCATTTTACAACTTAAGAAGCTTGTGTTATTTTTAGCTTTTAAATGTATATTGATAGATAAAAGAAATGTTACAGGTCTCGAAAAATAAAAATATTTGTAATGTATATCGATAAGAAACAGTGAATAAACTAAATGGTATATAATATGTTCTCAATCTTATTTCACCGTAACTACCATCAAATGAGACCGATTCGGATATTCAATCATATTAAATATTAATTACAGAAAGCATATTAAATAGCAGAAAATGTTACTGACTGGAGATATAAATGTTAATATATTGCCTGGTTTAATTAACGATCGCGCACTTTATTATCTAAATCTTTTTATAGACTTCTCTCAGCAATAGGCGAGTCCACCGGAAAAAAGGTACATTAAACACTTTTTGCTAAAATTTTGGCAGCGGTGGAATAGTTTATCTTTTTATAAAATACCTATTTTAATGGACAATTAAAGTACAGATAAATATAAAGCTAATAGAAAAAAATATAGTTATACAAAAAAAATAAAGAAAACATCAAGAAATATAAATATTATAGTTTTTGTTATTTTTGTTTTGTTTTGATATGCGCCATGATTTATTCTCCATTTATTTCAGAGCTAGCTGGAAAAGAATGCTTGTGGTATTATGCTAGCGTTTGCAGGTAAATAAGTGCAAATAAATAAATTCATTCATTAATTGGAATGTATGGAAGAAATCAGTGGAATTGGCCCAAGCTAATTGGAATGTACACAAAATAAAAAACAAATAAAATAATATTCTTTTGTACAACCAATACGGTTTTTGGATTGGTAAATTTACTGATGATGCAATCCTCAACCTAGCACCCAGAATTGACTATTATTTTGATCAGGGTCAGAAATGTCTGGGGGTCTCTTAAGACCCCCATAATGCTTTTGATACTGTTTCAATCCCAATACTACTAACAGGCGTAGGGAGCTGTTATAAGTGGTGAACCAAATAGATGGTTTCAAGTATATCTTACAAAAAGGTATCAGACAATTTAAATTGATATCATAAAAGTAAGTCTAATATATGCAATTACGGTATTGCTCAAGGTCTTGGTCCATCAGTATTTCTTTTATATGCAAATGAGCAATGTGACAAATCTTTGCAGAAAACGCATAAACTCGTTCGCTGATGACACGGTGCTTGTATTTCAACAAAAACTGATTTAAATAAACCACTGTCTGGATAGAAAATAAATTATTTACTTTGTCTTCAGAGATTACAAATTACTCAAATTTCTGCCAGGCCTAATTATTCACCTAGCCTTAAAATACATACTTTCACATGTAATCAAAAAGAGGATAAATGTGTGTAATGTATTTGCTCCACCTTGCGAAAAGTGGATAATATTAAATATTTAGGGGTTATATATAATCACAAATATTCAACGTTTTCAAACAGATATTGTAAAATATTTGTTAAACATACATCTTGTAGCGGACTAAGATTTTAGTAACCTCTTTTCTATTATGCAAGTCACGTTAGTTATTAAGTAAGACTGAACAAAAAAATTGGCAAGGAAAGATATTACTCACTTTATTCTGAAGTGTTTAATACACAGAGATTTTTTTGTGACGTAAATAATTTTAAACTTAATTGTTTTTTACATAGAAACATTCTTTTATGTAGTATTAAAATACATAATACGCAATACTTAATTTAGAATTTTTCTCTCACAACTGTGATAGCTATTAAGACCAAAATCTCTACATTACCAACTTTTCTTAGTTTTATTAATTATTGAGAAGACCAAAGTGTTTTCATACTTTAAATATATTTTGGATGTAACTGTCTGTCAAACATATTTAAGTTATTAAATAACTTACTATATACATATTTTACATAAAATAACTTACAAACAATATTATGTAGATACAATTTTGAACTAATATTGTTATGAAAAGTTGGAAATACTAAAATAATTGTGTATTTTGTGTTGGGTTTTAGCAGAGCTCGTTAGTAAGTCTTTGAACGGTATAATTCCTCAATACAGCAGTATCTTTTTCCTGCTTATATTTTTATTTTTAAAGTACGATTTATCTTGTAAGCTATGATATGTCTGTACAAATATAGCAAAATATTTTCTATATACTATTCTATATGAAATATAATTTACAGTAGATCTGTAGCTCCCGTTGTTTTTCTATCGCTTTACGTTTTCCATCCCTTAGATATAGTTATGTTATTATGTTGTTTGATTGAATTTAATAATGTACATTTTTTTACCTATTTGTGTTTCCATTTCACCCCGATCACAGATAATTGGGATAAGATACAGTGCCACCTAAATTTGACATTTTATAAGTACAATTTAGTTGTACCTTGACAGGTGAAATAAAAGTTTTGGCTTAGACTTTTTATCTTTTTTATTATAATCTTTGTTACGCGCTCAAAAACAATGATGCTTATGAATGCTTTAATGACCTTAATGAGCTAAGCTAGTACTAAATATCTATATTTAGTTTGTTTTATAAGTTTACATGTGATATATTTGCTTTAACTTATAAAAATTAAAGCCGATACATTTAAATATATTCTAAAACAATTTTAAGTTATTCATACTATCAAGCACAAAATAAAAATAGGTGTTTAAATAATATAATTTACGAATGTACTGTTCCAAGTAAAATATTTGGTTAATTTATTAAATATGTCATAAATAATAAAAAATGTGATGGCAGTCGTGTATTGGACCTTTGAGAGAAATTGTAATTTACGCTTGTACATGGAATACATTAAAATTATGTTTTATTTTTGAAGGGTATTGTTTTATTTTTGATATAATAGAGATCATAATTGAATTTAACTCAATAATATATATTTTTTTTATGTATTTAATATAGTATTATCAGCGCTATATTAATTATAGTAAATGCGTTTTCAGCTTTCAGTATTGTCAGAAGTAAAATTGTTTATTTTTTATGAATTTCTAAATAGAAACCTAGAACCGTTATAACTGTACTCCACTTCCGATAAACACTATTTTTGTTGAGTTATATTGGAATGCTGGAATTAAATATAGAAAAGCAAAACAGTTTAAAGTAATTGTGCTTTCATTATTTGATTATATTGTGCTATTTGAAAAGAAAATATAAATATAGTTATTCAATATGTATTAATAAAATTACATTATTTGGTTTCTTTCCTTCAATAATGAACCATCCTATCCCGTAAAGAAAATATAAATAATAAGAAAATTAGTCTTTTCACAATATCTAAAATGCAATATAAGTACTGGTTTCCATATATATATATATATATGGTTTTCTCAAAAAATATCTTTGTTTGATTGCTCAAAATCTAACCGTCGTGAAAATACATCTGTATCTATTTTATTTTTATATATTTATTTAGTGCGTTTGTTATTTCATAAATTTCAATACTGGGATTCATAAGATGCCTGGACTTACAGTGCCACATACTTCTTCATTGCTTTTAAGCCACCAAAATACGAAATTACTTAACGTGTTCAATTGAAGCCTTTACTATACAAGCTTAAAAGTTCGTTTTAAGAAATTAAAAGCTAACAGTTATTTGTGGATTAATAAGTCAATAGAATAAATTACTTTGTCAGATATTTATTTTTATATATTTGCAATAGGACAATATTTAGAGGGGAATAATACTATAGATATTTCATAGCTTTTATCCAAACAAACGCACGGGATCAACTGTGTGGATTCGTTGAATGCGTATCGCGAGTGCCGAGTACAATGTTTAATCTATATTCGTACCTAATGTTATTATATGGGGAATATCAAGTAGAGAATATATATGCTACATTGGAAAAAGTCATCTACCTATTTCTTAACATATGAAAATCTTTAAATAATAAAACATGCGGAAATAGTCACTGGAAATCATAAAAAAGGATAAAATTATAATTGAAGAATTAAGACATAGGAGTTTAAGATAAATTTCCATCCTCTACTTTACAGTAACTATAAAAAATATGAATATATTTTTTTGCTACAAATTATTTTATTTATGTTGGCGAGTATTCAATTATTCTTTTCATAAAATTAGTCAAGCTGTAAGTCTGCAAAATATAAAAAAGAAATCCTCTTAAAATTTTAGTTACACGTAGTAAATACAATTTTAAATTATGATAAAATTATAAATTTTCCTTTTAAAATATAGCGTTATTTAAGTTTTTCTTGGAAATGTATTATTTAAAACCTATTAACATCTATTGCATCCGATACTTTGTGCTAAATAGTCAAAATAGTTAAATCAGTCAAATTTAACCTTTAGCCAACAAAATAATATCGTCGACTTTTATGTACATACTAAATTTAGCTGTGATTTTTATTATTTTTAATCAATTTCAATCTTCTCTCTCTCTAACATTTAACGTTAGTTATATAATTCAATTAGATATATTGGAAGCACAATAATATTATAAGACAGAGTATAACCTATATAGAGTTCCAGTTTTGACGTTACAATTAAGGATCAAACCACTAGTAATTATTATTACAAATTCAACGTCTATGGTAATAAGGTACATTATGAGATTTAATTCCTCCTCTAACAGATGTTTTGTGTAAATTGAAATTTAATATATTCAGTATGCACTCGTATGGAATTATGTCCAGACATTTAATTCTTATCTATTGAAGACGTAAAGGGAAATTCAATATTCGGTATAAATAGAACGCTAAATATAATCAACTTTAAGACTAATTGAATAAATCTATATACATATATTTAAAAAAATGTTTTTGCACTGTATTTACTAAATAAATTATGTATGTAATTTAGAACTGAGAATATTGTTCAAATTAAAAGAAAATTTGTCGATAAGGACTATATTATATAATAAAAACAGGTTTTTTTTTAAATTTAAATCAAAATGTTAGATAAATATAAGTCATCAATTATAAGCCTACCGTTTTCCGAGTCAAAGTTGCTTTAACGTTGATTCTCTCTTATAGCATGCATTCTTAATTTGGTTAAATTAATATATAATTTTGCAAATTAGAGAATGAAAGGACACCTTTTTAAGTAAAATGTAAGTTGGCGAGTAAGCTAAGTAAGTTAAGTTAAGATGGCAAGTAACCAACACTTTCAAAGTTCTTATTATTTTATATTTACTTTAACTTGAGATTCTTTTATTTCTCTATCGAAATACCATTATGAAAATAAATTTATTTGATGTTTGTAATTTATTTGATGGCCTTTGGTTGTAGTGTATATAATTGGTATAGACAATATTATAAATAGCCATACTAATACATAAACGCCTCATTATGAAATTAAATATTATTTATCATACTCTGTAAGATATAGGTGGCAGAGCCTAGCTGGAGTCAGTAGAATGCGGCTCTTATGGGCTGACCACTCTAACAGAAGAACAGCTTAAATTAGCTATTATAGGAGCATTTCGTTAGATGAGTGGGAGTTCCGGAAGCCATATGTATCCACTTAGGCATTCCTAAGAAGGTTTAACGTCAGGAAGGCGGCGGGTCGTAACAAAACAATATACAACATGGTGTTAGAGAACACGTTAAGCCGACTGCGTGATGATGCTTAAATTATTTTTAATAATAGCCATTACGTAACAAGTCGTTGTTTCTGACTGGTCACAATACGGCTGATATCTTGCCTTGTTTTTTTTCACTACATTGTACGTTTTGTTTTCGACCATCCCTAACGTCATCTGTATGACTTATGAATAACATAAAAATGACTATGTGAACCTGGTTAGGATAGGATACAGTAAGACATTGTGCCACTTGTCAGACGTCCATGATATCTTTATTAATGATAACGAAAATCCGATTTTTTGTTGTTTTCAAGTATTTTTCGCTAATATCATAAATATTTTGTAGCTCTCAACATTGCACAAAACAAATATGTTTCTTATCTGTCTATCGAAGTCAAAAATTCTGAGTCTAGGCTTTATTTATCCTTGTTCTACTTAGCCGATTGAAATGATTGAAAAATTAAACTGTAATAATTGTTGGTGCCAAATAGTCTGGATCGTTCTCAGTAACACTGAGCTATATACGGCGCAAACAACAATTTTCATCGTGGAGTAACTTTTCCTGAACTCGATGAGATTCATTCACTATATTAATTAACGGAATTGAAGCAAAGTTTTGGAAAAAACTATATAATTTCTTATGAAAATGAAACATTGAAAATAATACCTCTATATAAATATATTCGGGTAATTACAAATAAACTATTAAAAAGATTACGTATTTATTAATTTCCTCATGTAAATGTGTCTATCAGAAATTGTGTACAACGTTTAATTCATTTGAATAACCACAGATAGGAATGTTATTTATTGGTAAAGACAATTTACACAAAAATTAAATTGTTAAAATTCAAACTGAAAGCAGTAATAATTATGATATTGCAATTACGGATTATTTGATTTAAAATGAGTATCATTCATTAATATTTTGATATAATTACTATTTTGTTTACAGAAAACATTGAACAAACATATATCGATATATACTGTATATATCGATATCGATCGATCGATACAGAAAGACTAATTATAATATTTTTTCAGTAGTATTCAGTCCTCTTCTTCAAATGATTTTATATATTCACTCCAATAATCATAGACCTAAACACAAAGCACACTAAATATTTGTATAATATTTAAATTTGAATTTTATCAGTTACAGGTATGAAAGGTTATAATAGTACATATAATCAAAAAGTCAGGCTATAGAATATGTACTAACACTTGAGAATTCAAATCATTTTGTAGATTTTTTCAAATAATCTGCAATATTTTTTTTTTAAGAAATCGATTATCATATAAAAAGGACAAATGTCAAGTGCTAAGGATATACTATATATTCATTTAACATTCCGTTATGTACTCGACTTCGTGAATTTTTAGTAATCAACTTTCGAGCACATAACTTTGAGATAACGGAACGTGAGACCGAACTAACCTTTGTTTTACTTATAACTAGTTTGAACTCTTTTTTAAAAACTTACTTTTACATAATTTATAATATAGATGAGTCTGTAGTTTGGATGGTAATATCGATTTGAGAGAATGTGGTATAAATGTAGGTTCATTAAATTATAGATGCGTTTTTTATTTTGAAGACAATTATAACAAAAAGTAAATTTATTTACGAATATTATTTATGTTTAATGTTAGATTAAACTGTTTTAGTTCTTAAATGGTTTGACTTGCTATATCTAATCGGTCTCTTTCGGCGTTCAAAGTAGTCAAACGATCTATTTGAACTTAGCGAAAGTCTGCGAACATTTTTGCGGCTTAGTAAGTAAACCAATTTTGAAATTATTATTACATCATAATTGTTATTTTTTTACACTTTTATATGTTCTTTTGTGATTTCTACTCCCATTACGTTTTTGCGTTTTTCCCCTGCGTTAATTAATATTAAGGATACTTTTTTTTTATTGTTTCTTTCCAATACCACAACGTGAATATATATTTTTTTCTTAATCGTATTATATTTAATCATAGTAAAATATTTGGTATGAATACTTAAATAAATATTAATAAATTAAAATATACAATTTATTTTTTATATTAATATTTATATTTCAACTGAACTCTGTTGTCTGATGATTGAACATATTTTGTTATTAAATATCTTAATATAGATTAATTTATAACAAAGAACTTACATCAAATATGATGTAGTTGGAAGTTTTACTCATTATTGTTATGACAAGTTGAAAATACTTAAATTAGTTGTGTGTTGTGAGTTGGGGTTTAACGTACATCGTTAGTAAGCCTTTGAAAGTCATAATTCCTAAATACACCAGTACTTTTAATCTCCTCAAATTTTATATAATACAATTTACATAAAAAATATTATTTATTATGTTACATACACTTTTCATTTAACCTTATAAGCCATGGTATGCTAATATCGAGATATTTGCATAGTATTTTCTATATACAATTCTTTGTCAATTACAATTTTCAATTAAGTAAAATAAAAAATTATAAGCCATGGTATGCTAATATCAATACATTTGCATAGTATTTACTATATACAATTCTTTGTCAAATACAATTTTCATTGGTATTAAGTAAAATAAAAAAAAGGAAGAGTAATCTTAGGTGTTATTTTGTATGGTAAGAACTCACTATTTGTGTTTATGAATTTTCGTGTTGATCTTGAATAATTGGAATAAGAGTACGTGTTTGACGATTATATTTACATGTGGCTATATGATTTCACTTACTCAGTGCAACTTCTATAGTCCAGATTCTTTAATTATTTAATAAGTGTTAAATAGTAGCAGGTTTGGAAGCTTAAAGACAAAGATAAGAATAACAGACAGAGAATAAAAATATGAAAAAAAAAATTAAGTGCCAATGAAGTTTCTTGCCAAATTATATCCATGGACTAGTCTGCTTTAAAACGGTGCAATTTAGATCTGACATTTCAATGTAGTTGTTCAGTGACAGGTTGAATAAAAACTTTTTATTTTGAACCTATGCTATGATATGTTTTTTTTTTTAAATATGTTAAGCTTCAACAACCAATAGTGTCGTTCTATGCCCTAAAGAGTTTAGCTAGTAATAAGTTTTTATATTTAATTTATTTAGTTATACTTCTTATGAATTGGGAAAAATGTTGAGAGCGAGCTATTACCGTAAACGCGCACACTGACACTGACAGAAAAAAGCAACAGTCTGAAGTTCGTTGCTAAATCGTTCATAATTTTTGTAAAAAGTGCTACCAACATAGTAAAAGTAAGAATATCTACATCTACGTGTCTTGAGAATCGATAACTATTTTTGTATTTGAAACAGGTGTTACGTATCAGATCAAATAAATAGTGCAAAATAAATAAAATATATATATATATATATATATATATATATATATATATATATTAGTGTTTTTGTTAATTCAATAACAGTATTAGTAAATATATTGATTTTGAATATTAGTGGTAAAGTGGTTTTAATACACTGTTTCAAGTGCATTTATAAATTTGAGGTTATCTGTCTGTACGTATAATTTGTTTACATTGTAGATTTTATATAATTACTTTATGATAATACATATTTTTTCAATAATTTTGTTGAATTTCTGGTATAATCACAAGTTTTATATATAAATATATGTTTATATACTTGTTTATATTAAACTTTAATGCTGAATGTTCATACTATATTTGGACTTAACTTTTTGTAAAAATTGATTAAGATTTAATTAGATATTCTTATAATTACGAAAATAATTAATTTATATTTTTTTGCAACCTAGTACCGTTATTATTCTACTGCACTCAAACGGTCCACTATTCTTGTTGTCTTTTCTAGAAATGCTAGACTAAAATTTAGTTACTAATGTTTAAAGAAAGAAAAATTATAAAAATTAAAAAAAAAAATTAATTAATTACCTATATTTATTAAGTTTAGTTATTTATATTTAAAAAAAAGCAACTGAAAGTAATTTAGTTTCTTTCGGAAATAACAACAAATCCTGTCCCATGATAAAAGAATTTAATATCATAAGGTATATTTTTGTATGCTTACATTCATTATTCTTTTTAAAATATTTGAACTAATATGGCTCTCAAATATTATTTAAGGGCATCACAGGACACCTTTACTTAAAGGTAAGTATAAACATTTAATAATTTCTTCCAGCCCACCAAATTATCTTCTCATGTTCAATTGAAAGTTTCAGAACAACAAAAGTTTCAACAGTCGTTAGCCTGAAAAGTTATATTAAGAAATGCTTACTTCAAAAGAGTAATTTGTTAATCTTGTAGAGATTATTAGTTTTTGTAAATATTTTTTTTATATAGAGCCATATGTAGTGTACAGTAGTATTTATATTTATGAATATATATTTTATAGTTTTTATCCCAACAAACGAATCGAATTTCGAAGTGTGACCGACCACAATGGTTAAGGTGTAGTATATTCGAACCAACAATTTAAAAACTATATTTAGAATAGCACGTAGTCACACCATACTTTATACATTGAGAAAAAGAAAATGTTGGCAGCACAATTATAACACGTATTTTTCAGTTTCATCGTTAGAATCAATTTGAATAGTTTAAATTCTTCGCATTATGTATTATTAATATTAATTAATACCTACATATTCATTGCCTGTGGCAACAAGATGCATAGTCGAATTACGTTGAGCTTTAAGCCCTCCTCCGACAGAGGGTTTGTGTAAATTGAAATTCATTTTCTACAGTACATAATACTACATAGTATATAAGAATAATCCAGATATATGTAGTCCCTACTTTTTAAGAGATATTAATATTTTGAGACGTAGAATACATATTATTAATTCAATAAAGATAAATTATAACATTAAAAAAAGCAAAGTATTCTAATTTCATACTTTAAACACGATCTACATTGCGTTTAGAGGCATCTATACTTTACGAGTGGTACTAAAATATCGTCATGGGGTATCAATATTTTTGTTTAGTAATAATTTACACGCCATAATCTATATTAATATTTGCAAAAAAAAATCTGGTAAATTTTTAAAAATAAATTATGGTTTATATTATTCAAAATGGTCTTTATCTTTTTACAATATTTTACCAATTTTAAGCATAATTTAATATATCTATACATATAGATAATAGTGATTTTATTTGTGTTAGGTATAAGTATTATATTTACAGTTTTGGCATTCGATGTTTGTGTTACTTTATCACATTTTTTTTACACATATCGTGATTTAAGACTGCGAAAATTGTCCATGTAGAAAATAGCATTGTTGATCAGAGCTACTTAATATAATGAAATCACTCTTTATTATATTTTAAGATATCAAATATTATATTACTTATTAATAAAAAATAAACAAGCCTTCTCTTTTAAAGATCAAAGTTCTTTTAATTTTGTTTCTCTCGTATACTTTCTTAATTCGGTTAAGTTAATTAGTAATTTTCCAAATAAGGGAATGAAAAGACGCCCCTTAAAGTAAAATGTGGCAAAAGTAATCTTTCAACACGCTCCTCACAATCTCAATGCTTCAACTTCTAATTACCCTACATTTACTTTCTTGAGATTGTTCTATTTTGATTTTTAAATTACCATTCCAAAAGTATACATGTTTGATTGCTCTCTTGATTGCAAAGTATAAATCCTAGTGTATATAAAAGATATAGATAAAAAAAATACTGTAGACTTTTTTGGTTATTTTGGTCTATTTTTGTGTGCAACTAAATCTTGTATGCGATATATGTCTGTATTATCAATAATAGCTCTTTATTATCTCTATTATTTATCATATGCTTGATAACAGTAACTAGTTATACCATTCCATTTCAATTGACATCCTGTATTGTCATACTTTTTTAAGTTTACTAATGTCATCAGCATGACTTGTGTATTACATAAAAAATCACATCAAATTATTGTAAATATAACTTATGTTTTTAAAGCAGACAAATATAATATGAAAAGGTCAAAAGGCTAAGAGTATCCTACCAATTCATTTGACATTCCGTTATGAATTTTACTTTCACGAAATACTGATTGCTAATCTCAGAATATTCTTATAAAACTAAAAATTTTATCTCCTTACAAGAAACATTTTAGTTTTTTTTATAATCATGATTTCCGTTTCTGATCTGATCTTATATCTGTTTAAGTAAAGTAATTAAAGCCAAAAACCGAACGGAAAAAAAATAACCAATTTCACTTGAAGACAAAAATATTAACTTATGGGAAACTATTTCACAAATTATTCACTAGTTAAAACATACTTAAAGCAAGCTCCAGCTCAACAAAGTATACAGACTTATCAGATATTCTAAGACACTAGGAGAAGGTTGCGCCAACTAGACCCACTTCATTGTGAAGTTTGTCTTTAGATATTACAAGTTCTACCAAACTATCTGTTCTTATTCTACTAATTTAAAACTTGTGTTTAACATAGTATGTAAAGTAAATATTTCTTAGTTGGACTTTACTTTATAACACAGTGCTTCTTGCACTACAGTCTTCAGTGTTGTTAAGAGTTTTATTCGAGTTTGTAATATTTTTGGCTCCCCGACATAAAAGGCGTAGTCCTGAACTTTTGTTAATGAGACTCTTAAAAAGCAAGAGCTCAGATTTCCTTAATAATAGGTTATTCTTATCTTCTATAGATTTCCCGAGATTTTAGAAAATAGGAATACAAGTGATTGTCGACGGTGGTGTTTCCCAAGGCTGAGTGCCATCTTCGGCACTGTCTATTTTGCATGTTAAATATATGTGGATATTCCTAATGTTCATTGAAGACCGTATTGGGGTCGGTGTTGTATATTCCATATGTGCGGAGATCTCTCGAGAAACAGTTGACGAGTGCTGAAAAAATCATGCTTTTCATTAACACCTTCCTTGAGAAGGTTTCGGGATTTTTTTTTTATTTCACTTAAACTAAGTTGACGCTTGACTACATTACACCTGATGGGAAGTGGAAATGTAGTCGTAGGTGGTAAAGCGCATCAACTTAGTAAAAACCTATTCACTCTTGCCTTGAAGACACCCACATTGTACTTGGGATTAGGGTAAATTAAAAAAATAATAATAATTTTAAGCCCAGAAACACCTTTTCCACCTTTTTCACTTAGGGAACCCTATTCATCATGTCACCCAAATACTTGGCTTCGATATCTTATTACACTTGTCTTTAATATATTTTGAAGATAAAGAAATTTTAAGGTAATATTGTAAGTATATAATTTCAGAAACAAAAAATATTTATGTATTTTATTTGAAGAAGCTTATGTTCTCTCAAATAAAAAATTCTCTTTTAAATAAAACAATACCATAGGTATTCCAGAGATAGCTCTGGACGGTATTATAAAAAATATTTTTTAATTATGTCTGGTTGTATAAACGCGCATAATTTAAAATCTATCAACCGTTTAATGGGTTACTTAAGTCAGTTTTGATTTCTGAAGACCTAGAGAAACTTAGGGCATAAATAATATCAAAATCAAATGAGTAGATAAATTAGAAAAAATAGCATGAACCTGATTGTAACATTGTGACGCTGTCTGAACACCAAATTAATAATTCAATTAAAAAATCACGATATTTATACCATGCGCTATTTTCTTGAGCATATTTCAAGAAACTTTTAACTAATTATCTATTTAAGTTTAAATCTCTAAATGTTTCGTTTGTCGGGATTGTGGTTTTAGGTGTTGTTCTCATCTGACGTTATGGCTTTTGTCTTTCGCATAGTTTCTCATGGCTTTTGTCTTTTACATAGGTGCTAGGAAATTATTAAATTTAGTGCATTTATAAAATTCGAGAGTTTTTCCACCAGCAAGAAATGGAGCTGAGTGTCATTATTCTACAATCCATGAATACCTTCCGACAAGTTTATTTATATCAATAAAGTTATCTTTGCTCCAAATCAATTTCGATCACGTGCCGTGTTGTGACATGTCAATGAGAATATATCAGTCAAACTGAACACCAGATCCCGTCCCTTTCCGTCACTCCCGAGAATGTCGTCGTTATAGTTTTTTCTCTCAGCTATCACTGTTTTACCTACACCGGCCCAATCACCAACGTGCACTTTTAGCAATGAGATTGATCCTTTATTCCTATAAGCTACTTCTTCGCTTCAGTGGACAAGGACTTTTAAACTAACCCCATATAATTTACGGCTTATTTAAAAAATAAATTATTATTGCAGTTTTATAATACTTATCTATATTTATCTGAGTTTATCATTAGCGTTCTTCCTAATGTATTCCGCATAAAAATATAACATAATCTGTTAATAGATTTCAAAGGTCAGCCAGTAATGAATTGTTAGACTGAGATAAATGTTTTATTGTATCATTAATAATTTTACACTTCAGTAGAGACAGGCGTTCACTTTGTAGACTCAGTGAAGCCCATCATTACACCGATGGGATACTAGATTCGAGACGGTGGGGATGCCCGAGTCCCCTGTAAGTATTAATCGTGCTTCCCATCCGGTAGCTAAACGGCGCGATGATGGACTCGCGAGATTATGAAACAGTTGGTGGGACAGCTCGTCGTGCGTGACGAGCTCATAATTTTCTTAGAGTCTACTGACTACGGTCAGCCAGCCTCAGATCCTTGACTAGTAATCAGACCCTCCGCAACCAGTAACGAGATGCTTGTGGTTTAATGTACTTCTTATTCGGTATACTCCTCTGCAACACTATTGTTTTTACCTGACTTCCCGGGACTGCGTCACCGGAGTTCAAGCCACAACGTGGCCACGTGGATTGGCGGCGTGACTTAGTCTGGTCGAAAGATATTGTAACAATAAGACATAATATTCCTAGCATTTCAATAAATAAAAAGCATAGTTAAAGTACACATTGGGAAACTATGATAAATATATTTTAACGAAACTATGATAAATATATTTTAAAGAAATAATACGTTAGTTATTCTTTGATATCCACTTTCTATATTAATATTGTATATAGATATATAAATTGTACATATATATCTCTAATAGCTAGCTAATAAATACTAAATTTCAGGACACAATAAGTTTTTCAAATAATATTATATTTTCTTTTGTTTATACAATTTCTACTTCAAATTCGTTTATTGTTCATGCGGACATTTTTTGTTTTATTGTTTCTTTTGAATTCCACAATGCTGTTATAGCGTTCAAATAATGTATTATGAACAATAATTGTAAAATATATGTCATTAATACATCTCGCAGTTGACTAGGAATTTAGTTAACTCAATTCTACTATGCAAGTAACCATTTATTAAGTAAGACAGAAATAGAATTATGGCACGGAAAGATATTACTCACTTTTTTTCTGAACAGACAGAGATAAATCTTTTGTTGTGTCATTAATAATTTTACAGTTCTTTGGTGTTTTATATTTAAACTACCATTTGAATAAAATACACAAAACGCATTTATTCGTTTGGAAATCTTTAGTTACAACTCTGATAGAATTATGATCAGATATTGGTCAGATCAGACCGCAATCACTGCTATAAGACCTTTCATTAAATAAATAGAAAAACGAAGTTTTCCTATTAAAAATTTCTCATGAATATAAATTGATTTTAATTATACAATCTGTTTTAGTTAATAAAACACATCCTATATATAACTAACTATAATATAATAGAAGAATAGTATATAGAAGTTTTAACTAATACTGTTGTGACAATTAGAAAATACGAATGTTAGTTGTGTGTTGTGAGTTGGGTTTTATCAGAGCTCGTTAGTAAGTGCTTCAACGGCATTCCTAAATACACCAGTAACTTTGTCCCATTCAAATATAATATATAATTATTTTATGTAAAACTTTATATAATATATTTAATATATTATATAATATTTGTTGCACTTTTAATTTAAACTAGGCATGGTGTGCTCAAATTAATATATTCGTGTTTTCTATATATAACTCTATAACAATAGCCAATTTACATTTACGTCCGATCAAGAGCAATGTTAAATTCTATGTCTCTCACCGCATTAAGACATCGAGATATCGAAATAATGTGAATTCAGGATTCTGTGTCTGGTAAGTTAGAAAATTATAAAGGTGACTTATTATCTTACTCACAAAGAGACACCTACATCTCGTCTTCTCGTAAACACAACTTTTGAAAAACAATCATAAGGTCGCATCGAAATAATGTGAATTCAGGATTCTGTGTCTGGTAAGTTAGAAAATTATAAAGGTGACTTATTATCTTACTCACAAAGAGACACCTACATCTCGTCTTCTCGTAAACACAACTTTTGAAAAACAATCATAAGGTCGCATCAAGAAAGTTTAAAACGTAATTCTAATTATACGCGAGTCATAAATAGTTTTATCTCCATAATTTTTTAATATTTATGATCGTTCGAATAATTAACCATATTATAGTTTTTCTTAAGTTATTTAAAATATTGTTATTATGTTGTTTTATTTGACATGTATATGTGTATTTGTATAAGGCCAGGTAAATGATAACTATTTTTACATGTTATATAATATTTAAATTGATATATTTTTTTTATGTTGACGGACATTAGTCTCTACATTATTTTCAATTAAATATGAGTACTTGCTAGTTGCTATAATGTTTAAATATATTGTATACACAGACAGTTTACAATGTACCTATGTATGTTGAACGGCTCTGCAGTCTGTTAAATGGAGTAACTATCTTTGTTTTAGAGCAAGCGACCTTCTCTACGTAATAGAATAGAATAGAAGTTCCTTCTCATATTTAATTGAATGCTCTCTTCATAAGCCTGAGAGACAGAGAGCAGTTATTTGATCATCTATACGTCACACCAACGTCAATAAAATAATTTGTTATTTTTATAGATTTAATTAATTTTGCTTTACTCTTTTCAACATGAGATGTAAGAATTTCTAGTGTGAAATAGACACTGTCGATCTGTTATAGTTCTTATCCAAAAAGTATTAACACCAATCAATAGCATGGAAAAGCATGGATTCTAGAATTGTATGAATTCATTTGATACAGTATCACGAATGTCGAGCGCAATGTTTAATCTATATTCGTGCCTTATAGTCGAAATCTGAAAATTCTATAGTTATGTGAGATACCTCGTACAGACTAAAAGTCAATATACTGAGAAAACAATCACAAATCTCATCTCATCATCATCAAAGAAATCAATCTGTTAATGGAAAATAACCTTTAAATAATAATTAATGAGTACATTTAATTATGTATTATTATATTAATACAAATTTCCTTTTTAAATTGAAACGTTATTTCCTACAGAGTTAATTATCTTATATATAATAAATATCTATCTCATCTGATATGTCAGGCTGAAAAGCCAAAATACTCAGATCTCTCAAACTACAACTGGTAATAGAACATAGGAAATAAATTAATTGTTTTTATTGTACTAATAATTTATTATACATACAAACATCTGTACACTATTTTAATATTTGCTTAAAAACCCAGATACCTTGTAAAAGGTATTAAAAATATTTTGTGTAGAAAGATTCATTTATAGTTAATATTATTCCAGTAGGTCTACAACTTTATAACGGGTAATAAAAATATAGCCAACTTCATGAATAATTTAATAAATAAATTAAATATATACTCGTACATATATATAAGATTATATGTTTAAGCATTCTTTTCCCTCCGAAAAACTATTTATATACGTCGTTACTTAGGACTGCGAACATATTATAAAATGAAAATACGATTGTTGGTCCGGGCCGCATAAAATAATGAAATTAGGTTTTTATTATTTATAAAGATACCTTAATGTTAAAGTTTGACTGTTTAATTATAAGCCTTCCGTTTAACGAGTCAAATTTCATTCAATTTTGTTTCACTCTTAGTATACTTTACTAAGTTACGTAAATTTTAAATTTTGCAAATAAGGAAATTAAAAGGCCCCTGTTAAAAGGAAATGTGGCAAAAGTAATCTTTCAACACACTTCTCACCAACTTCAGCGTTTATAACTTCAAATTATCCTATATACACTTTCTCACCATATTTCTAGTTTGATGTTAAATTAAATGTTCAATATCATAACATAAGAATCCACATTTCCTTTACGCTAACTTCGGTAATACTTAGAAGACCATACTTACTACATACACAATAACTTATAACAGAGAACGGAGCTTAAAGTAGTTATAGCAATGAATATTACAAATTTGATAACTTGGATAGTAAAAGTAAACACTGTTAGGTCCTTATGACATGTGATTGACATCTTGCATTACCATATCATATCATATAATATATTAGCATATCATACCATATCATGTCATGTCAAATCATATCATATATCATATATCATATGTCATATATCATATATCATATACCATATACCATATATCATATATCATATATCATATATCATATATCATATACCATATATCATATATCATATATCATATATCATATAACATATATCATATATCATATATCATATATCATATATCATATATCACATATCATATATCATATATCATCATATTAGTCATATCATACGGTTTCTTTTAAAACACTAATGGTTAGGTTGTGTTACATTGACGGAATTGATGAAATTGTGGCACCGTTCAGACGTCCATGAGAACTTTATAACTGATTACTAAAATAAAAAAATATATATATTTACATTTCACTGGTTTCAAATTGCAGAATCCATTATGATGCTTGTCTGTGTAAACCATAAAAGACAACATGATTGAGTTTAGTTTTCATTTGTCTTTGTTCTACCATATTAAAATTATTGAAAATTGTACTGTATCAATAGCGGAGGACAAGTTATCTGGTCTGTTCTCAGCAGCACCGAGTTATACGTTGAAACAGAAGACGCAAACAGTTTCAATCAATTTTTTTCTTAAACTCTAAATTTGTTCATTTTTTTTCTTTTAGTAAGACTGGTCTGACGAATACATAATATTTAATCAAGCCATTGTGAGTGAATCGTAACTATATCATAGATAATATTACATTAATTAAATCAGGAAGTTCAATCCCACTTACTGTCTATATATAATCCTTTATATAAATATATCTAATTAAGATTCAATAAAACTGTATAGAAATCTATTCGGATCAATTTGTATGTCTGTATAGTATATTTGTGTATGGTATTACCGTTTAAGGGAATAGGTATGCATTCATATCCTCTTGTAAATATGTATGTCGATCAGAAATTGTGTACAACGTTTCATTTATTTGCATTACCACATATAGATGCGTAATTTATTGGTGAAGCCATTTTACACAAAAGTAGCATTTAACATTTAAAATTCAAACTGAAAGCAGTAATAATGATGAGATTACAATTTCAGATTATTGGATTTAAATTGGGAATAATTTGTTAATATTTTCATATATTTTAAATATTTAATACTATAGAATATGGAATTCAGATTTAGTTTCTATTCTTATTTAAACATAAAGAAGTTACTTGGGACCATTTTCTTTTACACTTAAGAATGTAGCAAACCTGTAATTGCAAATAAGATCCATTATAAATGAGAATATGGGCATGAGAAAAATGTAGGTTGTTAAAGCCCTAGCATAGATGTGTTTTTGATTTTAAACAACTATACTATAGCAATAATTAAAATAAAAAAAATATATATTGTTTCATATTAAATGTTGAAATTAAAACTGTTTAACTTTTATGTTTTATTTTATGATTTAACTTACTTCTTCGTAAACATTTGAATTCGTTACGTGGTTACTAAATTTTTAAGAAATCATCAGATCATTTAAATACAATGATTTTAGGGTTTTACTTATAGTATTGTATAAATTTGTCCTGCAATTTTCATTATTTTATATATTTGGAAAACAATGAAAAATTGTAGTGTAAAAACAGGACAATATATTACTAGAAATTCAAGGAAAATGAGGCATAATAAAAAAATATAAGTATACACAAAGATAAGCTATGTTAAATATTTTATAACTATAATATATTGACATAAAATAGTATATTACTTATTTATATTTATATTTATTGTTGAAAAAATATTAAATTTAATGTTGCCTGCTTTAATAGCTAACTAATAAAATGTTTACAAATAAGCAAGAAATTTGCATTTCTAATTTAAATTCATATTCAAAATATCTTTATTCAAGTAGGCATTTACATACACTTTGAATTGTCAACTATTAAATTACATTATAAAACTGTCACTGTAGTCAGTCCATGAGTAAGCTACCACCAGCTCAGAATGCTGCTCTGCTGAGATGAGCTGGCCAGAAACTCAACAAATCCTCTTTTAAAAGAGTTTAACACTGTTTGATATTTACATTATAGTATTAACATTGCAAATGATTCAACAACCAAAGCTCCAAGCTATAATATAATAAGCTATATATATAATATAATATATAATATAATAATATAATAAGCTTTATTTAACAACATCTTATAATTTTAGATTAAAAATTCAAAAAATGTCTACGATCTCTTGTGCAACTACATTGTATGTGCCTACGCTCAAGCACATGAAGGAGTTTTTGAAGACGAAATTTGGGCGTTACAAGTATATTTTTCTTTTTTGTATTTATCATGTGTCCGTTACTGTTTTTAAAAGGTCCATCCAAATTTAGACGTATACATACGTTATTAAATATGTATTTAGAAACGACCGTTAGAATACCAATTCTTTAACATCTCAAATGGAATCTCCAGCTTTTAATTTATAAAAAGCCTGCCCAGCTCTTTTTTGTGTAATTAATATATAATTAATTTCAGCAATAATAATACAATATTTTGAAATATTGATTTTTTAAATTTTTAGATCAAAAAGTTTTAATAATCGTAGTACAGTGTTTCAAAGTATTATCACTATATATGTATATATATATATATATATATATATATATATATATATATATATATATATATATAATAATAAATAGTGGTAAGGATTTCAAGGCTTTCTGAAAATTTTCCACTTATTAAAAAATATATATGGGAATAACTTACCAATACGTTATTAATTAAGTTTATTAACCAGTTAAATTGTTTTTCAACAATTATGTACCACTGCAAGTGACACCCGATTCCACATTAATAGTCACTTAATGACAACTCTTATTGTAATCGGAAAGTGAGTGCAATTAGAATAAACTATTATATTTTTATTATATAGTATATATTTTTAAAATATGATGTATAGTTATGTACTTTAACAAATATTATTACAAGATTATAAACTTTATCGCTTGATAAGAAACATGTCAGTTTTTTTTTTACAATTATTGATTTAGTTTCACTTATTTTACAAATAACAACTAGTAAAAAAGTACCCTTTACTTGTTTATAACCTAAATAGGGAAAAATACCTATTTAGGTAATAAACATGTAGTATGTACCCTACACATTGAGGGCATACACTGAATATTGCCCAATTTACCTAAAAGACAAAATATTACCTAATAGGAAATTAATTCACATTCAGTATTTCAAAACATACTTAAAGCAAGCTCCAGCTCAACAAAGTATACAGGCTTATCAGATATTCTAAGACACTAGGAGAAGGTTGCTCCAACTAGACCCACTTCATTGTAAAGTTTGTCTTTAGATATTACAAGTTCTACCAAACTATCTGTTCTTATTCTACTAATTTAAAACTTGTGTTTAACATAGTATGTAAAGCAAATATTTCTTAGTTGGACTTTACTTTATAACACAGTGCTTCTTGCACAAGTCTTCAGTGTTGTTAAGAAATGTTAAATTCGATATTATCACTCAAAAAGTATAATATCTAAAAGGTTTTTATTCGAGGTTGTAATATTTTTAATACTCTGCCATAAAACGCGTAGCCCTGGGCATCCTGTTCATGCGACTCCTAAAAAGCAATAGCTCAATTTCTTTCTTAATTATAGTCCATTCTTAGCTTTTTTCTTCCAGAGACTTCCCCAGATTTTACGAACGAGGAATACAAGCGATTCTCGACGAGTATTGCTCTGACCGCAAGTTCGTAAAAGGTTGTATTTCCGAAGGCTGAGTGCTATCTTGCTCCCAGTTTATTTTGCACATTAAATATTTGTGGCTATTCCCAAAATTCATTGAAATGTAGACAGAATTGGGGTCGATGTTGTATATTCCAGATGTGCCGAGATCTCTTGAGAAAAAGTTGACGAGTGTTAAAAGAGTCTCATGCCTAACATTGACACTCCCCTCGGGAAGGTTTCGAAAATGGAGTAAACTGGGGAAGATGAATTTTATTTAGACTTCCAAATCTTATAGCACTTGTTTTAAATATATTTTGATATAATTTAAATTAAAAAAAATGTGCTGTGAAAAATTAATTTCAGAAACAAACAATATTGTGTATTTTATTTGAATGACCCTATGGTCTCTCATAAAATACATACTCAGCACTCCGTGTTGCTTATAAAGATAGGATTCATATTTTTCTCATTTTGTACATATATGTTGTACTTCTTAATAATAAATCTGTATCTAGTTAAAATAATGTGAAGTTTTAAATAAAAAACCTAGAGGTATTATAAAACTGTATATATTTATAAAATGTAATCTAACTGTATATTTGTGCATAGGTTCAAATGTACTAAGCAATTAATTGGCTTTTCAAATGAGTTTTCATTACTGAAGATCTAATGCAACTTACAGCATACATGATATTTAAATCAAAGAAGTTGATAAATTGGGGAAAATGGCGTGTTCATGTACACAATTGTAACGAATTATGAAAACCAAATAAAAAATGCAATTTAATACAAATGAAAGCTATTTTCTATTTAGTTTCTGTAAAGTAGATCACGATATTCCGTGCGCTATTTTCTTAAGAATATTTCAAGAAACTTTTAGCTAATATTCTATTTGGTAAGTTCAACCCTGTAACCTTAATATTTAAATGTTTCGTTGGTTTGAAATTGTGGTTTCAGTAGTTTTTATCTTACATTTGGCTTTTGTCTTTATCATAAGTGCTCGTGGCTTTTGTCTTTTAAATAGGTGCTGAGAGATAATTAAAGTTTGTGTGTTAATAAGATTTCAGCGGAGTTTGGTGAGTGTTTTTACAAGAGAGAAACGGAACTGAGTTTCAATATTCCGCAAGCCATGAGTACTATCCGACGAGTTTATTTCTTTCAGTAAAATTATAATGTCACTCTCACTCTCTCACTCACTCAGTGGTCACTGTATTCCGTGAGTAATCAGATCGATCCTTTACGTCACTTCCTCGCTTCATATATTTAATATAAATACAGCTGATTTGAAAACATTTTTTATTTATTTATAGTTTTATAATATTTATTAATACTGATCTGAGTTAAACTATACAGTTCTTTCTCATTTATTAAATCAACATGAGCTATAATATACAATCACGGCTGTTACGTATGTTATTTTAACTAATGGGTAATGGGTAATTTGGCTAAGTCTCTAACGAAATTGGGTACATGGACAGATTATTATACTCAAATATTAGCTAGAGATAATGTTTATCCGAAAATACCTGCGACCAGCCATGGAGCTAGCTTTAATCCAATCTCGATTCGCTTAATATATTATTTATCGTACGAACGTTCATAATTCAGTTTGTCAATGTGTCAGTGATGTCAAAAATCTATATCCAATAAAAAGAATTAGATAAAAAATTACATGAAAAACTGATTTATTTTAATTCTTATTTTTATATAAATTTTCTTTTACTAAACATTTAACTTTACAATTAAATAGGTATGAGAGTCGTAATTTCCAAATAATAAATTATAACGTAAAAATCAAATTAATAAACAGTAAATCTAAAGGTCATATATATTTATTTTATAAACTAAACTAATTTGTGCTTTAAAATAGAAATCACTAATAAACCCATGGGTAAGTATTATGTAATAAGCATTTTAATATTTTTTCTCTTTTCATTTTATATTCTAAGTTCCAAATGTCAAAATTATGTAAAAAAGGTGAATATAATTAGTTTAATTAGTGTTAAAATAAAAAATGATGAGAAAGAAATTCCCTTCTTTAATATTGAGATTGTCAAGTTCGGCTTTGTTTTTAACTTTTCTTGTCCAGTGAATCAGCAGTTGTCAGCTCGCTCTTTTTACTTATTAAAGTTAAAAGAAATGTCTTTAAAATGGTGACGTACTTACTTAGTTTTTCGAGTAGTTGTCGAGTTGAAATGAATTTCGCTGAAGTGCTTAATAGCTACTTATATTATAATTGAAGGTCTTTGAGCAATTTTTATGCTTTAATGTGAAGTTATTTTTAATAAAAATATATTTGCGTAACTAAATATTTGAATAAGTAAATTTATTAATGTATTTCTTAAATGCTAATTTATTTTTATTTTCATGATAAAAATTTATTGGTCTCTCACAAAGCTTGTTTTGAATATTGAACAGAGCTATTTGTTATTTTTAATAGCTGATTTTTATATCGTAGGATTTATGAAAATAATATTGCTATATGTTTTTGTAAATGGTAAGTAAAGATAAATATACTTTTATTTCATACTGATAATTTCTCAATAAGATTAAAATAGTAATAAAATAAAATAATTTTAATTTTATGGTATACATATAGCGTTAACAATTCCAATATAACAGATTCCATGGACAGCTACAGCCATTTAGTTTAGCCAGGAACATCGAAAATTCATAAAAATTATATATAAATTTATATCCCTTACAATATAGTAACTTTATAAGCTACACAAATAATGATATATTTTAACATCTTATGAAGGAAATGGTTCCGCTAACAGTATTATAAATCACGTCCACTCCAAAGTTCAAGACAGATATTGAAATATGACGAAGTGAAACGTTAACCAAGGGTCATACAATAAATTTAATATTTAATGACACAAAAACAATATTTAATCTAACAATAATTTAAATTATTATGGTATTTAATAATATAACTAAAATACAATTTCGAATGAAAACTAAAAATCATTTTTCATTCATTGATTCATTCATTCATCATTCATTCATCTTTATTTATTTATTTATTTAAATCTTTTCCACTTTGAATCATTCTCAGTGATCACTTGTGTACGTCAAATAGAGGTGTCAGGAGGGCCTATTTTGATACCATACTTATCGAAATAAGCCCTTCTGCAAAAACACCTCTGAACTTAAAGTTAAAATTACGAGGGTTCCAAACGCACCCTGGTCTGAGAAGAACCACACAACAAACTCAGCCGGGTTTTTTTTTATTGTGATCACTGTTTCACAAATGTCAATATCATTCATTGAAATCTAAAATAATTAGTAAAAAGCACTACAACACACACATTAATACATTTTATTATAGTATGAAAAACACGACCACACAAAATTACACCAAAAATGAATAAATAAAATAGTACCAGAAACTAAAAACCAGATAAGAGGAGTAACGTAATTTCCCGGTAACACAATTTTCAAATGTAACCAAAACTCCATTTTTTTCTTTTTACTACCACTGCTAGTAGTAATCCAGTTTACTTGATCACTATTCTTCCTACTGCAGTAGTAAGTTATTTTATTTATATTTTCCAAATCTATATACAATAAAGTATAACCGACTTCAAATCTGTATTTTTTTAAAAACCCTAAACAATTTATTTTGTTCTTCTTATGTATTTGTTTCAACGAATAGCTCACAAAAAAAAATTATGATAAAATAAAAAATGGGATTGTAGTACTAGTTTATTTACTGAATCAACACAAAAGATACTTTTTGATTCGGAAAATTCTTTCCGTCACACAGACAGCTGATTACAATAAAACTAGGAATGTGCGGATATTGTACAGATTTTGTGTGATGATAGATGGTATATTACTTGTAAAGGGAAGGGTGGGGATGAAAGACAGCTGGTAATAAATAAAATAAACATTACTACATACATACTACATTAATTTATAAATCCAGAAAAAACAAAAAGATATAACTGGCAGTCAATTAATTTTTAATATTTAAACAGTAACAATAAATGAAATTAAAAACAAAACTATTAAGGTACTCGTACGTAATTGTTAAAACATTTTACGACCAAAAAAACCTGACAATAGCGTTTTGTGGCAATTTATATCAAACGCCTAAAATTCAGAACGTCACAAAAAACGATGCGCCATGACGTGGTAGATAATACGAAAAATATTGATGACGTAATAAACCACTATGTTATAATGGAATTAGTAATGGAAAAGAAGAAATAGCTGCATTATATTAAGAAATAATTTTGGTTGTGGTCAGCTTACATTCGATATTTTGGTAAAAGACATTTATTCGACATGTTACGACTACGATGCCATTAAATTAAATGATTTTCGAATGACATTAATTATATTTTATTGTATATATTATACCAATATGAAAAATATATGATACGTAGATATAATATATTATAAATACATACTTATTTGCTTTTTTAAATGAAATATGTTCTAGCTTATACCATAATTACTAGACAGAGTTGTTAAACCGCCGCCATTATCGCAGCTCAATGAACCAGTAACTTACAAATGAATTTTTATTTTGTTTTGTTTATTGAATCATTAAACAATGAATAATTATTCAGTATTAAAATATTATGCAAACCCCTGGCCAGTAGTTTTGCAAGCATTGTCATTATGTAATTTTTGGAAGAAACCTAAGTAATTTTTCGTCTTGGTAAAATAAAACATGTAGGTATTTCGGTTGCAATTTGAAAGAATGAGCACGCAATAATATTTCAAATTCATACTGGTGAATTTAATTTAAAAAAGTATGATATTTTCATGCCCTAAAGCCCCTTTTATATTTAATTTTTAATTTTCTTAAATTAAACTTATAAATAAGGGTTAACTAGGATCGGATGGAAAATAAAAGATTTATTTTATATTTTATTCATTGTTTTATATAATCATCAGAGTTGTACAACTAAATAATCACAGTTGAAACAAAACATAACTATGTCGGTATAATATTTACTGTCTAACATAAAAGACGTGTCGCGGTCGGACCACTCATAGTTTGTACTGGGTTCTGTGCTCTGCTGTCTTAATTAAGTGTACATATAAATTTTAAAAATATAGTGCGTCGCGTGTTGCTCCATACAAAAGAGCGGGATAAGCGTGAAGAAGTTTCTAGATCAGTGTGGAACTTAGTTGCAGTTTCTGTATAGAAGAGTTGACCAACACTACACACAAATATCTAATAAGATTTGATAGTACACGATTCGACGAAGCAGAGCTTTGGAAGGGAAAAAGAAATCAAGTTTAAACATTTACTGCATTCTGTCCAAAGGAGGAAAATCGTAATATAAAATTAACAAACCTCCGTTGTAAAGACAAAAATATAAAAAACGGACCAAAAGCTATCTTAAGTCGTCTATATGATTATTGGCAGTGTAATGATATTATAAAAGAACAATAAAACCTAAATGTTCAAACTATTAACTCACTACTTATATGTATAGTAATTAACAAGAATTGCTTTAATATTGAATCTTGAATAGTTTATGTGCAAACTAGGTGTTCTTATAGTATTCGAAGTTTTTTAATAAACAAACGAATCTACAAAATCTTAGGCTCCAAACGCATAATAAAATCAGTCATTTTAACACAATTCAGTACATTCTATAATTTACACTGATCCTAATTCGATGTCGAAGTGAGACAGTTTTATAGAACCTGTAATTAAATTATTTTACTATAAATTCTTAAATATTAGCATTAAATTAGTGACTTCTAATGGTTGCAACAACTATCTCACGTCAAAATCGATGGAATAATTCTAGCACAACACTCTTATTAAGTTATTGATATTTCCCTAGGTGCGTCTAATTTATATGTAAATATATTGAATAAATAAAGTGCAAACACTTAATTCTACGGTCATTAGCTGCATCGATAATGCAAATAGATTGGCACTTTCCCATTCACTCCTATCTCACTCACAAGTACGCACTCATGTACGTACACGCGTCCGCATGAGTTACGCACGCACGCGCGACGACACGTATTCGTAACGCATCCGACACGTACGCTCAACGCGTTTTGAGAAGCCTTTTACGTACACGTAACGCATCGGGGACGTGAGAGTATTTCATACTAACTAAACTGTCATAATAGATGGATAGAACGTTCAATTTTCTATTATTCATATAATATTACATTTGTTAGTTCAAATATTCAACTTCTGGGGTACATTTTCATAACATATAATAATCTATCCTATACTTAACATTAAGTACATTCTAGTAGACCATTCACTTGTAACACTGGTATGATATACCCCGATACGTTACCTTTAACCGAACGTCTCTTCAGTCGCATCACACTCACACACCAAACGAAACTATAAATATTTAGCTACTGTACGAGTAGACCGTAGACCTTTATGATAATTCTAATATTTATTATCTAACACTACATGGAGACTTGGAGAGGAACACCAGTTACTGTACAGATCACTTACTATAAAATTTTGAGTAAAATGACAATTGTTTTACATATTTTAAACTAAGACAATCGGGGCAGTTGTTAACTAACCGTATGTACATCCCCCAGTGATTATTTCACATATCGAATGAGCATTATAAACTCGTGTCCAAAGGGACTTTAATTATTATAATGAATATAAAATATAACATATTTTTATTAGGTATATCGGTTTAATGCGGAAGGGCCATACATTAAGTGATATCACGTAAAGCTGTGGACTTACAAAATACTCGTATAAATTATTCACATTTATAGCACACTATCTACAAACACCCATCATTCAGATTCACATCAGGCCCTCGCGCAGAAATCCACTTATCTCGATAACTTCCAATAAAATACTGACTCATAATATGGCTAACTCGAATAAAACTTATATCAAATATTTGGTGAAGATAGGTTCAAACCTCATAAAAATGTAATCAAACGTACATACACCTTAAAAGATACTTAAACTAGCTATTGTATAAAATAAACTTGTAGAAAATTGATAAGAAACGTACGCACTTTCCGTATCCTAAAGTCTCCCTCCACGGCAGCACGAGGGTTGATGTGGGTGGTGGTGGAGGGAGACAATTGACTAATTAGTGGTGGGGTGTTGTGAGGTCTACAGTTGTTCGTCGAGCTCGGGTCCATACAGGTCGGCCAGTTTGTCGAATCGCGGCCCCCACGCTCCCAAATAGTCGTAGTCATGCACTTCGTCGTCGGTTCCTATTTGATCAGATTGTGTAGGGTTAGAGCTTGTTGAGTTCCTTGATTCCTTTAAATTAGTTGTAGTTTATTATTATTTACTAATGTTCTTATATGTATTTTATTTCATTTATAATGAGGAAGTGATCTTAATTCGGGGATAAAAGTCATGTCATTTTTCTCACTGTTGACACACATACGAGCACTACAGACGACAGACTTGTCAGATCTTTAAATACAGGTACAAAAGTTGAAAAAGTTCCGGTTGTTAGAGAAGGTAGTTACAATCTGAGGTGCTGTAAGTATATTGTAAAGCCAAGTGGCATTTTAATTCACTGCATGCTAACCTAAGTATACGAGACGTATTAACTTACATCAATGTAAATCGGGATACGAAGATTAGTTTCATTCATGTCGTGACTCATGTAAAATGAAAATATTTGCAAATTCTCTAGGGTAGTGTCAATAAATGTATGACGTATAAAATACACATCCATCGAATTTTATAAAACAATATACATAAGGGGTTTCATTTCAGTTTGAAAACAAGCGAAACAAAAACTAATTTTCATTTGTACCCGTAAAGAAATTAATTTCTTGGACCTACTTTACAATAAATACTTGATAATTTATGCTTTACATATCATTAATCAAGTCTATCCTGGTCTATTGTCTGTTACTAAACACTGTCATTACAATCCGTTTGAATTATCAGTGGAAGTAAGAAATCCGACCTAATTTTGTAGGTAACAATCTAAAGCTGTTTTCAATATTCATACAGATTATTGTTTCGGCCCTGGACAGTATTCCGACTCACCAGATGCAAGAGACGACAGAGAGCCTGCTGTGCTGCCGCCACCTTCATATGCATAATTCCTGAGATCGTCAAAGGGAGGTGCGTTTGGATCGCTGTCCGCTCGTCGTTTGTGGTCCTCAATGAACATGCCCACGTTAGTCTCGCCCGGTAAGGGTACTACAGCAGGAGCCACTGATACCCCCATGGGCCCCACACCCAGTCCTACACCCATCAATGGATCTGAAACAAAATATTTGTTGTTGGGTGGATATTAGACCACAAATTAAGTCTGTATGGTTAAGTTTTAATTTAAAATTATACATAAATTTCGACCCTGTGCTTGAATCACAAATTTTGCAATGTAAATTTGACAGTCAAGAACAAATTATAATTTTTAAGGGATATATGAAAGTCATCTTTAAATATATATTTAAAATAAATGAATGTCACACTTTAAGGCCTTAATTTTAACAAACGTGATATTTTTTATCATCCTTAAATAGTCATTTGAATATTCAAAGCGCTTAAAACTAAGTCCAGGATTTAAGATTGAAGGATTAAAAATAAATAAACCTCAGTATAATCGAACTGAGGCATTTTCAGGTAATACTCGTAATAGGTTACTTTTGAGCGAAATAAAAAAAAAAATCGTTTTAATTTACAAGGAAATACTCTCAAGTTGAATCAAAATAAAGGAAACTGAACGTATACTTTTTTATAAATTGGTCATTGATATTTAATACGAATTGAAAATGTAGACCAAGTAGATAGGAACGATTCAACGAGAGTGGAATCTCTTAGAAACGATGTCAACCGGCACAAACGACGGCTATGTGACGTTTACAAGGGTAGTGCTTTGCCTTTTGAGTAGAAGCCAATAGGACATCCAAAAGGTGGAGTCCGAAAAGATCAGATAATAAAAATATTGGCTGTCTAATTTTACACACGCTAAAGTACTTAATGACTTAGGATAATTTTATTTAGAAAAGGAATGTTACATATTTGTTTCCTTGATTATTGAAAAAGAAAAAATAAATAATTGATACTCACATGGTAATTTAGTAGGTACATGATCAGGCAGAGGTCCACCAATAGGTATCTGAAGTGGCGTGATGTCAAACGCTGTCATATCATCCTCGCCGCCGCCTTCGTCGTCGTAGTTTATTATATTTTCACGCACGTCGTCATCTGGACCAGGGTACTTTATGTGTGCCTCCCGACGCCGATTGTACACCACAAATACCAGAACTAGAACTGGAATAACCATATCTATTAACACAATCCGCTTTTAGAGATATTGAAGAGAATAATTAAAATTAAAGCTTGATATTTTTTTAAGATATGCAAATGTTAACGAATGAAAATGAAATATACATATTTTCTAATTTATACAAAACCATTGCGGCGTAGGAACAAATGTTTCGGTTGGTATGTGAATCAATAATTCCAATGTACAGCTGTGGCACATTAAACATGCTGTTAAAATAGAGACTAGCAGTGTCACCGTTCATTTTCCAAATACGGGTTTATCGGACTACTATCGAAACTGAAAATTTGATACTACGAGCGTTCGAGTATGATTCATGTGGCGGTTTATAAGAGGATTTACAGAGAATTATATTAGCAACTGGCACAAGGCCAGTATAGTGCACTGTATCCGAAATAGAGGTCACTTAGGATCAGATTCAGACTACATTTACAAAAGCAACATTCTTTTCAATTACACTAACTAATATATTTCATATTTGAATTTTTACTTATAATATTTACAAGAAAGTATACCGTTCCACTTAAAAGATATGTATTAAATTTATTCATAATTAATATTTTGTGAAAAGGCAATATTCAATTTTGTATTATATTTAATTGCTTTATTACAAGGACCATTCCTATATTAGAAATATCTCAAAGATGAGGCTACTTTCATTTATAATTTCATTTAATGAAATTATTTAAATTTAATTTAGAAATCATTACATAAATCATTAATATACAAAATAAAAAATATGTTTTCCATTTAGAAAATGTATCCCATATGGTCTAATAATATAATAAACAGTCAGTAAGAATTTGTTATTTCGCGTACCCTTTTACCACTTGGCTACTAGCTGTCTATAAATTTATTGCGTTAGTACTCGTATGCAGCGGAGCATGGACAGAGCTTTTAGGAATATCCCCTACTATACGTGCATTTTCGGCTTTGAAAATGTAACACTCGCACTCTCCGTCTATACGTCATAGTCTTATATGGTATAAAGTTTCTAAATCTCTTTCTTCGCTTGAATGGTTTATAAATAATATATCACTGGAAGTATTATATATACTTTGCTTTCAAAGAATTTTATCTTTTACTAGAAATGTTCAGATATTTTTGTATAGATATTCTTATTTTATTATAATTTCTAAATATACTTACTTATTCTACAATCTCTAACATTTATTTTACTATTAAATATTATTAACACTTAGTATAAACGATACAAAAAATCAATCCAATGTAGGGACCAGTTATGATAAAGATATGGATGACTCAACACTCAGCTATTGGACAAATGAAAAGCATGCGAAAATAAAGAGGTGCTCACCTAAAAGCAAAAACAAACAGACAATGATAGCAATAACGAAATCCCTGGAGGGCATGATGATTCCGGAGGCGAGTAGTTCTAGTTCACAGTCGTGGCCTGTGTATCCGAAAGAGCAAATGCAGTCGTAGCGGCGAGATGGGTCGCGATCCAAACACGTGCCGCCGTGCATGCACGGATTATTCACGCACTCGTTCACGTTCACACACGTGCCGCCTGACCGAGTCGATCCTCCGGGACACCTACACATTGGGCGCTTTACCTCTCGCCTACAGCGTTAACGCGCACTGAGCCCATAAAGCATGCACTACACTATATATGATATTATAAATGATATATGAATGTGCTATTATGAGTGGGTGAAGGGGTGATCGTCTAGACACGCGGGATGCTCTATGCTCACTCATGATAATGAGGAGGCAGACGAGGATGGCCGCCAGTGCACCCATGCTGAGCTTGAGCGTTCGTCCTTCCTGAACGAGTTCGCAGTTTTCTCCCCAGAACCCTTCGGGACAGTGGCAGCGGTAGCCGGGCTCCCGGTTGACACATGAACCCCCGTTGCGGCACGGAAAGTAGAGACATTCATTCTTGTCTACGCAACCTTTGCCGTCCGGAGACAATACCAAACCCTCACCGCAACTAGATACCATTCCAATATGTTAACATATACAGTATAAACACATACTATGAAAAAAATATTAATAGATTAATATACTAAAGTGTTACTTTTAATAATGATATAAATAAGATAATAAAGTATGTACATGTATATTAGTAATGTATGTGAAAGCTAATAATTTATTGGAAAGCGTTATATATTAAAAGTCAATATATTAATAGGTAAGTGTAAATATAAGCTTCATATATGTATCTAGAAAATAAACTCAGTGCGCGCTTCACAAAAATAATCATTTGTTATTATTGTTTTTGTTTTAAAAATTAAGGTCTTGCAAATTTTTAAACATTCAAAATAAATCAATAAGCAAAAAAGTTGTCTTTAAACATAAACTTGTCTTTGAAAAATGTACATAAATTGTATTTCATTGTACTTTACGGTTGGAAAGACATATATTGTTTTATATATTTATGACCATACTTACGTGCATTCATATTCATTCCACAGGTCGACACAAACGAAGGGTTCAGTACAATGAACGTTTATGCAGGGACTGTTGGAAGGGCAATTTCGGTCCAAGTTTCTTGCCATTGTTGCTTGGCCCCACTGTGTACCATTCATTGCTGGCGGCAATGGCAAATGTTTACCCTCTAACCTAATGTCATCTAAGCAACCTTTCTGAAAATCAGCATATACTTCAAAAGTTCTCACACCCGTGTATTCTGCTTTTCCTCCCGCGTAAACACCTTCTTGCTTATCTACAAGTAGCCATTGATGTCCTTCAAAAGTAAATGTCTCGTTATACCGTCTACCTTCGCCTCCATCAATTTCAAGTGTAGCAGCACTGCCGTATCTGCTCACTCGAGCTATATGCCACTGTCCGTCATCTACTGGTACCGAGTTCAGCCAAACATCTCGTTCCTCTGTCCGTAAAGAGTTTAGGTTATAGCGGAAATGTAAACGTGAATCTTTTACTTCCAAAATGCCATATTCTCGATTATGCTGATCGCTGACTCTAAACAGTTCACCATGAGGTTCACGAGTTCTAAATCGTAATTGGACCTGTGTACTAAATCTATCCGGTTCAAAACTTAATGCGAATTTGACGTAACTCTGAGGTCTGAAACTGGTTGGTGTTGTCGGTAAATTACAGGATGGTCCCGTCCAACCAGGTTGGCACTGACACCTAGCTTCCGAAAAACTACCAACACAAGTGCCATGTTCCCAGCATCTTGTCGTCGTGTCAGCTTGATTACAAATTTCTTCTGTCTGCGGACACCCTGCTACAGAGTTCCGTGACAGCCCAGGATGTGCTAAGTCATATAATTTACTATTATGTATTAGATTTCTTACACATCCATCAAACCCTTTTCCAATGGGCATATACTGCCAGTGATAATGTGTGGGGTCAAAGTGTTCTATATATAACCCACCAATTTGTAATGGAGCATTGACATTTAAGTACTCATTAAATGGCGGTATAGATCCAGATGCCTGACATGTTGAGTCATCAAATTCTGGTGGTGTTCCGTCTTCCATTTCCTGAATATCTGCAGATTTACAAAAGTCAACGATCATTCTAACATTTTCGGTGTCCCAAAATATATCGAGCCGATGCCATTCCCCATCATCTAAAGATTTTTTAGTTTTAACTCTTAGTTCCAACGTGCCTGAACCGAAATCAATTAATAATCTTGGATTTCCTCGTTCTAATTCCACTGAAATAAAATCCGATACCACTATCTCTTCTGGTTCAGGTGGCACAATTGGTCCGTTGTAAAGTAAAACTCCTTCTGATTTTCTTGTGATGAACTCGAAACTTAAATGAGAACTATCACACATTTCTAGAGATGGGTACCATGCCCACCCTGTGCCTCTGAAGCTTCGTGATGTTTGTTGACACCGAGGACCTGTGTATCCGGGAGGACATGAGCAAGCTAAACCATATTTACCTTCTATGCATCTACCGCCATTGTAACAAGGCGAATTACGACAAATTTCAGCTTGAGTGAAATTTCTGGCACCGCAAGTACATTCCGCAATAACATCCACTCGAACCCCGACAAGAGCTGTTTTATTCGAATTAACCATATAGGGTAAGTTGCTAATATCTAAAACATTCGTACAAGAGCCTTCACACATTTGATTTTCATACAAGCATTCGTCTATACCAACCATGGTTATGTTAATTCCAACAGCTCTTTCGATTTCTTCTCTATGCATAAGCACTATACCATTTAACCGGATTGGTTTATAATAGTGAGCTCCATGTGCAGAAAAACGAATGTCGGTCACTGGAGGATGCTTCTTTCTCAATTGCACACTAAATATGTCAATATTTTCACGTTCTGTGTTAAGTAAATCTGCTAGTTTATCTTTAAAAATATCTAACTTACTTCTAGAGACGCTTAATGTTTTATAATTCCAAACTCTAATAAAATCTTCGTCAGATATTCCCGTTACTCGGATTGAACCTGAATTAATTATTGCCTCAGGTGAAATTTCTTTAACGTATACAGTAACGTTTGCGGGTACATCTGTTTGCGTATGTTTACGATCATACACTTTGAATTTTAAATGATATCTACCTTCCCTTGTTTTGTGCTTCATTTGAACCATACCAGTTTCCTCATTTAATGTAAAGTTGGGATGTTCAGAACTTTCCCAGAAAAACTTTTTGTCCGGTAGATCCCAATCATCCAAATCGTATACATACACTCGTCCAATTTCAGTATCAGGAGCCTGTCCTTGATAATTATACACAAGAATTTCCTTTGAACCTGGTTGCATTTTATTGTCATTTACGTCACCAATAACAACAGTTAAAGTACTTGTTCCAGTCATGGCAGGATTACCGTGATCTTTAATAATAATAGGAATGAGGTATTCCTTTTGTTGTTCGCGGTCAAATGATCTTAAAGATGAAACAATAGCCATTCCATCGCCATTAGCACCTTTTTGGTCTTGTTCAACTTTAAATGATGCTCTAATAATGTCATCAGCACCTGGATCAAGTCTAAATTGAAATGGTGGTCCGTTGCTTTTAGATCTATCATCATCATCCGTTGCCAAAATTTCTGCAACTTTTTTAGGTGTTATATGTTCAGTTAAAACGGGTCTGTAGTCTTTTAAGAAAGTTGGTGCATTATCGTTTATATCTTGGACTATTACTGTAAGAGTGGCTGTAGCAGTCCTCGGTGGCACGCCATCATCTATCGCCAATATTTTGACTTGATGCCTGGGTGTATCTTCCCTATCTAGAGATCTCTGTATACTGACAGTACCTTCTTGGTTAATAGAAAATTGACGTTTTCTATCTGAAGATCTGTCAATAGCGTATGACACTTTACTTTTACCACCTTGATCTGGATCTGTAGCTTTAAAAGTTTCAAGACTTTTTCCTACTTCAGCATTTTCATATACAGAAACTTCAATATTTGCTCTATCAAATTGTGGTTTATTATCATTTATATCTCTAAGTTTTACTACTGCCCACGAATATGCTACGTGGTACTTATCATTATCATTGTCTTCACCTTTATCATTTACTTGTATCCTGAATCTAAATCCATTGCTTTGCAATTGGTCTTCATAATCCAATGGTTGAACAATTTTAAGGGACCCAGTTCCATCATTATTTCTAACCATAGTAAATTTATCAGCACCATAACCACTGTTTTCAATAACTTTGTATTGAAATTTATTAGTTTCATCTTCATCATGAACTGTTACTGTAAGGATTGGCATTTCAGGTAGATTTGTTCCATCTGTTTCGTCAACTTCCGTAAACCATTCATCTTTAGTAAACTGCGGCGGCATATCGTTTATATCCTTTACTCTTATAGAAGCTGTACCTGTCCCTTTTAATCCCCCACCATCTGAAGCTACTATTTGAATAGAATAATCTGGTGTTCTTTCTCGATCTAAGCAACAAACAGCTGTCTTTATAACACCTGTTTCTGGTTCTATCTCAAATATTGGAGATCCTGTTTCTTCCTCAATAACATTTTTTTCAATAGAGTACCATAATTTTGCATTATTACTTTCAGCAGGGTCGTCATAGTCAATTGCAGTCATTGTCATAACCACCATTCCAGCCGTACCATTTTCTGTTACATTGCCGAAATAGACCCCTTGAGGGAAAATTGGTGCATTGTCATTGATATCCTTAAGATTTACTTGTACATCCGCGTAGCCTACAAGTCCTTCGCCACCTTCATCTTGCGCGAATACTGTGAATCTCCATTGCGGTCTCCCATTAGGTTGGTCTCGATCTAGTGGCTGCAAATATAATAAGGATTTACCTTCTTAAACAACAAAATATGATAAAAAATAAAGGACTTGACATTTGACAAATTCATGTGAAAATAAAAATATTTACAATTTTTTTTTAACAAAATTACCTTAAGGACAAATATTTCTCCTGTCGTTCGATTAATGTCGAATTTGCTATTTGATGGATTATCAGGATCAATACCTTGCCCAGTGAGAAAATAAACAATATTCTGTTGCCTATCTTTATCGCCATCGGTCGCAGTCACCTGTGTAAGTAGAATACGTAGGTTTTTATATTTAAATTTAAGAAAATCAGAAAGGAAATCTCTTTCAATTTATAATTTTTCATTTTAAATAAGTACTTAGTTTAAAGTACTATATTTAATGTTAGTAAAAGAAAAGTATAAATATAAAAGAGGGTTCAAATAATCTACCTACCAGGTAATCAAATGGGTGAGTAGTAAAAAAAAAAAGAATTATATTTTTCGTTATACCTTATACTTATTCTGAATTGAGGAAATGGAAGTTGGCCCTTGTTTGTTGTTTACTTAATAACATTATGTACTTTGACACGACTTCGTCGGTCATTGTATTCGAAATTATATTTACAAAATCCGATACCTACTTGTATACAAAGATGAAGCCCTCATTACTCTGTATAAATCTTTCTTTAGAATATTATATTCAGTTCTCATAAAACTGTTCAGTCGTTGAAAGTGTGAATTATGATTATAGTGGAAGAGACGTGGCGGAAGTTTTCTCAAGTTATGAACCCGCCAACATTCACAGATTGTTTGCAGAGGGGCACGGCTCGGTAGCGACAGCGGGTGTTCTGGCGGGGGCTTGAAAAACTTCGTTCTTTTTAAACATTCCCAGAATGTTTTAAGATGATATTTAAAGAGTTAGAAACAAGTTAGGATAATGTAAAAATAATGTAAATGTTTTTTTATTTCTTTGCAATTTGTTAGCGCCATACCGTCTGCCTTCAATGGTTAAAATTGTAATTCAGATTAGTAAGGTAGAAGAATGATTATTTTAATAAAAAAACGTATTTAAATATATTTTTTGCAATGGATTTAAGTAATCTTAATGGCGTTTTAAAACTTCCGTCAGTTAAATAGTAGGTACCTAACTCTCCAAAATTGAATAGCGGACAGTAATTTTGATTATGTCATTTGTATTGAGTACAAGAAAATAGAAAGTTCCATTTTCATTTGAAAGCAGTGAAATGAAGAGGGTCGACGTTTGCGTAATTACTTGGATCATTTACGAATCTAGACCAATTATAAAAAAATCCCTGTCGAGGCGACAGGCTAAAGCTTTTAATACCTTTGTGTATGGTTGGGTCGATACTTTTAATAAAGACAAAATATAAAAATCGTTTATTCGTATGAAAACTCTTTATATATTTCATAGGTTTATTTTGATACATTAATATTTATTAAAAACGGAACCTTTTATATATAGATTTTTAAATATCTATTTGTTGAGAGATTTATATAAAATTCATCCAGATATTTTAATTTTATTACCATGAAAATAAATTATGAAATAATCGTGATATTTAACTTAATTTAATTTGTTTGAGTGTTTTCTTAAATATATCTACCACTGTTAATTAATTGGAGTAAACAAACAAAGGCCAATTCTTTAGAGACCTTAAAGTCTATAGAGATACACACAAGAAGGATCCTTCCATAAATCTGTTTGACGAAGTAAGTAAAATTAAAGCTAATTTAATCTACATATTTTATTAAGCATGCAAAATAATTACAAACGAGAAAACGTACAAATAATTTCAAACTATTATTTATTTCAAACCACACCTAAACTATTTTTAAGCGTTAATATCAAATACGTTACTTACCTCATTTATATTAAGCGAGATAGAAGAATGAGATATAGATTGCCTGATGAAGTAACGGAACATGAAGAGGTTTGGATGTTATATAATAATATATCAGCTTAATTTTATTCCAGAGAAACCGTGTAAAGGTATCAGTATGTATAATATTATAATAAAAACAAAATATGAAACATAAAAAAACCTGTATAAGGAAGTGGGGGTAGGGTCCAGTTTCCTCTAGCGCCTGGGTGACGTAAGCGCTGCGGGTGAACCGAGGTGGTAAGTCGTTGATATCTAGTACGCGAACCACCACTCGAGTGGAATTCTCGTTTCTCCCGTCTGACGCCACCAAGGTCAGCTCGTACTGTGCAAAAGCACGCATTAGCTCATGCCCATGCAATAGAACTGGTTCACGAACAGTATTTATAGTAACTATAAATTCGTAAAGCAGCTCTATGTCATAGCTTCTATAAGTTAAAGCAAGAAATATAAATTAAAACAACAATGATTATAATAACAAATAATAATTTTTAAAACAAAGG
Organism: Dircenna loreta; assembly: GCA_963555665.1. NCBI lineage: Eukaryota > Metazoa > Arthropoda > Insecta > Lepidoptera > Nymphalidae > Dircenna > Dircenna loreta. The sequence goes on from OY743094.1 coordinate 5,873,403, forward strand.
TTTCGTATACCGTTGTATGAAAACTAAACTATTCAACTAAACTGTTCAATTGAAAAGAACATAATTTGAAGCGAAGAATTCCCACAGGAATTTCAACTCAAACAAAGCGAATAACGCATATTTTTTAGAATTCGTTATCAATTTTTTTGATTTATTGTAAGCGATATCATGGAGGCAACTGTGCAATGTTCTATTTTTACGGCTGATAAGACACACTGACACTATTTTTTATTCACAATTCCGACATCGCTATGATTTTGACTAAAGTTACAAGTTTACTAATAAAAAAAATGCAATTGCATCCTGAAACATATTATAAGATAATACAGTACATTAATAAAATATTAAAATAGTTGTTTATCTTAACTATTTTAACCATCCATATGGAATTAATTTTATAGATTTATCGACTAATAATCTTTGTTGATTTTAGCGATACAAAAAGAAAATACTCTAAGTCCTAGATATACCAGATTAATACAACCTTCTTGCAGTAAAGAAAAAAAAAACAATGCGACACAACACATCAAAAGAAAAAAAAACAACAATGACACTAGCTAAACGACACTACAGAACGACACAATGACAAAACCATGCCATGCAAACCAAATAAAGTAACAATCTAGGGTCAATCGAAATATTCGCAAGTCACCCCATGCGATTCTTTTTCTACATAAAAGCCTCAAAGCGGCATATAAAGAATCAGATGAGGTCTTATCGTCACGAAGCGGACCTGAAGCACACGCTTGGGAAGATTGCGGTCGTCTTCTTCAGTGATTTGGGTACGATAGGTCGGTCTCTCGAACACGGGGGGGTTGTCGTTCACGTCCTTAACGTGGATCACCACTGTCGTGTAGTTTTCTTTAAGATTGTCCGAAGCAGCCAACTTCAACTCGTACTGTTTGCCCCGACACAATGAAGTGAATTAGTTTTACTAGCTTAAATAACTATACAAATATTATTTTTCCTAATTTTCCGCTGCACTTAGTTTAAATTTAGTTGAACATAGGCATTTATTTAAGATTAAAGTTACTTAAGAAGTGCTTATATAGTAAAATGGTCTCCCAATAACTAAGTTGCATACAATGTAATTTAAAACACACATATTAAGAATCAAGAGTAAACTAGAACGATAAAATCTTTAGCGGCATTCACTTTTAACAATGAAAGGGGTGGCATTTGTGGTTGCGACCCGGGGAAGTTATTGGCGTCATCTGTCCATGTCACTCCGTTATTTCCTCTACCGGAAGGAAAATGGTTTGTTTCAAAAGTCATTTCGAGCAAATTACTAAAGCAAAGTATCGTAATTTCGGAAAATGAGATTTTAATAGATTCTTTTCTATTCTCAGCTTAATAGGTAATTAGAATTTCCAATAGTTATCGGAAACTTTTATAGTTAACAATTTAAAATGGTACACGTTTATATAGTTGTGTTCAATGAACGTTGAGTTCGAAACTTTACCATACTTTTATGAACTTCAGTTTAGCGATAGATCGTAACAGAATTTACAGCTTACCCGAGGCGAATATGGAGCAGGTATTAAATTATTCCTGCCTACAACAGACATACTTGGACATATATACGAGTATTTAACTTAGTAACATTTAGTTCAAACATCAAAACCAAGTGTTTGAAACACTACAACATTTCATATGTTATATTGTCATAGGAGAAAATATTGTCATTGATGTCAAAATCATTTAATATCGAATAAGACAAAATGGATTTTGTATAATAAACTGGTGTACATCCATCCATTTAAGCTTTACGAGGATCTACAATTTAATGGCAATCCGGCCCTCGTCAGTTGCTACGCCGGCTTGCTTAAATGGGTATTAAAGATTAAATTATTTATCACGCGAAAAGTTCGATGGATCTCGAAGGCAACAAAGGCAGTAAAGATAGCTCTATAATACACTTGCAGTAAAATATCCTCTAAATTCCTCATGAAATCCTCTCTGAATGTTGTTCTTTGCTTTCAAACTGCTTACAAAGTTTGTTTATGCTGAAGTTCTTATTCCTTTATCTGGAGGTATGATTTAAATAATAAATCCAATATTCTTAACAGTTCTAGTTTTAATATACTTGAAACGAAATATTATTTGAATTTGTAATTTGAAATAAATATCGATATCGAGAAAATATAATGTGAAATGAACAACCCAAATGTCGATTCTAAGGCTATCAAGGTAGTCAGTTGTAAATGGCTGACATGTATGTAAATTTAATCCATTTTGCTGAAATAATGGTTTTGAACTCCGACCAAAGTTTTATAGTAGAGGCGTTACTATATTACTTGACTCATCGCTTAGTTTGCATATTTACTATATTTCCATCAGAATCGGAAACTGTAGCGAAAAGACATATCAAAATGTGATGATTGATTTCATACTTATTTACTTAATTGAAACCTGCGGTTTAAGCGTACATTTATATCTTTACACATACACATTTATTTGATCACAAAATTATTTACTCTATGTATTCTGAAACTAAATGAAATGTATAATTGTACACAGCAGTTAACAGAATTCTATAGAATTATGGACTTATATCAGAGAAGCATAAATTTATTCATAATAGATCGTTTTTTTGATACTAGCCACGTTATAATCATATAATCCAGCTTCCGTCGCTATATTCAATAGTTCATGCGAAGAGACTTACCCGTTTCCTTGTCTCATAGTCTAGTGCTCCAGCTACGTAGATGGCACCGGTCATGTTCTTCACAGCGAAAGCGCCACCTATGTTCCCGCTCGTGATCTCGTATCGAATACGCGAAGCTGAAATATAAATTATAGATATAATTTTTTTTTATTATAAAACCTAGTTTAATCTCAACACAAAATTATAAAATGTTTTATTCGCAAGTTGGTGGTAACGTTATTTCAAAATTGAGAATTCCGTTATGAAAAATATAAGATAGTCTGAAGAAAATTCGATTTCAGCCGTGATGTATTTCAACAATGAACAAGTATGGAAAAAGCGTATTATTTGATTTATTTAAATATATAATATCATATAGGAAGCTCTAGGCAGTCGTACATTAAGCAATGCCGGTAGCAGAATTTAGTAACTCTTAAACGGATATTGAATAGTCCTTTCAATAAAGCCAAAGCTTCACGCCTCAACTCTTAAATGTGAGGTAACAAATATTGAAGCAATTTTTCTAACCACTTTAAGTGCTCGATGATCGAGTGATGAAAATATTGAAAATTTGCAGTTTTTGTAACAAAATTCCCTGAAGAGATTTTTTGTTATTTAGACTTTGAATCGGAAACTAAATTAATTAATGTATAAATTATATAACACTGTTTATAACTAGAATTGGATTTTTTAAAAAAATATAACATATCGTAATGTGTTAAGATTATTAATCATTTTATTTGTTTTTGTTAATAATTGTATAATTGTATTTATTTTTGTTAAGAAAAAAAAAAGTTACAAAATTATGCTTGATCATTCTATACTTATTCTATGTGTTCTGACACATTTACGCAAAAGATTAATAACAGGCGGCCTCGAAAATTTTGGGAAGCAACTGTCACATGAAACGGTGCCAAAATGCTCAGTAATTCAGTAAAAATAACAACAAGCGTACAAAATAAAAGTATTATGAAACTTAGTAAGTTATTGAAAGGGCTCCATTATAATGGACCTCTTTTAATAAGGACGCACTTTTGAAAGAAAGGATGTGTTTGAGTTTTTTCGTTCGTCACAAATTTTCGTGTTCTTTTATCAATAATGTCGGAAAATATTTAAACATATTGTAAGTTATATTTTCATCTTTTGTTTATACTATTTTGAAAAAAATATTGTACAGTCAAATATATTTTGCCTATTTTATTATTTTGTTTACTAAATACTTGAAAATCGCAGAAATAGGTTTTGTAGGGAAAAGCATTGCGCCACGAATATTCTGCATTCCATAAATAATATAGGTGAATGTTTGTTTCTCAAAAAAGAAATGTGAATTAAAAAAAAAATCAGTATATATTGCAGAGGCAAAGCGAAACGTTGCTGAAAAATCTTAATGTAAAATATATACGACTTACATCACAAATAGTTTGATAAATATAAATGCATGTAAGCACGTCAATTAAGAGAAAATGATAAAGTATATAAATTCATACATTCGTGAGCGGAATGATAAATTAAAACAAATTTGGAATTAAAATCACATCAAATATGGAAACTAAGTTTCTGGAAATCATTAAAATAATTTGCAGTAATGAGATAGAAGGCTTATTATTTGATTATAGTATATTTTTCAGTATCAACAGAGAGGCATCAGTTGAAATTGTGATTCGTATTTGTCCAATTCAAAATATAAAGCTTGTTATTACTAACGAGAGTCTCATATCGCAGAGCTACACGCTAATGAGTTGCGATAAACTTTATACAATTAAACGTACGCCATCCGTTAAGCCGAGGACGCGGTTGTACGCATCTAAGCGTCGTTGCGCCCTTTGTAATAAACACACATGTTCCTGCTAATTGGCCAATAAAGAAGCACATTGAAATAATTCCTAATACACAAGTTTAATTAAGGTTGATCATTTTTTATGATAAAAAATATTTAACGTGAGTTTATCATCTAGTTTTGATGAATCTTTAATCAATACTGTCACTTGTGGTATTTGAAGATATGTCTTACAGTTATATTTAGTCAACCAAAAATTGATCATTGTGTTAGTTCCTCGATTAACAATATTGATGATCTCGGTTGCCTTATCTATGGCCCAAGCGTCGGCCAACACAGGTCTCGTATTGATTGACTAAGTGCACTCTTATACTCAGACAACTTAATGACCGGGATAATGGCTGACGCCGAGGCGGCCATTGTTATTGAGCCCTACCAATTCAACGCAGACTTTCCAATAAACGTGAATATGTTGACAGCTATCAATAGGCCTATTAATAAACTTATAAAATAAACAAAGCCCAAAAACTCTGTCTGAATTTTTCGGCGTTTCATAAAAGCTTCTTTTACGTAAGAAAATCTCCTCTTTTGTGAAATAAGCTTTAAGTGCTTCAATAAATTTCTAAGGTAATACAATTTACAGCTTTCGAGGGTTGATAAATAAAATGATCTGTTGAAACGAGGTGAATTATTTTTACAAGATGTTTTCTTGATAGAAATCGGTAAATAAGCTATAACGTTAATGTTATAATATTTCGTAAAAAATGTTAGAAACAGGATTACTTCACGGGCGACGACAGGCGAGGAACGAGATGTTTTACGACAAATTGAGAAAAAACTGTCATATTCAACTTGAATTTAACCATTGGCAAGGGTGGGGTATAATGCTATTTATATATTTAATATATAATATATAAATTGTAGACCATTTATTAAATTCGATCATAGACGAAATCTCAAGTTAAATCAAGGTTAACTATTTAAATAACCTAAAAGCAAATTTTATTTCAATGTAAAACTACTCGTGAAGTATTTGAAAATCAAGGATGCACTGAAAATTCAGCAGGTAATAGCGGTTTTTAATTGCCATTTATGAAATCGGATGAATGAGAGTCATAAATCGAATCCTGGATATGTCAAAATATGGGAGTTTTCTTTCAGTGAACGAGGCATTCAATAATACTGCGGTAAATCACAGATTAGACCGTATATAACTTTACATCACGACATCTACCGCAATGCTTAAAAATTTATCAAAGCCATTGGTCATGTTAAAATTAATTCCATATTTGAGTAGTAAAACTAGTTTGAAATTTTATATTTAGTCTTTTGAAAAGCCATTCCAGTAAACATGTTTACGTATCTTTAAAACTTGGACAAAAACACTGTTTTTAATCAAGATATCATAAAAAGCGACCACTGTGATGGAATCCAATTGGATGCGACAAAAATATAACATTCTGATTTTTTTTTTTACTAACGTTGATTTATGGCTTGTATTTTAAAAATTGGAGTTATACTAAACTTTTGGTGTCTTTTATAAGGACTGAAAATGAAAAATAACCGATACCGTCAGAGAATAAAACCGCGACTCTGAAACTGTCTCGTCGTCCCTGTCCGTATTGGTTTATTTTCTATTACATATATTTTTTTAATTTGATCAGGCTTAACATGGCTTTACATCTTTATATACATTCAACAAATAATATTTTCAAGTATTTAGTTTAGTTTAGTTTAAAAAAATAGTTTATTAATTCATGTTCATTTACGTCTCCAAGTCAACTGCAATGCTAATAGAAGTTTATGATACTTAAATACGCTTAATAAGACTTAAGTTTTCTAATAAAATGAATGCACAAATTCTATTACATTTTCATCGGATACATCAATGATATAACAATATATATTTAGTATATAGAAACGCAAATATTTTAATTAAATGTAATCAAAAAACATATAAGAGAGAAAGAGATAATTTATTTAGATTAAGATTTTAAAAAGACCCGAAAAGAATCTCCAATTAGAAAAGGAAATTGCATTTAAACGAGAAAGCAAGTTAAACAAGGAAAGTATTTTGAAATAGTTGTGGAGAGTAAGGCAAGTATTTCACAAAGAAGAACGAATGAATGAATGTAAGCAATCTGCCACCACGCTGTCTCTAGAGGCTCTCATTTGCTTATACGATATCAAGTAGCACTTTCGAAATCACTACATTGAATTTAACTTACGAGAACACAAAAAAACTAAAATTGTCAACATGACGAGGGCAATTTGTAATCAATGTTTCAAATTCCATTAAGAAAATTAAAGAAATTAACAAATAGTAGGTAAATTATTTCAAACTTGCTGTAAAGTCTGATGAGTCGAAGTTTCAAGGCTATCTTTCTCATAATGTAAACTAGAAGATGAATAGTTGGCCTCGAATCTGCAAGAGGCGAGGCACAATCTATCACAATTTATCCCAGTCCAAGAAGACAATAAAAGATTGTTCGAGTTCATTAAGAGTCAGTGCGAGAAATGGGACAAGTTCTTTTCGATTACGCAAGCAAGATTGTTGGCCATACCTATTTCATCCTAATTTCGGAATCGTCACTTAAATACATGCTAACTAAATCTGTATACATATAAGATTTTTAATAACATAAGTCTGTAATAGTATGCAATGTAATAGTTGCATTCAGCGTTAGAAATGTTCGTGGATAATTTCAATTACAAAATATATTTTTAATAACTCTGTTCCCATTAATTTGTCTCGTATACCTGTCGTTTTTAAATAAAATGTATTATTTGCTAATCTCTAGTGTAATTCGCTGGAGTACTGCCTTGAGCTTTATTGTGATAAATGTACCACACTTTTTCGTCTATTACATAAATAAATAATAACTACATGTATTCATCTAAGAAGCGAATAGTGTCACCATATATTTAGGAATGGATATTGAAATTTCATTTTTACAACTGCAATGAAATATACTATATAGTGTAATCTATGAATAAAATTTAGTAGACGTAATTAAACGTATCAGTGTAAAATATTTTTTTTTAATCGGGTTAGGTTACTTTATATAGGTGCTATTTCTTTTATTTCATCATAATACTATTTTATATTATAAGAATATATTTAATAAAATATTTCTATTACAATTTTAATGATTTACAAAGTTTGTATTTCCGTTTAAAAATGAGATATAAAAAATATATATAAGAATTGAAAATAAGAAAGCCACTCAATCATTTTTTGAAAATAAGTAAGGTCGTCATTAGCGTAAAATCTGTAAGGTCGTGGAAAAGAAGAAGTTATTTTAAAATGGAAATTTCAATCGCAAGAAATCTTTACTCAGGCAAAAAACTTTCTTTGTTGGAACGTGATCTCGGACGTGCTCACTTACTAAATGATTATAAAAAATAATCATTAAATGTTAATTTTATAAAACAAATCTAACAAATAATAATTTCAATATCAAAAACATCGACGATATTAAAAATCGATACCAAAATGATAGAGATTTATCTACATATTAGAACGTAAAATAAGTTGACTTTCAATAAAATATAATATGATATAAATATATTGCTTAGTAAATGCATATTTTAGTTTTATTCTTCCAGACTCCAGCGTGGCTTGCCGTTTACTATTATACCTCGAGTATACTAATGGCAATAATTAGATAAGTTTGCCGACCGGCTGCCTTCATGTTATAATTTATTTAATATTTTAAGTAGAATAAACATCGCAACTTATCTAAAATGCTTAAAACTTGTATGATATTTTATATAGTGTTAAAGCAAATGGAAATTTATGGAATAGTTTTCATAGAAGCTGCTTCTTGTTTATTTTGGACAATATATAAAATATTGTGTATTACATGAAAGGAAAAATAAAGAGTAAAGAGATTTTTCAAAATAAAGAAAACAAATCTTTAATTAACATTGAAAATTTATGTTAGCTTTGAAAATTCTCTGCCAGCTATTTCTATTCAAAGTTTAGGTTCGTCGAATCTTGTTAAACCGTAAGTCAGTATTAGTAAACCCTGTGTAAACAAGGGTCAAGTTAGGATCCGATAGCTGAGACATTATAAATTATGCATGAACCGTCTTTTTATATAAAGAGACTGGTTCCACTGTATACACTATACATTTAATTAATATTATGTAGATTAAAATTATAAAAACTTACATAAACAACACAAACGATGGTATATTTTGATAAGAATAAATTGCTTAAAAACAATATTTTGAAACTTTTTTTCTTAATGAAAATAGGAAAGTTCTTCGTTTGACGGCTATGAATATACAATGTCAATTGTTATAAGAAAATCAAACGATCTAATGTACTTTCAACAAGTATTAGTAAATGTAATATTTGCGGAGTTTAGTATGCGTATAATAATGCAAAGGTTTTTCATCTGAATCTCAACAGATTCTGCGGTGGACTTTTAATAGCTCTCTAAATACGACCCGAGGGTCCAGATTTTTGCTAAAATTACTAAGCTTAGCTTAGCGGGTAAAGTGGTCCTAAAATTAGCCAACATTTTCCGGTTGGCACTGGCGTTCCAATTAGCGTCCAGTATTAAATTATATATTATTGTACGTTGAGATAATATTATACTACCATACGATACTTCGTTTATATTACCACATCATTTTGAGTAAGATAAACACATTTATTAAAACTCAATTTATTCGCGGTTTTTACAAAATAAATACAATATTTTGTAATAAAGACCCATTATTCAGTAAATCAAAAGAGATTTAAAACCTATTTAAATTCCAGCGGGAAGTGTGACGGAAGGCTCAAGTGAGTTATACAGCGTGGCTTATATTCCGTAAGTTCAAATATGAGTAGGCAAAGTATGCAGGATTTCAGCTTGTCATAGAAGAACTAATGAGCCGTATTATGACAATCTGCCGACGAGGGACTTTGTAACCTTTTCTTTAAATATGTGCTTACTTTTAACGACTTCTTACCACCGACCTTCTTCTCAGGAGGCGATTGTCGTTAATTTATTGGCTAAGCTGATTTAGGATAGTAGAGACGAGAGAGAGGATAGAAGAGAAGAGAGAGAGGATAGTAGAGACAATTTAAAACGATGACACTGTGGAACGAAAATCAGGTCATTTATGAATTTGATTATCTTTCAAGCTCTATAAAACTCAATGATATTCAGATACAATTCAAATTTTCTATTTATTTTGCCGACAACATAAAGAAAAGACTTATATAACAGAAACAATTTATTAACTATCATATTTTCAAAGCCATTCCAATTCCGCTGAGCGGAAATTAGAGTGGTATTGTATATTTATCATATAAGACTACATTTTACATCCAAGATAGAGGTGATTAAATACATAATATAACAATAATTTATCAAAGTAACCTATAACAAACAAAACGAACGAGAAATAATCCTACTAACGTGTGTGGTACCAGCGTCTTTGTATTTCTGAATAATTCAAGACAATGAAAGTGTTAAGGCGTGTTCACAAACATCGTAATATTCGCTTGATATTTATAATACAATCCGACATACAAAAGCAATCCAGGTAAGTAAATCCAGATAAACATTACCTGTAAGAAAATTGTGCGAACTTACTCTGTGTGCTAGACGCACTTTCTTAAAAACATCGATTGTAGAATTTTTTGAAACCATAAACATACGAAAATCGAATTCGTGATCCGCTTAACGGTTCTTGATGGGGTCGGTTATTTTTTATGTTACGTTATTATTCAATTGGCAAAAAATGAAACCTTGTTCTCCCTACACAATATATACAGTTTAAATTCAACATTTTCATTAGAATAACAAGGAATATTTTATTGAATGAGTGAATACGAGAGATTTGTGTTTTTTCTGATGATCACGTAATTTTTCAAGGTACCAAGCGAGGCATGCAAAGCAATAAATTTATTGCTGGGTTCAGGCGTTTCAAGCCTCTTTGCGTGAAATCTGGTCGCGGTAACAATCAGTCTGCGAATTAGCTATCACGAACACTGAATTCCCATTTCAGTGTCCTATTATTCGAGTACATTAGCGACGTCTATTTGGTCTCATTTATTACTGGCATATTTATGCAAACGATACGTTAACGACCTCGGGGATATTTAATGCGTAATACAAATTTTATTTGATATATGTTCAACAAATAGTTGAGCCAGGATTTCATATTTCATATTTAAACTGTAAGGTATGACTTAAACATGTTCATACAAAGAATGAGAAAATCAAAGCGAAATAAATATTATCTTCACATTTTCTATAAAACAATACCTCGTCGGATATGACACAAGTAATATTGTATTTGATATTTGCCGTCAGATCGCGTTTATTTCATGGTTTGTAATATAAGTATAATATTTCTACATTATAGAATAATTCTTTGCTATTCCAAAGTAAATCTATCGATCACGAAATAGATTTTAAAATATGTTTGTATCTTGCTTTGTAAGAAATCTCAAAAGTTGATAAATAGAATTCAAAAGAGAAGCAAACATCAAAGATTTGAAATTAAAAGTAAAAACATCAGAGAAGACCTCGAAAACAAAGCTAATAAAACAAAAAAGAACAGAAATGAATTTGTAAGGGACAAAGGGATGAACTATATAACAAAGTGACTAAAACCGACTTCCAGAGCCTTGATTGCGCTACTTGGTAACTTTTTATTATAAGTATTTGTCTTACAGCGTTTCATTTAATCGTATAAACAAATCATAATGGCATTATAGTGTATAAAATATCAAAAACAGTACCATTAACCATAATTCCATATTGGAATATGTAATATACGTAACTAATGTAACTCTATTCCTAATAAAAGATATTTTCACATGACACAAAGGCAGAATTATTGCCGTCTTATGCTGACAGCGTTCCACTCGTAAATTGAATGACAATGGTTATTTTTTTTTTCAGCAAAGTACATAGTTACGTGACCAAACATAAAAGTATTGTATCTTTTTATATAAAGTGCATTGCGACTGCATTTTAAACACTGCAAAATAAATGCAGGAAATTTCTTGAAAGGATTTCTGCAGTGACATTTTTCAGAAGCATACCTTGCATTTGTTAAATGATCTTAAATATATAAAAATATAACCCTTAAGTTTATGAGAATAAATTTAATGTTTTATATGAGTTGTTATTATTTTTTATTTTCCTATTAAAGTTTTTAAGAGGTACTCAATTGAACATTAGCGAAAATCAAATTAATAAATCGGTTAATATTCGTATCTTTGCAAAAATAATTCTGAAACATTAAAAGAAAAGGACATAAACAAATAATAGGACTAATGTTCCCTAAAGGAATATATGTATTGGCCAAGTCGAGGTCGAACTTCAAAAAAAATACAATATATAAACACATACGTAATGTAAAAAGATTTTTGAATACCTCGAAATAAAATGCCCCGCAGTCGTTTTTAAACCCTTAATGGAAATTTCAAATGATATGGAATGTATAATATTAGTAAAACCAATTCAAAAGAATATCGCAAATAAGCCAATTAATTTACTCTTGCATAAAATAAACAATTATTCTCGCTTGATAGGAATATCAATTATACCGAATTATTATATTGATAAAAGTGAAATTGTCTGTGCATATATAAGAGGAAAAATATATACATTTTATTATGCAATTTATTCAAATATTACTTGGATAAAAAGTTCCAAATATTGTCATTGTTTTTGTATGTTTTTTATAACGATAAATTTATTGAATTATTATGTAAATTGAATTGGCTTCTATGTATAGTTAAATTTATGAGTTGTAGCTATTATTCAATTATATATTATTTTTTGTAAATTCCTATTCTATATCTTAAATATTATTATTTCGTACTATAATAAATAATAAGAGGAGTCGGCCTTTGTGAATTTGTTGGCAAATGATGAGCTTTTGAACGTCGTGAAAATAACAACGACCAAGTGTAAGAATAACATTTTCGTACTTTTACCCTAAAAGATAAACATCGAGAAGATATTTACATTGTTGGAAACTAATTTAGCAAGTAAATTGGAAATAATTTCCAATTTGCGGTTAACTAAACTTTGTTTCTTTATATTCCGATGAAGAAGGAGACAGAAAACTATGATAAACGCATTGAATAAATTACTGAGTAGAGAAGTGGTAGTTTTGTGGAGTTCGAGCTTAAACTTTAAGATAATATATATATTAAAAAATATATATATTATATAGCAAGTATATACAAACCAAATCAAATCCAAAGAACTAGTTTAAAATAAGGTTTCGCAATAAACTATGTTTTAAATACTATAGAATTAATATATAATTTATTTTTAAATCTAACTTAATCCAATTTTGCGTTAATAAAGCAAAAAGTATTAAATTTCAGACTAACCTAACAGTTCTTTGGATTATTCGATACGTAATGTTTCGGTATAGCTTTGGTAACAGCTGCTTTAAACCGCATCGCTAATTACAATATTAGCTCTTACTCGCGGCTTCTTCTCAAATTGAAAATTGTCGTCCCTTTTTGTATTCACTTAATTCAAATTAATTACTAAGTAATTATGTATCGTGAAATAAAAAAAATAAGTTGTTAATTTAAAGATAACGATAAAAGATATATTTTAGATATTATAGCGACAGTAAATAGGTAATATTTATTAGTTTTATGTGCAGATAAATTCAATCGACATTCTAGATTATTACAAGAAGGAACTGAGTTTTATTTGGACAATTTATAAAAGCTGAAGGTTTTATATTAGATCAATCAGTAGACCTTATACAGTCAAGATAGTTACTGTATTGCAGTATATATATATATTTATTTATTTATTTATTATATATATATATAGTATTAAATACAAATCTACACATTACGAGCTGAATATAAACTAAACAAAAATAAGAATAAACTTTTCATTACTTTATAGAACCCAATCATATTAAATGAAAGTGATTTTATCGAGCTTCAAACCGGTTATCTTATCAATTTACTCAGAATAAAATTTTATTCTTTCTTCAATTCCCTCATTATTTTTCTAAGAAATATCTCCGATTAAAGACCCTTAAAACACTAAGTGTATGTATTGTCGTGAGTCGAATGCTCGTTTTTCTTTCGCATACGTTACGCACAATAAGACCTAATGACCTATTTTGGATGTCTGCCAATGAATTGTACATTATGGACAATGAGCCCAACATTCAAAATGGCAACTTTAAAATGATGCGGCTTCCACGGAACGTACGTAACTTTCAGACATGAACGTATTTTAGTAACGTGGCTTACTCAAATAGTACCATTAAACATTACTACCTACGTACTAACACAATACTGTAGTGTTTATTTGGTTTCTCATTTCGAAGCGTCGTAAATTGCAATATCAATTTCAGAATATCACAGAAAACTTTGAATCTAATATTACATTATTAGTTTTGATTACTATATAGTCAGAATACGACGGAGTTTGGGATAAATTGGTGATATTTGATTGAACGCATAGAACCAAATGTAGAACGTTGATTATAAAATGCATTAATTAGTTGCCACTGTGGCTTTCAGTGCAAATTGGAGCTTTCAGTTCTTAATTATATATTTCAGCAATTATACTGTTATAATTTCATGTACTTTTAGTATAAAAATTTAATACCTAATATTTTTTATATATTTTTTTTTGTTTCTTAATAAGAGTGTAATGATCGCCACGAAAATTTTAATCAAATTTCTTCTTTTCTTTAATAATGTACAACCAATGTACAAGTAAATTTGTAAATAAGTAAAGAAACGTTAACAGAATACCGAAACGCTTCGAAATTTTCCACTAACTTACATTAATGAAAGCTGAGTAGAGGAGCTTAGTGCGTGGTACTGGACATTTAAAAAATATTCAACTCCAACGAGCCATCATAATTTATTATTAAAAAAAATAAACAATATAAAAAAAATTGAAAAGGCGGCAATACTAAAAATATATATTTGATAATTCAAATTGGAAATTATAAGTTAAATATGTATCAATATTTAATGCACTGTGGATACAAGAAGTTTATTAAATTACTATCAATATTATATAAATATAAAGACAAAGACACACTATCACAATATTTTCTATTCAGTGAACTAAAATTTGTACTAATTTTTGTTTTATAATTTCATACAATTAATTACGTCAGGTAATATAATCTCACTCTTTCAATAAGAAAACATAAAACCCCAAAAAGCTTTTCTAAGAATTCATTCGCTATCAAATTACAAGACTAATAGAAAATTCCACGAATGTCAGATGAAGGGTATTATTCGTTGTATTCCATTTTATTAATTAGCTTGACATTAAAAACATTGTAAAGAACTGAAAATAACAACACAAAAAATGTATATTCAGCTTCCTTAGATCGTGAACATTTCCAATTATCCGATGAATTATCCATAAACAAAGAATCCAATGTATTAAAAAATATATAAATCTCAAAGCTTTGTATTTTTCGAGTATATTATATAACAAATAGATAAACAATTTCAATAATGTTATAATAAAGACAGTATTATGGAATGATTTTTAATAAGATACGAAAAAAATGTTTATTAAATTTATACAATTAAATTCATTTTTCAAATACCTATCTGAAAAACACGAAAAACTCAATATCATTGACCCCATCCATTGTTTGCGAACATCGCATTGGAAAGCCAGTCTTTAGACTGTTTAATATTGGCCTTTATGATACTTAGACTCCGATTCGGGAAATAGTCACGTATTTTTATTTCTGGTTCAGTAGAAATATAATATTTAATATTCCTGCCGTCGTCACAGCAGCGGGTCATACTTGATATTAAATCATAATTTAGCTTCAGTGGCGTTTATTGTTACATTTTCTTTTTTCTTGTCGAATATTATTTTCTATTATTAATTATTATAACGCATTCTGTGGTAACTGGTACCATTTACGTACGTTTAAAATAATAATAAAAAATATATGTATTTAAGAATAATGTATGACATCCATTTCATGTGCACTTTTCGAGGTAGCTTTTTTAATTTTTTTTTAAAAGCTACCTCTATTAAAATTTTAAAATAATATTATTATCTCTAACAAATAAATTAACAGTATTTGTCAATATTTGTTTGTTAAAGCTCGCTGTTGCAATCAATATTAAAATATGTAACGTAATAATTACTATATTATAATATAATATTTAATATTGTTATATTTTGTCACAATTGAACTAAAGGCCCGTCATAATAACTATGAAGCTATGAAACCCAAAACGCAGCAGCGTCTAACACACCTACGGGTTTATCACGTCACGTCATCAAATTTCATCTCAACTATACAAGTTTCCTATCTAGTTTACAATTATTAATTAGACTGGACAAATACATATAATTATATATATATATAAATGTAAGTAAGATTATGGAATTAGCTCAGATTCTTATATGTATGTAGATCTCTCATTACTGCCGAGGTATTCCCATAATGGCGGTGATAGGTGGCTAGAGGGATGTGTAAAATACTATAAACGTGAAGATCCCGCTTTAGTTTTGTTCGAGCTATCTCGATGAGTCCTTATTCCTGATATTTGAATAGGTAAGTCAAAATAACATAAGTACAAACATTTCACAATCTATTATTTCATTTAACCCAGGGTTACCGGTAACCCGTAGTTATCGCTTGTAAGAGATAAGCCATCCATTATAATTTGTCTAGTAACTCCGTCACCATTATGTTTTATAATAATTATATGTCTTTATTTCGGTCCAATTTTTACAATGAATCAAATTTATTATTATTTTTAATTATAAGCAATAAAAGCATATTTAAATGTATTAAATATATATTTACGGCCTCTAGTTGCGATTGATGGTTCTGTGGTTATATTCCGATATATTGAAGGTTTATTTCAGTAAAGCAGAGAGCTATTGTTCGGTATTGCCTCTCAAGGGTAATTGGTTAATTCTGCTTGTAAAGTTGGCGTACTTTTACTGAATACGTTTTGTTTGTTTTTTTTTTTTGAATGAAAAATTAAAATCTAAATCTTCCGGTACCAGATTTACTGTTGTAGTTTATTCCATAGTAACTAAGAATCGAAATAAATTCCCTTAAGGCTAGGAAGCCTTAAGGGAATTTATTCTATTCTTATATTCTTCGATAATACAAAAAGTACTAACATTTCAAAATATAACCCCACTTCCTATAGAATTAAAAAACTATTAAACTACTTTTCGCATAAAGTTTTACAATGTTGGATGGCAAGAATAGTTCATCTAATGGTATGTGGTGCCGTCATCTATAGACATGTTCAAGCTACCAGTCAGCTAGCACGTCTACGTGATGCTGTGAAAGAACTATAGTTAGATACGTATTTTTTTAAATGTAAAAAAAATATATTAAAAGGGACTCACTTGAGAATACAGAAACGTATCCTTTTACTGATATTTGAATAGGTAAGTCAAAATAACATAAGTACAACTATATATATATATATATATGACAATAAAAATTTTCTTTGTATAACAAGTCTTTAGGACTGTATTTCTTATTTTTATAACTACATAGTTCATGGTATAGAAAAAAGTTAATATTAAATTAACATCGAGCGTCCTTATTGCAGAGCTCTCCAAGCAGTCTTTATTATATTTTATATTACAATACTAACTCTGGCAATAATATATTATTAACATTTATACTATATTACGATAATATTTGATTGATCAATTCAGCTTTCGATAAACGATAGATTATATTAAAAATACTATCAAATGTTATAAAATATTTCATAGTTTGTCATGTCATAGTTTAAGCATTCACACCAATAAATTATATATGTATAAACTATTTACAGATCGTTTTTTCAGCTATTTATTGAGTTATCGTACTTTTTAAGGAAAATGTATATTTTTTTTAATCAGTGTTGATCAAGTAAGATAGTCATTTTTCTTAACTTAGGTATATGTTTCGATATCTGTAATTCTATTCTACCGAAACGATTTCACATTCTCAGAAGTTATTTTCTTACATTTTCGTATGATATTTTTGTATGACAAAGACAATACATAATTTCATTCACAAAAGTACGAATTTCAAACATAAAAAAGAAGCATCCAACCGCTTTGATACATATCTTACATAAAAGTCTTGAAATAAAGTAAGATAATTGTAAAGAAATGCAAACGTACAAAGATAGCGATTCGTCGGATCAGGATGGAAATTAATACGCGCCTCTGGATCCAGGGCATGAATATTCACGACCGGTTCTCCGGTCCGGAATAATATCTGTGCGGAGTATCCGACGCATGGCGCCGATGGTCCACGCTTCGGGTTGCGACAGCTTATTCCAATACGCGTATTTTTTATTTTTATATAGTTGTAAAATCCCTTTGGCCTATTCCGGAAAATGTATTTTTTATAAATATATCTTTTTGGAGTTATTCCAAATTATAAATATTTTTTAGAAATTTAATACTCAACTATAGATACATTTTAAATAATTGGGTATTTTGAGAATATTTATAAATAAATTGTCAAGTTTGAAATCGTTTAATTTAATATAGGTAACTCATATATTTTCTATATTACACGGTTATTGAACAAGTGTGTGAGAGAGAAATGAGATAATAATATTACGGCAACAAATAGAATTTTGATTGATTGATTGATTGATCGATTAATTATTAGTAGCTTCCGATCTATCATTTATCATCAAAACATTTATACATAAGTATAATTCCAGGTCAATCAACTAACTCCAGCAATGAAAGTAATTAAATTTATTAATTTTTTTCATATTTAAATTATACCAAAGCGAATGTTGTTAATTTGGTACTTAAATGAAAATTCAGCCTATTTGAACAATTCATCTCAGATATTAACGGTTCAAATAACTGTATGTAAAGGAATGAATACGTAATTTTCATTTGTTTAACTGGCCATTGTAGGTAAAATCTGTTGTTATAAGATTAATAATAAATGATAAAAGTAATAATCACATAGTACGTTGAACTTCAGTTTCATAATTAATCATTAATAATTATAATGAATTCAAATAATAATGTACGGAAAATATATTAAGTCTAAATTATTAAACTACTTCGTAAATTCTTAATTATTACTATTTTTTAATCATAATATATACACAATAAAAAAAATATTTAAAAAAAACTGTGCAAAGAATTTGCTAACATATTTTTTAACGTTCATAAAATAATAGAACATCTTTAAAATCTTAATTTATAAATGTTACAAAAGTCAAAAAGAGCACGGATGAGGCCGTGAGTAAAAAGTTAAATATTTTCCAAATTTTCAAAGAAAAATTAAGTTACACTTTGTGGTTTAAATTTTCTTATATATAAAAAAATAACTAAATTGTGGAACGAAGAAGACACTTGCGGGTTGGAGCGTCACGTAATGAAATCCGTATACTCGTATGCCGTGACTTTGCTTGCGAGTATTGACCACACTACGAGTGTATATTGGGTGGCTTGTAATTTAGTACTTATGATTTTTTGTAAAGTCCATACATTTACCCCACCTTTGACGAAAGTTTGGCACAGTGGTTGTAATTCCGTCCATTGTGTGTTTGTGGGTTCCATTGCCACTCTTGAAAAATATATGTTAATAAAACGTGTATTTCTAGGGTCTGGGTCAAAACATGTATTTCTAGGGTCTGGGTCATGTTTATGGTTTATATGTATGTATTTACGAAAAAAATATTTATTTATGTATGTTTATCCGTTGTCTAGCACCCACAGTACAAGCTTTATTCAGTTTAGGGCTTATGGCTTTGTGTGGAAATATCCTAAAAAATAATTAAAATTATGAATCCTATTATATTTATATTTACCCGGCTGTATTCACGTAGAAATTAAATCGGAAAGTGCCCGACTAGTTTCGAACCCGTTCGGGGTCCTTAATCATGAGCTCTGAGCGTGGCGGACTCGTGGCGGACTCGCGGATACAGCCGGGTAAATATAAATATAATAGTCATGATTCACGAAAGTTTAAATATAAAAATTATTAATCCTACCTTAGGAATATAGTGACTATAATTTTGGATGTTTAAATTTACAATCCCGTAAGCCCTTATAAATGTGAAAGCATCATAGAACTGTACTTGTTGTTGCTTGGTTATTCCAATCTTCTTTCAGTTACACTCTGTAGTTAAATGCTAATTTCTTAGCATATATTATTTACCACTGGGACTTAATAGCCCATACTATCAATAAATATAAAAAATTGGTTCGTAATAAAATATCGGAAAGGAAAAAAACCTTGACTTTGAATTTTTGTTTCTATAACTTCAGAAGTAAATGGGTAATCAGAATTGATTAACTATATATAAATATATTTATAAGTGCTCTAAGTCAAGCCTAGTTGGCTTTTAATATTTGGTCAATTTGATAGTAAAAATGTAACATAATTATTTTACATTTGCTAAATATTTTTCATCTTACAGCACAGCAAGCTACTAGGTTTTGGAACTCGATTTTCTGATATAAAAATCATTGTCCCACGAAGGCTTCTATCATAATTATATATTTTTGTCTTGAATTTCTTATAAAACATAATCTAACTTTTGGAAGCTTTTATAAAATTACTGGCAATATTTCAGTAAAACTATAAGTATTCCTTATTCAAAATGAATGCTTATATGTTTTTAAAATCTTTTTAAAATATCTTTATCGCGCAATAATAAATTTAATATATAAATGCTGTAATCAGAATAATTCCCGTAGAGATACCGGAGTTTAAATTATTAATTTTCTCTCCACACTAATATTACTCATACTGGACTATGTACAATAAAATATATATATTTTGATATTTATACTTATGAATCTTTAATAGATAGTTAATAGTAGTTTTCAGAATATATACATTGAGGCTAAACTACTAAAATAAGCGAAATAATTCTAGTTAATTTGGTTTAGAAATATTTTTCGTAACCAAAATAACCCCAAACTCATAGGTATCGTATTAATTGGGCGAAAATTTCGGGCCTCATTTGAAAATATTGTGTTTCAAATTAATTTGTACTGTGAGTAAAGCAACATATTTTTCGTTATAGATTTTTTATGAAATTGATTGAAATGCGAAGCATATCCAGCTTCCTTTAATAAAAAAAACAGAAACAGATAAAACGTCTTGTAAAATAATAAAATAAAAATCTATAAACATTTCTAAATTAATCGCAATATAACGTGTTCCTTTTAATCATTACTAAAGTATTTTATAACCATCGTCCTCTAATTATTATAATTAATAACGCAATATAATAATAACAAAATATTATTTAATTATTTTATTAAATACTAGCACCAATTAAAATATTCTATGACGACCAATTCTGTATAAGTTGTTTAATTCGTGTATAAATAACATTAGTTAAATTGTCACAAATATAATATGATAACATAATGGAATTATTTGAATAATACAATCAGATCCACTGGTCAAATATTATCCTAGAAACATGTCAGTTAATTAATTGTCACAGCAAAATACGTAATATACCAAAGTTAACACGTAGACTGTGTCACTGAAATCACTGAATAAAGCTTATTAAATATAATAATTTGGACAATAATTAAATGTTCATTATTAATTAATTTAATTAATTTGATTAATATGAAGTGAGAAGTTATTAGAATATAAGCAACGTGTAACGAACGTAACGAGACTGAGGGTGCTACGGATGAGATGAGGTAAGTTGGACTCTACTTACGACAACACCACTTCCTGCGATCTCTTGAGCCCCGAATCACTACGTGTCCTGGTTTAACTTGTTCTTGGCATTTATGATGCGTCTAACGAGCACTGTCTCTCATATGATAGGGTATTAATATAATTAGAATGTTTTATATGAGTGCCGTTTAACGTATATAAATTGAGATCTCATGATACTTTTACTTAAAGTACCGACCCGATAAAATTGTTTTGATATTTCAGTAAAGTTTCGTGTATTGAAATTTGTTTTACTACAGATGAAGTTCTAGTAAAATCTCGTATAGAGATAACATTCCTTTAATTAAAGCTCTTTTTATAAGCCGTGAACCAGCTCCCTCCTCCAATATTCATTACTCCTCAGGCTACACATGCCAATGTTCAGTTTAATTACTTTTTGCGATCCTTCGATTCACTCGCATTACAACACTGCTACCACAATCTAACATTTTTTATAAGAATTTATATATTGAAATACCCTTTGTACAGTTTTGTTATATTTAAATAAGTATATTAAATATAAACCAATTATAATTAAATGAATAGTCAACTTTAAGAAATATTATCCAATCGACAAAACCTTAAAAAATTATATCGGCTAATGTTCGCTGGTTTTTTTGGCAGCCAGCTCACAATTTGTCACAGCCAGAGATGTTTATTCAAACGAGGAGATTTTATTGCAGCGACATAAATCTTCAAGGAGAGACGCGGTGGAAGTGACGTAGACGGTAATTGCAGGACAATGTTGCTTTTTTGATGTTTTTTTTACATTGAAATGATTAATTATTGTACTTACTATCAACTTATATTTTTTAAGAAAAATATTTTGAGAAGCTTGACTGTATTTGTCTTTGTTAAACTTTTATTTGATGAATAGCTATTTACTCGAGAATTGTTTGAGAGCTTCTAACACTGCGGATACATGCGTATAAATATAAATAAATGAAGACGGATCGAAACAACGTTACTTTGGACTTAACTTTGTACAAGCTTTGGAAGCTAATCAACTTCCGCTATAAGTTACGTCGAGATAAGAGGCTTACAAACAAATATTTGTACAAAATTACTATACTTTTGAAGCGACTATAGGATTTTGTTTGTAATATTTTCTATAAATTACCTCTTTGAATATAAATAAAGAACAGAAATATATTAAATTTGATTATACAATAGCAATTCTTTATAAATATCTACCCGGCAGTATTCACGTGAATAAATGCTAGTAAATATATATATAACAGTTTGGGTTCACGAAAGTTTAAATATCAAAATATATATATTTAAAGACTTTTATAGACTACCTACAATAACATTCAAAATTCGATTTCAGTATAACATTATAAAATAGAAAGCACATGACTTTGAATAATAAATGATATTATTCTCGAATTTATAATTACCATTTAGAGCTGTCCCAGCGGTTATAACATTTCGAAGTTGCAACGTTGAGATAGTTTTAAAACAATAACAATTAAATTCCGACACATAACCATATTTAGTTGAGGCCGGCGTAAGCGGACTACTAATCCAACTGACCGCCGTAATCCACTCGGGTCCGGCGACCGCGGAACATGTCATTAACATGTCAGACATTATTTTAAACTAATATAACAAGTATAATAAGCTGTGATAAAATATTCAAATGTTGGAGGGAAAATATTGAGGGACTAATTACGAAGAGCCACAGTGGCGTCGAGTCGCAGCCAAGAGAACAGTTCTTATAGGGACTCGACACCATTCCGCCTTTGTTGGATGCTTTCAACCTTGTAAGAAACTTTCCTTGAGGATCTGAATATGTTGTGGGATAAACAAACGAATAATTATTTTTGTTTCTGATTTCTATGAAGATATTCTTCAAGGTATGTTTAATCAGGTATATATTATATTTAGTGTTAAAAGTATTTTTTTACTTAATAACGAATTTTCATATTTTTACGATCACCAATGTCAATCTGACGATTTGGCTTTAGAATCTCGAATCAATAAACATTTGCGATGATTTCATTAGGAACAGGTGGCATCACTGGGACGTAGATATTAAAGGAGCCAAAGTACCTCCTCTGAAACCGAACAGGGTGTAAGCTGTCTCTAATATTCTTGTTGTCTCATGTTTGATTGCCTTAGGGATTATCCAGATTTAACATTAATGCGACGAATCTTCAATGAGAGTATCTGCCTTTACTGAACACCACAATCCTTTAACATCTCAGAGTGATTAATAAAATCATTAAATAATGTTCCAGCAATTGACAATATTGATGTTATAATTACGTTCACGATTAACTTATATTAAACAATGTTAAATTAAAAGACCTCGTAGAGGCTTTATTTGCATGCAATATGTAAGTTTTACAATGTGCAAGGATAATTAAAATTTTAATAATTATTACAGACATTCAGTTTCGTTTAAAAGCTGTTTAATTAAATATAGTCGATTGAAATGTTTATCAGGACAGCGTTATTATCTTAACTGTTGTATATTTTAATGTAATTGGATTCTTTATGTGGTTATTATTTAAATTGAACTCATTTTTCATTAGTCTTCAATATTTGTATGTATATTTATCCTGAATATATGATGTAAAAAGATATAAGCGATTAAAAAGATTTGTGATGCAAATTTTAGAAAGCACTTTTAAATAAAGATTTTTCATCATCTATTTGCAAAGCAAGCTGAAACCGCAAGGCACTCTCTGCGAGCTCGTACTAGTTAACTTTGAATACGACCGACAAACTGCCACAGCCTTCTCGATAAGCGGAACATTTGGCAAGTGAGCAAAACTGCGAAAGTGTAATGTGAATAATTTAGAACTTTATATGTAATTGACGTTAATAAAGCTTGCCTCACCAAAACTAGTCTGGAAATATTTCCCACTTCCTTCATATATATTATATCATAAATAAACTTTTTTTTCACATATAGACCCTTTACTCCAAATTCATTGCCCAAGTTACGTGTTATGTGAGCAATTTTTGGGGTAGAACGACACCAAAAACAGACATTATGAGTTTTTTTCATATAAGTTATATCAACGCCTCATAAAGCTAAAGTATCAAATATATTTAACTTTTGCACTTAAGCTATGTATCTCTTAATTGTTTTAATAATATGGCAGAACGCGTCTGTAAGTTCTTTAACGGAAAAAGTATACTGTTCAAAATGAAAAATATTTCAAATTTTCGAGAGCGACAGAAACAATTTGAACTTTGAACAATAAATACTCCCAAGAAAGCGAAATAAGACTTTAAAAATATATTCATTGTAGTTTTACTTTTTTTCAAGAGTTCTCACTGACCGTATTCAAAGAATTATTATTATACGAATTAAGATTTTTGGTGAATAATACAAAATGTATGGAGTGTTTTTATAGAAATGGTACGAGCTGAATAAACTTATAAAATAATTTAATGAACTTAAAATAATACAATATATAAATAAATTAAAATAATAGCTGTGTTATATTATTAAATTATGAATAGGAATCCCATATATCATCACTGTATTTCAGAATACTCAAACAAAGGTACTCTTAGTATAAACTTTGCCAAACAGTAGCACATGTTGAAATTAAGTTGTTAGTTTATTTTCTTGGAACTGTAACATCATTTATTAACAGCCAACGGATTCCTCTCCTTACTTAGTTGAAATAATGCAATCAGTCTCCTTATTAGACTTGTTAGTAAAAAGACAATTACGTTACTTTCAAAGTTATAACAGACTGCGGTGCGGACGTTGTTACATTGTCTGTAATTAAATGTAGGGTATTAGACAGACTTATATGTTTATTTATTTTTTGTTATGTTTTATTTTCCAGTATCCAAAAATGCAATTTTTAATTACATTTGTGTGAACAGTTTTATTTTTTTTTGTCATTATTTTTTTTCGTCTGTACCATACAAAGTTTAATGTATCGGTCTCAATGTAACTACTTGAAGAACGCAGTTCAAGGATGAATTTAGTTTTCATTTTATCGCCATCAAATAAATCAGAATATATGGTTATATTTGAAAATGTCTATAGAATCTGTACAGATTTAGGTACGACTCTTTATTTTGACATTGGCATAGAGGAGCAGACGTAATCGCTGAAAACAGCTACTAGCTGTTTTCAGCGATTAAGAATTTTATTTAGATTTCGTAACATAAACTGGTATTAGAACTCTTAAATGACTGAAAATAAATTGTTTTTATTTCATGACTGTTTTGTAGATTTTACTATAAGACTGTTTATGAAATTACTGAAATATGATTCAACACACTTATATATTGTATTGAACATTTCTTGATATTAAGAAAAAAGCACAGTAGTCTTATATTAAACTATTAGTAAACCGTACTTAATGGGTGAACGAATACGAGAATAATTTGCTACGAACGCTCGGCCAACACCATCGATAAATCAGTAGAAAAAGTAAGTGACACGAAGCGAAATGATTGGGCCGGAACGTTATACTCACTTAGTGATATATGAATGAAATAAAATGTACTGGCTGTTTGTGCTTGAGTTTAACGTAAAGTGCTACCCAAAAATAATAATAAATATATATCTTAGAACTCTTATCACATTGAAAAAAATACTGAATAAAATTTTATTATAAAATTGTAAAACTGCTACAATAGAAATATGGACATCTCTCATAAAGAAATCATATATTTTCATACATCCTGTATATTTTTTCAAAGGAGTTTTTACTTTTTAATATCTCAGTGATTCAGGTTCGAGGTCAAAGGGCGGGTGCCTCGTGTTCTTGGATAATAAATGGGTAAGAAAATCACTTAATTTTTTAAGAAAATGAATTATGATTGAAGATTATTAAGAAAAAATCAGAATAAAGTTGCATTTTAATATTTTTTCATGTTGTTTTATTAAAAATTATCAATAATGATAAAAGTCGAATAAAACACATAGAAATGAGCTAATTTATTTTATCATTTACACCGTGATTGTAATCAAAACAATAAAGTGTAATAGGGTTGCCAATAACCTTCAAACTTAAATGATAACGATTTTACTATTAAATAAGATTGGTCAAAAACTTAACAAAGGGACCGGCACGAGCGTAAAATATTTGACATTTATGGGACAAGGGATTTACGAGGGTGGACTTTATGTAAAGTGACGAAGCTGGGGACAGATGAAGGAAGTACTTCACTGGACTTTATCTTTGTGATATTGACAAGTCTCTAAAACTTCTGTCGCGATTTGAATAGCTAGATTCGTTTACCTCCTGCAATAATTGTCTTAAATAGATTTGAAACTTCAAAATGGCGTAACTTCTCAATTAAAACTATGAGTAACATTGCAGAGCACGGATCAATATCAGTTTAAACATTATCTAATGAACTATTTGCCATAAATAGCTCTTATTTTTACTTGAATATTTTTACAAAAAATATTCATAAATAACAAATATTTAATATTTTTCTTCCAGGAATACGAATCGATGGAAACGAGCTTGGCAATGTTTTGTGTTGTTATTTTTAATTTATTTGATGTTGTGAAGTGAGTGGCAGTTTCTGGAGTGAGAATGAAGCGTTGATGATGAACATTGTACGTCGTAGGGAATTACCGAGACAATCACTCACAATGGTTCAGCAGACATCTCCTGCTGCAATTAATGAAGAACTCTTCACATGAGTGATCTCAATTCAGAGCCAGTGGTGCTGATTCGGTTCTCGTTACGTTATTCACTCAGGATAATCAGTAGAAGGTTAATTGAAAATTGTCGTTTTCTTATTCAATTGAATATTACAGGATCAATTATTATTATACCAAAAAAACATTTGTAATAAAGTATAAACTTTTTAGATTCCTTTTAGATTAATATTATTATATTTCTTAGAACTTTAAGTTATTCCATCTTTAGGTAGTATCTTAAAAAAAATCTTATTTATGGCCCGCTACAATCCAATAGTCCTGAGCTCTTTATCACTCTGGGATAAGAAGTTACAAAGAAACTTATCTAACAGTTTTATTTAACAAATCTTGACCATACAAACATTATTCTTCTTCTACAAGTGATTTCTAATATTAATGTAAGACTAAAGGTCTAACATGAATATTAGAAATCATATATCTGGAATCAATAAATACAATATCAGGAAGTACGTGTTCCATCCGAATAGAAAGAATCTGTTATTTTAAAATTATCATACATACTCTAAAAGATAATAATTTTTTTTTATCTGAAAAATACGACATCCTTTTAATATTAATTCATTAGTTTATTTTCGTGACGATAAATCACTCAGCTGTAAAACATTCGGCTTGCGCTTTGATAAGACACCGTGACAATAATTAATGACTTTAAATTCTATTAGGATATGTAAAGATTTCCAACACTTTGAAATAATTAATTGCCTTGATGTAAGATACCACGACTGGATTTTTAATTAAAATCTTCGCAGTCTAAAGACGTTTACATTGTGTTTGAAATTATATATAAAGTAATTTTAACATACAAAGGTTGTATTATTTCGAAAGAATTCTAAATCATTATCGTATATATTCCCCCTTTATTAAACCTGTATTTTAATTAAAATTTCTTTAAATATGTGTTCAAATGAACTATTATCTTAGAATATTTTGGCTGTCGGTGATGTTTCATTGTTAAATCTAGCTCGTTCTTTCTATAATGTTTATTTTGATACAACTTCCTAACAATTAAAACATTTATCTTATTACACAAAAGCTTGTAACTTGAACAGTAAGTTTATTATTTTCTCTTCATGTTTATTTATCCGTGATGTTCCGGATGACTAGTTTTTTATACTGAGACATCGTAAACTTCAGGGTTCCTATTGTCTTGGTTTGGTAATACATTGAGTCTGGTAAATTCTTCATTTATATAAACAATACCATTCTTTAGATAAAGAGGCGTATCTCCTTCAAAACGTTGATTGCCACTTTCATGTATTTTTGTTTGGAGAGAAAATTTATATAAAGAGATAAACGGTTATTGTAAAGTTACATTTCAAGGCTGAGAGCAAACAATAAAAAGTTATTGTAAATTCTACTTTACTTCTGAAATGATAGTTTTTTATTAAGAAAAAACATATATTAAATATTATTATTTAAACATAGAAATTATAAAGAGGCTTGTAAACTGAATTTATTTGAAGATAATGGCCCTTGTAAAGAAGTTATCGCGATTTTACTCTACTAGAAAATTGTTTCAAATTAAATTACTGAGCCTTGTGTTGAATAAATAACAACAGGTAATATTTAGTGTTGGAGACATAGCACTTTAACGCAGACCTTTGTTAAATGTAGTGTTACAGGGTTACAATTAAAGACAGAAGTAATTATTCAAAGATATCTGGTTATACAAGACCTCTATAAATATAAAGCACAGGGTTTATAACCTATTATGGTAACTAAAGAAATTCAGCTAATTTATTAATTCTTATAACGATGTTTATTTTTTATGCTATGAAATATTTTTTCTTAATAAAACAAGTATGTATATATAATAAAATCAATTACCGTTACACAATACTGTTAGTTTAATAATGTACATTGTTTGAAACATGAAACTATTCTACCGAAGCTTGACCTATTAACTACGAATAGCGACTTCTCCTTGAGAGGGGGCATACATTGACGTACGAACTCTGCAAGAGTGCGGTTAAGCCACGCGAGCGAGTTTACCATCTTTAACATCAAGCTGTAAAGAATTTAACAAGTAGACTCAATGAACGTCGCTCAGACTGTACTTCAGTTGCTTATCTTAATAGATGAAAATGATGCCACTGAAAAATATACTTCGCATTCATTTTGGTGAAGATTTGTTTTTCTCGCTCTTATAAATGAATTCTTCTTCTTCGTCAAGATAGTTAGTGATTTATAGTGATAATAAATTACTTATAACTTCGTTATTTATTATAGTTGTATTTGAAAAGGTTACCAACATTAATGAGCTTTTTAGTAACATAAGCAAGGATTTATTTTACTGATTTACAGCGAGGCTCACAGAATGTATGTGTTACACAAACTATATGTCTGTCCCCGTTTATCTTTGAAATAATTTATTATATCTTTTAATCTTAAATTATATAATGTGTTTCTTATTTAACGTGTAGTCGTTTAAAGATATAACTTAAAGGAAGTTTATACCGAATTTAATATTTCTTCTCAGTGAGATCTGAGCAAACACCAATTTATAAGGTTTCTTTGAACAAATTTAAATGGATTCCCTTAAGAGTAGAGTTCGTGTCAGCGTAGTTAGGCTTTAATGTATTATGATTATATAAAATATAACTTTAAAAACAAAATGTGTGTAATAAAGAGTACTTTTTTATATAAAAATATTTCATTAAAACATAAAAAAATACCAAATCTTTGTTCTTTATTTATATATCAAAAAATAAAACGAGTTAATAGCTTATTTTTGTATTTGTGAAAACTTTGCAATGGAGAGAATTCTTTTGAGTTTCAAAGTGCTTACCAAATAATATTCGTAGATTGTAGGGGAGGCGGAAATTATAACAAGAAAACGGAGATAGTATCAAACAAGAGCTCTTCAGTGTTCTTTGGAAAATGTTTGTAACTTTTGAGCGGAGTTATCAAATTAAGTCAGTTAAAAGAAGTATAGAATTTATGCGATTTCCGTAAAAATACAATGGAATTGAATACTGATATATTTGAATTAAACAATTCTTACTTCTCTACTTTCGTTTTAAATTAAAGTAGTCAAATGTAAATAAATAAAATGTAAAGATAATCACAGCCTATAAGATACATTGTTCTTTGAGAAACCTTTTGTGACATTAAATATATTAAATCTGTACATATGTACAAAATTACATTCCAAGAGAGAGTACACATTTAAAAGGCGTTGGAACATTTCATGTCATACATATTTTATTAGCAAATGTAATAATAGTAGAGCGTAATGTATGAGTAATTAACGAAAACGTAATATTTTGTACGAGTAAATGACGTCTTTGTTTATTATGATGTATTTTCTTAGAAAAGAATAGGTATATTATTATATTTTATTTTTTAATTCCAGATTGAATTAAATTACATCTCGATTTAACATCTATGAAGACAAACTACATTCTATAGCTTCATACAGTACGTATAAATTTAAGAAAAGGTTATTCTAGGAATTTTATAAACAATACAAGACGCGAATTTTAAGATATTTTTTCAACATGAATTATTGAAATACAATAATGAAATATTATATGTATTATGTTAATACGACATTATTGAAATGCTATGAAAAATGGAATTAATGATGAGTTGTTCAATCCAATATGGTTTCTCCGTACAAAGGAGAGTCATTATTCGTATGACAATATTTATAGCTAAAAAAAACACGTAATTCATTTCTCAAAAACGGATGACCGAATACCTAATAATTTGGATAGATTTACGATGCAAAGGGATATATTTTTATTATACTTCCAATTTCCTCGATAGATCTCTGGAGACATTCAAATATTTCTATCAGAAGATGGATCTAGTTTTTGGGCGAGTACCTTTTTTTCGTTTGATTTAGTATTCTTCAATAGGAATACTATTTAAAATTGTAATAAACTAGCAGTCCCCAAGGGAACCTATGTAGTAATTATACCACAACTTTTCTACATTTAAGGAAAAATCTTTTCCGTAAAATAATATTCTTACTAACAAATCAATAACAAGTTAGACCTAAGACAAATATTCGAAACATTTAGCTGGCACATCACACTTGCCGAATGGTAATATAAATATCGTATCATAGTAACTGAGAGAACTCATCGATCAAATACGAACACAAGTTCTTTACAGCATGCATATATTTCGAGCTTATGTGAAAGTTTGATGCAAGCGGCTCCTCCACAGTCACAATATAAACCAGTAACGACTAAATACGAACATTATTTTAAAAGAGGATTTCAAATAACATTACACAAGTGCCATCACAGGCACGTTCTATACAAGTTACGTTCATCGTGTGCGATGTATCAAACCAGTTTAAAATGCTTACAATATTTCTATACATACATGATACGAGAGCCACTTTTGCAAATTTATAGAAAGAAATAAAGTGGGTGAATCTGTCTTTGATATCGGATGAACTGTTCGAAATGATCTTACACAGTCTGAATTCTAGGTTACAGAAATGCAATAAAATGGGTAATAACTTAAATATCTTTAAAATAGTTGAGTACGTTTTCAAAACGTGGACAGTAAAGGCAAACAAAATGGCGTATTGCTCATAACGAACACAAAATATAACTTTAATTACGATTAAGGAACTTTTAATGTTGTGATTTCTATTATATTTATTTGATACAATGGTAAATATATTTATAATTACAAGATTCATAATTTATATGGCGGTCGGTAATTTGATTTATATTATAGAAATGAAATTCCTTTATAACTTCTCGATAGCGAGATATATTATTTATATGGGTATAGAAATTTAATCAATTTCAAGACGGCCAGAAAAGAAACGAATAAAACATTCCACTCCACACAAAAGGTGCTTTATTGTATCGCAAAGGCCCCAGAAAGAGATTCTCAATAAGTATATACTAATGGTATTTGAACGGCGCCATTATTGTACTCGTTATTTTATAAAACCATTAAAGAGGTTTATTATAATAATATAAAAGTTTTTAATATTTCACTACTCCATTTTATATTAATTTAATAATATTTTTATACGGCTGTAAATATTGGAGAATATAAAATGCAATTTGATAAATAATAAAATACTTTGAAAGTTATTCATTACCTCCGTGTACGTTGGTGCCAACTAAAATTTTTTATACATTAGTTATTTACATATTTTAATATAATATATGATATAGATAAAGCTTTCATATATGTTAGTTTATTTAAAAGATGCCTTCATACCGTTTAGTTACATAGTTCGTTTAAAGTAGAAAAATATTGCATCCTTTATATAAAAGTTAATTTACTGAAGTGGTCGTTCTAACATAAAGTGTTATATTAACTTTCTTTAACAGTTTAACTACTGTAATACTCGAGTAACATTGTTTACAATTTGTAATAAGATGAAAAATGTATCTATAAAAAGTTCCCGAATTCGCAGTTTGTAATAATATAAAGTTTTTGAATTAATTAATTTGTAACGTTACTGACGTTACATTTTAAATGTAAAATTAATAATTTTTAATGTTTAATAGGTATAAATTGCTTACAAAAGCGGTCAGCGAAATATTTTGCTATAAACAATATTTTTTAAATGAAATTTAATTTTCGAATCATTTTTCTTTGAATCATTTTTCAGTGAGATATTTTGAAGAAAATTTATGTAGAAAGATATTTATATTATTCGAAATTATTATTATTCGAATAGAACAATTAAACATATAACTAATATTACGTCCCCATAAGGCGATGTAAATTACTATAAAAAAAAAATATATGATGATTACAAGCTAAAATCCTAATACCATTTATTTTGAGTATAACATTTATAAAGGTATAGTAGGTGCCAGCTTATTACGTCATGTGTACCGTTCACACAAAAATGTTGACGGAAATGTTATACAAACGAGAAGAGCTAGAACATAGTGGATACGTCAAAGACATCGTGTCGCAAAGAGAAGTGTTTTGGCGATTTAAGAGAACCGTTAATTTTAATGGATTAATTTTATGACGCTATTCAGTAATTCACTTCTTAAGATTGAATCTCACTTTTGCAAAGTTTAATGCGAGTCGATTAACTGGAATGGAGAAAGTTGCCATAAAATCTGTTAGCTAAGTTACATCTAAGGTGAAAATGGAACCCTTATAAAAGATTCTGTGCTCGGTTAAGTTTAAGTATTGCGAGAGACTTTAATAAATATATACATACTAAGTACATGTATGCCACCATCAAATGAATACTATATTTAAACATTTCAAAATGTTATTTCTAGCTTTGTCTTGTTCTATAATTTGGGTCTATGGGTCTGTAGTCTTTAATTTATTTTTCCATATAACCTATTTATTATAGAAAGATAAAGTAAAAAGGGACACTTGAATAAAATAAAAATTTATAATAGATAATTTGTCCAATGTGAAATCGGTGCATTTCTAGAATATCGAACTCCTACGAGACCGTTTAGATTTTTCACTAAAACCCATTATGTGCTCACAAAGCTTCCATAAACGTTTCTAATGTCAACATGAGCTTGTATTGAGATGGATTTACATGTTTATATTGGGTTTAGGTACGCAGCCAATTTCGTTTAAGGTCGATAAAGGAAGCTCTCCAGAACGACTGACAGAAGAGTATAGATATCGAAATAGACTGCTTGCATTTAATGACATTACCAGCTACCAGTTACTGGTTCTACTCCACTTTATATATCTTGCATTTATTATCGAGAATAGTGATGTGATAATATTCTATTTTACCGGCTCCATTTATAAATATATTGTACCCATTGAGGAATATAACACGAGATATATTAATGTACTTACATTCGTCGTGATCTTTGGCGGTGACTGTAAGGACGGTATGTTGAATATCTTCATTTTCGTCAACTTCCGCCTCGTATAACTCCTTGTCAAAGTACGGCGGGTTGTCATTCTTGTCCGCAATGCCGATACGAATGAATTTGGTCACTGGAAATGAAACATTATGTAAGAATCTTTCATTATATAAATAATCAAATGCAACAAATTTTGCGAAAAGCAATTCAATCATGATATAATCACATTTTATTAAATAAGATTACAAGAAACTTTTACTGATATTATTATTGCTGGCTCTTCCACGAAGGGTATGTGTGATGTCAGGATGGAAGCGTCTCTGTAATTAGGGCTCAAGGCTACGTAGGACAAATCAAGTAAGTAAGCGAGGGGCAAATCTTTCTTTATCTGTCTAATCTTAGAAATTTGTAACGGCCTCTAGTGGCAGAGCTCTTTAGGGACACAGTGAGTTTGTCGTCAGCGTTGAAGATAGATTCTTGGTGATAAAGCCCCATCTTGATTAAATATTGTGATTTAAATTATGATTTCATTCAGGATATAACTAAGCCTACAATGAAGATTCTAAGAGGATTCAGTTTTAACGGTCACAAAATGAGATAAATATTTGTAAATTTATTCTTATTTTGTGAGCGTAGTGACTTATTTACATAAGACATACTATTCTATACAAATTGCTCTTTCTTTAGAACAGAAGAAATACAGTAGTATTTATGTAGGTTATTCAAGAAGTAATAACTAGGCTATGTCCTACTTTTATCCAAGAATGATAAATTTGAGGCTTTTTGTTGAAATTCTTAAATTTGTAGCTGTTTCCATTAAAAATAAATATTAGCAACAATTCAATTTTAATATTTTTTTTTAATTTAAAATTGGTATCGTTAATTTATATCATAAATAATATCAACGACGGCGTAATATTTAATTGACTTCATTTGATGTTTCAATTGGTATGTGTATTCTTGTTTGTACATTAAATAGGCTTATTAATTTGAGGCCAAACATTTAATTTGTAGC
Organism: Dircenna loreta; assembly: GCA_963555665.1. Taxonomy (NCBI): domain Eukaryota; kingdom Metazoa; phylum Arthropoda; class Insecta; order Lepidoptera; family Nymphalidae; genus Dircenna; species Dircenna loreta. Next base: position 5,907,978 of record OY743094.1, read on the forward strand.
ACTGAAATAACTATTTGGTAAACCTCTATATGAAGCTCTATAATTTAAACCCTAATAATTTCTTGTAATAGGAAACAACGTGAATACAGGCATTAACGAGAAGAGCTCTGAATAGTCTAAATGAAGTTTAATCTGAATCGTTAGACTATCTAAAAGAAGCTTAGAGGGAAGAGCTTCATTTAGCCAGACTTAAGAAAAATATATATAATGAGAACCGTTTGTGCCACTGTCCGGTGGCTTTATTAGCCGAACTAAGTAAGTTAGTGCTGCTGACATCTGGACCACATGTGGCGGTCGTAAACCCACATACGTCTGGAGATGACTCGAGAGATACATCGTGACATAAATATTAATTCTGTATTTATCTTATATTGAAATTGTGTCTATTATTTAAATGTCAATAAAAATGAGTAAAGTAAACATAAGTTACATGTATGTAAATGAAGGGAAAATTAGTTATAGTCCATTAAAAAAATATGGGCCAAGTAAACGAGCCTTGGGATGTGCAAATGAAGAATTTTTGACAAACCACAGGGCGGCGACCGCTAACTCGGTGGACGATTTCATTACACAACGCAAGGCAGTCGTAAAAATTAACTGGATTAACTGTTTTCATTTCATGTGCCTTATAATAAAGCTTTACATGTGACCGCTTACAGATGTTTTAAGACGTAATTAAATGGAATTGGGATAATTATGGAAATTAGGTTTAATATTCTTATAAGCAATTAATATTTTTTCGTTTATAGTAAAACATATTGATAAACCGTTAATGAAATTCTTTGTTCGGCATTGGACGATAAATTGCGAATATCCGACGAACATCACACCTACGCTGTACTTATACGATAATTGGAATGCCTTCACGTGTCTATTAAGTCCCGATAAATCATATTTTTTATTGAGCAAGGAATTCTTATGTTTCATATATCCTAGAACCTAGATTTTCCAAAGATCGCTTTGATATAAGAATTTCCCATAAAATGTATATATATATATATGCTTTACATATATTTCTCTATTATATTCAGTTAATAATGACTCCCTATTGAAAAGAATAATAAAAAGGCATATGAAAACTAATGAGGCATAAATATTCGTCATTGTTCGTCAGCTATACCTAATATTTTACGTTCTCATATTTTTCAATGCACCGCGAATATAAATTACAGGGGAACAAAAATGTTCTAGCTTTCAAATGGTTTCATTTTTTGTGTTTAACAACTAGCCTGAAATAACCTTGGCTAGCAATAAAATAGAAGAGGGCTTTCAATACTCAAGGTAGGAAAAAAACGTTTGCGAGCTGTTTTTGTTTTTCATGAAATGGACGATATTTTTAATTATTATGTACATGTTAATTCTATTTATTAATATCTTACTGTTTAAAAATACCTTCCATACACAGAGAAGACGGTCTGTCACACGTCTTATAACTTTTTATATCGCATCTACCTTCAAACTTTTAAGATCAAATTAAAAACATAAACTAGATCCATCCTGAGCCGTAAAAACAATATATTAAAATGCTATAACCAAAATTATGAATATTTTTTTTACCTGTACAGATCTATAAACGTATCAATCAAGTTCTCTCTAAGCACGACAAAATTTCATTCATACATGTTATTACATACATAAACCGTGTGTATTTCCCAAGAGTATAGGAATCCATACAGTTCAGTAATTTCCAATGGGCTCCAGACCGTTTTAGATGAAATCCCTATGGATAAATGACACTAGCCTCCAGCGGCTGACGTCAGCCAACACACGCAAACTTCGAGCTCACGGCTCGTATTGGTCCGTTGATTAAAAGTTTTGATATTCCTTTATTTAATTATTTTCTCGTTATTTTAGCGCATTCATAATACCAACTTAAATACAAAATAGTCATCACATAGATAATATAGTATAGTATTTTTTTTTCAGTTGCCTAATTTTAAGATTTATAATTATAAAAATATTTTTAAAATATTATAATTTAAATGTATATTTCGGAACCTCGGAACAAAATTGTTGTATTAATATTTAAACAGATAAATATAAAAAATAGTACCTATACAGTTATTTTTGAACATATTTATTCGACAAGAAACTACAAAATATAATATCTGGTAGGAAATATTGTCAGAATATAATATGATAGAAAATGTAAGAGAAACATGAAATACGTCACAATAGAAAACTTCTCAAAATTGCAGCTGACAGTGTGACTTTCAGTAATAACGGCATACGGTTAGCATTGGAGCGAAAGTGAGGTCGCGAAATATAATACAATGTAGCAGACGTGATATTGTATCACAAGTGCTATGTGGCTGAACAATTTTGAACATAGCATTAATTTCAGAGAAGAATACGTCTCAAAATTCATAAAAGAGCTTAAAAAGACTAAATTATTATAAACTTTGATGGTATTTTTTTGTAAAATAAAGCAGTGAAATATATATAATTGTTTTTAAGTATCCATTTCGATTTAAGATCTCAGAGTAATTGTTAAATAACATACTCTGTTAGAATGTATTTCAAATACTCGTGAACTAATGGAGTTTACGTAGAAAGGGCATTCAATTAAGTCCCAAGTCCTGCAGCGGCGGGTTGATAAACAGTTTAGTTAGCGAGGGAAAATTAAATAAACTAAACTGAAAGCAGTTCCAGCTGCAAGCGCACAGCTCTAAGCGAAATTACACACCCCAAAGCTGTATGTATGACTCGATGATACGCACTTGTATGCTTTTATCTCTCAAAATATACCAGCTAATATTTGTAATATTGACTGATTATTGTACATACATACGTAAGAGTATTAAATGTATATATCTCAGATTAGTAGTTTTAGAGTGCTAGTTATAATGAGGTATTTCTAAAGTTATCAGTATTTTTAACATACTATTAAAAAACGTGTAAATATAATTTAAAAAATAATGTAATCCATCTTAGCACAAATAATCTTCAGAATTTAGGACATAAACCTCGATTATTAAAAAATAAATTTATTCTTACGTGAAAATTTAGAAAGATTCCGATGATTTTTTTTTTAAATCAAGATATAAAGGCAGGTTTGCACTTGATATTAATGACACGCAATGAACAACGATGTGTGACTCTAAAAATATACAAACATTACAGCGCTCACAAAAACCTGACTTTTATTTAATATCATACAAAAATATCCAAACTCTGCTGCATCAATGGTAGAAAAATTAAAAAAACAAAAAAAAAACAAACGCTATTTCAGCACTTTACATAGCGTTAAAAAAAACAAGTTTGTGGCAAATATTAAACAAATCCTATTCCAGATTTCGCAGAACGAAAACAAAAAGTTTTAATTTTTTTTTCTTTGCGTTTCTAAAGTAAATGCATGTGTCTGTTTGATATTATATATTTAATATAATTAACATAATAATAAATAATAATTCAATTAATTCAGTTATCCATCACGTAACCAAGATTAATTATTAAAATTATCTGGAATTACTGCACTGCAAATTTATGTTAGCCATTAACTAAAATGGCCATTATATATAATAGAGCTTATTTAAGTCTCTGTTTATTCAAATATACAGTAAAACACATTATCAAGATATAAACACCCCTTAAAGCTCTTGACGTATTCCACTTGATAACGCCTGTCTCAAAGGCATACTCTCTCACCGCCACTAAAAGAAAACTAATTTCACGTGTTTGGATGTAACAACGCAATAATGCTTCTATTTGTCATGAGGGATTTTCATGTACGAATATAATGTAAGTGAGTATACATGTATTTAAGTCAAACGTTCCATACCAACTTCGTAACCTGGTTTTTTGGTCGGAAATTTATGATTTGAGTAAAATATTCCTAAACTCGAAGCACAGTAACTAACAAAAACCACTACTATAAATTGATATTTTGATATCAAATAAGATATATTATACTTTTTGTAAGAACTAAACAAAAAACATAAAAAGCAAAATTTAAATTGTAATATTTTACACCTACCAAGAATAAACTTGGTTGTCGTAAAAGTTTAGAGTTACAATAAGTCAATACAATTTATATCCCGAACTGAAATTATATATTAGATGTATAATTTTACCGGTTATTTTATACATCACTATCGATAAGTTAAATTTCTTATACAAGTGAGTAGTAAACATAATTTGTGAATTTACGTTCCCGTTAGCAAAAACACTAACTGTGAACGAATAAGTACTTCATATAAACTTACTTAAATTGGTTTTAGTTCTCATTGAAATATAACGTGTCTCGCTCTAAAAGGATTCCATATTAATCACTCTTGTAAAAGTCGTTCCCACTACGAGGCAACAATATTTATTTGATTCTATAGAACTGAAATCGTAACTTCGAACTGGCCAATATAAACAGATAACATGACACACATTTCGTGCAGAAGCTTCTAGAATTATACGTTAAAATCAGTTACAACTGTAATTCAAATAAAAGAACCATGAAACGGTTCGATGCAGTTTTTTCTGTTAAAAACCAGATTCAGTTTTACCTCTTATTATTAAGTATACCAATAATCAAACAAATAATGAATTGAATATATAAGCATGTTATAACTTTGTAAGCTCTTTTTAATAAAATTGTTATTTATAATTATCTTAAATTGTAAAGTAGGATCGCATAAACTTTTAGTAATTCTTAGCGTCAGTACAATTACTCTGTTAATCTAATTATGCTTTAGATGGGCTCCATGTTTTGAATTTGGACTGATTTTATAATGAATTATAAACCTTTATTTATAAGCATGTAATGTATGTAATTGAATAAAAACTTTGCATAAGTAAGGTAAAAATCAGATGGTCAATATTTAAATATACTAAAATAGTAAATATATAGTTGTTTCTCTTGAAAAATTAAGAAAATTTTAGTTTTCATTGAAGATTTTTTTTTTTTTAATTTTCATACTAACTTTTTTCCAATAAAATCTTATCTCTTTTATCATAGCTGTCAATTGACGTTATTTATATAATACGAACTGCAAGAATCGTCTAAAACAGAAATGGGTCCAGTATTCTACACAACTAAAATATCAAACAATTTAATAGAATAGAAAGTGATTAATAATATAAAAGGTTAAATTTCAACAACAGTACATTTTAAATGAAAAGTTACTCTTAGGAGAAGCATAACTCCGTGTTTAAAAATTTATTATGCACTTTGTAGAACGCAATCCAAAGTGCCAAATTCAAAGTACTTTGTTTCATGAAAGTAAATATTAATGTTTTTCGAGGATGAGCACAAAGTAGAACTTAAAAAATATTTTAATAATAAATAAAATAATTGTATTTGATATAGTGAAGAGTTTTATAACAGCCCACTTTGCGGTTTAAAAGGAATCTCTAGTATTATAAATCACTAAAATTTAATAGAAACTGTACTGATATTACTTAATGGATAAGAGAGTACCAGGAGTTTTCACAAGATTATTATCTGGAGACTGACGAGATGAAAAATGGAACCGAGATTTACTAAGGCACTTGTAAAATATATCCACGATGTGATCAGAAAGCTATCGACAGCGGAGGTCGTAATCATTTTTTATATTACCTCGAGTTACCAAAAAAGTTTTACAAATTGATTAACAGCCGTTGTGCTGAAACTTTTATCTGTATTATATTGAATCATGGACGTTATTTCCGTCACAGCTGTCATGGTATATTTGAACGATTTTTTTATTATTATAACTCTTTTATTTGTTGAAAAAAAAACAAATATATAAGTATACAAATTTATATATAAATATTTATTATGGAATAAATGGAATAAATGTAATTCTTAGCTATCCAGATATCTCTAGAATTACTTGAATAGATTACATGATAAAATTCCCGTGGACTCAGATTGCGTTATTGTCTCATCTGCGGTGGATGCGTCGCCAATCTGTCTGGTCGCAGGTGCGCTGTTGGCTTCCATTCGAAGGTCTTGCTAAGCTACTGACTATTTATTGGGTCATTACAAGAAAAGCAAGGACGCTATTCATCGCCGTCTTGAATATGAGAGGAACAAGATTATCAGTATTCTAATTATTTTGTTTAATTCCCTATCCCGCGTTCGCATTCACTTTCTACTAAATCTTTTCTCTTAAAAGTTGTTTATAAGAGATTGCTTCAGCAATAAGACCGCCTTTGAACCCCTATTTGTGTAGCTTATTTTTATTTTTTCACTTTTTTGGCCGTTTTCCTGTTTTTGTATGTGCATTAAAGATAATATATCTCTATCTAATAATATATCTATCTTCTGAAAATAACGCCTACTTATAGTTTAATCAATGGTGGACGAGTCGCCTATTTGTCTGTTAGCAGGTGAGGTTCTGGCATATTAAAGAGGTTAGGTATAATATGGTACTGAATATTTATTACTCTATCAAGATAACGATAAATATAAATATATTTCACGCCATATCGCATCGCAATCTTATCAGGAATTAATAGGAATTTTAAAATAACGGTATTATTATTAAAATATCTAAACGGTTTTTTTATCATTTCAGTTAAATAAAATATAAAAAATAGAGGGGCAAAGTTTACTCCCTGTTCGATACGCTTAATACTTATTCTACAAAAAGTTTAAACACCCTCTAACTTCTCTATTCAAAACTTTTTTCATAACGTGAGATAGTAAGTACTCTCTTACACTTTAGAAAACTAGACAAAGTCTTAAAAAGGCAAAATATAGAATCCTTTACTAATATATTAAATAAAGGGTGTAACTATACCGACTGGAAAATTTTGAGACTTCTTCAACAAATAACAATTTGAGAGATAGATAAAAGATTGAACTTTTTAGTTTCCAATGATCTTTTCGAATATGAAATTCTTTCTATTTATGAAGTAAAGCGCTTAAGTGTCCAAATTGTCTTAGAGGAAAAGTTTAAGTAATTTATATATACATAGTAAGGAAACAGGCTTATACTTTCAATTTTCTGATAGATCAAGACTTGAAAATCAAATAACTATCGGACAGCTAACCCCAAATAGTACAAAGAGCTCGTTAGGAATCGAGACACGTGCTTTGGATTTTTGCACCAATGTAGCATATTTTATCCTTTCGAATATATAAAGAGAGAGAGGGAGAGAGCAGAGAGATCGAATTATACGTAAAGTATAATATTTGCATATTAAATTATTATTTTTTTTTCTTTATTTATTAAAGCATTTTATATATTTTTTTTATTTTTCTAGTCGTTTTTGCTAGTCATTAAAAAAAAAGAGTCGACAAAATAAATTATAATTTTGACGTTAGTGGTTTCGACTTTCCATCGACGAAGCAGTCTATAAGTTTCCACCTTTATACAATTAACAGTACGTTATATTAAAAAATATAAATATTGCCTCTCCATGCTTTTTAATCTTATATGAAAAAAAATATATAGTGAATACAAGTCACTAAAAATAAAAAAGTCTAGTCAAGACTTGATTTTATTTTCAATTATTCTTGCAATAATAGGCGCCTAGATAGATAGACTAGGCACAAACATTAACTTTTGTAATTCTAAATTAGTGACATGAGTAAAACCCATGTTAGGAACATGTCCGAAAAGTTATTTTTGGCAAGTCCTTTCGGGTAAATTTTGTTAAATGAAATTCCTTACGAATAATTTCAAACTTTTTGTCTGTATAACGTTTATTGATAGCTCATACGTCGAAATTAATTAAATGACACAAAGAAATAGAAATCTCTTATATTTAATTATAACAAAATGTCAATAATCTGTTAAGTTCTGCAAAGTTTTTAAGAACCGACAAAATATTTAAATAAAACTAAACGCAATTCATAAATCAAGATACGAGCTCTTGAATGTTTCTTTCATTCGATTCAATGTGTTATGGCCTCATGTTATTGGATTATTTTAACATAAATGTAATGTCCAAAGAGATCACAAGCATTTAATACGTATTTGATTCGTTTATATTTTCATAAACATAAAAGCGTTTTAATGAAAGATTTTATGTTTAAATATATATTTAATGGTTGATAGGATTAAGATATTAGATAATTATTCCAATAAGAGCTCGTAGAAATGAAAAACATCCGGATAATATATTAGCATAGGTTTAATGACCTTGGAGCTAATAAGATTAATGATGTTATTTTTTTTTTTATTAAATACGGCCTGTATTCTGTAACATAGAAGACGAAACGTAAGTATTTTAATTGGAATACTTTAATGAATATACGGTATACCTTTGAACAATTTTATCGGAAAATAAAGGGAATGTTGTATTTTAAAGGAATTCAATATAGGTTAATGGGAAGGTTAAAATTGGTTTTAAGAGGAAAACCTAGTCTGGCCATAAATACTGTTACACTTAAAAATAAAAAAAATATTACATTTGAATTTCGAATCCGTCATTTTGTCCGCTGGATTATGATTTATAGTCAAATTTAGAGAGTACAGTACTTGCTTTAAACCCCATGATAATTTGGAGTCCCTAAAACAATCTATACGATTGACAGTGAAGAATTTTCCCATGGAAAGAGTGCGTACTTCTATTGATAGCTGGCCTCAACGTTTAAAGGACTGTATTGTAGCCAATGGAGACGAATTCGAATAAGCTTTATATTTTTTATTGTTTTATATTTATGTACTAAACTAACATACTGTAAAAGTAATAAATGTTATAAGCAGTTATTTTTTTTAATTTTTAAGTGTAACAGTATTTATGGCCAGACTACGTATTTTATCTGCAATGGAAAATATATATTAAAATAAAAGTTTACATGAAGTTTAAAGCATAGCAGATATTATTTCAGCGAAGGTTTAAGGGTGGTGGCGTACACGAAATATATTTATTAATTATTAACCGACTTCTTTGTTTTTGTTACTCTGTATTCAGGATGAAAATAAATGATGTGTAGGATAGAATATATATTTGAATATTTAAAATATTTAATGCAATAATAAATAATAGGGAGGAAAAAATTAAGAATTCTCTTTTTTTTTGAAGTCACTTCAGCAATACTTTTTAGTTTTTTTTTCTTGCACTAAGCGAAAAAACTTGTACCAGGGACGCATTTTAATAGTTTGACCGTAGATTTTAGCTGTGTTTAGTGACCTCTTGAATTTTATTAGCACCCTCTTCACTCTTCTGACGGTAAAAAAGTTCCCTGAACTAACCAAACAGTTACCTTTTATTTATTTTTCAGCATTATTACATACAATTTTATAGATTCATCAATCTGTAGGTTATTTTTACTATCCAATGAAAAGAAATACTTTTCGTAACAAAATATTCCCCTCACAATTCGGTTAGCAAAGAAATGTTCATTCCTATTTATATTTAATAGCGACTGGAGGACAAACTTGAAAGATGCGTGAAAACTCTAAGCACACTTTAAATAAAAAGTAAAAGGTGGAACAGAAATAAATTGTGAAGAATACAAAAGTTTGTTCTTTGACGTTGATTAAGACTTTATTACAAGAAGACTTTGCTGCTAAGATATCAACTAGTAATGTACAAAATAATTATTTTTGCCCATATAATGTCTAATAACATATTTACCTAGATAGGTACTATTAGTTAATACCCAAAATATTTTCAAGGGGTCCACCATATCCGATCTCGAAGAGTTCAGCTGCGCTTCACCGCATGGCGCAAGTGTCACGAGATAAATCGTTCACTCTCATCACTCACAATATTATCACAATATTATTAAGCCAGACACCATAACTTTTTTTTTCATTTCATATATACGTAAACTTTTCTGTGAGGTATATTTATTCAGATGTAGAAGCACGCAACGAGCGACCGTCAAGCGAACAAGAGCCGACTGCCGCTGCCGCGTCGTCGAGCCCGCCCCTATAACCCCGCCTAGCCGCCATCCGTCGTAGCAAACAAGTAACGCTCCCAAGCACAGAACGCGAACTATTAACCAATTAGTATTCCCGATTATTAATAGTCTTATAATATAAAACAATTCATAATCTTCTAAGCTTGAAAAATATATATAAATATAGCCCTAAATGTACTAAGAAGTTGAAGATTACCTGATGGTAACAAATTACGTTTAAGTAAAAGTACGTAGAGACTAAGTAACACGATGACGACTATATAATTAAAACTACAGTGATTAAAAGAAAAATAATAATTAAATAAGTACTATCTGTCTTATGCACAGTAATTTCAAGAAAAATCATTCATTGTGGTAATAAATAAAAAAACTAAGAAGAAAAACGAGAACGATAATTCTTGCCTCTTAGTCTGAAAGCTTATAATGAATATTTTCAAATGTATTAAAGGAATACAAATCAGATATATTAAATATTTATTATCATGTTTCCCAATACCGGCAACAACTAGCCCACAAACATGTCATAGAAACAGAATAGTCTGAAAATGCATTAACTAATAAATAATTATTTGTTAGGTAATATTTATGCAAAACTAAACTAGCACTCTAACAATTTAATATATAACTGCAGTGAATCAAACACACGCCAGTAACATTTATCATGGACTTAAAATTATATTTTTTAACAAATAAATTCTAAGTACCAATAAATATTTATAGAAATTTGTACAAATACAAACATAGGATGCCGATATAAAATCGTTAATAACGGACCGTCGGCAGGTCTGAGCTCAGCTTTGTGTTATGATTTTAACGAATTTTATTTTTCGTATTCAAATAATATGGTCCATTTGGCTCGCTCACGTTTCACTCTGATTTTGATGATTCAGAGATGTCTCACTAATTTAATGTACTTTAAAAGTAATAAGATTATTCAACATTATTATATAATAATATTCCGTTATATTAAATAAAAATATTACTTTTGTTTATTTATAGTTTATATATATTTATTTAGTTGCGTATTAAAATCACACGAATATATTTGTTAATATATTTATAAATGTATATATATATGAATACTACAGCATCGGCCTTTGATTTCGACACAGCCGTTTCCATTTCGTTTAAGGAAAAAAAGGAAAAAATCCCCTTCGAATTATACCTTTATCGAATTTGAGTCGTCCAATTAATTTTATTAAAGTTAAAATTAATGACTCTAGAGTGCTATCAGTGTAATTAATTTGTACCTTTAGATCCGTAGTCCCGTCGATTAAGTAGGAAGCGAAAGGGCGCTTTATTGTAAAGCTGATAAGATTACTATTAATCACGAAATGAGTTCCGGTAACTGTCTCTCAATTAACTTTGATCCATAGTGGATACCTTCCAGAGTCAACAGCTGTCTTACAACTCTTGAGAAGAGGGCTTAAGTGTACTCAACGTGTAGATGTGACAGTAATTAGGTTTTAAATTAGTAAATATAAGTCTTTAGCAAGTAAAGGTAAGAGTTAAAGTTTGCAAGCAAGCCTTTTACAGCAATTAAACCTACCTTACAGTTTAATAGAAGTTTTTGATAAATTTAATCTTGAAGGAATATTTTAAAACACAAAATGTATTTTGGATTAGCTTAAAAAAAAATAACGCTGTCCTAATAACCATAGACGGAAGATCATTTACCATGATACATAAATATGCCTTATTTATATAAATATTTTCTTGGCGTAGTAAATAAGAATAATATATAATAATATATGACGGGTGCTTTGAGAACAGCGCTCCCGCGTGCCGGCCACAATTATGCTCGCCTTTGCATCGCTATATAAAATAACCCTTTTAGTTATATAAGTATACGTTAGTATGGCATTTTCTAATATATTTAACTTAAAGCAGACGAAATTTTATATTTAAATACAAATTTAGTTGATGAGATAAACCATCCAGCGCTCGTCTAAGCACTTGGTATAATCAAAGACCAGATTAAAAAATAATAAGAAATCTGACTATATAAATATTAATTTTACAGATATCCCTTATAAGTTAATAAACATATTATAGCTAATGTTTTTTATTTCTAAAATGATATATTTGTTAAAGAAAAATCAAGTAAGTATTGTTTATGGCGTCGTTACTGTATTGAATAACAAATTCGAAGTCGTAAAACTTTGTTTAGTTCTTTACCAACCCTCCCCAAAATGTCTTTTATATTTCAAAATAATCATTTCACAGCTACAAAGAACTTAAGTAAAAGTTAAAGTTGAATATCGAATATTTCCGAGAGAGTGTAATATGTGTTCGAGTTACGAAGAGGGAAAATTTACGTCAGGGCTACGTCTTTTTATTATTAATAATATAAGTTATATATACAAAATATTTTATAAAAATTATCCTAAATTATTTATTATTTCTCGGACCATTGTAATAATAATATAACACAATTTAGATTATTACAATATTGTGGACAAATGTAAGTATATTTGCGAGAGAAATTTCATGTTTGTTGAGAACCTTTTTCTTTCATTCTTGAACAAATAAATCCAGTGCTATATTGACTCTTGGTGCCATTGTGTGACAATGCGACAAGTTGGTAGTACTTTTCTTATAAAATGGATGTTTGGCGCCTGTCCTTCAACAACGTCGCGTCGCATGATAATAACCAACCGGAACATGGCTATAAGGCATATCGTTGGAGCACTGAATATAAATACCCGTCACTCATAATCCTCAGAGACAGGTCTTCTTAATGATGTACAGCATATTGATGATCGAACCCACCAGTATCGTTTAGACTTGATAATTTACGATCGAAACAATTAGTCTGAAGATTACAAGCGATTAATTATTGATTGCAAGCAAAATAGTAATTTAATCTGCTTTCATTGCTTTTAATATTTTAGTTAATAAATCTCATATATATATATATAGATTTCCATGTGCCAGCTCATCACGATATGTTGGAAATACAAGGCCTTGAGACTTGAAATTTGGCAGGAATATTTATTTGCCGAGTAGATGTCGGCTAGTAATGGATTTTACGAAATTCCACCCTCAAGGGGGAGGGGGTGTTATTAGAAAAAAAAATCCTATTTTAACTATAAGTTACGTTAACTATAGCTCTTATATTTATTAAGACTGAAGATCAGTTTTATAAAATATGAAGCATCTTTATTAAGTAATTTAAAATCACGTCTAGAAAATAGACTATTAGAAAAATCAATAAACAATGTTTATTTTACGAGATGGGGCCATATTTTTTATTCCCAACAAAGGCAATATCGCGGTAAGTGCCAAGTGGTAAAGTTAGCAGGTTTAAGAGAATGGCCAGCCAACTCTTGAATTCCGGTCTCAAGCTTCTATTAGACAAGCTAGAAGTTAAAGATAGGTATACGAACATAGCACAACACAACTCCGACTTAATTAATATGGTAAGACACGGCTACCTTACCTGTTAAAGCTCTAAAATGTTTGCAATTTACTGCCTTAAATATATTATAAATTATGATCACAGGGTTGGAAAAGAATTTTATATATATATATATATATTAAATTTAATAAACATATAACAGTGAATAATAATTAATAATTAGTATACGGAATAGGTATTACTTTCAATGTCTAAATAATAGATATTATAGTTATAACGGAAATGAAAATGTTACATGCAATATGCCCCTGTGACTGAGACTCAGTATTATTATATTACGATAGTTTAAGATGTCGCTTATGAAATATTGATATACAGTTTAGTGAAGCTTAAGATAATTGGTGGCACGTGACATGAATAACAATTAATAACAAGTGCAAGTAGAGGCTAGAGTCAGGTCAGAACTAAACGACCTGAAAACAAAACTCTATCAGAAAAGAAAATGTTGTAATTGAAGTGACAGAATTTCAAAGTTTCGAACTTAGATTTAGCGATATTCCATTAAATTTCAAATCGTAACCTGAAACGGAATGATATCGGGCAGCCGATTTTGAAATCTTTTCTTATTTATGAGATTCCTTAAAGAATTCATGGAATACGTTAACTCCGATTTTTCAGCTCAAAACTTACGGAATACTGAATTCATAGCTGTCTAAATCTGTCAAGTACGGTATACATTAATTCTTTCAAAAACAACTTTTACTTCACGCATAATCTACAATAATTCTTGTCATAAATAATATTTTTATTTCAAGAGTAGTTTTATTTGTATAATGTAATATGGTTAATTTTGACATTTAATAAAGTATTTTTAATTAGCGGTCATTAATAAGGGTAATTGGTAGAAACCAATACCATTTAAAAACCACTCTTGTACTACATTATAAGCTGGGTCGCGGGATGTTACACAACAGACACATGACGGACACAAAAAACACCCACACTCGGAACAACCATCTTTTAATTACCAAAAGTATTATACCGAGCGGACATCAAACTCACAACCTTTTACGTAGCAATTAGGATTATTATCCACTGGACCATGAGGTCGTTACTAATGCCATAATCAAATTAAGTGGTAAAATTATTTAACTTATTTCATATTAATGTTTCATAATATCCCATGTGAAAATTCTTCTTTCAGATTTTCATTCTATATAGGTAGCATTTTCTATAAAATATCAATTCACTTTTAAGATTATATATTAGATATTATGGAATGGAAATTTTGGGATCAAAAAGGTTTAATAATTATATTAACTAATTGAAAAACAGAAATACTGATAGAAATTGAACCTTTGGTACATGCCAACAATTATATGAATTCTTTTTTATTTAGACTTTAAGTTATCAAAAAGTGGTTTGATTGAAATATTCGCCTAAAACATGTACACGTGTATGAGATATAAATAATACGAATATATCATTTTCTATTATAATATAAATATATTATTTATTTTGGTATGAATGAATAACAAATACCGGCATTGATATATATTTTTCCAACAAAAACAAACATATAATTAAATACAAGTAGGAAAATTACTATTATTGCTATTTTGATAAACAACTGTTACTGATATTGTTTTATATTAATAACTGGCAGTTAAATATTAATAACAATGGGTTTTATTTGGTTGACGCTTTAACGAGACCCATTTTCCTTCGCAATACTTTGTTTCCTATTATTTAAGATGGACACCAAAATAATGAAACGGAATTTTATACCCATTATAGAATACATGTGAATGGCCTCGAGCTCATGAGAAGTATACATACATACATTTATTAAAATCGGAATAATATAATGTATGAAAATTAATATAATAATAACATGAGCGTGCATTCCAAGTGGCCGCGATGGAAATTAAGAAATAAACTCGTAGTTTTATAAATAATGATGAATTTAATTCTCTTTACTTATAATGTATTTAATTTGTTAATTAACAAAGGAGGTAAAAGGTTTTATTATTAAAATGACGAGACTTTTTTATTAATAATAAAGAATATAAGCATCTCATTAACACATTTTAACAAGGAAAATAAAGAATTTTGGAATCCCTCACCGGTCATACACCCAGCTTCATCAGCAGCTGAAGCTCTATATAATGTTTATGAATGATTAATGATGGCTCAATGAACTTGTAAGAAAGAACCCGAAAAGGGCAAACATCGACCAAAATATACATAGATTTGTAATCACCCTTTCAAATATACGGGCGAGAAACCTCTTTACTTTGAATTCCAGATGAAATCTTTACGCCTATAGTATATACTAGTTATTTTCCTTTAATTTAGTTACACATTGAAATAACAAATATGTTGTTTAAAATATATATATTTTATGAAAATATATTTGTTATTTTTATATATGTGTTTGGTTTTATTTCAGTCGATAACAATAAAATATCGAAAAATATATTAATTTACTGTACACTTAATAAATTCCTTGGTGTCGTTATTATCAGCTGTTCGTTAAAGAGACAATATTTTAAAGGCCCATTCTCTTATTATATTTTCTCCTTAAAGGTCGAGGGTCAAATTGCGACTTTTCTTATATTAGGGAATTTGAACATTATCATATTACAATCATTAAATGTCAGTCATA
The DNA here is from genome assembly GCA_963555665.1 of Dircenna loreta. Classification (NCBI taxonomy): domain Eukaryota; kingdom Metazoa; phylum Arthropoda; class Insecta; order Lepidoptera; family Nymphalidae; genus Dircenna; species Dircenna loreta. The sequence continues at coordinate 5,923,803 of OY743094.1, forward strand.
TTAGAAATAGAAAAAAATTGTGAATTTAAAAATTCGAATAAGCGATAAAATTTAAATTATAATTTATATTAATAACCATTTTATTTTACAAGATGTATTTCCTTAATTATATAATGCTTGATGTTAAATGCAGTTAAAGTCAATATAAATATAAATTGAAATTAAATTTATTTACGTCCTAAATGTATAGATTACACTTTGAGAAATAATATAAAAGCTTAGTGTTCGTTCACAACTGTCAAAAATTTCAATCATGGCTTACGATGTTGTGAGGACAACAATTTTTAAATAGATATCGAATTGTTTATTCCATTCATCGGTACGGACTAGATTTGTATTTTTCTTCTTTTACGACAGACCCGCATACAAATAAGACATAAAATTATGACCTCAAAAAAAATTGACTAGTGTCAAGATGTCTTCGTAAAAGTAATTTTGATAATTACCATAATAAAGACAATATTTGGACATTTTATCTACGAAATTAAACGATTTTAAAAAAAAAATAATACACTATCTATTAAACCTCTGTATTAACAAAATATTAACAATATTTTTAAATTAATAATATTTGGCTTCTTATAAAAAACCTGAAAAAATCAGGTTTCAATATTCCAGGCTAAATTAATAGGTTGGAAATTTCTGTAGCTGTATATCTTAGTATGAAACAAAACTTGTACGGCTGTCATTTAATATTCGTATACAATAAGGGTAAATATGGAGTAAAACACAATATACTGTTATTTAAGTGCCTCAAGGCAATATAAATCTATCAGAATGTAATTGAAACAGCAACAATGAATGTTGGTTTCATCTTTATTATTTTCTTGCGCTGTTGGGCCAGAGCACTTGAATAAAAGATTCGTATATTATCCAAGGCTTGGACTTGGGACAATGGAATAACGGCAACGGACCTACCGCAACTCGGCGACCGCATTATATGACTTCACACAACGAGCCCTGGAACCGAAATACTCGTCCAATATTCGTTATTACAAGAGATTTTCCTTCCTACTTATTGCCAAAAAATAAGTTTAAAAAGTAATTTGTATTTCTTAGAAAGATCGTTGAATTCTATCTATACCAAGTTTTCCTATTTTTCACCCGTCATTCGCTGACAGTCGTTAGTGTGGATTTAAATTTAAATCAGAAAACAACTTTATCGGACCATGTAGATTTGTCTACGTTCAGTTCAGTACTTAAAGCATTTTCAAAAACATATAATACCATAGAACATTTATATTCTGATTATACGTCAATTTAATTATATTATACATTCAGACGGCCAATTTGGTTCTATAATTGGATTTATATCTTTAAAGGTAGGTTTATATGTATCCAGAACTTGAATGTCCCTTTAGTATTACGCTGACGCGTCTGAAGGAGATAAATTATTGAGACCGTAAATGTTTCCTGCTAGGTATCTTTTCATTAGGAATACCAATCAGCAGAAGAAAAAGAAAATATACAAATGGAATAAAATTAGTTGTACTATATAGCAAAATAAAGTCAAAATCTGCTCTGAGGGTTCTTGTAATTTAATTCGTTATAGTTTTGATTGTTTCATCTTTTAAATTGATCGATTGTTTTCATATTAGTTTTATAAATATATGAATCAGCTTCGGACACCGGTCGTATTTATCATTATATGTAGTGGGGGCATAGAAACCTGGCTTTATTAAATTCAATTCAAATGTAGCTAGCTAGGAGAAGGTATACGCCACGCTATTCGTATCTGGGCCCATTTACAAATTACACAAAACTTTTGAAGAAAACATTGTTATACCTATAATTAAGTAATGTAATATTTTTGCAAATACGTACATTTAAAAACTTTTTTTTTAGTTATAAACTATGTTTAATTTGTAACAAATATGTATTGTGTAAGTAAAATGTATTTATTATCATTTTATTTAAATATAAGTACTACTATATCATCAAGTGCTAAAATGAAGTTCCTAATCCAATAAAATAAATAATGAAAGTTATAAGGTCCTTGAACTGTATAGACAAAATGTCACATCTTTCATTGGACTAGGCAGAAAATTAGATGGTTAAGTATATTCTGGCAAAATTAGAGTAAGGAAATAAAAGAGAGCATAAATATACCCTATGCGTACACTGCTAATGTTGAGACGGTAGGCTTATTGCCATCGCCGCATTAACGACTAAGGCCAGGGAGGCATTATTTGTCAGAGTGGATCGAAAGGCAATCTCACCTAACGCGACTCCTATTTGTCACACATAAAACATGATATATGGAGGACTTCCATCCGTAGATCCCACAGAACTTTCTAAACAAAGCTCGTAGCCGCCGTTTGATATGGGAATATCAAAGTACAGTCAATCCATAAAACCTACATTACTTTGTATTAAAGTTAAATAAATTGACTTTTCTTATTATGTATGCAGGGCAAATATTAAATTTTATAAAAAACATAATACTCATAGTACTTTAGTACTAATATCTCATTATTTATGTAACATATTTTTAATAGTAATAGCACACTTTAATCCAAAAATAATTTATTGGGTATTTTGAACGCGTCTCAAAACATGTCTTATAACAACAAGCCAATGCGAATTAATTTTAGAAATAAAAGCGCAAAAGCGCTTTATGAATATCGTTCCACCAATGCAATAAATAATGACGAGTACATAATATAGTGGATATTGCTGGGTCCTATCATCCTCAAATGGACGATGTACAACTTTGGCGTGTACAGCCTTCCTGCGCCGTCAGAGACACGTAGCTACAAACTGTAGGCTTAGCTTTATAGCTACATGAATATACCAACAGACAATGGATATATTGTCACAGTCACCCTCTTATCTGAAATTATTTGTGTCATCTACATCAAAAACTTTGCTTCATATTTTTAAATGTAATAATAAAGATCAGAATTCATTTTCTATTTAGCCGTAAGGTAAAGTTCCACACGATATTTCGCTTTGTCCGTCTCTCCGACATTTCGGCTGCAAATGCAAATTGGATTGCGTCGTGTTTGTCTCCGAGAACATCTAGAGTTCAAATGAAAACTTACTCTGGACTGCGAACCATGTGGTTGATTTTGCAAAACCGAAGGTTAGTAGTTAATTGTGTCAGCACCGACGTTAGGAAAAACGTATGTATTCAGAAATAAATGTTTAATTAAACAAAAGATTGTTAAACTGTTTAGATTGCTCGTGTATCACCAGTGCTATTATTATTCGAGATATATAAATAGTGTTTATGTTTTTCAATAAGAAAAAAACATAATTCAAAATACAGAGAAATAAAATCTTCATAGCTTTTAAATTAAAAGCATTATTCATACAAAGTCTTTTAATATACGATATTTCATATTAAATGTTAGGCCACACATCATACACCACACTCATTCGGTAAGACCAGACAGCAATGTTCTTGGTACATCTAGTCATTAATTTCACGGCGAAAAAGGAGTTATAAATTGAGCTGGTATCTGGTTGCTTTTGTAATACAAAAATTATAACACATACGGAACGGGTGCTTCAGTTTTCTCTCTTTAAATCACCAGATTTTATAAATTTTATAACAAAAGATACGGATTTTGTATATTAAACTAAGTACCTAAATTGGTTGAATGGTTTTTCTATGTAAATAAATTAATTTTCTGATTATATTTACAGTACTTTTAGGTGTTATTTATTATTATTCCATGTTTAACCTGGATAGTGAAATACTAAAGAATGATTATAAAAAAACATAGATTTTTTTGTAAATAAAGGACAATAAAGAACAACTAAAACAGAATACCACAAAGAATACATTAATTTTTTTTTTTTACATTTAACTTGACGACAATAATACCAATTGTTGTTTTTTCGTATATTGAAGCCAAACGTATTAAAAAATATATTATATTTCTTATTATGGGTAACGGATTTTAAATTAACAACCGATTTCAAAACATTTATTTATTTATAATCAATTTATTCTATTCTTTATGAAAGGAAATACCTTTGGAACTGTGAATTGAATTAAGAACTGACGCTGTAGAACAGTCCATTAAGTTCTCAACTACATTTGTCTTAAAATACGTATGTATATCATTTATAATGTAATATTTGGAAATAATTTAATATGAAAGTAAAAAAGGGCGCCGCCATCGATAGAGGCGGATATTGCATGCACGGATCAACGCTTTTACTTAATGGCACGTATCAAAAATGAAATAAAATTTTTAATATCTTTCAATGCTGATAAAGTTACCGCTATATCAAATACCATTTTTTATTTATCTGTTTATAATTATTAATTATTTAAAACCAATTTAATTTCTTTCCTCTAAAAAAATATAATAATAATAGAATAATAGAAATGAATATTGAATGAACGAAATATTTGTATTTAAATATTTTTTAGGAAAGTAATTATTGTTTAATTTCAAATACATATGGTATTTTTAATAATTATTATTATTATTTAGTTTATTTACGATGAATTGTAGAGCCAGGTTGTTTATTATTTATTAAAATGGTGAACAATATCTTCCCATTAATATGAGATCAAGACAACCCAGCGATGTTTTCCTTCAACATAGATCACGAGATGTATTTATTAGGCACGCAAAATTCGCACGTTCATTATTATTATAACATTTCATGACAGCTTTTTCAGCTGAATATATTTCATGAAAAAAACAAATACTAAGTGAAGAATAAGATGGAAATGTTTACTTTAGTATATAAATAATGATAAGCATTAATAAATACTAGATAAAAACTCTAGTAAATTCTAGATAAAATGAACGACAAAAGTTAAGTAACGCAAAATTGTTACATAGAAGATTGGTTTCGAAGTGGTACATTACTTACTTGACTTTCAATCGACATTCACCAAACGGAAGCGCAAACTTGCTATATAAACCTAATATTAATAAAGTTTTGAAACCAGCTTAAAAGTGAAGTCGTTTTAATACAGTGGCTATGGCACAATATCTAAACAAGTCGAAGACAAACTTATTTGACGACTTCAATATGAAAACTTTAACTATTGAATTGAAAAAAAAACCTGCAAATATACCTGCACATAAAATGTTTCAAGAGCCGAGTTTGATATTAGAACCAGAAATCTGTGAATATTATAGCTTCATATTGATTCTACGACTTACAACGTGTAGACGTTTCAACAACTCTGAGTTGTCTTGTTTCCATTTAAACACATTGTTTGCTTTAATTTTATTTCCAATAATATATCTAACGAGAAAATATTAATCTAACAACAGTGCTTAGTTTTTCAAACACTCTCTCTCACTCTCTCCCTCACTCTCTCCCTCACTCTCTCTCTCACTCACTCACTCACTCTCTCTGTAATAGTTCCCACATCTCAAACTGTCACAAATAGTTTCTTTTTTCTTGTAAACTATCACAAGTTTCGTGAACGATATCATTAGACTATATAATTGTTGAGTAAACGTTTCGTAAGGACTGAGGACTGATGGAACGTTTGTAGTAAATGGGAGCGCCCACAAGGCAAATGTGCGCAGGCTGTGTCTCATTAACACTAATAGAGCGACATCGATCAATGTTTTACATTATGTTCTGTTATCTAAGTTCAGTTAGATGGGGATATTTCAAAGCGGCAGCTACTCTGCCAAGTTTAAGGATAGATAAAAAACAAACCCAGATCCAGTACTCCCTTTATGTTTAAAAATTATTAGCCTTTTAACAACAGTATATAATTTCTTTTGAATTTTGCACTTATATATATCTTATATCATATTTTACTTAACCACAAAAATATATAAATTATATTTATTTGAATAATAAATGACTTTTAATAATTGATTGACATTCAGGCTAAGTATAAATAAAACTATTAAATGAAAAAGTTGTATTTCATTTTACCAACATACAAAATTTCATTCAATTCAAATGCCCATGTTGAAGGCATTTTTTCCTGAAACGACTAGTATTCGTTTACATATGTGGACGAAAATTTCAACGCGTTTGTGGGGCGAGAGCTCGCAGCTTGCTGCCTCCCGCTATTTCACTCTTTTCAGTTAAGCGCAAAAGAACAATTGAAAATAGAGCTCAAACCTGGCGAAGTTTCGGATATCGGGATAAAATAACTTGAAAATAATTAAAAAATACCTTATTCATATTTATATTTACCCGGCTGTATTATATAATTACAGCAGAGTAAATAAAAAGAAAGTCATGGTTAACGAAAGTTTAAACATAAAAAAATACAAAACAATAAAAAAAATATACAATTAAAATTTAAGTAAATTAACTTACGTTGGGGATGGAAGTTAAGAAAAATATGTCACAGTTACTTACGTTGGGGACGGAAGTTAAAAAAAATATGTCACAGTTAATGATATGGACATACATAAGTGTAAATAAAATTGCTCCGCTGAGATTGAATAGCTAAGGTAAAATGTGGCACAAAATAAGATTTCTATAAAAAGTAAACAATCTTACTCCCACTAAGTGTCCCTGTTGGCAAATTATTATTTATTGCTTCACTGCGGCTGTCCGCAAGCAGCTGTTCAATAAAGTGGATTCAATATCTTAGTAAAAATGTTGTCAAATCATACTTAGAAGCGATCTCGAGAACGTTGAAGTTTGAACACAGACCAAACGTTTATTACTAAAGAAAAACAAAAATAAACTGGATAAAATTATCTATTAAATTTACTTAAAAATATATATTCCCACTTCTAACATTATTATAAAATAAGACAATTTCTTATTCATTGTTTATTAACTTGTACATACTGTATCAAATATTTCATGTACGAAATGAAATACAGCCTTTTTTCATATAATTATAATTCTTTTCCTCACTAAGTAAACTCATAAAAAATTGCAAATTTTTGTACAATAGACATTGAAGATACATATTACACCGAATATTTTATCAAGAAAAGGGGTCAGTTGTTCATTTCATAATTCCGAAAATATTTTACCTGTAAAAGTTTAGTTAGAATTTTCATTTTTTTTAAACTGTATTTTTTTCGTTCAATATTTAATAGAAGTGAGTTAAAAAGTTCCTTAAAATAAGGATTAATTGAGTAAATGATTGCAATCTAAACTAACAACAAACTTAAACACATTCTGTGAGACAAACGGATATACAAATTAATGAAAAATATATATATTTTTTAAATAAATATACAATGAAAAATCATTCTTATTCCGTTCCCGTATGCTTTAAGGTTACAAGTTAAGGGCTAAGTCCTGACCGTAATGAAGAATTCAGCGAAATATATAAAAAAATAAAAGAGTGAAGAGAGAGAGAATAAGAAGAAGAGGGGAAAGAAAAAAGTATTAATTGGCTATATAATATGATATATTTAATTAAGTAAAGGATATAAAATTGTCACATACAATAACATCCTAAATAAAACTAGTTAAAAATAAAAGTACCAGAATAACTGAACACCAATTACGACAGAGTGCATTTTAAAATAGTGAGGTTATGAGCGTTCTTTGCAGTCCATGGACGCAAAGCCTGGCGAGTTGAGAGTAAAACGACAAACGCGAGGAAATTGCTCGCCGCCGGGAGGAAATTGAGACATTCCTTGTAAAATCGAACCCCCTCAGAAAGTATATGCAATCAAGTATGGATCGGGCTATAATTTATGAATAAGCGAATTTCCTCCCTGTTGGATCGTAAAGTCGTGTGGATCTGATGTGATGGCAGGGTTTGCATATTTTACTCGGGTATCAAATCTGTCTCGCTATTTACTTCTCTCTTCAGGAAAAGTGCTATAAACTATAAACTAATAATATATTTTTGTAGCTAAACTAGTTTTAATTTATTATATTCTAATTCTTTATTATATTCTAGTACTTTATTATTTTTTGCATAGGTCTGATTGCCAATCGGCATAAGCCTCCTCCAACCTTTTCCTTTCCTTCCTATCCTGGGCCACTCTATTCCATGTTACTCATGCTACTTATCTAATGTCATCATCCCTCCTTTTCTTCGGTCTGTCCCTTTTCCTTTTCTCTTCTCTATGATACTATTGTGTCACAATTTTGCACCAATACTTTTGACCTCTTATCATTTGCAATTTGAGTCTTCCGATTTTGAATATTACGTCTATGACAATAAATGTATTAAGTTAAAATTGATTAACCATTTGGTTCACGATGTTATTTTCACAGGAGGATATGTCTGAATGTTTGTTTTTATATACTCACAAATCACAAGGAAACGTTAGCATTTCCGCCCACGATGTATAGGTAAAAAAACAATTTTGTTATGGCGGAAGGCCGTCTTAAAGTTTTTATTTTTCTATAACTCAGGAATTTTACTTTCTTTTGGGATGAAAAGTTATTTATGCCCCTTTACTTGCCCCGGACGTGTGTACAAATTTAATGATAATTAAGAAACAAAGATACTTACATCTCCATATATAATATTCGTTAATATATATATATTTACAAACAATACTATTATATTGTTCTAAAATTATTACTAAAATACCATAATAATTGGACTGTGACGTATACTGGTAGATACTTTATAAAACAGAAAGTGAAAAAATATATTTAAAAAATATGGGTGCCTTAAAAGCTGAGGACCGCAATTATATATAAATATAAACATTAATTAAATCATGTAACTCTATCTATTTATATTACGAGCACGACGTTTCATCTAGCTGAACTAAATCAAGTGTAATCAAGTTTTTAGTATATAAAGTTAGGAATACGTTACATCTAAATCCTACGAAGGGAAGTTGGTGAAAAGGGAAAATCCATATTCATTCCGAAGCATTGGCGTAATTGAAAGCACAAAGGACGTTGTAAACACGTTCTCTTAATTGAAAGCACATCGAAATTAAAATGCGACCAACATAAAAATAGCTAGGGTACTAAATGGGTCGCGTCAAACGGGTCTTTGACTGCAGAACTTACGGGCTGGCTCGTCCAGAGTAGTGCCACCTTCTTCCAAAGTATAGACTGGTAGCTATTACAGCTAGCTACATTCATTACAGTGATTGAGAACCGGAACATCCTAGCTTCATTCATCCCTCTCCATTTTTCAAAGGTATTCACATATATATTTAAGTACACCGGAGACAGCACCTTTTATGGTCTGCTTGTTTTCCACAAGCTCACAAAATAAATTAAGGTATGTTGTTAGTAAGAACGACTTTGCTACGAATGCCAAGCGATATTTTCTCAAGTATCCGAAAAACCATTAGTAAATCCCATAACATTTGACGGCATTTTCTCAGATCGAGAAATATTCAAAAACACTGTTTCAGTTTCAAAATAAGGTGTTCAGTTTACCGCCTGGGTGTAGATGTAAGAAAAAGTTAGAGATAGAATTGATTATTTGGATTGTGTAATTAGTCTAGAAATAAAGGAATTAAAATTTAAAATAGTTTAAAAATGTTAAAAATTTTACATATAAACTAGTAAAGTAATGAAGTAATTTTGGATATTTATTAAAATACATTTAAATTAAAATGTAATTTAGCACTTACAGGTGCTTTACGAAGTATTTTATTGTTGAGAAGATCAAATTACAATCAAGATTATTTATAATATAATTTAGTCAATACTTTATGTTGATATTAATTTATTCCATAGCCGTTATTGGTTTTACAAATTATATTTATAATTGTATATACGTTTTCTTTAGAAAAGTTATGTCTGGTAGATGTTCTCCATATTTTGAAATGTAAGTATGGTTTTTCTAATTCGTAAGATGTATTGTAATGTCGATGTTATAAAAAATTATTATATTTTACGTTGAAAAGGAGATCTTGTATACAAGTACGAGCAATAATACCGTTTGAAATATGTCAAAGAAATAAAGCCAATATTTTAATTAATTTTAAAGAATCCCGTATACACTAAGGTTTAAATAAATATAATAAAATAATCCATTCATAGGTAAAAGTAGCTTTCCTAACATATTTATTAAGACATCAAAACCTAATTAAAGTTGGATCAACATTGATGAAATAAAAAGTATACTATTTACTTAATTAAACAAGCAATACTGATAATTCAATGAATAATAATTAGGAATAAAAATATAATTCAATTAAACAAAATGAAGACAACTTTTTAGAATGACATATACAAAAAACAAATAATAATTATTGTACATGGAGGGAGAGACAATAAACATTGTCAAACGTGACCAGTTAAATAAAATAAGACAATTTTAATGCTGGCTCGCAATATGGAGATGGTCGTGTGATTTGTGTCATCAGATATGGCAACACTTGACTGAAATGAAATTTAAAACTGTCGCTGATAAGAAATATAACTCATAATAACGGTTTAAAGCGGCGCGACGTCCAGTGCTATTCTCTGGGCAGTGTCATGTCCGGCGTCGGATTTCTGTGATGTATCTTGTTATGAATCTCCGTCGGTATTACGCCCGTGGTCTCTTTATGGCCAAGTAACCATTAAATGGCCTTCATTATTCAAAAAGATTAAATATTCTAACCAGTTACAAAGGAACATATCCCGTTTTATGTAAATCTATGCTAATGAGTATTTTTAGTCTGTATTCTAACTGCCGTTTCACACGATATATAAATTTGTTGTCTTCTTGAACAACTCAATCGTCTATCCAATTTGTTAGTGTTTTCAATAGTATTTAATATGTGTGGAATAAATGTTATAATTCTATAAATAACAGTTTGTCAACTCGACGAAAAACAAACAGGAAAGGATTTGTTTTCGTTCCTCTTATTGTTGCATCGCCGGGGAATATGGCCTTGCTCAGTTCCCGTGTATCTAGTTCTCGTCGCGTGCAAGGAGCGTAAACAAAATTTTGTTACGTATTTGAGATACACAGATAAAACAAAGTAACTTCAAGTGGACATAAACAACTTTCGAAAAATAAAGTTGTCGTGTGTTATAGTTTTAAACTGTTTGTAATGAATTTTCAAACTTTTTCATAGTTTGCTTATAATGTTACGATAACATTTCATAGAATCTTGTTTTCTATTCTAGATATTTATTACTGATCTTTGAACCTAATTATATAACTCGAAGCAAACATAAATCTAACATTACAGTAACAAGATAAATAACTGTATGTAACATGTAGTAAATCTCAACGAACTATATTTCATATCAGAAGCCGTCACGCGATTTCCGAAATGTTTGCGGTGAAATCGTATCGATTGAGCGGCGACCCCAAAATTACAATGTTAGATCCATTGGCATGCTTAACGACCCCTACGATTGCTTAATTTGAATACATAGCATGACGTAAAGTATATTTCAACAAAAACTCGAACGTATTTTTGTTATGTTTCGTTTTTGTATTAAAGTTTAGGTGTTATTGTTTTAATATTCAATTTAATAAATAAAGCAACGTACATTGATTTTTTAATGCTGTAACATTACTTCGTAGATTTTTGTATTTATCTAAAGATGGAAATAAAAATATTATAAAGAACTCACATTTTTTAAGAACATATATGGTTAATCGTTATATTATTTTAAAATATAATTTAATACTGCATAATTGCACTCATATAAAATAGAACGGACGTAATTTAGTGATACCGAATTTACTGAATAAAGGTAAATTATAATTACACGTTCCGAGCTTCATTAAGCAGTAAATATGAGGTAAATGAATTTCTGAATGTAGTACATATACATGTTGCCACTTTTGGATAAAAGCTTTATTTTCTCCGCTTTCACGTGGCTCTATTTTTGCGGAAATAACGACGGTAAGCGGTGAATATGCCGCGGCCGTCCCTCACAATGCATTCCTGTAATTATGCGAAAAAGGCCGAGTGCTGGCTAGATTTTTAAACTATTCAAGTAGCGAAATTAAGTTTAAAATGCATGATTATTTAAAAGTTACTGAATATAACATTAAAAGCAAAACGGTTCTCAGTATTTATCTTACTATTAGCTCAGAACGAGTTCCCAAGTTGAACATTTTACACAATGCTGACCGCTTTTTGTCGAACAAATTAAACTCCTGTTAGTACGGGACCCACGTTTCTTCGGGCATGCAATGCGAATCCTTTCAAAAGAGTAAATAACCGTAACGGTTTAAAAGCAGTACATTTCCAAAACAGATCTCTAAATGTTACACAGACAACAGGTGACTTTCATTACCATTGTGAATTTTACGGCGAAAGTAATTTTTAAATAGATATATCTCTGTGAAAATGTAATTTACATAATGGTAGGTCGTAATTCGAAACCAAAATATATTATAAGCATTATTGAAATGGGTAACAATTGTTAATTCAGCATTATTTAAATATAAAAGTGAATGGGCTTTTACGTGATTGAAAACTTTGAATCATGGTTACATTTAGTGTGGTCTTAGTTAGTTAGTCGCCATATGAAAAGCGAATTCTGAGATTGAAGCGTTAAACTTTGTCAGAGTTGGATTAGCCTTTTCATCGTATGAGACGACGCGTATGAGATGTCGACAATATCTTAAGGATTTGCCTTTATTAAAATCTCTATGGCGTTAATATATCACAAATGTTAATAAATTTAATTAAATTCATATATTAATTTATTCACCGTCTGAGCCAGAGGTTTACGGTGCGATAAAAAGACAGTCATTTTATTTTCGATTATTCGTTAGCAAGTTATAATAATTCATTGTGGCAAATTCCACCTCACAGTTAGGGGGGAAAGTAAAATATCAGAAAACGAATCTAAAAATATGAGGTGCTCTACCCAGCAACTATTAGAACTTTTTGGCACCTACATCGATATTAATACTTGATCCTTAAAAAAATGTATCTATACAAAAATCTATACTAAATCTATACTAAATCGAAGTTCAAACACACTGTCTGGTGTCTTTTATTTCAGTATATCAAAGAATTTCTTTATAATAATTACATTTTTACTTGTGAGGAAAGAAAGAATCTTAGTTTGTATAAAATGGACTAAATATCTTGACATGGAAAATAATGACCAGGATGGATGTTCAATGGCGAGTCACGCGCTGAATGCGCTGAATGAATAGTAAGCATTCGACGCGGAAATGGTGTCTGCGTCCGGCCGCAACAATCGCTCTGACATTCACTTCCCCAAAAAAACGCATATTTCATATTTAATCTCTAACACACACCAATGAACGAGGGAACTTAACTTGATTTAAACAAGGAGTAATAAAAGTGGTGTAAACAAAGCTAATTTTTTTAAGCCCGGGTGTACAACAACAAACAAAAAGCGCGCGTGAGATTATAAATAGCCGCAAACATAAATTTCTGTCGTTTCCCTGCTACTACTTTTTCGGACTGTGGTTTAAACGTGACTTATGTCCATGTACCATCTGTATCTTTTTTGTAAGTTTTTTTTTATGATGTAAGAAAATGTTAATTATGATCTCAGTGGTAACGGTATACACCTAACGAACGAACGTACATCTATATGTATTTACAAACATATCATGAACGATTCAATATGGTAAATTCTACCTAAGAGTTCGTTGGGGAATATAAATAATCAGAAAATGACAAAATTAAAGTAAGAGGTGCTTTACTATGCAACAATTATTGTCCTCTAAACAAAATTATCTAAATAAGAAAAAATCTAACTTCGCACCGTCCGTTTGGTTTATTGTATTTCAATATATAAAAGAATATATTTTCTTATACTATTTGTAGATTTCTACTTGTGAGGATAGATCTTAGTTTAGTAAATAGTCTATGTGTGTGTAAAATGGATAAAGTCTCATCACACGGAAAATAATCACCGGGGTAAATGGTCGACAATGTTTACAACGTAAGAAGACGTTTATATTGATAGCCGTATTAATGGTGTAACTAAAAAAGGTACGTATAATCATAACATACACATAAATAAATTAGCTTGAAGATACATAAATAGTCAATTTGTATTATTGCGATAACCATTCCGGCGCCTTGGTCCATTAACGTTCATAATAAGTTAAGACCATTATTTTCGAAACTCTCGTATCTGCAGCTAAAACTTAGTTATAAGATTTCCGTTTAATGAGATACTTATTTAATAATATTCTAAAGATGAGATTATTTGTTTGATATCATGCTTAAATGAGCAAAAAAAAGGCATAAAAATTATTTTACTATCCCTTTGGTTTGTTTTTCTCAAGTCAGTGATAATATCAGTTTTGCAAGTGTAAATTTGCTTTCAAAATAATCCGACAATACTATAATTTGCAACTATTCATAATTTTATAAATAATTTATACGTAAATATAAAATCCCGACAAAGTAATCAAAGTCATCTAAAGGAAACTTGGGCTAACAAACATTACTTTGCCTTTGAACAAACTCAAAGGAAGTGTTTTATTCCAATTATATCTCATTTCAGTACCTACGATAGAAAACTAATTAAACACGACCGTATATTTATTAACCTTTTACAGGTGTTACATATCTCTGTGTGTGTTAGAGAGAGTAAGGGAAAATGTCTGTGTTAAATACATACACTACTGAATTGGATAATATAATTTTAGTATGTAATTTGGGTTATGATTCCAGCTATATAGTTAATTTAGCATAACTTGTTATTAGGATGTACCTTTCATATCATTGTGATACGTAAAAGGAAATTAAAAAAATATATGAAATGAATTCCAATAACAAAAAAATGTGTTTTTATTTATTATTTGGATAAAATTACTGGGGTTTTTATGTAAAGTTGGCTATGTATCAATTCATTGAATGTTGTATTAAATTAATGAGAAGGCTTTTTACTCTTTAAAAGTAACAGACTTCATGTCATACTTTTAAAACTTTTTATAAACTAGATCATTACTTGGTCTCCATGCTAAACTTAAAAAATCCATCCAAATTAGTGGACTTGGTAAATAGCTCTCATATTTGTTTAAAATTGTATGCACAACATATTACGTTTTAATATGTTGTGCATACAAATCTTACAAATATTAAATCTACCTACAATAAAAAATTAGATACGAAAGCCTTACATTATTATGAATTCTGAGAAAACGTATATTGAATATTTATTTTCATGATAAATATCTATTTTCCATTGCGGATAAGGAAGGACGCCATTGTATATACCAATTTTCTCCAACATACCTTCACTGTGATATAAGTAATAAGTGTTGTTCCATATAGCCGAAGGGATGAAAGGAAAAATATCGCTTACCTGAAACAAATAACAATATATATTGATTACTTTACAAACTTGGAATACGCTTTGTTCTTTAACAAAGATTTGAAACCATAGTAGTATGTACAACGAAGTAATGGAAAGTATAGAACAAAATTATATCTTATATATTTGTTTAATTTCTTTATAAGTATTCGTTATTGTTATGGTAGAATTTATTTACAAACAATTTAATTGAGAAATTTATAATGCTAGGTATTAGTAAATTTAACTAGATGTATGATATATTTTTCTATATTAATAAACAAAATTGTTAGAAATGAGCAATGAGAAAAAAAGACCTATAAGTTGTTATTAGTTTCTTGGAAACAGTTCGAGCGATTTTAATTGTGTTCATTACAAACCGTATAGTTTTATGAATTATTTTTTATGTTTATCAATCTAAGACTTCAATGATTTAGTTATATTAATTTCACTCTAAATACCTGGCCGTAGTGTTACTTAACAAAATTAAGCTACGTATTATAAAAAGAGAGGACACTCGAAAACTATTATATTACTCCCTAAAGTTGTGATTATTAATTGAGCTGCTTTTACAATATATTTACAGGAAACATCCTGACTAAGTTTAATATGATAACGATCAATAAGATATAAATAGTTAGTTAAAAATTTAAATAACATGTTTTTTTATATATTTTAGCAGGTTATGATTTTATTGCAAAAAAAATAAGTGTTTTACAAAAGCCTGTTCGAAGAGAACTATGATTCTTCTCAACGCCACCTAGGCTTATCTCTACGAAACCCACACGTTATTACAACGCTACAATGCTACAGCGCTACGACTCTACACCGCCCTCTACGCTGATCCGGGTCTACAAAATTCGTAGTCCAGAACACAGCTACGCGTACAAGAGTACTACGAGAGGGCGCTACGTCTTTTAAAATGACTCCACCTAGCATAAAAAGATCAAACTACATAACTGAACTCCTTTTAGTAGGTGGCGCCATAACAATTGTTAGTTCCTTACATCAATTCTGTACAGCATAGATGGCGCTGTATGACCTAATAAGTATTTTCATTAGCTTTGATAATTCTAATTAAGGTAATCCTGAAAATTACTATTACTTTTAATGCATTATTTATGTGAAATTTATCTTTAAAAAATAACATTATTATAGTTAAGTAATTAGCTTTATCCAAATACCATTTCTATTCAACCTTTGATATATAATGTTACAATTAATTCGTATAGAATATATTTGTGTTTATAACATAAAGTTGTCAAGCAACAGATAAATAACTTGAAACAAGCTTTAAACGTCAGGTAAAGTGAGGAAGCATCGGAAGCAGCCATGCGATAATCGGCTCTCAGAAATAGAAGGCTGGTGCAGACAGGTAGACAGGTAGTTACCGCACACGTCACGCCAGCTGCGGTCAACTCTGCTCTGAATTGGTAATTAATACGAAAATTACTGTAAAAACTCGCACATATTCTTAAATCGTTTAGAAATCGAAACTTGTGATAGTTTATAATATTGGCTGTATACCAGTGGCACCTTCATATAAACTTCATATAAAATAATATTCTTAACAGTACCTATTGAATTGTTTTTTAGGAATATCATGTTTCAAATTTTATGTTTGTTACATCAAAAATAGGAAATTGTCATTGGTACTTTTATCCCCTATTTAAGTCCCTTAGAGAAAGAATTTCGTTCCAAAATCCCATATTAGCGAGTACCTAAATCCCAAAATTAAAAATGGACAAATCATGGCTTTTATAGTTTCTGAGATTACATGATTTTGTTAAAATCATTCTTATCATAAAATGTCTGGATCGGCTAAAATTCATTTCATACAATAAATAAAGATAAAAGTAAAAATTATTATAAATAATAGAAATTTAAATACTTAAAAACAATTTCCATCAGTCGTGGTCTGGAGTTTTAAAAATATGTATGTATGGAAATAAAAATAAATGTAATCTATTGTGGGAACATATTTGACAACAATTTAAGAAGTGTAGAGTAACAACATATTTATAAGGTAAGAATAAAGTAAAACTTTTATGTAATTACAAGAATATACAACACTGTCAATAACAAGAATGTCTGTCGCAGCAGGGAATATTGTATTATTACTTCGCAGCACTATCTCAGAGACGACAAATGCATACAATGCATAAAATATAACATTTATATGCAATTTGTATTGTAGATTAATAATTGAACAATAATCTAAAACCTTTGTCAAACAAATGAAAAGTTTTAAATTATGAGTTTAACTTGATCGTCACGTACAGTCTACATTCAGAATACAGAATGAATTGTCGATGTTATTATTCGTGACTTGAATAGTGAAATCAACCAAAAAAACAAAAAAAAACAATAATAATAAGTTATATGACATATAGAGAATCTGATTCAAATTTTTTTAGTATATGTTTATATTTATATTTTAAGCAAGTTTTCTTTTATAAAATTGATCAAATAAGTAAAAAAATGTTTATTACTTTTTGCATTATTCGTACTTCACGAATTTAACTGAACGAAATTAACAGTTATATATAAGTAAGATTTTAGATTGAAGATATTTGGGCGCAAAGTTACGCAATATATAAAAACAACATAACTTGTATTATTTGTCGTTATAAGAACTACCTTTCATTCACAAACAAATTTTCTTAGAAACTGTTTATAACAACTGGTATAAACCATAAATCAAAACAAGTGAACCGCGACAGCTGTAACTGGAGAATACCGAAATAAACACGTGAAGGATAAGATATGAGGACAGAATTTTATAGCAGTCGCTTAGGAAAAGTTGAAGGATAATACAAAACTTCGCATCAGCATTCCGCGTGCGAATGGACTCGACTGAGCTTCAGTTATTAGATATCACGATACGTATGCAGATAGAAACCATATATCTGTCAATGACGATTGCAAAGACTACAGTAGACGCTCACAAAGGAGCCAAATTACAAACACACCGTTTCATGCTCTCGAGTTCTTTGTGTTTACAAGATGAACCGAGCTGGTTGTGGCATACTTTGCGGTGTACGACGAGGCCAAATTGCAGAAGTAGGCTATCAAGTAGCTTAATTACAATCTTTAATACTGGAGTATCTTTAAAAAATTGTCATAATTAATGCAATCAAAAAGTCAATTTGTGCCTTTCAGTGAACTAAGTAAATAATATTTTAAAGTATAATAGAAAAAAATACTTTTAATGGCGTTGCGGGTCTGATTCTTAGTATTGGTTTATGACATAACGATATTTTAATAAGATCACCTCTGTTAAACCTAAACATGTTTATATTAAATCTAAACTAAGATAGATTTAAAGATGAAAGTAACTTATACGCCAATTATTTTTCAACTTTGTGTACTTTTTAAATATTTGAGGTCTTAGCGTGGCTTAATGAAAGCCACTGTAGGATTTCAAAAAGTTTAAAGCCGGTCTCAGGTGGTGCGGGTCGAGGGCGTCACAGCCTCTTGACCTGCAACTAGACGGTGGCAATACTAGGAATACGACTTTGCTTACAGAACAAAACACATTTTAACATACACTTTAACAACAGTGTTGTTCATGAAACTTACGTATCAACTGTGTTTAAATCACAGCTCTTTTTGTTAAGGTAGCAATTTGTTTTTTGTTTTACGAATCCTATTTCATATTTCAGTGTATACCAGTCAATGGTATATTGAAGTGGATTTGACGTAAGGTACTCTAGTCCCTGTGGAACAATAAAAAGGGTTGACGTACACAGAATATCAAATTAACTCCGGATTAAAAACACAATGTTATTTTTATGTTCTTGAATAAAATGTAAAATATCATAGAAATTAACTCTTTAAGCGAAAAATTAACACAATATATTTAAATGGTTAATTTTCTAGTTAAAAACATTTGTTTTTGACCGCAATAACTTCAGAACAAATTTAAATTCTGCTTTCATAGTCCCCCGAGTGACTTTAGCAAGATAAAATTTTAAGTAACTTGCTCCGTGGCTTTGCTTTTTTGAAACTTTAACGATAACTTGACAGTCGAAAATATAATTATAAATGCGTAGCGATCTCGTCCGTTAAGTTACTTAAACGTGTCAGTTGTAAATAGAGTTATCGTGAATTCTTATCCTAGCTCCGATAATGTCTTAGTGTTGTTTCGATTTTCAAAACAGTTAATTTTCCCGGCAGGTAATACGAACGGCGTATTCTCCAAAATAACTGCTATTAAGATCAGTTACACGTGCCCAATATCTTTGATGACCTCGGATTATAAGCTTTCTCTCAATTCATAGAATTTGCCTCGATCATTATAAGCTTTATTTAAGTAACTATGCAAAACTTAAAATCAATTATAGGGAAATATTCACGTTTTTACATATAATAAAAAAATATCTTTCTTTTACTTTCTTTTTATCTCAGAACATTATTAAAAAATTGAATTCCTACATATAATTACCTTGTTGTAGATTTTTTATTTTTGACTTTATTAAGTTCGTACAAAATAAAGAAACATAGCGGTCTTGTGTCAAAGTATTCATATAATATATTTTGATAAACAACCTTTATGAAGACATAGAAGCGAAATATACGTCGTTGGTAAAAGGAAATTACATTTCCTATCAGCTTACAGATTTAACATTTTCTTTAAAATGTGTCACTCCAACTTAACATAAACTTAGCTCAAACTTTTGTGTATCTTTATGAACTTTTTAATAAAATCAAGAAATCTAAACGTTTACTTGATACCTTTTTGAACTTTTTACCTATCAACAATTTTTAGCACGGCTGTCGTAACCAACGGCAGATATTAATTGTCTACCGAAGTTCGTAATTAACTTTTAAGTTTCTTGTGTGCTGAGTTTGGCACTTGACGTTACTTTATGAAGTAAATTTATGGCACCAATTATCCAGCACACACGGTAGTTTCCAGGTTTCTGCACAATAAACCGTTCCGCATCTAGCTGTTACAGCTGTTACAATACTAATATTTGTTTGAAACAAACCACGTTTTTAGCAATAAATGTATAAAGGGGAACATTTTCTACGTTCTGCTAACATTGCTTTGATCGTGGAAGCTAATAATAGTATAGTTTGTTGTTCGTCGTTATATAATTGACTGCATTACAAAAATACATAAATGTGTCACAAATCTCTGGTGAATATACATGTTATCCTAAATGAATTAACCTCCAAAATTAAATGACATATTATCTTTAGTTTGTAGTTCTATTAAATCTGACATTGAAATCATTTTAAGATAAGAAAAATTTAATAAAATAAATCAAAAACAATACGATATTTGTTACATTTATAGTATATATATTTTTAATGAATAAGTATATAAATACTTATTCATTAAAAATATATATATCTATAATTAAATAAAGATTTTAACAAAATAATTGAAGGTAAAGTATTCACAACTTAATTATAAAAATGTTTTATTTTTCAACATATTTTAGCTTTTTAGCTCGTATTTATAATTCCATATCAATTGTTTTCAAATGTCTTATATATTCTATAAATTTAAAATCTGCTACATACAAATTTCTTGCAATTAAACTGAAATTTTAACAACTAACAAACAACAGAACAAACAAAAAAATAACAAAAACAACAAAAGTGATTCGTTGTCTATTATCACTTTTATCTATTATTATTATATATATTTTATCATATAGTAACAAACAATACGTAAAACGATATTTAGCATCAACGAAATATGATAAGGCAGATTTAAAGTCATATAAAACTCAGTTAAGTTGTGTTAATAACGCCAGGAAATATTAGACGAGCCACAGCTTGTTCTAAGAGCCAAGGTACGTTGGTCCTGTTGGAGAACACATAACTTTAAAGCCGGCTTTCCTCTACTATTTTTTATGAAAGACAGAAGCGACATCAAATATTTGTGAAGTGTGCATTAGGAAGATTAAAAGCTGTCAACGCTAAGAATCAAATGCTTTTGTCTAAGTACTTGCCTCTGAATCAGAAAAGAAGTTCTCATACAGGTAACATTACGGCAGCCAAGGGAAAGAGATGAAAAAAATCACTACAGCCTAACCAATTTCCTTTGGGGCAATTTTCCGAGAATTGATTATTTCCAATTCGGTCTGTGATTGTATCGAAAAGTACTTTTACTATATAACCTTTCAATAATACTAGGACATTTTCATGAAAAAAAAAGTTATTTGAGTTTCCATAACTTACAGTATATTATGTACTAAGTGAGTATTGAGTTTAAATTAAACACTGCAAAGGTAACTTTTACAAATAGATTCTGCAAAGTAATTTACGAACGAACGATAAGATCTAATAAACTTACCGATAATAAGCCGAAGAAGGCTGGCAGCGAGCAGGCCCAGATCTGGAGAATTAGCCATGGAGCTCTATCCCTCGCACATGTCTCACACTATCACAAGCCATCACCCCCGACCGCACCTCACTTATACAAACTACCAAGAAAATATGTCTGTCTGCCTTTCAGCGTATTTATTGACTTGCATATCTCTTGAAAACTTAAAAATCATAAATAATATTAAAATAATTTAAATAAGGGAACGCATTGTACTAGTAACGCCGAAGCAATCCCCTAGAAACCAACAGACAATTGCGAACAATAACTCACTGGAAATTGGTGTAACTTTTTTAATTTACGTTTCGCTGTAAATGCAGGCTTTTGCTCGTGATTTATTCGAGATAATGTTCATGACGTTCAACTAAAAAATAATAAACATAATGGGAATGTAGCGGACGTCATCTATAAATGTAAAACGTGTTAATGAACGTTAGTTGTTTTATGTGTTTTTTTTTTTTTTGCAAAATTAGAATTAATTTATTGTTTAAAATTTTATACCGCTGCACTTTTAGCGTAGTTATATGGAAAAGTTTTTGTAAAATAGATTCATTTATTGTCATATAAATGAATTATATTTTAGTTCAGCAGATTTCAATAAAAAATATAGTTTTTTTTTCACATATTTTTATGTGCGTGTTTGTATTTAGATTTTTTTCTTATTTCTCTCGCTAGTCGTAACTTTATTATATTATATATATATTTAATTCGAATGAAACTACGATTTAGTAACTTTAATAGAATCATATTAATTGTTACAACATAGTAGATATACCTAAGAAATAATAAAAAAATATTTCAGACAAGTTAAGATATATAGTATTAATACGTGAGCAGTTGAAGCTTTGTGGTCGTGGTAAGAGATATGAGATTAGTAGTTTAGGAAATATTGTGATTTTATTATAAAGTTATAAATATTTTAGGAATAAATTACGCAATTCTGTTACGTATCGTTAGAGTGTGATAAAAATGCAAATAGTTTTTTTGCCTATGCATACGATTGACGGCGTAAAGCGAACACCACAGAGCAGAAATGCTAAACGCGCATTTGCAAACCCAGGCTGGCACACGTATGTTTCGAAATAGAATATTCAAAACCTAAAACAGAGGTTGATCCAGTGGCAGAGTATCAATATAACAATACAATATACGTTGATAAATATAAACAGCAAATATAACATATAATTTAAATTAATAACATTTATATTAGTATTTTTTATTCTTCGCAAGACCAGTTAATTGATGTATTATAATTGTATTCAATATTCCGTCATTTTTAATTATAATACCAACAATAGATATTATTTTAACAGCTCTATATTAATGGTTTAATTTTCTCTTTAATATATTAATTCAGCTACTTCACTCCTTTATGAATAAATATTTAAGAACCAACTAAACCAAGTGCTTGTCGACATTATAAAGATGGCCTTGTTTCAAATTTTAAATAAGCGGTAAGGGTTGTCTAAAATTGTGATTCTAAAATATATAAATCTATAATATTTTTGTATGTTCTACATTTTATAAAAAAAAATATACATCCCGTCTTAATAAAGCATGGCGCTCTTAAACAGCTCTAATGATATATTTTATTAAACCGAGCCAAGTTAAAGTAATCAAAACTTCTAATTACTAGTTATTCAAAGCCTATCGTATATTTTAAGCGGAATTTCGATTAACATAATACGTCATGTTTATTAACATGGTTCTATTTTGTATTTATATTTCAATGTTATAAATTACTTGTACATAAGACCTATTTAATATTACTATTTCGATATATATACTATACTATATATGTATTATATATATATGCTTCAATAGGCAATAATAATAAAATAATTCCTGAAAGACATTTTACGGCCATTATCACTAATATACTCATGAATATTCAAATAAGGTTTAAAACTAATTAAGCATACGTAAATAAAAAAGTGCCGATATGATATTATTAACGGGTTATATTAGTTTTTCAACTCCGTTTACAAAATTGAAATTGTTTTTGTTTATGATATTTGAGCAATATAAGCATGTTTCACCGTTACATCAAATTCACAATAGCTGCAAAGCTATTTTCCAAATCTGCAGGCTTCCTATGAAATAATAAATTCGAAGAGTCCGGGAACGAAATACAAATACGAGATGTCGTCTGGAGTAGCTGTGATAGAATCGTCAACTTACACTTCTAAGTGCTTAGCATTTTGTTTCAACTATCACATAGACCCTCAAGGATCTCACTTTACGAAAGGTCTGTAAACTAATATTTTAATTCAACATTCTCCAAATTGGCGGTCGGGTTGAAAGGAGATTAAAAGATTAGTTATTTAAAAATGGAATGGTTTTACCGTTTTCAATTTAAAACAATAAAAGGAATTGACGAAGATCCGATGTTACAGACGACTGCAAAATCTTGTTAGGATAATCTAGTTACACAATAGGGCGTCTTAAGTCTCCCCGTTTAAGTGGCGGTTACGCCAAACTTTGAAAATAAATGTCGAGCCATTCAGCTGAAAGAGTGAATAATAAATATGGGATATCTCTTGCAAAAAATTTGAGGTAAATTTATTATGGAGTTTACACCACAATTCATTTTGAACCTTGAGTTATTAGAGGGTAAATTCTGAACCCCCATCATACCTTTTATTAGGGCTGTAAGCTCAAGATAACAACTAACCAGGGTTGTTCAATTGGCTTTGTCAACATAAAGACAGATTACAGTAAAATCATAATTCATTAAAAAGACTTGTGTAAAATCTTGGTAAGGCTTTTTCCTTTTTAGTTAAATAACATAGCATTAAGTGGATTTGACTTAATATTATTCTTTTAAAACGTCAATGCAACCATTACATCCGATAGAGGTATACAGTCAAAATAAAAGTAATTTATTATTATATCAGTTCATTAACATACAGGTCTGTTAATGTTTCATAGCCAGTAGCTTATCATAATTTAGTAGCCATTACACCTCTTTCACTTAATTATCAAATATTTACGTCATAAATTTAGCATCGTTATCCTACGGTCAGCATGGGTCAACAACTGATTACTAGTTTTACCCATCATGTCCTAGTCATCAGTGGAATATTAATTTTAATCTGAACCGCTACCAATGAAATATGCTTCGTCGATAATATTGAATAACCTGTAATGAACTATATGGCATTTTAAATGCCAACATCATTTGTGAAAATTAACTAATAGGAAAATTTACTAAAATTTTAGCTGACAGCTTCCTAAAATGCAACGATCGAATTTGTAATTTTATTGCAAACATTTACTTAGTAAATGCAGTTATTTATAATAAGGAAATGAAATATAAGCTTTTAAAGTTACAAAGCTTATTGAAAGTCAAATTAATAAGAGATAAAAAAAAGCTAAGATGCAAAATAAACCCCACAAAATTCTTAGAGTCAGCGAAATTCACTGCAATACTAATGAATGAAATCGCAATTTTAAAACCTCAGCTAATAAACGTTAAAACTTAATGCAGCTTCATCCCACAGTATTTACAGAAGAGATTTGGCCCGAGCAGACCAACAAGAATGTTGAACACGTTTTTATTTATTTTATCAGAACAAACCGACTAACATTTGAACAGGCGTTACCACATTTCGAAGCATTGCATATAGATTAATTCACAAGTTAGACAATTTGCAATGTTATTTTAATATCTGTAAAGGATTTCACAGTTTTATTTTACAGAAGCTTATACTAGTAATTGTTTTCATGTCGACTAACTGAAAAATCAGTTTTTGCTGGACTGAATTCAATGAAACATGGATTATATATAAGCCGGACCTCTATTTGCTTGATTGAATAAACGTGAGAATCCCAAAAACCTCAATTTCTTAACAAAAGCTTACAAACCAGGAGGTAAGCGTCAATTCAAGATTGCGTGACCTTTGGTTTGGTCTATGTATGGATTTACTACAAAATCTTTTTGTTTCTCTTTACATATCATTAATAATTTTAAAACTAGCTTTTTTTCTAAATATAATATAATTACTGAATTTTTCACAGCTCATTTAACATTTTTAATTTATCTAATATCATTTTTGAAAGTATCCATCCATTACATTTATTATGCCAACAAAATTATAAATATGACGCTACCTTTATTTCTCATTTCGTGATAAGCCATATGCACTATTGCAATAAAATGACAATCCTACAGAATTATAGTTCCAAGGGGAACTGCACCTACAGATATTTTAACAATAAACAAGGTTTTTGTTAATAAACCCAGAAATTGTGAAAATAACAGATTTAGAACCCACATATAAGAATCCACAAATATAAGGATATTTTCGGAGATATCACAAACACAGATGAACATAGAACAACAAAAGCTATCTTCCCACGAAATAATACGAAATCGAAATAAGCTTCGGTCTTAGTCCGATAATGGTCTTGTTTTTCCGTAACCTGAAATAAACTACTTTTATAAACTCCACATACCAAAAGTCTTTTAACTAAGACACTATTAACTTTTCGTTCAGCTAAATTAAAAACAAAAATGAGCATTTTCTATGTAAATAATAAAAGGTTAACACAATTTTCATTTAATTCGTGAAATTGCATCACCTCTTATATTTTTATTACGTTAGTGTAAAAGTTAATATAATTTTATTCTTTTTTGTTATAATTTCGTTGCACTTTAAAAAAAAAAACTTAATTAAAACTTCATTTCCTGAAATGAAGAAACGTAATCGTAAAAAAAATTAACATTTAAAGAATTTTATAGTTAAGAAATAATTAGTTGCCTTACTAAATCAACGGTAATTGTAGCAAGCATTAATAATAAAGTATACACATTTAAAACGAAGGTTATTAAGCGGTGAGTAGAAAATCTAAGACATTTCGTATCTTAAACAAAGCGGTAGTGATCCTAGGAATATAAAATGTAGGTAAATTAGAGAAGAAAGACTTTCTCTGTAGATTATCCCCACTGTTACCACTCGTCTTTGCATATTAAATGCACCAATCACGAACCAGACAGCCGACCGCGGCTTATTACTCCCACAACTAAATGGTAAGTCTCTAGGAACAGATGAAATTTAGATTAAATATGTCTTGGTGCAAAACATTTATAATATGGTTTTAAAAACGTAGGTATATTTGTTAAAACTACAGCGAACGTTTATTTTATAACTTTATAAGTGAGATAATTATAAATGAGATAATTATAATTATATTTTTATATATAATAGCGGGATATAAAATATAATACATAAATCACTGATTAACTGAGGGATCAACGGAATACCCCAACGGCAGTACTTACAGACCCTTCAATAAAAATGTAGGAAATTTATTTACTCGTATACTCTACATGTTAATGCTAAAGCGACAAGCTGCCACATCTATAAAAAACATCAATAAAAGATTTCTATTAACTAAATGTTATGCTCTCTATTTTAAGTGTATTGTTTATGAGAAAGAAGAATTGATGTTATAAATAAATAAATAAATAAATAAATAAATAAATAATATCGGGTACCTCATCACAACGGCCACAATGTTTGGGGATCGGTGATGGAATACAACCGCTCATAAATTATTACTTTTGAAAATAGACTAGCAAACTATACATATTAATTAATTATTTATTACGTTATTTCGTAAATTGTTACCACAAAAAACGTTTTATATTAATTGCTTCACAATCCACCGTGAACAAAAAATGGTTTAATTATTTTTTAAGTAAAAGATCCAAGTCAATGACCCGACTTGGATCTTTTACTTAAAAAATAATCTCTGGAAATAAAAAGTAATGCAATAAATAACTTAACGTACACTCGTAAAAGATTAAAATAAAAACTATTCTATTTCTGATGACATATTCTTTACTTACGTCTCAAACTACTCGGAAATGGAAACTGGAAGAACATTAAATATCATTTATTTGGACATGTTTGAAAAGTTCTATTTTCGACCTACTTAATAGAACAAAGACGCTATGTACTTTGGTATCTATGTACCTGAACTCGCATACTAATTAAGGCTACGCCATGCACGAACAAGAAAAGAAAAGTAGGATGATATACCCCAAGGCATTCCCACATTTGGCTTGGCGTTTTTACTTATTAGTATAAGCAAGGTACGTCTTGATAGACGTGTGTACGTAAAAGATTTGAGAATAACGTCGTCTTTTCATTTCTCTTAGATCCTTCAATGGAATACTGTAATTTAATAAGAGCAGTAGACGAGCTCTACATACATACAGCTTCACTACTTGTGCAAGCTTTGAAAAAACAGAATCGAAATTGTGTAATGCCGGTCATTATCCGTTACTTTTTGTTGGGTTTGTTTCAAATGCCCGTCATGTTCGTCATTAATAAATCATTAATTTTACTATCAAGTATTTAGAGCAGAAGATTACTGTTCGTGACAACTGATTAATTGTGTAAATTTGTTGGTAATAAGACTCTAGATATATATGACTTATATTTTAAACATGTATTCTTAAAATGATAATTTTTATTTAAGGGTTTTGGTTATATTTCACATAGAGCATATAATGTTCTATTCTAGAAAGTAAATGCAGTTTAGAAGATTAGTTTCCAAAATCAACCTTCTAGCCTCGCCCTGTAAAATAAAAATAATAAAAAATTCAATAAACTAAATGGACTAAAAGTTGCAACATCACTGACAAACAACATAAAAACGCACTAGTATCTAAGTTAAACGAATGCCGCATCGTCGTCAGAAATGATGAATGGGATTCCGTCACACAAAGTAAAGAGCGGTTCGGAGAAATGAGTAAGGTCAGCCGAGCCGACTGACGCAGGTCACATGGTAAAGCCGATAAAATTGATTCTATACCATTCGTAAATTTCGGTCAACACCCTGTATAATGATCTGATATGGGATGGATCCTCCTTCAATATTCAAAGGAGGAAAAATAATTTGCGAAATATTTTATTTATTTCAAATTATCGGTAGATCTAGTAGTATTACGTGTTCAATACATATGTTTAATAAGTTAAACTAACCATTATCTCATTTTAAATGTTATATAAATACTTCAAAAACCGTGAAAACGTGATTTTCCATGATTATAAAAAACGTAGAAAAAGATTGTTCAACTTCGCAACAAAATACTTGTACAGGTAGGAATGCTGACGTAGTAAATCTAAACTGTCTCTATAAAGAATAAAAATTATTTCTATAACTTACAATCAAAGCAATAGAACGATATTGGAAAGTCAGTGATTTATTTGTACAAGTAAAAAGTAACTACAACCTATTAAAGCTACTGGAGGACAATTAAAGGGCCTGTTATCGTTTTTCCGGTTGAGGCCCTTATTGGTTTAGTTATTGTTACCTGTGAACTATAAACAAACATACCTACCGAATTAAAAATATGTCATTTATCCGTTAAATACTATTTATTATAAGAATATGAAATGAACAAAGAATGTTAACTTCTTTTAAAGTAGTGAAATAAAATCGAAATTACGGTTTCCATTTGAGAGAGCATAACTCTACAGAAATATTTGAATTCACCAGTTAGCAATAAATTAGCTATTGACGACGAAAAGAAGAATTGTATAAAAACGGTTCCTGTTGAATTTTCAGCCAACAATGGATAATCGTCTATCGTGGTAGGATTTATATGAAGGACGGTTCATTTCCATTACTTTTCCATTCTAAAACTCAGATTTTTTTCTAATTTATTGGTTGTTTAGCAATTTTAATTAAATTTTGATATTTTTTGATTCATCTTTTAGTTTAAACAAATTTATTAGGCCTTTTACGCTGACATTTTCTGACAGTAAAATAATTACCTTACTAAGAATTTATTAAATTTATTAAAAGTTGTCAGTGAGGTACAGTTAATAATTGAGCGCGAGTTGTTATTACTTTTATGATTCCATTTTTGCATCTGTCACCTATTTTTATTAGTTCACAAACTTCATCAGACCTGATGATAGAAATATTATTACGTAAGGGTCATCATATCATATGATATGATATCATATCATATCATATCATATCATATCGTATCGTATCGTATCGTATCGTATCGTATCGTATCGTATCGTATCGTATCGTATCGTATCGTATCGTATTGTATCGTATCATATCATATCATATCACAAATGTCAATGGTTTATCGACATTGATTTTAAAAAGTTAATATAAAAATATTACTAAAATACTCACATAACTATTACTAATGTACAATATTCATAGAATACATATAGTATATAGTCGATTTCTACAAATTCACAGAAACTCTTTTATCAGACCGTTCAAATTTATCTAAGGAATTTCAATGAAAAGGATTTTTTCTGGTATAACATTTTTTTAAATATTATTATAAGTAAAATTCAAATAAATGAACAACATAATATTTTTTGATTCAAAGAAAAAACAGAATCATTTTTAAAAATTCTGCTAATTTACTACTCTCTTTAGAAAACTCTCGGTCCTTTTGCTTCGGAAAATCACTTTTACTGCTTATTTCATGTCGTTATTCGTATAATATCAGACGGATTTTGCAGGAGAGATATTATCATTGAATAGCCCCGAATTTGTCTTTGAAAACACGCTTTGAAAGTCTTTTGATTTGTGTTGAATTTTTAACGGTAAACCCGATTAATATCGTGTTCTTTACTATCGTAAAGAACACGATATAAGCTGTGGAACGGCCAGCATGTTATCACATGCTGGCCGTTCCACAGCTTGTCATTATAACTAGTAGGTTAAATCAAACAATTGTTGAGAAAAGGTCTTTTCAGGCTCGCTAGTGGGTGGAACCGCTGATAACCTTTTTATTGAACTCTATTTAGTTTTTTACTAGAAAACGGATAAGCCGTATTATTAATCACAACCACGACACGTAAGACCGACTATTGATAAATTATGGCTTTTTACTTCAATACTCTGATAAAATTATTTTTATTATAATTTATATAATTCAACTAAAAGTCTTGCGTTTACTGCATTCACTTTGCTTAACAGCTTGAAATAAAATGTATCTGGGCTAGAGCTTTATACCATTGAAAAATATGTATAGTATTTTTTAATATAATTAATTATAACCAATTTTAATTCCTTTCTAGATCTTCAATGAAAAAAAATAATTATACCTAAATGTATAATGTAAATAGCATGTATATACAGTGTTATACGAGTATTATAATATGTTATACAAATATATTCAAATCGTTTGTATAAAAGCCCATAAAGATATAATTTTATAAAATTATGGTATGTAAAGCCGTTAATAGTTTGAGAAGTGTGCAGAATGCATCCGTGCATGAGAAGAATATCCCAGAACTAAACTAGAGCACACGCCTCAGAAACAATTGGCGCACATCTCAATATGTTACTAAAGAAAATATGTAATAACTATTTTTGAAACTTTAATATATCTATAAAAATATATCATCGATAGTAGGGCAAAGATTTGGCAGGATATTTTAACTCCATTTGGAAATACGATTTAGTCGAAATCCATTTGAAATAACAACTTATTCATATTACTTTAGACCGATATATTTTCTAAATAATAATAAAATATTTATACGTTTACCAATAAATTGTGCTTATATAATGATAACTGAATTGAATACTTTATACATATAAAAAAATATTTATTTGAGGAATATATAATAGGTAATAAATATTTTATCTTCAAACGGAATATAATGATGGTGCATTAAAAACTTTTAAGTCGTTGTTTAACAATTAGGATTCATTGGAGCAGCGGAAACTAGAACTTTATTTTTTAATTACCATCAACGAAGCAATTACTGGTGGCCGAACAATACATTGTCGGACGAATAAAAATATTTTTTGTTTTAAACAATGGCACTGTGACTAAAATAAATATAACTTGGCGCTGTCTGTCGTGGGCAAGTGCCGTGAGAGATATTTTCCGGCGCATTTTCCCCAGTCGGTTTTTCAATTTATTTCCCCGTTTTAGCTGAGTGACGTTATAATTACGACACCATTGGCTGTGCGGTAAAATCAACAGTCTCCTATTTGTTTTTAATACGAATGATAAGTTTTCAATTAAAGTGTTTATCTTAGGGCAACTCATTTCATATGTAGCCCGTTAAATATCCTTTTAAAATTTTTCGATTCCAAAACATATTTGTTTGGTTAATATAATTAAATTATTGTTTTTTTATACAATACTGACGATGTATTATTTAATATTTTCTCTATGAGGGTCCGTAGCCGATGTACATTTTGAATGACAAATATAATCAAGAATACAAAACTCGTTTTGTATAGCTCAATATGAAATTCTAAATGTTTCAGCTAAAATCTCAACACCGATTTTGATAACCCAGCTATACAAAGGGTCTGTTGGACAAATCGTTGAAGTTAAATGAAGGTCTTATGAATCTGAAAGCTGTTTCTGTTGAATGTTTTAATAAAGAAACCACATTCGTTGAAAACAAATGAACTAGGACACCATTGAAAGAATGACAATATAGAAACACAGAGGAGGTTAAACATAATTTTACGCTAGAGTTGGCGTGAGAGCCTTTGGGATGCGAGACGGCGTTCCATTCTTTCCGCCATAACACTGCGATAAAAGAGATTGAACTTACTTCATCCTTAATAAGTAAAAGCCCAGCTCTTCTACAAGTTTCAGACAGGCGCCGTTTCAATCAAAAATATATTTACACGTTCAAATAAAAATCACGAAGGCCACTGAGAGATTAAATAACTTCTTGAAAGTCGTACCTAATGACAACATTCTTTGTTATTTTGGGCTTGAGGATTTAATTTTATGTAACCAAGCGTCAGAAAAATGTGGGCTATTGTGATTCTAAAAGCGCTTTCAGCGTACCAATGAAATGCAAATATTTTAGATTTTTTTATATAAATAAATCTGATTTCAAATATTATTCTTTACTCAAAAAAGATTCGTCGTTTTTAAAAAAAGATTAAAAACGGAAGTGTGTTTTGACTTTACATACAACAACTGAGGCATATTAAACATTACGAAAAAATTAAAGCAAACTCGATAATTTTAAGAGATATGAGAAATGAATGAAAAACAAAGTTCAATATATAACAATCAAGATAAACGCGCGATGAATTGTTGAGTCGACGCATCCTCGTCCCTGATTTAGGACAAAAACAATGGCCACACCTAACAGACCATTACAGAAAACGGCAAGACAAAAGTTGTGATCAATAAAGACCCTGTTTAGTGGGTTGAGAGGTTAGCTAAAATGCTAGGGTTGATACACAAGGGTGCTATTAATAGTTGAGTCATGGACCGCACTTGATGAGGTGTAGTTATATTACATTATGTAAATAAGTTTTACCTGTCGTGTTCCCTCTGTTGAATTTTATTTCCACTTTAAATATGACAAGACAGGATTTATTGGTAGAAGAAAAGTACTCAAAACTGTCCTTTTGTAATCGTCACAGACCAAAATAGAATTATAAAGTATAGAACTTCTATCCAGAAGTTACCATTTGTAATGTAATAAATATTTTAATGGTAGTTGAAGTTTTAGAAATATACATTTCTTTTGTTGATTTTAATTCTAAATCAGTTTTCGACGAATAATAACATTTTCATTATTTTTTCAAGTTATTCAGAATATATCTTAATTTTTGTTCTTTTCAGTGAAAAAAGAAGGAAGGACGGAAGTTACCTCCTGGAAAAACAATATCGTATTTCAATTCAAATATATTTTAGAAACCAATTTAACAATAGGAAACTCTAGTCTCATAGTTCCACTACCGTCGCAATAAAAGGAACTATAAATTCAATCGAATTCTTTGCCACTTTGACGGCTATTCCCACATTGAAACATTGCCTCCACGAAAGTGTGCTGTACTAAATCTAATTTGGAAAACTTTACTTCAATATATTCGGATTTAGGATCAAATTAAATTAAAATTTAATCTAATGTATCCGCATAGTTTAGTTCAGTCTCCAATTCCGCATCAAAAGAGCTCATTTGGTACGCATTAAATTGGTAAATAATATTTTATTGCTTAAAAGACAATTTTTACTAAAAGCTTCCATTAAAAATGCATTTACAGGATTTACTTTAACAAATAATGTCGAATACAATATTTACTTTGTTTAATCGAGGAATACATACGAGCATGTGGCGTAATAATATTACCGAACTGCAAAGTCATTAATATGTGGACCGGTTTTGGGTAAAGAACCAGTCGTGTAAAATAGTAGATAAATTGCGATTTCAGGCGTCTATTCATTAAACACAGCTAAAACGTATCGTAAATTCGGACTAAAACGTAAAATATAGAGCGAGTAAATTTCTTCTTTCAACACATTGTAGTGTTTAGTAAAAATAAAATGCATGATTTAGAAAATAGACGTATTTTTGTGTAATAAATCTTCAAGTTTCCTTTGATATCAAACTATAAAGTATGGAAATGTGTTCAAGCATGCGAGTAAATAATATAAAGTAAGCTGAACTTGTCGACCGGAGCTAACAATATACAGAGGACATGCATTCACATATACCGATAAAGTTTTCAACTCACGGTTCAATAACTCAGACCGGTGATGCAATCACGGCTTTTTGGATAAACCAATTGTACATTCAAATTTATAAAATTTGATAAAGGGAGGGGAAAACTTTTTTGGTTTAATATGTATCGGATAACTTATACCAAATACAGCCTGGGTATTTTGTTTGCATCCAAAATTGGACACGTTATGATGAAAATACATTCAAATGAGAATTATTTACCAGTGATTTTCTCGTATATTTAAAAAAGATTTCTGGAGTAAATTGGGAATAGGGCTCGTGATCTCTTTGATAAAATTTAATTTGAACATTGCCTCGAAATTGTACTGAAAATTTTCATAAGACTTTATATGACAGTGCAAGGTAATGTTTCTCTTCTGTTAAGACTTTTTATGTTAAAAGGATGATAGAAAGAAAATATTTCCATTTATAGACGTACCTTAACGTTTTCAGCTCACTGATTTATAAATATTAAACGTGTTGAACAATTTATAGAAATAGTAAAACATTTTATCGATTTTTTTGAGTTTTATAAAAAAATGTAAAGTTACTGTGTTTATCAGAAATTTTCCATCATCATCTTAAATAGTTCGAAAGTACATAGCAACTAGTTAGTGAGTCGATCGAAGCTGTGGTTAAACATGCACCCAGCACACAGCATGTAGTCTAACCATCAAGAGAGTCAAGTCCCAATGTTAATAACGATCTAGCCTAGTTTGCTAACAAGATCGCTCATTAAATCTTAGAACTTAAGTCAAAGGATATTGGATTATTGATCAATATTTTCATGCCATAAATAATAAGAGAAGATTAAAAATTAACAAGTGCTAGTTTGATCCTACTTGCGGGGATTGCGTTAAATATGTACGTAGATAGCTTTTTCATTCAAACTTACAACATGATCTTCCAGATACAGTTACATTTCAAAGTAAACTTAATAAGAAAATTCAATAATTATTCCAAACTACCGTTTATTGAGAACTCATCCTTGGAATACATCAAAAACCCAGATTAACAAATAGCCTAACAATATTTCTGACTGGTATATTAATAATTCAAAAATATATAAATCTAATAGAAACAATATATATTTTAAATAAAAACGGAAGCTCTACGACATGTTAAGCTCACCACGTACAGACGTACAATACATCGATGTTTGTCGAAACGACGCGCTTGTGTTGAAAATCTTTCTGTTCTAACTTATAGCCCTTCCGTGCGGTATTCTTGTAGACGATTTTTATCAATAGTCTTCCATTTTCTACATTCTATTTTATGTTACTTTCATACATTATAAGACAAAAACGTTATCTAGCAAGTTGTTAATATAGATTGTAATTTGTTTTATAATAATTAAAAGGTATTAAAGTAACAATGCCAACTCGCGTTCACTAGCACACACACGGCGCTCATACCGTAGAATCATTTCGTTCTGTGCTATTTCCTCAGCGCTGGTTTTTGTATGCTAACCACTTCCTTATTCGTAGCACTTCGCAAGCGTGCAACTGAGCTGCATAATTAAGACCAATTTCATACAAAGTAACAGTCACAGTAAAATAAAACACTTATATTATTTGAACCGGAATTGTAGAAATAATGAAAGGGAATATATAAATAGGTATCAAAATATGAATAAACATTTATGACAGAATACAAAATGGTCTAAAATTTCTTTAAGCAATGGTTTTGTTTTATTATATTTGGGCGAATGATAATGCATGGTACAATACAAAGAAGATCCATAGACAAGACATTTGACACTAACGCAACTATAAGCAACACTATAGATAACACATATGTGAGTTTTGTTTCGTAGCCCAAGATTTAAGTGTCACGTTTATCGGAATTCCGTCGTAAACTTAAACTTCGGTATCGTACGAAATGGAAAGTTACGTATGAAGGATTTTAAAACGTTTAAAGTCACGTTAACAATAGACATTATTGAAATACGATTGATAGTTTGAGAAATAAATCAAGACGACGTTTTCTATTAATTGTAAATTAATTGATTTCTGAAATACAATAAAAATTGCTATGTATTTAAGAAACATACCGTTGGCATTTACTTTGTCATAACGACACAATGCAATATTATTTTTGAATGTAACAAAAATTAATTGGTTTAATGACAAATCAAGATAGCAGAAACTTAATAAGACACATGGTAGATACTAAATGAACCGCACTATGCTCACAGTAGACTGTATACACTAAACAGCGTGAATGGCTAAACAGTGAAGCAAGAGATAAATTATTTACCAAAGTTATGTCTACACATATCTGTGAATCAGACACTAATAACATACAGAACGCAGAAGTCCAATATAACAGTACACAAGCAACTGAAACTTAGGTCGAACACGTAAATTCAGAACACGGTTCCTGGTTACTCCCAACAGAGCAGAACAAATTCGTATCATTTGTTTGAACACTCGTGCTGATATTTTTAAAAAGGTCGACCAATATTAACTGCTTTACAAATTTCAAATGATACCGAATAAAAAGGATACTCAAAATAAACAAGACACACGTTCAATTAAAATTTTTACATGTTTTTTTATATTTGTAATTTGAGTGTTGGTCGTTAAATTGTTAAATGTTCCAAGTGAAATTTACATCCCGAAACGTGACGTAAAGTTTCAAAAAGTTCATTATAATATAAAGCTCAAGTCACGTAAATTCACAATAAGTGTCATACGTTCTGAATTTTCTATTTATTTTCTTATGATAAATTACAAAAATAGAAAAATGAAGTCCAAATTATACAAAGCACCTACGTTTTGTGCCAAATTATAAGTCTGATGGAGAATTATTGATTAAAATTTTCTTAAAATGTATCTTCCTTCGCTATCCATAAATGTTTTAAGCTCCTAAAAAGAATTTAATTTAAATTTATATGAATATTTGTGCCAAATTAAAGGTCTGATGGAGAATTGTGAATTAAAATTTTCTTAAAATGTATCCATCTTCTTTGTCCATAAATTTATTTAGTATTTAGAATTGAATCGGAATTTAAATAAATATTTGTGCTGAGATGTCAAGAATAACCAATTTATAGGTTTAAGTTTAGTTCCATAGTTGTGAAAATAGCAATCAATTATAACTTCAAATACTTTTAAGTTCGCAGACCAAAAGTTTTCTAAACTTGACAATGTCTGCGGTATTAGAGTAACCATGGAGTTCTTTACCAGTTCTTTTCAATGGACTTACCTTACTGACATTTCATAAGTGAAATATGTGCATATTGGAAAGAAAAAGTCTTTGACATTGGCGTGCCCAAAAGTCTTAAAGAACAATCTTCAAGTATTGTTTTGAAGTAAACGCCACATACAAAACTGATAGACTAAATTTAATACATATATATGACGAACGAGACCAACTTCGAAATAGTTTAGTAAAGGACCAAAGCGCTGGGGGTAGTCAAGCTTTAATAAGGACACCTGACGTTAAAGCTGAATATACTCGTACTTTACTTTAACTTGGAAATCATTTTACCTTTGAAAACAATATTTCTTACATCCAAATTATTTTGACCAACGTATTTATATTAGAAATCGTTTGAAACACGGAAATCTCTTGTCTAACAATAAATCCAATTAAACTCAATTAACAACTCAGCAACGTAATCTGCAATAAGAACGCTGTTACAATGTCGTTTGAGTGACCGGTCACCAATTACAATTGTTTCATTTTGTTTAGTACAAGTTGTAAAAAAGAAGTTTCAACATCCAAAGATATAAAAAACATCCTTAATACAAGCAAGGCCCAGTAAAGTTTCATCAGACCAGCCCTGTAGACCAATAAAAGCATTGTTTTATACGAAGAATAGATTTTTGCTTTTATACCATGCTTTATTCGTAGCAAGTTTTATGTAGACTTGAAGAACGAGTGGCGCATAATAATAAATAGAAACAATGTACAGTAAGTATTACGACATCAGTGTTTTTCAAATGCCTTGGGCGTATCTCATTTCCCTGCCTCCTGTCATTCACACGCCGGACGCGTACTTACAATTCAACTCCCGACAATTCTTTCAAGCAAGATATTTTATAAACACTACTTGTATACTATATTTCTTTTTTTATGTAAATCTAGTAAATATATGATAACCAAACACAATCCGTGAAATTTTAAACGAAGATATATATATTTTTTACCTAATACGTTTCACAAAGAAACTATCTACTTTTATGATAAATGATCTTACAGCTTGCGGGTCCTCCATAAATTACCCCAAAAACTTAGAATGTGCGCTAACGATCTCAACTTGTTCTTCGACTCCTAATGTATAAATAAAATAATAATTAGAAAGAATGGTTTTTGATTACTCAAAACGTTTATTCCAGTCCGCATGTTTATTAAATACTTTTGAAGTGGACAAGTTACATATATACATTTATTTATTTACCTCTTGTACGTCTGTTTGTCATATAATTATATAAAAACTATAAAACTTATTTGCATAAAAAATGCTTTTTAGTTTAATATTTAAATGATTGACAGCTAATAATGTAATTAATTGCAGTTAATAGTAACCATTCGTTTTTTCATACATATTTGATATGCTAAAATATTACTATTTATGTAATACAAAATGTATATAGATAATATTATTTTCATTATAAAATGTTTTTTATAAGCCTTTTGATACCGTATCCTTTGACGTCAATACAGCACGATATCAACAGATGCTTGCGCTCATCCGATTTCGAAGGCTTTATTTTCGTCCATTTTTTATTATTCGTTCCACCCAAAGCCCTATTCAATATCCCATTTCGTCTTCGAAAGGTTATCATTACTTCCAGTGCAGCTGTTACATTTTATGTGGAACTTAAATCATGTTCCACCGTCATTGTAAACTTCTTCAACATTAACTTATCTTTCTGGACGATGAAACAATTTACCGTTTATGGATTTATATTTTTAAAATACACATTTTTGAATTTTATTATTAAAGCTAAGTTATTAAAATGTAATAAGATAAAAGTCTAGACTAGTCAAGACTAAGAACAAAGCAATTAAGATAATATTTTTATTAATAACATTGACTTAAGGGGGTTATATTTCCATGTGTCATAGCAGCTTTTTGTATCTCTATTGTTTATATTTAGCAAATATAAAACCCGAGCGATGTTCTTTTGCAAAAATATTTATTAAAAATATTTGGAAATTCATGCATCTAATTAGAATTTTACTGTACGTTGTTATCAAAATAAAAACAAAATATATTTCATGTCCCCAGATCATATAAAAATTATACTGAAACTCTTTATATGGCTACTTTTTATAGCCACGATATCATTGAAATTGTTCTTGCCGCTGTCCGGACTCTCAACAACATGATTGTTAAATTAAATCTATATGTGAAAATAAAATAAAGAAAAAACGCGCCAAATATATTTCGCTCGAAACAGATGAATAAAAATGTATTTTTTACTGAAACTAACTACCAAAAAGATGGATGGCGTACTTCTATTTAATAGAAATCACCAAAATTAATGCCATTATTTCTCCTGTAATTTAATTTTATTACTGTTTGCGTGTTTTTGTTCAAAATAATATATTATATAGGTTTTATGGCAACCCAGACAAAAATATACTGGAAACTACTTACTCTTACATGTATCAAGTAATAGTTTTATTATCTTTGAAGTTACGGTTCTTTTGGTACGTTTAGGAATTATAAAGACACCATCTTAGAGACTCGACAACACATTGTTAGTTGGTTTATATGTAACCCAACTATGTCTATGTGTGTATATTTTGAAATTACGTATGGTACTGAAAAGTATTTATATACTCGTATTGTAAATACTAATGATATTTTTAACACATATTATAAACGTTTTTAAGTAGGTATGTTTATAGATTTTATTTTTGATGCTTGTGTGTCTTACATGTGTTTGAAATTAAGCTTCTCTTATTTTCACCTTTATCATTTTTATACAATGCCTTTATTTCATTATTTTATAGTTTTTCTTACAAACGTAGAGCACCGGCACGTGATGAAACTTTTGAAGTTGTTTTCGTATTGTTACAATAACGGGCACTACAAGAAAATATATTAAAAAATATATTACATGTTTTCACGAACAAACATCGAATCAAAAAAAAACGATACCAATTAAGCTATTTCTCAAGGGTAGCTAATTAAGGAGAGCGACGTGACGGTTTCCCCGAGCTCGCAGGTTCGAATCCCTCTCCGTATCATTCTATATTTATTTTAAAATATACAATGTAAAATATACAATGTAAAAAAACCTGTGTACAAACTACAAACAAGTAGCGATGGAACGTGAAATGTGTATACTGCATTGCCTTGCATAAGCGAACGTATTCGTGACGTAACATAAACAAATGTAAGAATATAAACAAGAGTCAATCTCGCTTTATTTTCTCAATTCACCCTAGTGACATGTGAAAGTTCATATTTCGCAATTCGTCGTCTCGCTTTCTTTTTTCTTTGCTAAAGAAAATCCACGTCTTGACGAGATGAGAAAATCTTTTCAAAAAAAAATCTTTACAAATATTTTCTAAAACCTGACGGATTCCTTGTTGAAATTTCTCAAATTTCTTTACAATATACATCAAAATCTGATAAAAGTACAAAAGATGAATTTAACTTATTAGAACCGAATAAGGGAGATCAGTGAATTAGCTTGTGATTTTTTTTGTTTACTGGGCCTTGTACCACCGATAAGACCTTTTCATAAAACTCCTCTTTAGTAAACCAAATCTAATATTTATGTAGATAACAATACCCTTTGTTTTGTTTAAGCAATTCTCTTTACTATAAAATATTGTGTTATTTATAATAAGACAAGTCGAAACCTGAATATAACCAACCTACATATATAAAACAAAGAATATTTACGCGTAAAATAGTAACTCTGTTCCTAAAATGTAGCCTGAAATAAAAAAAATGGAAACCACGTAAATGCATCTTCCCATCAGTCAATGTCAATTAAAAATCGTATTCAGAAAAACCAAATCTTTTTATTTGATGTATAGTTGGTTGCTTTGTTTCTAATAACTCTGCCTCTAATTCGTTATTTAAAAAAAAAGGAATAGTAAACCTAACTTACTCCGGAAAAGTCGAAAGTAGAAAAATTCATACATACGTATAATTTTATATATATATATATATTTGTCTCATTATAACTTAAAAATTAAACATTTATACATATAAGTTGTATAGAGAATTTGGTATACTTTTATTTAAAAGAAAAAAAATGTGTTCGGTAACTTTCCATCTAATATCTTTATCCAGTAGAGTACTATCAGCTACATTTACGAAACATTCTTTCACGATAATACTGGATTTCTAACTTGCACGAACCAATTTCATAAAAACAGTAAAATCTATTTGAAGGTTATGTGATTATTTTATATAATACATACAGTATATAACAAATTCAATATATATTTATTATCGAATCACGGAACATCAACAACACAGATATTGACTGTAGCGCGGTTACTAAATGATGTTTGCCGACCACTGGTGATTGGTGCCAGCTGTCCTGTTGCCTGGTAACACCATAATATAATATACAGAAATTTGTTATTATAACAATAAAGTTCTAATTGCAAATAGTATAAGAATATTTTATTATTTGATTCTTGCTTAAATTTAAATTTGGTATTAAACTTCATTACTATTTTTTTATTTTACAAAGACCATTTTTTAATTTAATAAAAGCTTTCCGCATATTGCCGCATAGTGAAATATATATGTAGAATGCATTATTAAATAGAAATATCTGGTCTGGGGTTGATATAAAAAAAATTACATGTATTATTTTAGTAAATAAACGAACCGTTTTTATTTTATAAAATTAAATCATCTTTTAAAGTGACAGACTTCCTTTCAGAATGAAAATATAAAATGAAATCAGCACAAAAAAAACAACATGAATCCATAGCTACATTCAATCACCCATCCAACATTTGAGAACGTATTTACAGTATTGATAAAATAGACAAACACGCCACACAGAACTCGACAATTCATCTAATTCATTTTGTCCTCCAAATATATCGATCATTCGTCCTTTTTATATTGACACGAGAAAATACGCAGCCATTTTACGTAATTGGCATTCATTAAAAACCGGGTTTTTGTTGATGGATATATTTATTAATACACGATCCATGCAATAATGGACTATGCATGATTACATGAAATATCACGGAATATTATTCATACCCGGCTTTAAGGCTTACTCAAACATGACGCGCCGTTTATTAGATAGAGTCCACTCTATCACTATAAATTTGTCTATTGCCTAGCGCGAGTAGTGCTGTCACACATATGTTTAAAATATAACATGCATACTTTTTTGTCTATTGCTTATATGTCTATTGTGTTCGCGTTCATTCTTTAATTACAATAATAATGCAATTTAAATAAACTAAATTACAATTGTAACTCGCGTATATTTTGTTTTCAATTGCGATCGAATTCATTGAAATAAAAGAAGTAAGTTCACGTCTGTAATCACAATACCAGACCCAGATAATGTTTAATAGTTTTGTGTGCATCTTGAACTCTATGCCCGTAAATTAAGAAACCAATGGAGGAAGGTAGATGACTAATTAACTGACTTACTGACAGACACTTAGATCTCATCTCTGCAAAGCATTTAAACACGATTTCTGCAAAGCATTTGAAAGGTCCGTTATATCTGAATGTGTAAAATTTAAACACGATTTCTACATTTGAAACGTCCGTTCTATCTGAATGTGTAAATTTAAGAAAAAAATAATAAAATGATCTATTAATAAATAACCTCTCCACATGACATGTACTGTTCCTTTGCATCGACAACCGTATTATTCAATAAGCGTTAAACCGTACATCGGCATCCTGAGCCGTATAGTTATGTAATTACGTCATCACATTTCAATCATCACCAGACAGTTGACAAATAGGTATTAAAGCCCTGAAGCTCAACGAGGCACGAGAGAGGCGTATGAATGTGCCAATCGGAAGTTTATTACCGGACCAATCAAGTGCCAAGTCCAACTTGTAATGGATATGAATAATTTAAATATATTTGATGAATCAGAGGTTTTGATTTTGATATATTGGGTTGGACGAATGTCACATAAAAGAAAGGTCGAGAAGTGGCTACTTAATGGTCTTTGCCGGAGTGCTTTCTTCGAAACTGAAGGGTCTTTCTTTACGAGCTAATTTGAAAGCAATGCAGTGGTTTTTTTGTGTTATTATACGAGTTCCACAAATATAAAATATTACGTTATAAAAACAATATTTTATAGAATGGACAATAACTAAATAAATGGACTTAAAATATAATTAACTCAATATATATTTAACTCAACAATGAATTGCAGTATTAAAGACATTTACTACATCAATGTATATTTTATATTATCTATATATACTGATATATTCTTTGACGTACATAAATGATCACTGGTAATGATTCAAAGTAGAAAAGATTTAAATCAATAGACACGGAAAGGTCTGATTCTTATATAATATGATTTTTATTGTTACTTGTAAAATATATTATAATGTTATATTTGTTTAAAACAAATATTCATTTCAAATAAATGGTTAATTCATAAATATAATTTATCATGAATAATAAACATTTAAAAACTTTCATTGAATTGTGAGTCACCCTTAACTGAATCAGTTTTGTACATTAAATAAAGGCCTTCAAAAGTTGTATCAAATCTCTTTTCAATTATATCTTTATATATAAAACATTGAATAGGTGATTTTATTTGTATGAAAATAATGATTTTTAATAAAATATATATGTAAAAACTAATAAAACAAAGAATTTCCAAAAAACATCTGTCAATGTAAAAAAATAGTTCCATCCGTATCCGCTAAATAGTCGTCATTCGTGCTTTGTGCGACTCACACACAACTTTATCAAATAAAATTTCATTTGATTTTAAAACTAAAAACTGTCCTCCATATTTTACCCTCGCGAAAAATATTGTTTTACCATGAAAAAATATAAAACCTCGTTATATCCCTTTGAACGTATTCCCTTTACACGAATTAGCAGGTCTTTTAAATATGTAGCTTTGATCATCATAGCTTTGAATCGTCATTAACAGTAATGTACATTATGTACTGTACTTTACATAATAAATAGGTAAGGAACAAGTATATACAGGGCCCACTGCTGGACAAATCGGGCCTTTCTAATTATAAATGCCAGAGGACTTAACCCACCAAGCT
Source organism: Dircenna loreta (assembly GCA_963555665.1). Classification (NCBI taxonomy): domain Eukaryota; kingdom Metazoa; phylum Arthropoda; class Insecta; order Lepidoptera; family Nymphalidae; genus Dircenna; species Dircenna loreta. The sequence continues at coordinate 5,967,946 of OY743094.1, forward strand.
GCTCCAATGTTGGCTGGTTACAAGTTATAGAATGTATGAATATATTTATATTTTCTTTCTCAAATAAGTCACGCAAAAGTATAAATTCTCACAGCCAAGAGTTGAACCCGGGACTTAATAATTCCAAATCGAGGTTTGTTACTACGCTAGACTGTACAGACGTATATATATTTCTACGGATTATTTTAAATTATATATAATATAACGTTTAAAAATTTAGAGCTTTTATAAGATAAACAGATTGAACTCGGATAGCGAAGCCGCAGTCAAACAATAATTTAATTATAAAATCTTTCAGGTTTCATAATTACATTTATGTAAGCGTTCATTTAATCTGCGAATCAAGCGCTGGAAACTAATTTATATAGAAATAAAGTTATGTAATTATTTTCTAAAAGTTTGTTCTCTTGTCTGAACAAGATTAGAGTCACATTAACATGAAACGTTACGGTGTACGTTACACAGCCATTTTGTTTGTTTACATTTGTGTCCAAAAATATCATAATTTTCTCAGATAAGAGCAGGGTCAAGAAGGACCCATAAATTCAAAATAGACTATGAAATAGATCTGGTATATTAACCTAAAAACAGCTGTTAAAGTAATTAAACGCAATGTTAATATTGAATCCACCAGTAAAAGTATGTTAGTACATAATTTCAAAGTAAATCTTTGGAATGAATTCTATTCATTACCACTAACGCGGAAATGGACACAAGTAAAAAAAAATATAGAGTAGGATTTAAAAATTCAATACTACAGCAAATGTAAAGTCTAATATAATATATGAGATATTAGTCTATGTAAAGTATAATAAAATAGAATAAACATTGAAATAACTTAATTAATTACTCTCATTAAAAAAAATAGCTGAGCTCTCTTAATGATTGATTATTTTAATAAATTATTCCTCCGCAAATAAACGTTAATATTGAATGAAGATAATTAAAATGATTTATTTAACTCAATATTTTTGATTCAATTCTTTGGTATATTTTATTATTGTATGTAGTATTAATATTATATATTTTAAATTAAATAAACTTCAACGGATACAGACTAGACAACAAAGAAATGTACACGGTTTATTTTATTATGTAATGTTTGATTTTTTTAAAGTATGTGTGCATCACGTGGTACAATAAAGCCGGAGCACCGGCGAGAGCTGTTAAGTCCCTAGTGCCGTTTAGTAGCGTTTTTCTCGTTTTTGTACTATCTGATTTATGTCACGTTTGCTGAAGGCTTAGTTGCAGCTTACAGCCAAAAGTCTATACTTATTTTAACTGCACATATGGAGCGGTCGGTGGCAAAACTTTTTCTTTCACAGTACTTGAAAACGTTTTCAACTTTTTTTTTTGTATTACTGTATTTCAGATATCGTCGCTATGCGCGAAATCAACGTACTTATAAAAATATTTTACTGATTATTATTATTCAAATACGTATATACCTTTTAAGCTAAATGTATTAAAATAAGCCATGCTATTTATTTGTGAAACAACAATATAAAAAATACACTGAACACATGAAGTACAAAAAATGTGATGTATGTAAGATAATAAGTTTGCTCACGACTCTATAATATATGAAGAAATAACCTACTTGAGTTTATTTCCAAGTGGAAAAACAATACACCGAGTATAAAGAAGCTTACGCAATATTTTCCTTCGCCCTTCATTAGGCAACAACAAAACAAGTTTAAAATGTTTGCTCACCATCTTATCGACTTACTTTGGAACATAGCTGATAATAAATAATATATAACGTAATTTAGTAAATAATTATTTACTAAATAACTAATAAAATAATCATTAAATAAATTGTTTTTGAGAAAATATCTTATTAGTATCATTAAGTTAAAAGAAAACTCATTCAGAGCTAAACTTAGATAAATATGCTTTAATTACGTGGTTTATAAATTATTATATCCAAGATTATTTTCTTAATAAAAAGGCACACAAGGTCAAAGGCTGATAAGTTATATATCTCATCTCTCTCAAACATAATCTCAACAGTCTTCCGCTACAATCTTATATTATGTATCTGACGTTGAAGTCTAAGAAGGGATTTAAGTGTGAATTTCTTATAAGACATCTGCCGTATTTGATTTCTTTACAATGCTTCTTTTTTATATAATAATCAAAAAAATTTTTTTTTAAATGTATAAAAGTACACTTAATTTTAGTTTAACGTTAACTCTACAAATTTTAAATATTTATTTGAATGGTTAAGAGCGAATATTCGCTAGAGATTGCAGATTATGCTAGAAGTTTCTGGAAACTTTTCAGTTGCATTAGTATTCTCAGGTGACATATCTTTACATTTTATTTGCTAGTAATGTTCCCGGGCGTCACCTGTACGCTACTCTGATATGACTACAAGGAAATATGTTGGTTATGAATCTTAAATTATTCTCTTTGTTAAGGCAAACCTTTCAAAGACTACACATCCCATACACCGGCAGCTAAAGTATATTTCCATTTCTTTGTTAGGAAAACTATTTATAACAGACATTGTATGTTTCTGTGACAATTAAAATAAGTGGATAAACGTATTTCTTTTAGCTATTGATTTTAGGCTTCAGTTCGTAATGGGCGAGCTCTTTTGTTGTATCTGAAGCAAACAATAGTCTTATCTGATTGAATCAATAGATAAAGAAACCGTACACTTTTATCTTAAATTTATTACCATTTCTCTTTAGAAAAACAAAATATTAGGAACATGTTCAACTCTACGTGAAACTCTGAATAATATTATATTTGATAATGTGTTATGAAACCAATAAATACTAAGGAGATGATTTTCTATTAAAAAATAATTAGGCTAAGTAAAAGATTATTAAATATTATCTATAAATATAAAAGGAATTAACAAAATTGTTATTTGTAAGTAAATAAAATATTATTGTCGTGAACGTTTGCTCAGTTATGGCGATGAGCCAATTAATAACAACTTTAAGGATAGTATTCCACTATTTGCAGTTAAATGCTAATGAATATTACATTTTTTATTATATAATTGAAACATTTTTGGATAACAGATAATGAAGCTGGCGTAACAATGAATATTTTAACAATTAAATTATTTAAATAAGTATATAACTCCCGTCTCTCCGGGGATGTATTATGGTGGCGGAGCTGCATATAATTAAGCTGGTAAGCTGAGTAAACTATATTTTTCTTTAATTATGCAAAATAGCCACGTAATATCTTTCAGAAGTATTAAAGAGCTTAGTAAGTTTAAACATGAGTTACGATTATTAACGAAACGGTTTAAGATAACTCGCAATCACAAAAATAATTTAAAGTAAGTTTTGGCTTACTTTTTGTATCACAACACATAAACTATCACTATGGCACAGGACTCAAGAGTGTCAGTTGTTCGTCACGCTCGGTAGTTCGGTGGGACGGCACGCGTGGCCGCGCTGCAGGCCGGCGTGTCACTGCCGCACGCCCCGCCCGCCCAGATTCACGCGCAATCACGCTCGACGCACCGAACTTTTGCCTACACCGTCATTTCCTTAACACATTTTGCGTATCTACAACTTTTTCGTACTATTTCTTATATCCTCATTACATGGTCCTCATTAATGGAAACGGAAACACGAACCTTCAAGTAATATTTGTCCATACCTATTTTCCGTTATCAATTTTTCATATTATAGTATGTTAATATATGGAATACATTTTCTAATCGACTAGTTATTGTAAGGGATGCCTTAAAACCGGGAAGAACATACAACGTCGAAGGAAAATTATTTCTTAGTACCCCGACGTCTACATTAGAGCACTACCCTTCCAGCCATTTATTCGATGCACAAGTCACCAGTACATTAGCTATTTCAATATTTATTTCTCACTCGAAAATGTTACACATCTCCAAAAATTTTAAACTCAAAGAGGGACAATATTATATATTTATATTCGTATGTAGCCTCACCGGCATATCTATTAAAAAAGCGAGGAAAAATATGAATTCACGTTCCATTAAGCACGAGTTAGCTTAAGCGTAAAACATACATTTTAGAGCTTCTGCCGTAAGCAAAGAGGCTTCAATATAAACTGTGAGTCTAAATAATAAATATAAATACAACGTCGTCCTGGATGAGGTCCAACATCCGACTCCATCAGCTTCGTCTTTCATTAACTGATGATCGCTCTCAGAGCTATGGACACGTCAAACAAAATCAGAGATACTTTGATATGTATTTAATAAATAATAATCAATCAAAAGCTAGTATTAATTATTAATTTATATTTAAATTTTAACTAACCTATCCATAATATAGAAAGAAAATGCTCTACATAAGGATAATGCAAAACATAAGAAAGCAATTAGAGTGTTGGTAAATATACACAGACACACACACACATTCGTACAATAAATATCATAATAAAAGCTCATTAATATCGAATTGTTAGAAATCAGTCTCGCAATAACAAAACTCCGTAAACAATGTTGAATGAAATATATTTATAAAAAGCTAGTTGCAGTTGTATATTAAGTCGTGTTATTAGTTTTGCTTTCCCGGGAGATCAGATCTCTGTTATCTGACTGGAGGTACATAGTTCAGTAGCAAATAGACTAACTTTTAGCGTTCTATAAAGATCAGGAGAAAATATATTCTGTGTATAGTTCCGTATTCTACTTGTACTATTGTTAAAAACCATTTTTTTTGTTTGACATAAATTCGTTCATTTAAGTCATATCATGCCTACATGTAATATACTGTATGAATAAAACCTTTATTAATTTTCATTTTTCGAGCAAATGACGTGAAACTTTTATATTAATATTTTAATAAACCAATAAACCGAATTCCGTTTGTCGAGAAATATTTTTTTACAATACGGCTACATATTTTACAATTATACGATGGAATAAAAATTAATATTTTTTTTACCATCGTATCTCTCATACCGACATTGTTTACGGAGTTTGTTATTGCGAGACTAATTTCTAACAATACGATATTAATGAGCTTTTATTATGATATTTATTGTAAGAATATGTATGTGTGTGTGTGTGTAAAAAAAATAATATATTTTTTTATATATTCATATAGTGAAATGTATATAAAGTCAATTTAAAAAAAAACAAATTTTGAAAGAGAAAAAATGAATTAACTGCTAATTTGGTAATTTACGTTTATCTTAAGGGTAATACAATATTCTATATATAGATGTTTTTGAAACAGTGATCACAAAAAAGAAATAGCTGGCTGAGTTTGTTGTCTTATTTTCGGTCCAGGGCGCGTTTGAAACCCTCGTGGCTTTAATTTTAAGCCAAGAGTGCCTTTATAGGAGGGCTTATTTGTATAAGTTTGGTATCAGAATAGGCCCTCCTGGCACTTCCATTTGAAGTGGAAGTAAGAAAAGATATAAGAAAATGAATAAACTCAGCATTGCATTGATAATAAATTTAATCTACCTACTATACAGTATTATTGAACATTAATGGCAAAAATAATTAGAAACTTATTCTAACTATCAATAACATTTTATTCTAAAGCTAAAGTCGAATTTAATTTAAGCAAAACTATTTAAAAATTCAGAAAGTTAACTCGATAAAGGACGAGTTTCGTACAACTGTCATCCTTTATTAAACCTTTCTTAATAAATGAAACCTTCTTTATAAAAGAAACCTCCTAATTTATAAAAATAATAGTTTTTAGTTTTTATCTGCTTTGATAGATTAGACAGTCCGGACAAGTTTATTTATATGTATAGATAGATCATCAAACATATTTTTTCGGGGAATTATTCGTGTTTTTTTTTTCAAAATGTCACAAATATTTTTAGTACATAAAAATAATTGCTTACATTTATTTACACAAAAGAGTAACAGATAGACAGACAAAATAATTTAATAATATGTTATTTATTTAATCACCTATTTACTTAATTTCTTTTTTCTTATTTCCATCCTACTCATTTCTATACTGTATTATATAATATTGTTATTATTTTAATTAAGACCTATTTGTGGAGCCGCAACCCTAATAAAATCATTTGATATCGTAGTATAAAAACAAATGTGACCAAACCGTAGAAAAGTATGGCTTATAGCGAATATTACGATATTGTAATACAATACGAGTATAAAACATTTACTATTGTCATAAATTCGTCAGCTTCACAGCATATAAAATATACAAACTTTTTTTTATCTCTCGCAAACGTAGAAACTTTTTAAAACGGTAAAGAACAAATGCATCGCGATGGTTTCACTTTACTTAAACAAAGTTAGCAAAGTCGGAGCTATTTTATTTTTACTTTAAGTTTCCTTCTTAAATATGATCAGAAAATATATAAGTAGCATTAAAAAGTAAGTGAACAGACAGTGCTGCTTTAATAACTTGAAAGTTTTATTACATAAATATAAAAGAAATTAAATCAAAACCACAAAAAAGTTTATTTGAGACGCCGCCTCAAGTATACTCCGGCAGACAGTCCTTAGATTTTGCGGGTACTAGCTGTTTGCAACGTAAAAGCTCCGTCCACAGTAAATAGCGGTCCATTAGATCCGGCCATCGGCTGTCAGCGCTGTACGCTTCCTCAACGAACGTGAGAACAATGCGTTTTACGATTTTTCCAACGCCGGACACTTCTTGCGTTTAACACAATGAAATTCTAACTATCTATATGTATACGTTCGCGATAATTTAAACTATTATATACTCACTCATATAAATGTAATAATATCTTTAATATATGTTTAATACATAATATATTAAATATCTCGGTGCTGTCAATACTATATGTGAAAATTTGAATGGAATATCCAAAATGAAATACTTAGGTGCTATTTATATATCATTAAATAGATCGCAAACGAGTGTGTGTGGAATTGAAACAGCATTGCAAGCCAGAGCTAGGAATAGTACTCGCTAATTAGACAAGTTACTCGGTGATTTTGATTCAAATACTGCTTTAATAATTATAAACAATTTCTGATATAACATATATAGGTAAATTATTATTCCATAATTATATTTATTATTAATATAATATTTAGCAAAATTAAAAGACTTATGTTTAAATTAACGGCGTCGGTATACCGCAATCCTTTTGTCCGCGCTGTACAAGTACGATGTTAGTATATAAAGATGTGGCCGAGCTTTGCACATTTTTATACAGCTTTCAAAATTATTCATGTAAATAATGTGAAGATTGTTTTTATTAATTTTCCTGTTAAAATTAAAGCTTCGAAACTTAAGCGTAGGCGTGAATATGATCCGTTTATTTTTTCAAATAACGATATTTAATAAAAAATAAATATTAGTTTTAATATTTTTATAGATTTATATTAGAAATACAAATAAAGGCCTCCACTATATAAAAAATTAATTGTAATATTTCTTTAATATTATAATCAATTTTATTATCTAGACATCATTTAGGAATTATAAATGTTGAAAATATATTTAAAGTGAACGTGGAAGTTAGTTCACCTATTCGTGTATTTAATTATCAATATTTACCTCAATGTGGTTAGTAAATTGGTATATAAACAAGCATATAACAAGAAATTCAGTGATATGTCACAAACAAGGTGCTAACAAGGAGTATGGCAGCGTTGTGGTAAAGTGTTGGCTTTAAGTGCCATACAGGTCCTACTTAGAAATAAGACTTTTGGCCAGAAAGAAGATAATCAATACAAGTTGTTTCAAACAAAAAATTGCCCCTCGACAGTTTCATTTATGTATGATATTTTAGATATTTTTTACAAAAAATAAGATTTTCAAATCGAATAACATATATTTTGTAGTAGACATAAGACTTACTTTATAAAATATATATAAAGTATAGAAAATACTCTGGGCCTTATTAAATAAAGTGCAAAAATAAATATATATATGGCACTAGAAATAAGTTTTACTATATGAAATATATGTAAAGCGTAGAAAATATTCCGCTCTCAGCAAACGTAGCGGTAGCAAATGAAACGTAAATGAAACTTCTAAGACCATCGATTGACATCAGGAAATTTTAAATTTGTTTGACAAAGAATTGATGAAACTGCAACATGAAAAGAGTCAAAATAAGATTGGAAATCTCAGTAATGAATAGCCAATGTTTCAATAAAATAATTTCCTTTGTAGCTTATTGTAAAAATGATATTTTATTTTGATATTTTATTTTATTTTGAAAGATAATTGGCAGGAAATCTCTCGTATGTTTTAAAAAATAAACAATAAAAAAGATAAGTAACAACAGCTAAGTTAGTTATCAAATGTAATTCAAGCTGCATTAAATTCCAGATATTATTATATATAATTCAATCTAATTATACTTTGAATTAGTGAAGCAAACAGAATTGTCTCAAAGCACAAACACGATCAACTAGCAAATGCATATAGAATTTATATATATATATATATATATATATATAATTGTTTATTTATTTATAGAAATGTGTGTGTGTGTACTCATTTGAAAACAACTAACAATAAATGAATACCAAAAAACTTAGATCATTAATAAAATAGCGAGTTCAAAATACTTTACTAATCTTAAACTTAAAATAAGTTGTTATAAAATGTGTTATTTTAAAGACAATGGCCGTACACAATCAATCATCCAAAACAATAAAAGGAAAAACATTTGAGAAATTCTCACATATATATATATAAGAATTTTTATATTCTTAAATTTACTGGATGAAAGATCCAGCACAAGGTCACACCCTGATGCTGACAGGAAATACATCCAAACAATAGCTGTAACAAAACCATTACTTGTCTCGTTAACGACCAGTCGAGACCTAGTAGGAGAAAGGTGATCTGTGTCATTCAGAACAAAGAGCTGATTCAGACACTTCTATCATATTATATGGACTTCGTTGGCACTAAATATAATTATCTATTATATATAATTGTATATAACCATTTTGTCATTTAACCACGTCTTCATTCTGTCTATAGAATCTATCGATTGCATATCTTAGAAAGATGACACACAAATTTTCATTTTCGTCATAATTCTTATCTTTTTGAGTCTCCTTTCATTGTTAGATAAAAAAATATTCGAAACCAGTTACTATATCAAGAGCCCGTGCGATTTTTATTTCCATAATAATTTCAAAGCTGAATATTTAAAAGTTCTTCTGGAAATTACAGCATCGCGCGTAAATTTAGGATTTTTAAAGCAATTTTAATATTTCAAATATAATGTCTTCTTAAGTTATCTATACCTCTAATAAACGATTCCGTAACTATTCAAATGAAATTGTTTTTATGAGAATAGTTACGGAATTGCTATTGCTATTTGCAACTCTTACACATATATATATATATACTCGTATATATATATGCACAATAACTCTATTTATATATATATATATATATATATATATATATGCACAATAACTCTATTTATATATATATATGCCAGCCCCCAGCGCAGTCTTCCTTGTCTAACCCTCTTAATGCTATAGATAAATTTACAAACTGTTTTCGTTTATAATTTTCTTATAGAGAAAATACAAATGTTGCCTATATTTAAATTTTTATAAAGTACACATCTATAGGCCATAAGTATTGGAGCTTCATACGTTTTTTTTTTTATTTTTTTTATGAATATACAATTCCACAGTATCAAAATGATTTAAATAAAAAAAATAAAGTATGAAATAAAAATGTTAAATTACACTTTCAATATAAAACAAAAATCTATGCCTTAATATACGCGTAATTAAATTAAAAATCGTTTTAATATAATGGACATTTTGACCAATTAAGAACTTAATTGTTATACTTTGAATTGTAAAGTTCACAAATCTTCAATCGGAATATTTAAAAGCGGAAAACAGACCTTTCTAAAAGACTTCACTGATACAAAAGGACGGATACCTGGAACACCATTCACCTTTTGCTGGATTATATTTGATTTATGTGTCGGCGACCTGTCGGAGACGTTTCTGTAATTTTGTATCCATTAATCCAGTTCAGAATGGTTTCAGGACCATGCGTTATCATTAAAGGTCACATAACCAACAAGGGTCTTTGCTATCCTTGATTAAGTAATATTTAATTGTTATCAAGTGAGCGAGGACCTCGCCTCAGGCTATGAGGGCTCCGACTATCCCTGTACTCACTTAATCAAAATAACTTCTACATATCTACAATTGTATCGTTCAAAATAAATATTTGTTATTTCTGATCTTTATGGTATTTCTGGAATTCGTAAGAAAATATAAAAGCTTTTCTCATATATATTATTCAAAATTATTTTATGAAATATATTTACTTAAAGGAAAATTTTTGCCACGTACCATGATTTTCCGTATCCCAACGTACCTTTAATAATCCAACTTTTAATTCAGATGGGTTTAGGTTAGTTCTCGTCAGGACAAAAATATCTAATTTCTGTGGGTCATTTCCCAAGTGAAATTTAAGTCCCTATGGTTGCCATTTAATATTTACACAAACCTTGACCTCTCTCCACTGTAATATAAGTCACCGGAAATTTAATATAATGAAGGGGCTACTAAGCCAACTTTAAAAACAAAATTTAATTCATAAAGAAAATTTCTTACTTCTAAGTCGTATTTGACAATGGTACGTACGCCGTTATGAAGTAAGGGAAAACTTGAGTTCATTGTTCCAGTTTATTCTTTTTTTTTTCTGTTTTAATAACTGCATATTTTTATAAAGAACTAAGAAAATATTTCACTGAAATATATTATTGCAAATTATTTGTAATATTAATAAATCCAATCAATATAGTACAGTTGTATGATATGACACCAATTTCAACCATGCAACCCATTACTTATCACGTTCTTGTATTATTAATATTCGTGATTAATTATGGTAGCATTTAAGAAGTTCTTCTAGCAAGATTAATATTTTTATCGCAGGGAGATCTCGTCAGAATTCGCAACAACGACAGCTGCCGATGACACGCTCCTTGCGCAGCCTCTCCTTTATTTATGATCGAGAGAAGCGACGGTTATTATGGCTTCTGGTGTGGATCTCGTTTCATATTCCACACATTTAACGCATACTAGGCTGCAAGTCGTAAATGTTTACTTATTTTACCTCACTGTCTTGCTAAGCTTAGGTTTTTTCTACTTCTCCACATTTATTTCTAATTTATTATATTTATATTAAATTTGATTTGTTTGTAGAACTTTATCTTAATTTGTTTCATTTATTTATGATGGGAGTCGGATAGTCCAAAAATGTAGTAAGATTAATGTGTAGGCTTATTTACAGGTATAATATATCTTGGAGTCAGTAATTGCGAGAAGTTCTCCTATTTCTCTAAGTTTGTTCGTCCATGTCGTGGCGAATTACAAACTCGAAACTATTGGCTATGCTTGTTAAATGTCTTTACGAGCATCATAAACTCAAGAATGGGAGTTCCTCCATGGAAACTTGCACCAACATTTTTAATCAACTAATTGCTAATTGTAAAACTTTAACAAAGGTAACTTGAATAAAGTCAGGGGTTAAATAACATTCCAGTTGAGTTCTTGACTTTCTTTTCTCATTGATATTACTGAAAGTTATTCAAATTATGTATTCTATTATAAAATTATTTATTGAAATCTAAAATGACAATATACAGATAACACAAAATACATTTATAAGATAAAATCGCAATCGTTTCAAATTATTCCATTCAACTCAATATTAAAACTATCAAGATTTATGGAAATGTTAGCAAAGTCTTCACCTTTTGCTGAAGAGTTCAGTTTAGAGACTTGTAATGGTTTTTCTCTCCATCGGGAGTTGATTGGGTTACTTTTATTAAACCTAACTGACGTCGCACGGCGCTCGGAAACAGGAAAACAGCAGTCGTCTACATAATAAGATTAATTGTTAACAATTCAGTCTACATTTACTTTGTCATAAGATACTTCTATTAAGTTAATTTTCTCTATTTATTTGCATAATATGAAATCCATATTTTGTAATTTGGATGAAATATTCCTAAAAGAATATTATACATTGTTATGTAATATTTTCCTAATACTGATCTTGGGAATTAAGTTTCGGTTCTGCTTTCCTGTAGCAAGGGAATACCATTCCTCTCGGCCTATCAGTACTAAGTAAGATGGACTTATCTGTTTCGAAAATTGTGAGAGCTTTGGTAGTCTTAAAATACGTTGACTCCTCTTGAAATATTCGAGGACCTTGACTCCTTATACGATTCGAAGAACGTATAGACATGTGATTACAACTCAGAAATTGCTATATAATTTAAGAGACGATCCAATACATAAGCATGAAAAAACCAACAAAAAATACATTTATCTAAATGGCATCCTTAGCTTTATATCTCTTACAAATTTAAAAGCAAAACAGATTTAAGGAACAAATAATTTAATAATTTCGTCAATTTGCAAAAACGCAATTCTGAAGAGGATACCGGTAATCCGACGCGGTAATCATAATTAATACAGTGCACAGCGCAGTTTGTGTAAACTGAGTTTAGGTAAATGGCTGTTTAGGCAATATCACGTTTCATATTTCACAAATTGCAGTTTAAGTTCATACTGGAGGAGGGGCGGTCACGCTCCATCCTTTATCGGCGGCACGTCGGGCAACCTTAATTGATATGGCTGAAACGAAGACTCAGTTACAATATCAATACGCCAGTTACCCCTATGAGAATACGACTGGAAGCAATAACAGTTAACTCTATCTCGTTGTCGTTGTAAAGGAATATTTAATATTAGTAATATAAAAAAAACTTTTGTAAGTCAGTCAGTCATGGACAATGTTCGTTCGTTTTACACAAAAATGCCTAAACAATTTGTTCATAGTAAACTATTAGTACATTTCTTTGAAATGTTAACGAGGAATAAAACAAAATAATTGGGAATCAATTGTTTTATTGTGGATGTAATCATATCACAGGAGACATTCCACTTTCGTGATCAAAGCAGATTTAATTAAAATTTCGCAATGGCGGGTTGTCTAAATTCCAAGCAAAAAGCGGACTTTTCTTTTTGAGAAGACTTAATGAAATCCCATTCGTTTAAGTATACGTTGTACATATTTTTCCGTGATCACACCTCCCTTCTTATTCCAACATTGAATAAAAATTGTACATTTTCTAAAGCGGTATTTCAATGCGAAGTGAGAAAAGTTGGCTTTATCTAATAAAGGCTAACAATGAAACTAACAAAATAAAAGTCTCTATATTCAACTAGATCGAACGGATGAATATGTAAATTCAATTTCAATGTAAGATATATAAGTTGGTTCTTATTTTAATATAAATTATAAGCACGAAACAATAATTCACAATAATTAGTGTCGTATAGATTCGGTCATCATCAAAATTATAAGTCACTCTGAGAAATATATTTTTAATAAGAAAAATCCCATGAAATATATATATTACATTTGGCTGTTTAATACTTCAGTTACCTCTCGAATAGCAGGTTTATTAATCTAGAAAAAAAATATGAAACACTACGCCCGTTAACAGCAAAATGCTGCGCTTTTTTAATAAACAAATAAAATAAATAATACAAATTGATAGACTAACCCTTTGAAGAAAATATATTTCCCCAAGAATTTCCTTGGGTGAAAATAATTATGCAAGATCCTTAGTTGGCTTGTATAATATCTGACCTATATTTTCGATAAATGACAGTACCTATCTACACCACGGGCCTTGAAATGGCTTTTAGACTCAACTACCAAGAACGCTGAGTAAGTACATAAATATACGACACAATGACAACGAATATTGAATACATTTATAATACTTAATACAGCTAATATTATTAACATTATACAAATTAATATTCTTGTCAATTCCATTAGAATTTACTTTAGTTGTAGAGAAATATATTTTCGCAGATATTTGGTTACAAGAATGTATTCATTATATAGCTGTATTGATTGTTGGTATATTTTAAATAACAAAAGAAAATGTTTCAGAATTATTCAAATTTTAGCCGAAACGAGGAAAAAACACATTTTCCTGAGGGCAAAATCTAAATATTTATTATTTCGGTTATAAAATACGATTTCCACTGAAGTGTTGAAAATGTCCCATTCACTTTTAAATCTTTGCAAAAATTCTGAATCAAATTGTGAAATATTTAGTATGTTACATATTTCCAAAAATAAAAAAGGTTCAGCTTAATTTATTCACCTGTAACTTGATGGTATAAAAAATGCAAGGCTAGCAAAAGGTGAGCTGAAAAAAAAAAAGGAATTCGTGATCTAAATAACCCTGCCGACGCGACGCCTGGCACACGATATGAAAATTTACATAAAATAAAAATAATATCCGTTACACCGTGAATCCTACCGTGAAGCTATCCAATACGATCGCATGTTTCACACAGACTAGCGATGAATACAGCTAGTCTGTATATCTTATAATTATTTTCATAATTTCCATTAAGATAATAATTTTATTACGTTTTTCATTAAAATAAGCCAAGGAGATAATGGGTTAAGGGATCGAGCACACACAATCACGCGGCAGAGAACCTTTATTTAAACCAACCGCATTGTTATCCAAATAACAAACTCAACGGTTAATTCGGTTCGCCGACTCGATACTATTTTCGAGTCTTAAATTCACTTAATTAAACTAAACTTTTGATTGTAACTAACATTAAGGCGTTTCTGTACATTTAATACGACGGAGAACATATTTTTACGAACAGCCGTTGAACTAAAGTTTCTTGTTACCAGACTACCAAATTTAAGTATCTATGACCAAATTAAATACAGTTTCCAAGATTACATACAAAAGAAAGTTATAAGCAGGTGTTATAATGCTGAATACAAAATAGACAAAATAGAGATTACCTATCAGATGCAAATTCCATAAGTAGATTTATATCGTGGTAAATTTAAGCAAGTGTAATATGGAAGAGTATTCGCACATAAAGAGGAATTATTCTATTATAGTTGGAGTTATTCCGGTATAGTACACGTTCGTTCTCTACGTACAATATGCAACAGACTTGCTTATAGTATTGAAATTGCAATAGACTGTGGCTCCGCATAAATGTGGCATGATGGACTTACGGTCTTGTTCTATTGGCGTTATTTAGACCATACTACATCCACTACATTATTTAATAATTGTATCCGTAGCATTCTCTTATTTTACAGTACAGTGCTAAATTAAAAGACAAGGCATTGCAAATAAATCGTATGGGTATACAATTTATTTTATCTATCTAACATTTTCGATACTGTGCCAAATTTCGTTAAATGTTCAATTGCCGCCGCTAGAGGGCGTGGGCTGTCGGAATCCATTTATTTAACACAGCAGTACTCAGGAGTTGGAAGAGAACTGTTGAGATGATAAAATGTCAATTCAATATAAAACTTCTCCAAAACAAATGTTATTTATGTTCTCGTAATGGCTGCAAGGAGCCTTGTATTTATATTTTACTACTATAATTGTATATTCTGCTATTTCAATGTATTTGCGGTTTCATCGCATTATTACCGTTTAATTTATTATAATTGTATGAAAATAAAAACACTTACAACATTTTGTTATACAAAAATCAGTCATGTACCAGATTTTTAAAAAAACAATGAACAAAAAAGCATTTTAAAAAGCGTTGAGTTTAAAAATGCTTTTTGTATTTCCTTTATTAGATCTGAAATCCAATCAATACAAATGTTGCAAATGGGTCTCATATTTCAATTGAATTGTTATTTCGATCATTTAAAATTTTGAACTATTGATTACATTTATTATTAAATACGTTTATCTACTTTCTTAGTGTAGTATTGCAGTGTAAAATACAGTACAGTTTAAGTTTAAATATTAACAACTCATATCGTAGCGGTTTATGTAAATCAAATGAATATTGTAACTTCTCCTTAAAGACACTTCCCACATATGGAGCTTTAGATCAGAAGCTGTGACGGAGTGTGAATTCTGTTTCACTAACTTAATTATGGAACCGTAAAGGTATATTCATATATATACATTTCTATACAAAGTACAAAGCAATTTAATTCAATTTTAACGTCAATTATTTTAGGCGCAAGATAGCGTAGTTTATATACTAAAATATTACTTTTACACTAAATCAAAAACAGGCGGCTTTCAAGAAATGTGTCATATTTTCACATAGGTATATTCCAAATGTGCTGACTTTGACGGCCTTACCAGTGTAGTGTTTAAACATACGTTGTACATATGGAGACTGAAAGGCAGCTCGTATACGTGAGTCCTTAAAATACCTACGAGACTGAGACTGGACCTCGCTTTGGGGCGTCGATAGTAATGAGAGGTTGTACACAAATGGAACGCGTAGCCCTCTTGTGAGGGGAAAGCAAAAACTTTATTGTGTAATGTATATGTGTGTGAATACATTGTAGGTATGTGTGCGTGTGTCATATCAGTATATTCCAAATTTGTAGGTTGAAATGGGTATTACTTTGCATCATGCTAAGGTCAGGGGACAAAAAGTTATATTTGAAATATATTGAGGATAGGTAGAATTGAATTCTGACAGGGCTTCAGACTGACGAAGATAACAACTCGTCTTCTGATGTGAAGATGTGGTACTTAAAACGAATCAGATATAAAAATCGAAGTTTTTTTTAAAACTATGAATATTTTATCGAACAATGATTTAAGATTAAAATTTGCTCCTTGAACTTTTAACTTTTTAAAGGTGCGACAAACTTGCTACTTTCTTATCTTACTTTCAGAATTAAAGAAAGTTCAGCTATCTATTAGAGTTTGAATTTCATGAAACTATTAACAGGCTATTTAATTTGAAATGTATTTTTAAACAAAAAGGTAATAAAGAAATAAAGAGATAAACTAAATGTGTTGGAAGAGAAATGACATAAAAGTAATATCCGCAAATGATAAGCTATAACAAAGCATTAAAAATGCTCGTAGCTCTGGCACTCGACGGCTTAATCAATTTACGTGAGACTCCGAGTGCAAAAATAACATTATAAACGTCACCGGCGCAAAACTAAAACTTCATATGGAGCAATTTATGAGGCCTTAAAATTACATGTTACACACTCACCTGTAAAACATATATTTTTTTTTATAAATAATAATCCGTTATGAAATTTTAAACTCCGTTAGGTTTTTAATATCATATATTTATACATTTAGGTATTATAAAATCTATTTTAACTATAATAATATTTTAATATTATTTAGTTGTTTAAGTCGTACATATTTTCTTGGTACGGCAATACTTAGATTAATTAATGCATTTCCCGGAGTTCGAGATAATAAGTTTTCAGTGGCGCCAGATGTTGACGAGTATAATAGCTGAGTTATGAATTTTAATGTCTGCTTGGCGAAAATCGAAATGAATATTGAACACTTTAAAAATATAATTAAGTTTGAAAAGGATGTTTCCGTTAAGATAATTGAACTTTGGAAAAGAAAATTGGAATGAATAGTAAAGCAAATTAATATTCATCGTGGTACGCAAAATGCTTGTATTTTACATGTTGAGTGGTTTTATCTTTTATATATTTACATGCTATATTTAATATATTATGTCATATGGAAAACAAATATCGCCTATAAAATTGGCATTTTACTACAATTTTGAAGAACATATTCGTTGCAATGAAACGCATAGAATGCAAGCACTACATTATTTAAACTATTCAATTTGGCGGTACTTTCGGCACGACTCCTTGGAACAACTCCAATTTCAAATAACAAAAGTGAAGAAAAATCACTCTGCCAGTTCAACATGATAACACAATTTTCAAAAAGTTTGCATTAATATAAAGTCAGACCTCCATTTATATTTCCATTCATTAAAAGTAGCATATCTAAAATTGAATGTAATTCTATTTAAATTGTTCGGCTTTACTAGACGCGATTGCATTAAGTTGAGACAAGGAATGCTAGACACAAACGAGGAAGGTATTGTATTTCAGTGACGCATACGTAAGTTTGTTTATGCGACCTCACCTTTAGGCAACTATGTAAATTCCATGAGTTCCAGAGTCAAAGTTACACAATTGCCCTAAGAATTGAACTTTGGCATAGATCTTAAGTTATAGAATAATATCGATATATTATAATGAATCAATTACTGAGGCCTTCGTTAGCGTCTACTTATAATGCCGAATGAATCAATTTACCAGCATATTCTAAGTAAAGTATTATTAAAATATAACTCAAATATAACTTCCAACATAAATAAAATTATAATTAATTAATTTGTTCTTTCTTCCTTGAAAATACAGAAAACAAACAGATTCATCAAATATGATAATTGTTATTAAGCTCTGAAACGTAAACAACATATGTATAAAAATAGAATATTTTAATTTTATTAAAAAGAAAAATGGCTGGTTTCCACCGAAATAACTTCAAATTGAAAAAAAAGAAACATTTTAGGAGATATAGTCAAAGGCAGGTACGCGCGGTCTACGGGGACCTGGAACAATCATCTGGTCCGCTGCATTACCGATAGCCGAACCTAGTATAGCCTTTGTGTACTCATTCGAATGCCGCTCATATCGTTGGAACAGCAGCTGCCCATCCAATGGCGTAACAACACTCCATATTAAAGGCCCCAAATTGCAGTTTAATTTATTCGAAACGTGTCTCGGCAACGAATCGCAATAACTGACCAAAACAATACCATTACTTATTTAGTATCGTTACATTGCATTCATTGTCCCAAATTTTAGACGCTGTTAAGACTATCTGTACCATAAAAGCGATTTTAATTAAAATTACATAGATATTATTTATATATAACCTTCGCTAATTTGAAAGTTATTTAATCTGTACTGCATTTATGAATATTTATCGAACATAGAGTAATCAACGGTTTTTCTAGATTGTCGTTTTTCTTTAATAGATCAGTAGTACTGTTGTCTGTACGCGCCGAAATTAAAACGCCCTCGCCAAAGCTATTTCAACGTAGTGAAATAGATTGGATACCTTTTAAACTCGACTACATTTGTTGCATATTTTGCTGACAGACACATTTGGGGTTTACATTACCAGTTGGTGTAATCAAACCTTTGTGCTCATTGCTTTGGAGATGTTGTCAGGGCGTCGTACTGAAGAGCCAAGTCAGTCGTTCGTTTTTTATATGGATACAATAGTACTCGTACTAATACCTCTTATAAACCTTTGACATGTTTTGTATTCTGTTATCCTCGTGTTTAACAGCGTACTATCCATCTATCTATGTTTGTCTGTCAATAACCTGTTTAATCAACTAGCAACGGACCGCTAAGTAATATAATTTAAAGAACTAAGTCTCACATATTAAATATATTGTATTAAAAGTATAAACCTCTAACACCCTACGATGTTCAGAAATAACTTTTAATTAATACTCAAAAATGTCTAAGAAATTTAATTATAAAGTTGAAATGTTTAATATTGTATTATAACCTTGTTGATATTTTATCGACGATGGAATAATAAAATATATTTTGTATGTACACAAAAGTAGATCAGAGATTCCATTTTCCTATTATTATTTAAACATAATCTCACTGGTTTGCAATTACTCATTTATTATGTAAAAAAATACACTAAAAGTCCAACACTAAACTACAAGACCTTATATCAAGTTATAGTGCAATGCTCTGAGTAGAATACTCTACTAAAAATGCAATAACGAAACCTTAAACATGAAATAATTTTAATCTGCTTGTAAAAGTTTAAATATGGTAAAACCAGTTCTAAGTTAGAATAAGCCGGGATCACGGAAGGGTGGCTGGAGCGACGTGACGTGGCGGTGACACACTTGCGACAAAAAGGTCTAGAATTCTACAAATATATTGTTTATTTTACCAAAAATCTTTTGCAATATACGTTTGTTTTGCTTAAAATTTTAATTTAAAATGACACCAGAATAAACAATGGCAGCGCGAATCTGAATGGACATTTTTTAAGTTTTTTTTTTAATAGCTGGCCACAGAATGTTGTGCGCCAGACCTTAATGAAGCAGGGCGCCTTCCCGGTTGAATTGTCGGTGTATAACTAAAAACTATTGTTTTTACGAAAGTATCTACATATACTTTGCGCGGGACGAGTATACTTCGAAATGTCTCTTGGTAAATTTTAAGTTTCCAAAACTTGCTGTTTAAGCTTATTATATCTTATAATAATTTACTCTTGTCCATTAAGTTTTAAAATAAATTATCACCACTTATACACGGACTAACATAACAGAGCAATGACTCTATATTCACATAGTCTAATACGACAGAGAATAAGGAAAAAATAAATAAAAAAGACAGATGTCATTCCGGGAATAAAAGTAATTTGTGTAATGTCACACAAAACGCGGACTTAATACCAGCGACCAGTAAAAAGACAAGAAGAGAATAATTGGCAATTCCAAAATATACGGACATGATAAATTATACAAGATTAAAACAAATTGAACTGTAAAGTATTAAGAAATCTTACAACTATCAATTTATCTTCTTAACGACTTCCCCAATGTGACGCGTTCAGTGCAGGGAGGAGAGTGAAAAGCTCCACGCGTATCCTATCCATCCTCACACTAACTATCCCACGTTTGTCGTCATTTTTCATCTCGACATGCATATTCAACGCTACAATAAATCATTTGGAGCCCATCCCAGCGCCAAACGAAATAACCTACTGTCCACGCTAACTGACGAAAATACCGTACATAAATGAAGGTAAACAAACGGAACCCGGATATCGCGTTAATTAATTACCCTTTCGGCTTGACAAATAGCGTTTTTATCAAATGCGACACATAAATGCTGATATTTTAATATGTATTATATAATCAAACAAAAGGTTGCCATTTTTATTTTACGCCTACGACAACTTTTTGTGACATTCTATGCCAATGCAAACTTTGGCACACATCGATAAAATTGTTCTACTATTTTTTTTCTGTATACCAACTATTTTATTAAAGAATGTTTTAGCTTTAAATCTGCCAAATATAAAATAAATTGTTAATAAATCATTTTAAAAATCAACAATTTTACTAAGTTCTAGACTCTTCATGTAATCTACAATTAAAGGTCTTACACAGATTAGCCAATAAAAGGAAAAAAAAATACTTTTAATGAATGAAAATTTGAAAATTAATTATATTGTCGACTTTATAAGGCAGAAAGACAATGAAAATGTGTGAATAAATGACTAAATATTAACAGATGTCACAATCAACGGAGCCAATACTGCGCCACGGAATCAAGACGAAGACATAGCAAACAAGCCAAATTAATATAAATGGCAGTCATTAGACGTATGTTCCTGACGCAATGTATATTCATTGGACTCAGATTTGTCACAATTACTCAAAATTGGTAATGTTATAAAGTAGAATGCACAATGCGTTGTTAAATATATAATGCGTAACAGGAGATGACGAGAGCGAGCGTCCCTGAACACGCTATTTACATAATTATCGTTCAATGTGTAAAGCTCTGCTACATACAGACATACAGACATACAGACCTCAACCAATTTCACTAATCATTGTTTTAGTCACGACTCATGTACAACTGTAATTAATGGCGATTTGTCAACCAATATCGCACGTCACGGTGACATCTGTATTTGCTGTGCAAAGATTTATTAATTCATAATTAACAACAATCTATACATTTTAAGAACTTTATTATTTATGATAGATTAATATAAATATTTAAGTAACGTAGATACGGCAGGAACAATGAATATTAAATTTATAATTAAGAATTTCACCAACAATCTTGTTCCAAAAAAGTTGTTTAGAACAACATTTTAAGCAAACAGTTGTTTGCACTAGCTACTTTCAATACAAAAGCGGTAGCAGAGGCGCAGTTACCGAAGTTAAGATGGACTGACACAAACATTTAAACAAACTTGAACAGTTTTAATTGAAGAGCCCTTGCCGTTAGATAGGACACTCAGTTCTATTTAAGCAGCTATTTCAACCTACCGTCTTATATTTTCTAAACTAAAATAGATTGACTTTCTTAACACTCAAGTTTAATAGTAAATTTCTCTAAACGACCATTTAGTTAGTTACCCCCTTGGTAGGTACTGACAGAAGAATTAAAATTAAAGCTCTCACGGCACTTGAGCTCAAATTACATTTTAAGGACAACTGTTATTACGAAACCGACGTCTCTCGTAAGGTTATAATCTCTCGACTGCGGTTCTTACTTACTTGTTAGAATTATTAATGTTTGCTGCGTTTACAAGAATTTTGCCTTTATTAGAATTCTTATATTCATTATTCCTTTATTAGAATTCTTATAAATTAATATACTCGTATAATAACAAAACGAGGCAGTGTATACTTTTGGTGTGGTTCTTAGAAGATTGATACAGATTTTGTAAATGTCTTTTTTAAATGATTGATATTATTTGATGAATATTATTAAATGTACAGCGATAAAGAGAAGAAATGGCAGTATATTAAATAAAAGAGAAACTCACTCGCAACAAAAATCATAGAGATTGGTTACAGAGAGGAGAATTTGAATTCTTAATAAACTTACAGGTACTGGAATTTAAACCAATAGGTATGAGAGCGTTAACTGCAGCTCCTTCCTCATAATATGAATAGCTTTAATATTTGGAATATTTACGTTATATTCGTTTTGAAATTGAAGATTCCACTAAAGTATCTGAGATTTTGTAAACAGTGAAGATGGGCGCTAACTGCTGCAGCGATAAATCTTTCTTCCAAATATCAAGATGAATTTACTCATTCAAGATCCTGGCGCTTATCGTTCGTTCCACATTCGGAGCACATAACGTTTTTATATTATATAATATATAGTATATATTCTGTGCACACGTCACTTACAAACTTTATAAGAATTTGAAATTTTTAAGTAAGCATTGAAATTAAACCCTTATACATTAATCAAGAGATACGAGAATTGTAATACGTACAAATATACCAAACTGGTATGCGCATTGCACATAAATTATTTAAATGGCCTACAATTTTATTAAAACTATAAAATACTAGCTTCGTCGCAGTAGCGCCCCGTGGCTTCGCCCCGTGGACAAACATAAAACGTACAAAATGTCACATTTCTTACTTCAAAAATAACGAACTTTTATACAAATATTCATTCTATATTTAACTGTCTTAGGGATGTTAGTCAGAAAAACATATTAATACTCAGTTATGACCTAGATTATAAAAATAACAATTTTATGAACCGTAACCTCTGGGAAACCGTCCCGTCTCAGAGGGCGCGGTTTCGAATTCAGACCCGTATCTCTTTATTTATTTATTCTAAATTAAGCTTTATATATATACATGAATGAACCCCAGTTGTCTATAAAGATTAGTGAGTCAGGCAATAACGTTTAAAATAATTTTATTATATAATATTTTGAAAGCTCTTAGTCTATTTACATAAATATGATATTTAAGAAAATTATTTATGATAACCTTTTAAATCACGAGTAAATAAAGTTTATAAAATATCTATAAACATGTTAAGCTATGTTAAGCTTATTTCTATATTAAATAAATATAGAAAAAATATATACAAAATGAATATAACCCTGACACAGGAAGTAAATTTTAAATAATTACAGCCAATATGGGTATAACGTTGTTTCATTACCGGGTTCGAGCAGTTGTTTTGGACTAATGTCCCGAACGTGTATCGCCTTTGTAGTCCTAGCTTACAGCACCAGAGACAACAGCTTGTATTAATAATAAAGCAGAAGAGTTTGTAATAATACCCCAACCTCTAGAACTACTACATAGATTTGAAACCCTTTTTTGTATTTTAAGGCCTACTATTATTCTACAGGCAACATAACTTCATTAAGAATGATTTTAAAGAGTAGAAAATGTTTCTAAAAGAATATGACAAATGTTATTTATTTCTCGGACTCGAATAGTACTTCTAATGTTTCGAACGTGTAACGTCTTCCTGCAAAGCACGCGGTAGAAGTCATAGAGGGAGTCATATTCAAACGCGACAAACTCTTAACTAATTTCTTGACACAATATTTGATTTACTTTGAATAATAAATGATAAAAGATTATTTTTTAAAACATCTTTTAAGTAGAGCTTTCAATAATTCAACCTTAGGTAGAGACAATTTTATCAGAATTCTCATATTCTGATTTAAGACAGTACGAGGACATTTCAGCGATAACG
The DNA here is from genome assembly GCA_963555665.1 of Dircenna loreta. Lineage (NCBI taxonomy): Eukaryota > Metazoa > Arthropoda > Insecta > Lepidoptera > Nymphalidae > Dircenna > Dircenna loreta. Next base: position 5,992,029 of record OY743094.1, read on the forward strand.
CTTTGTATATTTACATACTTGATTACTTAGAAAACGAGAGACAAACCCGAGAGGGTAATAAGCGGAGCTTGCGCTTAATATTTCAAATTTTATGAAATATACATTTTTAAAAGTAAATTTACTTTTATTTAGTAACACTTCCAACAATATATTTACATACAAAAAATATTTATTAAGTCAAGAATAAGAAATGTATATTTTATTATCACAAACTAAATGAATTCATATAACTTATCTTTCTTCGAGTGATATATACATAAGAGGCTTTTAAATCCGTCTCAATATCCCTTCGTGAGTGCCAAAACGGTGACGATATTACACTCAAGACGTGACGTCACAAACATATTTTTTCATTTATTTTTCTATAACTGAAATGATTTGATTTGATTTGATCAGCTCGTCTAAGTCATATCTATTAGCAGTGATATTCCAGTATGCGTCGAAAAATAAAAGTCAATTGTTAGCGCATTACAGGGCCGTTACTGACCTAGATAGCTTATTCCGTGAAAATTGTTCTAACCTAACTTTATTTGTATTAAATGTACCAATGTATTAATATACTAATTGAGATTATAATGAAAATGTATTTATACTGAAATAAGCCAAAAAGCCAAAATAGGTTGAATGTTGGATTTTATTCGTTTTAGTAAAACGAGAACCACATAGCTGTAAGGAGCTATGTACATTTATATAGATAGATATTGGCCCTTCGCGGTGTCGGGTCGGGAATGGGAACTATCTCGGGATTCTTGAGGTCAACACCGGAATGCCTTCTAAATTGAGGTGACCAATCAAGGTACACCTACACTTATAATATAAGCACTACCATATAGTAATTAAGTCCTGGCATCAAATAATATTAATACAGTATAACTTGTAATATAATGTTTCTGTCATTCAATAGAAATAACGTCTACTATTTTGACCATCGACAAGAGTGAGGTGAATGAGACGACAGGTCACGTTGTGGCGATGGAAACAATATTGAATCGATAAAAGGAAGCAAACACTCCACTGGAAGATAAACTAAATTCCTTCCGAGGGAAGATCGGGAGGATTTCCCTCATTGCCTCTTCCATTTTTAGGATAAATGAGTTAATACTGATTTATCATAACGCTTGGTTGGATATGATTTGTGTTAAAAAAGACGATATTTTATCTTACTTCGTTGATTTACAATACGTTAAAATGTATTGAAGTGTTAATTTTTCTTTGAAAAAAAAGTACATTTTATTACCCAATTAGTACATAAAAAGATAGACTTCTGAATGTTTTTCTTTTTTATTTCGTTCTAGTAACCACTCTCTATCCTTTGAGTTCCCGAATTTGATTAAAAAAAACTGCAAAAGTTCCAATATTATTCCGAATAGTTTCTGAGAGCAGTATTTTCGGCTCTTTGAGTGTAGTGTGTTCAACAAACCATTTTGATCACTTCATTAATTTCTTGTATATCCTTTTAGATTTTTGGGAAAATAAAGAGATTTTTTTCTCTTTTATTCCCTTTTGTGAGACATGAGACCGCGTCCCACAAAAATAAAAAGACAAACTTAATGAACAGAATATGTAACTGATACATTTTGTGAATATTTCATTTAATATTATTTATATTTATTTTCCTTTGATAATAATATACACAGGCAAGAATATATTGAGATAAATTTATATACATTTAGTGACGTATAACAATAAATAATATTTATTTTACAACACAATTGAAATGTTTAAATTTATTCCACCGTGTTACCCTAAAACACGTCACAATAGTGAACAATTGTGACAGTAGGCACGTCATTACATTTATTTAGCAGTCATTTGCATATTTATCTGATAGTTACAAATTCAATTCAAAGCAAATATTTATTAACTGCTGTAACAATTTTATTAATATTGTATAAAATAATTAAATTTACATTTTAATAGTACTTATAGATTATATATAAAAAAAACAGTAAACAAAATGCTGATATTATTTAACTAATTTGATCACATTATCAATCATACAGCGAGACGGCAACGTTCCTAACACCGCCATACATCACACTTCGAGAGCTGTTAAGTGCTGCGCTGCTTTGCAAAATAAACTCTTTATCCTGTCAGCATATAAACTAACGCTACGATTTATTACATTAATTTATAATCAATAGTTGCATCACTGAAATATAAGAGGATAATATAGTATAAAAAACAATCTATTCCATATATGAGCACGAAAAATTGAAAAATTGTGTTATATTATATTTATTACGATTTTTTGTACTGTTGTATTTTTGAATAATAAAGAAATGAAGGAACGAAAGAAATGTATATATATGAATTTATAGAGGTGTTATATAATTAGCAAATGATAAGTCTGTCGTAAGTAGAAATAAAATCTACAATTTGACGCCAGGCGAAAGCGGAGACGGTACTTAAACGTTGCAAAACTTATGTAATATATATATAGGAATATGGTAATTTCAGGGATACTTGAAATAAGCAAACCCATTTCAAAGACTAGACATAGAAGTCCCTCAAACCAATTTCTTTCCTTGTTATACAAAATATACAAAACTCATATATAATTAATAATATTTTACACTTTTAAATTCGTCACCTGTTTGTCGGTTTATTACAACGAACATATCTCGACAACCCTAAGAATTTTGTATTCTCGACGCTGTCATACTTGAGACTGTTTTGAACCTCTACACCTCTGTGAAGTGCTGTCATTCTGTATTTTATAAGGTATTAAATATTGTAAGGTGATTTTATAACAAGCAGTTAACTTAATGCTTTAACAGCGTACTGTTAGAACCGCACGCTTTTCAGCTGAATATCACATTATTTGGTTGTTTTTCGTACAAAAACATGTTTAACGGCTTTTCTTTTGGCGCGTAAGAAGTAAAATGATGTTTATACGAAAGTTTTTTCAGAGCCAAAGATATATGAATCTCTCTTTTCGTAAATTTTCTTTATCCATAGGTAACTATCAACATTTAACAACAGAATTTATTATTGAATATATATTTTTTTGTTTTGTAAAAGATAGTGTAAGAAGTTTTTGGAAAACAGTAAAAACACACATCTTTCTATTCTCAATACATTAAAGTTCTATAAGTAGGTAGCCCATTTATACTTTATTTGCTTTTCTATGAGAAATTCTTAGACTATGGTAAGGGAGATTAACTACAGTAAATTAAGTTTTTACACCCATTTATTTCAGAAGTTTAGCGAGTTAAGAATAAAATGTTAACGCCAATGATAAGGTTAATCTAATTGAGATGGAAATCTACTGGATTTATAGTCGTTTCGTCTTCAGTGTTAACTCCGTTATCCCACGAACTTTCTACCCCGGTTTACCTTTACGAAAGTATGATAATTTTGAACGAATTTATTCTGTATAAAATGTAAGGGTCGAAGTTAAAGTATTCAATTCAATTATAGTTCCGAACACAGTTATGTATATTGCCTTTTATTTATAACGGATGAATTCATCGCTTAAAAATGCTTGTCTCAACAAAATAATTAATTTATTTATTTATACGTAAAAATAATATACTTGGGATTTTTTTAATGGTAAACAAAAAAGTTATAATAATTTAATACCAATATATTGTTTAATACATATATGAATTAGACTTCTCATTCAAAACATACTTAATTTTAACGTAGCATTTATCAAACGATGCTAACCAAGTATAATATTGAATTATCTATTTGAACCATGGATATTCAATATTATAATATTTCTTAAGATTTAACATAAAGAGTATTATATAAGTTACCCAATATCCATATGAATAGTAATTGCGGGGACAATATGACGGGCGTCCTTGTGCTGAGACGACAGCGGTCGCAGGCGACGGGAGGCACATGAAAGCCGTATATTCCACCGGTCTTTGTAAGACTGTTAATACATTCAAGAACATGGTAATTTAAACATATTCCATTCAAATTACGATCCCTTGGAGATATGATCTTATAAATCTTATAAAAATTCTCAGTTAAGTTTCCACGTGTTACATACATACAATATATAACGCGGTAGAATACTAACACAGATTACGATATATTATTTGTCAAATAAATTCAATCTATCGTTACAGCTTTGGTCTCCAAAAGTTCCTTATATAGCAATCTAAACTAAGCTCAGTGATCACCGCATAAGCCGACGAACAGAGCAGTTGAGGATAAGTGGGCAGAACCAGATATAGCGCAGTCCAACTCGAGCGTACTCACTGTTGAGTTAAATAAAACTTTTAAATAAATACGATGTATTACTTATCTTATTAAACCGCGACTGAAGCCGATTTGATAAATCAATATTAATTGATGTGCAATCCTTATTATGAATAATTTACTCATATAACGATGAATGTAAATAACGCAATGAACGAGACAGTAATGGAAAAAGAACAGTTGATGGCGCAGGTGACACGTAATGGGGAAATGCATTAAGCTATCCCCGAGGCTTGCCACGGAAATGAGGTTCGAAATAAAATGCCCTAATGACGTTTCCAGTTCGCATCGACCTATCATATACTTGCCATTTAAAAAAAAGAAATGTCGGTTTGTCAATAATCGAATACATATTTAGAATACGGTTTGTTTGATGTCATACTAATTATATATATTATTTTATTCATACAATTATTGTACAACATTTTTTTTACAGCCTCGTATATGTTCGAATCATTTTAATATATTTTTTAAATAACCAATACAAATGTGATACAATTAAATTATATAAACACAGGAAATTGCTTTCCTTTGTTACGAGAAAATCTGATATTATTATTTTTGATTGGATAGAAGTTCATGAGGTTTTATATTTTGGCATTTTATATGTTGTGGTGAATCGTAACACCGGTTAAATTGGAATTTAGCCACCAATAAGCAAGCCTATCAATGTATTCTATTTTGTATATCGTAATATTAATATCGGGCCCAATATTTGGCCAAATCAATGAACAGAATTATGTAAGTTTATAATTTGCGGTTTTAAAGTATGTAAAATATATATATATTACAACTTATAAGTTTTTTCTGATAATGATTTAACAGGGACCGTATAAGCTTGAGTTCTTGAAGTTTGAGACGTGTAAGGGACCCAAAAGGGGGGAGTGCGGAAACGTAATCATTGATAATATTCGCAATATGTCAGACATACCTTTTATTATGGATTTTCAAAAGGATTGTCGTGTGACAAACGTAAGCTATTATTAAAAAACAGTTGCTATGTGACTCTCCGATGACAATAACATATTACATTCCAGGCGAAGGTCATTATCGGGACATTGCAAAATAGCAACAAGACAAAAAAATTATGGAATTATCTACCAAGTAAACCCTGTCAGCATTTCGTTCTTGGACCATTACTTATGAAGTCTTTCAACATGAATAATAATTGCAATGTTTTAAAGGTATTATTTAAATATTATATTTTATAAGTGATTGAGATTTGAGTCATTTGACGTGACAAAAGTGGCACTATCCTCTATTAAATATATTAATTCCTCGCTTTACCTATCTATATCCTACTCCCCTCCATTCTTCCATTTATTTAAGGGAGGGAAGGTGCCTTCTACTTTTTTTATAATGCAAATCATATATATAACGATATCTCGTCACATAAAAAACTCAGAACTCAGACTCAGATGTGTATATTAGTTTTTTATTTATTGGCATAACGAGAAATTGCTCAGTTAGCAGAGAATTTTGCTAATTGAAAGCATAAGCTTCATATATAGGTCATGTTTCATCGAAGTTAAGTGAATTGGTTCGACTTATAGAAATGAATACGTTAGTGTTTAATATAATAAGAATTGTCATATATCAGGGATTTTCTTAGCAGAAATACTGAAGTTATTGCCTCCGCAAAATTTGAAATTCAAACATATTCAAATAACACAAAGCAGTTATCAAGCTCGTAAAAAAACGGATTAAATAGATTGCTGTAGTGTTATTCAATTTTGTTCGCAGGGTCACTACGAAGTGCACATAAATATGAATGAGTTGAGCCGAAAGTTCTTGGGATCAAGTTTTTTTTACGACTCCTATTTTTTCAAAACTACGGCATACAATAACGTTAATAACTTTTTTTGTGTACTCACAGCAATTAAAATTTCAAAACCATAGTATAAATCTATCATCAATTTCATCAATCATTTACATATTAAAATATACTTTTTAAAAATAAAATTATAGTTTCTCTTCACAAATATTACATTATCTCAATAAATCATAAAATCATTAAAGTAAAAGTATAAGTTATGCTTGTCCTATTTTACTCAACAGTGTAAAAATATAATATTTGTCCTATGAACAATAAATATGAACAAAAACTAATAAATGTCACGAATGTCGGAAATTATTTTAGACTGTGCTGGGCGGCGGAGAGTACTGCCGCTCTCAGACCACTAATGTGAATGTGGAAGAGGAATTGATTAGAAAATTTACATTAGAAAATAATTTCAGTACAAATTCACAAGTGTTACCTATGAAAAAGTACAAAAATTTAAAATTTTAACTAATTCTTCCTCGTAGACATACTCAATCGTAGCTTAGAAGACTCTACGCCTCTCGCGTAATAACTTGCCAAGCTCAGTCGAGCTGGAAAATTTGATAGAAAATCTAAATTGAAAATCGCAGTGATTCTTAAGTAGCTCTCACAAATAAAACCCCTCAAATCTTGGTATATTTTACCGTATTATAAGTACTGGCCGTACATGTCAAACAAAGGTGTAATTACAAAAAGGGGGGAGGGGGGGGGGAGACACACAATACACTCTAACTCCGGTCCATTTGAAAGATATTATCATCATCAAAAATATAAATAGTAGATGGAATTGAAGGTAGCAATAAATCATCTCAAAAGCTTTTTGAGCTGTCACGACTTGGTACTTTTAAATGCTCTGATTTATAAAATGTTTTACAAAATCTTTTTTTTTTTTTTTTTGCGAAATAGGGAACTTCACTGCTTCAAAACGTTTTCTTTTTAAGGGAGCTTGATTTTTAATTAAAACACATACGTTTTATAATAAAATAAGCACAATACACTTATGCTAGGTACGTATTTTACATTTATGACAAAAAATATATATTTATTTTTCCACGTGTTTGCGAACATATTCTAAAAATGCTGACATGTCGACTTCGCAAAACGGGTATGAACGCCAGAATTACAGAGATTAAATTAGAGAACATGGAGCTTAATACATTTTTAATGGGCACGACAATTACACAAAAGATTACTCGGTCTTAGTTAAAGTCCGTGTTCCGCAGACTAAATCCCCGTGGTAATGGCCCAGGGCGCCACCTGGACTCCTGCGGCCTCGCTAATTTTGCAGAGCACAATATAAATTACCTCTAAACAATGACGCCCGCTCTAGCAAAATTATATAGTTTACCATTTAGTGCCCGGACGAATATATTAGATTATTCTGTAGACTTATTTAATATATTTATTTATATTAACACTTACCCTTTACCCCCACATCTTGTATTTCATAAAGCAAAACATTTTTAATAATATTAAAATTATAATCTGTTACTTTTAATGGTTCCAGATAAAGGGTTTTTAACAACTTAAACATTTGGATAAGCACTTGAGATTATGACGAGTCAGGCAGTTAATTACTACGGCAGACAATGAGTTGCAAAAAATTGCTCCGCAGATTGTATTTTTATTCGGAAAATGCTTTTTGATATATATTCACGGAAGTTTCGTAGACCTACCAGTCTTCATAAAGTTTAACAAAGGGAAATGTAACCATTTAAATAATTATATTTATTTATTTTTTAAAAATTATTGTAACGAAATTCGTAGATCGTATGAAAGCAAAAGATATATTCTTTCATAGTAAGAACGTTCATTTAAGGTCAAGGTCAAAAAAGAAAGAAAAATAGAGTATACAACCTGAAATGACGAAAATAGAAAACTAAGATTTCTACTAATAAACTCTTAGGGGGCGGCGACGAAGAAAATGTAATTTAATTGTAAATACGTGATTTTGAGACTCGAATATCAAATAACACTTATATATAAAATAAATATTGACTATGAAAAAAGTTTAAATAAACTCCAATATAATATTCAAAATGAATATATAAAAAAGTTATTATATCTCAAATGTAAATTAAATTTTAAATTATATGCAATATATTAAATTTCTCCGTTTGACACAGAAAACGACGAATTCTAAAGTATGGTGTCGGGTGTATATGAACATTTTGCTAAATTCAACACACGGCTACAGACGTTCAAGTAAGTATTTGTGTCATGTAATTGCATTTAAAGCATTTCGTGAGTGAAATGCAATATTATTTTCATTCAGTACATGATTCATATTATTTTCAGATTAAATATTACTTACTTCTAATATTACTTTTTTTTAAAACAGAGAACAGAAATCTACAGACATTTATTTTAATATTTACATTTCGCATTAACGGAAACAAAGTCTTGCCCAGCTCAATATAATTTAAAAAAAAACAAATAATTTACTGGTGAAAAGAAAAGTATGTCAAAATTATTGCATAATGCCAATATTATGACTCTTTTTTAGATTTCTGATGTTGGTAATTACTAAGTTTTAATAAAATATTAAACGTTATAAGGTCAGTTATAAATTATAATATATGTGAATACTTATACCATGCGGGTAGATTGGATTCAGGCTATTTAAATGAGAGACCCGTCATTAGGCACGCAGAGGTCCAGGCTCCAAGTAGGTACTTGATGGGTTCGCATAATCGACCTACTAACGGACGCAACCTACTATTTTCTTGTATAAATTATTCTGCGATTCAACCTATTTTCATGATTTTAATCAATTGGTAATAATAAAACGTTCTAACAATTGAGCGTAATTGAATTCTTGAATAGCCTATATTTAAAAACTGTTTTAGGAATCTTTTCGTAGAATATCGTATTTAACTCACCTGATTAATTTTATTTCAATGGATATTTTCGATTAATAACATCCATTGTTCGTAAGTATTGGGTAACATTTGATTGTCTTACCTGAAAAAAAAAAAGAACATTGTTAGACAAGCATAAATATAACACAACACAAGCGAATAACATTTTATTTATAAAAACAATTCGTTCGAATGACTTTTATTTTATTCAAAAAAAAAAAATACTCCAAGATAATCGGAAATTGTAAGAGAACATTTCTGGCGCACTTCGGTATTACCGATGCAATTGCATTGGTTTCTATCGGACAGGGTATTATATATAAATTGAATAGTTCCATAAATTATTTCATTCATTCAATGAAATTCCTGTTTGTGGTTTTCTTATTTACGTACACATATTTAATATATATTTTGTTTTCTTCACTCTATATCGAGGAGGCTTCATGAGATAAACAATGAACCTAACATATGCATTCTTGAATTACAATATTTGATAAAGAAAAAACCATTTCAATTGAAATCTTATCATCTCAAATAAGTAAAGTAAGCAAAGATGCAAAGTCATTCTACGGGTTGACGGTGTTTTTGCTGAGGGCGTTAAATGATATTACTTCGGTAAAACCGCAGACGACAATGGATTGAAACCATGTGCGAAGCAATCATCCTTTATTTTATATTTCCAATGTTGTCTACTCAGAAATTCTAATAAGTATACAATTTCTGTTAACGTTCCTTATATTTTATTTCCGTTTAGAATATAAACAAGCAAACAACACTTGAATAAAACTATTTCGTGTATACCGAGTCAACTGAACACAATAATGTATTATTATTTCTTTGGAGTCATTGTTTCAAAGTCACGTGCGCGTTGCCGGAGCACTACACCTGTCGACGACTTTTGCCACAAGGGACAGCTCTCCAAACTATTCTATTGTATTTTCACGCTAGAACTCAATTTTGTTTCATTTTTGTCTTCATCCGCAATTGAAAACCTTTTTCTATCGACCATTATAATAGAAAGACAAGCATTGGATTTTCGATTGTAATTGTAGAGCTAAGTTCGAAACATTTTTGTTCCAAAATTATAAATTCTATAACTGTGCAATGGTATCAATATAATAAACTATTTCGAAAAACGAATAGAAAATATGTTGAATAATTTAATGTGAAAGAATTAAATAAAGGAATATTTTATGAACGTGTAATTTAATATTATAATTATAAAATAAGTCTAGTTATTATAAATCAATGCCTCAATAATGTAAAACTTTTGGTGATCAGATTTTTATATACTTCTAAAAAAAAGTCTTGAATAATTTTGAACTCTTTAAGTGTATAAAAGAGTGTACCACGATATTTTATCTAAAGCCATAATAAACAAGGATATCTTCACACCCAAGGACCATTTAAAAGAATTTCCCACGAGTCAACGTTTCGTAAAATAATTTCGAGCACAGGGATAAACACCCCATCCTGGACAATTATTTTTTAAAATAAGTTTTAACTGACCAAACCAGTTTTTAATACTTAAGCGCCATTCTCTTAAGAAATAATAACAACCTTGAGGAGTTGTTCAAGGAAACATTTGTTAAGGTTAGAAATCACAGCTTATTCTTTTAAATCACTGTAAGGGAACAAAGAAAAAGCTATATAAGCTGTAATACAATAACTATTGCAAGAGACCGCAAGTCCCAATCAAAACTAAATTATCAAGCAATAAATTTCAAAAACACCATATCACAAAATAATAACATCAAAATATTGTTTTACTTACATCACGGAAACGTTCTAGTTTTTACAAACTGTTTACAAATAAATTAATATTATTTTTCGCGGTATAATTCCCAATGTTTATTACAGATTAAAAATGGTACTTTATGGGTGACAATGTAGCCGTAAGATGTACTCAATAGGTAGGCGGATTAAGGTAGGCTTAAGAAGATTTAGAGGCGGCAACTGGGAGTCACTGAGACGACACACACGGCTATTTTGTGTAGTTTATTCGTAACAGGATATACGAGATTTAGCAGCCAGAAAATGTACGAGACTCGAATTCAACAATTTCGTCGCTTTCATATGTAACTCTATTACCGTGAATGTAAAAGACGTAGAACTACCTCTGAATTACGAATTTTTATTCATAAATATATCTTTTGTATGTTTTTGGGCGTGTCGTCTACTCGCAGCGTCTATTATGAAAATAAATATAAGAAATTATTTTTGTAGTTTTTTGAAACATGAAGTTTCAGAATTGTCACGTTAGTAACTTATATTTTCGTTAATCCTTTTCCGGTTGATATTATACTAAATATAAATATTATTACGTAACTATTGCAAAACGAGTCCATTTACAAAGGAAAGCCCCACTTATTTATCATGTTGTATTTATATTTCTTAACCAAACCAGAAACTCGGAAGCATTAATACGACTTTTACTAATGGACGCAAAGCTCTCCACTAAAAGATTATATTTCATCAAGCTATTAGGATTTCGTTGTTTTAATACCGAGTTAATACAGTAAATGATTCGTTATAACTTTGACTTGAAACTCTTATGGATATTGTTTATATGTTAATAACTCTAAATTGTCCAATATTAGATATTATTATTTTATTCAAAAATCGAATGACAACCCCGTGAAAGTTTGTGACAAACGAGGTTAATTTGTTAGACATTTGGCGGCAAAAAAATGTTTATTTGTACAACAGAATAAAAAAATAACATAAATGTTCAATGCGTTCCATATTCAAGACAATAAGTAACCATAAAGACGGTATTTCATATACGTAAAGTGCTTCGCTGTTATGAGTTAGAAAACGTGAGCTGAAAGCCGTCTGTCCTTATTGGGACACCTGCTTACAGCGAGCATTAAAGACTTTGAAGCATGAACGGATACTGAAGAATCTATTTACAAAAGTGAATTTTGTCGCGTACTGGCACTCTGTTGTAATTTAATTCGAATTTTATATCCGAAATTTACCCTCGTAATTGTATCGTATATTTATACGTGATAATAAAACAATAATTCGATTTAATTTACGGTTTGTGATATTTATTTTGATCATTAGCAAGCGATTGAACTGAATAGTCCATAAATTGCTTCAGTTTATTAAATTTTTAACACTTGTTCATTAATATATTCATTAATATGGTTCATTATTTTTTATGAGCCTCTTGTGGTAAAGTGGCAATATATATATAAACAACATGTATATAAATAAGCTAATTATTCTAAAAACTGACTAACTTAATGATTAATAACCAGTTTTATAATTTAGCTCGCAAGGCAATGTATAATGATAACGGACCTCTATATACAGATTATAAATTATAAATAAACAATACAAAGAGAAAATCGATTAAAAAAATAATGTTTTGAAATAATCTTTTACAAAAAAAAAACTAATATAACCTCCATACTGAACCTTATATATTTCAAATTTCATGGTTTAGCTATGAAGGATATCGCATACAGCCTGCTATCCTAACTATCTCGTGAGCCAGGATCATAAATTTTAAAGCTTTTGCCTCGTACACTAAAGGTTGCTATGTAGTTTCAACCAAACTATGAGTTTTACGACGCAAGTAATGCACTACCAACATTTATAAATTATTAATTAATGGCACACATTTAATCATTAAAAGCACTCAATATTTTTGCATGGTAACATTATAAATATCATTCCAGACAGCAACTGGTATTTATGTCTCTATTTACTTTTCCGGAATCTGTTACGGACTCCGCTCTCTCCCATAATGAAGATGGGTCGGGGTCGCTTGTCAAAGGCCGCTTTTATTACTAAAGAATATTTTATAAAGTTATAGTGGATATTCATATCTAACCCTTTACATTATATATCATTTTCTTATACCATAATAATATATTTACTTCATTTAGAGAAAGATGGGAAGTTCGGTACAACTTTATATTGTTTTGATTGGAACAAACTATTGGATGTCTAGCCGATGTGCCCAAGGCGACCCTTTAGGCATACGCCATATAACCTTTCACACGTAAATATCGCCCATGTAACTAGAAACTTTAAGGGTTTCTGTTTTATATCCGTTTATTTAGTTTGAACATAGAGGCTATATTGCGAATTATTTATAACTAAATACGCTCCGACGAAATATAAAATATGTAATTACCTAAATGTAATTTTATACCACAAGTACAATTTTAATACAATTATTTTCGATTGACTACATCGAACTCGACGTAAAATGAGACGTGAGAAAAACATCAATTACAGTTCATTTAATTCTCTATACAAAAAGTCAAGGTGTTGCTAATATAAAAAATATGTCAAATCAAGGTGTTGCTAATATTAAATATAAAAAATATAAAAGATTTTCAAAGGCATTATTGTTAACATAAATTAATGAACTTTTTCGAGAATTAAGACAATACTTTTAAAATTTTAGTTAAAGCATTCAATATAAAAAATAATAAATTCTTACCTTATATAAATTTATATAAAGAATACAATTATATTAAAACTTATATCTGGCAATGTGTTGTAAAAATATAAAAGGTTGTAAAAATAGGCATATACAAAAAATATATTACGCATCACCATTGAAACTTTCAATAATTTTTCAGGAAAAATTACGATTGGTCATAATGAGCTATGATTCGACACATAACTGGATTTACCGTAGCAATAATTTCAATTATAACATATCATTTAATTAACGTAATACGTATTAGCAAATCAAAATTATGCTAATCTTTGTATATAATGACATTATGTATTATAATGTTACATAATAAGAACGTGTGCCAATTACAAAGAAACAAGAAGAGGGACTAGCTGAAGACCAGTCCAATAATGTAATACATATTTTAAAACAGCGTTCGTTGCTTTCAGCCGCAAGTGGATTTTATTCGGGTTAAAAAAAAAAACTGAATCTTAATAAACTATTACAGTATATTATTTGACATGACTTGCAAAATCATGACATGATTTGCAAATGTAAATTTTATCATGAAAATACAAATTGTCAATATAAGCAACATTTCAACATTCAATTCTTCTTATTTCTGTTTCATATCTAAGTCTGCACTCTTAGTTAGTTTTTAGTTATTACTTAGCAGGCTAGGAATAAGCATTTTACCAATCATGGACTTTGGTCGATTTCAGTAAGCTCTTAAGCCGTTGAGTTTGATACTTCGTTCACAATATTGGATTGTCTTCTAAATTTATCGGCAATTTTTACTGTTTAAGTCGGTACCATGTTAACTGTTTAAGTTTATCAAATAATCTGTATTGTAATAGATTTTGGTCAATGCTGCTATCCCGCAAGATCGCGGATTGCCTCATCCTGCTACTCTCACTGTTTATGAAGATTAAACGATTTCAAATAATTTTCTCCTACTACATTTACATAAGTTCTAATATCATATTATACCTTCAGCATATTTCTGAATGAAATGTATTATAAATTCTGCAAAGACGGACATTATTTGTATTTTTTGTATAAATATAACATTTTTATACTAAGCTTATCTATCTCAGAACATAAAATACTACTGATTAGTTTTGACGAACTCATCATTGCTCGAGAAAAAATCTTGGGCCTAATTTCGGCCAAAATTGATCTTTTATATATTGCGGTTTTTATCTAGAAAAGTTACATTAGTTCAATTTCCACTTTCACAGATTAAGATTAGATGTTTTTTTTTTGATTAGATGATTTTTTTTTAGTTTTTTTTTTTGTTTAGTTGGGTTAGGATAGTTAAGTTCAGATAAAAAATCTCCAGGCTTTTATAAATCTTTAAAAAAAAAATCTCGCAAGAAAATCAACTGATTTTCGATTTGATATGGTGGTTTTTTTTTTACATTAGTCTTAATATTCCAAAATATAAACTGTTCAATCCGTACACAACTCCCCCTCCCGCCCCCCACCCCGCTGCCCTCCTTAAAAGAACGATTTGAGTTTCTATGTACAATTTATCTTATTTATTTAATAAATCTTTATTGTCATTTAAATGCTACAGAGCCGGGACCACCCGTAGAAAAAAAACAATTAAAAGAAAAAAAAATCAAAAACTTATAAAAACTTAATAATTCTGACTTCTTCACAGTATATGCTATCCGTCTTAGAATTGATATTTTCTATTATTCCCTTACATATAAGAAAATAATTCTCTGGTACAATATTACTGTAAGCTTGCAGGTGACACTGAATGCACGAACACGATGCACCGTCTCTTTCTAACTATTATTATATAACTCTCTTGTATAAATATATTCATCAATATATACATATTTATGTACATAAGTGTACGTATACGTTTATATCTACGTTGTTTTTTATTTGTTATCTTGTTAAAAACTCAAGGTAGAGTAGGCATATTTACGCTGACTTCTTTTTAATATGCTCTTTACTTCATCTAATTGGTTGCCTTCAAGAGATCGCTCTATAGGGAAAAGGCCGCCAAATTCTGATATTATATTATTTTTATAAATATGTTTGTATCCCCTGGGTACACAATGAAGATTAATAAATATCATTATAAGTTAGATAATGAGATGTGAAGAGATTTGATTTTGCGGCACATTTTGAAGATAATACATATATTTATATTTAGAAATCCATTTCGAAGACGTCATTCAAAAACAACACTCACGCCATTGACAGGGCAACAGTGAAACAAGTCGTTAGTACGCCCAAAACTTCGGTAAGCGACTTGATTAATTCACAAAAGTTAAACAACTTTCAAACCACTTTTATACCCCAGATCCACGCGGTAATTCGGTTTCCACGGAGAAATAAATTCTGTATATTGTACAAATATAAATATAATTTATAAAATAAAGATGAATAACTTCCGTCCCGTTCCACTTCCGTTGCAATGTAGCGTACTCATAAATCTATGAAAAATAGATTTTGTGATTCAGGATACATTGATTGATTGTCATCGATATTCGTCTAAAGCTATCAAACTATTTTAATCGTTTTTAATGAATTTTATATAACTTTTAAAGATTTATTGTAAAATATGAGTCATGTTTGTATGAATATATAGTTTTAAATATACATATATATATATATTTACGACAAGTCATTATTTTCTATACTTCATGATACATCGTTTAAAAAAATCATTTTGGAATTAAAAAACGGAGTCTATCTATCTGTTTAAAGAAATTCCTCGTAGATTGGAAAGATCAAAGTATACAACAAATATTGTACCTAAAATATATATTAATAATTATTATAAATATTTTGTTTCGTTGTAACCGATGTCGGGATAAGGAAAAAAATTTGCATCTAACGTTTCAAACATAATAGCATTTTTTCTAACCCGCTGTAATCAAACATTACTTAAAAAAAATAAAAGAAGATGTAAGATCTTAATTTGAAGTTCTCTTTTATCCCATAGTGTTGTGACACATTGTTTTTATTGGCATTCCAAAGAGTGAAAACGAAATCAATAATATGAGATATCCGTCTGTCTGTAACAATCCTTTATCCAAGGAAATGTTAAGAGATATCGTGTTAAAGTGAGCTCGTTCAGATTCTCTCTTCCGCCATTCGATCACAGAAACAGTATGCTTTTTTTAATTTGTATTTTTTGATATAACAATTTCAATTTTGAATACTCCGTAATAATTCCAATTATATTTTCCTTTTAAATATTTATCTTTTTAATAACGGCATCTCAATTATTTATTTTTAAGATTGGATATTTAATAGACTCTTCGGAATTATAACAATGAGTCTATCTCAATCGCAATCTAGAAACTTGAATATTAAATAACTTGCCAATTATAATTAAATCAAAATTATATTATACTACAAAATAAAAAAAAAAAGTGTTACAAATTGTAAATGATAAGTTATTAAAAATGATATCTGACACTAAATGAATCGGTTAAAAACGTTTCATCAGTATTACAGCTCTAAAAACTGTATAGAAAATATATCCGTTTGTAGTTATTTTGTATATTTGATTAACTAACATGGTTTAATTTGAGTTCCGCGAAGTCTAAGTAATTATTTCATAGATGAAATTGATTCCGTTACTCCGAATGGCAATATTATAAAATACAAAGGAAATCTAATATTATTTGTCGGACAAAGTTAAATATATTATATTCCTTTTACAAGTAACAATGACATATACAGATTGTAAATTTTAAAAAGTACCTACTTAAAAACACATCATTGCTTATTCCATGTATCTGGACTCGAGTGTTATTTTTTTTTCTTAACAGGTAAACGTAAAAAACCTTATTTATTGTACTCAATAAATTATTTTATATACACGTCTGTACTAGGGTTATGAAATATATATTTAAATTTTCGAATATTCAAAACGTTGTTTCGCATTTTCCGTTCATAATAAAGTGTACAAAAAGCAGTTTGTTTCCTATAATCCTGCGGTAAGTGCCGTTCCCTTAAAAAATCGTTTAAAACAATAATTAAGCAACCCTCCGAACTTTAAACATCATCTACTTTACCCTCACCCCAGCTTGTTAACTTTAACTTGTTTCGAAAGCGATTAACACAATAAATCTAAGACTTTTTTACCCAATTAGTTAATTTTAAACAACCACTAGCCTTTACAATAGATAAAGTCTTATATATAATTGACAATCAATATGTCTGTCTATTTATCTGATTTCTTTCATCTTAATTGGATAGCAATGAGCTGGGTACTGATATTTTTCACCATACTGGCAAAGACGACATGGACAGAGAGAAATACAAAATTCTGTTACACGAAAAATACATTTCAAGGATACGATCAAACAATACAACGATACACATATCGAATATATTTGTTAATGTAACAAAAGGTCAGTGTTTTTACTCCGTGAAAGATTATCAATCATACCATTCCGTGACATAAGTGGACCCTCCTCATACGGACAGAGCTCCATTACTCACTAAACCACGCCCAGGTCTGATTCCCAACTACGGCCACTTCGACAATAATCTAATACCTTTTCCATATTACGAATACTCTAGACAAAAAGAAATGATAAAAGATAGGACCATTTCCTTCCATAGCTATCTTATTACAGAAGAAGAAGAAAATTAACCGCATCGGTTCGAAACGAACCAGTTATATATGGAAATTTACGTTTTATATTTTAGTAATAAAATATTACATAAAGATATTATCGATACATATTTATTCAAGAAAAGTAGAAAAAACTTTGCACTGACTACATTTCCAACTAAGGTAGGTTAACACTTTCGATAACCATTGAATTAGCGGGCATACAAATTCTTTAAGGTTTGCAAATTCTTTAAGGTTTTCCGGAGCTGAATTTCATTGAACATTACCGGACAAATATCTATAACTATCATACAAATATTTACCTAACCTTTTTGTCTATCTTTCAATTAGAAAAGTAAACAAAAACTAAAATAAGCAAAAATATTATTACAAAGGGCTTATAAATTCATCATCATAGTTTTTTCCTAACTGAAAGATAGCAATGTAATTTTGTCGTTAGCTGCTGTAAGAAATTAATTGATATTAGCATTTTTAATTAGAGTCCCTTTATTGAACTGTCTAAAGTGGCGAGCGGGTCGACCCGCCGCGTCCAACGTTCTGTTTAATTAAACTTACGACCGTCTGTCCTCTCGACATATTTAATTGATCGACTATTTATGAAGTAACTTTTATTCAAACATAAAAAGACACTTAAAGGACCTGTAAATTCAATGCCATTACAAAATTACATTACGCGAATCCTTACGATTGAAATAAGTGTAAATAGAGGCATTAGGACCCAGTGTTAGGTGATTTTTATAGCGGACGAAGCGGATGGTTCCTGGGCGTTATAGCGTCTATAAACGCCGCCGTTGAGTTGACGTTTTAAGAAAATTCCGCCTCTCACAGCTATTTCCCTCCCACGGGGTGCCTTGAATCTTGCAAATTACCAAGATTCATTTAGTGAATAGCCGACTTAAAGACGAGTAAAATCTTTTGCAAAAGATATTACGTGATAAATAAATTTATCCACGAGAACAACATCGCTTTCTGTAAACTTGATTAACGAAAACGAAGTATTATGTTTCAATTTATTTTGTAACACCATGATATATAAAATAAAGTAAATAGTACCATTTATAAACATTTCTAAACCAAAAGAACAACTACAATATTTTAAGGTAGTGACATAGCTTAAAACAGTATTTAATTTGTAGCCTCAACAATAACAAACCGTTTAATTCTCGGCCATTCTTAGTGGGTGACAGGCGGGACCTTGGTAAGCTAAAAGCTCAGACTTCGGGCAAACAGCAATATTTAGTAGTTCGTGACAGTAATCCCGGACAAGCACTGCTTTCGAGCGCGTCCTCATCATGGATTCTCGAGGGCGCACTAAATATAGGCCACGAAGTTCCCGACACGGGAATATTGCTTTGTCACTTGGCGACATCGTACTTCCCTTAGCTCCAGTAATTGGAAATAGTTTGAATAACTCAACGACAATATATTTAACGTCTAGGACAAATACATTACTTTCGGACAAAAATGTCTTCACTAATTTATAAGTTTCACTAAATAATAGACATAAAACAAATTTTGGTTGGATTAGTCCGATGAAAATTTAATGACATTATATAAAATTAAATTTTGAATAGAACCACCGCTAATACAAGACAATAAATTCTGAGATCTCGCATGTAATAAATTTATTGTCTTAGGTAGCTTGAGCTCCAGCCATTTTATCGTGTAGTAGTAAATTAATCCATATATAAAAGCGAGTAGGAGGCTTGCGACTTGGCGTCTATTATAAACTTAATAAAAGCTCATTTTATTATTATGGTTCGGTATAAAAGTTAATTTCACCAGTCAATTAAAATAAACCCGCAACTACAGCGTTCAGAATCGTGGTTGGAATAAAAGAAAGTCACAAAAGACATAGAAAAAGGAGCTGACTCAATAAAAGAAAGACAAGAATTTCGAAACCCTCTATAGACATTAAACGAAGCTGGAGTGCGAATAGTCTAATGTTTGCTCCTTCATTACGATTACAGGCGTTGTTTTTGTTGGCGCCGGATCCAATATTAATTATAAAAAACTTTGTATTAACCAAAACGGTAATATTAAAGTTAAATTAAGTATCTACGTATATTAGATAATTTCCGATACACACAGAGTAATACAGATTACTTAATTTCATATATTGCTTGCAACGTACGTCTCGCTGAAAATATATATTGTAAGGGATGATAAAAATATATTTATATAAATCAGTAGAGTGGTTATGAACTTTTTGGTTTAATAGTTTATAAGACTATGTAGTATATAGATATTATTATATTGAAATAAATAATAAGATAAGCAATATAATATGTTAGGTCAATGCTTGTTGATTCGATTCCATCAGGCACAAAGCCGAATGTATGTCTATTAACACGACAGGGCAACACGTATCAGTTAACCAAACATAATATAACTTAATTAAATAGTCCACTTATTCTAATTAATGTAGTGATTAGAATAATTTGAGTAATTCTATTATAATTAAGATATATTATTGACTTTTTGTCATATTTCGTTATAAGTCAAACAAGTTTGTTTAAAAACTACATAACCGCAAAGAAAAGTTTATTATTACAATTATTCTTATCTACGACATTCTGAAGCTAAAGCTTTTATAAAGTAAAAATAATACTTATTTTTAATTAATTATGTATATATGATATAAAAATTATATAATGTTTTTTGAAGTATAAAAAAAGAACCATTTTTTTTTTTATAAAAGACAATATTTCATTTTAATTATTCTATCTAAGTTTTAACTGTTTATTTTAAGATGGTAGGACGCGTTGATTATTTTGCAATCATGTTTATATATTATATAATACGAGACTTGGCGGAATATTATAAATAAAAAATAAACATCTGCCACGTAAACGCATTTCAAAGAATCTTAAAATTCTTATAAAATACTTAATCCCAAATTCAAAACAATTTAAATTGTCCCGATTCTAGCAAATTACAAATATTCAGTGCTATATCAATCTAATTGTCACCTCTAAAGAATGTTCATTCTCCCTTATTTATTTTAATTACACTGCCTATGTATTTGTAGCTGTATTTTTGTTATTGGAACGAGGAAGCTCCTGTCTTTCTGATGAATAGCATTGGAAAAACAATGGAAGTTCCATTTATACCTGCTCGTCGATTGCTATTAGACAACAATTCGAATAAAGCATATTCATTGTTAAAAGTAGGTAATAACTGTTTAGTTTCAGTAATTTATTTTTATCCGTTATTTATAGGTAATAAATTATCAATTTCACAGATAAATAAACACCCCGGTAAATATCAAACAACACCGACGACTGTATTGTAAGTAGTAAACTAAGATAACGGGTACGGTTTTACGAGCTGAATGTAGTTAGGTCTCCGTTTTATTGAGTCGTATAGATTCTATGTGTTTATGCCACATTAAGGAAATTGTATACTGCGGGAAGCTGGTAAGCAGTGAGTTGATCCAAAGCCTTCTATTGTGAGCACGAGACAGATACAGGGATGAGGAGCTTAACAGGATTACGCTCGAGGCAGCGGTTGATTATGCGTCTGCTTGATTTACGGGAACGCGATATCGTTAGTCAGTACCAACTTGAGTACGTAATAAAGGACCTCACTGAAATCGGCCCAATAGTGATACATTCACGCAATCAATCCTCAATGTTCAGACAACAGGGAGAAATTTATTAAGACCCTTATCTGTCAACACTTGGAAAAGGTCGGCAAAGTTGTAGTAAACCTTTGAAAAAATCGACAGAAAAAACCTTTGGAATAAAATGTATGCAGAAATTGCCCATTTAAATGCGGATCACAACGGTGATTAGACCTGGACCGGTGCCGGGTGACACCTCGTGAAACATAAAAGATTTCTTTGTTTGGCCGAATTTAAATTACCTTATGAAATCAGGTAAGTGTCAGCGTTTAACCCTTTTTATTAAATGGGGTAATAATACGGATTGCCGTCCTTTCAACTCGCAATTTATGAATAAGGAACACATAAATTATACAATTATTTTATGAATCTTAATCAACAATAACTTTTTAATATTTATTAAAAACTCTGTCACCTTTTCTTTGCTTATTCAATTAACCTTTATATGATTGATCTACGTAGTGAACTTTTAACTTTAATATAAAAAATGCAATAATTTGTTTTACTTGTATGTCTTCAATATATCCACCGTATTTTTTTATAAGAATATTTTATTCTGAATTCAATCTGATAATGTCGGCTAAACTATCGAGACAAAAGGTATTAAAAACAAATTTCAACATTAACAGATCTTACCTGAGTTAGGCTGGTTGTCAGAATTAGGCCTCGCTGACGGTGCTCCGTCTCGCGCCTCCACTTCTAGGGCGTAGGCCCCTTGCTTCTCTCTGTCGAACACAATTTTCGTGAAGATTTCTCCCGTCTGCATGCTGATCTCGAAGAAGTCTTTGCCTTCGTTCCGAGGGGAATCGACGATGTAGTAATATACCTAGGGAACAAATTACAACCTTAAAAAACATAAAAAATAACCTTAAACAAAGGAAGTTACATACAAAGTAACGGTTACTGTCTTTGGAATGCAATAAAAGGTTACAAATGATTCTCAAACAACCCTCACATATAATACTATTAACTATACAATAAAAATAATAACACGTACTAACTTGAATCAACAAATAGTGTAATTATTTCGCTTTCAAATATACAATTTAGGTTTCAATCTACAATAATGTACTATAGGATCAATTAGGAAAACTAGATACAGGAAACAGCGAAATCCAATTAGGTTTCAATATCATAATACAGCAATTAGTTAATTTATTATATTTGTAGCATAAATTAACTATAAATACCACAAAAGCCAGGTCGATAGATCAATAACAATCGTTATACAGACTAATTGAAGCATGAGATACAATTATATCTCCTATGTTAGCTGGGACATACCATCAATATTAAGAACGTAGTGGCAGTCGACCTAAATATTTACGATGTCTCTGTCATCAAATCTTTGATATGCAGATCTTACGCACTCTGCCTCATAGATTATAATTCTCAGTACACATTAAATATAAGTAACGTTAGTTATATCACAAGGTTCTTGCCCCGGAATATATATTGGCTGTTTATTTTTATAAATTACATTACCGATTGTAATAAATGTTAACTAGCACGTATCGTATAAATATTATGGTTCGAATATCGCACGTACACTAATTTATAATTTCACCGCCAAACCAATATGAACAACGAATGTAAACCAATTACATACGATGCAAAACCAAACCTGTATATAATTTTTAATTTAATAATGGTATCAGAACAAACGGGCAATCGAGATTCGGCAAAATGCATTATTGCATTGGTTTTCAATCCAGGTTTGCTTGTGTAATTCACGAAACTTCTCAACATATATTATTTCCACGAGAATATAAGACCTGCTTTTTAGAATAATAAATAATATATTATGTAATAAATAAATGATATGAATTTAAAATATTAACTACCCTATTATCACACCTTCACGTAACAATAAAATATTACCACAGAACCGATTATTAGATTGCATCGGTTTTGCAATATAACTTCTAATTTATAATTTACAGCTACCCCGCGGAATGAGCTCAATCAACAAACAAGAAATATAATTATAACCAAAATCAAAATTAAACCCAATTTAAATTTTCCATAAATGTAGTTTGAAAATTACCGCACAATTATTGTAAATATAAACATATTGTTTGACTCTACTATATTAATTAAGAGATATATACATACCGTTACATGTATTTCGAGATTTCTGTTTTACAAGGTCTTTTGTAAAATATTTTTACGCGTAAATGTTCCATATGTTGGATACATATTACAGGTATTGTCTGTGATAATTTTGTTAAAATGTTTATAGCTGCCGGCCATCCAGTCCGCTCGCATATAAGCTCGCCGGTATATTGTATAATTTATGACAAATCCATACTTTCTGTTTTCGTGCTTTTATATTTTTTTACTCAATATTAAGGCCTCCCAAATATATTAAACTGGCTGACCCGTACCAATTTCGTATGTTTTTAATATTTTTTTACAGACATCAAGAGCCATCAAACTCGCATTAATTTTTAGACAAAATTGGAAAATGTTATATTTACAAGAAACTGGATTTAATATAAATTTTCTGGGATATCTAGTGAGAAATTATAACCCCATATTTCTATATACCTTAGGAGCAAAATTTACATGAGATATATCTTAGTGTGAGTCTACGTCGTACAAAAAACTTAGAGAAAAAAATATAAATTTATAATCGCAGCTTCAAGTTTCAAACTAAGTAAGAAAGGCCAGGAGTACTTTAGTAAGTTACAATAATATACCGTAACAGCACAGTTGGGTCTGCT
This sequence comes from Dircenna loreta, assembly GCA_963555665.1. Lineage (NCBI taxonomy): Eukaryota > Metazoa > Arthropoda > Insecta > Lepidoptera > Nymphalidae > Dircenna > Dircenna loreta. The sequence goes on from OY743094.1 coordinate 6,016,319, forward strand.
ATAGCTACAGAGATTGCAGCTCCATTGTTCAGCCATTTCTGCTTCGCTGATAGCTTCAACTTCGGAGCTCTCGTCAAAACAACTTTTAGCCAACCGATCGGTTTGATCGATTGACATATATAAAATAAAATGACATATTATATTTTTTTGTGATATTTAAATATTGAATATAAACTTTTACATCAATGAATTGGTAATATAAAATTGTAATAAGTAAAAGCACTCGTTCTAGGTTCAAGTAACAGTTGCAATGTACCTTGTGTGTAATACTCGTGTTAAATTTTGATTATCATACAATTTTGTATTTATCCACCAGAACGATATCTAATAGAAATCAAAAGTTTATAAATCTATCTATAATCTGAATGTCGTTTTGACTCTTTCCAATGAACAGACAATAGAAAAAAAATAATTAATACATTTTTTTATTTACGAAAACTCACAGGGTGAAACTTTATTTAAAATTATTATAAATACAATGTGTCGACTTTTAAAAAAATATATATCTCATGAGCTGAGCTTCGAGCCGCCGCTCAAATGTGTGTGTGTGTGTGTGTGTGAGAATGTGTATATTTACCACAAGCATTACTCTCTTTGTGTGCATCCTACCTATACAAACGTAATCTAATCGTATCTAGGTGTGCATTATTGTACTGCCTTTACATATCAACTAGAGGCTCAATTGGACAGAACGCAGGGCTTTCCTTGTGGTAGCAAAAACCAGCTGGCTTACCATGAACCCGTATAGCAATATAGTAAGAATATTGCTTTCGAAAAGTAATATTACTTTAATAATGTTTCGATAAAAAGTGCTGATGACGTCATCCTTATTTTTCCTTAAGAAATATTATTAAATCTTACCATGAAGTGTGTTTTGGCATATTGTTTTTTTTTTGTTTGTTGAAATTCGTTTTTATAGTTTTTTTGGGAATTTAGAGATTCATTCTTTTACGTCACTAAGTGGCATAAAACAATATTATAGTACGAATAAAAGTAATATTATTGTAATATTGCAACAAAACTTCTTAAAAATTTGATAGTTTTTAAGAGATCCGGTGGCTGTTTATATCTAGTATTTCTTTCAGTATTTTTTTTATTTTGTAACGTTTGTAGTTTTTGTCGGAGTGATTTAGGTGAAATTTGTTTTCCTCTCTTTTAATTTTAAACAACTAAACTAAGCTAAACTAAGCTAGTTACAAAAATCAAAATTGCTTCTTACTGGTAAGATTTGTGCCAGACTGGACGGTTCTTGCTACCTCAACTTTTGGTTTTGCAGCAACGGTCTACATATGTATTATAAGAATCGACTTGACTCGAACGGAACTGTACAGTTCCTCTATCTAGTTCAAATATAATATAGTATAAATTTCAATCTGCTGATATTAAAATAAGTTAAAATTTCGAGTGCTACCCCTAAATCTAGGTTCTCATTAAAAAATCAGGTGTTTCAAACTCCTTCCTTAGCCTAGCTAAGCCTAAAAATCAGCTGATTTGCCATGGTCCGGATATCAGGTTTCAGGCACATTTCATCACCTCTGCATCGGATCCCTATCCGAAGGGCTACTTTAACCGATGACTTCATCGTCTCAAATCACGATCACTCAGCCTAACTCGCTTCGTCTACTTATCGTAGTCGTTGAAATTTGGAATTATTCGTGGGTTCATATTAGGACCGTTCCTATTCCTCATTTATGTCACTGATCTCTCCCATCTTACTATGAACAATCATGATCGTGGATGGCACATAAATTGTGTTTGAAATTGATTGACAAAAATATATATTTTGGTAAAGACAACAAACGCATTGAAGCTTAAGTTTTAGTTACTAAACGTCTAAAATATATATATATATTTTTTACACTTAAACTAAGTCGACGCTAGACTACATTCCACCTGATGGGAAGTGGAAATGTAGTCGTAGGTGGTAAGGCGCATCAACTTAGTAAAAACCTATTCACTCTTGCCGTGAAGACACCCACATTGTACTTGGACGGAAATACCGACGCAGGCAAGCTGTTCCACTCCTTCGCTGTCCGATTTAAAAAAGATGAAGCATAGCGCTTCGTTCGCACATGCGGCGAATATACAGACATAAAGAGCCCAGTTCAAAAAGTACGTAAATTTATAAACAAATCAGTTATATTATGTAATATTGAACCTAGTGAATTCGATTTTATTAAGAATGGTGTTAACAGTTTACGTGGTTTACATTTAGTTTTAAAAATAAACAAGCTGTCATATCACACACACAGACACACACTGTAAAAAGGTTTTTTTTACTGAATAATGCTGTAAACATAAATAAAATTAAAGCATTATTTGAGATTCTGCAGTTTTTGTGAACAGGTGAAAGAATATTTGTATGTACTCCACTTTATAAATTGTATCCAACACAAAAGCATTCTATTTGTTTGCCTTTTGTGTTGGTGTATACAACTCGTAGTTTCAATCAATTAAGTATGGTTAGTTTTATTGCTTTTATTACCGCTTTTTCGAACCGATATGACCGCTTTTTGCGTTGGTAAACCGAATATTGAAATATCCTCTATCAAGCTAGAATAACTCCGTAAAGCAGTTTCTGTGCTTACTTTCGTAGCTTTCCTTTAACAAAAATGTTTACAAACTGTGTATAAAACAAAAAACTAAAGTATATCTTAAACTTTAGTTTTTTGTTTTATAATTTTAAAAAATATATACTAAATAAATTGTCGATTAAACTATATTCGTAAAATTCACGTGTTACGATAAAACTTGCCCATAGAAACAATTTTCATCATGGTCTTAAAATTTTCATCTTCCAGCCTCCTTTAGTTTTGAATCTTGGGGAAACAGAATTAATATAAGATATAACCACAACTAAAATTAAGGAAAAATTAAAACTTACTTGATTATTGGGGAAGGTTCCATCTTTGTCGATAGCGTTGACTTGTGTGACTTTGGTGCCGATGGGTTCTCCCTCCAGCACAGTCTCCTGCTCGCGCTCCGTGAATAGCGGAATCTCATCGTTGACATCCTCCAGCATGATGAATACGGTCGCTTCCGAGGCCAGCTGCTGGGCTCCGTTGTTCTGTATAGATTTGTTTATTTGTGTAAAGATAAATCAGATAAAAGCAGAATGTTGGTGAATTTATCTCCTAAATAATCGTCAGGTAAGTAATTTTCAATAAAAAAAATATTTTACCTCCACTCGAATGGTCAGATTGTATTCCTTAATGCTTTCATAATCCAACGGATGGTTGACTTTAATATCCGCCCAAGTGTTTCCATTATCGGCCCTTTGTTGTAGATAGAATGTGTGGAATTTGTTAGTCTGAGCCGTAGACCCAGGCATTAGGCGGTAGAACACCGTTGGATTATTTTCAATACCCGAACTAAAAAATACACAATACATTTTCGATTTTGTCAAAACTACCAACCACTACTAAAAAATTACTCGCACATTACAACATTTAATGCGGTAAAGATAAATGATGATGATTAAATAAAATATATTTTAAATCAAAATGATAATTTAAAAAAAATCACTACGAAATCTTCTTTTTTTTTCAATGATAATGGCTATAATTTTATTATTTAAAAACTATTTAAGGATACGTAGTCATATAGCTACTTTTTAATTAAGAAATTCCCGCGGAATACTCTAGATTTATATAAAATTAAGAAATTTGTTGACCCTTAATACAGTTATAATAAAAAGAAGTCTAACAATATCAATATAAAGTATTTTGCGGAAAACTCCAAATTATTATATTTGTTAAATTCTGCCAAAAGGAAAAATAGATACTTAAAAAGTTTTATATTTTCATTAAAAACGCGACATTAACAATATTTCCGAAAATGATAAATGTATTTAACATCAGTTTCTTTATGACCACAGATTGTCATAAGCAGTTTAAAATTTTAATAATATGTAGATAAAATTACCACAATTAATATTACTATTACATATATTTGTCAGAATTTATCAAACTTACAACAATTAACATGTCAATGTCAATGTCAATGTCAAAGTGAGTTAGTATTCGTTTTCCCATATTCATGTGAGTTTGAAATGTGTTTAGGACGAACAGATAGATCATAGAGGTGTGAACCAAACCATCGACCGTCAGTGACAGATGCATTGTATGCAACACAAACATGTTACCAGTTACAATTATTAAAGATCACGTTCACGTATTTCTAATAGCACCTTCTACTTACCCAATACTGTTCCTTTTTTCGAAAACATTTAACAATTATACTTTTTTTTGTAAATTCACAAAATAACGCTTTTCACTTGCATTTTGTATAAGTAAATGGTCGACTTTATTAAATGGTGATACAAGCAATAAGTTTCAAATATATTGTAAATATTAAACGGGATTTGTTAACGTAATCCAGCTTTATTTACGAATAAGTCGAGATAATTCGTAATCGTACATTAGCTTCTTTCTTTTGTATGACGATTATTTCTAATTGTTGTATTAATCTAAACGCCGAACTGTGCTGATATAAAATGATAATATTTTTTTTTACGTGTATTACGGTATTTTTTTATATTAAAACTTATTCTCTAACAAAGAAGTATTGAGAACGTTCACAATTCAAGCACTAAGGTCGGTAAAAAATAGTAACCTACTTCATCTACAACACGGTTGTACCATGCTTAATATTTTTTGTGGACTTAGATAAACTAAAATTTCCTCATGGGCACTGGAAATAACGTTTTACAATGCATAATGCCTACATGCAAAATACGACGACACATAATCTTTATTATTATCATACCTACCGGTTATCGATACTATTTGCCCAAAAATACATATTAGTTCAATGTTAATTTCAATTAAAATCTCATTCAAGTATATCAGTTTAACATAATATATATTCTTGAGTACCATAGTTCCCTGCAGACCCATTCCACGTAAGCAGTGATCCCGCTAAATGCACGCATGTGAATTTCGAGACCGGGCGTGTTCGTGACAATGCAATGGCAAATCACGGACATACAACATTGCCCATGTGTAAGGCAAATAAGAACGATGGTCGAAGACGCCTCGGCGCTTAGATCCCTACCATGTCTGCCGATTTGATGTCAACATTAATTATGAATATAGAATGCAATAACGTTCGTTTCGATGACTATATCTAAACTAATCTACGTTGACATCGAATCTCGCAGGGTGGTAAATGCGCCGTAGCGTGCACACTGCGTGCAGGAGGGGCTGCGTGCGGTGCCCGTGCCGAACAGTTAGACACGCACCTTGCTTTAACGGACACCACTTTGGCACCGACGGGCAAATTTTCTCGAATGAAGATCGGCCCATACACCGTGTGGTCCCACACGGGGGGATTGTTCGCGCGATCCACTACGTCTATCTGGACCTCCACGGTTCTGGACAAGGGCGGGAAGCCCTTGTCTTGAGCCATAGCCTCCAACTTGTAAGTTTCTCGCTATTGGGGAAAGAGTCGATGGAAACAGACAAAACCACGTCGTTAGTAGTGTTAGGGAGTGGAGGGGCGGCGGGCGGGGGACCCGCTGCTCCTTATACCAACCTGGCTTTCACACTGGTCACTACGGTACCCACTGTGACATTCTCTTTGATGTGAACGGGGCCATACGTGGTCATGTCCCAGATGGGGGGCTTATTGTTCCTGTCTACCACGTCTAATTCAACGTCCACGTCTGCGGAGGAAGGCGGGTCGCCTCTGTCGGAGGCGCGCACGCGCAGTCGGTACCTGTCCCGCTACAGATACACGGGTCAGAGGTCAGCGGGGACAAAAAAAAATATAACATAACAGAAATACAAACATATAAATACTCATCGCTAATAAATAATCAAAATAATCAAAAAATAAATCGAATAATAGTCCACTTTCATATAATATTTATGACTCTTAAATAACTCGACTTGTTTCTTCAAATCAAACGTACATTCGTCACACAAACATACACTAAGCTAAACTAAAACAAGAGAAGAAAAAAAGGTATTAAGAGTTCTCTAATATGTTGAAATTCACTCACGACGTCCGCTTACACGCAGAGGCATCATTCGTGCTCTAGCTTACAGTACATTGCTCGATGTAGCCGATGTAAGAGGGTGCAAGAAAAGAAATTGGAAATAATACGTTTTCGGTATTATACATTTCCGATCTGTACATTAGGGAAAAGACAAACTGTACATTATTTATACTTTTTACAATAAATTAACTAAACTAATTTTTAAAAAATTAAAATAAAATAACAAAAAGCAGGCAATGCATGCAGCTCTGCATACAAGACATGGCGGAAAGGTCAGGTTGTCATAAGAAGGTTTTAATGACCTCGTAACGACTACAAAAAAACGACACTCATTGTAATGAATATATTACAAACGATGGACGTTACGGTTTACTCTACAAATTTTGGGTTTGAGAACGTAGCCCCTTTCACAGAAGGAATAATGTCACAACTGGCCAGATGGCCAAATTGCCCGTCGGGCAATCTGACCATCTCAGATATTAACTAACATTTTATATTTTTTAAGTAATATACTGGTACCCTGTAAAAAATCAATTAGATATTATGGTGACTATATTAACAGAATGAGAATATGCAGCATGAGTCTAGCACCCTGAAAGATTATGACGAGGCAGGGATCGAACCGCCCCGATGGGAGATCACTGGGCAAAAAATATTGATTAATACTGAGATTAGTAACAAAACATGTACGTACATATACAACTGATAGGTTTGTTTAAAAGCGTAAGCTTCTCAAATCAACCGATTAAATTACAATAAAATAAATTTTAAAACTAGTCAGTGCGAAATATACAGAAGTGCTCTGAAAACTGTACATGTTTTAGAACTAAACATAGGTATCGGTGAAATATTTACAGCGGTCTTTCGATAATAGGTATTATAGGTATTATACACAGGTCGCATTTTTCAACAAGATAGTTGCAAGACGGTGCTGCGGAAATAAATGTTAACGAAGATTGTGCTCCGGCGCTGGCGGCAACTGAAAGTAATCGTGCTGAAGAAGAACAAGCGCCGCTCCGCCCCGTTGATGGACAACTACTCCAGGGCCCGGATTGCCCCTCCACAGCAATTTACAGCAGCGATAATTTAGAACTATTTACAGTTAACAAACTTAAAGTATGTGCCAATTGAATCCTAAGGCCTGTAGGTAGCACTCATCCACCAAACTTTTTAGTAAAGTTTATCCCTTTCATTCGTCGCTCTTGTCATATCACACCGGGTTGGGATTATACTGAATACTTACGTCCAGAGGCTTCTTTAAAACTATCCATCCAGATTCTGGTTGAATCTCAAAATATTCTATATCAGCAGGGTTATAGGGAGCGCTTAGTGTATATACGATGGCTCCATTGTTGTCGGCATCCTCGTCAGATGCCGACACTCTTAAGATATTAGTGCCTATACTGGCATCTTGTTTAACATTTTCCACGTATTTCTGGAAGGTGTTTAGGGTAATCTTTAGTATCGGCGTACTTTCTTAATTCCGTGACCTCCTAAACAACTATTCATGCAAATAAGCGCCAAAACTACTCTACTATTTACAACAACACTTACTTGTCTATCAAACAGAGGTGGGTTATCGTTTACATCAGTAATTTCAACTGTGAAAGAACAAACTCCTTCTAACGATGGTTCTCCTTGATCAGTAGCTTTTACGGTCACGGAAACAAACTTTCCGTCATCACCTTCTCTATCGAAAACTTTATTTGTTGAAACTTCACCAGTTTCTTCATCCACTGTGAATTTAGTTCCTTTTTGATTTGGTTGCTGAACTATAGAATACTTAACCTGACCATTTACTCCTTTATCTTCGTCTGTTGCGTGTACTTTTATCACAGGACTTCCGTTTGGTGCTCCTTCTTCAACTTTTGGAAAATATGTTGGACAGTCCTTGAAAATCGGTTTGTTATCGTTAACGTCAGTAATAAATACTACCACTACAGCAGTGGAAGTGTGTATAGTAGCATCTCCGTTAACGCAGCATGCGCCGTCATCCATCGCAGTAACATTAAGCTCATATTTGTCTCTATCCAGTGATATAGCTTTATTGTGTAAACGAATTACGCCTGTAATTTCTTCAATCACGAATTGGCCTGAACTGGTACCGCCACCGACGAATCCAAATCGAACATTGTCACCGTCTTTATCAGACGCAACCACAGTTGTTACTAAAGTATTAGGTCCAGCATTTTCATCGACATTTGGAGTATATACTTGCTGAGAGAACTTTGGTTCTTCGTCGTTTTTGTTTTTTGTATAAACTCTAACTGTAGCGGTTCCGGTTTTTGCAGGCTCTCCCTTATCTTTAGCAGTTACGGAAAATTCATAATACGCGTTGTTGTTATCTGCATCTAACTGCTTGTTGTTTGTGATAATTCCATTAGAATCGACGGTAAAGTGATCATCTGGAATGTATGAAATAGCGTCTTAGATCTTAGTAGAATTCAAATTTTAAAGTTTTATATACTTTATATAATATATTTTTTAAATAATTATAAAATTAAATGGAATGTTTAAAGTTTAAGTTGTTTTTTTTTATTTACCTGATACTAGATACTCGATTTCAGCATTCTTCCCAGAGTCTGCATCCATTGCTTTCACTTTGAGGATACTTGTGCCAAGAGGTATATCTTCATCTACGTTATGTGCCTGGTAGTCGGGGAGTTCGAACTTCGGTGCGTTATCATTGACGTCTGTCACGCGAATTGTTAACTGGAATAAGAAAGTACAAGGTTATTGTAAATTTTAACGATAATTTGTGTCATTTGTTAAAGATATTATTGAACATTATCTGTGTAAAAGTAATTCTAACGTTGAAAATATTACAAAGTGGTTAGCGGAAATAAAGAACAACATGTTCCAATGGATAGGTCACATCAAGCAAAAGCAAATATCAAAAGACTTAGATTACACGCACATGTATGAATAAAATAAGAAGCGAAATATCAAAGAATATCAAAAATTATCTTAATTGGATTACGCCGTAAAGGATAATGCGTGATAGGGACATTTAAACAATTAAAGGTTAAGCATCGATTGAACAGAATGTATCGTTTGTCGGTTTTGTTCCCTAATAAAATAAATAGTGAACTCTTTATAAAATAAATTTGTACATAGTTAGACTTCAGACAGTAGGTTTGATTGAAAGAAGCTTAAGATCAATCTGTTTCTACACAAAGTGTGACCGATAAGAAATTTATATACTTCCATCACTTTCGAAGAAAATATATATCCTACCTCCACAGATGTAGAAAATCCTCCAGAATCTTCCGTAGCAGTAACAACTAAGGAGTAAACATGTGGTTGTCTTAAGTCTTCAAAGTCCAGTTCTTTCGCCAGCTTGACAATTCCCGATGTTGGACCGATGTTGAATGTTCCAGCGCCTTGACCCTGGGCCTTCAGAGTATAACGAATCTCACGGTCGGCAAACGACTTTGCCTTGACAGAAATTATGCTGGAAATTTAAATATATAAAGGTTGAGAAAACTCCTAAAATCTTAAGAGTACCAAATATTTTAATATAAAGCACATTTTTTATTACTTTTATTCCCAATATAATTTGTGAAGCTGGCACAGGATCTATATAAAGTGTATGCTTTGGAATTATTTTCTTTTTTAACAGGACTAAGTTAAGGCACACAATTCGTTCTGTGCAACATTCACGATCGTTTCACAACATAATTAAGTAAAGAAGAAGTCGACAAAAAGGTTATTATGTGTGCTAATATTATCTCAGAATTGCCTAAAGCTACGATGAAATTATTCTGAATGTAGAATATGGGTAAATTACTCGAGGGCATTAAAATAAAATTAATTTTCAAATTATTAAGATACAAAAATATCTTGTAATGTATGGTATTGTATTATATATCTATTGTACAATATTTCTTTACAATAAATATTAAATAAGTATTAAAAGGATAAATAAAACAACTTACTCTGAATCTTTTTTCTGATTTTCTGCAATTTCTGCTTCGTAACTAGGTAAATAGAACTGAGGGGCTCGTTTCCCGCCGACAATGCTCAACCTTTCCTCTGGAGTTGATTGAAATCTTCGTTCGTCAACTCGGCCGCTCTGAAAATGTAAAAATCTGTCGTTAAAACAATGTACATTCAATTTATAGAAATTTTAAAAACACTTCTAACAATTCACATCTACCTTTAAATTCTGTTTTTCTAATTAATCGCAGTGTACCAAAAGTTTTGTAATTTATTCATCTATTCTTATTCGAAGCACCAAATCCAATTACAATATACCATTTAAACTTTTATAACAAGTTTGAGTTAGAATTTTAAATTGAATATTTTATTGAGATTTTTCTTACATTTAGAAAAATAAGGCAAGTAAATACGAGCAATGTATGACACTGTTTATATTTTTTATATATGGACTAAATCAATTTACTGTATTATATAACTCATATACATAGCCATCGTATATGGCAATGATATATGAGTTAACGAGTTACTATTACACGGCATATTCTATTACAATGTCTACCATAGAATCTGTTCTATATCAAAACAGTTATTGTTCTAGACAATAAAGAAGTCACAATACAATACTGGTTATACCCCACAGTATTTACTATTTTTAAGTTATATAATATATTTTTTATAACCAACATACCTGGTCTTCGGCCTTGACATATAACACATATTCCATATCCAATTGGAATGGATCAGTTCCTCTGGTGCGAACAACCCCAGACCGCTCATCCACTTCAAACCTTCCCCCTGTTCTGTCTCTCACGATGAAGTAATGGATGTTATGGTCTGTGTCAGGGTCTCTGGCTTGCAAGGTAAAGACGGGAGTGTTGGGCGCTGCGTTCAGCTGGACCACCGTTTGCATTGGTAACGGACGATTAATGAAGTAGGGAGGCTCGTCGTTGACGTCTTTGACGTGAATGATGACGCGTTGGTTGTCTGTATCTGAAATTATGAAAAACTTTATTTAGTAGGTATAAAAATAAAATAACCGACTGTATCGCAGATTATAATTACAGCCATCTTTCTGTCTGATATTTGAGTATATTTAAATAACTGCTTTTGAAGACCGAATCACCATTTAAGTGAATAAAGAGATTACTTAGACTCACTTCAACGTAATGAAGGATCTCATTTCGTTCTCCGATTTCTTTTTATTAGATGCTGACTTAAAAATAAACTTATCCGTTTCGGATAATGTACGGACTCTCCAGAAAAATACACCTCGTTAAGAAGAATTCAATTATCGATAAAACCATCAACGTAATACAATGATGAGACTTATCACCATTGAAATATACAATTTAAGCGAAATACAATACATTTTACTTTAATACTTACACTTGAGTGCCACTGTTGAGGAGCGCGTGAAAATAGACATAATACATTATTATCTTGAAGACATATACAGGTTAGTAAGAATTAAATCGTACACCGTTAAAAAAATCTTGAAGCACATTGAATGTATTATAGAGTATTTTTAAAAAAGAATTATAATAATATATTAACCAAATACCGCCATATTATAGGAGAAGGATAAACAAACAAAAGCTTAATAATATATAGAGAATACGCCACTACCAGGAAATTTGAAGACGAATCATATTTATTTGTGTCGAGAGTCTCATAAGTCAGGAGTCACAAACAAGTATGTTTTTGTCATATCGTAACGTGCGGTGTCCCTCGTCCTATGGGATTTACTTATATCCGTAATAAATCCGACGTTTGCTGTAATCCTATCCGCCGGCTTCAGTTTCAGGCTATTTCACAGACAACTGAGCACAAGAATCCAGTAATGTCCCTTATCTCTGACAACTATAATAAAAACTGGTCAAGTGGCTATATTAGTATCCAGTGTATATCCTTCAAATAGGTAAAATAATTACAGGATTTTCAGACAAAAATAAATAAATATAATCAATTAATTTATATAGAGATGAAATTAATGTGTATTTTGAAACATTTTAAACTCATACAGAATTTAACTTACAATTATATTTTTATAAAGTTACAATGTGAAAAATGTTTAATAAATATAAATATTTTGACTGTGACATCCCTTTCCATTTGAAAAAAATGGATTTAAACATTATGGCGCTAAAGATATTTATAAAAGACATCTCCCACAGACAATAATCTCTCAGTATATATATATACATACATATATAAGAGCAAGTGTTGAGTTTCTGGTCAGCTTTTCTCAGCAGAGCATCATTCCGAGCTGGTGGTAGCTTACTAACAGGCTGACTAGACTGACATTTTTTACGATGTAATAATTGACGATTCAATAGTGAGTATAAATGTCTACTTGCATAAAGATATTTTGAAATTTGAATATTTAATACATCGTGCACAAAGAATATCCCGACCCAGAAGAACAATCTGTTACTCACACGAACGATAATTCCATGTGGGAATCGAACCCACATCCTTACTCTCAATAGTCAAAGTCACTAATCGCTAGACCAACAAGTCGGAGAAAATGTTTTTGGCCAGTTAATATAAATATAAATAAAAATTGTATTATATAGAATTTATATTGGCTAGATGTATTAATTTGATATAGTAGGTACTGTTTTGGCTGCTAGACAAGTTTAAGCATGACAAACTTTTCTCAATAATCTTCTTGAGCTGTTCATCTGAGGTGACTGCCAAATTTTCTATATGTAGCAATTTTTAAACGATCTTTAATGTAACAAAGGAATCACGTGCCAAGTACTTATCAATAAAATTCAATTATATAATTTTAATAGCTTATCCAATAAATATTATATCATAAGCCGTTATAAGCTTTTATCTTACGGATGTACTTATAATTTATATGAATATTTAATTTTAATGAAGATTTTGTAGCTATCAGAGAGAATGAAAGAATAATGCATTTAGTATGCAGATTTTATCACTTCATATTTATCTTTTTTAAATTAACAAAATGTATTTAAAGTAAATTAAAGAATTTTTTTATAATATTGTTTATATTTTTACTACAATAAAATATTCCATACAATACGACTCCAATCTCTACTCATTGGAATAGACTGATGCTCGTACTCCGTTCTTGGCTCGTTGCCACTCACCCCATTGATAATATTGGGCATAGAGATAAAAAGCCGTATATAACGGCGGCAGACGTTATACTAAATCTTATATATTTCTTTTTAGTTGTATAATTCCAGAGCTAGAGAAATCAATTTTCAACACCAACAGTGATATAGAATGTAAAATTTTTGTCAAAAATAACAATGTACGTTACCATAAGTGGATTAATATTTTTATTTTTGGTTGGAAGTAATATAATATTGTTTAATCTTAATATTTTGGAGGAAAACGATGTCTGTATAACGAAATCGATTACTGTCTTAAAAGCGTAAACCCAGAGGCAGAAACGGCAGGTTTTAATATTGTATTTAGATGAGGGTCTGGACCAAGTAGGTACGAATGGGAGGAAACCACCCAGACTTGCCCCCCCCTAGTTCCGTCGCACTGCGCATGCGTACTCTACGGGCCGCGTGCTCGCCTCGTGGCCTACGCGACGGCCATGACGAATGAAACCAACTTACATTCGTAGAACTGACGCTACAAACTACGATTTTACGTTATATTCATTTCGCATAACGAATTTTTTTAATGAATGAAAATTCAAATGTTTTAATTTATGTTTGAATGCGCTTTGATATGCAAATTCTGGGTTTCATAAAATACGTTGCTTCACATATTTTCAAATGTATTGTATATTGAAATAATTTATCGTACATTAAAACAAAAAGACTGCCATTATTTTGGTATTTATAAACCAAGAGGATTATAATTTCAAAAAATATAGAATGAAAAATAAAGAGATATGGGCGAGGATCGAACCCGCGACCTCTGGAAAACCGTCCAATCGCTCCCACCAATTGAACTACCATATCGCTATCAAAACGACATATTTTTAATTCTACATTTATTTTAATTAAAGTAAGCTTAACATGGGTATACATGTTTATAGATATTATCATACAAGAGGATTATAGTTCATAAAATTTTAATAATATCTCGAACAGTTCCGTTAGTAGTAAATATCATATAAAGTTTGAAGGTGTGTTCCGTTTTCACGTAGGAGGCATGAATAACCAACCTACTTGTAACATTTTCAATAAGAACGTTGTGCGCTCAGCTCGACAATGAAGCGAGCAAACTTTGATAACTTGGACCTAGCAAGTCGGATATATGAGTACAGTGTTAACTAGGCAAGTCGTTTAGATTGAATTTATAGAACAACACGCCCCCGTCGACTTCGAACTGAACATGCCGCTAATTGTCATCGTATTTCTCTTAACAAACAACAGACAATTATTCGTCCAAGACAAGGAAGCAACCATGTAACTACAGAATGCAATACCGTAGTACGACTATGTTTACTGACATTTAAATTCAGACTTGATTTGTGATTAAGTCTTATTTAGTTATAAAAATCATTTTAATTGGTAATTCCTTGAAAATAAATAAAGCATATTGAAGCAAATGTAAACAGTTTTTACTCGTATAAACGAAAGTGACACCTCAAAACTAATCACACTTTATAAATCTTATAAGTATTTAAAAAATATGTAATGAAGCAAGAACTTTGAAGGTAACAGATAAGCCAAAATTGGGCATCCAATCCATAAGAAAAGTTTTGCAGTTCTGTAGCCAGTAAGTTGCACTTGAGCGGAATCCTTCCCAATTTCGAGTGTAATAAATTCTGAAAATCTGAATACCTGCGCATCTCGGATAGAATATAATTTGTTACCCAATTCAACCGCGTTTTGAAAGGACATTTATCACATTTGACGCCACGTTTAAGCACGCCTGAAATATTCAGTCGTATTTACACACCGCTTAACTGAGTTTTATTAGAAGAATGCCGTCAAGTTTCTAATTATACCGTCCTTTACATTTAGTATTAAGCTTTCATTTATTTTTTATTTAATCCTGACTCTCTGAATCCTGATTCTCTGATATAGTAACGTAGTATGGCGTTGTCTCTATGTATTATTAATCAAACCCAACCGTTACCAAAAACCAGTATCTCTACAGCTTTTCCGTGTTTACCTGAAAAAGATAAAAAAGAGGCATGTTAATAAATTTGTAAAATACATTTCGAAATGATAAAAATAATTATTTTTCCAAAATTGCTTCACTTATACTATTGCCTAGTACAATAAAATTTAAAACTGAGCCGGCATTACAAATATTAAAATACTTATTTGTATTGAAATAAAAACATTAAATTATGACTTTAAATAGCAGCTAAATTACATATTAAATGTATATTACAATAAGAACAACTACATTTACATAAGAATAATGAACATTAATTTACTGCCTTTATTTACTGTTTATTTACTAGGCCTATTAGATAGCTATATTTATTTGTACTTCCTTGTAGCCTTTTAAATATTTTATCATTTACTGTCTGTGATTTAAAAATATATTTTTATAACATTCATTTATTATAAAAAAATACTGTCATAAAAATAATTTGTCCCTCCAACGAGTTGATAAATTTATTTGAATTCCAAGCATATAAATAAATACTTTTAAAGTTCTAAAATATACTTGACTTTCAAGAATCAACCTACATTAATATATATATGAAATAACTTTGTTGTATAAAAAAACTATTTCGTAATTATCATATTATTATATTATTATATTCAGTGGTTGAGTTATTTTTGGCCCAGAAGTTGTTGAAAACTTTCAATATCGAATATGTAGTAAGAACGGGGACAAAACTTTATATTTCTACGATATTTTTCCGAGTATGAAATGTTGGCTAGTTAGAAGTTATGAAACGTTACATTGCACGGTCGCTTAACAGAAATATTATAGGACAAAGTTGATATTACCAGGGGTAGGTAATTACAGCTGCAATATGCCCCATATAACCAACAGTATAGCTTAATAACTCCTACATTTTCATATTTTTAATTTGCAATAAACAGGCAAAAGTACTGAATCAGAATTAACATAGCCGTAAATCTATTTTTAATTTATATTTCGCGTTTAAATAGCCTGCAATGACGTCATGTGAAATTATATGACAATGTATAATATGAAAGTCGCGCATGGTCTTTATGAAAATGGCCTGGATAGCTTAACATTGACGCCTATTAATAAATGTGACTCCGCAACGAGAG
Source organism: Dircenna loreta (assembly GCA_963555665.1). Taxonomy (NCBI): domain Eukaryota; kingdom Metazoa; phylum Arthropoda; class Insecta; order Lepidoptera; family Nymphalidae; genus Dircenna; species Dircenna loreta. The sequence goes on from OY743094.1 coordinate 6,032,468, forward strand.
CATATCTGAATGAGATGAATTAAATGGTGACAATTTTACCGTCCCAAATAATGTAATTAACACACCATTTGAGTACAATTTAATGAGTATTTTTCATTTGCTATTTCCTTTTTTACTAGTTCAAAGTTCTACCGGTTATTTTCAGTTTATTTAGAAATTTTGTGTTAACCTCACCTTTTTAATTTTATAATGTGATCCAAGTCAATATTATATTATAATACATATATTTATTATTATTTTTTATCATTAATTTTATAATACTTTTGCAATTAGGAAATATTGTAGGTATTACGTAATGTCAGATCATAAAATAAACATTCTGAAGTAATAACGCTTTTACGAACTTTTTACGACGGGGCTATAGAGTTATAAGACTTTCCTTATATTTTTGAACCGCAATATCTAGTATTAAAATTTATTACCGGTATTATAAAACTAGCTTTCATAACTTTCATTAGACACAAAAGCCTAAATGTCGGTCATAGAAATCGATATCGTGTTAGAAAAATCTACAATCACATCAAGAAATGTAGAGGCGTGTATCGCGTGTGGCGGTCAATTTGTCGGGTCATTTGACGCCAGCCAGGGTATGGGTGCGAGGGGGCAATTAAACAGGGCTTCATTACTAGCGGTTCCGAGAGCCCTACTACTACAATTACTCTTAGTGACTTACATTAAAACATATACTAGTAATAATTTATATAGATTTCATTTCAATTGGTGTTATTTCAATCTTTACTCATAACATTTTTACAGTTTATTGGTTTTAAAATGTTGTGTATTTGCTTCAAGGCTTCAGTTTAATATGTCTTCTTTTACAGCTCATTTATTTCGTACATGTTACTTTATACGTTTTGTTTATTACTGTGTTCAGAATTTATACTTTAGTACAGTTTCAAGCTCTAATAGACTGTTTGCCGAGACACATAACAAAATTAAAGAGTATCGCAAGACTTGAGTTCTTAATAATAAATAAATAATAATAACAATAAACATTCATAAATAATAATTGAAGTGTAGCTACTTATAAAAGTAAGTAAGAATAAGTTAAAAAACAAAGGTCCCAGTTACATTTACTGACGATCATTGACTAAGCGTGCCCACATTCAAAGCGTTCTCGTATCCAAAGCTTATTAAAATACTACTAGTATGGACTGGACTATTTTGACGGCTGGCTAATGTATGTGATCCCTCGCAAGAACCAACTAGTTAATAATTCTGGACATGTTGCTTTACTGTAAAAAATTACAAGGTATTGTTTAGTGTTTAGTAGTTCTTAGTATGAAATTAAGGCATTATATAATTACTATAATTTAGAATGTTTAATGTAATGCGTATGTAAATGTGTGAAAGCATAAAAAACTCGTAACGAAGGTGTTAGTTGCTCTAGATGCTTTTAGATGAATTGAATTCTAATTTGTTTTCACAGTTCAATTACGACTATGACTCAAAAGTCAATATTATAAAAATAGTTTTTTTTTTATAATACGAGTTAAAAGAATACCCATTATATTTCTTGTCGGTTCTTCTCCCTTTGGAATTGTGCAACTACATACAGACGTTTCATAAATCCAAATATTATATTACAAATTTTAAAAACATGACTGATGTCGTGAATTATAAAATGTTTAATTGCAGGACATTCAAACACAAGACAAGAGTTCATTAATACATTCCAGTTCAGTTAATTACTGTTATATCTATCAATTATTAATCAAAATTAATAAATTGTAGTTAATATAAAATATATTAATCATGAACATAAGCGTTCAATGATTTCAAAAGCGCAGAAACCAATTACCATGAGCTAAAAAGACTCGTAGAATAATATTTCAATCAAAACACATCTTCTATCGATATATCTGAATATACTAACGATAACCGCTCCCTTATTTACGCATTGTGGTTTTGATTTTCAATCGCAGAACTGTATCTAATTGAAATTGGCTCTGTGCCTCTGTTGATGTTGTAAATCGATAAGGTAAATATCGATTAATTTTACCTACTCTCATCACTATCAACATAACCTTTAGATATCATCAGGCCAAACCAATCTAAAATTACATCACTAAGTTTTTTTTTTAAATACAACTCTTACATACAAGTAGCAGTATTTTTCTATTGGAATAAAAATATATTTTTAGAAGAATTTTATCCTGCCCTTATACACAAAAATAATAGTTTACATTTGATTTATAAAATCTTTAATAGTTTGCGTGTTTAAAGAGCATTTATATTGTTCCAAATAAAAAACCTATTCCTTAGTAGATACAGGCTTTAGGCATTACATTTACAAAGAATGAGCCAAGTGCGTGTTACATGTGCATTAACCTAGGCTGAAAGGATTTTTAGGATTCTTCGGGTTGCCCTCGCCAGCGATCACGACGGCTGCTAATCCTATTAGGATACGCTGGGTGGAAAAGCAACCCATAAAAGACAAGATGTATACTGGTTACTAGCTTTGGATGTTTTTCTGACGATGGGAATATTAAATGAAAGTCACTGAGTTCGATGCTGCAAAGAGAGCTACGCAATCTCCCAATTTCTGTATTTTTTGACGCGAACGCTTTAAATACTATGGGGCCCAAATAACGAGTTGTCTGTCCGTCTGTCATAGTGAACATTTGTGTTCATTATGACAGACGGACAGTAACTTTAGTATTAACTTTAGTATATTGACTAAGGAAATGTAATTTAAAAATGTACTGTAGGCCACTACATATTAATATTAATATATTATAAAATTTCATTCTAAAACCTGCAATATTTGTAAAATTTCATACCTTAGGCCATATAAGAAAATATAGAATGGTGTTCACAATAGAGCCTAGAAAAGCTACTAGAAAATCTATAGAGTACAACACAAAACATAGAGCTATGTATTAAATTGGAAAAAACTAATATGTAGTTCATACTAACTAGACGTCGGCAGATGGTTTTGGAATTCGAGAAATACCACGAAGTAAATGAAATTTGAAATAGAGACCGGCGGTAATCTTCTACAACGGAGAAGTATACGTCTATTATTTCTTTTTTTTTAGACGACAAAATAAAAACGAAAGAAAAGCTTTATGGAATTGGTTTGATGACATATATATTTTTTTATGATCTGATCTAGCAGAGGTGTAGGTGTGCATAGGTTTACATGCTGCATAAATAATATTTTTTTTATCTGAAACAGTTTAATATGAAATCAAAGTTTGTTTTGAAATCACATTACGAATAATTTAAATATTTCTTCTAAAAACACAACCTTTTTAAATTTTATAGTTGTGTTGATTCAAATCATTGGCATTTAAAATATTTTTATGAAAAAAAAAATATTGCTTTAAAATCTCACACATTCCTTTAAAGTTTATGTATTTAAATTAAAATTTTTGTAGGTATACTTTGTTTTAAGTTATATTTGATTTTATGAGAGTATAAAGAATACACGATGGGTTGATTGATGAGCATAGAGATGGGATGAAAACGATATGAAAAACATCAATTCAGAAACCAAATTGCGTTTTTTTTATTAAAAAAAAACGCAAACGTAAATAAAAAAAATGTATATAAAAATACCATTAATAACATATTATACCTATTAAAATTACAGTACTGTTAGTTCGTCATATTTAAAAGGTACCGTTTGAAGTTTTATATTTTTTATTCAATATAAGTAAATACAAGTTTGTAAAGGCGTAATTCACACAATTTCGGTTACATAAAATTCCTTAAAACCTTGGAAAATTTAAGCTACTTTTATTTTATCACAAGATGTACAATTTTTAATCTCTAAATTAATGCAAATGTTTTCTATACGTCATAACAAGGTCACTAGTTGGTCATTAGTTGGTCCTCCACCGCCGTGTTGCGACTATTCAAATTCGCATATATACGAATAATCGGTAGAGATGTCTGAATAATAGAGCCGATTTCCAAACCAGTCATATTTTTTCTTGTTAAAATACTCGACTTTCAGGAAATATAATACTATCATATCATCTGGTCTAAAATACGTATTAGCACGGATCATTAAAAATTATTAAATGATCTTTTTAATTTTCTTAAATGGTCGTTCCTAATAGGTATAAAACAGTTTTTTTTAAATGTTCTATTTGTAATACTAATTGTGTGAGCTATTCAAAAAAATCGATTAGTTACTATAAAGAAATAGTACCTATATCGATATAATCGAATATGGCAGCAACCGATTAATTTGTCGTCATGTCTATTTTAAATCTGACAAACTGTCAAACTGTATTTAGATAAACTATAGTTATATGCTGGTTTGGAATCGTATAATTTGCGTGATTTTTGGCAAACAGTGATGACTGGTTGATATGAGTGGAGCCTTGGTAGGTAATTCACAGCAGTTTACACGGGCTGGGCCGAACGGAATAGTATAAACTTACATAAAATCAACTTAAACTATTCTGGCTGTACTTTGTATCTTGAATAAAATAGACGGATACCCAACCCTTACCCCTTCCCCTTCTACTCTTCTTCATCCCTCCCTCCTGTCCCTCATTACCCATATTTGCATATAACTATCTTCGAACCACTTATCATTAGTTAGAGTTTATGCTCGTTTACCGTCTACAAGTATGTAATTTAAAATCAACTTAGCAAGATCATATTAGCGATGTAAATGGTATCAAATTTCATCGAATTCCGGTTAGCTCTTGATTTTTGGAGAAGCAAAAAGTACTAACTATATCAATTTATATGTTTAAAAAGAAACAAATAACAGAAACTAAGCGATCAATAAAATGGCGTTCATTTTAATAAAATCAAATACAAAACTAACATATGTTATTATTGGAGTGTTTCGGTTTGAAAACAAAATCTATTTTATCGCACGGCATTTACTAGCCAATTGTGTCGTTTAAGTCCTCCATTAGGACAGCTAATGGTATAAAATATGCATACCGGACATGTCATCAAATTATAGGAAGAGCACGCGCTCGAAACGTGATAAATGATATAGAATTTGCTTGCTCATAGCGGTAGGTGTTCGCGTTTCGTTGAACTGTAATAACTGACCTACCATCTGGTAATAACAGATGTACCAAACTAAATAGGAACTACATTTTAGACTACTTCATTCATAAAAATATCTTCAAATGTTTAGAATCTTACCGTACCTTTACGTTTTTGGCACGAATTTCGATGCATTTAAATATACTAGTTTAATTGAAAATTGGTAGTACGAGACATTTTCATTACTATGAAGCCGGCGCTGTACGGTTCAATGTCCGGCAGGCGCTATATTTAACTCACGGTAGCTCACTAGCCGTAAATCGCACGGTCGATACAAACAATACCCTGATATAACAATACTAAAATCACACATTATATACGTTTATCTTCATAGACGAGGCCAAAAATATAGTCTATTTTAAGGCAAACGAAATGAATTCATTTGAATTGTTTCATTTTCAGTTGTCATTTTTTTTTCAACTTCCAGATTACAGGAACTTTTCATATCGACTGCCAACGTCATGAAAAGGAGAACAGGGAGTTGCCAAATTTTATGTTTGTAGGTTTTAAAATTCCGTATAATTATAAGTTAAATTCAGACGTTGTGGCATTTTCATTTTAATAAGCAGGGCCACGATTAAATTGAAATGGCTTACTAAATACTAACAAGTAATAAAAATAAGATTTTTTATTAAATTAGATCAATTTAAATCAAACAATAAACCTACAATTAAAAACAAAATTAAAATACATCTCTTAGAAATTTAACTTTATATCAAGTGGAAACAAATTTAAAAGGATATATAACAATTTATAAATTAAGGTTTTAAGTGTTGCCAAATTTTGTTTGCCAAATTCAAACATATTAAGCTTAAATTGAGAACAGGATGCTTTAATTTATATACAAGCTATAAACTAGACTAACATTTGATAAATTTATATAATTAAAGAATAAAAATTATTTTTCAAACAAAATAAATTAATATAAATACAGGTAAAAGTATAAAATACATTAATATTTTACCGCCCTATCTAATTTTCGTTTTGAAGAACGAATGCAAAAGTTTACGTGCCCGGTGCGCCGAAATCAATAATATCGTCTCACTCGGGGCAACGCGACTTCTTCGCCAGCCTCGAGTTTTAAACGAATAATATACTAACATATAAAATGTTGTGGATTATAAAATAATCCATACATTCTCCGGTAGCAATATTTTATAGCGGTAATATTTCTTGTTCAATATACACTTCCCGGACGAAGATCCGTAGTTGCATCCTACGAAATGCTAACTAAATTGTATACGTCCTAACAATACAGTTACATGGCAATGCAAATATACGTGGAATTATATATCTACATACATGGTAGAATTAATGGTGTTGCAAAATAAATAGGTCAATTTTAACACAAAATTTACATTAATTTGCAGTACATAAACATATACAAATCTTGTATATACATTTATATTTACCAGGCTATATTCTCGTGAATTATATGGGAATTTGGTAGACTAGTTTTGAACCCATTATATACCGTGTTACTTATGAGCTCAAATCATGGCAGACTAGTCGAAACTTGTCACGTTCGAACTCCCGTGAATACAGCCGGGTTATAAGTTATTCATCACGAAAACTTAAATATAAAAATAGCAGCCTATTTATAATTACATATTTATTCCAATCAAATGACAGCTCATACCTGAGTTTCCCTCAAATAAGTAAGTACTCAATTGCGTGAAATTTCAAATTAAATTTATATTTAAACCGGCACAGAACAATCTCTTTATCTGCAGTCAAATTTAAATTTATGTTAAATTAACTTTTCTTGCAATAAAACAACAAATTAGACACACACTGTGTGTCTAAATGTGAAATACAAAAGATAATTCGTGAAGCAATATATCAGAAACAAAGACGCAAAAGTTATTTGGTACGTGTTTGTTTTAGAAAGAGGAGCGGAATCAATGGAAAACAACACACCCTATAGATCAACTTCCTAAACTCATCAACGGACTCCAGAGCACACGATGTTGCTAAAAGTTTGTTATATCATTCTTCTAACTATTGCAATAAGTATTTAAACTATAACTGGGCTTCAACCGCAGCGAGCAATTTCAACTACACCGTACAAATATTTCGTGCTAACATTTCCCATCAAAATACATTTACTATAATCTCTTATATGAAATGACAAAATTAACCTTATCTAAGAAAATTATTTTACTATATGGAGTAACTTTTATCATCAAATGTCTTTCAGTGCGTCGTTCATACAAATAGGGTAATATTGTGAGTGTTTTAGCGCTCAGACATTCATTGGGTACATTTTTTATTCGACATCATATTAGGGATCCGTGACATAATAGGATATGAAAACTGCGCTTCATTAAAAATACTTTTTAACGTTTCCGAGACAATAGAATATGAATTTAAGGCAATTTTAATTTGCTCTCAAATGTATATCATTCCTCGATTAAAAACTAAAAGATTTTCTAGAATACAGTACAAAATAATATCCTAAAAGAAAGATTGAGAATAAGATAAAGAAAAGGTAAATTAATAACTTAAAACGCTAAAAACTTCGGAGTCATTGACATTTGTAGTCTAATTTTTAGTTTAATAAGAATGAAATACACTACTGATATATTTATTATTTCAAATAATTAATCATTATAGATCTTAATTATTATATACTAGAGTTCAAATTTCCTCTACCGCTGTAATATTCTTTTGAAAACAAAATCCATAATCCATCAAGAAAATTGCGTCGTAGGTACCACTTACTTCGACATGTATTGGGTATGTTTTCTCCCCGCGTCCCTCGCAGACGTCTCAAAAGGGTGTTTACGTAGACAATGCGAGCACTAACGCCAGAGGGTAGGATTGCAAGGACCCTTCTTTACTACGAAATCTCTCCCCATCCTCATATAGTCCCAGATAAAAACCAAATTCTCCGTTTTTATTGCGAATTTGCGATTTAATATTGAAGGAATAACAATCGTACGATGCAGATAAATTCATTAAATGTCTGTAAAATAAAAAATATTTTTTTTAAATCAGGATTTTATACGATGCATTGCATTTGTTTGAATTTTAATTTCTTATTGTTTATGTTTATTTAAGAAAATATTATTATATATAAAAAATAAGAAAACCACGTAAACCAAATCATCTGTAAATAATTTATGACTCATTTACAAACAAAAAAAATAGTGATTGTAACAATAAAGGAGACAAAAACTAACATTATTTTAAAACAAAAACAGTAGAAAAAGCAAACAATGTTACATAAAAGATAAAAAAATATATTATATGAAAATATCAGAAACAAAATGAGGAAAATAATAACACAAAAGTGTACTTCCTCTCGCATATCACAAAAGATTGGGGCAATTTAGTGGGAAAGGATTTTACATAGAGCACGGTAACACGAACAAGAGCACGGTAACACGAACAAGAGCACGGCAACACGAACAAAGCAAGGGTAATAAGCCATGGTTCAAACACACATTGAATAAATAAAACCACATGTCTTTAACTAAAAACAATTAATGGACCTTTAATCCAGATATTGCTGAGATAATATAAAAAAATCGAAGTAAAGCTTACAAAGATTTAAATTGAAAAAAAATGTGGTTACATTTTAACCTTAATCTGTGATTGTTTATTCGTTGCAAATAAAACATATTGCGGCACAAACAAACACAAATACTTTTAATAAAAGTAGGTCATAAACAAATATATCATCTCGGTAGTAGTTTTGATAAAATGTGGTATACATCTGCCAACGGCCAATCATCCCTTATGGTAGAATATGAGCTGACAAGTGTTTCTCTAGAGGTTGGGTCGGAGGTGGGTCGTGACAAATGACAGAACACAACAGGCTTTGACACTTGTACTTGTAAAATTCATTTGCAAATTGTATCAAATGCTAAAATTATTTAAATATACGTCTTGACTGCCTTTAAAGTTATTTTTGGTATATCTTTATTTACGGATGCTTTCAAAACCAGCTTTGGCGTGAACTAGAAATTTAAATTATTTAAGTAAGTTAGCAACTATAGTTGGAAGCTGCATCTAACACGATGGAGGATGGACAGATTGACCGGTAACTTAGTTTATTTAGGAGTTCAGTGCCTTCCTAATTTGTTATTCCTTTGATACATTTACTTTATAAGAAATAGTTTTATATTAAACAAAATGAAGAAATCTCTACTATAGGTTTATTTTAAACAGTTGTAGTAATAATAAAGTAAACGAAGCCTATGATACAATATATCCAGTCTTAAAATAGACTACGAGTTTAAACTGAAACACCCTCCTGAATATGAAATATAAGTAGACCAAAACTTTTACTACTTATTAGTTCGTCATAACAATATATTTCTATACCTCAATGTTTTTTCAGTTACAAGTTGGACTGGATTTAAAGACTTATTTAATACTTAGATATTTCAAGCTACAGGAGCGTAAATTAAGTCATGTCCAAGTATGAAACGGTTAGTCTAAGTAGACTAAAGTATTCGTCTAGTTAACGAATGGTAGTCGAAACTACTTAAGGAAGTTGGCTTTGACAGATGTGCAAGTAGGTCAGGAGCTGCTCAAGTTCAAGCATACTGCCAAAGTCCAATCACATTTAAATAGGATGTTAAAGTTGTTTTTTTTTAAATCATAGCTATCAGAAAAAAATCTGTGTTTGTAACTCTATACATTTTTGGAAAAGGCGAGCAATTCATTAATTTATTCTTATATATATATATAAGATTTATTTCAATAATACATAATATTCTAGTTGCATGATTTCAAAGGCGTATATCCGTGTCGATGAACCGACAAGAAACTAAACAAATATTATATAACATACGTAATAAAACCATTTAGGAGTGTACTGTCCTTTGCGGATCAATCCATATATAATATATTTAGTAACTCAGGTAAGTGTTAAGTTCTATCAAAATGGACGGATGAATCTACTGAAAACAATTTTCAGTTTAAATAACCTCAATATATATTATATATTACTATTTATTTATTAACTCTTTATTGTTAAAAAAAAATTACAATGGGCGGATATAACGGTACAAAGCATTTTCAATTACTATGTTAAATTAAAAGTAATTTTACTTTAAAATCTTATTTATCTTCAGTAATATAATATTTCAGCTATTATATCTTAAGAAAGGGTCGCAATCGGTTACAATGAAGTCGTTATTATTGATTTTGGTGTCAAGAATAATAAATTTGAAAGCTACGTTGCCGTCACAGCTAAATTGTCGACATCCGCTGATCTCCCCTTGTGTCTATACCGAATTTAACATTCATCTAGAAATTACATTCACAATACCACAAGACTTCTTATCATCGATACTGTTTTATATTAGAATAAAAATCTGATTGTTATTAAATATTACCAATATATACTTACAACTATTGTACAACTATAATATATATTCTATGCTATTATAATTTAAAGCTTAAGAGTTTGTTTTTTTAAACAAATGAAACTACTTGTAGGATTTGAAAAAATCTTTTTTTCTATTGAGAAAGTTTGTAAGGTACATGATTTCATATTGGGACCCTTACAACCAGTTAGAAGTATTGGAAGTACGTTCTACTAAAGTGTGGACAAAGCTGATAATTCTGTATCCTCTCCGGGTTTGACAAGTAGTTCAAATGTAACGCCCTTTTGTGGTTCACGATGACATAGTTACGTTTTACAGCTAGTAGCAACTTATATAATATATCATTTAGCTTCTATCGATAAAATAATATCGAACATAAAGACGTAATCCCAAAAGCAATTCTAAAATATGTTGATAGTACTTCTATATTTAATGGTTAAAGCCAAAGTATATCATCATATCAGAAGGTTATAAGTTGACGCGTCCCACGAGTAACTGCGCCGGGGTCTGCTCTCCGACGCCATGCTACCCCATGCACCACTGCATTGCGGAACCAAAACTATAATTCATTTTTAGAATGCGAAACTCTCCATTGTATCACGTCTATTGTATAAAGGTATTATATAACGAGATTAACGGAGCGTGCTAGGTCTTAGTTTGTGGCTAAATATTGTATAATAATATATATTAGAACAATGCATGTCGAAGACAAAATATTGAGGAACATAACCCCTGCTCTGTTATTGATGGTTTCTGATTTAAATGTTTCTTTAATTTTTTTTGATAATACTACTACAATGACGTATTTAATAGAAATAAAATAAGCTTTTAGAATTAACTTCGGTATATTACTGTTCCTACACATGAGGATAGGTTCACAGCGTGAACATGAGACATTTCAAAGAAAGCGCCGATATATCACAGTTCCCCTTCTATAAATAACATGTTATTTAACGCGCCCTTTCTGCTGACTGTCCGATCAGTGATTACAGACTAACGGTATTTTTAGTTTTTTTTTTTTTAATAAAAATAAAACCTTTTTTTCGTTCATAGAAATATTGTAAGGTGATTTCCAAAGATTAACGACTTTTTTTACATTTGAAATTTCGTTAACCATAACTATTACATATATATATATATATATTTAACCGGCCTTTTTTAGTGAAATTACTAGTTTCAAACCCATTCGGGGTTCTTACTCATGAGATCGATGTATGGCGGACTTGCGTCGCGATTTCCGAAATAATTTCACTTTCAAACAGTCGGGTAATTATATATGTATACAATATAATATAACTGTATTTTGTTTAAAACTCTTTGACAAAGAAACCTATTTCATTATTTATTAATATATTTTGAACTTTGTATAAATACCAGTGATCACTCGTGTAGGTACCTATGTCAAAAAGTGTCAGTCAAATACTTATCAAAATAAATCATCACAAAGCCAAATATCCAAAATAATAGGCAGCGGAATCCAGCCATGAAAGCTATCACTCAATCTTATCGACACATTTACTACGGATAAAGTTCTTTGATCAAAACAATGCAGCCTCTTTGGTATGATAGGACGGTATAAATTCCAATCAGAGCCCCACTTACGGCTTCATAATATTTGTAATAAGGAATGGGAACCATGAACGTGAAGTGCTCACGAGTTCAAACGTTCCGACGATGAAGTGTTTAAAAAGATCACTTATCTATCTCAGACTCGTCATTGAAATTAAGATTTGTCGGTATTATTATTCGTTTATATTATGTTTGTTTGTAAAGATATTTATATGTAAAATAACCTTTTTCAATTTAACCTGTAGCCGTATTAATCCGAAATGCAATCTCTTTTGTAAAATGTATTTTAAATTTAAATATAAAAACTTCTTACACAAATATTTCTTAAGTTTCTCTTCAATTTGCTGAATATCCCTTGCTTCACCTCTCGAGTTTAAAATAAAGTTACAAATTTCATTTCTAGAGTTCACAGAGGTGTCACATTAACGTCATGCATAATTTACTATTCCTCTTACTTACTTAAATATTTAACATTTATAGAATACAATGATAGTTCAAATTTAATATTTATATACAAAAACATAACATTAGTTTGGAAACGTAGTTTAATGTTTCTTTAAAAAATTATACCAAATCTAAACTTGCTTAATATACTGAGACAGAAACCATCAATCAACGGAATAGAGTCATCTAATAAAAGCGAAGCGTGAAAAGATATTAAAGACTCTATCTTAGGGTCTTAATACCATCTCGTAGTGGTGTGGTGAAGCCACCCTTGCGCTGGGGTGGTGGGGGGAGGGGATCCGCGGCCATTGACACGTACACCCGACATTCTGTTTATCCCAACGGATTTTTTCCATATGCAAGCTTACTATAGACAGCGTGTTCACAAATGGTTTTGTTTTAGGATTAGTTTGGGCGATGGGATCGACGTTTATTTTGTGTAAATAAATATTTTTGAACGTAAAGGGGATTACGAAGGAACAGACTGCAAATATATATTTTGACAAATAAACCCCTATCATTAGGAATGTGAGAACTTTATAATTAAATATGTCCTCAACGCACCCCTTATTAATGATAATTTATTGTTAATTTAAACTCATTGTTATTTAAATTAAGTACCTACATAAATCTCGGAAATTCAAAAGATTTATAATTCATACAAAAAATATGTATATAAAAATGTATGAATAATATTTTAGATAGAGTCATACATAAAATTGTATCAGACGTCATAGTGCGGGATTCAACGTGTCTTTACAAACAATGCTCATCTACAACTCATAAAAGCCATTATTTAGGAGAAGACGCGGACATTACCGGGAACAGCGCTGCGCTGATTAAAAACTCTCAGCTATTTCTAACAGCCACTTAACAAACAATGTGGATAATAAACAGATTTCAAACAATTATTTCGCACATCCTCTTCTATAAATAAATATATCATCAACATATTATCTGTCAAAACATTTTAACATTTATTTCAGTAGATATGTAGAGAAATGTTCGAATTTAGGGCATCTAAAATTACTAATACGCTTGTGGGTTGTACTCTAGTATAGTTTGACTTGCACGAATAATATTATGTATTATTGAGTTAGAAGTGCAAATATATGTTAATGTATTATGTATTATTGAGTGAGAAGTGTAAATGTATGTAAAATGTATTATCTATTATTGAGTTAGAAGTGTAAATGTATTAAGAGTGAGAGCAAAACGTTGACAACACGTAAAACAGAAACAACATGCCTAGTGGATTACACAGACGATTCGTGTTTAGATTCTAACGCTAACTGCCTTTGTGTCTCTTCACACCTCGAAGCTTTGATACAATCAACAAGCGTAGTTTTCTTGTTTAACAGCTCACTTACTTGACAAAGCCTCATATATATCTAAGGACCTTTTAACACTTAAAATGTTACGCCACTGCAACGTTAAACCAAATAAACTGTTAAGTTATGTGGCTGGATAGTATTTTATTACCAGCCATAAACACTAATTATAGGGACGTATATTATTAAAGAAATAAATAACATTGTAAAGGATAATAGAGACGGCATTTACATTTAATTCCCTCACGATTCGACTTCTATTTCGTTGCCTGGATGCGTAAGTGCTATCGGCGCTTCCGATCGCCAAAACAGTCACGATCTCCACTATTGTGGGAACGACATGATGCCGTCAGTGGAAATGTTACAAAACTGTCGGATAAAACTTCTACACGACTATCATAAACGCATTAATGCTGGGATAAACGGTTCCCTAAACAGGCGGTGACATTTTAAACAAATCCATTAGGGACCGCATCTAACACGCGAATACCAAATGACACTGGAAATTGCGTGCTGCGATTTAGGGGGGAGGGGGTGTATTTAGAGGGGGGCTTTTAATCTAAACTCGTTCCACAGTAGGTCAATTTCATGCATAAGATAGACTCTAGAAGCTTCCAAACAGATAACGATGCACAGCGTTTTCAATTAATATTCATAATAGCTACGTAAATTTCCTTATAATTAGAACTTATCGCAATTGTTTATATAATGTGTACGGACATAATAATAATTATAGATTAAATCACACATTACAAGTGTAGCTACATAGATATATATAGGGTGCTTTTTTATTTGTATTGGTGGTTTTAATTTTACGCATATGTGCTCTGAGAGCACAGTCATCGAGAGTGTATTGGAAGACGTACGTCATCATACAAAACACCTAGCCTTAATTGCCTGCTAAAATATAATTAAAATTTATTCGATTAAATATTTGCCATAGTTGAAGGACAATTTAAAATATATATTGTTTTAACTTTAATCTATTCACGAATAACTTATTTTAATTATTTTCATATGGATTTGAAAGCTATATATAAGATAAGAAAAATGTAAATATTGCAATTATAAAGAATTCAAGAACGTTATATCTATTAGTATTGACTAAATTATTGATCCCAGACACATAGATTTTACACACGTATATTTTGTAAATTAACTTTACATATAATATTTAACGGTAAATATAAGTAAATCTAAAGCTTTCAGAAGCTCTAATGAATCCTTTTAATTTCAATTAGAAAAACATCAGATTATGTTTGGCTTCAGCTCAAATATCAAAATCTAAACGTATACGTTGCTCAATAATATCTAGTGTTAGTTATTTGTTAGTATGTAACTTTGCCATGAGTTACGAACTTCTGGATAGCCATGTAGGAAAGGTATGTGCAGTCTGGATCAATACGAGTGATGCGACCCCGTTCAACGGCCTTTGAACAATGTAATGTGACTTCTTCTAAGCTAGATTTCACATTAAAACCACATATTAAATAATCTATATTCACTTTATGTTGTAATTAATTCCATCAGCTAATATTCGTTATTTTTTTTTTGTTCTCAAATTATTTTATAGCTACGTAATATACCAAGGCATCAAAAATCTAACTTACATTGTTAACTCTTATATTATTTAGGTGATTATTGCATCTTATAATTAAAACTGTTATAAAAATGAGCCCCCATTATATAGGTTTTGTTTGTCTTAAATTATCATAAGAGTTTTTAAGTTGAGTATTATATAATAAAAGGAAATATCCGGTTAAGAACGTGATACAGTAAGTATCGCATGTCTGCGGGTCGACCGTCTGTCTCAATCGATTCCTCGGCAACGTCGCGTCGTTTCGT
Source organism: Dircenna loreta (assembly GCA_963555665.1). Classification (NCBI taxonomy): domain Eukaryota; kingdom Metazoa; phylum Arthropoda; class Insecta; order Lepidoptera; family Nymphalidae; genus Dircenna; species Dircenna loreta. The sequence continues at coordinate 6,048,024 of OY743094.1, forward strand.
TTTAAATTCTCGAGAACCTTCTTAAAGCGTTTGTTTTGTGACATCTCAATTATAAATTAAGATTATTTTTATGAACTAAATTATCATATTTATTATATTAATTCCTGTGATTAAAGTAATCAAAATTCTCTCATAACTCAAACAATCCAGAATGGTATCTGCGCGAAATTTCTAGAAACTGACAAGCGCATCAGTTCGTACTTTCTATTGTTGTAGAACCAAAAGCAATTTTGGAATTAAAAACGATGAATTAATTAACCAGAGTCAATAGTTAGTTTCCCAATTCAATTAGGTTTCGATTTGGCATTTGGATGAAATTTATTTTTCGTGAAATTATTTCAGTGAGTGATTAACATGTACTATTCAATCCATTTAATTAATATAAAACGGTGTTCTTGCTGAGAAATAATCAAGTTATATTGCTATATTTAAAGATTATTGAAATCTACTTTTAGAATTCAATTTATCTTCAGAAATTAAATGTAAACATTCAAAAGGTCAACAAACATTTTGTACTTATAAGATATATCTTTAAAGATATTCAAATATAATCAGTATTTGTGACTTAATTTAAAATTCCGAACACAATAACCAATATTAAAGTAATATAAGAATTGTATGGCTTCGAGATTTACATTTGAATAACACATATGAATGTGTTTAAACCGCGGCCAGACAAAAATATTTATTCCCGACCCACGCCCACTCATCCATCTATGAACAATAAACGAGAAAAATATCTCGAGCATTTTAATCATATAATATATTTGTTTTTATGTTTTCTGTTTATAATTTAAAACTGTAATGTTCTTGGAAAATATAATATATGAAATCTTCGAAATACCCTCATTATCTGTATATTACAACTGTCAAACTACATAACATTTATACTCTTAGGTAATACATTTGTTTATAACAAAATATATTGATAAATTTTAAAACTATATTACATTTAATAAGTTCAGTTGAAATAATCTTGAACCAGTTTTTAATGGCTTGTGTCCGGTCGGTATCGAAGAGTCATAGAGCACAGGCCCGTGGAACCCAAAAAAAAAGTAGTATGACCATTTTGTTTATTCAATTCCACTAATTTATGCTTAGCGCACGTGTGGTGCACATATGCGCCGGCTTTCATTGTTTGGAATTTCACGTTCAATATGGGGCGTAAACATTTCGACAAAGCTCTAAAAGGGAGAGAGTAAAATGAACAACTTCCTCTACTATTTGATCTATAATTTGGAAAGGGCATTACTGATATTAAACGTGATAATGGTTTTAATGAAGATACAATAAAACAAAAGTATCCACGTCTTTTGCGGTCGAGATGTGACCGTTCTGAGCGCTCTGCGTAATTGTCGGAGTGCAATAAAAACCCGGAGTAAGGGAGCTGGATTGTCGCACACGTGCATCCGCCCGCCACTTCGCGAAGTTATTTTTAAGCGTATTTATCTAAGCCACGGATTGAATTATAACCAGAAACAAATCTCTTAATGATCTAAGATTTAACAAATTAATGTTTTATCTTAGCAAATAAACATACGTTCAATAAATTGTATCTTATATATAACGTCATTATTACTTTATATTCGGAGGGTGTCTTTACTTCTCAAAGTAAAAGTATATAATTATATTTGATTACCAATACTTTACAACCCATCAAAGTATTATAATTATAGGTATATAAATTAATAAAAACAACTTAACTCGTACAATATAAACCTGTATCATTTTAAAGTCATAAGATAAACATTGGCGCCTATTATAATATCAAAAGCTGCATGATCATTTAGAGCAGTCATCGTTTTTTGTAACACGGGACGAACCCAACGCATCGCTACATCGGCTATTAAACACGATTCTATGCAAGATCTCGTATTTTTATTTTATTCTAACAGACCTCGACCCTCAGTTGAACAACGTTATAAATGAGCTTTCTTCAATTGCATACTGAGCTACGTGAGGTCTGATGAGACAACTTTATTAGGACGGGATAATAAAATGTTCAGAGTCAAATTATATCAAAATCGTAATATAATTTAAAACTTTGAAAATAGCGTACTAATAATATGTCAATTTTTAAATTAAAAAACTGTAAATTAATTAGGTTAAATGTAAGGTGAAAAGTCGTAAAATAAGTTTAAACTTTGCTATAAATTTTTCACCTATAGTAGAATGAAATGCTATACCACGTTTAATAGCGTAAGTCAGTCTGGCTTCGGTCACGAACGCCTAGTTGAACTTAATTTCATTAGCTTCCCGCCATTATCAACACAGCCCTCTCCATCAATTTTGTGGAACTGTGCTCGGACCAAATTGCTACCAGCTATTTTGCTTGTTACATAGATACGTCATAGTTTCAGTATCGGCCAATTAACTTCAGGTTTAGTTTCTGGAGAAATTAAACTCATATGTGTTCAGTGTTGTGCACACTGATTTGAAAAACAATCTGTTTTATATCTTACGAGCTAATTATTATAGCTGGTTGTGATGTAAATACCTTAACATTGTATTTAATTTCAGTTCGCAAGTGATCACAAACCTTTATTATAGCACAAAAATTACAAATGCGTTTCAAAAGGATGAATAAGGCGCTTTATTGGTTGACATGCTGAATTAAACCGAATATCAAATAAACCAATGGTTTTTAACGCTGAACGAATGTCATGTATAATAGAATGACAAATGTACTGTTATTTTGGAGCAAAGTAAATAATAAAAATATACGAATTATTTGGTGTGACGACAGCTAACTGTGCCGGAAAGCTTTCGCCATCAGTATAGACTAATCACCGAGCACGATTCGCCTAAATAGTTCATGCACGACACTAACATCAGATACCGTTGTTTAAAATATTCTTAAAATAAAATTACTATTTCTAATATAAATAAAAGTAAAGGCAAATTATATTTAACTAAGTAAAATGTTGCATTACATATAAGTAGATAATAAAGTTAAAATGTCTTATAATATATACCAACAAGGGTGTTAAAGCTTCTACCTTCTTTAAGCAAGAATTTGGATGCGTTATATATATAGTTGGGGTTGGTCAGTGATGTTAGCGGAGTTCCATATAATTGTACAGACCGTCGTTCAGCAAACCATAAACGTGATACATCAGACTCAGCCTATTTCCCGAAGGCCCAAAAGCCAACAATTGCACCTTTATCCCTAGCCTGCAGTAAATCTCAATAAACCAATAAAGGTTACCCTCGTAATTCCGCATCCTGATACTAATAAATATCGAAAGGTCATATATACCCAGCGACATTCAAGAAATGTTATGAAACAATAGTGACAGAGAAACTTTATTTGACTTAACTGTAAAGAACTAAGTCAAAAACTATACATTGCAGCTATATACCTATAATATATTATATATATATATATAATGGATAAGCACTATGAATTGACATAAGCCAATGGTGTTTCGCAATAAAGCTGTAGCACGAAAGTTAGAGCCTATTTCAAGATCGTACTACATTTTTTTTTGTCCATATATTCTCCACAGCTAAGAAGAACTAATTGTCATCTTTATTACAGTATTCTTCTTTTGTACACGTGACATCGCTTTTATAAAGACACATTGTCATTTGTCACTGCGTAAGAGTTTATTTATCACTGCGTATATGATGGGAGGGATTTCTGTTTTTATATTATTTATTATTAGTACATTACCATTAAAGGTCTGTCTTACATATTCCAGAACATGAACTTATATATAGGTTATTAAGGAATTACTCATAACAGCTCGATCTTAAGGCAGCTAATGTAATAAGTACTTATATTTGAAAGCAGACTGGGGGAGAGCACGCAGAGCTAGTGAATGCCAATCGGGCTACAAGAGTCCTCCAGCTACCATTCCTGTGCGAACAAAGCGTCATGAAGTGGAGTCCACGCAAGAACGCACGGCACATGGCTTAGAAAGTAAAGAAACAAACCCATTGACGTACTCACGGGAAATGCACTCTTTTAAAACGTAGTAAAACGACGATGTTAAAATGAATTATTGTTCAATATTTAATAATAGCTTTTTTTTGCTGTTATAACAATATACTTACGCGTTTTGCATTTTGCATAAGTTTAATAATAGTTTTATATAGTAAATTTGTTTTTATAAGTAAATTTGCCATTGATATTATAAATCGTAGTACAATGTTATAGATTAAATTTTTAATAATAGCGCTTTTTTCTGCTATAATTGTACTTACAATTTTAAATAACATTAATTCAAGTTAAGTTTTAAATAGTAAATGTGTCATTTCTTCAAAATAAAACTCAATTATGAATTACAACTTAACGAATTTTATTTAAAACAATTAGTGCAGAGTTGGCTTTGAATTCTAACGCAGGTATGAACAATGGATAGTGAAATAAATAGTTTATCTCCGTATCTAAGATTTCATATCGAAATAGTTTTACAAATTTGTACTTAGCGTGTAAATGACTCGCCTCGCCGTTTAGGCAGACGCTCAAATGATAGCAATCAAAAACTATCAGAGTGAAAGCCTATGGACGGGAGGCTGCGACCGCTCACTCTCTCATGCGTGCTCTGTTTACATTACATGTTAGATCTAATTATATAAACTGTTCCTCTCGCGCCGGTCACGACTGCCATCTTGTTTTCAACAGACGCAGTTAAGTCCAAATTATCGATCGTAAGTAATATATATATTAACATCGTAAGATTCCATACTTATAATTGTAATAAATCTCAAAATATTGATGAAAATGTCTAATCTAGTCTAATTTTAGAGATTCGTTTACATTCACTTTAAATATTTGAAGTTAATTCATTTACAACCAGCGTATGCAAATTCTAACTGTTGATTACAGATGGTTACCAAATATTTTAAATTGTTTAGCAAATGCATTTTTTGACGTATGTAATATGGTATATGATATGCTTTATTGTACTATAATTATAACAAAACACAAAGATAAGAACAATATCAAACAAAATAAAAAGATAGTACAACATGGCGGCCTTATTGCTCAAGAGCAATCTCTTCCAGGCAACCTTCGGGTAGAGGAGATCAAGTATAAGCGTGGAACATTTAGGTATTGATATACATTTAACTTAAATCTTTAAAATAAATACGTACCTACCTACAATACGAGCATCGACCACTTCTAAAAGTTTACAGATGGGTATTTAAATATTTTAAATAATTTCGTAAAAAACACGAGGAGGCATATTTTTAAATCTTTTAAATTAATATGTACTTACAAAACATATAATGTATTATTTGACCATCTGTAATAATTATACAAAAGAATTATTTTCAATTAATATACCAGCGACGTTATAAACTTAACTCTGCCCCATTTTGTTTAAGCCCCGTAAAATGTTTGGTAGTAATGGAATGAAAACAAACTAGACGGTCTAGTACCAACTTCAACCTACCAACAATTTATAAGTGTACTGTACACACTTACGTCTTGACCCACTCGTTTACGTTACCCACTAACTCTCCAAAATTCGCACGCTACTTGAAATATCAAACTATATTCTGATAAACATCATTCATCGTGATTACGCAACATGAATTTTCAAAACAATAAAACCTTTTTAATGTTCTAAAAAAAAAAAACATTATTAATATAAACAAATACATACTCATAATAATTAATATTGATTTGTAACAAAAGAGTTGAGCACCACTTTAAATGAGGTTGAAGGTTAATAGTCGATCAATGCCTTTATCACAACGCATCCTCATAACGGACGTTAATAATAATAGTGAGCTAGCAGATGTGATCAGATCATGTGTAACTTGTGGGGTCATTCATAGGAAGTGTATGTAATTGTGGCGAATGGACACAATGAGGGGAATTGGCCAGTGCGCCGGATTGTTGTGCGACCGACGCCCGCACCCATAGCCATTGATTGAATGAATGTGTTTGACAAACACTGGACAATCGAACCGTAACTGTTCTGCGAGGTTCGCTCATCTCATTCACATGTTTTACATATTAGTTTCGTATCCAAACATGCTCTGATTTTAAATCAATATTTAACCTTTTTTTTATAAAAGTAATATTTTATCAATAATTCCATTTATTCATCTTGAAACTTTATATACTGTAAAAAAATAACTGTGTGTAAAAGTTTGAATATTTTATAGGGCACCTTTGATGATGATGCGAAAAGATGAAAAGTAAGATAATAATTTATAGATAGATATATAATAGTATTGAATATTTTATATAAAAAATATTACATAAATATTGTTGGTATATTAAATACATACATTTTTAAATTACCAGTTGAAGAACATTCTAGAACCATATAGATTTAGCGGTAGAAGAGTTAGTTTAAGAGCTCTTGTTACATATTGGTAGTAAGTTATCAAAGGGAGACCATGGAGAGGGTTGAAATTGTCTCAGTTGACGTAACTTTATTCAATAAAAAAGATACTTAGATGTTCGAGTAATGTAATTACGTACAAACATACATATGTACTTACTGACAATAAAAGATCCCATTTCAAATAAAAATATTAATCCTTCTAAGAAAAATCTTATATTTCGCAATCATTTCTACTCTTCTGATATTCCCCGTTACGAGGAATTATATTTCTTAAATAGTAAAAGAGAAAGAAAAGAAAAAGAGAAAGAATAAAAAGCGAGTAATGTTATAATAACAGTGTACCTATATAATTTTACACATCTGTAAAAAATAAAGGAAAGTGTGTGTGTGTGTGTGTGTGTGTGTGTGTGTGTGTGTGTGTGTGTGTGTGTGTGTGTGTGTGTGTGTGTGTGTGTGTGTGTGTGTGTGTGTGTGTGTGTGTGTGTGAGCGTGGGAGTGCGTGTGTGTGTGTGTGTGAGCTGTATATAATAGTTCAATGGTCAATCCTTGTCCGACGTGTTTTGGAATTATTTAGACAGTTATCATCCCTGACCGGCTGTTTCTATTAAATAATTAGCAATCTATCAGCACATGTACAAAACCGTACGCTTCTAGTTTTATTTTAATAAAGTCCAAACTAGATTTTGTATTCATTACAATATTTGTAACACTTAAAAGTAATCCTGTGTCGACAAACAATTAAAATCCGTCCAGCAGTTTGTATATAATGATTAATAAATATTGATCGTATAGATTTGGTCTCGTTACTGTTTTAATATATGTACATATTATTCTGACTCAATTTACATGTATATTTTAAACAATCTACAAGAAATAATTTCCCTTATATATTTTGTTAATAATTGAAAACAATGGTAATCAAAGCCATACCATATGTATGGTCAATTTTCATTTCGATACACATGCCGTAGAAAAAGTTCTAATAGTTTCATCAGTGGTTGAGGCGTAAAGAATTGTCATGATAGGCTTAAGCCTTGGGGCCGTGCGACAGGTCCTCGTTTATTTACGCATTCCGCACGCTCGGAAGACCAACCAGTCTCATCTTTATGATTTATCTATGTAATGAAGATGCCACGCGCATCTACAATGCCTCGTGCTGCGACTATTTTTAAATAATACTTAATGTGTGCTCGTGTGTTATTACTACATGGGTGGTTTGGTCATCAATGTTAGCAAATCTATCTGGCGTGTTTTATAGAAAGTCGGTATATCCTACGTTTTACGGTGTTGCCATAAATCGTGTATGAAGGATGTAGTTGTATTGGAATGGAGGATGGAAACATTTAACTCATTTCTTATCCTAGTGCTAGTCAAGTAGGTATCCGCAAAAGAAAGTAGGTAGGAAAAAATGTCGATTTGGGTTGCAAAATAAGAAAGCGACAGTGGCCGCGACAATTAACTTATAATTATTATTTTTACGCTACTTTGTTAATTTTTTATCCATCAAGTTTTTCTAGATCGTGACTGTTTTGTTTTTAAGTGAATGTTGTAACTTAAGATGACTATGAATCGTGTCCTACATTTAATTTAAAATATTACCTTGAACTAACTAAAAAAAATACTTATCAATTTAATTATGTATTGCATTCGAAATATTTTAAAAAGTTTGAGAGGCTAATAAAGAAATCTCTATTATAGAGGCAACGTAAGTTCAAAGTGTATTCTGCACAGAATATCTAAAAGTATAATGATTAGTTTCCATGATCCGAAGATCGATTACGTCGGTCGTGATGGGAATGCCGAAGACAAGACCTGTCTAACAAATGTCATGCGCCATTGCACCATTCGATACGACAGGTGTGAGTGAGTTACTTGGACACGCTTTTGTTATTACCTTATGATGTACGAGAATTGTTTTTTTGCTATAACCGCATATTTTATGAATGTAAAAAAAATAAATTATCATAATAAATGTTTACGTTTAATTATTTTAATATATACAACACGTTATTATACCGTTATTCCTATTTTTACATTAAATATATTGAATACCTTGAATCATTGTTAGGTACTTGGAATACGTAAGATGGTCTATGTAAACAAAAATATATGAATTCGTCAAAGAGACTTACCTCCGTTTCCAGCATTTGTAATCGTGACCCAGAAGTCGATTGTCTTCTCAGGACCCAGCTCCTCATAGTCCCACTTCTTTTTAACTTTCACTACACCACTAGGTTCAACCGTAACCCACGGGTTTTCATCCCTGATTTTAAAAGTCTCACGGTCAGTTTCTTTTTCAAGAGTAAACACTGAACGTCCTTCAACTTCGCCATCAGCCTCCGTGAATTCAATACGTTTAGTCGGACGCACCGCGCGAGTCACTCTTCTCTTTTCACGATGCAGTGTAGGCATCTCTTTTCGTTCACGAATTATAAATTCAATAAAGACGAGTGCCGGTTGACTCTTTCTTGGTGGAGTTCCTACATCATGAGCTAATATTTGCAACTCAGCTTCATACCCATCTGGTTCGCCAGCCAAGATTAATTCACCGGTTTGTGGTACTATTACAGCAAGATTTGAAGGAGTTTTTAGAGAATAATATACTCTGTCACCATCAGCATCAAAAGCGTGTACTTTCCCAATAGTGGAAAATCTTTGCCAATACGCTGTGCCATTGCGGCAATTATTATCACAAGTTCCATTTACAGCAAAATAATAAATTTCCTGTTCAAATAACGGTTCATGGTCGTTCTCGTTGATGACATTGATGCGAACCGGAAGGCTAGCTTTATTTGCACCATGTAAATCAGTGGCCTGAATAACTAAATCGTAGAGGTTCTTAGTTTCAGCGTCTAAAGGTTTCATAGCAATAATTTCTACATCTGCATCTGTTATAACTGATTTTATATCAGAATTGCTGTGCTGTGCCTTTTCACGAAGTGCGAAAACGGACTGATCATTACCTTGGGTTATTTTATAAGCAATGGGACCCACATTCACTAAGGCAGTAGCTCTTATAGGAGGAAAATCTACTACGGATCCTATTGGAGCATTCTCTGGAATTTCTCCATGAGCGCCATTAAAATCTGAAAAATGTAACATTTTTCTCCGATCCATGACTAAAAGATGAACAGAATGGGCCGAGCTGCTGAATGGCGTCTGTTCTAAAATAGCAAGATTCAAAGGTTGGTTTAGCAACGGTTTGAGATCAGCTGTTGTCATAAGTAGTCCATCGTCGAGTAATGTGAAGAAGGGTTCATATTCTGGATCTAGTAACGTGTAATGCGAATGATTGCCAACAAAGTGGCGAACAGCGTGACCAGGGCGGACATCATGCGGCAAGAGAATGAGTGCACTCGTCTCTAGCGCTAAACAAAATACATAGAGGAATGCTCCTCCCGCCACCAAAGGGCGCGCCATGGCTCTTTCACAAGATATTCTTAGCTATCCTGACATTTCCATCTGAAACAAAACAATTGTAAACACGTCAATTTGCGAAATGTAAGTGTCTAAACTAAAGCAATTAAATGTTGTCGTAATGAAAAATCGGGCGGTTTATAATTATTTAGTAAACATAATCATTTTATAGTTATTTATTAATTCCTATTTACATTACTAACATTAATAATATTGTGAAGTTTAAATCACAATCGATTATCACAACGACACAGTTCTAAAATTAATAATCAATATTTTATTTAAAAACTCTAATTATAGATATCTATTATATCTTAATGCTGAATGCAAGTGACCATAAAAATATGAAATGCCATGAAAGCTCAAGGCGCGCTAAGTCATCGACTCGGACGTAGGGTGGCCAGGCAGTCGGCACACATGCGGAGCTTTATTTAGGCGGCAGGCGGCAACGCCGGCGTCTCGCGACCCGCCGCCGCCGATCAATACCCCCTTTGCGCCGCCGCGCGACGATTCGCGAGCAAATCTAGACTGTATGCGCTCCAGTTCACGACACACCATCAAATATTCACACACTTATTAAACTGAATAGAAGCCCACGCTATTTCAGAATAACTATTCACAAATGTGTACGAAATGCAGCAATGCAGATCTATTAGGTAGTACTACACACTTTGGAAACGCCTTTGTATATATTATAATAATAATATATGCAGTATGAAATACAGTAACTGCCCAAATTAATTTAAGCCACTGTATTTTTAAATATGCTATATCACTTCAACAATAAAATTTCGTCGCTAATTATTTTGCAATAAACATATGTGACGAATGTAAACAATATATGAAATAATATTTTCATTAATTAAACACTAGATTTTTCACTTTACCTTCACAGTTTTGTGTTATAATAACTAGAAATAAATACAAAATACGTACTTATTAGAAGTGCTGTGGAAATAACGATATCGTACCGAACTATGAATGATTTTACTCATACGTAACGCACGAACACAAGCGGCGTCGAAACGCGACTAGTTGTGGACTGATTTGAAAATTAAAGTCCGCAGCGCGCGCGCGTATCGAGCGTGGCCCGACCCCGCCACCCCCGCGTTAGCCGCCCCTGTTTTTGCTACACTACGTACGGTAGCATTAGTCCACACTCCACCCCTAAAACTTAAATGCACTACACTCACTCAGATTGCAATAATGTATCGCTGTCCAACGTAGATTCTACATATAAATTGTTAACGTAAAAATACCGTAATAGGTACATTATTAATTTTGAAAAATATTACGCACTCGCTTGATTTTCATTTTATGAAACACGACCAAATACGTAAACAAACGAAAAGGTCAAGGTAGATTAAATATTACGTTGGTTTAGCTATATTGAAAAAAGGTATACCTATTCTTATTTAAAATGATACTCTAACCAATTGTAACAATTTTTATTTGTTGGTAATCATTTTAAAACAAGAACTGTTTCTAATGCATAATAAAAAATAAACAAACCATTTTGAAATGTGAAGTTACAAACATCAATCTGTTTGTTGTACTCTATCCAAAAATAACTTGGAGCAATAGCCCTATTGTACATTTTATTTGCTTATACCTGGATATATTTATATTAATCTTGATAGAGCTGTGTCATTTAGCAAAATAGTAACTGAAATAACAATAGCTCTACCAAACCACGCCATATTAAAATCTAAAAAAAAAAAAAAAAAAGACTATAAGGACAACACCATTATATTTTAAGGAATTATTTTTATAATGCCATGCCATGCCAATTAAAACTTTATTATTGATACTAATATGCCAAATAATGTCAACAATTGTGTTTTCAACACAAATTGGTTTATTTCTTTTTATTCATAAAAATAATCTTAAGAAGGTCAACGATCAACCAATCAGCAATATCAAAAAAGCTTGGATATATGACAACCATCTAACGTCACGTCTAAATTGGTCTTTTCTAGTTTAGGACCTTAAAAAAACCCTTTTGTCAAAGTTAGATGTAAACTTCACAAACATATTGAAGTCGTGGTTTGGGCTGGCGCGTTCTGCGGACTCTTCAACTTTATTCAGAGACCGAAACAATTTTTGGATGAAATTAAAGAAACCATCGGAGCTTTAAAAACACCTAAGAGTTACCAAAAGACACATTCCATACAATTCCATAAACAATTCATGATAGGTGCTCAATGAAATAAAGTAGGGTTAGGATCTAGCGGGAAAGTTCGGGATATAGACTTAACAAAAGCCTTTATTCGGCAAGATGAAAACGATAAGACGACGACGACGACGACGATAAGACGAAGATATCGAGTGCACGCGATGAATCTAGAAATTCAAAATGAGTGGGTGACCATAGGTGATTTTTGTATTCCATTAGCATTGAGGTCGCGCACCGTACTTCATGATTGGTCTCCAGCCTTTATTAAATTTTTATCCAAAGGCAATCCAAATGGCTCTCCCTGATCAAAGTAACTTAGTAAATCTACCGAAAAGTCTTGCAATATCTGTGGGGAGGCAGTAGGAACTGCTAAACCCTTGTTGGTAGGGTGTAGGGTGCTATTGGAAAAAGGTCAATACTCGCGGCGCCATGATAAAATATTAGAGATCATACGTGAAGCGGTTAGTCTTTCAGTAGCTAGAGCGCAAAAGGGTATAACAACCACCAAAAGATTCATAGATTTCATTAAAGAAGGCTCGTCTAAACAACAAAACAAAAGCCTCACTCTATCTTGGAGGCGGCTTCCGCTTGGACTATAATGATGGATACTTATGACAAACAGTATAGAATTTCTGATGATATTGTTGTCTCGTCATCCAGATCCGACATATTCCTATACTCTAGACACTTAAAGCGCGTGATAATTGTGGAGCTTACTGTTCCGTTAAAAACTAACATCCCCAAAGATCACACAATTAAAGTAAACAAGTATTACGAACTGACCAACGAACTTACCAGGAATAGGTGTATAGTTAATTTGTACGCGATAGAAATGGGAGCGAGAGGTATAACAGCAAAATCTCTCTATAATCTACTTAAAGATCTTGGCCTCTCTAGAACTATCATCAGTTCATTTCTAGAACGTACTTGAAAGGCGGCATTGGTAGGTTCATTCCAAATTTGGTTAGGTAGAGAGAGGAGCGCAACCAGTTGAGGTGAATGCGCATTTTAAAGGATCCCCTTAAACCTACACCTGGGTCGCAACTCTCAGGAGCTTTTTGCACTCCTCTCCCTGCAATGCGATGGGTGCGGCACCGGCACGGTGTATCTGTGGAATGCTAAGAAGTATTGTCTTGTCTCTTTGAAATATTTTATTAGTGCATAGTAGAAAGGGTTGTAAATAAGTTATAACAAGGTATTTATTAAGTTGCATAAACAATTATATTTCTTTTTTACATAACAATAGTATAGGTATATATGTACAGACTAGTATAAAAGTAGTCAAAGCTATAGATTAATGAACAAATTTCAATTGTGACTTCAAAAACAATAATAGTTCTTAAACATTTTTTTTTATAAATATATTATATGTATATAATTTAATATCAACTGTGTCACACTAAGTGCTAAGTAACCTGAGTTACCAAAAAGTTTCATTATATATTGTGAGTAAATTGTTTAGTTGCAACTACATTGTCACTGTTATTTTTGTATCTGATCTCTTTTATTGTCAATTGTTTCCCTTGGTGTATTCTTTGTAAATGGCTTCTCATGTCATATGATCTTGAAAACGACCGATGGCATACTGGACATCGAGTTTTGCCTGCATGTGAGTCCTTGTGCAATGTTAGAGATGTAGGATGCTTAAAACCTTTAGGACATAGTTGACATCTGAATTTGGCCAAGTCGGATTCTGTAATTATAGTTAAAAAATATAATGTTTTATGTTATGATTCCATAGTCCAAAATTCTTGTTTTACTAAACCATATACATATTTAATAAATAGCAATGTAGTAAGTAGTAGTATAAGACTAAAATGCAAATCATTTCTTAATCAATTACTTCATATTTCTTAAGTGGTACTTAACTGTTTGTTATATAATTTTTGCAGAACAATATATATAACATATTTTAATATATACCTGAATTATTTTTATCAGATAAATCCTCAGCAGTTCCTGGCTGTGTGTCAACTTGCATCTCCTCACTTGTTGTAGTTACTTTATGTCTTGTATTAGAATTATCAGAAGATTTCGAACTTTCAGGCTGTGGTTCCGATATATTAGTATACAGTTCTTGAACTGCTACACTATTATCTTGTGGAATGTCTTCATCTCTGCCTGCCTGTAATGTTGCTAAGTTTATGGGTTCTTCAACAACAATGGGTGGAGATAATTCGTTAGACCTGCTTGATTTTGCACTTAAATCTAATGAACTATTGTCAATAATTCTTATATGATTCTTGGATGTTTCGTCTTCTATATTATCAGTTAACCCTTTAACCTCTAAAAGCTCAGCAGTAATTAAAAACGATTCTAGTTGTTCCTGAAATATGTTTACTTCACCATGGTACATAAAATTTATGATTGCATTGAGATCTTCAAATTTAAAATTTCTAAATATTATCACAGGATGCTGGCAGGGATTTTCTTTAAAAATTTGCTTAAAGTAATTGCTGCATGCGGATAGCAGCATTTTGTGAGCCCTTATTTTACCACCATCACAACATAAAGTCACATCAACTAAGTCATTTTCAAATCTTAGAACATTAAAAGCCTCGGTGACGTGAGTAACATAATTATTCCACCGCAAAGAAAACTGTGGTGCGTTATTCATTCTTACACACTAAGATTAAATCAAAAACATAAGTAAAAATATTTTAAAGAATTTGTCACTACTCTGATAACAAAAGTTGAAACTTTAAAAGACAGAAATTCATAGGTTATAATTTATAGACATTATTATTTTGTTTCCACCGTCCACAGAGTATATTAAGCTTTGAATTAAAATCAGCTGATACAAAAGAACCTCACGCGAAAAACGACATAGCGTTGTGGACAGTAGTCACTCATCAGTCATTCGTACTCCGGAACCAAAAGGTCTAAGACAAACTATGACACATCTCGACCCGTTGATCCCCTAATCACCGATCAGTTCAAAAAGATTAAAAAAACATTTGAATATTTTTGAGCTACGACTAAATACATTATGGGCCCTACGATTCAAATTTAGAATTTTGGAAAAAAAACAGGTTATTGCGTTTATCCGATTCTGTTATTTTCGGATTTTCAGTATGAAGGTGCAGTGTTTTTCAGTAAGGTATGTGTTGTACATGCAAATACGAGCGAATTCTGAATTCCCGATGATATCCGCGTCCGAGTTGAAACAACAGTATTTTTAATATATATATCTCTACAATATTACTAATATTAAGATTTTTCATGGAATATTGGAAAAACGTCTACATTTTAATTTATATACTGATTGGATAGCTAATTTTGCTGAGCGTCCGCAACGAACTTCCTAGGATCACAGATTGAGGTTTTAAAACGATGGTTTTATATAAATATATTGTTTAATATGCTTGCTAAAGAATACTTATGTTTGCCACTTCTAGTACATATTTTAACTCAACATTAATAATTTTGGTTAGCGATCATATAAAATTAAAATAATTCATTTAAAATTTTATTTCTTTTCTATTGCAAAACCGTAACAATATTCTATTAAGGATCTTCTTTATACTCTTAGTTAATAAAAATTAGTTCCTTTGGAATCATATATTTTCATTTCCCATTTTTAACCTTACAGACACGTGAAAAAAAATCCAACTGACATTCAACTGTTAAAACGAGTCATTCTGACAGTAAATATTTTATATTTATATTATACTACTTTATGAGATAAATATATACTTTTTATTATAAAACATTTTTTTTACTTTAAATAACTTTAAAATTATTATAAGGATTCATTTAAAATATTTTTTTTAACTTCTAATTCGTATATATAGTGCAAAACAATTACATATATTTA
The DNA here is from genome assembly GCA_963555665.1 of Dircenna loreta. Lineage (NCBI taxonomy): Eukaryota > Metazoa > Arthropoda > Insecta > Lepidoptera > Nymphalidae > Dircenna > Dircenna loreta. The sequence goes on from OY743094.1 coordinate 6,063,745, forward strand.
TTAATCTATACGTACTCGACAAAAAAATTCAGATCATAAATCATAATAATTTAAAGAAGAAATAAAACAGGTTTCCTAAAATGGTAATTTAAACTATAGCAATGAATTTCTAGTGGATACTAGATAGTCTATTCAGAATACATCGATAACCATAACATACATTTTAGCATGGCAGAATTAAAGTACGAACTTCGGAAGAAGAAAAGGCCAAAAAGGAAAAGGAGAGACAGGAGAAGCTTAAAATTTTTAAACATGCTATGCAGAAAATCCAATTGAAGGCAAGTAATTTCATACTAATTACCTATAAAATACTTTCAAATTATCAGTTTAGTTTATTTTACAATGTTTTAGAGAAAAGACGGGGAGCAAGACATAGAACAATTGGAAATTACTGGAAAGGTTTTAACATCTAATCCGGATATTTATACTTTATGGAATATAAGAAGGGAAATATTGGGTGTTTTGAGGTAACCAATGATTAGCCCAATATATTCTACTCATTTTATAGAATAAAATTTTACATAATCTTGAAATATTATGAATTTTGACTCTTTTTTATATATTTTTAGCAAAAGTAAATGTGAGGAAGAAATGTCAAAACTGTATGATTCTGAATTGAGCTTAACTGAATACTGCCTTAAAATGAATCCTAAATCGTACTGTGCTTGGCACCATCGGGAATGGGTACTCATTAGTAGACCTAGTCCAGACTGGAAGAAGGAGCTTGAATTGTGCAATATATACCTTAAGTTAGATGAAAGAAATTGTATGTAACATTTATAGTTGGCAACATAACATTATCTTATGAAATTAAATGTACAACAATTAATATAGAACTCACTGATATATTTAGTTCACACGTGGGATTACCGCCGTTTTGTTGTGAGCCAGTGTAATTCACCACTACAGGATGAGTTTGATTTTACTACAGACAAACTGTATGACAACTTTTCAAATTACTCTGCTTGGCATTACAGAAGCAAAATGTTAGTTGAATTATACCCTGATTTGAAAGGTAATATTTGTATTGAATCATAGCAATTACATTTTTCTGAAGTTTATCAAATTATATGATATTGTGGAATAAAGTATATCTCAAATATTTCAGGAGGCAGGCCAATTCAGGATAGCCACCATAAACATGAATTAAAAATGGTCCAAAGCGCTGCTTTCACTGATCCTGATGATACTAGTGCCTGGTTTTATCAGAGGTGGTTATTAGGTGAGAGAGAGTAAAAACAATTTTAAAACTAAAGTTATTAATGTGAGCAAAAAAATCTAAATAATTTTGTATTATCTATGTATATATATATATATAAACTTGAAAATGTAGCCTAAAATTAATCAGATACAAATCACCTATAACACATGACAACTAAATTTATTTTTCATACAAAATGAATGATAAATATGTCTAAATGTATCTAAAAAAAATCCAGGAGCTGTGAAGGTGACAATAAAATTAGTGGCATGCACAATAACTACCTCAAAGACAACACTTGCATGGAGTAAGTGTGTTTCAAAAAAGTATTTAGATGCTAAGGTTCAGTTGTGTATTAACAATGAAAATATTGTTGGTGAATGGGTGTCTTGTATGGGATATGAATATGACGACTTGTGGGTATTAAAGCATTCTTATGAAATTGCTCCCAACTCTAATGTTGAGGTAAAACACTTGATTAAAACTGTTTTTCAATTACATAAACCTTAAAACATAATTGTGTATATAATATAAAATTGTAGGTACACCATGCCATAGATAATGATGAAAAGCAAATTATAGTGTGTATTGAGCATCAGCCGAGTGTATATGTTGGAAAGAGTGATATTAGCTTTCAAAATCAATACTCCCAACCTGTAATAGACGAGTTGACTGAGCAGCTTGATTCATGTCGTCAGTTACTTGCATTGGAGCCAGACAATAAATGTAAGATGTGAGAGATAATTGTCCTTTACTTTTATGATTGTGAACTTTGCTTAAACTGATAGAAAATATATATTTTATAACATGTAAATATTTTTCGAAAGACCATATATATATAAGATAATATTAAATTTGTTTACAGGGACATTATTAACTACAACGGTTTTCCTACATTGTATTGATGCCAAATTACACCATACTGAAGTTATAGCTAATTTGCAAGCATTAAAACATTTGGACTCCCAAAGGGCTGGGTATTATGATGATTTAGTATCTAAGTGGAGTATTGAACAACAGCTACCCAATGATTACAAAAACAATATAGATCGATATAATATAAGATTTAGTGAGAAGATAACAAGTATACCTCATTTACACTACTATAGCTTTTGTCAAATAGTTGATCTGTCCAATCAGGAATTAACATCAAGAATACTGCCAAGTTTAATTAAGCTTCAACATTGCAAGGTACAGTATGTTAATAAGCTGTTAATGTATATGCAGAATTGGTAGATACAATTTTACTTTCATAGATGTTATATTATTTTTGTTACAGATACTGAATCTGTCAAACAACAAAATATCAACACTGGTTGGATTTCCCACATTAAAATTGGAAGAACTAAATTTAAAAGGAAATGATATAGAATCTGAGGATATTGATTTATTTAAAGAAAAACACACATTTACAAAAATAATTATTTAATAGAAGTGTAACTTTTTAACATAATTATCTTATTTATATGTTTTACATTGGTGTAATAACAGATTGTACTATTAATTAAGATGGGTTATTGAAGATGCTAAGATTCACTTTGAAATTATGCATAATGCTTTTTGCTTAAACTATTATTCAAACATTTTTTAATTCTTTTATTTATATGGTGAACTTCTAACAGTAACAATATAATTGAAGTGAATAAGTACTGTATTTATTAAAAGTACAGTAAAAATAATTGATAATAATAATTATTCAAAACTTAAGCAAAAACAACATAGCTACCAGATTTATATAACTTTTTATAAAATATAATACTAAATATATTGTATACATAAATATACACAATTATTTGATTGCTTTTTTGCTATCTGTATAATTTGTACCTTCAAACACTATGCACTAACGATATATTATTAATTAAAATGTATTATTGACGTAATAACTTCATGTATTGATTTTAACAGTGGCTCCTCTTCCCAATATAACTTGCCACATTCTTCACATATGCTTACTGATTGTTGTGACTCTGATAATTTCCAAACACTATTTATATCTATTTTAGCTCCTCTACTAGTCACATACCACTTTTTCTGAACTGGAACTGGTTGATATAAATGTATGTCTTCTCCTTCTGAATCACTTAAAAAATTCTCACAGTAATCATTATCATCCTCATTGTCACTTCCATACCTTTGTAGATCTGAACTACTCCGGGTAGCAACCTGATACTGGTTACAAAGACCTTGAAGTTCATTAGGAGGGAAATACTTTAGACTTGAAGCATTGCATTCTAAGCATCTAGTTAAAAGGTCATTACTTCGAATACTTATATTAAATTTGGAGAATGTTTTTAGTAACTGACTCCTAAGGCTGCCTTTACCTAAATCTAAAATGGAGCTCTGAGAGAATTTACTAGAAGGAGAGAACTTTAATTTTGATGTCAAAATAAGGCGATTATCAGATATAGCCAAGTTAACAGCATCATGCCATAACATATGTGTTGTAGTAACAATAGTGTCAATACCACAGTATCTCAGATAATATCTTAAATGTGCTGATTCATGTTCAAGAAGCATTTTAAAATCTTTACAAGTTTTCTTTTCTATATTATTTATTGAGGCTTGTAAAAAATCAACTACTTTATTCTTTTTTGTAGACTTCAGCTTCCTATCCAACATGACATCATTACATACTTCTTCAAAGTTAATTTGCTGCTCACTGCAAAGATTTTGAAGATACTTGTAAATCTCTAATAAAACAAAAGCATCCAAAGCAGCATAGCAGATCTGACTATTCCTTAGTGGCCTCAATTCCCAATTGGAACACTGTTCAGATTTTTCCAAGGGAAGTCCAAAACAAGTTTGTACCAAAGAGCTTAAACTGTTGCCTCCAGTATCACTGTTACTTGGTAATGATAGTCCACATTTGACTAGATTTTTCCAAAGCAAACCCAAATCTAAGAATCCTTCACCCTTAACCTTGATATTATTTAAACCATTTATTAAAGTCTTCATTTCATTAAGATCTTGTTCAAGTCCAAAGCCCAACTTTATTATTTCAGCATTGTCTAATACAGACTTGTTCAACCTACACCAAGAACTTATAAATTGTTTGTCATTTAATATTAGAGTATCAATAAGATACACACGGTCATATATGCCAATTTGAACAAGAGCAATTCGAGACTGTGCAGCTCCAAAAGATGGTTTCCATTCACAATCAATACTGATAATATGACATTTTGTCAATATTGATACTAGATCATAAAACTGTTCTGCTGTATTCACAATAGCTATACTGTCCTCTGATAATGGAAATCTGTAGTAGTTAAGTTGAGCTTCACCTTCATTATCTTCCCAGCTTTTTTCATCTGTAGGAGTGTCTTGAATAGATAAATTTTGGAGAGTTTGAGGAAGGCTCTCATTGGGTAACTCAAAATATGATGCCCACTTGAGAGATTCATTAGTATCATAAATTGCTAACATATCAACAAACTCTTTAGCACAGTCTAAACTCTGTTTTAGAGAATCTTTTACTAAATCATCCCATACTGAGGGGCTCAAATTATGCTCAATATACCTTTGATGTATTAAGTATCTCAGTCCTCCCGTTGTACGATTTTTACTCAAATTTTTACATGATTCTATTGGAATATTAAATTTATTACATAACCGAGCAACTAATTTTCCTAGAGGTTTATGGTGAATCTTATCATATTTAACATTATAAATTTTGTTTTCCTCAATAAATTTTTGAGTATATTCCCTTATACTAAAATTCTTGTCTAATAACCTATCTAAAAACAGTAAAAAAGGTTTAATTTGATTTGGAGACTCTGATAGGTAATCATCAATCATGTTTGGTGTGTCTTGCAAGACTAATGGAAACAGTAAATCTTCAACGGGAACATCATCGAATAGCTCCATTGCAATTACAATTTGTGATGCCTTTTTACAGTTGTCATTCTTTAACATATCTTTTACTAGAGGTAGCACAGTTTCTTTTATTGTACACAGTTGATATGTTTTTACAACTAAGTTCAGAAAATGCTGATTTCTTTGTTGTGTTGCAATCTGATAGGCCGGAAGTTTCAAACACTCATCTGGCAACTTACCACTTAGCTGAGACCATTTGTTGAGAATCTCAAGTATATAATATGAGAGAGATTTAGGTTTACGATCTTTTGAATCATCACATTTAACAATGCAAACTAAGGCTACTCTGTATGGATCTTGACAGAATTGGAAAAATGAATCAAAATGTTGATCAGTAGTAGGACTTTTCTTCCAATTTTTCCACTTAGTTTTTAAATGATTAAACCATGTTTCTGTTTCCTCATCTAGATCAATGTTAAGGCCAATTACACGTAACGAGTCTTCTAAGGATGGTATGATTTTTATTGTTTGATTTTTATGGACTAACAGATTGAAATCCATTGTCTTGTTAAAAATATTGTACTTGTATAAAGTAACTAATAATATTAAAATATTTGCTACAAATTTAATGATTTCATTGCTTCCCGTCAACAAACACTAAGAAATAGGCATTAATAATCGTTTCAATAATAAAAATATTATCTGATATTTTTTATATTCTCGATTTGAGAATATTTGTTTAGTTAGATAGACGTCAGTTGTCACTTTTATTAGCGAAAGGGCAAACAGCATTAGTGCTACCTGATAATAAAAATAAATCACATATACAAATTAAATAAATATTTGTATAATAACTGTGCATTAGACTAATTTTTAAAGACAAAAAACCTTTTATATAGGCGTGAATAGAAATTAAAATAAAATCTTTATATGTTTTATTATCACCGCGGAATAGAAACACTAAGTTGAAGTGGCATGGGTTAAAATTGTTTCAAGACCGTTGTCGCTAAACTAACACATAAACAAATCATCATAATATATTCTGCTACTAGTTATAACCAATTCACTGTATTGGTACGTTTTTATCTTATTCAGTAATTACTCGACACATTCGAAAACACCCGATTATAAAATGTTTTGTAATATATTCTTTACGACTTTTTAAGGAATAAAAACAAACCAACTTTCTGACCTTTCTCCATGAACGACCGTGCAACTGAAGCTTGATGTTTCATAAATAGCGAATAAAGGTGCACAGACATCAGGTGGGATCATTACTTGAATTGAATACGTTGCTCGTTTACGTATTCGAACACGTTTACGTATTTGTAGAAGTAACTACGTACGTTATTCATACACAAAACGGATACGTTGGGTATGTGAAGAAAACAAAATCTACTATGAAATTTGAACAAAAACAGATTATTGACATTCGAATTCGCGAATGTCGGTAGTAGATATTCACATTTATATCCGCGAAAGTTCCATAAATTACATTCATTACATCACTAATGTATACGTAGGGTACTATGATTTTATAAGTTTTACTCATTATCGTATCGACTTGATAGAATGACCTGAAGGGACACTGATGGACGGTTGCTATTGCAGTGTCCTGAAGGTAGCCGGATCGAAGGGTGTTACTGAATCTTCTAGGCGAATGGAACTGGGAGGGACGAGTTAAGGCTTATTTTATTAGTTTTGATAAGACTTTCATATAAAATTATTTATTTAGTTGAGTGGTCGTACAAAATAAAAACATTTCGTAATTTTTAGGTAACTTTCAAGTGTTGTCGTTATCAGTTTCACCGAATTGATCTAAATATTTATAAAAAAGAAATACCATCAATTTACTTACACATCAATTGAAAACATATCTTAATTTTAATATTGGAAATAATTAAAGTATGTGGACATTTGTAGACAATTCAAATTATTTTCTGTTATCTGCTCGTAAATCATTTATAATGTAGTTTTTATGTACGAAAAGTGTTTTTTTTTTGGAATTCAGCATATCCCATATCGAAATGTTGCCTAAGAAAGACTCAATAGACGTCAATTTTCTTTTAGAGTCCTAAACGGCCGGAAAATACAGCATCCAAGTGTCATCCGCATAACATGTTGAGTCAACATATCATTGATATGTATATTCTTCATTGGACACCACAAATATGTAAAGTACAAGAAGAAGCATTTATAAGCAAAAAATAAATAAAAAAAAATAAGAGATAAAAAAACAATAAAGTAAAAAGGGAAAAAAATATATTTTGGGTATAGAATAAGGCGATCTTATCGCTAAATAGCGATTTCTTCCAGACAACTTTATTTGGATAAGATTGAAGTTAGGTAAGCAGAAGTGTGGTGCATAACACCAAAATATATAACAAATAAATATACAAAGAAGATATAATATAATAATGGACATAATATAGTAATATACATAAATATAATATATTTATAATAATACATAATTAAAGAACTACTATAATACAATAATGTACATAAACTACTACGTTACAACAGGAAAGAGGATATAACATATAATAGTCATAACTAAATAAAGAGATGAGGACATAGATTAAATATTTAACATCTAGAAATGAATAATAGTTAACAAGAAAGATGGAGTATACTTATACATAACACTAGGTGGAATTTAGCAACTAACTTAAATAGTAATCTTTGACCAACCTCTTAAAAGCAGTCAAAGACCGTGCTTGTCTGATATAAATAGGTAATGTATGTATGTGACAGTGTTAGAGATACTACGCAGCTTTGGGGAACACCAGCGTTCGCGAGCTTAAGGACCGAGGAAGTACAGACGAGAACATCTTTTATGCTCCGTCCAGTTAAAGAAATATGGTGATCACTTGCATAAACTCTCGTAAGCTCATAAGTAGGTAGTTTAAAAGAAGAGCCTTCTGCCATTTACAATCGAAGGCTTTCGCATTATTCTGACTAACTCCCAGGTTCTAACCATTAATTTTAATGGAAGCTACCCATCGGTGTGCAAGTATATCAGGAGACCATCGTCTGGGCCAGGGTGTCATTCTTCAATTACAACAGTAATAAAAACGGTTAGCCAAAGTTGCCAAAGCAGCTTTTGCGTTCAGAATTTATGTGTCTGAAACAGGTAGCTCAAAATCTGTTTGCCAATTTTGACGAAAAACGATATTTGCATTTTCGATTTGCCATTTGAAGAATCTGGAGAGACGTATATATTTCTTTTTAAGAACTTGAAAGCTCAGATCCTTATTAACAAGTTAGCTTACAAATAGCAGCTGCTTTAAGTGACGCATCAATATACAAAGCTTGATATAAAAGTATTCATTCCCTGTAGTATCACTATGGTGAGCAGTAGCGCAGGTACTAGGATTGTAGGCACAGGCTACATTTACCTGCTTCCAATGGTAGGATGGAAAAAATATTGACATCGCTGACACATCTCAATCCGTTGACTTGTAATGCCACACGCGTGCCACATGGGCAATTTAATTTGTGCTAGGAAAAGGTGGGACCATCCCATGCGGTGGTCTGGTCTTTATCGGGATGTGTAGTCAGCAGGACATTTATTAGGGTCGTCTATAAATCACATAATGTTTTTAACATTTTTTTAACCCCACCCTCCCCTTTGCTAATATGTGGTGAGGTTTAAGACCAAATAAACACACGTGATATCTTACTCCCTCTCCCTCTTGTGATATTTCATGATTTTTGCCGCACCTCCTCCCCCATATCAAGTCGCACGTGATTGATGGATGACCCCAATGATGATTACCCTTTATCGACGTTTCGATATTTTAAACAAGAAACATCGATGTGTTGTCTAACTCAAAACTTCGTAGTTTATTCAATATTGATGTATATCGAACATCCCTACTATGATTTGAAGTGCAATATTATTTTGTTGTTGTTTGTCTGTGGCTTTAATATTATTTTGACATCTGACAATTGACAGAAAGTCCTCTAAAATTGTCATGTCATGATATTAACATATTGAACTTTGTTTGGTTAGCTTGAGAAGTTTAGTTACGTTTTTCTAATTCTGTGTTTAAGAATTTGTTTTGCTTCTCACCACTAAGATTATTATTTTTTAGAAAGCTTATATCCTCGGTATTAAAAAATGGAGCTTTCCGCTGAAGGTGTAACACCTGAATATATGGCGTTGGCAGGCATCAAATTTAAGTTATCATTGCCACAATTAAAAGATAATCCTCAACTTAAGGAACAATTAATACAAGGCATTAAAACTAATAACATGGCACCTTATTATAAAGAAGTATGTGCCGATCTTGGGTGGAGTTTAGATCAAAAGTTATTTGATGAAATGACAAAAGCAAATCAAGAAAAACTTTCCAAGTTCGAAGAAGATGACTCTGAAACTCCCGTGTGGCAAGATCGGTAAGTAAAATTCAGATACTTAAACATAATGAAGAAATTGCTTAAGTAGCTAATAATTTATTGTGGTATTATGATCCAAATAATTTTATGAAATTTTAATCAATAAAATCATTATTTTGTTGTGGTCTTAGGCATAAAAATTATTGTATTCATTTAAAATATCTTATTTATTTCAACTGACCAATGGTTTGTTATCTTCTGTATATTTATAAACATCAAAATATAAGTAATGGATTTTTGGTTTCAATATATTAGAAAATATTATATTGTTAAAAAAAAAATGCTAAGGTAAATATTAAAATACTTGTAATTGAATATATTCATGACTTATTGCTGTGTCATTATTATTTCAGCTTGGACTATTTATGTTCCATTGGTGATAAAGAAGCAGCAACCTCACTAGCCACTACAAAATATGAGGATTCAACTTTAACAACAAACAGACGACTTGATGCTATTTTTGCATTATTCAGGATTGCTTACTTCCATGGATGTAATGTTAAAGATATGGGAAAAGCAGTATCAAAGGTAAGAATATTCCTTGAACTAAATATGTAAGTTAATAATTATTTCACTTATCACATAATTGAGAAATTTATGATAATTAGTATAGTGTTAAAAAATAGTAGTTTTTTAACCAAAATTGTGTTAACTTGTCTCATCAGGCTCATGAACTAGTTGACAAAGGCGGTGATTGGCGTTCAAGGAATAAACTAAAAGCCTATGAAGCTATCTATTGTCTGGCAGTCAGAGATTACAGTCGTGCTGCCGACCTCTTCATTGACTGTGTGTCAACATTTGAATCATATGAATTGGTTGATTTTGGTAAGAAACTTAACTGATTATCCTTGCTTCCTTTTGCCAGTCACACTAAAATATAGTTATAAAAACTTCTCCAAAATGCTACAAAAATTTAATAATGCTTTTAGAAGTTCATCAATATTTAATTACTTATTATAAAGGTATTGAGTTTGTATATAAAAAATATCAGGTTATATAATAATATGATATTTTTATAACTGAATGTATGTTTGCATGTGTACTGTAGATATTGCCAGTTTAGCAAACACAGAGGTCAATAGTGATTTTGTTATAGGTTCTGAAGATGTAAGGTGAACTACATAGTAAATACAGAGGATGAAATGTTTGTTTATACAATAAATATTACATACATGTCATACCCTTTCCTGACCTCTAAATATAATTTCAGGTACAATAATCCAGTATTGTGTGCTGGCATGTGCTCTAGCACTAGAGCGTCATGCTCTACAAGCGGCACTCCGGCGGCAGGGTGCTGCAGTCCAGGCTCTACGCTCTCGTTTCCCAGAGCTTAGAGAGCTTGTGGAGTCTTTGCATGAATGCAGATATGCTGATTTTATGAAGAGTCTTGCTTGGGTATATATTTTGTTGGTTTAATCATGTTGAGAATTCTCAACTGACTACTTCTATGATAATAATATGACAATAATTACAGTTACAATTATTTAATATGATATTGTAACATTAATATGATATCCTATATAATATCACAAACAAATGTTTAATTTAATATTAAAAAAAAAACAAATAATGTGTTTGTGTTTGTGGAACAAAAGATAGCTTCTATAGATGAAAATGTTTCTCTATTAGAATTTATTTAAATTTAAAACATCCAATCAAATACATGTAATAAAAAGAAACCATTCTTCTGTTAAATGTTATATGGAAATTGTGAAAATTAATCCATTAAAATAATATTCTAATAACACTCATTATATTTGTAGAATGATTTAATGCTATCTTATTCATATCTTCTTTATTTTCTATCACCTTTCTATTCTGATAAAACAAGTAAGCTGCGGTGCCAGTGCAAGGCTATCTTCTGTTAGGTAAATATATATTTCTTGACCACGATCCACCCTGGTCTGGCAACTGGAAAAGTGGTCTGTTTTTAATATGATAAGACCAGTTCTGTACATTGGATAAGAGTTTACAAAATGATTCCTGATGTCTATTAGAAATCGGATTGTCACTCTGTTGATTGTTTATTTTATATTAACCATAGATTAAAAATGTGACAGGTTGAAACTCAGATCTGCGTGGATCCAGTGTTCCGCCCCCACTACCAGCACTACGTGCGCGAGGCCCGCATCAAGGCCTACGTGCAGCTGCTGCGGGCCTACCGCTCCCTCAGCCTCGACAACATCGCTGACACCTTCGGGGTCACCCGAGAGTTCGTTGAAGAGGAGATATCCACGTAAGTTTAAAAAAAGTTTGTAAAATGATTATACCTACTTTTCAAATAGGTAAAAAAATTGATAAAAATAGAGGTAAAATGAAAATTAGGAATTACAATAATACCACACATACATTATTTTACTATTTACTATTGAAAGTAGCTTTTGAATTCACAGTTTGTTTGTTCGTACATTCATTCGTTCGTCCCAAATGTATTAGAAGATGTGAGTGTGAGATGGACTTGTACTAGAATTGTTCAATAGACTTCCAGAGACGTCACACCTTGACCGTTAAAGAGGTTTCCTATGATGATGAACAACCTCGTCGTTAAATAACTTTTATTTGTCAATTGCTCATTTTTCGCAATAAAACTTATTAAAACACACTGACACAATGACAGGAGATTCGACTGGAAACCTTTCGTCACTGTATCTTATATCAAACGGTTTACATTAATTTTGGAATTTGCATAAAATTTTAAGAAGTGGTGGAAAAATCCTTTAAAGAGTTCGTTGATTCCCGTCAGGGCTAAGCTATGAATTTCATTAAACTAGCAAATGAGTGTGGACAAAAATGTTATTGGCCACGAAAAAACAAAATATTGACAATGTTTTAAGATTGTATTGAAATATAATCGTAAGTTGTATGATATTTTATGAAAGTGTGAATGTATGGGGCAGGTTCACGGCGGCGGGTCGGCTGCAGTGCCGCATCGACGCGGTGGCGGGCTGCGTGGTGACGGGCGCGGGGCGCGGCGCCGACGCTGACCGCTCGCAGCTCTACCAGGCCACCATCCGCGAGGGAGACCTGCTCCTCAACCGCGTCAAGAAGCTCGCCAGCGTCATCAACTTCTGAGCCGTGACGGCCGGCTTCGTTCGTTTCAAATGGTCAAATTTATTAATTCATTTTGGATTAAAATCTTACATGTAATTCAACTTTTTTTCGCATTTCTATGGAAATGTGCCCGTGGCTCATACGCAAAAGAGATCTAAAACGAAGTTGATAATTTACAATTAAAAATCGTTTATATTCTAGTACTTTTTTCTACTAGTTTAAAACATTAGAATTTTCAAATTTTTGCGCAAGTAGAAAACTGTCCGCGAACTCTCACTATAGAAACTTCATTAAAGAACCTACCTGATGTTCTCAACTTCAAATTAAGATATCGTCATATTAATTATTATTTAATATTGGCTTATTTTTAATTAAAATAGAATATCATAAGATACAGTTGTTCTGCGTACATTTTCTCTTCGAAGCCCATAATATGACTAAAAGTTAGTTGCTCTTTATAATGTATGTAGGTTTGATGTTAATTAACTTTAAAATAAATATTAAACTAGTACTTTTGTATTATTTTGAAAATGAACTCCAAGTGACCTGTCTAACAGTAAAATAATAAACAAATCAAGGAACAGGGAAAAGGATAACAAAAAAGAAAAGAGTAATTAGTATAATTGTTTTTTAAATAATTTGAATACTTTTTGGACATTTACATAAACATTTAATAATTTACAATGATTATTTATAGTGACGTGGCACGACACGTCGCGCTCACGGCTAACACTACTCTAGAACTATTTGCAACTTGAAAGTAACTTTTAGGTGCTATGAGAATTACTCTAAACAACTAAACTGATCCGAGGCCTAGCGCCTCGCAAGCGTCTCTTTAATACTACGAGTGTATGCATGATTTATAGTTTATAAATAAATTAGCGGACACTTACACACGTATCTATAGTGAAATATAAAACAGGTCGTCCGTTGGTACTAACGTAAATAACATTTCCATCTATCAACGTCCCGTAGCAGCAAGCGTCGACAAATGCATTTTTGGAAATTAATGTTTCGTTCGAAACGTGTCTCAGTCTGCGTCGTCACTGGCAAGGCTACTCTACGTACTCCACCAGTCGCTCGCACTTTACAAAGATATGTCAAAGTATTCTAAAGCAATATTATAGCTATGACTCTAACACTTACAACTACGTAGACCTCAAATGCAAATACTTTATTAATTTACATGATATGAATGTCGGTTAACTCTATTTAAATTATTAAATAGCATACAGAGTAGCTACGCTTCGCGGACTGTGACGTCACACTGCGTCTGACATTTGAAAATAAATCTGTTTTGAGTTTAATTCACGAGGAGACTCTTAACCAATTTTTTAATATATTATACAGTTACTATATTACCAATGTCTCCACGAAGGAAGATTGTCACAGCGGAGGGAAATATAGTTTCTAAAGAGTCTCCCTGCATTGGAATGTGACATAAGATACAAGCATGCATTTCGCACTCCAGTTTATATGTATAGTATAAATATAGTATAATTAATTTAAATCTATAACGTAATATTAAATTTAATCATTCGTTCATTACAATACTATTATACATTTTATATACAATTAAAGATATATAGATTTATGAATTTAATTAATTTTTGGGATAATTTATAATAATTTTTGATGTCATAGCACATGAGGCTGCGCCCCAGATAGATCTATTGAGATTTATCCGAATGTCGTCTCCGGTCCCGAGGGTGCAGCCTCGAGTCGTGCACTATCACAGAGTAATGACATTCACAGGGGACTCCGCGAGTCCCCGATTGCCCCAGGCCCGTACTCTTGCATATAAGTTACCTACGTAATACTAGGCATAATAATTATTCGGTACACACGTCTCATGGTCACTACGCGCGACATCTTGTCCTGAGCCCCGCGCGGCGCGCACTGTACTGCTCACTGTCGGAGTCGTTTTCTGGAATGTGTTTGATCTACTTCGAATCGGATACCGATAGATTTAGACCGTGAGTCCTTCGGTGCGCGCGGGCGGTGGTATGGAGGCGAGGGGGTGCGGGAGGGCGTGCGGGGCGGGCGGGGAGGCCTGCGCGGCTGGCGGCGCGTGCGCAGGGTGCCCGCCGCCGGACCGGTAGTGCTCCCGCTCGCTCTCCTCGCGCATCTGCCGGCTGCGCTCGGCCAACTCCCGCCCTCTCTCTGCGAGCTCCCGCATCGCCGCCTGCCGCTCGTCGCCGCCCTCCAGCGACGGCGGCCTCTCGAGGGGGGAAGCGGCTCCCGGTCGTCCGGCTCCGAAAGCCCCGAAACCGAGCAGTCCGGGGAATTTGCCGGCAACACCGTTCTGTCCGGCGCTCTGCTGTATTACGGATATCTCGTTCAGCTGGTGAAAACAAAATCGTTTAAATGTTGCACATGAAAAAGATTAATACCAAAGCTGGAGTATGTAACGCAAAAGCCAACCTTCTGTTGCATGCCGTTGAGGAAGGGCGCGGGTAGGTATGGGTAGAAGAGATCAGGTCGCCGCAGCAGGTCGTGCGGCTCGTGCAGCGGCCGCGGCGGCAGCTCCAGCGACATGCGCCGCCCGCGGCGGGACGCGCCCCCGCTCCACATGTGCGTGCCCATGTGCACCTACACCCAAATATCATTAATGACTGGACCCAGAAAACCTCTAAACATATGTATTTGAAACCACAATATCGTTTTCATTCTTGCCGTTGTTACTAACATGCATTTAAGAATACGAACATTGTCGTAATTCCTTTTATTTCTTACGAAAAAGATTATGAATAAATATTTCTGATCTGAGATTATTGAAAATTCTTTAAAATCTCTTAAAACTCTTCGCCTCTCTTAGACCAACTCCAGTCCAGGACCTGATTATTTGTATGAGTGTGAAAATGAATTTCATATTTTAATGAATGTACATTGTATGATTCAAATTGATATTTGGAAGATAACAGTAGTCTTAGATGTTTTTGGAAGGTTGTTAAAAAACTTATTTAAATATATTATACTCATCGTTCAAATCAAGATAACAAAATTATATATTTTTTATTGAGTATATAATGTGCTTTAGGCACGTAGCATAACTAAAAAAATGGCAGATTTAACGAGCTTCGCCGATATCTATACCTGAATATAAAGGGTTTACAATTCTTATACACACAAATAGGAAATCTATCGAATCGATGTTAAAGAAATAAGTATTGAAATCTTACCTTAAGGTTTCCTTTGGTGGTGAAAGCTTTTTGGCAAACGGCACATCGGAAGGGTTTGTCTCCGGTGTGCGTGCGCATGTGGATTTGTAAAGCTGATGATGATGAGAAGTTCTTGCGGCAGACTCCGCACAGGTGTTTTGAGGATTGCGACGGTGGTGGGTGGCTCGGTACGTTTGGTACTGTAATCAAATTAGATATATTGTATGGTATAAATATAAATTGACTCAATTTCTATGTTAAAGTTATAATTAATACCTCATGTAAGCATAATAAATTTGACAAAAGCATGAGGAACGAGTTCTTTAAATTATCTTTGAAATCAGCCTCTATAATACAGACATTCATTTTTTTTGTAGGTTTGTATATTTACCTACTGTTTAAAACATAAAGAAACAAAGGTAACTAACCAGTTGGTCTTTTAGGCAGTGGTGGCATATCAATGGGGGGTGGGTGTGACATTGAGACGGGGGCTAAGGCGGGGGGAGATCGCTTCAATTCCATCTTCTCGGGGGATGATCGCCTGTCTGGACTGGGATCCCGACCCTCCTCACTCGGCGGACCGGTGGGCCCGCTCACACCCTTGTCGAAGCCGGGCGGCATGTCACGAATCTTGTGCGTCAACATGTGCTGCTTCATGTTACCCTGGCAAATGAAGCAGATGTTCTAAACAACGGTCTTGATACACAACTATATAAATATACTTTTAAGCTTGCTTATTTATGTACTTCTAAGTTAAAAGTTTTACGTCGAATCCTGGACATACCTAAAGAATTTGTAAATAAAAAAATAAGGCATCTGAGTGTTGTCATGTAATTTTAATACCAAAATCAAAACGTAACAAAAGGGGGTAAAAGGTTATAGAGGATAATAATGTATAGAGTACACGCTCAGGCGTCGCTCTCGCATACCGGGTAGACGAAGGCGTTCCAGAGGTCCAAAGCAGTGGCGTGCGGCGGGCGGGGTGCGCGCGGGCGCCTACACCGGCAGCCGCCGCCACTGCTCTGGAACCACAAACACACGCAAAGTTAACACACGCACTCTATAAAGGGTTGGGGGTAAGATTACAAAAACACAGTTTAAATATTAAGTGGAAGGTTTTCTAAACAATAACCTAGAAATATATATGTTATAAAATAGATAAATAAAAGTAATTATTTTTAAATATTTTTATAGATAGTCGTCGAAGGCTCTAATGCCAATTAACCTAAATTATTAATTTAAATATTATCACACGTATTTCGTTTAAAATTATCATTAAAAATTTAAATACTACGAAATTCTAATCTATAGATAAATATCATAAATGACAGTTTTAAACAAAGTATATATTCTTTATTTTTTTTTCTTAATAACATTAATACTAAGGCGCACCATCATCTTAAACAATTCTTTGGAGACTTAAGATATATTTCATTCTGATAAATTAAATTAATTATTGAATTTTTATAGCTATATAAAGTTGTTTTACGAAATAAAAAGCTAATATCATAATTTATTCATCAAAATCTTATAAATAATTAACATTTTATTACAATTTTATAGGTTTGAAAAATTTAAAACAAGATTTAGTAATGTTCTACATTGTGTATACGATCTTTTAAAAATAATTTAGGGGTTGTAACTGTCATTACGCGATGAAGGTTTCTGAACTAATTTGACACCAACTTTGCCATATCACACATAAAATATATTATTATTAGCTATCTATATTCGCCACCTAAAATAAGAAGGTACCCATAGATACTATTTAATGACAAGGCAAGTCAATAAAAAAGTAATCAGTTACACCTACAATAAAAACGATAATTATAATTAGAGTAATTGCTTTTGTATCCAATACAATTGAAATGTCACGATTTCAGACCATACACTTTTTACTTTAAATCAATCGATTCAGAAAAACTATTTAGGCTATAGATTCTAACGGCCGGTTTCTGGAAGGATGATTCAAGTAAAAATGATTTGACAGCGCTATTAAGAGTTGTGATTGGCTGTCCATCACGACATCAACCAATCAGAGAATTCAGGGATCTGACAGCATATTAATTACGTTTTTAATAAACAGCCTTCGTTTAGTTTAGTAAAAAACAGTGTATTGGTTTTGAAACGTTCGTGATATTATTAACGAAATATTTTGAATCAATAGAATAGCTAAGATCCTAGCAATTGATATTACGGGTGGTTTTACTCGACTCGATACCGGCGTCGTTGTCGGCGACACTTATTGTAATTTCAAATAGGCTTGTAAGGTTCTATGATAAGACCGCGCTACGTGTACCGATACGCGATACAACTGATTTGTGAATTAATACGCTTTATTTATTTATAGCATTGGTTATTCTAAACATATAGTATAATATAATATTTACATGTTATTGGGTCTCTGTAGGAATTATATTATAAACTAGCTCTTGTACGAATATAAAGAGACACAAGAATGTACGAGAATACTGGTAATGTTCGTGTATATATTTTTTTAATGTATTATATAATATGGATCTTCTGAGTTTTTGCTATTAGCAACTTTAATAGACCATAAATTTAATTAGTGTTCATTGTTTTACGGTTTCGGACTATTGGATATATTCAAATGTGTCCTAACTTTTTGTTAGGTGTGTATATTTACCGATGTACCATTTAATTCACAGAACTATTCCACTACTAGCACGAATTCATTGAAATACTCACCTACTCTATTTTGAATTTATTGGACCTAAAACGGTTATATTCGTTATTATAGAAATCGAAAGTAACTTAGGAAAACTTTAATGAATTATTTACTTATAACAAGGCAAATAAGTAATACAATGTTATATTATTTAAATAGTAATTAGTTGAAGAGACAAAATTCTTCAAAGTAGTTATTACTTATGTAATATTATTTTTATTGTTCTCGAACATTTATTGTAATAAATGTTTGTTATTATAAATCATAGCGCGTTTACTTCAACTTGGTACTTAATTGTCGTCAAAGCTGTGGGTAATAGAAAATATATGTAACCGCAGCGCCGCCATAAATAATCTATATTTTATTGATAAGATTCCCGCGTGGTCACTCTCAGAAACATACGAAAAATGTTATTTTGTCGGACATAAATAATCTTTTTATGACGAGAAGCGTAGGTAAAGGCTCAAGGATTTATAAGCAATAAATATTTTACGACATGAATTAATATTCCGATCGTTTTCCGGACGTCGTGTTTATTACTTATCATTTTTGTGGCGACCCGCAACAATGGATCAAACGAACGCAAATGAACCTCTGGACCAAACGGACGCAAATGAACCTCTGGACCTAACGGACGCAAATGAACCATTACCCTACATATCTATATTTACATTTAATATTAACGTTTCATTTATTATTACATATGTGCAATTCATTTATTCATATAGTATGACAAGGCTTCGTATTTGTTGTTTATATACACTTTTGTTTATTAACTACCGCCTGAACATTGATTTGAATGGATTTCGGGAATTTGAGATTGTTTCTCAAATATTTAAACCATAACATATTTGATACTTGTGCATATAGTAATATTAACTCAAAAACGAACGAACGAACTCAAAAAATTTGAAAAAAATTGTTTTATAAAGTTATAGCAAAAAGTCTTACATTTATTAACTTCTTAGGTATCAATATGAGGGATTCTAATTATGTAGTTAGTATTTCAAGCCGTGTCCAGCGCGTGCCACCGCACGCATCGCTAAATCAGCGAAAGCCAATCTAAGTAGTTGGTTACATAAATGGCAATAAAGAAAGTCGTCTGAAGGACTTAATTGACGTATAAGGTTAATGAATTAAAAAAAAATATGCAATGCAAAATGACCGGCACATAAGGCTGCATATAATTTAATTATAATACTACCTTCTTTTATTTATCTACCTACCCAGCCTTTTTAATGTTTTTGTGATAAATAGGTAAGTTAGAGTGAGAATAACAGTACTTTTCTTTTAAATTATAAATATAAATAATGTTACGTTTATATTTAAGTTATTCGTATCGATTAATTTATGATATATTTTTGATCACTTTCTAATTTAAACTGTTAAAATAGAGCAGTTTGCGGGCCGTTCTTACAAAATGCGATGCTGAGACTGTAGGCACAGCCTGAAGACAACGTCTAAAACTAATGCGAACTAGACACGTCCACCGGAAACTTGTAATTAGTAACTGCAAAATTAATGCACTGAAACTTAGATGAAATGAAATCGGAGCATGAAGTTCGTCGTACGCGGGCCTTGCCTTGCGATGTTTAGTAAACTTGCCGGTTTAATGTTAGGGCGAAGTCGCTGAAGTTTATTTAGATGCCAAAGTGTCTTCATTTAATAGTTATGTTAGTGCTTTAGGTACTTAGCGAGAATATATAAAAATAAATGTATTCATTTAATATTATTATTCGTTAGCTTTTGTCTTTAAAATATGTGGTGAAAATTGGATGAAACGTTGTAAAAGCGCAGATATGTGTCGCTATTTGTGTAACAATAAAGTATAAACTGGCTGTGAGCCAAAAACATTCAATCGAATCTCATACTTGAAAACGTGACTGCTGTATGTTTATCATTTTACTGACTAAATAAGTATACCGAGAATGTGCAACCGTGACTAAAAGAAATGGTTATATAAGTAAATAGGATGAAAAACAAATATATATATATGAATTAATGCTAAAATGAAATTATCTAACCTTTGTAGAGAAGCCTCTGTCGCAGACGGTGCATTTGAACGGTCGCTCCTTTGTGTGACTGCGGTAATGGATTTCCAGAGCAGAGTTGCAGGCGAAGGTCTTGTAGCAGATCGTACATGTTGTGTTTCCGCGCACTGTACACAAATAAATTGACTGTTCATTGCCACTATTAAAATCCGAACACAAATACATTAGTAACGTCGAATGTTTATTACAATTCCAGAGAATAGTTATTTCGCCCGGTATTTAAGGTATTATTATTAAATGTAACAACATTAGGATATAACAAAGGATTGGAAGATTGGACGACCGGGGCGGACGTTTATTAAAGATCCCGCTGTCGCATACCTGCGGGAGGGAAAGCAAGTCCGAGTGGGCTGAAGGGCGATCCCCCGAGAGCACCGAGCGCTGCGAGTGGTGTCGGCGGCGACGGCAGCGGCGAGTGCTGGGGCAGCCGCGGAGGCGTCGACAGCACCGATGGTGATGGCGACGGAGGTGAGGCCCGTGCACTGCGCCCGCTCTCCGAACCTGTCGCCGATGGGAGGGAAGCCGTTGTGGTGATGGTTTTTACTTCGCATTCGGACGCCGAGGCGCAGACGGAGAGCGGCGAAGTTCGACGATCCTTTATATCTGATTCGTCGTCGAACTCCCGAGAATCGGGCTCGCGCTCGTCTCTGCCGCTCTCATCGTCGGTCCCGCGGGAGTCCGCCCTTCGGTCGCCGGGAGTGGAAGGTGTTGGAAATATTGGAGGTGGGAGGGGACGATAAGAATAATCTGTAATTTCCGATTCATTGTTATAGGACTGACAACTATTAGCGCTACTATCGTGTACTTGATTGAAAGGGTTGTTGCATCGTTCCCCCGTATGGATTCGTATATGTTGATGTAGCATAGATGGCTCTGTAAACTTTTTATGGCACACGGGACATTGATGCAATAATTGCGAGGGAGGTTTAATGCGATGTACACCCATATGTGTCTTCAAATTGCCCTTTGTGGTAAAAGCGCGACCACATAACTTACATCGAAATGGACGCTCACCGGTATGAGTTCTATAGTGCATCTGTAAAGCACTTTTACAAGATAAAACACGATGACATACTATGCATTCATTAGGCTCAGAGATTTTATTATCGATATTATCGACCAGCTGCTGTAATTTGGATGTTTCTGACGTTTTAGTTATTTCTATAAGACTTTCCCATGAATTATCATTACTACCGGGGCGTGGTAAAAGCGAATTATAAAAAATCGGATCTCTAGTTACATCAGTTTCCCCACAGATAGGATTATTTGGGAACGGTGTGAGACTCCCGGAAGAAACACTGCTAGGTGGGGAATGTGGAAACAATGGATAAGAAGGAAAAGTACGAAGTCCCGTTGCTATTGAAATTGGTCCAGATATCGTAGAATTCTTACTTGAAAGATTTTCCGGTTGGTCTGGATCAGCCTTCACTTGAGGACTTTCTCTGCCAATTTGATCTTCGTTGCTGTATTTTGAATCCATGCTGCAGTCGTCATATGGCGATGTTGATGGATATCTATCTTGATCTGCATCCTGCGCAGCATCATGTTCTTCAGGTTCTCTTTTAGGTGATATACGATCAGTCTCTTCAAAACTACAATCACGTTGACTTTCTTCGTCTTGTGGTTCTGATTTAAAAACATCAGAAGCAGACCGAGAAGGACTTGGTGCAGATGGTTTGCTGAGATCAGCTGGTACGTCTTGTTCTTCTCGCATAGCAAATAGTGGATGGTGCGAGAGAGGTTTATCAACAAGTGGCCGAGGCGGTAATATATCATGGTGCGGTGGCCTGTACAGTGGCAAGCTTGGTGGAAAAGGTGCTGGTGCACCCGGGTTAAATTGAAGTGGATGAGGAGGCATTCCTGGTATTGGTCCTGGTGATAGTTGTGCTAGAAGCGGAGGATGATATTTGTCCAAATGTTCCGGTACGGGATTTGGATTCATTTTTACATGAGGAAACTTAGAAGTATGTCTTTGGAAATGTACTTTAAGATTTCCTTTGGTTGTAAAGCGAGATCCACAAACATTACATTTAAATGGTCTTTCTCCTGTATGAGATCTTATATGAATTTGAAGCGCTGAGTCACTTCCAAAAACTTTTCCACAATATCGGCAACGATGTTTGAAGAATGGTTCATTACGTCCACCACTCTTTCCATCATATGGTGACATTTTTCCGGATTTCCTAAATGCTAGTTCATCGGCAAGATTATTAGCGAGCAGACCTTGTGATGCATTATCTAGTACTTCTTGTGCACGTTTTTGAAGCATTTCAAGTGTGTTTGGTTCATTTAGAGATGGCGGTGGATCATTATTTGTAATAATTGAAGATGCTAATGAGGAAGATATGGAGCTGTAAGGTGGATGGGACATCATTGGTGGCGATGAGGTCGGAATCTTTGGAATTGAAATAGGTTCCGTTTTAGGCGTAAGATGTGTATGGGTAGATGGCAAACTTTGGCTAGTAGGAAGAGTGGGTTCAACAGGAGATGGCTCCCGTGGCGGACGCGGTGGCGAAGGCGATCGAGCTGGCGTTGACGGAGCGTTAGGTTCTATTTCACTTGGAGGTGGGCTTGCAGGTTGATCGTCTTTCCGTCGTGTTAATGACAGTTGGTTTTGAAGTTGGCGTATTAATTGAAGTTGAAATACTTGCTGGTGTTGTAAAGTAAAAAGCGTACTTTGTAACACGGCAAGTTCGTGTAAAGCGGCTTCGTTGTTCGCATTATTTGCCATTGCAGTCGCAGCGAATTGGGCAACGGCTACTTTGGTGTTTTGCAGTGCTTCGAGGGTTACATGGCTAGCCACGGGGAAGGGAAGTCCTACTGGAGGCATATCAGCTTCGGGTACTTCTGCCTCACCATCCTCTAGACTGTTATTATTTTCCGCATCCTGTCGATGCCTTCTTACTTGATCTAACCTTTTGTTAGGTCCATCCATTTCTTCATCCCCCGAAACTACCATATCCTCAGGGTCAGAGTGCATTCTTTCTTCACCCATTTGCATCGCTTTTTCATCACATACTCTCTTATGATATAAGAAGTCGTGTAGGTTCTCGAATTGTTCGTGGCAGCGAGGGCACATATGCGCCTCAGGCCTATCTCTCCTGCCATCGGGTAACGCATTATTTATATCCTCTTCTGAGCAGGATCCGGAGCTTTCACCTAAAACAAATAATTATCATTAGATTTTGTATTTTATTTGATATATTTTTGTCAATTGTAAGTATTTTTTGATGTTTGGACACAAATTCGTATTGATTGTCGTGTATAAAAATCCGTACAAAATAATTAAACACTTTTTTAAATATTTATTAATTGCTTTCGTCAAAGCAAATATAAAAAAAATGACAATTTCACATAATGAGAACGTGTATTTTCTTGAATAGTAACCTAACATGTCTCAAGTTTGACAATTGTTTTGGCGATTATTAAACGTTTCTATAACTCTGATAATAATTAAATGGAATAAGTGATATGTATAATTGAGTTGCCCATTTCTTATTTTATACATAAATAGATAATTTGGATTTGCATTGAGTTATAATTTAACGAATAATACCTATATATTTACTCACAATGTATATCAGTTAAGGGTAATCTCTAATAATCACTTTACAACGGTTAGATACCTCTAAAATCACGGGTATTACTGCGAATTCAACAAAAACTTTTGCTATAATTTGTTTATTTAATACATATATATATTTGAACTTATTTTAACAAAATCACGTAAAGTTTCTCAACCATTTTATTGTTTATTAAGTTTGTCTAAATATAAAGATAATTTAAATTAACATCACTATAAAAATTCAATGCTATGAGTATTTAATAAAGGTTGCTTAAACAATAATAATTTACAAGAAATCCAGCTCTAAAATTGTTTCTTTAAAATGTACCTACGAGCCATCATTTCCTATTGACCTTAGACCTTAAACGAATATCAGGGTCACTATTTTAGTCTAGTTTTTAAAGTAGGAGTTTTTTTAGTGTCTTTAATACTAAACAATAATAAAGTGTGTTAAGAGTCAAAATTAGTCGTGGATTTATTTAATGTGTTTATATGTCTCAATGGCATACAGCACGCATTTTCCATTGATTTATTGTTAAAAACTCATGATTTCATATAATTTGAAAAAGAGGTTGGCATAGCTATATCGGGAAATATGTAAACTGATTTATGACATATATTTAAATGACTATCTAAGAAAAAAATTCACTACTTTTTGAACTCAATGATCTTTAGTCGCAATGTGTATAATAAGGTTCAAACTAAAAAAACAGGGATGACTGTTCCAGCACTACACAACCTTGAATCTAAATTTGATGCCGTACTTTAATTAATTTTTATTTATAATTAATGAAATAATCAGAACTTGAAACGTAATATATGGGATATTTATCAAATTGAAGCATTTGTTAATATTTATTGTAAATAGACAGTTCTTACGAATCCCGAAAATGAAACATATTGCTATAAAAAATAAATTTAAACATTTTAATGTAATCTGTATTATAAATATTATTTTGGTTCAAATATCTTATAAATTAAAACATAAGTCCAAACAAAATAATGTTTGTATAATTGTATATAGAGTTACTTACTACTCGCCACTAGATGCCGCTACGTGAGTTTGGAAAATGTTTGTATGTTAGAATTACTTGAGAATATACTTGTCCTATTCAATAAATCATAAATATATCTACTATATTAATCATAAATATGTTTACATTTATTATATTATATTAGTCATGTTTTAAAAGTCAGTAAATTGCGAGTTACATTTTATAATCTAATTCGCAACGTCGCAAAAATTCTGAATGTGTAATTCAGAAGAAAAGCGTTGTTGCGTTTGTTTAAATTATCGAAAACGAAATGTAATCATAATCAAATCGAAATGTAATCATAATTTATTAGTTAGGTATATTTCGAGTGATTGATGATCTTTGATTGATTGATTGATTGTACTTAACAATATAGGATTGACATCATTTTGCGTGTCCAATTAGAAATAAAGTAGTAATATATCATGAGTCAAATGATGAAAGTGAATGCCAATAAGTGTTTAATTGTTTCTTTATGAATTATTTATATTTATTCCTATCAATATTTATTTAGGTATCAGTAAACTAGAAATAACGGTATTTAACTATTTATATACTTGCATTTTTTATTATGGTTACAGGTAGTTTAATTCATAAGTTGTGTTAATTATAATATTTTTGCAAAATTTTAAATATATTAAGTGGAACAATATCTCAAGAGCAATATTAAACTAAATAAACATTTAAATGTCAAACGACAGTTTAATTTTTTTGTAATACAGATAAGCTATAATTAAATATTATAAGAATCTAATGCCCAATTATGGAATATTACTTATTGCCTCTTCAAAACATGTTTTTAAGTTACAATAAATCATGCGAAAAACTTTAAATTTATTCATTTTAACTGAAAGTAGCATATATGATAATTCTAAGTTCACTCAATATATATATACATACATTTTTATTCCGCAATTGCAATCCGGAAAACGAATCTGTCCTTGTAGTACCAAATGAAGCATTGAAGGCATTATTAAATTGAAAAAAAATGTGATAATAGTACCTAAATTCTTATTATACCTACTTCTAATACTTTACGTGAAAAGTCATAAAACTGAATGCCATAATGCCACGCGACAATGCCAGAACACTCTCCGTGGCTTACAACCTTCAATACCCAGGACAAATTCAAATTTAAAAACCAATTACTGAGTCATCTTTTAAATCTTCATTAAGAATATGACGATGGCATTTAACTGTTCAAACTGAAGGCCTCTGCAGTTAATTAACAATTATATTTAACTTGAAAAGATAATTAATTCGCGTTTAGTGTTTTCAGCGCTTTTATAAACACGTTCTCGAGTTTGTTGCACTGCAACATATTCTGCTGTTGAATTCAAAGACCAGCTGATTTGTATGAGACAAAAAGTTTTGGAGCTTTTTGGAGAGTCTTGCCGTCCCGTCTTGCCATCAGGACGGGCAATGCCATGCTTTTATATATGTATTTATCTGGTTTTTATGCCAGTGAGTAAAGCCAGTATTTAATGTATATAATTTTGTTAGTTTCACAAATATCCGATCTTACCTATAATTAAGGAAAATAAACTCAATGATACCGTGTATGAATCTAATATCTTGCATATTGATTACGAGGCTTGCCATTTAAATTACTAGACTCAGATAGTTGAGCTAATTTGGACTTGCCTTGCAAGAAGTAGAACTTGCAAAAAGCAGTTACCAGTCTTATGTAAATTACGAGTAAATCACAAGTTTTTCTGCCACATATATATAAGAACTTACATGTTAAACAAAATATTTTGTAAGTATTTCGTATCGTCTCAGTTTGACTCCATTTTCACTACTTGTTAGTTAGTGGTCAATTAGGGCACTAACCAATTTAGTCTCTAATTTATTGCATCCATTGAATTGATTGAAATCTTTTAATCTAATTTTAAACTATATTATAGATATGTGGTACCTTTTTTTCTATCGTAGAATAGGTATTTTAATATTGTACATTTATTTTTTTATAAGAATACAAGAAATATATGTATAACCTATCTCATATATCAAATATATATTTATAATAGTTCTGTAAACTTTACAGCGTGTTGTTATTCAGCTCAGATATTCATTTAAGAAATCACGAAATAAGCAAATTTTGAACTTTCAATTACAAAATTATTAAACGTTATTTCAATATTTAGTTAATAATTATAACGATATACTATTTTCCACCGGACTGTACATAAATATATACAAACCTACTTAATTGTATATTATTTATTTATTTTCAAATTGCTTTTTAATGAAGTAAATGTTTGTCATTAATTATATACTTATTGTTTTTGATTCTAAATATATAGGTACGTTATTATTACATTATTCATTCACGAAAATAATGATACTTTAAAGTTTGTTTGTAAAATATTTATATAGATGTTAAAAACATATCACTTTTAATGTTTTAATATTTTTTTTTTAAACGGTAACTGGAATGGCTGATGGAGGCCCTTATTAGTGGGAGGAATTATATTTTAATTCCCCTTCTAACATCAACCTCGCTCTGCCCAAGTACATACCAGTAGTTATTTTTAAATTAGTATAAAGATAAATGTATAAATAAATATTTATATACAAATAGTATATACAATTATAGTATATTAAATAGGTATACACAAAAATCTTTTTTTTGTACAATAACGTCGTTATTACATTAACGAATAAACTATTCAAGTAAATGTTAATTTAAAATAATTTATTGTTAAAAACTCCGACATAATGACAACTTATTAACGTATAAAATAAAATAGTAGGCATCGGTTATATTTAATAAATATCAAAAAAACCGAAAACTCTGTTCTCTCTCATTTCTTTATTTGTATATATATGTCTTTGATTTTATATAATTATTTCACACAACTACTAACTGAGTGACTTTACAAAATGTTATTTAAATAAATCATAAATTTTTAATTTTCTTAAATATTTCTTAGTTATAATAAAATATAAAACTATTAAAAACCTACATTTATTATGACGGTTAGTAAAACATTCCGAATTCATAACAAAAGTTTAATCAAGTATATAGATAGAGATACATAGATATTGATATCTAGATATAGTTTAAAGACTTTTTTATTTATATCAATACTTAGATCCAAAGAAAGTCTCTACATACTGAAGTATACAGGAATTATTTTTAACATAGAATTTTAAGCTCTTGCTCAAAAAAGTTAAAGTTATAAAAAAAGTCACGGTTTGGTTTAATAGCATTTGTTTAGTTGTTAAGTTATTTTATAAGTTTAGTTAATTACCAGTTAACTCGAGAGACCGCAAGAGTTTACTATCCATACAACATATAAATATTTTAGATAAATAATAAAAAAAATATTAAAGATATATAAATGTAACAAACTATTATAAATTATTAAAAGCTATCTTTCTAAGTGTCATTATTAAAAATGTATTCCAACTATGTATATTATATTCAGTGGCTGAAATCTATTTAACCTTTGATATTGGAACATCAGTAAACACGCATTGTTATAATTCATATGTAGATAGCTTTGATATATCGCCATCATTTTTTACATTAAATTTATTTTAATATTAAAGAGCTCTTTGAATTACATTAACCATATTTTAAATTAGTTTATTCACCTGTCTTTTCGTACAATACTTTAAAAATATTAAAGATTTTCTTGTTTTTCATTCAAACTTACATTACTTTATATATTCCGAATATGTAAAAGAATATTATTTTACTAATATATTTAAAATCATCAAAATATGTTATAAACATACATTTTCTTATCGCTATGATTTTTCAACTTTCTCCATAAACTTAGGCCCGCAGTTCTTATCTCACGGTTATAACGACGACCGAATATTTTAACGGCATATTTGAAAGTAAAATTTAAAATATATATTTCAATAGACTCTTACTAGTGTTTACATTGAAATTGCAGCGAAAAGTGTACACCGACTCCTAACATTCATAATAATCCGGGATAATCTTGCGGTAAGGGCTTAAATGTCTCATTTGTAGCGAAATACCGGTGTGGTTAATTCTTAGTTTGTAAGACGGCGGATTAAAGGTGTCTGTTTGTCGCAATTTGGCTTTAAGCTTTGTCATGGTTGCGGCGAGTCAAAGCAAGGAGCCGCCTCCGACGCGTCTTACTCAGAAACACACAAAAAATCACATTGCATTTGAAACCAACCGAAAATAATATTATACAAATATTTGGTAATGTGTAAACTATTATTCGAATTTCACAGACAAAGCAATAATGGACGTACAATTTCAAAACTATAGTTTTGAAATTCAGGCTATCCGCTTCGGGTCGCAGGTCATTTTATATCTATTGTATGCTCCAAAGTAAATAAATATGATTGTAATTCAAATGTTTTAGAATTTAAATTAAATGGCAATTAATCCACTTACTGAAAGTTGAAATTATTTATATTATTGAATAAAATTATTCATTGTCCAAGGTTAATGGAAGGTGATAAGTACGACTTGTCATCTATGTATCATTTTTATAAAGGAACGGGCAAAACAAGTTATTTTATTTAATTCGTAATATAAAATTATTGATTATTTATTATTATTCTATGATTTTTTTACATAACTCTACAAACAATTTATAGAGCGCTCGTTAAATCGCGTAGATTAATAAAATTTGACGGGCCGTCATTCCACTAATATGGAGTCACTTAAGGCTTTTATCAGTGTGTTACTTTCGTCGTTTACGTGAATTTAAACTTTATTTTTATTCATATTGAGCTTTATTCACTAAACGAGCTTTCACTGCGGTCGCTAGTTATAAAAGTAAATATGAGATTTTATGAGGTGATTTTTAACATTAAATGGATACGTATTGTGGTTTTTGACTAATTAATAAATAATTTATTGTTGTTGGGAAATATATCATTATTTAAGATCTCATATGAAATATTAATAAAATATTAAATATAAAAGCAAATGGTTTTTTTTTTCTCCAATTAAAATAGAATACCACTAAATTCTATTTGATAACTCTACCTTTATAAAGACCTCGAAATTGGTAATCATCACCATTTTTGAAGGTCAAAAAATATCGGTAAGCGTAAATAATTAATTAGCAAAAATAAGTGTACTTTTACAATTGAAATAGTATAAAAAATAAGATAAATGAAAACAGAAAAGGACGAATTTCACAAAAAATATATTCATTATATAAAAAACTAAACAATAGAATTCTTAAATTATAATATTATTTGGAATCTTTTTATAAATCTTTACAGTGTTTAATCTAAAATCACGTAAGTAATAAAAGTATTAATAAACTGCATTCATACTATTCATCTAACGCATTTGTTTTTTCTCATTTATAATCTACAAAATCTATCTTTTACTGATCAAAATCAGGTTATAATATAAGTTAAATAACATATTTATTTATATTAATCACGTACTTGCAATTATATTTAATATTTAAACGTTATTTTTAAAAGCTTTGAATAAGATGCGCGTAGGCATTTAAAAGCAATTAATAAGACTTACCAAATCCCTAGACCCTACTGTGGAGTCACTACACCTACCTAGGGCCACACTATCCTCACGACCTCTAGGGTCGTTGGTACATCACTACACTGTTACGAGAACAAACCGCAGAAATCACTTTTTAAACGCCATATCATTATCGCCGTTGACAAAAACATCGCGGCCTCGGTCAGGACGAATATTTAACGAACATTATCACGATTCAAAAGCCATTTCCTGGGTTTTAATTGCACAGATCCTAAAGTGTCGTCGTGTGTGTCGTGCTGTGGAAGGTGACGAGGAGAAGAGAAGAGAACTATGTACCGATGGAGACGCGTCGGACGCAGGCGGGCTTGATGCGCGGCATGGTGGTAGCGCTGGCGGCTCAGAGCCGGGGCATGGCAGGCGGGGCTCGCCGGCGATGTCGGTGCACAGCGCGGGGCTCGCTCACTCGACTCAATAGCGCGGAGCCCGCTGGGTAGCGATGTGCGGACTCGGAGTGATCGGACGCGGAGTGCGGGCGGCCGCACCTCTCGCCATCTGAAGCGGGACTGAGCGCGAGGCGCCGGGCGGCGGGCGGCGGCGGTCGCGCGCGCGCACCAGGTATACGGTTATGACAAGGAGGCGGAGCCGCGCCCGGCTCATAAATCAAACTTCCTCCATTCGCACGCGCCGCACCAGACTCCCTCCTCCATATTCCATATTCGGGGCGGGGCATATTTTCATAATCATAACGCCTCATATTCATAAGTGACATGTGCGAGGCTGCGGTGGGCGGGAGACGCCCGCTAGATGGCGGTGGCCGCTCGCCGGTCGCCGGTCGCCCCGCGAAGCCTCCCATTCGCTAATTGAGCTTCACTTTGTAAGTTGTAATCCTTTGTTTGTCAATTGCTTCAATATCAATACTTACTATTGAGTTTTCTTAAACCGACTTCAAATATATTAATGTTTAAGATTTGTACATTGTATTGTTTCTCGTTCTTTGTCGACTTTAATTTAATTTAATCATACTATTGTTAGGCCTTGATTTAAAAAAAAAAATAAATCTAACGTTACAATAGTTAAAAGTACGCAGGTAGGTCATATCATTAGCCAGCCGTTCCACGTCACGTCGTTAATCGAATTAAAGAAATAATAATTAAATATACCTGAATGATAACACATATAAATAATTAACAGCTGACTCATCACACCCACGGATAAAAAAAAAATACAACGTATCGAATCTTTCGACACTGACACCCGTAACTAGATGCTACCGATTTAATTTTTAAAAATGCGCGTTATCAAAAAGCGGATGTCGGGAGCCGTGTCGAGTGCTTTGTGTGATTTAAATTAAATAGGTACGATATATCGTACGATATTAATACGATCAGGCAATTATCCGAATCTGCCAGTCACTGGCCGTCTGAACCCTGACTCCGGCTATCAATGACAGATAGGCAGTTTTTAATTAATTTCTTTTTATATATTTTTTGTATCGTAGATGATTAAAATTGATGTTGTTATAATGAAATGAGCTATCTTGTTATTTATCCGTTTTATAAGATTCGTTTTGATACGGATAAATATTGAATAATAGTAATTAGGTACATTTTTTGTTTTTGTTTTGCCTGTCTTACATATGTAGCTATATAATAATATGAAATAGTAACTTAATTTTATTAATTATAATATTTAAATAAACAATAAATCATATATAAATAAACATAACTACATAAAATATATAAATATAAAATAAAAAAAAACTCTACATATCAAAGCCAGTGAGGTCAATCAGTTAAAGCTCATGAAAGCTTACTGAAATCAGGGAAAGGCAGCAAAAATAAAGATTACCCGTTTTTTTACAATTACATCCAACACCCATTGAATACATACAAATGTAATAAATTTATTAATATATTCTTTAAGCTGTTTAAATACAAAGTAACTAGATATAATGACAACTGTATCTTATTACAAGTTTTTATATAAATCATTTATATTAATTAATTCCTATTAAGGCTTTGTCTGCACGATTACACGCAATAAGATTTACAGTTATAGTGTAAGTCTAGATTATATATCATAATAGTGAATGTGAGATGTTTTGACATTCATATATTGTGAATGTACCCTTAAGTAGAGCAGACTCTAAAGTTACTTTACGATTTTTGAAGTCTGGTAAAATTATTAAAGATATTTTTTTTTTTATTAAAGTAAGTTTAAATGTACCCTCAATTAAGTTACAAGATACAAGCTACAAAATTAGATTGCAACCAACTTTAAGTAATATTAAGTTCTAAAAGTTCTTTAAGACTAAATTATTTTTTGTTTCGGTCTGTCTTAAGATATTTAACATAACAAATCTATATAAATTGATAGAATACTAAAAATAGTCGACATTCCATCCGTTCAACAAATTACTCTATTGACTCTACATTCCACTTTTGTTACAACATTAATATAAGAAAACAACTATTTAAAACATAAAAACCATCACGAAGTCTATTTCAAATCTAAATATTACTGAATTTCAGGTAATTAGTAACTACAGCTTGTTGTTTTTAACCTCAGTTGACTAAATAATTCCTGTTTATGATGACACCTAATCCCGTATGAATTAATGTGAGTTCCTTGAACGGTATCGGTGTTATTTCAGATCCGTCAGTACGGCTGTTAAACAGAAATAGCTCCGTAACACAAGTCACATTCAATTTAAATACACAAATTTTTGAAAACGTCTGTTTATGTAAGCTAGAGCACGCGTCGCTCAGCGGCTCCTGTTCTATGTTCACTGAGTGGACTGTCTTTAATGTTATTTATTTTAACATAACCTTCTATAAGTATTAAATGGATCAATTCCGTCATCAGAGTTGCAAGAGCCTTAATTTCAACACAATTCGAGTGAAATTTAAATTTGAGTGAAAACGAGGGTAGTTTTTAAATATACGTCAAATGTATCGTGGCGCGGAATGACCGGTGGAGGACGCGTTCATAAATTTGAATATGGAAGTGAGTTCTAATGGCGTCGGTGTTTATTTTTACTGCACCCCCAGAGCTGTGCCGAATGCGACGCCGAATTTATTTCCATGCATTTTAATATCTCCCTCTGAACTGCCATTTTCGCGCGGTTTTATTGTTCTATAGATGTGTGTATTTGAGCAATATTGGTAGAAGTCTTGTAAGGTCTGGATATTCTCCGTAATTAGGAGCAGTCGATGGATATTGAAGCTGTAATGACGAGTTGAGGTAAACACGATATTTTTCCTTTATGAAGCAATCACGAAGTAATATTGGTTGTCAAAATTAAGTTATTACATCGACGTTGATTGATAGGTTTGTGAGTTGTATTACGGAAGCACGCAGTATTCGCACGCACTGAGGGTCGGTGACCGCCGAAATCGGCTCATTGATATGACAAGCGTCTTACTATTTACTCTCTCTGACCTCCAAAGGGTTGTCGCCTTTCTTATCGTAAATCTTTGAGGATAACGATTCTGGTTGGTCCTTTTACCGTTTGTTTTAAAGCATTTAATTATTTTTTATATTTGAATCGCCGCTTAAGAAAATTTGCAACCAAAACAGGATACCCAATATGTTGTTAATGGTTTGTCTTCGTGTAAATGAAACTTTAATTTTGGTAATCGACCATAAAGTTTGAGCTGGAAATTATCGACACTCGAGTGTTGTCCCAACATTTGCAAGCAATTTAGCCATAATAACCTATATGGCAACTAAAACGTCAAAATCATGTTAAACAACCGCCATTTCTTTTTTATCTTACAATTACTATGTCAAGAGAATTAAACCATTGAAAGGTTTTTGATTTTTAAATCAAGTGTGTTAAAAATATAACCTATATTTAAAAAAAAGATTGTAATATATTAAATAGTAACAAAATAATGTATTTCTATATTTGCTCTGACATTAATATTTATATTCTAGTTCGTAATAAATTGTGCAAGTACATCGTTCATAATTGAATGTTATTTATCTTTCATCGATGCAATAAATTATTTTGTCAAATGTCAATCCTTGTGCAATGATCTATTGCTTTGACATTTCGCTTATTATAGTTTTGTAATAATTATTAATAGCTTTGACATTTAATTAAATATGACAAACTGTACATATATTTTGACAGACGTCAAAATATTCATGATTCATTCACTCATTCATATATGTCTAGATGCATTTCTTTTGACATATCAGATCGTTCTTGTTCCGTTTTTGTTTAAAAAAGGTTAGAATACGAAAGAGTAATTAAAGTTCCTTATTATTGTACAACATGTCACACAGTTTCAGTTTACATTGTGCCACCCTCGTTAATGCGTCCCCCCAAGGCTCGAGCGTTTGACCTTTCGATGTAGACAAGCCAATATCAATGTGTAGGAATAGACAGTTTTATTTTTTAATTAATTTGTTTTTTTTTAATATGCAATGGATAGTGGAATAGGGATAAGAATATTTGGAAAATAAGGTTTTATGGGTATTATGATTTGTTTTTTTTTATTTAGTCTATTTTTTTAAGGTATAAAGTTGCTTATCTTTGTATATATAATAAGTCACATTTAATGTGGGTCGTTTCTGAAATATAAAAGTGTCCGGGGGCACTCAGCGGCCGGACGCTCATATTTTGTTATTTTATTTATATTAAAAGTAATGGTTCTCTCGCGGTATAATGCTCTCGACGGTTTTTGTACATTTTTCTCTTTTCCCTGTGTCGTATATTTTCACTTAAATGATAAAGTAACTTGACCCTTCGCTTCTCTTTTACTTGAAATATGTACTAATATACGAAATGGGTACGATTCCAAGTGCCCCTAATGTTAAATTTATTGATCTAGACATTATTCTCTATAAAATAGTTTTTAGAATACTCGATTTTTAACGATAGGCAAATAAAATTGTTGTTCTTCTATACTTTGTATTGAAAATAATAAAATCATGATATAGTAATATTGCTGTATAAATTTACAGTTTACGTTATCGTAAACAAGAAATACAGACGTTGCAACAGCGTAAAGGAAAATGTTAGCGGTGTGCTGAAAGCGACCGCGCATCGACGGTATTGTTTTGTCATACTAGAGGCAATAGAGGTGAAGTCTGAGTATCATTCAGCCGGTAAGTGCAGGCCGGCAATCTGTATGAGCGAGGTGGAGGCACGAGCATGTAGTAGGGCATGCAGAGTACTGCCGTGTTGTGTGTCGGTGTCGGGAAGAGCCGGCGAGCGCGGGACTCTTCCGGGGAAGGCACTATCTGGGGGTCGGGCGCTACCCCCCTCGTAAATAACGCGCGCTGGCGAGCCGGCGAAGCGCCCGTGCCAGATTCTACAGCTAGAAACAGTTAAACGCTCATAATTTCGTGCTGGTTAAGCTTATCTTTGTCTCGTATACGAAATTTCGCTTTGCTGTCCCCTTCGCGCGTTTTCGTGGAGATATTTTATTTGTTGCAGCGGAACGCGTCCGGGCCAAAGTTATAATTGTCGTTCGACATACCTACCATTGCAGCCACGGCATAAACTTACTCGGCAACATTTACGTTCTTCAAATAACTCGCGCCGGTTAATGTTTCAAGTTTCCGTGTCGTCTTAAATATATTCTGAATATTTATTTTATTTCATATTTTTAACGTCAAATTTCATATCCGTCTACTCTCTTGTATTTCTTTTAGATTTAAATGCAATTTAGGTAATTTTAGTATAACTGATACTAAGATACAATCAGGAATGAATAAACTATACAAACGAACTTAACAAAAATATATATTTACATATAAAACTTAAACAGTCAGCTTTAAGATAAGAATACACAAGACAAACTTATGCATAAACCTCAGACGCAACTTTTCATGTAGATATACGCTGAAAAGGCATTCGAGTAGCGTGCGATAGTGGAGGGGGTGGGTGGGGGGTGTTGTGGGGGTGTTAAGCCGGTATCATCCCGCCTTATCGCGGTGCGGCGGTTTCATAATAATTTTAATACGCAACGGGTTCAGTATACTTTTGAAAGAGATTTTCGACTTCGCGCTAGTTCTGGCGCTCCCGTCAATCTGTGCCTTGAACACCCCCTCGAGGGTATAGGTTTGTTTGAATTTATCCTGTTTGTATCTTACTTAAAGTTGACTTATTTTTCTTACCTCGGAGATATTTCAAGCATAATAATAAGCAGTCTAACAAACTGAATATGTAACTTTGAATGTTCGGACGTTTTTGTGCAACAAACATACACTCACTCTCATTCATTAACGGATAATGAATATAATTATACGAGAACACTTCGCGAAAATGGATATAATAAATGACAGGCGTAATAGAGGCACTTGAGGATAACATTAATAGAGCAGGTATGGGATGGGGAGGGGGTAGAGGAGGGGGGAGGAATGGGGGGGGGAGGTCTAACGAGCGTTTTTATTCAGGGCGGGCGGATGATGAATGTGTCTTCCGTCGTGGGCTCCGTATTCCGCCTTGGTATTTATTATTGTATTTAATTTTATTACGTTTCATGTTACAAATAATGGTTATTTAACTAAACAAGTTAAATTTTGATTCTAATTAACGATTAAACCGTAAAAGAACATTTTTATACATAATTAATATACATAATGCGATAAAAAAATGTAAAAATAATTTATAAAGGGGGTGAGTTTCTTCTGCGATATTTGAATGTCTTCTTTCTTCTTTTCTTTTCTTGAAAATTGCTAATTGGCGGAGTAAAGAGCTAATGATGACGGACAATGGACGCGTCTGATCACGAGGGGTCGCTCCCTACGTTTATCAGCTGATTGCAGTGTTATTAATATACCTTATAATTTACTTCTCTAATGACGTGTTTTGGATCTGGAGCTAAATATATTTGCTATTTCAATCTAAGAATTAAGAAAGTAAAAAATTGCTTTTAAGGTTAAATAGATAAATATTGTAAGCTTTGGATAAAATATTTTTGACAACTTACATGAATTACCATGTAACTTAGCTTGGAAAAAAATAGTTTGAAACTATATTGTATCCTACATATATGTATATTATAGCTCGGAAATAATAAGACATGCTTCAAGCAAATACTATACAATCACGACTAAAAATGAGTACCTTGTACGAACTTAGTACGTGTCACTAATTACATAAATAAATCAAAGCCACTTACATACCAACATACACTGGACGCTCGTAATATTCGTACGGCAAAAACAAACTTAGCGACCGCTACTAAACGCTTAATTGAGTTTATAAACGTCAAATGAATATGAGTTGGAGTCACCGTTCCATGGTTCGTAATCCATTAAGTATTCTCTCCACCTCTGTGAAACGGTGAGAGCCTCGTAACATAAATTTTGCGTATTATTTATGTTGACGTCCATTATGAAATTATAATGCCATGATTGATATGCGAGCTGCGAAGAAGGATACGTGGTCATCGCTCCAGCACGTAAACATTGTAAACACTGCCCGAGAACTGTATGACCGGGCACGGTTCCCAGGCTCAAGTGGGTTGAAAGGATCACTTTATTTTACATATTGACTCATTGGCGCAGTGGTTGTTATGTCGTCTATTGTAACCCATGGTCGTGGGTTCGATCCCATATAAATATTTGTTACAAAACCTTGAATTTTTCTAGATTTTCCGGGTGTTATTTATATGCATAATATGTATGTATTTACAAAAAAAATATTAATTAATTAATTTATATTTATATAAATTAATATAGTTTAACAAACACATTGCCAATACAATTAAATCATTAAATTAAATGTTTGTTTTATTCTTATTTAGCGCAAGATTAAATTTATACATTTTATATCGACAGTATCTATCTGATATAAGCTAAGTGCAATTTCTCTGAAACAAATTAATTATATAGACTTGAGTAGAGCATGCAATTTAACTAGAGTTTGGGCAATAAATTGTAGCTCCGTACGTTGGTATCTCGAAAGGCAATACTAGTAGTACTTATAGTTGGTAATATATAAGTTAGTTATTGATCTTTAAGTTTATAATATAATGTATTGAATGGTAGGAATTAGTGAGTAATAATAAATTAAGCTCTAAAGTCATATGATGCGCTAGTTTTGTAGATAGATTCGCGCTAGTCGAAATAAAGCGAGCCAATCAATATTAACACGCCGCAAACAGCGTAAATTGTTGCCTAATGCCGTGAACGCACACATGGATCTAAGTCCATGACATGTACACTAGCTAGGGTGTTCTTATTTCTATTTTTAGCGAAGTATTTTTTTTATTTTATCTTGTCAGTATTTTAAGTAATAAATACACTTATATGATAGTATATTAAGTGACAACATTCCTTATTGGGACTAATATATATTTAAAAAAAAAAATTGGTCATGAAACATTAGAAATGAATATGACCACGCTGTACCTATTGCGTATTCATTTATACAAGAAGTACGCGCTCACAGACGCATCCTCGATGTGTGTACACGCACGCACACTACTCCGGCCCGGCCTGTAATAACTCGGAACCACAATAAATCATTGTGATAAATGTCATTAAGCACTGTGTGCCGGCCTCTCTATATTCCGTCAATATGCACTGTTTTACGACACGCCGCGCCACGATAATTAGTCAGCTTTGTTAGCTATTCGTATATTGTTTGAAAGTTATAGCACAAATTAAAACATTCAATATAACCTGCCCTCTAATACATAAAAATCGAAATAAAAAGCATGCGTCAATTCAGATCAAAGAGATAGTGACATTCATAAAAACGTCAGCAGTGCAAAAATGACCTGTTATTTCTCAAGTCGTAGATATATTTCTGGCACGCATTGATTCGGATGAAATACCTGATGAAATTCAAAAGTCGCATGTTCGTCATGTGTCCGTTTGATGGGTGGTAATTATAACAATTAGAACTGCATCTCAGATCATGGGAACGGCGAGGACAGGCTGCGCTAGTTGACGTCCATATCGCCTCTTGAAATCTCGATCGTTGGCTCGCAGTCCGCCCGCTGCTCCGAGCGCGCCGCTTCATACTTTATATCATCTCTCGTTCACTTCGCATGCTTCATGCAAGAGGCGTACTTTAGTTTACGAATGTATTGATTCCGTGGCCTATTTAGATCGACGATAGGACGACGTTTGACGGACAAGCCTCGCGCGTTGGTTGTTCTATTTAAAGGAATGTCCTCGCACTGTTATTTATTAAATGTTCAATTGTGTTATGTTAATTTTTGTTAATGATCTCTTTATAGTTTATTTTATTGTTATATTCGCCCGCATGTTGATGTCACTGTACTCAAGTACCTTGTTAGATATACAGTGGATACATATTTTTTTTATGTATTTTTTTACTTATATTGTTACACCTAATATGTACTATTGATTTAATACCCCCATATCGTGATACAATTTAAGTGACACTATTTGACCTTGATAAATAGCGAGAAGAAGTGTCCACCAATCAGGGAGAAGCACTAACTCACTAACAGTCATTTAACTATGCGATGCGATGTACGCTAGTTGAGATAGTATCTCTTACATTGTATAATGAAATGGGAGCATAAATTTTATTAAACAATATTTATATTTGCACGTCTCTTTGGTTGGCTTTTTTTCTCTTTCCAAGTCTATAAACTTAAACTATAGTATGAGGTTCGAAATATAAACGCAAGATATAGAAACGTCTAATTCTCGCTATTCAAAACAATCCCGGCATTGTGGCGGTCGCTGAGATGCCGATGACCATTTCAGTTGCACGGCAGCGCCACAGTTTGCAATCAAATAAATATTTCGGCACAATTAAGAATACGCCACAGAGTGTAGCACTCGTGACAGACAGCACAGAGTATAATATGGAGTCGCTGTTAATAAATTACTTTTTTTGTTTTTTTTTTTTAAGTATCATTGAATAGTTTTTAGAATTATTAAATATGCAACGTTGTACGTCTCATGTACGTATAATGTTACGTCTTTATTATTATCATTAAAAAAAGTAATTTCAAAGGGTTAAGTTAATAAATAATGTAATGTATAAAGACAATTAAAGTAAAGTTGTCGAGGCTAGAATAATTGTAATAATTGTTGTTAGGTCGCCTACTCCACGAATGGCCGTGTGCGTGCCCTGCGCTCTGCCCACATCCGTTGAAGTATTTTGTTTATTGCTAATGCGATTTTATTTTTTATTGCTTTTTATTTATCTTTATTCAGCGATTGCGGTTTATTGTATTAAAATAAATAAGAATTGTTGACTTTTTAATTTTATTCTGGCCAATGTACAAGACAGCGCCGCGCGGAGAGAAAGAAATAAATTTTAATAAGCGTTTCTTTTTTAAGGCGTGATTCTTCAGTTAAAAGCGATTTATTTTTTATATAAACTTGAAGATAAACCGTATTCATTAGAGATTGGTTGGAAGGGGACTAAAATAAAAACAAACGCAAGTTAGTATCGTCAAGTTATTATCATTATTCGGCCATGATTGCTTTTTCGCGCCTTATTCATTTCAATTGTTTCATTGTCCGCCATGTTTTTTTTATAAAAATCTTAAACATTTCTTTTAAAAATAACAATTTGGCCAGTATTTTGGTGAGTATTATTTTTAATCGGGTGTTTTTAAATGTGTATGTAAATAAAATGTGTCATAATCGTGAGCTGGTATCTATTTACGTTGCCATGTGGGTCGGTGGTTCATTTGAATTCAATGAGCGATCACAGGTAGGTTATTACTTGGACAACTACAGACGTGTCTTTATGTAGGAACTTCATTTTCCCATATTAGGCTTGCGATAACTTTACACTATTGGAATTTC
This sequence comes from Dircenna loreta, assembly GCA_963555665.1. NCBI lineage: Eukaryota > Metazoa > Arthropoda > Insecta > Lepidoptera > Nymphalidae > Dircenna > Dircenna loreta. Next base: position 6,104,936 of record OY743094.1, read on the forward strand.
GTATCTCGGTATAGAAACAGAAAATAACATGTTTTTTTGTATCGGTTATATGAGCTATACCTATTTTGGATTTAACTAGGCATTTACTTTTTAGCCGACATAGCTTGAAGGGTGAGCATTTCTTTTTATGGCGTTGAGTGATGAGGTGCGGTCTGTCAAACTATTTTCAATTAAAAAAAAATACATAGGCCCCGTAAAGTTTAAATGTTAATTGTATTGTAGCTAGAAGACAATTAAAACGTAATAACGACATTAACTCGCAGTACAACGTTTAACATTTACTATCTTAGAACATAAATTAGCAACAAGTAAGGATAACGATAAATCAATCTAAAATAGTTTTTTTTTTAAATATATTTTTGGGAATTCACTCACGTCGAAAACATCCAATAGCGTACAGTTAACGGAAATACATAAATAACGTTTATCGATCTATCATCGCAGGCTACATTGACGCAGACGTTAGATTTATACCGTCTTCATTGCCGTAAACTAGATCTCCATAAAAAGAAACATTTCCTATTTAAAATTTATATCAAAGACAATAGTGTACAAAAACTCGGCGCCTCGCGAAGCCCGCCCGAGCTCGGCGCCAACTGCCAAATATCTATCGTCCGCGCGTAAATTGGGCCTTTTTACCTGGATTCCTGTTTTGACATATTTAAGGCATTAGTAATAATTATGAGTGCTCCGTCTGACCCGTAAGTGAGCCCCAGTGAGTCTTGACACTATCTTAATGACGGACGAGTGACTATAAATATTGAATCGTTATCTACACGCCACCTGAGTTTCAAAATTCTGAAATGGACCCCCCAATTTCTCCCAAAGATATGGATTTAGTGACTGTAAAAGTATACGTGGATATAAGAATGGGTTAGCGAATATTGGGGTGAGTGAAGGTCGCCGGGGTCGCACATCTGCTGCTGTTGTCCTCCCACTCACAGTTTAGTTAACAAGCCGCTATAGTTTTAAATGCAACCCGATATTTCCTATATATCATTGTCACGACGCAGTTCAATGATGTGCTTGCGACACAATTACCGTGATGGACATTATTTGAAGAAAAATGTGTCTTTTAATTATGTTATAAATGAAGTAATCAATTAGTCAGAGAATTTGTAATTTAATGGATTAAAAACAATCCATTAATAAGAATGAAATACCTAAGCGTAATAAAAAAAGCGAAGTATATTAAAAATGCATTCCGAGCGTATCGATATTGTACAATTAATATCAGCCTCAATTAAACATTGCGGCAGTAGCAGCGGTAGAAATAAAATAAAAAAAAAATAACAAAACATACGCTATCCCAAAAACCAATCATGTGTTTCGGGTGGTATGAATAAATCAGATATAGCGACGCGGCTGGCGTAGGCGCCTGGGGAGCGAGGGGAGACCAGACCGAGGTATAAAACCTTTTCAAAGAGTAAACTGAAAGAGTCGCGCGTAAATATTAAGGGTTTACGATGGCTCATTCAGTCATTAGACTGGCTATTGTTTATAACCGTTCGTAGACTTGTCACAGACTAAGATAGCATCGGTACCGCTATCTCTTCTCATTATTTATGTGAATTTTGACAGAATTCTAGTAGTATAAGGTTGCAGCAAACTTGTGTAATTTATGGCAAACGTACAAACAGACATAAATAACTGGTCATCAAATTAAGACAAAAGCCAGATGATAAAGAATGCGATTAGAATTTTATCGTCTGGACACTGCACTTCACTTTGATAATATTAAACGTAAAAGTTCATTGTTGTGATAGATTTTAGTTGTTTAAGAATACTATGTGTCGTATATAATATATATGAATATTTTTCATAGAAATATATATTTAATTATATAACTTATATTGTTTTGTTTTATCGATTAAAGACCTTTTTTTATAAAACTATATTATTCTTGTAGATAGGTTTATCTAGAATTTTTTTTTCTTAGTTAATTTTTTTTGTTTTTCACAGATTTAAAAAGAGTGAAATATTATGTGTATATTTTTCAATACTATTAAAAATATTAACAAATTAAATAATCTCCGAAGTTATGACCTTCGCACGTTATATACTTTATATGTACTGTACGTTTATTTACTCAGGTAAGGTATATATCTAAATAGTTCAACCACGAATAACAAATGAAGTCAGTAATTTAAAATCAGATTTAACCTAAAATTTGGATTGGAGAATCAATGTTCATTAAAAACGCGATTGTTATTAAAATATGATATGAAGATTAAGTTTATTTTGAAAGAATGAACAAACATATTTAATTTTTTTTTTAGTTTTTATTCTTCTTTATTACTATAACCTAAATGAATGACTGTCATTGTATTTAAGAATAATAACTTAGTAAATAAACCGGAAGATATTTGGAATAGGAAATAAAATTAAAACGGCTTAATAGGCTTTGTAGGGTGTATGAAATACGGTTAATGATAAATCCACAAATGAGATTTGGACGTCTGGCCACTCACTACCAATAGTCCATTGTCACTGGACACTCCACCTTATATTAACACGAGTCATCCGAATATCGATATACAGAGTGATCTTATATTATATATTTATATATAGGTTACGTTATAGAGTTTCAATTCAATCAGATACTTTGTAAGCTAGTGAAGAACTGACACAATTTATTTGGTAGGTAATTATAATATAGGGCTAGCAATATATTTTTAAGCTAACTGATTGTTAGGTAATTAGGTAGAGTTTGTAACTTTATAAATTTAGATGAATCACTATAATTCTAAAGGTGCGTTACATTGTTACGAAAAAATAATTAATTAATTATTTTTTTTCATGGTATTTAGAGAATATCTATATAGGTTAGATATTTCGCGTGTACAATCACCCTGTAGTTTAGTAGTAGTTTGATGTAGGTGGTGATGCTCCAGATGGACGGGTCAGCAGCTGCGTAGTAATTAAGAGGTGGCTGAGAGTGGCATGCGCCGGCGCACAATGCGGTTCAATTGAATGAGAATAATCTTTACACCCACGCGTCTTTGTGCGTGGGTGGACGCTGACCAGTCTACTCACGACTGGATTACACTCTACTGGTTAATAAGTTATTTCAAGAAGCTTGTTTCGCTAAAGTCAAGTATACCGATGTAATATATTTCAAAAATAAACACAATAAAAAATATTTTTGATTTATATTTTTCTATACGGATTTAACATTTTTTTAAAATAATTTATATAATATCTATTGATATATATAAAGATATATTAAAAAAGAATTGCCTAATAATAAAAAAAATAATTAAATAATATAAAAACTATTTGTTACATCATAGAACGCAGAAAACAAAGACGAACTCTATAAGGTAGAGCATATTGCACGTTGGTAGTGTCAGTGTAAAAGCAAACAATTATTGTAAAAATTGCCTTAATGATAAATTGGTGACCGTTCCTAATGGCCACTGGGGCAAAGTGATACCCGAATGAAAGCCGAGCGGTCATAACGTGCTCCACACACAATGTAACTCTCTCTATGATTTATTTCTTAATTGTGAGCAATTCTTCTTGCCGTGAAGGGAGTTTTTATATTTGAAATATAATTCTTTCATATTTCGCTGGATGTCAATTGTGGGTCATCTGCTGTTGTCGCGTAAAGTTTGTCGGTATCTCTACAATTAGTATATATATGTATATATATATATATATGAATAATGAAATAAATTTTGTGATATACAAATATTATTTATTATTGAATTAAATAAGTGTATTCCCGACTTAGATTATTTTGACCATTATTTATGATTATTATATAGTTTATTTTAAAACAACAGTAGACTACAAAATGCTCTTTCCATACACTTGCAGTGAGTAAATACGGGGTATGCAGGTAAGTTTAATACAGCGGGTATTGTGACACGGATGACGTACAGAAGGACGAAACTATTGTCAATACGACTTGTAAAGAAAACTAATAGAGGTTTCTTTGTCGAAACGACTGTTTTACCGTTTTATGAGATCCATGAGCTCACAACATTTGGTTGCTTTGATATTGCGAAAATAATATTTATTTATTTTAATAAAAAAATTAAAATCTTATAAAAACGGAACTGTAAATATGAATGTTTAAAATTTGTATTGTATTTTTTTTTTTGCATTCCATTAAGGGATTTTTTAATAGGTATATTATATCTTTTATGCCAATGAAATAGAATCACATACTATTTACGTTATTTAATAAACTTTTCTAATATAGTTTAAAATGTGTATGATATATGTGACCGCCGCGAGCGTATGGATTTGTCGTGGAACTATTGATATTAATATGGGGGTGGATTTTAATATGAAAGTTATTTATTGTAAATCGCTTCCTTGCCCTCCTTTAATAAAATAATATTATCTTTCTTTCACTGCTCTTTACTGTAGGTGGTTAACAGAATGATATTTGTTTTGTTTTGTTTTCTATCTATTGAGTCTATATTGAATTCGTTGTATTTGGATGTAGGAGAATAAATGCGCTAAATATCACACTTTACAGCCTACATTACCTTTGACACGTATCTAGCTTTATATATCTGTTTTGCTATTTATTTGAAATGCATTTAATAAATTAAACACTTTACAAATAGTATAAATACTTATTAGAGATGATAAAATTAAGGACGGGACAGAAAGCAGACGTTCCGCTGTGACAATACAGAACCGAGGGGTCCGTGTTTACAGTCGCGGTATGAATAAAGATGTACCCGCTATTTGTAGTACAGATGTCATGTAATTTCATTGTGTCGCGAAATATTTTGAGTAAACAAACGGGGAGACTCCGCTGGGACGCGATAAGATCTCATAGTTTCAATGCTTCATAAAAATATATTTTTCTAAATCACAATATGGGATTTAGATTTTTTTTTGCGGTGACATAAAAGAGATTAGCGCCATTTAGTGAAATACGTTAACTTAATTCGGGAGAATTATTTTTGATTTTATTTATATTAATATAAACTGATTTTTTAATAAGCTGTTTCAAACATTTAAAAAATGTTTAGTTTACTGTAGATTTTAATCTTGTTATTTCTGTGAGAAAAAAATGATTGCGTGAACTTGAAGAAAAAATGTTACAGAATTGTTCCATTTTATTCCTATTTCCTATATAATATAACCTTCTAATAAAATGTTGGAACAAAAAATAGATGAATATAAATATTCTTTTGAACAAAGGTGCAAATAAAAACGATGTTATCCGTAGATAAAGAATATCAATGGCCTTATTATGTTTTTAAAAACGTTGGCGCTTCGCTATTAAATATTCAATTTGCATCGACATTTTTATATTATGGTAATAAAATCACGTCAGTCATAGGGTATTGGGACAAGCCCAGCGAACATGAGCCCTCCATTAAGTGATAATCCCTCCAATTTATCGACAAAGCAAAAAATATACGCCATTGTGTCGTCAGTTGTCGAACACGAAAATTATTTTATATAAACACATTGAATATTGTCGGGTCGCGACCTCCGCTCAGATTGTCCCCGCTCTTCCCCACTCGTCATCTGCTGACATATTTTTTAAAATGGGGACGGCGGCTAATGGAATAATAATAAACTGGAATTTACTTTTTGGTCATCAGTGAATTAAAAACAGAAAGGGGTGTGAACATATTGGTTTTGTTGTACGTTTCTCATTGTACTAAAGCACCAATACTGTAATCAACGGCTGGATGAAATTAAATGGTGGCTCACTGAGCTATTTGTCGCATGTTTGACAGCAATAAGAGAGTAATCACCCATTAGAGAGAGCGCCCATATGTCGGTCATACCAAATTTATTTCTATTATTTTATTGGTTCGACGATGATTGCCCTCATTACCTTTATAGATGTCACTGAGAATTCTAATTTATTGACGTCGATAGCTTATTGATTATAACCAAGTGGATGAGGTCATAAAGGTAATAAATTGGTTGCACGCTATTCCTGCTTATATCTATTGTAAGTCTTCCAGCGTGGCGATACTCTCATGATTACTATAGTGACGTACCAGTGTGGGCACATAGTGCTGTACATTAAAAGAAATTCAAATATTTAATGTATCATTCTGAATGTAACAGGGGACAATGGGTACATCAGTAAAATGGGCTTAAAATCATCCATTTAAATAACGTTTTTAAATAAATACCGTGTAGATAATAGGAACAATGCAATATTTTGTCAACTGCCGACTCCGGGCGCGGAGAGTGCACTACTGCGTGAAGCGGAAAATCCTCGGAATAGTCGAGGACATTTTTTGTGGGTTAATATCCGCACGACATTGTCAACCGGCCATTTAATACATCGTAATACAATACTTTAAATACGACTAGATTTGTGCAAAATTTGAAATTTTTACGCTCGCTGATTCATAATGAGACTATAAAATGTATTGGATTAATTTGTCCCTGTATTGATATTTAATCTGCAGGTTAGTTGTACCATTTCGTCGTATTTATATTCGGTACAATAGTCTTTTTTTGTTGTAGGTACAGCACTATGTATATAATATTTTCATAGTTGTACAATTTATTAATTGCTTTATATACATTACTGCCATAGTTAGATAAGTTCTTAATTACTTTATTTTTTTCTCTTTAGAATACAATTGAGAAGTAAACAATAAACAATTTTTTAAGGTCATTTCTGTTTTAAATTGCAAAAATTATACAAATGTTATTTATTTAGTTAATTTATAGTATGATATAAATAAAAAATATTCTCAGATCCCAAACCGGTTTCACAGTCGTTGATGTCACGACCTTCTCAATCTTATTGATTTTGTTTCATTACAGAATACTTTATTATAGTTTAATTAAAAATAAACACGTAATTATAAAATTGTTTCAGCTTTTTGTAATTCATCAGCTTCTTATTTTAGACTTAGATTTTTTTAACGCCATTTTGATTTTATTAACGTTATTGTTTATTTTAAAGTAGAATGCATGTTGTATCATATTCGTTTATTTTATTATTTTATAAACAAATAAAATTCACGTTTAAAGTATATATTTTAAATGTATACAATATTTCATGATGATAAGATATAAAATAGTAATTATTAATTAATTTTATAGACGAAAATATTCATCTGTGCCGACAATATCCAGTCTTCTGTCTTGACATTGAATAGAATTTCTGAACACCGACGCCAGTCATTCTCTATTCACAAGCAATAAATAAAGATATGACAAAAATATCGGGTTTCATAAAGCTTTGGTTTCGTGATATATAATATTATATTTAAAGGGACTTATTGTGCTTTTTGTCCGTCATTTTATGTTTTGAAATACCGCTTATGTCGTCGCTTCAGATTACGACTAATTATAATTGCTATACGATATTTTTATTTAACGTTTTATTATTTATAATATATACATACATTATTGTTATTAACTGGAATATATTTATTATATAATTATTGTGTTATAACATTTATTATTATTTATTATCATAACGTATTCTTATCATTATCGCTTAATATATTTGCTGGATTAAAAATAAGAATACTCTGGAGTTAGTGCCTAATTGAATATACGTAATAATAATTAAGTCATTATTAGAATACAGTATTCTTAACAAAGATTGTTAGATGTGTTAATAATTATATTCTAGTTTATAAAGAGTAGATGAAATAAAACGACTTCCAGCAGCCACTAGTGAGCTTCACAATACTGAGTTTTTTCTTCGCATCGTAAAGATTTAATAAAATGAACCCTTTTTTAATATACATACATAATAATATATAATTGTTTTTTTTGTTCCGTTTTAATTATGTTAGATTTCATTTTGAAATGTTAAACAAAAAAGTGATTGCAATTTAGTATTTTTCTCAGAAAGCTACGAGTCACATATCTTTATTTGTGTGTAAGCATGATTTAGACACACACATATAAAAAATCTTGTGTAACGACAAAGCTACAATTAAATTATAATTTTATACTTCTATTAAGTGTAAACAATGTGGTTCGTATAAGTTAAACTTATTGCCATAATAACGTTATCACAAAGTTATTTGGATTTTTTATTGTTCTTTCGTTTATATCTACAGTTTATAGCAGGCTCATCCGGAATCAATTTACGAAAACTTTACTGTTATAGCCTATAAGAATTCATTTGAATTATTTTATATGGAAATAGTTTCCTTCGAAACCCATATTAATGGAATAGTTATACGATAAGGGTTTTTTAAAATATCATATAAAAAGGACAGAAAGATATTTAATGACATAAATCGATGACATCGTAATCGAATTGCGAATGATTGCTTCGGCAATTCAAAAGAGTATTTGAGATCAAATAAAACAAGTAAAAACCTATTTCGGTGTAATGTAATAAAACTCTTGCATGGCTCGTTCGCTAATGTGAGTATCGAGATATTGCAGTGGCTTGTTAGTTGGCTCCAACTTGTTATAACGCTGCTGTAACGCGTGACGGCGTCCTATCACGTCATCAGGCACGCGAGCCGATGAGGCCTTACTGTAATAATAAATCTGCCAGCCCACTGCGACTTTTGGATGTTTACGTTTTTTAACCATCTTTGACATCTTAATTTTGCCAATTAAATTCATTAAATATTTGCATGATTTCATCGCATGCCATATAAGTCTGTTATAACATCATCTCAGTTTCAGACGCTCGTCTGGATATCTTTATTTTGTATTAACAATAAATACTATCGTTATTAAAATGTATGTTTTATTAGACTAGAATAAAATCAGGTACAATGTAGCCTAGTTTTATAATAGCGTAGGCCTTGAACAGCTCATACATGAGTCAATATTTATGTAGCAAGTGTGTTGCGTGCTGAAGCTGCGTGCGGCGGATACATTCGCGTCTCCTCACATAGCTCCCTAATTAATATAAGATCTCAATTAAATTGAACACATAAAGAAATATATTTTTTTATCTATTGTAATTTTTTTATGTTCCTAGTGATGTATTAATTAAAATATATATTATTTTTCAATATAATTGTCATCAAATATTTTTTTTTCAAGGACATCATAGCTCAGTGGATACAGCGACATGAACTGTTTCTCAGAGGTCGTATGTTCGAATCTCGCCCGTGGTGATGAATTTTTTTTATCAAAATTAAGTTTTTTAAAAAGTTTTTATATATCTACAATAAATAAGTATTCATAAAAAATAATTTGTTTTAGGTAAATGTAAATTGATTGGTTGTAAATAAAAATGGTATAATATATATGACCGTAAAATAAGACTAATTTTATATTTTTTTTCTTTATCCCTACAACACATCTAATAAAGATGTGTTATATCAGCCGTCAATAAATCAATACAACGTCCAAAGTGTTCTCAATACTCCCAAGTCCCAAAGATTATGATACCTCGGTACAAAAAGGAAACGAAAGCATTAATTTCCAACTCTGCTTAATTGACAACGGTTTATTAAGGATAAACAAATAAAGTATTTCAAAGCCGGAGTTATTAATGGCCGCTTTTTTCCTTTAATGGTATCCAAAGTTACTATATTCGGGATATAAGTTCTTGACCAAGTTTTGAATCGTAATATTTTAGATTTTGATTACCGGCTTCGATAACGCCTCCTCAACTTTTGACAGGGCTGCATTGGGTACGGCGGGTTTGGGTTTAAATTTATACGTAACTTATGTCATTTATAATTTTTACGTAAATTTAAATTTCGATTGCACATCAACTTATTTTTTTATTACATAATATAATGTGCTTTGCTGTTTTCAAATAATATTTTTTGATTCAAATCTTTTATGTCTGATTATCAATAAATATTATAAACTCAGGAAATAGTGACTTTTAGTGAGCAAGAGTTTGTCTCTGGGACTCCGGGCGGCCACACGCGGTCGGAGGAGGGGTTGGCGGGAGCGCGGGTCGCGAGGCTCCATTCATGTTGTTAGATCTGTCCGCTCATAATTTAACTTTTAATTTATTCCTACTCCAGTTTTGTTGCAGCCTTCCCGAACACCTTGAACATCCGTAATTATACATAATTTAAAAATATATACTTAATTTTATCTTTATTATCGGACTAGGTTAGTTAAAGAAGAGCGCTGCCAGATAATAACCGGTTTATGTTTTATAAGTATTCAATTAGATAATACAAATATTAAAATTAAGGGGCATAATGTTGGTATCTGATTATTTATATTAGATTACACGGTAATTATTAATATATTATTTAAATTACAAGCATATTCAAAATTTAATATACATTCCTCGGCTTATCAAAAGTTGCGACTAATTCAGTTATATTATATAAAAAAATCATTAACACGTGAAGAACTAGAACCTGCGTCCTCTGTGATACCGTGCACGTGACTCTACCTACTGAGCTACCGTGCCATAACAAACCTAGGTATTAGATACCGCCTCTGTCCAGTTATTAGCATACAATTTTAGATTTCTGTTCATCTATAAGCTTCAGTGTTTAAAAATAGCAATAAAAAACACAATAGTAATAGATTTAGTAAAAGGTAAGATAATAAAAATATACCCAAACCCTCTAAATCGGTGACAATGCACCGCCCACACTAAAATATCGAATTTCATTCTGATCATCAATCGAAATAGTGTGAAAGTTTCAATGTTGATTCAAAGTTTTTTTCTATATTTATGTTTGTCTTTAATTTTTACTTCGCCGCTGTCCGTTTAATATTGGACGCGGCCATCGTTAACGCTATATAAAGTTTTATTTCGTCGCATCTTGTGCTTTTTTTTTTTTATTCAACACGTCGTCGGTTTTACTTTTTATTAATCACTGTTTAAATATAAAATATTGAATGTGTTTTTAATTCGAATTATTAATATTTGTGGTGAAATCTTGAAATCCACGGACCGGTCAATGGAATGCATATGATTTTTTTAAGTTATTATATTTTATTTCTTTTTTAATGTAGTTTTGTTTTTTAATTTGGGATTGTAGATTATGAATAAACAATATTAAGTTAGTAAGAATATGTTTTTAGTTTATAAACATGGATAGGATATTTTGAAAATATACCAAATTGTGTGGTAAGTGGCTTAAGTATGAGCGATATTCTTTATGGGTCTGCTATTTACTGTATTCAGTTTAATATGAATAATGCTTGTTTTATTATTTTAAAATAAATTTAATCGAGGAATGTAATTAAAATGCTCAACTTTATCGGCACGCATAAACCTGTCTTGGAATCTAGAAAAAGTGAATCTTAAATTGCGAATAACATATAATTAAATTAACATTACAGGAAATAAATAATTGTAAGACATGAAAATATTTTTATTGAACTTGTTGCGAACAATTAAAGTAATTATAAAAATACCTTTAGCAGTCGTACTATAATAGTATTTCAAAAAAATATTTACTATAATAGAAATGCAAAATGAAGTGGCGGCGAAGGTCGAAAGATGAGTCTGCTATCTGCGGATGCAAGCATTCATGTAGGCAGAGATAGGCCGCGGTCGGCACTCGCCACCGCGCGCCCCCGCCTCGGCCTTCTACACACATTAAATATATCCATTTAATGATTACAATTTCTCGTTATAATTTATTTAGGACGAAGCATAACAAGTTTTCGAATCAAATGTGTCGCCCATAAAGATGCTGTCTCGAGGGTTGGACCCCGGAGCTGTTAAATGGATATAGGTCCTTTGTAGTGAATGTCCTCGACCGCTAAATGATCCCTCATAACAAAGCCATAAGAATTAAAACTGGTTGCCGCTAATAAGTCTACAGTGATCGTTTCAAAACTATTCAATGGCGGCCCGCGAGATACTAAAGGGTTTCATGAGCGGTCAGAGATGAAGAATGAAATATTTCTTCCATGGATAAAATTAAAGTCTATTATCCAATCGCGGCTCGAACTCGCGAATGACTGTCTTACTTGCTTCTTAGAGGGGAACGGATAGATCGAGATAGAGAGTAGAGTGTGAATGAGAGCATTACAATCACAGGCGTGGGGGGGGGGGGGGCAGGGAGAGGAGACGCTGTTGTCGTTTTAGGATAATTCTTTATTCTTTATGAATATGTGAGCTCGTTATCTCGAGACATTCGCGCTAGGGGCGGTATGCGTCCGTATGACGAGGCACACACAGAGGAGGCCGTGTCGCGCCGCACTCACTCTAGTGCCGGTACTAAATAATACATAGGAATCGACAAGCTCGTCTGCAAAGAGCGGCGGGTACACGACCGGATCAACATACGGCATCGACGGCAGATTGAACGATAGTTCCCGAGGAACTGGTTATCGTTATGGGGGACTGGCGGATGAAATTTATTGGCAGCGCGTTGGAGAAATGTTGCGAGCGGAAGGGGCTTGCGATTTTAATTAGGTAATGAATGTCGATGTCGATCTGCATATCAGTTTAACGACTAGATTTATCAATTCGCTTGCTGACTGGGTTTCAAATATTGGCCAAATTTCTGATTTATTGATTCAGAACACGCATAGGGTAGACAATCTCTAGAACAGATCTACAAGTAGATGTTTAATATATTCAAAACAGCTGCAGAATACCAATCTAAAAATTATTACCTAAAGCCAAACTAATACTAGCCAAATATTAAAGTTGGAATGCAATAACCGTACACTCAAAAATAATATCCTTCAGTTTCAGTTCAGTTCAACTAAAAATCCGAACATCTTATAACTTAAGTTAAAAGTGGAATCCTACCATTAAATAAATTATTCGTTTCTCGTATATTTGACAAATAACAATAACATTAGGAGATACTTTAGATGGTACATTTCTCTTCGAAATTGACGTTTTTCAGAAGCATTCGGTTTTTAACATTTTAATTAGGGGCGCACATTACAGCACGCTCGCCCCATGCTCTTTGCCTCACATTTTTGTATATTTCTGTCTATTTGGGGAAATATTTTATTTTTCGACAAATGTGTGCTATTTTTGAGTCGCGTGCAGCCGGCTCCGTCTCGATGCTAAATCTCTGTGGGAAACACGTCTTACCACTGATTTTATATTCGTTCTATTTATATTATTTAGGTACGATTGAATGAACTATAAATACACCGGCTTCGGCAGTTTCATAACATTTTGGTGTTGATGTATCGGATGTTTCCGATTTAAATATAAAAAATGTACTTGTACCGTCTACTGTTTTAAATGTTATTTAGTAATGTCAAGCGAAAGGAAACGTAAACATTGATGGATAGTAGCGAGGATTGACGCCTTCCTTTTGGTTGTTAAAAAAAGGTTTCATTCTTCAATACTTACACCTGTCATCGGTAAAACTAACACATCTAGGACTCTTTATCACTATATGTTTTACATATTGAGATATAATAATAAAGAAGTATTAATTAGGTACTGAATATAATTATAGTATTATAAAATAATAAAAAACATATTATTGCTGATGCTTTTATTACAATCTAAAAATATTATATTCATTAAAAATTTATATCTAATGTCACCTTGCGTGACGAGATCTGTCGTCATTAGAGATGACATATTGAATTTGTGACTGGATCAAACCTGATTCATTGACCGACCAACTGCCCCATAACAGGTGCTGCCTCTATTCTATATGAATATTTAATATTTCAATATCTTTGAGAACTGTATTTAAAATTAAATAAAGAATTGTGTCGCGGAGATAGTGACGGGATAGATATTTCGAGTAACGTGTCATTTGTCGTCGTTAGCGATGACGCATGGCGCCGTTGACCCCAGCTGTGACCCCGAACCATCGCTCTTCGATCACAGAAGATCACATCACTAGTTATACAATGTTGTTTTGACAAATGAAATCTTTGTGATTATTTTTTTTTAAAAGACATCGCCAAATAGATTATCGAAAGAAAAACTTTCTTAACATCTTATGGAATATATATTTTTTAACTTGTTTGGGGCTACTTTAGATACATACTTGCTGATAAAACTTTAATGTACTTATTATATATTCGGGAAACTAATATACTATTTTCTAAAAATCATTTAGTAAATAATCTATATATAAACAATACGTCAATAAATCAAAAGCAGGTGACGAATAAACATTGCAAGCGAGAAAAAATACTTCTATAATCAGCTTTCTTTTCTGAGAAAAATTTTGCGAGTAATATTTGAAAGGAATGACAACTTTTACACCACCCACAATGAACTGTGGTACGTGCACAAACAGCCAAAATCTATATTTGTGTAATGATCTTGTATTGAAGCTATGAGTCCCATTCATTCATTCTTTTCCAAGCTGATTTATTACGATATGCAAGCAAACAAAGGGCCAGTTTTGACTTATGATGGCACAAGTAAAGTTACACTGACTACCCTTTAAGCATCTTGAAACAAACCCTTTGAGAAACGGGGTAATAAAATTTTATTATTATATTTGCAAAGCCAAGACAACATTGAAGCCTCGCACCCCGGAGCGGCCCTACCATAGCAGCGCCAATTAGTCATGACCATTCGACGAGTGAGAAAAAAAAATGGATTTATCGGAAATAACTTAAACAAAAAATCACTTTTAAATTTAAATTTATGGCTCAGACGGACGTACGTCTTCTTGTTGTTTTTTTAATGCTAATAAAATTTTAACACTTTATTGATTTTTCAAAACGAATATCTATTGTTCTTTGCAAGGGATTCACGTTTTTTTTATTTTTACCTATATCTTGTCAAACTTAACATCTTATTTTTATCCATTATATTATTTATTATTACATATTAATATTAAGCTACATTTTCTTCCATTAGGCGTCCGGCGATTTAGGGTATTCATAATATATAATTCAAAGTATTTTTAATATATGTTACATACGAATTTCAGCTTACAGCTACTATGTAAAGTTTAACTATGCTAAATCTTACATTCCTCAGCGGGATATGCTGAAAGGGATAGAAAGTTTTCTCTTTATATGTTAATATATGTTATTTTTTTATGACTGTACATGTTACACGGCACGCGTCTTGAGAAATTTAATATGACATTATACTATTTCTGTTGTCGAGATGCGGCGGGATGCGGCGGGATGCGACGGGATGCGCTCGGCTGCATGCAAATGGTGCGTGGAGATGTATGACGTACGCTCTCTACCACCCTTGTTACCAAAACACAGGAACTTGTAGAGTCGGTGACGTCTAATTTTTATATATTATAATATTCCCTTAAATATATTCTATTTATAAAAAAAATAATGAAATTAATAGATCAAATGTAACTCAAACAAATTCTGACAATTTTCAATATTATATTTAAATGTTTTTTGCTGGTATGGTTGGATCACTCAAACATTAAAACTTAAAAGATGATTATTAAAATATTTCATGAACAAAGACTACTGCACAGATTTCTCTACGACCCGTTTAGTAAAACTAAAAATCTTTTAATTTTCCGCCGTATGCAAACTACGACATTCCTTCCATTATTCTCCAGCTTCGATTTCATGTCCGAGAGGAATAAGTTTTTGTCTCGTCACGACGTGCTTCGGTGGCTCCCGCCATTTATACATTGTTTCATTGCAGACTGCGGTTTTGAACAATTCCATATCCATTCACAAATAGTAAAAGTACTTAATCTATCAAAATTATCACTTGGTTCCTTTTTGCTTGAAGCTCGGTTCTTTTAAGTGAAAGTGACATCTTGCATAACACGGTCACTTTGTTATGTTAAATAAGCAATCTTTGTTATGTTAATGTTAGTTTAAAGCATTTCTGCAAACGGATTCACTTTGAACTTTTTGTTCAATAGACGCTATAAACATTAGCATGTTAAACGTTCCGAGAATAGTTTTAAAATTTTAAGTTTCGAACCATTTTTGACGCAATAAAAGTAAATTATTTGTTGCGATTGTTAGGACAGTGTAGCCGGCGTCGTGGGCATTCGTGGTCCTGGCCGCGAGCTCGTACCTTCATCTAATGAGCACCCGTGTTCTCTCAATTGCATACACCACTCTTATTCAGCGGCAATTTATTCATTTTTGCCTGTGATCGCGCCTTATTGAGCGTCTTTTTATCTTTTTGCCGTCGTGGGTCTATAATACCCGTCCTGTTACTTGCAAATGAGACGCACCGCGAACGTGTTGGGTTCGCTCGGTCATGACATCTATAGGAACAATTAAAATTTTTGCCTCGAATTAAAACCGCACGTAACGAGGTGCTTCTTTTTTTTGTATTATAATAAGAAATTTATTGACTCCGCTGTGTATGAAGATATATATAGGAATATAAATTGAAGAATTCATTGAATAGACTTTTGAAGGAGACTTGGCATTAAAGTTAATATGAATTATGGCTTTTCAAGGATATGAAGTCATTTGCCAAGTACTAGTGTTATGAAGCGTCGTTACAATATTAACAAACTTTGATTTCTTGCCAAGCGGCTGTCAGTCTGATGATTTCCAGTTGCCCGGCCGAAATACAGAACTGAAATATAATAGTGGCGATATTATAATAAATATCGCCAATAACAAACACGTAAACATACACAGAACATTTATAGCTTTGATATATTAAAATCTTAAAATAATTTTATGAGCAAACCACAATATAAATTAAATCCAATGTCATCCTCGGAGGGTAAAGTCAACAAGCACGCTGAAGAACCAATACCTTTAATTTGACGTTGTAATCCTAATAAACAGAAAAAATGATACCCAGCGCGACGTAATTTTTGCTTGTTTTTGTTCGATTTTATTACGTCCAGAACACTGGGGTAGAATCATAAATTAAATAAAAGATCCATCAGTTCGGGAAGGAGTAAATCAAGGCGGACGGATTGCCCCTAATAAAAATTATAAGAGGCACAATGCCTCGAATGTGCGTCGAGGCCGGCAGGAGCCGTAAACTCTTCCTATGTTTGTTTATGGCGCACTAAAATATGTTATAAACTAGATAAGTATAATCTAAATAAAGTAACGCATAATTAGACCCATTATTAAATCCAGTTAATACACATTAAATATAGATAGATGATTATGTTGTCTGTATGTTTTGACTAATTTAGAATGAAAGTATCTAGGATTGTAATTGATTATATTACCACAATGAGAAAGTTAAATAATTTAGCATCGAGACGAAATATAATGCGGCAATATTTCTTTGTTCGGGTAACCAATGGAGCGCGGTCGACGTTGACGTGTCTTGCTGAGCTTTTTGTGTTGCTCTTATTATATTTTTTGGGGGAATTTTTTGGATGGATCTTATTTGTTGGCTCAATACCTGGTCGTAAATCTCTGGAAGGGTTTGAGGCAGGACATGTGCAGGTGTGGCAACCCTTCCAGTAGATACATAGACGCATTCTATGTATTTGTGATATTGCTTCGACTCATTTTGATATTAATTTAATTTCAAACGTTCTCTTTCAAACTCTCAAAGGTCTGTTCCATTCTAATTGTAGCGGCTCAGATAGATTCGAGCATCTACGATCTATTTCGAGTTTAAATTAATTTTGTATTTAGAGGATGCCCCATTTATTACATTCACAAATGTAAATGAACGCTTTCGAGTTACTCGTTTACGTGAGAATATTTGTATTTATTTTATTTATGGAGAGAGCAACGCGAGGGCGATGTGTTTGAATATCTTTAGATTTAAATGTGAGTTTGAGTAACTCGGGAATCCATTAGGTTTAATTTAGTTATCTTTTGAACTGAATATTATAAAGCTATAGCTTTTTCAAGTAGGCTGGTAACACGAATGTACGTATGTAATGTATATATTACATATAGTTTTATAAAATTATTTTGACCTTAGGACATAAGCAGCTTTAATGGCATAACAATCATGAAAATTCTTCTGCAGAAGATGTTAGTATTTATCGAAAAAAAACGACATATCGTCTGTATATTGAAAATTATTCAGTATTATTGATCCCGGATTAGAGAACATAGTGGGAGTTGGAGTCAAACCTCTCATCAGTTACAGTTACTATTAGGAACAGCGTGTTCTTTGCTTGCCGTGTGACAAATACCTAAAAGAAGAGTCATTGAGAATGAAGTTGAAATATGTCTTTATAATGTTCTTTCGGATGTCAACTTTAAAATTTAGTGCTGTAAATTATTGTTTGTATTCATGACGATTACAGGCGCGTTAACGAATTTATGCCCCACTCGACTTATGCGTCCTTCACGGAGGATATAATTTCTTGAGTCCGTATTTTTGGATCTTTATTAGATATGTTGAGAGCAGATATTGAAAAACAAAGGTGAAATATGACAATACTTAATTATATACATATTAAGTGTGTTTGTGTCTGTTTGATACGAAGAGAGACGGTCTAAGCTTTTCGTTTTGCATTATTTATTACTATTATTATGTTTTAAAACTTTTAAAATCTCAATATTTTTTTGTTGTGTTGGTAGTTGGTAGTAAATAATTTGAAAGTATGTCTAGTTTCTGATAAACGTATATCAGCGTCGGAGTTAGACTCGCCTGCCACTTCGTAAAACATAAATATTATCGTTTCTAAGGCCGTTCCCGATCGAACTTATTTTTTCGACTGCCGACAGTTATTTCATATAAATTAATGGCGCGAGTCGTCACGGCGCAGACGCCGGCTTCTATTTATAAACTGACGAATGAGACGCGCCGAGCGCACGCGCCGCGTCCCGTCATATTCCAATTACAAATAGCTGTCATCATCATTGCATACCTAAACATGTTCTGTTTCTCGTATTTCAAGTAAACATCGCCTTAATTTTGTTATTTTAAGAGAAGCACTAGATAAAACAGCACAATCGTTAATCCATACAGTAGGAGCCGACCCGTCGAGTGCGAATGAAAGGAAAGCGTCGAAGTGGGTACGGTTAGCCTTGTTTTAAGAAATAAAATTATGAATTATGATCAAGTGGGTGTGAGCGAGCGTCTCTGTTCCACGCGTTAAGATAAGCGGAGAGTGAATGAGACGCAGGGGCGCGCCGCGTCGCACCGACGTCGGAAGGGTTATTATATATGAATTATGATGACGCCGCAGCACCGTCGGCGGTAATATCGTTATGAATATGCTCAGTTCTCTTCACCCATTGGTTGGAAGCACATCCGCCTTGAATGCGCGGGTACGCCTCCGGTGGTCTTTTTTATTCCTTTATTGAAATTCAGTTATGCATGTTGCGAGTGGCGTTGCACAAAATGTAATATTTTGCCTGGAGGAGAGATAAGTCTCCCGAACGAGCGGTCGCACAGAGAATTTGGAATGCAAATATATCAGGCTGTCGTATGTAAACGAACTTATACCACTCATGCAGTATAGCCCGCTATGAGACCCACTCAGACGTTTCCTGCATTATATGAATTTGCATTTCAGGGGGGGTTACGAAACCGATTCATAATTGTTTACATATATACTGCATAAATACATAGCTCGCAGCTGTTTTATAATCTGAGGTGGCCATCATAACAAATGTGTTCTATTTCGTTTATTCTGTTTCTTACATCCATACAATGCAATTAAAAACACTTGTACAAATAAAACTACATAGAGATATAAATACACTTGTTTTTATAGATAATAAATTCTGTGTAGTTTAATATATTATATAATATCATTTTAGATGACATCGTGTAATCTGTAAATTCATTTGACATCTAAGTCGCAATCCAAAATAAAATTAATCTTGTTAGATTTTATAAGGACGTTGGATATCACTGGACGAACATTTCTAATAAGACTATTTTGAAGAGATAAAGTAAATTTCAAACTAAATATTTAATGTAATTAATTTCTAAGCTGTTTTTGATTTGCCAATAAATATCTCGAGAACTGGTTTAATATATAAAGATAATAAATATGAAAGATGGAATACGAAGGACAAACTTGTTTCCGCGTGCTGGTTGAAGTGGGTTGCGTGGCATTCACCTTGTTGGCACACGGCCAGGCCGAGACCAAACTACGTAAGGGTGGTCAAGTAGTGCCAGCGGAAGATAATAATAAATTAAAGCAATATTAATACACCCTACTTATTAATAAAATTAGATAAATTAAAATTATATTTTTTGATAAATAAGTTAATGAAATAATTTATATACTTAGACAAAACAAAAAAACAAAATTGTATTCCAATAAGAAACTTTAAATGACATTTTAAAATACTTTTCTTTTATGTAATAATAAGAAAAATATTTAAAGCAACCGTAATAATATTTTTTTTAAAGCTATGAAAATGAACATATATCTATAGCTTCGCTCGTCGTAGTATAACAAGCCCTTATACTCCGAATTATATGCGGACATTTTTTGACTATTTATCAAAATTACGATACTATTGTAGTTATTTAAATGGAACACTGTTTTATACTGAAGTTAAATTAGCTCTTTAGAATATTCACAGCTGATATTATAATAAAAAGAAAAGAAAAAGAAATACTATGAAAGCCGTATTTGTATAAAAAATAATATTTAATTAGTAATAAGAAATATCTTGTTATAAGAAGCGTGAATTACATGGATTCAAGCACAATCGCTGTCAGCAATATAATGCTTAGTTGACTCCGCATCTTAATTTGATAACTACCAGACCCGTTACGCCTATTTGATTTTACAAAAAAACTAACATATTCATTGCCGTATTTATATTCGTAACATGAAGTGATAAAGTTATTTTCAACGGTAACATGCCTCGATGGCTGCCGTTCTTCTAAGAAAGCTGTGGATTTATCACAATTAAAATACAACGACCCCACCAGTACGGAAAATTTAATTAATAAAAAGCATTCGCGGGTGTAATTGGGCATTGTTGGCAGCGCACCAATACTTCTACCTGAATTAAATACCAAATATGTGTTTTAAATGTACCTAACATGTTTTTGTTAGCGAAAAAAACAGACATACATTCAGATTTTACTTTTAGATAATGTTTCTCGGTTTTGCAACAGATTTTTCATGAATAAAAGCAGACAATTTTGAACTACTTATATATAGTTTATAATTAAATATTCTAATACAGTTATTAACATTAAAAGGCAGACATCAGATCTGACGGTGCCATAAATAAAGGATGACTTACTGGCGCAATATATATGATACAGACAGATTACTGTGTACAATAATTGCCGAGACGTCTGATGTTTTTTTTTCTGGCAATGGTGTGTCTAATATTCATTTTAATTCCAATGTATTATCTGTTTATTCTTTTTGCTGTCAAATTATATTAATTGATTAAATATTGTTTTACTATGGATAAATCTACAAGAAAAAAGTTCTTATACGTCAAAATACTATAAATATATATAATATATATACTTTTTAAAGGGTACACTTATCTGGTTTGACATATTTTCTAATAAGTTGTTTTATTTGAATTCGCGTTATGCTAGTATAAAAAAATTGAATGAGAAATTCTTCAAGACTGGTCGGACTTGAACTTGCGACCTTTGGGATACCGTCCATAAAGGTTTTTGTATACTAAAGCTGGCCTTGTGTGGAGCCCTAAAGATTCAATCAGTGAAAATAATTACAAATTCCTGTAGAGTCCAAAACAAATCATCGATCCAAACTTGACGCGGTCCAAAATTAAAATGATTCCAAAAACACAATTGTCTTTTAATATGTCATTATTATATTAGCCTTCACGTGTTTGAAACCGGTTTTATATTTGATAGCACAGATATCAAAAGAGAATATTCCGTAAGAATACATTTTGAGAACTTAGATGAGATATTTCAACACCTTTGTATACGATGCCTTACATGTATATATAATTGGGATTTTCCTTTGTTAATAGGTACGTGAATAATTTTATGTGGCAAGTGTTCGGAACGATTCAACTAGGGCGATGTTCTGTCGGAAGTTAGCAAATTATCACTGGATCGTAAAATTAACGCTTCTTATCGATCCAGAAATAATTTCAGAGTCAAAGTTGCGTACGAAAATGTACATTTCGATTCGAGAACAAAGATCAAAATTGTTTGACGTCAGCGCGAAACTTATTTAAAACGTAACAAAATGTTTTCAATTTTATAGCTGATTTTATGTTGGATTCTTTAAAGTTGTACGTCTGTGCGTGTGTGATTGAGGTTTGAGCATCATGCAGACCAGTTAATACAGAAGTCAATGTATTAGAATCCGTGGGTCGAATGTTCTAGAGCACAGATTCGGCGGCGTTGTGGAGAGGACCTGAAATTTCCCTGCTGGAAGTGGCAGTTTGAAGATAAGATCTCACGATGCCGCAATAAAAAGTACTCGTAGCTCGTCCGTTGTGCATTCAAATTGCATTGCGAGAACTAATTCGCTTTAGGCCGATTCGCACGTTGCGATAAACACATGTTTCGATTAGTTTCAGGCTATATCTTGTCCTGTTAATGCTGATTTTATTTGAAGATATCATTAATATTCGTAATTAAAAAAAAAACTCATTGCCGTGATATATAACTAAATATATATATGAATATTTTTGTCTACCATAAATTGATTATGCTTGGTATAGCAGCGCCAACGTTGGAGCAAATTTGGCCAGTATTACCATTTCGATAGCGTTCCGTACCACGAAGTCTACACATAACAGTAATATACGGTCTACGTTTACAAATAAACCACACAGATTGCAGGAGTCTCATTTAAATATGTCATGATATATTTATTCAATTGTCAGAAATGCTTACAACGTAGTCAATATTAATGCCATGTGAACGTTCTTAAGCTGCCATTTGAAGAGAGACAAACGTTCCATACGAGATAAGGGTATGACAAAAGCTATTGTTCTATAGACCAATTACTCGAGGCTCGCGAATTACCTAAGCCTCATAATATAAATTAACCGACGGCAAACAGCGGAAAGATTTCTCTAGTTATACGCCAACACAACAATTATTCGTAAATCACTTTACTATATGTTGAAATTTACGAGAGACCGCTAGCGAGGCGCCGACCCGCACCTTAGCGGATACCGCGTCACAGGCGATATCTAACTCAAAGCGCTACGAGATAGAGTTTAGATTTTAAGTTTAATTATTATTCGTAGAGTTCACGAAACTTTGTAGTAAAAGAGGAATATGCATGGCGATTTCGTGATGAATATTCATTTCCTACGGGGCATGAAATTTATTGTGTTTTACATTTATATTCAACTCAGCTGTCTTATGTAACGGTAGCTGCGGGATAAGCGACTTGAACGTTCATACACCTATTACAACTGTCTCCGTGACTACAAAACTGTATTAGATTTTATATAAGTCCTTTCAACTTTTTGTTATGTAATACGAATAATTACTTCAATACTTTATAATACTATTATTTATATATTTTAAGATGAGTATCAAGATTATTTATTTTTTTGAATAAGCTGTTAAGTTTTTTGTGTACTAGTTCTAATTAAATTAAACAAATTTTAGTTTTATAGAGTCTTAATGTTTACATTTCTAGTGGGAAACCAAGGCAACAGATATAAAACTGATTATCTTTGGGTGGTATTAATTTACATTCGTTTATAAAATAATTTACCATGAACTTTTATGTTCGGTAGGAATTATGAAATGTATTAAGATTTGATTGCTCTGTATGGTTCAATTCTATAATATTATTGATTGGAAAATAACAAAAGAACATGTATGGCCTCTATAAACCTTTAGTTTATTTATATCTCTTCAAAACGCAATGCAGATAATATTAAATATTTAGGACATTGTTATTTAATATAATGAAATATTGTCAACAATTTAAATAAATATAAAATGAAAAATAAACTGATACGGGCAGAGATTTGAACCCGTTACCTCTGGGAAACCGTCCCGTCGCTCTACCAATTGAGCTAGCGTATTACTGCCAGACTCGATTTGTTGAGTAATTGTTTCTAACAGTATTTATTAACATTAAAAAGACGCCATAACCGATTAATATTTGAAAATATTAATAAACATGTAAAGCCATGTTACGCTTACTTTATTTTAAATAAATATAGAATAAAAAATAAAACGATACGGGAACGGGTTCGAACCCGCGACCTCTCATAAAGCTTATGTTATGTATAATTATTCGCATCCTCTCTGGGCTCGGACCAAATGCTCAAATAATTTGACATTTGAATATCATTTGGGGCATTGTTAGTCATCGAACTCTACATCGGCACACTTGGCACCTGTCGAATAATGAACGCTTAAATCCATACCACGAGTCGATCATGATACAGAATTTGAACTATATTTAATCATTGCCAAGACGAGAGACAACGCGTAATTGTTTAAATTAATAGCTCTATCAAACATTGTCGCTCAAATTAATTATTATTATAGTTAGAAATGTAATTAACAAAAATAGATTGAGTTACTAGTCAACTTTTATTGAGTAGGTTATTTAAATTTATATTTGATAATTTAATAAATGTGTACCTGAAGCAATTGGTTAAATTAATGAGTTGCTCCTCGTACAGTGCGGGCGGGGCGGCGTGGCGGCGTGTGGCTAGTGATTGCACCGGCCGCGTCAAACAATTGATTAGTTCCATAAACTCGGTTTGGCGCGCGCTAACTATGCATCATCCAGATTGATAATTAAATTGTAAATTAGCTAAGCTGATGCTAGTTTGCTGGCGCTGCTCCGCCGCGGTGGCGCTCGCCGATTCCTATTGTTGTGATTTTGTACTACCATTTATAACAACACACTGTATGTCTGGTTTTATTTACATTTAATCAAACTAAATTACTTATTCTTCATGTTGTTTATTTTTAAAAGCACTTAATGCCAACTTTGTAACAATATATATACGTTTGAAGTATTGGATGCATGTAGGATGAAATTACATAAGTTCGTTTCGACAAGCCCCGCTAGTGCTGATTGCGAAAAATTCAATCTTGTTTCATGGAAATTTAATTTAACATACAAAATGAAAAGCTGGCGTCGATATGAATCGACGTCGGTGCTGACTGCTCGCCTGTGTTTGTGGACGCGATAGCGCTTTGTGTGCATATTGAAATCAATTGTCGAATTGTATCAATTTGTACTTTCAGTTTGCAATTTTGACGTGAATTCATTAATTTGTTAGGACTCTTAATGCAATCACGCTTGCTGCCGTGCGTCCGTGTGTCCGTGTGTCCGTGTGTGGAGCTGGAACGTTTATTTCTGTCAATGTTATTGTTGTACATATTTAGCAATTAAAAGTCCAATTGATATTTTCCAATACAGACTTTTAGTGAAAGATTTTAATATATTTTAGTTATTCAAATTATACTAAACTTTATTATTGAAATTGCAAATGATATGTAAATATTAACTGTACGTACATCAAAATTATAAGTGTCAATGTATGATTTTGTTTTTTTATTGATTCGACGTCAATGCGTTCCCCGGAACAAGAACATTTGTCACACACGACTCCTCCTTTCGCTGTATTCGTACACACAATATATATAGCAGTTCGACGCACCCGCACCTACTCGTATAGAGAATTCGCGTGCCGATGCCTTGTCAATAATCGCTAATAGATGTTTCAGAAGACAATGCAATCGGCTAAGTATAGCTCGTCGTGAGTAACGTCCCGTCTGTCCCGGCGGCCGCGTCTACATGCCCCAACCTTGTTTATCTTATTATAAGCAGAATTTATCTCCCATCAACCCTGTTTGACACCAGTTTCATTTGTGTACTGTGATGCCCATATTAAATCCGACGTCACTAAAACAGAATTCGACGTTTAGTTTAGGAATCCACAATAATACGACGGTTCTGATAAAGTGTCCTGATGTAGAGATAAAGACGCATCTAGAGTTAGAAAAAATTGCCATTCCGCATAGAGCCCATATGCTCGCAGGCGTCGGAAGTCGTAACTCACTGTTATGAAGCGAACGACACCATTTCATAAACATTGTTTTTCTTCATTTCGCCCCTAATATTTATATTTATCAATCCATCTACACATTTATTTATAGTTCAAAAATAGCGAGCTTCCGAGGGTACCCAAGGGACGCGCTGTCGGTACAATTTATTGCATTATGTGGCTCTAACGTCACAAGATTATTATAACTTAAAACTTAATACCCACATACATTTATAATCTGTACTCTCCTCTTAGTACTAATTGGCCACAACACTTAGATATTTCTAGATTATTCTAACACTTAAGATTAGGAATAATATTTTCTTAAAACAACTTTTTTTCTTTAAAAACTATGAATGACAATGTTTCTTTTAATTTCAAGGTTAATAGTTTATACACATTTTTGGAATATTAAAAGCGAATTTACCGCAGTATTATATTTTTATATAAAATATGTAAAAGAAGTCACATCTTTTAAATCAAAGAAGATATAATTCCAGTAGGTCATACACTTATCAAGCAATTAATATGCTTTAAGTAAAAAATAAAACGTTTCAGCAGTAAGCTAATATGACATAAATATATTTGTACATTGTAATACAATAAATAATATAACTATGGTTATATTAAATTAATCACTTTGTACTTTTACGAGGTTTTATTTTGGTGGTGGTGAGTGGGAGGTATTTTTAGAAGTTCGCACATGGCCGGAATAGCATTTGAGTTCCAAGGCTTATTGTAATACAATCTAAGATATAATACGATATTTATACGTATATTTTATTTCTAACATGTGGTTAAACAAATAATGGAATGTTGGTGTGTCACTTTCTTCAGAGACGATCATTTAAATGATATAAAATCTAAAAACGGCCTTTTATGTATACATCTAAAGATTTTTTTATAGTTACCTACTAAAAAGTATTCGTAGCAAACAAATAATAGTAATAATTCTATAAAATGTCTTCGCAATTCTTATCAATAACTAACCTCAATACATATTAAAATTGTTAGATCCTAATGAAATTTAATAAATTTCAAAGCATATTGTACTTTTTTTATTTTTATTTTTAAAATACGGTACCTTTTCCCAATTGTGGACATATTTAGGTACAGAGAAGGTGCAAAGCGGACATATGGCGCGGCAATTTATGAACCCGGGAACCCATTAACATTTTAAATATTATTTTTAGGGAATTTCGTGTCAGATCTCACTCGTCTGCGGCTCGTATATTAAGAGATGAGATCCTCTGATTAAGTCGCCCTGATATTTGTGAGGCGGACTGCTTTAGCTTATTTCGTTAATTAAACTTTGTTTTAATGTGGAACGTTATTTATTTACGGAGGGGACATTTTTGGGTGAGAATAGGTAAGTACAGGAACTAGTAGAAATGTAATTGGAATTGTATATATTCATATGTTTTCTCGCTGTTTTTAAACAAGAGAAATCATTTAATATAAATTAAGTATAACCATGTACTAAACTGATTGAAAATAACTTAGCGGCTTCTCTCCAACCGGCCATCTTTAAACAAGGGGTAATTTTCAGCCGCGCAATTAATAGTTAACCAGAACGGTCATGAATGGTGCAGTTGTGAGCAGCTAACGCAAACAAAGCTGGGTCAACCACGCTATTAAAGTTTATGAAACGGAAGCCGTCAACTCCGACATGTGCGCTGTCCTACGATTTGTCAATAACCGATCAGCGCGTGCGCACCCGCTGTCAAAATCCCACTGAAAGTGATCCTTATGGCGTGGTAATAGACGCTATTTTTATTATATTGTTTGGATTGTTTAGGATTGCTTACCTTACATGGTTTATTTAAATTGACAAGAAGAGGGTGTGAAATTACATCTTTTTTGTTTAATCAGTAAATTTGTTAAGTTAATTGATATTGTATCTTGTATGATTTTTCATTATTATTAAAGTCAACACTCGTTGCATTTTTATATGTATTTGTAACTTATACGTAGTTACATAAAAATATATTTCAAACAATATGATTATTTCAGAACAGCAGTTATTATTTTATGATTCTATCTAGACTTATTTAAAGATTTTTTTTGTGCATCGTAGAACAAATATCTATAGAAAGCAAAAATCAATCAATCAATCAATTGAGTTTATTGTCCCACAGTTAAGTAGATGGTATACAGTTACCTGTTTTATAGAGTGAAATATGACAATTGCAACAAAGCCAAGGAAGAGGTGTTGTGGTTGTGAGTGCAGTGAGTGGTGACAGAGGCCCGCCGGATGACGGTGCGGTGGCGATGCGATGAATTTGATACCAATTATTTCCTGACTTATATATAGCTTTTTAGATAAATTAAAAATTATGCATACAAGATATTAAAATAAATATGACAACGAAACAGATGTCTTAAAATATTATAGTTTTACTTTAAAATTAGCACCAACAAATTTTGTTTTTCGTAGACTAAGTACACAAAGCATTATATGTCCTGTTTCTAAAATGTTGACTTTAATATTAGCTTCATGTAAATACTTCTGGAAGCCATTTAACTCTTGCTGATTTAAAAAATAACAATAGATATAAAATAATATTAGGAGTTGTTATAGGACCAGTTTTAGGTCTTTTATTCTTGATCAGTTTGTAATATGTAGGGAACAGTATAATTTTATAGGACTATCAATTTTGTGAATACCCATAAATATGAATGCAATATTTAGTTTTTTACTGCAATTTTATGTATCAATACCGTGATCTAGAGTCTAGATTTAAGACTAATTAATTAAGTCTAAGCAATTAAAAGGCCTCGTACAAGTTGGTATGTGTAAGCCTTAACAAAAGTAGCATGTCTCCACAACAATAACTTTTATCGTAACTATTTTTAGTATTCAAATATATTTTGAATAGAACTGGCGCTTCTGAATAATCTATGCATTTAAAACAAACGATTTCTTTTAATGTAAGTTTCAAATTTTAAGGTGCATTCTTGTACTTTATATAAGAAAAATAGCAAGTGACAGTTCCTATACAAGCCGCATATATTTTTTAAAATACTTGGTTAAACACAAATCTGATCTCAAATATTCCCCTTGATGGAAGTGATCTCTTAAATCAAAGGAAATATAAACGCTGTCCAAAGGCGAGTATGCGGCAATCCCTCACACAAGTGGGTAAGATACTTGAATTTTTAATGTTACACTCAGACCGCTGCAAACCGTAACAGTTTTCTTGTCATTCCTAGAGTGGAGATGTGAAATAAATTTTGCAGAGTGGCCCCATCTTTTCGTTTGACATTAATTTTTAATGTGGACACGATGTACACCTCATATGCGTCTGATATTTTTGTGAACGAACCGACAAATTGTTTTAAATTTTTCGATATAATTACATTGATAGGTATTAATTAATTGTTCACCTTGACGCTAAACAGACTTCCTCAAAGCCATTGATAATAGTGACGACGTTAAGACAATAAATGTTTTTGAGCTATTAGTTTTTATTTTTCTCTACAATTGAAGGCCAAGCTTACAATACACAAAACAAAGTCGACGGGATTCGTAACGCCATATAATTTCAGTTAATCGAACGACACGTCACCGCTGAGTTCAAAATCGATTACAGCGTTCAATTTCCGATGTTTTTACAATGAATAATATTTACAAAAAAATACTAACAAAAATTGAAAATCATTGGTTTTATATTTCTTATAACTCGATGAAACCAGATGATCTCTATGGACAGCGAAGTGTAACAGCTTCCGTGATAAATCTTTAGTTTGTTTTTACGATGGGCTTAATAGTTTTTAGTGAAGTTGTCGTTTTGTTGGGTTGGTATGCTCTACCAGAACCCGTGGCCTTTCGGAAACATTGATTACTTAAAATTATTAACTACCTTTTTATAATATCTCGATTGCGAAGTAGATCACCTCGTTGATTACAAGATATTTTTTGTCATACTTTTTAAGATGGCCATTAGAGCGTGACGTCAATTTTAAGTTCGTTAATGATGTCGGGCAGAGACAATACTACTTTCGATAAATAATACCAAGTATTACTAATGAGCTCCTTTCATTGTACAATTTAAGACAATGACCCTATTTGACCTTGAATATTTCCATAGATCAGAGAGAAGAACTTAATATCTGCCATTTCACTATGCGATGCGATGTACGCTAGTTGAGATAGTGTACCTTAGATTGTATAGTGAAATGGCAGCGTAATACATCCTCAAATTAGCTACATAATATTCAAATCATTTAAAAATGTTATTCAAATTAATTAAAATAAAAATCAATCAGCCCCTGATGTGAAACTATTTCAAAAGTTTGAACTTGATACTACAACCGTCCATCCAAACATTTTTATAAGCTTCAAATTCATACTATTATTTGATTTGTCAATCAATATTAAATTTATTTAAAATAGTAATAGGAGAATTACGATTGAAATTATCTATATACATATTTAGCTGTGCCAAGATTTATATATTATTTTTTTAATATAAAGATTAAAAAGTTAATCGATACCGGCAGAAAAAATAACCCAATCCGAAAAATAATCGATACGATTATTTTTTTATTCTACATTTATTTGAAATTAAAATATTATTTTAGCCTCTATCTACGTTCATATAAGTACTAAGTATTCAGATTTATTCTTTGAACTTACTATCCTATTTTTAACAAATATTCTATCAATATATATATACTGCTTTTTGGAATTTAAGTTTATTTGATTATTATATTTATTGACTCGTTGAATGTCTCATGAGGTGTTATCGATAATATTTTTAACGACTCATACGAGTTAAACCACTTTACGAAATGATGAATACTTAGTTAATATAACATGTTGAATATTTAATAAGTGATGATAGACATTAATTACTTTTTATGCGTAATAAAGTTAAAATAAAATATTAATATCAGCCAGTTTCGAAATGTGAATATTTAATATTATAATTTGAATATTTGTAGTCATTTATTTCGTGATGTTATGGGATTTGATTCATAAATACGCATCTGTTCACAAAACTATGATACAGTTTACATAAAATTAAGATAACACTTACATAGTTAGGAAAGATTAATAATAAATTGAATATAATTTTATACACAAAAAGATACGGTTTTTAACAGGTTTTGTCGTTAATATTTTTATTTATAACTCTCAAATACCATTAAGATAATATTTAAATGTTATGTCTTTCTTACACTTGTCCCAAATATGATCTGTCAAACTCATCCCCGTGTCAAGGGTTGACAACGGTACGTGCCTTCCGCTCAACCATCAATTATCCCAGCTTGAAACTCACACGAAAATGACTTTAAAACTCTAAGCCATTTTGTATTATATCCAACGAAATTATCCTTCATACTTGTTACTTTTTCGAAAACTAATCTCGTTTTAGATATTCCCTTAACAGCGTATGATAATTCGCTTAATAAGCGACTTTTAACTCTATTTTGAAGGGTTTTAAGATTTATTTTCGTTTAGAATTTACGTGAAACTTCCACAACGGAAGGAATAGCTTACTGTGTGGCTGCACATTTGTGTTATTAAATGATTTATGGAGAAGGATTACTACGATGGCTGTGGTTTGTTTGAATTTGAAAGTAGTTGCTTTTATAATAAGGTTCATATTTGGTTATCTGAATTAGTTGTTAATCATTCAGGGCAGTCCTATGTTGATCTCGGTGTAATTGAGTTATCTGACGCATTGATGACTTATTTGACGTGTGTTTTACTATTCCATATCGGCGTTAGTCTTCCGTTTTAGTTCATGTCAAAATATTTGTATTTCTGTTAATGCTGTTTATTGAAAATGATTTCATTAGTTCCTTCGTCATTTAATATCAAAACATTGAGGATCTGAGTCAGAAAAACATCGAAGGTCATTAATCGTTGGAGCATTATGTTCCCAGGTCGAGATATCAAATTGATAAGTGAGGCACATTGAGGGAGTACGGCGGGCTGCGAGGCATTATGAAATTGGCCGTACGTTAGACGCCGTTACGACGATAAAATATAACCGACCTCTCCGGTCATATCTGTCGAACGAAACGCCAGCTTTCCTAGTAACCGACTCACGTCCACTGCACCCATCCGTTTATCTATTAGGGCAATCAATAATTTATTAATAAGTTGCCACTTAGCGTCTCAAAACCGGCGTATCTTATAAATATCTCAATTTACAATTCAAATAAGTATCTACGCAAGTTATATTATGAAAGCAATAATCGTAAATCACTTAATACTAAGGCTATTAATATTTCAATACATTTGCTTTACGAATGTTAAGGTAAAATTTTGACATATACGATATTTTTTTAATAAATAGTCGTGGCGTCGTATCGTGTTTAAGTCACCTTGTTTTATATTTCGATTCTAAACTCAACGTGGAAACACTATAGAACTTGCTAACTTTATATCAGTTCTAGAATTCAACGTTAATGGTAGTTGAGACGTAATGAATAACTTTCAAGTTGGATGTGCCATATCTTACGTCTGATGTGGCGCGATGGGTAGTAGGTAGCGGGTAGCGGGTAGTGGGTAGTGGGTAGTGTGGGGTGTAGCTTATGAGATTTATGTCCACGTAACGTAGAGCTCTGCTCTCTAAACGATCGTATTGATTTCATTTTAGCATTCATTTATAAAATAAAAACGTAGCTTTTTATAGTCTTGAAGCGCTTGAAAATATAGTTATTTATTTTATTTCTGTTAGTTTTCAGGTAACTTTACTGTAGCATGAAACCATTTATAATAAATAACGCAATCAGGCTTGATTACTTCAATACTGTATACATTTGTATTCGTTCTTACATTTCAAGTATATAGTTAATTATTATAATTCCAGACAACTAATTGCTACATGATTTATTCAAATACTTAGCAAGTCGAGCATAAATTTATTTCTTTGTGTATGACTAATGAAAAATGATTGCGTTTTTTGTATAAAATAAAGGAAACACGATACCAACAAGAGCGGTATTTGAATGTGGTACTTGCTACGTGTATACCCCAAACTGAGCTATAGTGACAATGACTGTTCTTTGAGAATAATTCGCAGTAGGTATTGTTAGTATGATATTTATTTATTCTAATATAATGTATGTATACAAAGTTGTCATTTCGCAGGTATATAGTCTGACAAGTAATATAAATGAATATATATATATATATATACATATATATATATATGTATATATATATATATATATATATATATAATAAATGGTCCATTGTATTATTTAAAGGCCTCACAAGTCGCCAAGACGTTTTGTTTTAAGCGCGGCTGTCGCGAGTAACTAAAAAGGTGTCTCCAGTAATGGTCTTTGAAACATCATAAAGATGTCAAGCAAGCTGTTACCTGATTGTACTATCAGCGTAATAGAGAATGTGTAAACGTACCGCGTACTTGTACCGTCAACAAGAAAAATTAGACATTTTTTATTAATGTAATTTATAGCAATATTTGTAGCTGGTTGTGTTTTATTTATTGGATTATTGACATTTTTATAGATATTGTGACCTTTAAAAAATAATATGTATGTGTTTTTTTTATTTAAATATCATAGCTATATTTTGTAATTTGACTTTTCATGATGACTGTACTTTCTTTTAATCTCTTCATAAGTCACCGGACCGGCATTGTCTTGCTTATCTCGTAATTTTTGATACGTATTGGTCACTTAACACTTCAAATCGTTACCGATAGATGTTTATTTATTTTAATGGCGCTTTGGCATTTAAAGAACACTCCACTAATCAGGACAACGCACTTGTAAGGCGATATAAAGTAATTGAAGATACAATAATGTATGGACAATCAATGTAACTTAATTTTTAGATGATTCTTCCATTACAAAACATTATTTATATTGGAATTCATTTTATAAGTTAATAGGAATATTGAACATTTAAAAGATCACGTTTTATTTGTTCTTCTGTTACATTATGGATAATTTATATTCAGAATATTAAGTCTCTTCATATATACAATAAAATATGAAATGTGATTCAGCGTCGTCATTCCCCTAATAATATTTATGGTTCATTTGACATCAGCGAGCGGAAATTTTAATCTATGCTTCAAATTGTTTCTTTTTAAATGAATTTTGTTTTTACGTTCTTTATCAATAATGTCGATTTCCTCAAATTGTTTAGTTTCATTTCGTATTTTGCAATGAATTGTTCGGTTTTTATAATATTATACCAACTTGCAAAAACTAACACCAACAAAATACGTTTCGTATCAAAAACATAATGACAACCAACAACAGTTTAACAGTTTTTGACTGGTTCTGTGATATCATGTTTAAATTTTATTTTTGCTATTAAATATATATAAAACTTTTGGTTGTCAATCTGTCGTATCATTAAGTGACTTACGATCTATAAATTTATCAATATTCGCAGATTTATAATGAAGTTATTCTTTATTGATATAAAATAATCTATTTCAATGAATTAAATATCTATACTACAACTGATGTTAAGGTTAAATTTACCATATTTTTTTGTAAATATTTATATTTATTTATAGTATTTGTAGATTCATTGCTAGCAATAAATTAGTTTATTTTTAATTTCTTAGTTTTAGATTGAAACGTTATACATATTAGATATTAAATATAAATGTATTGAATGAAGACAAACAAGCCCACGTAAATTTAACAAAATGCCTAATATTTTATTTATCGGTAATAAAACTATTTAATTGTTAAAAGCCATATATATGTAGTAATCGTGTTGTAATATGTTAATTTGTTTTTTTTATCGGAAGGTCAAGTGTTATTTCATTTTTACTATAGATAAAACAGCTTTTTCACTAATATTCCAATGTAAATTGCTTAATATTGCATTTTAATGAAGTTTAATGAAATAAAAAATATATAATATATATAAAATATGTAGGATATATATGGCCCAAAATATACAAAAACTTTTTTTGGCTCTGACAGGTATTTCAGCATTCTTAAAACGTGATAAAGATATAAATGAAGAATAACAAACAAAAATGTTAAATAAAAACAATCCTGAATAATCATAGTTATTGCTTTGAACCACTGGAATTGGTTCCGTATCACGGTTTTCAATCTACTGACTAAGACATGGCATATCCCGGATAGGTCTGATATTTAAAGATCACGGGAATTCAACCAATTAAAGACACGGAACCCTATTTTGGAACAATACTGTTTTATTATGATACGGTTTTGAAGTATTATTAATATTAAAAATTTCACAAAACCTTTATTTACAAAATAATCTAATTTATGATCAAACCTCGTCATCATCAACCTATAGCAGTCCACTCCTGGATGTAGGTCTTCCAATTTTGCTCCCGATACGATATCCCGGAACCAACTGGGTACTTGGTCCAAAATGAAAAGTATATTTTTCTATTAAACTCTAATCGGCTTTAAATTTTAATACAATCAGTAGTTGTCGCTAAAATATCTATATTTATGTAAAAAATATACAAATAATATATTAACATTTCGGTTGTTATTCATGGTATTGAAATCTTTGTAATATTTTATCAAAATGTTGGTGTTTACAATATGTAAGTTTTAAAATATTTTTTGATACAAAAAAAAAAATATTTATATAACTTAGATGGTGTATTTATTTTACGAACCAGAGACCCTTTGTGAAAAAAATGTCTTTCAAGATTTTTATCTGTATTGATCAACTTTTAATTATATATTTATTTACAAACAAAAAAAATAATAAAGCACACCACAGCTGACATGTTTATAGACTTCAAATATGGTGTCTATATAAAAATAACAATATGTCTGTCTGTGGATAAGCGGAAGTGTAACACTAGCCGGTGTATTGTAACCCTGAGCGTAACGGTGACCACGACGCGTCATCCACAACTCACTCGTATTGTAGTATTGTACTTTTTTTCTTATTAGACTGTATTGTCTCCTTGCTAAGTAATTAAATACTTGGACAATTTAGTGACGCAGTTAACAGAAACCTTTTTTAATTAATATTGGGATAGATCTTGGGTCTCCAGACTAATTTAATTATGTTATTAATTAAGATTATGACAAGCCATATATCCAATGAATTAACTTTGAGAGATAAATTGTACTTTTCTTATGAGTGTAATCTGTCCAAAGTTTACGAGTACTCCTGGTACGAGTATTCACGTTACGTTGTTAGTTTTCGAGCAGTCATAAAAGGAGTTTGTGAAAAATCACAACCAATCTAAACTAAGAATTTGTTTCGTGAGTGCTCGAAAACTATTAACGTTTCGTAATTTAAAAAGGGTTAGAGTTGTGGCGATGACGGCTGCCGCCAATTCACTTTTATCGTGTATTATTAAGACCTGCCCTATTCCAACTGGATTATAATTGAACAATATTTTATATATTTTTTTGTAGTTTCATTTTTATTTTTCTTTTTCTTTTTCTATAATTGTAATCTTATAGTTATCTTCTGTTTTAATATAATTTGGTGATACTTTAATATTCTATATTATTTATCAATAAAAATAAAAACCATTTAATCATTTAAATCTTCTTACTTATACATATTTACATTTTCTTGTAATTCAATACAACAGCGCTATAAAAGACTACAAAATGCAGATTTGCATGTACTGATGAAAGTGCCTTAGATTGAAAATAAAAATTGTCTATTGGCTGTCTATAAGACATCTCGATACGGACACAATAAGAGGAGAACAGGCGTGTCGTACACAACCTATCTAGATCGGAACATTCTGAGAACACAGCACTGCTACCAAATATCATGACTGCCGTCTTACAAATGAGAAAATTTCGCTCTAATTATTTATGAATGTGTTATCGTCATATCTTGGGCGCTCACGACCCGGCGTCTCTGCGCACGACACAAGCAAAATCGTTGGTAATTAGCAAATGTGGCTCTCTTTGTTCTCCTGGCACGTTTTGCATTGCTTTCCCATCTATTACTATATGCAAATGAAGGCGCATGTGCGAG
This sequence comes from Dircenna loreta, assembly GCA_963555665.1. Lineage (NCBI taxonomy): Eukaryota > Metazoa > Arthropoda > Insecta > Lepidoptera > Nymphalidae > Dircenna > Dircenna loreta. The sequence goes on from OY743094.1 coordinate 6,141,537, forward strand.
AAGAGTCGTCGATGTATCGTTAATAAACCTTCATTACTTTCATTAGGCTATCTGCGGACGGCAGTCCTATCGCTACTTCGACCGTCATGCCGTTGACACGTAACAAAATTAAACCCGATGACGCTATCGAAGGCCGAACTATCCGCGGCATTACTTAATTGCAAAATACGAATCAATGTCGATAATTCTTTTAATCATTACCCAGAACCGAGCTACTTGATGCGGTGTAATACTAAATCTTGTTATGGAAATGGAGGATACCTAAGCATCTATAATAAATAACGTTTCAGATTATCGTATGATCCAATCGTAAATTAAGACAAGATACATAATTAAGGAGAATAAATAAAATGGTTGGCATTTCGACGGGAGCACGTTCGATTCCTCCGAGCGATATACGCCATCCATTTTGAGCTATCAGGCCTCTTTTATAAAGTGTAGTTTGATTCGTTACATTTAATTACGATTCAATCGCCAACAATATTAAAGGAGGCAGAGGAGTGCGGAGGTGGGAAGGGGCTCTGAATGTCACGACAAGATTTTTAATTACGGCCGAGATATCATCTAAGAACTGAAATCCCCACTATAAGTTCGCGACATATTGTGGAATTACAATTCTATAATTATTCTTAAAAGGTTTATTATAAGCTGAGTCATTGATTTCAAACAGGGTTTTATAGCATGTGATACTTAAACATAATGGAGTAAAATATTTAAGGGTAATAAACTAATAAGGCATGGTGTAGATGAAGATAGGAGCCGCATGCGTCTAATATGATTCCGAGTTTATTTTCGTTCTTCTAATGCGTCTTCGCTGTCGTCCGGACGACAATTAAAAATACAAAAAGTGAAACGTTTGTTTCAGACGTTCATTGTCTCCGTTATTAATAAATTCATTTTACTGAGTTGAAGTGGACGTGTATTTTATTCGCTTTAAGTGGTTTCACATTGTTTTATATTTATGTGCGGTTATTTTCGGCGAAGACATTATAATGCAGTTTGTGGGGGAGATGAAGATGTGAAGCGGCTCACTCTTACTCCATTAGAGATATTTGAAACCTCGAGAGTGCACTCATAAATTCACTTTTGTTGTTATAATACGCGTTCCAGAAATACATATTGTTAAATAGTTATCTTAGACGCGTGACATTTTATTGTTTAAGATAATGTCGATATTTTTAACCTCTGTACCTCAAAGCAATTATACTTAATGGATACCTGTAGTTAATTTGAAACTGTAATAAAGAAAATGTTAGTATATTCGGTTGGTAACGGCAGCACGTTCCTGCCACTACTGCAGCTACTTTACTACTCTGATATTTCACAGGTCAGAGCTCTTAACTCCATATGTCCTCTTTTATAGTCCACGCGTTATAGTCCAGTGTCACGTGATCTTCTGATTTTATTCAACATCACTCTTATATATACCTAATTAAATGTTTTTATCAAATTAACAAAATTTGCTATATATAGTAGAAGGTCATTTATTGTACATAGGTATAGTTCTTTCATTTTTAATGTCGCAAGTAAGAAACATTTATATAAATACAAAATATATATAATGAATTTTATTTTCCTCTATGCTGTATCTAGATCAGTTTTTCTAGAATCAATCAAAAATAAACCATATATAGTTAAATAAATTTATGTCCATATTGATCTCGTACATTGAGATATACGCAAGTCTATAAAACGCTAACTTACAATAAATAAATTGTTAAGCACAAATTTATAGCGTGATTGTGTAATGAATTTAGGTTTAAAAATAGCTCGATAAGTAAAAGGGCATATCCCACTATAATTTTCGCTTTATAAAAAGATAGAAGAGGCTCCGCAACAAAGTGAAACAAGATCCACTCCGCTAATCCGACAAAAGCGAGCCTTGTTACCCTTCAAATTTATTTATAAGAAAACTCTCGGACAAGTCGTTAATACCTATAAAGTAGGGGCGAGAGAGGCGCGAGTGAGTTTATAACTCACGTACCGAACTTTACTCGCCGACACATAAAATAATAGGTGTAAAAAGTTACATGAGAATGTACTCAGTGAGCCAGAGCGGAGAGATGAACGGCGCCCGCGGACGGCACCGCACCGCATCGCCTTGCCTGAAGCTTTGAAATCCTTCTCACCTTACATATTCTAAAATTATTCTAAAATTTCTTTACCTTATCGGGACAGGAATCTTAAACATAAACATATTTCAGTAGACACAATGGGAATAAAATTAAAAAATATTATCTTGCATTTATCAAGGTAATGAGCACCTTTCCAACGCTTTATATATTTTAATTCAGATATCACTGCGGAAACAAACGTCGGTTATCCCGCCATCTGGGGCGCATGCGCACCAGTAATCGTTAACCCTGAGGTGATATTATTTTGAATAATCAATTTCCTTTATCATTATTATTGTATTCAAATCGCCCTTATGAAAGGGAACTAAAGTCCAATTTACTTATAATTCCCTTCGACCAAACTTGAAGATGTATGACACGAATTCGAATTCGGAGCAGATATGCGTAGAGAAGCCCGAGGCAATGGGCACGTGCTCAGGCGCACCTTGCAACACAATTTGTTTTTGTTCCCGAACACAAAATGAATGTCTATTTTATTTAAAGTGCCCGCATTGTTCGCTTATTATTTATCTAATACGGAATAAATATGACGTCTGTTTTCGACAAATGGGCGTAAAGCTTATACAGGCGTACGTATTTTTATTATTTTAATAAGCAATCAAACTAAAACAGAGTATGATATTTTAATTTACAGTAAAGAAATAAACATTAATATTGACATGCAACGCCTCTTCGACAATCTCTTGATATGTGATCGTATAAGAATTATAAATTATTGCACAAAATAATTATAATTTATCCTGATAGAAAAAATGTACATTAGATAGTTTTGTAAATGTCAAATATATAAATGTATATATTAAATCTAATCATATACATGTACGTAATAATATTCAAAATAGCCAGAGATATCAATAAAAAAAATCTGCAGCTTAAAGCCACAGCCTCATATTTGCATGCGTTCCTTGTTATCCTTCCAGTGACCGAGGTCAATCAGACTCTACGCCACTACTATAAATTTCATTTAATAAGACACATACAACTTAGTGCTCGTTTTTGAGTTGAGCCAAAATAAATTTAAATAAAAACAGTTTTATCAGATTCGACAGGTGGGGGGAGTCATTCTCTTTTTTGCTTCGCTGTAGGTTACTGATTAGCTGGGAACTAATCGATGCTGGATACGGAAGGGGGGAGCTTTATTAGTTTCATAGTTGCGTCCCCCCCTCCACGGTAGTGTTGGATTATTTGTTTATTAACTACCTACGCTGTGTAATTAGTCACGGCAACCTTTATTTTACCCGTTTTAAGATAAAATATATCCCGAATTTGTGTTCAAATTTTTCAATAACAGTGGGTAGATTTAAATAAAATATTTCGATAGCTTTGATACGATGAGATAAATCAAGACAACCACTCATACGAATTTTCTCAAACATTTCGGCAAACATGGCGGCTGGTATTAGTAAAAGTAACATAAAAAACATACTCGTTATCTAAAACTTATTACTCTGTCGTAGCAGCAATATATATTGCCTGTACTCTATTACATAAGGATAAAATTTTCCCACAGACCCGGCATAACGCTTTCTTCTATAACTATGTATGAAGTATGGAAGCAGCAGTAATGTAAAATCAATATTCATCAAGTAGTTAATCAGTCCCAACAGCCCACCCACGTCCCGGGTACTTACCGTTTTCTTCGCCATCAGTGCAGCCATCGTCATACTAATTTAACACAGCTCCGTCCAATAGGCTATGTGCAATAAATATTTAAGATTAATCTGATTGGGGTCCGCAGCTAGTTAGTTTGTAGAATACTAACGACCACTAAAGACTCGGCTCTGTTCACTTATAATACAGGTAGCGGGGAATTTGTTTTGTTTTGCAATAGTAGTTTTATTTCTGTTTATTTTAGTTCTGTTAAATTAATGCGAATTGATTCAAGCGAGAACATATTTTATTCCAATTCTTATTCAAATACATAGCTTTATGTATTTTGTTCTGGAACACATAGAGCGTTTTGATGAGAGATTTTCTTTATGATATTTCGTTGTACCACATATCTTTTACAAGAAAATATTATACACCAAATTCCAAACATAGCTCATTAATTCAATAAATAGTTTAATAAGAAAAAAATGCACGAACTTATTAAATTATGATACATTTTTAAACAAATAAATATTCATATGTGTATATCTAGACCAACCTTTCATTAATGTAAATAACATTCGAAAAACCTATGAGTTTATTATATTCTAAATTGAATACGAAAAAATGCCCATATAGAGATTTAATATAAAATATACTCATGTAAAAATCTTTTGATTTTTAACAGAAAACTACATAAATATTATCAAAATAAACTTTTAATATAGGTTTGAGCTCTCTTGCTGAAACAGTAGGTATCTGCATCTGATTTGTTAGGCTTTGGGAACCTATCAGGTTACAAATTGTATATCTAAGATCGATACGGCGTAATGAAGAGGGCTCAGAATTTAAATACATTTGCATTTTAGAATGCGCTTACTCTATCGCCACTGGGGGTTGAATGCTAACTGTTTCAACATCGGTAACAGACAGACGACGGATAAGCTGAATTACATAAATAGATTCGCTACAATAATCATTGGAGACTATATAGAGACACGATTTTGGTACACGTATAACAATGAATTTAAATTTAAAATACCTCCCGATGTCTATAATAAAATATTTTTATTTTAAAGTTCTGTGGCACTTACTATGTTTATTATTTATTTGGATTGGTAATACTTATCTATTAATTGAATAAATAAATAAAATAGATACAGTGAGCCTATTAATTATTTTAACGGAACCAATGAAGTTATTCAAAGATTAAATTAGCATTTTATATGGCCAATATCAGCAGGAATATTATTTAAGTTTAAATGGATTTCTGTATCTGTATGAATAAAGTGCCTCGCCGTTATCGTGTGCTATTTGTATACTTCTTTTGTAGCTGCTCGATGATTTTATCTGTAAGTCTAGCCAATAATACAATATTATATACCGATAATAACTCTGTTGGCTGTAACAAGAACAGGTCTTGGGAAGACTTAATATTTAGAGATATTAGTGAATGTTTGTTTGTATGTCTGTATTTGTGTTGGAATAAAGTATTTTATTGTCAGTGTACCAGTGTAAATACAACATTGGTTTTAGTTGCGGGTATGTCGCACGGAAGCTAGGTCGTATGGATATCGGTAGCGACAGCAATTAATATGCGTTGTCGTGGCACTCGTAAACTAGTCACAAACACATGCCAATATGTTGATATAGAGCTTTGTTTAAAGTGGATAAAATATATACTTTCACATTTTATCACAAGGAGAGAATGAGAATGAGAAAATGAGAGAAAAAAGAGAGAATGTAGAGCAATCAATTTCTTACAATACTCTACTATATAAATGAATATGCGTTCAAATAAACTATGGCATGAATTAATAAACCGCACTAACCAGGACTGTCATGCATGTTCTAGAAAATATAATAAAAAAAAAGCCACATCCTAATTACTTAAGAATGCTACAAATAAAGATGTACGAGTAAGAGCTCGTTATAAGCTGTTGGGTCGAACATTAGTATTAGGGCGAATCGCTGATAATAAGTGCGGTGCGAACTCTATGGTAATGCGGCGGTATCGCGACATCGGCGGTGGCGCCCTCTATCGCGACATCGCACGGCGCCAACACGCCCTGACACTGCTTCTTTATTCGTACCGACTATCTTATTAAATAATAACTATTTTATACAATGCTCTATAATTATTACAATATAAGTCAATTTTGTATCAAATACAAAGATTAGACAATTTTTTTTTTAAATATGGCGTCATTTTAATGTAAAAAATAGCAGTTTATGTTACACTCGTTTTAAGGATAAATATATAGAGAAAGCAAGTCAAGTAACGAACGTGTAGATTGATGACCTACCGCAAAGTCGAAGCACGAGGGGTATAGGTAGAGGCCGGCGTTAAGCTCGCAACGCACAGCATAATAATTAGTCATTAGAAAGTAGGCAGTAAGGGGTGGCTGGTGGGGCGGGGCTCGTCTGTTTCAGCTTATCTGAAATTACATCTTTTATGGGCATCCGCGATTATTCCGCGCTGCAGCGACTTGCGCACGTCACTCGGAAAAGTACCTGACTTTACAAACTTACCTAATGCTAAATTGATTTTTCATATTTTTAGAAGTTTTTCTTTTTATTTATTTGTTTGTCTTTATTTTACGATCTAATTATGTTATTGTCCAATTCGCTTCTAACGAAAATATACATTTTTTTTTGAGAAATTAAAGTAATGAGTACATAAAGTGTAATTATTGTAAATAAAAATAATTACATAATATTACAAAAACAAAGGTCATTAAATTAAAAGTTCAGAATAGGCGTATTTTATCAACTGCCTCTTAATAGGAAGACGGATAAAATCTAATATCTTTGTTTTGTTACACAAAAGCGCTGTAGCGCTGTCTACAACAACAAACGAATAATTCAGTAGAGTTGAATTCATAATCAACTAATTTATGTGCACGGCGAATAAATTAGCCGCTTCAGCCCGCGCGCCGCCCATAACTTACCCCAATAAATTGTCCAAAGCGGGCCAACTTCATTTTATCTCTAAATTCTAATAAGTATTGTAACCTACGTACGGTTACTCACTTTTTATTTCCATTTTATTTCAGTCGCTTCGTATATTTCCACCATGATATGACCGTTTTATGATAGCGTTACGTGATAAGTGGCTGATAAGGGTCTAAGCAGTTCCATAAGGTCTGAATTGTGGTAAGTTTCATACTAAAATGTAACTTATTTACAGCAACGTAATATGTTATTTGAATAAAAGTCACAACAAATGTAACAACGACTTCTATTGTCTTTGAGCGGGGTGATTGATGATATTTTTATTCATTTTTAATGATCTTTAATATGTATACACAGTGGGTGTAGCTTGGTTACTGCACCCAGCTATACTTATAACCTTTTGTGCCGTTTAAAGCTGGAGTATCAGGTGGCACCTGCTTTGCATAAGGCGTCATGTAGAGAACCCCACGTTTAAAGTGTAAATTTTGCGATTAAATGTATAAAATCGAGCATAAATACAGGAAATAAAATGCTGGCTGATAAGAATAATAAATGTTCCACATAATATGTCAATGAAAGGTCGTACCAAGGTGTCCTTATTAACGTTTAGAAATTTAAATACAAAGATACGTTATTTTGGTAAATAAATTAAATTATATTAAATTGTTAATATTTTTTATTTTCTTTTTGAAACGATATTTACGTAGCCATTCCTGAAATTAAATTCCAGTCATAATGTAGTGCTGTATATAGTTGCTTAATGATGCTATCTCTGAGGGTATTTGAGTCCAAATTGACCAATAGGAACAGCGATAAAATTAACATACTCCGAGGAGGTGTCACAGAACAGGAAGTATGGAGTAATTTGTAAGCATTGTCATTAATAAAGTGTACTAAGTGTGACCCGAATAGGACAGATTAGCGACCATTTTATCACTTCAATACCGAGTTAACGTCGCGTGACGGATCTCGTTTCAAACTCATAAAGAGTCCAAAGCAAAATACGCTCGTAGATAACACTTACGTTACGTCTTAGGGCTCCACTTGCCAAGTTTAGAGCGGGTCACGGAGGGTCCACTTTAACTAGTTTATTTAAGTTAAACATTATGTAATTTGATTTTAAGTTTAATTGAACTGTGAGGACAATTTTTGGTAGTGTTAATAGAACTGGAAGGGTTCAAAATAAATGGTTATAGCTAAATAAAATAAACGTTCGTTGATATATCGCTGAAATAATATATAAATTGTTCTTTAGCCAAGTAATAACCATGTAATATAACATTTACTTATAGTAACAGAATCCCTAATTCGTTATTTAGACGGGGCATTGTCTTATCTGGTGGATAACTCACGCTTCCACCATTATCCCGCCACAGGCTCACATTATAAAGGTGTTCGCCCAGGATTATAGGCACTTTGAATTTACATAACATTTTCTGTCATTTGCTTATCTCTCACATGACAACACTTGGATATTATACAGGAATATATTTGACAAATTTTAGTGGCATCGTCGGCGCGAGGTGTTCAAGAATGTCTGCGCGAAAGGCGGGTATAAGCCGCACGGCGTGGGGCTATGGGCATTTGAATAATCGCAGTGCGCTCAAAGCCGGGTATTATATGATAATAATTTCACGCCCGAGCGCTCCCGGCGGGGTGAGGGGGAGGGGGCGGGGGAGGAACCCCTGACATAGCCGTATCACCTCCGAGGAATGTGTGAAAAATTCTAACCAGCATTGATCATAATTAATAGGTATTACGTAGCCCCTTTTCGTTTCACTGCTTAGGAAATATATTCCACTGATATCCTTACCTTTTGACTGACTGCTGCACTAGTCAATGGTTCCCCCTTATGTGCTTTCCCTAATTAATTGATACTACAAACGTTAAAAATCGGTGAAGTGTTAAACGCGGCGAGGGGGGCTACATAGAAAGTTAAATTGCTTGAAATTACTCAGATATTATTCACAACAATTATCAACTACGTTCCGAAACGAAACAAAATGGTGGACATTTTAAATTATAATAAATAGTACAAGTAATATGTTTATAACACGTAATATAATAACTTAACAAGCGTGAAGTTGTAATTAACATATCATAAAAAATTATAAAGATATTAAACCGGCGTCGTAAACTTACATGGTTGTGTAGATTTATCGGTAATGGGATCAATGTAGTGTTTAAAAAATATTAATTTTATCATAAACTATACTCACGCCATGGTTGGTGGGCACACGCGTCTTTACACCATCATAACTAATAATATATATAGATATATATTTTGTTATATATATATATATATATATATATATATATATATATATTATGTTTATGTCAAGGTTATAAAGTTGATAAGAATGAATGATTAGCAAATAGGATCGTGATATATGCGGGCAAATGCAATTTACTATATAAGATAAATTTACGTACGCAGTATGTAATATAAAAATATGTTACAGGCTTATGTTCTTAACGTGTAGGGTTTCATTGTTGTTACATTGAAAAAGTGAGCTAACATTCTAGCCAATGGATGCCCTACTTTCTGTCGCTCTAGATACCATCAAAAGTCATCCCAAAAGAGTCTAAAACATAATGGTTTTATATTGTTATTATCCGCTTAAACATTCATCGTATTAATATTTTTTATAAGTGTCATCCATTCATTAAAACCAAGCAATGTCCAGACGATAGGTTTATAGTTTGCACTTCCTAGAATCATATTTTTATTTCCCCCATAACGATAATGCCATTTTAAATCTATATATAAATAAAACAAACAAATTGTACACATAATTTATATTCATAGCCATTTATATAATGATAAATAGTTGATACGTCAAATGATATGAGTCGAAAAAGGTATAAGTAACACAAACGTACTTCCTTTTAAACTTGTAATGGGTACCCTTTGTAAAACTAATACGCATTTTTTAATGTGAATGACTCTAAACATATAATTAACTACAAACTTTATGCACCAGTAAATGTAGCCATTAATTTACACACTGGTTTATCTATTTGGGCACAGGCAGTCTTTATCTGTCATCGTTCTCAACGTTACGAGTGATAAATAAAAACATAATTGATCTTACTGTAGACGATAAAAAACTCTGACTTAATAAAATTATGACTGCTTTTTGAATGACTCGTTAAACTTGCTGGAGTTCCTCTGGTGCTTAGGGAAAGCGATTCATGCGTTCCGTTTACTTGAAATTATTTTAATATGCAAATAAGTAATGTAAAGGAGAATAAAGGAGAATCGTATTAGAAGACGTCAGTGAAGTCGGTTACGAGGTATTCTTTAAATTAATGGTAGAGCGAGATTGGAGTACGGTTAACTGCTTTACATGGAGCAGGCTTCGGTGAGGTTGGCTCATTTGTACTGAGAAACAGACAAATGAAAGCACATAATTACTAGGCCCCGTTCTAAATGCAACGAATAGAATTTACATGTGAACGTTAACAAGCACGCGTATGGCATTTATGACTGCGATATTCAAATATCTACCCTCTTACAGCCAACAGGATGTTGGGAGCACGACTGAAGGAACCGAGAATTAAATACAATGTACTGTTATAATTCAAACATACTGTGTTCTCGCTATAACTATATATGGAGGTGTAAACATTAATAAATTATTTTAATTATAGATAATATTAGCCATTAAAGAATTATATATAAATCATTATAAAACAGGTGTAGGTAGATGAAAACTCAAAAAGAAACTTTCTTCGCTTTTACAAACTTTCTCTAATGAACCAAGAAGTTTAATTTAATCACTTAATATGATAAATGGCTGTACATTACAAATACGTGAAATTTGAAATAAATATATGAAAGTTTTGACATATTAAAAAAGTGAAATTAATACTTTCAGCTACCGAAAACGAGTTTAAGATTGAAATAAACCTGTGTTACTCAATACAATACCTGTCCTTAAAAATACGAAGTTATGAATAATCTCGCCTATTATTTGTATAGAGATCTAAATTTGTTAGCTCATTATGTACTCATATTAATACAAAAAAGACATTTTTAACGTAATTAAGTAACAAATATCTTAAAAACATTAACTATTTTATATAATTATGTTACAAAAATAAGCAAATTACCGTTAAATATATACAGTAAGTATATAATGAGTTGTTTAATTAATTTTGACGCGTACCTTTCTGTGGTAGCTGTCCAGTCGTACTAATATGACGTAATGGATGGTCGGCAGCGCTGTTTACCATACAATGGTTAAAATAATAAAAAAATACATCAAATACCAATGTTTCCACAGACGCTAATTAAAACTGCCACGGTTTATTGTTGTTTGGTCTCAATTTATGCGGGAAGCAATTTCTAGTTTCATTTATATAACTTGATTGTATCGTGACTTTTTTTTACGATATATTTTGTATGTATATGACATACATTTATACGAATAGATATAATATGATATAATTGATTTGCCCTTGTTTTGTAAGTCCTACATAATCTTTATGTGAGTCTCTCGGATTTGTGCGCGCTTTAGCGTTTTTCTCGTCAGTTATCGAAGCATAATTATTGTAGGCAGAGCGCCGATTAACATCTGTCGACTATTAAATAACTCAGATTATAAAGGTTCAATTGTGAGTAATTATTCTTATCCGTCGGATGTTCTCTGAGAGCTGCCAGCCTCGCTCTGGACGTGTGCTTCAGGATAATTTTCTCATGATTCGCGAGCACATCAAACCGACCCTTTTATTAAACAGTCACATTGACTTGACTGCCTAATGTTCCCGTCTATCTCGCATTGTATAATCGTGGCTGTGGAACAATAAATACATTGCAAAATCAAGTATTTATCGTGGGCTTTTAAATAGTATAATGATTTAATGTTTCCGTTTGTATTATTATCAAAGTTATTATCAAAGCTAACGAAAGAAGAAAACCATCTGTACTAGTGCTAAGAAAAGGTGATGGTACTTTTAAAGGGTTTTCCTTTAAAGGTTCCTTGTCAGGATTGATCTGTAGTATAAAATAGAAAATGAGTTTCTCGGAATAGTCCCAATCACGCGGTCAATCTGCTTTGAACGTAATCAATAGGGTGTTGCGGCGCGGCTCGGACTCGATCAAAACACGCCGCCTCGGCTCCAACACTCTTGTAAAAACTTTTGCTAACAGGACGATTATAATATATTAGTTGCTCTTTAATTGCGATATAATTACGTCGGTGGAATACGTGACAATATCCCGGCGGTTCTGCCCACGCCGCGCAGATATTGAGAGAAATAATTCGAACTAAGCGTTCGAATGTTTTCCGATAATAAGCGGCGGCTAAGATCGAAGTGTCATTAGGAAGTCGTAACCGACGATACGCACTTCGAGTTATCTTGCTCGTCGGAGAGCAAACTTATCCTCTTACTATCTGGTTAGTTTGATTGACGCCGCGTATGAGTGGAGCTCTGCTGAGCGCTGGTGAATTTCGAGGCTTAATTTGTTTAATTGATGGGAAACCTCTTGAAATTAATCAATGTGTTTTTGCAAACATTCGTAGATAATTATAGTTTATCGAAATGTTATTACACTTTTAATTCAAACTTATTTTATATTTTTTTGTAATTAGTTTGGCATTCATTAATATTCTTTAATAGCAGGCAGACTTAGGTATGCCTTCGCCAATACGGCTTTGATGTCAAACCACGCAGCTATAATTATTGTAATTTATGGCATTTACTTAGATTAATAGATAAATTGCATGTAGCTAATATCTTGAATGTAATTGTGTGGAAGGGATTCACTTTTGAGACATTTTTGTCCGAGGTCTAGACGTTAAAGGCGGTTATTCGCGAGTCGAGGAAACTGTAATTTCCTAATGGTCCAATGAGGTGATAGTTAACCATCGTGAGAATGAAGCCAATACTTGTGACGTTGAGTGAAGCCATTTTGTAAAAGAGCGCCAGTTCTCAGCATTATCCAAATAAACACTTATCGTTCGTAAATAAGACAATGGTCATTCTTGAAAGATAAACTGTTAAGTGAGAATATAGCTGCTATTAGCAATAATTATATAAGTTTAAGAATACCTTAGGTATTATTCTAAGCACACTAATAAGGATAAAAATTATGAATTAATTCCGATAGGGCGGCACCTCTCAGACGCGCGACATACTTCGTCCAGATAAGGGAAAAGCGTCGCTGGCTTATAAATGACTCTTTATTAAACGTGAAAGCAACGACGTCGGCTAATGGGCCGATCATGCGCTCCCATTAAAGATTATTTAATATTCAAAAGGCGGCCGACTATAAATCACGAACGCCCGCCATGATTCTTTGACTTGACTGCACTTTTGTCCAAATATTACTTGTTTCGTTATGTGAAGATATCCTTACATGTAAATGCTCTTTTATAAAGACATTAATTAAGGTCTGGGAATTTGATCAAGCTAAAAACATGTGACATTACTTGGTAATATTGTTTTTTTGATACTCATCGAATAATTTGGTTATATATAGCAATCCGTTGCACTTATATTATTAGTGATCCGAGTCAAGATAGAGTCAATCAGATAATTTTCCAATTCGATACAGCGATTACAACATTCTAAATCCATTTGTCCATTAAGAGCGTCATGATAATTGGTTTTCTTCCACTTTCTGTACGGTTTCAATATATTGTAATTTAGTTTCGTAATAATCAGTTTCAGAATGCTTTAATCAAATTATTTCTTACTGGCTTATAGTTGAATAGTTAATAATATTTTATCACACATATGCTATTTTTTTTTCCTTGGCCATACCTATCTGATATCGGCGACAAATGGCAAAACAATAACTCGTACCCTTACGCGGCTGGAGCTAATAACAATAAAATAGAAATGCGATCGGGAGGCAGGGCGGTGACTGGTTCAATCAACGAGTCAGATTTATTTTTATGAAAATTGGCATAAAATCGGACGGTCAGCCGGCGCAGTGGCCCCGCGAGACCGCACGCCCGACCGTTTACTGCATATCGTTTTCTCCGGCTTAGACTCTTGGAAATATTGCCGGTGGTCATAACTTTTTATATGCAGCGATGACATTGCAGAAAGTGCCGGCCATCCAGCGGATTCATGAGAGCTGATTGTCGACTTTTCATTTATATTGTTATCAAATTTCTATTATAAATATGTTATCAAATTTCTATTATAGAATTGAGTGTAGAACACATTTGATTGAAAATCAATTGAAATGATATTAAATTGCAACAATTATAATCAGTCAAGGTCATCTTCCGGTTTTAAACGTTAATAGGAAGAATATAGACCTCCTAACATACATAGGTACATATGTACACATTTACATAATATACAGTATACATTTCTTGGAAAACTTTTTGCTACCATGAGTTGATAATTGTATCATGATTATTTAACATAATAACCCTGATATAAATACCAACTTAAAGAAAGAATATTATTAAAAAAAGGTGTTATATCCACTCTATGTGGTTACTATAAAGTGGTTATTTTGATACCATGTAGTGTAGATGTGCCGACTGTTGAGTAGAGCGGGTGTGACACTCGTAAAGCTGTCCTCATATTATTGTCTAGTCTTACCTTACCTTGCCCCCTGAGATTGCTTGAATGTCTTCTCTATGTTTTATTACTTTAACAGAAGGTAAACATCTTCTAAAGCTTCCTAGAGATTTGATAAGGAAACACCAATTTAAAATAGCAACGTTAATACATACATATATAAATAAAGAACTAATAAAGAGTTCGATAAACATTTTGCAATCACGTCGTATGTTACAAAAAGTTATATTCATAAATTAGAAACAGGGAAACAAAAGAACGACATAAACTTTTACGTGTAACATAAATCTGGGAGTTATTCTCGTGGGATGATGAGGGGAATGGTTGCTGCAAACCTTTGCTCTCTGACACAAATGCCATTAAATTAACAGTTTGTATTTACTAGCCGACTTAGAACATCAAAATCATCTTAATATATTTCCTGAAGTTCTATATGAATACATACTGAAAGCAGTTCATCCTGTCAGTTTTCATTTTCAGCGTCATTTCAATAGCGCCACTACTCCGCCCGCGGGTAAATCCAATTTTTCAATCTTCGTGGTTATCATTTTACCAAAGCAAAGCCCCATAATATTTACTCGGTCGAGAGAAGTCTTCGAATTTCATATTTATTCGCGGGAGCAAACAGCGCGCACCCACGCCGCCGGAACTGAGATTATTGTGCATTCCGTATAATATTGTTTGCTATTTGCCACATTCTATGTTTGTTTTCGTCTTTCATATGAAAGGGGAGCTATAGACGAGCAAACAGATGGGTGTGAGGTTTCTCCGCACTCGAGTTTGTATCGGAAAATGCTATTAGCTCGTATGCGAATTTCATGTATATCTATGACAAATTTAATAATTAAACTAACGGACGATCAATAATCCAGATCCTAGTGTAAACATACGTTAGGAAACGAAAGCAATCCATTAAATCGGAACGGGAAGTGAATAGCCGGAGCTTGATCCCGGAGCCGGAGACTACTGTGCTTCTGATAACCCATAATACGCGGATATTTTTGCGTTGCTCATATGTCGGAAGTAATGGCTCGTGCGCGCTTGTAAGTTAGAAACTTAAGGACTCGATTATTAATAATATTAATAGTTTTAAATTGGAAAGTATTCAAAAACAAGTTTATAATATTATGTAATAGTAGCATTTTAAGAAAAGTAATTTCTGTATCATTTTAATTAAAATCTAATTCTTCTCTTTTATCTAATACTTTTAATTTGATTTTATTGACAGACATATATTTTTTTTGTATAAAGTATATCCACATTGGGCTTTCATAAGAAATGGAAACCATAATATATTATATTTGGCATATAAAAGGCTCGCTTATCTAAGGGGTTTGACTGGAAACGAACATAAAGGGTGATCCGCTGTGACAAATACCGTGATATACAGATCGACAGTCGTAAGGGAAATATTTTTATAAGATGAAACATTATTATTTTTGGGGACGGAGGGATCAGACGGTCGTGTTATGAGATTTGACATATCTAAGCTAAGCTTATTTTTGCTGACTAATAGTTATTATTATAACTGTAAAATATAATGAAATATAAAAATACCATTTATAATTTGAACAAAATTCTCCACTATACTATTTTAAAAATCTTTTGTTATATTGTCCTATAACCATATATAATTATATGGTAAGAAAATAAGAAAAACAGACAATAGGAATGGCACAGATACAATTTGAAACAGGAAACAGTTAAACGATTAACTGTTAATAAAACAAATTAACGCGCTTTAACCCTAAAATTGGACAAGTTCAATGCAGAGGTTACTGCTATAGGAAATAACACGAGGTGTATTATTAACGTTGAAATCTGTTCTTTGTATTTGGTATCATTAAAGTCGGGGGAGGATAGGGAGGAATATTGTGTTTTATTGTTTGGAACGTTAGAACGGGTTTGTGTTGCGCCGTGAACGGCAGCCAATCAAAACATACAAGGAGCATATTGATTCTGAGAAGTGTCGCTGTTAACTTGGAGGCTGAAGTTGAATACATTAGCCAGCGGCGTAATGAAGTCTCGCTGGTTGTAAACAAACATTGGGTGCAAGCGGGCGGCGGCGTGGCATGGCTCGTGGTGGCGCGTTGGCCTGAGGCGCACGCGCACCCTCGCTCGCTTACAGGAATTCTATTTCCACAAGCGTCATGTGTTAATTAACTCTCACCTACGTTATTGAGATATCGCCGGAGATGGCAGTGTTGTTATTAGCTGACGAGAACGCTTATTGCCAACTGTTTCTCTCTGTACGTCTCTGTTGCGATTGTTTGTGAAACTCGCAACTATATTGCTTTAAGTGTAAACACTAGTATAAATTACAAGATACGTGGACATGTTGAGCTCGATTCTAAATAATGTTATTCAATATCTTTCAAGCGTACTTACACGAGCGTGAGCATCGTATTTAAAAATAAATCGCTACAGGGATTAAGAATAACAATGCAACGGGTATTTCAGAGAATGACACATCTTAATAGCCATCTTTATATGATGGGTGTTCCACTTTACAAATAAACAAGATTATTAAAGAGAAGCTGTACGGAAACCACATAAAGTGGGAGCCAGCTGCCGCTCACCGCGCCGTTATGATGAAAGAAGTAATCTTTAAAAACCCGCCGGCCAATGTATCACGTTTCCTGTTATGACTTAAGTTTTTAATGGGCCTTTGTTCGAACTTTTATTATAAAGAAGCGCTAACAGCGCTAAATGCGTCGTTATATACATCGTTCCGTATGTTTTTATATAGTCTTTAATATGACTCAATATAGGTTTATATATAAACATAAATTATTATTTTAAAATGAATACCAATGAAATAGTAGGTGTGACTCTTAATCCTGGATATCGCATGGTATTCTCGTATCATGTAAATGGAAGAGCGCGACTGATGGCTCGTAAAATTTTCAATTTCTTCTGTTTACGATAAGCATGGTTTTATAAAATTTTATTACATATTGCTGCCATATCATGAAATTTGGTTAGAAAATTGTCTTATAATGTCACAATATACCTGTATATAATACACAAGTAGCTTAAAAGCGTATAAATATTCAATAGTTTTCAAATATAATTCTTTGAATTTAATAATACTATTTTACTTATTTCTAATTCCATATTCAATAAGGTAAATATATATTTTTTAATTTTAAATAAATATGAAATAAAAAATAAACAGATACCGTATATATGAGATGCGGGAGCTCAAATGGCAGAGCGACGAGTCGGTTTCCCGGATGTCGCGGATTCAAATCCCTGTCCGTATCGATTTATTTTTCATTCTATATTTATTCAAAATTAAAATAATCTTAACATGATTATACATATTTATCTTTCAAAACCTTTTATTTAAATTTAGTCAATATTTAACTGAGTATTTCATCAAAGATATTTAATATATAATCATCAAAGATATATAATTATCAAAGATATTTGAAATCATCCGTACTTATCCAACTAAATACTTTCAGATAGTTGTTATTAAAAGCTTAATTTAATGTAGGATAATAAAATAACAAAGAATCAGTAATATATGTGGTGATAATTCGTGTTTCAGCCATCAATTACATTAATAGTACGACCTCACTGAACTATAATCTAACAGTATAAAAAGTGATAAAAAGATAGCGACTGTCTGTTACCGCGAATTAGTCATTTTGGCATCGAGTCAAAATGATTCAAATTAATTTAGTTATTGTATCTTAAGAGGTGGCCATTGTTTAAGAAGTGGTCGTCAAAACGGTTATGTGCTGCAATTAATTTAAAAACGTAACATTTTCTATAATTGAGATGTATAATTATATTATAATTTTCAGTAATTTGTGAAGATTAAGACCACGAGAAATATTGTGTTTTCAACATTCCATCTCAGATGAAGTTGATATTTGGCACAGATATAATATAAAGTGGAGCAATTTAATAGTTTTAAAACAAAAGCTGTATCATAGCAAATAATTGATGGGTGGCCAGCTGTGGTGGGTGTCGCTTGACCGCTCAAAAACCAATTTTAGAAAGATCATAAATTTCTTCTTAATTTTCAAGTCATCAATTAATTCTCAGTTTCATCCTATTCACAGTGACATAAATTATTTAATATCAAATGGTAACAAAAGTTTTACTATAGCCGCAGTGAATTATACACGGAAGATGAACAGTTGATTACAATCAATTTTTTTGCAATAAAAGTATTCTCGTTAGAAGATTTTTACTAAACTTTACCCATCCGCTTCTTCCGAGTCATATATTCGAATACAGATATCTGATTAAATCTCTTAAAACTTTTCTGCCAAAATAAAACAAACCTACAGGATGTTATTGAATATTTTAACTTTGCATATAATTACGAAAATCTATGATTTATTAAAAGTATATGTATCCTCTTTAAAAAGCCACTAACATAAGTCATAGCTACAGTGTTTATTACGTGACATAATAGGATTACGGACACGTGTCATCGAGCAAGAAAAAACTTATGAAGGAAGGACTTGTCTGTTACGAGTGCTCGAATAATAAACACATCTTAATATCTCGTTGAAGAGCGGACTATTAAAATAAAGATTTAAATTATGGAACGTCAGATTTTATTTACGTCTCAGCGACTTATAGTGCATGAGTGTGATTGGTGGAAGAGGGCGTCGGGCTGTGCGCACTGCGCGGGCGCATCGCTGTCACGCATATGACAGAGCGATGAAAGTTATATTTTCCAGACGATTTATTATATTATAAGAGCACGGTGCGTACATTTAATACTATCTCAGTTTCATAAATAGCAGTTATTTTATTTTGATGTCGTACAAGACAAGTGATGACACGTATAATTGTTAAAAGGTGTCTAATGTTATAAACTATTTCAGTCAAAACATATTAGCGTTCTAATAGCATGTAAGTGGTGAGAGTAGAGCTCTTAAGGAATATTTAATTGAATATGTTTTAGACGTGTTTCGTGTACTTTATATTACTTTTTATACTGATCACAAGTAATTATCTTAAGAGAATATAGCTGGGACTTTGTTTGATCGTTAAAATTTCAAAGAAATTCAAAATGTTGTGTTCATTAAAATAATATTTTAATGTCTGGACTTTCTTTGTTATTTCTGTTAATTTAGGGCATTTGGAATATAAACGTAAAATATTTGAATTAAATATTCTTACGGACATATTTATCTCTGCACTCTGTTTCCCAACAATATATACTCCCTACGTTTATAATCTTTCCTGAAAGTCACTATTCGTAAAGGAAGTTTCTTTTCAAAAGTTTTCTTTGAAGTGTGATATTCAACAACCTTTATACTATAAAGTGAAATGAATTTTCTAACTTTTTCTAAGAATCGCAAATAATCAAGTTAATGTATCTTAAAATAAAAAATATATACAATAGAAGTTATTATAGCAAGGATGACAAATAACGGGCCATTACCGAAATCTTAGGATGATAAAAGTGCAGAGGAAAGCATGTTTCATATTTCGTAATGGGGAATTTACAAGCTGTCAGAACGAAATGACTCCCAGAGGCAACCTCAACTCCTCGCGTGGTACATCACTATCAAAAGGAAGCAACTACAATTATTTAACAATGTCTTATAACAAATATTAAATATATATTTAGTATATTTAACTGAGATAAAGACTATTCGTTCGACTTATGTTTTTATTTTTTTTTCGGTGACGCTCTAACAGCCAGTAAGACTAACAGCACAGAAACAAAAAATATATATATTTTTTTAAAATTAGGTACATTGACTTTCCTTACAAAAAAAAGTATTTTTTGAAATGCATAAATTCATTTATTGAAATAATAATATAAATTAATAGAAAAACTCACGTACATTCATATGCAAGCAGAGCGTGAACGCAAAATGTTCCCCGAGCGTCCAGCGCAGCCAATATTATTATTTATGGTACCTAGATAGTACATTTATAACAATATTACTGACCGCGCCCGCCCTTCAAAATGATTTTCCTATTTCCCGAAGATTGCAGGTGTATTATATTTCATGAATGTTATTTATGGCGCCAATTTTATTACAAATGCGTGCGATGTCTCTATTCTTTTTTACTGCCACAAAATCATTTGATTCATGGCATTTTGCGAGGAATGAATAATAGTTGGACATTAGATTTAATGATATTTTTGCTTTTAGAACAAATATATATTAAATTTATCTTCATTATGTTAGTTCTGAGTGAGTATAGTAGTTATAGTTTATTTTTGTTTATTTACGATGATTGTTTGAGACGCTGCTGAGTCATTATACTATTACGAGGTATTTATTTAAGAAATATATTTTATACTACCGTTCGTAATATAAGTCACACATTGTCTTACCGATTTATAATTTTGGAAGCGCTATTCCCTGAAGATAAATTTATCCGTCACTTGTACCCACAGCCGAAGTCCAGCTTACGAGGCTCGCGGGATCCGTCGCTCAACTCTCCATAACCAATAACCGTAAATCTATCTATATGTGGAGATAATAATAAAAAGGTAACCTTGGTTACTCCGCCATCTTCTATATTTAGGTTAAAATGTCACAACAACAATGTATTTGGATGTATTGACTCATTTAAATGTATTTAAAAAGTTATTTTATTTTTTTTGAATGTTTATTAATTTTTTTGAATGTTGTTTTATGTGACATGAATTCTAATTAAGATTGGTTTTTGATATTGTTTTCGTAAAAATACAAAACTGAAATTTGTTCACATTTTTTTAGTTTTTAATTTGTACTACAGACATTTTTTGATTTCTTGACATGTATCACTAACATTTTCAGAGTTCCATGTTGGAAAATTGTATTCCCCGAGCTAGTATGTACTCATATTTATATACGTTGGTATTATATTGGAATAAATAGGGTTACTTTAAATTAGATTTAATTTTAATATGTACCAATACCATTCTTAATCATAGAAAATGTGATCTAAATAGCGAAATGTAGACGGAACCTTCATTATATTCAACCGATTCCAACTAGCCCATTTTTTGCAATTCGTTATTTCCCTAAAAACAACATACTGTACATTTGTTAGTATTATAAATTCAGCAAAACTAATACACGATTTTCCTCGAACCAGACATATGTAGTGGGTGTTAATAATTTAAATTCATGGAAATATGTTTATTATTGCTGTCTGAATACTTTCTTAAAGAAAAATATTTGAAACCATACTTTGGCTATAGTTTATTTTTACCTGAAGCCCGCGGTCGCACATCTCTCCCTATTAAATTTTGTTTGCATTTATTTTAAAGGTGCGACGCTCGAGATGTGGAATGTGAAAAATTACACCTCAGCCCAATATTTATGGGTGATATTCGACAGCGGTCCCTTTGTACGATGAGGGTATATAAATATCATGTCTTATCGCGTGGGAGCTAACCCTTAAATTGAATTTATTTTAATTATTTATTGACGCAATTATCTGTTTGTCATTTCGGATATAATTATATTTAATTATATGACGTCCTTAATAAATGACCCCTTAAGGAAAATGATGTCTTTTAGTATGGATCGTTATAATGCATTTGTTTTAGTTTTTTGTTGGATGTAAAGTTGGATATATTTTTATCTTTTTGTATAATACGAATTATCATTAGTATACGTGAAATTTTTGTATTATTAAAGTATCTTGTCAACTTTGGTACTTTTTATTCTCTCTCCCTATTTGTAATGAATATTTTTTAGTCGATTATTTCTTATACTCTAGATACAGATGTCAGTCATAAATTAGTTTTTAGCTTAAGTCAACAAAAATACAAGTATAGTATAGTAAGTTTAATTAACTCTAGTAGGAAATAATATGGAATATGGAAAATACTATTTAAAGTCTTCTAGTATTTAAATTTCGAATTATTCGTCAACTTTAAAACTAGAGAAAGAGAGACATAGAAAGAAGGAGAGAGAAAAAAATATGATATTAACATTCTAGTAAAAAAAATACTAAATGATTATTAAACACCCTATCGCATTTAAAACAATTAAATAATTCCAAAGCTTTTAATAGCGTAAGTTAGATAAAAAACTGTTTATATTTAGTAGTTCCCTTGTAATCTCAATTCAGTTAACCTACCATCATAAACACGTCTCTTTTATCTGCATTTACCTTTCGTTTGAATAAATAAATTATACAGCGAGAGTAACATTGGTTATTTTTATCTATAATCACGAAGTATGAACATAAATTTGTTCTATATTTAAAGGCGCGTTGTTTTGCACAGACAGCCCGTCTGCACATGCGTGCGACATTCGTCTCAATTCTGAAATATTTTTACGTCTGCGACGCCGCTTTCCATGGGCTCTGGTTAGCTTGAATTGAGCTGGATGTATTATATTAATATATTTCATGTTTTTATTATTTTTTAACTTCGGATTTGTAGAAAATTAATTAAATAACTAAATTTGAAAGAAAATTTATAGCTTTGTCATTTTTTTTAACCAAGACAGTCAACGAAATTTTATATGAAATATTTTTTGTTTTGGTTTGTCCTAATTGAATCTAATAAATTAAAGTAAACTAGTAAAACGATAAAGATTGCATTTGATTTAATTTATATATATTTATATATCTAAATATCTATATATTTAATTTCTGATAGCTAACATTATATTGTACTATTATTTATATTGTATTAAGTTTGTGAATGACTCTTGTCCTTGCGGTTTCAAGAGCGATGAGGGGAAAATGATTGACGGATGCAATATATTTCATTTTGCGGCTTGTTGAGGAGTCGAGGACACGTCGATAACGCGTCGAGGCTTCCACTATAGCTCTTGATTGTCTATGGAGGATGCTTTATTTTGCCTCTTCAGCACACTCCATTAAATAGTGTTCTTTAGCCACAGTTCGCTTAACATTTAAGTGACAATACGATTTACTCTATATAAATGTTTTGCTTTAGAATATTTTTAATTATATTTAGTATATATAAAATACTAAATAAGAAATAGGAAGAAATCTTGAGTTGTTTTTATGCTTATTCAAATGTCATATATTTTGCATACAATATTTTGTTTGGTGAAATGAAACAGGCCGTGACAGGGGAATTTAATAATGACAAAATAATACAAGGTGGGTTTAAGGGCAGCCCTTTCTGCTGTCCGTCATACGGCGCACTATTCATGCACGTAATATTTCTGGAATATTCGCCGACCGCCTAACAACTGACTAATTTATTCGCGTGTGGTGGGTAAGAGGTTTATAGGATGTCAAAATTGTTTCCCATTATTGTGGAACAAATAAACTGAGGCTGTACATGCGTCTTACAAATATAAATGTGTGTGTTACAAAAGTTGTATATAAATGTAAAATACATTTAACTATTTACAGATACGACATAAACATAGGCATGTAGACAAGACTTACAAGAAACATAATAAAAGACAATTACATTTTTGCTTAATAATGTTCGTTGAATATTGAATTGATTTGATTCAGCGCATTGTGCCTCAAGTTAATAGTAACCACGATGACAAATGTATAACACTTCATCTCCAGTGCAGAGATTAATGCGCAGAGAGCGTGGCTAGACAAAACCGCCTGCGCATACGCAACTATCCTCCTAATACGACCGGTAACACCGACATAAGCGTTCAGGCGACATCTATACATCGTCGTTTACCAATGCTTATTATCTATCACTTACAACTCCAACAATATGAAACGTAAGCGAATTTAATTTAAATTGCACCTTACTTATCTAAGTTTAAGGTAGAATTTATCAAAACTTATAACTCACATTTAAGCATTAATAATCTTTTCCAATTCTTACAAGAGACAATGACGCGATCTAAATGTAAGAACTATGGTTTGATCTAAAATAAAGTGAGATGAAAGAGAATATTAGTCTCATAAAAAAAATATGATAAAACTATAGCATTGTTCGAACGCAGCTTTGTTTGGTACAAATACAATGTTAACATGCGAGCATTCCGCTCGATTTAAAACATAAATGAGAGAAATGTCGGATCAAAAGAATAGCAGGTGTGCCCTATTATTATGATTTGTCATTTGTCCTTTGACATTTGTCCTTTTGTCATATTATACTGCGGCGAGCTTAATCACATTTATATTCTTGATGCATGCATTGAGATAACTAATTGCTTTGTAATTTAGTTACAAATGTTCAGCGGTTCTGCTATATGGATGCTTGAAATGTATTTTGACTGGATATTAAGTTTACTTTGATGTAGGTATGCGTAATGAAATGAATTATTATTATTCATAATTAAACTGTAAAAATATTTTTCAGAGATTTTATTATTCATACGTTGCAATTGGTATTCAAATTAATTATTTTTACATCTTTCTTAAAGTACATAAAGTGGTTTGGTTTGTTTGATTTAGTTTGTTTGGTTTAAACTAAATATGATGATTTTCTCACAGGTATATATTTAAATTAACTTAGATATCTTATCTCATTCTAAGAAATAAATAAATAATCCTACATAATTAATTCCCTAACAGCATTTTAAGCCATTTATTCCCATAGCTATTTTGGGTTATGATATGAATGAAGAATTCGTAAACTATAATTCATAAACGATAAGCGTATAGTTAATAAATTGTTCCATGATTGTATCCCAATTGATACAAACATTTACAAACTGCTAGTTGAATAACAATTATCAAATATAATCCAAATCTAAACGCCACAACTTGTCGGAATATAAATGTGCGCCCTGATCCTGGAGGCTTGTGAACCGAGAACGTGATGCGCCGTCATCAACAACCTGCATTAATGAAACATAAATACTGAACCGCTCTCCGCCATACATACACTTTCACGTAGGCTACCTCCTTCATTTGATCCGTTACGAATCCACGCGAGCACGTTTCGCATCTCCTTCAATATTTCGAGAGAGTCTTTATGGTCAGAATAAGAATTCTCGAGCAACGCAGCGGTTGTTATGCCTTATTAGTGGTGCTTACCAACTGAAATTATACAATTTCATCTTTAAAGCGTATGTTTTATTGAAAGCGAGATAATTAATCGACAATTACGAGGCAGGACGTTATAACACGAGGTATACCGCTGTGCCGGTCTCAGGCTGCTTAGGAACGAAACGTGGATTATAAAACGAGTGAGTCTGTATGCCGAATAAATATTGACTTTAATGCATATATTGCTCCATATACGTTTTTTATGATTGTAAAATATGAAGCTAGAGCGGAACGTTTGTTGGCTTTTTAAAGTCGATATTCTCTGTAAGTAGCCATAAAAATTAACATAATTGAATGTTTTTGAATGTAAACACATATAATTTGATCGTTTACGTCTTAAACGTCTGTATTTATGTATCTTTATCAATAGGGCGTACTCGTAAAAATACAATCGGAACTTTGTGTAGGATTCAGATTAAATTAAAGATTATTAGTTGGCTACTCATAATTGCTAAAAACTGAGAGTACGAGTCCAGGTCGGTCTCGCAGTGGGCGGTATGTGGCGACAGCGACACGTCGATCTGATAACATCCATAGACAACATTCAGCAGTTATCTGCAGACGTGAAATCAATTGAGCTCGCAGAATTATCGCATTACGATGCCCGCTTTGCCTAATTGGACATTTCCTTCCATGTTCTTTTTCAAATATAATGTTTTAAATGCGTATCTTAAGCGCGCTACACACGGACAATTTATATTGAAATATTATATTAAATTCCATAGTGCAGACATATGTCCGACCCTTACGTGAGACGACGGATACTGATAACAGAAATATAAAGATCTTTATATCGCAATTAATCACCATTTTTGAGATGTGCTTTTTTAAATTCAGTTGTTAATTATTATGTGCTCTATGTCCTTGAACATAAGTTTGTATTTAGTTTTCTTCAGCGTCGTACGGTAGCAGGAAATGCCGCTGCGGCGTCGTGTCAACAGAAAAAGTCTAAAAACACGCATCACGTTGTTAACTGCGACTTAACTCATTTCATATTTGAAACGATTCTTTTTGTCAGACGCCACTTAATTTTATTATTTAATTTATGGGATCGCATTAAACGAGGAGGGTTTTTTTTGACGTTCCAGTAAAAAACAGAATTTATTCAGCTTTAATAACGTTCCAACGAACACATTTATAGATTTATGACAATAATGTACGTTTAATAAATATATATCTTATGTTTCAGAATTTTATTTATTTTACCTCTGCAGTCATTGAAAATAATTAGAATGAGTGGTAACAGGAATTTTAAGCGTATTCTTAGTAAGTAAATAAAGACTTACCAGGTTGCAGTTTGTCTTTTATCTATGAAATACGTATCTATGATATGTCGATATCTTTCTATATTCTATGTAAAAGCAGAGTAATCAAATTTTTCACTTTTTTGTAAACCAAATATTTCACCTTTTTTAAATAAAATTTTTAAGCTTAATTATAAGCTATAGAAATAAGATTATTGTTATTAAGATATTATTTCTTTTTTGGCAACATTATTAGTTTTTTTTTTAAGTATCACTATAAATATGTTTAATACATATAATATTGAATCAAGTTTTGCGAGGTTGGTAACATTTTTAATAAATTCCACTGTACATATGTATGAGGTCAATACATACAATTTTAATGCAGGCGGCAACGGGGCCATTAGTAATTCAGTACCTCATGGACGTCCATCATATACCAACTGTCTAAACCAAACAACGTTATATAACGCTGTGAATAAAAATTATAAAGTATAATCTGTTATATTTTGTAGCCATATTTGTTTTTTAAAATTGTTTGTAAAATTTTCGAATATTTTTTTCAGATATTGGCATTGTTTATCACCATTTAATTTTTTTATGATGTGATATTTAAACATGTATGGATCCAAGTATAACTAAGTCTTCACACTTCCGTTAAAAATAATTCAAAAATAAAAAAATATAACAATTTTTATTTAACATACAGAATCCACTAAAATAATCATAAAATTTGTATTCTTGCACGTATCAATTAAAAAAAAACAAAAAAATCTGTCTATTTATTTTCAAGTTCATTGACCGTTTAATTATAAATATTTAGTTTATAAATAACAAGCCATAATTATGACTAGTTACTCCCTAATGATGATTCATTTCATATGAAGACGAATGCATACGTAATGTCTCTATAAATTCTTCGTCCTGTCAGAATTTTGTAAAACGGCAATTAAATGGTTGAACGAAATTACCACACAATGTGCTGTGTATATCATCAGATGACATCTGTCTGCCACTCCGGAGTCTCAGGACTAACCACTCATCATACCTATTATAAACAGGTCTGAACGGGTCAATACCATATCCAAAGCTTATATTTTAATTTTTCCTATCATGATATATTTGCATATTTTCAACAGCTGCTGTTTGTTTTCTTTTAATTAAAGGTCCATCAAAAAATGTTTAACAGGAGTGGATGAATAATTATGAATAATGAATAAATATGTGTTAATTTATTTATTTTTTCGTACCAAATAATCGTCCTAAAAACGAGCATTTAAAACGCCGCGATTGCGAAGCGTGAAGTAGAATTTATTTAATGAGCCTCACGATAACTTATACCGTACACGTCAATTTACACTCTACGGAATTTCATTCATTCCCCTCGTTGCTTCAAAAAAACAAAACTAAATTAATTAGCATTAAATAGTACAAGAAACGTACAAATCTGATTTATTTATGAAGACAGCCAAGCATCCATATTTATAATGACAATTAAAAATATAATGATAAATAATAATTCATTGAAAATATAGTTAAAAAATCATTTCATCGTATTCAATACGAGCCAGAAAGTGACCCTCTTGTACGTTTAAGAAGCACGCAAATCTTATGCTAATAGCTTTTATCCCAGCGGTTACAGATTCATAATAAAATGACGGCCATGCATTTGTTAAATAATGGAGTGATATTATTTTCAAATATTCACGTTGCCTGTAACGTGGCTCGTTAGAAATTCATATTAATGCTATTTCAAATTCATTAGTCTATCCAGATATCCAGTAGGTGTATTACGTAACAATACTTTTAATATTAAAAGGGTTTTTAGAGACGCACCATACGAGACGTATTAATTATTGTATTTAATCCTGTTTGTAGATTATTTGGATAGATTTAAATTTCAATGCGAGTAACATTCTATCTAAATTATAATTTGGAAATAGTTTTTAAAATATTAAATTAATTCTAATTATATGTTTGTTTCAAGTGTTGGCACTGAAATAATGGCACTATATAAAAAAATATTTTACTGTTATATGTTAAGAAAATAAAGTACATTACTGTAAATACATATAATATAAATAAGAAAATATAGGTAAAAATTATCGTGTTTGTTTGTTTTGAGTGATTAGACAATATTTGATTTAAATATATGGTATGTAAAAATTAAAAATATTTTTAAAAAGTTTGAACACAAAATCAAGGGTAGTTCTAAAATATTTCTTCCTATAGAGTTAAAGGAGAAGTTAGGTGGCCAGTGTGGAGGCGCTCTACCGTGACCCGCGGGCAAGTATTTATCCTACAAATTGTAATGCAGTATTATATAGATCAGCTGAATTCATCTTTACTTAAAGAAATACCCATATTCGATATTCGGTATGAATATTTTATTAATATGTAATAGCCGTCCTAAAGTCCAAAGGAAGTTAGGTCATACTTAATATTTATATAACTCAAATGGACTTAAGTTTGGATTGGACAGATCAAAAAATTATAAAGTTTAAAGTACCTATTAGGTTACTACATTTTATTTTATAGTTTTCTGTAATTAATGAATTATAAGTAGTTTGTTATTTTTTCCTATATATCCGAAATATAGGAAATATAGGAAAAAAAAAAAAAATTTGAATGTACCTTGAACCAATACCAATTCATCAATAGTATACACCATAGCCTCCTTGTGATTTTCCATAAGAGAAAACAAGCAAGATGACATTTTAATGAAGTGCTTTCAATTCTACCAGCAAGCCAAAAATGGGTAAATTGCGACATTTTTGGGCTTGTTGATATCAAACATCGATTTCAACAAGTACGCTTACGGTACGTGCTGTGGCCCGCAGCACACGTACGTCCATCTACGCCTAGAATGTTAATTTCATATGTCACGTATGGCTTACCGATATAGGCAAATCCACGGGTTTATTATAACTTATATGAAGATCTCCCCTGCCCCCCGCCGGCTTTCTTCCATGACGGCCAAGCCAGAGAACTGTATGTAGCATCAGAGCTCATGTCAAACTGGATGCGTCATTCGCGGCCGAGTTTGCTCGACACGCACTAGTTTTATTACCCTCATGTTTTCAAATGGCCCTCATTTTAGTTTCAAACAAAATTATTTATATTTTACAACATAGATTGTTTCCCAATTGAAACAGCATTCGTAACGCACTCAAGCGTTGATATAATAAGTCATTGAATTCAATTTTTTAGTTATGGCTACCCATGTTATGGCTTTCATCCGTTTCATCCTTTGTGAATATTACTGACATAAATTCTATGTAGATGTATGTGTCAAAGGGTTATGTCCAAGATGCAGAAATAAAATAATAGAAATAGTCATAAGTTCAGCACAGATTTGTGACAAAAACAGGGGCGTCCTTTTTTAAAAGAAAGCAGCTAAAATTAATTGATATTGTGTACGTAAATTAAAAACAGCTAGAAGATGATGCATGACTTAAGCTGTAACTCTCAAGGATACAAAGATCTGATCTAACAGAGTGGTGATCTGAAAGATTGCACCACCGATACCAGTTCCAACACAGCACCAAATAAGGCTTCAATTTAAGAAATTCTAAAGAAATTTAACATTTTGTTACTTAAAAATGTAATAAAAGCTTGTACAGAAATAAACACTAAATCTATTACTTATCGCTCTTATGTACTTGTAATATTATTATTATTATTATTTGTATACATAATTAAAGGTCAGATATTTAACGCTTGAAATTACCAAAAATAATAATATTACTATCATAAAATAGGATTTCAAAATTTAAAACAATCAGATATGAAGTCTAAATGGGAACTAAATAGGATTGAATTAATTATATTTTTTTCAGAACTCAGAATTTATTTATCTGAATAATTTTATACTTTCTAATATAACTTTTATATAAACTAAACCAACTAAATAGCAAGTATTCCGTATCCATCAGCAAAATAATCGTACAAGATCAATATTATTTCTTAACTATTATACTATTATATTATTGAATTTATAGTTATCCAGTTAATAAAATTGTAATTACTAATTAAACCACGAAAGACGCCGAAGTTCACGAAGAATCATCAATGTTATTATATTATACATTTAAATTAGTAGACGAGTAGACTGACAGATTGACATAGGCTATCACTGGCGGACTTTGAGCACGGGAATTTGAGATATATAAAAGGTGACTTCGCTTTCGCAAACAAGTTCTCAGCATTATTTAATATAACAACTGATATAGAAGAAAAAAATATAATTTATTATTATTATATTTAATATTTTAATGAATAAGACATGTTCGAATACCATGTACTACTCAAATCTCCTTAGTACACTTTCATAAAGATTTTTCAGACCAACACTTTCATAAAGGTGCCAAAGACAATTCAGAACTGTGATGACCCAAGTTGTTTAAATTGTATCAACTAAATAGCGTCATTTATTTCAATGAAATAATTGAAGCGGTTATAAAATTTCAAAGTCAATAAATATCCACTATTACTGATCGTATCGTAATTTAGGACTAATTGATTGTTTACTTTACATTGACCCAAAACTTACGACAGTTACGTGAATCATCTATGTGTACGGTGACTGTGATTTATATTTTCTTATTTCTCATTTTATTGCCATGATGTACAGGGAAAATATAAGAAGTAGAAGAAGCCATTACTGCGTTTTCGAAGAATTTGATGCTTTTTATGATTTGAATATAATGTTTTTAATATAAAATAAATCTTTATTTACTACTCTTTTGATGTATTTTATTTTAAATGAGTCATAATAAACAATACCATAAATATATTAACTTTTAACAATTTCATGGTTCATAAGGTTTGCTTCGTCCACAGCTGTTTAGATGTTGATTTACGTTGGTATAGAGAGCGCCCAATTATCTTATTTGTGGCCAATTTATCGTTCGTCATTAACATATGGATGGCACCAAACCAGAAGAGACATTTTTAAAACCCAATAACCAATATATTAAGAGTTTTTTTTATTAAAAAAAAAATAAAAACTAAAATTATCTTAATATTAAGATAAAATATTTGTCTAATTGCGTTGCTATAATTATGGTATATTTATATACATTAAACAGTTTAATTTTTTAACAATAACAAACATCTTGACATGGTTCCGTTTTGGCGAATGCCGTCACTAATAATTCGTTTATTCCACTATCTGCGGGTCAATATTTTCTCATGAAGCCCGACGCTTTGTCACACAAAATAATGTGTTTTATCACCGCACGCCGCTTGCTAAATGTCTTACGGCAATAACAATAAAGAAAAACAAAAGCATATTGTCTTCTCTTCCCGTGCTTATTTTCTCACGAAAAAGAAAGACAGTCGCGCTGTTTTATTAATATTTATCTGTCGTCTCCAAAATACTCGCCGACCTCGCGTATTTAGGTACAGATTTTAACGTTATAACCATGACTGGGAGCTACTTGGCAGTATGAGCTCGATAATAAAAATAATGAAGAAGATTTTATTCCTTGGAGATAATGCTATAAATTATTTAGGTAAATGACTTTATTTCGCCTTTGTGTTAAAGGAATTCTTTATCAGTGTGTTTCTCGTTCGGGCGAATTTACTTTAACACGTGTTTTAAATAATATTTCCATAAGAGCCGCCGCTCAATGCAGTGTAATGCAGCGAACAGAGGCCCTCTGTGCAATTCTGTGAATCTCGAGACGGTCATCGCTATAATATACTTTGCGTTCCCATAAATCAATAAACGGTTGCATATTCACTTCTAATTGCACCAATGTCAGAACAGACATAATTTAATATATATATATATCTGTAGTATTAATATTTTATGCGCGCCTCAAAACATGTTATGACTATTTTGATAAAGATCTTAAAAACTTCGACCCACAGCAATTAACATATTTGTATTAGTTTTGAATACATGTAGCTACAATAAAATGTAAAGGAAGAAAATCATAACTGTTCCAATGAAATATTACCCAAATATGTTTGATATTCAAATAGCAGAGGGGACTTCCGCTGGGAACGCAGTGGGCCCCCGACGCATCGTCGGATCTCAGACACAAACACTCGTATTTTACGGCTACAACCGAACTGAATAATAACACGCTACATTAGTTTCCCATTATGCCTTCAAGACAATAAAATTTGCCCAATTTTATGAGCGCATTAATAATTTTATGAATGGAAGCAATCGTTTAAATTCTTAAATGCGATGAAATGAATAAAAAGTTCGTTCGAAAGGGCGATTGAGGTCATTCCAATATATAGCAAGGTGTTAAAAGTAATGAGATGCGTTTCCATCGTGCGCCCGCGCAGGTACAGGTTACATCGGTAGTGGTGACGCGGCGGAAGACACTTGATTCCCAGGGTATCGCTTGCAGATACACCGGACGCCTGCGATCACAGATTTAATATATCATTTTATTAAACAATTATTTTTTAATACACTTTTTTTTTCTTATACTTATCTACTCAACAAATATAATTTTATTCAATCAAGTATGCATAACAAATAAATACAAATTTATCTAAAAGTATCTATAAATAAAGATGTTATTTTTTTTTAAATGTGTATACATGTATTAGGCTTATTAAAATTTTAAATTAATACAGAATGAAAAAAGTAAACGGTACTGCCAGGGTATATATCCGCAATTTCTTGGAAACCGACCCAATTGCTTTACCAATTGAGCTACCACTGGGTAGTAGTCGCGGGTTCGAATCCTGTACGTATTAATTTTTCAAATCCATATTATTTAAATTGAAATGCTATATGCATATATTGTGTCGTTATGATCAATAAAACTTAAAAATATAATATTTGTAACGTCAATGGCGTGTGGTGCCACTACCACTATCAAGTTACGTAAAAAAACCACATCATCCTTGACCAGACAACGGAAGCCAAAGGTCCTCGCTCTCACGGACTGTGACTTATGGATGATATTGTCATTAATATCAAATCATATTATATCGTATCGTATCGTATCATATCATATCATATCATATCATATCAATAATCAATGAAGCCATTTTCGATGTTTGTTTTAAATTTTTCGTTTTAAATTATTATAATAATAAATAATGTCATATTACATTGTTAGGTTTTTTAGTACTTTAGTTTTGTTGTATTATAAGTATTCAATGCTCTTGTATTTGAACAGCGTTAGTTAAGTAAAATTAATTGTTAACTTTCAAACCAAAAGTGTATATAAAGAAATGATTTTTTTTTGAAAACCACCAATTTTTTTTAAATATCTAGAGATTTTTAGAATATCTATAAACTTCTAGAGTCATGTTAAGCTTATTTATTTTAAATATTTAATTTAGAAACCTTTCCGTTTCTCAGACGCCGTAGTTTCGAAACCTATCGGTTTATTTTTAAATCTATATTTATTTAAAAATTAAAACCGTTTTTACATTATTATATTTAATCATATTTATCTCTATAACAGTTTAAATTAAATCTATTGAAGCATAAAACAAATACTTGAATACAAAATCTGAGCCAAATTACGATCATAAAAAGTGTAGACCATTTATGGCATAATTCAACGGCATATCGAATCTGGTACTTACTTACTGTATGCATACACTGCAGTGCTGATAAAGTGCACACTTTAATAAAAACGATCTTTGATTTAACATACCTACAATACATTACAGAAAATTAAAGACAATGAAACATTTACAAAGAATTTAAACAAAAAATAATATATATATTTTTGTTAATTTATATAAATTAATTTAAACTGCCTACTATATATAACATATATAGAAAACAATGGCTATTATAATAAACCCTTCATACATAATAAATGTAAAAAATATACGAAAATTAATAATAAAGGTGTATCCTTAATGAAGCCTGAAGTGTTATATGAGGAGTTATAGGTTTCATTTGCGGGCGATAGACGACAATTTTCAATTTTCTTGCGCGTGCGTCCCATTTGAATATTTTAATTTGGGGGTGGCGCGACTATTTCAATTTATTTTATGAGTCCGCTTTCAGAAGGGTTCATTCGCTCTCACCGTTCCAGATTAGTAAATATTTGATAGCTTTATTGCTCCATACACGGCTTTCCGACAATCAAACTTAGACATTACGGGGAGTGATAAAACTTTATGATTGGATATGTTCACTTATTCATTTAAATATTCATTATGTTTCAACTAATTTTGTATCTTCAATTGATAATGATGATTAATGATACGTTATAATTGAAAATCTTTAATTATTACTTTAATTTACTTCTAGACTAAGTAATTATCGTTTACTTACGCCAAAATAAACTGGACAAAAAGAAAAAATATTGCAAAAAAAAACTGATATATATATTGATTATTTGTAATTAAAAAGAACAACATAAATAAAACTCTCAGAAATTCTAATATTATTATTAAAAATATGACAATATTTCTCCCGACGTGTAAGAAAAACAAAACTCTACCATCCACTTCAAAGTAGAGAGGTGTGAACGAAAATCTTAATTATTTTTCACCCTCACATGTAGCATATAATATTAATTATTCACACATACATACATCAAATTTCAATAACGCTGCATGGCGTGCAGTGGGTAGGTACCTCAGTCTCGGGCAGGCGCGAGGGTAGGGCGGGCGGAGCCCTGTTTAACCTCACATAGCTATGTTTCATCTAATAGAATTGCAAGCTCGTTATCTGCTCAGATTAAAATATTCAGTATTTGAGTGATTTCACGAGCGAGTGAGCGCCAAAAGGGTTGACTAGTCGTTTCACCCGCTTTGAACACTTGTGGGGAGGCGAGCCACGGGTTAGCTGCTTACCTATTTATTTTACATACGAGAATTTCGTCATGTTGATTAAATTTTATATTAATTTACAATTTTAATACTTTTAAAGTCCATTCAAATAGAATGACATAATATATTTGAATTAATTAATTAATAGCCGATATTTATTGCACGTTTAGATACTTGACCCATAAATAATTCAGTTAAATAATGGCCTCCGCCACAACAAAATATTTCATTCCCAGTTTTGCATATTGTAGAGCGGTAAAAACAATGTATGAGAATATTTAACAGTCAATTTGATGCTTCCAATGCGGCACTCAATTATTTTCATAATTGATTGATCAGAAACAGATACCGTGCTCGACTCTACATCGATTCTACATATCACAACGATGGCAATAAATAAATTTAACTGAATTAGTCGCTCTACAATAGAGCCGCAATACCGTCCAGTGCTTATTCAATATTATGTGAAGTAATCTGTCACGGCAATATTCTACATAAATAGACGGATGTTGTCGACTGATAAATATTGCACTCCACCCATGGAGAGCTAATTTTACGAGTGAAATTAGTTATTCACCTGTTGTTGCCATTTATTTATAGAGACTACAATGAGACCGGCAGCCGACCGCTTCGCCGCACCCAACTATTATTTGATCACATCAATTTATTATCATATTCACCATACAATATTAAATATATAATTATATATAAGAAACCAATTATATAGATTCCAACAATATGGTAAAGGAGTGATCACGTCTTCTTCTTGAATTCGTTTCACCGTAGACGGATCAATTCATACAAATTTTAATGATCGAACTCTTTCCATATAATTCGTGAAGTACGTGAGCATGGTGTTATTGTATGCAATGAAGCGTAACAAAACTGACGTGATAATATTCCATCTAAACAGGTGCTGGAGCTGTTCACTGAACATGGACATTGTATAATAAACTAACATTTGCCTGCGGTTTCGTTCGCGTTGACAACAATTATTCATAAGGACCGCAGTTTATTACCAACAAGGTGATGGTTTTCATACATTTTCTTTTTTTGGCACTAAATCAGCTTAATATATCGTAAATTTGATTTCATATTTTCCGGATTCTTGTCTTTTTGATACATATTTTTACAAAATAAATGTATCTTACGAAACTATGATACAGATAAACTAACAGTTTAATAAAGGCATATATAAGTATATGAAGAAAATATAAAAAAATACAAATAATTCTGTCTTACAGATAAAATAATTCAATTGACATTACAAATACGCACGTACTAAGCGTAGTATTTATATCATTAACATGTAATGACGTTATTTTAATGTATTGTACGAAACTATTCAAGAATACAGGTAATTGTTAGAGACAAATTTTAAATGATACTTAATTGGAAACCATATTTTTTTGTGAAGAAAATTAAAACTTCTTAGTAATTGATTCTAAAAATTTACTTAATAGCCTGAAACGTATACATACTTCTAAGATACGCATGCTTCATTGTTTCTTGTAAAGCGACGTATGTTTTATATTAAACGGGAATATTTTCGTGAAATCAATAAACGTCAACTGAAAACCAACGACTATCATATTAAACAACTTCATATACAATTAAAGTGATAATAAACAGTGTATTAATTTTACGACTATCGACTTAAAGAATCATAAGAACACGTTTAGAAATTCGATAAAAATGGACTGCGGTCGATACTGGCCGTGCCGAATCGATTACCGCGCGCTACCGGCGGACGCGCTTTAAACAATATATTTAGGTAAAACAATTTAAACTTTATATATTATGCTATAAGGTTTAATTTTATTTAATTATTAATACACAGTGTACCTCAAAGTATCATGATTAAGCAAAACTCTCCTTGAATAATCATCACAACGTGCATTGGAATATCGTCATTAGCAGAATTTTATTACTCATTGTTTTAAAATTTAAAACTATGTAACGAAAATAAATAAAATTATTTCTTTTATTACTTCATAGTATCAAGATCAACTGACGCTACAATATCTGAAGCCCTGTATGTGTTCACAAAAACTAAATTTAATCAAAGCATAACTTATAACCCCCCCCCCCCCCTCCCCCCAATTAATAATCACAATTGATTGAAACCTTTTGTGTTCTCAAAATACTCTTGAAAAATACAAACTCAAAAGGAGTCAAACGTATTATCATAAGAGATCTCTCTTAATGCTCAGTAATTCAAATATGGCGATCTTAACGATACTTTTAATATAATGGTTAAATGGTTAGTGATTGAAAATTCCTAATCGCTTCAGAGCTTTTAACAATAATTAGTACCTCGTGACAAAACGGAAGCACGTAGTAAATGATGGGTAGTTTGTAAGAAGTCAATAACATCGTCACAATGAACCTAAATGCCAAACTGTCTCGCGCTACGCCGCGTCCGATAATCTTCGACGAGGAGATCTTGATACTTGCAGTGGAAGACTGGACAGTGTTTTAAATAGGTTAATGATATTATTATTAAATAATTCACGGAGAATATTATATTTTAAATATATATAAAAATATATATACACATGATAGGTTGTTGAACAAGCTTTGTTTGACATATACAAGCAGGTGAATCTAACATCAAATTTAATAAGTATCAAGACTGTCTAGGCGGATCGCTTATTAGGTAGCTACAGAAAAGTTATTATTTTCTGAACTATGGTCATTAAAATTTTTGATTAACAACGTTTGATCCGTGTCGATAAGATGACTCGGCAATTCAATAGCCCTTCTTTGAGCCGTAACTAAATGTTTTTGTTGTAGGTACTTTTTATTGCTCATAAATATATTAATAAAATATTGCCTTTCAATAGATACTTGGAATGCGATCGCTTTTAACAGCTACGCCGCTTGTCTCTAAGAAAAAAAGAGATATTAAAAAAAATATATAATAACTTGGAGATTACGAGCGAAACTAAACTTCACCAAAGAAACCACGAGGTGATTAAAATAATTAATATTGCTTTTGAAAGTGAAATTAGTGACAGCGAGAGAGAATATAACGAGAGTGACTTGTATGTATGTTAGAGAACACAATTGCTGAGCTGAGCCCCACCTCCATCGCCGGGTCCGGTATAGAAACTAACCATTCGTCATCCATTATTCACGGCCTAAATTGCACAACTTTAGAGCGCCATTTCTAAATGACATCTAAATCTGTTACTGTATTAACATTGTGAATAAAATTCGTACAATCAATCTACATAAATGTCCGTGAGCGTCCGTCCATTAGTCAGCTGGAGTACAAAGGGCACACGTTCATCTCGTAAATCAGTCGTATGTACTCGTATTGAACTTGCCCAAATTGCTCTCAATAACCGTGCGTCGACGCCCGCGCCGGTCGACTCGCGCAGTTTCCAGCCATTAAGAACCCTCTCAGACCATTTATCATCAATACCCTTCATACTAGAATATCTTGAGATGCATTTATTAATGTATTATAAGTAAACAAAAATAATTATAATTTCAGTGTAATTTGTTTTATAATTAGAGTAATAGAGATATAATGATAATAGAATAAAATATCACCATTTCAAATATAACGACCGTCACCATGTCAAACAAATTAGATAATCACTGGCGTCAGGCTTAAATTGGATAATTATTCAAATTGTTGTTTAAGCACACCCTAAGCGGTTATTAAGATATTAAATATGAGCGTGTGCTGGGCGGCGCAGGCGCAGGCGCTGCGGGGAGCCCAGCGGGCGGCGCTACCGGCACCGCCGACACGAAGGGCTACATCAATTCCATCTCAGACGTTAATTATTTAGTATTACTTCATACGTAACACCTGACACCTTTAGATTAATCATTCTCAAGAAATATTGTTTTTTTCACTTAATATATTAAATCTAAATAATTATTTTTAAGTAATAATTCACACAAACACGCTATATTCTATGATTATTTCAGTATATTAGTTGCATTTTGCCAACAATACAGCCTTATCGATACCAAGATATAATTTATTGATACTTTGTCAGTAATAAATTATATTTTCATATAACGCAGACATTAAAAAGGTAGAAATATTGTATCCCAAAAGGACATACACTTTTAGTAAAGGCGACGTCATAAATATAACAGATTCCGTAAAGCATCGAGTTACATGAAACAGCTTTAAAGAGCTCTTATCTTACTATCTCTGAAATATTGTCAACACATCTCACAGCGTTCACAGTCAGGTATAAAATAGGTGACGGAGAAACATTCAAAATAAAAGTATTAAAATAACGACGAGAATAAAATAAACGTGTACTTATATATGCATAATAATGATTTTGGGTGAATAAAAATGAAGGAATCTGAATAAATATCTAAATAAAAAAATAGGAGACATCATAAGGCGGGCGACCGTCGCAGCATTGCGTTAGATGCCGCGGTGAGATTGCGCCCGCTCGGTCCCGGCTATCTTTCACATCATTTCACTGTGGCTCTTTAACATTTCATTCATAAAACTATAACCTTTTTGATCACTGAATATTTACAATATTACTTTTAGAGCATTTTATGTTTCATAATCATATTTTTATCGATTCATTCTAATTAACAGCCATAAAGGCAATCCTTGTAGGTAGTTCAGCCCGAAATGGTGTTTCCGGTGACCTTTAAAACATTGTCTCAATTTTTTTATCAATTCTTCTATAAATGTTAAACATATTCAATTGAAAAATATATAAGGACACAACATAAATAATTAAAAAAACAAAAATATGAATAAATACGAGGTAATATTAAAATAGCGATCGTTTACTTTTTGTTTGAATACTCCCGTGGCATGTATGTGTCTCCGAAGCTCGCACGTTACTCCTTATTTATTGACCTATTAGAGATAACATTAAGATGAGAGAGGAGATGCACGGCCAAGGACCTTTGTTATAAAAATGTCTACCTCATTATTCTTGAAAAATTAAAGATAGCTTTATATGGATATGACTTATGAAAAAAAACCTGCCATGTGGAATATGAGCACTGGAAAAGCGAATTATAAATTCTTTATCAACAACTGTTAATTAAATTATTTAAATATATTCATGTCCATATTAAACTACATTGTATTATTAATTCATAACATAAATACACATCTGTTTTAAATACGAAGCACATCAAAAAAATATATTACAGTTTATTAATATATTAAAATGTGTAAATCCTATCCACATTCATCTCGAGCTCTGAGGCGGCATCCTGTCGTTATAATTTTTCCCAGATATTTTAATCTAACCAATTTAAATCAATAGTCATTATAGGTTTAGGGATTCATCTCGATTTTTAACACAACACAGACTTATTTTATGATTATTATTAAAGGCATTTTGATGTTTACGACTTCGAGGATTTGATAAATAATACAGACAGACATTGTAACTTAAGAACTCGTTTTGAATTTGACGTAGGTTTGGATAACTTGTCAATTATGTATACTTTGTAAATCTGAATATTTAATTTAATTTTAAGTTCACTTTTAAAATTACTAAATTATTATGTAAACTTAGTAAACCAATTTGTACAAAATCATACTGTAACAACCATTGAGGTGATAAGTCCTTAATACAGATAATTTTATAACTTAGCTAAGAGTATTTAACCATTTTATAAAAGATACCAAACTGTACATTCAAATATATAAAAAAAATAATTCCAATGTAAACTTAGTTACGCAAGTAACAGTATAATTGGTTTACCTGAGCTGTAAAACGACATTTTAATATCAAGTTAAAATGCTTATTTTTAACTTGGAAGCTTAACTAGAGCTTTATATATATATATATATATATATATAGCAAATACTTTATTTATGTTATTACAGTTAAAGAAAAACAATTTTTCATGTTAATCATGACTCATAAGTCTTCTTTTTAGTTTATTATTTTTTCTATCTAACATCGTTAGCAAATATTTGCAGAAGTGTTCTGTTTACAAGTTTATTTATTTATCAAATTATTTCGTTATTCGCTGTTCTCGATTTCTAAATGAGTAACCTAAGATCTATGTAAATAAAACATAATTTTACCAATAAAATAAATTATTTAATCTTTTTAATTTATTATTTTATCTATCTTTTTAGTTTATTATTTTTTCAATCTAACATCGTTAGCAAATATTTGCAGAAGTGTTCTGTTTACAAGTTTATTTATTTATAAAATATGTTCGTTATCCCTGGATGTCGATTTTTTAATGAGTAACCTAAGATCTATGTAAGTAAAACGTAATTTTACTAATAAAAATAATTTATTTAAATCGATCGCGTGTGAACTTTTTACTTATTAATATACAAATAAAAGTTTCAAATATTGCTTATTGGGACCCTTTAAGGCATTGTTCGTTTTTAATTAACGATTCCACTGTTACATTATGTATTATTTTTGTAATTATAATTAATTAACTTGGGATGCTAGTGAATAATTATGCTTTATGATGTTCGAAAATAACTCTGCATTTAATTTTTAACATTCATACATTTTTTATTAAAATGTATTAAACAAAGTAGTAAACGATGTTACTTAACGAATGAAAAATATATAATGTACTAATATATTTTTTAGTAATTAAATTTATTCAAGACCGCTGTAATGTTAGATCAAAAAATAAATTATGAGCCCACAGAGTCAAAACATATATTTTTATGGATTTTGATCCGTTAATATTCGAAATATTCAACTGTATTATGTTCCGCTCACGCTGTATCGTTAATAGTAAAAATCTACTTAAATAATACAATAAAAATACAACAACAGTTATTTCTGTTTAAAAGCACAGATTACAGGACGCGATCGAAAAACTTCCCTGTTTTTAATTTTCTTAAAAAACATTCATTTTGTGCTTTTATTTCAGCGAACACTCTAAAGGCTTCCTTAACTTCAAAATGTTTATCTCGTTAGAAGGATATATTTGGCTAACTGTTTGTCGTGTTTTGAACTCTATCACCAAGGTTCAAGCTCTATTTTTTATAATTCGATAAATTTATTCTTAACTTTTTAATTGCTTAGAGTTCTAACTTTCAGGTGAATTTTATTTATATTTCATTTTGTATTGGATTGTGTATTTTTTTTAATTTCAGCTTTATGTAATTGGTCTCATTAGCTTATTTGTATAATATTTACTTATAAGTAAATAAACTAATGAATTTCGATAACAAATAAGCAATGAAAAAAATATTTTATTTATAACAGTAATACTAATATTAATTTTACAATTAATTTTCAGAAAATTTTCGGTTATAGAAACATTCTTTAAAAATTATCAATATAATACAAAATAAAATCCACTTATACTTAAAAATCGCCAAGAATAACAAAAAAATAGTATAATTCAAACGAGTGAATGCATTTGTTACGAAGTTATGATAGTATAATGCGAGGTTGAATGGCGATATAGCCAGTGATCGCTCGTACAAGAGACAATGCAGTTATATCGGATGCATGGTTGCATCATGGGAAAATGACCGATGCACCGACAATCACGAGACAGCGGCCCACCTTATCACACCACGCCATTGTATCCACGATACACGAATATTCCCCACATTTTCCATACCATTCGACAAATACTTCGCAGATTGGAATTGT
This sequence comes from Dircenna loreta, assembly GCA_963555665.1. Taxonomy (NCBI): domain Eukaryota; kingdom Metazoa; phylum Arthropoda; class Insecta; order Lepidoptera; family Nymphalidae; genus Dircenna; species Dircenna loreta. Next base: position 6,184,320 of record OY743094.1, read on the forward strand.
GATTAAATTGGACGTCGAACCAAACATTCTAGACTCCTATAAGAATATATTTATAATCGTGAACGGTTATGACAGAAATAAATAAAATAGATGCAGCTCGTTCGGATTCTTCGTCTTCATCTGGGTGTGTCATAAAAACTGTCTGTTACGGTTTGCAAAAGCAATTAAGTCATAACATTTAGAGATCTACTGTCTTTGTGAAATATCCTCGCGATTTTTAAAGCAAAGAAAATAAATACACTGCATTCATAAAGCAGTTTAGTTGATGTTTTTTATTAAACAGGTGAAGTTAGTCAAATTAATTAGTTCATTAAATTCTTCTTAAAATTGTAGTATAAAACATTTTAAAGGATATAATTTGATTTTTAAAATCATAAATAGAAATTTTATGAAATAATTCTGCAATAAATATTATCACGTATTATAATACGCAGGGGTACAATTGTAAAGGTCCACGTTCAATATAATTCGAATATTTTCTTATGTTGAAATTAAGGATTGTAAAGTCATAAGCTGGTGAATAATAAATTCCGAGACTGTATAATTTTACTATAATATTGATACAATAAAGTAATCATAAAGCCTACTAATCAAAACTAAAAGTATATTAAAAACAACCCATCAGGGTGGTCGGTTATTTATAAAGATATCATGTCCGCTTGTTATAAGGTAAATAATTTATATTTTCTATAGCTCGTATTAACGTTCAAATGTAAAGAAAGAACTTGATTTCTACTAATTAATGTAATCAACGAGGGAGTATTTAATTGTCGGCTACTCGTGTAGGGCGCATGAAATATTTATACATTTCATATTACAGTGAAGGTCTAATTGTGAAGCATCGACGCGCCTGGGACTGCGCCCCCCGCAGGCATCCTCCGCCCGCTGACTTACACTACATAAAAACCTATTAACCTCCACTGGCTTCACTTGCTGCCATTTTTGTTTGAAGCATCCCGGCTACCCACAATCATAAACGGTTTTTGTTCGGAATGCCAAACGCATGTATGTAGTCAGTAATTGTCATGGGTATGTAGACATAAATTAACTAAATGCATGATAGATATAGATAAAGCCTGTTAATATCAGAGCAAGGGGTACTACGGCTGTAAGTCTCCATTCATCGAGAGAAGTTACGAATGAAAGAAATAATGTATTATGAAGTAGCCGGCCTCCGGGAGCCATAAAACTTTGTTAGTATAAAACAAGAACTGACGTGGCATCTGCAGCGTTGGCACGTATATGGCGGCCGCTAAATATTTATCAGTGAATTAGTATGCCTAAACTAACGAAATCAATTATCTTCGTTTTTTGCTGATAACTGGTTTCGAATAACGACATTCTGGGATTTTGTAACATGGATGACGAACAATTGAAGTGCGTAGGATAGTAATGTTTTACGTGCATATCTGCCTTTTTGTTTAACGTTGAGAGTCTACAATCTTTGTCAAATTTTATGTTGGGAAAGCCATCAGAGAGACGTACGAAAACAGAATGAAAATAGTTTTAATGAACGAAATAAAATCAAATCAAATCAAAAATATCTTTATTCAAGTAGGCATTTACATGCACTTTTGAATCGTCAATTACATTACATTAAAAAATGTCAGTATAGTATGTCAGTATGTCAGTCCGTGAGTAAGCTACCACCAGCTCGGAATGCTGCTCTGCTGAGAAGAGCTGGCCAGAAACTCAACAGTTGCTCTTTTAAAGTATGGTTATATAGTAAATTAAATCTGAATTGTCATTTTGTAAATGTTAAACGTTACAAAATGTTAATTTTATATATATAACAAATTTCAAGATAAGTTTCATATGTAAGTTGACAAGTTCTACATATGTAAGTTGACAAATCGTAAGACAAACATTTATTAATTGTAAGTAAAATAAATGAATGCCATGTATAATTAATATTTTATCTATAAGTACAAAGTCTACTTACAGACAGCGATACGTAAAAAGTTCTGAAAACGATCAGATATCCGAGCACCGTCCACCTGCTGATTTCAAACTTGGCATAAACTTGCGACTGGGGAAATATCGAGGTAACAAGTCAAGTTTTGCATAGAGTACATCAAAACAAGTGGTGTAGTGGCGATGAGGCGAGGTGGCCGGGGGGGGCGAGGGGGGCGTGGGGCGGACTGGGGGCGGGCTTGCCTGCACCAACCTCCCGCTGCACTCCGCGATGCACTTCGCGTGATCGCTATAGTCGCAAATCTGAAATACTATCTCAGACATTCATTTCTAAGTAGTATTTCTTCAAATATTCTATTTGTGATTTAAATACGACCAATAGGAAGTGAGGTTTATTTTTTATTAATCCGTTAACTATCTTGTAAACATTTAGTTTTCCAGCCGTCGTTTGTTATGGTACCGGTCACGCCATCTATTGATCGATAGCCGAACTATTGCAACGTTGTGTCCAACACAGCAGACAACTAAGTTGTAAGTGTAAATTTAGAAATAATACTAAATAAAATGCAAGTCGACGGTTTTCAAAAAAAAGGCGTATTAACATGAAAGATAACTCGAATTGAAGTATTAAACTCGATAGTTAATTAATAAAGCCTTATCAGTGCGATAAAGTTAACCTTGTCGAAATAAATAAAAGTATATGTAAAACGGGTAATATTATTTGATGTTCGAGCGTCCTGCATTTTATAACTATGGCGGCGCACGTTACAATTAGCGATGGCTCCATCACGGATACGGACTTCATTTACATGTAAATACTACATTATTACTAAAATGAACGTCCTGTCGCAATGCGATCGATTTGCATATTTTTAATATAATATCATTGAAAAATAACAAAAGCCATTTATAAAATGAACGGAATACAATTGTTACTGTTTCCGGTTTATTATTCATAAAGTTTAATCAAAGTATATTCATAATCTACGCTCGCATGTAATTATATATTTATAATGACAGACTCCATGAATAATAACAATATGGCTGACAGCATGCATAATATATGTTTAGATGATTTATAAATTGATTTATAGATTGATTTATATATTGATTTATAAATTGATTTATAGATTCATAGTCACTCTATTGATCACTTTAAAAAATTATACAGTGGTATGCCACGTCCTCTATAACTATAACTTTAAAATATTTTTAAAGTATAACTATAATAAAAATAATTTAAAGATCATACAAAAAAATATATTTTATTCACACTTCATAGATTAATAAATTATATATTGCTGATATTAAAAAGTAAATTATTTTTATTTATTATCCAGGTATTTATTATAATTGTAGGCATGATAAGATACGTAGAGTTATAATGTAGCTTCAAATGTTTATTTTATTAAGACATTTTATTTTGAATGAATATAGGTCACGAAGAAAAAATATGGCTACGCTTTAACTTTAGGTAGAGTACAAATTTATACATTTATCTATGAATACATTAAAAATATTTAAAAATGTTACTATGCGTAGCGTAACTAGTTAACTTTAAAAATTAGGCAAGTGACAAATTATGTCGGAACAAAGAGATACGATCAGAAGTCGTCACCTGAACGGAAGCGAGGCTATGCGAGGCGACACAAAAACTGCATTAGTAACTTAACTTAATTATTTCGTATGAAACCAATATTACGTAAACAACAGAATTAAAGATAACAATCTTACTTTAGTGTTTCTTTTTAATTTGTTATTTTAGGTGTGTATTATTTTTTTTTGGTTGCCATACGTGTATTTTTTTAATGTTTGTGGTGGTACTTAATAAGTTTAAATATTTTTTATGCAACTCACAAAGGAAACATATTATAATTTAGTATACCGGTAGATTAATTAATATTGATGGTAAATTTAGTTGCTTTTAGTACCGTCAGAATAAGAATAGGTACTCTCAATAAAGTTTAGCGGTATACTAACACATCGCTACCAGATGTTAACGAAATAATATTTCTACAACTGTAAATCTTATTTGAAACAAAGTATCGTGTATTATAAACATTTGATTCAGGGTAAATATACATGCAGGTAGATCTGAATTATAAGCTGCTAACATAAATATCAGAAATAGTAAAACATTCTGTATTCGAACAATCATTCAGCCGCTTACCGTTTTAAAATTCATTCGGTGAAGATCGTAAAATATTCGATAAACAGGGCGAATATGTTTGCTTTCGCCAAATTTAACATTGCTATGAAACAGTGAAATGGACAGAAATAATCGGGTCAATCCGTTACGACGCGTCATTCATATGATGCTGGCGTCCTCATACATTGAAGTCGGGCCCTATTGCCATTCTAGTCTGCTTTTCGCATTTTCCTACTTTACTATTCACTGAATCGTTTATTCATTTAACATTACTTCATTACATTTGGCAAAATAGGTGAGTATATTAATTAATTATCGATGTTTATTTGCGTTCAGCACGCCCGTTTAGCATGCAAAGCGCGCGTACGCAGCGAGGCCGTGTGATGGCACAGAAGTACACGCCGCTACCGCGGGTCTCAACGTGCGTACGCTCTCACTGTCCGAGACAGTGCCCAGCTAGCGGCATGCACACGATGCGCCGAGCACCAGACAAACTTTTTGTGAGTCTCGACGCGCGCCGCTTCCTTTGATTGAAATGATTAAATTCAGTTTTACCTTTACGATACCCAGAACTAGATACCTTACTTAAGAACAATATTTAATTTATTTTAATTTGATTAATATAAAATGTAACTTTAAGGAAATATATTCTTGATCCGAACGTAATGTCCCTTTTGGTTGCGCAATAATTTAAATCTTTATAAAAAAATTAAGCATCCTTGCCTACCTTATATGGTATAACATGGTTAGTGTTCATTAGAATTTTTAAGTAATGTGCTAAGTACTTATACTGAGCTTGATTCAATAAATCCAAGCTTATAAGAAGCGGTAAGGGAACGGGCGCAGGCCAGCGGGCGGCGCGGGCGCACGTCCAGGGTCTCCCGCGGCGTATCTCCGGCCCCGCTACTTTTTACCAACGCATGCTTGGCTCGTGTCTTTTTCGCTCTTCTCGTTTGGAATTCGTTGAGAGATCACCGCTGCCGGTGGCAGACGTCTTGTGACATGTCAGCGACGGTACGTGCGCTGCGTACTCTGTAATTATTCAGTCATCTCACTCCAGCACCAGCCGCCTGGACTGGAATATCCCCTTAAGTGACAATTAATTCCCGTGATTATTCGACGAAAAACCGTAAAATACTTTCACGCGGATACTTCAATTGTTGATTGAGTTAATTGTTTCGAAGTATTTAAAAAAAATTAACTATACCAAATCAGCAGCATATTCTTTGTAAGAATCTAATATAGAAAAAGATTTTTCTACTTAATTATGTTTAGTATGATTATAATTATTTTTAGTATAAATAGTTTGTAATATTTCAGTATCAATGGAGCATATGGTTCTTTAAGAGGCCTTGTCAATTTAACAACTTTAATAATTGCATGATAAATGAGAGCATTATTTACAGCTTTACCGGTAATAATGTATTAATAATATTATAAAGTAACAGTTTAAATAATTTGTTTTTGTACTATATTCTAGGATTAACTGGAAGATAATGCTTAAGTCCAGCTATTGTAACGTTTATTCTGGAACATAAAGACTAAATTATATAAATTTCATAAATATAGATAAAGATAAATTTAATAAATAAACAATGGTAATGAAGTTTGCTATTTAATCCGGAACGCGAAATCCTTAACACCATAAAACTCCAAATAATTATCTTAAAATAGCATTACCTCACCTGTCATACGAATCTACAACTAACGAATGCTTTCAGACACGTATCTGATTACGAAATGTAATAAATAACATCGCAAAGAATAATGAATACAGTTAAAGTCTTGTTTCTTGATTTAGAGTGACTAAAACGAATTTTCAAGCAAAACAAGGATGGTCGGTGTTGAGTGTTAGTACGACACTGTGGCAATTATGGAAAAAGCGAAGGTGTCGTGAGTAGCGCGGGAGCCAACTACACGTGTTACTGGTCACTTGCATAATGCCATCCAGGGCTATGCTCCAGGAAATCGTGCTGCCAACATAAATACAATGTTGCCAACATAAAATAAACAATTCAGATATTTAAAGCCACAACTAAAGCTAAAATCATCTGTCGCACCTATTATCCATTTGTCAGTTGTAATTAAAGTCAATAAAAATAGTTTATTCTGCACCTCGTTATCAAAGGTCATTTAAATTTACTCAATGATGGTAAATACCACTTACGTTGGTGACGAATAAGGAGTTATTTGTTGTGGGTTGGTAGTACTGCTATTTAATTATTCTTTCATTCATTCATAATTCCTTAAAGAATGTTAGATAAATACTAATTTGAACTCATTAAACTTAAACAAATGTTAAATATTGACATAAAATGTTAATATACACAAATGTAATAAAATACTTTTGTAAGTTTAGTATTATATTATTTAGAAATTTAAAATTTAAGATCTTGTTAACTGATAATATAGATTAATATTTGGCATAAAATATACGTCAGACAAAATATACGTCAGAAGAAATACATATCTGACTCCATACTGGGTCTGTTTAATAATCACAATATTTTGGTGACCCGCGCATAATATGGCCATATATAATATTAAAAATAAAGAATAGTGGCGAGCGAATGCCCTGGTGGCAGCCCTTTGCAACCACGAAGAGAAGCCGCTTGCCCTTCCATTGAATCAAATTCATATATTTTGAGATTCAGTCTCCAATTTTATTTGGAGAGTCTGCACAAAAAAATAATATCACAAAAATATGATAATTATCTCTCATATATTAAATCCAGTTATTTATTTACATTCCTTGTAGCCTACTGCAGAGACTTGAAATTTATCTGATATTTTCTATAAATTATCTTTCGAGTGGAGAAAAGGACTGTCTGTGTTTTTAATGTAGTTTATTATTACAGAGTAAAAATTATAAAATGTATATATTTTAAATGTAAAATGCAATGTCTGTAATGAGAGAGAGAAGAAATAGATTTACTTATAAGAATGATAGATTTGAAAAAATATATTTCTCAATTTAAATATATCAATAAAAGAAAAATCTTGGTAACGTAAATGGACTATACAATTTTAAAGTTTACATTGAAGATAGTATGTACAGATAGTATGTGAATATTAAACTTTGTTAGAATTATAAACTCAACGCACGCAATTTCTAGGCAACAAAATACCAACAAGTAATAGATTAGTAATATTATCCTGACCGTACCTACATTCCGTGGATTGTTTTATTGGATTATGCGCGAGGACGCGGAGCCGCTATAACTATTCAGTGTCGTCTTTTGTGTTACGGAAAAACTTGTTCTTGAACCCATGTAGTGTGAAAGTGTTGTTTATTTTTCCAGTTTAATGTTACATATGTACACATATTATCGCCAAGCAACGGACTGTCATCTTAGCGCACGCCGCGGCTGCGCCTGCGCACCGCTCTTGTTAGCGGACAATACTCCACTCACTTTTGCTACCTTCTCAAAACTTCTTCACTATACAAAGTAAGCTTTCATGCTTACAAAGTAACAGAGTTGTATTTGAGGTGTTTTTTATATGATTTATCGTTTTTGTCATTAAATATATAACATTTTAGGTGTTGATTTTTTTATTTGTTAAAGAAGATCAGTAATATATATTATTTTGTGAATATAAAAGTTATCTAGCTCTGAAGTGCTAAGCAGAACCCTACTAAAACTTACACATCCACTTGGCTAATGTTTATTTGGACATATTTATGGCTATAGTTCCGCTTTTTGTGAGGATGGAAATATGTGTGGCGGATCGCACGTCTGCGTGAGATTTCGGACACCTCTCCGCTTACTAAATTTAATATCGTCGGACTTTACTTCGAGAAAGAAACAAAAAAAAAAACAAAATCGCCATTGTGTCGGCGAAGCGAACGGCAGTTCGCGCCTACCGCCACTCATGAAAATCATTTTGTTTTTATCTCAAAATGTATGTTTATGATAACACCTGTTTCGTTGATGCCCCCGCGATCGGTGTCACTGGAAGCTTGTAGCGATTTTTTGCCAATTTACGGACTATAAAGACGCCCGCATAGCGAGCTAATTTAACCACTGTTCGCCGAATTACGCATTCATTCGACTCAGTTCAGTTCACACAATTCGTCTTCTTCTATTCATACAGAAACTTAACATTATAAAAAACTTAGGTAAAGTCGAATAATATTCACTAGATATTTAACATACATATTTTATATGAATTAATTAAATTAAAGTCAAAATAAATGTAGGTATGTATTTTAACTGTTACATAACGCCCATAACATGTCAAGCCAGCAATCAACGTCAATTATTAACTGATTCAAGAATGGACGGCAATTATATATATACATTTTTTTTAAAAGAAAATATGGTAAATTATTCAATGTTCTCACCTCAATAAATGATTTAAAACTATGAGAAATAGGTGTTTACTTGATGCCTAAGTTCAAAGCATTCATACAGTGAGTAATTAAACATGGCCATTTAACACAATAACACTGCTTTACAATTAAAATATAATTATATAGATAGAAAAATATAAGATAGAATCATATTTAGGATACCTTTTATATGTATATTTTAAATAAAGTATATATATTTTATGTCAAAATATTGCCTTTATTTGAACTGTTTGTCTGCTAAAGGAGATATATATGGTTGGTATAAGATTGATGAATTATGAGGGCCCAGATTATATTTCTTTGTTGATATTTTTTATTTTTCTTAAAAAACACATGTACTGTTTTACTTATGGAAAATCATTTTAAGGACTTTCAGTTTTCCGCGAAGTTTTTTCTCTTGGTAGTCTTGTTATTATAGTTTTTTAATTAATTCTCAAAAAATATAATAATTTTATATAAATTAGAATAGGTATACAAACTTAAACTATAACTAGCCATTTTATTAGATACTTATGTATTTAAAATATAAACTATATTTAATGTCTGTGAAGCAATGAGCACAGCACGCCTAATATGTTCTTTGGCGTTTAGATAAATCTATAAAATTAAAAGTTAAAATCAAGATGAAGTTGGTATTTATTTCAACGACCGCTTTAATATCAAGGTGAATGGTACATTTCATATTTGTTTCTAATAAATCAATCGTATAAATCTTACGTCATGTCAACTATAATGGTGCGGTTGTCAAAGAAGGGCCGCCGCGGCCACAGTCCAGCTTTTTGCATAATTACGCAGATGGAATGTCGTTCAAAATGATAACAAAGAAAGATGACCGACTGTATGATTGGAAATATTTATAGCCGTCTGCAGCAGATCTGCTTCCAAAACTGTGAGAACGTTGTGCTTTTTTAATTTTATTTATATATTTTATAAATGGCACATCACTATCGGAAACATGTCGATATCAGGATACTATTAATTTCATTGCACATGTAATTTAAAAGCACAAGAATTCGCAATTTATCTCACAAAACAGCGCGAACATTGTGAGCAAATAAACAAATATGTCTATGGAGCTGTTCAAATTGATAAACCACAAGAAATAGCAGATAGTGAGGCCCTCCTTAGCGTTGCCATTGAGTTATACATTATCGTAACACAATCCATAAGAAAGCACCACAATAATCTTACATTTCTCTTGACAATGTCCCTTTGAATATAGAGAGTTACCAACAGATACAATGTCCAAGATTTGTTTACTCACTCAGAGTCCAGCATTGGGTGAAGACTTCCTCGAGGAACGCTTGAAAAATACACTCCTCCGAAGATATATAAGAGGTATAAGAGGTAATTTCGATTCGTGTAGATAAGGCAATGACTCGCGGTCGCTCTTCTCTGCTATAATGTCATCGTTCACTTTAATATCGCAATCAAAACTGACGTGGGAAATATCCTCGTTTGTGACTGAAGTACGGTCTGACTATAAATTTTACAATGAATTATAGAGCTTGTCGACTGGTCTTTGATATTGCATAATTCTGTCATATTATCCAGAATATATGCGCTGCAATAATAAACATCGTGTTCTCGTTAGATAGTTTGTGATTGTCCACTTAATTCAAATTCATATTCAAAAATATCTTTATTCAAGTAGGCATTTACATGCACTTTTGAATCGTCAATTACATTACATTAAAAAATATCAGTATAGTATGTCAGTATGTCAGTCCGTGAGTAAGCTACCACCAGCTCGGAAAGCGGCTCTTGCGAGAAATCATATTGCATTTATACTGGTAGTTATTGTATTATCATGAATTTACTTCATAATATTTTTTATCATATTAGTTTAAACGTATTTTAATTCAATTTAAATATGTAGAATAATATAATAGCAAATACAATTTTATATACAAAAAAAAAAGGAAATTGATTTATTTCTAACGTATTACCAAATAAGTTCCAAGCGAGAAGGCTGGTTGTGACTCTACATATATACGGTTATAGTAGTGGTATTAGTTGGTAATATCATGAATTTTCTAGTTGTAGTTAAATAACATTTGGTATATTATTTATTAAGAAAAACAACGACATTTGTGTCGATATTTATTTCGTACCTCAAAGTGGATATAGCAAATATTGCATCTAAGTCATTACGAGGAATGGCATGGCCGAGCTTTGTCGGGATATAAGTCTACTGGAATACATATAATACTGTTATTTAAACTAGACTACGACGCGTTTATCAATACGGATGTAAGCGAGTTGTTTCCTGTACTAAATTCCATTTTTTTGCAAATCTGTGACGTCGGATGCTTTCTCGTATATTTTTTATACTATTGACTTACACTTATTTAATATGAAAGCTTAAATATATATAATATAATTAGTTAATATTAAGTTGCTTTGTATGTGTTTTAATAGCGTTAAATGAGAACTACATCAGCACAATTGACAACCTGTTGAGGTGGGCTCGTCAGTCTCAAAATGTAAAATCGAACAAAACTGTCATCTTTAATAAGACAAAATGAACGAATAAATCTTCATTGTATCGCTAACGATTGTATCAGGAAAGGAAAGGGAAAATGTATTGTGCGTCGCGCTCTCAACTAAACAAATAATATATATATTTTGATAGTATAATATATTCCTTATTATGCTTCGAACACAGAATATATAAAACTCAAAGGGAGATGTATTTTATAAAGGGCCTGCACATTGCTTGCAAAATTGACATTCAAATCAGATTAATCCAATCAATGGATATTTATGACGCACCAGAGACCCGAGACCCGAGAGCCGAGAGCCGTGCCATTGAGAGATCCGAAGTCTTCGCTAATCAGTTCCCGGGACCATATCCTGTCTGTATTATTTATTTATTTGGAATATTCTTTGGAATATAATATGGTTATACCTAAGTCCCAATTATATTCAGTTTTTTGTAACTTTTTAACGATGAAAATTAAGAAATTATCACCAATTATATTGCACATATTTTCTGGTTTCTCTGATCATTCGTATTCTGTTCAAAGCATCATCACACCAAGGGTACGATACACAGGAATTGTGCTGAAATTTGCCAACGTCTTTCGCAGGTCAGGTTTTTGCAGCAATTAACGAGACGTGCGGAGCGGCCGCCTTCCGCTTAAGCATTCCTTGATTTATACGTCTGCTTACGAATCAAGAAATGAGATTAAAATATGAGACGACTCATCAAATATTCAGGGTTTTTAGGACACAGGAGCAACTCTTTAAGTTCATTATAATAAAAATACGATAGTTCATTCTGGTATAAAAATAGCAAAACAATACTCTTGTTTTAGTCCAATTTTGGTATCCCCGTCTGTATAGAGCGACCAGTCATATTTAAGTATGGTAAATTATTTTATAATTAAAAAATATTATATTCGATTTATTATTCAACAATTTTGACATTCGAATTTCATATTAATAAAAGATATAATGAACGCAATATTCGATTTTAATTAATTTAATTTTATCTATAAGAAGTTAAAAACTTATAATATTTTATAAAGCTGGCTATATAGTTTCATAACTGGATAAATAATCGTTACCGTCTTGAAATATGCTTGTAAAAGTAACATAAATCAACAACTTGGTATTTATAAGTAAGTAATAATAAAATATCAAGATCGTTCATCACAGTATAAGGTCAGCGATATATCATGGCGGCTCGTTGTCACATGATCTGCTCAGATCAGTATTAATTGATTGTAAGAGTTATACTATGGTATTTAGACTCAATTCAGGATATATATTTAGATAAACAGGGTTTTGGGATTTTCATGATTGAGTTACGCGTAACTATAAGACCTCCAATCAGAGAAAAAGTATGATTTTTTTTATTGACTTAAAATAAAAGTAATTTTGAAAGTATAAGTTACGTAAAGAAGATTTTTTTTGCTAAATAGGAATCATCTCCGTTCCTATTAAGGCAGCGAGTAATGACACAGTAACAGAATTGGCAGAGCGATGGGGACGATATACCGACAGCATCCCAGAGGTCTCAGGTTCGAATTCTGCTCGTTGATGATTTTTTTTATTTATTTTAAGCTTAACACGATTAAACATTTTTGCAGATAATTAAAAAAAAATAATCACTTATTATAATCAGTTCACATTATTGAAGAATTAGAACAAAAGAATTCATGTTATTTTATAGGTTCACTGGCTGTGGATTAGGGTCAATGGCCAGCAGTTGATATGCGTCAATCCGCCTCCATTTGCGCGACTGTCATTGCGGACCGCGACGCCTAATTAAAATCAATATTTACGTCTTATTAGAAGTTATAAATAAGAAACTCTAGACTTCCACTGTGTGGTGACACTCCTTCACTATCAGATCATAAACTTCAAATACCCTGAGGGCAATAATTATTAAATAACAACAATATATAAGCAATTACAAACTTCATTTATGTAAATAGAGTTTACTTAATCTAAATATTACTAATTTTACTGGGTTTTGTTAGATTTTTTTAGGTTTTAACTGTAAGGTATGAACTGTTTAAAACCAATTGTCAAAAAAGCCTCAATTACATACCTTATCAGTTATAACTCTTTATTGGACTGCTCAAAACATCTTCAGTAATTCACAATCAGCCATTATCATTACAGGCCAACTCAACTCTGGGTCACGTCATGTAGTTAAACGTGAAAACATTTACTTTTTGTTGTATTTCATTTAGACATCTTCAAAGTTCTGGTAACACCGGCTATTTATAAAGAGACGTACCATATATAAGCCTTCGTTACCTTTCAATCTCTTATGCACAAGTATCTCATTTTTTCAAAAAAAATAAATTTTATAGGTTGTGTTTGTAGGAGCCACAACTTATCGTATGAACAATTGTTTGTCTTATATATAATGACATGTAATTATTTGTACAGAAAACTAGAAATTTGTTATACATATATTACATTATAAAATAAGTTACAGATTAGATCTCAACATCTTATGGTATATTTTTTCAAGTGTCATTTTAGTTAAAACACTTTTTTTCCATACAACAACTTTTCTTTTATCAAACTATCTTGTTTATATATATTTTTTAATGTATTTATGCCTGTTTTTATTTGGTAGGTTTTGGAGGGAAAATAGCAATAGCGAGAAATAATATTAAGATTGGAGACGCCTATAAAATAAATCTGAATCACATTTTGTTTTATGGTCACCAGAAGAGCGAAGCCATATTGGCCTCAGAAAAACTGAGAGTGATCACCAGAGCGAGGCAGTGCTTTACGCCGGACCAAAATATCGCGGTGTATAAAGCTCAGGTCTGGCCACACATGGAGTACAGTTACTTATCTGGTCCAGATCACCCCAGTATTAGCTTCTACTATTTGACCGCGTGCAATGACAAGCCGCCTATGAGAAGAATTTTAACAAAAATCATCGACTACATATGAAAAAAGTAATTATGCATGTAAAAATTAGTCTAGGAACTAATCCTATTGATACTAACAAGTTCTGAACAACCAATCATCCTTGTTAATTATTTATATGATTTTTATCATCTAAATTCATATATTCATTAATAATTATATATATATATGGGAAGATAAGCTCATCAGCAGACCTATAAAAAACTTAACATAATTTTTATTCAAATATCTGTCTTAAATGTTTTGTACATAAATGTCTATTTATATATAAAAGTTATTTACAATTTTATTTAATAGTTTTTAAGTCAAAGTTTTTTCAATTTTAAATAGATTTTGTACATAAGAAACGTTCATATCTATGGAGATGAACGAACAAGAAACAAGAATAATTTTCTCAATACTGACTATTTACTGACAGTCATATAACAGAACAAGCCACTACTAGTTATATGATCTATGATCTTAAATTTACTAGACCTTAAAAATATCTTACATTAAACATTAAAAATAATACTAATAATAATTTTCGTACCAAAACTGCTAACACCTTGGAATTGGTTACAGTGAAGCTAAATATCCGGTTTAATGTCTGAAAAAAAAAACATAACTTTACATTATTTATTTGTGGAATGATTCTTTAAACACACTTCAAAAATTATAATCATTTCAAGTTATGACGATTCTTTGAATTAGTAAAAAGAATCGAACGACGTCCATTATTAAGGTTTAATTATAACAGTTTACCATATATGAATGCTTTACTCGCTGCGCCCGCGCAACTGCAAAAAATGCAGCCAAGTTCTACACGGACTGTCCTATACAAAGCAACTTGATATTTAAGAAAAAAAAAACTTGAAGTATTATCTTAGATGTTATATGTTATGTTGGAGGTAGGATGTAAAAAACATAATTATATTTCAAATATTTTGTTCCGTTATCAGTTATTTTTACTTATTATAATTGTATATCAAAAAAAAGTATTCTAATAAACACTTAGATACTTTGTTGTTAAAATGGAAAAGATATAAATACCCAGACTAATAAAAAAATATTGCCATTGTCTAAAAATGTATATTAACATGTAAAGCCATGTGAAACTTATTTAAATCTTAAATAAATATGGCAAGGGAGCCTCATAGATTTCACCACCATCCCGATAAAGACGTATATATATATAGAGAGAGAGAGAGTGAGAGAGAGAGAGAGAGAGAGAGAGAGAGAGAGAGAGCTGAATACACCGAGTCTGCCAGCGACACGGTAGCTGAATTCGTAGAGCGACGGAACGATTTCCCAGAGGTTTTGCGGGTTCAAATCCCAGCCCGGTCGATTGGTTTATTTTTAATTCCATATTTATTTAAGATTTATTGCCATTTCTACTCCATAACTTAAAAACTTTTTAGCGTAAGTAAAGTTTCATAAAGTTTTGATACATTTGATTCTACTACTTATGACGAACTACACTACTTATGACGAAGAAAGAGCTTGTGTACTCGTATATAGTATATAGATTTTAAAACCCATTTTAAAATTGTCATTTGATCTGTTAGTTTTAATTCGAGTATCGATTCTTAACCAATATTGAGCTAAGGGTTCGCAGCGATGCTCGAACGCCCATGTTTAATTGTGACTATTAGAACAGATGGCTTATTCATTTGTAGCGCAGTCGTTCGTTGGGCTCACATCGTAAACTGGTGATTCGTTCCCGTTCTGATGTTATTGTAGCGTTTCGTCTATGCTCAACTATTTTATTGAGCCATTTTGTTTGTCTCGAAAACTTTATATACATCTGCACTTATCTATTTGATAAAAAGATTCATATTCAATCCGGATACCTGCTATCCTTAAATTTATTCAGCTCGATAGCTAACGCAACTTTTAAGAAAATAACAAATGTCTTACAATCTATTGGAATGGGTTGATATAGTTAACCTCTTACTTATAACAAGTTAACTTTGGACCTCTTTTAATCCTGAGATAAAATTTAACCAGAGAATCAATTTGATGTTTTTTTTTCTATACCATATCTGTTAAAATGTAAAAGTTATTCCGTGGTTAAAGGTTATGTGAGATTTGAAAAATACCAATCGAATGTAATAAATCTATTAAAAGTTTCCATACTATAATAACAAAACTTTTGTTTATACACAAAAAAACGTAAGGGCTAAAAGAATTAAGGCGTAAGTTTTTTTATATATATTGTATAATTATCAGCAATAAAAAGAGAAGAAAAATGCCATATACGGCATACTTGTAAACGACAATTAGTAGGGTATAAAACTTGTATATAAATTCTGACATTGTCATTTAATTAACAAATAAACTTATACAACTTACTCTTTCCTACGATGGATCTATGCAAATGACTGGTTATACATTTTTTTTATTTC
This sequence comes from Dircenna loreta, assembly GCA_963555665.1. NCBI lineage: Eukaryota > Metazoa > Arthropoda > Insecta > Lepidoptera > Nymphalidae > Dircenna > Dircenna loreta. Next base: position 6,200,527 of record OY743094.1, read on the forward strand.
GACAAGTTTTTATCTACAAAATATAAGTTGTCAAAACAATGACCCTTGGTATATCCCTCTTCTAAGACAGAATTGCTTCACTGTGACCAAGGTGTTGTCTTTTAACATTTCCAGATCAAAATTTACCCATTAAAGTGTAAATGTGAGAGCATTATAAAACTAGTAGTGGTATGGTTAGTTATTCTAGTCTTCTTTTGGTATTTTACTTTACTTGAATTCTAATTTGTTCTCACATATTTATTATGACTTTGACTCTATAAAATGTTTATATTATTAACAAGTAAAAAGAGAATCCATAGTTTTATGCCGGTTTTGGACGAACTTGGAATCGTGCGGTAAGTCTGAAGTTTGATAAGTGCATTTTTTTTTTTAATAAAAAACTGACTTTGACTTTGAAAACCGTTCAATTCGAAGCGGTCGGTGGTATAAAATAACATAACATTACTGTTCGTAACGGTTGACACTGGTTTATCATTACACAACCATTAGCGTGTGGCTAACCGTACCTATTTGAATTCAATTTTGTTAACGTGAGTGGTAAAAATAAATAAAAACGAAGCTATGATACGAGGCGGGTAGCGAGTTATAGCTCCCCTGCGCTCCGCCGCTCAATTTCTCTAATTAATTAATGATCCCGTAGATAAGACTTGCTGACAACCTTATTTGTGGCGAACAAATCTTTGAAGCATAAATTTTAACGTACATGCTTTAAAGTTGTAAACTATGCACGATTACCCATGTAGCGATAAATATGCTCGGCTAACATCGGCATGTCCTACTAATATAAAAAAAAAAAAATTTGCCAAACTTAAGCATGATATATTTTTTATATGAATAAATTTGAATGCAGCTCATATAGGTATGTAATTGTATTGTGAATTCATACAGCGTCTAGAGTCAAACGAAATATTTGCGAAAGATTCGTTCTATCTAGCGTCCCAACAATTTACATTTGTCACATAAATAAAAGAAGCAAGCGGCCTCATTAGGCGACACCGCGCCAGCACGCCGCGCCGCCCGCGCCCGCTGCTACCGTGTCTCCTCCACCAATAATATGTATTTGTCAGGAAATTTCCACATAATTGCTTAGGGCTCCAGCGCTCCATTATTTTATACACAGAGTTTAAAAGGGTGAACTTGGAAGGGAATATTCAGAAATTTGCGACGCTGATATAATGAAACAAGGTAGCAATTAAAATTTTTATACTTTATCTTTAGTGTGTACGCTGAGGATGACGCTCAAAGATATTAGTGCATAATTTATTGAAGGCTCCGCTATCAACGTGAGCGAATGGGTTGGCATGTCGGCCGGCCAACGCTATCGAGTATATACAGCCATTCGGTCAATTTGTCGACCGCTGCCTTTATTAACGTTTTTGGTATCCCTATTTTCCACTGTAGTAAAGTTATGAGGTTTTGAGCGGGTATAGTTTTATTGTGGTAATTAAGATATGGGCATGAAGTCATGCTTTTAAAGTTGGGGTGATATTACACAAATAACATGTATCGTATCTTCACCCTTGTCAATTTTATAAATTATAGACAAGATATTTTTTTATTAGAAAAAATAGCCATTAGGCTTTCTTAGACTTATCTTCGGAAACAAATGTTCGGGACCAATGTGGATAATGTTTGTCATTTATCGTTATTTATATTTTACATTAATGTCCGCTTATTGATTAACTAAAATTAAAATTCCCTCCAATGCACTGAACTCGATTAAGTTATTTATTATGTATATACAAGCAAAGCGTTTGTATGTGTCTATACTCTCACCCACACATGCACCCATTGCCGTCGATCTATACAGTTTTAAACAATGTGGGTAATGCAGTTAATGCTATCAATATACCATCAGTCATGCAACGTGTAGCAGCTTTCAATTGCAAAGTAAATTACAATATAAGAATTGCAAAATACGTTCTATTATAAATAACATTGTCACCAACTCATATCTGCAGCTAGAACAATGGTATCAGGTGTATATTTTATTGTCGTGGCTCAGTTCTCATGGTTATTGTGGTCGAATAGAAATAACGACATACCGACGGGTCATTGCCTAAATAAATGAAGGAGTAACTACTAATAAAATATTCCTCATACACGGCAACGGGCGCGCAATACAGACGCCGGCTGCCGATTCCCTGAAGTCGTTTTGAAAGCAGGTTGTGATTTGCAAGGTCACGCGTATAACACGGATGTTCCCGATATTGAAATGTACAGACGTGCTTTATTCACCTACATATCAACATATGCAATTTGAAAAGATCAGAGCCAAGTAGCTGACATGTTATGAATGTCGACCTTACGCTCGCGTCAGACGCCATCATTTCACTTGAAAGAGAGCCCACGTCTGAGCGTTGCCCAACGCGACAGCGCTATGAGAAACAAATACTATCATTGAATACGAAACAGATGAACGGTACGACACTCTGTATGTTAAATTCCGTATTGCGAATTATTAAATTATTTATGCCGCATAACGTGGTTTGCTACCGAGCGAACCACAATATCGGGAATCCCTGTTCGCTACTAATGCAATAATTTGGCGTATTTTGCAATCGCGTATTGAATATTGAATAGTTGGTAAATGGTTTATTTTCTCCTCGTTGATATCAGAGTACGTGATTCGGCGCAGAGCAACTCGCAACCGTCACGTTAACAAGTGGTCGATTCGAATAATATTTAATGTTCTAGCTGTGCTTAGATTTATTTCAGATAACAAACATGACCTGATACACATATTAAACATTGTTCAAAGTTATTTATAACTAGCCGTTGCCTGCGACTCCATCCACGAGCATAACAGACGTGGCAGCGTTCGTTATAACCCCATTCGATCGTCTTATCGTCAACTAACTTTAAAATATTGTTCTAAACGAATACCTCAAGATAATAAACGGTCTTTGTCCACCCTAAAGGTCCATCTAAAAAATCTTGAGTGCAATATTCCAAACATAGCAGCATTAAAAACATACAAACTAACAAACATAAACTCTATAGATAATAAGTAAATAGATACATAGATATAGATGACTCACTTGCCAAAGTAAAATCATTAATCCACTTTTAGATACTCATTGTTACTGGTCCCAACAATTTCATTTACAATTATATTTCTCTAAAAATTAAATAATTTTAATTAAACAAAAACTAAAGCTTATATAAATATCTATCCTTGCTTATCATTTTCTATACTTGCTTATCATTTTCTATCCTTGCTTATCATACCTTAAATCTTGCCATCTGTTATATTTACTGCTTTTGTTTATTTTTTAATCTGTGAGTTAATTTGATTTTTATATTTACCCTACTAATAATTTCTTAATAAACGACAGAGTTTATTAGTATATATTTTTTTATTATTGTTTCCTTTTTTTACTTATATAAGACTAGAAATTTAAGTAGTTAGGTTATATTTATATTTGTATTTCTGTAATTATTTGTTTTTGTTTTGTTTTTTACGCTCCCTTATTTATTCTCCATTTATTTCAGGGCTAGCTGGAAGAGAATACTTGTGGCATTATGCTAGCCTTTGAAGGTTTTGTGCAAATAAATAAATAAATACTGCCAACATAAAGTCACCAAAAATCAAGTTTCAACGTTAGTTCGCTAGTGATTTCTAATTTATATACAACTATCATATAAATAAAATACGTAAATACACAAGTAAAATAAGATATAACTTCAATACTGTCTGATGTTACTAAAATACTAAAAGCTCGTCCCTTTATTACACTTTCACACGATATACAAAAAAAACATTTACTAATAAAACTATAGTTAATAAGATTATCATTAATACCTATAAAAGACAATATAATATAATAATAATAACATTTATTCGATAAAGTAATGAAACTTCTATTATTTATAGGTACGCGATACGAAGCCATAAAATACTCAATGCATTCTTTTGTATTCTTTCAATGTTCTAAATTATTATTATTCCCTGTATATATTCCGCAAAAGAGGATTCTTCATCTATACGAGCGTGATGGGCTTATTAAGTGTATTCATGGCGGTGTTTAATTACTGACAAATGAAGTTTTACATATTCATTACAATAGATAGATATCGATGTATTGATAACGATAAAATACTTGCAAATACCAACAGAACTATTTATTCATATATATAATATAACTTTTTTTCATATTATAAAAGAGTCTTTAAAATATTAAATGTCTTACAACACTTTTAATTCAATTGTTATAGTAAACTGTAATGCTTTATGTTCCTCATTAGATATACAAAGGTTTGCCAACGCTCCAATTCATGTAACAGCATTAAATTCTGTATTTAGTGTACTGGTTTGACATATTTTATTGAAATGTCTCTACATAAATACAAATCTAGAAGTTAATTAGTAAAATACAATAACTATATGAAAATTACGAAACAATTTTTACGCAACGACTTTTAAGAACATAAATCATTCAATGATACGAATTTGAATAATAAAACAATTATTTAATTCCACAATGGTTTATAAACGTCCTCGACATTATTAGTTATAAACCTAAATAATAGTGAGGCAAATGAAACAATAAACTAATAAATAAGTAATCGTTACTATCTGCCATGTCCTTGTAATGACGCGTGCATTGCGTGTACAGTCAGACACATACAAAATAGAAATGATTTAATTTGGCCGCTGAGTGGCTGGCTCCGTGGGACGACTTACACAGAATAAATTATTTAGTACGACTGATATTTCTCTTGTCTATATTAATTTAATATTATTGGCTGTTCTTTCATTGAAATGTCATATTGAATAATTAATTTTATCTCTTTATATTTATATTTCTAACCCTACAATGCGGTCTATTCAGGAAAATGATATGTTTGACAGACGAACGTCAGTCATCTATAACAATTTATAATAGAATTTGGGTAAGGTAAGTACTTTTACTTGAGTAAAACACAGATACTTAGACTTATACCAAGAAATATATTTATATTTATTTATTTATGTACTAGATTTAAATAGTAAGAATATAAAAGCAACTCCTTACTAGTATTCATGTCGGTATAATCGAGAATGAGTAGTAGGAGAAATCCTGAAAAAAGAAAGTATTATACCGCAAACATTATCTTCCATCTAAATCTCAAATAACAAAATAACAGAGATAATAATAAATACATCTATATAAAAGCATTGTCATTCGCAATGAAAGTGGGGAAATATAATGAAATATAGTGAAATATATAAAACTAAACAACTGTTATATTTTACCTATGACAAACCTCACCAACACTGTTCGTCATACCAGCGTCGCGTGACCTGGTGTCGGCTTTATGGAGTGCGGAACAAATTTAAAACATACCTCGTTATTATTGAGGGTTGCCATGTTTTATAACACCATTTACTCATAACAACTTGATAACACGCCACTTTATCAGATAACATTTATAAACACATAATAAATTTAACTTTGAATGTGATTTAATAATATTACCACATAAGATACTTTAACTGACTTATTCTTGATATACCTATAAGCGTTATTGGGTAAAAATTGAAAATTGTGGGGTCTCGCTAACCCCCAGGCGCCCGGCGGGATGGGGCCTCGTAATTGAAAAATAAAAGGCCGTAATAATAGAATTTACATTACATGCTCTTCAATGACAAATTTTGCCGTCTGTGTTTTTGTCAGGAGGTTGGAATTGAAAAGCGTAGGTTTTTATTCACCCTCATGTTTGAACATTAATATTAAAAAGTCTAAAATATTTTATTTGTTATAACAAATAAAATACTGTTTTTTAATTAATTAATGCTATCTTATTATTTATAATCATTAGATTTATATCAGGATACTTCATTCATCACAATAAAAGAATTTATGCAAAGAGCTTTGATAATTAAATAATATAATTACATTAGCTTATAAATTAATCCTATGAATTTTAATCATATCAATAAACATAAAGACAAAGAAGGAAATACTTCGTCACATATATCTGATAAAGACGCCTGTAGTAGGTATAAGAAAACTTCTATGGAAAATATATATTAATATTGAATGCTTGCTGTTAATAACAAGTACATTATTTATAATTATTATGAATTACCGTTTCCTCTCAATAATAGAACCCCATAATGTTTTCCATCAAGTACGGTTATAAAAAATCTCTACGGAGATACAGTACATGTGTAACAATATTCGTACGTAATAAACTTAAGGTAAGCCAAATAAAGCAAAAACACATGCAAACAAATACCAAAGCTAAGAGAACTAACATTTGTATGCAGATATTACGGTATACGGTAGAATTGTTTCGTGCTCCCCACATTTCCCTACAATACATCGGTCGAGGCGTGGCTACGCTAGTTAGTAAGATCTAAATATGCGCCCGCGCAGGCACAGAGGTCGCCCTGTGAAAATGTTCTACCACATTGTGGAATCTAGAATAATTTATAATCTATATCATTCAATCATGAAAAACGACGTTGTTTTAATTATTTTATCTTAAGTTTAAATTCCACTTAATAAGACTCATACAGATTACTTTAATTCATATATTATTATTATTAAAGTGGACAGCAATTTAAGGAATGAGAAAATCCATTATAAATTTAAGTCCTTGCATCTAAATGCAGTGGCATTGTAATTAAACTTTATTACATTGCAGTCTGTAACATCTCCTTTATTGAAATAACATAAACAAGTTAAACAAGTATTATAAATCTATACAAAACTTGACATATCAATTAACAGAATATACCAGTGAAGCAAGGTGTATGTGACAATTGTTTCTTTATAGAAACGCAAACCTCGTAAACAAGATGTTGGAGTGTCGTTAATATTATACATTTTAACGTTTATTTGTTTGTATATTTGTCAGCCAATCACTTAAAAATAGTGGGGGAGGGCTCATAGAGAGATCGTGACCTGGAAAAGGACATAGGTCACTTTATATCCAGCACAATACAATGAACGAAAAGCCACGCTTCGCCACCAGAGTGCGCTGCCAGTGCATGTAACTAATTAGGTATTCGATTGTTAGGTTATTACTTTGTCTCTCTTGACGAGCGAAATCGCTGTCAAAAGCTAGTTATTCTAAGATTAAACTTGCATTACGTTTGTGACCTTTTCCTTAATTGCCACAAAATCATCTTTGAATGAAATTGTCTATAAACATGTTTAGCCACGATATCTTACTTAAATAAATTAAAATTAACATGACTTAGAACATGTTTATAGACAATATAAAGCATTAATTTCGCAAAACCCTTCAATGTTATTTCATATGGCAAAGTTAGAAACATTGGTTAGGATTTTTAAAAGATGTCGCGTAATAGATGTCACTTTATGATAAAGATGATTATATATATTATATATTTATATATATTCATCGAACTGTGTAGTGGCACGTTAGCTCAAATGGGGGAGTGACGGAACAGTTTCCAATAGGTCTCAGATTTGAGTCCTGCTCATATCGGTAAATTTAACACCCTGTATTGGACTATAACGATGGATACGTATGAGAAACAGTATAGAATTCCTGAGGATATTGTTGTCTCGTCATCCAGACCGGACATATTCCTGTACTCTATACAATTAAAGCGCGTGATACTTGTGGAGCTTACTGTTCCGTGGGAAACTAACATCCCCAAAGATCACACAATTAAAGTAAACAAGTATTACGAACTGACCGACAAGTTGACCAGGAATAGGTATATAGTGAATTTGTACGCGATAGAAGTGGGAACGAAAGGTATAACAGCAAAATCTCTCTATAATCTACTTAAAGATCTTGACTCTAGAAGTATCATCAGTTCATTACTAGAACGTACTTCAAAGGCGGCATTGGTGGGTTCGTTCCAAATTTGGTAGGGAGAGGAGCGCAACCAGTCGAGGTGAGCGTGAATGCGCATTTTAAAGGGGCCTACCTACACCTGGGTCGCAAGTCCCAGGAGCTGTTTGCACTCCTCTGCCTGCAACGCAATGGGCCCGGCACCCGCACGGTGAATCCATGGAATGCTAAAAAGCTTCGTCTCTTATCGTTAGAATAATATGGTTAATTTAATTAATGTAGGTTTAGATGATCTGATTTAATTTCCATAAAAAAGTCTTCCCAAAGGCAAAATGTTGAAAAAGAGTTAAGACATTTGTTACGATATTTATATTTTAAGTGTAAACAATATGATTTATAAACATCTTAAACTCCAGTCACATTATTGCTAAAAACCAGCAATAAAAAATAAATCCCCAATCTCCTCTATCTGTCAATAGGAAGCAATATAAAAAAATAAAAAGTTTTTTTTATTATAATACTGTTTATTTTAATGTTTATTCGTTATTTACAAAGCTATCAATATAATTTGAATGTTTGTTTATTTGTTCTCTCATTTCCTAACGACGATTAAACTTAGTTTAGTTACCATTTCAGAGCATGGAGTCCGACTTATATACTGCAACGAGTTTTATTTTTAACTCAGTCATTTTTATAAAGCTGTCTCAGTAGAATTAGCACCTTTTAATAAATATCAAAATGTACGTAGCTATTATATTTAATTAGATACTATCACTGTTAAACAAATAAATAGTATTATACACGGTAATATATTTTGAACTCTACAAAGGTCAGTTGAAATTGTTGAAATATATAATATTTATTAATCATCATCAAACCTTTATATACTTATATATCACAACTATATATAAAAACATTAATAGTACTCGTATATTCAATTTATGCATATTTTTAAACCAGTCCCTTGTATATTTTTATTGCACAAAAGATTTCAAAACACTTCACTAAGTGATTATTGATATTCACTACCAATAAAGTAACGACACTTTAATATAACGGCCAATAATTGCTCATTAGCATATTTTAAAAGCAATAATAATGAAAATAAAGTAACAAGCGGTAACAAAGGCGTCGCAGGCGCATACCTCCGAAGCGCCAACACCTCACCTAATTAAACCAAGACGTGACATAGCTTCGTTATAAATTTTTAATCTGTTCTTGTATTCAATTTAAAACGAAGACTAAGAAAAAGTATAGACTAAGAATACACTTACATAGGCCATTACTAAATAAACTTTGCATATATTAACATTGCCTTTTAATTGAACTTAATTATTATATGTTATTTATTTGATGTATATTTTTAACAAAAAGAAAGAATACAAGTTATATTAATATTAACAAAGGTTCGTATAAGGCACTACTTATTTCAAAATGAATGTCTTCCTGTAGACCTTTTAGAAAATAATTAGCAAAAACTATTGCAAAAATATGAATATTCTTAACTAAAATAATATTAATAAGGCTCTGAATACATATATATATATATATATATATATATATATATATATATATGTAATATAAATACAAAAACTCTTAATATGGAAAGATAAAGTTCTATTTTTCTTAGTGTATACTAAGATAATTACAGATTAGATTTAGATACAGAATTATAATTTTGCATGGCTTACGACATTATATATATAATATATGTACTGTAGTATACATTTATATATGAATATACATAGAAAAGTGAGCACTTTACAAATTCTAAATCAGTCTAATAAAATCAGAAAATTAGCTAGATTTATTGTTGCGTTCCAAGATTTGCATACAACGATCATATTTGTATATACAGGATGATAGAGTTCTACCCTTTTTTATATATTATTTTCAATTTTAAAGATATGATTATGAGTCTTATTTGCCGCACAATCATTGTTATGTAATACTAAGCTTATAATTATATTGACGTAACCTTTTGATTTATGAATTTCAATTATATCTGGTAGCCCTTGTATGAAAGAACGTCCTGTCTCTGTCTGTGAAAGGCATGACCGACTATCGAATGAAATATATAAGTCCAGTCGTTATCATCTCAACAATCACCGCAGACAGACCGCGGCGGTTGAAAACTGAAATAAATATTTCCATAATCAAATGTGAACAGTGTAGAGCTAAGAGGAAGAGCGTCGGACGAACTCGCTGACAGCCTCCGTTGATCTATACCTTATTATTATTTGAATGAGATCTATTCCAAAGGTGTGGAAGCTGAGATCGGACGGAGATCATTTTGTTCGGTTGGTACGACCGCTTTTGAACTAACCTGACATTACAATAGCGGCCGGTGACGGCAATGATTTAAAATCTGTTAACAGGACGATTCTCTTTTTAACGATTCGTATACAATTTCCATAAATGGTTTTCCCAGATGATCTCGGTATTCAGAATGCATTGCACATAATAAGGAATAACACGGTCACGATGTTGTATAAAATAGAACTGGGAGATTGAAATTGTTAATATAACGCATAGCTATAATCCGTACAATGTCCCTAACTGAAATCCCTTCCACATCAAGCTCGGTCTTATTTCTCCCCGTATTATCTCAAGTAATTATCTGTTACTCCCTTACTCTATTGTTGGACGGTGGTTCATACAGATGTCATTTACGCTCCATATCAATAAGAATAGTCTTGATACTTTCTTGATTAATACAAAGATTTTTTATTAATCAAGTATTTTATTAATCTATTTAAAAATAAAAGTCAGTGTACATTAAATGATAAATAAAGAGTTATTAATAAATACATTTTATATTAATAAGTAATATAATATTTTTTCATACTAGGATCAAAATTACAGGTATTTTATTTATAAAAAAATCAAGTGTATTTTTTATTGAAATTAACGATGTGGGTGAAAACATTTCGCAGTAACTAAAGGCGATTGGCGTCAATCATCAATGATATAATAATGATTCCTCTGCAGGAAGCGCAGTTATTCGCAATCCCGCCGGCGCACACGCATACGGGCTCTTAATCAACACTTTATTGTTTAATAACCCCTCGTCCTCGATTAAAAGGGTGACGATTCACCCTATTGACGTTACGGATAGGAATATGTGAACGGATTCAACATTCGATGTTAGATAAAACTAAATCTTTTTAATTAACCTGTGTATACACATATTATAAGGAAGAAAAACCTAACAATGTACGTCTTTGGTATGTCAAATGATATTTATTATTAATGAAGAAATATTTGAAATATGTAAATATTTATTCCAAATCCAGATTACCATGTTAAAAGTTTTATATATTTAAATAATTTAAATCGTAGAATGTTGCTCTAAAATATATAAAATCTTTTAGCTTCTTTAATTTTAGACGTCTTTAACTAATATTATGCTTGTAAGGAACAAAAAATACTTCCTATATAATATCAAAAACCGTGATAAAGCAATCCAAACAGACAACGAACCCAGCACTGATTCATCTATTTTAAACTCATTGTAAACGTAAATCACGGATGATTTTAAACTGCATAAAGGCAGACTGACTGCACACTACAAGCTATTAGTTACATAATTTGCTAACTTGTAAAGCACTTGGCAGCAAGTGTTATTAGCAAATATGATTGGAGATTAAAGTAAGTCGAGTGTGGACGGCAGGTAAGCCGTGAGCGTCGCGTGCGCCCTGCCCGTGTAAATGCCTTACACTTTGTTATTAAAAGGTAATGGAGCATCCATTATGCTATCACTATATTAATATGTTTTAAAAATAATAAAAATCCTCATTAAATAAATATCCAAATTAATTTGCTCCTGAAAAGATATACTTACATAGTTTAAAAATCTCTACGGTATGATTTATCTAAAAATAAAGAATTTTAGGAAATTATTATATTTACTATAGTAAAATTAAATATATGTAGACCCTAAATTTTATTAGTTTCTAATTGTAATTTAATTTATAACGTATTTTTTGCAAAAATAATAAATTTAAAATACGAAGCTACTCCACGGTTTTTCGATACGGTATTAAAGGCATTTGATCCCTGACTTTTAATGCTTCACCCCCGGCATTAAAATTATGTATATATTTGTATCACGCTAGCGATTGTAGGGCCTCAACAGCGACACACGGTGAAACGAACACCGATACCCAAGGTCTTCATTCATAGTCTAATACTCATTACGTATAATGTATCTACCTGAGAAGTGCATCTTTTGTTCTTAAATATATAGTTTGATATAATTAGACTTTACCCTCACTTTGATAGAAATAAATGAGACAATATATGCCAGCTTAACTATCTAAATGGATCTTCCCTCATTCTAAAATGAAATAACGTATGCTAGCGTCAGTTCATCTTTACAAGAAAAAGCGTTAACTGTTGTATAAAAAATTGGAAAACTGATTTTTGAACTATAAATATATTTAATAACAAAAATAACAATTAGCCCCTGGCGCTAATTACACGGAACCTGATATCATTCATTAAAAGATCCCTAAATTATTGCGCCCAAAATTCTTAATTATATATCTTAAATTTCTAAGTAAAATATAGCCCGAAGCGCCGCCAGGGCAGCGAAATAATATGTTTGTAAACATCAAAATTTTACCGTTAACGCTAATTATACTTTCTGATAACAGTGCAAATTCTGATAAAGGCTTGATCGGTTAATTTTATTATATTAGTGTCAAAATTATGGAGATTCCACAAAGATACAAAATAAAATATTTAAATATATCAAAGAGTTCGTATCAAAAAGGTTATAGTTATATTTGATACGAATCAGTATATTAGACACTTCATAAAGCTCGAGTTAAACGTTTAGGTGACGCGTTAAAAGAGAAGCTCATCGCCCTTCCAATTAGTTTGATAATGACGGCGTTCAGTCGGAGTTATTAATTTAATAAACGGGGAGGTCGGATGTCGCGTCAGGTGCGTGGCGCGTGCCGTGTGATGACATACGCGTTCCATCGCTTCGGTATTCTTGTTAAACTAGTGGTCCGATACATTACCATATAATAAAAAATATTAATTACATACAAAATATAAAATAATATTTCTCTTTTCCATACATCCACTAAATAATTGAATTCATAATGCATCCTCTTTCTATTTTCTTCACGCTGGGAATGCACTTGGATCCTTGCGGCTCATTAATAGCAGCTCTCTCAAAGAAAACTTGTGTATCTCGTTCAGATTCCATTCATTTACAGCTCACAAAGAATCTACACATTTTGTTTTATATGTCTGGTATTCTATAAAATTTATGTAGATTTGTAAGAAACATGCAAGACTTCTTTTATAAAAAATAATTATCTAATCCATGCCTACAGCTTCAGAGAGTAATTACAGTAAAAGGTCTTAAGCATGAATGTTATGACGGCGTTTATGAAAAGTATTCGAGTCTATATAACGAACCATTCACGCTTCCTTTTTCGGTATCTGAATGCCCACCACACAATAAATTTTAGGCCGAAAAGATCTTTTATGATATTTTCAGAAGTACCGCCACCTTTTAAAAACTTAATGTTGTTTTTCACACACAATTAACATTAATTAATCGCGCTAAGTATTATCAAATATACAGCTATTTTAATTACATACTCCACAATAATTATCTCAATTGAAATTTTAACACATTAATTTTTTTTCAACATTTTTAAGCCAACGGGATTAATTTTCGAAATTGAATTGAATCTTTGATAGGCTGCGTACACACGAGCCTTAACATTTGACATAATGATAATTCGGAGGGAAGAAGTCGAATTTAATAGCAAGTTAAATGATACGTGCCCTGATTGGAAAATGAATGCTTATTCAGGTCGACGAGGCCTCACCCTCCCGCCCTCCTCACGGCTGATTTGAAATGAATGGTAATAACGCTCGAGAATCCCGCTCGCATCGTTTTGTATGATTATTCCAGATTAATTATTTGTCGGAATTTCGTTGGCCAATTTTTCGGAACGGGATTTTTCCACTTTGAGTGACGTTTTAATTTCAACTCGTCATGGGGTGATTGAAAAATCTTTTATTTAACCCTAATCTATGGTTCATAATTAATATTTTAATGGACTCGTAGGGAAAATAGAGTATCGTGACTCATTAACTATTCTTGAATTAGAACTTTATTTTCCTACACAAGTCAACTAACAATGCCCTTAAGCTCACCATCGTAAAGATTTAATATCGCATTACCTTGATTCGGTTTAGAATTGCAAGTAAAACAGTTACATATCTATATATGTAAAATACTTGTCCGGGCGAACCGATCTGTCAACGCACGGCTTTAACCGCTAAGTTAGAAACTTGAAATATAAACTGTAGATTCCTTTTATGACATCGGGACTCAATGACGGGTTTTTTTAATTCGATTTTACATTGGATTAATTTTAAATTTTAATTAGTGTATTTATTTACATTAATTTAGAAGGACATTTCCGAGGCAATCATTAACGATTATTCCGCGGGGAAAGCCGCGACAAAAAATGTATTAAAATATAATGGTTATAAGATCAAAATATAAAAAAAAACAATTCTTACAATACAAGATGAAAGGGATATTTCGATCATGATCGATTTACAGAAGCACATTTCACATACAGGGCTGCTATTCAAAAAGCCAATAGTAGTTTTGCTTTAAACCGTCACAGCGGTCCCGAGGGCCGGTTGATGTGAACGTCAAATCGCAACTACCCTCGCAGTGAATAATACTCATCCATTAGAGGGAAAAGCGTCACCTATGTCCGTCATGTATTCTATTTCTGACTCTACAAAAGATATAGTTTACTTTAAGCACTTTTCGCATCGTGGGTACACGTACGAGCATCGATTCGCTTAGACAAGTTCTTTTTAAATTTATCAATGATGTTATATTTTTCTCTATGTGTAACGTATTTGTTATATTTTCTCCATAATTCTTATAAAATATACAATAATAACACATTATGTACCCTTCATAGCTTACACATCATATTAATATATTATAGTTAAGTGTATAGAAATAATATCATTTACCCGAACTACTTTCTTCATTACCGGCTCATTTTGCTTTGTATTTCTTTGTCAATTAAAATTAATTTCTAACAAAACAACCAAGAGATGGTTTTTGTTTGGCAAACAGCTGGTATGTAGCCGAAGTGGACGTTCCCGAGGGATCTTAGCTGGCATTCTGACGACTGAACTAAGTAGAAAGATAGAAGAGAATTAAGCGGCCCAATTATCCCGTATTGGATTTATTGGTAATCTGTGCACGAATGGGCGCGAGGGTGCGAACAAACCAACTTTTGATGATGCTTCCATCGGTATTATGAACGAAGTTGCTACAATTTTTACGTTGGTGGATTTATTGTTTGCCTTCCTCTTGTTTTGCCCTCGATTGTTTGCGCACAGATAACAGAAAGCCTAATATTCCATTATAAATAAATCTTCCATCCAAGTATGGATGTACCTAATCAGAAATAATCTTTTCTTTCTTCTCTGAAAATTCATGAATAAGTGGATAAATAATAATTTATTAGCTCTTATGATCAAAAATTACAATTAATGAAATGCTGTCCAAAAATAATATTTTCAAATATAAAAGAGTCATTGTATCGTTAATTCAAAATTATTAACAGTTCAAAAGTTATACATCAATTCATATTATAACATATTATGACATCAATACACGGAAAGATATCCAATATCACAGGAATAAATAAAATCTGGCCATAAAAGATCAAAGGGATGAGTTTACTTACAACTATAAATATTTTAGAGTAACGAGGGGTCAATCATAAATTATCGACAATCGAATTTTATTGCGTCCATCCCCATCCGACTGACCTATCTTTGTATCACTGACTGCCATAAGGGAGGGTCATCGGAAGATTTATTACTTCAGCCTCTGGTGACAAAGAGTCCAAACTATGAAAAGCGACATTCAGCTCAATCCCAAATATTCCCGTGCCGTTGGAGTTATTTGCCATCGTAAATTTAAAAACAGATAGAATAACCCGCCTTATTTTTAAGTTTTCTTTTGTATTAAAATATAAATGAATGGCAACACAAAAAAAAAATTCAAGGTAAACTAAATAACAGTTAAATAACAATTAATTAAGCATAACAAAATGCTAATAAAAATACTAAAAGACAGCTGTATGATATTTATTTATAAGAAATGTTATTAACAGACAATTTGCTAATATCTTGAAACTTTACTGTCTAAATTTTTTCTTATTTCATACTCGTAAGCTGCAGGTTCACAGACTAACATCTTACCTTTTTTTTATATTATTATAAGTATAAAAAATGACTACTCTTTACAATTAAACATATTTCATAGACTATTAAGCACATATTCCTTGCTAGGTCTACAATATAATTACTAATACCAAGAAACATACACATTAAAAGCATTAAATAACAACAATTCAATTTAAATTACATTTTAATACAATTAATTATAAATTTAATGTATTTAAAACTAAACAAAGTTGGTAAACAACATTAAACAATAATTCTATATAACACGCAAGTTAAATTTATTTTATTATTTTTTTATTGAACGCCATATTTAAATACATTTGTTTGTCTCTACATATTTTGGCCACGCGTCACGTTAGCCACGTCACGAGGACGTTGATAGTGAAATGGTGTTTGGCAAAAACGTCGAACTTGACAAAAGAAATTGATATATTGATATAAGAGCATATTTATGTTCTCGGTGTTTTGGTAAAAAAATCTTAGTGATACGTCATAGCCGTCACTCTCGCATATCGCCTCTTGGGTATTGCATAAAAAGTTTTACGACGCAAAATGTTACAGATATTGAACAAAGGGACCACAAAAAAACAGTATCAAAATATCGAAATACCCAATATATATTTATATAAAAGCATTTTTCATTATTAATAATAACGTTTTGAGTTTAGTAAATAAGTATAAAGTAAAAAACTTCAGTGTTTCTTCCCGAACAAGAGTCTTTTCAATTCCTTTAGATACAATTAGACAATTTTGAAAATTTCTCAGTTACTTTTCTTTGGAACTTTATTATGTAAATTTCAAGGGAAAATAAATTAATATATCATACATATGTATTTACTAAATTGACATAAATAATGATTCATAACATTTCGCACATATATATATATATATATATATATATATATATTTATTGTAATGTTGTTTCACTCATTTTCTGTTATATATTACTTTAAGTATAATATAATGTAATTCTATCTAATACCCATATTTTGTAAGAAGCAGAGAAGATATTTCCCTAATGCCCTCGTTATCCAGGATATATTGATAATTATCAAAGTAAATCGCAGTAAATATTCCGTGCACGCTCAGAACGTACTTATTTGCTTAACGAAATACTAACTATAACGAAAAATGTCATTTCATATAAAAAATATATTAAATTAAGACCAGCCATAGTTAGTTATTAAGAAGTTCAGTTCTATTTTCAAGTTTCTGTTTTTTATGTATTTATTTCTATCTACTAACATATTGCTAAGACTTACAAATTAGCAAAAAAATAAAAGTAAGCGGCAAGAACTGAAAAAAAATGAAACAGTATCGTACGGAATATAAATATGTCACTATATTGCAACTTTTTCTTTTCAGCAATTTCGCTAAGCGGCAGTAGTGTCTGCTTTTGGTGCTCCAGTACCACCTGATGTAACATCGTTTGATTTAGTGCCAGTCTGAGCGTGTCCCGTTCCTCCTGTAGAGGTCACACCTGATGCGCTTGTACCCCCGGTTCCATGACTTGGACCTTTCGTGACATCGCCATGGCCCGTGCCCGTACCAGTGACACCTTTCGAACTGTCTGTCCCACCAGTTTTTGCTGATCCATCGTGTGTTACACCTGTGGGACTTGTTGAATTATCATCACCATGGCCAGTAGTTACTTCTCTTGTAACATCAGTAGTGTTTGAATTATCACTGGTTGTAGTTTCCGTCTCACCAGTTGGGTTCCCAGTTGTAATATATGACCCATTACCGTCTAGAACGTAGTGAATATCATCAGTGCCATTATGTTTTTCTTTACGTGTTGTTGCCCAAATGGGTAATTTCGTTGTTGGAGCTCCTAGCTTCCATTTTGTTTTTGTAACTAAAGCAAGACGGATAGTTTTAGATTTCTCTTTCTTATGAAAACACGTACAAAAACAATGTCTATCTGAATGTGCGACATTAAACCCTAAATCCAAACATTTCTGGACACATATAAATGCTTTCGAGAAATCTTTACATTCCGCTGTATTTTGAAATCCATATCGTAAAGCTAATTTCAAGGAATCTGGAAATATAAGATCTTTCATCAATTGTTTAATATGAAAAATACAAAACCAGTCTTTGAAACGTTTTATGACTCATTACTATCAAATTTTGCTACGAATACTCACGATTTACTTTATTACTACCCCTTATTAACTCGGAAGGTGAAATAACTGAAAAAAATTGGACAAAATATAATATATTTTTTATGAATGTCATAAAATTTTATTTAAAAATAAACGTACCAATTGTTGAATTAAGATTTTGACAAATATTAAAATATACAAACAGAGTTAATAGAATTCCCACAGTTGTTACAACGGCCGCCATTTTAGATGTGTTAAATTTGATTGTTTTTTAAAAAGCATTATATAATTACACGATATAGAAGTGTGAAATTTAATTCGGTAAAATGTAATAAAATGATAATATAATGGAATGTTTGAGTTTCTAATTTTTTTAAATAGTTTATCATTCTTTGAACTGAGATTGGGAATGACATTTATTTCAAATACAATATTATTATTATAATTATTTAAATAAAATTAATTTTCTTGAAAGGCACAATAACATCCAATGTATTGAGTACATTTTATTAATGATTATTTTGATTAAATTACTTTATTAGTCCGTGTTGTATTTTTATTGAAGACATTCAAATGAAAGTTCTTACTACTGATTTCTGTAATGTCACAATTTTGTCTCCAAAATGATATCTGCCTTTGTTAATTTTTAAATAGTATTGTTAGATAAATTTATATTTCATACAATATAGCGCTTAATTCTAATTTAGTTTTAAAAAAAAATACCAGATTAAGTAAAACTCCAAATATTATTCCTAATTACTACTTTTATTCGTCACATTAATAATACTATTTATTTTTTTATATATCTTTATTAATTATTGTCATTAATTTCTCTTCTTTTACTTCTAAGCTTTAGTAGTAGCGGCATCTGTAGAATTACCGCCAACAGTTTTTTGGTTGCCCGTAGCTTTGTTATCAACAGAAACTGTTGTGGTTATCAGCTCTGTGGTTTTTCCTGTCTCTTTGTTTGTAACATTTGAATGAGTTGTTGTGCTCTCAACATCTTTAGGGGGAGGTGATAGAGTCCCAACAACGTGATAGAGTCTTACACTAGCAGTCTTAGGTAGTTGTCTTGTAGTTCCATTGGTTCTCCACATAAAGAACGGCAGAATGGAGCTTGTTTTCATCTCGTGACAGGTACATTTACAAAAAAGATCTAATCTAAACACTTGATATCCAATACTCTTGCATACAGTCATGCATTTGAAAGTTACAACATAATTGTCGCATTTGCTATAAAAGCTGAGACCGTAATGTTTCCGGAAATTTGTATCTGTACACAAAATAATATAGATTCAGTAAACGTAATAAATTTATAGGAAGAGTTAAATTATTACAAACCATTTAGTGTATTTATCGTAGCACATATCAAAACTAACATACAATATTTCATTGCTGGTGTACTCATTGGACTCGTAAAACATGAAATGCAATTATGTTTATCTGTAGTGTGTACTTTCTCTTAATTAGATATTTTATTGCATTGCAGTAAAACTTCATTAGTATTTTCTATTAATATTAAAATCGTTTTAATATTACACAGTACATAAACAGAGCAAATAGTTTACTTTAATTCATATTAAACTAAATAATGATTATGGAATAATTATTAATGCTAATACGAATAAACATACAGACTAAATAAAAAAAAACTAAGTATACATAAATTCAAACACAGTTCTCACATAAGAAAATCTCCAAATATACTTTTTACGAACAAGAAGTGAAGTTGAACTAATTTAATTAATTATATTTGCGAATCCAAAACGCAAAGAGTCTGTCTGTTCATCATTACAATGTAAATATATGTTAGATAATTCTTATATGCATTCTGGTTTTCAAACAAAGTTCTAAAAAGACATCCGCCGTCTTTAGATCTTCAGCTATCTAAATTCTAATTAATAAATCAGGAATGTGATGATGGCGGAGCACATCGAGGCCCGTCTAAATTTCTCGGAAGCATCCACTCTATGGCCACCCGAATGATGATTTCATTATGTGTATGATTTTGATTGATGCATCCAAAGAAGTTCGCTGGCGGCCGAATTCTTTTCATAACGGACATATTTTCTTTGTTTATTACTTGGAACTAATTGATCTGTGGCGCCATAGTTTTTCCATCTGAGCCATCCCATTCGCGAATGCAGGATATCATATTTAAGATGTCATCTGAAATTCTACATCAATTGTCTCTCCAAGAGTATGTCTTATATATATTTACTAAATATGTTTATATTAACTGAATAACTATATTTTTAATATTAATAAATCGAAATATTAAATCGAAAATGTATACAGTACGTGTGGTTCCATTTGAATCAGAAATTCATGTGAGATGATTGAATCAGTTGACGAATTCGGATCGTGATTCATGTTTGACAAAAAGCGTATCGATTGTTTAAATTTAATAGCAATAGAAGATTCCAGAAGGAATAGCCAAGAGTAAGGTGACAGTTCCCCACCGTTACTGAGACACAAATTGCGATATTTAGCACAGGGCGTGATGAAAAAACTCTTGCTGAATATAAATTAGGGAGAAACGCTATAATCAATATAAATGATGCTAAAGAAGATTAGAAAAATGCTCTACATAAACAAATATCATGGTATTTTGAGAATTTTATCGATATATTATAAAATAATGACAACAAATTGAAAAAAATGTAACAAAAGTCATATTATAAATGTTTTCTAATAAAAAAATATGTAAGCTAATGTTAGATAAGGCTTTCTTTAACAGTTAGAAATTATTCTAGACTTTCCTTATACAAGAGGAAAGATTAAAAAATTAAATATAAATTTATTTACTGCAGGAGTATCCATATTATTTCAACATGAGACGTTAAAGTTATACGACTCTAAAAATCAAGTAAAAAAATGCAAAGGCGAAATTGAATTTGATTCCGATACATAAATTTTACTTAGACTATTTGTCTCTCTTGGATCAAGCGGGAATATAAGGCATGTTAATTTAATTCGTTCATCTCAACAAAATCACCGGTCTTTTAATTGTTCTTTTTTTAATTTTGTTCGCTTTAAGGTTAGGGTGCGTCTGCACTTGTACTAAAATCTAATCATAGTTACCGTTTGCCTCAATACAATATAAACATTATTCTTCGTCTTCTGATTAATGACTTTCGAAATGACTTAAAACAACAGATATAACGCTTTTTAATGTTGTTTACATAAAGATTCTTTGTGTGTGGTGTTTTATGGTTTTCTGTTCAACCGATTTGTATACGAATGAAAATAGATTATAGCCAGTTTTTCTTGTTATTAGTGGTAATAAATCATTGCACATCCGCGGCTTTGGATCCTCAAAAAACATCTGAGATAACGAGAGGCTTTGAAAATATTCACCATCATCAACCCGCCACTGAAATCGAAACATCCATATGTACGTTTTTCATGGAAAACAAAATAGAAAATCAAGAATCAGCAGACAACCCAAAATGACTTGTCTTTAAAACTTAACAAACAAGATGGAGTCACTCCTCTCTTGTTCTCAAACATCTGAGATATATAATATAAATATGAATCATTTTGACAGGTCGTGCCTTCGCAGCCTCTGAACCAATCCGAGTTAATGCTCTGAATTCAAATCTTCCGTATCGCATTAATCCAATGGAGGGTCGTGCCGTAATAAATTCCGTATTATACGCGCGACACGCGTATTAAAATAAACATATAAACACGTTACACCCCCGTGTATAGACGCAGGTGCTTTGTCATTATGACCGAGTAGAATTAAAATGGATAATTAATTGAACTATTTTCGAGAATATTAGTTCTTATTATATTGGTAGGTCTGCTACGATTATTATAAATTCTACGCGTTTGATTTTTCGATTAAATTCCAAAAATGTTGCAAATTGTCAATGTAAATATATCGATACCAAAAATAACAACACAAATTATAAATTAAACCTTTTAATAACTGTATTTCGATCCGAATACTTATATATAAAAAAAAACAAAATAGTAATAATAATAAGTGTAAAATATGTATATTAATGGAGTCCCCTGTGTCTGTACACTAATGCCACGAGATGGCGTTGTATTATAACAAAAGGTAAATCCCAGCGGAGCCGGCGCGAGTCGGGCGCAAGTGTATTACACGACACATTGTCACCAATGCACTTCGTACGTCCATTATTTGGCACTTTAATTAATAACTTTGGAAATTAATAAACATTTCAAGTGTTAAGTCCTCAGAGTATTTTTTATTATTTTTAATTCCAATACTATCTCTCGTTACAAATACTAAAAAATATAAAAAAAATCTAGTCACACTTTTTATATTATATACTTACAAATATTAAAGCTTTTAAATTATAAAAATTGCGTAATAAAAAAGTCATACATAAACAAACAGATGCTTTCAAGAAATATTTTCAAGGAAACGTAAATCTTTTGAGCCGTTATATCTGAATGATAAATCACACTTATAATTTATGATAACGGAGTCCCTTAACGAACAATCATTTTGTAGATAGGTATCTATCAAATTACGCGCCCCCCTCCCCTCTCGGCTCATTGTTGTCTAACACGGAAAATATTCATTTGAATATTTACTTAACATGGATAATATTTTAATCTCCCCTTTGAATTATACATTTTCTAACGGAGACAATTTCACGCCTGTTTCATCAAATGGACGCAACTCCAGGCTTTATTGCGATCAATTATAACTGTGACTTGGTACAAAAAGGTGTAATTACAGGCGGGATTCGCGTGGAGCGTTGAGCTATATCAATTTAACAAGATATTCCTTTTGTTAATATTCGTACACGCTTTATCAAATTCTCCAGCGGGGGTGACAATAAGCCGCCGTAAGTACACTCTCTGACATATGGATAAAAGCTTTCATTTCACTCTTAGCTCTTTTGAGTGTGATATAGAATTAGATAATGGGTATAAATACGTAAATGGAGTAAAGTATAAAAAGTTCTTTATATTATTCTTTATTATTATTCTTATTATCTGTGCTATAGATTTAAATATTTTAAATGTCATTATTATTACAAAAAAAAATGTTATCGAAAGTAACCGCAGTATATAAATATACTAAATATAAATTAAAATATAAACCAATAACGAACATAATAATTCAGTGAGCATCGTGAATTCTAAAACTCGCTCGTTGCACTCATTTAATAAATTCAACTTCACGATAGACTTCGCGCCAAACGGCTTTGTTGTGTCAAATTATATCATAATTCCATTGTGAAAACTGTTAACTGTCTCCTCGACGCCCTCCGGATAAAAAATAACTTGAACGGGGTCCTGCCCTCCTCTGTTTAATAACATAATAGCACAATTCCCTCGCCGCATGATTCAATTTGGATTTCCTCCTCCTCTCTTGCAGCCTAAAAAATGACAACTTCATTATAATATTCGCACTCCCGAGGGAGACTTGTTTGTCGCGAGGATTAAGATGATTAATTCTCTTCAATATTAATATATGTCACACCCGCTCTGAACACTTGCTTTTTAGGATTATATATATATATATATATATATATATATATATATATATATATATATATATATATATATATATATATAAAGTAGTCATTGTTTACCTTTTTTTTAATTAATAATGTAGAATTTTTAAATATGTGTAATATAACAAAAAAATGTTTCATTTTAAACTTATGAAAAAATATTCAAGTTATAAAACGGCACAGAGCCAGGGTTGCAGGGCCAGTTCTTCCGGGCCTTTGTCTGCGCGGAACAAAAACTTCATTGCTCTCCCCGAGGAATTTAATTTGGAGTAATGGAAGTGTTATATTGACTTAACAGGCCAGAAGCTCCCCTCATCGTTACAGTTATTAAAATGGAGAAATTTATTATTAGCATTTCACTGTGTCACTATTTACATTACAAATTTATTTGTTCTGTGATTCCATTAGTTACATTCTGCTGCTTTCATACGATAAAGCCATAAAGCTACGAACTTTGAAACAAGGTTAAGCTTTGGATAATTAATCAATCTGGTCGCTGAAACTTAATTCCTGTTATATAAAATTACTCATTTGAATTGTTATTAAATACATTGATGAGAAAGCAAGCTGTACTTATACAGTGACGGTAGTTCGTTTTTTAATAATGATATAAATACATAAATGTCTCATTTTTTACCAGAAGCAAGGATAATTTTTAAATTTGTATAACAAGAAATAGGACACGCACTTGCACTGCGACCCCGGCTGTATCATTTATAGTCCTTTTGTATCCGAAATTATATTTACAAAAGTGAGCAGACAATTTCACGCTCTCTACCCCACGCCCTACGTTCGGACTCTAATCAACGGATAAAATATTAGTATGGATATTACCTCAATATCATGTAAATAATTGCTTTTTAAAGCTTTTAATTTAATATTATAGTATTCATTTAAGTACAGCTTTACGACGATTAGTTTTCAGTTGACACTGAAATTATACTTTGGAGCCTCTCCAAAATAGTGGAATAGACGAAATATTATTTGCTTTTTTCTATAAAATGAATATGTATATGATTTTAAAAGATATGTTTATTCACATCCCGGTCCATATAATAATAACAGCTAGGGGTCGATCAATAAAAGGGTGCGTACAGATGAGCGTGAAAGATTTTCCACATGTTACCCTACTCGTCTTAGCGGCTATCTCAATGCATCAAATTAATAATCTACTGTCCTCTCTGCTACATTATCTAATACGTCAATACATTTCACGCCTTAAATATATTGATCATTAACACTTACACACTCACACACATGCGTATATTATTTTATTCAGATATAAAATAACTCAGATACTATAATATAAAAAATATAATTCCGAACGTTTTATGGCAAAATAATGTTAATAATATTTGCAGTTAATCGACAAGATTTATTGATGCGATACGAGAGCGTGGCCTCTTCCTGATATTGACAAGCGAATAAATTGCCAGATCAAAGCACGATGCTTAGAAAAACATTGTATGTAGGGGCGGGTTGTACATCATGAGATGATCGGAAACGGATGTAGCGACAGATAGGAAGTGATGCAGAGCAACACACGAGCCCACTTCCGGTATGCTGCCTTCACTTATCCCAGCACCCCACTGGGATAAGTCTCAGAAATTATCCTCATACTTCCGATGATACATATTTTCAACAATTCTTATTATTTTTCTAGTACTATATTTACTGTTTATCTCTATATTGTATCGTTAGCTTCATGTTTTTCTCTGATATATCTTAGAAAAAGTTATAAATTATCTAATAAATAGGATATCCCAAATATTACAAGAACATCAATTTTACCACGATTAATTGATAAAATTATAGAATCAACAGCTGTGATAAAATTATAATGACAACAAACAACCACAAACTTCAAACAGTGGCTAAATCGATAAGCATCTAAACAAGAAATGCAGTTAAAACTGGGTTTAACCACAAACTCCATAATAACTAAGTATCAGGAAACACAACTCATTTATGATAGTTAATAGAGGTGGAGTTGCGTGTTTTGGAAATTAATTTGTTTTTGACGTGGTTATTGTTAGGGTTCTGTGAGTTGTTTTAAATTTGTATATACCTCCAGTTAGAGATATTTGATTTTAGTACGAGCTAAAGGAGGAAATTTAGGGTGTTAATAAAAAACATATTTAATATAAAAAAATATAATATCCATGACATTTCTGTCGACGTAATACTTATATCTTCAAATTTAAAATTAAAAATGTCAAATCCCATACGGAACCTCGAAAAGTTAGCAAGTGTAACATGATCGGTTATTTCGGGTCTGTGGCTCGAGTGCGGACTCGAGTAGTATAAACGACTTCTGTAATGAGTTCGGCTGACTACTAACGACATAGCCAACCAATTTCCAAACTCGCTGTACTTAAATTTCGATAACATTGTCGAAAATGGGGCTTTGCACTTTGAACGACTTGCTTGCACGTGTTTTGTCATATGTCCGTAATATTTCTATTATAAGTGTCCCAAAATTAAGACAGTTATATTACTTAATTTAATTTCTACATTAGCAATGCCATATCAACAAAATTGCTCCCGTTTTTAGGACAGAAAACACCATTATATTGAGTCCCAAAAACTTCCTTAAATATTTCACAAATAAATTTAAAATCAACTCCATAATATTCAAAAACTGTTTTGAATTCGGAAATCTTGGGGTTGCTCAACATTCTCTTCAAAATATCTATGAATTCATCTGAGTTAATAACTTCGATTAGTTCTGCAAAGTCTGGACTATTTTCCAATTTATTCTGAAATAGTTTCTTTATAACTTCAAATGGAAGTGTACCGACAACTGCTGCAATAAATCCTGATACTCCTTTATCAAACCTTAGACTTGGCTTTGGTTTAAAAGGAGGTAAATTTAAGACTGAATTTGCAGCACCTATCACAGATTCCATGTCGAAGCCTTTTCCTTTTAAATAAGTATAACTCTAAAAGAAGTAGAAAAATATTGGAAAGCTACACAATATTGTTTTGAAATATAAAAAACTTTACATAAAATTAAATGTTAAATTATATAACTTAGCAATAGTTGGAAAAAATAGATATTGTATTTATAATGTTAGTGAAAAAGATTTTAATTAAATTGCTTACCTCTTGAAATTCTTCCATTATTTCTAATTCCCAAATAATATCTTTAAACTTGGGACTGAGTAAGAATCCAACAAACCTCATCACTTCGGGGTCATCAATGAATTGTACAACCGTTCCTAGCATTACTTCTCGATCTATCAGATTTATAAAATCCCTGATATGGTCTAGCCATGGCGATGTCTGGTTGCTCATAGATTCCACTGGTTCTAATATAACGTTATCATTTATGGACAAACTCACAGGTATCTTTATAACAGTACTGACAGAAGAAGTTATTAACAGAAGAAACAATGAAAAATGTACAAACATTCTGTTGGCTCAGTCGTAAGTAAAGTTATGATATCACGTAGATTCCTGTCTGATATAAGTTTAGATTCATTAATTGCGAAATACTGATGGTTATTTCGAAGTTTACGATTACTAGCAATTATCGAGATAGTAAAAGTTAGTACATGATAAAATTATGGGTTAGTAATTAACCTTGCGATAATGTAAAACATCGATATAATTCCAACTAAATTTCGAAATTCTGTTATGTATTTTTGGCGTAATGTAACTTTTATGTGTCTCGCTATCTAAAATCTATCAATCATTTTTTCTTTCATCCTTATCAATCATTATATTTTTTTATTATTATTGTTCATTTGAAATAGTGGAACAACGGATATATTGTTGTACATTTTTACAAATAGAGTTTCCATTGATGGACATTTACAATGAGTAAAATAACATATATATATATATATATATAAAAAAGAAAATTGTGAGTATTGCATGAAACTAAAACCAATTTCTTATATATTTAAAGCTTTTGTGACCCATGATGACTATATATAAACCCGATTGCATTAGCAAGAACCCCGCATGGGTTTGAAACAAGTCGAGCCACTCCGATACGATTGACGTGAATACAGCCGGATAAATACATATATAATAATTGCTTATATACATTATAAGACATTTGTAAATGGATTTATACCTGAGGGTGTAATAATAATGATTGTTCTCGGTGCTTAGGCCCGAGATCGAAGGAAGGAGCGCAAATCGTGCAATAAGTGCAATGAGCAGAACTGACGGACAAGTGACGGCCGGCTGTCTATCCGGCGCAGCCCAGCGGCTATTATTGTACAATGTACCTACATACATTACATAACAATACGTTTTTATATATTGTAACTAGTACTTGTGTCCTGTACATGATTTGTTTATGTGTATTGTAAGAGTTTTTTTTAACTTGTATATATTATTTCTTAAAATATACTATTTTCGTTTCCTAAGAGACTAGTTATCGAAATATCGTTAAGCTTCCGTGAAATTGGTTATTGTTGGCAATATGACAATGATACAAATACGTATAGTAATACGTGAGAAAGTGGTGGTATTGAGATATAACTATTTTAGCTTATGTATATATATATATATATATATATATATATATTCATGCTACGTGCAATGATACATTCAAACTACTATATAAAATACATAAGCTAAAATAGTATATATATATATATATATACAGACAGATTGTCCTACTTTTCTTTAAAAAAAAAATATACTCCAAATTCTCTAATTTATTACTATACTATAATATCTTGACGTCATCTAATGCATCTTATTATAGACCTATTACATACCATTATAGACCTATTTTTTTATAATCACAAATTAAATTGAGAACAGATTGATTTAAATGATAATTTTCATCACAGTGCAACGACGTCAATAAAAAGTTAATTAAACATATTGTCAATTCCAATATGAATATTCCGCGCTGTAAATATATAAAGGCGAAACAAAATTAACTCGCAAGTAATCTAGATTAGTTTAATAGTATATAAGAAATTATCGGCACCGTCCACAAGCAACAGCGATATAAAGTTCAAATTGGCTTTTTATTTCCAGTGTAATGGAATTTAAATCGGTGCAAAGGATAGTTCCCTTAAAACAATTCCCGACTCGTTTGCTGCGAACTCTTTCTATAGTCACGACGTTTAATTATATTTATGCATTATTCGTATCTAGAATCATTAAAGACAAGTGTTTGAGGCCGATAACCTTTTAAGGATATCGATCCTATACCTATTTGAATAAATAATGAATAACCCTTTTTATGTAACTTAGATTCATTATACATATTAATATTTAGTGGCTAAATGTACAAGACAAAAAGTGGACAACCCGGGCATCAAATAGGGTGTATTATTATTTCACATATATAAAAAAGGTAAATTATTTCATTACCATATTCACTCACTATAAAACATTTCCATGCCAAAGTACCCAGTTGATACTTTAAATGGTATTCAGAATGTTGATATTATTAGAACATCGTATCACACTGTTCTCACAGATTCTGTATGGAAATGACAGGTCTATTAATAAATAATTTATAACCAGCAGCAGTTCTAGCAAAGCAATTAAGTGTCATTGATCTAAGTATTATAATGGTGAGGACCATTATAATACTTAGATAATTAAAATAAATAAAATTACAAAACTGCTCATAAGAGACAAAAATTTCCCAAAATAATGAATAAATGAAAACGCTTTTCGATTATCGACATTAATTACTTTTTGTTGTTTTTTTTAATGGGTTAAAAAGCATCGTGGTAAGGGTAAGAGGTAAGGGCTGTAGGATGCCGGTGCACGCGTATCGCAAACCAATGAGTCTGAAACGGGTGAAACATTCAAATTGCACCGCCCGCGCCTGCCCCTATCAAATGTTGTTTTATAGCTAATTCCCAAATTCGGTTATGGCCTATAAACGATCCGCTGGAATAATTTAAATGCGAACCAGCCAGTATAATGTTCGTACTTTACTTGAAATAAGGTATTTGTATGGAAAATGCGTTTTGAAATAGGATTATACGTTGCCTTTTATTTCTGCGACAATTCCGCGGAAAACCTCATTCAAATGCATTGGAATTTAACTATAATATTAACTTATATCAAAGATATCTTTTTATAATATAACTTATACTAAATTAAATCTTTAGTATGAGATTCCATAACGGTAATTATCATAAGCAGTAAAAGTCACTTATAATACGACATGTTAAACACATTAGGCCGTTACTAGGCCGCTGCTTGAACAGTTTGAACCGTTGAAATATAATAAACAGCTGGCTTCTAAAGGTTTTCTCTTGTTACCGGACTAATTTCCAGACAGACATTTCCTTTCATTCAATATGAGCGATTGTTTATTGGCTGGCTCCGCTTTGCGAGACAATTGAACAAAATTACTTACTTTAACGGGACTACGTGTCGGTTGACTAAGAATTACCTGGGTTTTAAATTTTTCTTTGCACAAATAATTATGGGAATGCTTGGGCTGAGTTTTAATTTTCTATTTTAAAATTTTAAAGGATGTATCTAAACGTACCTGTGGGTTAAATCATGTACGTAATTGTTCTTTAGTTCATATTAATTGTAAGATATTGTAAAATATAAAAGTAAAGAAAACTTCTATCTCTGGGAGACAAACTTTGAAATATTTCTTTTATCGTTACACCAAATAAATTTCTTATTTATAATATTCTATAAGATATCCTATAACGAGTATTTATTATACTTCAATATTTGTTTGACGTTTTCAACGAGAGCCAGTTATCAGACGAATAATTTGGTAATAGTATCGACCAAACTATCAGATAACGGAAAGCGGTTTCGCAACTGAAATTCTATTTGTCGGATTATTGAAGTTACACATTATCCGTTCATATCGATCGACGTAACGGCGTCCTAATAGTTGAAATTTAATCACGTCAAACCCGAATGCCACCCGTTTATGAAGCCGAATGACTAAACACCTTTTTAATACGATTCACACGTTATAGTTAGTTAAGTTTTTGTATAGACACATTTCACGGTGCGATGTATTGGAGTCTTATTATATAAAATGTGATGCCACATACCGGTCACTGATGGAATCTTTTATTGTTGATCCACGGATGAATATTCAATCATCTCGCTACTTCGACATGGATACCTTATGTTTATAAAAAACTTGCTATTCGTTCCACTGGTTAGTTGATATAGATAAAATGGATTATTAATAGGATGAGCTGTCTTTTCCAATTGAGTTTATTAAAGGTAAAGTAAAGATAAAGTTTCCATTAATAAAAGTGATGCAAAACCACGGAGTGTGGAAACGAAAAGATAAACAGTAAGCACCTTAATTATAAGGCACCTTTGAATAATCTTTATAAAACAAAAAAATAAAGCACCCGTGGAATAGCCTGTACCTTCCTGAGATCGAGTGAGTGCAAAGTGCATATAAAATCGTGATGCGGACTTTTAATCGGTTTCACGTCGTTCCCGCGTTAGTTTTTGTATTCGAATTTCTCCCGGTCCGCCAATCTGTGAGCACAGGATATCGAAAATACTAGATATTGATTCAAACGAATTCATACCACAATCCCCTAACATAAGAACTATATTGTTGGATCAAAGTCTTTACAAATAGTCCAGCTCGAGACCAATTCTAGGTAATAAGATAAAAGGGCGGACGCATTTTGTTTTGCAGCAGGCTCACTCCAATTTACGCGACTCAAGAACCATTAGCATAGGTCCGGAGGTAGTGGAGCGTGATGCTAGCGATTCTAGGCGCCCTGTGCCTGGCGTGACGACCGCCCTGCGCCCGCGCACCTGCCTTGTAATTGCGACCGTGCGACACATTTGTTTACTATGAGCCGTGAAGATGCGATCATAGAGCAACACTCCGACTCTCTAAACGTTCACTAAACGCTCTACTATGTTCTCATTTTACGACGTCCTTGTGTAACAACGAGGTAATGTCCCATTCGGAGGTTGATTACATTTTATCTTTTACTTATATTATTCAATTTAATTTATCTTCAAGTTTTTTATAATCATTATTCACTTTTAATAAAATATAATAATATTTGAATAAATAATAAAACCATAAAGGCATGTAGTGTTATTGATATAAATTCATGAAATAATAAATCCATAAAATATTATATGAAGCCAGTTCTTACACGTACGTTATATATGTAGGTGCGCCATATCTACGAGGCAGCAAAAAATAGGGTTGTCTCAACAATACTACTACTACAGTTCTCTTTAATATTTCAGAGTATTCAAAAATATATTATTACATACATTGTAAGGAGCTGTAAAATATAGTTAATGTTTTTGAGAGTGAAAAAAATATTGTTCGAGTTGCAAAAAAAAAATGGTATTGTTTTTGTTCTTAAAAAGACAATAACTAGATTTATTCTTAACAGTATTAATTATAAGAACATTTGATTGATTCTTTTTAATATAAATATAAAAAAAGGAGCAGCCCTGACTCTCTCTGAGTAGCGGCGCACGCGCGGGCTTGCGAGCGTCATTAGAATGTAGCATCTAAAGTGATTTTCCTACTTTAGATAAGGTAGTGACAGTAAAAACACACTCTAAAGAAAAACGAACCGCATAAAAATATTGTATCCTTAGTCCTATATGCCACAGCCATTTCTGAAAATCATACGGCGAGAATAGCAAACCAAGTCCGGGCACATATTTTTCCATACACAGGCCTGCTAACGAATGCGGGGACGATTTTTAATGTCTCTAATGTATTTCTCGCAATACATACATTAATGGATAGCGTTCGTTTTTACATAAGTACGGTATTTGAATGGCGTACCGAATTTAATTATCAATTTATTAATGGTAGGTTAAAAATTAACATATAATTATAGTGACGTTAAATCCATATATCTCAAATATATAAAAATAATTAGTTTTTAAACAAACAACTATCAAAACAAACATCCCGACAATATATCAATGTTGACACGAATGAATAACGAATTAATATTAAATACCAGTTCAAAAATTCAACACCAAACAAACAAAGCCATTAAGAGAAAACAATAAAATATCGAACGTGACATATATTTTCAACATTCCATTACGTTAAAAGCATACAATAAAGAAGAAACACTTTTAATTATATAAAACCATTTAAGTACACGCAATCAAGTGGAATATGGGAAATTGGAATGCTATATAATGCAGCTGATGCGTTAATAACGAGAATTATAAAATGGCATAAAATCATTTCATATTTGTCCTCGACTTCAAGTGACATGAATAATTTTAATCCATGGGTGCTATGAATCATAAGAGGCATGAGTTCCTGTTATTGCCGTTATGTGCCATCCCGTACTGAGGAGGGCAAGAAAGGCTACAAAAACTTGTCCTCCAAAGTAGTACCAAAGCGAGAACCCATCATTAGCTTGAAGCCATAATCGAATAAGGTGGCGAAGCGTGCCCGCTCCGGGTTCCTTCCAGCCAAGGAACTTTTTTCATTCATCCAAGAAAAGTTGAAAACCCATTCAATATCACTCCTGATTCCTCTCTAAAGTTTGAATGTCATTCTTCCAACCACACATCATCCTACAAATATGGTATCATCAGCCTGAGCTTATTAAAATTAATATTCAAGATGAATTCGAAAGCAATCTTAAATATGCTTAAATTATCGATTGTATTAAATTAAGAAATAGTTATACAAAAGTTAGTTCTTCATCAATTATAATGAAACAATAAACTTTATTATGTATTCAGGACGTGTTAAAGGAACATGTATTAATAGGTTAAAAAAGGAAAATAATAATTAGACAAAAGGCAAAAGTGGCGTGAGAACACTCGCGGTGGTCGCTTGGTGGCGGGCATACAAATTGAAATTGTCAGATTGCTCGATGCCCCAGTCTCACGGAAGCGTTTACCCTAAGACAATAGCTCGCAAGGCATGCATCTATTACCCTTTTTAAAGTTGAGACTGACTGCCCTTTA
This sequence comes from Dircenna loreta, assembly GCA_963555665.1. NCBI lineage: Eukaryota > Metazoa > Arthropoda > Insecta > Lepidoptera > Nymphalidae > Dircenna > Dircenna loreta. The sequence continues at coordinate 6,234,074 of OY743094.1, forward strand.
AGTAGAGCCGTGGCAAATGATATGGCTCGACTATCCTTTCCTATAATTTCAATTAATTCTGTTTGATTTAAATGGGTTACGTAATTTGTTTAGCTTTACAGGCAATTGTTTTATCCAATCTATATAGCGTTTTAAAATTGGTTTGTGAAATAAAGTTATTTCAATGAGTGTTTATATTTTATTATTTTAGTGGATATTTTATTTTAGATATTTTATTTTTTAGATTAAGACGTATATATACGGAATGCTAGATCCAACAAGGTGGACCCGGTAGTTCCAATAGCACATCGACGGGAGGTTATCCCAGTGGTAACAGGTTCGACTTCAAAAAGTATTCATGAGCATTTCCTTCTGTATTTAGTCAATAAAAAATCATATTTGAATAAATGTTATAATTATTCAGTGTTCTAAAAACCAAGCAAGTCTGTAAATAAATATTCAACATGAATATAAATTAGTCATTAACACAACGTAAAAAGATGCCAAAACGGTACAGCCGTAATTGATTCAAGCCATAATTTTGTTTAACTAATGTAACTGTATCATTTATCAACCCCATCTGAATTATAGGCATAGTGTACACAATCAAAATATCATTTGATATGCTGTCAAAAGTAAGTGCAGTCGAGATGCGCGGGGGCTTCGAGACAAACAAATGACGTACAACGAAATCTACTCGCGCACCCCTTCCCGCTAAGCCGTATGCAAAATAAAACACCCGATTGACATCTCTTTGAAATTTATTAAAAATTTACTCAGCTTACACTTTAAATGGGGGGTTAAACGCCCAAGTGAAAGGATTACCTCTCTGTAATGTCGCTGGCTTTATCCATGTTATTTATAGACCCTGAAGGCCTTCTAGATTGTGTAATTCACACTATGACATTTTATTACAATATGGAATAGGATATTTGTGTTAGAATTTACGGATATATATGACTAAATCTGTTATATGTAAATATCGGATGGAGGGAGTTCGTTTATGATGATGAGGCTGCGGATGGTTGCTAGGCAACGGGTAGTGGTCAAGGGGTCAGTAACTCATACCTCCCTCGACCCTGATAATTATTCTCGTACGTACACTTTGGTATAACTTTATCTTAATATACTGGAAGACATTTACTTTAAGCTATTTGCTTAAGTTTAACGAGATTCAAGTCTACTAAAGCTTTCCCGGTAGAAAATTATGTTTATAATTGCAAGACTTAGAATAATATATTAAATATATTTAGATATAATATTTAAACAGTTGATAAACTTCAACTGTAATAAATGCTCTATATTGAACTTTTTACAAGATTCAGTATTATTAATTATTTATTAAATAATCGTTATACAATACAAACTTGAATGGACATTTTTATAGCAGCAGCAGAAAACGTGTGCTCGTGAGCTTGAAGTGCAACGGATTTTTCTCATTCAGTCGCCAGTTTTTACCTCATTTTATGCTTTAAATGAACGAATTCAGTGAGCAGATCTTAATCAGATGCCACAGTTAGGGATTTCATCCGATTCTATTTGGAAGTTAAGTAGCTGAGTTTATTTTGTGGTGACAGCCTTTTAAAAATGTACTAAATCCTTTCCATTTAACAAAGAAATCTAGACAAATTAATTCTAAAAATAATCCGATAAAAACTGAATATTCAAGTCACATTTTAATAATTCAAGAGTATTGCAATGTCTGCAATACAATAAACTATCGTACTATTAAGAGTGCGTTCAACTCTAACGCGGTACTATTATTAAATGGAATTCGATTTAAAACCGAACCCTCCTCTTCGTTTGTGAAATTGACATTTATTCTTCGTGTTTCATTGTTGCTGCAGTCCGATTCAATCTATTGTTAATTAGCTTAAATAACTCATCTATTATACTAATAAATATTGTATTCATATTTGAAAATTATTAATAATATTCATAAATAATAAAAGTGATCATTGTAGCCTTTCACCACTACGTTAACAAAGATTGTGTAAAACAAATAAAGAATATGTCGCTGCATACGCACGGCAAATACCGGAACTATGCATGTATCGTGTTCAGAATAGTAACAACTGGCGACATCTATTATCGGATAGATAAACTATATTCAAGATTTCAAACAGTATAATAGTTTTATTATTTTAAAGTGTTTCAAGGAAAATTTAATTATATAAAAATATTTTGAATGTAAAAAGCATTAGGTGCATGAATTGTATTTTAACAAATCGTACATTATAATTTTTATATATTCTTCCTGTTATTATAACTAAATATCAAACTTAAAAAAAATATACTATACTCAAGGAAGAAGAAGATTCTTTATCTTTATCTTCTTTATCATGTAGAAGAATAAATAATATAGCATCAGAAAGAAAGATAATTTACCTATATTTAATTTAAAAAGGCAATGTATAATTGCACAATACACAAAGATATATAATTGAGCGGCCCTGCTACATATACGAGTTATTCGCATCCCATCGGGCGGAGTGCCTCGATTAAAGCCGTAAATACTTTGAGATTAATTATCTCGTAAACAGTCGCAGTGGAGTTGCTCCGCGAAAATCGCTCACCTACGCCGTGAGCGATACAAATTCAACTTTTCCAATTAAATTTCGTGAGGCATTAATAATTATTCGGGTACATCAATTTGTTTCGTCGCTAGCGCCGTCTGAGGATTTGACATACCTACATACTCGTTCAGACCTCTGATAGGTCTTAAGATTGCCAAATTTGCTTAAATTATATACCTCAATAATAAATTATTTATATTGTTAATGCATTTTTAAATAAACGAAATTATCTTTTATTAAATTAAATAAAAATATAATAGAATAAATATTAAATAAGATATTATTTGAATAATGAATAATGATTCAACGCCAAGATAAGATATAACTTAGAGAGCTCTACCATTTGCGCTCCAAAGATTCCTAACTTTGGAATTAATTAAATTAAACTTGGAAATGAAATATTAACACTTTAACGTATAAAATTTAATACCGTTAAGTTATAACGTGATTATTCAACTCCGCAGCAATTTTGAAAACATCTGAGAGATTAGATTGGTGGAGATGCGAGCGCCACCTTCAGGCGGGTACACTTTGTAGCGCCGCGGCTCTCGCCACTAGGCACTGTGAAATTAATTTTCTTCGTCTTTATGTAATTTAATTATAAACATTTCAATATGGCGCTCCCGGAATTTGTGCTCGGGAGAAGTTAAATAGAACCGTTTGATACTTATCTAATATACTTCAGATGATTGCGCGATTTCAATAAAATTAAATTTTTGAATGCAATAATCTTCATTAAGTTGTAATTAATGAAAGACTTTGATAATGAACCCATAAAAGAATAAGGGTCCAAATAATGTAACATTGAATAATCATTTTAAATTATGCAACTTGTTTGTCAAGTACTTCCATCTTGAATTAAAGGTACTTATGAAAAATCTCTTTATAGATGTACTTTATGACATTTAATCTACGAAATTAAAAGTATTATTTGTATGGAGTGTACATTTAACAGATGCCACTAGCGTTTGCAATTTCACTCCAAAACGTTCACGCTCCGCCGACGAGAGGCGACATCAAACATACGCGGCGCTCGCAAACCTTTTGCCAGATTATCTCCGCTTATCTCCCATTCACTATCTCAGTCTTCCCAAAACTATCTGCAGCGCCATTGTTCGATGTTTATTAAATTTCATTTTACGTTTATACAACAACACTTTTGTCGGCTACTTTTTTTATTTTGGGACATTTTACGGATGGATTACGATGACGTCTTTTTCTAAAGCGATGTCTTTTTGTAATGGCGTATTATGGGCATTGCGCGTATTATGTCATAACAGACGAGCACTCAACGCATTCGTTTACGTTTTTGTCAAACTATTTGATTCTGAATTGAGTTCTGTGTTGACAATCGTGAAACATCCTGTTTTATTGTACAAGTAGGTATAAAGGGCTCCGGTAATTATTAGAAAGAAGTACTCATATTGATCCGGATCAGGTAGAAGGTAACCACAGGGTAAGCTTAATATTTAATCATGGAATACAATATACATGGAATACCCTTACAATATTTATTTTCCATACTCATACGCGTTATGTCCACTTTCAGTTTATTTACGAGTGGAAACTTTTGGCATATTATCGACATTTATTTTGTAAAAGTTTTTGTGTTATATATATAGATACGTTTCCAATAAATATATATTAAAAATGATAAATAAATTCAAATATATACTAGTATATTATATTTAATTAAGTTTACATTTGTTATCTTAGGTTTTATGTTATATTTACACGAACGATGCGGTACGTGACTGTGACCGGTTAGCAGCGGAATTTAATTTAATAGTTTTTCAAATCTGTATTCAGAGAAATTTACATTGAATTATGTATATAGTTATTAGAAAAGTATACTCGTAAAAGATAAGAAAATAATTTAATATGCGGTCCACTAGGCCTATTATGGGAAATAATTTATGAGTGTATAAGTGAGCGGAGTGAAAGCTATTATGAATATTAATATTTAATAAAAAATACCAGGTACTGTCAGGTGACACGCCTAGTTTAGTATTTGTTTGTTTCGACATCTCATAATGGATTGACAGTATACTTATATTATAAATTAATAAAGCAGAATACGTATATAGATTTTTGGTATCATTACTGTATTAGTATCGATGGAGTTAAACGATTTGATTTGGAACTTGCTTATAAATAAAAAAAAATGGAATAATTCCTCAAATCCAAACCTGAGATTAAACAGCATTACTATTCCGATACTGAAAGCAATAAGACTTACAACTCCCCTACCAAAACAATTCTGTATTTCGGTGTCTTCACTAATGGCGCAACTTCGACAGTCGAAGTTAGTTGGAGTGTTCTACAGCTGCAATAAAGATAAATCCAGCAATAATATGTAGGGCCTTACGTGAGCTTGGGCACGAAATTGAATTTGCATGAAGTCTTAAGTCGGGCGCAATTGAGACGGTGAGCATTCAGCTGTCGGTGGACAATTACAAGTTCCACAACAGCCAGGCGATTACGCGGTGAGCCTGTTGAGCTACCCGGCAACTATCACAGATTTCAAACGACACACGGTATCTTAGTTTATCAATCTTAAGATCAGCCTCTACTGAATACATTAGATATGACATTTATCACAAATTTTATATAACTTTATGTGGACCATATTTTTTTAATCAAAAATTACGTATACGTATACAATATGGCGAAGCTGATATAAGATTAAAATTGTAACCTTCGAAACAGCTGTTTGAATACAATAAATCGAATGATATACGTTTTTCTTGATAGTAAAACTTACAAACTACATAAATAAATAAATTATATAAATTCTATCATTGCTATCTGATTTTCTCGGGGATCTGTGCGAGTTCTCTGTACACATATTAATTATATGAGACATTGAAACTTGGTTAATATGTTGGACGGGAGCAATCTTCCTTGTAATCCAAGCCGGAGGGCCAGCAGAAGGACGCTCCTTATCCCTTGATCCCGTTGTTTACCAGACATTAAACAGATAACAACTCGCTGATACTCTGGCAAATTAATCTGGACCCCGTAATCCGAACTTCGATTAATTTCATCCAATACTTACTCACGGCTTGTTTACTTTGCTAAATATTATATAAGCTTTGTCTTAAATCAGCTTTGTTAAAACTTTCATTCTTTATTTAATTCCAAATAAATTAATCCTTTTTTTATCAAACTGAAAATATATTATTTATATTATTCATCAATTGAATGAACATATCAATAAAATAACTCCTGACCGCCTACAACTTAAATAAAACATTTCCTTCATTACAAAGCAAGCGCAAACATATCAAAAACTGTCTTTATTAACCCACTAAATAAACATAGAATTAATTAACAATGCGACGCATCTGTCAAACTCAAATCTATGCCACGGTTGATGTTACAAGTGACACAGCCAGTGACGCGGCACTGAGTAAACAGGCCTGTCAAACATTGCAAATGATAGCACCACCCTCTGTCATTTTATTAGATTTCATGCATATATAGTAGCTTTTTATTATTATATTAATATCGAAATGTATAAGATTCCCGTTATTTTTAATCTTCTATATTAAAAAGTCACACGTAATAAACAGCAGGCCTACCAATATTACAATAATCTTACTTTCGAAACTAAGAGTCACATCACTTTAGTAAAGTTTCGATGAGAACTTTTAAAGACGTCATCCTAAGTTATTCTTTTACTATCATGAAGTTCAAATATGTTATATTGTTTGTATGTCAAATTTTAGCATATAAATAAATAATTATTTCTTTTAAGACGAATAAGGCAATATTGTTTTTTTAAACTCATGGTACAAATCGAAGTAATATTTCGACGAATAAAGATTCCTAAAACAATGATAGTTTTTAAGAGTTCAAGGCTGGTCTAAATATAACATGGTAATATTATATTTGAGCGGCGTGAACAAATTCTAATACGCTCGAAAGGGTTAACCCTTCAACCCGTAAATCTAAGTAGAGTCATTGTTATTCAGTTAGAATATCCACCGGCCTATCTAATTAGACTCCGTCCAACAATATTCAATATTTGTGTAGAGCGTCTTAAATCACATTTGGTACTAACAAGCGACAGACGGACAGGTATGTTTGTCTGATAAAATTTAGTTCGGTGTGATCAATTCAAGTCAGGTAGACTTGGAAACGGTAACCACGTAGTGGAACCTTCCAAGTACATATTCACCTAAATGATTACTGAGATAGTGACTTCGACTCTAGAACGGTTGTTTTTTATTATTAAAACTGGCTTTGATTTTATGTTTTTAGTTAAAGGCGATTTATCAATGCTATCGAAGTTAGTGGGCTGAATTTGCATCTATTAGTTAGTAACCGTTTAGTTTTGGCTACTGAGTTACTTTTTAAAGAAAAAAACATAAATAATGTGTCGTGCTTTACGTGGGAATGGGCACGAAATTATATTTTTCGAAATTAACTACAATTTCAGTTGTTAAATAGTATTTCCATAGATAATACTGTAATATATTTTTATTATTTCTTATTTAAATGAATAAAAGAAACACAACGTTAATACTAGTTATATATAAGTTAAATATACTTCCATTTGTATTGTAAATCTAATAACTTCGTTAATCTTTCATAAAGTCTATTATATAATATTAAGCATTACAAGTAACTTAATATCAAATCAGGAAACACTCCCCTAAAAGGGTTCAGTCAACGTTATTAATATGTAACTTTTCAACCTCAACCATCTTAATGATAAACTGAGAGGCGAAGTCTCAATCTGCAAACACAAATATAAAGCTAATTAAAAAGTTTCAAACTGAATTATGAGAGGGGCTTCGATAGACTCTGTACCAAGATTGTAGCTAAGATTTAATCAAAGTGGGTGTCATCGCGAGCCGCGCTGGAATGTTTCACCATGAAGTTAAGCAAAGCGGGTACAAGTAAAGTGACAAAGTTTCGTGGTAGTAGAGTAAATGTTTGCTCGAGACAGTTGCGACAAACACCGCTCTCACACTACGAGAATTCCAAATTTATATTACATATTCATAACAGGCCGCTAGGATCTCTTCATTTCGTAAATCCCAGCGGGCCGTTACTACCAGGATGTAGAGTTACAATTATAGCGCCACTAAATGTTTGCGAATGAATTAACTATTACGTTAGAATAACTGAGATAATATATTTTGTTTTAAACTGCTTGGGAAATTTTAATGAAATATCATAATTATATATATAATACTTTTGTAATGAATAGATATAATTGTGTCACAGATTACGTAATGGAAATTGGAGAACTACACTACTATTCCAGCTAATAAACTTCTTAAAAGATATTCGTATTTAAATTTTAATGACCCATGATAAGAATGACATTAAAACCGAAACTTAAATAACATGTTTGACTGATTCACATGACTTTATGTATATTTGACATCTCATAAAGTGAAGAGATAACAGAATGAATTTGAGACGCCTTATGTAAGGTCCGAATATAAAACATACATAGAGACTATCGATTTCACAACGCATACAATGTTATTGGAAAATAAATTTATACTAAAATAAGATGCGCATATACTCCCATTGGACTATTAATCCAAGTCAAGGCAGAAGCGACAAAGGCGAGTCAGCTCATAAAATTTATAGGCGATCGAATGAGATAATATGGTCGACGTTAAGAACAGCTTAGACAGTTTGGAAATTTAAATGTGAAGTAAGTTTTGCGAGATTGCGCGGTATAAATCAGAGCTGGGTAGCGGGGTGCGAGGTGCGGCGTGCGGGGCGCGCGGGCGGCGCGGGCGCGGCCGCTGCTCGTCAGCCGGCGACGATAAATCCGAGACTCCCTCGGGCTTCTTCACCTCTCTCCATCTTCATGTGGAATACGCCTTCTTGCTCAACTGCTATGTGAGTTATGGCGTATGTTAAAGTAATGAAATATGTTTGTTTATTCAAAGAAAATTCATTGTCGAGTTTACTATAAATATTAGAAAATGTGTACTGATTTCATTCCATCTGTCAGCTTGTAGTATTCAAAGTATTTCCCGCCAACTTCTCCTAATTCTTTTTCGCGCTACATTTCACGAATCTTATTTTTGTAATTACAAAAATGTCTAGTACGCCGACATTATCCTTAATTGCTGAACATAAAAATTCCATTTAAATTTCCCTTTTAACGATCAAGGAGGTCTGTCTAATTGTTATAATACACTCGTTTACGTATTTTTATTGCCGGTACAATAATTAGAACATAACGGTACGTCGCCGTTTTAAGGTAGGCTGTAATTAAACATTTCTTAAAGAATAAAACAATATTATATATACGAAGATAGCACCGGGGGAGTTGGGGTGTGAGTCGGTTATTTAAGAAATGGAAAAGAAAAGCAATTTACTGCTTATCAGGAAAAGTAGAGAGCCGTGGGCCGGGGTCACTGCGAATAAAAAAGTAATAGCGAAAGAGCCACTCAAACAACTCCGTGCAAGTGTTCGTTTATATTTTTAATTAAACCTTGATTTATGTTCAGCAACAATAAAACTTGTGACTTCATATAAAAGCATTTAAATGCGAATAAAAACAAAAACCTTTACAGTTGTAGTGTACCACTACTTGTGAAAAGTTAAATTGATCTGACGGTAAATTGAATTCTTAAAGATAGTTAATTTACAAAATGGTCCCGTTTAAAATCTCAGCTGAAACTTGCAAGGATGTTGCTTATTTGAGGTGTTCAACCAAAAATAGATTAATCTGCAAAAGTTACTCTATTATAAGTTGTTAGTTGAGTTAAAGTGAAATTGGTTTAAGTCGACAAATTCCGTCCGTAGTTCGACGACAACGCCAGCGTCAGCTAACTTTGCTAAGACAGTTTTCCATGACAACTACGCGACGGCTCGTAAATAATACATTAGGTTTATATTTGTATGTTCGTTGCACTAATAACGTTTAAATTAAAAGAATGCTATTATTTATTTATTTTGTTTCCATAAATATTTTTTATTTCGTATTTTTTTTAATGTTAAAGATGTTATACAATGTTAAATGTAGTTAAAAATATTTAACAGAGTTTAGTCAAAAAGTTACAAACATATTTGAAAATATGCATAATTAAAATAAATCAATGCTTGTATATAAATAAGACTTAGACTGACAAAGCACTCGTTTCATAACGGCCGTTATTTAATATATAATATTTTTAATTTCTAGGACAAATATATTATATAACCCGATACCTATGTTCAAATACAAACCCTTAAATACGACTTTGGAGGTAGTTATGAAAAGTACAAACATGATTTTTTAAATAAAATAACAGCAAAATATCAGTGATCAACAAATTGTCACACATAAAAATATACACACACAAGCGACGTAAGTAATATATAAAAAAAAAATGTAAATAAAATGAGTAAAACTTAAAATTGTACCCCAAAACAAAAAATATTCCACAGCCATACATCTCCCGACAAATCACTATAATAAGTGAACATATGAGCTTATTATCGTCACACATAATGCCACTTGCATTTTAATGCTAAAATGGATGTAGAAAAAATTGCAATGATGAGGGTGCAGTCTATCTCGGGGTGTCGAGGTCGCCGGGGGTCAAATATTTGGGTGTCAACCCCGCTATTGACTCACTATGAATGACACCCTATTTGAACGCTGTTCAACTTTCTAACTGAATTATAAATTCGTTCATTTGTTTAATGTTTCTTATAATGATTATTGGAGATATTTATTCAAGTAATAAATATGTATTATGGAAGAAAAAGATAAATACGAATTTAATAAACTAATAACTTACCGAATATATAAGAATATATTTTATTATTTAATACTGGATTCTAGTCTAGGTAATATTAAATAAAAATACTTGTAGTAAAGAAAAAGCAATGGTAATATTTATTATGAAATATTCATTCAATATGTTCTGATTTATGTTATCACTTACACTTAAAAATTTATATCAATCAATCAATCAATCAAAAAAATAACACCATTTTTCATAAATTTATTGCTGTAACATTTGTAATCAATATAAATGTACCTATTAAAGATTTTCACTTATTACATCAAGGCTTTGAATTTGTATTCTTTTGAAAAATTTATAAAATAATATAATATATTTATATATCATGTAAATATAAATTATAAGTCTAGACAGTGTGGCCTTTTTTCGACCTCAACAGCCTCCTTGGTCCGGCATTGATCTGAAATTCTTAATATACGACAATCGCTGCTTTATCAGCCTACACTTATTCTATAACTGGGCATACAGTTTGTTTTCAATTATTAGAATTATTTTTAGTGTAAATAAAAGAAATGTATTTTTTACCCTTTTTTATTAACATCTCATATGATGTGATATCTAAACACAAATATTCATAGAATATATTTACTTTTTCGGCTGAGAATCGAACCAGAAACCTTCACATACAATCAAGTATTAGTTGTTTCGACAGACAGACAGAGCTCCCCAAGAATTAATAGTATATATTAATTCTAGAACATTACAAGTTAAAAAAGTATGTATATAACGAAGCCATTTTGAGATAATACTTCGTTTAAAATATAGCCATTTTTCTTACAGGAAGTTATTAAAATGAAAATAAAAGTACAATAAAAAAAAATACGAAATTACATTTGCCTTCTATCTCATAAGATGTATCTTAATTATTTTTAAATGGCTTGTATTAGGTACATATTAAACAGACCATAATATATATATATCTCGATAGCGTTTTTAATTGCTATTTTTGCGTCGTGTAATCTTAAAAGTAATAAAATCCTTAATTTGTGAGGTGACATTAACGTTTATGAACTGTATATATAATGTAGCATTTTACGCTCTATCATTTGTAGCTAATAAAAATTCCAATGTTCGTGTAGCGCTGCGTCAATCAATCAATCAGTTTAAAAATTCCCTCCTGATCCCCTTAATTTAATCAAAAGATCGCTTTAGCTGGTCATGGGCAAGAAAAAACAGAATGACGTCACAAACGATACGGTAATATGAAATTTTCAACGCAGGGCGGAGGGCGGGGCTCACTGTAATATCCTAGCGGGCCGAGGTACCGATAAATTACAATTTGACATAAATAATACCCCACTACAGGATACGTATCGAATAATTTATTACAACTTGTTTCAATTTGTTCGTAAATAAAGTTTATTTACATTCGTACCAATTAAAACAGTTATAAACTTTTTATGATTTAAAGTATTGTCTTATTTATAAAATTGTTATTGCAAAAAGACAAAACAAGGGAACTAAAATTAAACAAAAAATATTACTAAAAAATACCCGATATAAATATATGTATTTGGTAATATTCATTATTGAAATATTAATGAATATAGAACAAGAAATTAAACAAAAAAAGAAAACACGTATATTAATAATAAAGATGGGACATCTATTAAATTACAAAAATGTTGTAACGACTTAAATTATTAAACTTGCATTAGTTTACATATCTGAAGTAAAGATTGATACTAATTGCATTACAAATACGAGTTGAATTGACCCCAGTGGGGGGCCCCCGACACCCCGACGTAATAAAATTTGCATACTTTTAATCAAGGGCCTTGTCGCGGAGAAGTTTGCCAATAACGGACCGCCGTGATCGATCTCGTGTCCGTATCACAATGTTGTTTGTTATAGTTAAAATATTAAATTTATTCACAGACATTTACAATATTTTGAGGGTAGTTAGTAAATATTTATGTTAAGTAACTGTACATTTCATTGTATTGAATCACAGGAGAGGCTTAAACTAAATATATTTACTACTAGCTGTTACCGGTGACTTCATACTCAAATTATGAATAGAAAAGAACAGAAGAGAACAGAACAGCCGTACTTTTATTGTATAGTGACTTTATATTTTATAATTATAGCCAAAGCTTATTTTTTTGCGCTTTTTCATGAAATCAATTGATTTTTTATTGTAAAAAGTATACCTTTGCCAAGGCCTGCACTTATAGTATTATTGTTCAATATAGTCGTAAAATTCATCTAGTAATTTTTACGTAACGCTAATAAACTAACAAATAATAGTCAAGAATGTTTAAAACCATTGTTTTCAGTTCTATCTGGTGCTGAACACGTAGCGATTAGTTTTTAAGCGTAGCGGAGTTCAAAAATATATTTATTACTATTTTATTAGTATTTTATTAATAAGACAATAAAGATAAACAAATAAAACATGTTTTTTTTTTTTTGTTTGACATAATTTCTTTTAGAAATATAATTCTGAGGTTAATAATATAATTCCCGTAAAGTACCATTTAATGTTGCATTTCTTGTATCAAATACAAAAAAAGTTAAAGTACTGTCTAAATATACCTAAATATTATGTAGAATTCCTGCATTGCAAATGGCAATAAATTAGCTTACATCTAATACAAAACGACAAAACAGCTAGATAGCAGCATTACGGCCGGAGCCCGCTCCGCCCGCCTGTCCATCTCCGCTTCGCATTAATCGTGTTTAGTTAACGGATATTGGCGGCGGAAATTCAAATGCAATCAAATGAAAATAGAATTCGTAAAAAAGCAAAGAAAACAAATCGACAGGCGTCAGTCTACCGAGCGAACGGTACCCGCGCCGCCCGCCCTCGAACGCTGACCGTACTTACACGATTTTAAATTGTACATATCTGAAATTCCGATCTGTCGCGCACCCACCCTGCGCTATGAAATGAAACGAAATAAAACTAGGACGACACCGTGCGCTGGGAAAAAATCAAAATCGAAATTAAAAAAAAAGGATTTTCCGACGCGAGCGAGGGAGGCGGATGTTGCAATGTTTGCGGCCGTCATTCAATGCAGTCCCCAATAAAAACATGCGCTGAACGTCTACATATAAATATGTGTAGTGGGATTGATTGGAATTGAATATGGGGGGCGGGGGTGGAGGGGTGCAGGAATCGAAGGTGAACGCCGCGCTGCTAAGACTGTAATCGGTTTTGCCCGGGGCAGTCGGGGCAGTCGGGGCCGCTCTGCTCACAATTAAACTTTGTTTGTACATGTGTCGCTGGAGATTAACCACAATGCTCTTTTTAAGTGGACCGCCAACGGTCCCACATGCAATTTAAGAATCTAGTACCGCTTTAATTATAAGCTATACATTGAGTAACTTTTACAATTTAACAACTCAAGTTAATAAATTAAAAAATAATAATTGATTAAGTTTACCATTATCTTTTATTATAATTTGAAAAGATCCTTATATTTAAGCATGAAATCAGCATGATAATATGTCCTCAATGTTTCCGTCGAACAGCAGGGAACCAAATAAACGTCAATATGAATGAATAATCCCCTCAAATCTCACAGATAGCGATAGTAGAAAACGTTTAAAAGATGTAAATGTAAGCAGTCCAAGCGACGCACTGCGCCCATAAATCATCAGGAGGGGAGCTGATTGCCTACAATTATGGCATTAGCTTTCATTACTAATTTTATAGTGCTTCGGCTTCCCTTGAGCAATATTATGTGGTCAAGTGAACGTGTAACCATCTTTTTTTTGTGGTAAATCTCTACATCGTGTATTGTTTTGTGCCGGCCAACGCTGGAATCAACAGTAACAACCAACTGATTAAAAAGGGTTTCTTCCCTTATTGAAAATGTCTTATCGATAAATTTGTTTCAAGAGAAAAGTCAAGAAAAATACACGTACCCAATAACGTTGAACAAACTAGTCATAAGTACTCGCTCACTCTGACCTATCAATCACCCTTAGCATAACAGCTACAAGCATGAAATCTTCAGGGGCAGGGAACAAAGATAACTCCCGTTTAACTTCCGTTTCAAACTTATCGAATAATTTAACTAAACATTTATTTTTGCGCTCATCAATCAAGCGAACTCGCTCTTCGCCGATAAGCCTCGCCTCGACGCCGAGAAATGACTAGGCATTACATAAATCCCCTCGGATGATGAAAAGTGAAGTCTAACAGATAAGAACCGACAAAAAGTTACGATGAGAAATGAATCGCCATTTATATTCGCGGCCAAGGCGCGCACTCGCACTGCTGACTTCCTCGTTTCTACGCAATACTAGCGCTGCCATCGAATACTTCCTTTAAGTTGCTATGTTGTCATTTATATATGCCAGATTATAATAATGCTTCAAAGTTTACGTAGCTACTCATAATTTTCTGCTTTCTAATATTTAAACTAAACTTCTGTATAAATTTCTTGTTATTTTTATTTGTAGAAAAATGTTCGGATAACAAAAGGGAAAGTTTAATCGAAACTTTTCTCCCGACAGCCATTATTAAGATAAACAGTACAATACATAAGCCTATCTCGACATTTATTTTATCACGGGTTCACATCACGCGCCGCTATTCCCTGTTATGATACGGCCCGTACCTGAGTGGAGCTGAAAGAAAAGCTATAAACCTGTTCGAAGCGTTTCTTCCGGCGCGCCGAAGCGTCGCGTACGCGCGCCGACTGGCAAGCAGCACACCCCGCAACCCCGCACCGCCCTCCCCGCTCCCGATAGCCCCCCACAACTGCCGACCATATTTTCCACTTTATGTGTGACAGTTGAGGTAATATCGAGACTCTCTCCGCTCTCTGATTGGACGAAAAATACACATTAAAGGAACCTGCCGTTTGTGAGCGAGCGATTCGAAACTGTATTCCCGTGGAAAATGTCGGAAAATATTGTATTATGGGGGTGGAAAATTGCCACCCCTCCGCCCGTTCGCTCGACTCGGCAAAAACTGTCGAGTATTTGTTTTTGATGAAAACGATTTATTATTCTACGTGGGTTGGAGGCAATAAAGATAAGCCAGCGAGGTGGCGGAGCCTTATTACGGCTAACCCTCGCCTTTGTTTCCTTATAAAGAATAATAAATGAGGCCACGCTTATATACCAAGTTTTCTTAATTATTGTGTACATAATTTACAACATAGTTAATATTTTCCCCTAGTCTACTAGCCATTGAGTAATATCGATAAACGGAACGCGCCCTTCGTTTTCCCGATGTAGCTACACATATACTCGTATATAATTTTTCCTCCAAGCTTAATGGAAGAATTAAGAAAAAATGTAATTACCGGCAGTTGATATTAATGGCATATGTAAAAAATACTGATAAAAAAATATTTTCGTATTTTCTATGCTTCTCCTATTAAAATATTTCTATATATTTTTCTAAACTTACAAACTTAATAAATTTAGTTTATTATTGCAACACATAGAAATAAGTCTCTTATAGGAACAGATGCAATTTTATATATAAAATAGAGATAAGCGATCTTTTAATTCTCGTTGATATTAAAGTATAAAGTTATTTGTAATTGTAAACCCCATGACGTACGCTGACAAATCCAAGGACCCCCGTCGTGCGCACGCGCCGGTTATTACGCTTCACCATAATATTTATAATGCGATACAACGTCGACAGATTTCTAGCTTGTTTTAATCATCTGCTGTGGTTAAGTTTTATCACTCTGTTACACTACGATAAATATATTTTTTATACGTATAATGTATCTATATATATAAGTTTTATTTGCCGTACTTCTATTATAAGAAAAAATATAATTAGAATAGTTTCAATATACTTTTCTATTTATCTATATATGTAGTGTAGTGATTTGAAAATACTGCATACTTTTATTTTAACAAAACATATAACGAAGGTGAAAAAATTGCCACCGCAATCATTTGAAACTTTCAGTTTTGTCTGACAAATTTGTACAAACAAATTCGTTGCGGCGCGCCTCTCACGTCCCTGTCTGGGCGACGGTTAAAAATTTAAATATCGGCTACCAACCCCTCCTAAATTAAAGAAGCGCATATAAAAAAATGCTCAAGCAAATTCTTTACAAAAGATAAAACTTTTTTTTTTATCTTATCATAATTAAGACTTTTGTACAGCAGCATTTAAATAATGTTACAGAATTGAATTAAAGTTAGAAAGTAAAAAAAACAAACCATACACTTATAGAAAAAGTCTAAGTAGAATTATACCGTGAATAGCGCTATCTCAGTAACTTATTAAATTTTAAAAGCTTGGAGTTTTGCATAAAGTGATCCACGAACCCCAAAATGACGGGTAGCGGATGCGGTGTAAGTTAACTCGTACTATTTAACCATTCGTTCATGCCGCGATGAACCCTCGCCAGACAGGGAGGGTGGCATCCACCAGAACGAGTGAAAGAGTAGCGTGATACTCAACAGGGCATAACTCATAAATAAAATACAATATGGTGAGCAAAACATTGAATTATGCCGGTATTATGTCACATTTGGCCTTTGTGAATTTGTCAAAGCATATCACGAGGGGAGTCGAGTATTTGTCGCTGTTAGCGGACCGTAAACAGAACTATATTTATTACTTCTATATTACCTATCATGAATTTAACTATTAATATTTATTATCTTCATTTAACACTAAAGTAGCGATAATTTTTATCGTTATAAATATTTATTATCTATGGTTTATAACCTTAAGTCAAAAGTTAATGACACTTTGACGCGGGAATGTTTTGTAGTACTTGTAGGTGGATACCTCAAATAACATTAGCGTATTTTGAAAGACTTCAATTTATAAACAAAATTCTCACTCCATTTTGGCCTAAAGGGAAAAACAGCGAGCCCGATTCAGCGAAATCATAGAAAAGCACATAAATTGGCGAGCATTAACATTTCCTTTATTCTACGTGTCGGCGTATGACGGGGGCGCTCAGTGCCGCCGGGAGCCGCCCAAGACAATAAATTTACATATTTCACCCCTCAAACAGACCTTTTTTGCCATTCCGCAGAATTACGCACATATGGGAATATTCTGTTGAATATATCAGCAGTAAGGAGATATATTTCAGAATAAAATTATCGCCTCCAACACATTTGCGAATGAAGGGCGCCAATGAAATGGATCTTCTAAAAAAAATATATTATCTCTTACCACCAAAAGTAAGTACATTTTTTTATAAAATAACTAAATAATAGAACATGATATACTTTGAATATCAATTTCTAATGAACCCATTAGGAATTGATATTCAAAATATATGATACAAACATATGTACGTACAGATGTAATGTAATTTTGCGGTACAAACACCCTCCAAAGGGTAAAATCAAAATCATTTTCACAGTCCAGTGAAGCGGTG
Organism: Dircenna loreta; assembly: GCA_963555665.1. Taxonomy (NCBI): domain Eukaryota; kingdom Metazoa; phylum Arthropoda; class Insecta; order Lepidoptera; family Nymphalidae; genus Dircenna; species Dircenna loreta. Next base: position 6,251,729 of record OY743094.1, read on the forward strand.
TTAGCACAGACGGATATTCTCCTCCTTATGGTGACAAATTTCTCATTAACTCTAGTTTGTTTCATGATATCATTAAATGAGAAAAACTACAGAACTATATATTCAAAATATAACACAAATCATTGTAATACTTTTAAATGAAAGGAGTTTGTAATTCGAACGTTGATAGCTGATATTATAAAGTGTCTGTAAATCGGATAATCGTATGTATGAAATGAATTCTAAATTCAAATTGCCAGTAGGTGAATAGAATCCAGCAGGACCGGGGACCTAGACAGACGACGCTAATACTCATTAGAATTACATGGCGGAACGAAGCGGTTGCAGCGTCCACCGTCGCCGCACGTCCTGCTACGGTCTATGGATTTACCCATATTCGTACTACTAAATGACACATTTGTCTTATTTTCTAATTCAAGCTTAAATCGCTTTATGTTGGGAATAAATAAAACAATTTGTTTAGTTAAAAACACTGTACAAACTAATTGTCTGAGCTTTAAAATATATTGATATATTATTTGTTCAATCGAGAATATTGAAGGTTATCTGTTTTGACTTACCTACTGTTATTCTCTTACCTACTCTAATTTATTTTATTTTATCTACAAGCATAGATAAAATAAAATAAATTATATAAATTAAATTTGAAACAATATAAAACAGTAAAATATAGATGAAGACGTAATACACTATCGCTTTGTATCTCATCCAATCGCTGTATGAATCTGATGAAAATACCTTCGGCTATGTACAAACTACAAAGTGGATGTATTTTGTATTGGACGGCGCACTTCAAAAGCGCCTGATGGAAGCTCAATGGCTGCGGTCAGAGGCGATGTAGATGAGTTTACGCTAGGCGCGCTAACATGTCGCTTATCTTTCAACATTTCAAAACGTTCCCTTTTTATCATCTATATTTTACACACTATTTTTTTTTAAATAACAGCTATATAATCTGTTATTTAAAAAAGTATAAAAAACTAAATCAAACTGCTTATAAATTATAATAGAACAATAAATAACAAGAACAATAAATAAATATAAAATCCCCGTTACAATATCCAACATAGCAAAAAAAAAAAAGTATTTCTTTTAAAAGTTCCCTCTTTGTCGGAACATAATCCTGAAAGGCTGTCTAATATCATTTTCTTCGTTTGTTTCTTGGCGCGTGTAGCGAATGTTGGGAAATATCGCATTCTCCTCACGAATTCCACCACAATCGATAAGAGAGATGACCACTAGCCGCGAGGGAGCGGGGCGGGGGTGGTCGAGGGGGGGATGGGGGGACTGTTATTTGATTAGTCTTACCGAGAATGAGCTCGCCTTCACTTAATGGGGTGAGGGCTTGTAACCGGACCATGTATAATTTTCCCCGTTCTCTAAATATCAACCGGAATAGAAGAATTTAATCTAAATAATTATACGAGAGACCGTATCGTCTCATCATCTCTTAATAGACACACATTTTGATATAAATGAGTTTCGCTTGAAATTAATTAGTTGCACGTTTCCATTATAAGGACAAATGTAAAAGCGACCGCTTAATAGTGCGGTGGAATACTCGCTAGTTTTAGATCGCGAGAATAGGGCCGGAGAGAAATTTCAAATAGACGTAATCAGTCTTTTGGCTTTGAGGCCGACGCAGCCCTAATGTGGCACCCGCCTCTTCACCTGATAAATACACATCGCTGATGGAATTCAATATCAACGTTTCATTTGCCTCTAATTGAAATCTTACGTTTTGTAACGCAACTTGTCGTAAGATAATGTTACGTCACATTAACTGTGAAGATTGCTTTACAAATACATTAATAATTTAAATATTATACACCTATATATAACATTGTTAGATACTGTATATAATATTAAGTCTGTTTTAATTAATTGTCTGTCTGTTCGAAGCGGTCGACAAAAGGACATTATAACAGCAAACATTAAATCCCGGTAATTGCTTTATCCTGATTTAACAAAATGCTATCACAATAAAGTCCCATTCGTACATACTCATTAAATGTACGATATATCTTAAGCTTCAGACTACAAGCCATTCGCACACTTATCTCATCTTCCACAATAAATATAACAAACATCAATATTTTTGTACGTATCAAATAATTATATTGAATCATTCGTTTATATGTTAAAAAGAAAAATAAAAATGATATGTTCAAATTGTTTATTTTTGATCATTATATGTATTGGACTTTATTGGATAGAATGTGAAGACAAAGCATGCGAATAGGTAGAGCGGGCGGCCCGCGCACCTTAACTACCTCGAAGCGCACGCTTTACGACCGGGGAATTAACCCATGTAACGAGATTCATTAATTCTTGTCGTTAAAATTTGTCGTTCTCGATTAATAAGGAAGCCTCGGGCGCTGGGACGTTATTATCACTCGACCGCAGCGAGTGTCGTCGTCGCCGGGGACAACTCGCCGTGAAACTTCGCCTCACTTGCTTTATTTACACTATCGGGTAAATTAAACTCGCGCTGGAGTGTCAGAGAAAACTTTAACGGAACTTTCTGTGTAATAAGTAGTACAACAACACGAGTAGAAGAGCAAATGTCGGACGCGGTCTCCGCCTCGCACTTCTCTCCCACTTAACTCTTTGGGACATATTTATTCGACCCTCCGGCGACCGCTTGGCTAGGCTTGAGGCCTACAAAATTAACCTTACAAATTAAAGACAATATTAAATGATACCAAACACGGACAAATAGCCATTACGTTATGTACTTCACCGTAACGCTACACTGATTGATTATTCAATGAATTTTTTATGTCTTGGAAAACGAAGCGGAACAAAGAAAGCACGTACTTTGAAAATCCACCTTCCCTGTTTCTATTTGTATGTAATTTTTAATGTGGGGTCAATCAGGGAGCTATACCGTATATCTCCGTCGGTCGAGATCGTAACGTTAATGAATCGGCGCTGTAAGTGCGCCGGACCGCACTCGGGAATTATTAACCAACGCTACCGTAATAACTGCTTTCTTGTCTGGGAAACCGAATCACCTTAAATTAAGTCTTAATTACGTAATTAAAATGGTAATTTCACAAACAGTGAATCTAATTTGAATCTGTATACATGACCGCTTCGAATATATAATGAGAGACAATGGTCATCTTAATTCAAATTCAATTAGATTGCATTATTAATGCATAAAGAACATCTAGTGGCTTACTCAGTACCGCATTTCCTTGTCCTTTCAGGAGGCCCTCCCTCTCGGAGGCTCGCCGGTCTTATATTCTATTTGTTCTGTCTACCTGTGGGCTTTAACCCTCGTACAATTGTCCACTAAGTGTTGATTGCTTGTAAACAGCGACTCCTCTTAAAATGTTTATACACAACGCAATCTTATTTGATAAGGTCACCGCGTACTCAAAGAGTAGTCAAAAGTAAACTTAAATAGAAAGCTTCATAAGTTTATTGTGAGATTTAATGTCTATGCGCTGTAGGAATTGATAAGACAAACTCGAACCTTTTTTCCTATTTCACCAAATTTATTACTGTTTTGGGTTTTTATTGTTTCGCTTTATGGCTTCGCATAAATCGTATAGATAGGTATAACTTGGATGAATTTCGAGACCGCACTTTATTTATATATAATTTGTTAAATCGCTTTAAATTGTTCTTTTTTTTATTTATGTCTAAGAGTGGTATTAATTATTTTTAATACTAACTGTTAAAAGTGACTTCGTCTCCTCTCTTTATCCTCCCCTTGCCCCTCTCAAATAATAAGCCATCTACTCGTATTGTAATTAAATCGAAAACCAATATTGGTTTTCCCGGAACTCATAAATGATTTTCCGGAATATGTGAACTCAGATAAGAAGCAAAAAAATAAGTTTTTGTATTTTTATAGGTATATGTTAATTTTTAAACCGACACAAAATCAGACAGTTAGATTGTAAGTACTACTGATTGGAATTCTACGTACTTACGTTCTTAGCACATAGCAATTACCTTTCTAAAATAATATTGCTGTACAGACTTGACCTCATTATTTTATTAATTAATCAACTATCCATATTAGATGCTGTCAAATCTCTAAGCATTATATGAAATGATTACGTATATGTTATTTTTCTTTATGAAGTTTTTCAACACTACAATATATATACAATACTATACATATAGCTATAACACACACACATACACACACCCAAATAAAACGAATTTAGGTATGAACTCACGCACGTAAAATATTTCTCATATAGAACGGTCACAGCGACCCTCTCCGATATATCACGCAAAATTATACTTGGATATGTGTGTAGGAGGGACAGAGACGGCACGAGGTGCTGACCCTTGGCTCAGTCCGGTTAGGTACGATTTACGGAAAATGGTACCTACGTTATACCCGCGCCCGCTCCCCGTTCATGAAATGCTTATTATACGCCGCACGTAACGCCACCCCGCGTTTTCCACCGTCTCCTCGCTCGCTCCTACCCGCCGACTGTCCGTCTGGACAAGGACGTAAGGCCGATATTATAGCAAATCGAGGATTGCTATGTCCGGTCCCGCAGAGGTCGGCGTAATATATGACCACGGTATTCCGGGCACATATATTAACAGAGAACTCGCCTCATACCAAAAGATCTTGCGATGGAAACAAATGGTAAGGAAAATTATGTCCGTGAAATTTATTGAGATGGAAACAAAACGGGATGATAAATTGCAAGCATTTTTCTAAGACATATAACTAGATACATTTTTTTATATATATATTGTTATATATTTTGCAATTGCTTATCTGTAATGGATCTTTTAGAGGGGCCATTAAGATTTCGTATATTATCACATAAGTAGCCTCAGCGGTCAGGTGGATGTCGTAACGTCTGCAAATGAAGAGTGATCACCTCCGCTGCACGCTGAGGGAGGGAGATTCAGAGAGGGAGATTGCAACTTGTATGACAAGAAGTAAGTGAATGATGATCTTGAACATTTAAATTTATATCATATTATTTTTTACATGGCGATCAATACAATATATACGCATTAGTGTTGGAATAAAATATCGATAATTTCACATGTTCCATAATTAAAATACAAATATTAGTATAGATGTCGTTTAAAAAAGCAGTCACGAGCCGTCGATAAACGGCCTGTAGCGGCACCACCTGAACGAATTTAAATAAAACCGGGTATAAAATCTCCAGGCGATCTTGCATAAATATACCTACGTCAGGAGAGATTTGAACGGAATAAAAATTCCTTAGGCTCGTCGCATTATCGAGGGGTGGGACTGCTGTTTTCTTTTATAGCTGTCGTACGGTATAATCTTCAAGAAAAATGCGATATTTAAATGAAGTGAATTCTTCAATGGGGATTTGCTTCAATTTTCATTCCATTTATTAATTCAATAAGCCCCAGATTATTGCATTCGATTTGAGACCGGAAAATAAACACGCCGCGTTTGATGTAAAATTAAACAATTATATCATAGCTCTTAGAATTATAATAATTTGAATGAATGTAATTTAATATCATCCCTATATTTCTTGGCATTTCTAAATTGAATTTATGTAATAAATATTTGATCTAGTTCAGGAAAAGACACGTTTATATTATATATATAAAGTCATAAATATGACAAAAGAGTACAGTATACACTTAACGAAAAAATCGACTTAAGTCAATGTCACCATAATCAAAGTTTAAAAAAATAATCAATCGATAAATTAAAGTAAGAAAAAAAATTTTTACCATTGGACATAACGATACAAGACGCACCAAAGAATCCAACAAACATTTATACATTAAATCTCACATAGGAGGGTAAAACCTGCATATAGGGATAAAAAGTAGCAATAAATTTTCACCCTAGGTGTTACAAAATACAGGGTGTTTATATCTGATATTATCCTTAGGATTTTGTTTAAACATATCGCTGTCGGAGCGTCATCTCGTGTTGCGCACAGTATAAACATTAGGTCATAATGAGGGCAGAGCTGCGCGTGCGCTTCCTATACAAGGATCTACGCCACGTGGCCGACACGCGCGACACGTCTCTAATTGCCCTTCCATAGGGATTGTGACAATATTGGACAATCCAGTGAAAATAACACCGAACTATTTTGCTAACATTGAGCCGATAGTAATCTTTCATTTCAATAGATAAGTGTAGGCGGAGCCGGATGATTTGTTGCTAGGGCTGGCGTCGCTTCCTTGCCACTGAGATTACTTTTTTATGAAACTTCATTTCATGCTAAAAGAATTTATTTAAAAAAAGAAATTAAGCTGACACAAAACAAACTGCCGCCCGGAGAAATAAAAAAGAGCAAAACAAATGAGAAGAGTTCATTTGGAAGACCGCTGAATTGTGTTCGGGAGGATAATAAAAAGGGAAGTCATCAGTGACACGCACAATAAGCATCAACCTCAAGAATATCATAGATAACGGCGCGGAGCCTCCTCCACGGAGAACTCATTAGGAGGCCGTAGGGAAATTAAAAAGAAAGCAAGATCTCGGACTCAATTGAGAGCGGAGAAAAACGACCGCCTTCCTCTCATAACATTACATACAGCTTTGGTCGATTTTCCGGACAATTATTATTTTGTGGTGCGTAAGACAGTCTCCGGGAAGTAGTTAATTCCAGAATAGGTCCCGTGACCACAGAGCATAAATATGTTTTACGCGAAATAAAATGTTTCTACCTACTGTTTTTAATTAGTATTACAATTTTAAAATAATTCTTTTTTTAAATCTTTTAACAGATTATGTACTAAGAAAAGAATAATAAACTTTAAATATATATGATGATATAATTTATCATACTTTTTGATTTTAAAAATAATTGATTATTAAAAAAATATAATTTTGATTAATCAATCAAGTTTTGTCTATAAACTTATAAATAAATGTAAAAATACATTAAAAAATTAATATCAACATATATTTTAAGCATTGAAGATCACAGAAACACGAGACTATACAGAAACAAGCGACAATTAATTGTCTTATCGGAGGACAAATTTCAAGTCTTAGAACTTACTCGATTTGCAAGAAAGAACCTATAGAAATCTTGCATTTATGCAAAACAAAAGCAATCAAGCCCCGGACGAACAGAAGAAATGAGCTTCATTAAGCTAAGGAACGAAAACTTTAATAATGTAAGATGCAAAAACCTTGACAAAAAAATGCTCAAGAAAATCTGACAACATAAAGGCTGTTGTAACCGGGGTTCCGCCGTAAAATCATTAAGATGGTAATAAAAACTTCCTTTTGTCGCACAGAGACGGCCAAAAAAAATATTCAAATAAAAAAACTCAATCGAGAGAGTGGAATAGGAAACGGCTTCCATGATTTTCTTCAAAACATAATGAAGAGAATTAATGTAAATATTCTTTTCGCCAGAACTTTCCGCCCTCCGAAAAGTTTTATTTTACAGCGTGTCGTTTAACAACCGACCCCACTTATTGACATTCAATTCGGGGGGAAATTGATTTATGAAGATTGTTGCCTTAATTGAGAATAGATTTTTAATGTGATAAATGTAAATTTCCAGTTTTCAACGCACTTAATATAACGAACAATTAATAACATCAAACAAACACTATAATATTTTCTCCAGGAATAATGTAACAATAATTTAATTAATTAAAAAAAAAAAAAAAAACACTAGCGATAATAAAAACTCAAACACCACAATAAAAAAAAAAGAAATCTTTTCCCGCTAATATATATTTCATGACATGTCACATAGAACAATGGCGTGCATTATTGATAACCGAGTACAGCTGCACGTCATGCACCGGACAAGTGGACATGCGGAACAAATGACTGTTTATTTTATAATCGAATATAGGGCATTGTTAATTTAATGGCTCGCTTGATAAAATGTTGTATTGTCAATTTATTTTAAAAATAAATTAGCATTTATATGAAAATAATGAAAACTTTTTGAATATCAAATAAAATTTGTTCAATATATTGACAATAAATACTAGGTACTATTTTGAGAACCTTAGACGTGGTGGTTGCACGGAGCTACAGACAGTGCCAATACTTCCGTAAATTCGTTTAGTGACAATATAAATAAAACAAAATATCTATATTATAATAAGAATGAAAAGATGATATGATTAACATTTAAAATATCTTATATTGAGTGGTCTAGATTTCAGCAATTGAACTTTTTTCTACTGATTTTTTTTTTACAACACTACAAGACTGATAATTCATGGTATTATATTAGATTATTATTTGAGTCAATATATAAAAACTTTTAGAAGATTATAAAATTTTTATAAAAAAACTCTAAAATTGGTTTCTTCAATAATAATTATTACTTTAATATGAATTCATAAAAATGTATTCTTATACTATTTAAAAGATAGTTAGCTTATTATTTAAATTGAGGGTAGGGGGGAAAAGCCGCTAAAGTCACTGGCAAGAACTAATATAAAATAAAATTGTATTTAATACATATTCGTTATATTAAATTAAAGCACAGTCTTTTTAATTATAAGCTTGTATTCTTAGCGGCCAATTGAGTTTCGCAAGGATTTATTTTCATTATTGGCTATTTCTAGTAAGTGATTCTTTGTTGTTACATTTGTGAATAAATGATCTCAGATTGGTATTGCATGAACTAGAATCGACACCAATACACATTTACGGAGACAACACAAACAGACATTAGGCCAAATTATACACATTAAGAGGTCCCGAATCGACTCCTAATATGCAATCACATACTTTATACAAAATTTATCGTACCTATTACAAGATTCGCATTAAACTACCCAGAAAATCTTTAACCTAAGCTTTAAGCTTATAAAAGCTCGGCGCTAATGGCCGGATACCGGAAATTGCGCTCTCATATATCTCCCGACAGATTTATGAAAGTACTCACACATGTGTCCCCGTCTCCACACTCACACGGCCTTTATTAACACACACACTGGCACTGCCCCGATCGCTGCTAAACTTTGACACTTATTAATTTAAAGGGTCATTAATTTTAGAGTATAGACTACCGATAAATTTAAACCAAAACTATTAAAATAAAGTTGGCTATTATGTGTTACTACAGAGCATGTACGCTAACAAAACCCAACCAAAACAAATGTTATAAGTCGTTCATAGTACATACAATGTACATACAATGTACATACTATGAACGACTTATATTACTTTTGGTTTACAAATGTTTTGATTGCAATCTCTGTTATGATCGCTACACGCGTAGCGGCTCAACGGGCTACGATGTAGCCGCGTAGCAGATAATCCGCGGCCGGCGCACTCTCACGCCCACCATAGCCGCTGATATGACTCTGATGGTCTTTCCCTGTCATGTTTAATTCAACTGTCAGCTCTGCATACAATAATGATGCAGATTTACACCCTCATTTAATACTCCTCTGTTTTGAATTTCATTATTTCAACCATCTCCTGTATCTATATACGATATTTTTGACTCAGTTTTTATATAACTTTAGCAATGAAATGATTACACCGCGGTATATATTCAAGTGGGCTCTGTTTTTTTAGGATAGTAATCTTTCTTAGCTATCCCGCCTTAGTCCCGGCCGACACGTAGCGGCCATTGTGACGTCGAATACATCTTCCGTGGCGCTTCTTATATGAGCATTACAAGTGCTTTCTAAATAATCTAAGTCCAGCTGAAGAGAGCGTATTGTATTGACACAGTAGAGTGGTGGCCGGCCGTATAATGCCGTGTGCATGTGTGCGTATAGCGATGCAGGCGCGCGCGTGTGTGTTCACGCTTGATAGAATAAGCAAGTCGTCCGGCGCCGCGGGGGGGGGAGTGCGGGAGAGGGGGGACACCTCGCAAGTATCTCAAGACTGGACCTCCACCACCCCAGTCCACTAGACGTCTTCTCTAGCACTTCCGTGGCCTCACCGATCTTTAAAGACCCTTTATGTTAACTTATAATATATTATATCATTTTAACTATAATTATTTTATATTCATATACGACAGATCTTAAAGACAATCTTATAATATTATATTATTATTCGATTATATTTTATGGATTTGAATTATTATTTTTTTATTTTTTATACATACCTAATATTTCAAGTTCTAAAGGTTCATAAATAAAGGACGTATCTCAACATGCTCACCATATTGTAAAAATGAAGTGAGCGTCCGTAAGTTGGTTAAGCCGTCAGGAGCAGGCGAGCTGAGCCGGGAGCAAATCATATTAACGGGAACGTCGCGTTCGCATCTAACTCTGTCCTACTATTTCACTGCCAATTTCCTACCTCGCACTTGTTAGAACGTTCCCAAATAAACCACAAGGATTATTGGTCCATTATTCCGTATATCTGGAACGCTTAACACATTTGCACATGCAAATAATAAATAATAATAAAAAACTGAAAGCTTGAATCTTATCACAATAATCTGAATTACATAGAAAATACAGTTGATACATAAATAAAAAATAACAAGAAAAGCAAACACAGTATTGTACATAAAATTGCGTTCATGGTATCGCATTAATTTTAACAATGCCGGCCACAGACGGTGCTCGTACTCGAGCCAAAAGTTATGTTCGAATACTTTTAACGGCGGGCGGTATGAGTAGATTTACAATAAATACACCAAACAAAGAAAAAGGAATCTCACTGCGGGGAAAACTTCTGCTTTGAGCTCGTACTCCGCAAAGTCGAACATATGTGCAAGTGGGTTTTCTTATGTTTCAATATAACTCATTTTTAAAAATGTTCTTTAGGCATATTTATTCCTTATTTTAATCTAACGAAATAATTATCAAAAAATTGATTACAACAAACAAAAATTAGAACTGTTTGTAGGTTTTTAAATATTTTGTAAATAAAATATGGAAACTCAACTGTCGCGACTATAACTCAAACCAATTAATTAGTTTCTTTTTATTTTAGACGTTCTTAAAAAACTTCTTTGGCACTGACATAAATAAACATATAAAAAAAGCTTCTTTCGTCTATTTTAACGTTTCGACATGAACTCTTATTACAAACAATTTTAACCATTAATATGCTTACTTATATAAATAAACTCAACAAAGTAAACAATTGCAAGGGAGTAAGATGGATTGGCAGACTTAGTCGCGAAGTGTTTGAGACATACAGACGCCGCCTCCAGCTGTACCTGAATCACCTGATATAATTGAACTTCAAAACTGCGCTCGCAGATCCCCAATACTTCCGCTTCGCTTCCCACTTCGCCCTCCTATTTATTTTGTCTGCCTTGTCTTTGACGCTGCTGCTGTCAGCCTGCCTTTTGAACGTTCCATCCGACGCATTATAGAGGGTATCAATTTCGTTCAGATGTTCCGATTTATTGAAACGCAGCTTTGGATAATAATTGAACTGAATCCTCCTTGAATAAGCTCCTGTTAGGCTTTCTTATATTTTTTTTATATTTAAGAATATCTGTTTAATAAAATGATATATTTTATGATCTTTAAAAGCGTTATCATTATACATTTAAAATGAATATAACATGACATCAAAGTATGAAACAAAAAAGTTTTTGTATTTCAGTATCGAATAAATAAAACGTCCAATATAAACACTGAAATTTGGAGTGGAATACCCAAATACGTTCATGCAAATAGAAGTGTCGTTTGCGGCCACTCGAGAAGCAAATGAAGAAAGAAGCTCCAAGCCGCGGTCGAACTCCGTTCATGCCTCAATCAACTGCCAGTTACCTTCCTTTGTAGAGCCAGTGCCTCCACTTGAATCTTAAGCATTCAATCTTATATATAAAAATGTTGCGAGTACAAAGTAAATAAGCTTAAGGGTCATATTGCAAATATGAAAATAAAGAAAAATAAGCTCTCAACGAGCGCTCCTCCAATCGCGCTCCTCGGTTTTATTACATCCATAAATTCATCATATCGCGGAGGCACTGAGGGTCGCCATTGGCCGCGCAAGCGAGAAAGCTAAAGCTTCTCCCTCGCACCTCCTTCATATTAATATTGAATTTTTCTCGCCCCCTCCCGCCACCCCCCGGGAGGCTCTACACTCGCTCGCTCCCTTATTGTTGTTATCTTTAATGTTGTGGAAAACGCGTTTTCTTGTGTCGTTAACTTTTATATTGCACGAGTGATACTATTACGACTTTGATACATAACTTATATCAAGCCATATTCAGGAATATTTTGCTCATTTAGACGCTACATTAAAATAAAATGCCATGCTAAATATGTACACAGACTAAAAAAGCAAACTGTTTAGGTAGGAACAAACAATTACACAGAAAAAAAAACATTAATTACAATACGGTATTCGTTATTGTATTCCTAAAGCCAAATCAAAATAGAAACAAAGAACATAATAAATTAATGACTTCCAAAAAGGGGTCGGCATTCTCCCCTTTAATGTTTTCCTTTGCGTTTTCCTTTAATGCATTGTCTGCCGTCGAAATTAAAAACACTGGAAATAACCCGTCTCCAGACTTAAAATGACATTGACCTTTACCAAAGTTATTCAATACCTTTCACTCTTAAAATATATAAATATTTTGGTATTATTATTCAATCTACGATCGTATAATTTAACTTCAAATAGTACAATTTTATTATAATTTCTTCGTATTATCTCGTTTAGATTAACTTAACAAAATTAAACTACTATAGAAACACAATATTCATTTTGAAAAAAAGTATATTAATATAAATATATATATATTAATATAAAAAAAATGGATATCGTAATTTTATTTATATAATAAAAAAAACATATCACATAAAATTCGATCACTGGAATGAAATAAAATAAAAAGTATTTCTGAAGATTTCCTCCCTTATATTTCAAAGCTCAAAGAAATCGCTAGCAATATCTGTCTGAAAAATATATCGGATTGCTTTGTCGCAGCTTTCCAAATCGAAATCTATTTTCCTTCAAATCTAAGTGAATCCCGTGCGGATTGGAAATGTACCCTTTACCTACCGCCGGGCGAGGCAATTGATATTCCAACAATACAATGTATGAATAAAATATAAACTGAATTCCTATCAGGCGTGTTGCTGCAATCGCCGCTCGGATTTACTTGAAACTCTTGTTATTTCCAGCTTATGTCTTACCTATATATAGTACTGTTGGAAATATCATTTTTATTGGCTGATGTATAAGGATAAAGAAATAAAAAAAATGCATTGAAAATCGAAGTTAAATTACATTAAGGTATTGAGTATTCGTTTTTGTTTAGATTCTTCGTTATTTTATAACACAGTAAAGATTACTTAAAAAGTTATATTTTGGTTATAATGGTTAATTAATGAATAAGAATATTATTTCTTCTGAATAAATCAGAAGCAAAAGATGACCAGTTTTAGGTTTTCTTTATATTACCCGATTTTACGGCAAAACTTGTTATCCCAAATGCGTCATTTATTAATAATTCCTTGGAAATTTTGTATATAAGATAAGGGTTTTCATACCTACAATATATAGATATATATAGTATGCTTATATTTAAATATTTAATACGAATATATAAATAACTTTAAACAGTCTCACGTTTATTGTCAATACAGGTAGCATTAGTTATTCTTCTAATTTAGGGAAAACAAAATTTATAAACAATATTAGGAGTTTATGAATATTATTTTTGTAATAAAAATATTAAAAAAAGTTTGTTTATAAAAGGCTTTATTTGAAATAATTGACCTTATTTTATAATAATTCCAAAGTTAATAAAATACTAATTATAATATATTCATCATAAAAATAATTCTGTAATTATAGAAAAAAATATATAACAAATATATGTCTTAAAATAAATTAATTTAATGTATAATCTAATGTAAACACTGAAATAAAACTCTTCTCCAAATAGACTCCCTGATAGCCATCTAGTAGAAAATAGAAGAACTAATGGGTTTTTAGAAACGTAAATAAAAGATCTCTCTTCCACACTTATATAACAAATAATAAACAATTATCAAAATATAATTAATTTATAATTAAAAGAGCAAGAATTATAGTTGAAATTTAGGAAATCTTTCAAAGTTGGGATCAAACTTGTTTAATCAGAAAAGTCACGTATATCCCACGAGTCTCATTTAGACGTTGAACAATTATTTAATAGTGACCCCACTACCAATGGTGGACACATCTGCCACTCTGTGGTATTGTTTTTATAATTAATCAAACATTTATACCAATAAATTTATATGTATTCTTTCCAATTATAATAAACATTCAGTCCGTAACATTAAAAATAAGTAATAAAATAATTGGTTTTAATTTTATTATTTGCATTTAAATTATATAAATAAATCTGACATTAATTAATCTAATATTTACAAATATAAATTATATATATTAATTCATGTCAGATTTATTTAAATCATATAAATAAATCTGACACGAATTAATCTAATATTTATATATAAGTTTTTATTTATTATTTATTCCAATATTTTAATATATTCAATTCTTATTGCAAAACATTTCAGTACTAAAGTCAGATATATTTCAATTTACGCTATTGGAATAAAAAATAATATGATAATATACTTTTAGTTTAATGAAAAAAATACGAAATAGTCTGTTCGTAAATATTTTATGACAATATTGATTTAATATATGTAACAAATGTAGCATCAGTCGTCCGCGTCTTAAATAAAATAGTATAGTAAGTACTATATGGCCGGTATCTTATGAATTAAATATGAGCCCTTTATTTGATTCCGAAGTCCCTCGATATCTGATAATAAAAAAGAAATTTATCGCACACATACAAGCAAGAAGTTCCCGGAGCTCATAGTCCGCTATTTTTTACGGGCGCTGTCCGTCGACAATCACTTCATAGCCGACCCCTGTCCGAGACTTCGATGACAGAATTATTTATCAGTTTGAAAAATGACGGGAAATTGAATGTAGTCGCAATGTTTACAACGCATTTTCTGTTCGGTGTCCTCGGGGGCTCCTTCCCTCGCGTTCCGATGTCCACTTTTCAAAGAGGCCGCTCGGACGAGGGTCGAAAAAGTGTCCCTAGAGTAAAAAATAAAAAATAAGTATCCGTATTGTATCTACGTCCTGCGATGTAATGCGTTTGAGGATGACAAAGAAAATATAGCACCGAAGAAACTTATTCATTTAGATGGTATAATTGTTTGATGCCCTGCGATGGCAGTCCAGTATGACGCAATCTATTTGAGTGACCGGAGCCATGTGTGGACCGCGCCTGCCATCGCCGAGGGACGTATATCTACTTCCGACTTCAGATCTATATTGAATTATCTAACTCTGATAAAGGAAACTCTGAAGGACATTCTCGGAAGCATTGCGCAACACTGTGCAGATGTTCTCCCAAATAAAAATATTTTTCCTCGTATCCCAAAAATAAATTCAATTTATCTTAAAGACATAAAAGTGGGCGTTGCCTTACAACAGATATATTATTATACCTAAGAGTATATATAAACTAGTTTAATACTTTATCGCCCTGGAACTAAATAGGTGTGTGTCGTATTATAACAGGTATGGCCGCTCGTAAAAATGTTTTATTCGCCCCATACGGCGTCGTAAAAGGCGTAATAACGCGAGGAGGCATCGTGGAAGCAATTACCGATCTGTTATAGTTTGTTACAAAGGCGCTTGTTTATTATCCTTTTATTATCAACTCATTTACCGAATGAGGATATCGTTTAATTGAATCTGACTTAACGTCTTCAAAAAGGGACATAATATACGCATCTATATTTACCATTAAGTATGCCATCTATTTAAGACAGTTTCACTAAAGCAGAAACAGAAATTTATCTTTAAAAAGAGAATTATTTGAATGTATCTGTATTCGACAAATATAACGTAAATTAATTTATAACGTCCTATTCGAACTGGGCTTTGATATGTACAAATATTAATTAAAGTACATAAAAGTTCCGTAATTGGTCTGTAATATTTACATAACCCAATGGTATAACTTGGATGGAGGGTCTATGATTGGAGCAGACTGAAACAAACTTCTCACCCTATTAAATCATAACAAATATTATAACGCCGCCCGCCCAACAAGGAAAAACTGAACTGCACTCCGCCCGCCTACAATATCATAACCGGCTGCGATTGGCCGTTATAAGCTGATATAATATCATAACGAGCCAGGATTGGACAAGGGTGCAAGAAACCCCGCACCCCGTTTCATTAAAGGTTAGTGCACTGAGCTCGCTTTAATAAGTTGTATGTCCATACGTTCCTACATCGTTCCCTCAATAAATATGTCGGGTTGGACCTCCCCGCACGAGTATGAACGGTAGGAAACGCCGACCGCCGACCGCCCGAGCCGGATCAATAATAATACTCGCCCATATCTGCAGTGGACTGGATCTGCTTGAGAAAGCGGCCGGCCACCCACGCCCCCCCCCCCCCGTAACCCCCGCGCCACACAAACAATATAAATCATTTTCTGAATCCTCAAGCCGCGACCACACGCCATTTGCAAAACGCGGCCGTCGATGCCTTTGGGTTGAATTTTATTTGGCATATTTATTTATTTATCGCTTTTAGAATAAAATCTCATAGTATTAAATGCTAAATTTAATTTTCGTCTATTATATAAAAGTAGCCGAAACTTTAAAGGCTTTTTATAAGACAATAGTTTGAATTAATGTAGTAGTATTATTATATCATTTAGAAAAGGTTTTAAAATATAAAAATTTATATATAAATAGCTAAAATTACGAATAATAATATTGTTTATTGTACACAACATACAGAAGCAATACAAATCAGTTATTATAAAGATGTATCGGTTATAAAATATTAATTTATATTTACACAATAATATAAAACGCTATCAGTGTGAAACGGCTCTTATTTTCCCAGTACTCCTCATTTTGCTCCACTTTGTAAATAAGATACATATAGAATACCTATATGGAATATTTTATTATTCTAACAAATTAAATTATTATCACTTCCAAAATAATAAAGTTCAAATCTTATTAGGGACAGAAAATTTTAATAGGGTGTTTAGATAAAAAAAAAAGTATAAATGATTTATATATGTCAAAAGAAAATTTTATAATTTTTTGAATATACTGAACGTAATATGTAAGAAAAACATACAACTTATTAGTTTATTTATCCCTAAGGTAAAGGTGGGTTTTGGAATACAAGCGAGGCTATAATAGCGCGATAGCGATAGTAGAGTCTCAGAATTATCCTCCCCCCCCTAAATGTTTATTCAATAAAGGTATTTAATATTAAAAGCTATTAAATTTCGTAGTAGGTAAGTGCATACAAGTAAATTTCATTACATAGAGCTGTAGCGACGTGTCGATCGAGCTCATGGCTATACAGAGCCGGCGAACTTTGCACAATTTATCAAATTGAGTTACTGAGGGGCAATATCGCAGAGCGAACGCAATATTGCAGCGCGTGACCGCGTCTGCAATACGCGCTCAATACATCGGCCGGCGCCGGGCCGGCACGTCCGCCGCCCCCGGCCTCCCGTCTTCTAGCCACCCCCCTCCCCGCCCGCCCAACTGACCACCTAGATATTTAGCTAACAATGCCTCGCCGCGGCGGACGGCCACCTAGCCGTCTCCGTCCCGCTCCCTCCAGGGCGCCCTGCCCACGCCCGACAGGGACCGTCGCACCGGCCTCCGGTCATTGCTATATTTATTGGCGACGCTCATAAGTACGCGGGTCAGGTTATAAGTTCTACGAAATGAATGGCCGAGCTACGTAGGAGGCGAGTGCCCGTCGCGCTTAGCAAGAAAACACCTCCACGGGTGGGGAAGGGGGTGCCACCCCGATCTCGGTAGCGTTATAATTAAAAAACAAAAGAATACAGAGGCACTCAGCCTCTTGGCTGGCGCTCGTTCGACTTGAGAAAAGTGCAGCGACTAAAGAAATGGGTATTGATTTTTTTATATTTATTACGCTTTGAACAATATTTATTGAAAACTTCTTAAGGATTCGCATAAAATTGCTTTCGTTCATTTAAATAAAACGAGTCTGATAAAAAACTATACAATAAAGGCAATGTTAGTACCTAAGTACAATATATATATAAAATCTACAATAGCAAAGAAGAATAAAAAGGAAGCAACATATTTCAAGAAACGACGTCTTTATTAAAATTACCATAAAAGATTATTGACAATACATACATATATATATAAATAAATACAATAAACAATTAGATGGAAATTATTTTTTAAACAGAAAAGTAAACAGTAAATTATTAAAATAATAACTTTTTTTTTCTACTCGTATTTATACTCTGTTTTGAAAGGAATGAAACCAAAATCAAACCAATAAAATAAAATGGAATCATACTTAAGACTGTCCAAGATTCTACAAATTGATTTGGTTTGATATGTAAGAAATCGGTCAGCATTAAAATAAAATATCTTGTACGTATGTATATACTTAATTTGGAATAAAAATAATATTTAATTCATATATATTCCTTTCTTTAATATCACAAAATAGTAAACGTTTACGGGTGCTTTTCATAAACTTTTACTTTAAAATATGTTTAAAATTGTTTATCATATTTGTCAAGAAATTCAAAATGTCTAAAGTCTCTTACTTAAAAAAAAGATACAGAATGCTTAATAAACATCAGCTTACTCTTTATTCTTACTAACTTAGTGAAAATTGAAAACAAAATAGTAATCAAGAATATCAAATGAAATGTTTAAAAAGAATATCAAATGAAATGTTTAAAACCCGTGAGCCCCATATGTCCGACACCGGCTTACAATACATCCGGGCAGCTTCTATTACGAATACAATTACGGACTTCGCAGATGACCGCACGGTTTTATAATGCGAAGGCAACGTCGCCAGCCTCCCTCTTCATCCCTCGCCGCTCCCTTGACCATCGACCGACAATTGTAAATGGCACATAAAATAAATGAATGTGCAGCGAAACTCGCCTCTGCAACAGACAATATAAATTACAAACGGACGATTATATTCCGGCGGGAATGAAACGTTTTCCTTCAGATACACTTTATATTATACGCCGAAGCTATAAACTGGCTCCATATAACCGTCTGGCGTCTAATTATAAAATCTTATTGTGTTGTATGGATTTATATCTGACTTATGGTTTTGATATTAAAATAAATAGCTTATTACGTCTGTTTAGCTTGCGTTTTAACTAAGGTTGCTTTATGCGTTCTAATAAATATTGACCTGTTCCTAGGTAGGTTCGGAATAATAGATTTCCTTGATAACATTTAATTGCAGAGCGTTCCCGTTATGGCAAATTTCCAATAACATGTCACTTACGTTGCTAAGTGTAACTTATGGGATAATTAGGGAGGGAGATTGCTAGCTCTGCACACAAGACTGCGCCGTAAATTTGTTTCCCTCCATTATAAACCCACCTTCCAATAGATTATCGCTAAAAGTATTAACTGGCTGATATAATTAACTTAATTCAAAACGTTGCAGCTCATTAAGCAATTCAATTCAATTAAAAACATTGTAACAAGTAAAAAAATAAAAGAAATTGTAATAATGTTAAACTAATTCGTTTTAATCAATTCAATTAGCCGTTGTTTTCTCTAACACTACTTATTTCTGTCAGCGTTCAATTTAGTTAGAAATTACTTTTGTGCATTTAGAAAATCACAGAGACTAATCACGAACGGAATGAGTCATTCGATATCACAGACCAGTCATTTGGTCAGTGTCGCAAAACTAATGACACATAATGATGGCCGGACTAACGTGCAGAGGGTGGTTGCCTGCCAACATTACATTAGATCCTTGATATGGGAAACTGGACTCTATCATGAGAGAATAAGGTGAGGAGGCTGACGCGCGTCAGTCAAGGTCTGTTAGCTGGCCTCCCTGGGAGGTCTTCGGGGTACAGTCGCGGCCGACGACGGCACCTGAACACCCTAGCCACAGCTAATTGAAGCTCCCCGGTAATCTGACAAAATATTCTATAGACATTAATGAGATTCATCTACGTACTTCTCAATCCACTTGAATATATACTACATATTTATGACTACAATTACTTTATTCAAGAGTTACTCATATCTTCAATAAAAAAATATCTACAAAAATATACATAAATTAAGATTGTAAACTGATAATAGATTTGTTAGATGCTATCAATTCCAAATAGAAAGCTATTAAAAACAATCTTCGTCTAATCTTCAACATACGCACGAACGATTATACGTCTATTTTAACTGATTATCATCTATCAGCAGCTCAGAAAGCACAAAAAAGTAGAACATGAAAGTGTAAAAATCTTAAGATAAATTATAAACAAACATAAATTATCCAAGTTCAACGATGGTACGCGTGATTGCCGAGCGGTCGAGTGGCCCACTGATCTTGTTACGGCGCTCTGTGCGTGCACTTGTGGAAAATTAAATGCACTTATCCGTATGTCTGAGAGCCGTCCATTACAACCGTTACAGACGATATATACTTTACAATCACCGTTACACGCTGATTGATTACATTATGGCTAATTAGTGAATTCATCGTACCGTCAAAGCTGTACTAAAGATGATACATCTTCGAAAATCTTATGTCTTTAGGTTAGCCTTTCTATAAATCAGCCAAATATTGATTACGACATTACGGTTTTAAGACAATAAGAAATCTGATAAAGTTTATATACCTACAAAGCTATTTTTATTTAGAAAAACATGTCCTATAAACTCCAGCAACAACTTCGAACAAATATTTGTAACATGTACTGATAAAAATAACTTAATTATCCCTTTTAATTCCTTATTTTTCATTTGAATTTAATTCTAAAATAGCATTATAAATATATTATAATTATTTTCAACTTGAATATAATTTAAATACAGAAATATAAAGCACATAAATAAAATCTCATTATCTAATCTGGCAATCAACTAGTTGGGCCACGTTTCACCTGCCTAATTTCGGTACACAAACCGCAGCTACGTCCGCTGAAAATCAGGAAAATCAGCACAAATTGTATGAATATGCTATTTACCTTTGTCATTTACGTTTGTCATTTGATGGTTTCATCGGCTCTGGTACACTTCAGTAGCATTAATCATTTAGTACGTAATAATGACAATTGTAAATTTATAATATCAACAATAAATAATATTTATCTATATCAGCGTGTATGTGACATATTTTCACGAGATATATTTCTTTATATATCTTCAGAGAAAATTGGAAAGTGAAAAACTGTTCACTATTCAGTTAAAAATGCATTGCAACGATTCAATTTCCAGAAGCGTGTTATTATAAATTACTTTCACTTCGTTTTACAAATACGGAAACCATATTTTAGGCCGACAATGTATTTATCGTCAATTATATACACTTTACACGATTTCAATATAATAAATCATTTGGTTAATTACAATTATCTAATATTGGAGAGTTACTATACGATTGACTTATTTCTTAATTAGCTATATTTTTTATTAATATCGTGTTTAAAGATTTAATAACGTGTCGTGAGCGCTGAACGTGGACGGAGTTATAAATGAAATTGATGAACTTTTCTCGCAGCAATAATGGCTTTGGCACGTACCAACATAATTCCCAACAAAACTTCCGCACAGTCCTCCCAACTCAGGGCTGCCACTACACACATTTTATATTTTCGTAATTTATTTACTTATCATTAATTAAACGCAAAATTAACTCATTTTTTATTCACGTTAACATATAACTAGCATTAGTCTACGGTTTCGCTTAACTAAAATTAGAGATAATTTTTAGATTTTCCCACAAAATCTCAAAATTTTTCATCCAGCTCATGATCTATACTTGAAAATTTATATACAATTCCAGTTCTAACATTTTGCGTGATAGATAGGACAAACATACATACACGCACACACATACACACACATTTATTACTAGTGAGATGAAAGTTTGCAATGAAAAAACATATAAGTAACAAAATTTCTCCAGTAATAGTATCCTTTACGTGCCTTCTAGCGTTACACTTTCTATTTCTAACTGCAGTAAAAAGAAATCATTTAACCAACTTGACAATTCTCATGATTAAAGATTTTCTCTCAAAAAAACTCTTATTCTCATAAATAAGAGATTTTTTTTTCACGCACGTTGCACTTAAGTAGCTTAGCAATTAAGTTGACAATTAAGACAATATATATTTAGTTATAAGTTTGTTTACTTTAGTTTTCTTAGTTTTTAACATTCCATTGATAGAAGTACTTCGATTGTAACTCAAATAAGCCCCAGTATTATGGCTCCTGATCACGAATTTAAAAAATACTCCGGTATCGAACTGACAAGTTTTTTCTGCTTCATAAATTACTTTTCTTTTTAATTATTCACGTGTATCGAATTAATTACAAATTTATTATTCAATTTCATTTCCTTTTGTGAAAAATAGTATATAATTATTTCTTCCGACAGCCCTGCTTCAGAGGACAACGGTCGGCGGCCGAAGAAGGGAGAGTACATCCAATATAAGAAGAGAACAAAATAGGTTTATGCCGGATACTTTGACCATTTACCCGTAAAGTAACTTCGCTCTACGACTGACGCCCACAGCCTCATGTGTTACGTTCATACTTATAGAATAATATATTATATTTCTAGGAATTGACTTCTCTAAAATTGTACTCTACATTATATACATATTATAAATACTTTTTTACGTTTATTTAAGCTAATACATTACATAACGTCTTATATTATACATGGAATGTTCTATTGGTAATACTGATTCCCGATTATATGCATAGATACCAGTATTCTAATTTGAGATACCAAACATCAAGTATTGAAGGCGGCTATTGACGGATACTAGCAGAGTAAGTAAACGATATGGGCTAATGCAACAGTAGCCGGTTCGATCCCTGTGGACTACGAGACCTGCGTCTGGAATATCCTACAAATATCAGCTTATACTTAGGTGGAATAGTATTGAGACTGGCTAGAACGACATATTAATACATTTTGCTTGGGATTAAATTAATTTAGTACTAAAATACATTCAAAATAAGAAGACGTCAGTTTATGATTGTGGTTCATTACACTTTCTTTCTAGGATATAAAATGCTATAATAGTAATTTAAAAAAAGTTTTTACATTAGGTATACTTAATTTAATTGTGTAGCATGTTTTAGGTGTATTTACTGCTGTTTAACAACATACACGGAAATAGACTACCCTTTACCTAAAAATCCGGCAAAGTAATCAAGTGTGTCGGTGCTCCTAAAACAGAAATGAAGCCAACATCACCGCCAGCGTACCGCTTAATCAGAGCTGGACCGCCCGCCCTATATTTGCGTATGCAAAGAGACTCGAGCCGCATTAACTATGCCATATAGCCAACGTAGCGTGCAGCGATTGGGCAAACACATATCTGCATTATAAACAGCGTTCGGAAGCACAAACGCGCAATGTGGTCGGCCTTTACCGGAGCCCGACTAATCAACGGGCTGACCTTCCGCCGCCGTACACACTCTATACGGCTATAGCACACTCCACTGCATTATCAGTGCCCTGTTTAGTAATATCAGTGAGATTTGAGTACAAATTATATAATCATACCAATATTCAATATTTATACAGGCAGTGACAAATTATCCAATTAGGAATGCAGAAGCGCTAGTCATATCTCTATATATACATGCATGCAGTGAAACGTTTAATGCTTTCTACTTTCCACGATGAACTGCACCGTTGAACATTAATGTAAAATCTCAACATATTTCTCTTTTCCGTCTCCACTGAAGCATGTGAGGAAAGCGAATCAACGCAAATAAATAAATATTAAATATAGATAACATATTCATTACAAACATAGCAATGTATCTTTTATATAATTTAACCTCTTTTAAATCGTAATTTTTTTGGTCATTGTATTTTAAGATAAATTCTATAACATAAAATGGAAACGAAAGCAAATGTAATAGGAAAATAATACCACATACTACTTAATTATTTTTATTTTTTCTTAAATAATAATAATTTACATTAAAATACACCTAAAACCGTAGTCACAATAAATAAATTACTATAAAATAACAACTGACGTAGACTCAAACATGAACAATGGATTTAAGTAAAGATCATAGGGAATAACTTTGGCTTAAGGTCTTTAAGGTCTATTTGTATTGGGTAGTGTGCAGTGGCGAGACCCGAGGCGTGGGCGATAGAGCCCAGGACGTAGAAGTGGGCGCAGGAGAATCTATGCATTTGACACATCCGCCGCATAGAATTGGTAAGGGTCTACCGCGCCCGACCTCGCTGGCCTCACCACATATAAGTTCCGCCTTCGAATTAAAGACTAGAATTAAAATATCAAAAATTAAAATCACAATCACATTTTCAAAATAAACTCTTCTTTAATTTATCAAATAATGTTATTTTTTACCAAAAATTATAAAATTAAGAGTACCTTATTTTGAATATTTTCTATAAGTTTATGTAGAAATCAAAACCATCTCACCTATGGTGACCATCTGCGTGAACCTGGAAAGTGGTTTCTCCAGTGGCTCCGTCATGGCTGAACAGTTTTTTCAGGGCTATGATACCAGCAATTGTCAGAGCCACTTTACTGGCGATAAGGGCTTTACCGGCAATGGCAGCTAAGGTCTTCAAGGCCATACCTCCAACTATGCTCACGGTCGTGAAGATACCGAGCATCAGGTAAGGTAAGACTTTCTTTCCTATGAAAAAAATGTATGATTAAAAATAAATCTAAAAATAATTTCTAAAAAGTAACTGTTCTTCAACACTCACCTCTACCTCTACCTTCCGATGCAAGATCCATCGACACTGTGTGCGTGTTGAGTAATTGCTCGAATCGCGTGCGCAGCATGGTGTCGAGCTTGTCTTCCATGGACATACCGGGCATGAACCGAGGCTCCGCTATTGCAACCGGTGAATCAGCCTGTTTCACCAACGTGAGACCATCAGCGAGCTGTACGCTCTCCTGTACAACACAACAAAATTTTAAATATGTTAACTGTTACACTAAACACTTCCTCGTAGCACTATCAGCACAAAATTCACCTGCTCCATTGCCCTTGTTAATACCGTAAGAGCTTTGCCCTTCAGACATACTGACAAATGTTTTTGTGAGCTGCAGTCATCGTAAACTTTTTGTAAAACTGCGAACTCTGCCGAAGGCCACCATGAACTTTCATCGGCTCTACCCTTCGAATTCGAATTTTCGGCACTGTTGATTTCATTCTGCGCAGTATCCTCCAAATTTGTTCTCCGTAATCTTCTAGAACCCACAGAAGGCTGGCCAGAGGCTACAGCCAAACAGATAACTGATAAAACGGTTAACCGAAAAGAGGTACACATTTTAAATAACTTTATTACACTACACTTTAAATAAAATTAACGTGTTAGAGGGTGATCTAGCAGCGACTGATGGTCGAGGGCAGCGTCGCGAGCTTATAACGGCGAGCCGCTTCACCGGCGAACACCACCAAACATCCGCCATTCCGCACCAATTCTCCTGCACGCGCACTTATGTAACTGAACTTGAAATGATTGAGAACAATTTTCCGAGCTAATTTCTCCGATAAAATGTACTGCAAAAAGTGAGATGTATGTTACAAAGTCTACCGTGTGTTTTAAGTTTATGTGTGTGCATCTAAAAGTATAATAATGAATTAAGATTAGCATTGTTCATGGTGACCATTCGGAGTCACGTTTCACATACGGACGACTGGTTATAAGCTATTAGTTGCAGTTGTAAGTATAGCTCATATTTGTAGTAATTTTGTCTTTAACAACTCTAGTACAGGGTGCAAGGTCGATGTGCACGCACTCTTTACGCACCACATGAACGGGTGGCGTGGGTGAGGATGCGCAGAACATCAGGAACTACGGATATTTACGATTTAAAGAAAGTAAAAGTTGTATCGAACCGTTGGCGTAACTAAATCAGTTATTATATTAACTCTTGCATGAAAATATCTATTTAGTGACAATCATAAAATTAGCAAATACAAAACAGGTTAGTGCCTCTTTCTATCATGTTGGTCTACTTTATGAATTATTTTTTATTTTATTTAGTACTTATGGACGAATTGTGATGTTATCAACTTAAAAATAATATTAGGTCAGATTTTTTTTTTGTTTATTATTATAATAAAATAGCAAGTAAATAGGTAGGTAATTGTAAATTCTCAGATATACATTCATTATAAGAGTAGAATAAAAATATATATTAAAATTCATTATGAGTTTTCTCTTATACTACGTGTAATGGAATGTACATGTGAATTATATCCTGACTCGAGGTCAGCACGATAATATTTTTTAATTGATATTGTTCTAGTGTGTTGGTTAATTGTGTTCCTGGTTTAGTTTTATAAATACCTGATAGGTGGCACTGCAATCAGTCATAACTACATAGCGTTGCAGTAGCTGGATATATTTATCAATATTTTTACATTCGTGAAAAACTTTTTGAACCAGTTTCTTTGTAAATTAGTAATACACCATATTCTTCCTTACCAGATGCTGCACCGTCTCATCTTATATACCATTGAAACGATTGCTGGTATGCTCTGAATATATTTGAATAGAAAATGTTCGATTGGAATATTTTCTTGTCAAAAATATTTATTGCCCACATAACATATGCCGTAAACCGACTTTGATGATATTTGTTTGAGTAGCTTCTTATATAGTTTGAATTTACAGCTGGATTGGACTTTCTTTATTTTCAAGTCAGGACAACATCGACCGAGCCCGCTCGTACTACAATCTGTACATTCACTACTTATTTCTATTTTATACTTTAAAGGCTTTAAACACATAGTATATTTTTATATTAATTTGATTTTTATTATGACATTTATATATACTAGCAAATTTTTAAAATCTAACCTTACCTGCAAAATTAGAAATTGTCTATAATTATGTTTAGCCATGTTAACTTAATTTAATTATTATATAGATCAAATGCCTAATTTTGTAGCTACATCTTTGAATGTTTACTCAAGATTAAACCTTTTTACGTCATTTGAATTGAATAATTTTAGAATTAATTTAAAGGCGTATGCTTTAAGGAGTTAACTAAGGATTAAAAGTATTATATTAAAAATTTGATATCAGTTTGTCCTCTTTGATTGAATAAATTAGGATGAATATAACACGCTGTTGTGTCTGTATATATTCATATTATTTATCTGTGCTCTCTATGAATATTCTATATTATTATAAGCCCAACGCAACTATGTTTGTAATAGGTCTTATCTGTAGTTAGTCGATGTGAAAATAAAAAAAAACAAAGATACAGATTAGGAATCTCTAAAAAATACAACTGACTGACACTTATCTTGCGACAATAAATTTTGAACAGCAAAAACATATAGCAGATATTTATCTATATTTACTGAAATCTATCCGATCTACGGAGAGAGGAAATCTGTACAATATTGTACAGATTTGTACTTGTTTTTTGTACTTGAGTAGCTACTTGATTTTGACCAAAATATCTTTTTTTCACCAAAGAATACCTTTGAGGTCGTAAGTATTAAACACAATCACGGTTTTACTTTGGTATATAATTTCATTTTATTCTTACTATTTATTTTTTTATTTCTTTGAAAAGTTTCAAAATCATATAAATGGCTCAGGACAATTAACCCGTCCCCTTCTCCTCCTCTACAACAAATCCGCTGATTTATTATTACATTATATACTTAAGAAGATAATTATAAGAAAAGAAAATTACTGAAATAGTTATAACACCACAAAAAATATCGATTTCATTTCATTTTCCATCCGCTTTATTTTTTTAACATTTGAAATCAATGCATTTATTTTAAAGAAAATCAATTAATTTCAAAATTATATACTAAATGGAAATCAATGCGAGGCAACAAAACAGTTTTATTCTGATTGAACAGATAAAGTTAGAAGCAGTTAAGGAATTACTCACGTTTTTTTTATACATAAATCATTCAACATAAAAATGTAGAGAAAATACTTTATTTGTTTATTCTATGAAGTTTATGTCTACTATATACAGAAATATTTTTCCTTATTATATTGTAACATTTTTTAATGTGACAGTATTATCTGCGACATTAAATAAATTTAACTAACGCAAAGCATTTTAATCATTGAGTATTGACTGGTAAATATAGTATATATATAAAAATAAAAACAACAAAAAAACTATTTAGAGGGTAAACTGTAATATGCCCTTTAAGTTTGTTATAAGCAATCGTATTTTCATCATAGCGGCGGCAGATCGCTTTTTTTGTATAATGACAATCAAATCACCAAAATCGATTTATTATCTACAATGCCACAGACACAAACACAGATAGATACACTCGTTAAACTTAAACGTTAAACACCATTCTTTTCCAATGGGATTAAAAATACATAACTATATATATAACATTTTTTCTTTAAGGTTTTTGATTTGTCTACTTACATACATCTAAAATGACATGTTTTCTAATAGAAAAGAAATCATTTAGTACAACAATCTGCTGTTTATAAGACACTTTATTAATAACTTTTAATGTTTTATTTGTTTTTAATAACGGTACTAAATACGCACTATCTATACTCTATATATATATATCTCCTTTGGAATGTGAATAGTCTGAATGGACTTAAGCCACGTAAGCCGTAGTATTAACTTAATCGGATTGTGTTTTAGTTAAGAGAAAAGAAAGTAAATAATTAATGAACTAATGATAATGTTGTTTGTTTAATGTACCTATTTGTAGATATATAGTCGACGAGGTGACATCAAACATTTCATACAAACATATTACATCAAACATTTGATACAAACTTCTTACAGACTTTCATGATTCATCTAATATCTTACACTTTTATCTTAACTTTTTATTTTTTTTTAAGTCTTCTAACTAAATAAGGCTTACTACATTTTTATCTGAACCAAATTCGTATCTCGAACTTTTTGTTACTTTAGAATGTGTAGGGTTTGTGTAGATTTTTCTAATGTAAATTGTGTAAGTATAAGAATTGGTAGGAAAACCGGGATATAAGTCATAGATCATGTCAATATTCAGATTTTGATGTTAGTAGTAGAATTATAGTAGGCCCATTTTTACCCTACAATTTTGCAATACTTGTTCAATTTCTTTGTTATTTTGGAAATGGAAATAATAATAAAATATAAAATCTACAATAATATAACGTACTATGTATTTTATTATATACTAGCAGTTCACGGTTCACGTGTGCAGACGGACTCTGCGCGTTCGGAGCTGATGGTTGAGCCCTTGTAAGGGTTGTGGTTTTAAGTTGACTACTTCATATAATGGAACAAGAATAACTTATTGTATCACAAAAAATATTATTTGACCAAGTCTCGTAATACATACAGAAATAATATATACAGTGATATCATATTTACATCCATTAAATTGGATACGTGCTACATCAGTTAAATTGTAAGAGTAGAACAGAGCTACATACATTAAATTGGCAAAGTGAAACAGAGGTGCATTCACGAATTTAGAAAATATGGTACAAAGGCACATCCTTTACATTGGCAAAGTGGTACAAATTGTACATAAATTAAATTAGAAAATATGGTACAAAAGGTATATCCGTTGAATAGGATAATTGGTTACAAGCCCTACTAAACTGTTAATATGCAAATAATATTTAATTATTAATTTTATTATCACAGCAATCATTTTCATTATTTCATACCATACTTTAGCGTGTAATTGTGGCATTTTTTATAGATTTAAATTCTCGCAAAAATCAAGAAAATATTTCATCTATATTATATATCGTTCGACTAAATTATCACTATAAGGCCTCGACTCGGTTACCTACATTAGGGTAGGTTAGGGTATTAGTTACCTTCTTTTCAAATTACTGAATAGTATTATGAATCGAGAGCTCTTGTGTATTGATCAGTGATCGGCTATAATTTTTGTCATGTTCGATCAGCTGGTGATTTCTTCGTATCTCTTTGTTACACACCGATAGGCGGCAGCAGCCATGGAAAGTAAGGGAGAGAACCTGGCAGTTAGTCTTTATTTATTTTTCGAAATTACCTTCCTATGAGCTGAGCCTAGAGTTTATGCAAGGGAATCAAACAAGCTTTCCTCCTAGACAGAGTGTGAAATCTGTACCATTGTCGATATATTCTGGTCATTCTGATTTCTCTCTCGAAAACTTCGACGGAAGCCAAAAGAAACTTGTGTCTGGTATTGAGTCCTCCCTGGGGAAATATCAGAATGTTTTAACTGATTCTTGTTCAATTAATGCCGAATCAGACATAAATTTGCGCAGTATAAACTCGTAGACAGAGAAGAAAAATGCTATGCGTCACCGCTTGGGAGACAGAGTGACATTTGAATTTAAAATTAAAAATAGCCTATTAAAAGTTGCTTGCTAAAGAATTCAATTTAAATGTTTTTATTATTATACATGGCCAGCTTCAGTCCCGATTCCGTACCTGACTTCATGAGTATTGCTTAGACTATACGCTTATAGATCAGCTCTTGATAGTCAAGATATGTCTTTTTAAATTTAAGGTTAACTGTGGTAACTTGTGAAAAAAAAAATAACAGCCTATATAATATAGCAATAACAGTTTTCTCTGAATCTATAAACATTAGCAAGGAAACTTATAGTTGTATTTGAGATACGCTATATTATATCGTGCTACAGTCTTGTATTACGACATCTACGTCTACGATATATAATAAAATAGAGAAGAGAGAGCAACAATTTTATTGCATTTCTGTGACAGAAATATAAAATAGAAATATTATAATATGATAATAATGTTTGATATTTTTCTAATATGCTTTTGTAGTAGTTTTATAGTAATCTACTGGTTTCCTGTGTTGTGTCTCATTTATTAATTACTGGTCAATTTTTGATTTATAAAATTAATACAAAAATATTTTTAGTTAAAAACTCTTAAATAAGAAATACTTACGGAGTTAAAGACTAATATTGCAATAATGAGACAATTAAACTGATAGTTATATGGTTTATAACAAAAAATATAATAAAAACCGACCGTGCAAGATTCTTGTTGCTTGAATTCTAATACTCGCACACACACACACACACACACACACGTATATAAAAGAAAGAGTGAGTGAAAAGTCCCATGCATAACGCTTTTTCCTTACGTGACGATTTCTACCTATCAACTCCTACTGCTAGTAGCAAGTAAGTAAACAAGCAAGCAAGTACTAAGAGAACTGATTTAAGAAATTACTCTAGACGGAAAGACAAAAATATCGTTCCTCACCTTATATATATGTTGCAATCAACGCTTGAAAAACATTTACAAAGGTCAGAACATTTAGTTCAATTTTCAATAATTATATCATAACGATACTAAAATTGTTTTGTATCAACTAACACAATTTTCAATATATGGTCGATTGAATATTTAAGAGAAATATTCCGGTTATCAAAAAAGTCCTTAGTTCGATGTTTGTTACGACAGCATATTATACCAAAAAAAAGTTCGTGAGCAACTCACGATACCAGTACGATTAGAAAGTAATGAAAAACCACGAGGAAACTAAGTGCCTACTAGACTTATTTAGTTAAATAGAAGATACCTTATTTAATTAGTACGGTACGCCCCCAAACAGTATTATTTCATGGCCCATTCCAAATGCACGGTCTGCTCTTGGGTGTATTCAAAATATATTAGATAAAATATTTATTCAACTAGTCAACATTCTTCAATAACAAATATAATACTACTCTACCATATACGGTTACTGAAATTAAAAAAAAATCTTCATATTTATTATTTCAAAGTTGAGTTCTTTGATAATTAACATTGTCTCTACGAATTCTGCCAAATATTTTATAAATATAAAAGGCCCGCAAGATAATGGGAACCATCTCTGTGTTTGTAAGTGTCCCTCATTGCATTTCCGATAATTTGATGAACTTTTACAATGTATAGTGGGAAAAAACTTAAATTGATTTGTCTATTAATAGGTTTTTTTTTTTTGGTAAATTGACTATATAATTTCTTTAACTACTAAAGTAATTAATTTTTGTATACCTTTTTGAACACTTTACGCAATATTCAACAGCTCACTTCTTATGCATACGCCAGCGCTATGGTGGTACGTTCCACAGTAAATGTGTATTTTCCAGTACGTACTATAAAGTACGTACTGAAAATACACATTTTAGGTTCACAATATAATATCATAGGTACCAACCAACAGAGGTCACTTCATATTCAACACTTGACAGTTGACAATTGATAAGATGACAGTTGTAAATTGACACTGGTGATGTGTTTGTGTCGAAAGCCACAACTAAATAAAAACTTTTTTGCTTATAATCTTTAAGTCTCTTAAGATTTAGCAAAAGCAAGAAATAGTCATGACAAAATAAGACATTGTTATTTAATACCATATAGAATATAATTTGGAACATTACTGGTGGTAGTACTGAAGTTGTATGTTGCATGTTACTAGTGTGCACTTAACACTCGAACCAGTATATTTTATATTAAAATAATTATTAATCGTATAATGTCGTTAAGAACAGAACTAACATATTGCGGAGAGGACCCAGGTGCAGCTAGATTTGGCAATTTTATTAACTACTATTCTTTCCATAGTTCAAAGGAAAGATCAAATAATTTAGATCCAAGAATGTTTCCAAGTGCGGAAGAAAATACTATTGTTTGTTTAGACATTGGATGCAACACAGGAGAACTAACAGACGAATTGTATTCAACTTTAATCAAAATATATCCGACCTCTATAGTAAAAATCTTAGCTATTGATATAGATCCTACTCTAATACAAAGGGCTCAAGAAATGTGTGCTAATTCCAATATAACCTATATTGCAGCAGATGTAATGACAGACAAGGGGCGTAAATCACTTCAATCATTTCTTTGTATTCAGAAGAAACAATGTTTTGATATAATATTCTGTTTTTCGGTTACTATGTGGATTCATATTAATAATGGAGATGATGCACTGCATTCTTTTTTAACTTTCCTTAAAGATCTGTCAAGATCTATTATAATAGAACCACAACCTTGGAAATGTTATAAGAATGCTCAAAGAAGAATGAAAAGATCTGGCAGTAATTTTGATTTGTATGAAACATTAAAGATAAGAGATGGTGTGGATATAGTAATAGAAGAAATTATAGAAAATGGTAATTTTAAAAAAGTGTATGAATCTCCATCATCCTCATGGAATAGAAAAATACAAAGTTATCATAAAAATACATAAATATATATTTATTTTAATTATAAGTTTATAAGTTATTTTAAAACTAAGCTTTTTTTTTACATCCTTATATCCTAAATATATACTTTGAATATGTTTTAAATAATATAAGTTGACAGAAGTAACCTATATTATTTAACAAAAATACATAATATGAAGACTTTGGAAAATAGTATATAATTCATGTCATGACATCTTCATTGCTAGATTCAAACTCCAACTTAACATCACTTCCCAGACCCTCCACTTCCATTTCAGACTCTGAAGCATTCAACATATTGAGAGTCACCTAGAAATAAAATGATTAAAATAAATCATAGGACAATAAGTAAGGAAGAATATTTGTTATTTTCTTTTTAATCATACTAACCTGACCAGAACCAGTTGATGAGAGTGATCCCAAACGTTCTTCTTGAATTTTGCGTTTAATCGGCGTTTTAGACTGTGAACTAATGAAAAACGATTTTACTTGAAATTCATAAAGTAATGTCCACAATGTAAAATATCGTCATGGAACAATGTTAAAAAAGTATAAAATAAAACACTATTTTACCTAGATTGTTCTGTCATTGGATGCAACATCATAGTCATTTCAGCTAACTTATTAAATGCCGCACCAGCCTCAGTAAATATTTCACCAACCTAATATACAACAAACAATTAGTTCAAATCACAGCTCTCAAACTTAACATTTTAAAATATAAAAAAACCAGTGTACCTTAGCAGCAGAATTATTCATCTTATTTTTTTTTGTTAAAATTGGATATCTTACAGTATTTTCACAATAATAATAAATATTTTTTCATATTTATCTTATGACTTTTGTTATGAATCTCCAACAATATATTATACCAAATTTCTTCTACCGTTTTGACCGTTGTCAAATTAAAATGTCAATGTCAGAAGTCTGAATTCTGACCAACACTGCCGGAAAGTATTAATTTTAACTGTAGTCACCGAAAACATTCTTATTAAAATAGGAACAATAATTAAATAAATAATGTAAAATGAAATTCGATTTAAAGTTAAATTTTCATCGTTCCACTTTTGCTCTCAACACTGTAAATTATGATAATGTGTGGAAATAGATGCCGTATAGACATTCGTACAAAAAAAAAAAATGATCTCATAATAATTTCCATAAATAAGTCCACCTTAACCTATTCTTAAATATCAATTAATTCAAAAATCGTCAGTTGAACGCTATGACTTAATAATTATTAAGATAACTAAAGATGCTATGAATTTAAATTAGTCTGAGTAAACGGTCGTTGCTAAATGCTGATAATTGAATTGAAGAAAACAATTGACTCTGTATTCAAAATTTTTGACAGTTGACACTTGATAGTGATAACCATGAAAACTCGAAAGTCCAATTTGAAGTCAAAACAAACCAACGTGTTATTCGTAATGTCTTTTTATACATATTATAAACAACATTTATAATTAGAAGTAATTGTTTTAACGGTGTTATATTAACATATAAACCATAATGTATCAAGGAACAAATTATTCCAATGGTTATAGACCGTATAGTCCTAGAAATCAACAAGTACGACCACAAGGACATTATTTTCAGGGAAATATTAGACCTCACCCTTCATGGCAACCACGACATACCAGTAACTTTCAAAATGTTGAGTTCAAATACTGGTGCGAGACTTGTGATAAAGGTTTTAGATTATCTGACCATCTTGAAAACCATAAACTACAGCATCAAGTAAGTGAAAATATAAATATATTTAAGACTTTCTTTCTTTACTCTGCTTTGAAAGGCCAGGGTCGGCTTTTCTTAAATAAAATGTAATTCTAAAAATTAAAATTACAAATATATTTATGACTACTTTTACAGAAATGTAACATAGACGGGTGTCAGTATGTAGCTCATCCTAAAGTAATAACAAGGCACATTCAAATGCAACACTCCACTGACTTATTTAAGAAAATATCAAAACTGAATAATCCCGAAGAAATTCAGAAATGGAGAGAAGAAAGAAAGAGGAAATATCCTACTAAAGAAAATATTGAAAAGAAAAAAGCTGAAATTAATGAAAAAATTAAAAGAGGTGAAAAAATGGGCATGAAACATGAAAGAGGCAAAAATAATAATAACAAAGGTATTTTTTTTTAATAATCATGAAACAGCTTGTATAAATGAACTTTACTCAATGAAGTTCCTAAGATTGAATAGCCTTAATGATATTTAAAATAAATACAAATATATTAGTTTCTCTTAACTCTACAATTGCTCAGACTGTCTGTCATTCCATAAATCCACCGCTATTTTGCTTATTATTTTTAGTTGATAACTAATTTTGAGCTCATAAACACTGCAGAATTCATCTGCATCTAATGCATTTTTGTTTGGACAGGTTACCAGTATTCTGCTTATACATTAAAGATTTATAATATTGCATACTTATATTCCTTAAAAACTATGTATGGACCTAGGAAGCTGTTTTGAAATCTTTTTTTATTTTGATTCTATACATAGCTATGTATTTTTAACATTGCTGTTAGTTGTTAATATGAAAGGAGTGTCCTTTAGATAATATTTTAAGTATTAACATAAAATAACAGCATTTGAAGCTGGCATAGATTCACTTTCTTCATTTAGGTAGACAATAAATTGATTGTAACTTATTATTTAAAATAATATTGTTCTGCAATGATTACAGGTTACACAAATAAAGGAAAACAACCACATCCAATAAAACAAAGACCTAATCTCAAAAGAAAATTTACATCAGATTTACCACAAAGGTTAGAACAAGATCAGAAAATATGTAAAATAGTACCTCCAATTGAGGAAACCAGGACATTAAAACCATTTGCTGGTATTCAACATTTGATTGACGAAGATTCTGATGAAGTAACAGAAGAAACATGTAAGACCTTAATAGACGATGATGACGACTTTATTAATATGAATGAAGATATCAAAGAAAACAATCCTGAAAAATCAGTTTGTGGTGCTTTAACATCTTTATTATGTGAGTATGGCTCATCTGATGAAGAAGAAGAAGTTCAAAATAATATTTATTTGACATCAAAAGAAAGAAATATTCATTCCAGTGTTGGAACCAACACAAATGTAAAACTATCACTGATTTCTAACAAATCTAATACAAAATCCAGTATTGTTGAAAATAATATTTCTAAAATAAACCAAATGCCACTGGTAACTAGTTCTGAAAAAAACAATGAAAGTGATAATGACAGTGGCCCGGAAGAGGCGACTATTGTTAAGGATGAAGCTACTACAGTGAATAACAACACCAAAACTACAAATTTACCAAAGATCAAGAAGGCTAAAGTATCTAAAATTCAAAATTCAAGACATATGAATATAATTCAAAGAAAAAGAAAGCTGCCATCAACACTTCTTGAAAAACTATTACATAAAGAAATACAATTTGAAAGAAACATTATCCTTCAATGCATTAGACATATAGTCAACAACAATTTTTATGATAATAATAAATAAACTTTTCTTATGAACTCTATGTGTATTAAAAGAATAAAATCATATTATATATTTTTTTTTAATTAAAAATCCATAGTTTAAGTTTAAAAAAAATGTTAGTTGTCAGTTCACTAAGTTGTTCTTTAAAAAAAGTACAATTTACTTTTAAAAGCAGTTACGTATCAATTAAAAATATAACATATATCATCATTATTGGCATCCCTTGTTTTATCAAACAACTCATAACAATAATTAAATAAAACTTATATTAACTATTTGAGGTTAAATAAAACTAATTAAATAGAATATCAATTCTAAATATTTTTTTAATCAATAATCAAAGATATAAGATCTTAGAAAATATATTATTTACTTCTATATTTTTTAAAACCAGTATCACTACTTAAGAGGTTTTGCTAATATTTTGCCAACACCCGCCATCTGTTGCAATATATAGATACTACTTAGCGAACCGTTTAAGAATTCAGCGAATTCCGCTGTGTTATGAACCTACAAATGAAAATGTAAAATTTTAAATAAGTTTGAACAGTAAATATATTATTGCTGACAAATTGTACTTCAGGGTATAACATAGAAACATAAAAAAAGCGATGCTGGTAGTCAAGACACAGAAAACAAAACATTTTAATTGATGTGTATTCGCACGGGCATTGAAAAAAAAAATATCCAAAATGATGAATCAATATTATGACTTTGACTGAATGTCTTACGATTGTATGAGCTGAAGATTTTACTTACGAGTTGTGCCAATACGGCTGAGCGCTAAATACTTGTAACAGAAGGTTATACGACTTTTTAATTTTTATAAAAACTGTATTAAAAAATCCGTTCCTATAGAAGCT
The DNA here is from genome assembly GCA_963555665.1 of Dircenna loreta. NCBI lineage: Eukaryota > Metazoa > Arthropoda > Insecta > Lepidoptera > Nymphalidae > Dircenna > Dircenna loreta. The sequence continues at coordinate 6,289,205 of OY743094.1, forward strand.
TTGAAATGAAAAATATGTACTTATATTCTCTTGTCTGATTCCTGAAATTGAATTCAAGAATTTCATGAAATTGAATTAGACGATTCGAGTGTGGTCGGACCCGTGTGACGTGTTATAGAAAACACATCGTGATTGTTAATTGTTTGTTATATACGAATTACTCTAATACATTGTTCATATTGATTTGTGCGTATTATTTAATATCACGTCTGTTACGTACACGCACGGTACCTCTCGTCGACGCTTTTGCTAAATACGTTAAAAATATCAATTATAGTTGGATTTCTTGGGTTGAAATTTGAATAGACGACGATATTATTAAGAATTATAATATCAACAAAAGGAACATTATCGTTAATTAAATTAGAAAAAACGTAATCAAATAACACAAAAACACAACATGTCAGGCGGCAGTCACTCGTCGCGGACGATCTTGCTCCCGAACTTGATATCTTTTATTTCACTAGTTTCCGAGTCTTTATAGATTTTAATGAAGCCGTGTTGCTTCAATTCTGAAAAGAAAACGGTACATCTTATCTTTCGGCAGCTCTTTACGAACTAAATGATCTATATCTGTTAAGAAATAGATAAACCTCAACCACGGCCGCGTGCACTTACTCAGTACGGAGGTGAAGCAGCGGGCGGCGATGAGGCGGCGGTGTCCCCTCAGCACCGGGCCCTCCGACACCAGCGAGCTGATGTCCACGGGAGACGAGCCCGACTTTATGCAGCGGTATATCTTATACATGGCGCCCTGAGTGCCCCACTCCTCACTGGGGGAGGGGAGGGGGGTCAGTATTATGATCGACACGCTCGCGGCGAAACGGGATGATCCGTCGAAGCTAATTATTTCAAATGCTTAAATATTATGACATGGGTATATAGCCTCTAAAGGAAGTAACGACGACAGTCGCCCAGGAATTATCCTTCAAGACGATTACGGAGGAAACCCGCACCGGAAGTTTCCTTTTCTCTCCTCACCGAATAAACTTTTTGGAGTCCGTGGTGTGGTCGGAGTCGCCGAGTGACACCTTAGTCCTGTCCAGACTACCCAAAGGTGTCTCGGAAGCGCGACTCTCCTCGGGAACGCGTCTCACCCCTCCGGAAGTGTCCCCGTCCACCCCAGGAGTGTGTCCCTCCCCCCCAGGAACGTGTTCCTCCCCCACGCACGCGGCTTCCGAGTCCGCTAGTCCGTGGCGCTGCAGCAGCTCGATTAGATGGGCCGAAGGGTCCCGGTGTGGCAGAACGTTCTCTTCATTGATTTCTGTAATATTTTTTGCACCGAATTGAAGTTTAGAGTATTTTATTTGCTTTATTAATCTAAACCACTAACACTGTTCTTGATTTTATTAATCTAAAAGCAACAGCAGTGTTATTTCAATTGCCAATTTGACACGAAATGTTACGCGTTTGTGCGGCGCTTCAACATCAGTATATAGTCTGTGAGCACACACACACACACACACGCACACACCCTAACACACGCACTAGCGCGCTGTGACACTTTAGATATCTTACTAATTTATACACACATATTACACTTTATATATCATACTTCAAAGAGATGCGCACGATTCACTGTTTTTTGTTTGTTTCATAATATAATCAAATGTACAATTCTACGGTATTTAAACCTTTTTAAATGTTCACCCCAATGTTTAATACTAAATGGTATATTGGAACTATTTTCAATTATGTGATATTATTATATTTCATTATTTAAAGGAAAGTTCAAAACTAACAAGGTAATTTTAATATAAAAGTTAAGTAACAATACTATTCCACATATTTAATTAATTTGTATAATATATTATAATGTATGTAATAAATATATTTTTGAGCGGCATAATAAGAAATACCTTTGCCGTTCATAAAAATAAGTTACCTGATATGTAAGTAATTTGTGAAGATTCTAAACTTTGAAATGTCGTCAAGAGTGATATTAGCATTACCTATTTAAAGTTTTTTATTCATAATTTCTAAATTAAAATTAAATTATCAAATTATTGACATTTTCCTGTGATAGATATTTAGCTAACTTTTTTTCCTATAATAATAGATATATAACATAAGATAAGATAAGAAAGCGTTTTTGAAATAGTAAATTTTCGCTAAAAATGCATGAAAAGCGGTAAACGTTTTTAAAATGACTATGCACTTCACATCGCCTTCTCGTTAGAAAATGTAATCGCTACTGCGTATTTTTTACTTTAAATGATGTGAAATAAAAGCATAATGATGACGTCATCAGGACGTGCGGGCGCGGCTCAGTGTCCGTACACACGACACACGTCAGAACACACTCCCTGAGCGCGGGCACTGATGACGACGAGCGAGTCAGTGTGGGCAGTGTGGGCAGTGTGGGCAGTGGGGGCAGTGTGGGCGACTGACCCGTGAACCTACTAGTGTTGTCTGAATACCTAGCGCAGAAGGCTCGACGGACTTCTGCTGCTCGTGACGAAAGGAAACGTAGCCGCTGCGACGTTTTTTCGGCTGGTGAAATAACCAAACTGTCATTATATTTATCTATTAAACCTACTAAATTTCAAGTTCAGATACTTAAGTATCAAAACTAACCGACTGTCGTTCTTCACCGACACGTTTTTCGGGTCGCCGTGTTTCCAGAGGCTCCAGCGTCGGTAGATCCGCCGCAGCCGTCGCTGCTCCAGTACCGCACTCTTCGGGGGCTTCTCCGAAGATGGCGTCAGTGATATCCATCCGTCTCGATACATCTCGTAATTCCAAGTTCCCTTCATAGTGCGGCCGCTCGACCGCTTCCACCTCCTCGTCAATTTTCTCTAAGATTGATCTCATATTCGAATGTTGTTTTTCGTAAAGTACTGCTTCCTGAAGTAAACAAATTATTTTTAACGCTTGTGCCGTGCTTTACAATAAAACAATCAAAATAATGCTGGATCTTGTTAATAAAGTCAAGAATCGAGTCAAATGTCACTTCTGCTCGGCTGCTGAGCCCGATGCTGGTCCGTGTCCGTGTACTAGCGCAGTGAGTGCCCTGAGCGGCGCACGCGTCCAGCCGCCGCAGCACGCTCCGCTGCAGCGCGGCGAGTGCGGCGCCCAGCGGCCGCGCTGCGCCGGCGAGGGGCCCTACTGGGGGCCCGGGCGCAGCCAGCAGGTGCTGGGGAGCAAGTAGTTTATTCCAAAGTGTCAGTCGAGGGACGCGCGAGAGCAGTGAGGAATACTAACAGAAGGTAGAACGACCGCGTCGTTGAGTCGATCGTCATTATCGAAACACCGGTTTCTCCCTTCCGGCACCGAGGCCGTCTTCAAGAGACTACTATTGAGGAGTTCAGCCCTACCGCGTGACGCACAGACCGCTACACATATGTTATTTACAAATTTAACATCTTCACTACTCTATGACCGCGTACTAATATGTCATACAATAGGTATATTTAAGATCTATTTAATTAATTTCTGCAAGTAAAGTTCACAAGAAACAACTTCGCATTCAAGCATTCTCCATTCGAATGAAGGATAATCACTAATAAATATATATTTTTTAAATTTATAATATAGAAATGTACTTTTTTCATATTTTTTGTGTACAACAAAGAACAAACAAACAATAATATTAAAGGTTCCATAGCGTTACCTCCCGGCGCGTCTCCACCTCGTTGTTGTCGATCCGAGAGCGAATGTAATTGGAGCTCAGTTTTATTCTTCTATCGATGATGAGCTTGTTTTTTAACTTGCGTCTCTTCACCGGCAGCTCCTCTTCGAGTTCCTGAAAAATCATATATTAAATATGTATATATATATATATTTTTAATAGAAACCCGTCACTCTCATACGAAATGTATAGTACAAGAGCAAATCATACACAATGAAATATATTTCTACCCTCACTTATTTCCTATTTTATTAACTCCTTCTTTTGACATATTACTTGTCTATTTGTTCATAATTATTATCCTGGCCATCTTACCTCTAATACTATTTCCTCTGTCACTATTCGTTTTGACTTTTCGATATCTTTTCCTTTGTGCGCACCTTTTTCCGATTCCCTATTACAAAAATACTAGTTAGTTTCTTTTTATTTTATTTAAATGTTAATCAAAACCAAACTCATACCAAACCAAAAAAATATAAAAAATTCACAAAATATTATTAACGTATAAACAATTTAACCGACAGAATCCAAAGTTAACAAATCGTTAACTGACTTATCTGCGTGAGGAGGGTCGGGATGCGGGAGATCGGGTATATCAGGGATTTCTGTGACAAAATAGTGGATAAAGGAACTGTTTATGTAGCACGGAAACCTGGACAAGTTCAACTTCTATTATTTTAAATTACCTTTTTCCAAATCACCGAGAACCATTCCTTCGACGATGGCTGAAAAAAAAAACACTATCTAAAAGTCTAATAAAAGTAATAATTTTCATCTGTTTTTCAAATTATCCTTGTTGTAAATATTAATGTCATATTCGATTTCATATCGCCTTACATTTCCCAAACACCGAAATATCGTGTTCCGAGAGCCTCTCCATCAGCGCCTCGCGCGGGTTTAATCTGGATTTATCGTGCGACTTGTCGGCCGAGTAGTCGAGCGGCAGGTCGAGTGCACTGAGCTGGGCCGGGGCCTCTTTAAACAACATGGTTTCTACGCTCCTTTCACCCAGCACCAGCTGTAAGGGCTGGTCGGAGTGCAGTTCGCCGAAGCCATCCTTATAGGAGATATATCAATTATAAATCCTGTTTTAAAATTCTAAATAAACTGCCAAGGTAGCTCGAAACATTTAAATCTGTATTTATATTCTGCAAATATTTATACTCTAACTGGCAGAAGTTAATAAAATAATATTATAAAAAAATATTGCAATTTGATATATACATCTAGTAAATGTATATTTTCAGGTAGAGTTGTTTCTTTCAAGGTGATATCTTCAACATGAGCAACTGTATTTCGATTATTCTGTAAAAAAAAAAATGTCCAATAGCAATTCAATAAGACAAATACATTGTATTGAGTGTTTTAAAACATTATTTTTTAAACAAATTATATTTATGTAATATGAAGTTAGTATTTTTATATTAAGTTTGTTTTTAATTAAATTGACCTGGATCTTTTCTTCCACAGGTTCATCGGCCTGTATCTCCAAAATAAACTTGGATAGCAGTGGCAGAACTGGGCTTCTTATAATATTATCAACTTCTTCATAATTGAATCTACAATATAAATAGGTAGATATAAATAGTTTATTTCATGAAATTAAAATGTTGCTCTAAACATATTTTTGTCCAAGATTGTATGATTTAAGAATTAATTATAATGGATATAAGAATAAATAAAGTATTAGATTAAGTTTGATATTTACTTACTTTTTATGAGTACTTTTCATGACATGAGCATTTATCATGCAAAGATCACCTGAAATCAAAGAAATGTATATATTACATATTGCACATTTTTATTAAACAATTCCTTCTACCATCCTTCCACCGTCCTAGTTCTCTCTCTGTACTAGTAACTTACTATAATTTCGAATGTACAATAATAATATATATAGCATATAAATTTACTCTCTACTTATAACATACCCACAAACACTATAACTTTTCTGTGATAAAGTCGCACAAGACCTCGGAGGAGCTGGGAACTAAGTCGGAGGGAAAATCTATTTGTGGGGCGACCGGACTCATTTTTCATAACTTCAAGCAAGTCGTTACTGAAATAAGAAAAACCAATACAAAATCACTAAAATGTTGAAGTCCAATAACTTATTATAATTATACCATATTTCTCGTATATCTTGTGACCAAAGTTGGCGGTGAGTTATCGTAGCAAAGCGTAAGGGCCATGAATCTGCAACCCAACATAAATAAAAGCGTCCACCTCGTCGTAAGGATTCCACTGGATAAAACATTTTATTTCATTAAAAGCGTTCGTGAAAATATTAAATCTCGCGCGAGTAAACCAAGGTTCATAACTTTCCCGCCATAAATTATGAATCGTGCAAGCAACAAACTCAAGAGTCAAGAGCAACTTTGTAACAAGTGGTTAGTTCTTCGTTCAAAAACTCGACCAATAATTAATTTGCGTTTTATAAACATAATATATTCGTTGACATAATAATTTATAAATTATAGTTCTTGTGTCGTTAATATTTAGCGCCTCTAAATATAGTTACACGAATTATAAATAATTATTATTTCTTATGGTCAAAATACATTATACGATTTATAGCAATCTATCTCATCTGATCTGAATAGCATCATGTAGTGAAATGGCTGTTAGTGTGTGCTTCTCTCTGATGTTTGATGATATATCTATTACTACTACTATCTCTCAAGACGAAATAGTACTGCTGTATGGAAACATAAAAAGACCATGCCATATTTATGGGACAAAAGACAAACATGGTTATGTTGTTTTAGTGGTAATAATTGTCATTAAATTAGGATATTTTATATAAAATTAAGTATGATTGTTTGGTTGTTAGATAATAAAACATTTAGTTTACACTTATAAGTATGCAAAAAAGATTTTTTGTAATATTTTCTAACATAAAATTAAATAAATTTCAAAGTTACAAGTATAAAGTTATGGGGATGTAGGATTTATTATATTATTATAATACATATGTAGGTGATATAAGATTTTTTATATTATTATTATTATTTATTCCGGTCCAGAGCCCTTAGTTCGATAGCAAACCAATTTTTGGCTTCTATTATAATTAGTAGGTTATAATATGATTCATTATATAATTAACACTCCAGTTATAATTAACACTCCAACCGTATAAAGTTTTGATGGTAAAATTTTATTATAGCGAGCGTAATGATTTACGTACGCATAGAAATAAGATCATTATGATACTGACACAATTACAAACAGTGATTAGTGATAAGGTTTACTGAATATTGACTTCAGGGAGTATCAATCAAACCTGATAAAAAAGTCTTTTCTGTCAATAACGTTGTAAATATCACGATTCGAAATGACTTACATTTTAAAAAAAGGTAAAATTGGGAAAAGCCACCTAAAAGTCTTCAGCATCTTCAGGGAGACAGTAGAAACAGCAAAACACTTTTGGATCAAGTCAATAGTTGCGTCGCCACGATAAAATAGTATTCAATAAAAATCAGACATGAAACGGTTAGTCTTTCAAAAGCAAGAGCACAAAGGAAATAACAACAAACAAAAATCGACACACAAGCTTCATGTGCCAATTTCAATATAAAATTTAAATGACACTATTTTTCATTGAATAGGAGTCTCCACTAATCAGGCAATCAAAGAGAACACTAGTCTCTAACAGCTACGTCACTATGAGACGGCCGATTGAGATAGTGTCGCTTAGATTGTTGAATGGAATGTACGTATCACTATATTAGAAGTGGCTCCAGATTGGATTCTAATGTTGGACAAATATGAAAAGAAATAATTCATTGAGAATGCGCTACTGTTTACCATTACTATTCCCTCGGAAAAAACCAGTTCCAAGGGTTGCACATGTTATATATACAAGTAATACGAATTGACTCGGACTAGGTCAATAGTTAATTTTTAGTTCTTACGCCGTAGAAGTGAAAGCGAGATATATAACTGGGAAATTTCTATAATCTACATAACCATCATGAACTTTCTAAAACGTATTTTAAGAAAGGCATTAGTAAAAATGGGTCTTAGGTGCACTATTGCAGGCAATGTTTTGCGCGCCTTTCCCTACAAGGCAACGCACTAGTTCCCCTTTCGGTGAATCAATGGAAATTTAAGAGGTTTCGTCTCTCAGTTGCCAATTTATTATCTTTTATATTGTATAATATACAAAATAAATTTATTTCTTGGATATTATAAAAGAGGATTGTCGTACTGCAGAATACGAATTTGCGCAGGACAGATCTAAAATTTAAAAACTTGCATTCGAATTTGTTTCCCAGGTGAAATTCTAGCTGCAAGTTTCGATAAAGCATTTGCATAGGACAGTCTAAAAAAATAAAAACTTTCATTCGAATTTTAGTTTCCCAGGCGAATATCTAACTGCAAGTTTCGATAAAGCTACCAGTAATAATGCGTCAAATATTGAAATCACTAGGGACTTAGTTAAGTCAATGCCCAAGTATGCAAAATGTGTGCAAAGGTTCGTCAAGTACAATTTCACCATAAATAATTACGATCTATTATACTGATAATTAATAGCTATAATGAAAAAACCCTAACTTGCCTATAGCGAATAATAGGTATCGATATTGTAAAACGGTTTTAAAATTAGTACCACAAGTGCTTAAACCCGAAAAATCGTTAGTGGGGTGGTCTCTAATTAAGATATTCAACCAAAGCAGCAGTCGCTATATTTTAACCAATTTATTTAAACTATGAGCTACAATTACTACTATGGCAACATATTTTTCCTAAATGAACAATTTATCATTTGTGTAATAACAATGGATATATCGCAAAACAACGTCCGCCATTTCTGCCACGAACATTTTCAACATAAGTATGTTGTACTAAGGTTAAGATTAGGAACGTCATTCTACTAAACTACTACTGATGTTTTAGTTATCTAATTATAAGAAAAACACTATATACATATTTATCACTTTATTCTTAAACCCAGCAGTCTAAGACTGAGCTGCAGCGGGTGCAGCCGTGTTTGCAGCATCTTCGCGTACGCGATCTTTCTTGAGCGTACCCATAAACGCAGCCTTATCAGCGGGCGTCTGGAAGCGACCATGACCAAACTTAGATGCAGTGTCTATGAACTTAAGGTTGATCTTTTCGAGTGCCGCCCTCTTGGTGTGGACACGTAGTGACTGAAAGAAGAATTTTATTTTTAGATAATACTACTTAGACAAAAACAAACTTTTGAAAGCACAAGTTAAGTAGAAAATTCACTGCTCACTTTTCTGAGGGTAATAACTCTCTTCTTAGGTCCCATGCAGCAACCCTTGATCATGATGAAGTCATTATTAACTTCGCCATAGTGAGGGAAACCACCCATGGGAGTGATGGATTTTTCAGACAGGTCATATTCAGTAGAGGCATTGTTCTTAATAACCTTGCCATCCTTGGTGTGGATTCCTATAAACATGAGTTTCTTAATGTAGTAATCTTTTACAGATCAAATACTATTATCAGTTTTACTTGAACATAGTCTAGGCTGAAATATATATGCTCTAAAAACTTGGTTTATAAGATATGTCAAAAGCCTTTCACAACTAAACAATTATATCCAAATTAATATAAACTATAGAAATATCCAGAAGGTAGGTACCTTGTCCAATTCTATATATCTTCTTGTTCATCTCTGTGCGGTGGTGGTAACCCTTTTGACCAGCACGTGCAACAGTGAATGAAACTCTTGAAGGATGCCATGCTCCAATACAAGCCACCTTACGCAGACCCTTGTGAGTCTTGCGTGGAAGTTTCTTTGTATGCCAACGTGAGGTGACACCTAAACAAAATTAACCAAATTAGTGATGATGTTAATACATATTATTTATTAAAATTAATCTAATACAGATAAATAGATTTATAGTTGAAATCCACTTATTTACCTTTGTATCCTTTACCCTTGGTGACACCAATGCAATCAATCATCTCATCCTGTGCAAACACAGAGTCAATAGGGATGGGCTTCTCTAAATGCTCTCTTGCCCATTTAACCTTGTCCTCCACACTTCCACCATTGACTTGGATCTCCATAATGTGAGCCTTCTTTTGACGTTGTTTTAAAAGCTTCATTTGAGTATGAGCAATAACCCTGACTACACTACAATAACGGATCATCTTCTTGAAGTCCTTTTCGATAGATTTGCGTCCAAGCTCATCCTGCCATTTCTTGCTAGACTTGGTAAAAGCCTTCTTCTTGCATTTGTACCTGATTAGATCACAAAGTTATGCTACGCTGTAACAAAATCCAATTGGCCTCATCGTTGAGCGGAGACCACTTGGCAAAATATGCATACTGCATATCAAGGTATAACTCTCATCCAGCGATAGGAGAGCTTAAGAAGAAATCATTAGTAATGAGTTAATTCCATAATCTATTAATGAATTAAAGTGAATAACAAATAATTAACAACTTCTAATAGCTTACCAGTTCTTGTAGAATCGACGGCGGCAGTCCTCGGACATATGCTCTGCCCATACTGTCAGGAGCGCGCGGAGACCATGTGGAGTCTCGATGTATCCAACGACACCAACACAGACCATTGGAGGAGTCTCAATAATGGTCACTGCTTCCACAATCTCCTTCTTGTTTATCTCTATATAACAAAAACACCACTAATGAGAATCAAGGTGTGTGTAACAATACATAAATATAAACCAAGAGAAAAATCACACTTACTTGATCCAGGACGGTCAGGTTCACGGACCACGTGGGTCATACCAGCCTTGTATCCAATAAATGCGGTAAGATGTACCGGCTTGCTAGCATCATCTTTAGGGAAAGCCTTCACCTTACCACGGTGGCGGCGGGACCTCTTCTTGGGGTAGAACCCCATGGACCCATGACGAGGCGCCGAGAATTTCCTGTGCGACTGAAAACATCAAAAACGTCTTTCAAATGTTCAAACAACGTTGAAATGAAGAAATTACAATGAAAATCAGACCGCCCTAGTAAAATATCTTCACTTTCTTTCAGGTTCTAACCGTTTAAAAAGCATTTTGGGATCATCATTTAGGTTAACTAGTAATCACAATGTAGAAAAAATATCAAAATAAATGAAAAGACACAAAATATTAATTTCTTAATATGTACAGTATAAATGAAATAAAAAATGGATTGAAAATATATTACACGATTTATCTACACCACGGAACGACATCTTACCATGTTGGACAACTGCCGCAATAAAAATGGCCGAGTAACTCTACAGTCACTAAACAGCAGTCAGCAGCCTTTCAAAAGTGTTGCCAGAAGTTTGATAAGCGGCTATATTTTAACATTGGGCTTAAATTTTAGGTTGGATTAGAAAAAACTTTCTAACATACATGTTTTTTTATGAAAGATTTTCTTAAATATAAAAAAGAACAATTTAGCCTATATAATATTAATTAAATAATAGAATGTTTTGTGTAGTAGTAAGTTAAGAAAAAAACAATAGAAAAAGGTTTCTTTTGGATTGAAACATAAGTTGAAGTATTAGTAGCTCTCTGCCAAGGAATAAAATACTTTGTAGTGAGAACCTTTTCAGTATATAAGAGAAACAGTGCTTACAGCCGGAGTACCGGAAAACTGATGATTTTTTTAAATTTTAACTATGTCTTTGCTATTGCAGAATAACAATTAGACATGTATGTTTTACTTCCTTTCTTGGCTTGAACCAAATTAAAGAGCAATCAAACGCAGACGTTAAAGCAGATACATCAAACTAAAAAAGGTGAATTCTTTAAAATATTTTCAACAAATAGAGTCACTTGTTGGACAATTTTGCGAACTAATCGCCAACTAATCATGCCACTTAGTCGACTAATTAGTCCATCCCTTTTAAAAATAATAAACATATATTTTTTTATATAACTATATTTACTATCTTCTTATTAGCTGTCCTAAACTTTCTCTACGCCTTGTATGACATACATGGTGGAATGTTGGAATGGTGGAACTTCGGTGTATATATGTATAATATTTTGACATGGATGATGAATTCATTATCTATTTTAACGACTTTGGTTCAGATGAAAACGACTATATTGAGATGAATGAATAGGGATTCTTTTCATAATTAAAACAAACTTAATTTTTGACTACTATCATAACTGAATTAATTGTTAAATAAAACTATATTTAATTGTTTATATAAAACAATTTTTGATTTTAATACAAAGCTATTTTTAATTGTACTATAAATGAAGTTAAAATAAATATAATGTAATCTAATAAATCATTAATTAAAAATACCTTAATTAAATCATACAATTTAATTTATTTGTAGATTGTAAAAAAAGTGTTTGTTTTAGAATTTGTTGTCGAACTATGATAAACTATCTAAACATGCAAGAGAGCGTAGGTCTTGTTTCATACAATGCGCCATACATTGAGAATTTAGGGAATTATCACGCGACTAATCTATGGAAATGTCTGCATACAAATCATAGTTCACGGATCTATATATCGGTTAAGACATTTTTTGATTCGCATAATTTACTTTCAAGATTACCTGCAACAAATTAACTTATAAAGTATAAACAGTAAAGGTGTGGCGTCTGTTGTTTTACTTGAATTCTGTTTTAATTTTTCCATTTATATATACAGTAAAACTTAGTGTGGGTTGATCAGCTGTTAAGATGTATATTTATAAAATTACGAACATTTTAATTTATTTCTTTTGAATGTTAATATGCAAGTTATTTTTTTTTTGCTGGGCTATAAAACTACCTTTCTTGGGCGATAATTCTATTTCTTAAGATAACGCCTTCCACAATCATTCTGTTTTAACGCTCAAATTTTGCCACGCTAGCTGTTCCTCTATACTCAAGCATGCTCTGCACTCTACGGTTTGTATATATTTTCATTATTATGTCAACACTTTATTGAATGTCAATTGACATTTGTAAATGTAGTTCACATTTGAGAAGGATAAAAACTCTTGATCTGATGTATCGGTATAAGCTAAAAAATTTTAAACTCACATTTCAATTTAATTTGAAACAAGCCTATATTAATTCCATTTAAGTTAAATAGATCTCTTAATATTATTCGAAATGGCAGGGCCGATCGAAAGAATTCAAGTTCTCGACGAAATAGAGAAGGATATAATAACATGTTTACAGTGTGCAGGTATCCATTAATACTTTTTCAATATTAATGCTTTGTATTTGTATTAATCAAAAAAGCTCCTGTTTGTTAAGTAACTAAAGAATTATGTTATAATGAAGTCGAATTTGCAGCTCAAGCCCTACTGGAATTAGGTAAAGAAAAATCAAGTCAAAAACAGGCAGAGAGCAACACATCACAATTTTTAAGGACTCTTAGTCAAGTTGAATCAAAATTGAGTGATCAGATAAATTACTTAACACAAGTTTCCACTGGCCAGCCTCATGAAGGTTCTGGGTATGCTTCACAGAAAGTATTACAAATGGCTTGGCATCGATTGGAACATGTTAGATCCTGGGTAAATGAGTTGGATAGAATCAAAGCCTCTCACTTGGCAGCTTCAACAAGACCTGCTGGTGTTTCAAATGGCAATATGACCTCATCTGGTACTAGCACACAATAATTTAATAGTTTAGTACTAAGTTTATAAAATTTGTTGTAATTGCTTAATATGATTTAAAATTGAAAAATAGGTTTTAGTATGTAGGTAATATTAATAAAAATGTGTATAAATATAAACTTGTAATTCTTTTAATACCTTTAAAAGCTTGATTATTGCTTTATATTACCTGAGTTGATATATATATATATTTATAGTGTTATTTCTGCTTCATCATTATTTCTTAAATTCAAATGCAATTATAAAAATGTTGCTTGAATTGTGAAAAGGTTTAGTTTAGTTTTTAGTTTTTCAGAATGTAAGGACAAAAATAAAAGCAACTAACATGCTAGTAACAAACAAATATTGGAATAAATGGAAATATATTTTTTCAATGTAGTTTCATGATGTGGATATCCAATTTATTAGTTCATCTTTATTTATTTATAATTCATAAATAATTAAAATGAAAAAATAATGTTTGTGCTCATTGTCATAGTGCTGAGTATTTAATGCTGATATATACATACTAGTAAAATACATTTATCATAATAACACCTGTTTAAGCAGCACCAAATCACCAATTATACAAAAGATAAATTATATTTTTTATGACATTGAATGTTTAATATTTTTTTTAGGATTTCTTTTATTTTATAATTGTGTTCTGAGCTCTATAAAACAATTATCACAAAAAATAAAGATATACAATGGAACAAAATATAAAAATGCATCTCTTGAGAAATAGCATTGCTGTGGAAAATGCTTTTACATTAACACTACCAAAAATAACAAATTGATCTAATACATACATTTTTAAGTTAACAAATAAAATAGAATTATCCATCACACATGAATGTCAACAATGGAACTAAGTGACCTGATATATCAAGGCATCCTTTAAAGAGTAACCATGGTGTTATGTAGCTTAGTAATAAGCTCAAAAAATAATGACTATTCTCGATCTGCCTATTTGGCAAGCAGAAATCAATCCTCTTTTCAGCTTCGCTGGTTAGCATTGGTTTTTCTGAAATTTTCTATGTCATCAAGTGATTTCTTGGCTTTTGATGATATATCATCCATAGATCTTCGTGCTGTAGTTGTAATGTCATCTAATGACTTTTTTGTTTGGTGTAGTAATTCATCTGTGCTTTTACATGCTGTGTTGGCTAACTCTTTGATTTCAGAGTCAAGTTTCCCAATCACCCATTCAATTGCTTGACGTCCTTTGCCAGCATTCAGTGAAATTTTATTTGCTAACAGATCCTCCATGTAGCTACTTAATGGAACACCCTATAAAAAAATAATAATTCATAAATACAACACTTTTATTAGCATCATATAACATATTTAACTTTTTATTTAATATATTAATTTTGAATTGGATTTAATAAACATTAAGAGTAAGTTGTGAGTTGTAAGCTTCAACCCATCAACAAATCAGTCACCCCATAAACCATTACACATATTATTATAAATGACTTTAAACTATAAAGAATTGGAGCTTTATCTTCAAAATAAGATATAGTAATTATTAAATGAAAAAAAATACAATGCACATATGGAAAGTGTATTTTTTAAATTTCTAGTAGCCTCGAACTTCAATAATAGCATGATATAGATTATTAGATGATAAAAGTTCTCTTATCAGACAATAGATATTTCTTTATCTTACCCAAATGAGATAAATTTATTTTTGGCATCAATTAATATACATTTTAAATGCTTTTAAAAACCGATATTAAAGACTCACCTCTACAGTAACCACAGCTTCTTGTTTTAAGAGAGTTTTAGATGGATCTGAAGGATGAGGGATATACTTTACAGTTTCATCAACAGCAATATAACGACAAAATGATAGATTTGCAGTCTTAAGCGTCATCACACGCTCATTTGGATTTACCTCTGACTTTTCACTAGCGTAGCATATTTTAGCTGTGCCAATAATCTGCATGATAGAGGCGGAAAATTTTGGATTAAATTTATATTGAATGATATTTAAAATTATGAAGGATTTCACAATATTTTGAACAATGAATACATACTGCTTGGGCCCAGCGTGGAAAAAACCATTTAGAACTAACGAGTCTGTGGGTATGTAAAACACCATTTATGACCTTTCTGTCAACTACGTCAATTCCTATAACAGCTGGGTTCATTGGATTGGGATATTTTCTCCATGCCGCTTGAGCGACAGTTTCCCATGGATGGCTGGAAGGAAGTAAATTTATTTTAAATTAAAAAAAATCCGCTTTGGTAAATTTTATTATCGCATTCTAAAAATTGTTGCGTCACAACGTACTTGAAGGTATGTTCAGAGGTCCAAATCTTCATTATATTTGTCTACTTATATACGTGTTAACTTTTTAAGATAAATGGACTTATTTCAATTATTTGAATAATTTATTAATTGTTACATCCGTAGGTAAAAACATAGCTACACTCCCTACGGCCCACACACACACACCTACAGATACGACGCAAGAAATATAAATCGGAATTCGGAAAGAACAATAGTTTGACAGTTGACAGTTAGCAGTTTATTAATTTAGATTCATATTAAATGTTTTTTAATTTTATTTTAATTTTATTTGTGTATACATTTAATATAGCTAATCTACAATTTATTTAATTGTACCCAATTTAAATTGAAAATAATTGTATTGAGGATAAAAAAGTTGTCATATTTCTGTCTCAAATAATTATGTACCTATTTCATTATCCAATTCACAGCACACGACTTGACACCAATAAATAGGCAGTAAAAGCGAACAATCCGATGGGCTACAAGCTCATTATTAGCCTCTTCTTTTTCACAAGGCTATATTAGAACCCTATTTGACCTAGATCTCGATAAATTCGACAAGAAAATATCAATTTCAATAAAGCTATTCTAATTAATTCAAAGTGGAAATTCATCTGGCACTATTCTAGGCGGAGGATAACTGTACATCAAAAAATGCTCTAGTGTTCAAAGTTTCAACATGGCATTCTGAATTAGATATTTTAATTATAGATGTTTTTTTAAAATTATTACTGACTTTGAAGATGACATTATAACTTCAATTGATTCGTATTGATTTGTATTCAATATTTTAATCATGATATACGTACCTTCGCACTGAAATATTCTAAATTTATTGTTTTAATAATAAAAGTTGTCGTTTTTAATAATAAATAAATAAGTAGTCTGTTATGTACATTGTTTACATCTAGTCTTCAATACTACCTGCGTGAAGATTGACTTCAACCTCACTATAAACCCACTGTGAGCAACGATATCACAGAGTACTATAAAATCAGTATCATTGATCACCCGTGAATGTCATACATAATAAATATTTTGACTTTTATCTCAAAACAACATATATAATATATGATATAATATTTTCATAAGTTCCGTTTGAATTAAAAGTGTATTAAAAAAGATGATAGTATAATTTTTACGCTTCATTATTTCTTTATACCTTCATGTTACTAAAATTAAAACCACATTTAGAATTTGGAGTTTAACTACTTTTATATTATATCTTCTAAATAATAATTTTTGTTCATGAACTTTGATTGAGTTAGGTACTAAGTTTTCGATAAGACAGTATATCGATTAAGATAAAGATTTTTATAGGTCATTTTTTAAATACTTCAGCTTGGAATAAAGAATTCGACTGAGTGCCGATTGTATACCATGTCTAATAAAGCCGACGAAAATACTCTGCGATATAGAAGAGCTCAAAGTGTAACAAAAGCAGAGGAGATTACGGAAAAAGAAAAGAAGGCTCGTAAATCGCAGTTAGATAAACCGTACGTATACACTATAAGTCAATAATTTGACTAAAGTGTAATATCACACTCACTATTCAATATCATGTTAATTCATATCCAAGTGAATACCATAAGTTTCTTATAAATTTGTTGTATAAAATTGAAACTTGTGACTACTATTACAATATATTTTTTTATCTTAGCAAGAAGTTAAAGCAGACAGCTATTTTGTTAGATAATATACTTTTTTTGTAGATAAAATTTGCAAAATGTACTTAATGCACTATGTTTCAATAATTTTACTTTGTACAAAGGCCATTGCCTTATTAAGATTAATCTGACTTTAGTTTCTTTTATTGGGTAAATTGAAGTATTTATATATTTTATTTTACAGTATACACAAACCTAGAGATTCTCTATTCTCATGGAGCTCAGAATTTACCAATTTCACTGGACTTGTAAATTGGGGCTTTCTCTTACTGACTATTGGAGGAGTTCGTCTATGTTTAGAGAATTTTTTAAAGTTAGTATTTAATATTATTTATTGTTAAGTCTCGACTGTGTTTATTAATCATATTGATTTGTGAGTTATATACAACAATCCTATATTACTATATAGGATTGTTGTATATAAATTAGCTGACTGAGTAAATTAGCTTACTAGCTAATTTACTCAGTCTGACTAATATCTACTTAAATTTAAGGAGATTATTCTTAGTAGCACCTGGGTTTAACCTGATAACTATTTATTTACTATTGTAATGTGTAAGTTTTTCAGTTTATTTTTTTGAAACTTTAGTAATATTTTAAAATGATTGTGGATAATAATTATCTTTAAATTGCTGAATTCCAAGGTTGAATGACAAGCAAATTAAATATCATATTTCATTTGGTGTTACTATGCTATGCAAAACATTTTTATTGATTTTTTTTTATAATAAGCAAAGTTCTTTAATTAATTTCTATATAAAGCAAGAAAATAACTGACTTAGATTGAGTAATCTGCAATTTCGTTAATTAAAATAATGTAGTTTAAAATGTGTTAGTCAAAAACATATTAATCAATCACAATAAAAGATAAATGCTAAAAAAGTTTAAACATAAATCTATTTCAGGTATGGAATACGTGTCAATCCTTTTGAATGGATAATTGTAGTAACTGGCTATCATGAAGGTCATAGTCATCAGTATCCCTCTGTTATATTACTTATCTGTAAGTATGGATTAAAAAAAAAACCATAAATATTAATATTTACGACAAACTTTCGAAATATAGATATTAATAAAAAAATATATATATTTCAGTTAGTATGGTGCCCGCTGTATTTGCATTATTAATTGAGAAAGCAATAGCGGTAGTAAGTATAAATATTTTTTTATATAGAATAGTTTTTATAATGAATAGATTCTAATTTATTGTCACTGAATGGTTTAGTTGTCTAGTCTATAGTATTTATAAAATATTATTTTGTGTTACAGGATATAATATCTCCAAAAATTGGGACTAGTGTGCAGATTTTTAATATTTTATCAACAATAAGCTTACCCGTGATTATGTTGCATTTTAAAGGTCAACAGTTTAGTTTTGGTGTGTATGAATATTATTTAAATTCTTTAAAAGCTTTGACAATTATATAGAAAATTCCAGTAACAACTACTATTTTTTTATTTTTAGTGGGAATATCAACAGTTTGCACAATGTATTTGGTGCTATTCCTGAAGTTATGGAGCTATGTGCAAACAAATCACTGGTGCCGGCAGGGAATGAAAGAAAAGCAGTGTAACAATAAACTGAGGCGTCAGAGTTTATCTGCACCTAATTGGAGTAAGTTTGTTACATATAATTCCTTGTTATAAATTTATCTTATCCAATTTTAATAGTATTGCAATAATGCAATATGATGATTTTGCATCCGTAATTTCCTCTTGAAAATTTCTTTACTGTGTACAAAAATATATGTTAAATTATACAAAAAAATATTGTAAATTTTACATCCCAAATCAAAAATTTCGTCTAGTATTGTATTGAATGCATTTATGCTTTTTAATTAACCAATTATGTAAACAAGAAGAAAATTATATATAAAACAAATATATAATAAATATTTAAATATAAATTCTTTATGTATCGTTATTAAAAGAATTAATAGATGATTAAAATTTTAAAAAACGAGCAGGTGAAACAAAAACAGATGTACTTAATTTAATTTGCTAAAAAAAAAATATCTGCAGATTGTATTCATTCAACATGTCCAACATGTTCCATGTTAAATTTAATTTAACATTTGTGCTCATAAAAATAATATAAATCATGTTTAATTATTTCCTATATTTTTTTAAATAAAATAGTTATTTACATGTCAAAAAGTTGAGGTCCATACTGAAGAAGGGGAAGCTATTAGGTTATGATATATATATATATTTTGTGTATATTATTATATTTGGTAAATACATTGTTGATGTAAGATTTTAAAATAATTTTCAGATGAACTAGTAAACGCCGAACAAGAGCGTAAGTTTGACATTGTGTAAGGCACATATTTACACATAATGTATTTGTATGCTGTTTACTTTTGTATATAACAAAAATATGTATAGCTTTACAGTTGTACATTACATTAGACTGGATGCTGGATTTGGCTTGGTTTTGCTAATATCTGTTAAATGCAAAGTTGCTAACCGTTTCTTCTATAGTATTGTTTTATTATTTAATATTCTTCTTCCATGTAGAATTTTCTGTTAACTGTGGTGTAGTTATATCTAATTACCCTTGCTTTATTAATTCTTCCACATTTTTATTAATTTTGCTTAGTTATTGAGTGACAATTCTATACACGCTTTTATCCCTGATTTAAAGAATTGATTTTTTTTTTGGAAATATGAAAGGTTAATAATAAAAATATATATATATATTTAGATCCGTTAAGGTCCATAACAATCTCATGCAGACCAGCAACCCTGTGTCTATCCGTCTCATAGCATGATAAAGTGAGAATTATCTCCAGAAACAGACGATGATACCGACGCATCAGCATCAGGATTAGTGAAGTACCCTGATAATCTGAATCTCAAAGACCTGTTCTACTTCCTGCTCGCCCCCACCCTGTGCTATGAGCTGAACTTCCCGCGCACCACTCGGTAAAGCATTTAGAACAGTTCGTCATGTACATATAGCAGTGTATGTAATTCGGTTTTATATTAGAATACCTTTTCAGGTAATGTATGATTTTTTATTATTCTTTTTCAAATCAATGCGAGGATTATAACGCAAAAAAACATAATTTAGACACTTTTTTTTATCTCAAATGAGTTTTTTAATATTTAAACTTTCGTGAACTATGACTATTATATTTATATTTACTCTGCCGTATTCACGTACAAATTAAATCGTAATGTGCCCAGTTGGAGTATATAATTTATTGGAGACCAAAACTGAATTCCTTTCTCTTCTCGAGGTCTTCATGTATATGAATATAATTTAAATTATATTTTAAAAATAATAATTATTTAATACCTAAATTGCCTAAGGAAGCCGGTGTATGGAACGACGAGCTATACACTATTGCCGAATTGTATACATTGCAATGTACAAATATAATACGTATATTATACACCCGTATAGTGTACATAGACTAGTGTGCTTTCTATGATTTATTTTTACTTTTTGCCGTAGAATAATATAGTGTATTATGATAATATATAAATATGTTGTTTTTCTTGCATTTGCTGCATAATATTGATTGACAAACGGTAAATAAATAGTTTATTTAAAACATATCGTGATAGAAATGTAACAAAATGTATATATTTTTTTTTAGAATACGCAAAAGGTTTCTCATAAAGCGTATACTGGAAGTGGTTTTTGGTATGAACTTGGTGCTGGCTTTGTTTCAACAGTGGATGATACCATCAGTTAGAAACGCCTTGGACCCCTTCTCTGAGATGGACTTTATTCGAATGACCGAACGACTATTGAAACTTGCCGTAAGTTGTGGCGCATAACGTAACGTAACGTAACGTAACGCGAGTGCGGCTTTATACGAATGTTTTACAACTGATTTATCAACTCTGCTCAATCTGCTCTGAACTCTGCTCAATCAAATCTGATCAAAGCAAATCTGACTTGTAAATCTCATCATTCTTATATTTGTCAGTTATTATTTTCTTGTTAATATCAGACGTTTCTTAATATGTTTCCAGGTGCCCAATCATCTAATCTGGCTCTGCTTCTTCTACCTCAGCTTCCACTCGTTCCTAAACCTCATGGGCGAGTTGCTGCACTTCGCGGACAGGAACTTCTACAATGACTGGTGGAACGCGAGGAACATATCTATATTCTGGAGCACGTGGAACATGCCGGTCCACATGTGGGCGGTGCGGCACGTCTTCAAGCCGCTCATCGCGCTGGGCTACGGGAAGGGGCCCGCTAGCATTGTCGTCTTCGTTATATCGGCGTTCTTCCACGAGTACTTGGTGAGTCTTCTCATTAATATTACTAAAAAATATTGTCATCTGTTATCAAAGTGTTTATTGAGTAATATTATTCTGACAAAATTAATGCTCACTAAAAAGTACTACCGAGTACACAGTCTGTTTATTTTGGAAATAGTTTTATAACTCCAGTGTTATGAAGTAATTATATCAATGACATTCACGAACCATAAGTACTAGATCTAGGATACCTCATTATTTTTTTTTATAAGTACATAATCAGCGTATTTAATATTCACTGCATGTCGATATTTACTAGAAAAGGGTTATAAGTCCAAAAACAAATTCCCAGCTTAGAAATCATGCTAGGTTATGAAATAAGGATGGAAAAGAATATATATAATTGAAATCATATATGTATTTTTTTCTTAGGTGAGTGTCCCGCTGCAGATGTTCAGGATCTGGGCGTTCCTGGGCATGATGGTCCAGCCTCCTCTCGCCATCATATCCAGGTTTGCAGAAGTGAAGTTAGGAGCTCGGTGGGGGAACATCATAGTGTGGAGCTCTCTCATCCTGGGACAGCCGCTCGCCATCATGATGTACTACCACGACTACGCGCTGCTTCACTTCACACCCGCGCCTTAGACCTTCAGTACATTACTCGTTGTCTCTGTACAAAATTATAATAATTCGATTATTAAGATTATATATTTTATAATGCATTTATAATTAGAGATTTTTTATATTTTTATACTCGGTGTTTTTCTATTAATTTGTATAATGTGGTTATTGTTAAGTTTGTATTTGGTATAGTTTTTTATTTATGAAAAAACATGTTGCAATACGCTGTGATATTTCCTCACATTTCTTAACTTATTAAGGAGAGAACTTAATAATTATATTAAATGTTTATAAGATATCAATATTTTTTACAAAATACATTAAAATAACAAGAGTTTTTTTAATGCATGTTAAAGGTTACTGTTATAAAATATAATATATTTTTATGCATAATAAATATATGAGAAAACATTTTATTTTTGAAGTTTAACTTGATACTGAAATTAAAAAACAAATAAATATGAAAATAGATAAAAAAACGAGCCATGAGAGATGTATGACAAGTTTTAAATGTTGTTTGGGATTTGTCAAGACCAATATACATATTCTAATTTAAACGCTAACAGATTTGATAGGTCATTAAACAAGACAGTCTCTGTTGATTTAAATATTGTTACATTACAATTTGTTCATACAAATGTTAAATTATACAAACAAATCTCTGAAAATATATAAAAATAATAATAATTTATATCCAAGAGAACTGAAAATGGGAGTATGTAAATAACAGCGCCATCTATGATTTTACCGTTGCACTACGTTGAAGTTATGGACGTGTGTAACGTATTAGTTTTTTTTTATAAAAGCGGAATTTATATGCAACATTACAGACGTAACATATTATGTGCTTAAAACACAGAGAAACTGGCGTTTTTTTTTTAATATAAATATATATAATAATTAAAAATAAATCTAAAAAATTACTAAATTTATTTTTAATTATACCTATATTTTCTGTAAGAGTCTGTCTATAGAAGTTAGTTCAATTTGATCAAATATTATCTTTTATTATTGGTAACTTTATAAAAACAAGGTTTTAAAAGGTCCACAAGTTGTCCACTTTTTGTGAACAGCTTTTTTTTTTTCGAAAATAATTTTACCACTGGCAAAATACCCTGATATGAAAAACCTATATTTTTCTTACACCCTCCGTTATATGGTACATTAAATATTTATATTGTACATGTATAAGATATTTATAATGCGTTTGAAACAGAAAGTAACAGGTCTCACAATTCATACGTCTTGATTAGTCGCGTATGTCCCAGTGGTTCATTTCCTATGCTAATTTGTGATTTTTCTGATTTGGTTTTCATACCGGATACTTTGATTTTTCATACAACTAAGACATTGGTAATATTTTATGTCATAAGGCTTGGCTTTTTACAACTTTTATGCGATATTGCCATTTGCGTATACGACTTTCAAAAGTTACAGATTAATTACTCAAAATGTAATATAATTTTTGGATACTCAAGGTCTCTTGCAACTGAAGATGACTCAGAAAAGCATTCAGGAAGCAAGTCATACTACAACACCTTGGAAAGTCTGAATTCCCGACTTGAAACGACTGCATTGTTAATGATAGAAGCACACACTTCACCAGGGGTCACCTGAACCATAGATTAACTCTTTATGGAGCTCGATTCTTTAATTCAATATTTTATCATTGGAAATGAGTAAGACGTAAAGAGAAGACAACATTTCTGAATAACAATTGGGTGACCTGATTACCCTGAGAGAGATATTGCTAGCATCGTCTATCCCCGTGAGATGAATATAAACAGTAATTTATTACTAATGTATTTGGGTTTCGTCATTTTTCAAGATATAAGTTATAATGGTTATATATATAAATAAAGGTAATAATACCATTATTTAGTAATGTTAAGCCTCAAAAACATAAATCAAGAAAATTTTCAGACCCCTTTAAACGCTTGAGCATACACTGTATGCTGATAAAGAGCTTGTAGTCCTCGTGAAGCAATGGTCGTTAGTCGTTACAATAACAGATGCTCAGACTCGTGAATTCATGGTTGGACAGGTAATTCAACTAAAAAATAGACACTTCAAGTTATTGAAGTCAAATAGTTACATCGGAACCCCGGACACTGCTTTATTCCACAATAACCATCAAATGGGGAAACACGGAAAGATTAAGCCCTCCTCCACACTACTCGCGAACTTGAACGATGTTAGACGAATACGAATAGTGTAGAGAGGCAGTTCGGCTTACTTTGGCAAATTTTACTTCGCCTCGGATGACTTTCAGAGTAATTCGCAGAGGAACTTTGCGAGTAGTGTAGAGGTGGTTTTAGAGTTTATATTATTTTAATCTGTTATCACAAAACCTTATGACTGATTTTAAAATAGCAGAAGAAACTATTAACCACTTCTATCCCGTTTTCTGTTTGTCCCGTTGGAAGGAGCTCTGCAAAGGAGGAACTTGCTAAATTATTAAGGTGAGCATATTGTGTTTCAAGATTTTGAATCATTGAACGTCGAGACACTTATTCGAACAAACAGTCTTATATTACATCTAGATATGTTACCTAACAGAGATTAATTTGATTGACTTTGGCCTTGGAACTTAAACAAATTTACAAGCCATTTCATATAATCGTAAACATATTCGGAAAAATGGTGTCTTTTGTGGAAGTAAGTGTTGATGTTAGAATTAATAATTGTTGTTGTTTATTATGTTTCAGGTATTTCATCATTACATGAGACAGCTTTAATCAGAGGACGAATTAAGTCATGCAATCAAAACAGTATAGGTACTAAAAAATAAACTCTCAACGCGGAAATATCGTCTTCAAAAAGTTAAAAAATCCTTTATGGGTTTGAGTGTAAGCATATATAATAAGGTTCCACAAGATATCTTAGACCTTCCTTTTCTTGTTTTTAAATGTAAAATTAAAAGTATTATGTTAAAAAAAGCTTATTATAGCATACAGGAGTTTTTGGTTGATCGTATTTCGGTCAACTAAAAGGTTAGGTTGTGGAGCTTTGCTTGTTGACTCATTTGCGGGATATTCTTATGTATACATCAAACATTGTTAAATTGTTTTTAAAAAAGAGCAACTGTTGAGTTTCTGGCCAGCTCTTCTCAGCAGAGCCGCATCCCGAGCTGGTGGTAACTTACTCACGGACTGACATACTGACATACTATACTGACATTTTTTTTTTAATGTAATGTAATGTAATTGACGATTCAAAAGTGCATGTAAATGCCTTCTTGAATAAAGATATTTTTGATTTGATTTGATTTGACTATACATACGTATTTATAAGACAAAGCGACGAAAGATAAAGTATATTTGGCAGTAGTGATTTTTTCCGGCCTTTAAATCGCAGTATAAAGTTACTAGTAGTATTTTAAAACTTAAATTTGCCAACAGTCAACCATTAAAACTAAACTGTTCGCAATTTACAGATGATAACATAATAACAATAAAAAAAAAGAATATAATATTGATTTTCAAAATATAAACAAAATATTTAATGTACTTACATATGTGGGACAATAATTCTTTTGATATTGAAGGTGATATAGATAGATTAGGACCTGGAAAAACATTGTCTCCATTTGCGTGGTTCTAAGCAGACTTTCAAAAATATTTAAAAATATAATATAGATACCTTTTAGAATGTGTTAGTTTCTGTCTGTCTGTAAATAAAGTTAAGCTAAAACTAGAAAAAGGTTGGATCCTCCGAGACTATAATAATAAAAAAAAATTGTTCTATACAAAAGAAAAAAGTAAAACGCTTTTATTCAAAATTTAAAGGGTCTTAGATTGCATAATTAGATTTTAAAAATGCAAACTTTTTTCTTAAGGGCAAGAAAAAATTTAAATTCTTAAATTCTTAAACCTTTTTTAATGTCAAGAAAAATAAATGTAGGTATTAATGAGGGGAACTCAAGCGGAAAGACCGTCTTTATACCGTTTTATAAACTAGCAGGAATTTTAACCAAACCGAAGGATGTTACCCAAAAGACAGCGCAAAATTTATCAATTTGAATGTTTACAGCTGTGGTAAAGCTATATTGCTGGAAATTACGAGACCCAAGAATGAAAACTGGAGACACAGTAACAGTTTACGGTAACCTGCAACAATGTGTGTAATGTGACAAACAAAAAACCTTTCAGTCGTTTTATCAGGCAATATTTTTGGCAATTATAGTACGATAGCTGAAGCGAATTTGAATTAATTTAATATCAAAATTAAGTTGTTCGTAGCGAAGTTTTTGGATGTCTGGGGATTGTGCGTAGTACCTGAATAAATATGTAGATATTATATTAGCATAACGTTAATTTATTAACGATTTGATTAAATTTTTACTAAGAAAATGTTAAATAGTTCTTGCCCTAATATGAATTTTCGTTAAGTTTAATATTTTTTAATTTTAGCCCGTCATATACATAGCCTCAAATTCAGATTAAATATAATAAACTATTTAAACCATTATTAGATACCTCATTTAATATATTTAGGACAAATTATAAATACTTCCCGAGTTTATTTGTTCTCACTATATAACAAGAATATAGCTAGAATTTCAACGGTCTTTTATTATAGTATTTAAAGTAGTAACTTTAAATACTAATAATGTGACAATACTATCAAAAAAATGTGCTTTAACGTAACCAGATTTTTAAAGAAGTCGTTAGATATTAACCAGCGCGGCGACCAGGGTTCATCTACCTGACTTTATCCCAATTATTTCTCGTTACATACGTAAGCTCTAGTCACATCAACTTAATTCCTCTGCATTACGTGAATTGTGCGGTCGCGGGGCATTTATTATAAGACAGTAATATATTATACGGACAGTATTATATTATGTAATAACAAGAGATGGTCGAGAAGTTGTGCAGGTGGTCATATATGACCTTGATGTCCAGACTGTCCGCGATTTCTGACAACCATCTTCACATGATCACAGCTTCCAACAGTTCTCTTGCCTATCCTCAAATGCGTAATAGTAAATTATACTATCATTGTTCTGAACTGAAAAGTTCCGATTACAGATATTTAAAAATACTTATACTGTTACCTATATGTTCTAAGCAACCAGAAATCATGTTACGATCCAATCACATCGATAACTTGATGTCCTATTAATTAGTTAAGCGGTAGTTTTAATAGAAAAAAGTTAAGTGGACGCACTGTGTTTAAATAAATAATATAGTTTTTGTTATATGATGATAAAGTTTACGTTATAAAAAATAACTGTCTTACCGATAATTCATATTAACATTGAAATAATAAAAAAATACAACTTGAGTTTGACATTTTAACTAATTTAATCCGGAGAAAAATCTTTCAAGATTTCGCTTAAACATATATGATCTTTATAGTTTATCAAGCACGTTTGTTTAATATGTAAGTGAAGTAATAGCTTAAGCGTGCAACCTCTGACTCGGCAATAAGACATTGAGGGTGAATGAACGATAAGATGAAGGCCACTGTCTATCACTGCACTGCCCAGCCACATTGTAAGCTTAAATATTCTTGATTACATGTGTGACATATTTCAAGGTTCTCTTTGAGATCCATTATTCAAGTTTTATTTCTCAACGCCAGACAATGTTGAAGCCCAAGTGGTGTCCGGAAAAGACTATTTTCTGTTTCGTATAACGACTCTTTTTTTTTAATCTATTATTTTGTTAATTATTAATTAATTATGCCTATATATAATTTTACCATAGGCAAGGATCCCAGCTCAAAGTTATTTTTTTGTTATTCTTTAAAAATGAGAAAGTGTTCTATTGAAAGGCTTTTATGTTGATTCAAACAATAGTCTACCACATCGAATGTCATAATTCATAAATATACTCACGTTATGTTAGACTTTTTTTTTATTAAAATAATCTGGTATATTAGTCCTTATATTAAAAATATTCTACATGTTGGCATATAACCAAGTCAAATTATATATTTTATCTTTTCTGCTTTGAATCAATAAGTACCACTGATCACTTGTGTACGAATCAAAATCATGTGCGCAAATAATACGCAACCGAAATATATTGATATGTATACGAGTATTAGATAAACAGATTTTGAATGGTTCTTATTCTATGATAATAAGAATAACCTGGACAAATCAACATTAAAAATCTACACAATAATAAAATTATTGGAAAGAAAAACACCAGATCATGTACCTACAAACACTAACATCGATTTACTAATAAACTTGAACAATAAAGAAATCAGCTATTAAAAATACTTTTACGAATGCTCAGATCGATTTGAAGTCATAAGTTAATTTCCTTTGTAGACATCTGTCACACAGAGAAGTGTGACATTTATAAGATCTTATCACACTGAGCGGTATAACTTACAAAACATAGAAAAGCAATAAAATTATTAAAGAAGTGAATAAACCGAAAAAAGGGGAATGGAATTAATAAACCTTTCACGCAAGAGAAGAGAGCGTCGAATGTATGGCAAGGCAGCAGCGAGGCAAGATATTTCAAAAATTGAGAGTTTATATTTTAAATCCTAGACAAAATAATGCCTATTTTGACAAATATATATCATTTCAATTCATCATCATAATTCTCAGTAATAATTACATTTAAAATACGTTTGATCTTAAGGAAGCTAAGAAAGGGGGGTAGTTGATAAGGCTTCCACCTCTCCCACTCAGCGTATGAAACATACAATTAAAAGCTACTTTGCGCCGACCTTCCGTGTGAGGGTGGCACTACCCCCATCGACGTACTTTACCATCTACAAAATATATTTAAGTGTTTATTGAAATGAAAATAGTGAATAAAAATCACATCTTATATTTGTTTAAAACTAGCTGTTGCAGACGACTTTGTTTGCCCCTCACTCTCCTGACTCAAATAAAAAGCCAACTAGCATCACTTTAAATTTGTACAAACATATTGTGATTTCATAGCCCGTAACAATTTTTATATTTTTCCTTGAAAATTGTATTTTTTCAAGAGTGAATAAAATCCTATACCTATGTTAATGTAAGTAATAAGCCAACGCTAACTACACATAAAATACAAGTAGTTTCTGTATTGTATGAACATGCAAACAAAAAAATGTTTAAAAATTATTATTTTAGACTGAATTGTTGTAAACTACCAAGGACTACTAAACTGACTACTGAATACGTAAGAATTTTCTTTCAATAAATACCGAAGGAATATATTTGCCACGTGCATATTTTATTATATATATGGATCATTACATATTATTACTTATAAAAAGTTGTAGTCTAATAGTTTGTAAAGGTCCATGAGCCACGTGAAAAGCGGAGGCAGAGGTCGGCAGATCAATTGATGAAGAGTCGTCGATAGCGGCAAAACGTGTCCCGCCGCCAGTCCGCCTCTCAGCGGTATCGCTCTACCTGTCACATCCCTATTGTTTAACAACAGCCGAGATAAAGTGAACAAAAAAGGACTTGTTTAACATTCGCTTAAAAATCGATCGACGTCGAGGTCCACTTTAATACTGCAGTGTTATATTGGAAGTAAATCTATGTTATATCTTCATTCATTTGCACGAATGTAAAATATTTTTTTACATTTCTGACATACGTTTTTTTTTAATAAATAAAAACAATAAACGTATTTTTATTATCTTTACACGCAAAATTAATATAAAATTTAGTTTACATTAACTATACTCGTCTCGTATTTTATAATTTTTCTTAGATATTCAAGATAGCAATTAGTAAAACATAAGATCAAATAAACCAAGCTACGTGTTGGTCGGGCGGCGCCAGTAATCATGTAATAACATTTGCGAGCCACGTTGCCCGCTAACAATGTTGACCGTGGAACGCAAACAGCGCAGTCAGCGCGCGGTCCGCTGCACTCGGGCGCCGCAGCGCATAGACAACCCTACCTCTACAAGTAGGTTGAGATTTTAAGTCAACCTCCTATTATGTTTACTCTATAAATTTTCCAAAAACGACTTAACGTCGATTTTATTGATCGATCGTCGATTGTATTGATAATTTTTTGCCTTTTTTAAATTTTAATATTAAAAGAAAAAAATATGAATTCACTTGAAACATTATTGTTTCAAGTGAATTCATATTTTTATATGAACATATTCATATAGTAATATGAACGATTTTCCTACTTCCTTACAATCTCAACAAACTTTATTTAATTTTCAACTGAACAAGTACCTACCTAACACTGATTATTCATGTTATAATTTAAACCACAGTTCATATAGGCTTTTAATTATAATTCGTACAATAATAGCGCATCGTTTCAATTATTTGCGAATAATAAGGAAGGGTTAAATGTTTGAGTGCGAGCAGGTCGGTAAATTGTAATTCGGGAACGCTGACTTGTTAACCCTCCGTGCTCTCTGACGCGTGAAATCACTTTGTTCTAATGCTGGCCACCTAACTGCCGACTAAACTGTGATTTATTATATTAATTTGCATATTAATATTATTTTTGACAAAATGTTACTTGATAATAAGAATTTGAAGAAGAAGAAAATAAGAATTTCAATAAAAAATATTAACTATTTGCGAAAAGTTCATTTCTCATAAGTGTCAAATATCAAATTTACTCACTTATTGGATAGATATACTATTTTACAGTTAAATACCTACTTATTTTCACAAGTGTGTGTTAGTTGTACTTTTTTGACAGCTGTCTTTAAAAACACAACAGTCCAAAATTACTAGGTACGTGTCATTTGTGATTTAAAACCAAGTCTATATATGATCACATAAGCTTCCACATTTCATTACAACAAACAGCTTTCTGAAGAATGATGTATACCATTTCCGTTATGTATATAAGTTAATAATTTTAATAATAAAGATTCATTTGATAAATTATAATACAACTTTAAAAAAGTAACAGATCAGTCTAGCCAAAAATCGATGTAATTAATAAAATGATTTTCCTTTACCTTTTTCTACACTACCGTCATATTGACATCTACTTATGATAGGTAGATAAGTAGATATTTACTCTGTGTTACGTTTATATGTAAGAATGTACATTTAATTCAGTACCTTTACGTACATATATACCTATTAAAGAAAAAAAAATAACCTAAATTTAAAAAAAATCACATGACAGTTTAGTCCCTTTGGATATAAAAGCTGACTGAAATCAATCAGTTCAACAAAATACAACATAATCGAAATAGAAATCAGAATGAAAGAGACGAGTACGAACGTGCGTCATAAGCATGGGCTTCGGTTTCATTCATTCCTAATATTTCATACAACTAATAAATATATTTACAAATTTTAAGACATTAATTGTAAAACACAAACTACCCTACAATGTCATATGTAATAACACGTATGGAATAATAGCAATCTGTCTGTTTACTTTAAATAGCAATGCTTATCTATTTTTTGTATAATATTGTTATTTATTTATTTATTTATTTATATTTTTGCACGTCCTGCAATGGCAAGATGAACTCTCTTCAAGCTAGCCCATAAATAAACAAAAACACATAATATAGATTAAAAATAATAAAGAATAAGCAAAGACACAAAAATATATAATTACTAGAAATTCTAGACAAGAGCATTGTCTTTGTATGTAATGTAGTGATAGTATTAGTAGTTAAATATAACAAATAATACGCTTAAAAATCTTTACTTTGTAGTGCAATACTTTATATTTTACTGTATAGCGTCAAGTAATGAAAGAAATGTACATAGGTACAATAAGGCGTGGTATACACGATTGTGATTGTGTTAGTGGCCATGTTTATATTACAATATCTTGATGTTGGTAGACCTATTTTTGTTGCTAGTGTTGGCTCGCTATTTTGTCCGTGGATTAAAATAATTAAAACATTTCAAATAATGTCATTACAAAGTCAGAATACGGCACGAGTTTTGACATAAACTTTAGACAGTCCTAATGTTTTTTGTTTAAACAAACACGAGTCCTGATTTTAATATCTATGAATATGAATTATGTTCATTGATATTTAGTATATATATGTACATGAAAATAATAGATATCTATACTGTGGCTCTAGAATTATTCTCCTTAAAATTAATTGAATGGGTGATACGATTTAAAAGAAACGTATACAAATGAAATGGATTATAAAAGAATTAGTCAACTAGTCATTCTATTAGATACCTACTTATTTTCAGTTTGCTTTTATTCAATTGTATTCAATACACAGACAGAACATTTACAATTTATGATATGTATAGACGATGGCAAAGGCTGTAGTGAGCGTTGCGCGCGTCGTATATCGTCATTGGAGTGGAGGGCGGAGTCTCGCGCCGCCCTGCGTGGTGGCGGCAGTCCGTATCCGGCCGGCGCGCGCCCCGTACGGCTCCATGGTGGAACACACGCAGGTCGACTGCTCACAGTCGGGTGCTATGCAAACTCTAACGCCACAACCTCATCGCGATGCTGATGATGACCAGCTCGCTGACGAATACGTACAGAATTTTGAATTGGATCATCTCGAAGATCATCACCTTGTTAAACGTGAGCCCTTACGAAGCGGTTGGCACGATCTTGTGGAGACTTTGCCTGCTTGCGCGCGTGCCTGTCGCCAATGGCCCGATGCGGGTCCTTATCCGCAACCCCACGTAGCTATCGCCGTTGATCCCAGTACGCCCCCGGAAACTCCTCCCGCGCCAGTAGGTCGAAGTCCGTGTCGTGCGCCGCCCGCGGATGACGTGCTCTGGTTACCTCATATGCGAGAACCTCTCGACATGCGTACCGTTCCTTGTGGAAGTTTCGAAGAATGGGACCGTCGGGAGTGGAGAGATCAGGATCACCATTTACAACAAGTTGGCATGCGTCCGGAGAGTTCGTGTTCAGCAATGTCACCACGCACGGGACCGCATCAGTCATACCAGCCGTCATCCTGTGGAGACGATCTTCTAAGTGACGACTTACTGATGACCCTCAGCGTGCGCGAGCTCAATAAAAGATTACATGGCTTTCCTCGAGACGACGTTACACGACTAAAACAAAAACGGAGAACACTAAAAAACCGCGGCTACGCACAGAACTGCCGAAGCAAAAGGCTGCAACAGCGACAGGAGCTAGAATTGGCAAATCGTTCTCTACAGGACGAGCTGCACCTATTACAGTTGCAGGTGGCACGAGTGACGCATGAGCGTGACGTGCTGAAACAACGCCTAGCACTGGTGGGGCGTGAGCACGCAGTCCCACAGCACGCTGGACACGCACCGCCCACGCCGCACTCGTCCCCGGAGTTCTTCTCGGAGCTGTGACGGCAGGGCGCGGCGCCGCGGTCCGCCGGCGCCTCCGCCGCTAGCTCCGCCTGCGCCTGGCAGCGCTATTGAAGGCCTGCGAAGACGGACTGTACGTGCTTTTGTTAAGTTTGAAGAGTAATTATTAATTATCATGAGTTCCAGTTCTATAGTTTTTTTTAATGGTGGAACAATGTAGTCGTGAAATCCTCGTGATGACTACGCAACACCGTGTTAAATGTATGGTTGTGTCGTAATATATTCATAGCTTCGTTAAAATATATGTATTATTAAAAATTATACATAAGTTATAATGACTCAACTGATTATTCAAGTAACTGTAAATAGATAAATCTATGAGAAATAATAATATTTAGGATTTCTGTTTTCCTAATAAAATATTCTCAAACAATAAATTTTCTTTTATTTTATCTGAATCATTTATTTAAGGTACGGCATGAGAAAAATAATATTTATTTATTTTATAAAGTAAATCATTTATAAAAAAAAACAAATGAATGCACCGCATGCAAAAAAAAATTCATATTATTAATTATCTACGTGTTTACGTGGAACTTAATTTTCATTATAGCTTAAACAAAAATATAAAAAGCTAATTAAAAAAAAAAAGACCGCTGGACTAATAGTTCACTGATTTATTTATTTCTTTGCATCAATATTTTGTTTCTAGACTGAGCCTTCGCCTTAATATTTTTTATAAGTACTTTGATATTACGGAAAACTAACCAGGTATTTCAGGTAATGCTCAATGGTATAAAAACGCATTGTTATAGATGAATTATTAAAAAAAACCTTTTTATCTCTATTATTTTAATAGTGCTTTTACGTGCTTTTACGATGCTTCCTTTTTAATTAATATAAAATGTAATCCGCTCGTATCTTACTGGTTAGTGCTAAGTAAAATAAGGTGTAACACCTCCTTGCTCAAACCTCTACAGACAGACAACAGACTTTAAAAGTCATTCTTATAATTATCCAGCTTTTACCTTTTTTGAAACTCAAACGTTATTTAAAACAAACAAATAATTATTTCTCCTTCATAATATTAGTATCGGTTTATAAAAAAACAAGAAATACAAGCATTTGCTAAACTACAGCATTAAAAAGAAACAAATAATCTTCTTTTATTTAGTATTTTGCTATTAAATTTCTATTTAGCTCTTAGAGATTTTTTTTTAACCAAGACCGTCTTTAAAGAAAGCGCTAACAAATGTCAAAAATAAAAAAATCATTTAAATATCTTCAATCCACCAATTATTACATGGAAATAAACAAACAACAATATTCTGCTCGTTCATAATATAATAATAGTAGTCAAGTTATTATTTATTTACATTTCTACAAAAATAAATATATTTAAAAAGTTATAGACAAAATCAAGGATATGTTTGGCTGCGTGGCTACAACTTAATCTATATTTAAAAAAAAATATTGATTCAAGAGAAAAGTTTAATAAAAATATCAGGCGTTTAAAGTATATGATACAATCATTTGATCGTGGAACAACACAAATAGTTAAATTATGTATATTATTTGGGAACGGAAAAGAACTAACAAATTCTTAAATAAGCAATCAGATTAAACGTTTGCTTCATTCCTTTGGACGCACATTAAGGAGCTTATATTATAATTCTCAAACGTTTTATAATCTATGTATATTGCTTTATAGTATGACATATATATTAAAATTATATTTGTTTGTCTAGACTAATAATACTCACTGATTTAGATGTGTTTTTTTTATTTATGTTGATATCGTTTGCTAAATCAGTGAATTATTTAATTTTCTATCATTAAAATAATATTATAAAATGCGTAGATACTTTTGACACGTGAACAAAATGGCGGGCAAAATTATTATTAAATAACGTACAATTTATCAACTGCTATACAGCGTAAGTTAGATGACTAATTGTCACATGTCACTAGATAGATCATTTGATAATAAATTGACCTTAGATATTATATTTAACCTCATTTTAGAAAAATCGCTTAGTGGGGTGAGAAGATATTCACTTTTTAGCTGTTATCGTGAAAATGCCGAGTAAAGAGAATTTTTAATATCATCTTTTTGACATCTACTTTTGACAAATATATTCTCTTCAAACACAATTTCATTTAAAATAACATATTAATATTTTAACGAATTCTTAAAATAACTATATCATTCATTACTTATTTTCTGAACGTAACAGTTTGATCTCGACTTTCCCTAACCGGTACTTGTAGGTATGGTAAAAATGTTTGTTGATGTTAATAAAATATTTTGGTATTAAAATACAATTGGTTAATTGAGTCCAATGACTTATTGGAGCTGATTGAGCAATATCGCAACTTAGCGAATAATGCGATTGCAAAACTCTTTGAAAAATTGAGGTCGCTTTTGAATTGCAACATTCAATTTAAATGTATATACATTTATAAAAAAAAAACTCATAAATATATATAATGAAGAGATTAAATAAGAATATCAAAGATGATGACTTTTATTTAAGTGGAAGAGTCGATAAAGCTAAAAAAACTTTTTTTATTTTATATAACGATGTATATTTTATTAAATAATCAGCTCTATAGTTTCTCCAAGTCAAAATATAAGTACACGTGCTATGTATATGTTATATAAACTGTATTTATATTAAAGTATGATGTGAAAATAAACAGGAAGCCGACATTGTTGCACGAATCTTCGTATCAGTGCATTTACTAAGTAATTGAAATACAATATCATTTATTATTAGAAGCGTTGGGAGTCGGCTTCCCTGATAATAAAAGTGCTTGGATTAACATTTATTATATCTGAATAATATTATAAATGTAAAAGTTTGTATGTCTTTTAACAAGTAAACAAGTAACGCATCCAAATTATTATTTGAAATGATGTTTTACTGGCAGAGAACTGTTCCAATATATAAATATATCTAAACATATTATTGTATCTTATTTATGTTTATATTTATTTTTTTATTCAGAATTAGTGTTTCAAGAGATTTGCTGCAAAACTTATACAGGATATGAAGAATAAAACAGTATTTTTTTTTGTTTGAAACTATGTAAACCACTGTAGGCTAAAAGTAAACAGCACCAAAGATAAGTCTCACTTAAAAACTATAAGACATGTTCGAAACGTTTGAATAAGTTACTCAGAAACATATATTTCATCATAAAATGTAAGTAAATCTTTAAATTTTTTGCTACTAACTATAGGATACTACTTAGAATAGGTACATATGTGTATAAATGTAAATAAATCCGTATAAATGTGAATAAATGCGTATAAATGTGAATAAATGCGTATAAATGTGAATAAATGTGTATAAATGTGCTTGAAATATAACAGAGAAACTACCACCACCTGTTAAAGACAGAAAAATGTTGAATCTTGATTAAAGCTTTCCTTTATAATATATACCTACACTAAGAAGCTAGAAAATATTGATTTTATAGCAAGTATGAATTTGCCTTATTTTAAATATATTAATTGTAAAATAATCGAATAGATTTTAAGTTTCAAGTACCTTAAAGATAAAAAGAGGAGGCGCGGCTTGAAATTGAAAAATATAGTTTTTGAAGCTCTTATGTTAATTCCTACTTCATTAAACATATGTATGAATTCAATATATTACATAATATGTATATAATATTCTTAGAGAGATAAGCTATGTGTGATGTAAATGTTTATATAAATGATGTAAAGTAAAAAATGATTATTTACTATAGTAAAATTCAATTAGTATAAAAAGTGTTGAACGTTTTGTTGCCTACCCAGTACTTAAACAGTTTTTTTCTTTTAAATTTGAGATATAATGAGAAATAAATCTTACTTATCTATAACTTAATTAAGATCAATTAAATGTGGC
Organism: Dircenna loreta; assembly: GCA_963555665.1. Taxonomy (NCBI): domain Eukaryota; kingdom Metazoa; phylum Arthropoda; class Insecta; order Lepidoptera; family Nymphalidae; genus Dircenna; species Dircenna loreta. The sequence goes on from OY743094.1 coordinate 6,326,285, forward strand.
TGTAAAGCGTTTTCAAACAAAAGCCTTTTAAAAACATTTAGGTATTATTAATAAATAAATTATATTTTTTACTTTATTTAAAAAATATAGGCACAAATATATATATTTATTTATACGAAATAATAACAGGGCATGAAAATATGTAGAAATGCAACAAAAAAGGTCTATAGTTTAAGTGGGGATAAATGTAATACATTTCCCATTTACAATCGCTTTATACCCTTTATACTGTACATTCCATCTTATATACATAAGTCTGTACCATTCTATTCATAGCGATCTTGTAAAGCGAAAGGCTGTGGAGGGAGAGAGGCGTGTTCGGAGTCGCCACGCCCTGCAAGAGCGAGAGGAGCCACGCCACAGCTCTGAAGCACAATATAACTTACAGTCTAAAAGAATATCATACACCAAACATCCTTGCAATAAGGTCGATATTCGCTTAACATGATTTTAGGAGCTACGTTTTTTCGTAGCATGTAGCGTAGCACTGCGCTTATAATAAGCTCTAGTTGTATGTAAGTCGAGGTTGTCATGCAAATGGAAGGCTGTTAATGAAGTCGAGGAGAATTATGGGCATTGTTACTGCGGTCCGGCGGCTAAATGGGCCATTTTGTTATACACCATCGTAATATATGAGACGGTTAATCATTATTATTGGTTGCATTCACTTCATATTAAAACTCTTTATAATTGCTTTTATTATACCTTATATACTTAATCCTTATATATTTTTTTAATATTACAATTATTGTTCTATCCAATGATATAATGCGTTTAGTTGAAAGAATTAAAAAATATACATACCACTTGTAAATATTGTTACTACTACTATAGAGAAAATAGTTTTTATTCGTATAAGTATAAGTAGAGTTCTCAGAAGTATTTTTTGTGGATACTTATAATATTTATCACAAAATTATATGGTCTAGTTATGTATATAGTAGGTATATAAGATTTTTGGTAACTTTCATTTCTGAGGTACCAGTGAAATAGGTTATTAATAAAAAAAAAATAACCCTCAACACTGTATTGACCTCACGGCCCGATATTTATTAATATTTCTTTTATTAAGGGATTTTTATTGAAATATAAATTAATAGTATTTGTGGGTAGTTACAAAAGCCCACACGTGTCTAACGTAGTACCCACATACATATTAACTAAATATATACACAAACTACACTTACCTAAAATCTCCAAATCTTCGATATGAGAGAAATATACCATTTAAGTTTAAGTACTGTAGAAATATATTTATTTATATCATAATTTTTAGTAACTTCATCGTGTCTGTGACGAGCATAAACAAAAAATATTGTAAGTGTGACGTATTACTAATAAAACCTTCCCATTTTATATATATTTTATTTCACTTCGTTTGGAAAAAAAAACTTAAAAATTCATATAGTGACAGGGGTCGTGGTGCGCTGCAGACAGGGTGGATGGCCGGAGTGATGAGACAGCAGGCTACGACGCGGCACATTTTTCTAGTATCAAGGTCGCTGCCGACTACGTCACTGCTTACGAACTTTCCATTTTCCCATAATAATAAAAAAAATATTGTTCAATAAATTAAATTTTAAATCATCTTAATTGTAGGTACTTGATTTTTTAAGACAATTCATTAAAAAAAATGTCAAACTTCAAGCTTAGTGTAATCAAAGTAAATTCATAGAGAGTTTTCGGCCAAAAGTCATAATTGTAAATGGATATCTACAGAGGAAAATAAAAACAATTTAATTCCAATTTATTTTGAGCATGTAAATATAGAGTTCTATTTGAAACAAATATTACAGAGAATGTTTAAGTTTCTGCTTGAAAAATATATCTAGCATTTGCAATTACTTTCCACCAATAATAAAAAATATATATTTTTACAAAAATAGCCCAAGTTAATACAAACGGAAACACAATATTTACTTCGAACGTAACAAAAAGGGCTGATGTCGCAGAGGAACGCTTACTCAGAGTTAGGCTGAGCCAGCAGAATGCCAGCAGGGTCGCCGGTCGATATTCCCGCACTGGGTCGACCTCCGTATACGATATTTATTTATGCCTCACAAATTTGTCTAAATTTTAAGAATTTTAGTGCAGTCTTATAAAAATGTTTAAATTTTTCAAAACTAAAAAATGTTTATAATTTTTTTAGTTGAATCTACTTTTTACTAACAATATTAAAAATAAACAAGAATGTTTTTCCTTCCAAAACAGTATAATATATTGTGACTTCATTATCCAACCTGATAAATATATTATAGCATAGCTTGTATTACTATATTATTCAGACACTAGTCATTTTTTTTCGTATTTTAATTAATATTTGTTTCCAGTACCTAGTATTATTTTGTTTTTACCAGCTCTGTTAAATGTCTTGGTGGCTGAACGGGGCTCCCAGTAACACGGGTCTAAAACCTAGTACAGGGACTCTTGCATCTAGTTAACATCGAAAAGGTAAACGAACATATACTTTAATTTTTAATTCTAATTCTTTTAGAAACCAACATAACAAAAAGTATACAATATCGTAAATATAATATAAAATAGATAAGATTAAATATTTAGATTTATCTAGAATCTAGGTATACATTGTCATACTATGTAATCCAAACGCAAAATCTTTTAAAAAAACTTAAATAACAAAACGTAAACAATATTGTAGAAAAATAATATAAAAAAAAAAAAATTATATTAATACGAAATAAGCACTTTGACATTTAAATATTTGTTTCTATCTAAGATAGGTTATGGGTCATAGCTGCTAAAAGACAAGCTTAAATTCAGGTGTACGTCTTCGGAGGGGGGCTGCTAATACGCGGGGGGTCGGGAGTGGTAGAGTTCGCTAACTAAGCACTATTGCCAATCGATCGGTCGTTACTGAGAGCCCGCGCCGGCCACGCGCGACTCATCACTTTAGACGCTACGTCAGGTTACTCTCCTTTTCTCGATGTCCTTCAAATTAGCTTTGTAGGTCAGGTTTCGTTGGATTTGGCTCCACGTGGTGTTGTTTGTCAGTTGACGACCACCTGCGAGATTCGTCAAACATTCTGTAGAATCTTCTTATCACGTTCAACTCACAAGAGAAGTTTAAAGTTAAGTCTATAATACAATTTGGCTTGAATTTATCCATCAATCAAATATTAAAAAAATCAGTTGTTTACTCTACTGCATTCATAGTTTTCAATTCCCGTCATCCCCTTGAGACAGCATTACTTACCCATTATAGAAGTTGTCATTAATATATTTGTACAATCTCCGGACATCATCACAAAATTAAGCTATTGATTTATTATTTAAACAAAATGTATAACCCCATTGATTTATATACGTATTTTATCACGTGGTTAACTTCAACAAACACTTAGGGCGTGTCTTTTAAGTATTGACAAAGTTGTCAAGAACTTACAAGTGCTAGGCATGTGGTCCATACAAAACATAAGAACTAAGCATACATTGTTATTAGAGTTCAAAGAACTGTACGATAAGACTACCTTTCATTTATGTAATAAATAATTGGTATTACTAACCAATGATGATAGAAAAATAGTTTATAGTTGGTGGTAACTAAAATAAAAATATAACTAATACTGTATCTCTAGAACCTCCTCGGTTGATGGCCTCCTTCAAGGATTTCCAATGTTCCCTATTGCGTTATATGAACAATATCTGTATTAAAAATCAAAACCCCTAGCCATTAGAGTCCATAGATGAAGACGGTAGGGCGTACTAGTGTTTACTTATGCAAAGCTCGTCATTTTGCATGTCTTTCCCGCATGTGTTTTATATTCGTTTACTCCAGTCGGGCGAGCCTGTAATCGGCGCGATGTTTGCGAGGGGAGTCTGCTGACTGCGCCCCGAATATATGTCGTAAGATTTAATAGACATGTAATGGATATCTGGATGACGTTTTAAGGATTTGTGCAAACGGAATATGTCATTTCATTTCCCGTAATTGGAATTTTATTTGTGGGATTTTTGGATGATACCCTTGCCCTTTCAATTCTCTCAGAGATTAGACCTATATTTTATCGTCTGCGTTCTATTCCATGTACCTATTTGCGTACATAATTGTATTGAGAAGTCATATAATATAATGGGAGGTTTAGAGTTACATTTATTTTGCATTTTTTTTTTGTTTAAATGTCTTTTAAATAATTATATTTTTACTAATAATTTAACATTCCTTGGCATGAATGTTTGAATTTATCGTATCTTTTCTCAACATATAGGTACCGATAGCTACGCTTGCCGGCGGCTCCTTACATCGAGCATGATTTGTTTTAAAACTTTTGTAACTTATTATGTATATATTTGTACTAAAAAACTTGTATAAAATTACGTATATTAACAAATATTAGATATATGGAAGGAAAATCTGAAAAGTTGAAAAAAAATATTGTAACATCTGTATTATGACAGTAACATACGAGTACATACTGCAAATTATTAAAATGCTTTCATAATTACTCCAAAATAATAAAACAAAAACTTTATTATTGTTATTTTAGTATATATAACGTCATCATATTTTATATTCTAACGAGACTGAAGGTTCTATCTCTCAATATATATATGTATATATATATTGATAAGTAAATGTAACATCCAATCAATACGTTCCACACATTTCTAAAGTCAGCAGATCTAAGTAGAGCTCGTATTTGCATGACAATTGTATTGTGGATTCCATGTACGTCGCCAGCCCCCGCGGTGAATGAAGCGCTGCGGGGTGTCGCCACAAATACGATTGACTGCCAACGAACCAGTACATGCCATTACCGCACCACCTGGCTACAATGGGAGATGACGCTTTTTGACTTTTCCTTTTTCCATCCATTTTATTTTTATTTTGTTTCCAGTACAGGGCTTGCTTTCAAGTCAAAAATAAATTAAATTATGTATCAAGACGTTAAAAATGTTACGCTTTCTTACATTTATATGTACTTTATTGATACGAACTGGACGAGAACCTTCGACCTGGATTAGTCCTCGTCAATGTACTTCCTACTATTTATCTGCTTGTAGGCACAATCGGAGATATTTATTTACTGTAGTCAAAATAAACTAAAAATTATGGTCAATTAAATTCTGGGTAATTATATAATGTACTTCAAAATAAAATTCTTAGCCAATAATTTGGTGATTTTTCAGTGAAATTGTAATGAAAAGTTATAAGTATTGGTAATACATTCATATTACATTGTAATGAAGTTGAAATCTTCAAATATCAAACAATAGCATTCTGTTTTAATAATTCCCTTTGCTTTAACATGTTTAAGTATAATAAACAATAGAAACAAAATCACAGGACTGTTCTGTTTCACATTTGAACTTATCAGTTGACAAGTGTAAGAATTCCAAATACAGCCAGCGTTACGCAGAAGTCCAGAGATTGATAGTGGAGTTTGTTTTGTCTGAGCACAGCATCCGGTCGAAGTTACTTAGAAACAAATTAATGAGTAGGCGTTGCCCGCGACTTTTTACGTGTGAACTACAGACAGTGTTCGTCAAATAAATTGGCTCTCCGCGAATGTATCTGTGATTGAAACGAAATAATAAATATTGAAACGAATTAATAAATATTGAAACGAAATAATAAATATTGATTGTAATATTCTGAAACTATAAATATTGTATATTTTTAAGCCGCATGGATAGTATCGAAGGTTCGAAGATACAACTTTATCAAGTTTGTATAGGCTATGGATTGGCAAGGCTTAAATGGCGATTGCAGTAAAAATATATACCTTCATACAAATTTTCAACGGAAATAACTAAAGCAAGTATAAAAGTATAGCGTTATATCCAGTATCCAGTTGAATGGACTTTGTTGACTAGTACAATTAAAAATCCGGGTTGCGAAGAAAGATATGTTATTTGAAATAATTTCAATATAGTTTTTAGATGATTATTTTACAGGAAAGTAATACTTCTTTTAATCTATTTATCTTATAAATATAATTATTTTAACATTAATTTATAGGTATTATTAATTAATACATTGTACATTTTCATATATCAAGGGCAAAACATGAGCGCTCACTCATGACAACTCGTTTTTAAACATGCCTTAACTGAACAAGCGGTAAGTTTAACCCATTATTTAAGATAAGACAGTCTATTATTTTGGAACTTTTTAAATTAATAATCTGAACAATATACATACTATTTTTATTATCAACTTAGTTCTCTTAACAGGTTTTTAGTTCTGTATTACAAGAAAAAATCATTAGAAAGGCATAGTTTTTTTAAAAGTGAATGATGAAATATTAAAATTCTAAAAATTACTATTAATCTATAGGAAAGCATTATATAGAATCTTATACGATGGATTCAGTACGCTCGAATCATCAAAGCCCAGTTTATACTTTAAGACCTAGAAAAAAACTTATGTAATGTTTACTTTTATGATACGAAGGAGGAATAAAACTGGAATTTTGGAAATGGAATCACTAAAATAAGTATTGTAAGTTTGGATAAAGACTGCTATTTATAAAGATGGGCTTCTGAAATTTGTATTTGGTTTCTGAATAAAAAAAGACACCTATTTTATTGTTATTTAATAAATATTGACCCTTTTTTATTATTTTCTTTTTATTTTAACTTCTGCTATATTTAGTAATATTAATGTACACACATTTTTTTATTTTTTTTATTGTATAATTTTGTTATTAATTTTACTTTTTTTTTTGTTTTTTTTCACTTTAATCTATCATGTAATATTTTTCCTTTCGACTACTCAGAGATTGACTGGAAGAGATCCCTTCATGGGATAAGTCCGTCTTTGAGCATAAATTGCATCTTAATGTATAATTTTAAGAAATGTACTTTTTTATATTATTAATAAAGAACAAACATACAAACAATAAGTGTTTAATAAGAGGTGTACATTTGTTTAAGTATAGCCACGGTCAAAGCCATGATATAAGGTTTAATATTGGTATTAATTGTTTGTTTGTATTATAATGTAATATCATATTTTCATATTATTCCGTTCTATATAACGCTCTTGTCAATCTTTTGATGTTGTAAAAGATCAGTAATCATTACCAGATGACCTGCTGGTTCATTGTTGGTCTTTTTAATACATTTCTTAGGAACGTATTTATTTAATAATTATTCTATTATTTTAGATATATTCTTGATTATGTTAGTACGTAGCTATTGAGGAAGGAATCGAAGGAAATCGTGATTTTCCGTCACGGTCGTTTTATTTATTAAGTTGTTTTAATAGTGTCACATATATATTTTACGTGTTATTTGCTGTTCTTGACTTCCGGAATGATCTTGCGGCCTCGTTCTATTACGTACGAACATATTTGTTTGTATTTACATCAAAAATAACATGTTTTAGAATATGAGACCTTATACTGACTAATATGAATGTGAGTTTGTTAGTTCGTTTGCAACTCAAACAATCAACAATAATAAGTTTTTCACATAACGAGTGCAGAAAAGCATCTTTCATCCCGAAACAACAATTCCCAAGAGATAAATAATTATACAACCTGTAAAGCGCAAACAAAGCCGCTGTCAAAAGCCAGTATAAAAATATATTAAAGAATGTTATTTAACAATAATACTTAACATGTTGCAACTGTGTTTGGTGTTGGGATCAGATTCGTGAAACAATGTCGGTGCTCAAGTTGCACAAGCCCAAGGTGAAGATGGCATAATATTGACGCATTGGAATCCTTTTATGGTTATTGAATGTAATAATACACTTTCGTATTATGTTTAGTGCAAGTTATCAAACGCGGCGACGCTGTTATTGATACTAAAATGTATATTAAATATATAATATTGTTAGTGAATTATGCATACACGAGTAAGCTCCATTTAATTTTGTTCTATGTTCAAATAATAGCTCTCTAGTTTCAAATATTGAATCTGTTTTAATTTATATACTTTTTGAAATATTAATATATATGTATGTATAGATGGTACGATACCATATTATAAATAATTATGGAGAAAAATTAGAAAAATAATGGATGAGTTTTCAATTTTAGACCTTATTTAAAATATAGATAATATTATTAAATTTTTTAGTCTTTATTAAATTTATTACTCTTGATATGGTGTGATAGATTGTTATATTTGTTTTCTTTTAAAATTTGAATTTATAATTCTATTTTATTTGTAATTTCTGGACTGCTTGGTAATCAAGGGATATTTGCTGCGTCCAGGTTTGATGTTTATATGTACTGTAAATAGGTGATAAGTTTTATTAAAGATATATATAGATAATCCCGCTGAATTTCAGTCGCGGTCTCTTCTTGGGTCTGCGACAATAACTTTTCCGAGCCGTTAGTTTCGACATTGAAAAAATGTTTTATAGAGAATTTAATTCAATAAACGTTTTGTCAAATTTTCTATGAATGTCGTCTTTGACTGCATTTACGTTGTACAAAATATACTTAATTAATTTTATTATTTAGTTAGATTCGTAAATTAAAAACTATATATTGTTTAACGCAGGATTAATTTTTGATATTTAAATACTTCTTGATCTGTAGAAGTTACAATAATTTTAGGTTTTTTAAACCATCATAATTTCTAGCACATAGAACTGGCCATTAATCGTCAAATATGTGATAGAAAATCTTAAAATATATGATAATGAGCTGTTTAGCTCACAAGCTAATTAAAAACGAACAACTAAAGTTAGACAGTGGCAGTCCTCGCGCTCTCGGAAAATGTGTCTGCGTTAAAAACTTGTATTTTTCAAGGTAAAATTTAGTCTATTTCCTTTTCCACGTTATTAACTAACTGTATATTAAATACTTTTACCGTTTGGAGTTCATTCATAATATAGTCAATATAGTAATATAATGACTAGAATAAAAAAAATACAGTATTTAATATTTGTTACGGAAAATTTACCGTATAATATATATTTTCCAATATGTCGTTGCGAGTTCTGGAACACGGAGTAAATTTTGTAAAAATTTTAATCATTGCAATTTATAAATGTTATAAAATTAATATACTACAAAATTGAGATGGATTTACCGACACGACTCTGTGTAAAATACCATTTACTACTAGATATTAGTACTACTAGTATTCATGAATTTTCATCGAACGGCATTAAGGTAAGACAATCTTCAATATTAGCTGAATTTCTGTGTTATTCAATTTGGAAAATCTGGTGGTATATTTGAATCAATCTATCTGTACAAGATGTGTCAAATGTTGCGTGTCAAACAATAAAATAGTCATTTTCAACAAAACCCGTAAATTTATAATTCAAGTCCACGTATCAGAGGTCGCTAGTTCGAGTCTTGTCAGTGTTAATGATTTTTTCACACATATTTATTTTTTTTGTCATGTCTCAGCTGTTAGCCCTATTGGCTGTCACAGCGTTACCGGGGGAGTGAAAAAAAAAATATAATAAACTATTATATTTATGAAATGTGACATGTTTTATATCAGCCAGTCGGTTAGTCAGTCAGTTCAATCAAACTAATCTAATCAGTTTAATACCACGTTAACCTCATTTTTTACAGTAATGTTTGACACTATTCTATACTAATAATACAATAAGATTCCACTAGGCATATGGTATTGCTTAAAAGTAAGACAATTATAAGTTTGACGTGACGTAACTACAAATATAGAATGCTGTAACTTCCTCACTCATTCAATATTTCTTGTTTTGGATTTCATGAAGAGTCCTTGTTAAAATGACTATTTAACGCTTAACTTATATATCTGAACGCCTATCCATAAATCAAATACGCTGGTGATTAATGATCTTGAAACAAGTGTACAATCAACGTGTGGTCAGACGGGGCGCTTCGATCAGGACCGCAGTCAGCGCGTAAACGGTTCAAACAAAACAATTGAACCCTAATGGGAGTAATGGCTTTACGCGAAATGTATTGGGGAAGTTGTATTTACAGCGTCATTATCCAGGGGCTTGTTCTTCGTAAATCTTATGATATTGTATAATATATTACTTAATACAGTTTTAATAATTGTTTCTAAATTTATCATAGACATTTATAGATATATTATCTATGAGCTGGAACTAATAATTTTGTAAATTTTCATTTAGGCAATAAAATTGTTTTTAATTTTTCTACTTGATGACATGATAGAATATAAAAAAGTATAAGCATATTTAGTTAATTTAATAACAATGTAAGTTGTTTGCAAAATCTGCATTAAACTAAGTGGGTTAATATGTCTGCGGGCGTTCACCTCAGTTTTATAAAATTTTCGTTGTAAAAAAATAGAATGTGTTTAAAATATTTTAAATAATACCGTTAAATAAAATAGCCCCTTAAAAGACTCAGACACCAGTCTTCATAAGTAAAGTTATAAAACTATCTAACTATAAACTATCAAGACTGTTGGAAATAGTTTTATATTTATCTCTCTGAACACAAGGTTCAAAATGTACTTGGATCTAATATGAAAATAATATATGTAAATATAAAATCCAGGGATTCTCAGTTAAGTAATTATACATGTAATTGTAATAATAATTATTATATTATCTTGTTAATTTATTTTAATCTTAAATAATAATTTTAGCAAATCTATACATCAAAAGGACTACAAGATTTCGACTGAATTACTAATATAAAATAAAACAGCAGAAATGGAGGAGAAAGTTTGAATACTTATGTTGTATTTCTTCTTCTATTTCAGAAACAATATTTAAATACACTGAAACAATCAATTCCTTAATTAATAACAATGTATTTCAAGAGATTACTTTAAATATAAAAAAAAACGTATATTCAAAATGTTAGTCTCGTCGCTCTATCAATTGAGCTACCGTATCGCTAAGTCGTTTTCCCAAAGGTTTCCCAGAGGTCCCGGGTTCGAATCCCTGCCGGTAACGGTTTATTTTTCATTCTATATTTATTACAATTTAAATAATATTCTCGTATACATGTTTATAGATATTTTATTATCCATTTAAGAACAACACTAGTAATGATTACAGGCTTAGTTTAGTCACCGTCGGCATCTAATGCCTTTAATTGGTATTAGCCTTATTTGTTCAACATGTCACTTACAAGCTTAAGGATGACTACCTTACAACACATCGATTATTTATAACAACGTTGTTTCTGGTTTTTTAATTTGTATAATAAAATTATTCTGTTGACAACTATGGCAACATTTCGATTATTATCGACATTAAAAACTTTTGTGATTTTTTAATATCGATAACATATATAATGATATATAAATTTTATCTTAAAAATATAATGAAACAAAGGGTGTGTCAGTAATTATCAGTGGTCCCTAGCGGTCGTCATCATCGTTTGATCACTGTGACGCTGGGCGGGGGCGGGTGACATTGACGCCTCATTAGAGAATTATCGTCGCCAGGGGACACGTCACTTGTTAATTCGTAGACTACATAGCTATGAATCATTGGATTCAGATTTAAACATTAGTTCAGTTTAAATCGTGATTTGTTTTAATGATTTAAGAATTCTTTTCAGTCCCAATATATATTTAAATATTTCAATACCTTGTATCGTTTCCACGTTCAATATTACATTTCCTCTAACGCTTCGAGCCTAGTGTAAGTTGAGGGGTAAATTGCCTTCGTTTTGAAAGTCTGACACCTTGCTAGCGAATAAAGTGTCAGGGATGATAAGGATAAAGGTTCAACTAGAATTTGAACACGCACCTCTGTTAAGATATTAACATATTTTATATTATTTTTGAGCTTCAATTTGATACTACATGACTTGTAAAATTGTGCATAGCTTTACATTTTTTTTGTAGAATTATAAAACCAAAGAAATGACATAAGTTTTTTATCACCCGTTGACAAAATTTTTCAAAGTATCTCTACTTTGGATATAATATGGAATCTAATAGATACGTGCACTGGTTCATGTAAAACAATTGGTTATATAACTTTTTTTAAAATAAAAATATTCCAAAAACCTATTTAACAATAGGCCTCAAAACTCAGGCCTCAGGCAGTTTATTTTCATTGTTTGTTTCTTCATGAGTTTTAGCTGTTAAGTGTTACAAAAAGTTGTAAAATAAATAGAGTAAAGAACTAAGAAGTATAATAATTCTACAAACGTTGTGGCATATCTTAGATATGCAAGACAGCTTTTATGTATTTTTATTAAAAATACAAGAGTCGTATGAATAGTGACATCTGAATATGTCACCAATAACAGTATGCATTTCCCGCCAATTTCTTAAAAATGGCTGACAAACTGTCAAATACAATTTATTTTTTCATCGGTGTATGGATATGTCAACAATTATTAATATACATTAATGAAATTTAAATTTAGTAGTACATGTATATATTGATATTTTTTAGAACATAAATATTTAAATGTATGTTTTTTTGCTTTAATTTTTTTATTTGCCATGTTTAAGGCACATATAATTTTTTTATATAATTATAAACGTACTGTTATTTTTATGGTAAAACTACTTTTAACAGTAAAATTCTATTAATTATTATTCTTATACATTTTTACTCAGTTTGTATATTATATTTACTCTTTATATAGAAAACCGTACGCTTACTTACCATTTGAAATAAATCAAATCAATAGATATATTTATTTATTTATTTATTTATTTATTTATTTATTTATTTATTGAATAGGAAGCCAACGTGATATACAATGAATAACATTCTTTTTACAAAAAAAAAAAACAATTTATATAAGTTACAATGTATACCCCAATTAAAGGCTAACTTAACATGCAATTGTAGGATGGTTGCTCGCTACATCTTTAAAAAATTATATAAAAAAGAAAACACACTTATGTATATGTGTGTGCTAAAACTAGTTGATATTATAGAAATTACAATTAAAAAATATATATATAATTTATACTACCACCAAAATATATATATATATATATATACAACAACAATATTAATCAACTAAATCGAAGAACAATATAAAACTAATGTAAAATAAACAAAACATCAAAAAGTTAAACTAAACAAAATAAAAACTAAATTAATTGTAAATTAAGTAATTTGCAAGTGTAAGAGGTATCAGTTCAAACTGCCATCTGTCCTTATTTGCAAAGACTTGTAAAATACTTTTTAATATTAATTTTAAAGGTGTTTAAAGAGTTACGAAATATATCAATATGCGCGTCCCTAGAAATACAATTATAAATATTGACAATCCTGTTCAGCGGGGCTGTCAGACCCAAATTAGTTCTAGAGAACCTACATTTAAAAACTGGCCTGTTGAAATGTCTAGTATTTGGTCGTCTTACAACAATATTAATTTCTTGAAGAATTTTAGGACAGTCTATTTGCCCTGATAATATTTTGTGCAAAAAGCACAAGTCAAGAATATCCCTTCTATTCGAAAGTGATAGAGTCTTATAATGCTTTAGTAATACTTTGTAACTTTTATGTTGGTTAAATAAATTATCTTTAAACGATAAAAACTTCAAAAATTTATTTTGTATTCTTTCTAATCTATTTTTATGAACTTGATAAAAGGGATTCCAAGCAATTGAACAATATTCGAGTTTACTTCTAATCAGAGAATTAAATAGTACTAATTTGGTGTTTGATTTTTTAAAATGTTTCGTGCATCTTATTATAAGGCCTAGGGTTTTGAGTGCGGACGAAATGACATCGTCTACATGTGGAATAAAACTCAAAGTGGAATCGACAGTGATTCCCAAATCTCGTATTTGATTAACTTTCAAAAGAAAATTACCATTCACGCTATATCTAAATTTTATTATATATCGAATATACATACAATAACGTTTATAATGAAAAAAAAACACCTACCTAATATTCTGAGTTTGATTAAATTTCTTAATATAGTTATTTATTTCTACATAACTTTTTATACGATTATTGCAAATTTTGTCTCATTCGCAGCCAATTTTCTTAATGAATCTGATCCATTACCAAATTATCTCTAGCAACAGTCCAATAAATATCGACATCTGTATCTGTGCATCTATCGATACAGTGGAGACAATATTTACTGGTCTTCTCCCCTGGTCCTGCCGAACGGAAACTTATAGTTTTCTTGAGGCGCCCGCCGAATAAAATACTGCTGTTCGGGTAATAAATCAGATCGTGTCGTGGTCGCAGCCGGCGCGGAGACGCCTCGCTCCCGGACCGTCCTCTCTTGATGCTACATTTTAATAATAGGATTCCTCCGCTATAAATGGCCACTGACAAATTTTATTTCAGCTCATATATTATGCACAGTCGGACCAGCTGGTTTAGTGAACTTTTTCATCAATATTCTAGCATATTTCATTCATTTTTCTAGTTTTTCCGAGTCGTACAGACAAACAATACTTTTCAAGTATGTATACGTTAAAAATTGAGAGGAACTTTTTATTTTGCGGTTTTTTAATTTGCTCTTGGACCTCTTGGAATTCCTAGAAATCGTTTAAATCAGTGGTAATTTTAGTTGTAACAAATGTAGCGATACTATGGCGCCAAAAAGTGATGGATACAATGATTTATTTTTTTTATTTCTAAAAGTTCTTGCATCTTCTGCTTAAATTTAAAAAATATTTCAATAAATAGTAACTAACTTTAGATTTAATAAATGAATCGTTATGCGTCGGCGCCAAAAAATTATGGATACATTGAAAATCGAGAGTTATTATTTGTTTTGTTATTTCTAAAAGTTCTTGCATCTTCCGCTTAGGTTACAAGATAATAATAAAATATATAATAATTTTTGTTTTAATAAATGCAGTGATATGCGTTGGCGCCAACAAACAATGGCTTATGGGTAGTTTTACGGCGACCGATGTGGGCACCAATAACAGTGACCGCGAGGGTGTCGGGGACGAGCCGCAGCTGTTTTTTACACGTTTTCTTATGGCTTCCACCTCAGGACACGGAAGTTGAGAAAAGCATTGGAGATTGTCACTTCTATTTTATGGAACTGCTGGTTTTTATTGATTTAATTTAAAAAACATATGCTAACAATGTTGGCCAATAATGAAAATGTTGGCAAACACGAACTCCATATCATTTATATATTATTTTCGTAATCAATGAATATTGCAAAATGATCAAAATATATTTTTTCAAAACAAGTCATCATTTATTATATATTAACTTTATATATCAATAAAGTTATTAAACATGAACTGTGTAACTATTATCTCCTTATGGGAATACTATTAAGAACCACATATAAATAAATATATTAAATTTCTAACATTTTTAAAATTCTATTCCAAAAATTACAGCATTTCCACACCACTTCTGTCCTCGAGTGTCCAGACCCATTACAATAAAAATATTAAAAACCGCATAAGTAAGAGGCAGAGGTCGACGGCAGTTCGGTGCAAATGTCGCCCCGCACTTACATTATTCCTTGCTGCCCCTACCAGAGCCCGGGATCTTGGCCCCCGCTCCCATTATCTCAATACTTTAGATAGTCACCGGACATTCTTGGATTGACGACCGTTCCACTAAATGACCGACCGATGGACGAGATCCGATTACTCGTAATTGTGTTTGTTTGGTAAAAATAACTCCATTCCTATTAATAAGTGAATAGTCGAATTGGGAACTGAAATATTTTAAAAGGATTCAAAGACGGTCATTTCAAACATCGCACAGATGCAAGCTTAGAAGGATATTCGTTAAATTTAATCAAAAGACGATAGAATTTGCAAAGGAATCAATCTCAGGGATTATTTTGCTTCAGTGATTGTGTATAGAAATATGCTTTATGCACTACTCTGGCTTTTATCAAAGGTTTGGACATATTATGTAACGACGAAAATTTATTAAATGTCAATAAACTTTAATACCTATTTATTATATACTGCCAGCAATAAATATATTACTTATTGTTTATCTGTATTGTAAAACAATATGAATTGATCTACAGTATTGTTGGAAATTAACAATAAAAGTAGTAAATAATTTTGTAGGTAGGTGCTCATTGTATTGAAAGTAGGTAAACTTACTGAATTGCAACAGACATCACAATACATAGACAATAATAATGCTGACAACACTGCACATGATACTTCATTTACAGATATTAGTAAACATTTATAAAACAACGGCTCTTCATATTACATAGTTCGATTATAATTCATATATTTAAAAAAAAATAAAAACACATGCCATTTTTTATTACTCATTTTAAATTTATTTTAATAACCTCTTTTGTAAATAAAGTCATGTCAGTCCTATCTGTCAGAGTCATATTAATCTACAACTTATGCTGACTCGAGCGTAATTATTTAAAAAAAAAACAAACTACATATGTGTTCAGAAATATACCTGTGAGTTTTTATTTTCTAATTCGCTCAGACGACGTCAAGGGAAAGTGATATAAAAATGTCATATTTATGAAGGTAATAAAACTAGTTTAATCTATTACAGCCATAAAAAGATCTTTGTATCGCAGCATCAATATATGTTATCTGTGTGTGGCATTTTTTAGATTTAAACTGATGCTATAAGTTTGAGACAATCAATAGAAGGATGGATGTGAGTGGGGAACAGCGTTCCGGTCGGTTGTGTTTATCGGATGAGGCCATTGGGGAAGTTCTGCTCCATTATACTTTGCAATAATCTTACAATATATAAGGAGGCTCAGGTATTTCAGTTATGGAATAACTTTATCCTATTACAGAGATATATATACTTTGAGGAGATCTCTCGCAACGGTGACTTTTTTGATAGTTTACAATATCTAAAGTCAATAAAAGCGTTAAGAAATCGATTAATATTATGATAATAATAAGTTCTAAGTATTCTTTATTCATACTTTAATATAGTACTTTTATAGAGACTCAGTTATATATATTTTTTTTTCTATAAAAAGCAATAACTTTGTCTTTGAAAGGAATTGTGTAAAATTGAAGCGTGCAGTATGAGTTGTTCTAAACGACTTTTCCAAGCACGCCTCGGTGAACTCTGATCCTATCATAACGCAATCGAATTTCAGTCTCCCTCTTCACTGACGGAATCCTAGATCCATAACAGACACACATTTTTAACCTTATGACAATCATAATAAAGTGAACGTGAGCATTATATCCTTACTGCATGCAAGAAATGTGACCTCGAAGTTTATAGTTATTTTCGTTTAAGCCAAAAGAGTGAACAGATGAATTATCCCGCAAAATTTAATGAGAAAAACTAATAAACTCAGGTAGAAAACTTTTATTATAAAGTTTTTCAATACCACGCAGTTTTTCTTTTACGTTTGATAATTCACTTAATTGTTCCCTGCTTCCAGATATTAAAAATAATTGTATAAAAATTGCCGCAAAACCCCATAATATCCCCTAAAGCTTCTCGCTCACCGATAATCCCTTTAGCGAGGGAAAAACTTCAAAAGTTAGTGCGGGCGTCGTGGGGGTCTGAATTTTTGATCTCTATTAAATTGTTTCAAATGGTTTAACTTGTCGCGGCTCAATCAGTGCTGGGGCGCCACACGTACGTTGTTTAACGCTCAATGCTTCGAATACTGATGCTGCATTCTCTGCTCGCGCCTCGTGTGTCACGCCTTCACTTGGTTTGAATAAGTGTACTATTCTTTTCATATTTTTTTACTGATAAATATCAACACATTGCAAATTTTAAATATTAAGTAATGATTGATTCATTTAATCATATATTAATTTTGGTTTTATTATGAATTTTATGCATAATTTATTATTTATCTTTAAACATGTACAGTCACTTTAAGCTTGTTTAAATATTTAAATTAACATAGAATAAAAAAATTATCGATACGGGCTGGATTCGAACCCGCGAAACCGTCCCGTCTCTCTACTAATTGAGCTACCGCATCGCTACCTACTTTGATGAATTTAGCATTCTATATGTAATCGTCAGTATCGGGACAGAGGCGACATCTATTAGGCATCGAAAATCCTTATTAATGTTTCTAATTTTGCTAAAGGGTTGCGGGTTAGAATACTGCCCGTATCGTTACATTTATCATTATATATAATTATTTGATAAAATTTAAAAATAAATAAATAAATTAATATAATATAAGGTATCTCCCGAGACTGGTCAATTAATATTTTATCTATGACATTATTTTCTATGACCATAAATCGTTGATAGTTACAGAAGGTGGAGGGTTGGGATCGCATCACAGCAAAACTGATTTATTCACTGGTGATATTTTATAGCGTAGTTCGTTCCGGCCGTTATTGTATTAGGGCGACTGTTTGTTACACGAATCTCCTGAAATCACTTCTTTAAAATATATATAGTATGGTGGTACAGGTATTATCCTGATGGTACTATTTATCATCCGATAGCCCATGGGGTTGGTTTGCCACCAAATACCACAGCAAAAATATGTCATATAATCATCTCATTGATCTTAAATAGCGCTCAAAAAAGTTTGTAAATTATGTAAAGTTCGTCATTATTGACTTATTTATTTATTTTATTTTAAACATCTAAAAAAACGTAATAGAAATATATCATCCAACCAAACCCTCCAATTTAGTAACAAGATCGCTTTAACAGAAGATTAATAAACTTGGTGTCAATAAAAAATAATATTTCCCGAGAACCCCAATTTAAAAAAAAATGCGTGAAATTAAATTTAGAATATACACTCATCCCTCTGGAGTCTGACAAATAGCCGGGAGCGGCGGCACGATTTAGTCACAGTGTAATTGCTTTTTTAATGCCGCATTCGCGAAGTAGGTACCTTTCGGTATAAAGTGAATACATTATCAAATGGTTAGGTCGCGGTCGAAGCGGCCCCATGAATAAGAATCAAATGGTTGGTTGCGAGCCGACACGAGGGGGGTTGCAAATTAGTGATTCCGTTATTCCACTTCGCGTTTTCACGGTTGATAAATGTAAATTAAAGTATGATTGTTATTGTTGTGATGTTGGGGCGTGATTACAGTTGCGTTAGAATTTTATTTCTATTTTTAAATTACTCTATTTTTTTTATTTCATTGGATTAATTTATTTTTATCAACTTTTTAAATTTCGATAGGCTTTATTCCAACATACATTGTAAGTTATATAGCATTTATATTATGAAAGAAACTTTAATACTATAGTCAAAGGATATAAAGAACGTAACGAGAACAAGATATTTATTGACGCATTTCCGTTATCTTTTCACGTTGGTTTGTTTCCATTACATAGCTATTATAATATGGGTATTTGGTATCGGTTTTTTTAACGAGTGCATATTTAGTGTAATTAATAAAACTTACCTTATTAATAACAATAATAAATATAAAAAAATAATAAAATTGTTTTTTTTTTTAACCTGCAATATTAAAAATATTAATACATATTTGTATAACAATAAAACACAAATAAAAATCACTAACAATAATTTAAAAAATATGTAATAAAGCCAATATTTGTACTAAGCTCCAAACAGTTAAAGCGGTCTAAAATAAACGTATAACAATGGACACGCGTAAAATCTTAACGTATGTAGTTCGGCAGTCGAGTCACGTTCTGCGTTACGTCCTTATTTCTACCGTACCTGTCTTACAACTCCGTCTTCATAGCGGCTGCTCTAGATGTTGACGCGATTGGCCATTCGAACACAAAGTCAACACGTAAACCTCTTGAATTTATTACAATGTTCATACTATTGATAACAGAACGTAACTATACTACTTTTTGCAATACTGCTTAAAAATCAAAATAGAAAAACATGCAAAATGCGTGGCGAAACTATTATCTTTAACATAGAGATGGCTAATAGAGTGAGTATAGGGTGAAATGTACGCTTTACTCAGTTTCTGTCTTCGTGGTTAAGTGGCCCATTCGCGTGCAAACGAGCGTATACTTAAAATATAATAAAAACCCTTCTGTTTCTTTGAACAGGGCGCGGAGGGCCGTCAGATAGGTACAGGGACTTTTGTTAAACGGATGATTTTAATATTAAAGAGTGTTTCCGCTTCAAGGTTATTGTTTGAATGAGGACACTTAACTTTTTTAATCACCACTATAGTGATAAGAGTATATCTATTTAAAAGTTAATTATTATCTGTTGATAATAATTCAAAGTAAGTTTAATCTACCACTGATTAGTTAAGTAAATTAATTAATAAAATAGTACAAATTTTGTAGTAAAATTCTGAAGTCGAGTAAGGATATTTATCCTACTACTGACATTAAAAATATTCAGTACTTTCTACGCTTAATTGTTGCAATCTGTGACATATCTTTAGAAAATTTAAATCTTACAAAATATATAACAGATCTAGACTGAAGTCTTTTTTCATGAGATGAGAACGGACGTCTATCTCAAAGCCTACATTGCGTCTAACCGTGAACATATTTACTGCAAAGTATTAGAAACTAAAAAATGTGACAAATATCCGTAAAAAAGTTTTTTTTTAACGTATTCGTGAAAAATTTTAAATGAAAATTAAATTATTACATTATTTTATGATGTCGTTTTGGTATGCAGGTTACGTATCCGGGTCAGTGGCATGTCGTGATTGCATCTCCGCGTGGGAGTCACTGTGTGCTCAACTCATTGACCTGACCAGCGGTGTCAGGATAAACAATGGCTAACTAACCATACTATTTTGTCTTCGAATTTACTACATACGCGCCATGTAATTTATTATATTACTTTAAAGATTTTTACTATTACAATAATCAAAAAATAAGATGAAAAATTAAGATTTGTAAAGTTCACGTTCAAATAAAATTAAGATAAACACTTTAAAGAAAAGTAAAGCAAAAGAAGAATAAATAAGACATTAAAGAGAACGTAAATACATTCCTCGCCAAGCCCTAATATTTTACAAATGAAATTGAAGACGTTAAACATCTAACACTTCCCCAAAAAGTAAACAGGATAAATTTCTTTTTAAAGGAGACACTCCCGTATTCCGGTGTGATCCGCGTCTATCTAGTTAGCGGGTACACGAGGAAAAATGATATATAGAGGCAATCCAAATAGATTGTTATCAGCCCACGTGTTTGCCGGCCAGGCACGTTCTAACAAGCCCTCCTGAAACAGACCCGCGGCGACGGCCCTTAAAACCTCACTGATTTAACAAAAATGCGCGTGACAGGTGTCCGCACGCCTTTGTGTTAGTTAGCTATCTTTTGTCGTACATTCTGTATGTGTATTCCATTAAAATTGATTACTTATCTCGACCGAAATCCCTTTTAATATATTTTTGTGTTAGAAGCGAATTTTATTTTGCACTTCTACCTTCTCTCTTAACTAATTTGAGTATTTTATACCTTATAGCTGATTATAGATAGCTTATAATTTTATAAAATATTGAGTTTTCAAAATCCATACTTTTTCAGTTTAGGTGTTATTATAGCAAACTTTTAAATTTCCCAAGGAAATGAGTGAATTTTCAGTATTGTGGCTATATATTGTATATTTATATTACGTTAGACAATAAGGCAACCCCCCTCCAAATTACCTAAAATTACACTCATTCAATTTGTTTCATAGTAATTATGGCCCAAATAATTTGTTTTTCGTCGTGAAAAAGAGAATAAACTCCAGAATAAAAGGTATCTTATGCTTATGTATATTGACAAACATTAACCAATAAATATACCTACCATATTTTATAAAAATCCATCCAGTATATATTCCATGATGAACGAACAAACAGACAAACATCCATTATTTGGAATTCTGTACTGAAAACATGTGTATATATCCTTTTTATATATTTTATAGGTTTTGACTAGTTATTATATTTTTGTAATATTTTTTTTATTTTCTTATATTTATTAATAATAAATGTTATATTATCAAGAATCCCTACACTTGGATATTTTAAAACGTTACAAAATTGCTTAAAAAATAAAAAAGTTACATGTACCATTTCCATCACAAATTTGTCGTTCAAAATCTTATCTAAGAAACTATTAATTTTCTTAAAAATAAAAATCACGTCGTAAAAAGTTATACGAGATATTTCCGCAGTATTAATTCGGTAGCCGCAGCTAAAACTATAAACGGCGAGTAATCCCATGTATCATAGCGGGGCGGTCATTGATTCGATCCTATCAGATGGCCGGCTAACGTATAGCTCCCTCGCTCCTATTACCTTCACCCGGAGGCAATCGGACACGTCGAATGTCTCATCATTCCCATTCTCCTTCATTTCCTAACTAATTGACCATTACTCTATAATCTGTTATAATATTAATGGGAAATTGAAGACATAAATCATAATTAAGTTTACAATGCCTTATAAAGAGATAAGAAAGACAATTATCAATTAGCATAAGCCAACCAGCGCCGTGCTGATAACAGTAAGATGCTTAGTTAAATTGTTGTTGCTTGAGAGTGCTACGGTGGCGTAGGTGTTGCGTAGAGGCCGAAATATAATAAGATTCGTCCTATTTTCAATTATTTTATCGACAGTAATATGTACGGAAATATAATATGTTCCGTTTTTAATCACAGATAAATTGTATTACGTTTATATCGTTGTAAAATTTTACACATACAAATAGTATATATTTACCGGTCAAGACAAATAACTTCAGGTGTAAGTATTGTCTCAATTGTCAGTGTAGGAGTGAGACCAATAGCCGTGATTGGATTAGGTTTTCCGGCATTGACGAGCCCCGCGAGACCGGCCCGGAGCCCTAAGCGACGACACTACTAAAACGAATAGAAGAGAAACGTAATAAATGTTTTTTGCTGTTAAATATAAATTGGGAACTATTTATTGTGATGACTGGCTGTGTTATATTTATATTTAGTATTATTATCTATTTTACTATATTTCGAAATGTATCATAAATTTTTATTGTATATAAAAAAACACACATAATATGTTCAATATTTTTAAGAAAAAAAAAAATTCTAAACATTTTATATCCAAATAGGTATGTATCGTTAATCAGTTATATGTATCAAATGCTTCAGGTATTTAGTGACCGCATCCACTGCTATTTAAAGAAATTATTAGGTGGAATTACGGAACTTGTTGTGCGTGATTGGAATTCAAGTTCCGTGTAGGGCGAGGGTCCGACGACAAATTCTTACAAATTAATACATCTACCTCGACGCTTGTACCGAGGATACGTACGGAATTCTGTTTTGTCTTAACACGATTCTCTGATACAGAAAATATTGACATTGAGTGGTTTTATCTGAAGAGCTTATATTGGACTTCTAATTGGATTGAATGTGTAAAGCAATTTATATATATATTCAATAGTTAATTGTTTTTTTTTTCTAAATTGTTTATGGTTAACATTTCTTGTTTCTTTCACTATTTATAAGGAAATTCATAACAAAACAAGCGTCTGTTAAGATGGCTGTCACTCTTGATAAGACACAGCGGGAATATTTCTAATCTGTGCGTATAATCTGCGGAATCAGCGAACTGCAGTGCTTTACACTCGTCGTGTCGAGAGCAATCGCGACGCCAATAAAAAAGACGACCGTCGCCCCGCACTCGCGCCACCGACTTATTTACAGAACACCCTGCCATAGCTATTTATTTTATTGACTGCCATTTGCTCCGACTTTTATCGCAGCCTATTTCCCGGATAAAACAACGACAGGTAGAGCCTGAGCCGTTGCTTGGATTTCTCAAAACAAATAAGTTACACATAATACTTCAGATCAAAGTATTATTATATAAAAACTGAAATATCTTAATGTCTGACCTCTTAATAATTTCATTCCGCCATTTGTTACAGCAATAAAAATAATAACCCTATTAAAATTCTATTGACTCTATTTTACCACAAAAATATATCATCTACTGACATTTAGTGCGAACCCTTTAGCTGAGTTGGCCTATTACGAATTTAAATTTTTCATAACATATATAGTATGTAACTATTTATTTAAATAAATATACATTTATATAAGAATACGCGACTTTAAAAAAAATAGTTATATAAAGAATCAAATCAATAATCACTTTGATATAATGGATAGAGTATGAGATCTATGAAAACAAAATAATTAAAGAGATTATTTTTTTGGATATAGAACAGCGAATAAATAAATGAAAAAATATATAAATTTAATTTATTTATTTATTCGATAAAATTATAAATTTAATTTATTTATTTATTCGATGAAATTATAAATTTAATTTATTTATTTATTCGCCGTTTTATCCGTCACAGGTGTAAGTGAAACAAGCCGGCTAGCGGGTCAGTGGCGGCTGGACCGATACGAAACCCCATTCTCTACACATCATTGCATCGGTTCGCAGATTTATTTGCATGCGGGCCGCTGACCAGGATCCATTATTGCCATTACGGCTCTATCTGATCAAGCGGGAAGAGTTATGGCCTCCTTGTTTTTTCTAACTACAAAAATGCACACAAAGAAGAAACAATATTAGGAAACGGTGGACGGGTTATGATTTCCGCTATAATTCTTTTCTATTTCAAAAAGGGTATTGACAGTGGACGATACATTGAATAATATATTATATTTATGTTATTTATTTGTATACAAGTAAAGAATTACTTACACGGTTGTGATATTTTGTCAAAAATTAAATATATATAAGTTAAGTAAGCTTGTGAAACTTATGTGGAAGTCGAGAAAACTTTGCCGGCAGACTATTTATTAGCTACATTCAGATTTATGCCACGCGTTTGGACGCGACCGCCTGCGAAGCGCCGCACAAATAATGAATGGGGAGGAACCTATAAATCTATTTAGTCGCGAAACTTATTCAATGAAGAAGAATCATATAAAGTAAAGCTACTGTTGATCGTTAGCCGTTTCCATTCGCCTTTCACTCGCACTACGTAGACGGTCTTCCGTGTCATTAGAAGCTTAGTGAGGTTTCCGCTTAAGCGTATTAATCTGAAATTAGGTCACAGTTTAACACCAGCGCTAAGGGTCAGTGTACGCTTCCGTGACATTTTACACTCATTCAAATACTTTAAGGTTAAGTCAATGTTACATGTTATTCATATACGAGACATATATTTAAGTTAAGTTGATTTTAAATACGTCTTTATTAACAGATAGTAGCAAGCACAATCAAGGTCGACTTATGAATTCGTTTATCATTGATTAATTATTCTCTATATATTTGTATTATTGTTTCAAATAATAGTACTATGTATATAATAATATA
Source organism: Dircenna loreta (assembly GCA_963555665.1). Lineage (NCBI taxonomy): Eukaryota > Metazoa > Arthropoda > Insecta > Lepidoptera > Nymphalidae > Dircenna > Dircenna loreta. The sequence goes on from OY743094.1 coordinate 6,351,332, forward strand.
TAATAAGCTTGTTTACTATAAACTGTTTAACACCGATTTAATACATTTATTAAAGATCTGATAAAGTCCTGAATTACATCTTATCAAGTTATAGTAAGTAGGTTTACCATGAACTCTTAAACTGTATATTTTAAGATGTTTTCTTGTAATATTATTATGTGATTATTTTGATTCGTTACATGAGCTTGATTACATAATATTGTTTTATTCCTGCTTACTGCTTAGTGACGTAAAGGAATTATTTCTTTATATATATATATATAATGCTTAAATTTGACACAAAAAAAGTGGCACTATATTCATACTTCTTATTTCAAATAAAACTTTGAATAGGTTTCAAATTATTACATATGCGAAAAAGAAAATCAAATAAAATATATATATATATATTATAAAATAAGTGTACGGATACCATTATGAAGATTTTTTTTTTAAATTACACTTTATAATAAAATAAAAAATCAACTCGAGCAAAACTCGAATCTGTGATGATAACAACTAAGCTATTTAAAAAATAAGTAAAATATAACTTACATGTTTTTGTTTTTTTTTTTACATTTCTATGTTAGGTATTGAATGTCAAAATATAAACGTCAAAAGTGCTACGAATAATTCGTTAACACGATTGTAACTCGAACCTGTGCGATCAGTAAGTCTGGGATATCGTCCTGTTACCAGAGTAACGGTTGTAGATTATACAGTATTATCCATATCTACAACCTTTGCATTCTTAATTAATAAGGCCATATTTTTTCTTCAGAAAACAAATAAATAACAATAGTAAATGTTTTTCTGTCACAAAACGACGTGATTATACGAGTGGGTCTCAATAATAGTTAAAGATATTCTTGACCGTACGGGGAACTTACTGAGCGACGCTTTATTGCCTGGCTATAAATGGGCAAAGTGTTGGCAAAACTATAACATCGATAAAACTTTAAGGTTTAATACAAAATTTTAGCTTAGATCATACTGTGAATTAATAATTAATTGCTTCGAATGCAATAATTTTGATTGTATATGAATATATTTATAAATTAAGTTCTTTTTTTATTCGGCATACTAGAAGAATTCAAAAATATAATTCATATTTAATCAAAAAAATATCGATATGCGTGTTAATCTGTTAGAACATCACTAGTAGTTTATACATTCGCATAATGTGGACGCGACAAATCAGGCCGCGAGCTGCAATAGGGCGGCCCCAGATCGACAGACCTCTGATTTATAGAGGAGTCGCGTTATCAGACCCGTGGACATTTATTCTGTGTTTACGGGATCACCTTGGGGCATAACAACTTGGTTTACTTCACAAATTTTTCAATTCACAAATTCTTCAAAAATTTCAATAATATACATTTTAGAATGTGGCAACACTTACTTACTTGCTTGATAATACTTGATATTTTTTTTTTTATTTCCTAGAATTAAGGTTTAACATCAAAAGCATATGAAAGCGTGCATTAATATTTTTTTTTGCATGGAAAGCTATGCATTTCTAAATACCACATGTTTTTATTTTTTATTTTTATGTATGTGTTGTGGCTGTCACCGCGACTTAAACAAACTCAGTCATATATTTATCTTTATAGATTCAAAGAGATTAATTAAAAAACGTAATGGCAATATTAAAATTAATTAGTCTTTGTTCAGGTCAAGTAATCGGCTTTTAAATGGTCGGTGGTCGTGTAAATCTCTGATAATCCGGTGCAGAACAAATATAGTTGAGAGGCAGATAAGGTGCGTCCGGCCACGGGGCTAATGTGCCATTTGTATGATGATGTAGATGGAGTGGCCGGTCCCTAGGGTCTCGCCAGCTAAATGGCTTTTAAACATCTCCTTACATTAGCTGCAGTCCTGGTATAAATTTAATACACTAGAGTTTTGTATAGAGACTTTTATTATTTACTATATAAAAAGGTAGCTATTGAAAAATTTAGGAGTTTAGCCCGCAATGCTTAAGCATCTAAACTACGTATCTAAATCTAAACTCTTCAATCTTCCATAACCTAAATTCTGTATGTATAGGAGTATACCGTAGAATGTTTTAAATTGGTTATAAACTGTTTTCATTCACCTACCAGATCCGGAGTATGACAATGTATTCATCATTTAAATATTTTCGTCACAGGCGAGTATTTAACTCGAGCATATATGTAACATAAGTTGGAGGTTTCATTTCAAAATATTTTGACAATTACTTACATTTATAGTAAACTCAGTTTTTCTAATAAATTTTATTGAAATTCAAAAGAATGCCGTTTTTTTTTTGTCTTTTAGTAAAAACATCAAGTAAAATGGAAAAAGGATAGGAAGAAGAAGAGAAAAAAGAAGAACGCATTTAGTTTTGTTTGTATTTAAAAATATTAAATTCCTTGGATTTTTCAATAATTTTTTTTGAACCTAATGTGTTTATTTTAATATTGAGTGGAATTAAAAATGTCAGATTAGAAGAAGATAGACAAATCTTGATGAGTCGAGAGTGACTTTTTAAATAAGTTTCTGTTAATCGTATGTAGATAAGAATATCTATAAGCATAGTATGGAACTATCTGTAGTTAATAACCATACCCTGAAAATGTATTAGCTTAAGAAAAATAATCTAGCTTCACATAAAATCCATATTAAAGCTCGAAGCCATTTTATGAAAAAAAATATAAATGAAAACAAATTGCTCCCAACAAAGTGTCAGTAACCGAGCAGACAGTGCAAATAGTGGACAAAATGTGGTGTTTGTAGGTGTTTAACATAAAAAAAATGAGCTGTGACGGTCAGTTCATTTATATGGTAAACGGCGTTTAGAATGGACCGTCACGCACGCCCGCAAGAATCAAGCGTTTTATTAAAGACATACCTGAAAACACTGTTCAAATTTACGACAAAAACTTTCATTGTATCTCAAAACTATAATAAATTAATGCTAAAACTATATTAATATAGTTTTTTAATAGTTTTTATTAATTATCAGTTTCCAGCCTTTTCTTTGATGTCTTTAATAAAATTGTAACTCGGTAGGTAAAGTCGGCATATGTTTCTTAAAAAAAAAACGAAATATGACACGTGCAGTACCTACATGAGACAGAACTCAAAACTATATTATTTTATAAAAAAAAATGGTTTATTGTCTTTAAATCTGCTTCTTTACGTATTATAGAAAAACTTTTGTATTCATGACAATTTCATGACATTTTAAGCAGTTAAAGGTTATTGCCCCGGTTATAGGACATTTTTTTATCGGAAAATTCTCTCATTACCATGGTGTAACCCGAAAAACGGTTTGGTATATAATTACAATAAAATAAAACTAATGGACGGATTATTTGGTGTTGGCTTATTATCTAAGTCAACAAATAGATCGCTCCTCAATTCCGAATTTTAAATGGAGTTACCTATATTAATATAATATGAGACGAAGCTTCTTAGCATTCCATGGATCCATGGTCCATCGCGTTGCAGGGAGAGGAGTGCAAATAGCTCCTGGGACTTGCGACCCAGGTGTAGGTTTAAGGGGCCCCTTTAAAATGCGCATTCACGCTCACCTCAACTGGTTGCGCTCCTCTCCCTACCTAACCAAATTTGAAATCAACCTACCAATGCCATCTCTGAAGAACGTTCTGGAAATGAACTGATGATACTTCTAGAGAGGCCAAGATCTTTAAGTAGGTTATAGAGAGATTTCGCTGTTATACCTCTCGCCCCCACTTCTATCGCGTACAAATTAACTATATACCTATTCCTATTCAGTTCGTAATACTTGTTTACTTTAATTGTGTGATCTTTGGGGATGTTAGTTTCCCACGGAACGGTAAGCTCCACAAGTATCACGCGCTTTAACTGTTAGAATACAGGAATATGTCTGGTCTGGATGATGAAACAACAATATCCTCAGGGATTCTATACTGTTTCTCTTACGTATCCATCATTTAAGTGATGATACGTGGATTATGATTTGGGTTTGAGGGGAGGGGAGCAGACGGAGTCGCTGTCAACCGCTAGTCACTAGTGTCTTAATAAATTTTGTTCGGTTAATAGTGTATCTGCTACTATATATTAATAACATATTTTAATAAATGTAAGTACAACTTAAATATCTATCATTGAATGAAATCTTGATTGGCAATTTCTTGATAATGATTCACATTCAAATTTATTATTTAAAGTGAATCGACAGCACAACAAAACAGTAAATTAATAAAATGCAAGCCTAAAAAGTAAAAACAATAAAAGATCGTCGTATATTCAATTTAAAGTATGCACAGATTGCAATTATTTTGTAAATATATATGCGACAGATTATAAAGTATCGGTAAGTAGTGGATGAGTTAGCGGTTCGGGAATGTCATTAGCGGTTATCACTTCATTCCGCGTGAAAAATCTTCAACAGCCCTCGTACTTACGTGCGCTTTAATGATTTATTAATTTTCATCTCCTCTAATATTCTATGCATAATGAGCTACATTCATAGACAATACAGTATTTTTTTTTAATGTATAAAAATTGTATTGAAAATTTTTTTCACTGTTATTATTAAATTTACCTACTATTTTAAAAATGTTTATACTTTTGCTTGCTTTTATTGATACTTAATTTAGTCACAATAAGGTTTTATTTCTGCTAAAACTTATTGTATTTTTTATCTGTTATGATAAGTATACCATATAGGTACTTGGTTAGGACTTTCAAAAGAAGCCTAATAGATGTAACCATCGTCTTGATAAAAAAGTTATATGTACAGAATGCTAAATTCACAAAGGCGGGCAGCGATACAGCTCGATTTTTGAGCGACGGGACGCTTTCCCAGATGTTGCAGGATCAAATTTCTTCCCGTATTAGTTTATGTTTCTTCTATATTTATATACATTTAAAATAAGCTCAATATACATGTTTCAAACATATAGGTACCTTATTGCAAATACAAATAAAAACTATTAAGTCAATAATTTAATAATTTTAATATATTATATTAACTGTCTCACTAAATATGTCTTTACTATAATATAATATCATAATACTATGGTATTTCTACTACCTACAGCATGATACAGACATTTGTATAGCATATTGATACAAATATATTATCCTTAGGCAATATTTTAGCTAAAGATTATTAATTTATTCAAGTCTCAGTTTTATCGTACTAGCTCGGTGCGTACTCCCTGCTCGAGTGCGGGCCGACTGCCGAGTCAGCAGCGAGCGCGATCGATACTCATCCGGCCTTTTGTTCTGGTAAATTATAAGCTTTCAGTAGACACCAGACTTTAAAAGTTTTTTTTTTTTTTTTAAAACAACCTAGGGTTGAACAGTTTCAAGATGACAACTTTAGTTAACTTTAGTTAACTCAGTGCAGTAAAATTATTTAGACATCCACACCAATGCTGCCAATTGAAGTAAATTAAAAACAAAACCCTACATTATATAAATTATTATTAAGAACGTTATAAGAAATATTTCGATTAATTACCTATAATAATATTGTAAATAAGTGAATGTATCTATTAGCTGAGCTGTTTAAATGGTCAATGATACCGGAATATCATATTTTATTACATTGACTAGATAAATATTGCGTATATGTACGTTCATCAATCCATGTATATTAAAATGATGCACATTGATGTATATTAAAATGATTGCAAATGTTATTGACGTAGTGGTAGTAATTGTTTTTAAAATAACGGATATCGGTTTACTTACTAGCCTAAATATTTGTATGATTAGTAATCATATTTTTTCGAATCTGACCGGTAATGGAAAACATCAACTCCTTTATTTGAATCCTTATGATATCATCTAGTGAACACGCGTACTGTATAAAGCATCGCAAAATTATTAAAAAGTGTTAAGAAGTTAAAAAATTGGGCATCTACTACTCTCCCGGTGACGCTGTAACAGCCATTAGGGCTAACAGCAGGGACAATAAAAAAAATAAATAATTAGGCATCTACTTACTTTCTATGCAAAGATAGGAGTACTAGTTTTTATGAACATCTTTGTTTTGTTTTGCATTACTGACCAGTAGACAATTTAATCCTTGATTATACATACCTATTGAAAAACGTTTTGAACTTTTTTCAACAGTCTAAAATGTTAAAGTTTGTTAGTAATGTTGGACGAAGCCCTATTTTATCGACGTGTGCTTAAATAGTGGCGTATGACATGACCGTTAAGAAGTGCTTTCAATCCATTTATTAATATTAATTATTTGTTAACTCGCGGAGTCGCTATCAAAAGCTTGTTTAGGTCTTCCATGCGCTATGTGTCTTTATATACAAGCAGCTACTCTTTGTTAAATAAATATATATGTCTCAAAATATAAATTAATTCTTGGCAGCATGTTCTCCGTAAAAGTTGGGATTGTATACAGTAGAAACACCTGTGCGCGATCTTTTAAAATTTGTTATATTCAAATGAAATTAAAATTATTTTTAGTTTGTACGTATACCTATATTATAAACTCAATAATTCAATATTACGAGTAAAAGTATATTACGTTTATTTAAATTTAGTGTCATAAAAAATATTGTTGATTCTTTTTTGTTATTGATTGGAAATTATCATACAGTAGCGACTACCAAGTTTCTAATTTTTACCATTGAACCACGACACTATACTTATCAATGATAAATCATAATTTCGGTTTTATACCCTACACAATGTTAAAGAAATATGCTCAATCTTGATCATGTCATGCCAAACCGAAACCGGTAAAAAACAAACAAATAATTAACTTTGTAAAACTTTGTAAAATCAGAAGGAAGAAAGGTATGTTGCTTATTTCTTCACCATGACAAAATACATTGAACTGACCAACTTTCGTTACTTGGAGAGGAACTCATTTTTCAGTTTCCAACTAACAATTTTTTCCTCTTATTCTTATTATTTTAAGATTTATTAATTATTATCTTGCACGTATTTACTTTTAAGTGATTAAAACCCCGATTAAATGCTCTAAGGACAGTGGTATTAATAATAAAAGCGTATCCCACATTCCCAGACTTCATTATTGGATCCATGTCATATGTGACTTCTATCATAACATTCAACAAAAATATATGAATATATTTTTTCGAAGGATTTTATGATACAAAAAAATATAGTGAGTTCATACCTATTTATATTGTAATATATATATTTTTTTGTGAAGATATCTCTGATCTAATGCAAAATCTTAAAGAGTTTTTCTTATACCATCAATACCACGTGTATTGAAGACTAAACTCAGAACTTAATAGATTATTGTATGACCATGAGTTATTCGCGTAAATGTAGAAAATGAGATTGTTAAAAGATTTTAAATATTCAATTTACCAAAAAATTTATGTCAATATGTATGCAACAATTATAGTTATCAAATGTAATTTATTGCATATTTATTTTTTGCATAGTCGTAATATTAAAGAACTATTTATTTTTCCTTACGTTTTAGAAAAAAAGAGCAGATTTTTTTAATATTAGTTTTATTAATTCCTATGGTATCATATCATTCTAGAGATATTAACAAAATCTAATAATATTATTATTTTAAAATTCTTCATTTTTCGGCTTAATACTATTGGACCTTTGTCAAAATGTCAAAAAAATAACTAAAAAAAAACGACTGTAATCAAGTGTCAAACAATTGTGATGGATTTGATTGTTTGTTTGTGGAAAACTCGTTAGAAAGTGCTAATATGTCATTTAATAAAAAGTAATAAACATTTTCTCAACAAAAACAATATTTATCCCATAACCATTCCCATAAATTTATCAAGTCACCGTGGCAATATTCATTTTTAATACTAGTTAGCCTTGAAGTAAATGTCATTTAAATGAGTGTTGTTTATTTAACATTTTAGTGATATTAGTTTTAATTTCATGATTATATGGCTCTGATGTTTGACTTATGTGTTGCGACAAATTGGAAGAGGCATGTTTTATCCACGCATTCGGGAGAAAGGTGCAAGTTTAGTAGTACTCAGCTGGACTTGCCTAGCTGTGCTGTGCACTGCGACCACAGCGCCTTGCGACAAGACTCGTAGAGTATTTACGGAGCCGAGCGGAATTATTACCGATGGACCGAGCAGCTCTAATTATACACAAGTTAGTTATTATTTTTCTTAATATTTTTCAAGGTATACACTTGTAAGCTATGAATAATAACCTTCTTTTAGGACTCACACTGTGAATGGCTCATTAAGGCAGCTAATAAGACACAGTACATTACGTTAAGCTTTATTCGTATGGGCACAGAATGCTCATATGACTATGTTTTTGTGTATGATGGAGACTCATTTGATGCTCCATTGCTGGGTAGCTTTAGTGGAAAAACGGAACCTCAAAATGTTACTGCCTATAGTGGATTTGTAAGTAATAATACATCTTTTATATGCAATTGTCAAAAAACAAGATAAACATTCAAAATTCTCATTCTAGATGTTAATACTTCTATATAGTGATACAAATTATGTATTGGATGGATTTAGAGCCACATATGCAATTCATAACTGTCCAAACAATTGTACAGGCCGTGGCTTATGTGTGTCAAATAAGTGTTTTTGTGTGGGTACTTGGGGCGGGCCTGATTGCAGCGTAGAACTATGCCCTAGTGGCTGTTCAGGAAATGGACAGTGTAAAGGAGACAAATGTGTATGCAAGAAAGGGTAATATATTATTTTTGTGTCTCATTTAGTATTGTATATATAAAAGAAGTTAGTTCCATATGTTCTTCATATTGACAATAAAGTATATTATTGTTTGAAATCTTTAATGAACCATGAAACATATTATTTGCAGACTTTAGTTATAATACATACCTATTTTATATGACTGAAACAGTGAATAAAATTTTATTGTGACCTTGTGTGAATTATTACAATTATAAAGCCCAGTGTTAGTTATTTATTATCTTAATTCTAATAATATAATAAATGTGAGAGTGATCCATTTATCCTATATGAAATAATTGGATCATACATATTAATATAATTTTATTTCGTAGGTTTTCTGGGGAATCTTGTTCTCTCAAAAGCAATGACAAGGATGGTAACAGCTGGCACTGGCTCTCACACACTGAAAGTGGTATGACGAAGCGAGCTGCCCACTCTGCTGTTTATGTCAACCAGACAGACTCTCTATATGTTTTTGGAGGATATGATTTGAATAGAGTATTGGGATTACTGGAGATTTATAAGTAATTATTTTTAAAATAAAACTGTTTATAAACATATTAGTTCTGTTATGGTTATTCAAATTTTCACCAATACCGTGACAAATAGTATTATATATGCAAAATTCATTAAACTGAGTAAGGACAATGACATAGTTCATAGAGCGATGGGGACTGACTTCCAGAGGCTGTAGGTTTGAGTCCTTCCATATTGATTGATTAAATTATAAGTGAAGATAAATTAATTTAATGTAATTACTAGCTGAATATAGTATTAGGATAAGTTCTACCAGCCACTAGAATATGTATGACCTTACTTAGAATCTTGTAGTGCTATTTAAATTGCCACCTTGAAAAGATAAATGAATCAAATGATTACTGTATAGAAATTATAAACAAGTGTTTGTTTTTTATTTATTTTCAAGACATTTTATCATGACTACTGAATATATCAAGATATTTTATAAATATAATTTATTTATGAATAATAGTAATTCACACAACATGTTATTTATTTTTTAATATCCATGATTATTACTATATATCTACTGTATAAAAGTTTTTCTTATTAGATTTATAAATAATTAATTCAGTTATATATTTAATGGTCCTTAAGCAGTTACTTGATTTATTACTAAATGCTAACTAGAATAAAACTGGTTTTTTATTACATGTTTCCTACAGATTTTCTACTAGTCAATGGTATGACGAAAACGGAAAGATTTTGCGCCGTTATCCTACCAACGAAGAGATTGATAAGTCATTACTAACATTGTTCACCAAGGTGAGAGCAATTGTACTGCAATTACAATCTACAATGAAATTCAAATTAATGTTTTATGAGTTATAACCTAAATTATAATGCTCTAATTTATTTGTAATTAGAATATACATAAATATATTTATGTACTGTGTTTTTAAAGACTAATAATTTTAGCTGTGCGTTATTACAGGGCAATATTGACGGTAGTTGGCAAATAGGGAACCGGAGTTCATTATTTAATTTGCTTCTGACATCATTCTCACACCATGACAAAACCACTCTACCTCTTATGTATTCTCATCCGTCTACTCCCTACTCAGAGAGCTATCTGCAGTTCACTGACCGACCCGAGTTCTTAAGTTCTAATTCCAAGTCCAATAATACTAAGCCTGAACCGAGGTATGGTCACTCGGCTTGTGCTTTTAAGAATGGTTTTATTTTGTATGGTGGAAAGCTCTCTGATGGTAGTCTATCCTCTGAGTTATGGTATTATGATGCAACTACAAACATTTGGACGCTAAGAGCTGTCAATTCTACATTCACTCCGCCTGGATTAACTCGTCATACACTTACTGCTGTGAAAGATGAATTATATTTATTTGGTGGAAGTACAGTTGATGGAGAGTTTTCTTCAAGGTATATATTTCTTTCTTTATCAATATAATGAAAAAAAAAATATATATGTTATAAAGAAATATAAATACTTAATAATACCTAAAATTGTAATATTAATAATTTTCAGCTTTTATAAAATAAAATTAGGTGAAGTAAGCACTGAAGGATGGGAAAAAGTGCAAGTAAGAGGCGGCAAAGAGTTAGATGTGAGGGTCGTGGCCCACACGGCCGTGTACCATCGACAGTCGAATTCAATATTGGTGTATGGAGGTGTTGTTGCAAATGTTGCTAGGTATGAACACATTCATTCATTCAATAGTTAGTGACGCGATGGCTCAGTTAGTAGAGCGCCGACACGGTATGCCAAAAAGTCTCAGGTTCATATAGAATCGAAATAATTAATATTTTTTTTTATAGATTTTCCAAATTATCGGATCGTATATTCGCATTTGACCTGGAATACAAACATTGGAGCGAGATTAATTACCCCCGAGCTCATTTACGAGACACGTACGTTCCGCGCGAGAGAGCTTTTCACACCGCTACCATTATCGGTAATTACTTTTATATAACCACTTATTACGTCTATTTGCTAAAATTACATTATATATATAAACACCAATACGATGTACTATAACGTGAACATATAAGTAAAAACTCGTACCAACCTTCATGTCGATATAAGAACTGAAAATGAAAAAATGAAAAATTTAGTTGATGTCTTTCCATAGGTAACTATTTGGTAATTTTCGGCGGTTATTCGCATCGCCATAACAGGGAGGAGATCTGTTATGACGGTCAAATGTATCTGTACCACCTGGGCTGTCACTCCTGGATACCGCTGGAGGTGCTGGGAAAGACGCGTAAATTTTACCCCAAGAAGCAAGGTGTCTTCGCTCACGCCGCGGCCTTGAAGCCACCTTCAACTCTTCTGATTGCCGGCGGGTATCACGGCAACGTTAATGGTAATATTTATAAATTAACGCGGAGTATTTGTTACGTTCATTCTCGCCAATGATACGGTCAAGGTCGTTGAGCAAGGCCGTATTTTGTTTGTCATTTTTTGGGAGAGGTTTTATCTTTTCATATACCTTTTTTATTGTATTGTTTTTGTTATAATACACAAGTGACTGCCCCTGTCTTTGCCTTCAGACTAAGAGGAACATTTATACATTTTTTAAAGGAGTCTTTGATGAATGTATTTTTTTTAATACATGCCAAATCACTATAAAGAAGAGTAGTTCTAGAAATAGTTCTATAAATGAAAACAATTAAAGTGTCGTAGTCGTATATGTATATACAATACAGTCCTTTCAAGTTTAAATAAACCCGGAAAAGTTAGACGCCAGGATTTGAATTCCCAAACAAAAAAAAAACATTCCAATTTCATTGTTGTGACAACAAAATGACAAACAAACAGACAAACTGATTGTCTAGATTGGAATTTCTTGACGCCGCGCTGTATGTATTTAGATAATTCTTTTCTTAGCTAATATTTCAAAATATACAAAAATATATAACAAAAAAAAATAATAACTCAATTATTGTTTGCTATTAAGAAAATTTACTGTCGAAATTGTTTCGGCAGTTTCATCTAAAGAATCTTATCTTTATATATTAGTATAGCCATACACAATGTGGGTCATCTTTGTTTGTCGCCTACAATACGGAAAAAGTACAGAATACAAATAAATAATATAATTAACATGGCCACGGTGTTCAAGGTCGACTTACGTTATAAGGAACGGATAATTACGTATAATGTAAACTATTTGTGTGAATAAAACAACATCAATTAATAAACTTGTCTTTCGTTTGGAATTCTAATTTTAAAATGTATTCATTATTATAAAAAAAAATCCATTGTAACTTTTTTTTATAAATATGTACTGCCATCATGAAATTTGGAACAAATTGCCTGTATTAAAAATTGATATGCACTTCCAAAAATGGTTGTAAGTGTGCTGTCATTATGCCTAAATAAAAGAAAAAAATCATACCCGACCTTTGTTGAGATCAACACAACAAGAAAAAACTCGTCGACTTTATATTTATAATATCAGCATAGATAATTCATAATCATGGGTCCACATGTACCAGGCGACCTTCTCGCGTACGTGGTACCGCGGTGGCACGCCGGTATCAGTGGCAAGGACCCTGAGGCGGCGTGTCCTCGTCACAGCTCGCAGCCCGAGTGCCTCGCCGACCCCGAGTGCGGCTGGTGCTCCGCTGATGAGGTGCACCTCTTCTTCAATTGTGATTTTATTTTACCAGAAATATTGTTTTATTATTTTTTTTAATATTCCATGTTGCAATGGTACTTATGTTTCTATATTAACCCGGCTGAGTTTGTTGTGTGGTTCTTCTCAGACCAGGGCGCGTTTGGAACCCTCGTAATTTTAACTTTAAGTTCAGAGGTGTTTTTGCAGAAGGGCTTATTTCGATAAGTATGGTATCAAAATAGGCCCTCCTGACACCTCTATTTGACGTACACAAGTGATCACTGAGAATGATTCAAAGTGGAAAAGATTTAAATAAATAAATAAAAATAAAATAAATAAATATTTACGTTCCATTTTTCAAGATCAAGGAATAAATTTATCTTTTGTCAGTTTTTTAAATAATTTTGAATATGTCAATAATATACAAAAAATATTTTGTATTAGAGGATCGAAAAATCGTTACATTATAGTAAAATTATTTTCAAATGTAGATAATTAATAAATTTCTTATTTTAATATTACTACAAACACATACTTCAAACACTTGATGAATAATTCTAATAAAAAGCTTTCTTTAATTTTTAAATTATATTTCTATAACAGATTTGTTATGGAAGAACTATCGGCTCAAACTGTACCACAAATCTACAATCGATAAGATGTTTGGGAATCTGCCCCGCTCTCGGAGACTGTCAGTCGTGTCTCATACATGGGCCGCCGCTGAGCGCGAACAGCTCCAGGTCTCCACTGACGTCGGTCAGCATGCAGCTCGGCATTTACCAATGCAGTTGGTGCGTTCAAAATGCAAGGTGCCACCATAAGGATGGTTGGTATACTTCTAATGTAATGGTTACTATTTATTATTATTTTTTATTTTATACTAATTTATATACATTTTATCACATTTAAGATAGTTACGGAGTATGCGGAGAAGACACGCCGTCTGAGAATCCAGGTTGGTGGGGCACAATCGGCACCGAGGTGGTAGTGCCAGAGAAATGTAAAATCTTAGACAAACGTCCCGGCCTCACCTTCTTGAGGTACCAGCAGCCCGCAGACTTCAACCACCCGGACGGGGTCTCCGTTATCAACGCCACCACCGTGGACTGGGGCACGGGCGGGGGAAGCAGCGACATATTTAGCGGGACGAGCGAGGCGGTACTCCGGGGCTGGCTGCACATCCCGCAGTACTGGAATGGCACGGGGGAGACGCTGATCATGTGCGCCAGGTACTCGAACCTCACACTCCGCCTGGGCGAGGACGAAGCGGTGGCAAACTTGACGGCCTCGGGTCCAACATGCGGGGTCGTGGCACACCCCCCGCTGGAGCCCGGCCGTCTCGCAGTGACCATGCGTGCCAACGACTCGCTCCACACTGGCCGCTACGCCTCGCATCACAACGCCATGATGGAACTGTTGCACAACAAGTCTCAAGAGTCCCTGAAGGTAGCTCGTTAATCGAGAGGTTTTAAGATGACGCTTACAGACAATTTTAAATGGACCGTTATGATATCTCTTTTAGGTATTTACGTTCGAGTTTCTGGAGCCGTACTCCAACGGGCAGTGTTCAAACTACGACAACTGTCTGTTGTGCCTCTCGGACGCGGCCTGTGGCTGGTGCGAAATAACGAACCGTTGCGAGCAGCGAGACATAGACGAGCTGACGACGTGCTCCGCCGAGGGGGAGTGGAGGTACCTCACCCTGCAGCCCGCCGCCTGCCCCAACTGCTCCAACTACATCAGTTGCGAGCGCTGCGTGTCGGGCGGCTACTGCGAGTGGTGGGCGGACGAGGCGCGGTGCGCTCGCCGCGGGCGCGCCGGCCGCGCCGTGGTGGAGGCCTCCGAGTGCCCCGCGCCCTGCCGCCTGCGACTAGACTGCGAGCACTGCCTCGACGAGCGCGGTCGCTGCGTGTGGTGCGAGGCCACCCGACAGTGTTTCAGCTTCAGCGTGTACACCAGCGAGTATCAGTTCGGGCTGTGCCGCGAGTGGCTCGACCCCGCCTCCACGACGCCGGACGAGACCAGCAGGAAGTCCGGGCAGTGCAAGTCGTGCCAAGCCAACGCGCAGTGCTCCACGTGCCTGCGGAGCATGGGATGCGGCTGGTGCCACTCTCACGAGAATCCGATCAACGGAATGTGCACGGAGGGTGATTTTACTCGCTCGCACGTAGACTGCGCTTCGCTTTTGAATGTGACCTCCACCGACGCGGGATGGGCTTACGCGCAGTGTCCCGATGTCGACGAATGTGGGCTCGGGCTCCACGACTGTCACGAACACGCCGTTTGCAACAACACCCACGGCTCGTACACTTGCAATTGCAAACAGGGATACATAGGTGACGGCAAGAAACGCTGCATACGAACTTGCTACAATAATTGTATACATGGTTATTGTCTGGGTCACCCGCATTATAAATGTAACTGCGATTTGGGTTGGACGGGAGCCGATTGTTCTATAAACTGCGGGTGTCATAATCACTCCACTTGTAGAACGGGCGTGGGTAGATGTGACGAATGCCAGGATTGGACGGAGGGCGAGTTCTGTGAGTCCTGTAAGCCCGGAAGTCATGGCAATGCTACAACGGGTCAAGGATGTCGCCGATGTGACTGTAACGACCACGGAGATGAATCTCGCGGTGTTTGCGATGTGGCTACCGGGGAGTGCATTTGTAAAGATAATACAGAAGGACAAAATTGCGAACGTTGTAAACCAAAGTTTTATGGAGATCCACGACACGGCAGTAGGTGCTACTACCAATGTGAACCCAGAGGAATGTTGAATGCTTCTCAAACCGAGGGCATTGGTTCTTATAAAATTGATCCAGACATCGATAGTATAGGGCCTTCCAAAGAATGTCTGTGGATTATAACGGCTGAAGATATTAAAGATGCCGTTATACAATTTACAGTAAATGCCTCTACTTTCAATGTACCCTGCGATGAGAACGCTGTTTACGTTTATGATGGTCTGGGTGGCGTACCAGATCTGACTAATAATCAGCAGAGTCAACTTCTGGGTGTGTTTTGTAACGGAGCGTCCTCCGGAGTGGTGGAGGCTCGCAGTGGCAACTTAACGGTACACTATAAACAGAGTCAACCCGATCAAGGCTTCGAGGGTGTTTACAATGTTTTGGCTTGCGATGGATACTGCGGCTGGCCTAGGGTATGTAAGAACAGGCATTGTGTATGCAGAGATGGATATGGGGGTTTTGAATGTAGATTGGAAACTTGTGGTAATAATTGTAGCCTACATTTAAAACGCGGTGTCTGTGATACTAGCTACGGGAGATGTTTATGCTCTGAAGGTTGGGGTGGCGACGACTGCTCTCTTAAGTTAGACAAAAAGGAACTTGTATTCACGGAACTCTTTAATTCAGATTACCTCTCTGATGGTTTGGATCACTTAAGAAAGACGTTGCCTAGATTTGGGCACAGCTTGGTAGCAGATAGAAGAGGTTTATGGATGTTTGGAGGTTATTCGCTTTCACACGGACCATTAAACGATATCAGATTCTATGACACGAAAAATAACACTTGGATGCAAGTAACAGTTGATGCAACTCCTGATCCCAAGATGCCAGAAGGACGATATTTTCATGCCGCAGAAATTTATCATTCTAAACAAAATATTTATATTTACGGAGGTTTGAGTTTGCAAGAAAAAAGTGGGCAAAATAAGACATTGCGTGATTTTTGGATTTTTAGTTTGAAGGAACAGAGATGGAGTCAGATTAAAAATAAAGAAGAATATCCTCCGCCTCTTGCAGGTCACACGTTGACGCTACAAAAATATCAAGATTATGAAAGTCTCGTGCTTATAGGGGGTTTTTCTTTGGAGGACGGGTTTATGACAGATATGTGGGAGTTTGATTTAGACAATGATAAATGGGTAAAGTTGAGTAGCGGTGGCTCAATGCCCGTTGGAATAATCGGGCATAGTACTGTCTATCATACACCTTCGCAAAGTCTGTATGTTTTTGGTGGAATACTATACATGTATAATGGAACCGCAATATCCAATAAATTGTTTTCCTTTCACTATCCCACAAAAACATGGAGCGAACTGCCTGTATTTCCAACTCTCAACAACGTGCAAGACAACTTGCCTCGTGCCACATTCTTACACTCGGCAGTAACGACAAATGACTATATGATAATTTTTGGCGGCCAAACGGTTCCTGATAGGAGATCCAATTCTCTTATAGCTTATGTATATGGATGTAATCAGTGGGTTAAAATATCAAAGGGTAAGTATCTGTTACTGTAAAAGTAATATTTTGGTTACATATAATTGTTGAGAGTTGTAAACAAACATCCATTTCCAGAATTTTCTCCGCAAGATCATAAGCCACCTCGCACGATAGCACATGCAATGGCTATCGACTACGAAACAGAGATTGACTGGAATATTTACATAGTGGGAGGCTGGACGGGAAGTGCTAATTGTCAAGTAACACGCATCACCTTGCCAGAAGACCTGTGTTCTCTTTGGAGTAAAAGTAAAATCGAATGTAGGAGTCACATGGGATGCAGTTTCTGCAGCACTGGAGATTATACTAAATGCTATTCGGTCAACAATCCTGGATGTGAAGGAAGCGATAGAATTTCGACAAATGCCGGTGCAGCTTGTGATGCTGATTTAGTAGCGAGGCGTGCCTGTGAAAACTTTACCTCTTGTACTTCATGCCTCGCCGCGTGGCCGATGTACCCGGAACAGAAAGCAGCGTGTCGCTGGTGCGAAACTTGTGCAGCTGGAATTGGTAAGTATTAAAGTTGAATAAAGTTTATAACTTGAAATACGTCTAAAATATTATCCATTAAAGGTGAATGTGTCCCTACTGATGAGTCGTGTACGAGCATAAAATGCAATGCCGGGACTACGTACATAAGTGACTCGGCTCAGTGCCTGGAGCGGCGCTGTGTGGCGCCGGACTGTGACAGATGCGTGTCCAACCAATGTTACTGGACAAGACTTGCGAATAGAGAAGGTGTGCACGATGTTTATAGTTTTAATTTTAAGTATCTTTCTCATAGACTAAGAATCCGACGTCAACGAACGCTTTTAGTGTGTAATAATATTAATACTAAATATGGGTGATTCTTTTGCGAAGCGTTATAAACAGAAAGATTATCTAATTCTAATTGTCAACTTGAATTCTACTTTTCTTATAGATTCTGCCTGAATACATACGACAATCAGAATACGAAATTAGCAAACTTATCGTACACAAAGTGGCTACTTTATATAAAATAAAAGGAAAAATATAATATGAATTGTATAATTATTGTTTTCAGCTCAAATTACAACGGTTACGAATGATCCAGATGAATTCTATAATTGGACATGCGCTGCAATAGACGAGCGGAGTCTAAATAGCCTACGGGTGCTTTCTCAAAAGCCCGGACACTCCTATTTCGGAATCACTAAAGAGGAGTGTCCCAACCGTTGTCACCTTTACGACGACTGCCAGTCGTGTCTCAGTTCCGATGGTGCTGAAGGAGGGTTCTCCGAGTGTCACTGGGCCAGCTATCTCAGCACTTGTATATCACCCGCGTATCAACCCGTGTATTGTGCGGGTGGAGTTTGTGGATTGGTTTTGACGAAAGCCGATAAGAATAAGTGTCCAGCGCCCTGCGGAACGTTCGAACAGTGCACAGAGTGCCTCCATCACTCACACTGCGGATGGTGTGCCCTCGCGGGCGCCAACGGGGACGGGGTGTGCACTGAAGGGTCTATCGATTCTCCATTAGAATATTCGACACGTACGACCTGCGCCGCCGTATATATGAACCTACACCAAAGCAACAACACGAACGATACATTCTCTTGGCATTACACACGCTGTCCGCCAGAAAACGAGTGTGAGAACAATCATCACCAGTGTAAAGCCGAATCGGAGGTAAGTCTTGACCGTTAATGTTTAAATTTATAGATATCATATAGTATCGCTCTTAAAAAACTCGGAATCGTTGTTGATATTCTTTCGGATTCGTCGCTAGAAAAAACATAGTAAACTTTTCTGCATATCAGAACAAAATAACCCTCAACCGTTTGGGGTTCCAAAGGCGAAGGATGGTGTGCAGATTGAACGTTCGAGTAGTGAGTTCTTGGCAGTGTAAGGTGTGTGTGTCAGGTGTGCAGCGACCTGCCCGAGGGCTACGAGTGCAAGTGCGGCTTGGGGCACAAGCGCGCGGGTGGTGCGTGCGCGCCCGTGTGCCCGCAGGGTTGCGTGCGCGGTGCCTGCGTGCAGCCCGCGCGCTGCCGCTGCGACTTCGGCTACGTGGGCGCCAACTGCACCATACAGTGCCAGTGCAACGGACACTCGCACTGCGAGGGACCCGACAAGCTCGACGTCTGCACGGAGTGCCACAATAACACCATGGTGAGTCCGAACGATATCAAACTGATTACACTTCAAATGGCACAAGTCGTTAAGAGGAATGACATCAAACACCATTTATCGGCTATTATTATTAATCCACTGTTCTGTCACAATGGCGACGGATTACAAGATATAGAATGATGGAAGCGTAAGTATTGTAAAGCGTTTGAAAACTGTTTGAAGCGAGACTTAAATCCCATATTCATTAAAAGTATTTATTTTATAGATAAAAATATAAAAATGAGTACTAGAATAAAAAATCGTTTTTCTTTTATATCGTATTTTTATGGCTTCCAAATATTTTCATTGTATAAATCGTATCTAAGGCGACGTTGGTATCCCATGTCTAAATAATCAATCAAATGTCAAAAGATATCAATAGTTTGTGTGTAAAGAAGATAATATTATCTTTCATTTTAGGGAACGCAATGTCAGAAGTGTTTGCCTAATTTCGTTGGCGACCCGACTGATAACGGCCAGTGTATACCGTGCTCGGTGTACTGTCATGGACACACCTCTGTGTGTACGAACGAGGCGGATGCTGCTTTAATAAGAGATATAAGTAGTGCGGACCTGGAGGAGTACTACCGGGAAGGTGGCGCGAAGGCCCGATGTGTGAGATGCGCTAACAATACCGATGGACCTCGCTGCGAGCGATGCATCGAGGGTTACTTCAGAGGATCCGAAGACTTCCGGGACCCTTGTCGACCGTATGTTCCTTAATTTGAGATTTTTAAAGAGTTGTTTAAGAGCGCATATTACGTTTGCTTCTATGTCTCTATGTTAGGTATTTTTAAAATTCACTTTCGGACGCGACCGCGTTTTCTCAAAGAAGGTGTTACCAACAAACAATAGTATTTCATTATGAGAAAGACACTTGAGCGTCAGTGGTACAGAGGTCTCTGGTAAACCGAACTGCTTATTGTGATGCAATTTTTTTTATTATAATATACATTAAAATAACTAGTAACTGCTTGATCATGCTTTTCTCAAATATTTTACTAAGAGAAGTTAATAAAGATATTGGTATGTAATTAAAAGAATCTAAAGCATTACCAAAATGTAAAAAGTGTATAACTCTGATAAGTTAAAATAGTCGTGCAAACAACCCATTACAATATGTGCTCATTTATTTTTGTGGGATTATAATTTCCTTTTCATAGAAATTCGTTTCACACATCACAAGTTTCTTGGATGCTTAAAAATTGTTAAGTAGAATCCGTATAACTGAACTCGGCCCGCTCGACCCGTACAGGTGCGAGTGCCACGGGCACGGGGACACGTGCGACCCGGTGACCGGGGAGAAGTGCAACTGCGGTAACAACACGGAGAGCGACGCCTCGTGCCAGACCGCCTCCAAGAACAGCGCGCAGGAGTGCTGGCGCTACCAGTGCGTCAAGTGCAGGGACCTCTACATGGGTGACCCCAGAAACGGACACCAGTGCTACAGGACCATCAATATCGAGAACAAACTGTGTTTCGATGGAAAGTCTATTGGTTGGTTCCTTTTTTTTTTACTACCTCTAAGCCAGCAAGCAAAGGAAACCATTTGGAAAGATGAGGTTTCTATCGGTGACTATTGGGGTTGCGATATTTTTAAGTATTACTTAATTCAATTTTTATTTGACTTTTAAATATATTTTCGTAATCAGGTTTGAAGTTTTATATATTTGTAGATAAATATCTAGTAAATAAATTTTTGATCATCAAATAATTAATATAAATTAATCTTTGCTTTCAGACGAGTGTAAGATAAAACCACGCCCTCTGTACCCGGGGCAGACAGTGTTCGTTGCAGTAAATCCGAGATACATGAATGTAGACATCAGGGTCATAGTGGACGTGACTCAAGGAGCCGTGGACCTGTACATGAGCCCCAATGATAGCTCGTATGTAGTTTCGGTCAACTCATCATCCGGAGCCCACGCCGTCGAGTTAGATCCCACTTATTATAAACACGAGCCGTTCAGAAAAATACCATCTTTTGACGATCATCTCCCGGAGAAGACAGGCAAGACCACCTGGTACTATGACAAAACTGAGTACGCCCTGGCCGATTACACGGCCAAGGACCTAGCCACGTACGTGACGGTGGACAAACGTAACGTGCTGCTACGTGTTAAAAACCTACGCAATCGACTGGTTCTAACGTTGCCTCAGAACATTCACGACTTGACCCATACGAAGTTCTTTATAATAATCCGCTCGAGGCACACCGAGGACGGCGCCGCGAGCTTCGGGATCACCTTCTTCCGCCAGGACCAGTTGCATATTGACCTGTTCGTGTTTTTCTCCGTGTTCTTCTCGTGTTTCTTCCTGTTTCTGGCGGCTTGCGTGGTCGCTTGGAAGGCGAAACAGGCCGCCGACGTACGCAGGGCTAGAAGGAGGCACGTCGTCGAGGTGGGTCGCATTAATAACATTATATTAAAAATAAAGTAATCAAAATTTTGTTTTACTCTTTGTCGGGTGTATTTTGATGGAAAAACAAGTATAAAAAAAATATCCATCGGTAAGTCCTCGTCCCGTTCTCAGATGCTCCACATGGCCAAGCGTCCGTTCGCGGCGGTGCGCGTGCTGGTGGGGGGCGGAGCGCCCGGGCGCCGGCACCGAGCGGAGCTGCGTCCCGTCGCCATCGAGCCCACCGTGGACGGACGCGCCGCCGTCACCTCGCTGCTCGTCAGGTACCTCGCTGCTCGTTTCTTCCTTTTGCCAGAGTGTCATTAGTGCACCCGTGATAATAAAAACAACATTAAAATGTATGAAGAAGATAAAATACTAAATGGTAATCGAATGTGCATGACGAGCAGGCTGCCGGGCGGGCCGCGCGTGCCGGTGCGCATGGCGCTGGCGTCGGCGCTGGTGCTGGTGTCCCGCGCCGCCCCGCGCCCGCGCGCGCGCCGCGCCCTCTCCTAGCGCCACTCCAATCGACCTGCTGTCTCCCATGAGGTGGTCGCGGAGGACGTGTAAGCTCAAATCTTGCTCATTTGATGATTGGTCTAAAATTTTTCTGTAATATTTTCAAATAGTATCGTTCCTTTGTGCGTCCAGACGCACTCCGGACCGGGCCCGGACTCGCGGAATACGCTACGTGATCCAAACGACGCCCCGTTGAGATTTATTTATATTTATAATAATTAAATACAAAATCGTCCCGTTAGATGATGCGAGGAGTCAGACTCCCGTGAAGTCGAAGTCGGCCTGGACCTCCGTTTAATACAAGTAGCTGTAAACGTACATCTATAATTTGAAAATATTTGTCCTTTAAAATAGAAATACCTACATAATTTATTTAAACGGATCACTGTTCTGATTTGTGAGTATTTATTGTCCCGTCGAAGTATTTATAAATATTAAGTTTTTTATTTAAATCAAGAAGTAACTTTTCCATTAGTTCTTGAGTTATACGAGGTTGCTTATCAATTTGCAAATATTATACAAAATCTATAATTCAAACTGAAATATACCATATGTAATAGAAAAATGTATGTAAAAATATTATTATAGAAAATGAATATAAGTTAAGACGTAAACGACTCTAGGCTTGAAACAAGTCCTATTAATACATACATATATATAGAGTCTATTCTACTTGTATCTTTGCCATATCTATTTGAAGAGAGCCAAAGGAATCAAAATTAGCGTGATTTGAGCGCCGGTTGTGAATAGCCAATAGTCGCGGTAGCTGTTGTGTTATTTGTTTCCAAATTTTATTATGTGATGTTAAAATATAGTTCTGTTATGGCTTGTTATTTCTAAATATGTTAAGCAGCTTTCGTCCGTATTTTATTTATATACATAGATTATGTATACAGAACTACCACGATAGTATTTTTCTTGAAAATGCTTGGAATTATCTATTGAATTCTATTCTAAACGCTTAATACTGAATCTCTTGAAAGTATGAATCGTATAATATTTATTAGGCAGCTTTCCTTGATGTTGTTTTCGAGGCGATGCCGGCCTTCCTGTAACTATTAATATATTTCTATACAATTATAATTAGTACAAATATTAATATACTTTTTTTTTGTCAAAGTATTATACAAGTGTTATATGTATATATATTTTAATTTTTAATTATTTAGGACTGATTTAAAATTATGTATTTTTTAATGTTGTCTTAAAAGATATTTCTTTTGAAGTGCCAACTGGGAAAAAATGACAACTTATAGTTGCAGAATTTTCAATGTGCCTGCATCCTCTGTTAGAATAGTATGTATTAATTACAATTAACATTTTTTTATCAAATATTTATCAAATATTTCAGATAATTATATCCTAAATGGCATCTTTGTATTCTTTTATGCTTTATATATATTTTTTGTCCAATTTCTATAAACTTAAGTTAGTCTTTAATTATATATTACAACTTTGAACATGGGTTGTAGAAGTTCTTCTACAAATAAATTTGATGACAGTAGTGTAAACTATGCTCAAAAATATAATGACACTTTCTTCTGATTACTGTACACTTTAAAATATTTATAAAATAACTTTGAAATTGTAGTAATGGAAATTCAATACTTTAAAATATGTTGTCTGTCATCCTCTTTATTTTATTTACCGGTTGATATTTTTATGTACATAATCTGTTTTAATCTATGATACTATTTTAAGTAACAAAAGTGCATATTTTCATATATTACGGTTGAAAGAACTATGACGTCACAGAACTTGTCACAACAAGAGTCCTTTGGTTATTGTTGAACTGCACACTAGATAATGTTGATTGGTTTTAGGTACATAGTACGTTTGCATTTATAATATACATGAACAAACTGATATTTTGCTCAAAAAGCATTTTTTTTGTCCAAGTAGCCAAAAAATCTTTTATATTTCACAAGAGGCATTTTAAATCATTTCAAGCTTATGTAACACGACACTATGATATATTTAAACATGAAATTAGACACTGTTTGATTATTGATTTTTTATAGATGACATTTATTGTGTTGGGTGCACTTTGCAACAAAATTGTATGTATGGACTGTGACGTCATAATTTGAGGGGAATGTGGCAAGTTTAAAAAAAAATAATATAATTTATTATATATTTTGATTAAAATATTTCGTTTTTAACCTGATACTGTTTAAAATAAATAAAAATTTAAAATATACGTAATTACATGTTATACCATAATTTTATACTTCAACTGTAATAAAGTAATATATCACATATAATCAGTGTCTGTACCGTCTGTGAATTTAATAATTGCTCACCCGTTATTAACAGTATTGTGTTAAAATAATAATAATTAATCAATGGGTCGATGTGTGAGTAGAATCATGTTATAATTTAATTTTAAGATAAAGTAATTAAAACTATTAGCCATAATTATATAAGAGAGTACTGATATTGTTATACACACTGTATTTAAGATAAATGTGATCAAATGTCATACCCAAGAACGGTATAGAAAAGTCCATAATACATTCCATTTGTAAATTATCTTTGTACATACAAATATATTAAGCATAAAATATATATGAATTGTAAATCGGGCATCTAAGAGCTTTAAGGATGTTACTCTAGGAAAATTATTGCTCATTATTTTATTTAAATTTCTCCTTAAACTTTTATTGGAAGATTATTTTTATTGAAAATGCATTTATTTATTCTGATCTGAATTTATAACTTTTATATGTAGATAAATTGGTAGATATTTGTAATTATTATTCTAGATTCAAATAAAGGAGATGGTGTTTAAGTATGGTAATTATTAATTTAAATAATATAAAGTTTTTTGTTCATTGGAGTATTGTATGACATATGGTATGGCATCTTGCATAATTTACCATATAAAAATGGAGATTACTTTGTTTAGTGTAATTACTATTGCTCAACGATTTGTTTTTTAATTCAGTATTGTAGATAAAATTCAATGATTTGATATTTAACAATATATAAATAAACAGATTAGTAAAAACTTTAAAGAAATACAAAATATCTAAATAAAAAATACAGAGTTAAATTTAGTACAAAATTTCTTTTTGTTTCCCAATTTTTATTACTCAACTATGAGATCTGATTTTTCATAATGATATGGTTATTTTAAGGTGAAATTATGTATTTTTTTGTATAGATGTACAAAACTTTTTATTTTGCAATCAGACTTATGTTCTTGTTTAGGAGGTCTGAATATATAACAATATTTAAGATAGTATGTATGCACTTGCCTATTTGTTAAATAATCTACCAGCCATGGAGCCAGATCACAATGATGATGACATCTAATAAGGGTATAGTCAGACAAAATAGATCTATATAGACAGTATTGTGTATGTAAGCAATATGTTTTTGGTTGATTAACTGTAAATGTTTATAAATAAAATATACTGTTGGTTGTAAGTTCTTTTTTTTTTATTGGGTTTCTACATTCAGGAACAATAAATAATTGAGATTAGATTATTAGTAACAATCACAATACAGTGCTATTGAACCTAATATTATTACTGTTCTTTTTGAGTCAGAAGGTGGGTTTTAATTTTTTGTAGTAATTCTTTCTTTACTGTGTCTGGAACAAGAGCTCTTGCCCTGGGTGTAACTCTTGTTACGAGGTTGTCAAATGTTACATTGTTGCCATCATTTTCTTTGACTATTTCACGGCATAGCATTCTTACTTGGTCTCTCCATCCACATTCAATTAGTCGACGCCTTAAGAGTTCTTTGAATCTGAAATCATTCAAAAATATATGTAACGTAAATGTATATATATTACGAAATAGTAATATATGAATAGTTATTTGTCAAAGTTATCTAATTGTAGCAAAATTAGATGACTAAATTTCAAAATTAATGCTAATAATCTTTGATACGTCTATACGATTATAAGACATCATTTACAATTTCTTTAAAATAAGTTCTTAATGTAAACTCAATAATTACAGTAACACAACAGACTGTAAACTTAATGAATATATATATAAATGAAATGATGTTACTCATAAAAAAGAAACTAATTCTTTACCGTTCTCTATCCCCAGTTAAAGTTAATCTTTGGTGTGCAATCGTATTATTTACCGTCATAATTACAGAAAATGAATTCTTCAATAAACACTACAACTTAAACGCAATAAAATTTACAAAATTAAAACAACTACTTGCGGTGTTTAGTGTTTACAACTTCAAATTTTGATAAATGTCAATGTCATAAGTCATTGTCAATGGACAACTGAACGAACTTTTGACTTTTACAGTAGGGATGTCGGATTGCAATAAAGTATCGATATATATTGTATCGATAATTTTTGAATATATCAATATCGATAGTATATCACTATTTAAAAATATCGATATATCGGTGTGATAGGAACACACATTACATGAAACGTTTTGTCTGTCTATTTTTTTGAAAAAGTTCCATACAACACTAGACATGACTGGAATGCTCGAATTATTTTGTTCACATACGTGAATTAATTATTGATTTAATTAGTTAGATTGTTTGAGAACTATAATCAACTCAAATGCAGGCAGAAATACGCTCGCGTTGAGGTTATACAGTTATTATACCAAATTAAAACGCAGTAAATCGAGTCGACCAAAGACAAAAAAAATGTAATTTGTTAAAAAATGTTAGTATAAAAAAAGTATTTTAGGATTTTTTAATTATAAAAGTATCGATTTTAATACCTTTTCAATATTTGTAATTTTATATCGATACCTCGATACATCGAAACATTAAATATCGATACATTGAAAAAATAATATCGATATATCGATGTATCGATATTTTTTCGACGAGCCTATTTTACAGCCAACAAGCTGCAACCAGCTTATTAGTGGTTTGTTGTAAAATACTTTAATAATTATGAGAATTAAAAATTATGAAACGCAATTACTATTTTTATTAGGAAGTTTTTTTTTCTTTTTTAGAATATGCTGTGGTTCTGTCATAGTCTAAGTAAATAAAAGAGATTTTTAAACTGCTCTTTTGGTGCACCTAAAAGTCATATAAAAGTCAAAATGTATGCTAACATTATAAGTATTCAATTTGATATGCTTTGTGAATATTTGTTGTAAGAATGTCATACAAATTTTGCTTTACTTTTTTTTTATTATTTTCATTTTAGTAGCTTAAAATCTGAATGTGATACTGTTATATGGCAACAAATACATATTTACTTTCCTATTTTTGTGCTCAAAAAAGCTATCAATTCACAGATATATTAATTGACCTGTGTACCTACGGATCTACCACTGCCCAGATAGCCCTATCTACTGTACAAAATCTTGGTCATGGCATCATTTATTTTCGGTCCGCATATTAGTAAAATATTTGTGTTAGAACTTGGATTTTATATGTATTTACGAACAAAAGAATTGTTTGTGTTTATCAGTTGTCTTGTAGGTACCCATAGTACAATTTTCGCTTAGTTTGGGGTAAGATGGCGTTGTGTGGAAATGTCCACATTTTTTATTTTAGATTAGAGTTATAAGTATTAAAATAATTGTTTAATTTTACTAGTGAAAATATAGTTATTAATTATCTCACTCGTCCGGGGGACCCGCTGCAATTGACGCACGTGGTGTCAGTATTTACGTACACAGACTAGACAAGTTTCAATCATAAGTTTTATTTCAGGTATCATAAATAGAACACAACAAAATTTACAACCAGCTTAGATTATAAAAATGAACTATGTTTACAATAAACGTAAATCACTCAATACATATATTTGGTGGATCTGGCGGATAAGGCTTCAGCAGAGCTGGAGAGAGCGCGCGTAGATTTTGTGTTAAATATTGGTGCACCCATGAAGCGCTGGGTCGTAATTCTGCCTGAGGCTCCCAACAAGAGTGCAACAAGCTGCTCCTGAATAAAAATAAAAACTAGGTATCACTAAATATTTAATATTAAACCAAAACAGCAAATAATAAAAACAGGGTTGATACGACAATGATTATTAATTAAAATAAATCACTAAATTTTGTTTTTTTTGTAATTTTTCAACACGTCACTACAAAATTACTCGGTTTAAGTCCTTGTTTGTAGTCTTGCGACTATTCCAGCTCGAGCTTGAATACGAATAATCGCTAGAAATATGTGAATAATCGATCCATTTTGAATCCAGACGTCTCTTAACTTTAATACTACCCAACTCTCAGGCAATATTGTACTGTTAAGGTCTCATGCGCGCTTTTTATAATATATACGAGTAGATTAATTATTTTTTTAATGATCTTTCGTAATGAGTATGAGTATGTTTTATAGTAAATATTATCGTGACAATATCTGTAATTGTATTCGATTAGCTTGGTATCGATATATCTAAACAATCAGATATTGTAGTAACCAATTTATTTGTCACCATCAATATTTTTCAATCTAACAAACGGTACTTCTTAGATAGATTATAGTAATATATATAACTTTAAAAAGTAGAATAGATTAATTGAATTCGCATAGCATAAGGACGGTAAGCGCATTCTCGTTACAAACGCATAATAATTACAAGAATTTAGTGCTTTTCAATTTTAAATGGATATTCATTAGTTTCCACAGCAGAGGAATATATTCTTACAGACCTGTCTCAATACATTTGAGGCAGGTATGTAATAAATATACAGAAATCACTATTGGACTTACGTTTGTTTTGATACGTCGGGAGGTAGTGGAGGAAATCCACCAGCTGTCACGTAGTTCAATACACGAGTCGGTTCCCAATCCCCATAAGGACGTGCACCTAGTGTAACCACCTCCATGATAAGTACTCCAAGAGACCAAATATCGGTTGCAAAAGAAAACACTCCCAGTTGTAAGCTTTCAGGTGCCATCCATAATACCGGAAACAGTGCTCGACGTATCGTTGCATATTCAGGGGCTTTGACATCTAGTTCGCGAGCCATTCCAAAATCTCCCAACTTTAAAGATCTTTCCTTATCAATAAGACAATTCGCTGCACGTACATCACGATGTACAAGTCTCCTTGTTGCTAGGTACGTGAGCGCACCCGCCGCTTCGCGGGCTAATCGGGTAAGAGATTTTTCCGATACTTCGATTGCTCGATCATCATCGACATCGCTGTATTGACCACTCACTAAATGCCTTCGCTCTGTTAAATACCGTTTTAGATCAAGATAAAAGGCGTGTTCCATTAAAACTGTAGGGGGGCCGTTCGTTATACAGATCCCTACTAATCTTATAATATTATCATGACATAATGGCGCCAGAACACAGGCTTCGTGTAAAAACTCACATTCCTCTGTAGGGCCTATACCTTTCCGTGGCTCCTTGGCAGCAACAACTACAGTACTTTGACCAGGTCGTTGCAGTTCGGCGAAATGTACTCGTCCAAAAGTACCCGAACCTATTTCATGTAAGAGTTTTATTGCATTACGATTAACTAAATACATGTCTAGGGACGAGGCCGTGTGTTTCCGGATCTCTAATAAAGAAGTTATTATATTTAGCTCCCGGTTTGACAATCGTTTCAAACGATTACGTCTTTTTCGGTACAGTACTGCTACCAAAAGCACCAGTAATATAGTTACCATCGCTGCAGTAAAATCTTGACAACGCGGCGAAAATGGATCTCCAGTAGTTATTGTAGTACAGTGCCGTCTGTCGCGTATCTGACTTCCAAATGAAGTCTTACAAATAGCATTTATAGGCTTTTCACTTATAACTATGTTTTTAATTATTCGAAAAACACCCACTGACTGCGCTGCCATACCTTGCCATCTTTTAATAAATATCAGCGGATTTTCCAATTTAAGATTATCGTTTGTTAATCCGAAGCATTCTGAAAATTTTCTGGAATAAATCCCAAAGGTAACATAAGAATTGTAAAAAGGGTCAAACAGTAGTTTTTATTGTTATTTCGTTGTGTAATAATTATATAAGCTTTAAATGTGAAAATAACTTGCTGGTGTTAGAAAAGTTCATATAATGTGTTCATATTATTAACTTTATTTCGGTATTTATATAGCTATTGTTTTCTCTTAATAAGGATGTGTAGAAGAGAAAAAAAATATCGAAATAATAATACGAATAATACTTACGAAA
Source organism: Dircenna loreta (assembly GCA_963555665.1). Lineage (NCBI taxonomy): Eukaryota > Metazoa > Arthropoda > Insecta > Lepidoptera > Nymphalidae > Dircenna > Dircenna loreta. Next base: position 6,381,468 of record OY743094.1, read on the forward strand.
TACTATTAAAATTACGGAGGAAATATCCACGAAACAGACTTTTTTGATAAAATTTACCAAATCCGTAACCCAGCTGGAGTAATGCGTCTGCAAGAATCGAGAGATCAGAATTCGTAATGGATTCCTTTGACGACAAGTTTCGAAGCTCATCTTGAAAGTATTTCGAGCCACTTTCTATATGTTCTCCTTTCCATCCAAATTGTAAAGTGTAGTGATACATATCATGCCAACTATAATTATTGCAGCATTCTAGTGGCCTCCAGTCACGTGCTATCCACACAAAGCCATTTGGAGGAGTCATGCCACGCTTTAATGCGGCACACAAAATTTGACACGAAATATTCCAATTTACATTCAACAAAAATATACGTGCGTCAGCCTTCTCTAATTCATCTAAATGCATATCAACAGTTTCGTAGTCTATAATATTATCACGATATAACAATTTCTTTTGTTTAGCCAAAGATACAACAAAACTTTTTGAGTATTCCGACTTGTCAGATAAAATAGCAATGCGTGACCATTCACAACTATCAAAAAGGTAATGTATTACTCTAGTCAGATCAGTTAGTTGACCTGTGACTGCGTATACTGCTGAACCTAATTGCACTTCGGGGGCGACGGGTCCTGCGAGCATCAACGGGAGATGACCTTTTTCTGCAACCTTCGCCGCAGATATCGTTCCTTCACTCGAGCTCCAAGATATAACACCAGCTACGGTGGTCTTTCGAACAATTTTTGTCATAGCTACCTTTAAACTATCTTTATCGTTACAATAAACTAGTATGCTAGAAATGTGAAAATCAATGTTTGTAAAGGTATCTTTTAATATTTTAGTATTTATGTTTTTTTTAACATTCTCAAAAACAGGATTGAGGGGATCACTATCACAAAGAATAATTCTGATGTCGAAAACACGTCGGTCCTCTGACGTGTTGTACGAAATCATATTCTGAAATTCTTGATCATGTTTCAGAGCCCACAAACAAGCAGCATCTTCTATATCGGACTCATTTTGTTCAGTTTCTATCTCAAGTACATTTCGCAGTTGACTCGCGTTAGGCGATAAGTTATTCACTAACTTAGATATTTTAGGAGCAAATAAATCCATAAATTTGCCATTACCAATTCGAAAAGCACCAAAAGAAGTGCACGTGGTACCGCTATGAGAACTCCATGGAAGCTGTACGTTAATCACATGTAGTGCATCAGACCATAAATTTTCATCAAGGAAGAAAAAAGTTTTTGTAAGATTCTTTAATTCTGATATTTTCTTACGCATCAAAAAATCACTTTTAAAATACTCAATCTGCAGTTGTAAGTTTGTGGCTTGAAAGCGCTTTTGAAGTTCCATCACTATTTCATTATCATTGTAGTTCTCGTTTCGGGCGAACACAGCAAAATAAGGGTACCTATCAAAAATCGTTTACTATAATTCAAAGATATACCATGTTCTTTAATTGCTAAATTCTAGATCTTACTTTCGAAACGCTCAATAGCAAGTATGGTTAATAACCACACATTTACTTCCATTATGTCTTCGCTTCAAGTGTATATAAATTCAACCAGTAGTTCCAAAAAAAACTTTTAAAATCATTATTATTTTAATTTTCGGGTTATTTCAAAATCTCTAACAAAACATTTTTAAATATTAACTTTTATTATGATAATATCATATTAATAATATAAATTGAAATCGGGCTCATCGGTAAGAGCCAAATGTAACCTTACCTAGTTGAATTTCGAATGATGGTTTTTGATATTATGAAATCACATTCTTGTAATTTATTATAGTTGGTGAAAAAATTCCATTGGATATTGGCCTCTGACAAACAGGACTCAGAGGGCACGTGAGCCCAAAGTCGTAACTCGTAAGAAACTGCTGCCGGCCTAGCAATGTTTGTAAGCAAGTCGACGCTACCTTGATTATTGCACTTTTCTTGAGTCACCGGCACCGCTGGAGCTACCAAGGCCATTCTGAAACATTGTAGACATTTCTTAAGTTTTATGACAACTGCTGAGAAAAAAGAAACCTTTCATGAATTTTAAAATTACAATAAGATACGTATAATATGTTCTGTAAAGAACTTACCTTCCATAAACAATTTAGATTTCGATATCGTACTTAGTCTGGTCATAAATTCTGTATCATAAAAATAAAAAAAATATTACATTTGAATTTCGAATCTGTCATTTTTATACGATTGTTCAATGTGTTTTCTCATTTTCGCACCAATTCATTGTACGATATTTTGCGATATTAAAAAGGAGTGGGGTGATAAAGAGAACCGAATCGCTGTGATTGCATTACACAAAATAGGTATGGAGCCTAATGCAATTTTTAAAACTCTCCATACACTTGGTATTAGTAAAATGTTTGTGTACCGGGCAATTAATAGGTACAATAAGACAGAAAAAGATCTGATCGTCCACGTAGTATTCGTACGAAAAAGGTGGTCAAAGCAGTAAAGGAAAGAATTCGAAGAAATCCTGTCCGAGAGCAAAAGAGTTTATCTCGGGAAATGAAGATAGCACCTAGAACCATGTCGCGTATTTTAAAAGATGACTTAGGATTTGCAGCTAGAAGAGACGCCTTGGTCATTTCTTAACTGATAATTTTAAGAAGAATAGGGTGGTTAAATTCGAAACAACTACTACAGCGGTACTCAAAGGGAGGTCACAGAAAAATTTTGTTTACGGACGAGAAAATTTTTACAACTGAGCAACATTTTAACAAACAAGCTTCCTTAATCAGTTGACAGAGTTCAACGTGGACATTATCCGACTTCAGTGATGATTTGGTGGGGTGTTAACTATGGAGTGACTGAGCCATATTTTTGTGAAAAAGGTATCAAAAAATCGGCACAATTATATCAAGATACCATTCTTGAGAAGGTAGTTAAGCCCCTTAACATTACCATGTTCAATAACCAAGTATGGGCCTTCCAGCAAGACTCGGCGCCGGGTCATAAAGTCTTTTCGGACTTCATCAAAGCTAAAGACTGGCCATCGTCTAGTACCGATCTTAATCCGCTGGATTATGATTTATGGTCAATTTTAGAGAGCACAGCTTGGTCTAAACGCCATAATAATTTGGAGTCCCTAAAACAATCTATACGATTGGCAGTGAAGAATCCCATGGAAAGAGTGCGTGCTTCTATTGATAACTGGCCTCAACGTTTAAAGGACTGTATTGCAGCCAATGGAGACCACTTCGAATAAGCTCTATATATTTTTAATTGATTTACATTTATGTACTAAACTAACATACTGTAAAACTAATAAATGTTATTTGCAATTAAAATAAATTATTTTTAAGTGTAACAGTATTTATGGCCAGACTAAGTTTATCATGGAGTTCGGTAACTCGATACAATTTTAGGTCTAAGTATCTATATTTACAAATATACTTTATTACTATTAGAGAATATATAGATACATTCAATATCTTTCAAAAAACTAATTACTACGTGTTAGTATATGACAGAAGTTAAAACCAGAGTTATTTTTTTTTCTTTGTTTGTGTTTATTCCTTTTTTTTTGCGCATCACGGTATAACTTTAAAAATAATATATAGTTTTATTATAAGTAACGTAAGTTTCCTAAATATGGACCACCATCTTGTTTTCTTTTTATAAAACGATATTTTGTAAGATATATATTTTCTTTAATAAAGTTCGTAAGTGAACTTTATAAGAATAACAATTACACAAAAAATACTAATAAAGAGACATTTTTTTCAACAAAGTTCCTAATTCCCGTATTTCAAATAAGACCCTTTGGAAAAAAGTGTTAAAATTGGAACACGAAGTTTTTAATATGGACATGGACATTATGGCACACGCTTTTAGGTAATTTATTCTTTATTGTTTTATTTCTTATATTGCCACAATCATCGAATCTTGTCTCATTGCTGTCTAAAAGGTAACCTCTTTGGCTTAGACGCCATTGTCTAGAGGGAAGAAAAAAGTTTACAATATGGATTAAATGGTTATTAAATGGATATCCATATCTACGGGTGGGGTGGGGGGTGATTTTATTAATGTGTCTAGTGGGCATATGTATTGTATATTATAAGTATAGACGAAATCAGGTGAAGCGTTAAGTGAAAAATGCGTGCTGAAAAAAATGAATGAAATCACAAAAAGTTTAAAGACTTTCATCCGCTTTACTTTTTAATACCATGCAATTATTTTGAGTATGTACATAGATTGTGAAGATTAAATTATTATTTTGTAAAATATGATATATAAAATTTTCGAGGCACATATTTTATGCAGTCAATTGCCAATCATAGTTATTTTAATTGTTAAACGAATTTGTAATAATGTTTATGCCAGTATTGGCAGCTATTTTGTGACATGACTTGACATTTTTATCATCCACGCAATAATGCATCTTTTCTATTCATATATATACAGTCGTATTCTCTTAAACTGTATACACATACCGTGATCAGTCCTAGCCTTTAAGTCCTACCCTAGCCTTTAAGGACTCATGCTAGAAACAAGAACTAGTGTAACGAGAAACTTGTAATTATAAACTTACTTGCTCAACTTAGAAATTTTCAAAAGATCGCACAGGTTTACGAACGTTGTGTTCAGGCTCGCTCGGTAGCCTAGTACATGACGAAGCGCCACCACCAGGAGCGCGGCTGTTGCTCGCGCCGCGCCCCCACTGCCTCTAACCACCGTCTCAACAGCTTGCTTCTCCACCAGCACCTCAACCACATCTGACAAAAGGGATTAATATAAATGTAGAGATTTTTAAGATATTTAAGCAATTTGATGAAAATTAATGTAATTAGTGTTTTTAATTTAAAGATGTGATACATATAGATATATGTACGTAGATGTTTTTGGACGTAAATAAAATAAATCTAAAAGAATACATTGAGGGCGTTATATTGGTGGCAGAGCCTAGGTAGTCAGTCATTTGACTACAGCTTGCATACCGGCTGTTTGGACTGGGGTAGTACCATAATATAACGAATGTCAGCATGAAGGAACTGCTATAGCTTCGGTTTGAATAGTTGATCAGAGCGCTAGCTTAATTCTCTATGGGTTAGGTTAAGTGGCTACATTGGTACCATTCCGCATTGGGATCTCAGTCCAGGGTAAGAAGAAAGAGAAAAATAAAGAAACAAACAATTTCTTACGCCGTTTTCAGTTTTTTACATTTAATAATTCTAAATAAAAAATAATCTCTTTTACCCCTCGACAATATGTGTCTAAAAATATTTAAATTATTAAAAAAAAAAAAATTCTACGTAAAAACTTACAAGACTATACTAGCTATGACAATTAATAATAACCTGTGCTCACTTCTTCCGCCATTAAAGCTAAGCAAGTGTGCTGAAGCGGATTACAATAGCGGCTGGGTAAGAGACGGATCAACGTACCTTCTTTCTTATACAAATTAATAGCAAAATAATAGTTTATTGTAATAGTAAGAATAATAAAATAATTCGTTGGAAATTATTTCCATCTGAATAGTGTCGTTTAGGTGCTTATTGAAAAGAGATCAACTTCAAAACGTTAGTTTAACTGACTTTACCCGTGGAGTTGGTAAGATAGAGCTTTTGCAGGTCTGAGCAGTGACCATCGGAGGCTCCATGTTGCGCTAGAAGCAGCACCAGCAGAACTACACTTGGGCACATACTGCATGACCACACGACACGGCTAAAACTGGCCCGCTTATCGTTTACCTATTTTTGTATTTTATCCTTATTCTCCCTTTCCTGTTACTTATAATCTTAAACTTTATGAATTATTTTGTTGGTTTGTTTGATATAGGTTTAACTGAAAGGAATTATATTGTACAGCCTAGCTAAAGTATAGCGGGTAGTTAAGTAAGGTTACGGAGTCCATATCAGTATACAATTAAAGTGACACTATTTGACCTTGAAATAGCGATAAGGGATCTTCACCAATCAGAGAGAAGCTATAACTCAGAAACAGTCATTACACTATGCTATGCGATGTAGGCAAGTTGAGTCAGTGTCACTCGATTGTATAGTGAAATGGGCGCATAACTTTTGCTACTAGCTTCACCCGGAAGTTATAAACTACTTAAGTAACAATCACAACGTATCTTGTAGAAGAAAATGACAATTGCTAATGAGGCTTTCCGGAAGTAATTTTGTGAACTTAAGGTAAATAATTTAACAATAACTTAAAGGGCTGAAAGGACGGTAAATGATATTTATATTCCCGGGAAATATGTTTTTAAGATCATGTATTAGGCAAAGGAAAATATTATAAAAGTTTTTTGTCGAATCTAAGCAAACCCCAGAAATCAATCTAAATTGCTAGTATGTATAGTTTGGATAAAGTTCGCAAAGATAAACCCTATATTCCAAGAACTACTGCGAATATAAACGGTTTTACTAATATTAAAGCATGTGTTTTTTTATTTGTAAATTATTTTTACAAATTAACGTCATACGTCAGGAAGAAAAATATCCTGAGATATATTATCTTTACCCTTCACAATAGGTGACCATGATACCCCCCCCCCCCCCCCCACACACACATTTTTGAGTAAATATTTTTAGTTTCATTATTATTATTACTGACTTAACTCTTTTTATGTTTTTTCGTGATAATAAGTTTTTCCGGATTGAATATTTTTATCTTGATTTATATAATAAAACTAACACCACACGAAATCGAATCTTCATTATTCGTCCTGTAGTTTTGTGAAATTGTTTAACTATATTTTTAATCAGTAAAATAAAAGAAACTTCAGGAATAAAATTCGTTGAACACAACTATAGCATACATAAAACACACAAAAAGAAAAAATAACAAACCCAGAAATAGACTAAAGTCCTTATCTGATTCCAAAGTGGGTGGGTGTGGAAATTGATGCGTCCTCTCCCTACATCTACTTTTCTACTTCCCGTCAGGTGTAATATAGTCGAGTGTCAACTTAGTTTAAGTGTAAATATATATATGTATCAATATATATTTTGACATTATTGAATAAACACAAGGTTATGATATAAAACTTATTTTAAGTAATTTGGTGAAATATCAGTGTAAGTTTTTTAGAACCAAATACTAAGCTAAACGTGTCTAGATTTTAATATTCATCTAAAATAAATATTTTTAAATTACGAACATAATTAAATTGTATTGGACTGCTAATCTATTGGTAATTTTCAGGATGGAGCCTATCTTAGGGTATTTAATTCAAATATCAATAGGTATAATATGGTCAGGAAACTTTAAATTTCATCAAGTTTGCTTTTGGGTTTGCTCTTGTTAAATCTTGCGAATGTGTAGAAGAAGATACATTGTTAAAACTTGCGTGTTTGCTTCCTTGCTTCCTTGTTCCTCAATAATAAAGTTTTAAACTAAATAAAACCAATGTCAGTGTAAACGGAACGAGATAACGTTTCCAATTTCCATGTACGGCTTCATTTTAGCTTTAATTTAATTATCCATTACTAAATATCTTTTTTCTTTTATTGCTTCACAGTTTTTCAAGCAAAGACCGCGTTTCTTTTATCAAAAATAAAAAATAAATTAAATATGAACTTCATACACATTTCTGTATTGGTGCAGTTTTTGACAGTTATTTATGTATGACTGTCTGTTTCTTTATCAATTATAGCTTACACAATTATGATGTAATATTCTATTTCTTACAGGCTCGTCAGTTCAGAGTCACAGATCAAGTTTATTTGGATATCATTCAAGATGACAAGCCTGTTGGTCGAATAGTAATCGGACTCTTTGGTGATTTAGCTCCAAAATCTGTTCAAAACTTCAAAATACTGGCGACAAAAGGAATCAAGGGAAAAACTTATAAAGGAACCAGTTTTCATCGAATAATAAAACGGTTTATGATTCAAGGTATTTATTTAAAGTAAAGACAGTTATATTACAAATCATAAAAAAACAAAAACAAAAATTCCAGGTGGTGATATTGTCGCTGACGATGGAACAGGCTCTATAAGTATATATGGGAAAACATACAAAGACGAAAACTTAGACACACAACACACTGATGCTGGTTTTGTATCAATGGCTAATAAAGGTACAATGTACAAACTTGTCACGTATCGTATTTTATAATAAAAATAAAACCTTAATTTGCATTTGTTTTTAAGGAAAAGATACAAATGGCTGCCAATTTATAATAACAGTGAAGCCAACTCCGTGGTTAGATAATTTGCATACAGTTATCGGAAAGGTAAGTTTCTATTCAATTACTCAATATGTTTGTATATCAAATAATGTACCTATTTAACGGTGAATTTTATATAAATAAGAGTTAACCGGGGTGTATAGTTTGACAAGTATTGTTAGAAGAATGAATAATCAGCCCTAAGGCAATACAAAACCGTTAATTACTTTTTAAAACGTAACGGAAATAGACAGGTAATAAAACAATTATATCTATTTTATCCAATTATTAATTTTATATACGCATTCAATAGGTAGTGGATGGACAAAAGATAGTCCACATGCTGGAACAGACTCCCACCGACGCGGACGACCGGCCCACAGTGCGCGTGTACATCGTTGACTGCGGACTTCTGCCTACGGAACCTTTCTACGTGTCTGATAATCCATATGAGTAAGTAATTTTTAAAAAAGTGTAAATTAAATTTTATTTAGGTAAACACAAATAAATTACCAAGTGAAATAAAGTAACTATTAACTGATGCCTTCACAGTTAAAAATAAATGTAATATTACCATTACTTTTAGTATGCATTTTGTTCAAATTTAGTTTACCTTTTAAATGTACAAATAAGAATAGTCAATTACGCGGGAAAAGTTAAACAATGCCCAACCGAACGCCATTGGTGAACGTAAAATATGAAATTTGAATTTAGAAACATTAAAAATGTGTGAAGTAAACAAACGACAGAGTAGGTACTATACAATAAACCAACACAACGTACGATAGTTCTGTCGTCATTGGCGGTTGGTGAAGTTGTCTATATTTAAACAGCCAACATGCTTTTTGTTTTAAATATGTATTTAAAATTGTTTATAAAAACACTATATTTCTATTACCTCTACTGGTTCGCCATATAATATTTATATTGAATAAAGTAATTATTAAATTACGAATAAACTGAAATAATCTCACAAAAGAAACCAAATTACATAAGTTATTGAAACTTTAGGTACTACTAATTTAATTGGACGCCAAGATAATTTTTTTTGTATCGCAAACGACATTTACGCAACGGTAATAATAATTTATGACGAAAATCAGCTTGATATTACGATATAAGTGAATTCTTATAACTGGTTTTTTATTTTGATTTTAATATATTATAGGCATGTTAATAATCAAAGACAATATCTATGTTAATTTAGTGTATTTTTTTCAGTCTTTGGGGCTGGATCAAGGTGTCAGCCGCGCCTCTATCAATGTCATTTTCAATTTTGGGATTCTTTCATTGGATGATAAGAAAAATGGAAATCTAATAAATAATAATTGTATAGCATATTATATAATATTGAGGCAGCCATATCCTCATCTCATCATGCAATTTATCTGGCGCAAAGTCAACTACTACTAATATCGCATTGTGAAAAGGCTGTTAGTGAGCTAGGTCACATCTGATTAATGGAAATTTTTACTCGCAATTTTTTAGGGTCAATTAATAAATTGGATAATTAAATGGGCTAGTTAATAAATCTGTTAGTAGCAAAGAATAAATAATAAAAGTCAGAACATAGTTTTTTTAATTAGTTTTAATTCATATCTGTGAATTATTTACACATTTTTTCTTACCAAAGGTATCACAACCAACGCATTAATATTGTATATGTCATACATTGATTTAATATTTTAATTTTTTGGTTAAACCTAATACTCCTTTTATTTTTGTAATAGTAAAATATGATTATTATTTTAGAATCTTACTTCTAGATTATTAAATAAATATAATTTATATAAATGTCGTTATTTTATTTATATAAATAAAAGCACCTTTTTATTTTCGGCATTTTAAAACCTAAATTCAATTTACTCATGTCACTTTATCGTTGTTGTTTATGTATTCTTTTATAACGTCATTAACATATTATACATTATAATGTTAAGAAATACTGTATTTATATTAAGTTAGATGAATAAACCATTGACATTTAAACTATTTATAACATAAAATAATATTACTTTGCACACTACAGCTTTAGTAGTTCTCAATGTACTGTTACATTTCGTCTATACTTTGCAAACTATCGCACTAATAAAACAAGAGCGAGATAGACTATAGCCTGAGCGAGAGGGAGCGATGCAGCGTTGGGGTTTGGTGCGGGGGTGGAGACGGCAGCGCGCTGTTCCGCTGCGGAGCCGCACGCGCGCTCACACGACGTCCACGCGCGGCACACGTCGCACGCACTGCTCGGCACGGGCTGGTAGAACACGCGGGCTTGGTGACCTGGGGTTGTGGGATTATACGTTTTAGTTGATAAATTATGAAAAATAATATTATACAGATTATGTAAATATAAATATCCGATTTTCTAAAAGTAGAAATTGAACAATTATTATTAACTTACTAGAGTCATATAGATCGACAATGGTGACATATCCGGGCCTCTGCCGTGCGACCGGCAGTGCGCGTGGAGCCCCCAGCGTGGCGCATCGCTCGTCTGTACCCGCGCGCACCCACGACACCACGCGTGACCCACCCTGCGTAACCCGAGCACCCACTACGTGACGTGCTGCCTGAAGGGGGAGTGTAATATCAATATATACATTTGGTTGCTCGTTCAGAGAATTATAGAGCTTATCAGCTAATGCCGGGAATGTCCTAGGAGAATGCGTTTAAATATGTACAATTTAAGATAAAAATCATTTACGTCATGTGAGTCCTTTGTTGGCGTAGAAAACGTAATAAAATATAAATTAAATATTAAAATAATCGCCCCACGTTGGGCCAACCTTGACACTAAATGTTTGAAAAAATAAATCGACTATCAAAGAACCCGTACCGTTAATTCAGTAATTGTGTTTATGTCAGCTATATACCCCGAAGGTAACTGCACCGTTAGAAGAGCCAGCCCACTTTCCGTTTCATTTCCTATGGGCACAAATCTACAAAACATTGAACATATTAGAACTTTTCTTTCTATTTGAGATACATTATTCAAAAGTAACAAACTAATTTCGATTTTTATAGACCATTGCTTAGTTGCCAGGCTTATACTAATTGACGTACCCGATACACACGGACAGCTGCAGCCTGTCCTTGGTAGACACCTGGTCCACGCGTGGGTCCAGCGTGTACCGCGGCCAGGCGCCCGTCACGTTGGTGCTCCCGCGCGCCGCCAGCCCCACCACCGCCACGCCGCGGCCCTCCGTCACCGCGCTCGCGTTACGGGCGTTGCGTACCTGATGATGTGGTGCATTAAAAAAAAACAAGAGGATTTATCTTGATCTTATGAATAAATATCTTATTAGCACTCTACCAGTTGTGTCTGTATGATGAGAGAATTGTCGCTGTCGATGTTGAACTGACGTGGTTCATCAAAACTGGAAACATTTACGGATACCCTCAATTTGGTCGTAGTTTTAATCATGTGTGCGAACAGGGCCAGTGCGTCCAACTGAAATTTAAAACACAACGAAGAGATTAGTATTGCTTACACGTTAATGTTGCATGTTAGTTATTTTCGTTCGATCTTTGTTTTAATATAATTTTTACCACGTCGGGGTCCTGATCTTTAGGTCCCAGTGCTTGTATGAGGTATCTGGCAACCGGCACGGTTTCATCTATAAGGCTGGAGGCCAACATGGCGCGAAGGCCCCAGGCGGCCGTGGAAGCTTCCAGGCTGTTACCCTTTAACCAAGGGTTTCGCAACTCCGATTTTGAAATTTGGCGCGGCCAGTATAGATAGGAACCTGCATACATAAGAGCTATATAATAAATGTATGTGTAGTGTAGTTCAATAAATAATTCTAACGCTGAAAGAAGCCGGAAGAATGTCCAAATCCCATTCTTCAGCGATGGCAACATATAAACAACGTCCCACATCCACTGATGGAGGCAGACGTAAACCATTTACTATATAAATATGAGTGTCACTCCCGGCTTACCCCCGTCGTTAGCTCGTTTCTCCATGGCTTGCAGTGCGAGTGCGGCCTGCGGGTGGCGGGCGGCGGCCAGCGCGGCGGCCGACAGCGCCAGCGCGTGCACCTCCAGCGGCTCCGACAGGCGGTTGGCGAGATAGTCAAGAGCTTTGTTCATAGCGTTCTTGTTGAGGGCGTCGTTTGCCTGTCAGACGAAATAATTTATATAACGGAACAACGCATTGATTAGTTCTTAGAAATCGAATAGTATTTAAAGAAAGCAAGGTCTGGGTAAATTAGAAGTTATAAATCATATCTTGAAATATTTATTCCATCGTATCTTCCTTCCTACCTTAGTCTCGAGCAATGCCAGCAAGGCCATCGCGGTGAGTGGCACGGCCGCCTGTCCCCGGGGGTCGTTAGGTGCGGCGGGCGGCGGCCAGCTGCCGTCATCTCGCTGAGCGGCCGCCAGCCAGCGCACCGCCGACATGGCCGCCTCGGGAGACACCTCCACGTATCGAGAGGATCGGCTTAGCCATCGAGCGGCTACTGCTGTCATCCTGGGGAATATTCATTTATGTTTTTTAACTCAGCACATACATTCAATCACCTTTAGGTTTTTTTGTCACATTTGCGAGTCACGGAAAAACATCCAAACAACAGTAATTTATATTTACCAAGCGTCAGGCTCGGCGTTTTCACCAATTTCCTGAACAAAGGAGCCGTCGGGTCGTCTGAAAGCCATGAGTCTTTGGTAACCAGTGGCCGCTTGAGATCGAGCTTCCTTTACTATAGTAACTTCATCGACCTGTTCTGTCGCCTATAAAAAAGTAATTGATATTTATTTTTTACTTGTAATACTGAAGAGTTGAAAGGATATCAAAGATGTGGTAGTGATTACGAACCTGCAGATAATCCAGCAAGACACATGCTCTAGCCAAGGGACGCAAAGCATAATTTGGGTCTGCAGCCACCAAGGGTGGTGATTTAATAGCTCTAAAAGCATTTGCCAGTAAGTCACCAGTGGCCTCCAGTGACACTGCACCGAGCTTGGTACCGGCTGCTGGCGACAATGTGACGTTGGCTCGAGCAATTCCACGACGACCGTCTAACAGCGACCAGGACCAAACATCTTCCACGTACCCATCCTGGTAGTGAACAATGGAGTTTAATATTAAGGCAGGAGTTTTAAGCAGATTATAATAAAATGTATTTATTATACATGTAGTATGAAATTTCTCAAGTTACAAAGATTGAAGCTGTTGAAAGTATTATAATATGATTATACCTATTAAAAGTTTATATATGCGAGCGAATATAATCTATATTATTTATGTAGTTATGTATGACGCATTGTCAATTTTACCAATTAATTCTAACTATTCGATTATCTTGTATAACAACAAGGAAAACGAGAACGTGTAATGGCTACTATAGAGGAATATATAATATAACCGGTCGGTACGACTTAATAATTGAAAAATACTCTAGGTTAAATGTTCAGCTCCAACACTGCCATCATTTAGCAAGTATTTACCTCATGTTTTATACGTTTTGTATAAGATGTAAAAGTAATTAAAGCTGCACTTACAGCTCTCGCACTATAGAATCATACCGGTGACGTGGTCAGTTTTATAAAGATAAGTATTTATTTTATTTACTACATAGTTGACTTAAAATACACTATGAATCGACAATCAGTGGATCTAAAAAAAATACTCAATATGATAATCAAATCCACCCACCATTCACTCAGCAGCCAGGGCCACCACCGCTAACCGGCGTCCACCACATAAGCAGTACTCTATATAAACACTTTTATACGTCGTCTCAAATTTGAAAATGTCACTATTACCTTAACATCGATAGTTCGGAACAGCGAGGCGGAGACTCCGTTCCCTCGGGCCTCTACGATGATGGGCGAGTCCCCGGCGCGGCGCGCGCTCACCAGGAACGCCGTGCTCACCGCGCCACGGGACGGCACCGACACGCTCACGCGACGGTACAGCTCGATCTCTGAGTCGTTACGAGTACACTGTTAGGTGCTGTGCTCGAACGGGCACGGGTAGCGGTGAATTTTTGTGAATTGATCTTTGCGGTTTTTTTATATGTGGAAATTTATTAAACTACCTCCAGTACTTACTCTTCGTAGAGTCGACGTTGTTTTCTAAGGGTTCGAATTCGTAGTATTGATCGGAATTGTGGAAAGTGACGTCGACAGCGGTGTCCACTGTGAGAGAACTTTTTAGTGTTACGATGACGGCTAAGATTTCTCCTTTTTGAAGACTTTCTGGGAGCTCGGCAGAGAGGGAGAGGGGGAGAGCGGTGTTGAACTTGCGAGGAGCGGCTAAGCCCAGACCCAGAGTTGGATGCACGGCGAACGCACCCACTGTCCATTCGCCAGGAATTATTGGCGACCAACGTTCCCTTGTGCCCACACCATCCGAACTGTGAAAGAAATTTACATAGTCAGGATGAAATATGTAAATAGACGAGTCTTGATAAGTCTTAAAACATACCCAATAGTAATATTAGCAAACATCCATGTGGAGTGCGGTGATAGTGCTTTGGTTAGGTAGAATCTTGGCGAAGGAGGGGTTGGAACGCGACTGAATGCGTATGGCCCAGCTTTAGGGGGACGAGTGCCTGTCTCAGTCTCATCTGAATTATCTAATATGAAAACATATATTATAGTAAGTATAGTGGAATCAGTCTTCTGACTTTGAATGAACAAGTTAAAGAACCGAGTCACTGACCTCTCAAATTACTTGCTATTCCAACACCATCAGTAAGAAGCACCATACCAGCATTCTAAAATCGTAAAGTTTATGTAAGGTATATTATTTAGTATCAGTGATACAAATATATCTATTTAATTGATAAAACCCATTTTTCTTACGCTGAAAACATCTGAAGAGTTACGTCCTCCCAAATCCAGTCCCAAACTCGGTAAATTATCTTCATTTTTGAAAAGCGAGGACTTTATGCCAATGAAGCTTTCAACTTCTCGTTCGATCTAAAATGACACCACTTTATGTCACAACGCAAACTAAATATCTAAAATTTTAGTATATACCTATGAAATCGCTATCAAGTGTTATAGTTAAATATTTCAAATTCCGAAGGAAATGTTGTTATGCTCTACATACTTCAAGTTGAGAATATTTAAAAAATACCTTTAATAAAGTTTTAATTACGTCATCAACCTCAGATTGAATGAATTTCGTACCGTGTGCATATCCAGTCCACTCCCCAGTCCATTGTCCCCGGCCAGTCCGTTGGTGCTGGCGTATTGTTCTCCGCCCAGCAACCCAGCCTGCGCCCCCGCCTCACCCGTCACGCGAAACTCCACCAGACCATTTGGTCGCAGCGAGGAGCCCGATGACACCGATGTCACCGACACCTGGGATAGGTTTAGTTTGGAGAAGATGTCGGGGAAAAATAATTTTATAACTTTTTTTTATCTCCATCTAAAAGATAAATCCTTTGTTTATTCCCATACCTTGTGCTGCAATAGATCTCTCTGCGGCACGTAGAGTGCGGCAGCGAGGACGGATCGTGTGAGGCTCGGGCTCCACGCCACCAAGGTGCAGCCCGGGGACATGCCCATAGCCACCGGGACAGAGATATCCACGCTAGAGCGAGGGGGGCTGAGCTGTGGGACAGGGTACATACGTTGTAGAGCTGAACTTACCCGTGGGATATTTTGATAATGTTTGAGAAAGTTCATCTTATCAATATTTTAATGATATTATCTTCTAATTAATTATTACAGTAAGAAAAAGTATTGAAATGTTTAAAAAATATTTATAAACATGTAGAGCCATGTTAAGCTTACTTTAATTTAAATAAATATAGAATGAAAAATAAATCGATACGGGCAGGGATTCGAACCCGTGACCTCAGGGAAACCATCCCGTCGCTCTACCTATGAAGCTAGCTAACCTAGACTCGGCGAAATAAATCCTATAAATTGAAAAACAAAATGGATTGGTAATTCATGTAACTAAATGCAAAATAAATCAATATTGTAAAAGTGCATTTACTTCCAAAGTTTTGGCAACGAGAATGTCTCCACGTCCAATGACTGCGTAATGCACCAGATCCATTGGTTCAGTTGCCGTCGCTCTCGCTCTCATCTCATCACCGAGTGTCGTATCTCGTGTTAACAGTTCCAGCGTTAAGTATTGTTGACCGGTCTCCAAGCTCTTTTGGACGTTTACTACTCTTTCTGAGACCTCTTTGTATTTTATCTGGGAATTCATTTAATTTTAGTTACAAATTTTTCAGATTGTACTATTTCATTATAGTTATTTCAATGGAATATAACCCTTTAAAATATTATTGCTATTATTTTTTCTGTTGCCAGTAACTTTACGTGTTGGATTAATCAACTCACCACTAAATTAAGTGTTGAATCTCTGTGCGCTACATCTGGAATAAATGTATACTTTGCAAAACCATTGTTTAGTTTGATAGTTGTTTTGTTGGCAGGGGCTCCATCGTCCCACAGTCGCTCCACAACAACGTCGTCAGATACAGCCATAGTATCACCGGTTGAATTTACTAACTCTATCTGCAATATTTTAACATATAAGAGAAGATATTCCCATATTTATTGTAAGATAATTGTACATACCTGAACGTTATAAGGTAATTTCGGCTTAAATCGTTCTGGAGCTGTTACTTTAAGTCTATAGGGTCTTCGCAAAAGAAGGATCCTTGTGCTCACATTTTGACGTATTAAAGTGTCTTTCTCTTCTATCACAGCCTCCACTACCAGCGGTCTCGCCGCATCCTCCGCTAAATCCAAGTCTGTTTTGAGGTCATATAAAACTTCAGCTTGTCCGTTGAAGTCTACAACTTTTCGAGCGGGAGAAGAAAATACTGGTTGAAGCAGTCCTGAGAAGAAAACTGCGTATGCGGAGATTGTTAATTCACCTTTCACCGGGAGGCCATTGAAATGTCTGTAAAAAAATAATTTAAAAAATAATATTTCTTGGACATTTTAATGTTAGGGACAATTAAAGGTTTCAATATGAGAAAGTAACTAAAAGTCAATACCCTTCGTTGAATCAAAATAATTACGGTGTTATATAATTATTTCTCAGTGAAGAGAACAAAGCTCTACAAACACCTATAATTATTTTCTGTTTTATGTTGAACAATCGGTAATTATATTAGACAGCTTCATCGAATTAATGTCTTTGTTTTCCCTTCAAAGCGTACTTTTATTATTTGGTTATAACAAAAAAAATTATTGTTAGATACTTGGTTATTCGATACAAGAATTTTAATGCATATAATATTTAATGATCATCGTAAATATTGATTTTAAAACAATTCGCTCGCATTTCCTTACTTGGCGGTAACATTTATGTTGAATCGTCCCTCGCTGAATAAAACCTCTTTTGGCATTTGTACGTCCATCTGGAACTTGGGCATCACATAGTCGGCAATCATCACATGTCTTGAATATTTCTGTCCACGAAACTCTACCTATATACAAATAATATAAGCTTTATTGCAGTACGTACTAAATGAATAAACATATTTTTGGCGCCATTACAATTGTATATATAAGAAGTCATAGGATATAAGAAGTTATAAAACATGCATTATATTTATTTCCAAGATTAGGAAATAGCTCTTTTTAATATTATATTTGTTTATCAGACAAGGCCATCGTTATGTGCCCTAAAATTTGGAGGTTATTAAACATTAATCCGGTTTTAACTGAGAATCCTTTCACTGATTGGTGATACAAGTTTTTTTTTATTAAATATTTAATTATATGATCGTTGAAACGTGTTAAAAAATAACTAAAATACTTGATAAAGCATTCATTAAGTTTTTGTTCCAGGAAAAAAATCTAAAATGTTTTTTGTAATCATCATTGTACTTGTATAGTCCATTGTCCAAGCCCAGGCTCATCAGCTAGCATCAACTCTTCAGCAAACATTCCTCCGTCTAGTTTGACGGAGGCCCACTGCCTCACCGGAGAGCCCCCCGTGTCCAGCACACTCACGTCCACTGTGCCGGAGAGCGGCAACAGGTACCTGGGGTCAATGACCGTAGTGCTTCACCGGTGTTACAATCGAAAGTGTCGGCGTCTTCGTATTATTTTTTATTACAATTATTAAAGCTTTGAGTGAAAGTTTTAATCCATATATAATCTATAAGTCCATCTTTTATATTGTTGAATATTAAAATACAAGGAACTTACTTGTCCAAAGCAATTACTCTGAAGTTAATGATGTCACCCGGCTGGTACACTCCTTTGTCAGTTTGTACGAAGATGCAAAAACTTCTAGCTTGGTAGATCAGTGGAGCTGATGAAGTGAACAGAGGACCTGATGTTGACCGAGCCACTAGTTTATACCTACCAGGCCCCGGATCGCCAATCTACACAAAATTGTATATAAATTACGTTTTGCTATAAAACATTTATTAGTCATGCCTTAAGAATATCGTGAACGCGGTTACATAACCAAAGGTTTATGTAACATCAAGATGGCAGATATTGTTTTTGTTTAGTATGTATCAGAGTTGCGTAAAACTTACATCGAGGTCTATAAGCCTAGATGAAGCGGGTGCGACCTGGACTACTCTTCCCTGAGAGAACTGTTCCCCCGTGGTCCTCTTCCCCTCCACAGCCACATATAGATTGTGTGCCTTATCACCACCAGCAATCGAAACTTTGTAATTTCCATAAGGCCTCATCACCCTTGGACCTAATATCGACACGCTAAAAATAATAAACTTATGTAAGTACAGTTATTGATATTTTCTCATAAGTATTTATTAATAAAATATAATTGCAAACAATGCAACATTCTTCTATTATTGAAATTGAATTGATAAATTCTTAAAATATACGCTATATTATTACAAATGTTTAATTAGTACTGTTACAATGGCTGGAAGAACATATATGTTTCTTTTAAGTACTACGAGAGTCTCTAGTGAGAAATCCTACATAATTATCTCAACAATTACTGCTTACAGCAAAAACGACTAACTAGTTTACTGTACGTAGTAAACATGACAAATATTATACAAATTGTTCTTTAAATGCGCTCCTCTAAATAATCTAATTACAATACTTTTTAATGCTGTTAAATGCAGCTGTCGGACTTTTGCATGATTATTGTTTGAGGGTGAGGTCTTTTAAACGGTAATACTGTCCAGAAATGTATCGTTTTTTAAACGGATGTAAAAAAAAAAATCATACTAGTTTAGGGAGGTATTGGTAAGCCTACCCATTTTTATTAATACTTACCATTGTATGTTGCTCTGTGCAACCAAGACTGCTATGACGGAAAGGGCTGCTAAACTGGCCATCATTTTGCTGAAATATATCGAATGTTTTGTCAGTTTTGGACTAACAGCCCGCTGTTACGAGTGATATCCTCTGCACGGTAACCTCATGTAATAAGCCATCTATAAAAATAAATACGAATTATAATTCTAGATACAACGTCGCAATTCTTCTTATTTATCATTCTAAAACTTTAAAACAATTGAGACTATTTCCCTGGCCTCTGAATTAAACGCCAAATTTCATTCCAATAAAACAATTTAATATAAATTTTGAACTCTAACTCCATTTTTAAAAAACATCAAATTCTTTTTGCACGGACCCATTCAGTTCAGAAAGATATATAGAAAAAAAATATACATTTTACTAAATGTAGTATATTTCCTCTACAATTGTTATTGTTTTATTTATTATTGACACGTATAAAGTCTGCTATTTTATCTTGGTTATAAATAATTTATAATATAATGTACAATATATTCTGTTACCGCTTTTTAAAAAAGTAATTTCTGGGAGTATCACTTTTAAGGAGCAGTAATAGTTTTATCGCAATACTAACTGATTACTTAGATATTAAAATAAAAATTTAATAACAGTTGGCTATAAGCTTGTTTAAATTGGCTAAGAAGAAATTTTATTTCGTAATTGCACTTGTGTCAATATTATATACAAGTTATTTATAAGGTTATTGTTTACAAAGTATATAAATATGTAAATGGAGTACTGTCAGCTACACAATGTGTTTTTGTTTACATATAGAAAAGGCGCTCTACCTAAGTTACCTTGACAGAGCCTTAATGCACATCGTTAAGTGCTATTTACAATCTGAATGTTAATAGAGATGACAAGAGTTGTGGGTGATTAAATGTATTCATTGAATTGAGATATTTTCACATATTGAGCTCACCGTCCTTGTGTCTCCAAGCTCTGAGTCACTGTATATATACCTATTATATACCACCTATTTGCGTCGGCGGTATTATTTGTCCTAATATGGCAAAACATGAATGAATGTGGATGCTTAAATTTTTATATAAAATAAATAATAATGATACGTTTTGCTAACACATATTAATTTTTATTCCGATAGAGTAAAAAGTTATAACTTTAATAGTTAATAAGTAAATGGTAAATTAAAAAAAAAAACATAAATATTGGCCGTGCTCAACTTTCTCCGCAACATAATACAAAGTATGTGTGTATGTAGAGTACTAACATAACTCAACAATCATTGTAATGCAATTTCTTGGAGGCTTATAAGAGATAAGTGCCACTTGGACCTCTACTTGTGTGAGGGTACATCTTGGTTTGTTTTTCCTGTGCACAGGTAATTCTAATACGATAATAATAAATAAACATAAAAAAATCGAGCTTACTTAATTTAGACTATTTCACTTAAATTCACTTTCAGTTATTGCATGTAACTTAACACTATTTATCACAGATCGTTACTCAGACGGATTTTCCGTCTCGGACGGACGCGCGTGGCCTCTAGGTGCTATGTTCAAGACTGCGTATAGAGTACTGTGGCGGCGCTTACGCAGCGGCGGTGGGGCGCCTCAAAGCCTTGCGAAAACCCGCGTCACTTGCTGGCTGCTGCACCCACTCTACTTGTCGAGGATATTGCCCACGTTTAATAATGTTCCCTATGGCCTATTAGCGATAGCATTTGCTTTACCGCACTAGTGACCTAAAGAAAAATTGTTTTTAATATATAATATATATATTACACTGTGATCCTTGTATACGATAGGTTCTGCAATGTTTTAAGCGGTTCTTACACTAAGTATTTGCTTTTCATGTAACCTTGTTATTTTTTAAAGGTCAATATGAAGTATAAACGATCTATAAGAAAATTATTAACAGTACCATGTTAGATATTTCAAACAAAATATCGGATTGATAAACAGACGGAGTTACTAATACGTATCCATATATGTGTTTGAAATACTAAAGCACATTTCTAAGAACGAGTTCTGCACGATGCAGCACAAAAGGTCGCCATCGCCGTGACTATTGTGATGAACGGTACTCGTGCACATTTGATTTATTATATTATACACATGAGTTTTAATTTGCACATATGACGTGTTCTTCACAAGTGGAATGGATTATGTCAGACTCGTGGCGATTTGGAAACCCGTTTCAGATTAAAAAATAAAACAAATTTAACTCGTTCTCCCACGCAGTTTCCTAATTTTATTTGTATCGAAATCTTTTTGACCTTTTTAAATAGAGACCATAAAACCTTCTTGCGTCTAAACTATTTAAAAGGCTTAGGAATTGTAAATTAAAATAAAATTTCATTTGATTGCTGATAAACAAAGTATGATTTCAATTTAAATTCATTGTTAACGTTTTTGTTAATGTCATAAGTAATTAAATATATATGCATACATATTTATATAATAATTAGTATTTTCCAACTCATTGAAACAGTTTGCAAACGAATGAAAAAGTAATAATTAATAGGTGTAATATAAATACTTATAATATATTATATTATACAAATAAATTTTATGCTTGTAAATGTTTTTCAACAATGTTTATGAATTATAATGACGGAAACGCAAAGTAATTTATTGAAATGTATATTTTTATGATTTATTTTTTAACTTCATACAAATAAAATAAAACGTTCACTCGGCAAGGAAAGAATCAATAGGGCAGATATCACTAAAAGGACTACTATCGTAAGATGGATTTCTCGCTTGTAAATCATTATCCTTGTTATTTAGTTGAGCGGCTAATGCTGCATTATCAGCTAATGCCGAAGCAAGAGTTTTTTCCAAACGTGCTGTTCCAGTTCTCTCAGCTTCTAAGGCTGCTTTTAATTCAGTTAAGACATCTTCGGAATTTTCGGTCTTTTTAGTTGTATTTTCTTCATTCTTAAACAGCTCACACTGCAGTTCAACTATGACAGTCGTCAGGCGTGCTATTTCAGCTATAGTAAAAAGTATATTAGAGGACGGTCAGTACGTGAATTGTTTAGATTGTATAATATCTGAACACCATTAGCGGCTTGCAGCTCTCTGGCCGTGTGCCTCAGCTCGGCGGTGTTGAGCCGTCGTTCACGCGCATGCGCGGCGGCGGCGAGACGGGCGCGCTCGCGCACCGCCGCGCCCGCGCCCGCAGACCGCTCCACTGCACGCAACTCTTTCTCTAGACGAGATGCTTCACTAGCGGCGACAGCGACAAACAAATATCAGCATTGTAAACAAAGACAGACGTAGCAGCATCATAATTAATAAAGAGCTTTATATAACAAACAAAAAATGGTAATTCAAAAATTATTTCTGTACGGTGCTATCACTATATCTCACAGAGTAATTAATACCATTCAGCGTTAAGTTGCCTTGGGATGGATATTAGGTTATTTCCGTTCGTAATCAGTTTAGACTAGTTGTACTAATGTTAGTATTCTATATTGTAGTGTGTGTATGAATGAGTGAGTACTTACTTCTGTGCAGCTGCAGATGCGCTTTGTATCTGCAGGTGTAGTTCAATGTATTGCTGGTGTAAAGTAGTCTGAGAGGATTGAAGTGGTCGTAGTTGCTGAAGTTCTCTCTCGGCTGCGTTTAATTTATTGTTTAATTCGGTAAAATTTTCTTCGAAAAGACTCCGCTGTCTTTCCTGTTTGGATACCGGGAATGAGGTTTTGTTCTACGAATAAATTCTTATCTCTTTGGATATGGCATGCAAACAGATAACTAAAAATGGCTGTATGTAAGGCTGTATTTTTATTTAAGATGTAACTCTTGCGTATCGTTATTTTAAATTCGAAATTTCTTAATTTCAAATGGTTTTAAGAAAATTAAAAATAATATCTAGAAATGACAAAGAAATAGGTGTCCATTGGGTTAGCTATAAGAATATAATTATTTCATCAGAATTATAAACGTTGAAAAGAAAGTGATACACATCAGTAAATCATGTAATTTCTATGCAATTATATATAAATTATAAATAAATAAGTAAGAAATTATATATAAATAATTATATATATAAATAAATATTGGTTATATGGTTTGACCTTTAATAACTTCTTTTTTTTTTTCTGGCTCTTGATCTATTTGATGATGAATTTTATATAATGATGCTCACCTACTGCCAGAATCATGTCTGACTCACATATAGATACTTTTTATTTCGGAAACTTTAACCGAAAAATTACAAAACTCGATTAAATATGTACATGTCTAGAAATAAACGATTTTTTTTTAAATTTACTTGGATATTTAAAATTCAATTTTTAAATAATCGCATTTAAATGATTTTAAAATTTTCACAACGATATTAAAATTCATTCTAATTCAACGTACAGACAATTCCAACTGCATTTTAATAGTAACAAATTCTTCTTGAACTGCAGCGAGAGCTCTAGTGGCTTGTGTGGCGCCTGCAGTTGCAGTGGCTGCAGAGGCCTGGGCCTCCGCTGAGGCTCTCAATGCCGCGTCTCTTGCAGCCTCTGCCGCTTCTGCTCGAGCGGCTTCAGCTCGTAGTGTATTGCGCAAGTGGCTTTCAGATGACTTAAATCAGAGTTGGTTAAGAAGAAACGTAGGTACACCGTGATGCTAGAAGCTTAAAATTATTGGATACATAAACCAACCTGGACTTTACCTATGTACAGCTGCCTATTTTTTCTAACTTTGGTACAATTTTTGTATGTATTTTTTTAAAAAGAGAGTTTCAAAATGATATTTTTTATCAAATTCGATTATTGTACGTATCACTAACAAGGAATAATTATATATATATATTATTATAAATATATATATATTATATATATACTGGATAGAACACATTTATGAACATTAACAGTTGATGTGAAATACAGTTCAAACATAATCTACTTAAACACCAGTTACATGCGTAAATTTTAATTATGCCTATGTACCAAGCTGTATAACTCACCGACATCGTTTGAAATTCACTTATTAGATCTTTAAACTGTTGTTCAAAAGACTCAAAATCTTTAGCAGAAACATCCATTGTGATTAATACTTAAATATGATGTTTAATTTTAGACTTAGGTTAGGCTATTGCTAATTGACATTAAAAAATAGAAATATGAATAAAAAGAGCGCGAAAATTATTTTTTTTTATGCATTCAATTTTTTTTTCGTCTGTTGTAAGCAACGGTTTAATTTTAATCGTACAACCCTATTTTTATGTCATAAAATACACAGCTAATTTATATAATATGTACGAGTATACAAATGAAAATATATTTGATAGCTGTAATAACTCATCTAACTAAACTTGATTAGCAGAAAATTATTGAATTTGAAAATTGTTCCACAAAGTTAATTTTTCATTCAAAGTACACTTCACCCTAAGAAAAAAATAATAACTTTGAGACGTTAACAAGATAAATTGTGACTGTTGAGATAATTGAAATATGTCAATTATTATAACCAACAAAGATTGCGAGGGGAATATTAATACGGGGTGTTGTTTTCTATCCAGAAAATTTAGTATAAAAACCCCAGTTGTTTTTATGAGAGTTCATTTTGAAGAGAGCAGCTCAGCAGCTGGCAAGTAAAAAATACATTTTAAGCAAATTATTTTGTCCAATTAACAATTTCAAATTCGGAACGTCTCAAATTTTTTGTCACAATAACCATTTTTAAGAATAAAAATTTGGCCCTCTAATTTATTTCAATATTTATATATTATATTTCAGAACTATTTCCTGTCAAAAATGCGGCCAGTTACTATAATTATTTTGGCGCTGACAGTAGCCCTCGCCATGTCAACACGTGGTTGTGAAGGGGCGCGGTTGCGAGGCCTGTCTTTAACTGAAGAGGAAGAAGACTTTCAACCACGGCGGTTTTATCGGGACTACGGGCTAATAAGAAAACGTCCTTCAAGGGCGGACGATTCGTTCGACGATTATGGACATTTGAGATTCGGACGTTCCGATAATTGACGTCTACGCTCAGATAAACGATACACTAAAAGTACTTAGACATTTAGACGTATTAAGATATATCTACGGCTGGTATGATATTTATTAGTACCTAAATTTATATTTAAACCCTAACCAAAGTTTACCACATCAATAAATTATACTGCACGATATGGATTTTTAATTTTA
The DNA here is from genome assembly GCA_963555665.1 of Dircenna loreta. Classification (NCBI taxonomy): domain Eukaryota; kingdom Metazoa; phylum Arthropoda; class Insecta; order Lepidoptera; family Nymphalidae; genus Dircenna; species Dircenna loreta. Next base: position 6,406,939 of record OY743094.1, read on the forward strand.
ATATATTTGTTTCCTTTGAAACCTTTTTGAGTGATTTTTATAGATCCATGTAGATAAGAAGGTACTATTCAAATAAAGAAAATGAAATGCTGTAGTACCAGTGTTTTATTTAACGAAATACCAAATTTCAAGTTTTCTGGAGATATAAAAAAAAGTTATTTTTTATGAAGTACGTAATACGAAACAAGATTATTTTCTTGTATTTTTTTATCTAAAAACTATTTAATTATTTATTTTCTAATGTATATATATATAAAATAAAATAGAGAATAAAAATTCAGTTGGAACATAAGATGTTTAGATATATATATACATATATATAAATATAGGGTACGGTTAGTAATTATTGCGAGGGAAGTAAAACAATATACATTTTAAATTAAAATTATTTATTTTAACCAATAAATACATAACAGTTATTTATTACATATGTTAAACTATATTAACTGGGCACACCTTATCCCTTTACGATAAATATTTCGAATTCGATTAAATCTACAATATTAGATCACTGGTAAGGCATTTTTTATAGCTTTATATAAAATATGTATAATTAATTATATTAATGTTTAATTAATAAAGTAATTATTTGTTTGGACTTTTCCATAAGTTTTAGAATAGTTTTTTATATTACAATTAGAATTATGCAATCATAATTTTATATTATCAGCAATATTGTACTTGCGGTGTTTATTCGTTGTACTTATATAATTATCTAGAACATCACTATTTTATCGATAACGCTGTGGACATCTCTATTGTAGTTAACTATAAAATTAGGCACGCATGACTAATCTATATTAATTAATGAGACTAGTTAGTTTTTCTAAACTAAATTAATAATATATATGTAATGTTTAAAATAATAACAGTACATTGTACTTGGTAAATATGAAGCGTACTAATCTTTGAAAATAACTTATATTTAATAATAAAATGGTCAAAATAAAACCATTGTACATTATTATAAAGTATTATTGATAGTGGAATAGATATTATTGTATTTTTTTATTTTTTATGATACAATTTCGTGTTTGACACCTCTGTGAGTATTGTTAGTCCACGAGTCTGGATAATTTGTTTGTGATTTATTAAATTTCTTATATAATATCCTGCTTCTGCGAGTTGCCGAGGAGGGCCTGCAACAAATATATACATATATGTTTTGTTTCACAATATTTATGTGGAGTGAACGAGAGGGAGATACAGCAACAAATATAAACATATATTTTTGTATCACAATATTTATGTGGAGTGAACGAGAGGGAGATACAGCAACAGATATAAACATATATTTTTTGTTTCACAATATTTATATGGAGTGAACGAGAGGGAGATACATACCTTGTTTACAAAGTTGACAATAGCGGTGGCTGGTTGCTCCGGTTCCAGTTCAGCGAACACGTGGCACTGGTTGTCTGCACCTGAAGATGCGCGAGCGACGAAGGCAAAGATCCGTCTGGGAAATATTATATTAATGTAGATATCTGACTGAAATACAATTAAAATAATAACCGATACAATTGATGAAAAAATAAGCAAAATGAGCAGGACTCGAAACTGTGATCTCCGGAAATAAAACCGGATCTCTCAGCCATCTGAGCTATCGTGTCGTTTAATGAATTTAGTAATTTTGAAGATGTTTTAAGAATACTAACTTCTCGGTGTGAGTTCCATTGTCGACGTAGGTGTACCGGCGCTCGTCCGGGTCGATGCCGGCGTACGACACGCCGGCGGCCGGGTAGTGACGACGGAAGAACAGCTTACGAACTGCATCCGTCAGGGTGATGCCGCCTCCGAACACCTTGAAGTGCACCACGTGACCTGCCGACTAGGAGACGGAGATTGTTTAGTAAAACTGTTTTATATAAAGGACTATCCCTAATAATACTTATAAATATTTTTTCATTTTATACATTTTTTCTTAAAACATACAATAAATTATCTTCAAAATAATTTTAATCTCTGGAGCTAAAATATTTTTTTTATTTTTATAGGCCATTCCTTAAGCAACATTAAATTGAATAATATAAATAATTTTGTCTTTTAGAAATAATCAAAAAATATGCTAATAATACTATAATAGTAATATTTCGATCGTCTCCTGACCGCCCTCCTGCACCCTACGCGTCCAGACGCTGGAACTAGCTAGTAGTATGAGTTACCTTCTTGTGCAATATGTTCTGCACGGCTCTCCTGACGGCGGCCGGTCCGGTGAGCGCCTCCGTGTTCTCGGAGCCCAGCAGCAGCACGTTGCAGGCGGCGCCCGACGACAGCAGCGCCCGCGCCGCCGCGCCCGCACCGCCCAGTGACCACGGGTCCCTGGGGGGGATATTATATATACAAACTCACACAGCGACCGGGATGGACCACAACCCGCAGGATAGCGTTATTTAAAATCTCTAGGATATTACAATAACAGTAATATACTACAATTCAACGTTCGTTAAAAGTAAATATAAAGAAACTGAAATTCTTAATTCTGTCCGCAAGTTTAAACAATAGGAAAAACATAATTTATGAATTTGATGCAGTTGTTCTTATTGAAACTTGTATTAATAAATTAAATGTCCATAAAAAAATAGATGGTCACGGAAACTAATTTCAAGTTATTCTTCGTTAAATATAATAAACTTAAATATTTGAATCATATGAGACGTCGTTGCAGAAGAGCTTGTACGGTCTGTGGAGCCTCACCTGTCGGGTAGCCTGAGTGGCACGGGCAAGGCCAGCGGGGTCACGGTGTGTTGGTACACGAGGGCTGACAGAGAACCGAACACGGGCTCGTCGGGGCATCCTCGCAGTCGGACGCCTCTAGCGGTGGGCTCGATGAGGAAGTGACGGACTCCCATCCCGGAGCGGACTGCGAGACCGAACGCGCCGGGGAACGAGTTTGAGTCTCGGACGATGAAAGACCCTTCGTCAAGTTGCTGGAGTGCAGCTACCGCTGTTCAGACAGACATATATGTGAGTAATTGATATTAATTAATTTCTAATTGTTATGTAATATTTCGTGTACCAACCGTCATCCCGTGATATGTTGGGCTTGTACCAGTAGTGGCTGGTGTCTCGCGCGAACCGCACGCGGTCGGGCGCCACGTGCTGCGGCTCGGCGCCGCCGCTGACGCTGGAGCGCCGCGAGCCCGCGCTGCCGTTGTACGTGCGGTACTCGGACTCAGGGCTGCCCTCGCGGTCTTTTCTACACATTTAACACGCAGCTCGTTATTATATATGTATCAAATATTTTTAAACATTGAACGGCGAGTGGTATGAGGTGCGTGCCTGGAGACAGTGGGTGAGCGGGGCGGCCGGGCGGACAGCGAGGGCGTGGGCGTGGGCGGGTAGGGCGTCCGCGGGTGCGTGGGGAAGGCCGGCGTTGCCGCACGGGACTCGCTGCGAGACCAACTCTCCGTTCTCTCTCGGCTCTGACAAATTTAATATATTTTTATAATATTTTTTGTAAAATTTATTTTTTTATGTTTATTATATTATTATATTTTACTCCTATCGTTAAAATATACAAAAAAATATCTAATATTTTAGTGTTTCTAGTATCAGGATATATTATTAGGCACGAGTAGTTGTAATTAATACTAGAAAAAGTTAACTAGTCTAGCTTCTTTTCAAAGTAACTCTACCGTGTAACCAAATATAGTGTGTGATGGAAGAGGCATCTTACTCATCCAGGTCGGATGGTGCGCGAATGCTAGATATAGTATTTTTTTGTTAAGATTCCTACTTTTCTCGTAATTTAAATCATGAAACAAAAGTTTAAAAGGCTCACAACGGTATCGTTGTTGTTGGGCTCCGCTAGTGACAGTAACCCGGGCGCGTGTGTGCTGGTGGGCGTGGTGCTGGCGCTCCACTCGCGCATCGTCATCTTTTCATACATGAATTTTCTAGATGAGGTCCTGAAAAATAAACATTTCATAGCTATTGAATTATCTCTATTATTGTGGAAGTTCTTCTTATTTACTTTGAAGTTGAATCCTATTTTTAAAATGTATTACATATATTATTATTATTATGTAAAATATAATATTTTTTGTAGTTTTATTTTGTTTTATGGATTGTAATTGTTTTAGTTCTTTAGTTTCATTCGGGTCTAGAATTTTAAGGAATTATTTAATAATTGTTTGACTTGTTCTTTTACTGTTTTTTTTCGACGTTTACTTGCAATCGAAACTTTTAGTATTTAATCTGCCTACTGTACCTTTATTAAGCCAATAAGAAAAATAATGAAAAATCAAAATCTTGTCCTAATAAGAAGCTGGTCTCACGGTACCTGTCTGGAGCTTGCGGGCTGATGCTATCTGTTCTGTTGAGAGTGCGCGTGTTGACGTGAAGGGGAACACTGAAGTCATCGTCATCATCAGCAAACGCTGTTGTGTCGCTAGTGTATCCGTCAACACTAAAACATATAAGGGCTTATTAGTATCGAACAAAAATACTAAGCTTTTGTTAAGTGTGTATGTTCCAGCTTACCGGTGGCTGGCTGACCGTCGCACATGTCGGGAAGGTGCGTCCCACTCGAGCGGCAGTCGAGCGACCCTTTCCCTGGCTTCTTTTCTCTCTCTTAACTTCTGTTGTTGCCTTTGCAGCCAAGTAAGCCCTGAGCTGGCTTCAACGTTATTGTTGCCCTCTGATTTTCGAGATTCTCGGCTACGATTGCTATCTTGCCACCCCAAGGTGCTGTTAGACCGCCAAGTTCCGTTCTCAATCGGTGTCTTCCTCGCGCTACTTGGCGGACGCTCTATCCATTCCGTGTCACCATTGGTCCACCTGTTGACGTTGATGTTATTCAGAAACTAGGTCATGTTATAAAAAATAACAGTATCTGTATAGCGATTATCTGATTAGATTGGCATAGAACATGCCTTCATGTTATATTTAACAAACGTTAGAAATATGAATACAATGAAAAAATCAGAATACGGATTTAATTCAGCGACCTTTGAGAACGCATCTCCGTTACTCTGCCAACTTAGCTATCGTATCGAACATATGGAAATCTTTTTTTATTAAATATCTCTATACATCTACTACTAGATATAATACAAAACTAATAAACACGGACAGGACTCGAACTTGCGACCTCTGCAGACATCAGACGGTCGCTCTGCTGATAGACTGCAGTGTAAATACAATTATCTTTATACCGTAACAACATCTTTCAGATTTCTTTCGAAAATCCTATCTATCTAATCTATATATCTACGTTTTCAATTCTCAAATCCCTCCTCATGTGATTAACATGCCATTTTGCTCAAATTATATAAATCGAAATTATTACAAGGTCAGCTCACACTAATGTCTGCTATTAATGATTTATGGTCAAACAAAACTAACAGTGCTTGTATTACAATAATTGTTTCAAATACGCAATCTTATGTAATACGAGTATCATCTGTTTGTAAATAAAGACGAAAGTTACCAACGAATACCCATTACTTATTCATGGTAATGAGGGAGGGGTCTGGGGTGTGTAACAACGAAGCATTTATTAGAAAGTTAATACGACGATATGTTTACGAGGCCTGCGTCACTGGTTTTAGAGTCGGGCGCCGTTTATGGCGACGTTTATCTCGAAATAGCAACTTGTGCAGCGCAATCAGGCTCCATTATCGCACCAATTCCAAATTGCCTTTTTACATAGCAGTCAGTTGAAAGCGACCTACCGCCCTTATTTACTATAGCGACATATTAAGTGTGTAATTGTGTAATTTTAATACTTGGAATTTCGATATGACATCCATCGAACACTTATTTGGAATTGATCAGTAACTAATGGAACTTATGATAATTATAATGCCTCATAGCCTTAAGTATATGTAAATTTTACTCCATACTTATTGTAACCCAGACCGACAAAAGTTTCTAAGAAGATAAATAGTGACTGCGTAATATTTTTAGCTTTCAGCTTTCTTTAAAGCGGCGCCACATAAATTCGCATTGGCAATTTATGGCATTTTAGCGAGCATTACAAAACAGCTGACACAGACTCGCAACCAACGCCCAACGCATCAATTAACTATTGACAGCGTTTCCGCTGGCTCTGTTTATCTTTGTTTATATCGTGATTTATTAAAAAAAATTATAATTACGTATTCAATACTCGAACCCAAATGGTATTCAATCAAATAGTGCCCCAGTCAGGTACGACCACAGCGTGGGACGTCCCGTGGGCGATAATTGAATAACAACCTCTGATAACAATAAACCGTACATTCTTTTAATGGAATTGGCGATTTAAAAATAGATCTAGCTTTAGCATTGTATCTAACTCGAACGGGAGCGACCTAGACTCAAGTGATCCGTGACCATCCTGTTTCTCGATCTGACAGTTTATATTTGGACTTTAATTAAAAACAAACAAAATATGAACAGCAATTGCTCTACATATGTTATATAAATAAGTACATAATTATATTTATATTTACCCGGCTGTATTCACGTAGAAATTAAATCGGAGTGTGCCCGACTAGTTTCGAACCCGTTCGGGGTTTTTAATCATGAGCTCTGAGCGTGGCGGACTCGCGGCGTGAACTAGTCGGGCACATTACGATTTAATTTGTTCGTGAATACGGCAGAGTAAATATAAATATAATAGTCATGGTTCACGAAAGTTTAAATATTAAATAAGTACATAATTAGTTAATATTATGAAAGAAATAAAGATAAGAATAAGCGACCGCCCAAGAAAGTACATTGTGGATGATTTTAATATCCCTGTGTCAGCAGATAGAAAATTACTGTTATTACAGTAATAAGCTTACGCGTCTTTGTTTTCCTCGTAAGCTAACAACGGTAATTTTGTAATCAATATCAATTGGATAAGTGAAATTCCATAAATATAATGGTCACTTATTCGTTACTGCAAACATCAAATGTATTTAGAGTATATATATCATATAACTAATATTATTAAGTTTGTATATCATATATATATAAAAAATTGAAGAAGTGTTTATTTATGTTTGTTTGGTGGGTAACAAACAGTAGACTTATATCATTTAGTTTCGTCTCACAAATTAATCTAATTCAGTATTTAGGTGTACCTAAATCTAAAAATGAAGTGCTGTGCCTGATAAGATTGACAATCACGATAAAGTGTACGATAGTATTTTATCTTATTCACCTGTGTTAGTAATGTATCGTAATTCGCATGACACTTTAAGTGGAATCCTAGATTTCGAACATATAATACTTCAGTTTAGTCATGCTATGATTAAAGCGGTGAAACATTTTTTGATTATGGGTAGAATTTAAATTAACTATATACCTCAAAATCGAGTGTGTACGTACGTTAAACCAGAATAGAAGTCAACAAAGTAATACAATTACAGATACATAAAAATAATGAAAGATTCTCCCAGCATAATACCCCAGATTGGTTATGGGGTATTTGATTACCCCGCTTCATTGACAGTGAAGTGGGTCGAGCGGAACGCGGCTAAATAAATTAACCGAGCGTCCACAATGTTATTGCGTCGCGTGTCAGACACGATGTAATGTCGAAACTGCTGGACGAAATATTATCTGCCTTTGTTTGTTCTCACGCGTCTAACATCTAAGTTTGGTCAAAGATATTTCCTGAGTTGCTTTGAAGTCCATATGTTGCTTTTTATCAACAAATGTATCCTTTAATTGTATTCAAATAGGACGGTACAGTTTAAAATCGCATTTAAAATTTTACTCATGATCGTAAACAAACCTTGAGCTAAAAATTGAGGTTTGATTTGTTATTGATTCGCTAAAAATATTGTACTGAGGCGAGTTTTCAAATGTAAACAGTTGGATCTCTTAGTAGGCGGTGGAGGCGACCTTCACGCCCACAACCCAGGAACACATGTTGAGATCTCCACCCAAATGCCCTTTACACTCATTTATTACACTATTTGGGTTTGAACTTAAACGGTCTTTTTATTTCTGACTTCAAACGTTACATATTGACAGATTGACGACGTAATAAAACCGCATGAATGATGGCATTGTATGACGTATCTACAACTTGAATCTAAATTGTATTAAATTTGCTCTCTTAATTGAAACCTAGTTAACTCGTTTTCTAATGCATAAAGTTAAACTGGTACAATTTCTGTATTTTTATATTCCTCTACATCCTCTTAGCTTTAAGAATGAAAGCTATAAAAGCTATCTGTTTCTGCACCGTAACATTTTTATGCGATTCCATTACGGTTAAAAACAAAGGAAGAAAAAATTAAAAATAGTTATATGTATACCATATTATTTGTTATATATATATATATATTTTTGCAAATTTTATTTTTGTTTTTTATTTAAAAAATCGTAAAGATTTAATTGATACAATTGAAATTATCATTTGACTTTAAGATAGATTCTTGAACTAACCTTCCGTTATGTAGAGGCGAGGCTGGTGCAGGAATGGTTGAAGTGGTGGTAGTGGTGACGGTGTCGTGGGTAAATTTTCGCAGAGTACGCGGAGAAAGCGGAGTACTCGGCGACGGCTCTGGGGTGGCGATGTGCTCGTCTTCATCGTCCTCGATAGCTTTGTAATTCCGGTCGGTGCCCAGAGCCCGCCGCACTAGCTCGGGGCTGGCGAGGCGGTTGGAGGAGCGCAGCATGCCGGGGCGCAGGCCGGGAGCTCCGTAAGTGAAGGGCGCGGAGTCGGCGCGCGCGTGATACGGTATGTCGGGGGCGCGCTCGGCGAGCGACTGCGGCGGCGGCGGGTCGGGCAGCGCGCTCACCGTCCGCAGCATGTCGCCCAGCAGCGCGTCCAGCTCGTCGGGCGGGCTGGGGGCAGCGCGGCGCCCCGCGGATGAAATGCCCGAGTCCATGGAGGCGCTGAGCGGAGAGGATGGGCCGCCGCCCGCGCGCACTACCGTCGCGTAGATGGACCCGTCGAGAGGTCCGAACGTGTGAGCGGCCTCCGCTCCCTCGCCCGCCTCCCCGCTCGAACCCGAACCCTCGGCGCTGCCGTTGTTGTCACCTATCACCGAACAGCAAAATAATAATATTTCTTCTGAGAACTTAATTTTGTAATTAATTATTATAATGCTATTTTTTACACTATTACTCAGTATGCAGAAGAAAAGAAGTTATAATACGTGTAATTTTATCGAAGCTAAATGTCTTGTTCGTAATCGTACTATTCATTAACTGTTCATTGCAAAGCTGGAGTTGTCCGAGATACGCAGTTAACAGCGGCCGTACGGACGGGGATCGTCCTTAAAAGGACTAACTTTGTTTCCCGTTACCCGTATCCCGGTCGTCACCGTTGTCTCACGGAATGCCACTTAAAGTGATAGAGCTCTTTTTATTTCGCAAACAATTGTAGCACTTTATTAAAATATATTATTTAAGTTAGCGCCCCACGTACGAGCGCTACTGCATGTTAATTTATATTTGTAAGTAAGCCAATATTCTTTTAAGTCTTATTAAATTCAGCATACGCAATACCGTCAAAATATAATTTAATATTTATAAAATGACAATAGCCCCATCGTGTATGATACTTTAAGATCACTCGTCAGATAACCTCGTCAGATCAGAAGACGCCATACACAGGTTTGTCGTTCAAGGCGACGCCGGTGCCGCCCAACAAGGAAGTGTCCTTTATACATATACGTTTTGTGATTCTTATCTATTCACTGCATATTATTTAATGAAATTTACTTACAATATTTTATTTATATTTTACAATATCATAAATGTCATCCGGTATTTTAGACTCAAAGTTGTTGATATTAATTCAATCCATAAATATAATCATACTATTTTACGTGACATGTCTCTAAATAAAACTAAAAAAAATAATATTATATAAGAATAGGTTAGAATAACAATACCATTTTACTGCGATATTTTTTACGAATAAAAGTTGTAAAACTAGACTTTAAGCGAGTTGCATACATTAAAAGTAGTATGCAAATTAGGAAGACCGACTCGGTTTATTTTAATAATGAGTGATTTGATCGCCGTAAACTATTTCAGAGCCGTAGATATTTTAGTTTAGTGAACCTCTGATTACGCAGTCTACGATTTGGCATCTGGCAGTCATTTCGAAATCGTACTAAATGTGTTGTCAATAACGCAATTAGTGCTAAGTTATCAACGTCGGAGTAACTGGCGTCTAGATGCAGTTATTTTGGTGATATCACTAAAATAAGACAGTGAGCCGTCAAGCGGTGCCACTATTATGAAACCAGAGACGCTGGAGGAAGAGGATGTCTCCGCGACGGTCTAACTAACAGCTTCTACGCATTATTTAAATTTAATTGCTATTATCTCAAATTTCTATCAAAATAACTACAAGAAATTATTTCTTTTATGTTTCCGATATTTAAACGAAGAAAATATCTTTATAGTGACATAGTATACTTAACGCTGAATGAATTCACTTAATATGTCGATAAACGTCGTTTATAATATAAAGTAGGCGTTAATATATTCTACCAGTATAATAAACATTTTTAATTAATACAGAGTCGAAGGTCGCAACCATAGGACCCCCTGCGGACTCGAAATCAACTTAACTATCATAAATAATGTCACCTGAGGTCACGATATTAGGAACGCTTAGTTTGCTGGATAATTCTAATAAGCATTACTAAAAACTAATTCTGTCTATACGTGATATGTGACCTTTGTCCTTACACATTGTTCATTGAACAGAATAAAAGATTAAAATTTAAACTTTAGCACTTTAAAGTTAATTTATTATTAAGAGTAAAAATATATTCTTGGAATCCTCATAATTTAAAGCCAAAACTCACCATTCCATGGATTGTTCTAAGAAATTAATTTTGGCGGTTTATATTCATTGTAACAGTAATAAAAATATATATTTATAATATAATTCTGTGGTCAGTACGAAGGTGAACGCGTATTCGTGACGGACTCCCGATGATATCACCGCGGTACCTCGTATTTCTAAGAAGCAAACCTCTAAGCTCTTATTACTTGAAATGTATCCCACACTGCTCTTGTTCGCTGGTCGAAATTTAAGGTTGTAACCGGTTTATGTTTTTCCTTTGCGATTTTTTTTTTGCATATCTCCAAAATTTATTGCTTTCATCTCACGATCTGTAATTTATAACGACATCTTGAAGTGGACGCTCGTTTTTTTATATATTTATTGAAGGTTTTATGCTTTGGTTTAAAGATTTTTCACATAATATTGTTAAATAATTGTTTCCAATTGCTGTAAGTTATTTAGCGAATGTTTCTATAACAGTACTGCAGATTATTAATGATTTTGAAATGTTGGTATAACCTGACCCAGAAATATAATAAATAAATGCTATTATCAATTTCAGTAGATTATTTTCGATTATTTCTCACTATTGTCATTTCTCATATCTGTCGTCGAACTCACTTTGAAATTTTATCACTGACACATAAATATACGAAGCTTGTGATTTACATTTATTTTAATGTAAAAAATACGATGTCTCTTTAAAATACGCGACACGTGCAAACGTATTGCACTTCAAGTATGGACTGCTCTTATATATTTCAATGAAATCGATTCCAATATTCTACCGAATTTTATAAAATGATCGTTTATTGATTCATACATCTTAAAATAAAAAAATAAAATTGAATCGTTTAAAAATATAAATATTTCGTTAAACTGTGACGACTGAAGGCAACATAAAATTCTAATTTACGAATTTTACGATGGGGACATTTGGTTTTTAAAGATGTAAAATTTTATCACGCAAGTCCGTACTGTCATGCTTAAGGTGAATTGATAACGAAGCAGGTTAGGTTATAAAATATGCAAGCGTACATAAATTATTTTAATCTACACTAAAGGATGCTTTAAAACCGGTATGAATATACAAACAAGTCTTAAATAATTGCTTAATACGTAATATATAATTAAATTACAAAATATATAAAATAATGCAATAAGAGCTATTCTTTACTAATAATGTATTATAAGAACGGATAATCAGAATTGTCGTTCAAATAAATCAAGTTGTCATTGTAACTAAAGCCCTGCAACGGGTGATTGGACAGACGTGAGTAATTCGCTCCAGTGGTCAATGAGGCGCCCGCGCAGCTCATCTGACTCCATACATATGACCCGTAACTAAAGCTATTGTAACAGTGAAAGACACCATTATATAGTGGAACTAATTTGATATCTTCTCTTTGACGATAATTTCACTTCAGAAAATGAACAATCGGTATAATATAACTACCGTAACAAATATATATCCGTTTCGAATTTACGTAATTATATAGTATTGTTAAGTTATTAAATTATACAATTCTAGCATTAATAAGTTAAATATCACTCACCCTTAACAACAAAAATGTCAATTTTATTCAACAATTCACTTAAAAATGTGACACGTATTTTATTTAAGAGTGTTATACCGCTAGAACGTAAAGCCCGCTCGTAAAGCGGCGCGCGACTGGGCGGGCGGCCGCTGGGCGGACACACGACACTAAAATAGCTTAGCACCTGCAACGCACCGCTAACTGCTTTGTCAACTAATGACTTGTCGCCACTTTTTACATCATTAATGTAGGGCACGGATCACGTGTTCAATCATTATAGATAAATATTGACCACCAAATATATTATATTATATTCATAATAATTAATGTGAAAATTATAGTCAATAAGTCTTAAACACTATGAAATGACAAAATAAGCTATGACAATAATAAAAAATAATTTAATATGACCTTTCTGTTACCAAATATGATGTAAAATTATAATTAATTTTTATATTAATTTAGTGTTGCAGTGTTATTGCCACTGCTTCCATCTGGACTAGCAGAGCTAGGTTTAATGACTTACGACTTACGCCCCCGCCGAAATAAACACCAAATAACGGATGCACGGATAATAAACTGTCGCTTTGGTCCCACATGTACAAATATAGACTTTAAATGTCAATAGACTTCAATATGTAATGTTTGTTATTCTCTCGTGGAGTCAGGGTACTATTATTTATTAACAGTCAGCAATGAGAAGTTCTGATGCGGATATTGTATATATGGAATTTTGGATTATATTAAAAAAATATATAATATTCTTTAAACAGTCAAGAGCGGAAGAAGTGTTGCAAAATTACAACTAGGTTTTTTTTGTGTAATAGAAATATATATATTCGTCGTTTTACCGAGGCTTTAAAAAAATAGTTTTACAGGCACTTTGAATATTTCTTTTATCTCAATCTGTGAAAGTTCTGTCAAAATCAGTTTAACGAGAACAATTTTAAACAAACGAAATATCATCGCAAGGCTCAACTTAATGAATTCGCTTAAATACTCCATTATTTGAGAAAATAACGCTTATAAATGGCCTTTTAATATTTATATGCTAACAATTACGTAGCTCTCCCATTGTATTTATATTTTGCTATTTCCTAAACTCCTACCTATTAGATCGTTGTAACATAATTCATACCTGTGTGAAATTCCTAACTGAAAACCAGATTTCAAATGGTTAAGTAATTACATGTAAATAGAGTTTTGGACAGTTCTGAATTTCGTCCAGACGGACATCTTATGACATGTTCGCGAGAGTTTATTGACCTGACGTACGCAAGGAACCTCTTAATCGATCATAACGTCGAAATCGATTATAATCATATGAAATTTATTTATATGATTCCGTTTTTCATAATCGATTTATTAAAAAAAGAATCGATGCACCTTTTTTTATTATTTTAGTCCCAATATTTAGATAAGTCGTAAAAAAACATCGAATAAGTTTTCTTTTTCTAATTTAATCGATTTATTTCTTTTTATTGACTTCGTGGTTGTTCGGCAATACTCGGTATGTAATATTTTTCAGTCACATATATACATATTTTTTATCGCTATATCTCTTTTATGTAATGTTTCGATATCAATAAAACAGTTATTGTTAAAGGATTTTCATATTTTATTTTTTAAGTACTTATGTTTGTTAATTGGTTATTAATATAACGTTTAATTGCATTTATTTCCGTATTCTTAAAGCAAATTTAACGCTTAGTAATTATCTAGACCTATATGCCGTGTTATGTCATTTGGCCAGAAGTATATGTCGTGGACTAGTCCCATATAACCGTCCAGTATTGTGCGTATTTTTTTTGCCAGTTATCACGGGCGGGTTTCGAACCTGCGATCTCTGGGAACCTTTTCCGTCGCCCCACCAACTGAGCTACCGTGTCGGAACCCACCTTAATTAATGAATAATGTTATATACAGTCGTCTCAATGGAGACGAATGACGGGGATGATGAATGTACATTCTACATTTATTTTCAATTTTAAATAATAGTAACGAGGCTAGCTAGCTAGTATAGTGGGTGAGGGTGCTCACCGGTGTCGTCGGTGAGCGTGGAGAGCGGGCGCAGCTGCTGCAGCGAGTCGGCCCGCGCGAGCGCGTCGGGCGCGGCGCGGAGGGGCGCGGCGGGCGTGGGCGCGGGCGCGGCGCCGCCCCCCGACCCGCGCACGAACACCAGCTCCACCGCGCCGTCGCGGGGGAATGACGGGTCTGCGGACGTCACTTATTGTATATCTGTACGCTCTTATCGTATTTCATATCATTTTATTTACAAGATTTAGTAGAGAAGAAAGAAGATTAGTTAAAATATATCATGTTTTTTATTTATTTATACAACATGCTCTGTTTGCATTTGAGAGAATCTAAAGTAAAATGAGAAATACATTTGCAAAAGTGTTGGGTATAGTGTTTACTTTACTCGATGTGGAATAAAAGCAGAGAAGAAAATAGTTTTTGGTTAAAGTATTAAATAAAAATAGGGGGAAAACTGGTAAGAAGCGGTCTGATGGTGGCGAGTGGTAGAGTACCGTGCACAGCGTGGTCAAGTTGTTGCTTGGTGAAGGAGAGCGTGTGGTCGACGACGGCGCACGTGTGGAACTGACACGCGAACACGAGGTGCCGCTGCGGCTGTGTGTGTGCGTTGGGTGATGCGTGCGCGTGTGCGGGTCTCCTGTACGCACGCACGAGCACGTCGCCGCGGAGCGCCAGCCGCCCCACGCCGACCGTCCAGCCGCCGCCGCTCACCATGTACAGACCTGTGGCAAGAAAGCAATTCATCAACAAAGAGCTTAGTTGCCTATACTTATTATAAAATAATAACATGGCAAATGTATACACTAAATAATTTTCGATTTTTTTATGCTATGTTCTTAGTACACGGAGCTCAGAAACTCTTTAATTTTATATCCGTGTCCGTGTTTGTTCCATGTAATTGTTGCATCACGAAAAATCTACTGGACGGATTTTAAGGAAATTTGTTATAATTATAGGGTATTGATCCGATCAACATATAAAATACTTTTCATTTCGAAAAAATCTCTCATTCACACGGAAAAACACTGACCCTTCAATAACATCAACACTGCGAACGACTTACCGGATGTATAAACGCAGGTATAGTTCTCGTAGATCTTCAGGAAGGCGATGGTGGGAGTGGTGGGGGCCGCCAGGGACCCCGCCACGCTGACGTGCGTGAGGTGGAGGGGGGATGCGTTCACTCTGATCTGTCCGGCGAGGAGACCCGCGAACGTGTCGATGTATCTACAACAAAAAAATAATGAGTAATGAATTCAAATTTACATTATAAGTAAATGAATAAATAGTAGTATGTAGAATTGAAAAATTATTTTAATATAATAAAATATAGTAATCACATAACCTAAAAATACAATTTAACATGTGAAAGGTTAAATTCATCAACGCACAATAACTCTAATTAGCAATAACTCTGATGAAAAAATACGTCTTTTTTCAGGCGATATATAGAAATGTTTTTAATACTAATCTTTTTTTTTTTGTATAATTAATATTATTTTTTTTGTATAAAAGTAAAACCACAGTGTTCTTAAAAATCTATTTCAAAATGGCTCCTAAATATCTCAATTTTTACTTCATACGATAGGTTTTTGGAACTGCGTATTCCACGTTATATGTAAGAAACCAGGAACCTCATAACGAGGGACGAGCTAACGGACCCCGATACTGATGAGGTGGCAGCTTACATCATGTTTTGTGACCATATGCTTAATGTTTAATTTAACGATTATTATGTAAATAAAATAATATGGTCCAACGTGGTCCAACATGGTCCAACACTGTCCAGCTTTTTTGCTCTAATACACGGACTTATTAGGAGATTATTATAACTTTATCTTTATATAACAATTTTAATAGTTCCACTATAATTTTATAGCAGGAAAATTTATTATTTTTATGTCAGAGGTAAGTGCGTTATCATCTATAAAGCGTTGTACTGCCATTACTGTAATGGCTGTTAATTCTAAAGAAGAAAAGTGAAATAAATTAGAAAATTACCGTTTGTTAGAAGGCAGGTGGAAGATGGGCACTCTATCGTCGAGGTACCGTCTCATGGCGTACCGGTCCAGCGCGTGCTCCGGGGCGCCGCATATAGCAGAGTAGTGCATGTAGGCCGCCACCAGCACTCCCAGACGTTCGCGGTTACCCCTAAAGAGATGTATTTCGTTTTGAGGATTGCTTTATTTCAAAATATATAATAATTAATTTTATGTCGATTTATTTGATGTCCAAAATGTAACGAACCAGGCGAGTAATATAGCAACGTTCTTGGGGTGCGCCGCGAGCCAGCTCTCGATGTGTTTGCAGGCGGCGCAGAGGCGCTCCAGCGGCGGCGCCAGCTCGCCCGGCCAGCCCAGCGAGCGAGCGCGCCCGAACACGCCGCGCGCCACGTCGGCGCCGCCCTCCGCACCGCTCACCTCAAACACCTGCAATATTTAACATTATTGAAATTAAAAAAACTCTATTATTAAATAGACGCGATTCTACAAAAAAAAATCAAGCACTATTTTTTCATTGAACTTGTATTATCCAAGACCAGGTCTTTGCATGTATATACAAATAACCACCTAACATCATAGCAGGTTCTAAGATTTCAAACACTGCAAACATAAAGTAATTCTATAAGTTACGTTGTCTGCATGTCAGTGACAGTCATGTTCTCATTAATTTAATACTGACCATATAGTGTTCTCCGTGTTTATTGTTAAGCATGTGTGCGGCCTGTGCTTCGGCGTGTGCGTCTCTATCGGGGAGATGTAAGGCCAGCATCCGCTCGGCGACATAGCATAGGTCTAACCGGGATCCAGAGCCGCCCGGACCGGAATAACTGACTGATCGGACTCCTTCCTGGAAATAAAATAATATAATTCCTATTACTATTTACTTTTTACTTGTTACTTTTAAAGTTATATACCTATCGGCTAGTTCTGTTGTTAAAAAATACATTTACATAGCAATATATATATATATATATATATATATTTGTTTAGGAGTAAAATCCCTCAAGAATTTATCGGGCAGCTTTGCTATTAAACATACAATTCTAATTTCGTCGCCCAACCACTTATAAATCTAATAACGTTTCCCTTTTATTTACTAACACTACAAGTGATATCGGCTACGATAATATTTGAACAATAAATTCAATACACCAGGAGCTAAACCCCAAATGAACGCTTTAAGAGGTGAAACCAATATTTTAACGACAGTTACAGATAGAGACTGTCTTTGGTAGCCAGTTACTATCTATCTATCTTTAGAAGCCGTCCCTATAACTCAAATAGGTGTCGCCTATCTCTTGTTAACGGTAGACTAGTAAAATGTAACTTTCAAATTCCGAGTCACTCAAATATTACAAAACAATTTCAAACTGTAATACAATTTGAAATTATTATTTATTACTGCCGCTTAAATTGAATTTGAGACTATTTGCCAAATTCATATGTTTCTCATTTACTTGACGCCTTTATATTAAATTATATTTCATACGTCCCAATGTTTATTAGGAGGTATGAAATACAATTTTTTTTTTATAGAGATAGCAAACCTCAGGATATTGCCCCAATCTATTACCGAGATCTCGGATATAACATTAAAGGCGTGATTGTATCGAAAGCTTATTATAAATCTAAGCAATATGTTGACGATATGGAAGCCTGGGAATAATCAACTAACAATTCTACACATGTCGCGTCACAGTAACTTTGAAAGCAATTTGTTATTAGCATTTTTAGTTCAAAAATAAGATATTATATAATTAATATTATTTTGAAGAATTAAAATTTTAATTCTTTGTGCCCTTGTAAATGTTAGAAACTAGTAATTTCGTGACAAGTTATTTTAATATTCTTTTAACAATACGTATTACTTAAATTCAGAATTAGTCACATATTAATTTGGACTGTGGCTGTGATAGGTTTGGGACGGAAAAAAGATGGATGTTCCTACTTCCTATTATTAGTAGTTTAAAGAGTTGGATACTGGTAATTGGTTACGAATATATTTCACCCAATAATAATATAAGCAATTATTACAATAGTTAAGTAAAATTTAATTTTTCAAATAATAATTATAAATGTGTACTTACATCTCTTGAGAAAGCTTGAGTCCCCGGAGTGGCTGGCGCGCTGACCGCTCGAGTCTGCGACAAACTCATTTATTAAAACTTGCACTTCATTTTATAATTGGAAATATGAATTATCTTAAATATCTATGGTAGATAACATTTCGAAATTTATATCTACACCAAACTTGAAAAACAAACTAAACCTTGAAAAATATTTAAGCTGTCAAACTAAACTAAACTAAAAAATATCTTTTAACAAAAATAGCTTTAATAATATATTGGTTTTAAGCCTACGATAAGATCCTGTCAGATAGTGTCCAATATACGTGATAAATGATCAATTTGACCGGGGTGTGTTAAGTAATTACTGCAGCAATAGGGTTTCGCTCACTAATTGATTTAAATGCATTATAGTACCTACAATGACTTAATATTTCAAATTATATAAAAAAAATATTCTACACCAAAGCTTTATGTAACTTAAATACATCCTGTATAATTCGCATATTATAGATTTATCTTAATTTGATAAACACTTCCACAGAGTTTAATCTTCAATAATCTAATCATTATAAAGATCATTGGAATGCAAATCGTTGCTTTCTCAGTACCTACATTAAGCCCGCGTTGCCCTTAAGTCATCTCTAAATAAACCGCAAGAGAAAAATAAGACAAAATTTAAATAATCTATAATTATTGTAGACATTATCTTATAAAATATTAAATCATTAACATGTTAATAAGTCTTAAACAGTTACAACAACGCAATTAAGATACAGGTTTCATCATTAGACCACATAACATTCATAATTCAGAGATATCGGTGATCAAACGATTACACAGAGCGGTTGATCTCGTTATCAAACTGCCATCGTTGAGAACGAGTATGGCTAATGGCATTACTGGTGACATTTTATGAAATAATTTCACATCACACCTTCATTATTACAATATTAAATTATTCAAACTTCTACTATTTTACACACCGCAGATTTTTGTTTCCAAGACGGCCGTCCCCTCGTGGGACCGCGCTGCAAGTAGAACGCGGCCCGCCACAGCGCAAAAGCTAGTCGATGCAGCGCACGCGCAGCTTCCGACTCACGCTTGATGCGAGGACGCATTTCACCTCAATACTTTATCACTATATATCGATGTTTTAGGCACGGGAAGTTTATCATTGTTTTTTTTTATTTTCCTTTTTGTTTCCTATTTATAATTTATTAAATCGCATAGGTAAAATATTTTTTACATTGCTAGTTTTATATCAGTAAATTCTTTCAAAAAAATCGTATTTGGTAACAATCTTTAAACAAATACGAGCACGAATCGAGCAAATGAAAAGCTCTAGAAAGATCGTAAGTGTGCTTAAAGTATTTGAGATCTGAAAGGTCCACGGAAATTTAAATATGAAATGAACAGCTGTTTATATGCAATGTGTGAGTCTGGGGTTATGCCAGTTGTATTGTAGTACGAGTAGTATGAGGCGACCGGGAGCATGCGCTCCTGCATTGCGGCATCCCTGATCCTATAACCAACATCAATGCAATTGACAAATTGACCATTGTTTAACACAGACAAACTTTAATGCTACTAAAAGTAGTATGAACGTTCGTCTTTAGTCAGACAGAACTATTTTTTTTTTTTAAATATGTAGAGAAAATAAGGCAACTAAAACAACTCATAGTTACATCATAGGAGGGAAGAAAAGGGGGAGTCGTAAATGTTAACAGTTAATTACAGCCCTTCCCATAACCCTGACCTTCCTTACGCGTGCTACACAGGGTGAACAACCTCGAGGGGAGGCTCATCTAAATAAGAGATCGTCACATGTACGGACATTCACACTGACGTTCGTCTTTTTATTTTGATTACAGCTGTTGTTTATTTTACTTTTCTAAATGTGAATGCGCACCTCACCCTTGCATCGACGGGCTTTGTATTTCTTCATACTTTTTAGTATATCAGTGTGGACACTAAAAGCATATTAGAAATAGGTGTTTTAGTGTCGGAATCTAGATATCATTATAATTGCAATCATGAACTCTTCTTATCTTATCTTATCTTGTATAATATAATCCTAGAGTAATCGTACTTCATTATCTCGTCTCAGTTTTCTTGTGTCTCAGTTAATTAAATTTTACAATCGTGTTATTTTGTTCTAATTATTTCATTTTAAGAAAAAAATATAATATGCTTGGTTTTATTAAAGAGAATAAAGTTTTGAATTATTGTCTGATTTTTGTATTTTTTCGTGATTTTTTTTTAGTTTTTTATAGTATTTGTTCTGCCTTCTCTGCACTATTTTCTATAACACTTGACACTTCATTTGATAATTACACTATCAGCACAAAAAAAATCGTAATCCGCACGTAACGTTTACAAAGTTCAGCTAGGATCTGTTAGATCGCGCGGTACTCTCGACGCCGGGAGATGAACTGGCGCCTGGAGGCTGGGCTGCGTCTCGACGCCGTCGCGACGCTGCGTTACTAGGCAACGCGCATCTCAGACTATCTGCCGGGCTCACCAGCTACTGCATACCTTGTAATGATTTTATTGACAATACCTCCTATATCGTTTTATAGCTGTCATAAAGTATTTTATTAGATTTTAATATCTGCAACAATTTAACTTCGATGATGTATTACAATAAAAATAAGTTTTTACTTTTTATACGAAATCATTTTGTTTCGAATCAGTCACGACAAGCAAAAGTTAGCGTGTCTGCAAGTTTTTTCGCGCTCACTTCATTCGTTCAAGTCCACGGTCCTTGATTTTTAGAAATTACCATTTAAATATTAAGTACAAAATCTGTAATTGGCATAATTTTACGAATCCAATTGAGTCGTAGCCGCGTCGAGAATGCAGTCGGGTCGACACTTTTATTTTTATTCACTAACCGCCGGCCTGATTTACTTGCACATGTTGGGAATTAATGGCTTATTTTTAAAAAGTTCGAATAACAAGTTTATTTAGTAAAGCTGAATATATTTCAATTGCTTTCTGTCAGATTAAGATAATCCTAAAGTATTTTATTGACAACCGAAAATCAAGTAAATACCTGTCCCAAGTACCGAACACAAAAAAAATCTTTTGGACATTTATGTAAAGAACTTTTTATACATCTATACAAAAACCCTTTTTAAGCATTTATAAAAAAAAACTTTTTCGACATTTATCTCAAAAACTTTTTAGCTATCTATACAAAAAACACTTTTTGAACATTTATATAAAAAAAACTTTTCGGACATTTATGTAAAATAAAAATTAACCATGTATACAAAAACACTTTTTTAACATTAAAAAAAAACTTTTTGGACATTCATAAAAAAAAAACTTTTTGGACATTTATGTAAACAACTTTTTAGCCATCTATACAAAAAACTTTTTGGACATTTATAAAAAAAACTTTTTGGACACTTATGTCAAAAAAATTTTAAACATTTATAAAAAAAAACTTTTTATATTTAGTTAATTTAGTATTGTTATGAAGTATAATATATATGTAATAATAAGTACGAGGATGTGGCGTAGACGGTGACATCCGTAAACAAACGCATCGGTACTGAATCGAGTTACGTGTGTTTACGTACTAGGTCTGTTAAATATAGTCTTACTGAATTACGCGGGCCATAATATTTGTGAATTGCCTTGCTTTGAAAATTCAAATGTTCGTTATAGGAAGTTATTTTGTATATAACTTTTATAAGAGAGTTTATCATATATTTAAAACATATATGTACTATTCTGATTACTGTTTTCAATTTACAGCTTTTGTAAACACAATTTTTAGTATAATAATATAAATTAAATTACCTTATAATTATAATTAAAGAATCTCTGAAAGTTTACTTCTATATGACAAAAAAGGCTTCGTATTAACATATTTACTAAGTTAGTAGATTACATGTTGATTTATGTCTAGTTATACAAGTGAATTAATTCCAATTGTCTATAAAAGCTTATTCGTTTGTGCTGTCTCTCCTTTATACATCATAAATATATTGATTTTAAATTAAAAATCAACTCGTACAAGAGCCTCAATATCTGTATTACTTAATTCTTAAAAGACTTGACAACTTACGTAGGTACAACTTTCACTCTTCGGCTTTTAATTTTCTAAGCACGTGATCAATCAGTCTCATTTTAACGATTCCTACAATGGTAACAATATTTGTTACGTACCAACCGTAAATGATAATCTCGAATGTTGAAATTTTACAACGAAGATGAAAATAAAATAAGAAAAATATTTTTTTATCATCATAAGTGACAATATTAATTATATATTACGTATGTTTATTTTATATATATTTACCAAGAACCGGTCAATTACATCTCTAAAAAGATGCCTCAAGGTAAACATAAAATCAAAAAGCGTAACGACCGGCTACAACTCTATCTCCAAATATTTGTAGAAAGACTTCATATTTACATAAAAATTCTAAGAAGAAAACGTTTTTAACATCGTCTGTTATTTTTTATATCATATTTGACGTGACCAGATATTTATTTATATTGTAGAAATTGCGATGTACCTTGAAATAAGCCAGACATTCATATTTAATGATTGATTTAGAGATGAATTCCGAGTAATTTTATCAGTATATCAAAATTAATTAAAATAAACATATTATAAATTTGATAATGAAGCTATTGTTTAAACGTTAAAGTATATACTATATTGTTTATTCTTAGAAATGGCATGCCATGGCCAGAGGCGCAGTGATATCACACTGGCTATCGTGAGAGAGTCCGCGATTCGCTCCGAGCAGCCCAATCACTTATCTAAGACTTTAACCAGAGCCGCGGTATCTTTGATTGCCACTTACGGTTAAACCCAATTAAAATTAATCACAGTTCCTCAACCCATAACTAATACTTTAATTATTTCAAATATCAATATTAAACAATTGTTAAAGCTAGAGTTCCAAGAGGTGGGATATTTTTCTGTGTCTTACCATTGTAAAGTTAAATTCATAAACATTTTGCATATTAATATTACAGATAATGTAATATTTAGTCGGTCAGGCTCCAATGACACATAGTTTGTTATTCAAAATGCATGAATTGAGAACGAGGCATGTTTATCGTTAGATCTAAGTGAAGGGGCGGTACGATGCCTATTGTTTAAACGTCGATTTATATTTACGGAGACATCGGACCAGCTCGCATGGGCACTGACACCGACACCTGATGCGATGACTATCTAATTCGAGCGGGTGGTCCAGTACGGAGGCTGGGGTCACTTATAGGTGAAGAAATAAACATATACAATTCAATTACAACTTGGTTCAAGTTAAATATTCTTGTTTTAATATCCATAAATATGGATAAAAGAATGACGCTTGCGTAACTTAAAATGTCCAACTATCTGTAGTTACCTATATATCTGCGGCCGGTCAGCTAAACCATAAAACCACGTTTACGTCTTCGCACGAACACGAGATTCTCAAGTTAGCTATTTACGAATGACATCATACTATAACAAAATTTCAAGGATTTTATTATTTAATGGCTGTTACCCGTGTTTCATGTGTAGCTTAACCTTCCTCCCCCTCTCCCCCTTAGAAGGCATCTTAATGGTAGATATTTTAATAGGAGTTTCAGGTGACGTATTTTGTAATTATTATTTTTTTTCATGTTTCTTTTAAAAATTATACATTTCTAACAGCAAAAAATATGCTGAATATTTTGACTCGGAAAATAATTTCACTAAATTTTATTATAATCTGCCCAATAACGTTTGCGAAGTTCATAAAGCTTGACCAACAAAAAAATAAAATACATATGCATAGATTAAATTAACATATATGTATACGTAATAAATTATAATAACCAGGAAGAAATATCAAATTTTAAAATGTATAATGTAACACAATTGCGGTATTTCCGTCAATCCGCAATTTATATTGACTGAGCGGAAAAAATATTATTTATATACCTACTATAGTACGAAGTACGGATGATAACCTTAGCTTTTTGTCGTAATTCGTCGTAAGAAACGGAGAACTGATTCGTGGAATTATGTCATTAATGATACAAATTCCAATTGCATCAGGTCTATTTGTAAGTCTGTACATCTGTATGTTTTGCGCCGCTGCGGCAAACCTTGAGTGTTGGAAGCGTTTTAAATTCCATACCTCGCATTAGCGACACTTGGTCTCCAGAATACTAGTATTCAAATTGCGCAATTTTCAAATCGTATGCATTTCAAAGTAGATAACTAACATCGAATTTATTTTCCGGTTATGTTTATTTTATGCAAAATATTTAATTTCCAGCAATATATTTTTTAAATAATCAAATCGTAAATGTGGAATTTAAATTTGCACGAAAATCAGTATGATCGAAATTTCTAATTTCCTTTACTAGAGAATTTTAAACATTCATTTACATGTCACCTTTCTCGAGAAGACATCTTTAATTCATGGAAACCTTGCGATTTTCGAAGAGATTAGTTTTCTAGCACAAAATGAACTTTTATTATTTCACAAGTCCGTTTAGTTCCACGTTATTTTATACAATAATGTACAAAAGTATACATTTAATAAAATAATAATAACATCATATATTTAATGAATAGTAATATATTTAGCAACTGTAATTTAAATCAACACAGGGTCTTTAATGGGATAACTGGTTTATTTTGTTTCGTAATAGCCAACGCTGTCACTTGTAAATTGACAAATTCGCAACACGCTTACGTACGACTTGACATTTTAAAGGTTAAATTCCTTTGTTAAATAATTGACCGTGTTTAGTTAGACAGCTTAGAAAACGAGTATTTGAAGGAAGCTCTATTCCATTTGCATACTCTACCAAACCTCCTATACATCCGAGGTTAAAAAGGTTATAAAACGAAAATTTTTGAGGAAGCTCCACTCCATTTACGAACCTTCCTATACATCCGAGGTTATAAAGCTTATAAAACGAATTTTTTGAGGAAGCTCCACTCCATTTAGGAACCTTTCTATACATCCGAGGTTATAAAGCTTATAAAACGAAATTTTTGAGGAAGCTCCACTCCATTTAGGAACCTTTCTATACATCCGAGGTTATAAAGCTTATAAAACTGAATTTTGGAGGAAGCTCCACTCCATTTAGGAACCTTTCTATACATCCGAGGTTATAAAGCTTATAAAACTGAATTTTGGAGGAAGCTCCACTCCATTTAGGAACCTTTCTATACATCCGAGGTTATTGTCATGAGTCATCACTCTTAGCACAATATTGGGGTCGGTGGAATTTGAATATGCGTGTTAATCGACGCATTAGCAAGGAGTTGATTCGACTATCGGCTGATGGACAATATTACTCCATTACCAACGGAAAAGGGGTTCTTAAAGCGTTTTTGGAACGGAAATAGACAAACATACACCATGTTTCTGTCTGCTGCCACAAATTCAAAATGAAAGCTTCACTAAAGCAATAAATACGAAACCATTTTATAATCTTTTTAACTTCTGATATAAGACTATTATAGAAACAAAGTCATTACATAATTCTTTTTTGTTCAAAGACAATTAAAATTATAATAAACTTTCATAATTAATGATAACTATTACATTTGTTCACCCGAGTGTACTCACTTTAATTGAGAACTAACGTAAGTTTTGCGCTGAACAGTACGCGTTATAGTTCCGGCTTGGAGGCATGAGCCAGGACCCCGGACGGATACGAAACTTTTCGAGCAAATTCCGATCTAATTAGAACAGTTTCACATATAATAATATATAAACGATCAAATTACATCGCGAAACGAGTGTATATAATTTAATTTGTATTGTTCTAATTAAATGTAATAGACACTCGAGGACAACGGCCTATATTATTTAACTAAACGTAACAGCTCCATTTAAATTGTCGCTCAAAACTGTGCCTTCATCAATTGCTGTGGCAAGGTATTGCAGTTGGGGAACGAATGAATGATATGATCAAGAGTTCATTGAACTTGGTAAATATACATTAAAATTGTTAATGCTCTTAGTTAGCTTATTGCCTCTGATTCTATACTTACTTTACGCATTCTTTACTCATTATTAAATTTTCTAGAACCTTTAAAAATATTGTTATTTATTAGAAGTTGCTGAAATCTGGGTAAAGTATAAATATAAAATTAGTATTTCCTAGATCTCGAAGAGTTATTTAAATTTAAACATTTTTAATAATAAATAAATATATATTTTTCATTGGTGAGGATTGAAAATGTATACAGGTTATATATAGAGTTGAACAATTGGCAAGTGAACTAAATGAAAATACAAGGTGGCCAGGCCAGTAACCCGACTTTACGAGCTCTCGAGCACAAAAGCAATAGTGGAACAACAGGAATAGGTAAGTAACGAACACACGTAAGCCATGACCAGACGTTATGATTTATAATCACGTCATGCAAACTTATTCTACCCAGCTCTGCCTCTGCGTCATTTTATTTAAAGGCATCTACCGAACCAATGCCAGTGACGTACCAACCCGGTCGTTTCATTCAATTTTCTTCCCATTACATTCAAATTATTATCACATCTATCATTGTAAGTAGCAATTTTCTTGTATAAATAAAGTAGGCTAATATAGTCATATTTTCTGATAGTCCCTAATTACTTGATGAGTATAATGAAGTAAGAAAATAAATAAGACGTGCCGCGTGCGCATGTGTGGGTTTTCCCGTTATTCTACTTAGGTGGCATGCAATAACGAAAGAAAGTTTCTGTTTCTCGTTTGTAACAAAAATTATTATTAATTTCAACAACCTTAATAAATTTGACAAGCTAACTATAGCTTTATCAAGCTTATTCAAAAGTAAAAGCAGAGTATAACATAATTTTGTATAACTATAAATTATAGGATTATATTTAGTGCTGTCTGTTATCTCATTTATCGTATAGGTAATATTCACACGTACCGTGATGGTGTCATAGATGCCATTCTGTTCGTTTCGTAGTGGTGAGGCGCCGGTGGTAGCGGAGACTGTCAGATCTTGTCGCATGGGTGGTGGCGACAAACGTATCGGATCTCCATTTCGAGCCCATGTTCGATGAATTTGCCAGCTGGTGTCTGAGAATCTTGCTTTATCCTGAATAATAGGTTGAGAGTTATTTAAATATTGTTTACTTATGAACATGTATTCTAAATTATAATTAGTAGTAGTATTGAAGTTAAAACTATTAGAAAGTGGTATCCAGAACGAAAATACTCATCAGCTGTAAATTGAATTAGTGTACAAAGAGAAATACAATTAGATATTCTATTAGCACCTGGACAGTGCCACGACCTATTCAGAATTGTCCGCAACTAACGAATACTTTCAGATCCGTGTCAAAATGATAATGAGGTCTAGCGTTCTGTTCTACACTTTAGACACGCAATATTATTTCTGCCACGCCT
The DNA here is from genome assembly GCA_963555665.1 of Dircenna loreta. Lineage (NCBI taxonomy): Eukaryota > Metazoa > Arthropoda > Insecta > Lepidoptera > Nymphalidae > Dircenna > Dircenna loreta. The sequence goes on from OY743094.1 coordinate 6,434,705, forward strand.
TCTATATATTGATTTATGTTTTGGAATATGAATTTATTCCCTGCAGTATCGCTTTGATTAATTTATCGTTATATACGTTAACAGATATTTATATTAACAGGTAAAATATCAAATGAATCTAAAACAAAGGTTGGCTGAGTTTGTATAGATTCAAGGATCTTTATATCCTCGTCACGTCCGTACATCTAAGCTGTTCTTTCGTATTGCTCGCCGCGCTCGCTCCGTACAGGATGCCGTCCATGCATAATCCAAAATGGCGCCAGGCACGTTGCGGCCAGCTAACCTAATGTTACAGTTTGCGTACTAATCAGTTTCCTCAATAACCAATATTATTTACCACAAAATAGGAAAATTGTACTAAAAACCTATATTTTTTTTTTATCATTTGTTCTTAATTCTTTCACACATCGAAACAATTGACAGTCAGAAAATTTGCAGAACATTTAGGAATATAACAGAGATTTTTGCATCAACTGAGACGAACTCAGTAAAATTGACTAATGTTCTATGAAATAATCTCAACCTTGCTTTGAAGCCGCATAAGTAAATGCTATCGCGACTGCAATGAATATTAATATGACAATGTAAATTATAATAAACAAGTCATACATTGCTTGCTGTACAAGTATATGACCTTTGGTTCTCTGGTAATTTAAAAAAAAATAATAACAAAAGCTGCAATGTCATGCTTTTAAATTATATTTGTTTTCATTAAAAATTCGTGATTGAATTATAGTTATTAGATAAGTAAAAGACAGCCCACGTGCGTTGCTCTAAATTTAGTTTAGGCGGAATATGTGGGTGTGAACTCTTCGCATTTCGTTACCACTTTCCACATGTATGGGCGACATGTGAGAAATAATAAACTTATTCGAGCGTTCATACAGTGCAAGCAGCTTGACATTTGACACCTCTGTTAGCTTGTTTTTATAATAGGTGTGACAGGAATTTATGAGAATTATTTACCTTCAAGCTATTCAATTGATTGTTTATTTCACATAACTTTCTTATTAATAATGAGGAACCATCTTATTGGAACATTGATTTCCACCCAAATTTTCAAGTATAACTTTGACATATAATTGCTATATAAAATATTTTCTCTGGTAATTAAACATTAAAGTAAGTGTTTACATAAAGTACACAAATCAAATAATTATATATTCGTAGTTTTAATGAGCTTTTAAAATTAATCTTACTTTGACATACTCTAAAGAGCTTGGTATCAAAAATTAAATGGGTCAAACTACAATTATTATGAAACGTTTCTTTGATATATAGTGTACTGATAGAAGTTATCGTACATCGTTTAAAGCAGTGTACACAAGTTGTGTAAACAGATGCCAAGGACAATTGGAGCACGTATTAGCAATGAATACAGATAGCACAGGCTGTGTGTACATTGTATTAGATTTTATGACTAGAAAGAACATCAGCGTTTGAAAAGAGTAATGTTATTTGTGTGAAATTTAAATCATTTCCTTTGCTAAAGATGTAAGCTACAAATGAACTAAATATGGAATACAATAAAATAAGTCTCCAATGTGTTTAAGGCCATCAGATAAGGGAACCATATTAGTCTAGTTTCTTAGAAACAATTGTTTAATAATATCTTTGTGACTAATCTATATTTAAATAATATAATAATGATTCTCTCTTATTATATCAAAACAGTAAAAAACTACGAAAATGTATTAATATGTGAAAATATTGAAGATTTGTCTTCATTATATTTACAACTCGGGACGTATCAAGGTTACACTGATTAATGTACAGCAAAATATGTCATTGTGATTTATGAGAGGTTTAATTAAAAAAAATTAACGAATCGAATATCATAATTATCTTGTGAGTACAAGTTTTTTATTATTAAATGTCCGGGACATTTAGTGAGCTATGAATTCCATTGTCTCTGCTCGAGTGACAGCTTCTATCAGACTCGTGGCAAAAAAAAAAAATAACAAGAAACATTGCTTACACTATACTCATTACTGTAATTTTTTGTGCCATTGTCTAAATTTTATAAATTATTAATGAACTAAGTTTTTTAATTACAGTATATTAAGAATACTTTTTTTGTAATTCCATGACTGTATCCGTTTCTAGTTCTTATCTTTAAATATATCTATCTTTAATTTATGTAATCGAATAAAATAATTTTACTTATATTGTTATAAACTAAGACGAAAAACACTCTTGCCTTATCATAAGTTGCGCTACCAGCAGATCTACCATGAACTCCAAAAGAACTATCCTAGTTTTAGCATTTATTGAAATATTATAATAATATTACTTTGACTCGTACGGAGCTCTATAAAGCAATATCGTTTTTCCTGCGTAGTATCGTAAAATAATGAATGCTTTCTTGAAATGCCAAAATTTGGCAAAAAAACAATATAACAAATAGTTCGAATGTCAAAACACGCTCCACGAAACGAGTTAATAATGTTTATTGTGTGAATGAATGAATGGTTTAGGATGACATCATCAAAACTTCTTATCGACAGATTATTAAGATACATATAGATAGATATAGATTTTAGGACGAATTTAAAAGTCAAATTATTATAATATTACTGTAAAAGATCATAGGAGGTCTGTAGGAAAGGACTGGCATACAACACCGCCATTCATGTTTGAATTAAGTCAAAAAGTAAGAAATGTGATATCATTTACTATTTAATTTTTATTACTATACGGCCGATATCTTCTGTGCATATATTTAGTGATAATCTATACACTACCGCTAGTGTCGATAGTGTTGTAAGTGAATATTGTAACAATAGCTTATAATGTTAGCATAATAGCAGTTATGTAGTATTGTATGTGTCATAATGCAGTTTGAGCTCCATAATAAGGCATGTATTAATATATAATTCAATGAGGGCAGGCATTGAAATCGCAATTAGTAACGTAAAAACTATTAAAATTTGAGAACAAAATAACTTTTACACGTGCGCATCTGAATATATTTTACATAGATATATAAAATTAAATATAATTATTAATTCTAACCTCGTACAGTCAAGGGCATGACTTAAATTATGTATTTATCACTGCAGCTCATTAATAAACTGAATAGACGAAACAAAACGTTAATATGTTCGAGAATAATATATTAATAACAGTGACGTATTAGCAAAAGAATTTATATAATATGAAAATATCTAACTTAGTATGTAAATACATTTGCGTCTTAGCAAGCGAAAACAGGAACTTTTGACTGAACTCGGATGTAATTTGCAACTACAAATAGAATAGCACTCACTCTGTGGCCTTCACGATAAGATAACCTTGCCTTTCAATTTATTTAGCAGTTCGCACGCCGCGACGTACGCGGTACAGTGAAAAAATTTAAAATATGTAACGCTTATCAGGAACAGACATTCCGCGTGGTTGTGTTTTGTTTACTGTTGAAAACCTGAATCACGATCAGTATATATGGCTATTTGTAATATTGATGATGCAATTTTGTTATGTAATTCATTCTATCTTTTATCACTTGTTTTGATATGCAAATAACTTTTAGAGGTCAAGTAAGAAATTCAACGGGTCTAAATTGATGATATGTACCTCGTGTTCAAAAGGGTCCTCTGAATGGGACGCGCGTCTCTGTTTATCTCCGCCAAAGGACGGCCTCCTCTTGAACAACTTCATCTTTGAATCGTAGCCTGCGCTACCTCTCAGTTCCAACGGATGCACTTTTCATTTCTTATAATTTATAGAGAATGGATATTAAACAAAAACTTCTAGATGTGGTTTTCTCTTATTATAAAAACTGAGCACTTAAGTTGACCGCGATTTTCTTATGAAACCGGGTAACTTTTTTCGCGCCATTTAGTGAAACGCAAGATGGTGGAGCATGCCGTGTTGTGGTGCGTTTGGGCCGCGCGCTCGCCGCGCACTGCTTGGCGCCCGCCGGCCGCGTGACGACACCGTCACCTTCGCGACGCATCCGACCCGACACCCGCTCCCCCATTTAACACATCAATGAACACAAACATTCATTAAACCCCCCTTTATTGATAAGGCATTGACATTTCTGCGTCTTAAATATTTTCAGTTGTTTCAATATTTATATTCAGGTAAAGTTTATCATTAAAGGTATGAATTTTAATATATTGAAGCAATAAATTTTAAAATTGGACACGCCTTCTTCTTCATATCTTAGACAATATGAGATTTATAATTTATATACCCCATAAAGGTAGGTAAAATTATAAAATATAATAAAACAGCCTCCACTGCCCTTTTAAATAATAACTCATAGAACATTATATTAAACATCCGTTGTTATCATAAACATTGCTCCTAAATTAGCCTGTTCGTGGTTCGTTTACTTGAATTACACAGAAACTGTGCAATCGAACAGCCATAGTGAATTTATTAATCTATTCTTATATGAAGAGTGTAATAAAAACAACGTTATAGTAAATTACACAATCCCCAAAAAGAAATAAAAAAATCCAACAAATGTAATAAAAAACAGCGATAAGAAAGAAAACGTAGTTACGTGTAGTTCCTTTCTTAATGGAGATTAGGTACTTCTAATAAGTACAAAATGTATAAGAGAAAGGGAACAATTTATCTTTTGTACATTACTTTCTGACAAATAGAAACACGCTTAAGTCTAAGCGACTTTATAATAAATTGCGTAGCTCGTTTTAGGCAATTTTCTAGACAAGTGGTATCTAAGTCATTAGCGGCTAGCACTAAGCCTACAGAGCAGGTCTGTGCCAATACCTGTCGTAATTTCAAGACAAAATACAAAATAAACAGCAATATTCGTGTATTCTATAAAACAATATTCGGTATAAATAATTCATAGGATAAATATTTAATATTCTTTAGATGCTGTATAATATAAACAATATATCTTACAATTGTTATTGATATTTATTCGTAGCTAGAAAACTTCTTACTGACAGTTATAGCGACACTCTTTTGTTATAAGTTAAATGAGTACTATATAAATATCTTGCAAAGCAATTAAAACCGTCCGAAAATACCTTCAAATTGAAATTACGTTTAAATCATTGTATGCTAGAAACCTTAAAATAATTATAAATTAGTTTCCTATATTTTATAAATATATTAAAAAACAACCTTATGAAAAATTCGTAATAAAAATACAATCTAAATGTTATGAAGCATTCGTTCATTCATTCAGCAAGCAGTCACTTTTCTAAGCTTAGAAAAATGTTTTATCAGCATGTCTTACAGCCATTTTCCTCCAACAAAAAAAACAATATCATTAGGATAGGATGATAGACTTATACTAATACTTATACTTACACTTACACTTATACTTATCATTGAAGTATATTCGCAATAAGAATATTAACATAAGCGTTGAGAGGCTTGCCGTGACATTTGCTGGATCTTCGCAAATATTTCATTGTTAAATATTGTATAGAGTTATTGATTGCGAAGTCTCACTTCTTGGCCGCTCGTAGCATTCATATCAATGATACGACGTCGCTTTTATAAATTGAATGCTAATTTATTATTTTCTTGTATATCTAATTGGTCTTTTGATATAGCTACACCAACATGAAATACATTCAATTTTGATATAAATATAAATGTTATAATAAGTTTTAGTAACAATAATTGTTGCCTGTATATAAATATTTGTTATCTGTGATAACATTCGATCGGTGAATTTATTTTTATACTATATTTTTTATGTGTTGTCTATGTTATCAAATCTTGGACAAATTTCCATATCGATGATTGCTTTTAAATATTACGGTATTATAATATAAGTTGTAAAGGTATCTAGGGTAGCCGTGACTTTATCTAAAATATGCTGCCAATTTCTTGTGTAATTCCACTCTATAATGCAGTAGGACGTCCTAAACGTGCGGGTCGTAGATATTCAGTCTGCTGGAACGCGTAATCTAACCGATAAATTCAAATATAATATTCAGAATACGCTTAGATTTCTCTACGAATATCCGCCACGTTTACATTATGCATTATGATATTAATAATAAAAATAAATAAAATAATATATTGAGGTGACATTTTTTTAATCTGCAGATATGTTTTAACCAAGGAACGAAAAATACCCACCAATTGAATAAACGTAATACGCCGAATAAAAATACAGTTAATGTGAAAGGTTATGATATTACAAATAATAATTAATTATTTATTTTAGAGCCAATATTTTAATATACAGATAAAATTTACCCCAAGAGTGTATTGGTTATGAAAGTTCTTTAAAGAAAATGTATTACATTGTAAAAGTTATCCCACAGTTAAGAGTTATCCGAGGATAAACAATTACCCTGAAGGAACATTCTCGTTATAATGTATTCCAAAGACAAGTCAGGGTAATGTTGGTATTAGTTTAAATCTCGACAGGAAGAGAGTTGTAAGGCTTGGAATGCAGTGCAACGTCAGAATGGACCCGTTAATATTTGTTCTATGTTTAACATGTCTAAATCCTTGGGTTTAATTTTCTCTTGAGTAAAGCAAACTTAATAATTTCCAAAATGTGCTAAGTATTTCAAACTTTAACAAACGTCATCGTCTTAAAACATACATATAAAATCTAACTAAGTCGGTATATTTTATTGGTAAGATTCTATATCATTTATATATTATTATTTGTCATACATAAATATAAATCAATTAGGACTTGTCCTTTCAGATCTCCAACAAGAATGCAGAACGCACGTAATGCGATGGAATTTACATGACTTAAAAGCTGACTGTGAAAGACGTCTGCATTCAATAGATGCTGACGAGTATGAAACCAAAAGTGCATAAGAAATTGGATTATTTAAATAATTTTAATAGTAAATTGTGTTTGAAAACATAATTCTATCCGTCCTCAGAATAAAACGCTAGAATTGCAGACAACAGAGAATTAACTACTAACATTAACTTGTCTTATTAACTTATTTTCGGTTGAATTAATAAATCGGATATAAGCGCGATATCTGATAAGGCGCTCGTGGTTGAAAATTTCTGGTTTAACGCAAGTCCGCATTGATTATGGTTCTGAACGTGAACAAGAAAGCGGCACCTCTGACGGGTGTCAAAATGCACTTTGTGATAGTATATCCAATTAATTTTATCATTACTTTAACATATCTTTCATTTTAAACTGTACCTGGCGCTGGGCTTTTTAGTGCCGACAGTTCCCCTATCCCTTGGCAACTTTGGTGCAGGAATAGCGGCTAAACCCTTATAACCAGTGGAGGTGGGGTTGAGATGCTACAAAAGAGAAGAGACGCGTACCTGAGGCTAGTTTTAGGCGCGAAATCCAACTAGTGAAAGGATGCACTTATTTTTACACATAAATTAGGCAGATAATTTAAATTTGTTCTTTTTTAGCTTGAGCAATGGCTGCCTTCACCATTTTGATAGGGCCAAGGTATTAACTAACAACTTAAGACTCAATCTATTTTAAAGGTACATTTATTTATTAAACTTTAACACTACTTTATAATAAGATTGAAACTATATGTAAATAATGTAAGTGTCGAGATAAGATCTTTCCTTGTTCTCTCAGAGAGCGAATATTTAACCTGATTTAAAATTCAAAATTGTTTGTATTCGATTTTATTACGGCAATAAAATGTTATATATTTTTATCAAAATATGCTATATTTCACTGACATCTATATTAGTATTTTTTAATTTCATAAACGAATAGTTTGTGAAATTATAAAAGAATATGAGTATAACAAGTCGACTTAAATAAAATCCAGCGTCTACGAATGTATTAAAGTTTGTACAAAGTTTTATATAATAAATATTTTATATAATAGTTTTTTAGCAAAATAACTTTCATATTTTTTATCACTATTTTAGCGATAAAGTTTGAGGAAAAAATATATATATTCTTAGTTTTCCCTAAAAAGTTAAACGTGAAGAATCTAAAAATAATAATTTATGTAAGGAAAATAGTTATACAAAACGACTTACCGAGTTTTGGAGCCGGGCTAGCAGTTCTGCTGAGTTAGCCGGGTCCGACAGCTCTATAGCGCCTGACACCTACAACCAACAAGCCTGTTATAACATTTATTATTGTTTTAGTTTACATATATATATATATATATATATATATATATATATATTAAATTTATTTATTTATATCTCTTCCACTTTGAATCAATACCAGTGAAAGTTTATGTACGACAAATGGAAGTCCCAGTAGAGCCCTATTTGGATTCTTATCGACATCAACACTCCTTAAAATTATAGATACTTGGTTTCCAAACGACCCTTGTCTGCGAAGACGCAAGTCAAAGTTTTTGTTCGATACATTTATAAAGCAAAATGTATTTAAATGGATTATTTATATTTTTATTGTGTTATTAGTATATAAATAACTTTCACTGCAGTTTAAAGTCGTACATCTATCAAAATTTATTTACACTAACATTTTATCGCAGTGAAAAAGTGGGTCAATAGCGCCCAGGAGAGAAATGTGGACAAGCGGAGCAATATTCGAGTTTGTATTTATTTTACAGTGCCTAGGATATTGTGTCGCAAACTATTCAGATATAATAAATTATGTTTTAGGGCTTATAGGGCTTAATATAAATATTAAATATTTAAATTATATATAGATACATCTAACGAAAAATTCATCAAAATGGCAGGACTCGAACCTGAGACCTCGGACGTTCCCGTCGCTCTACAAACTAAGCTACCGCGTCACCTTAATGAATCTAGCATTCGATGTATAATCATAATAGATGTCGCCATATTTCCTATAAATAAAATTTCAAACATTATTGAATATATACCCATTTGATAATTTTGCGAAAACGGGAAAGTAATAATATTTGAATATAATGCTTGTTATAAATAGGTATATTATTTTTGCGATAACTTGTTATAATGGGAGCAATAAGGTTACTTAACTGACCCTGGCCAAAAGCCAAGCAAAATATAGGCTACGCTCCGGGCGATCAGAATATTATTGGAATCTCCTTTTTATGTTATATAAGAAACTTTTATGCCTCGAATGGTATTACTAAAAAATATTCTAAGATATATTTTTCCGTTTTATTCAATTATCAAGATAGCTTCTCACAAAACTTATACATAAGTTAAGAGATTCACTGAAAAGTAACCTTGAAATTGCCTTTTATTATTAAATTTTTATAGAAAGATAAAAATACTAAATGGTTATAATTTAAACAACAAAGAAAATCCACATAGCAAAGCGAAAGCGATAAAATTCATACGCGATCGTGCAAACAGGTTTATCCATACGGCTTAAGTCATTAAAGTAATCTCAAGTTATTGTGTACTACGATACCTTACATTTACCATTCAATGGTGTTCTATGGTTGGATTACGAATCGAATTATAGTCTATATATGGATGTCAATTTTGTGAAAGCTACGTGCCCCATACACGGGAAGACTCCACTTCAAACTCATAGCCTAGTTCATAGTTCGTACAACTTTCATAAAGAAAAAAACACTGTTTTTAAAATTGCTCTCTTTAAGTATAAAATATATTAATATTTACAAAAAAGCAAAAATGTTTATCAATCAACATTTTAATTATGTACTGCTTTTTAATTTAAATTTGTTTAAATATTAAAGTAATAAACGGCAAACTCAGCTCCTTCCTTGGAGTATACGACACTGACTTGGACTCTAAATTTCGCAAGAAATACTTTATATGTTAATACGGACATTTATATCGGATAAGGGTAGAATTACAAAACTACTGTTATCAGAACTAAGTTACTTTTTATTAAAAAATATATGTATTTTTTAAATATATATATGTGAAACTGTCTGTCTTGTACCTCGTCAAATAATAAGATAAACTATGCAAAAATAAAATTAAATCGTAAACAACACAACACTGAAATCATTAATATTTCTGATTTTACATTTTTAATAAATTCAATTATTATATTGGATAAAAAAACAGAACTACAGTTTAAAACTCATTAGGTCATCTTTGTAACCGTTATATTTGCACAGATGAATGTAAAATATAAATTAATAGTAATAAATTATTGAGGTCTCCTGGAATTATTAAGAAAAAAAAATTAAAATTTAACAGAAAGCAATCGGATGTGTTAAAATAAATAAAAGTTTTCTAAGAAGTTTAAAATGTCAGGCTTCTCAGAAATTCGAACTGGCTATTCGATGAATCGTGCTCTATCTTTGAATGCTAATCTTAATTAATGTTTATTAGGAATCATATGATTAAAAAACGACCTATATAACCGCACTAAATAAACAGCTAACAATAAATATATATTAGATCAAAGATATATTAAACAAAATAAACTCTTCAGGTAAAGGATTCTTTGTAAACATAATTCAGCTCAAGACGGCTTGCCCACTCCATATGCCGCAATGCCGTAAAAATAAACCTAGCACACCCACTCCCTGGCCTAAAGTAGGCAATCGCCCTCATTCGTGCAGCTTGATACACCGCAGACCACCACTTACCCATCTGTTTATTAGGTCGATCAGGACGGCAAAGTTAACAGCTCTCGTTTATCACCTTGTACATGTTTACTTCTTGTTGGCTGAGAACGCGGAAATTAATACTCGATGCTACATCTAGCGGTAAAAATACATCGTGGATAATCACCGAATTTCGTTTACGTCAATCAAGCGGTTCTGGACGTGTAGAGCCTGTTATTTAAATGTCCCGGAGAAGGCACCCGGGAACTATTAACTGTCAGCCGGTCCAGCAATTTGTAAACACGTTATTATTAATTGGATTCGCGTCGCGGTGGTCCAATCAACGTCTACGGTTTAGTTATTCTGACGATTCAATTTCGCAATGGATTCGATTTAAATCATATAATTATATCATTGCGTTCATTCGAAATTTTAATTAATTTAAATTAATAAATTATATAGTTCTCAGTTTTGTAAGGACGGTTTGTATGAGGTTTAAATTTACATAAAGGCTCGAAGACAAAGACATCCTTTGCAAAAAAATGTGTTGATTTTACAATTGAGTAAGATATACTTTCATAAAATCGAGTCATCTTTATAACATACATAAATATAAAAAAAAACATAAATTACGTCTTTTTCCAAGAAAATATCATATTTAGTGTTAACCGATCGTTAAAGTAAACTTAAAATACAGATTATTTATCACTTCATTTATATGAAAGTGTGTGAAATAAAAGTCTTAAATCTTTAATACGAACCGCCTTAAACGACTCCATTCTCAGAGATGACATCGGACGTGCGGACGACATACAAACAACATGTACATTCTGTTAAGTGTGATTGTGATAAATTGAAGGGACCAAAATATTTTTGGTGAAACGAAACATCTCAAAACCGCATTGGCCGAGACATACCATTGACAGGAAGTTACGTTACATTGAAATTAATTAAATTTTTATACAATTATTTTTTGTAGGTTTTGAAAGTAAAGGGATGTAAAACGTTTAAAATTAAATTGTATATCATTTAAGTTATAAAGATAATAAAAGTCATTTAATAAAATAACGCCATTGTTAATTTTATATTATATTTACACACGTTTTGTTCTCTAAACATTAACTTAGATTTGTAATTGCTTTGTAAATACTTGAGGTTATATTCGTGCTGAATACATTTAAAGCTACGCAATGACAATCAGACAAAGGCAACATAAAACCAAAATGAGACATTTAAGTTCTTATATTCGTATTTGTAATTTAAGAATAATTGGGCTGATTATAATTAGCGGCCATTGTTGTTCCTTAACCTTATTCCATTACAAAATTCAAACTCAAAACTTTTGTAATTTAAATGACAGCAACATACGGACGAGTTATTTCGACTGTCAATGTTTCATCGTCGGTTTAAATCAATACAAGAAATAGCTTGTCATTCTGTTATTGGTGAAAAAGCCAGCATGTTTTGGCAAATGTAAATATAGTTTATAGATAAATGTTGTATCTAACTGACGAGGACTGATTACCGCGCAGTTCCGGGTCACTTAAACTGCTTATAATATAAATATTACTCACTTGAGAGTTATAATTACAACTGAACTATTACATTATCTTTGACCGAAATTTGTTATTCATCAATATAATAAAACATGACATATAAGAGTAAATATCTTGTTAGCTCTATAAAAATATAATTATTTATAAAATATTTCGTAATATATGTTAATATTTGCAAGAATTATTCATTTTGAATGCAAACAAACGCCCGAGATCAAGGAGTCTGGGATACCAGAGATTCCTTTGACCAAAGCGACAGAAATAAATACCGACTGTCTCGATCCTATGAATTTATCTTAGAAAATACGTCTGGCATTTGTTACTTCTGCCTTTAATCTTATTCTTTATAAGAACATCTGTTCAAAAGCTCTAATTATTTTTAAAATGGCGACCTAGAACGCTGTTATAACGGTGACCCAATTTGACAAAGTAAATTCCGAAAAACACCGCTATCGATTGTATTCTTAATCACACAACTTCCATATTTCAGTAAAAATACATTTCTCATTACAAAAACCGTTAAATGCCAAAAACCGTTAACTTAAAATGTAAATACCTTCGCGTTACTATAATTTACTAAAGTATATCTGGTACTGTATCTATAAGTTTTAATAAAATAATTAGAAATATTTTTAGAACAATAGAGCTAACGCAAACGTTACAAGGAGGCCATCAAAAGCTTTTAAGTTTATGATATTGACTGTGTAACTTGAATGTGCTAATAAGTAAGAACTGTTGGTAATGTCTGTCCAGAAGTCAGGGCGGTGGACCGGGCGCAAATGTTTGACGCCGGCTGCGGTCGAGCTAACGGGGCTAAGCAAAGTTTTCAGATAATATATTTGTCTTTCAAAGCAAACAAAGCTCTCAGAAGCGCTCCCAACGATATTACATACCGTAAATTGCTTTTGTTTGAAAGACACTGATAAGTCAAGTTTAATGAAAAAGTTTGATAATGCGTACTGAAGAGGAACACCAAATAAAAATGATATCATCGAGCACGTTATTTATTTTAGACTCATACAAATATTGTTCAGGAATTGACGGTTTATATAATTAAATAACATTCCCTTACAAAACTAAAGTTAACGTCACTAAATGAAAATGTAATTACGACTGGAGTTTCAACGTTTAAACTTGAAGCTAAATGAAAATCTATTTAGCAAATATGAAGACAGTGTAGAGAGAAATTTAACTATAATTAATTCCCACGATGATGACGTACGGAACTAGTGACGTATCAAATATCCGTGGGTCAGTTGGATACCGATTCAAATTATGTTTGAGATAGATATAGAAGATATTGGTTGTTGCGGGTACTTCACTATTGCAGTTCGTTCAATGCTCTCACACTCATGTCGTCTTTCGTTACTTGTCTAAAGTTTCGTCGTTCAGACATATCCCTTTCTTATTAATAGTATATAATTATAAATAATTGTCCATCAAAACACATAGATGCTTATTTTGCGTGAAACCACTTTCCGCATCCATAAAAAATGTTTCGCATACTAATGTCGACGTTTTGACTTATAATTACAACCACACACACATATAGACACACACACACACACAGCATTAAGTTAAAGTTACGTAATGACTTTGTACATAAATGAATAGTAAGTAATAATTTTAGCTGACATATACTTCCTAGCTTACGTAAGTCTACGACAGAGGTAGTGTCTGCGCGCTTTAACTAGATCTGATCAACGAGCAATCAGCTGTTAAACGCGTTCATTCACTCCGTTGATTGCAGCTAGGATGTAATTAATATATTATTTACAGGCGCTTGATAATTAACTAAAATTGAACACCTCATCTTAAATTCAAGCGCCGAACTTGTTTGTGATAACGAAAGAAATGCTTCAATACTTGTTGTTTGTTAAGAACTTGTTTTTATTTGTAAATGATTTCTAAATATGGTTTAAGTCCGATTAAACTGCTCGATTGATGCTGTTATAGTAATAGCAATAGCAAATAGCAAAATAGTGTCAATAATAGGAACGGAAATTTCAATTTATCGCAAGAATAATAACAAAATGCCAAAATGACGAGCCGTCAGTTTGGCAGGAATGATGTGTCCGGTGGGGGAGCTTGCAAATGTATTGCTCTTCATATAATCGAGTTTATTACTGTTTCTTTTAAGCGTCTAAACGGATCTTCTTAAAAGTTTCACTTGATTGCTTTTTAATTATTCGATGCGCAAGTTACGGGAAGGAACCGTAATGTAAATAATTTTTAATAACATATAACGATTTTTATCAAATAAATACTAGTAAGAAAATATTATAAAAAAGATTGTGAATCAGCAAAAAGGTTTTAGTGACAAGAATTCAAACCAATATTACAAATATTCATAAACCAGAGACAATACAATAGGATAGACAAAAGCCTACAAAACCCACACGCATGTAAAACAGTAAAAGTATTATTGTCCAGTATAATCTAAATTTATGGCTGTAGGTATACGTTTAGTGATTTGGAAAGCCAATAATTATATATTCAAATTGCGAGCTAAACCGCTTATTAGATGTGGTGAATTCTATCATGAGTATAACATTGGCCCTTCAGGGACTGAGCGAGCGCTGCCACATTCCAATCCGCCTCAGTCCGGTCATAGTCTTTGTCTGAATCATTTCCAACTTTAACTATTTGTTTAATTTGTCATTTTCTAACACACCTTTATAAATATACACAATATTTAGTATTAATATGAATAATAACAGTTACGAAAGCGTCCTCATAAAACTTTATCAAAACATTATGACATCTATACTTTGTAACCGGTTAAATGGATATGTCATTTAAAAAAACGAATTTAAATGTAAACAAGATGTAAATAAGACGTTTATTAATATTACAAGAGGAGTGATGTGCTTGGCTTATACTTAAACGACGGGAACCTGACACAAGAGAAACCTTTCCAGCGTCGGTGTCAATATCATATGACCCGGGTATTTTAAAGCCAAGTCGTGTTCTCGCAATTTTATTTGTTCCTTGGGTAAAATGCTTTTGCTTACACTCGTATATTGAACTTAGCGGGCTTAGCTCGAGCTAGGGCCGTCGCGTTCACTAAAACTGTACACAGTATGTTCAGCTGACAAGGAAGATCTAGTCTAATTTAAATATTTATAAACGAAATAAATAATAAATATTTTATTTAAATAAACAATTACAATTTAAAATATATATGCAATCAATTCCCGATAGCCCTGGGCAATGTGTGCAAGGTGCAGTAAATCAAGAACGGTACGGTACCAAGTATTTGTGGCCAGGGGCCAGGTGCGACCCTGGAGATAACATTCCTCGACCCGCATCTTACGCACAATCGAATCTTTTGCAATGGCGTGATAAAGAACGCTCAAATTATTTTTGTGTCAAGATTACACGATAAGATAAGTTTTTAAGTTCCGAATTTAATTAATTTACTTTTGTAATAATCGAAAACTGGAAGAATGTTTTATAAATAAATGAATAAACTGAGCAGAATACAGTTAAAGAGTTTTATTTCATTTAAGAAAGAAAAAATGGAAGAAACTCATTAATTAGTCTAGATTAAAAGATAAATAAATTTACCCTCAGGTCTGAACTGCCGGAAGATGTAGACGTGCTGCTTCCTATCCGATTGTGATACATCTTAGATAAAAACTACCTAGTTGTATTGGAAGATTCACTTTTGCTTTTACTGCAGAAGTTTTTTTCGCACTTCACACGTATTTACACAAACCACTGTCGTATTTAACGTTCATTACACTTGCCTTATGGATATCAGCTCGGTCTACTTTCTTTTAAAATCAGGTAAAACCATTAAAGGTAGTTTGAGTCTCAGAATTATAAGTCTATTAACATTCAAACGTGCTGTATGGAAATTAAAGTCACAAATTTCAAGGACGTCAATAGTTAAATATGGCTATTTATTTGTTTAAAGTACACCTGTGAGTTATAAAATGGCATACGTGACTCAAGGAGTTGCCTTATCAATAAAGCACCGAAACATAACACACTTATCACACAATCGTCATTTGTGATTATAAATGTATCGACTGTATTTTACTTGATAATAAATCATCGCCTTGAACGCTAACTGCATGTACCTCTTTGCATATATTTACATAAGTGAAGTGTTAACCCAAGTTAACAAGAAGAAAGGTATTATTTATTACTAATGCCTCTACATTTTATTCCTTTAATTAACCAGACATTTCTGTAATTAAGCTGAGGAATAAAAACTGAAAAATAAATGAACTCTAAGCAGTGAATATCTCCGTCTTGATTTATAACGTTTTTAACAGGAAATAGTTTTTCTACCCATTCAAAGTTCAACGACTCTAAAAATTTGTAAAAAAGTATCGTAAAAAGCTCAAAAACGTTAGCAAACGTGTCATTTATTTAATAAAATATCTACATTCAGATAAATATCAACATAGTCACCGAACTGCTGAAATTTATGATCCTTGTCAGTTTCTTACAATATTTTGCTAGCAAGCTCAAATGAAAACTGATGAACTACACAGTTTCAAACATCCACAGAACAAGAATAAGTTTTATTTATAGACCACCTTAAAGCTGTATATGGATTTAGTATCTAAATGTACATTTGCGAAAGTAATGCAAAAGCGCGAGAGAATTTTGCGTGCGCGTGGGCCGGTCGGCGCTCGCGTCGGCACTGGGGCGCGGGCTGGCGGATTCGCGAGACTACCGGCTGGCCCAAACATGCAGAGCGACCATTGCACCTGATTCAGCCCGCTCGGCTCCCGGCCTCACTGTACCTCTCGCTTATCCAAAATGCGAATCCCATCCTCTTTGCATGCAGCACGCTTCGCTTGCCAATATTACTTAACGCTATCAACGAACTCATGCAAAACATACATTTGAACGCTTTTAACAATACACTTGAAAGCCCTAGATTCATCTTTGGTTTGATCTTAAGCTTGTGAGTCATACTAAAACACTCACTTTTAGCTATTTCAATAAGAATTTAGAGAAACTATATTCAACCCTCATCATATTTTGCCCTAAAGTGTACAAAAGTAATATAAAGTAATATTTTTCTTAGTCGTCATTGTAAAAAAACTGTTCTACTAATTTCTACTCAAAATTAAGTTAAGGCTTAGCTTTTTAAGGTTTAAAAAAAATGTTTTAGAACACCATGAGTTACCAAACAGTTCAAATAGAATTATTAAAGAGAAAACATTCAGAAAGAAAGGTTTTTCGAATCGCGGAAAGTACCCGCTTAAAAAAAAACGTTCTGAAATATTCATTAATTCAGTTTACAAGTATCATTGAGTACCTTTTCAGAGTTATTTCAGCAGAGACTCTTCATTTGCGTGTCACAGAACACGACTCGCACCACGACGCGTCTCTTACTACAGATTTTTATCTCATAAATTGTTATTACACGTTTTATAACATTGTAGGCGTTTCAATATTGATAAATAAATTATATTTTTTATTACAGCTTATTAGGTAATATTTTAAAATTTGAAAATTCCTTTTTTATAATTACCTATACTTTAATTTTACTATTATTGCTTATTTAAGTCTATAAATTAATTGTTCTTAAATTACATTGTGAACTAAATAAAATATGATAAATCTTATCACATATACTTTTCCAAATGCTTTTCTTAGACCAGTTTTTTTTAAAACCCTTACATTGTATTGTAAAAATTCATATCTTTATTGTTTTTTTTTTATTATAACATCCATCTCACAAGTTCAAGGTTTCAAGACCTGCGGCTGTACAGCATGTCGGCAACTTTAAACAAAAGCAAAAACGTCAGATTGTGCTCGATTCAGGAACGTCAATCAGTTATTTGCCTTTATTTAATCAGAAAACCCTGTAATTTTATTTCTGTATTATTTATTGTTTAATGTTGTTTTATCGTTGCTACATGAAAGACAAAATTTCTTGAGGTCCTCCTACACCCCATATAACATTTACGAGCATTTTACGATTCAATTTACATAAAAAAAACCCGGTCAAGAGCGAGTTAGATCTAGACTACGCGGTGAAAGTAATGATATTTAAAATTACGAACACGTTCATTTGTTTTTATTTCTTTATGTTTGGACAAGAGACCTAACAAAAAATAACAAATATAAGTGAGCCAAGTTTTGGAACTGATTTGTGGCTGTATGTTATATTTTAATGAGTTCTATTTTTCTTCTTCCTTTCAGATACGGAACCCTATATCCAAATAACGGGGTTATAAGAAAAGGTCGTGATTTTAAGTTATCAATACTAAGACATTTGGAAAAACTCAAGAGATAATAACACAAAAAACATGTCATTTGTAATTCCAATTTATTTTATACTTAATATATTAGTAATATTTTTTTCCGCCAAGACCAAGAGTGATAAATATTTAGAAGTTACATATATATATATATATATATATATATATATATATATATATATATTTATGTAATAAAAAAGTAATACCAGGACTAATCTACAATAAATAAATATTTATTTGCAAAAATAAGAGCTTTGTGTAAACAATAGTATTGAATGTTTTTTCGCAAAAGCTTATATTTTTTCAAATATACAAAAACATAAAAACTGGTATGAGGTGAAAATAATATTAGAAAGTAACGGAATATGGTATTTAGCGAAGTTGTTAGTATATTATCTTAGTCAACAAGTAAGATTTTTTTCAACTTATCTCTATGAATATTCATTTCATTTTCAAGGTCAAAGATAAAATGGATTACGAATTTTGAATAAAATAATACTGTTGCCATAGAGATGCTGGTAAATAAGTAATGATATATTCTTATTGACAATTTAAAAAAGGTTCATTGAATTTGAAATGGACGGCTCATGTGTCTGTCCGTGTTTACTTACGACGTGTCGTATTGACAATGGTTACTTTTATTTCTCTATATCTTGGACACGACACATAAAGATATATTTATTGCTGTAAGAGAATATAATTTAAAATGTATGCTGGTTCTGACATCGCTTTTGTCCTAAAGTGCCGGTTTCGGAAATTTGTTTTATTTTTAATATATGCAATTATTTAAGAAACCTCAAGCAGGAGAAAACCATATAATTAACTTTTGTAATGTCTTTGTCTGAGCGTTCAAAAACTGTTTACAAATTTATAATACCCGTAGCGTGTCCGACAGACGCAGTCTCTTTTACTTATGATGTAAATTAACATATCGGTAAAAGTTACAAAGTTCGAAATGTACCTATCGATTATTTTCCTATCCACTCGACTCGTCAAAAATTTTGAGGAATGACATAAACTAAACATTTTTGAGACTTTCAATCTCTTATCGTAAGTAACCGTAACTCCAGTAAATTATCAAAACGAGTATGTCATCTCATCATTTTGACAATACATATAAATTATGCCATTTACATATTGCTGTTAAATAAAATATCCAATTTGGGGCATTTTGCGAACAATAGAAGCGTGACAGGCTGCAGGCGCAGAGTGATTGCCATCTTAGCTGGCGGCTGAACGTGGACCACGGGCACTGCGGTTATACATCTATTTTGCATATTTTAATAAAATACACCGTATGTAATATGTTACTCCTCAGGTAATCAGCAACAACAGAATACACAGTAAATAATAATAATTTCTTATTTCTCTTACACTTTCCAGCCTGAAAACTATTTCATGTGGTCTAACATTTTAATTTATATTTAGTATAATATAAGTACGTTCATAAAATACAAATTAAAAGAAAAGTAAGTTGTATGACTCTCAACTATTGTAGCAGTATTATGTAACATTATGAAGTGTTTGAAATCTGAAGTGTCATCTCGTATACTTTGAATAAAATACCGATTAAAAATTACTCCGATTCAGTGGTATTTTATTACTGAAAACTAAAACGCAGACTTTCGTATCTTTTGCGACGCTGTTCGTGTCAACGGTGACAGCTTGCGAAAGTCCTCGAACACAGTACACACATCGGAATAACAGAGTAAAAAGTAGCCTAAAAGTTACCAAGTAATCAACTGCCAATGCCCGTCATTAATATACTTACATTTTACATTTTTCCCTTATGGTATTTATAAAGTGTATATTTTAATATTTGTTTACTTATTCTTATTTTATAATTCAATTATAATTCACACACTTTATTTAAATAAATTTAGGTAAATAATTTGAAACATTAATTTTATATTCCTACTAGCGTAGTTAACGCCATCTAGTAATAATTTTACAAAGAATTTGACGTCTCAGCCGACAGTTGCGCAAGCGTCAGTTAGAATTATATTATGCCTGCTCAAATTAGCTCTCTACTTTTTACATAGATGGCGTTACTTTAATATGATTTTGATGACATCTATGATCATACTTTTTAATGTCAGAACAGTAGTTACTGTTTTTAACTATATAAACAAATATAATTGCGTAACCGTGCTTGTTCGAAAAGGTTTAAAAAAAGAGCGGCTATAATATAACATAATATTTGAGTTAAGCAGTCAGTTTTTAAGACGGAAAGCAAAATTGCTATCATTATTTTTAACAGTCGAAACGAACATTAAATTTAAGATTTAAGTTAATAAAATATATAAGATAAAATTTTAGCAAGCAATTCCATTTTTCTGTAATATCTACATAATGATAAGTGCAATGTGTCTACTCTGACCTTTAAAATATTAGAGCGTCTTGGTGCTAGTGCTGTCGCAAGACTCCTAAAATAATAAGTAGGTATATTGTTAAAAAATTGTTACCTTGCTTTCACAGCCCGTGTGACACACGTACTTGCAAACTGAAACAAAAAAATAAGTGAATATATATAATATATTCTTATATCCGTCCAAGCTTTATGCTAGTTTATAAATTTAATTTATTTTTCATGATTAATAAGACGATTTGAAGTTGTCCGTGGCACTAGTAAGAACTATGAAATAATTGTATATTCATTCATTTGTAAAAATAAAACAAAAGCATTATAGCTACGCTCATTAATTGTGTTTTTTTGAACATTACAATATTCATGCATATTTATTACGTAACATTAAATATAATAACTCAACTGAACAGACCATTTTATCTTGAAATTATTGTTTATTATTCAGATTAGATTTACGTCTAGAGGTCTAGAATACCGACATTAGCGAGTGAGCGTCCTTTGAATGTCATCTCAATGAAATTAGCGAGTATATTGAGTTACAGCGAGAATGTCATATAACAATTTGATTTGTTATTATTTTTATATTTATCGTATTTCAGTTATGAGATTAAACAATGTGTTAGAAGTTGTTAAACCAGAAAATCAATATAAGTTTTTTATTTATACATATAAGATATCTATTTATAATAGTTACCTCTGCAGCAGCTTCCCTGGTTTTGAACTGGCTGGTGACACCAATGGCATGGTCTTGATTTTTTGAATAACTTATTACGAAATGCGTGCGCCTGCGCAGCCCCCTCCTTCTGCAAAAAAATACGATAATGAATATATTTTCACTCTCTAAGAATAAAAACAAAAAGGACAGAAATGAATTTATATTGCAAATGAAACGAGAAATAAAGGTTTTATAACAGCGACAATCAAGATGACACTGTTGATTGTCGTTGGTTGGTCATTACCGGACCGACCACCGACCGGCCCACCCTTACCTGCCCACTTTGTATCCCTCGTTCATTATAATGGATAGGGAATTTGAAGCAAAAAACAAACCCATTCATTGTGAAATACATAAATTATTCTTTTAGTGCATGCACGTTTTAGAATTGTAAAAGTTTAAGGTACGATTGTTTAAAATTACTAATATTGTAACGCCTGTCAGTCCTGAGATATATTAAACAAGTAGCATTTGCATTCAATAGATTCAATAAGACAACTCCGGCTTGATCTTTATCTCGTTTAAGCCCTGACATGTCTTACACTCGTTAGCAAATTGTAACTGACAACTTTAAATCAGATCTCGTTACGATACACTCGTTATTTGTGAAAGGAAATAAATTATTACATGTTTTTCCGTTTTTATCTCCGATATATCTAATTTTGTGCGAATCAGGGCTTCAAGTGCTTTCAAGTTCCTAATTATAGCACAGTGACGTCACAGGTCTGTGCCTGTGCAAGCGCCGGCGCCGATAATGGCGCCATTTGCACACCAGATGATACGCAGTGTATCGATTGTGGGTTAAATGTTCCTCATCTAAAGTTATATTAAATATGACTCATAAAAATCTCATCATCCCGTTATAGGCTCGCTATAAGCATTATTTTTAGTTAATAAATCCATATGTATGTATATAAATATGTATAACGAAATATTTAAATAATATGTGCTATAAAGATTATTTAATAATAACAAATCTTTTCAACACGGTGTTGCGCGCACGTGTTTCCGAGCACCTGCCCGCTTTCGATGCAGAAGGCCTGCGCCTGCGCATCGCCCGTGCCACGCCACCAACAAAAAAATTGCCTCTCCACAGTAGCTGTATAGAAACACATTGAGATGTAAAATCACTGCATTCGCCCCATCAGGCTAATGCATCGAATTTCAACGAACAGCTGGTACTTCTGCTTCGAACGAACAATAAGCCAAATGTTACTACAAATGTAAATTTTTCAGTATATTGCTTGTTAATTGTATTATCTATAGTATTTATTTAAAGTATTTGGCAAACTATTTATCTATATAAAAAATGGTATTTTTAATTACATTTATATTTTAGTGTTAAATGTTTGTCTCTCAATAAGAGCGTAAATCAATTAACGACTAATGTAGAAAACTAGTTAGCAAAAACTACACAAGTATAATTAAGCTAGTTCCAGAAATGTTATATAACTCAACATTAAACGTTACGCAATTTCTTTAATATAAGTAATTTATTTAATTCATAATAATCAACATTTTTGTAAAAGTACAGAAAAAGCAACAGTTTAAATCTTTGGTATTAACACTATTTATTAAAATAACAAACGCGTCGACGAAGTATTCGTAAAATAAAAAATCTTTCAACGAATACTTACATTCTCGGAATAATTTATCTTTCCGCTCAAAAAAACTAACAAAAGCAAACATTTAGTGTTATGTGACTTATAGCAAAGATGGTTTGACAAAAGCTCAAAACTACGGAAGTAGAAATTTCAAAATATAAGCTTTAATATGTCGATATGCAATTATAAAAATTGTTTAGACTCGCACTGCTTTATATCCAGCACTTTTTACGTTACTCTTCACGTTGACCTGAATTAATAAGCGCTCCTCGAAATAACTTTATATAAAACACATGCGTGATTTATTCTTAAATATAAACAGGCTACTCAACAGAAAGATTAAATTTGATTGCCATCTACGTAACACACCTTGCGCGATTTCATAAGACCCGTCAATAAATAGGTCGAAACTCTCTTCTCTCTGTTCTTTCTTCTCTCTTCGTTATAAAAATGGCTAAGAAAAATATCTATACAACGAACTGAGATTTTGTTAAAGATATATGTCTAAAAAATCTAATTTAAAATAGATATGACAAACACGGAACTTTAATCGAGGAACAAGTGAACGACTGTGGATGAAAACAATGACTCCTATGTCGGAAAGACGATAAATCAACGGAAGCGGCGCGCTTTGATAGTATACTCCATTGTCTAATATATATAACCCCTACAATCACTTAGCAATTTATATTTATCAATTACTAGCCTTGCTCGAAGGCAGTTTGTTGCTCTCTCGGTCTATATAAGACATACATACAGAGGATTTCCGTCCCTTGCACCCTCGGAATAAAATATACAAACCAAATACATCCAGAGGAGAATTTATAATCAATATAATATAGCATTCTATTATAATAGTTCTACATAACTTGTTAGACTTAAACCATGATTTCAACTTGAAATATACTTATTTAACTAAATGTATGCTAACAAAAGTTTAATAACAATATTTTCATCGATACAATATTTATATCGATATATTAGGTAATATTATTACTTCCCTTTAACGCTACTTTACTTAATTAATAAATTAGTTTAAGATTAATTTCCAAGAACACACATCCAAACTTCTACTTATAAATAAAGAAATAAGGGAATGAACATATAAAGAATAAATATGATATAACCAGCATAAAGTTCGATTGAAATACATATTTACAATCATTTCATATCATAAAAAAAGTATGATTTATGGTAGTTACATCAATAAAATTACATTAAACTTTCATAACCCAATAACTTCCAACTTTATCTTAATTTAGGTGAAATGCCTTCTTTCAGATAAACGATGACACTTATTCTATGTTAGTGTTCCACTTTTTCGTTATCAAGTAGCGCTACTTTCGTAAGCTCTTACGCGTGTGACAAGAAATTTTTATTATACGTGATGTTGAATCTGGCATTAGGATCGAGTATCTCACAAAAAAACATGAGAATTTGAGGAACAATCGAGTCATCCACTAGCGGCAATTTCTAAAGGTGTTTACTAACTTAGGGACGTGACAAGAGTTATATAAAAGGGACTAGGAACGAAGTCATATAAAAATTGTCTCACGCATTGAACATCGCGCGAACACGGCATCGGGAATCACTCGTTAACTTATGTTACGTTTCCTAGTAACATACTTAATACAAATTAATCTACAAGTTCGTGAATGCACTGCATGATTCGAAATTTCTAGATAAAATATTCCAAGGATTATTCCGCGCTAAGCTTTTATATAATGAAAATAATGCAGTAAATAATATATTTTTATACAATATGCTTCTACAATGTATAAACTATTTTAAGTTGTCTCCTCTCAATGAATATGTAATATATTACACGAACAATGGCCAGTAATTTCTAGTCAGTAATCTTAATTGCTACTTTCAATTAAATGTGTCCCTTCTACAGTTAAATATAAATTGCTTTACAGTTAAAAGCCAAGCGTAGCCAGACATCGATTGAATAAGTAATTATTTGCAAATATGTACTATGTACTTGTTTACTGTTTTCTTTCACATTGGAGAGATCCGTAAAGAGAAACTGTGAATTAATATACATATATTAAAGATAATATTATATTTTTATTATAAATATCCCCAGTAAGAATTTGAAGTAGAATTATTGGATAACTAAACCTTATATAAATTGAAAAATTGATAATCATAGACAATATTGCTTTTAAAAGGTGAAACACTAACAATATTTTAAAAAAATATATTGTATTGCCATACAAAAAAAAGGATTAATAATAATCTCCTTTCTAGTTCGTTTTAAAAATGTTTTGATAATCTGAAACGATGTTGTAACAACTAGTTCACTATTTCGAACATCTGACATGTAGCAGAGTGGCGCAGTGGAAGCGTGCTGGGCCCATAACCCAGAGGTCCGTGGATCGAAACCACGCTCTGCTAAAAAACTTTTTATTTATTTTTTTCATTTTATAAAAATAAATATATGTATCATTTGTTCTGCTAAAAACCTTTTTATTTTTTTTCCTTCTTATATTTAATGTATGTTTTTTTTTCAATGTTTTCTAAGACACCAATATAAATATATATATTCACACCAATTATTATAACAAGAATATGATTTTTAAAAAGTATTTTCCCAAAATTTGAGTGATGATGATGGCCGGCACTCCCTATTTTATAACCGTGAGGGTCTGTCCCTATCCAGGTCATAAAGAAGGGTAGCTAAATTACGAGCGTGTGCACCCAAGGTGAAAATAATATGGCTTTACCTGTTCTTACCAAAAATAGTAGAATATATTTTCTATCATATATCTACAGTATTTTAAAAAAATATTTAGGACCTTTCTTTGTTCTCCGAAATAAGTTATAAGATTTATTTTTTCTTTATATATTTAATATGTTATTTTATTCATATTTTACCTGATATAATTTTAGGATACGATACATTTTTTAAATTCAAAAACATAAAGCTATGTCTAAATAAATGAACTATTACGCATTAAATAATTTAATCACAAAGAGTGCACGATGGACATTAGTTTAGTTAATAGACACGGGGTTTGCAACCCCACAAATATGTAAAGTAATTAACTGTTCCATTGATTTTTGAGCCATTATTATTCATGTATTTTTAAATATATAATATACATTAAATATACTAAAATATTGACACAAACTACAGCGAGACAAAGAGAGTATAAATTATAGAAGAATCGAAAGAACTATTCCAAGAACCCTCTAGATAATAAATAAATGACAGAGGCCACGAAGTCATTTTGATATGCCACAAACAACGTTTCTATTGCAGTATGTATAGATAAACTCTTTATTATGTACACATACAGACTACCTACTTATTACACAGCCATTTGTATTCAATATATAATAATAATAAAATGTCAGTCCTTACAAATGCATGGCCTAAAGGAAGTATAATTTCTAGATGCTTTATTAGAACAAAATAATGACAGATTCCTTATAAGGTTAGGAGAAAGGTGGAATTGTGGTTCAATGAATTTACAAGCAAACATTAAACCAAAAGTACCTACAAATGTAGTTTTATTTGAACGATAAAATAATTACAAGTTAAATATAAAATATCACTTTGGGTAGTCAAGGATAACAGCTTTATATACATTTTGGGAAGTCATAGTTCAAAGAGAAAGTGATTCAAATATGGACATTCTTAAATTATCATTATATAGTGGAACAACTGTCAGCCGTGTATAGTTGAAGTCAGAATACAAAGGAAAAAATTGGTAGGTATTTAGCTATACAATTATAAAATACAGTTTCTGTAGAGATTTTCCAATACTTATAGTATAGTACAAGTATAGAAGGTTATACGAATAGAGTCCTTCATAAGGCACACGTTTCTTTATTATTCCAAGCATATAGTAATTTAAATAGAAATGCATTAACATTTGAACACCTGTTTCAGTGACAACAAAAGAAGACATTGCAAGGAATATATTGTAAAGTACAATTTGTATTTCTCGTCTTCACGATCGCTAATAATTTTATCGGCGATTGTACATTTCTGGAGCTTACGACCACCCGTGCCGTGAATGCAGTAATATCAAAATATTTTACTAATAAAAGTCGCGGTTTTTTGATTATAATGTTATATTTACGACGCGTACCAAATAATAACTTTAAAAAGTTTGCATGCTTATTTTATATTTAATAACTTATTGCAAATAAAAATATAGTTTCAAAATTAATCCTTTGTACACTTGCTTTTTTTTCATTGTTTAATTTTTATATTTTAGGTTATCTTTTTGGTACATAAATAAATAAAAAAATAAATATATTGTATTAATCCGTTTAACGAAATGTAAATTGTTTGCCAACATTTGAAAACATTACGATGACGTAAACAAACTATAAATCACTTATAAAGTAATCTAAGAAGCAAACACATGAACGTCGCACCGCAACAAAACAGTTATTGTCATGAATTTTGTGTAATGGTAAAGAATAGCGGTAAGTTTGTTATAGTATTGCGTCCAATTGAGTGCCACAGCTAGTGTGTTTTATATGACTTAGGGCTTCTTGTTGCGTTATTGCGTTCCAATTTATAAGCAATGTATTATTTGGACGACCTAATTTTGGAAAATAATAATAAACTTTAAAGCCGTCATTAATGATGGGAGCTATATAGAGCAAATGTTTATTACTTGTATGTAAGTTTTACAATTATGTCGGTAAATAATGTTTGTTTGGTGACAGATTTGTTCAGTGGGCATAACTCCGACTGTTGTGGTCGGTTGGTCGTCGGTCGTGGGTTCGATCCCCACACCAGAATAACATTTATATTACAACTTTGTATTTTTTTTGAGTCTGTGTGTAGAATAAAATAGTATTTATAGATTTATCAGCTATCTAGTACTCTTAATATTAACTTTGTTTAGTTTAGGGTTATTTCGTTGTGTGGAAATGTCCAAATATATTTATATTTATTTATGTAACTATGCCCTAAGACCTAAGAGTTCTAGAAGTACCAAAGTCGAAGATGTATGTGAGTTTCAAATATATATTCTCTTAGGACACGTAAGAAGGCTCTTGTAAAAGTTCTACATGGCTCTAAAGTTCCAGTCGAATCAGTTCTGGCCAAGCCATGAACAGTTGTTATTGAAATCAGTCCGAACAAAATATTTGATAAACAGATGTTTCGTATCGTATAAATAACTCTGGGATCAAGAAACGGCAGTTGTTACGAAATACCACATATATTTTATTTATTTGATAAATCATCTATAATAAATTATTAAATAAATAAATGGAAATAAATTATAAAATATCACAGTAATTCCTGAACGTATAACTTACAATCTTCATTAACACACCGACATCTGTTAACTTCCAAAAGTTTTAATCAAAATTCTATTTATCTTCGTTAGTAGTTGCATTTCATGGCGTGTTTCAATTAAATTAAATCTTGACCAGTTATTTATACGGGCCAAATAAAAGTACCCGACCACAGCTTAATGACCGACGATTGTTAGGAAAATTTTCGGAGACGCCGAATGAAAAATGTAGTTACGGTAAATTTGGATGTTCATTAATTGTTTGCTCTGAAATGAGAGCACAATGGCTTGTTCGCTTTGTTTATTCACTGATGAAACGAGTGACGTCATGTGTGTTTGTATGGCAGACAGTTGTCTTGCGCAACATTATAGAGAAAACCATTTTAAATACGATAAAGATGCGCCGCAGGTTTAAAGCGCTGTACAGAAACTATACATAGAGAATTACACCGCCTTTGGAATACCTAATGCACTTAAGTGCAGCTCTGCATCTAGGAACGACAGAAGCAGATTATTTTCCAAATAAATTTAACGACGCTATAAAGTGTGCTACTTTTTTAAAACAATAATACCTAAGAATTATAAAATAGAATAAGTTAATATTGATAATTCTTTACATGATTATATACCAAGATAATAATATACAAAAACAAATAACTTTAAAAAAAATAATTTACCATTACGTCTGAGAGCCTCAAAATGATCCAAAATGGCGTAGAATCTAACACAAAATGACTGAATAAATCAAACTGACTTTTATGTACACTATAAACGCTATCTTAAAGCATCCTTAATGGATGTAAATTTCTTAATTATTTAAGATTAACTAAAAATGTATAGCTTAACTCCTTTTTTGTATCGAATTAAAATGTTATATAAGTAAATCAACCAGAAATAAAAGCTCCATATTTGCATGACAATGAATGATATTCCCATAGAAGTCAAGCCATTAAAACGCCAACACTTAAGAACTTAAATGAAGCTAATAGGATTACCGTCAGACGGCATTGTGTTTCGTAATAGCGCCAATTATTCCTCGAACTTACTGTAAGTATAATTGTATAATGTACTTTGGTCCCTATCTTACTTTTTTAGTGATATCATTACATTAACATTCGTCTTTTACATAGATATATTATTAATACAAAATAAAGAGTGCTCTAACTATTAAAAATCGCAACATTTCTTAAAAAGAAACACATTTTCAAAAAGACTTAAAGGCGAAATACTTTTTGGCCTTGATACTTTATTTTCTCTATATAATACGAAAAATAGTAGCATGTAAATGTAAAAATACTAAAGTACACTATACTTATTATATGTTTATTTAATATTATTTACAAGCCGTGACGGTAATTCAGTTATTCGTCGTAGTGACAACTTAATAGCTGGCAGTGTCAACGGCTGTGGAGTGCTGTGCTGACGATGGGTAACATTCTCCTTTAAGCCACGCTTCACCCTCCAGAAAAAATCTCAGCGAAGTATAACGAGCTTATAATGTAGCCTGATATACTATTCATAATTCTGACTTACTCATAAAATACATCTTCAATCACATTTCAATTAAATACGTTACTTTCAAAGTGTGTGTGTGTTCGTTTTCTATAAAATATGGTTTTCAAATATAATATAATATACTCGTGGGAATTAATCACTGGCTGAGGGTACAGAGCAATCAACTTGAGTGAGTTGTTTCAATTTGCTTTTTATTTATGCGAAGTAATGCGGGTTTGTCAATATTACTGCCAATTTTTAATTTAATCCTTATTATTATTTACTTGGACTATTTCGAGTTTTGCGATACTGAAATTAATGCTAAATAATGACTTAGTATAAGGTATAAAGTAAAAATTATCGTATTGTAATAAACTTCTTATAAAACAATAAAATTGTGACAATAGGCAATTTTATTACATTTTTTATTACCAGACCAAGATCGACTGAATCCAAAAGTTGGTAACCCTACTTGAATATGGTCGTAAAACAAGAAATAACTACAATATAATATCTATTCATTTATTTAATAAAAAAATAATAATAGAGATAAATAAATATGTATTGGAGAAATAAATATTTATTAGAGAGTATAAATATTGGTTAACTTATTTATCTTTCATATATTTAAACCAATATTTACTTCTCTCTATTAAATATTTTTTTCTCTCTATACCAATATTTACTTCTCTCTAGCAAGTTTGCTTCTTTTTCTTATCTTTCTTTTATTAGTAATGTTATTGAGCTTCATTTAAATATACCCTTTACCTTCTATAATATCATCTTACTAAATTGATAATCTTAAAACAGGTCAGCTCAAATTCCTCCTATAACACCTTTTTATTCTTTTAAACGAGCTACATACGGCCTCTTTGTCAATATAGCCAAATAGGAAGATATGATCCAAGACTATTCGATCACCTTAATTCATATGGAAAGTCTGATAAGCATCTACAGAGACCCCCCACGTGGATAACTAAATCTGAATTGTTTAATACGCTTAACCATCTTACACGAAAAAAATATTCGTTAGTTATTATTGAGTTTAAAAGTATTTACATTAGAAAATTTAGTCACCTGACTTGACTTGCAACTTCAATAAACATTTATGGACTTTACCCCTCGTGTGCTTTTGTAGAATCAACAAGCATTTCATTATTCTCTATTTAAAAGTAAAACACTTCATTGTGACTCGGCGCGCTCTTGACATGCGGGACAATTTGTTCTCTAGAAAAAAATAGTCAAGGGTTATTTCGCGGTTACATTGTATACAGATTTAAGCCTCATAAATTACGTCCCTGCACTCTAAGTTAGGAACAGTGCGCCAGGTGGTCGTATTTATTTTTAGTCTCCTGTTTATGCACCAATAAGGGAATAAATTTTATTTTATGACTTCCATTCAGAGAATTTGATTAATGGTTTTGAACTATTCGAATTTCAAACCGCATTTCAAGTAACAAACGCTATTGACACTTGAACGTTCGAAAGCGTTCTAGAATCTCGCAGAGGCAATATGTTTTTTATTTGTCAAACAAAGCGCAGATTGGCAACTGGCGGGCATGTTTCACGGAGCGTGATATTTTTTGCAAAGACCTTATGTTCTGCGGTCGGAGTTAAAATTTCAGCGATGAAATTTTATACAACTCGTAATATTATACGTAATTACATAGCATGACTGCACGAGCTTATTGCCGCATAGGTCTCAAACTTAAAAAAAAATGTATTGTTGTACGATAGTTGAATTTAGCCAAATATATACCTACCGAATTATAAATGCTTTAGAAAAATAAACATTAAAATAGTATAAACCTATTATAGTTAAATAATTCGTTGAAAACTTTTTACGTGCTAGTAACAATGAAGCTGCCTCTATTCTAATTATGAAAAGCATTATTAGGTAACTTTGAGCTGACCCCCCCCCTCCACTTCCGGTCACTCGACGCGCTTTAGGCAGTTCCTGTACTGTGGAACATCCGGTTGCAATAACAATTACGCATTTGGATCGGAAACAACGCGCACACGTTTGACCGCCGCTGTTTTTGTTTACATTTTGACCTTTAAAATTAATTCATACTTTAAGTGCATCGGTCAAAAGGTTATTAAATCCTCGACACATTCATTCCGCTGATTCAAATTTCAATTATTTATATTAAAAAAATTATGTGTAATTCTTAGTGTTTGTTTAGTTAAAAACGACAAAGATCTTGAATGTATTTTTTATATCTCTCTATTATGCAGTTCAATACTCGTATCACTGTATTAGCTAACCACTTATAGAGGCTCTGCTCATCTTGAGGTAAATATTAAATATTTCTCACAGAGGTTAAGTGTGACAAGTACAATGGTACAAGGCACTACACCTTTAATTTATTTAAATGTTAAGTACGCCACAAATAGACCTTCAATGAACTATTTAGTCACAGTTCCATTTTAAATAAAACTATGACTAATACGTCTTCTTATACGTCTCAGAAACGCGTTAAAGAAAACAAGAAATATTGAGTGTGACAACAATGTTTGTCAGTCATCAAATGAATGTGGATTAATCTTATTCCCAGCAACGAGCGCTGCGTTGGATCTTGAGCGCGCTGCACTGAGGAATGCATCGTAAATCATCGCGTGATTCCAAAGAACTCGCCGCTCTAACCGTCCGTACTAGGGATTAAACTAAATACGAATACGAATATTCCCATTCGCGGCTTTGTGGCTAATTACGGAATATTTGATATCAAAATCTATTAAACTATTTTCTTTAAAAATTATTTTATAGTATTTATAAATAGTTCAGAAAATATTTAAATATTATTTTCGCTTAATAGAACCAGAATGTTACACTAAATGTTTTTTATATTTAGTTGCACGACACATGAGATTTTGTTATTACGATATATCAAGAAAAACAAATGATTACAAGAAAAAAATATTTTTTTAATTGTTCTAATATTAACTAAAAATGTATGAATACAAAACTATAGCAAAAAAAAATAATAATAAACAAAATATGTGAATTTGTAATTCTTAAATTGAATCGAATAGTCTATTTTGAATTTGTAATTTCTAATTGTGCTACGAGTATTCGTATTCTACTTAAATAAAGCGTGATGTTTTAAAATTGTACTTGTTACATCACTAGCTAGCTTACTTCCTGCTATTTGTTTTCGTTTCGATGTTCAAAACGAAACCGTAATGCACTTAATATATTCGTAAAAATATCCGATAATAACCAAATATTACCCAATAACGAAGTACCGTTATGATCTTTGTAATTATAAGAGATCGTAAATGTAAAACAATGCCGTCAGATACATAGGTATATTGGTTAATTACAAGGAGTCTTACAAAAGCACCGCCCGCTGAAAGAGCTTTTGTCCGCAAATCAGAGGCATACTTACGTACGTACACGCACTCACACATGCTCTAAATTATCTTATATACTCTAAACAGTTACACTGAACAATATCTTAAACAATGAATGCATTTTATAGCTCTATTCATTCAAAACGTTTATCGCTCTATAGTCAAATACAACATTATACGAATTAGGAATATAGTACAAATGCTGTAATTATAAATCCAGGAAATGTGCTGTGTACTAAATCAGTTAGCGTTCATTTGCATAGGTCAAGAGGTACCTCTGACTAAAACAACGTCTTAAAACTATTGAACAGTTCGAAATTTCACAAAGGTTAAGTGGGTATTGGGTTTGTTAGTTGGGTGACAGTGAACTTGGCGCAGAGGCGGCACCCGGGCCCGTGGGCGACGCACTTGTTCTTACGAAACTTTGAGGAAACTTCTGCGTGTACGCATGTTGACAATGCTGCGTTTTAACATTCTACCGTTAACTACACTTGTCTTTGTAATGGTGTCAAATAAAGTAACACCTTTACTTTCTATGTATTTTCATGATATTCAATTGATTTTACACCCCCGTCGTTAATATATCCAAATATTAAAATTATTTAATATACGCTATTAATTTAATATAAACAAACTAATTAAAGTCTTAAAATAGCAATACATAGGTATTTTTTATACATTATGTATTTAAGATAACCTGTGGTCGAGGTTACAAGTAAATATATAAATACGATCTGAAACTGTTGGAGATAAATGCATCATGCACTGTTGATTATATAATTCTGCGCGAGTTTTTATTCATTCAATGAATAAATGTGTCATCTACTAACACATTTTGAATTAATTAAGAACTGATTTAATTTAGTTTTATTTATTTAACTTCAATATTTTAAGTTCTATATATTTTATTATATAATGAATATATATATACTTTAAATTAAAAATATTCTACATT
Source organism: Dircenna loreta (assembly GCA_963555665.1). Lineage (NCBI taxonomy): Eukaryota > Metazoa > Arthropoda > Insecta > Lepidoptera > Nymphalidae > Dircenna > Dircenna loreta. The sequence goes on from OY743094.1 coordinate 6,468,663, forward strand.
TAAATACTCAATAAGAATAACCTACAGACACCGCGATAAAGTAAATACCATACATTTACACTGGTAAGTAAAATTTACATTTTTATCATTTATCGTTACTGTATGGCAAATTAATGTACGAGCTTCAATAGTTTTTAGCAAACTCTTTAAATTGTTACGATAAATACGTGAAGGTCTTAAATAAAGTAAATTTATACATTTGTATATACATTACAAAATTAACGCTGTACAGTGAGATGTGCCGCAATGATAAAATAAACAGTAGACGGTGGATATCCTCGGGCAGCTTTATATTTACTTTTAAGCCATTATTGTAAGATTCGCTATTCACGTTCGGAAAATATTTTTTAAGATCAATTGAAGAAGTGTATCCGCCGGGACGGTCATCTGGACCACGGATGATCAATTACCTCTTAATGCTTTCGTTAGATCGGGCGTGGGAGAGTGGGTATATTCTTTCTAATTTAAAAATCTTTAGGTTTGGTTCAAATATTACTTTGATGTCCTATAAATATCTATGAAATGCAATTAGTTAATATTAGACTTAAAAACATTTTTAATTTGATTTTTTTTTTCAAGTAATATCTACGTTTGTCCAAAATATGTTTATAAAAAGCAGTTAGTTAATATTGCTTTATAAAATACTTTTATATTTTTAAATTTCAAGCTCCTCTTTCTTTATGGATTAAGCAAGGGTTTACAAATGTCCCCCGAGCAAAAAGGTAATTCCTGCGGAAATTAAATTACGTACTACGTATTAAATACTACGCATTACGTAAAATGAGCTGGTGTGTTTGTTTCAATGAAATATTTGGTCAACCGCCGGCAACATGTTAAATACGAGCTTATTATTTCACATTTACAAATAGTAAACACGTAACTATTAAAAAAATATCGAAACAATAAAACTATATTGATTATATGACAGATTTGAATATTCAAAGAATATATTATTTTATAGTGTGAAAATAAACTATTGACTACACCATGACTATTGTGCAAAACAAATGCAGCTTTAACAACCCGTGGCTAGTAATTGCTTGCAAATGTAATTTTGCCGGTGGATATATAATTAAGATGTATTTAAGATAAAACCCTGATGACTGACATCAATGACGTATTGCATTAACAATACAGTATTATATTTGTTTGTAAACGGTAAAAGTACCTGAAATATTAACTGCAGCGGTCCACTCACGCGACAAGCCGGCGGTGGAGACTGGTAACCCCAAAAGCAGTTCCAAGGCATTTTTCATTTTTAAAAACCAATGGAATTAATATTTGACAGCACTCGTATTACATGTTTATAGATGATGTTGTATTTATACATATATCTATATTTAATTATAATCAAGTTCTACCGGAACGCGAGCGTCCTACACCAAGTCTGTCTCATAACTGACACTCGCGCCCAGCTGACTCTTTCATCAATGATTAAAAACTGTTTTTTTTTTCAAGTATTTGAGTCTCTGATTTAAAGTTGTTTAGCATTACGTAAAATATATATATATTTAATATATATATATATATATAATTAAATGTTTTCGCCCATTCATTAAAAAAATTCAAAATCTATTTTACTTAATACAAAAAAAATCAAGTTTTTTTGTTACTTAGAAGCAAGAAAATTAAATATTTAAAAAAAATTGCGCCCGTTGTAAATATTTGAAGACTTGTAATTTATTTTTTGTTTTTTTTTTTTATTATTTATTATTTATTTATCATAATCATTATGATAGTTAATACAAAAAATAAATAACAAAGGCATTCCTTTTAAAACCTATTTTATGTTAACTCGTCACTGCGTGTTATGTTTTTTACATTTTATAGTCATATTATCGCTAACATGCATTCAACACTTTGAATCCATTAAACACAATCTACAAAATTATGTCGGAGGAAGATTGTCTTTTGATTTTCCGCTAAGTATAAATAACTTACTACACTAGTAATATTAATAATTTAATATGAATCTTGGTATTGATTTGTCAACTACGTAGTATTTTATTATTATTCCCAAAAGAAGATAATATAAACAGAAACTTAAAATACAATATTCAAATTATATTCATTATTACATAAACCAGAATAAAAAAAACATTGTAAGAAATTGAGTTATACTATTAGCACTAACTGCTGTTCTTTTAAACCAACCTGAGGTAACAATTGAAGAGGTAGGACCACCGGCTGACGCTGGCGCTCGCGGGACCACGGACAATTCCAGGGCATTTTTATTGTAGATGTAAACAGCTGATTTTGAGATTGATCATTATTTATTATATATAAATAACTTCAATAATGCTCGTTAGTGATTTTCTCGAGAAAACATTGTTGTTTGAATTATATTTTCCACATTTTTTATATTAAATAACCCGGACGCGGCGTATCTAGCGAGTGCGTGCAACAGGAGGACGCATGCGTGCGAACCACGAGCCGACCGACTCCGTACTAGTAGTTCTAGCCACTAGGCAACCCGGGACCGATGCAAGCTACTGTACGGTTTATGGGATTCACAATGAAACTGACTTATCCCGATATCCAGGCCAGTTGTCATTTACACTTTTTTCTTTCACGTGATTTTGTAGACAGCTTGTCAATCTTGTTTCTTTATTACGTCTTCATAATATACGCATATTGATACTAAAATAATACATGTATATATAAAAAAAAACAAATAAATAAACATAAGTTAACAGCAGGTACAAATACATAAATATAAATGTGTATAAAATTGTAATTGATCACGTACAATAATTGTAAATTCAAACGTGTAACCAGTATTTAGTTCAATTATAGAACATTTTCATTCGACCTCGTCAATTAATATACTTAGTTATTGACGTTAAGAGCACTAATTAGACTCAATTAGAGTTTACGCAAGTATCGAATATAGACCTTGCTCTATCTCCATGTAGTTCTACAATTGTATAACGTCATTTTTGTATAGATTAAAAAACTACAAAATGTTAAATTCCTAATATTATCCCCCTTATTCATCCATCAAGTATCAATGTTTATAAATTTGGGAATAATCTTTGTTATCCTATTATTATACTATTAACTTATTATATTTTTGTTTTATGAAAGCCTGCATTTAGTAATTTTGTCACTTCTGTATATTTATATAAGTGTAGGCACACCAAAACAAAAAGTTCTAATAGTCTTATGACTAGATGTGGCTAGCAACTTCAACTACTCAATTTAAACAAATATTTAATGTAGAGATTGCTTTGTCACTATTTTATTATAAAATTAGAATATAAACAAGCTGGACTTATAAATAAAAAGTATTGCAATTTGCAATCAATTTTAAAAGGTATTCTTTCTAGAATAAATCGAAAGAGTTTATTTTGTGTTTTGTTTTTCATAAACTAGAGTAAAAAAGGCAACAAAAACATGTTTATTTTCGAAAAAATGTAATGATATATGTAGTATTTCAAATATGTTTTTAAGGGGTTCAATTTCCGTTATTATTAGTTGATTTCATAAGACCGATTCTTCTTAGATACAAAACAAATGAAACATATTTGAGTTTGACATATTTACTGATATATTTAGTAACGATCTAATTAGATACTCACCTATTACACTAGAACGAGCGAGAATGGATAATTTAAAAGTACTTAATTCAAACTATAATACCTAATTAACGAAATGAAGGTAAACTTAAAAAAAAATAAAAGAAATACGCTATAGGTGTTGTGTACTTACAGATTTATCATTTAACTCATTATTCCAACTGCGACGCCAATGTATAAAAATTCTTGTCAATTTAAAAACACAACATTTAAAATAACTATATAATATTAATAAGCAAAATGTCAAAACAATTGCAGTAAATATATTATACATTTTAGATTCTCAATTCCCGATCGCTAACATGGTGAAGTACCTTTGTACTGACTCCACACGACCGAACAATGAAATAGGTATTCACTGAAATGTTAGGTAGCTGGATGACCTCTCTGAACACAGTATTATTTACAATACGTATACATATAATTAGCACATAATTAATTGAGTTTTATATGCCATATTTTGTCTTTATAATTAATTGTTCTGAATGTCTGGAATGGCGATGACATGTTCTCGCAACACCTTAAAACCAAATAATCATAGAGATTGATGTTACTTTTCAATATCTAGACAACGTTCGTCTGTAGTATGTTCTTTAATTCTATAATTGCTTACTGGTCTAGAGTTAGGTCCGCTCTACAAAATGTAAGAAACAGTTTTTGTCGGTGTATCTGAATACCCGTTTGACATATTATAATCTGTAATTTAACAGACAAACTTATCAATAGCTTTCATTATTTACTTATATATTAGTAATGACGAAAATATAATCTATCTCCTTAGATTGGTACCAATTCAAAAACAATCAGTTAACAATACTAATATGATTGCAAAAAGTAAAATAATATCCTCATTTTACCTTAAAAAATAAAAAATATTATTTAATTTTTATTACTTAAAAATTATACCTACGAAGATAAGAAGTTAAATCAGTTTCGAGTTTTATAGTTCAGATAATTACTTTGTTAAGAGCTCCAGGATATAACATCTGCGTGTCATAACGTTTTATAAACAAACTAGCTGTTACTTGCGACTTCGTATGCGAGGGCTTTAGAGCACAGACCTCATGAGAAACTCCTTCGTTCGATCTTTTTTGGTCACCTTTATTTTTAAAATGGCCCTCCACGAAAAGCCCTGTTATTATTTCAAGGATATGCCATAAATATAATATAGTTTAGATCTAACGTGAAAGCTATTTCTAAATATTGGTTAAGATATTTTTAAATTCGGATAAGTTACTTAGAAGATTACGCCCAACAAATAAATTTATAAAGTACAGATATCGATTTTCTCACCGATCAGACGAAAATAGTATAATTAAAATAAAAATAATACCAATGTGACCATTCTGGAGAATGGCTTTAACGTTAAGAGTTAACATACGGAGATTCTTCTTTCTCCATATTTGAATTTCTAAACTAGTTGTTGCCCGCAACTTCATCTAAGTGGACTAAAAAAATTGCATAAGATGTTCGAAACATTCGTTCAGAGTTATAGTTTGCTTAAAGCCAGAGAGAAATGCATTATCTACATTTGACTGACTTTTGTAAACGGCACTTCCCAAGCTGTATTTTTTTATTGAACAACCTTTCGAGTTGTCACGCTAGCATAGATGTCAAAATATATATCTTGTTATTAGTCTATGACATTTAATATATGTTATAGCTGCATGTAAACTTTAATCTCCACATTGTTCTGTTCTGTTCTCAAGATGTTCTGACCGACTTAGAGACAACGAATAGTCTTAACCACCGGTCGTATGAACTTGAAATTTGCAGAACATGTCTTAATTAAGAGGTTTGTAGGTTCTAAGAAAGGAGGATTTTTTGAAATTCCACCCCTAAGAGGGTAAAAGAGGATAAAAACGAATATATGAAACTTCTTTGTTTTTGAAGCTATTGTCATGAAAATCTTTAATCTATATTTACCTATGGGTATGGCTTAAGAGGGTTAAGTAAGGGCAGAAACGAATATGCGAAACGTCTTTATTTTGGAAACAATGGTAACGAAAATCGATATTTGTGTATATCTTTAGAAATCAAAAATACTGTTATAATTTTTGTGATTGTAAGGAGCACACATATGAAATTACATTGTTTATGAAGATCACAAAATCGATGACAAAACAGATCTCGACAAGCCTTCCGTCGGTTGGTTTCGTAGTCCGTGCCTTTTCTCCCAGGAAAGGACAAACATTTGTCTAAAAAAACTCAAATGTTTGTTCTGTGTCTGGGTGTTTGGTATCTAAGTATTTAGTTAGCCATTTATAAGTGTGATTATGAGCTGGCTGATTTCCATACCACAGGTGCTGCTTGGCTTGGGATCAAACGGCCGTGTATAATGATGTCCGGCAATAGTTATTTGCTTATTTATCTTATTAAACTAAATATATTGTTTCAACTATTTTTAGTGAGGGTATAAATAAAAAAAATCATAGAACAGTTGTATGTTTTTATTGAAAACCCGTTTACCAACCGAAGCTTCTAGGCAAACGAAATCAATTTATTTTGTAATATTTATCTAAGTACATATTAAAATATTTATATTCATGAAATTATTTAGGTTTTATTATTTAATAATATAAGAGTAATTCTAAACTCACTGCACCGAGGCCAGTTTGAGCTAGCCTCCAGCGATGATCTCAGATACTTTAATTTATCTTAAACACTTCTAGACTCATAACATACTCGTATATACACCATAAGTAAAACAGGATGCGAACGAAGTCGCGGGTAAAAGCGAGTATCATATATCAGCTTAGACAAATAGCTGACTGAAAGTAACGAGTCTGTACATAAAGTTTATTTTATGACATAATTGCTACCTGGTTTGATGACGTATTTTGAGTCGGGAAGGGGGAAGGAATAAGCAAACCAAGTCACTGATTATTAGATATTTATATGTAAATTATATTGATTATATAATTTAAATCTAATTTACATCAAGAAAAGTCATATCCCGGATTGGTACTAACCGATTTTATTTAAAAATAAATGTTTGCCATTCTACTTATTCTTGCTTTGCTTATTAGAGCACTTGTAACTTAGCTTGCCAGCTATTTTTAAAAATTAATTTAGAAATATTTGTTTTAATTACTGTAGTATGTTTTACATATTTTTAAAATTGGAAAAAAGTATTACGTTATTTCCACTTTTCAGGTTTAAATTTGTGTTACATTCCTATATAAAGTATAACATTTTAAAATATATTTTATGTACTAAATATCTATATTATGTAAAAGTATTTACAATTAATTTTATAAGGTTACTTACTCGTTACGTTAACATTCATGATGTACCCGTTTATACTTTTGCATTCACACCTTACTACTGCAAAATATACTAAATATATTCTAGACCTTACAATAGATTAAATAATAATGGGGCTAGTAAATAAAACCACTTATCATTTAGATATAATTATATTTCCGAATCTAAAATGTACAAAAAAAATACAACTTAAAATGTAATGTACTCTTAACGCCTGCTTTTGTCGATGGATAAAAATATAACAATTAAAATATCTTTAAGATATTCGTAGTGTCGTCTCTGTTAATTGACAATTATTGGTAAAATGTTTTGGAGCAAGCTATTAGGAACAAAAACAGTACTATAAGTTCTCATTAATTTACATTTCTGTTATAAATTATAATGTCAATTTTATTAATTTTTTTTGAACGCATATCAATCAAATATTATAGGTACATCGAAACAATAAATTCGTTTTTCTAATATCAGGGCGGTTACGTAAAAAAAAAGGCTTCGACGAGACGTTGTTGAATGACACAACTACACAAATATAGCTTGTCTAATTAAACGATAAACATAACGACCTATCTCGATTTATTATTTAATCAACCACATCTTTATAACAACTTTGGTTGTGTATTCTAATCGTAAAAATATATGTTTAGCTATTTACAATATATAAACATACATACACTGCTTAGAAATGCACAAAAAAACACAGGAGCCTTAACTAACATTTCAAGAACTTAATAACACAGACTTAACGGCCATCCGCAAAAAAGATTACGGCTCACGATAAGACTAGTTACTTCTGAATAACATTTAATGAAGTTAAAGTCCGTTCAAGACTCGGGTATTACATAGACGATAAAGCTGATAAATATTACCCACCCGTAAACGCTGTGTCAAACACACGTTTTATATTACCTATAAATATATATTTATCATTCATAGCTATAATCTTTTCAACCGCTGGCCCGTATCTTAAACGTTTTTAGAAAAAACATAATTAGCTTCATTAATATTATCTAAACGTGACGTTTATCTCTAACAATATACACAATACCCCTGTTCTCAGACGACAGGCCAAGACAAGAGGCACGATTTTATACAAAAAATAAAATCAACTTTGTACGGGAGTGCGGTTACCTCGTTGTGTTAGCAACTGTCATCTAACTATATATATTTTTATCACACATTATTATCTACAGAGGAATAACATAAATTAAATATTTATGTATATGAAGCTACGATCAGATTATTTTTTATATTATATTTATTTTAAATCATTTAAAGGCGATATACTAATTATGTTTTCTCCCTGAAACAAAGATTCCCGTACCCATCAATGTTTCCTCGACTAATTATGTCAATTTATTCAATTTATTCAATTATTCACGTCACAGAGTAAGGGAACCTCACGAAATAAACCTTCAAACATCAGCATACACTAATAACTGTCCAATCTCTAATGTGCTGTTATATTGGATGGAAAACTTGGACCCCTATTACTTTGTTTAAAGGAACTTTACTCTGTGATACGTAATATACAATTTTAATTCAAAAATAATTATCATTAGATCAGTTACATAAAATTTCGAATTATACATAACATTTTCAATTACGTGACCAAATATCATTAAAGATTGAATCCTATACACGTGGTTTATTAAAATATGTCTAATAGTTTTGAAATGATCATAAATCCTACAACAATACAATATATTAAAATAGCAGCCAACTAATTAATTTTATTAAAAACATTGTGTACTTTTTCAAAATTAAAATATTGTTGCGAAATCGTTTGGTACAAATAGTACTAGAAGCTTTCCATTCAATATGAAACGCCCGTACGTCACACATCAGAGATGTATTTAAATACACTGAGAAGTCACTATATCTAAATGTACATACATACATACATACGACACGTACGAGTAACACATTCCGTAAACCCATTTCAACAATTCAATGATCATTTATCAAAATATGTAAGTTTATCTATTATAGGAATATATTTTCGTTGATTTATTTTATATGCCAATCTTATAACGTGTGTTGATTTAAAACCTACGGCCAGCAAGGACACCGACAGACAAACTAAATATATGTATGACTTTATATAACAATGATTTCTTCACAGCTGCAACGAGCCATTTATTAAGTGTATGACAACGCAACAGATAAAATATAATTTGGAAGACTAATTCTTTTATACATTCAAAGGGTATTTAAACCATTTTTTTTTAAGAAATCATCTTGCTTGATGCCAATAATAAAAAAATAACATACACACGGTAAATTTAATTATCAGTACTGTAATGTAAAAATATGTATGAACTCTTAGTTTTTAATATTCCTTATCGCTTCGAATTCGATGTGAGAATAATTATTTATAAGAAATTATTTTCCTTCAAGACGACGTCTGTTTGAATTAAATGTCTATAACGGAAGTATTTTAGAACTATCATATAATCCGTACGTTACTTATATCATATTGCATAAATTCTTATTAAAGATGTTAATGAAAAATATCTTTTAAATTGTAATTTGAGGCACGCATGCTTTTATAACTGTTTATTAACTATATACCATTATTTTTCCAGATAATCGAATATCAACTCGTGCAATGGACGTGTCATTATGAAAAACGACTTTTCCTTTATACTATATAAATCTGTAAAAAATATAGCCTTCTTTGAGTACATTTAGTCCACATGGAGACATCAAAAACTATGCGACGGCATTTAATGCTGTTCAATCTAAACAATCCAATAAATATGCTTCCAATATTTTTTTTTTATAAGTTACGTAGATTTCTTATCTTCAACTATGGGTTTTGACATCGTCGTGTACTAACAAGGCCATTACTTGTACTCTATGGAATTGGTTCAACTAACCGGACGCCGCGAGCTGGTCTCCTCGCAACTAACTACATGGAATGAAACATATTGCCGTATTGCAACACTTGTCTGATTTCGTAAAGCTTCATCTCACTATCCATAACGTTAAGAAAGAAGATTTAGAGACTTGATTTTCAACACCCAGTGAGTTTGGTCGGTAGCCTTATCAGAATTATTTACTTTTACGGTATAAAAATATCAATATATTTCTTAAACAGTTTTTTTTTTGTGTTTTATGAATTATTCCTACATTTTATTTGTACGTTCATCTTTAGGTAATGCAACCAGAGTACATTCACAATATACATAGAGCTACATCTGGTATAGAAGACGCTGTCGTTACTTAGTTGCTAGTGGCGCACTGTTATTTATAAGTTAAGCCTTATCAACAACCCACGTTGTCCAGAACAGGTCCAGAGAAAGCCACGGTTAACTAAACGCTTCCTGTCAAGTAACTCAAGTCTATGAATATCAGTTAAGTACCACAAGTAACCGCCATTAGCCAATGTCGTCACTGTAACGAGTTTAACATTTTTGACAAATGGCCGTCGTATTCTATAACCGACGCCGTGTCGTGTCCTATCATCAGTATAAAAATAGTTAGTTGCATTGATGGTTCCGTACGTTTTATAATTTAAACAAAATAGGCAAGTGCTGTTTACAAAAAACGCTTGAGTAGTGGTCCCGAACGACAACGGATTTAGTTAACATTTATTTTTTTTTCCAAATCACACTTCGCACTTCCAACAATCTTAATTAGACTTAATTTATTTAAAATTTAAATTACACATAAAATATTATAGTCATATTGTGCGATTTATAACTATTAATGGTCCGTGTTTAGTTTATTTCGGACGTAACACCGTTTTACATTCGAAATCAACTGCGACTTTTATTACTCTCCGAAATAACTAGCCGGTCACATTAATAATTTAGTGCACTAATTTTTTTTTCAAAAGCCATTAATTTATTACAGAACGATAATATTATAATTTTTTCAAACAATGTCGAGACCACGCGTGTACTCGTAGCTTCATGCTTAAATAAAAGGTGTCGTAAGTTGCCGCTAAAGAGGGCGCTACAAGCGGGCCGCGGTGGGCGGAGCAAATATCATAAACGCAAACAATGGCGGAAGCTCTTCGTTACCGTGTCACTGTAGCCTGAATGTAGGTGATTACAATATAAATTATAAAGCGTACAATAACTCTTCATCTTCTTATATGTGAGAATAGCTTTAACTTTATATCGGAAACTACGTTTATATATTGAAAGCAGATAAATGATTTGTTTTTTTTTTTAATGATGTTCAAAATTTTCTCAGCCATCAGATAGATGTTTTTTTTTTATTTAGTTGTTAATAATGTTCGTTTTCGCAGTCATTGCAGGAGTACCATATCAAAATGCAACAATTCACTAACGTATCACGCTAAGCTCTGATACTCTATCCACGCACGCTATCCACACTAACGGTAACGAAGACTACAGTTAATTTAAGACAATAATTGAGCACAAAAATCGCTTCATACTTACATCAAAAATTACCATGCACTAGTTATTATCGAGCTACACATGTTCAACGATACCAACATGGACTTAAGAAAAAAACAAATACAACAAAAAATATTAATTTACTGACATATAAAAATAGTTTTATATCAATGAAGCTGTTTCAGAAGCTGCGTTATTCGGACTGTTAATGAGTATTTAGAACGTGATGGTTGTTAACAGCGGGCTTGTCACCGACGAGACAGTCACAGACGCGGCCATCACCGGCCGCACTCAGGGATCAGAGTTCACGAATTTTTAACATCATTCCAATTACTTTTTTAAAGTAAATCTTTAATTTTTTTTTACACAATTATTCACATGTCAATACAGACAGATAAAATAAAAATAAACGAAAGTTTGTATAAAAAAAAATAGTTCAAAAAAAAAAACTATAAAGAAAAATCAGTAAAAGATTTTTGTATTATTACAAGATAATGAATATACCATAGAAAATAAGAAACACAATAATATTTAACAAATTATTTACACTAAAGCAATTGCTATAATTTAACAACACGATATTTACATACTCGTTCACCAAATACTATGCTTTAATAATAAAGCGTTTCATTATGAATCGAAATAAGGGTCGTGAAAAAATATTCTCTCATATCACCCAGCACAGTACTCGTGAGAACGACGCCCCATCAACAAACACTACAGAGAACTTAACTTGTCGTAACAGGTAACATCTGACTTTCACACTATAATACATAACGTTCACAACGCCAACTAATATGTGTTTAATATTTCTTTACAGTATTGCACGCGGCACGTCTGCGGCACGTCTGCGGCACGTCTGCGGGACGTCAACGAGGCGCACGGGTCAATCGTATTGCCGCATCTTTGACTCCCTCACAGGAAGCCACCGTCGTGTTCGTCGAACCTCTCCTCAAAAACTATACATACATCTAAGACTTATCATAACCCGAGTTCTCATAGAACATATAAGGATACATATCGACCGAGGACCGTGGCTCGCAACAGCACTAGCTCTACTAAACTACATCACTATCCACGAGACGGCGTACGGATGCTCCCGCGCAGGTATAAATGCAGAGGGGGGGTGAGGGGTAGGGGCCGCCCTCACTGCGACAGCAGCTTCTGCAGCAGCGAGGCCTTAGCGGGCGTGGCGCCAGCCGGCGGCGCCTCATCACCGGCCGCCGCCCGCCCCGCCGCCGCCGCCGTGGCCTCCTCCGTAGTACTCTGCAACGCCATTGTAATAGTAACTAACTATGGCCCAGGCATACGCTATCGGATGAAGCTATTTGCGGTTTGATCGATTTTTATTTGCATCTCGAAGCGGTTGTTTTTTAATGTAACGAGATGCTTACAATTTAAATAATAACCGTCTTATTTCTTGATGTTAATACATACAATCTACTGAAACATTTGTGACTGATTTATTAATATTACTGGTAAGTGAAATGGACTAATCGATATTGATAAATTATAAGATATTAAGTCTTTTATTATAGCAGTTTGATTATTAAATATTATGTTTAGTGAGGAACGATTAATAAAACAATTATTTATGACAACAAAAATACATTACCAATATTTTAAAGACAGGTATTTTAAAATTGATAACGGAAGATTTCAGAGAGGTAATTTTAAAAGAAGAATAGTAACAATATTTTTTAAAACAACAATTTGACTTTTATTGAAATCTTAAATAGTATATATATTTTTTATTATAAAAGTACACATCCATGTCATATGTAAATATTGTAAAGGATAATTTATAATGTTAAAATTGTATTTTTAATCGCACCTCACTTTTTGCTGAAAGTAAAAGAATCATCATGCATTCATCTTAATGGCTTATAATAAATAGTACGGCACTCGGATAAACGAAATAATTCGTATGCTATAACAACATTTTAGAAGCAAAACAAGAAGCTGTCTAGTGGCGAAATCATAATATTTTATTTATACTACTTGTTTATTCAAGACCTCCACCAAAATTTTACCACTTGCGCATGCGAATTACCCCATTTCTCAGTAAAAAGCTGAAATCACAGAAACGGGAAACCTAGTAAGCGATGACTTTTATCCATTTTTTCATGAATCACTTAATCTAATATAATATCAAAATGCAAAATACATAATTATTAAATAATATCCTCTAAGAAATATTATTGAACATCACATCACATAAGCCTCGTCGAAAGTTAACGAAATGTACCAAGTTTTATAGAATATAGTAATATATGTATATATATATATATAGTTATGAGATAAGCACCTCAGATAAATAATTCTTCTATCGCATCTCAATGGCCCTGATATCTAAAGTCAAAGTCACGCAAACTAATGTAAGCGACAGATCAATAAATGCAAAGTCATTGAGAAACTCCGTTGGCACATTTCTCTCAATCAGCCTCTAATGAATCAAGTTGATCGAATCGACAACACACGCAGCAGAGCAGACTCAATACGTATTCATAGAAATGTAGGTCTACGAAAATAATGAAAACAACCGATACAGAAGTAGTGTAATAGTGACTGAATGGGTTGGTCCGTTCGCGTCCCAGGCTTACCGAAGTGCTCTGTTGCGAATCCCACGAGTTCGCAGTCGCCGTCGCTCGGCCCCCCACCACTCCGCCGCCACCTACATACGCACACACATACATTGCCAGTGACACACTACCGCACTGACAATGCTTTGTCGGCACATTTCCTTCTACAATTTTCAATTTTAATACTTTTTATCTATTTTTTGGATAATATGGAAATGTGTCAATTTGGCAATTAAATTTTTTCCAATGTAATTTAGATTTTAATAATTCTTGTAATTTTTTTAAACGGGAGGTACAGAACCATAATATTAACAGAGTAAATAATAATGATAAATGATTGCTTTTAATGAAAATTAAGTGCGGCGGAGGATATTTAGTCAGACTGTATTTGAAACTACCAACGCATTAAGAAACCCTTTAAATTTTATTACTTAATGTAAGTTTTTAAATAAAATTATTTAATTAATTTGTTAAACAGTAAACTAAGTATTTAGATATAAATAATGTAAAGCATTGTGCAAGATTTATTTACAGTTACAGAAAGGTGGTGTTTTGGTTAATTGTTGCTATTTCCGAAAACCAAAGAAATTACATAAAATATACCAAGACCATTATTAGTTCTTTATAAAATGTTACCAGACGTTATTTTTTCTCACAACAAGTTAAATAAAGTCCTCGTTTATCGGATACGTTATCTCGCTGAAAATGAACTTACTAAAACTTAATAAGTTATCTATATTATGTTTTATCTGTACGTCATTTTTTTTCTACTACTTATAGAACTTCCGTCAAAACCTAAGTTTTACATATATTTTAAGTAACCATATATATTAAAATGAAAAAAGGAAATCGAAGACGACTAAATGCTCAGTTCATATTAATATTTAAAAAAAGTATTAGGTACTCTGAATATAAATGGTATCAATAGACGGGATCTCGGACTTCACTCAACCAGTTTATCATTAAGAAAAAAAAACATTAAGTACATCTCACTCGACTCCAACTCGACGATGGACCCTCATCTGTCAAATCGTAACGGAACAACACAATCACATAGAATGAAGAGTAGCGGCGCGGGCTCGGCGCGCTCGGCCGCCGGCTGCGGGCGCGGGTACTAACCGGGAGCGGGCATGTCGAAGTTGAGCAGCGGGTCGAGGTCGGGCGCGTGCAGCGCGTGCAGGTCGGGGCGGGCCGAGCGCGCGCCCACCACCGCGCGCAGCTCGTTGCGCACGTACTCCGACGTGCCGCCGCCGGCCGCGCCGCCGCCGCCCGCCGCGCCGCCGCCTGCGGGACCCGCCACGCGGTCAGTACGACTCCGAGGGACTTATTATAGTGTTGCCAATGCGGAGTCACCCCGATCGACGCGATACATATTTACTTAATATAATAGAGAAGCGGAAATATGTTTGGCATAAAACAGGTCGATAATCATGCATGACGACGGTCGGAAGAATCGTTCTACGTCTCTACTGGTTACCTTCGTCCGGCTCGCGGCGTCCATGGACGCGAGACGACGCGGTGCGCCTCGGAGGATTAAAGGGTTAGATATGTTAAACGGAAGCGTCGAACATTAAATGTACACTGCGGCGGTGGGCGAAAATGGAAAATTTCGATAGATTAATTACACAGAAATGGATCACACGTAGATTCGTGGGCGGGGTCGTCGGCGCCGGGTCGTGGCCGGTGCGTACTCACATGTCATCTGCTGGTCGAGCGGCGGGTGGAGCGGCGTGTGCGGGGGGTGCGGGGGGTGCGCGTGCGGCGGGTGCGCGTGCGCATGCGCGAGCGCAGGGTGGCCGCCGTGCGACACGCGCCGCGCGTACTCCCCGCAGTAGGCCCCCGCCTCGCCCTCCTCATAGTAGCCGCCCACTGCCACACACGCCTCATATAGTAACGCCAAACGAGGAAACTGATCCTGAACCTACCTACTGGAGTGCTCGGAACGGTCGGAGCGAGACATTGCTACCGGCGCGACGCGTCGATGTAATGCCCCCGACCCCCGGACGATGCTAGAACTTATCGAAGATTCGGCCGTCCGCCTCTACATGCGACCGTCCGATAAAGCTATCTATCTATCTATCTATCTATCTAGATGGCTAACTCTACCCAAAGAAGTAACTTTAAAAGTCGATTATGAAGGCGATAAAAATGTATCATGCAATTAGTTATCGACGTTGTTATGCGACTTCGGACTTATTTTAAATAAGCTTTCACGTTACTCGATGTATCTACTTGGCATGCTGAAGGATCTGTCGCTCGGTTACATGCTTCGACTTAGAATAAATTGAAGAAGGAGAAAACTAGGTCTACCTCAAAATAAATTAGTATATAATATGCATAAGCGTACCAGAACAACCTTCGATCAGACTGAATAATCGGAAAACTATAAAATACTTGTATTACTTGTATACGTAAAATTAATAAATATCATGACTTTAATTTAAATCTAATACATACATGGGGGGGGGGGAGTCGAAAAAAATGGTATTTTCTGTAGTGACTAAATGTATGATATATCTAGGTCATATCTATTTCATACAAAACATAGGTACGTTTCAAAATCAATAAAAAATAGTGTCATTATATATTTAAAAAAAATCTAAGTAATAACACATGTACAAACTTCACTTTGAGCATTTTAGTGTTGTTTATTGCATATCTGATTTTATAAAATATTTCTTAAGTAAAATTTAAAAATATACATTTATCAGTTACAAAGGCCGCAGAAATAAATATATTTACAAAATAATAATATAATCATAGTTAGTACCGTATACCATAAAAACTGGTCTTATCCTAAAGAAATTAAAACATATAGGAATTATTATTAGTTGCGTTACTAAAACGATGTATGTGTTGTGTTTCCGTGCGTGTTATTAGAATACGTGTGCGTGTGTAGTGGTGTGCGTGCGTGCTCACCGGGGTGCGGGCGCGGCGCGCGGTGGTAGGGCTGCGGCGCCTGCGGGGTGTGCAGGGCGGCGGCGTACGCGTTACCGCCCACGCCCTGCAAATAGGAACACCATATCACACCATACTTGGCTACATTGTACGTTACACTATCACCTATCGATAGTATTTAAAATACTGATACGATATACAACTTGTATGCAACTTTACTTACGAGCTGTCGACTCAGCATTGGATTTTGTTGAGACGATGTTATTTTATTTGTACCATAATTTGTCCCCATTTGATCTGTACGAAAAGGAAAAAATGTCAACGTTACATAACATGTATCAACAATGTATTTATCGTTCTTATATTTTTCTTTTACTTCACTACGTAACATCGCGCAAATAACAAAGACTAATGTTATTTAAATTAACACGTCGGTTTAAAGTGTTATAAAGTGTATTTAAGACGAGGGTGAAGTAATTCCGTGATACTTACTCGACTGGTGATATAAATGATGGAAGTCGGTGCG
The DNA here is from genome assembly GCA_963555665.1 of Dircenna loreta. NCBI lineage: Eukaryota > Metazoa > Arthropoda > Insecta > Lepidoptera > Nymphalidae > Dircenna > Dircenna loreta. The sequence goes on from OY743094.1 coordinate 6,485,884, forward strand.
CGTTAAAGCTACATTAGGCGGCGTCGCGGAAACTAAAGCATTTATTGTTGAACCGAGGTCCGTTTGAGGCTGCTCCGCGGCCTGGAATAATAATCATACACTTATGAAAGGACCTTAAATTGACCCACTGACCTTTGGATTGTAAAGATCACTAAAGTGGAAAAAAATCTTATAATTACATTTTATAAAAGACAAAGTTTTTTTTTTCTTATTCGGTTGCAATTGAATTATTAATAATTGAGTAATGAGTATCAAAACAAGTCGTCCTTTTTTAATTACAAATCATTATATCCTTGGAATTACACACGACACGCCGGAAACACGAATAAGGCGAGTGAATTATATTATATTGGCAATCGTTCACACAAAAAACCTATAGTGCCTACGACTACGAGTCAAGGTCGCTTATTCATTTCAAGGTTTAATTTAACAAATACAGAATGTTATCGACTAAGTTAAAAACCGTTGATATTTACTTTTATAAATACGTAAAATACCCACAGACGTGATGTATAAGGCCTTTGATTAAAAAAATAATAATTCATACAATGCTATTAGAATTATGACTACAAAATGAACAAAGAAAAATAACAATAAAATTCTGTAGCCATTTTAGACAATGTAACAAAGACTGTAATACTACTCTTATATTACACTGCTTATAATTTATAATTTAATTCTGAAAAACGAAGACTTGAGTAATATATTTAATAAACTAGCTGAAAATATTTTACTTTAAAGATGTTCTCATTTAATTCAAAAGGAAGAAAATCATTTTTACATTCGAGTTTTTTTTATATTACAACACGAGGTCTCTACATTAACAATATATCAACTGCAAAAGATAGCGTCTCACGAGAGACCACGAGAGATGAATACGATGGAACGGAATAGTCAATTCCCGTTTATAATAATAGAATAGAAAGAGATACCTCCGGCGAGACGAGCATCTGCTGCGAGCGCTGCATCTGCAACAGGCGGGCGCGCTGCTGCTCGGCCAGGGCGCGGGCGCGGGCGCCGTCCGCCTCGCGCGACACCAGCCCGTACACGCCGGCCGACAGCGCGCACTGCGAGCTCACCCCGCCCTGCGGCACAGGCGCTGTGGTCACTACGGGCCGCGCCCACTGGCCGCGCCAGCCGCGGGATACGTACCGGACTCTGCACCGGATACACCGGCGGCGCGGGGCTCGACGACACCGGGCTCTTAGTCGCAGTCTCGCACTGCATCAGGCTTTGCGTTATCGCGTTTATGACTGCGTTCTTCTCCTTCACGCCCTGAAAGAGATGGCACCCCGGTTAGTACGCGACGACGGAAACTACCTGATCATTAAAACGCGAGACGGGACGTGTCCACGTATGTCTTCAAGTACCTGATAATCGGACCGCATTTGCCGATTGCTATCCATGTCCATGATGGCGACGTCGGGCGCGGGCCGGTCGTTGTAGGGCATGTTCTCGATGACTTCGTCGAGGATATCCGATAACGCTTGATCGTTGGGCATCTCGCTGTCTCCTGAACCACTTTGCGATCGCGCACTGCTGTTTCTAAAATGATTTGATAATAATGACTCGGATATGTTTCAGGAACGGCTCGGTTTTAGGGCGCAAAAGCATTTGCTAAGATATAATAATAATTTTATACTATTAAATCTAAATAAATAATTCAAATCAATAGGTTTACAAAACGCATTCACACACCCCTGATTATTATAGGGATGATGCGTGGAGGGAGCGGCGTAGTGCGGCTGCGCGGCCACGCCCGCCTGGTAGGAATTCCGCGAGACGCCCTGCAGCACCATCTGCAGGTGGCTCTGCACCGGCACGCCCGGCGCCGACTGCAGCCCCTGCATGCTCGCGGGGCACTCCACACTGGACGCGGACGACACTGGACCCGCGCCGTTCATGTTGCTACCTCGGTTACTACCAATTACACGTATTGTTATATTGAACTGCTTCGATGCCGCTGGGTAATGTCATTTCATACTACATTTCAATTAATATTTACAAAAAAGTGCTTTAATTTGTATATTATATTAAATTTAGCTCATATACTATACACTTACTTCGCCGTTAGGACGGTGGAGATGGCGGGATGTATATGCCGCTGCTGCTGCTGCTGCTGCTGCTGCATATGGTGGGGGCGCGGCATTTGCGCATGTGGCGGCTGCAAGGGCTGGGTGGGACGTGGGCGCGGGGGGTAGGCGCGGAGTATGGGGTTGGGCAACGGCAGCGGGGTGGGAGGCGTGGTCTGCTGCCGCGCTAACAGAGACACGAGGATCTGGTTCTTCTGACAGAGCGGGCTCATGCCAGCGCTGCTGGTGGCGGGACTCGTGGCGCCCGATGCTGCGGATGTCACGACCGTGACGTTACCCGCGCTGGTCGCGCTCGATGACACCTGATATAAGTTTCTTTTTAATACTATTAACGGATCCAACATATTTAATGGGAAAGTGAAAATTAAATCGACAAGATCGAAAAGATTTACAAGTTTAAGTCGAGCAATATTTAAATAGTACACTACAAGTAGTTAGTAAATAATGTTCATCTGGAGTCCATTTTAATCCATACGAATGGAGGTGATAAAGTAGTTAACCTGTTGATTTTCCGGTGTCGCTCTCTTTGCGTTACTCGGTAAAGCTTTGGATTCTTCAAACTTCCTCTTCATGCCGGCGATTCTGTCCATATACATGTCGCTGCCCTCCTGGGAGCGGCCGTTGCTGGAGGGACCGTTGCTATTCGATAGCAACTGCGACAGTACGCTGGTCTGAGGCGGGCCGCGGGATCCGTCGTTATTGTTTCTTCTGCTCTCCTCTCCATCTTCGTCCGATTTGTCATTTAATATCTAAAATAATGAATGAGGTGAGATGACCGACAGAAGAACAGATAAAAGTATAACAATCGCATGCCCGGAGGCGTCGCACTCACCTTGAGCAGCTGGTTGTTGTGCACCTGCGGCTGGTGCTGCGCGTGGTGCGGCGGCGGGCGCGCATGCGCCTGCGCGGAGTGCAGCGGCGAGCGCGCAGACGCGGGCGTGAGCGGCGTGTGCGGCGTGTGGGGCGTGTGCGGGGTGTGCGGTGTGTGAGGCGTGTGGGGGGTGTGCGGCGTGTGCGGGGCCGAGGTCTCGCCGCCGGTCGCCTCTTCGTCCTCCTGCTTCAGTAGGTCCTTCAGGATCTGATTGTTCGAGTTTGCGTCCGTTGAGGGACCGCTCTTTTTAATGAGCAGCGATCGAAGCCGATTCGGCTTCTCGTGAGCGGCCGCCGAGGTCTGCGCGTCCGCGGGTGAAGGATTCGAATTCAGTTCTTCGATATTTTCTTTGCGATCCTTCGAGTCGTCCCCGCTCATATCTCCCATCGAGAAAGACTGCGGCCAAGTTTCGAGATCGAAATCGTTCATGGTGAATTGGGGATCAGCGGGACTGATGGGCAACCTGTAGCGCGTTTCGGACGACGACGTTTCGCCGTTGGCGACAGACGTCATCAGAGGACCGCCGAGCGAGGGCCGAGAGCACCCCGCTTCTAGCATGACGACTTCGTCTTCGGTGAGCACCGTGTTCGTTGACATAATAAAGTCAGGTTCACCAACCGTAGGAAAAAGACGCGCCTGAGCGCTTACTCTTATTCGAGGAGTGTCGGTCGTGATACGTAACCGGTAAGGTTCGCTGACGACCAGCAGTCCAGCTCGAGTCACTACTTCTTGTAGATGTGCAGAAACGCGAGCACGATCACTACTTTCAACAAGATCTAAATAACGAGTTCCCACAAGAGATACAGTAGAGTTCATACAGTTTTCGACTCCAGACAAATCACAGGCTGAAACAATGTATATCATAAAAATACATAAACTCTTTAAAAGGTTGAAAAGATTCAGTAATTTTTTTATTGCTGAAAGATTTTAAGTCGAGAATAAAACTGATTGTGATCAATGCCCTATATTCTATTATACATTATATTGTGAAGTAGTTTTCTAAAGATATCAAGCAAAAACTAATCCGCCCATAAATTTGATAATTGAATTCGGTCGACGTATTATAATCGCATCCCGGTGAATAAAAACTTACACAATATATTAAAGTTGCAGTCCAATCGGAAGACGATGGTGGGTCTGGCGTCGTTGGAGATAGCGGCCGACTCACAGCGCCGAATGACGCACATGACGGAGCCGGCCTCCTCCGTGGACGTACCGCGCACCGGCGCAGCGTGGATCACGGTGTCCACGAACCTGGTGCCCAGTTAACCACCAGTTTAGAAGACTCCAGTTTACATTTCCAAATTACACCGCCAATATTATATTGGACGAACGAAAATTTGGTGCATTCAACTCAATTAAAGACTAGGTTTGCTGTAGATCTAACCGGGCCGACGTCTGATAAACTTGTCTTTATTGCATATTTTGTTAAGACCTTTAAACCGGTTCAGAAGAATGTGGTTCGATGGACGGTCATCCGTAACCGTTCACGGTTCCAAAAAACGCATTGATTGAAACGTTTAAGTGTATATGGTCTTTAGTTAGAACCATAGACAAGAATAAAAATGTCCGGTTGGATGGTTGTTCATCCACGTCCGTTCACGATTAAGAATCACATCACGTGATATCACACTTTTATATCATGGCTGAGAGTAAGGTAAGGATTTCTTAAAGATTATCAGTTATTTCTGTTTGTTACTATTTCAATAGTCTGTCAATTACGACCTATTTATATACTATTTTGTAAACCTATGAAATACTATTGCAAGATTGTAAATCTTTTGTCTCATTGAGTTGTGGAGTAATATTGGCATAAACTTAATCGAAGTATTGATAAGAATTTAAAGCAACACACGCATAGTGCATTAAATTATAAATGTGTCACGAGCAGATAAGAATTATACTTTTACAGCAAAATATCACAAACTATTTATTGCATTTTATATAGAGAAATCATTTATTACAAACTTCTGAATTTTCACAACTAACCTGTCACCATCAGTCACATTTGATTCTTTTATGAGGAGACGAGCATGTATGTACTGAAATTTATCAGAGTCTCCGGAGCCCCAAGCAAAGTTTTGTATGTTCCTCAACAAGGGCTTAATTTTCGCATGATCATCAGCATGCAAAAGTGAGAATATAGATTTCTTATAGAGTTCTGTTCTCTCAGCTAGAATAAGTTCTTTTATATTTTCTGTCACACATTCGATTTCCCCTTTCGAGTTAATTTCCATTAATATTAAACCCAGGACGCCGGTGTAATGTTTAATTGCCTGAAAGATACACGTATACTTATAACACGAAAGTAAATTGTATTATAAAATATATTACCAATAGAAAATATTAATCTGTAATATATTTTATAGCCATACCTCGATAAGAGTACTGAGTTCAGAGTACTGGAAGCCAGATGGCAGCGGTTGTGGTTGCGTAGAGCTCACTTCTCCAGCCTGCACGGGCGAGAGGCATGGGACCAGACGTAGCGGACAGTCGCCGGGGCAGTCCCGCCGACGCTGAAGTACGTCCTCGATCTGCCGCGTCGCCTCCCTCACTATCCCGTTCTTATCCGGCTGCTTTACTTCTGCTAGACACGTCCCGAGGAGCTCCTCTAGCTGATTTATAACTTCGTTTTCGAGCTCTCGGCGTCGCTTTTCGTTGTGGCACTTGTTTCTGAAATTAATTAATTTCAATTATTCCGAGTCGAGCACTGGAACTGTGACAATACATGAAATAATATAATCATCACTACAATCTGATGAATGAAAACCAACCAATTAAAAGCGACTATATAATTTATATGAATGAATAACACAGAACGAAACAGTTACGTATCATTTTCTAAACACTTTCTATTACTATTGCAGGCAGCGTTTAGCATAAAACGACTGCAAGGTGTATTGACAATTGTAAATTACGAGATATTGAATAAAGAAATGCAATCCATATTATAGTCATATTAATATATGTAAATGTATGTATGATATTTTCTGGATCGCTCAGTTAACTGTTGCCGCAACCGCCATTACGGCATCTTTATTAGAAGCGTGTTTGTCACGCATTTTGTGATTCTATTATAATTTATTGTCTGAACCAGTTATATACGAATTAATTGCTTTTTCATACTACAAATTAAAAAATACCTGCCTTAATTTTAAACCAATTATATATATGTATATGTATTTTGTGTTTTATTTAGCATGCTTAGTTTGTTATTCATGATATCGATATATATATATATATAAAAAATAAAAAATATAGTACTAATATTGATAATTTATTGTATATATTTTTTTTTTAGTAAAAGTTATTCTGCCCGTTGTGGCAAAATTCATGTAAATTTCTGGTCCTCACCAATTTTATATATTTTTTTGTCAAAAATATAGATATATTAGATTTATACCTAATACGCGTGTAATTAGAACCGATATAGGAATAAAATTTTAGACGATAGCGTGCCGAAACAAGTTATTAATCTAGTGCCGTATACCTCCACGAAATTGTTTCCTGCCTTTGAGCACCGACAGGTCTGCCGTGTCAGCCATTTGATTCGCAACACGAGATACAATTTAAATACGTTTAAAATATATATATTATATTGGGTTTATTTATGCCACACATAAACTGGAAGACGATTGAACGATATAAAAATAGTTTTTTTTTATTATTGTTATGTTATAAGAATATATCAAAAATTAACTGAAATTCAAAATAATGTTAAGCGCTCTTGAGTATTAAAATTATATATAACTGTTGGTACATTTGCACTTGTCATAACCTATTTCATTGATAGATTTCTGGAACACTTTATTAAACTTCATTCCGGACACGTAAAGGTCTATACTACAAAGATTTAATTAAGGTAACAAAGACCGAAAAAATAAATTATTCATTCCTATAGACGCTTGCGTTTTGACAGGATATCTGTTTTAATACAATTTATATGTTTGAAAGTTTTTGCACTTCCTCTTTATATATTGTACATAATAATAAATAATAAATAATTAGTTTAATATAAGAGTCGTCAATTATCCTACCGCCATACAATAACGTGAATTCAAACAATCTCTGACAAATATCGTTCAAATCGCTAATACGTACTGTTGAGATTGTGGCTTAGAATCTGACGACTTTTTTCTTATCTTCTTACCCGGCGCGGTCACGCTCATCTTGCCCTGCATCCCCCTCCATGTGTCTCCCAGTTGGAGGTCACTGGATTCAATTCTGCAGCAGCAGCAAAGAAAACGAACTATTATTAAATTATGACTAATCAACCTCTGTTGATTTATTATCTATTTAACGCGTCTAAACAAGAAATAAATCTGTATTTAAAATCAAATTGCCAACGAATAAACAAAAAAATTGAATGAAAAAGATCTTTATAATTCTTTGTACGCTTGAAAAACCTTTGCTCTACTTATGGCTGACCTTGTTCGTGTAAACGTAACCGAAAGATTATCAGGAAAAAAAAAACACCTTTGTTTTTGTTTAAGACTTCCAAGTATTACTAAAAAGGGATTTTTAAAACGATACCGACCACACGTAACAAGAAACATATTACCGCTTTGTCTGCAAGCAACATAGTAAGACTATATTTTTTTATTTATAATCAATATTATTTATTATCTATGAAAATTTTTACTTTATTGCATATATATTTTGGTTAGGTTATATTCACGCTTCGACATTCATTTTAAGGGCGTTTTTTTAAACCTTTATTTTTCTTTTATTACATAATTTAGGTTGACATAAATTAAGTTTTAAATGATGAAATATCTTTGAAGAAATAGTTATGTTTGTATCGTTGATACCCTTAGCGAATGCCAAGTACAGAATAGTTGAATGCGAAAGAGGGACAGATATAAGAACGCGACGCCTACCGAACGAGGAGCCCCACAACGCAACCTCACTGTGACGGGCGACCGCGCAACCTTGAAATAATAATGTACGGAATAACAACGCGCCATAAGACTGACCAAAAAATATTATCAACTATTTGCAAAAAATATGGACTCTTCAAGGATTTTAGAAATTTATATACAATCTAATTATTGAAAAATACGAATTTTAAAATATGGTTACGTTAACTAAAGCAATGCTTCTATTTATAAGAGATATATAGTAAAAAGAGTTTCCTATTGTCCTTGAATACTTGAAATGTGGAATAATTGATAGGTTATTTTCAGTATTTTTTTACAAATATTTAAGATCCTACATTGTTTAAAGCAACAATTTATATTAATAATTCACCCATATGACAATCAAAAAATATTGCGAACACAAAAATCGTGTTCGAGAGTATTTGTTTGGTAAAAGTTTAACAAAATGTTTCATTGCGATGACGAATAGCTATTGGGTAACAAATGAAATATTTTCGCGCAACGTTTCTTATCAACTTTCACTGATTTTATCTTCAACGAACAAGTAATAGATCAAGTGTTAGTCGAACTGAATATTGATGATTAAAAAATATATATAATAAACTCGTAATAAAAATTATTAAATTATCACAGAACCATTTTAAGAGTTGAGAAATACCATTTATTGAAAAGAAAGACCCGTCAGGCTATTAGCAATATCTTTTGTAGATGAAAGAAGAAAATATATTTTATCTTTTTCTTTACTTTCCTACAGTAAATAACTTTTTGTAATTTAAATTTATTAACCTTATTCTGGAAACGAGACTTCTGTTAAAAACGATTTGTGATAAATTAAGTCAAATTAGATACTTATTTATAATAATAACTACTTGTCTTTTGTTTATTGTTTTTAAGTACTGTAACTGAATGTCAAACGCTTTATCTTCATCTTCAAACTTTGGATATTTAGAAGTTCCGAAGTTTAATTTCCGTATTTAAACTGCTACCTTGGTGTACTGGCCATACAATAGGAGGGTAGTCTTGGATAGAACAAAATGCCAATTTAGCGAGTTTCATTTGTATTACCAAATATTTTAATTATTCAATTATGTACCTATTTGTCGGGGTAAATAACTTTACAAATGTTACTTACAAACAATAGACACTTTTATCAAATTACTCCTATTTTTTGTTACGTCTTAGTATTGTAAAATATAATAATAAATATATATAATTATGGACACTTTTAATAATATAAGTCCATTTATGCCAACCTCCCGCCACCTGGACGACGACGGTCCAGATAGACCAGAAAGAGAACGCTCTGATGCAACAGCGCAAGACCGCGCTCAGTGGAAGAAGCGGACAAGTAGAGCCGACACTAAATAATGGGATAAGTTCAGGAGAAAAAGAAGAAGAAGATATGCCAATTAGTTTCCTATTATAATGACTAACTATTGACTCAATAAAAGCAGTTAAGCACTTGAAATTTATTTAAACAATACATATCCAGAACAGATAAATATCTGATAGCTTTAGACAAATACAATAGAAAACCTATTACACATACAAAAAAAAAAAACAGAAACAATACGATAAATCTAATCTTACATATGATAAAGAAGTGTGATATTTTTTTATATACTAGAAATGATTTTTATTTTACACCTGATGATTTTTCATCGTAAGAATAGACAGAGAACTGCTTATTATTATATTAAACAATGATTCATAAAATTTGTCTAATTTTTAAATATTTGCGGTCGACTCTCACATTAATGTATAATCGAAGCTTATAGACAATATTAAACAAATAATATATAATTATATAGTTTTAGGTTCGTGTTTTTCTTATAGGGGCAAAACGTCGTGAATCTTTTGTCTAACTTGGAGAGAACGAGATTTATGACCATGACTACGAGATAAAGGTGAGGTAAGAGAAATAAAGGATTATTTTTGTTTCTTTAATTTTCTATAATTGTGCAAAACTAAAGTATGATAATGACTTGTTCATGAATTAAATTATTCCTTGTACATGGAAATTGGATGTATTTTCTCGAAATTTTATCGCTGCTGATTTTATTCATTTTTGCTGACCCATTGTGTAAATTAAAATTAGGGAGTTAATGTGCGATAAATAATACATTAATTTATTTCTATAACTTAGCTTAATTTGTTAGTTTTTTACGATTCTTCGATAATTACGTCAAGGACAAATCCCCAAAGTCCATGTAAATATATTTTAAAGGAGATTCTTATAAGAATTTTATAAAATCGTTTCGCATTCTTATTCATAATTTCAATAATTATAAACAAACCAAAAATAAATAATTATATAATTAACGCATACATTAAAATCACCACTACGAAACAATGGTCTATACTAGAGACGTACAATCAGACATCCACTAACAAAGCATGCGTGATGAGTCAAGTTATTTAATTATTAAGAAATATGTAAAATCCAATTAGACTGGTAAATGCGACCTCATCAAATATATATAATTATAGCTAAATCAGCTATAAGTAGTTTTTACTTTGATATTGGTACAGATCAATATTTCTGTGTTTTACTGGAATTATTTCAAATTTCGAACTGGAGGCGTTGAATATTTTTTTAAAATTCTATTAAGAGATAAAGTTTGCTGTATATATATTTTTTAATATATGCTCAATGTTCAAGCTTTTAAGTATGATGCTTAACACGTGATTTTTTGATTATGAGATATATATTTAAATTTTAATCTTAATTTGATATTAATGTATATTATATAATGAAAGGCAAACTCCTTGGCTTTAAAACATGGATTTTTCCTTATACTGTTCAAATTCGCAGTCCTACCAACTGCTAAATATGAAGGCTTTCTATTTTATCACATTGTGAAATAAGTATAGACTTGTAGACTAAGATAAGACAGTGTAAATGCGCTCTCTAAAAAAATATTATAAGCTTATATACTTGTGTTTTACTATTGTCAAACAATCAATGGTGGAACATCATAATTGGTGAGAAAAAATCTATATAAAAAAAATATGCAAAAAATTGTTACAATGGTATCTTTCTAAGCAAACCTTTATATTATAATTATAGTAAATTATATATATTTTAATGTAATATTATTATTATTAAATATTTTAAAATAATAATATACGACTGGTAGAGACCATATGGCATATGGCATATGTTCCGACCTGTCTACCAATACCTTCATACGTAAATATATGAGACATTAAATCTTTTAACTTTATCACTAAATTATATGTATCAAAAAGATTATTTGATAACTAATTATGTACCCATTTGTAAGAGGGATACATGATGTATAAACATATTCAAATTTTCTATCAAAACCATGAAAGTATGAACCCTTATCAGCCGGTATGAAAGACGTGGAGTTATCTCAAATCTCAATATCAAACAAGGGCGAATATGATATAAAGCATGTTTTACCAATTACCTTGAAAAAGTGTTAACGACTGCCACATCTATATCATAAAAGAACTCCGCCAATCCCTCAACCTCGGAGTCAGGCGTCAACGAGGGAGGTAATGTGGCCGTCGGCGAGGATCCATCAGCAGAGGGACCCGCGCTATTAAAAAGCACAGGTTCTGCCTGCACCATCGGCAACATTATTACAGTTTACACGGATATCTCACACTTCCACCGCTCTCAAAACGAAAATATTCATTAATAACCCTCAAACAACACAAATTATATCTGCATCCAAACACACACTGCATTGCGCCACGCTTGCTGCGACGCTATTATTTCGCAGAAATTAAAAACGGCTTCAATTATTTTTATCGTTCAATTCGTCAAAGTTTTTATACGTATATTTATTGATAGTAATCCAGGCACAGACTCAATTACGCAGCTAATAAAATAATGTAATTTTCTATCGATACTCGTGCGAAACGTTCACTACAAAACGACGATGAAAGTCAACTGAAAGGCGAGACATACATATATGTACATCCTTGTCTACTTCACAAATTATCAACACAGCACAGCGGCGGCGGCGCGATACGACACAGGGTCGCTGCGCGGTGGAGCGGGGCGGTAACTGCAGACTGGTTCTACAATACCGCCTCTATACTCGCACCCACGTCACTTCCACTAAGTGAATCTCATTCTTTCTCGCTCACCGACACGAATGCCAAACTACATTTTGTCGATTCAGAACGAGGAGCTACGAATATATATTGTTGGAATTAAGATAAATAATGATTGAAAAATCATTTATTATTTATTAGCTATCATAAAACTTTGAATCGGAATAACAAGTGAGATACATATATTTTTTTTTATTTAAACAAGCGTATCAAAAAATTTAGAGTTCGTGATATGTAACATCAAAGCTTAAATAAAAAATATTATGGTTTTTTAACAACAATGAGTTATCGCACTCAAAAGAAACAGCAGATAGCTGGCTACAATTACATCCACACGAAAGTGAAATGGAACAGTATTCGTGTCAAGTGCACAATTTAGATAACAAGGTCAACGTATTGCATAACTTATTTTAGTGATATTACCGATTTTAAACTCGGCATTAGCTCATATAAAAGACTAAAGCGGATCATTTTATACGATTTTCGTAATAAAAAAAACCTAAACGATACACCTTTTAGATAACTTTATAAGGCTTACATGTAGAGCTGAATTGATTTTAAACAATGTTAAAATCAAAAGATTATGATAATTAAAAATTATATTAAACTTTATTAGATCATGAATCATAAAAATGCATGCGCATTTGCATCATGTGACATACCACGTCAATAAAAAAAAAAACACAATAATTATTTGATCATAAGCAAAGGATGCACGTCTCGCTTTGTGTGATGCACAAATAATTAAAGTATGATGAATAAAGAAGTAGAGGAAGAGCAAGCACGCGCGGCGTGTGCAGATATCGGTGCAAGCGGCCCCGCGGATGTGTGTCAGTGGGTCACGGCAATGACGTGGCACACGGCCGCCGCGAGCCGCGCACTTCATTCTAATTCCGCTTCGCCGGTGTCTTCGAATCCACTCGCTGTTCTAATACGCTTACAACCTACCCAATTGACACATTCGTCCATAATAGGCGCTTACTTAAAGACCTTACAGCTACTAAAACGCTACTGACATTGACCGACTGAGCAAACCACACACTATGACGAATTAAATGATCCAACAATACTAAATTGTATTCTTATAATTTTTATATCGGTTCTGTTTATTGTATATAGATTCCTGGTAAAGATCATTATTGTGTAAAATGTTAAGGAAGCACAGTCCATATTTCATAGAACAAGAAATAACTATTTCTTTTATTTTGCACCTAATTACGCTTTGTTATATATATTTTTTTATATAATTATTTTTATTGTTTGTAGGTATTACCGATAAAATTAAATTTTAGATTATATCCTAAAAATTAATTTAAATTTAAGTATTTAAAACAGATTTTTTTTATTTAAATCGACTCCAACTTCACTACTAAATTCTAAATACATGTTAAATGAAATTGAAACTGCTGACGTTACATATATATATATATATATGTCAACGTAACCTTCGTCTCATTTACAAGTTGCGTTATATCATATCTCTCTAGCACTTATAATAATAATTAAATTAATATAATACTAGATTTCAATAGAGGCCAATCAATATGAGGGCGATAACAAATAAAAACTATCAACAACTAGCGTAATATAAACTATATTACGTACCTGATTTAAAAAACATAGTTTAAGGAAAAATGTTTAAAAATTTGTAAGCAAACTAATTCAGAGACGACCCAGCAGTTTTGACAGGAAAACAGACGAGAATAAATAACAATAAAAAAACTATGCATGAAAAAAAAAATAAGGACGGCTTAATTCATTAATAGAAATCTTGTTTTCATTTGATTCATATTTTAAATGAATTACACCGTCCTGAATCACTTACATACATTTCATATCAACGCTGTCCTCCATAAATTAATAAGACTCTACCTCGAGGGAGAACTCTCAACAATAATGAAATAAAAAAATAATAAAATCATAAGTGGCGTAACATATTGTTCTGGGACCGAGTGATATTTATCGGAAAATATTTATAGATAGAATGTCATGATTGGTTTTTAAATCGATCCCGTTTCATACTACGAATAAAAAAACTCACACACACCACTAGCCTAGCCTAGTTTGTTTAAACAAGGAAATCCTTGTACAGGTCCTTCGACAACTTCGTAAATGTAGAGCTATGTCGTCGGTTTCAAGTCAATGAAATTTCACAACTCAAATAACTTGGGTTAATTTATAATAACAAATTCCATGAATGATGAAGGATTCACAATAAATATTACATTAGTCATAGGTTTGTTCAGAACTTTAAAATAACAAATATACATAAATAATATGAGGAAATTTTATGAGAATTAATGAATTAAAATAAAATTTTGAATAATTAGGTACTGATATTAGTAAATAGTAGGCTTACTTTGATGATATAAAAAATATAACATAATAGTATATAATGTACATGAAGAGAATCTTTAGCTATATTTAGATTCAACAAAAATCGATACATAAGAGTTAACATACAAACAGATATCGTATAATATATTTCTTTGATTTATAATATGCTGTGACATATCGCAAAAGCAATTACACAAACACACACTAAGGTATGCGCGCGCGCAGGTCTCTATCCTTCAAACGCACACTAGGTATGCGCGCGCAGGTCTCTATCCTTCTCGCTTTAAAATGTACGCAAGGATTCGTATTTGTTATATAATCATTTATAAATACTCATGTATCTAATTTGAGTGTTTTGTAGATGGATTTTTTATCTTAAATAAAATGTATGTTAAAAAAAAACGAATATTACTCTGAAAATATTTTAAAATTATGTCTTATTACTGTATATAATGTATCTTATTATATTAATTACTTTTATATACTATCTTTATTATTTTTTTTTAATTTCATATTTTGTGTGCAATAAAGTGTTTTAAATTAATAAATTATGTGTTAATATTTAAAAATATATAATATAATAAATATATATTCAAATCATCCGCACTTCAACATTTTCTTTACCTTCAATGATGTAACCTATTTCGAAATAACTTAATTTCTTCTATTCTGTAAAAATATAAATATTGGGTAGGTCCTTGGAATTATCGACCTAAACAATGCCTCCTCTTTAATACTGGTTCGTTGTGAAATTGTGTAAAAGATAGCTTTATAACTTTTTATTAAAAAAAAAAACTTTTTTTTGCCTTATTTTAGCCGTCGCTATTTCTATGCAAATGGAAAATAGAGTTATTTCTGGATACGTGTACCGTGGCACAAGCCCAATATGAAAGCACGCAACATAAGGAAGTTCATGGATCAGGTACAAATAACGCATGGTGGTTTTTGATGGCTTCCACTCTTGAAATTTCATACAAGCGTGGTGCGTTGATTCATCTCAGAGCCGTCAGAGTGCAGACGTTCAAAGGCTTATATGTCTAAAATGTTTAATTTTAATTTTGCAAATTTGAATAGCCACACAAAAAAATATCGGAAACGGATTGTTATATGTACAAACGGATTGTCATACATGAAGATGAAATGGTAATGGGTCGAAAAATCCGTCGCAATGGTCGAGGGAAGTCTGCGAAAGCACGTGCCGATCGGAAATCGAGCCAAAAGAAGCCGCGTCAGTGTGATAATGTGCCAGAATTTGCACAGCAAAAAAAAAAGTATGCTTGTCAATTGCTTTACTCCGATATTTCACGACGAATCTTAAACACACACTGTTCAACGGGTCCCAAAATTACAAAAGCCCTGAATGGCAACACTGTCGCCCACCGTACCCACTAGACCCTAAAGAGATGTAGACGCCTTTAAAGAGTTCAACGATTATCGACCTCAGAATTCCTATACATCAGAAACACCAACGAATTTTAAATAAAATCCCATTTATGGCAAACTCATAAAAAAAAATTAAAACCATAATCTAATAAGTAAGATATAATAGAATAATTCATGTTCCAAGGGAAATATAATAAAGTTTATTAAGTAATTAATAAGAGGGACACAAAACATACAGAGTCTGGATAAGATGAAGTACCACTCTCGTTTATATTCTGAAGGACGCAGAAACCTGTCTTCCGCTCCGAAGGTCATAATTGATCATGAGACGTAGCTCTAAGAAAGTGGAAAATAAGCTACTTCCATTAAAATTACGCTGCTTTGCTTCGAACATATTAAAAATTTACCTTACATATATAATTTGTTCAATGTATTTACAATACATATTTACGAATTACATATGATTTCTTAGCGAGTATTGGTTGATAAAATGGTTTGATTTTTTTTGTGTTCGTATTTGCGTGAGTGGCGAGTACAAATTTAGAAAAAGATTGTGCTCACGCCGAGTTAAATGTATTTATTTTATTAGAACTATAATAATAAAAGAAATCCGAAATATTATTATATTCCAAATGAAATATTACATTCACATACCAAGCTCGAATCGAAAACTCGTTCAAGTAACTAATAAAATATATGATTATTAAATAGCTGAGACGTTTGGAGCAAAAAAAAATCCTATAGACGGTAATGCCAACTTTCAATAAAAAAATAAAAAAAGTCTATAATAACAATGTTTATGTATTTAAAGTATTATCCTTTGTGGTATAAGCTGTTATTGTGAGTACCTATTGTTTACATAGTAATTAGTTGAGCTAGCCGAGAGGAATCCTCGCAAATGCGTTGCGTCACGTGGGCGTGGATCGATGGGAGGACGACGAGGAGCGCGTGCGCGAACGAGATCACATATATCGACCGCCAACTTTTCACCCAACACTTTTGGGGCAGGTTAGGCCTATGCTCCGAGGTCAAGGTCATGGTTTTTCTTCCCGCAAACACGTACTCACATACGTAATATTAATTAATATACATGGTTACCAAATTTACATTTTTTTTTATTTTCTTTTAGAATTAGTTTTTTTGTTTTTTTTTTTTTTTTAAATATATATTTAGAATCGGTTGGAAAACCTACACACCTAATATTTTAATATACATACTCGCATATTCTATAAAAAACTTCATAGTTGAAAGAAAACTCAGCAAAACAAGAAAAGCCCTTCGCTGGTGTAGTTCATTGACCTTTGAAAATAAATGTCAACAATTACATTTTATTTTTAAAAACATTTGAGCTGTGTAATACGATATTTTCAAAACGATACTTTGAGTTCAATCTAAATAATATATTTTGAACGGTTTGCTTAATACGATTCTATTTAAAAATATATATTAAAGGAAAAATCAAATTTTATATCAAATATAAATAAACTACGAGTTTGTATATAATATAACAGTTAATCTATTGTCAAAGAACATTGACACCTTGCTAGAACATAAATACGTTTGTTTGTACTTTGGATGCTAGGGTCAAATATACACTAGGGGATTTCAACTTAGACACGTACTGATTTCTAATTTACAGTCTTATTGGCATATAAAAAAGAAAAATTCCAATTTTAAATAATAATTGAAGGCTCGGATTGGGTAAAATGAACTATCATTCAGGAGTTCATTGAAGTTCGTAGTTTGTCGGTAATGTTCGGCCGTTTACGACTATTAGGTATGACAAAGTATGAAGGAAACGTACAAATGGGTTTACTTTTAAGTTACAATACAGACTACTTAGTTCGAAGAATCGTCACAGTTTATAATTTTGAATAATTAAAGATGATAAGATTTAAATTTATTACTTTATAAATGTGACATGTGATGAAATAAAAAAAAATTACAAAATTGCAATAATTTAAAATATAAACGACATTTTTCTGATTAAACTTTAATATATGTAATTATATTTTAACAATATAGTAATTATAATTTAATGGAACTCTAGGAAACATAAAATAATTAAGTCATAATAATGACAGCACCAACACATTTTGTCTGTCTGTTCGCCGGTTTGTCTGGGCGTTGATGAATCATTTGATATAATGATTCAACAATTAATTTTAACATCAAACAACGATTTCAAATAAAAGTATTTTACTTTGATAATGATTTTAATATCAATATCCTTAAAGGTGATGAAATATTTTTATGTTTGATGACACATCATTGCATGATATGCAATAAAAAAGTCAGTGGGAGTGTCTGAGCGAGGACGGTGGTATAACCAAGCCACAACTGAACAAGAATTAGAGTTTCCAGAATTGGGAGCTTTCAAATGTAAAGTTTTAATCCATATAAATGAACATGAAATGCTGAAGTGAGGGTATGAATTGAGAACGGTTGAACCGATAGGAATTTAAGTCTAAGATTTATGGTCCAACGTAAAACGAAAAAAACAATTTTTTAAAAACCTTAAGCACTATTTAATTTTAACAATTTAATTGGGAAACATTAAAAATATAAGTTATGTATAGTCGTTAAAGTTTTAAGTAAAGTTTTAATCAGTTATGTAAATCTTGAATAAAGTTCAAGTTATTTAAAAAAAATGATAAAATATTTATAACAGTTGTTAGTATTGAAACTATACGACTTTAATTTGAAACGTTTGTCTTATTACTGGTTAAATATATAATTATATACATCATATAATCTAAAAGTAATAAGGCCAATATCATAATTGTTATAGGCACATTCTGGATCCTATTTTTAATCTTGAGTTCAACGAACCTACAACCTCTGTTTTGGTAGGTGTCTGTGAAGAGTAACGAGTTACTGTCGTTGATTTAGTAGGAATTTTTAAGTCTAGATTTTCCAGATCTGGTTATAAGGTTAAAAATAATATGGATGTAATAATCAGAATAAGAGTAAAAATACAATATATCACTATGTCGTAGATAATTTCAAAGTATCTCGGGTAGAATTAATGTAAAATATATAATATGAAATTCCATTTTTTCCATTAATATCATAGCTAATTTAGACTTTGACGTTGATTGACATTTTTCATACATTAAATTAAGAATTTGAACAAAGAAGTCTAGAGATTTCTGTATTTCGTCTGGCTATTACATGACTACATTTAAATCGATTTCACACATGTTTATCACAGACGAGGACGCTCTATATACATATCTCTTGCCTTGATCAACGTCCCTGGAGTATAGAATAGAATTGAATACATAATTTTTATACCCTAAGGTTCAAAACAACATGAATATATTTAATAAATTCAAATGAATTTATAAATTATAACAAGTAACATAATAACGCGGTAATATCATCAAACAAATGCGCGGGTGGTGTGCGCGAGGAGGGCAAGGACGCCGCTAGAGGCAGGCGCGGGCTTCCTTGGCTGGGGAATTGATCGCTGGCCCGCTGTTCGCTAGGGGTACGTGGAGCTACATGGTCGTCATGGCGACCGCCAACCGCTGCTGCCGTCCTAGCGACGCCGTGATAACTGACACGATTGAATAGCTTCTGATTTTCAGGAATATGACAAAGAAAGTATTAACATTACATGTCATTAACTTCAAACCTCACCCACCTTCATCTAATATGAAGGATGTGACATGTTTACGAATACGATTTTAGAAGCGGTTAAATGGATCATAAATAATATTTATTTTATAATTACCAAGACGGATTTAATTTTATGGTCATATAACATTGTTGCATTCTGGTCGTCGCATAGATTTGTCATAAATTATTAGAAATATCTTAACGTCGAAAGAATAAAGTAATGCTATTAAAAGACTGAATAAATAAATTTGTTAAGTAAATAGAATTTATAAAATATTCGACTAAGAATTACAAATTAACTACAGTTGACTAAGTTGTACGAATAATATAGTGATAAAGGACTTTTAAATACATTATTTACTATTGAATGCCACATAGCAGAAATAAATAATTTATAACAATGTGCAATATTGTGATGATCAATGATCTAGAATTTCTGTAAAACGTTAAATTATTCAAAAACATCTTAGTATTCGTAACGTTAATAGAATATAGTTTTAAATCTTACGAACATATTTTAATTTTGTTTAGCAATTTCTTTTTCTATGCTAATTTTCAGTTCCTTATCTTTTTTTAAAAATTTAAGATTTCAACTTGTAAATTATCTGACCTAAAATTATCGCATCTATGCCATGATTATTCAATTAGGATTGAAAATAATAATAATTTATTTTTTAATAAAACTTTAAAATAAAGTAGCCTGTCATCTCAATAATAAACATGTTTTTAAGTCGACGGCAAATAACATTTTGTATTGAAAAAAAGAAAAGTATTTTAATACGTTTTTCTGGGAAATATCTCAATTTCGTTTCTTTCCAAGAAGATTCCTCTAAATTCGAGTAATATATATTTAAAAATAACTGAAATGATCCAGTCGTTCTCAAGTTTTTGCGTGACCAAAGAAAGAGATTCCTTATAATATATAGAGATATGCGTATTTATTAGAAATAAATATAAATATATAGCTTCATTACATTACAATCGCATTATTTTATTTCAAAGAAAATATGTTAGTTTTCTTACATAACGTATACACGTACTTGGTAATGTAATTTTCATTCTCGCAAAACTTGTTATTTTTTTACCCTCTAAGGGATAATTTGAAAATCAACCATTAGAAGTTTATAACGGAAATAAATCCTTTCTAAAAGTCTTAATAAAACAATCTTGAATATGATACACAGCCTGAAATAATATTTTTTAGTAGTTTTGGGTGTCAGTTATTCTTCTATTATTACATAAAAAACGAGAAGACAAAATGAATTTATTTATACGGTGACATGAATTTAGACATATCCTTGAATATATACAATACAATTATAAATACTCACATACAATTATAGATATATGTGATGGATTTACCATTTTAAAGATCAAAAATATCTAAATTGTTGATCCTACAGTTTAATATAGATATAATCGGCGGAACCTTTTCAACCCAAACACAGAAATTGGTGGCGGTAAGGTATTTAGGGGACTTCAATAGAAAACATGTATTACGTACTATCAGGCACCTAGACTTCTATGTCTAAATCAGAAAGGAATAGTGAAATATTAAAATCTACTTAATAAAATTATAACTCTTAACAGACAACTCACAAACCCACCCTTTGGGTTCTATCTATCTATCTAGATCTAGATATTATGACATTTAAAAGATATATACTTTCAGAATTCTAGGGATTACATTTCGTTTGAACAAACAATGTTCTATATTTAAAAACATTTACATTAGTTTATTAAAATTACAATGAATTATAAGGTCTAAACTAAAACGGACAGGATCCACGCCACCTGAGCTCGAGGGCATATTTTACTAGTGAAAAATTTGAATATTAAAATAAATTGCCGAGATCGTTCAGTCTGTCCTTTTTTAAATATTATTATTTTTAATAATATAAAGTAATTTTAAGTAATAAGTAAAATATACATTTTTGTAAGATATATTTGAACAATTATTTTAAAAGGTAATAATACCACACAACAATGAAAAGACGGCCCTGACTTTCAAATTACGTACCTCACAGCTCATGATTCATATGGCTCGTGGCATGACGTTGTAACGTCGAGTACCTCATGGGTATGACATAACTTATTTTTTTTTTGGTGAAGAACCTGCTTCGAATAGTTTAAACTATGTACTTTTAAGAACAAAACTTCAGCTATGTTATTTACTTAGTAGTGCATATATATAGTAGTGTATTCGTAGTGTATATATATATGTATGTGTATAATATATTTTGAGTTGTGAGGTATAAACTCTCAATAAACTTAGTGAGACTTATAACACAGGTAAATAAAAACACGTATTGAAAGTTGGGGGAGTTCTGTGACAATTTCTATCTGAAATTCTGAAGATGTCTATTTTTCGCTACATAATGCCACACGCTTCAAGGCTTGCAGAATTTAAAATACGTCATGACGACGTAGTAAAATGAATGGATCGTATACTTTATTAAGAAAAATCATAAATAATCCTTATAAATTTAGAAGTTAAAAACGATTAACGGTACGGTATAGCATATAACTTTTTTCAAAAAGATAAATTAAGAATAAACAAAAGATAAATAAAGAATGAACTGCCATGCAAAACACTGAACGTATTAAAAAAAGAGTGGGAGTTCGGAAACAAGTCACCAGGAACAGTGAAAGCAAACGTAACGAAATATAAACATATTTATAGAGTTACATGATATGAGTACATAACCTAATTTACATTGAACACACAATACATATTATACGTAATTTCTCAAGTTGCAGTCAGAATATATGTATATATATGTCACTTGATGTACGTAACGTGATATATTGTTGGGTTATATTTCTCAGCAAGATGCAATATTCTTAGCCTATTTACGACCATAGATTTTTTTTATTATTCCCTTTTGAACGTTAGAATTGATAAGTACAGACTTTTTGGAAAATCAATCAATAAAAAGATACAAAATTTAATAATTTAGAGTTATATTTAGAAAAACTGTTTTGAGCCCGTGTATCACGTTTCAAGTTTTTTCAATAACTAAATAGGTTTTTGTTCGTCGATGTGAGCCTACTAAGACTCGCCTTTTGTTGAATTGTCAAACATGAATATGCGAAACCACTGATTGCTACAAACTCTACTATATTCTCTACCAAACAATCCGTTTTTTATAATTTAACCGTCGAATCAAAATAATTAGATAAAACAACACATCAAACTTTATTTTTAAAAAGACAATGAATTACTTTTAAAAATATTCGAATCATCATGATTGTAGACTATAAAAGTAAAAACATAGATAAAATCTGAGATAATTATTTAAATTATATTATTCTATAAATTAGTACCGACATTGTTTTCCTTGTTGTAATGGTTTTAAACAATGCCATGATAATTAAAAAAAAAAATTACAAATTTAAAGTATATATATATATACCTTGCATTTTCACTGGCCAGGACTTGCATAAATGTGGCATTGATGAAAAAGGCGCCATTCAGCGCCGTATCTCGACGCTCCGTGGCTATGAAAAGTTATGTAACTTAATCCGTATTTATCCTGAAACAAAATAAAACATACTTTTATATA
This sequence comes from Dircenna loreta, assembly GCA_963555665.1. Lineage (NCBI taxonomy): Eukaryota > Metazoa > Arthropoda > Insecta > Lepidoptera > Nymphalidae > Dircenna > Dircenna loreta. The sequence continues at coordinate 6,508,730 of OY743094.1, forward strand.
ATAAAAAAAAACGTTTATTTGGTGGGGCAAGATATTATATTTTCTCGTTTGTCCTTGTAATATTCAAACGCAATAAGCGAGTTTTATTGTTATTAGTTCAGACTCGAACTTTTCAGAAAAAGTTTGATGTAATATTATAAATTTAATAAATCAAAGGATATAAATAGGGTGTGTGAAAATTACTTTTGATTCTTTGTTCTGGCGTTAAAGACCCTGAAAAGGTACAATAGCACATTTACAAGTTTTGAAATTAACTAATTAAAAGCGAAGTGTACAAAATAAAAGAATATAACTTGGTCAGTGGTGAAGTTTTATTAATATTATTTGACCAAAAAAAAAATATATAAAGAAGTAGAAAAAGTTTGTATTTCGAAAACTATTTTGTGTTTTGATAGAATGTTTAAATTAAGTTAATTATGGATTCGTTTTGTTTTGAGTAAGGGGTAGGGCAAGCAATTACCAATATACATATAGAGGTATCATAATTCAAAACAAACTGTGGTTTAAATTAAAATATATATTTGTTATTTCCTTTCACTGATGGAAAACAGACAGTTTAATTACAAAATACGATTTATTTTATTTGTATTTATTGATTTTTAATTTATTAGTAGTTGGTTCACATTTCTGTATATTTCAGTCTCTGTCGTCCATGCGCATTAAAAACATAAGGAGATCTATGGATGCATTGTCGTCATGTGTCTACTTTACGGTTAGAAAATTAAAAATATATATATAAAAATACTACAGTACCGTAATCATATTCTAATGAATATGAATCGCATACACTACACGTATATAAATTTTATAATTATAGCCGAATTAAAACCAATATAATTAGATTGAAATTAAACATTGTTAGATGTAAATTAGAACAAAACCTGATTAAAACATAAATAGTTTATTTTGTTAATAAAATAACTGGCAAAGTTAAACTCCGAACTTTTCTTATTTGTCTTTGTCGTGATACTTCAGTAATTCTGTAACTTTACTGAAAGTATTTACTGAAAGTACAGCCTCGACATTTCCCACAACTGGGCACATAAAAGTCTGTAGACATCGAAAGGAGGCCAAATATGCGGAGCTTAACGCACCACGTTAATTAATAACTTGTGGGTTAAATTTCATATTACTTTTTTGTGCTTCGAATGAAATAACTATTTCCTATATCATGTCCTCAGAGAACGAAATAGCAATCTGTCAATTTGAAGACAAGCTTTGTAAGAGTGAACCAAATGCAAAACTCTTATTTCACGCACGTCTTTTACCATATTAGTCCGAAAATAGTAATCTGCTCAAGTCAAACAACGCTCAAGATACATGGAAAGTAACGTAGTCTAGAATCTAGCCCTGTAGCCTTTGCCATGTCCCTTTATCATATTTGAGAATACGGAGATGAAGGAGCAACAGATTCCCAAAGTTAAAATGGTTGCATCCCTTTTTAAAGTTAAGAAATTAATTTTCGCGAAGACGTTGTAGTCAGTCGTTGCACTACAATTTAGTATACTGGACTCTCATCGCGCTAGTCAGTTGTTACTGTTGGGTCTTTGACGTTCAGGGTTAAAGTCGATTGCAATTAGAGAAATCGCTCTACTCAAAAAACAGACGATTGTGGGTCATCTTTCGTGGGAATTTACTGAGGGATTTGAAGCCCAGTCCTATCTTTTCTACAATTATGCCTAGTTTATGAACTGGAATTGCGTTTTTGGCAGTTTCTGAAGCGTCGTCAAAAAATAGGCTTTAGGCTTATAATAAGGCCCTATAGTGCTCATATATATATATATATATATATATATGAGCACTATAGGGCCACTATATTAGACTCCTCTACCTCGTGTTTTATATATACCATACATTACATTTAAGGCCATTAATAGCATTGTTAGTATTAAATTATATTAGACTCCTCTATATATATAAAGGAGTTTAATATAATTTAATTAAGAGAAGACTATATGCCACTGACAATACTATTAACAGCCTTAAATGTAAGATCTTCATACATGGTATACATCAGTTCGTCCCAAAGTTAGCACTAGAGGCTTCAAATCTATTATAAAATTGTATGCCAATTGTATGATTTCAAAACATAGTTTGCTTTAGTAGCTAAATCACTGTTCCCATATTCAATTTAAGAATATATTCGTAAAAAATATCTGAACAACATAGAATGTAGATTGTTACAATCTGGAGGTAAGAAAATCCTAATAAAACAGTAAATGTTTAAAAAATCTTTCAATCCGGAGTGGTTTCTTAATAAAATAAAAATAATAAGGGGGAAAACTATACATCTAATTTTTTTAAATTGCTATCTGTTCAGTATATGACACAGAACTCACTACACACACTTTAAAATATATTGTTTGTTTGTCTATTTATGTATTTAATTAGTATAACATTAAATTTAATAGACAGATTTTGATGTAATTGATTGTCTAGTTAAAGGATATTATACCAATCAATACACTGTAGAAAAAACAATGATTGATTTTGGCTATAATTAAAAATCAATAAAAATATATTACACAACTTACATTTAATTAGGTATATACGCATTCAATATAAATTATCATCATAATCAAAAAATGTTTCTTAAAACTCAATCTAATAACAAAAGAGGTCTCTTATTGTGACATGAAATAAAAAAAGTTTTTGTTGTACTCTTGAAAAAAATAAAAATGTGTAAATTTGTATAAAATTTAAGTTTCCATAGGTGTCTTAATATTTGAGTCAGTGAGTAGGAGCAGGCAATGATATTGACAGCAGCTATTTATATAATTAACACAAAAATAACATATACAATGAGACCCATCAGAGAGAGTTTTAATTAACAACAAACAATAAAAAAATAAGAATTTAAAATATGATATAATAAAATGAGGAAAAAGAGTTGTCTCCATATTGTTTTATTATTGTTCTTAGAATTTTTAATTTATTATATCTATGTAAATTTAAAATATTAATAAATAATTTGTTAAACACACTACATACAAAAGTTAGCACTTGCATTTGTGGTCAAAACAAAACACAAAACAAATTTTCTGCTGGTAATTGCAAATGATATGTTAGAAATATTGCAAATTTCAGATCAGGATAATTTCAGTTAATTTTGGTGTGCTGAATTCCAAAAATCTTTCTTTGATCCAAATTTATAATAAAATGATAACTTTCAGCAACTTACAAATAATAAAAGACATTATAATTAAAATTAGTTTGTTTAATTGGTTTTAGTTCAAAAGATAAAATAAATAAAAATATAATAGTATATAAGATTAATTATTAATTTAGTAAAGTTTTAGGCTAATAAAAATAAATTTAGTACTTAAGAAAACATTGTGAAGTACAAGCAACAACAAATGGCATAGAAGCAAGATTTTAAAAGTCACAAGTATCTTTGACGCACCGAATCAATATTTGGTAAATATTTTATGAGATCTGATTGAAATAAAAATATGTTAAATAAATCTATTATTAATTAGATGTGTAATATCCTATCAAATTGTGTTAAGTTCGGTAGCCATTCCATATTCATATTTACAGTTAGTATTTTACTTTAATTATTTGGATAGTATGCTAACCTCTAATCTAATTATCTAGAAGAATTGTTAGTTTGTTTATTATTGAGATATAATATATATTTTAAAATATTACTACACATTATGTATTATAATTAATTTGACAAAACTGTTAATAGCTTCCTTGTGAGATCACTGATAATTTTTAAAATGGTAAGATCAATTTAATCTCATTTCAAAAATATCTTCTTTGACTCCAAAATATTCAATTACTTTTGAGCATTTATCTAAAATATTATTAATCAACATAATTATGATATTAAACATTTATCATGTGACAAATTATATGTTTTATCTTCCCAATGCTAGAACTGAACTGACTGAATGTGTCAATCTGATTTATATCTATAGAGATATAAGTATTATATAGATACACAGCTAAAATTATTTCAAATAGGAACCTTTTTTTAATAGTATTTATCTAAATTAGATCCTTCTATTTCCTGCTTATCTTTACAATGAGATATTTTACTATCAGAGTATTACAGATTAAAATATAAGGTGTAATTTTTTTTTAAAGTAACAGATTAAAAAAAATTTTAGTGACTTTCAAATCATACATTATAAAAAAAATACTTTTATTTAAAGGTTCATCTAAATCATGCTGCACTTTTAAGAGACCAATTAAATCAAGAAACTAGTTTTCACAGTGATAAATATTTATAATATAAATAAAAAGGAAGGTTAATGATTAACTGAATAATTGTAAAACAGATTTAAAACGATTGGATCACATAGAATATTTATTAGTTGGTGTAAGTCAAATTATTTGCATATACATGTATACTTTCAATAACTTAAATATGAAGTAGCTTAAAAAAATTACAATTTCCCTTTGAAAGAAATACAGCCATTGTTTTATTTCAGATAATTTTACTATGTGAAAACTTATATCTACTGATATCAATCTTATCCTACATGACTATTCAAAGTCTACTTTATACATTAAAACTTCTACAAGACAGTACAACAAAAAAGGGCACGTACCTGAATCTATAAGAACAGTATTTTTTTATCGTCAAATTATTTTAATAGTTTACTTTTGTAACAAAACTTGTAACTTGAAAGTACATAAGTATTTTCAATTACAGTGGACACTAGCACAATGACGTCATTACATTGACAGTCAATAAACCATAGTAAACAAAACCATGGTTCCGACCTATCAATAGGTGTTTTTCCTATAAGAAAGAACAGCTGACACATTCGAGTCTTATTATACTAAATGGTACGGTTTACGTTTCAGAACAATGATAAAAATTCAAGGATATCAAAGCTAACCGCGATCAGTAGTTGACAGTAAAACTAAATAACATGGCGGCATCTTGTCGCAACCGGTGTAAAAGGGCTTAAAAATACTTAAAGCAGTTAACACTTACTTCAGTTAAAACTTTTATGATCCTTTTTCTACATAAATTCACGTAAACACAGTTCAAAAGAAAATAAATAAGTTCATATCAGACACTAGAGGTAAAATGACGTAACATTCTCAACCTTCACGGTCGCATAGTAGGTACAAACGGCAGGTACAAGAAAGTTATTTTATTCCAAACACAATGATCACTTTTTCACAAAGATATCACTCTACACTTTATTTACAAGTTGCACATTTGACAATAGCGACCCACCAAGTGATTGACAAAATAAACTATCTAACGCGTTTTATTATTCTGCCAAAGAACAAACGTGACACGCAGTCAAGCAACCTCGTTCATATTTTTTAATTTTTCACAATCCGCGGCGTGTTATCTTCACTGTACAATTCGGATACTTGCACGAAGTTGGTATAACTAAAGTTACATATTGACCTATTCAAGGTAATAAAAAATTTAAATGTTTTGTATGTAATACCTTTTTTTTTGTTATTTACAACTTTTTTTTTTCACTTAGAATCGTAAAAAATTACTAAATATATTTGTTGTGAGTTTATTATCTATATATAATTATTATTGTTACTCTACTTGTTATCTCCTATTCACTGCATTATGTATAATCTGTCGTACGATATTAATTAAGATACTTAGTCTTCATATTTATTAAAATAATAAAAATATTTGAAAATATAAAATGTTTTAAATTAAAATAAGATTATAAGTTATAGTCTTATCTTATTGAAGAACAAACATTTAATGTTACGGTTGTATTAAAAAAAAAACAAATTTTAGTATTATTTTATATTTCACCGTTGAATTCGATTAAAATAATAACGATTAAATTAAGGTTTTATTAAATTGAAACAAATATAATTTACTATATGCCTAATATTTGTTTAAATTTTATATCCTTATTTTCGAAACAAAAATTGAATTATTAGCTGTAATTATTAATATTATAAACCAAATGGCCGTAAGACTGCTTAGTAAAAAAAAAGAAGAAATGGTCATACACAAGCTTTAAAATGACATAATTATAAATTACTATTTCCATTTTGAGATAATATACAAAGATTTATATTTCAGAATGGCTTTACCTTGGCATATTCCTTTGGAAGCTATTCCTAGTTTAAAAGAAAACAAAATCCCAGAAAATACATCTCAATTTAAGCATTATTGCAATTTAAATATTCACGAAAACCCTATCGAAGAGCTTCAAACGGGTCTCATGTGTGAAATTGGCATGAATAATAGGGAACCTACAGTTATACAAAGACTTATTGCATCTGGTATGACTGTAGCGCTTCTTAATTTGCGAGACTTAGAACCGGATGCCTGTGCGCAGTTAATTCAAAGTATCCGTCAAGCAGTTTATAATTATAGTGCTGAACTTGAGTACGTTTACCCTTTAGCATTAATAGTTGACGTAAGGGGTCCAGACATAATAACAGGAGATCTTAAAGGTGGTTCTCGCACAATACTGGAACTAATTCAAAATGAAACTATTAGACTTACAACAGACGGTAGCTGGCGGGAATGTGGCACTTCTGATTGTTTGTTTATTGGATATGATACCATAACCGATTTGCAACCAGGTGACATTTTGTATGTCGATAGTCTTAATTCTGGAAAGATCAAATTAGTGGTCTCAGAGGTTGGGGACGATTCAATTGAATGTCAAATTGCTATTGGAGGTGCAATAGGTTCTAAAATGGCAGTACGGATATCTAAAGTTCCTGGTGAAGTACCAACTTTTGATAAGAAAGACCGTGATAGTATTGAGTCAATGGCATATAGTGATACTGCACAAGCCTTTGAGTATATGGAAGATCAACTGGCTTGGGCCATGGCTGCAGATATTGATGGAGTAATGGTTCCAAATGCTCAAACCACACAAGACATTCGTCATGTTAAAGACATTCTTTCTGATAAGGGCAAACATATTCTTGTTTTTGCATGTATTGATTCGGTATTAGGACTTGATAATATTGATCTTTTACTATCAGAAGCGGATGGCATCTATCTGGATAGATGTGTTTTAAGCACTGATTTGCCTGTAGAAAAAATATTTATTGCCCAAAAGGTAATCCTAGCAAAATGTAATGAAATCGGAAAGCCCTGTATATGTAAAGCAGTGATTAATGAACAAATTCCAACTTTATGTGTAACAGATATCGCTAATCTAGTCTTGGATGGAGCTGATGTCCTTTCTTTGGAATTACATTATGATTCACCATTAAAAAAATTTTCGCCAGCTTTTGATGCTGTCCGTATGGCAGAACATTGTTTAGCTGCAGCAGCTGTTATATGTAGACAAGCAGAGCGAATTGTATGGCATCCAAAAGTGTACGGTAACTTTGAGTTAATGCAAAGCCCTCTTGACGAACCTACAAAAGCAGTATGCGTAAGCGCAGTTGAATTAGCTATGCGATCTCAAGCAGTGGTTATTATATGTTTAACAAGTTCTGGGCGGACCGCAAAAACTCTTTCGCATGCTAAACCTACATGTCCGATCGTTGCAGTCACTAGAGCATGTCATACCGCAAGACAGTTAAGATTTTGGAGAGGTGTTCGGGCTATGCATTATTTCGAAGTCGCCAAAACTAGCTGGCTTGTAGAAGCGGAATCTCGAATTCACGCCGCTCTTGATTATTGTAAAGCGAAAAGAATACTTCGTGCAGGTGACCCATACGTCATAATTACAGGGTCACGGCGGGGAGTTGGATATTGTGATTCTGTCAGACTTTTATATGCAAGTGCTCGCGAAACAGTGGTTGTAGATTAATCACGTGACTTTGTATGATTAAATTTTTTTATCACATTCATTATTCTTAAAATATCTTTAATAAAAAATCCTTTTTTATTGATATACCTATTATAATATTTTAAAAATTAGATGGAGATTTAGTTAGTTATATATTAATATTATTTTTAAAACTATGAAAAATTCATTTATACTTAGAACTAGAGTGTTATTCTTTTTATTCGTATAGTCAATTACAGCAAACGACGAATGCACAAATATATTATAATCACTACTAGTCTATACTCTGTAGCAAATATGAAACAGCTGATAATTGTAATCCAACTTCAAAATGTCATTTTCAAATTTTAATTACAAAAACTGAATAGTGAAAAGGTAGACATTAGACAATAATAGTATACTACAATTACCGAACGATAAATAATAATTAAATCTTAAAAACAAAAGTTATCTATAAAAAACATGTAAATGTTGTGAGTATTTTTTTTTCTTTTTTTTATAGCAACGGATTTTTGTTTCAAAAGTTACCTATTTGTTTTTTATTACTAGAGATAAGGTTACCATCAAATTTAAATTGTCTTTCTAATATAATAATATTTAGATAGCTTTTCAGAACATGATTATAGAAGTTTTGGAATATATTGAAGAAATATTATAATTCAATTATGAATACACCCTTACAAGAAAAATTGACTGAAATATGCTTGAACTTACGGACAGGCCAAGCCTCAACAAGGAGAAAAAATGCAGAAATGTTAAAAGAATATCTTTCACAAAATGCCTTACCTTCATTATTAACTCACAATACACTAAACAAGTCCGGATACAATTGGAATAATATCTTTGATGATGTCAATGACTATATTTTGAAGGTTACTACATTAAATATTTCTCTACTTTTTTTTTACAACTGCTTAATTAAAATTAAACATTTTATTTGTCATATATAAACATATTTTTGTGTGACTTTTGATACATGATAAGTCTGAATTATGATGTTTAGAGTATGAGGGTTCAATAAAACAAATTGTTTATATTATATGTATGCTTTTTGTACACAAAAAAGTTTGTATACTTTAATTTACATATTGCTATACAAATTGCTATACATTTGTTATATTCATGTATATATATGTTTGTATATACCAAATAACTATTTCCCTAGTATATATAAATAAAGTATATACTGGAGAAATGTTGTCATATTATTGGGCAAAAAAATAGTAAGTAAATAATAAGTGTAAAATGATAAATGTATTCAATGATATTACAAACCTTAGACCAAACAAAAGTTAAGAAAATGAGTTAGTATGTGGAATAAGAAATATGAATTTGGTACATTTTGGACTTATCATGTTACAATATCGAACACTACAGCTATAATGCTTATAATATTAATTAGATACATTAATCATAGTCTATAGAATAATAAGAACAATAAGAACACCTATAATAGAATTTTCATGCAATGCTAATAAATATTAGTTTTAGACATCTGCAAAGCTATTACAATTTTAGTTCTCATTACCTTGAATAATTGTGTGCTTATAAATACCATTTATGAAAATGAACTACTGTTTGGTTTGTTTCATATTTATTTTAACATAATATTGTTAAATCTATATTTAATCTTACCTTATTCTCATTACAGGAAACAGAGAAGTTTGAAACTTCAAAAACTTTTCACCAATCAACCGTGCCTTTAAGCTCCAGCTTATTGCTCCTTTGTGTAGCTGGTTCTAACAAAGGTAGATAATAATAAAAAAACAATAGTTAATCCTCATAAAGTATTGTTATTGTAACTAACTATACATTTGTGTTTTTTGATGCAATATTTCAAGTTGGGCATTGGGCTAAATTATATAGACTGTCTTTTTTCCTAAAAAAATATCTGTACCTCCAGGATTCATGAAAATCACCATGCCATTCATTCATGAAATTCCAAGATGTGTGATCATTATTGGTGATAAATCTGAATTATACCTTAAATATATAAATAAATCTATAATATATATCATTTTAAATCCTTACAACTGGACTCAAGATAAAGATATTTCTTTAAAATATTCTATTATAATAATTATAATCATGAAATGTTTTTATGTCGGTCTTGTGTTTTTAATGAAAATTATTTTTAGGTAGAGCTTATATCAAATGTGATAAAATAACGAAGGCATGTTTATTTGTACTGAACGACAGGCGACTGACTGAGGCCATCGGGGACGCGTATATAAGTTTATTGTACAAGCATGTGTTACCTTGTGAACATTACTTGAGTTACATGTCACAGCCTACTTGGGAAAGTAAGTTTTTGTTTTTCTAACCATCTTGGTTTTAGGGATTACAAATATTTAATGATTTTTTAAAAACTAACGTAGTTTAGTTTAAGTTTTGTCGTAATATTACAATTATATTACTTTGATACGTACTACCAGGTCTATAAAATAATTTTGTACTGCTTAGTAACGTAAAATAATGAATGATTTTTTAAATACCAAAATTTGACGTACAACAATAATTGCAATGATGAAATATACTTTATGATACGTTTTCTATAGTAAATCAATGAATTATTTAAGATGACGTCATTAAAACTCCTTATCGATCCGCAGATAGACTAATACGATGTGGGTAGGTTTTAAAAGGTCCCCTAGGGCTCTGTATGCCAACTTTTCAAATACAACCGTCCACTCTCTCTTTTGGGCGGACGGTAGACTATTTCCCAATAAGGGTACCGTAGTTTAAAAGAAAAACAAACATATTTTATAGGAGTACTTCGCTGTCCATCCGTCTGTCAGTTTGATTGTCAGTAAAGACCTGCAAGAGAATCAACTTTCGGCACTTTCCGTTGACTTAGAATAATGAAATTATATAAATCCTAAACCGTAAATTTGAAGTTTATTACAAAAAATATCACTATATGATAGATAAACTGTTTACAGACACATAATAGTCTGTTTCGAACCCTTGTTGCACGAGTTCGACTCTCACTTCGTCAGGTTTTTTTTATGTATAGAATTAACTTCTCTTTTGGTGCACGCCGTTACTAACGCGTTAGTGGTATGTCCACTCTTTTTATATCGTGCCCCCAACAAAGTAAAATAAAATAATGTCTGTTATATTTGTAGATTTGTTGGATGTATGTATTTCATCGTATAACAGGCAGCGGTCAACATTGGATGATCTTTTAAAAACAAGGCTACTATGGCTTGTTGTACAAAACGCCTGTAAATATACCCAGTTCGCCATACCTCTGAGAGACAGCTTGAGCCGTTTGAAAAAATGCTGCATCAGGGCTTTAAATAATAAAAAAGTACAAGAGTTTGCATTGAAAATTGTTATTGTAATACTTGAAACTGTAAGTAGCTGTCTTGAAAGCCGATTCTATTTGATAATTTAATGACATACATACATACAACCTCGCTATTTCTCTAGTTGTCCTCAGAAAGTCGTTTAACAGTGTGTGAATTTACTGAGAGCATTTTGCCAGCTATTTTCAAAATGTATGAACAGAGTATGGAACAAAAGAAAAAGGTAATTAATAAATCCAATATATCTTGTACTGACAATTTAATTGTTAAGAAAATAAATGTTTGCCTTTCAGTCTCTCTTATTTAAGTTGTGTGAGATAGCTATAAAAATCCACAATCCGCTAGGAAGATTGAAAAGCAGTGATGTTTCGTTGGCACATAACTGGGATATATGGAACAAAAATGTCAGCAGTATGCTGGAAATTGTATGTGGTGAGATCAGTTACGTGCAGAAAATTAAAAAACAAAATGACGCCTCACTTCTGGAATGTGATTATTTTTGCTATGTTGGAGCGTCGGCTTTCTTTCAGGTATACACTTAAAATATAGATAACACAAAACAATCAGGTTTTATATAATTATTTTTGAGTCGAAAAATATAGAATGATATAATTATTGATTTTTATTTGTGTTATATTTTAATAGACATTCAGCGTCCCTGAAAATATAATAGACGATGTCGCCGAAGCTGGAAATTCTGCTAAAAAAATAAGAAAAACATTTAATACAAGGAAATCATTTTGTGAGCTTATCGAAGAATTACGTCTTAATTGTTCATCTTGGTACGTTTGAATGTATAAAATGAAATATGTTTGTTTGTATGTTTTATCAATACTTGATGTTAAATTTAATAATTTCAGGATTGGTATAACGCAAATGTACGTGAAACATTTCAATTCCTCAATATCTTATGCAGATTATATAATGCTGATAAAAGTTTTAGAAAATATTATACAAGACGGTCAGCAGAAAAATAATTGGGACAAGTTTGAAGATTTAAGTTGTATGGTTATTAAGAATTTCCTAGCACTTGAGATTGAAAACGCCAGTGAGATTTTGGTACCATTATGGAATACGTGTGTAAGGTAGGAAGAAAAAGTTAAACTTGTTGTACCAGTCCGCGAACATATATTTTGGATGGCTTAGTTAAAAATCGTTTAAATAGACTAAAAATGTTTTTTTCAATATATTTAAATCTTGGTTAAAAAGTTATCAATCAGTTCTTAATTTTATGGTCAGATTTTATCATATAAGCTATATTCCTTCCATCATCAACACCATTCTCATAGCTTTCTCCCACTCTAGATGAGGTTGGCACAGCAGGGTTTCCTATTTTATCCATTTTTCTATGGTATCTTAAAGTTTATCTCGTTTCTTCTGAACTTTAGCTGTTTCAAATGTCATATTTTAGAGCTAATACCGCAATCACATTAAAGTCTAATTTGTTGATATTCTTAGTAAAAAGATAATGCCAATTAATTGTCTTATCTATACGCTTCTTATATATATAAGCTTCTATGGATTATAATACTAGAAGTGCAAAATTGTATTGTATTATTTCCAGAAACGCGTCAGTATCGGGTAGCGCCCAAAAGGCGGTACACTCTATTATATTAGTGATTTTAAACTCAGTACCTTTAAAATATGATATTGTGAAATCTCTATTTTTACTCTACATTGAAAAGGGTATACCTGTAAATAATCACACTGTGGCAACACTAAACAGTTTATACCATAAATTTTATAGAAAAACGTGCTATTTAGATATGAGAGAAAAATATTTTGCATGGTTAATAAATGGTAATGTAATCAATTTAAGAGTACAATGTGTGGAAGAGTTGTTATTGAGATTGATGAGTAACGATAATATCGGAAAACAGTTCAGTCGCAATTGTTCTGGAAGTGAAAATATTTACGACGTTATATTTAAATGTACAGATAAAAGTATTTTGTACAGTGATTTTGAATATCGTCTCGTTGACACACAGGAAACAATACAAGAGACTTTTAAGCATTTTGAGATGAATTCTGTAATGTGTACAGTCATAGAAGATTATTTAGAACAAAGTCTATCTCTCAGAGACGATAAAAAGCTCATTGATTATTGTAAATATTTAAACATTGTTATTACATATATACATTTGTTACTGAAGTACAAATTGAAAACTGATAATGAAGTCGCATCGACTTCAATATATAAGAAACTTCAAAGTGGCTTACGATATTTGTGTACTACCCTTACACAGAATCTGACATCCGATATACAAATCTGGAATAAAGTCGCAATACTGAAATCGGTACAAGATATTCTGATGAATGACTATGGAACATTTCTTAACAAAGAAATTAGAAGTTATATAGATAAAGACTGTTTTCATTGCATATATAATATTATAAAGTGTGACGTCACCACTGAGGATGGGGAAAATTGCTGCGAAGGAGAATTTGAATACACTCCCATTGGCTTGAAACAAAACTGCATTTATTTACTTGCGGCATATTGCAGACAACGCAGCTTATACACTGAAGACATATTAAACTGTATACTTGACTCTGACTTATATAACTTTTCGTCAAAATGGGAAACTAAAGGTGCTTTGAGATGTCTTCAAATTCTTAATGAAGCCAGCGTTGAACAAAAACCTATAGGTAACCTTACAGTATCAATTACAATATTTATAATTAATTTCGCTGGTTTTACAACTACCTCCATTTTCAGAATTATTGTTCAGCCTTATTCAAGACATGTGTAAAGAGTTGTTTAGATACCCGGAGCCGACTCGAGGGTTGCTTCTGATATTAAAAGAAATGCTTAATGATATGTGGCAAAAGAACGAACCCATAATACAGAAGAACTGTTCTATCATGATGGAGAGTTATTTGAATTGGTGTGAGAGGCTCTATTATCCACCCGATGTCGCCGCTTTACTTTACGAATGTGTCGCCAAAATCGTTAAACTAAATAATCAAGAAAATCTCGATATACATGATACTTTCAAAGATGTTTTAACGCAAAAAATCAGAGGCGACAATCAAAAAATCAGATTATACTGCTGCCATTTACTAACTTTAACAGTCGATGATTTTACCAATGAAGACTTCCAAGAATTATCAGAAAAATTGATTGAAATATTCGTAATAAACGTAAATCGATTTTATATTATATATAATATTGTTTGTTTAAAATTAATAATTTTCAAATAATAGCTCTTCATTTTGTAGGTGTCAGTTAATATGGAAACTATTCTACAGGATGAGTTAAACAATAGAACAGCTGCTGTCTTACATTGCTTGTATGTGTTGGGAGTCTCGAAAGGCTTATCAATTCATCAAATTGTTTTAAAGATAATAGAGTTTCAAAATGAAAAAAAATTGGATAAAATTATGGTGAAAAAAGTAGTAAACATCTTAACGGAAACGACAACCAATAATAGTATAGAAGTGTATATGAATAATAATATTATACGAATATTACAATACTGGTTTATAAACAAAAAACCGTTCAAAAACCTACCCTTGTTTTTATTTGGTTTCAATAATATAGATGATTTACTGGAGAAGCACCTGAAATGGCTTGTGTGTGCTGATATATTGTGGCGGAGCAATGGCTCGGTAGAAAATAGCGAGGTTTTGATTTACGCGATAAATAAAACAGGAAAATCACTTGAAAATATTGTTGAGGTAAAAATTTTCATTAATTTGCTGTTTTTTCTCCTTCGTGTTATATATATACCGTTCCACCCTGAATGTGGACTTTTGCAACATCCGGGGACTTCACTCCAACTTAAACGCCGTCCACTATCATCTTGAGACGGCGCAGCCGGCCTTGTTGTTTTTGACGGAGACGCAGATATCTCAACCTAGCGACACAGCGTACCTATCATACCCCGGGTATAAACTTGAACATCATTTTATACCACACGCCGGGGTATCTGTGTTCGTAAGGGAGGATATCTGCTACCGTCGCCTTCAGTTTTTTGAAGGTCGGGACCTGTCTTTACTTTGGCTGCGCGTCGACATGGACGATCGTGTCAGAGTCTACGCGTGCCTCTACAGGTCCCATAGTGGTAATGCAGAAACGGAGCAACTCTTGGGCCATGTCCAGGCGAAGATTGACGACCTGCTTTCACAGGTTCCCTCCGCTGAAGTCATAGTCCTTGGGGACTTCAACGCGCACAATACCGACTGGCTAGGGTCACGTGCCACTGACTACGCGGGGAGATCTGTTTTTAACTTTGCTCTGGCAAATGGTCTGTCTCAATTGGTTCAGACGCACACTCGTCTACCAGACGTGGACAGCCACATGCCCTCTTTGTTGGATCTTCTGCTGACTACACATCCCGGAAAGTACCAGGTCATTGTCGAGGCCCCTCTAGGGTCCTCTGATCATTGCCTGGTACGGAGTGTGGTGCCAATCCAACGTCCGGCTCGCACAAGACCCGCGACCCGACGCGTCTGGCACTACAAGTCAGCGGATTGGGATGGACTGCGGTCCTTTTTTGCGTCCTACCCATGGGGGCCGATTTGTTTCCCTTCCAATGACCCCAGTGACTGCGCTGCGGCTGTAGCTGAAGTGATACTACAGGGCATGGAACTTTTTGTGCCAAGCTCTGTGGTACCACTTGGTGGCAGATCGCGGCCTTGGTTTGATGCGTCTGTCAGGGCTGCAGCAGCCGGCAAACGGCAGGCGTATCGTGCTTGGGCTAATGCGTTAGTCACCAAGGATCCGAACTCTAGAGATCTGAAGAGGAAATATAATCGCGCCTCCAGATTCTTCAAACGGCAAATAGCTAGAGCAAAGTTCAAGCATGTCGTCAAAATCGGGGAACAGCTGGCAAAGTACCCACCTGGCACGCGCAAATTTTGGGCGCTATCCAAGGCCAGTCTGGGCAATTTTTGCCAGCCGTCCTTACCGCCATTGCACACGGGGAATGACTCTCTGGCCCACACGGCAAAAGAGAAAGCCGATCTCTTGGGCACTCTTTTTGCCTCAAACTCGACTTTGAACGACCAAGGGAAGACACCGCCTACCATCCAACGGTGTCAGAGCTCCATGCTTGAAATAATTTTCAAGCAAAAACACATTCGACAGTCTCTGTTTTCCTTGGATGTTCATAAGTCGAGTGGGCCGGATGGGATTTCCCCATTGGTGCTACGAACATGTGCTCCTGAGTTGACTCCAGTGCTAACGCGTCTATTTCGGTACTCCTATATAAAAGGCGTAGTCCCGGTCTCATGGAAGAGCGCCTTTGTCCATCCGATCCCTAAAAAAGGGGATAGCTCAGACCCAGCTAACTACAGACCTATCGCCATCACCTCTCTACTCTCCAAAGTCATGGAAAGCATCATCAACCGACAGCTCCTGGCGTACCTCGAGAATCACCAGTTGATCAATGACCGGCAATATGGCTTCCGCCATGGCCGATCGGCTGGTGATCTTCTTTTATATCTTACGCATCGTTGGGCTGCGGTTGTTGAAAGCAAGGGAGAGGGTCTGGCAGTTAGTCTGGATATAGCGAAAGCCTTCGATCGTGTATGGCACAAGGGGCTTCTTTCGAAGCTTCCTTCCTATGGGCTTCCCGAGAGTTTGTGCAAGTGGATTACCAGCTTTCTCACTGGGCGGAGCATACAGGTCGTTCTCGACGGTTTTTGCTCGGACCCCAAGCCCGTGAACGCAGGTGTACCCCAATGCTGCGTGCTATCCCCAACCCTGTTCCTCTTGCATATCAATGATATGTTGGATATTTCCAACTTACATTGTTATGCGGATGACAGCACTGGGGATGCGGTATATTCCGGCCGTGCAGGTCTCTCTCGGGAAAACGTCGACGAGTGCCGAAAGAAACTTGTGTCTTCTGTAGAGACATCCTTAGGGATGGTCTCAGAGTGGGGTGAACTGAACCTCGTTCAGTTTAATCCCCAAAAGACACAGGTTTGCGCGTTTACCACTAAGAAAACCCCAATTGTCGTATCGCCGCTCTTCGAAAGCACACCCCTTAACGCCTCGCCAAGTATCAGTATACTGGGCCTCGACATTTCGAGCGACTGTCAGTTTCGTGGTCATCTGGAGAGCAAGGCCAAACTTGCCTCGATGAAATTGGGTGTAATCAATAGAGCGAGGCAGTATTTCAATCCTGGCCAAAGACTTGCGCTCTATAAGGCGCAGGTCCGACCACATATGGAATACTGCTCTCATCTCTGGTCCGGTTCACCCCAATACCAGCTTCTACCTTTTGACCGCGTACAGCGGAGAGCCGTTCGGATTGTCGGGGACCCAGTGCTCTGTGAACGGCTGGACTCTTTGGCATTGCGTAGAGACGTGGCTTCTTTGTGCGTTTTCTATCGCATTTACAACGGGGAGTGCTCCGAAGAGCTTTTTGATCTGATGCCCGCCGCCGAATTTCACCACCGCACAGCACGACATCGCCTGCAATACCATCCTTACCACCTGGATGCGTGGCGATCCTCTACTGTGCGGTTTTCAAGAACATTTTTTCCACGTACCACAAAGATGTGGAATGGACTTCCTTCGGCGGTGTTTCCAGATCGATACGACATGGGTACCTTCAAAAAAGGCGTTTATACCAACCTCCAAGGCCGGCAACGCTCTTGTGAGTCCTCGGACGTTGCAAGAGTTCGTGGGCGGCGGTGATCACTTCACACCTGTGATCCGCACGCTCGTTTGCCCTCTTATAACATAAAAAAAAAAAAAAAAAATATATATATATTGTAAATTTCAGATGTGTTTTTGCAATATCATTGCATTGTCCTTGCCCTACATTGTTGTGGAAAAGTATAAAATAGAAAGTGGTAAACCACAAGACTTGGTAGCTGCTGGCAAGGCTAACAAAATGTTTCAATCGACAAGGCAGATTTTAAAAGATGACAAATGGAGTAATTTGTTTGTCGAAAATCTGGGGGAGCTAGTGCTGTTGACTGCGAGGCACACCAGCGACCATGATGAGGCGTCAGAGTTGTTTGGAGTCACACTCATACAAGATACTATTTCTTTTACGTATCCTAAAAGCGTATTTGCTGGAATATTGAAATATTTTGGGGTAAATATTCTTTATATATAATTTGAATCCATTCAGGTAAATACCTTGTCCGGTCAGCAGTTCCGTCACAGATGAAAATTAATTATCTTTGTGGATGTAATCTTAATAAAGCTTATACGTACCATGTTTAGTAATATAACAACAAAAAATAATAATATTTATTCGAAATGGCCACCTTTGTTTCTGCTTTCATCCTTCTGGTGACAAATCTGTGTTAAAAGTTATTAGGGAGACTTTGACCTTTAAATCTGTAATTTGTAGTAGTGACTAGAATGAAAGTGGTCAGTTCAGGTAGACACGGTCCAGTCTTTAGCTCTTATAAAGTCCAGAACGTTGCCTTCGAGTTGAACTTGGTTCATGCAGGTTGTCTTGTTTTAAAGTCTACGATATAACTTGTAAAAGTGTATTGTTGGGAGGTATACACTTTAGCACTGACTTTCACTGCTTTCTCAGAAAAAAACAGCTTTGTGACTCTTTCATAAAACACCCTGCCATCTACCAAATCATATATAATCACTGAACCTTTCCAACCACTTTTCCAACGTTCCTTTTCAGTTAAAATACTTTAGTGCTGTTAGCTTACACTGTGTCATTAAGCTTGTTGTCGTGTTGATCAATCGTGAAAAGTGAAGAGGATACTTCTGTGCCATTCACCGGCGGGCAGGGTAGAAGCACAGAGCTTTTTTTGAGATTTTAGATTTTTCTTGTTTTCCATTGAAGTTCCGGCGAATTCTATCTTTAGCAGCATTAACACTCTATATAGTTCTATCTCCACGCCGCTGTTCTGTTCTTTTATGGTCCTTTCAGGAGGAAGTGTTGGTACGGTAACTACCAACGGTAAAATACCCACGTTGTGAAAAGCAATAACTGCAATTCGGTTTTCTTTAGCGCCTTTTTTCCATATCACGATTTTCAATAACTACAAACAATATAGATAAAATGGCGAGTAATGAATCGAATTTTTTAATATAATAAACCTCTTTCAAAATCAGAAGATTTTAAATTGTAACGATAATATTTATATGCAGACATTTATTAGTTAATGAATTTTAGTGTTTTTTTCAGGAACTCATTGATGGAAATATCATGCAATATCTCTGTAAGCACCAGCCCCTACTTCTCTTTAACATATTGTTCAAACTGTGGGATAAAGTTTTACGTGAAAAAGTGTACACTTCCAAAGTTCTAGCTTTTTACGCGTACTTAGCCTTCGTAGATAACATTCCCTTTGGATATTCATCCGATGCAATTCTCAGTACTTTTGTGTGTGCCAATATAGCTAATGCAATTAAGAAATCGCAAACTAAAGAAGATATAAAAATATTCAGTGATGGATTGAAAATGGTTTTAACAAAAATTCTTACTCAATGCCACAACTACAGAGATAAATTTAAAACTTCAATGCTACCTAAAATTATTTCTATCATAAATTTCAAAATAGCGGAAGGGTACACTGAATGCGATAGCTTTCTAAGTTATCTTACTGACGAAATAAAACATAACTTTGTTGAGGACGAAGATATTGTAGATTTTATAAATGTGATGTCCCAGCACGAAACAAAAAGTTACCGTGTGGCCTCAACATTGCAATTTCGTGATAAACTTAAAACGTATGCCACCAGTTTATCACATGCAAGGTAATAAAATTGCAAATTTATGCGCTTACATTTATAATAGTTTTATAGTTTCTGGCCAGCTCTTCTCAGCAGAGCCGCATTCCGAGCTGGTGGTAGCTTACTCACGGGCTGACATACTGACATACTATACTGACATTTTTTAATGTAATTGACGATTACGACGAAAGATATTTTGAATTTGAATATTAGCACAATTATTTTCAATATTTTTCTAGTCACGAGACACTTGCAAAATTGCGCAAATTTATTAAACATAACGATATGTTTTTGAAAGATCTGTATATGGAAGCAAGTGAAAAGGGATTTTCAGAAGATTGTAAATCAAGCGTGGTCCATCAAATAATTTCTTTGTTATCAAATCTGATGAAGACGACGTCAGACGATAAGGTACGATCTATATTAAAATTCAATAGTATTATGATGGGATTTTAAACTTCATTTATATTGTTTCTAGGTAATCATAGAAGCTTGTAATTGCTTAGCTGAAATCGGCAGTTACGATATAAAGACTCTAGTGACAGTTCCTCCTTTAAATACAGCCAGAGTAGTGGACCTTAGTCCAAAGCAATACTTCGCTGAATCGGCATTGTCGTCTCTATCAGAACACCTATTTGATAAAGATCCTTCAGTTAGCAATACAATTGCAAAAGCAATTACTAAACTTTTAAAATTCAATGACGGAAAATCAGCATTAGGTGAGACGATATAATAAAAAAAAAATAGCAGTCAAAAAAATATATTAATTATTTTTTGCCAAATGATTTGTTTTTCCAGGTGCTGTGGAAAGAGATAAAGATATATTGGTATCCCTCTTGTCCATTGATGGTCAAAATGATGCCAAATACAAAATAGACAATAAAAAGTTTGACTTGTATAACTCGATAGATTATTGGATACCAATCAAAGATGAGAGTCATTCACAGTGGGTTATGCGAATGACTCTAGCTCTCCTAGATTTACTCTCTGGCTCTAATAATTATTTAAGTTCTTTGAGTGCTGTTTGTGCTATGAAGGTGATTAAAAAAATATTATATATTTCCTGTCGAAAGGAACCTGTAGTTTCGATTATATTACATTTTAGTTTATTATTATTTACATCAACTTCTAAGTTAACGTTAATTAACACTGCTTATCAAGTCACCGCTTAAGTGTCCTCGAGGTAGAAATAGGATGAAAATCCTCATTTAATAGTTTAACTGTTTTTAAATTGCAGCCAAGCATCTGTAAAAAGATTTTGCCATCATTAATGGGCTTAATACTTTATTGCTCGACCGACATACATGCGGCGGTGGTAGGCGAACAAATAAACCAAGTCTTCAAACATATTTGGGACATGAGCTTCGATGACGACCTCGAGAACAGTGACGTCGCGGGTACTCCGACGATGGCCAGAAAAATAGACCACAATCATAAAATGATAGTGAACTATCTCCTGGACATTGTAGACTTCGTGCGCGTACAGAGGGGACACTACAGACCGCGGTGAGTGAGACACATCTTAAGTTAAGAATTATAAAATACTGTTACTTATATTATTTGAAGAAATAACTTTATTTTAGAACACGCGGTCGTCATCTAGAAACATTGAACTACCTAAGTCTAGACTACAACAAGGTGTCGTGGGCCGCGACTATTGCGGAACAGCATCTTTCGGCGATTTTCTATGGTGAGGTGTGTGCGGCAACAGTCGGAGTCAGGGAACACGGGGACAGGATATTTAGAAGGGTGAGCATATCTGTATTACCTGGTAAAAAAATAAGTAACCTCACGTGGACATTTACAAATATCCTAAAGTGTATGGTGGTGACTAAAATATCAGAAGGAAAAGGAATCCACTTTCTGACAACACAGAACGTTGCACAGCACTTCAAGCGATTCTGTGGACGAGTAATAATTGGTTACAGCAAGACGCCATATTTAAATTTGTTGAATAATTTTCTCGTGTATGGTTCTATTCGTGTATCTATCGTCTTGAATTATTGGTGCTTTTTCAGTTTATGAAATCAAATATCAGTTTTTTATCGAATTGGATATTTGATTTATTTTATAAAATGGAATAAAAATTTTATTAAGTATATAAATGTGTTGGTCTAACAATATTCAAGACAATACTTCGCTTCCAGTGCTACGTATCGTTAGGTGAAATGGACGCCATAGATGGATGCGGTACTGCGCACTTGACAATCGAACACGAGAAACGTAAACACTTGATCAACACTGGCCAATACGCCGATGCCCTGCTTCTGTATGACATAGCACTATCCCGGGGAAACGAGGACGAGAATGTGTTGTACGGCGCGGTGACGTCACTACACAGATCCGGGATGCACCATCTAGCGTTACAGTACATCAAGTCGTACCCCCAGAGCGATAAACTAGATGACATCAAATACGACTGTCTATCATACCTGGGTAAGTTACTACAATGTAATAGTTTCTGTAACGGTGACATGAAATAAAATTGTCGTTTATTTGAAGGTGATTGGAGTGACTTTGTCGATACTGTAGAACTTGAAGACAAATCAAGACTTGGCAGTTTCAAGCAAGAGTCAATTATCAAAGCGATGAGGTATTCGTGTTTGAAAGATTGCCTTAATATAAAACCGACAATCGATTTTGACATGAAACTTGAAAAACCATTAAATAGGGCCAAATTAGCGACGGCAAGGATCTGTCAAAGCTTAAACATGGAGAATTGTCAAAGCGTCTACAAAGTAGTTGGATATTTACATCTATTCCGCGATATAGAACGCTACTTTTCTGTGAGGTGTGGTGATATATCGTTACCAAAGCTTATAGATGAATGGAATGTTGATAATTTACCTGTGTTTAATGATTTTAAACATCTGGAAGCGCTGATATCTCAACGGAGTTTGATCCTCGAGCATGCTGCTGGCACTCACGCAGTACATTTACCTGAAGTCACCGAGTTACAGTTAGAATATGCAGGTTAATAACTATTTGAAATCCAAGTTAATTGTATTTTTTTGTTTTATTTAAGATACATTAATAATATATATTTTTTAAGAACTCGGTTTATCAAATCAAAGGATCCAAATGGCGCAGCGCCTGGTAGCCTCTGTAAAGAGTGACCAATCATCCAAGAAGGTTGCCTTGATAGAAAGTCAGATAACTTGGGCCAAAGGTCATAAAGACATCGCTCTCTCTCTGCTTAATGGATTGATTACACAAGATTCCCAAGATCTCAATCTTAAGGCAATGTCTCTAAGGTAATGATTAAAAAATATAGTATTGTAAATATGTTTAAAAGAGTATTTAATTAAGATTCACTATCATTCAGTAGTGACACGATAGCGCAATTGTCTGAATGACGGGACAGTTTGCCGGAGTTCACAGGTTCTTTATTAGTATTATTAAATTTAAATAGGCTTACCCCATGCTAAGCTTACCCATATGAACAAGTTTATAGACATTTAATTTAACAATACTTAAAATAATTTCTGAATTTATGGGTAACTGGAAAAGATCTCTTTGAATAGTATAATTTATTAAATGTAGAAAATTTTGCTTGTTGTATATGTGTGTAAAAAATATATAAAAATGTTTTCCAGGCAGTACGGTCTGTGGATGTCTGAGAGCAAACGTGAGAATGCCAGAGATATAATACATAAATACTTAGAGAAAAGTCTCGAAGTTTTGAACAGTCGCGACGACAATGAAACGAGATTCAAAGTGTACTACGACATAGCCACGTTCGCTGACGCGGAATACAAACAGGTAACTTTTAGAGATCTTAAACAATATGAATTATATAAAACTTTTGAAACTATAATTATTAAAAACAATATATAACTATCTATTGGTCGCAATTCCGTCCACGACAATTAATAATAGGTCGAGGCCACCTATCCGGGTCTAGATTTTTTTATGTCCTTCCACAGAATGCAATCTATAAAATTGCTACAATTATTATCGAATTCTGTTCGACAATTTGGCGTGAAAATAAAATAACAGACGGGCCTATCTATATTATCAGTATGGACTATCAGATACATTATAGATTCATAGTTTTACAAATATAAATTATCTTAGAATTTTAAATATGTAAGGACTTACAGTTTACTATGGTATTATGTTAAAACCATAAGCAATAATTATATATATATGTATATAAAAAAATATTTACATCTTTATTATTAATTTAGTTTATTTTATTATTAGGTGGTATCCTATATGAACTCTTCTGTCTTTGAAAATAAAGTAAAATGTGTGGAAAATATGAAGGGCACCGCAGCTTCATTAAAATCTTCTCAACAAAAATTAACAAAGTGAGTACAAATATATATATATTGTTTTTAATTAATTTAAAAATAATAATTTAAATCTCTCATTCAGGGATGAACGCAAGGCCTTTATCACCAATGACGGATTCAGACAATTAGATGAAGCAGAGATTGTCAATACGAAAGGAGAAAAAGAAAGTTTTTTGAAAATGGCTATGAAGTAAGTGTTTAATTACGTATTATTATTATTAATAATAACAAAGCTAATTATTTCTTTATTGCGTACACATACACTTTAAATGTTATTATATATATTTTCAAAAGTGTAGGTACTTATGACCTTATGTATGGCAACAATAGGAAAATAGAATAAAGTACAAAAAACAATGTATAAAAAATGTAAAATAATGTAGTATATAAGATGAAAATTAATTTATAGAACATAATTTAAATGTCGATAGATTAATGGTCAATAATAATTATTACAAAATAGTGCATATACGTGTACGAGTATGAGTATATTACTGTAATTATACAAAAAATGACTCATTCAAAATTCCTATATTGGAAACATCATTTAAAAAATTATAAACAATATTGGACCAAAAATACTGCCTTGAGAAACACCGCATTTATTGAACAGAAACGTACATTGGTAGGTAGGTTTAACGCCTCTCAATTTTTGCTAGGAGCGTGCACTGCGCTCCTCCTGTCGCTTGTATACAAACTAGTTTTTTGCGATAAAACAAATTCCGTATCACTCAAATATCAATAAAAGTATATCGTGATTCACAAAGTCAAACGCTTTACTCATATCTAAAAGAATAAAGATACATCCAAGGATGAAGCAGTACATATAAAGACGTTATTAAATGTATGAATTATGTAGCTTAGACCGAGTCTAGCCTTCATATATGAGTAGAATCTTTATTTCAGATATTATCTGTTGTCATTAAGACAGTGCGATGAGAACAACCTATCAGTGTTCCGAGTAATCTCTCTGTGGTTCGACAATCCTGGGTTTCATTTTGAAAACGAGGGCCTGGTTCAAGATCTCGAGGCTGTGCCGTCGTGGAAGTTCATTACCGTGCTACCTCAACTCGCTCCTAGACTGTCTAATGAAAATACATCTTTTGCTATTACTTTGAAACAAATTATAAGTTAGTACCAATCAATTAATTAACTTCGAATTCGGAACGAAAGATTCGATTTTGCATAAACAAGGTTTAAAGAAACAATTTAATTTTTTATATAAATATATTTACTATTTTTAAAATGTGTTAAAAAAATCGAATATTGCATTGTGATGATAAAATAGTTTCTTAGTTTCAAGAGCTGCATTTTCAAATAATAATGACATGTGTTACACACAGAGCGGTGCGCACTGGAGCATCCCCACCACACTCTACCCATCCTCTTCAATCTGAAGAACTCAGACAAGGACAGCACTATCCTGAACGCAAGCGGGTCAGTGTCTCTGGCACGACCGGGAGAAGCGCGCGTGCTGGCGGCCGCCGCGCTGTTGGACGACCTCGCCAACACTGAACTGGCGCTCCCTATATCACAGATGGAGCTGATTTGTGATGGTAGCTTCATTTTTTCTTACAATTTTTTTTCTTCTAAAAATGTTGATTCCTTTTAGCCTCTAGGACTAATATTGATTTTTAATCTAACAGACCGATGTCCCGTAATCTATTTTCTTATCTTTTCAGCTACAATAAGCTTAGCGTACTATTATCCGAAATCTAAGGAGATAAAAAATACTATTCCGAAAGCGGAACCAATATCGCGTCTGAGGAACTTAAACGCTATTCCCATACCTACTGATACTATTGATGTCAGAAAAGACTGCGATTATTCTAGATTGAATAGTAAGTTGTACCTATATTCATTAAATTATACAATTTAAAGTTGTAACGTAACGTATGTAACATTTAAAATCATTAATTTCCAGCTTTGTCCTCATTTAACAATTACTTCGAATTAGTAGGAGGTATTAATTGCCCAAAAAAGATATCGTGTACACGATCTGACGGCAAAATCAGAATCATGCTTGTAAAGGTAAATAAAACATATATTTAACCAATTATAATTGTTTTAAAATAAACAAGTAATGTTTATTCTTTACCAGGGAGAGGACGACCTGCGCCAGGACGCTGTCATGCAACAAGTATTCAACATCGTGAATACACTACTCGAAAAAAACCCCATCACTAACAGAAATAAACTATTGATACGTACATATAAGGTACGTGAAACATTTCTAATATTTTATAGATCTAATTAAAAAAAAACGATTCCTTTGACAATTAAGTAACTGGTAAAAATATAAAATGAAAAACATTTAAATGTTCAATGCCGGTAATTTTGTTATGTATGTACAACTAGCGGTTCCGCCGGTTTTATTCTGAAGAAAAAAAAATCGTATCCGTATCGCCAAGAACCATACAGTCAAATTCAAGTTCAAAGTCGAGACAAAACCACTCTATCCATTCAGGAGTTCAATTGTTCAGTTATTGTATTGACTACACAAAGCATTGACTGATTGGTGGAAATCATGATTGAACTATATGATAAATCATGATATTGGTGAATGTTAGTCCAGAATGTGTCATTCAAACAACATAATCCAGTGCTACGATTACTTTGTTTACCCTAAGCCTAACCCTAAAACCCTTTATGGTAAATTTATAACCTTAATGCACATTATATCTTTCTTGTCATGCGTTAGTCTAAAAATGTAATGACTCCTATATGTAAGTATGCAAGGGTTCTCGGGCCAGGCTGTGTGAGGGCGGTGTGTAGTGGTGAGGTGGTAGGTGGTGGCCATGTCGCGGCGGGCGGGCGCGCTGGAGTGGTGCGCGGGCACGCAGCCGCTCGGCGCGTACCTCGGGGACGCTCACCTGCGCTACCGACCGGACGTGAGTACGCACGCGATGTGCACCATGAGCAATGAGGCACTTAATATTTACACTCTAAATGCATTTCTGTCTAGTAAATGGTGTGATAGCAAACCAATTTTTATGGTTTATCCAAGATTTTTTAATAGGTTGTAGTGACATACATTTTACAGTGGAAAAAGTATAGTGTTGCCAAACTTTATCGAACCAGTTATAGCCTGATGCGCTAACAAACCACCAGGCCACAATTTCATAAACAATTGTTTAGAGGTCTATGTTACGTAGCTAGTTAACACTTCACAATAGCTTTTAAAAAATATATTTTACTATGTATAGATACAGTCGTCACGTGATGTATGTTTGTCATCTCCGTTAACAGGTTTATTATCGTTCTCAGGACATAACGCCGTCAGCCGCCCGGAGTAAGCTAAAAGATTGTCACGAAAATAGGAAGTCTGTCGGACAGAAATTAAAAGCCTTCAACGAGATATTGAAGGTGTTCCGACCGGTCTTCCACTACTTCTTCACCGAACACTATTTAGATCCCGTCACGTGGTACGAAAGAAGACTAGCCTATACGAGAAGGTAATACGACATAAAAGAGTAGATGAAATATGTCAGTTAAACTTTCATTAGTTTTATAACTATTGAAATATTTTTTAAATGAATTTGATTTTATTTTTAAAAAAAGATTGTTATGGTTTTTTTTTTGTTTTTTTTTTAGTGTGGCAACTTCTTCCATGGTGGGATATATAATGGGACTTGGCGACCGTCACGTCCAGAACATTCTCATTGATAAGACCACGGCTGAAGTTATACACATAGATTTTGGTAAACTGCACACATTATACAAATGTACCAATATTATTTAAAAAAAACTAGTTGTTATTAGTGTTATTCTGGGGGGTCCGAATATGACTCACCCTGGTACCCAGAGGTGTCGTAAGAGGTGACTTGGGCTTGAACAGCGTGGTAGAATCAGGCTGTGTCTCCTGACTACAGCACGAATAAGATGATTTGACCGGAATCTTACCACACTCGCACAAAAGACCAACGTGAAACAGTAGCGCAGTCCCACCGTTCGTATAGAGCGTCGAGCACCATCGCCCAATTCCTCACTCCTCCCTCGAATATGATAATAGAGAATGTACCCTAAGAGGATACCGGCTCCATAGAAGCCGGCGAACCGCCAAATGCCAAGAGCAAACAAGGCTCTACTGGCTGTACTCCTCGGCTGTACTCCTCTGGCTGTACTCCTCGGTGCTGCGCTTTAATTTAAATGTGGATTTCCATAATATTAGGAAATCGCACACCAATTTAAACGACGTCCACTATCATCTCGAAACTGCGCAAACAGCCTCACTGTGTTTAAGGGAGAGATATCTCGACCAAGCGACACTGTACTTATCTGAAGCTGAGTACAAACGTCTTCAGCACTATACCTCACGGAGTATCTGTGTTCGAAGTGACGAATTTGATACTATCAAGAATATAATATGCAAAATTTTGCCTTGTTGCTTCATTACATGTACGTATAAGTAATATTAAAAATAATATACATTTTTTGTAGGTATTGCATTCGACCAAGGAAAAACATTACCCACGCCAGAAACTGTGCCGTTCCGGTTAACTCAAGATATTATTGCAGGCTTCGGATCTAGTGGCGTGGAGGGGATTTTCAGACGGTAGTATTTTAAATAACATTCTATTGTTTTTTTAGTATGCTCTATTAAAAATACTATTTTTTTTAAAAATTATAAAAATCTTTTATAGGTGCTGTGAGAGAACCCTGCAATTACTTCGCGACCACCAAGAAATATTACTGACCATACTGGAAGTTCTTCTATGTGATCCCTTATACTTGTGGATAGTCCCAGCGAAATCCAAAGCGAAGACGTCTAATTTACGAAGTAGAGTTTTTTCCATCAGTAAAACACAATTTACACTTTAATTTATATTCAAGTCAATATACCTTTCGTGCTTATGCTTGAAATATTTACAGACTATAAATTCAATTGACGCCCCCAGCCCCTAATTGGTTAGCCGTGAGATCGTTTTGTCACATCCACACTGGCCCGTCGTTACGTTACACTACAATGAATGTGAAGCCGTTGTAAATGACCGACAACCCCTCCCCTCCCCCAGGTCCGTCGAGCAGTGGGCTGGCGTCCCGCGCGCTGCTGGCCGTCCGCGGCAAGCTGAGCGGCGCGGAGGGCGCGGGCGGCGTGTCCGTGGCCGGGCACGTGGCGCGGCTGCTGGGCGAGGCGCGCGACCCCGCCAACCTGTGTCGTCTATTCCCCGGCTGGCAACCGTATTTTTGATGCTCGTTAAAATTGTTACACCCAAATACGAGCTAAATAACTGAGAACCCGGGGCCGTATAGATCTGAAATTGTTTGGTTGAATTAATTTAATATTATCTATAGATTGTAGAATTACAAGGACAAATTGGATACCTGCAAATGTAACTTAGAATGTATGAAAAGTGAAGCCATTTAAAAGTTGTTATTGACGAATGCTAGTAGAAATTAAATTTTATTGAATGTAATTCGATCAAATTTAATTTTAAATATATCGTTTTTTACATGAAAATATTTGTATTATTTTGCCCTAGATAATTCTGATTACCTACATCAAAGAGTGAACATTAATTTCGTTACCTATATTTCATATTAATAACTTTTCTGTTCAACCGTCTGAAGATTTAAAACTTACTTTTTAACTTTTAGAAGCTCGACGGAATGTTATAGACAAATAAACAACGTGAATTATATGGTTGTATGCCTACAGCTAGTTTTTCCAATAAAAAATACTACAAGCCTATAAATATACAATTTTTAAGTGAAATATCCAAATTTTGTGCGATTATTGATCCGGAAGAACATAAAAAAAAATGGTCGCCTTTTATTTCATGAATATTAATTATTTTATTTGAAATTCAATAAAAAGATAGGAAGAACGTAGAAATTATTAAAAATAGATAGATAGATAAGGAGTTAAAAATATAAAATGTTAAGCAGAATAGTTTATACCTTCTCCGGATGTTTGATAATAAAATGTCAAATGTCACGTTGCCATGGTGACCAAAACAAAGTATAAACATAAAATTAAAGAGTCAAGAGACTTAAATAACAGCGGTTTAATTATGTTTATAATGTTCAATGGCAGAACTTCACATATTTGGACAGATAAGAAGTGCAAGTGATTTCAGTGAACCATATTCTTTATTTTGTCGCTATTCCTTACAAGCCGGTAAATAATAATATGTATTATATCTTTAAAACACGCTAATAAAATTTGAAGATATATTTTATCCAGTAATCTGAAAGAGCTTATTTAATTCTGTATTTAGGTGCAAACTGGACTCTAATTTCTGGATCATCTGAAGGCCAAACAGCTTGTGGAAAAGCAGATTACAATAATCATATATTTTGGGCTCAACCTATCGATTTGCATTATGTAAGCAAAGGAATACAAGGTACGATAGTTCATTTAGTGTTAAAATGTTTCTTTCATCCAACTTTGTATACACAATTGATAAATGTCAATTAGGTAAATAATTAAACTATACAGGTATTTAATTTTAGGTTGGCCTAAAATAATTTTGCAAGTGAGTTGCCTTGACTCAATAGGACGTTCATGGATAGTTGGGTATGGTACATTTAGTATTCCAGCTAGTCCAGGTGTCCACAGTATCCAAGTTCCCTGTTGGGTTCCTGCGGCAACAACCATTACAGATAAGTTAAGGCAAACTTTCATAGGTGGTACTCATCAATTGACAGACACTGATATTATACATCTAGGGAGAGATAGGTATGTACTCATAATAATAGATAAAAATCTATTATCATATAAAAATACGATTTATCTATTTTTTAAAACTTAAATACATATCTCTATTTACAGATCTAAATTAAATACTCAATCAAAAGGAAATGTAGAGTTAAATATTAATTTAGTTTTAAGGAATTTTGCACTATTTGGTGTAGAATATAAATAAGAGATGCAGCCACTTACCTACTTGTGTTTTACATTACTATCAATACTGATTCAATTTTCTCTTTTGGACTTCATAAATACAAAAGATGAGAATAAGGATGTGTTTGTTGAAAATACAAATGCTACTCATAAAAACAAAGAAATACTCAGAAAAATAAAACAAACTCCACACGCACTTTATTATAGAACTGAGAAAAACAAATTACTAGAGAAGGCAAATTTGATCTTTCCCATTAAATATAATAATGTATCTCTCACTGAAACTCCATTCATGAGCTCAACAGAATTGGAAAGTACAGTGTTTGATTTACTTTATGATGAAAATGTTTCAATGATAGATAATCACTTTACAAGTGACTTGCCTTTCACAACTACTGAATTTGATAATATTACTGAAATCCCATTTTTTGAGAAGAGTTCAACTGCAAAGCCAACTGAAATTTCAAAGAAAACAACTATTACAACTAATTGCGATTGTAACTTAATGGTATGTAGGTTCTATAAATATGAAGTTTTACTATAAAAGCCTGGCTTTATGTTTAAACTAATGTCATGATGATGTTTTGCAGCACAAGATTTGTGATATTAACTGCTGCTGTGATAATGATTGCACAGAAAAAGAGCGAAGGATGTTTGATAATTGTAAGAAGAGGAGCACAGACAGTTGCAGTGAACACAATATCTATCACAAATATTTATGTAATTCTGAACTAACTTGCAAAGATAAACAAACCAGCTACTTTTTCCAAAACTTATTTTGTATTGATAAAATAAATTTGCCAGAGAAACACACTAAAAATATAGGAAAGGTAAGAAGGAGAAAAGTTATAAATTACAAATAACATAAACTTGGTAATTTTAATATTATGTATGGTTTTTAGATGTTATCTCCAAATATAAGTAATTTTTACTCTTGGCCAAAAAATAAAAAACAGGAAGAAAAACATGACTTTTCAAAGGAGATGTATGTTGCGGATCAATATATCTGGGTTCTAACAAATGGAGATTTAAATGTTATAGGTAAGTCATTAAAATATAATGTAAATGAATTATGATATGTATTCATAATAACAATAATATATTTAAACTTTCAATAAAATTTGTAAGCTTTCTTGATTTATTCCAGAATATCCTATTTCGCTAACTAATAATTACTGTAGCGGTAGAAAGTTAATGAAATATTTAAAAAATGTAGAAATAAAATGTTCGGTCAAGTTACAAGATCTCCACATGCTGAAGATTCTTAAGAGTTTCGAGGAAACTAATATTGTGAGCCCTACACCAAGCACTGTGAATAATACAGTTATGGTAATACTACAACTAATAATAACGCTATTGTTTTTAAATAATAATTGTATTTCTTATTAATAGAAATTCTTGTTTTGATTACAGAATTGTAGTACATTACACTGTGTTAATTGGACTCTCCTCGTATGTGATGATACCAATTGCATGTCATATAACAAAACCTTACATGAGCCAACATGTTCAGAAAGATACTGCAGCAATATTGCTGTAAAATTAAGTTATTTATTTTATTGCAATGAATCTACTATAACCAAAGCACTCATCAAATTACATGTAACCCAAGTGTCAATGGCACAACAAATAGTCAATCAAGAAATAAATGTTAACTTTTATATGACTAACGATTCCATAGACACCGTGCTGCAGCTGAGCGGCAACCCAGGATATAAGAAAGGACTACCAATAATCGCTTCGTTTTCAAAAAATAACCATACTAAGTATTTTTATAACAATACAGCTGGAAACAAAAACCACATTTCTTTGCCAGTGAATAAAAATGGTGATTGTTTATTGACCAACACAACCAATAATGTTTTAATTTTTGGACACAATAAAAGATTGAAATGCAGGCTGAATTTGAAACAAAATCTGAGAATTTACAATGGTACAGATGAATGTCTAAAGATTCAGGAACAAGTAAAGAAACTACTGGGGTTAAACATGAAGGTTTTCATCTCACCATCTGGTAATCCATTCGGGGTTGAAGATGATAAGTGGCTTGGTTTAGAGTTATTAGCCAGTGATGTTATTCACGGTGAATATCGACCTAAAAGTTCTAAGTTGCTCTGCTTCAATTTAATAACAAGCATATCTTTTATATTCACTTTTGCTGATATTAATGGAATCACTAAGAATGAAAACAAGATATTTTCAGCTAGAATCGAAGGCAACACTGAAAACATAATGCTCAATATAGATTATTTATCGCTAGTGATTACCACGGATATAAATTTCGTCGATCTGAGGTCGCCCATGACCCAGTCATCTATAGATGCACCCAATTTAAATATTCACCTACCAAATATTCTTTTACTTCCGTTTCCTTCAAATGAATGTCATTCCTCACAAAGCTATAGTATAATAATATATGTGTGTATTATGTTGTGTTTAAATAAATAAAATAACTTTCATTTAATAACTAATAATTTTTATTTTGCAATAATTTAAACACTTTTGTTACTTCTATCACTTTATCTTGGCTTTCACCCTTCAGAGTTGATACTGTGATGGCCTGAAAGTAAATCCCATTTAAACACCAAGTTAGACTTCCAGATATAAAGGGTGTGTTCAATAAAACTAGTATATGTAAAAGAGAATTTAATTTAACATTTAGCTCTAAGAAATTATGAGGAACGCTTATAGTACACGTTAACCAGATCAGACTAAAGCCACAACATTTGTATATACAATATTTTTACAGATATTACAATTCAATCTGTACTTATTTTTTAAAGAATAATTTGTTTTCTATAATATAAAAAAAAAAAAAACTTCCTTTACAATTGTGAACTTCTATTGCAAGAGATATAAAGCAAGTATGTTACAGATGTTTCTGTAGCCAGTTCACATATCACTTTAATCTTAAAAAACCTGTTCTTCTTATTAAATTTCTATATCCAGTTTAGAGATCCGTAATAAAACATTATTTTTATGAAAAAAAAAATACAAAAATCTTAATCAAGACCATTAAAAAAATAAGTACATTCATAAGTTTTATATTTTTATGAATATAACCACTGAACATGTACTAGTTAATAGTAAAGGTTTATATTTTACCAAGAATACACATTTTTCGACCACTTCAGTAAAATAGTGGCAATCAATATCAAACCACATCATTCAGAAGAATTTTACAATCAGCACTATCCGAATTAACATCTGTAACATTCTTCTATTTGCTAAAATTAAAACTGTGCACAAATGACGGTCGGAACATATAAGCGAACAGTAATAGAGAAAGAGGGACGCACAAACAAACATATTAGGAGGAACGGAAGTCCCTAGACAGTAGCCGGTAGAAGTGAAATATCTCAGTGGGCTCTGAAAAACAGAAGACATCCGTTTATTTCTGGCGACGGCCAGAGAATGGTAATTTCTAACCGCCGGCGTCCGCGTCTCGAGTGACCAATACTCAGATACTTCTCGCCGAATAAGTGTTGATAGCAGAGAGCAGCGAACCCGCACGAGAAGTGGATACAATGGGTGGTATGAGTCGGTAAGAGTGGAGGCGGTACCTATGCGACGTAGGTGTAGACCTTGCGGTCGTCGGGAGTGCGCGCGAGGTACTCCCGCTCGATGAGACCCTCGATGCGCTTCTTGATGACGACGGGCGACGGCAGGAAGCGCACGCGCAGCTGCTCCGTCACCTCCGCCACCAGCAGCGTGTGCTGACAACGGACGGTTCAATATAAGACACCAGCGTATCATAGTAAAGGAAAGAAATATCAAATGGTTTTTTGCTTTCCATTTAATAAAATACGATTAATATAAATAAAATTATATTTATATTTACTCGGTTGTATTCACGTAGAATTATATCAGTTCACGCCGCGACTCCGCCACGCTTAAGAGCTCATGTATAAGAGCCCCGAATGGGTTCGAAACTAGTCGGGCATTTATTTCGTCGGCGGCGATTTAGTCGGCGATTTATTTTCTACGTGAATATAGCCGGGTCAATATAAATATAATAGTCATGGTTCATTGTACATACCGCCATTTTCTTTCTAGCCTTCATGATGCGCACGATGGCCGCTTCTATCTCGTGCTTGCGGTCTTCGTCGACCTTGTTCCGAGTTTCGCGACGCTCCGGTTCTGATTCGCCCTTCGCTGCTACCGTTTGGATCTTTACTCTGTTAAAAATCATCACTTGCTTACTTAACGTTTTAGAACCGCAGTTATAATTTTATATGACCAACATTTATTTAAGAAGATACACTGCCATGATCACTGCTTGGTTATTTATAAATCATCTTCCAAAAACGTCGTATGAGTTGAAGACTTGCCTATGTAGTTTGGAGGTGAAGGCGTCGTTGACATAGAACTGATGTGAGGGTTCGATTTCCTTGGTCTTGGGATGTTTGATGAGCACGCGCTGTGTGGGTTTGCCCATCGCTAGTGACTGCAACGCGCGTACTAAATCTTTTTCCGGGACGTCCGTCTCATTAAGTATTTCCTGTTAATCGGAGACAAAATAAATAAATTATATGTTTTGTAATAAATAATAATGATTATGAAAAAGATATCGAGCGAGCCTAAAATACACATCTTTGAAGCTAAATTCACTGTAGAGCCGGATGTCCGATTTACTCCTTGCCCCTCCTACTCTCTTTCTATCTCTCCTTATTTCCCAAAGGCAGAAACGCATTAACAACTTCTTATTACATGGCTTGTCATCAGGCGAAGGTAACTAACCATCGAGATGATGGTCCGCGTTTGCATCTATTATTACAAACGGGAGGCAAAACACTCAACCTTTATTTATTTTACATAAAGAAGTTTTGTTTCATTATAAAATATTTTACAGTTGCACAGTAAGTAATCTATAAATTATTATGTAAAGAGAAATTTTGTACAAAATTTTTGCATATTGAGAGAACAGAGGAAAAAAGATTTGGGGGAGTAGAATAGAATATAATACAAGTCTACGTATCTGCTACGTCTACTATAGCATAAACAACCTGGACGGGGCGTACCTCGTAGGTGAGTCGCTCGCGCTTGTTGAAGAGCAGCAGCACGCACATCTGGAAGGTGGAGACCTGGATGATGTGCCTGCGGGGCGCGGGCGGGGGCGCCGCGGGCGCGGCGGGGGGCGGGGAGCGCGGCGGGCTGGCGGCGGCGTGCGCGCGGAACGTGGCGTGCAGGTCCGCGCTGCCCAGCTGTGGCTGCAGGGACAGCTGGCGACCGGAGTGCTTCGCCAGGTAGAACCTGCGGAGCGATAGCTTTGAGGTTCGTTTTGGTGGTGCTGGATTAATTGTATCTAGATTGCAGACGACAACCTTTGGGACGTTGCTCCGCTGGCCAACGACCGATCTACACCGTACCATACATATCTTTAAATGTTCGCTGAGTTAGTTATCACATACATATTGTTTGAGCTGACGTCGTTGTTGTAACGTATACCGGACCTAAAAGTTATGTATGCAATGAGAAAGTCCAACTAACGATCTGAAGACGTCGAAGGCGCTCCTCGGCGCGGTGGGGATGTTGCACTTGGGCGTGGCGCTCTGTGTGGGCCAGAAGCCGGTGGTGAGGACGCGCACCGACAGGTCTACGCCGTGCAGGTTGGTCTACGACAACGAAGACAACATTATAGACGACATTTCATTTTTTATTTATTCTTGTTAGGGTATTTAAATTAATTATATTGGCGATAAAACTGTTTGGCCATATTAAGCTTACAGAAATTTTAAATAAATATAGAATGTAAAGTTCATGAATACAGAGCAAGATTTGCACCTCGCTCGACGCACCACGCAGAGGTCGGACCTCTGAGACATTGGTCAGAATTAAACCTTATTTTGGTAGAATAGAGTATGACAAATATATTATATCTAATCACCCCAGAGGACAGCACGTGCTCTTTGAACTCTTCCATGATGGTGTTGGAGACCGTCATATCTTTGAACATCCCTTCCAGCTTTGAAGTGAACTGACACCCGCACTCAGTCTGAAACGTTATACCGTGTATTAACACATTTACAAATTTTTTATATATCAGTATACATACAGACTCATACGGACCCAACTGGTAACAAAGTGCAACAATAAATATAACTACAGGAAACTACTGAAACCTGCTTAAAGTCTGGTCTGCAAAATTCTTTACACTTGTATAATTTTTTACACTTGTATAATTCTTTACACTTGTATAATTCTTTACGCAAGACTTTAAGCAAGATTTCAGAATGATAATCTGCAAAGAAAATTCTTGGACACTTACAAAAAAAATGTCCCAGTAAAATGGTAAAGAATTTTGCAGGATTTGTGTGAATGGAGTATGAGGGTTCACTGATCGCTCACTGGTCGGTCTATTTGTGAGACGTCACCTATTATACAGTGGAAGTCTCGCGGTTCCACGTCTTTTATTAAGCCTTCTTTCTGGGAATGGTGTCACCAATATTTTATTAAATTACGTTATATTTGATAACCAAAAATACTGTACTGGTTTATTTTCCTATTTACATAATAAGTACTCTCGTAAGTAACTTAAATAATAATAGTTAGTGTACGATGGGGTGGACTCGTGGACTCCCCAACAGTGACAATAAAATCAAATTAATACACAAACTATCCTATAATATAATTTACATTTGTATTTAATCTGCTACCGCATAAAATATGCTTTGGGTCTTAACCCAGTAGGCAAATAAGAAGTAAATTTAAAGTACATTAAAAAAATAAATCTTGTAAATTAAATTGTAAATTTGTACAAATAAGTAAACTAAAATAAATAATCAGGGGATAAATTAACTACAGTTGGACTAACCAACTTATTTGTTATCGGCAGTAAGGCGGGACATTCAGAGACATTCCCAAATGTTTATCTTCCATTTGGTGGAATGATATATACCGATATATATGAATTCCATATTTTTTTTAATAACATATAAAATACTATTTTATTGGTAAGTGAAAATATTGAAATGTACCTTCAGTTTCGATATCATGTTCTTCTCGCTGTCGTCTGACACGGACTTGTTGAGCAACAAGCGTTTAGCGAGGTGTTGCTTGTAGTAGCGCTCAAACACGTCTTTTTCTTGAAGAAAACGGAAAAGCACCATCGTCTTATCTAACACCGCTTCTATTTCTTGTTCACTCATCTGTAATATTAAATAGATGTTTCAAATAAAGTACTTAATCTCTTCAATCAATTGAGGTTTTTTAGTATTAATGTATTTTGAATTATTAAGTATCTTATAACTTACGCCCTTTTCTCCTTTTTTGAGTTTGCCGTCAATGAACAGTGAGAGGAACTCCGGGGACTTGTTGTTGAGATTGAGGAAGTATTCGAAGTCTGAAGCTATCATGTGCTTGAATATCTTATCATTATTGAACGAGTTGTGGAGGAAGTGGTCGAATCTGTCTTTCAAGTCCAGGAGGTTCTGAAACAAACATCATGAATAAGCCATTTACTTAACACGGACACGCTCCGACAGCACCCTGGCACGAATCATGACGTACTCGTGAAGACTCATTACGAGTGCGGTGAGGTGGGTAGGTACTAGTGCCTGAGGGTGGGAGAGCACGTACTGGTGATGTAACGAGTGTCATTTTTGGAACATGCGAAAGCGAATGCGAATATTGTTTTTGTTTTCTTCGAATATAAAACGAATGGCTGAATATAAATTATATAATTTTGTTCTAATATAATTATGAAACGAATAAGTAGATTATAAATCACTTTATTCTAATTGTAGTTTTATTATAACAATCTTATGGCAACTGGCAGCGCTTTGTTCCCACACGTCTACACGTTCGCAACACACGCCAAAATCAGCGCTTTTTGAATGTTGACGCTTGACAGTTTTATTCCTCATTCCAAAAAAAAGCAGTGTCACGAATTGAAAGACACTAGACCGATAACTTTAACAAACACAATTATTAAGATCTTTTTTGTCTTTATTATTAAATAAAATATGACGAAATTCATGATTAAAAATAAGTATTTCAGGCCCAATCCCCAGAAAGGGTTCTTGCCCGGTATTTCTGGATGCCTGGAACACAACACCTTAATTTCGGAAAGCCTTAAAGATGCCAGAACGAGCGAAAGACAAGTCACGGTGTGTTGGATAGGCTTGGAGAACGCCTTTGGGTCGGTACGACATGAACTGATGATGTTCGCGTTGAGATGGTATAACTTTCCTACTTTCATGCGATGGCGTTGGTGTCGCTGTGTGTGTGAGAGTGTACGCTTGTACCTGAACGTAAGCGATGGCGTTGGTGTTGCTGTGTGTGTGAGAGTGTACGCTTGTACCTCAACGTAAGCGATGGCGTTGGTGTCGCTGTGTGTGTGAGAGTGTACGCTTGTACCTCAACGTAAGCGATGGCGTTGGTGTTGCTGTGTGTGTGAGAGTGTACGCTTGTACCTCAACGTAAGCGATGGCGTTGGTGTTGCTGTGTGTGTGAGAGTGTACGCTTGTACCTGAACGTAAGCGATGGCGTTGGTGTTGCTGTGTGTGTGAGAGTGTACGCTTGTACCTCAACGTAAGCGATGGCGTTGGTGTTGCTGTGTGTGTGAGAGTGTACGCTTGTACCTCAACGTAAGCGATGGCGTTGGTGTTGCTGTGTGTGTGAGAGTGTACGCTTGTACCTGAACGTAAGCGATGGCGTTGGTGTTGCTGTGTGTGTGAGAGTGTACGCTTGTACCTGAACGTAAGCGATGGCGTTGGTGTTGCTGTGTGTGTGAGAGTGTACGCTTGTACCTCAACGTAAGCGATGGCGTTGGTGTCGCTGTGTGTGTGAGAGTGTACGCTTGTACCTCAACGTAAGCGATGGCGTTGGTGTTGCTGTGTGTGTGAGAGTGTACGCTTGTACCTGAACGTAAGCGATGGCGTTGGTGTCGCTGTGTGTGTGAGAGTGTACGCTTGTACCTCAACGTAAGCGATGGCGTTGGTGTTGCTGTGTGTGTGAGAGTGTACGCTTGTACCTAAACGTAAGCGATGGCGTTGGTGTTGCTGTGTGTGTGAGAGTGTACGCTTGTACCTCAACGTAAGCGATGGCGTTGGTGTTGCTGTGTGCGTGAGAGTGTACGCTTGTACCTGAACGTAAGCGATGGCGTTGGTGTTGCTGTGTGTGTGAGAGTGTACGCTTGTACCTCAACGTAAGCGATGGCGTTGGTGTTGCTGTGTGTGTGAGAGTGTACGCTTGTACCTGAACGTAAGCGATGGCGTTGGTGTTGCTGTGTGTGTGAGAGTGTACGCTTGTACCTCAACGTAAGCGATGGCGTTGGTGTCGCTGTGTGTGTGAGAGTGTACGCTTGTACCTCAACGTAAGCGATGGCGTTGGTGTTGCTGTGTGTGTGAGAGTGTACGCTTGTACCTGAACGTAAGCGATGGCGTTGGTGTTGCTGTGTGTGTGAGAGTGTACGCTTGTACCTTAACGTAAGCGATGGCGTTGGTGTTTCTGTGTGCGTGAGAGTGTACGCTTGTACCTGAACGTAAGCGATGGCGTTGGTGTTGCTGTGTGTGTGAGAGTGTACGCTTGTACCTCAACGTAAGCGATGGCGTTGGTGTTGCTGTGTGTGTGAGAGTGTACGCTTGTACCTGAACGTAAGCGATGGCGTTGGTGTTGCTGTGTGTGTGAGAGTGTACGCTTGTACCTGAACGTAAGCGATGGCGTTGGTGTTGCTGTGTGTGTGAGAGTGTACGCTTGTACCTCAACGTAAGCGATGGCGTTGGTGTTGCTGTGTGTGTGAGAGTGTACGCTTGTACCTCAACGTAAGCGATGGCGTTGGTGTTGCTGTGTGTGTGAGAGTGTACGCTTGTACCTGAACGTAAGCGATGGCGTTGGTGTTGCTGTGTGTGTGAGAGTGTACGCTTGTACCTCAACGTAAGCGATGGCGTTGGTGTTGCTGTGTGTGTGAGAGTGTACGCTTGTACCTCAACGTAAGCGATGGCGTTGGTGTTGCTGTGTGTGTGAGAGTGTACGCTTGTACCTGAACGTAAGCGATGGCGTTGGTGTTGCTGTGTGTGTGAGAGTGTACGCTTGTACCTCAACGTAAGCGATGGCGTTGGTGTTGCTGTGTGTGTGAGAGTGTACGCTTGTACCTGAACGTAAGCGATGGCGTTGGTGTTGCTGTGTGTGTGAGAGTGTACGCTTGTACCTCAACGTAAGCGATGGCGTTGGTGTTGCTGTGTGTGTGAGAGTGTACGCTTGTACCTGAACGTAAGCGATGGCGTTGGTGTTGCTGTGTGTGTGAGAGTGTACGCTTGTACCTGAACGTAAGCGATGGCGTTGGTGTTGCTGTG
This sequence comes from Dircenna loreta, assembly GCA_963555665.1. Classification (NCBI taxonomy): domain Eukaryota; kingdom Metazoa; phylum Arthropoda; class Insecta; order Lepidoptera; family Nymphalidae; genus Dircenna; species Dircenna loreta. The sequence goes on from OY743094.1 coordinate 6,549,864, forward strand.
TGTGTGAGAGTGTACGCTTGTACCTCAACGTAAGCGATGGCGTTGGTGTTGCTGTGTGTGTGAGAGTGTACGCTTGTACCTCAACGTAAGCGATGGCGTTGGTGTTGCTGTGTGTGTGAGAGTGTACGCTTGTACCTGAACGTAAGCGATGGCGTTGGTGTTGCTGTGTGTGTGAGAGTGTACGCTTGTACCTCAACGTAAGCGATGGCGTTGGTGTTGCTGTGTGTGTGAGAGTGTACGCTTGTACCTCAACGTAAGCGATGGCGTTGGTGTTGCTGTGTGTGTGAGAGTGTACGCTTGTACCTGAACGTAAGCGATGGCGTTGGTGTTGCTGTGTGTGTGAGAGTGTACGCTTGTACCTCAACGTAAGCGATGGCGTTGGTGTTGCTGTGTGTGTGAGAGTGTACGCTTGTACCTGAACGTAAGCGATGGCGTTGGTGTTGCTGTGTGTGTGAGAGTGTACGCTTGTACCTCAACGTAAGCGATGGCGTTGGTGTTGCTGTGTGTGTGAGAGTGTACGCTTGTACCTGAACGTAAGCGATGGCGTTGGTGTTGCTGTGTGTGTGAGAGTGTACGCTTGTACCTGAACGTAAGCGATGGCGTTGGTGTTGCTGTGTGTGTCGGTGACGAGCGCGCGGCCCTGCTCGCGCAGATGCGCGGACACCGCGTCGGCCACCGTGCGCAGTCCCTCGTCCACGCGCGACAGCAACTTGTACACGTAGGCCAGCTCCACCGTGCGCGTATGCAGCAACATATGCACCACACCGGAGTTTTCCATCTGGTGTAAGAGTGTAGTTGCATTTAAAAAGTCATAAAAAAATCATAAGACCAAGCAACTTGGTTGACAAAATCTAAATAGATGAATCTCGCTAAAATTATGTGAATTTGTTAGTTTTATGTTTTCATGAAAATAATATTTAGTCAGGAATAAAACAAGGTTGTGAAAAACCTTGCAATTAATTATAGAAGTGAAAAAGATGCCGCACCTCCACGATGGTCTTAATGTGGCGCTCGATGAGCTCGTGCTCGAGCACGGCTACGATGCGGGGCTCCGTGCTCTCGTCGAGGTAGTGGCGCGCGCGCTCCGCCTCCTCGCTGATGCGCGCCTCCACGCGCGCGATGTACACCGCCGCGCTGTTTTCCGCGAGGAACTTTTGAGATTCCATCTGCGTACAGCCGAAACGATGTTAGATCGCCATAAACTTGTGGATTTATTGAAATGTTTTCTTTTTAATTGATTGTGTGTTTTTTTATTAATATATTTTAAACATTTCAAAATTAATAATTAGCTTAGTGACAACTTCGGAGAGGACCCTACTTGTTTGTCATTTATATTATAACGTGTGTAAGCCACCCAAATCTAACACTGAATAAGAACAGAATAGCTATTTACAATTTATCTAAAGATCTATTAATTGGACATGAAAAGCGATATACTCTTATATATCTAATTAAATACACTCAATCATGAATTAGCCAAAAACGAACCGCATACCTATATTAATTTATAATAATCTAAAGCTTATGTACTCATCTTATATACTAAGTTTATACATAGTATATAGTAAAAGTAAGGTAGATTGATCCTAAGTCAATATTTAATAAATATTTATACAATGAAAACCGTTCAAAATCAAATTTCACTTCGAAGATAATAAATAAACATACACCGATTAAAAGAGCGAGTTTAAGTTATATTCAATAAAATTAAAATATTTTTCAAACATTTTTAAGAAAATAAGAAAATAAGAGATAAATGCTTTAATTTTAATTATGGATCGTAGTTGCCAGGGAGTGAAGAAAAAATCCGAAAACCAAAACCACCTACTATAGATATGCTCGAGTCGATTTGCCGTTTTCTGTTTCAAGTGTTTTGTAGTGCAGCGGGAATCGACTCCCAAAAATGCCACTTCATATATCTTACCCTATAAAACTCTGCGGACTGGTGCAGGAAGGGCTTCTCGAAGTCCTCCTCGTAGACGGTGCGAGAGTTGATCCCCACAACCATGAGCATCTGACAGGCGTTGCGGATGGCGAGGCGGTCCACCACCTCCCCGCGCCGCTCGCGCGCAACCAGCTCCAGCAGCGTTAGCCGAAGGTGGTCACGGATGCAACCGTAGCGGGCAACCTGACACCGATACACTTGGATTTATCTCCAACTACATTTTTGCTTACATCTTAAATCTTACTAAGTCTTATCTATTTTCAATAACATATACGAGCCATGTTGTCATTAGAGGTTAAAAGAATTTAGCAGAATGGATCCGGAAAAGACTATCGTTTCCCTCCCTAAGGCATTTCTTGCAGCCGTATTTACTGATACGGTACCTTAAGTATATTTTAGTTCAGTTATTTAACCACACAAGTATTGTTGACGAAATCAATGTTTCTTAAAAGAGAATAAGTACCCAATGACAAAAAACAAGAAAACTGACTTTCAAACTTTGATTAAACAAATAAATTGGCAAAGATAAAACTCTGGAAACTATAGTTTACTACTAGCACAGTGCATACTAACAGCAGAAAATATTAAAAACCATCAAAGAGGTTACATAATTGATGCAAATCCAAACAACATCAAAAAACAGCTGTACTCTTTCAAAGACGTTTCCTTATTGAAAAAAAAAAATCCACCTATATTGTTTCCCGCCTTGGCATCTAAGTTCAATGCGTTCTATCAACAAGAACGGTTTATTAGTAAAAGGTATATAGTAAAATTATTTGTTTGGTATTACAAAGAATATATATATTTTATTTTATTTTTTTTACATAATAACTAAGTTGATACTTGTCTACATTCCACCTGATGGGAAGTGGATATGCAGTCGCAGGCGGTAAGACGCATCAACCTAGTAGTAGCCTATTCACTCTTCGTTTGAGACACCCACATTGTATTCGGACGGAAATATCGCCGCACAAGCTATTCCAGTCCTTCGCTGTTCGAATTAAAAAAGACGAAGTAAAGCGTTTCGTTCCGACAGGCGGAATGTCCACCACGAAAGGATGGATGCTCGCCCTGTGTCGGAACGTCCGGTGATGGAAGGGGAATGGGGGAATGAAGTCGTGTAATTCCAACGCACACTATAGAATACTGAGAGGCTCGCGACGAGTTGAGCGTCAACCAGCTCAGGGTCTCCAATTAGCCTCTTACCTCGCCTCTCAATTTAGTCCAGAGTTGCAAGATGTCATTTCGCGGCACCAGTTATTATATAGCCGCAGTATTCCACAAACGACCGGATCTGTGCTTTATAAAGTACTAGCAATTGTCCCGATGTGAAGTACTGTCGGATCCTCGCAAGAACGCCAAGCTTGCTGGCAGCTGCTCTTACTCTAGATTCAATGAACCGACCAAAGTTGAGGTTCCAGGAAACCTCTTTCCTTAGCAATTTTGGCGGTGAATAAACACGTCTGCGTTTTGGTGGCGTTGAATTTAAACAAGATTGACATTGCCTCAAACGGAAACAGCCTCGAGCTTGTCATTCAAACGCTGCACCATAGCTTCTCTTTCAAGCTGTACTTGATTCTTACTAGCCCGAGTACTCGGCAGGTATCTTTCCACAACTGTGCTGTCGTCTGCATACCCTTAGATACCGGGTTTATAAATATAAAATAAATATATTGTAGAGTGAATAGGATGGGACATGGCAGTTGAACGAGGCGCTACTTATCCAACCCGGCGTCGAAATTGGTGTTGTCACGCCACTGGGTGGCTACTATGGAGACTGCGGGGACGCCCGAACCCTCCCAGGGATCGCCGTCGGGTCTCCTCATCTGGTTGCCAGCCAGCACGATGGAGCCACCCTGGGATTTTTCGCAGTTGGCGGGGCAGCCTTTCGTGGATGGCTGATCAACTACCTGCGGTCGGCCAGCGGAAAGCCGTTTCTTCGGATCCCGCTAACCTCCACGACTAGACGCCCGACACAACAGACACCAACTCGCCGCCAACTCGGCTCGCCAACGTAACGCAACTGTTAAGACCCATTCCATGTACGGCTTCATCGTACAACACGACCTAGCTTTGCGGCACGACCGTTGTCGATGGGTGGTAACCTTGCCGCCGGCTGGATATTATAGCCTACCACCGAGGTATATAAAAATGTAAAGCAATAATATGATGTTGTAATTTTAAAAATATAAATTTCTGTTATTTTTTATAAACAGTCAAATGTGACCTACTCAAATGATCTTTGTTTACACTCACTTACATATTTGTTCATATTTCAAGACTCATGTTTTTTTTTCTATGAACTCAGTAGCGTACAAAACACATGAAGTGTCCTCTTATTATACCTCCCCGAGTATTGTCTGTCTTACAATACAGAAACAGGTGTTAACCTGTTGGTCTAATGGTATGTGATACCAAATGTAAGATTGATTCCCCATGGGACAGAATTTATTGTTTTTCTTAGTCTGATTGTATTACAGACCTTATTTATGTTTGTGCAAACCCCCACAATACAAAAAATCCGTACATAATGCATACAACGAAAATTACCAATTTCTGTATAGACCTATTAAACCCCTTAGGGGTGAAATCAATGGATCTGTGTGGCAAACTGTCACTTGTATTGTACCATTGGGCTGAATATTAATAAGTCATTGACCCTTGACTCCTTTTCACATATATTTATAGTTATATTTCTTGATAACAATGAAGTTAGTACTTACTTGATCTCTGAATATAATAAGACCCAAATTATAAACATTGTCCACATCATTCTGTTGCACGTATACTCTATCCATATACATCAGTATGTCACGTATCATAACCATACTGGTTTGGTGGTCTGTCCATGCATTGTTCAATGTCTGAAGAAACCCATTATGTAGTGCTTGAAGGACATCTTCACGGACCTAGAAATATTGTGACAATAAAATATTTATTCATTTTATTAAAGTAACATATTCCTTATAAAACAAATTAGTTATACAGGTAGCTTTAACAACTTTATTGTTTTCATTTTTATATAAAATTCATGTCTTTTCCTTATCATTGCACTGCTATGATAATATATAAGTAATAATAATTATTAAATATAAAATAAATTAAGGATGACAGTAAAGCTCCAAAAAAGGTGTGTAGAGATAGCACAGAAGTTAATAATTTGAATTGAATATTTTTTATGTTCTAAATCTATCATACTATATTATATAAAATATCCACCATAATTTACCTTTGTTTCAAGATGATGAGTCACAACTTCTTTTAAACCTGTGTAAAGTCTTTCCCCATGCTTGTGAAGTACCATGGTGTAAGCATTTCGATAGAGCTCTTCAAAAGACAGGCCAGAGTTGTTTTTCTTTTGAATTTCTTGTATTGCATTCTTCAGTAAGCTCCATATACGTTCCACATATTTTTCATCCATAGTCATCTTAAATGTTTACAGATAATTATAAATTTTATAATCTAATTAGTATATAATCTATGACGCAAAGAAGAATTTTGTACTAAAATTGACTGCACAGATTGTTTAAATTGTTCAAATTTATATAATTATACAAACCCATGTGTCGGGGTACATTTGATAATATGGTTCTGAATAATTCCATACTTGAAATTTTCGAGTCATGTTTAATATTTAACCCATCAAATTATTAAATAAACATTGTATCAAAACAGTAACAAACGTAAAAACACTATACAAAGTTGTAACAAATGATTCTTTTAATTGATTTTCACTCTTGTCAAATTAAATATTAAATGTGACATATTGAATACAAAAATTTTGTTCTTCACTAAAATAACTATGTTTCTAATTTTAAATAAATGTCAATATCAGTAATGCAACCTTGCCATATTCAAGATGCCAAGTATGTTAGTAGGGCTACCATTATTAATAGAAAATAAGTTTTGATTAAATGTCAATGATCAAATAGAGTAGGAACAAATTTTTCTTATGATCTTATAATAAATATCAGTGCTGTACTATAGTTGACAAAAGACATAATATTGAGTTTTCTTGTAATAAGCTGAAAACATTACTTATGATGTTTGAAAATATCTTTAACATGTATGTTAATCTTATTTAAATTTAGAGTAAAGAATGAAAAATAAACTGATAGGGGTTGGGATTTTAACCAGCAACCTCAGGGAAACCCAATGAAGGAACGGGGAAATCAATCCCATGGCTCTTTCAGTTGAATCTCTGTAAATAGATGGTTTCCCTGAGGTCAAGTTACAGGTCCAAATCCCTACATGTGCATTTATTTATTTTTCATTTGATATTTATTTAAAATTGCTTATGATTTAAATATGTTCAGGCATCAGAGATCCACAAGCACTTGCTTTAGATGCTATCACTTGATATATTGTTTCTATTTATAGTAAGGCTACCTACATAATATATTATTCACATTTAAATATAAAAGCTTGTAATTGGCTTTGAACTCATCCTATAGTGTTATTAAATATATTTTTAGTCAGTAATTACTATAAAATAGGTATATAATAAATATATAAGTATGTTAAAAGGAAGATGGACAAACTTTGTATATAGAGGGTGAACTACAATAGCTTTAAGAGTTAAGTCATGAAACATTTATAATATGTAACAAGTAGGTCAAGTAACTGCAGCAAAAGGATTTAATTAAGTGTTCTATTTCAAAAACTATTATATTATATGTGTAACTGATTATTATTAATAATATAAACTAAGCTAATAACATGTATAAAAAACAAAAAAAAAAGGTAAATAAAAGCATCCTTAGTTAATACATATCCTTATGAAATAATAAATTTACAATATATTTTAAATTGTTTTTATCTTATTTAATGAGTATGTTTTTAAACATTATTAGTATTAGTTATGTATGCTTTTAGAACACATTCCCTGTTTTGACACAACAACAAGGCAGAGAAGAGTCAACAAGTCAAGAGATCTATTAAAGACATTGGCAATGATACAGTTTCTTAATTATATTTCATCCCAATAAAATAAATATTTATAAGCATTCAGTGTCATTGTTGCAAGAAATCAGTTAGATGAGTTTTAAGTGTAAAGTTTATATGTTAAATGTTTTAATTTATATAAATATTACAAACCACACTTGCATTATTCGTTTTGTTGTATTGTGAATATTGAAAGGAATGCTATTCACTTAAATATTGAAATACTCTTTTCAATACTTCGTTTTGATAGTATACACAAAAGATATATTCGTAATGTTATTTAAGATAGGCTTACCATGTTTCACTAAAACTATATTTAACTAAAATATTTTGATTCTATGGATCATAAACACTTACGGGAAAAGCTCGAATCCTCATTTTGCCTGGTTTATCCTTAGGCAGAGTACTCTTCATCATTGCGGCTACGAACTTGTTAACTAACGCGCTAAATAAAAGTCTTAACTTCTGTTTTATTTCATATGCAGTCACAATAATACTTCATTGTTACTCTTACATTCACATCTGAAACCAAAAATGTTGTTTTACATCTTGCAAACGTAAACGTCATTCGATATGCAACAATCAAACTGTGACTGTCCTCTATATGCAACAAAGATACCTAAAATCTGTATTTTGCTAAATATACTAATTGTTTTTTATAAATGATCACATATGTAAATATGAAATAAAATATTAGTTCAACACTGATGACAAAATATGAAGACGTCTCTTTCTCTCTTGTGGGTATTTATTGCATCTACATCAGCGGTACTTCATGTTATTTTAATTGTTATTCATATAAAAATTAAAACTTACGTATAATGTTATTTTATCACCTCAATTAACTTTAGAATTATTCACTGTACATTAACATTTAAAGTACATGTATTTTTTACTTGAGTATAATTCTCGAATCTCGATTGTTTTATTTCATTTTTATTCTTTCGCAGAGACCACAGATAGATTAGATTACACAGATAGATTTAGGTACAGGTTGTAAAAGAAAATGGACCATGGACAAGTAACATTTTTAAGTAAATATAAAGAAAGGAATATTAAAACATAGTTAGAAATATAGTTTTCATGTTTTACAAATAAAAATAAAACGTAATAAAAAAAAATTAAGAAAATAAATTTTAAATACATTACGCGCAAATACACCCTAACTCTGACCATAGTATGAAAGAGAAGTTTTGGGAGGATTTGGATTTAGAGATAATGGGAATACTGGATGGCAAAGTACTATATATGGACGCTGATAAATAATACTATGTAGTATGTCAAGTTGTAAGTATGTTGTTAATAAATTTGTTCAAAAAAGTGAACATTTAACGGTTCTTTTCTCAGTTTAGTAAAATAAATAAAGGCTTCTGTGGAAAGATCCAAAGAAATAGTCCAAGCATACTTAAAACGTAATAAAAAAACATGGAACAGTTAATCATGGATAGTTTAATGCTATTGCTGTAAGAGCTCTTGATATATCCATTCTCTCCATTACAGACTACATAAAAAGACCCTTGTCCTTCTATTATTCCTAAATGGCAAACTGCTATCTGTTCACTGCCCTCTCCAGTTCTTGTGATGGGAAGGACTTTAAATCTCATCACATGTCATGGGGTTCACACTCCTGTGTTTTTTTTTACTATTGTTGTTTTTTTTTATGTGAAACAAATGTTTGTATACTTAATGATGCATCTCTAACAAGAAGAGTGTAGTCCTCCTAAGTATGCTGTTTTCCACCTTTACATCTCTTAAGACCTGGAGAACTATTCCTAGTTCTTATTGAAGTGAACATCATCTTATTCTAGTCTCAAAAAATCGATAAAAATATCAGAAAACTTGTAAAAACGGCCGACCTTCAGATACCCATCGAAAAGAGTGAACAGGATTTCATTTGGTGGAAACGTACCATGTTAATAAATAATAAAAAAAGATCAAAACTAACTTACACACTATTTTAATATCGCTGGAAAATTTTAAGATTTATAAAATATTGTAAGCAAAAAGAAAAATTCAGGATGTTAAATTTTTTGCGAATTCTTGTATCCACGGCCCCCTTCTACCCTAGCATGGGCATAAAATCAAAAGGTGTCTGTTTCCTCTAACCCACCTTCTACTAATCCATATATGTGGCTAAATACTTTCCCAGACAACGTGGCACCAACGCTGTCCCTTTTCAAAATTAATTTCAATCTCGGTCTATCCTATCTATCTCAGATAACATGTATGAATGAATAAATGTAACAACGCTACAAATACATATGATATTTCATAAATGATTATATGAAGTTAGCGTAGCGTATCATGGAAGTAATAATATATTATAGTAATAATAAATTGAATCAATCAATCAAATGTGGGTACGAGAATCGATAAAATCTTTGAAGGAAGTTTGGACTGTGTCATCAGAATTGCCTTTTTCCCTTGGATATTTATATTCATTTTACTTTTACCTTTTAATTACATATTTTTTTCTTTAAATGCTCATCTGTTACATACAAAAGAAAAAAAACAATTATATGGAAATCCACAAAAAAATGATTTAACTTAATTAAAATGTTTTATTTATGCTTAAGGTAATTTTGGGTAAATTTATTACAATCTAATCTTACTATAAAAATAATTACTCATTCTTCATTGAATGTCGTCAAATTGAAAGTAATTAAGTAAAAAAAAATGTTTTACAAATACAGTGCAACATTAAATATATCTAGGTAGATGAGACCTAACCAGCAGTTTGCAGCTTGAAATCAACCGGGGTAATGTCGAGTGTAAATATTTTACAAAATATCAGCGTGAAGATTTTGTACCTAATAGTTTCGTCATGATGTTTCTTTTATTTTTTTTTGCTTACCTAAGGATAAAAACGAAAAAAAGACATGTCAGAAGAAAAAGAGTACACATATGTAAAACATCAAACACTTTTATTAATTTAAAGACTCAGCCTCAACATTTTTATATTTTTAATACTGACAACATTTAAATATATCTCCAAAAATATAATAATCTAATTTAGTTATCATAGATACCATACTAGGAAATCATTAAAAAACTTGCAACACTTTTAAAGTTTGTTAATGCCGGTAAAAAAAGACCGGACGATTATGATAAAAAAAAAGAAACACGAGTAAAATATTCGTAATTTTTTATCAGTACAAAATAGACCTAAAACTTATACAGTCCTCTCGAAATAAAAAGTTATGCTTACCACTAACTAAGAGAAGTAGGATATATCCATAAGAGGAGCTTGACACCCCTGCATTTTTAGACGCTGTTCCATTTGATTTTTATTATTTAATTTAATTTTTCATACATATTGTTCTAACAGAATACATAAGACATAATCTTGTTTCACCAAGTAGTTTTTATGAATTATTTTTATAACAAGATTTTCGAATATTTACTGCACTTAATATTTACTTTCAACTAATTCTTATATTATTTATTCTATTTAGGTATTTATGAAATACATATATTTTAATTTAAGTATCTTGGTGCAGTATTTTTTAGTGGACTGCTTGTCAAATGTGCATCTTTATGAACTTCAATACAAAACTGCCAATTTGCCAATGAAGATTCGTGATTCCATTTTCAGATCAGAAGAACTCAATTGTAATGGCGTTGGTCCTTCAAAAGCTACCATCACAATAAATTCACAAGTCGAATTATAGCCGCATAGATTACTTTCATTTTAAAATTGAACAAATTCATTTAATTAATTATTCATAGTAAGCTGGATGTGCATGGATAACCCATCTTAGAAGCAGAAGAAAACAACAGGCCATTGCAAAAAAAGACACCATCACTCGAAGCATTTTTTCAGACCTCTGGTCTCGTTCACTTATGCGTAGACGTTCAATTAACCCATTCTGAAAAATAGAAATGAATATTTCGTTAAACATATGTTAATCGTAAATTTTGCGTATTTAAATCTGCCATACGGATGTTTATAAACTTTTTATTGAATTAAACTCATATTTCTCTATTTCTGTTTTTAACCCCATGTCTTATGAGCCAACAATGCGGCATGAAGACCATTGCACCATAGCATTTCATAATAAAATTGTTTATTTTTAATGTGCACCAATTAAATGTCCGAAAACGTAAAACAGACATTTCCTTTTAACCGATTTAAGAATAAGAGTTATAGAATATAAAACAAGGGAGAGCTTTGTGCTATTTGTGTATAAATAAGGTAATTTATTTCTACATTGAATATTAACACTCAACTTGCCACACGTGTTTATGAATAGTCCCTTGTCAAAACACGTCAAAACACGTTATGCTCGGAAAGTGTTTGTGTAAATTTCATATTGCTAACAAATCCGTTAGGTATGATGTTTAACAGTTATCAAAACAATGTTAATATAAGCGATGAGTTATTTAATTTATAAGATGAAAATATTTTAATTGACGTCATTTGTTACAGCAAACTTTGCGATGTCCTTTTTAACCTAATGTAGATAAATACATTCATAAATAATTCTGCAAAATCATAAATGTTGTTGCCTAATTGTTATATCGAGAAACGGAATTTCACAACACTGTAATAGAATAAGTGGTATAGTTATACAACTTTTTCGTGTAGTTTTACTATTACAGATAGCATAAAGTAGAATGATGATAAGTTTTATGGACGCCATTTTTATAAATTCACGTTTGCAGAATGATAGAAATGAACTTGCAGTTAAAAAAAAAACATACATCGTCTACCGCTGTCTATTATTTGTCACTCACAATAATCCAATCATCGTACAAATAGAAGAACGATAACTAAGAACTATAACCAAGAAGTAGAAAAAATATATACCCACGCTTTATTTTATAAATATAAAAATATTCGTGAACAACTTAAATATGTATCTTCATAATTGATTACATGTTTAGTACTTACTTTAACATTATGTAAAGTTTGTTTTCCAGTTAAACTATATAATATCCAGAATCCATTTATTAATCACCTATTAACGTATATGTAACATTTAAATTTCGAGCTAAACGTAAAATTTGGGTTTCGTGTGATAATTTCTCGAGTCGGTTTTTTTTTAATTTACCGTGGTAGGTTTATTTTTGCCATAAAAAAAGTTTTTTTTTTATGAATCAGGCGATATGTCTAATATGTATAATCTTATCAAAATATGTCAAGTGCGTGACTGAAATTATGGCCAAAACAGTTACAGTGTTTTCCTGTGACGATTTTTTTTTTTATTTATGCTATTTTATGAAATTTAATGAAATGGCATATTCATAATTGAATACCAATAATGTTATAACGGTTTTTCAAGTTTCACTTTCTGATTCGTTTCGAAATCTGAAAAGCACAGAAAGTCTTATTTGTTGTATACCCTGTTTTGTTTTCTCTGTAATCTGAACACACACAGATAACCTACAAACACATAAAGGTTGACATTATAAGCTGATCTTAAACCTACCCATCCGCCATGTGATGCTATCCAGGAACCAGGTTCTTCATGAAGAAGGTCTGCAATGGCTGCGGCAGGTGAGGACAACAATTCGAGAGGGGGCTCATCGGAGGCTTCAGCTGCTTCTCTTGCTAATGCTCCACAGATGCAGTATACAGCCGCTATCTAAACCATAATTTACTTAAAGACTAATACAGCAGGAGAAGATAACTCTTTGTTTTTCTGAGAATTTGTTTCGTGTTGACATTTCATAATTAGACGTTACATTTTGTCTTAAACATAACTTTTCTTTCTAATATTGTACATTGTATTTGACCTCCAATTACTAAACATATTCGATCTTCGGATTTCTTATGAGATTACTATGATTTTAAGTTCTTTTGTGTTAGATCAATAGATTTAAAGTACTAAGCCACAGTAAGATTTAAATAAATACTATTTTTAAATATTTTGCGTACTTTTGACCAGGTAATATTTTCTCGAGTGATGCGACGAGCTAGAGCAAGCGTCAGCTCAGATAGGGCGGTGTCTGAGCGAAGTATAGTGGAAGGTGTTCTAGCTGCCTGCCTAGCCACGTGGCGAAAAGCATCTGGTCTTTTCCTCTCTAAAGCAGCACATAATGCTCGCAGGGCAGCCAGAACACCAGTTTCGATGTTATTAGTAGCTTCTTCTCCACATTCCGTTTCAAGCATTCTTTGTAGACGTTTTAACACTATTTGCTAGAAAATATATAATAAAATTATCCCTTGTAATCTGTAAACATAATGTAAGTTTGTAAGATCAAATATAATGAATATTGCATTAACACCTTATAAGTGCTATTCTTAAAAACTTATAGTTTTATATAGTTTGTTAGCTTTAACTGGGTTCTGATAATAGATAAGCGTTAAATATAACTTTATAAGTTTAACATACAATTAAAAATTTACAACAGATTTATTAAATTTAAACTGATTTAAAATATACCTTATTAACACATGATGACGACCTTCGTATTTGTGTTTTAATATACTGAAGGCATAGCGCTCGTCCCTGGCGAACAATCTGTGGTTTGACTTGAGTTGGCGTGGCAAGACACCACTCTATGGTTGCTGACAGCCGACGTGACACTGCAGCAGCTGCAGCGCTTGACACCATGGTGCTGAAACGCCGCTTTGTGCGATCCAGTGGTGATAGACATCTTCTTGGTGATAATCTAAGTAGTTCTGCAATTCATAAACGTGTAAAGTAAATCATTTCAATTAATATTTGACTGATCAAACATGAGTTAATAACGACTCTCACACTGATTAATAATATTAAAGCGATAAAAGGATTTGAATCACCTTAATTTTTGCTTAAAATATAAATAAAGTTTTTTATAATTGAAATTTACTACAACCATGCTAGCCATATTTTTTCTATGAAATAGTCACTGGAAAATTCACCTACACGAACAAGACTTGAATTTGCGACCTCTGCGACCTGAGAGGACGCGACGGTATTCCAAAGTCGAGTTCCATGTTGACATTCTTAAAATTAAATATTACTTACAAGTAGCTTGCTCTAAGTATCGTTTCATATTTACCCGTTGCGTTAAGCCCGTCTATCGACCCGGGTATCCCACTCAACGGAGTGCTCAGTTTGCGGCGCAAGCGCAGAGGTGGCACGAACTCGTCATCTTCTTCTCCATCTGGTGGAGTGACGTGTATGGCAATGTTGTTGTTCTCTTGAGCTAGTTTTCCATCCAATTGACATGTTGATTCTTTTATTGGCCCTATCTGAAACACGATTTATTATAAAAGTAATGTAAAATATGAAAATCCCACTTAATATCATCACTTTTATTTTCTTCTAGTTAAACGAAATAAAAAGCCAAAATAATTTGGACACTTAAGGCAAATTAAATAAGGTATTTTTTTTATTTTAAATTCTTTGTTTTCTTAAAAAGTACCCTCAGAGCAATAAAAAAACAAACAACAACGTCATGTGCAAACCCGTACCAATTAGATTTTTCATAAGATATTGAATGTAAAGATTTTCTCTCATCATATTTCATTATATGTAAAGATAATACATAAACGCCTAGACTAGGTAATAAATTTTATTCGAAGAAAAATATTATAATAATTAAAAAACACTTCTTCAATTCGTAGAAAGTGTATCAATCATCAATTAATTAAAAAATTAAATGAATAAGACATTTTCAATTTATTTTTATGCATTCGTAATCTCATAAACAAGTTATTTTTTTTTAACTAAGCTGTTACAAATTCTTTACTGCATATACAATTATTAAACTGAGCCGTAATGTGTTTTTCTAATATCGATAAATCAATTGAGGCTTAGGTTTAAAATGGTTCAACTTGTAATTATAATTCTGTTTGAAGTTGACATTAATACGGGTACCATTATTTATAGTTTTCTACAAAGTAACTTGGAATTTGTAACGGTAGAGGGAGGGACTATTGAGCTTGGTATGTTATAACAATAATAGTACTTTAAAAATATTATATAAATCTCGATTTACAATCATATATTTTTAAACAGGTATTTAATTTTGTCTAAATTTAAATTGTTGTCTTTTATACGAATTTGAAATTAAAACTAAAATTAATTTAAAATAAAAGTGAAATTATAGAAATTTTTAACTAAGTAAGAAATAATAAAACATCTATTAGTTTAATATTGACTATTGACGAATTAATAAATTAATTTAAGTCTATTGTTAATAAGGATTAATTAAATTATTCAATAATCATTTTAAAAAAGCATTTAAAAGTAGGTGTACTAATTAGAGTACATATTATTGGGTTATAAAGTAAGTTTGAATATATATTATTTTGTTATATAATTGTTTGAAAGTCATGTCAGGTAAAGCAATAAATAGTGATTTAAAATTGGGTCAATCGGAAGATACATTAGCAATGCTATCCAGGAGTTCGTGTACCTTGATGACCATGGATGTTCCGCCTCTGCACTGTTAATTCAACATTTCAATGATACTGACATCTCTAGCGTTACCTGAATACGTAATTACGTTCGGAACAAGGAAACTAAATAAATATATTTAATATATTATATATATTTAATAATTTATGATAAAGTCAAATATAATCGAAAGGAAACTAAAATAGTTTATCAAAAAAACTAGAAAAACTAAGAAAAGAAAAATATAAATTACACATTAAACTGAATTTATATGATCAGAGCAATTATTGTTATTTTTGGGATATTTACCATGATTTTTTTTTATTTTAAATTTTCAGATTGGAACGGAATGTTGGTAAACTTCGTAAATATCCAGTTAATAACATGTTACGAATTACTATAATAATATATCTACGTTATTCAATTTGTATTTACAACAGTTAATTAATAATATTATTTATGATGATTACGACAAATCTAACAATTTTTCTAAATTGCTCTATTGCTGCGACGAAATACCACGAAGTTTCTTTTATAGGAAATATTTCTATAAAAAAACCTCGTGGTATGTCGTCGCAGTCTAAGATGAATTACTAAAAGACTGGACTAGAATATTAAAAGGCAATTATTAACTATACAATAACCACATAGTATCTAGTACTGTTTTTCTTGTTCAATTTTGTAACTTCCGCTAAAATATTTTGCCATCTTGCACTTAGGACGACTGAATACATATTTTATATACAATTTAAATAGTTTTAGTGAGAAATCCAGCTTGTTATGTTATAATAATGATGACTCCATATTAAAATTCTTTTTTAATCATGTTGCTACATAATCACATCGTATAAGGAATCTTATTAAATTTGTAGTGTATTAAGTAATTATGTTTTGCAAACAAACCCAAGTTTGTAATTCTAAAAAGGTATTTTCATAACGGAGAGATAGAAGTATTCCTAAGCATAGACAATAAAAGCTTAACCATATCTAAAGCCGGTGTTTTTATATACAAAAGAAAAGTATGAAAATGAATGAAATAATATGAACTTTTCCTATTTGTACTTTTATTTCAATATTTGTCTACAAAACATTCGCTAATAAGCAGAAATTAAATCGGAATGGGCCCGATTACTTCGCGCCGCGAGTCCGCCACGCTCAGAGCTCAGGGCACATTCCGATTTAATTTCTACGTGAATACAGCCGGGAAAATATAAATATAATAGTCATGGTTCACGAAAGTTTAAGTATAAAAATCAGCCGCCGCAGCCGTTATAGAACGTAAAGAGCGAAAGAAACCTTGGCATTCAGCCTGAACAAAACAAAGCCTTTGTAATAAGTCACTTTTGTGAAGCTATGAGAGTAAGGTTCGTGGTCTTAGAACAATACAATATTTTACGACTTATCTGGTAGGTGGCGGCTCAAGTCCATCAATAAGCATTTCCAAAAGATGGTTGAGTTCAGGGCTTCAAAGTAAAAATATAGGTTATTGTGGCGGATGCGGTTTCATAATTAAAACGAGTCCAGTGAGAGTAACTGCAGAGTTTGCCCAAAATTTATGAAATTCAGTTAAGTGCTGATTGCTGTTGTTGCTTGTCTGTGGCTGTTTGTACTGCGGTTAAGTGCTGATACTAAAAGAAAAAAAAGTGACAGAACTTTATTGTTAAGGGAATAATATAATGTTGTTGGATATCAATGACGTCATTTGCTAAACACACATGGTCGAGAAAGCACCAAACATGACCCTTGCTTCGACCGGTCCACAACTTCTATGATAGAGGAAAACATCGGCAAAAGTTTGTTAGTTTCTATTTTAAGACTACCAATTACTTATCAAGTAGATTGCAGACACCATCTCATATGAACGAACACCAACAATTGTCAATCGGTAGATGAGTTTCCTAGATGCCTTTTAGTTAAACAAAATATTTAAATAGATTGTGATAATGGATCCAACTTACTCACACTTTATTCCCAAATAAAAATATTGATTATCCGAGCAACGAAAAACAGATCAGATGTGACTTCTCCAAAGAATGCGAAGTAAATTTTGATGACATTGGATTTCCGTGACACTAAGGGTACCATCATGGTGGACTACCCAGCAAGTAGTATTACAATAAGCTCTGCAATGGGCACCCTGCTGCGTTTACAAGAAAATATCAACAAGAAACAGTCAGGATTACACAGGTAGAAAGTTTTGTTGGCAGTTGAATGTATGGTTTGAATTCGTGAACGTGGATTCGAATTGTTGATATTTAGTTTAATAAGATAAAGCACATTTGGATAATTCGTTTCCTAACGTAAAAAAACCAACTTGGAACTTGATATTATGTAATCGTTGAAGCTGCAATCAATGAGTAGTTTGAAGACCTTGCAGTTATTTTAGAAACTAGACATTTTTTTTTTGAAAACATGTGGAAGAAATGAATATTCAGTTGTAATATTGTGATACATTTTTTTTATCATGCTTAAGTTGCGGACTTGGCAATTCTCTGCGGATTTTTCGCTTTCAGCTTTATCCAAAAAGGACAAAGCTTAAAAGTCGTTGTTAATGGTCCACGTTCGGATCCTATGATATATCCTAATGCAGGAATACCACAGGGGTAAATGCTATACTCTGTTTATTAATAATGAATACTGGACAATAATTGACGTCTAGCTTCGCGCTGGCCCTAACTATAGATAGATACCTACGTTTTACAGAATTATGTATCAGTTTATATCGATACCCCATGGGTAGTTATTCTGTATATGTTATCTAGCTAATTTGATTGGTGGCAATGCTGTCGGATTTTACTGATATTGGAATTAACAATTTCTTTGTGAGTATTTTCATGAATTATTTGATATATCTATGATATGTCTATGATATGATAGGTCCATGATATGTCTGAGATACTGTACTATCAACTTGCGCGATTATAAACAACACGAATGGCGATTATAAAGCCATGAATGTATGTTTTCGGCTCTAAATGCAATTTTAACTGCTTTCCTATATTTTGTTCATAATTGACCATATGAAATCATCAGCTCAAAATATCAGCCAGAGTGTATAGTGCCCCAGATAGTACCACTGTGGCTACGCCCGCACTAAATTAAATTACTAAATATAAACTATATATATAATAAGAAAAATAAAAGGAAAATGCAGTATAAATGTGAAAATAATTGCATAATTTCATGGAAAATCGATTAAATATAACTGTATTTGATAATGAAACTTATTTGTCATTCAAAATACAGAATAAAGGTTAAATAATAAACAATCTTATGTATTCAATTTGTGTTCATACAAGATTGGATCAGAATAGATGTCAAATGGCATTTTAGTTCATTAAAAGATGCAAGGCTGTGACATGATTGAACATCTTTCTCAGAATAATAACTTGAGTAGGATTACAAACTTTTTCAACAGGGGAAATTGAAAGCAAACGGTGACTTATTATTCTGTGTTGAGGTTGAAAGCCTTCTATATTGACTTCAAAGTGCGAAATAATGTAAATGAGCTCAGATTATATCGAAAAAGCGACATTATCAGTTGCAAATAATTATTTCTTATAACATAACATAATTTAAAGATTTATTCTTATCTCCCTTTCACATATTTTTTTGTCATTAAGTTTCAGTCGTGTTATAATGAAGTAATACGTTAATTAATACGTCCTGTTTAGTATTTATACGGGTTAGTACCTACCTATTGTTTTGTCAGGCTATCAATGATACGGCCTCCTGATATCCTTCGATAAGGCATAACGATTTAAAAGGAACTTTCCGCATAATAAAATTGACGTAAACATGTAGAGTAAATGGGTCAATGCATGCAAAATCGATTATATATAATTGTTTAATAAGTTGAAGATATAGTATAGAGGTTTTATAGATTGGTCGTCTATGGCTTAGAATAATAACTAAAGATCCCATTGCATTATACGATCTGAGCTATTCTATCTCAACTTAAATCGCATCGCACAGTCAAATTACTGTTAATGAGTTAGTGCTTCTCTCTATTTTTCAAGCAAATCGTGTGATTTAGGTTTTGGATGAAGAATGAAATGCGGCCATAAACGACGAGAGGCTTGTGAATTCATTTTATTGTTATCCGAGATCCCGCGTCACGTTATTCCATTTGCATTTATTGTTAAGCGAAACGCGGCATTAGCTACGGCATTATTTCGAACGATTGCGTGCATGAAGGTGGATGACGTACATCTAAATTGGTCACAATTTCTTCAATTCGATAAGTCTGCGACCAGCAAATAGATTTGTTATTGTTACCTAGATTGAATAAAATTAAATAAGCAAACCAGAGACAAACTAAATAATATTAATTATAACTTTAATAATAAGTAAAAACAATAAGCCTAACATTAAAAAAAATAATGTATGTGAAACTAGGTACTGCTTGAATTAAAAAAGGGCTAACATATTGGAGACAATTCATCAAAATTATATAATTTCCTCAATATCGCAGAACTTTAAAGTACCAAACTGTTTTCGGAATGCGGTGCCCTGGACGCTATTAATGGGTCTTTGCCCCGTTATACGTGATGTCTAAGCGTGATAAAAGCCTCTTTCCTAATGACCAAGCCGAACAGTTATCTCAACCTATAAGTATGTTAGAAGTCGTTAACGCTGTAATTATTAACATACATGTTAAACCTTTAAAAAGCTGTACGGTGTACTAATCGACTGCTGCTGTTCCCGCTGTGCTGCTGTCTGCTGCAATGAACACAGCTGCTGGAAACTGAATTAAATGATCGTTTATTTGTATTTATTGTACTTATTATAGCCGTTGCTATTTTTATTTAAGTTATTTATATAATAAAATAATAATTGGTAAAAAATACTTCAAAATATATTTTTGAGAAAACGAAATATAGCTTTTAGTTTTTTCTAAATAACTCAGAACTATAAAAAATTATAAAAGTTTTGTATCTTGCTCTCATATCACGCGAAACGTACAAATTTTGATGCAATTTAGGACAATTAATGGATAAGCCCACGGTCAAAGTATAGGTACGTACTCTTTACTCTAATATTCACCGGTATGTTAAAATAACGATTTGTGGTTTGGTTGGTTGTGATGGTTGCAGGTTGGTTACTTGACGGATTGTACTCAAATATTGTATGGTGTTAATACCTAAGACAACAATACTTTTCTTGGCCTACAGAAAGAAACACAGAAAATTCTTGCAAATTCAAGTACAAAGTACCTCTTTGTTAAAAGAGGTTTATTATAAAAATTAAACATATGCATCGAGTTAAATCGAGTCAGACGAAATGGTATGAAATTGAGAGTTTTTAACGTAGTAAAATAGTATATTACACATAATAGCAATAACAGTAAAACGTAAAAATAGTAATATTCTAATTTACATGACAATATGGGACATGCGAACTATTTAAAAAAAATCTGCCGCGCGATCTCGTTGTTATCTTTGTAGAATCATAGAGCTCAATATTTTTAAGGTCATTTGTATAGACTAATAGTACAGTATAGCTACACAATTCGTTCGTGACAGCAAGGAGGTTTCGCTCTTGTTGTCTCTATTCTTTAATTGCTCTGTTTCCTAAGTACCTTTAGGTGTTAGCATAACAATTTAGATTGTACTAAGATTCTGCTAAAGTGGATACATTAAATACAATTGTTTTGGTGTGACTGGATTGGATGGATACATTTGAATGGAGTATTTTCTAGAACGTGAGGCACGGTCACTGATCCCTCATTGTAACATCACAATAAGGATAACTCCCGTTACCAAATAAAACTTGATGGGATAATCAGTTCAAAGATTATTTTAATACTTGCCTTTTGTCAGAGTAAAGAGTTTGCATTGCAAGGATGAATGCAAAAAATTATCTTACTTTATAAAAACTAAAAAAATAAAAATAAAAAAAAAATAATAATTTTGCATTTAAGTAGAAGCAGTAACAAATAATAATAAGTAGAAGCAGTAAAAAAATAAATGAATTTTGTATACAAATTATATTCGCGGATACTTGCTGACCATTTAGATTATTTAAATAAAAAAAAAATACTACATCCAGAGTTCAATTACACACGAGACTTTTAAAAATCAACATTGTTGAGGAATGTTGTGTTTAAAAAAGGTTATAAAATATTGTAAAGCATCTGTCGGTCTAATGTATTCACATTCCCAAGAATTTGATGGTAAATTCCATTAATTCAAATTTATTGAGGTCACAGCGTGTCACGAGAATGCATTTAGTTGGACAGCAGTTGGCGAAGGTCTCATCTATGTAAAATAAGGTGCCCTGATCGTATTCAATCTTCTTGAGTTTGAATACTTACTAGCTACTTGGAGCGAATCAATATTTTGAACATACAATACGATACGATATGCTTTATTATACCAAAACAAACAAAAAATATATAAAAACAATAACAAATAAAAGAAAAAGAGAGTACAACGGGCGGCCTTATTGCTAAAGAGCAATCTCTTCCAGGGAACCTTTGGGTTGAGGACACGATATTGTATGATTACTAAAAAATATTTTTCATCTTAAATATTTTATATTAAAAATATGCAAAAATTATTATCCAGCTGTCATAATGTTGACGCATCACATTAAAACTGCTGGACCATTTAAAATCTTATTTTTACTATTGGAAGTCTAAAAGGCTAGTGCAGGTTATACGTTACATTGAAGTCTGTCCAGTAAGCGTTGACCAATTAGCGACAAAGAATTTTTATTGCGACAATAGAAAGCACAACAAAAACAAAAAACGGACTAGGGGAATGCATTTGTATTATAGCTTACTAGATGGCGTTAGTATGTAAACTAGATCGCGATATCAATATTTTGAGAAACTTTTAACCAATTCACAATTTAGTAAGTCAAACATGGCTTAAAATGCTAAGTCATTCTTGTGCGTTAAACTAAGATTTGTGAAAAGAAAATATACGTCATAAAATAAAAGATTTGTTTAAAAAAATATTTAAAAATAAAGTCAATGAAACATTTTATTTCAAACAGACACGATACTACCAAATAAATTTAGACATTAATTTTCACAATTCTGTAATTATCGTAATAGAAAACATGAGTTCCTTTGTTCTCAGTTTATAGTGATAATTGTTTATTCGATGCGCAGGAGTCGGTCGTTAACGGAAACTGATGCGGCCGCGTATCTGTACAGCGATAACCGAGTTTACAAGCGGAATTGAGTTTAGATAGGCATCTATATGTACACGAAAATCGTTTTAAGCCTTTAAAATGGGCGAAATTCATTTCTTAAGTACTCTTAAGCGCGATAAGAAAAACAAATTAGTCATGGGCATTACAAAAATTATTATCTTTTCAGATAAAACATAAAAAGATATGTCCTTATAATAATCAAAATATTGTAATAAAGCGGGTTAAGTAAATAATTATTTTCTTTTCATGGGCTAAGAGAATATTAATAAAAATGATACGAATAACATAACATTCACTAAATATGATACCAATGTTATATCTACATTTACAATGTTATTTTTGTTGTCATTTATTATGTTTTATTATTATTTGTTATGGATATATGAATACCTTACGTTACATTTTACAAACTTACATATTGAATGGTGTTATTATATAGGTAATTAGGATTTTGCATTCATTATAAATAAATATTCTTCAAAGTATATATACAAAGTATGTAGTTCAAAGGTCTTCTGTATTTAACATAATGTCGCAAAAAGTTGTCTATTTATATAATTATTGAAAAAGCAGGTTTTGTTATTGTTTTTGTAGCAAGTAATATAAGTTTTTATATTGTGTATGTATGTTTGTATATTTAATCAACTTACATGATAAGGTCTAACACGCTCTAAGTACTTAGTTAAAAGCTTTGCAAACATTTCATTCTAGCGACAGATTTCCCAAGTGTTAACAATGCAAATCCATTTGTTTTACGTATTTTATTAGATATTAGTAGAAAATATTAGTATTTTATTAGTAATTAGTAGAAAATATTAGTATTTTATTAGATATTAGTAGAAAATATTAGTATTTCATTAGTAATTAGTAGAAAATTAGAAAACTAAAGATAACTAATTGTGTTTCGGTGAAAAGTAACATTTTATTTTTAACCTAAAGTTTTATTTGCGTATCTCATCACTATTTCTAATACAGTTAAGTACAATGGTTGCAGTATTCTTCATGGTTCTCAAGTTATTTGAGGTTCGTATAGGCTCTAATTGAATTAAGATTCCGCCACACCCGTGATAATTATGCAATTATATACTATTAACGTAAGTAACACATTCAAAATCTCAATCTTTATTAAAATTCAGTTTTATACCAAACATTTCTTCATTGCCAAAGCTACATGCTCGGAAAATGTAATAATCAAGACTTGACTTGAAAAACTCGACAAAAACTAAGCTATATTCTTGAAAATGACACTCTTATAAAATCCACTTATCGTATGTAACTATTTATTTGCTGTTTGTGTTTCCGTCTTACCTATTATAAGCACAGACACACAAATATAAACACTCAATTAGTTTAGGAGCTAACGATATTATCTCACAAATGTACTAAAATGCATATAAACATACTCTGAGAGATACACCATTATTTATACATTATTTATTTTAAAATATTTTAAGAGTTTTCGATATTTTCGTATTTAAAAATGTACATTCTAAATCGTAACTTGTGCCATTATCATTTGGTTTCATTTTAGAATGACTGTATACATAGGTAAGTATTATATATACATACATACATGCAAAAGGTAAAAAAATTCCAATAATAATAATAATATCAATTTCTTGAATTTCAGAAAGCCGTAAAATATAGTTTTGTTACACTTATTATTTTTAATTAAAAGACAATTTTTTACCGACCGATTTGTTTTTTTGTAAAATAATCAATGTCTATTTAACAATTTAACCCTAGGTTTTCTTATCTGGTTTGTTACACTGTTAATTATTTTTTTTAATTTAACTTGTCTCTTGAATATGCAGTGCGAGTCGTCAAAACACTAAAGGCATTTAATTATTTCGTCGTTTCAATGCGGCAGTCTAATCCAATAACCAAAACTATAAATTTTCAGCCATTTCTATAAATTTTCACTTTACCCAGGTATTATTTAGATATAGCTTTTTTTTCTATTACTAAGATTTTTTAACTATCAAATTTAGAACTGACCACATTGAGAAATAATTAAGCAATCTATCATTTACTGCGTAAATCATTCTTGTGAAGTAATTGCTGTTGATTATAAACAATAAGGCACCTTTTCATTTCTATCATTAATCTTTATTAAAAATCATATATATATATATTTCTTGCACTTTACCAATAAATGGACTGTGGATATTCTTGGCCTATCGTTATCAACATAAGAAAATTCACTTACGCTTTTCTATCCTTGAGGATAGAAATGGAATCGGATTCGGTGAGGGAAATAGAGAGGAGATGTCTTCCAAAAGACGCAGGTTTGCGCGTTTACCACTAAGAAAACCCCATTTGTCATATCGCCGCTCTTCGAATGCACACCCCTCAACACCTCGCCAAGTATCAGTATACTGGGCCTCGACATTTCGAGAGACTGTCAGTTTCGTGGTCATCTGTAGAGCAAGGCCAAACTGGCCTCGTTGAAATTGGGTGTAATCAATAGAGCGAGGCAGTATTTCAATCCTGGCCAAAGACTTGCGCTCTATAAAGCGCAGGTCCGACCTGATCCATATGAGGTCGGACCTGCACTTTGCTCATACTGCTCTCATCTGCTCTCATCTTTGGTCCGGCTCACCCCAATATCAGCTTCTACCTTTTGACCGCGTACAGCGGAGAGCCGTTCGGATTGTCGGAGACCCAGTGCTCTGTGGACGGCTGGACTCTTTGGCATTGCGTAGAGAGGTGGCTTCTTTGTGCGTCTTCTATCGCATTTAAAATGGGAAATGCTCCGAAGAGCTTTTTGATCTGATGCCCGTCGCCGAATTTCACCACCGCACAGCACGTCATCACCTGCAATACCATCCTTACCACCTGGATGCGTGGCGATCCTCTACTGTGCGGTTTTCAAGAACATTTTTTCCACGTACCACAAAGACGTGGAATGGACTTCCTTCGGCGGTGTTTCCAGATCGATACGACATGGGTACCTTCAAAAAAGGTGTTTACACCCACCTTCAAGGCCGGCAATGCTCTTGTGAGTCCTCGGATGTTGCAAGAGTTCGTGGGCGGCGGTGATCACTTAACACCTGTGATCCGCACGCTCATTTGCCCTCCTATACCACAAAAAAAAGCTCTACCACATGCAGCTACAAAAGCTACTTTCCCGATAATTTGATAGAGGAAGGTACACTACTAGGATCAATTATGTCCATATATGCTTAGCTAGCTTCAAAACGAATATCTACAGATATGTTCCAAAACCACATTTATGTTTTATGGCTCCATATAAATAAATTTGAAAGCAGCACCTATAAAAACATTCTACGATTCGGAATATGAATGGGAAAAACGTGGTGCGATGCCTGACGGCACTTAAAGTAAAACTTTTCCTATATAAAGATGTAAAGATTGTCAGTTTGTACAGAAGATAACCTTCGAAAATTCTTTTGTTATTTCTCTACAATATTTAAAATGAACCTTCAGGGTACATATTATTGATTAAAACATAACTCTTTTCTTGTAGACTAAATTATTATTTAAATTGACGAAAAGACGTAATTAGTTTTCTACTTTTCATTCTTGAACGCAGTCAGAATCAGAGTAAAATATTAATAACTAATAATAATAATACAATACTTTATTAATAATTTCAACAAATATAGCATTTATATAAAATACATTTACGCGACCAAAAATGTAAGCAACGGCGACTCAAACAGTCTTAATTGGGCAATTACGTTTAATCGTGCTACATCTATCAAAAGTTGCTTCAGAAATGTTGAACCATATAGAAATAATTCAAGAACACACAATTACAGTGAGAGATGTGATTCGTTAGACATGCATTTAATGGTTAATTTAGAATGAAACAGATTTATGGGCTCATTTCATTATCCAATCTAAGTCGCACTGTATGACCCTACAAAATGGAGTACGACGCTCCACCAATCAGAGGGGAGCTAGCTCACTTACAGCCTTTTCAAAATGCGATATTGACACTCTAGTTGACCTATCACTCTTAAATTGGATGATGAAATGGACCTCTTATTAGTCATTTAGTGACTTAATAGTTTTTAGAATACAATACTATGGATAAGTAAAAATAAAACACGTTATTTTCATTTCTTATTCTTATGTTACATTTTCACGTAAACTTTTTGATTCTAAGTTTATTTGAAGCTGTTATAATATATTTTCATTATTTTAATTCCAGTCAAATAAATATAACCGCAGTGATAAAATAAGATCTGGTTCACTAAAACGTATGACTGATGAAAAAAGACTTTCAACGATCATGCCGTAATCAAAAACCACGAAAAAAACGAGCCTTATTCCACATGAGAAATAAAATGTACATTTATATATTTCTTTATAAATGTTCAATACTACCAAATTAACTTTTTAAGAGACTAATACACTAATACACAGTCATAGTTACCGGGACAGAGGCGGCATATATTAGGCTTCTTTCGAAAACCTATATCAACGTTTCTAACTTTTCAGTGTAGATTAAAAATGAAAAAATTCCACTACCGCCATTAATGTTCGAAAATATCTGTAAACTTGTATATGATAAGCTTTATTAAAATTAAATTAATATAGAATGCAAAAATAGTTGATTATATTTTTGCAATCTTTCGCTCCATCAGATTAGATTATCAGATGTTCATTGTCATCAAAATTAACTAACTGTTATATTTAATTTCAGAGCAATCTAACGGTAGAAAGCTTACAAAAACATATTACAAAATGTAAACCGTAAAAAACATCAAAACCGTTCGAATGAATAAAACTAAATCTTATAAAAATAATGCATTATATACATTATCCAGCAAAATTAAAACAAACAAATCTTACGGAGTGTGTTTAAGATATTACGTATGAAAATCTCTTTACATATTATTTTAGGACGAAATATTTATTACTGTTGTAATCTAATTCTTCTGTAATTCTAGAAAAGACGAAGATTATACATTAACTAAAGCTTAACGATTACCCATCTGATATTTGATAATATATAATAAAATATATAATAAAGATAACTACTTATTATGATTAGAGTTTTTGAAATTATAATATTTAATTTAGATAACATTTTGCTAAATACTGAACGTTCATGATTTTAGTAAAATATTCTGATTCTTAGTCATATTCTATTGTTCTCGTATAGGCATAAACTATACAACCTTTTAAGCCTATTTTATTAGCTTTGTTATATCGTTTTTGGTAAACCATACCAAAGCAGATTAAGTTAAATTGCAAAAACCGGTATTATAGTTTTAATGACAGTTGCAAAACCATAGACAGTTTTGGTGAATACTTTATTATCTATGTTTATGTTACAATTATAATATTTGCCAATACGGAATACTCAATAGGTACCCAACACACTACCCTAACTAGTAGGGAACACACTAATTAGTGGAAAGTAGTACGATTTGATCACTTGGGGTAAAATAATCCTTTAAAAACGTGATAAATGTTTGTGGAATAAGGATTAAGTTTGAACAAATAAAGAGACAAAAACAATTTTAATTTGAAAGGAAATTTCAAAATAACATATGTAGTTATTATAAACAAAGGTCGCTACGTAAATGAAATTTGAGAATAATTTTAAGTATGATTGTTTACGAGGATCTGGAAATACAACAGTGTACTCTTTGCATTGTTTGAACTTAAATTAATAAATACATATTTGACATTGACTGTGTGAACATAAAAAACGTATAAGTTAAGGTAGTAAGTATTGAATTTTCTTGTAATATAAGTATATCACAGCTATCTCCGTTTATGACTTATAATAATGTTTAACTAAGTTTACAGTTCCAAATTTTAATCCAAACCTACCTATGCCTATTTTTTTTCTTCACATATTATTACCTTTTGATAAAAATGTTTAAATACCGAGTCACACTGATAATACATTTATAATAATAGTTCAGAATTAGTCTACTATTGTGTCAGAAATATTTTTACTGTAGGTACGTTTATAGCGATGACATCTAAGCATTTTACCTATTAAATAATAGAAACTTGGAAAAAAATAAAACACGTGAATTGACGTTAAATATAACATATTATTAATAATAAATATTATTATTATATTATACCTACCTAAAATATAGTCAATCTTTTTAAAAACATTATCTTTATTATTTATTTTGGTGATGTTCGTATATTTTTTACTGTAAATCTACTATTAAAACCTTTTTTTATAAAAACACAGTACCTAATGTGTCTAATCTTTACCACTTATTTAGATTTTCATAAATTTTGTAAATAGAACGGTGTCAAAAAGTATTTATACAACAATTTGTCGTACTATATTTTTGCATTTTTATTTTCCGAGATATTTTATCTATTTTTTTTATAATTAAAGGATATTGCGTAATAAGTGTTATGTTTTATATACATAGGTACACAATATTGGATATGAAGGTAGTTTACGAAAAAAATATCTAATGAGTAATAATTTTTAACTTTTAATATTATAATATTCAATGATATCAATCTGAGGGTCGTACAAAAAGTTTAATAATATTTATTAATTATTATTGTGAATTTTAATTATTTTAAACTTATAACTAGTTAAAAGCAACAAGGAAGAGTAAAACGAAAAAATTATCCATTTATCACGAAGTATAATATAAAAAAAAAACTACGATACTTACCAAGTCAGCGTCTCAGTTGGCAAAACAAAAGGTTTTTTGAAGTTCATATATATATATTACAAGTTCGAATAATATGTTTTATAAATATATTATTGTTAAAGCAGGTAAAGCTGCAAGTTTTAGCTTGTTTTACATCTTTTTATTTAATAAAAGTAATCTAAGTATAATCAATTTTATGAATTACTCACGGTATGTAATATGTTTCATAGTCAAATGAAAAAACCAAACACCTATTTTATATGACCTTGTAATAAAACGTTTTTACATTAGAATAATCTTTCATACTTAGATTAATCTTCGACAATCTTAAATCACTTCTATTTAAAAGGGGTATTTAATGATGAGTTTAATAAAATATTCAAGTTAAGTTTTTTACACGATGCTCAAGTGTGGGTATGACATATTATGCATTAATATTTTAAAAGTCGAAATTTAAAGTAATTATATAATACTAAAATTAGCATGTATAATTTCTGTTAATAAAATTTAAATAATAAAATAAAATTGGGAAAAATATAAAGTTTTATAAAACATATATTTCATAGCTAATTTAATAATATACTTTACTATATTAATAAATTAGTTATATATTTTCCGGTCTTGACAAGTTGGAATATAGAATCTAGTATCAAATCCAAGAATCAAATATGTTCTGAATTCAAAAATTATTTCGGTTTAAATTTACATTAACTAGCAAATCAAAATAATACCTTGAACAATCGTTATATTCGCCTTCTTCGACGTCTGCTTCAATCTTAATCCAATTAAACTTGACTGTCAACGTCGAATGCACAAAATTGTTATTCTCTTCAATGTAAGCGGAGGCGTTTACACGATAAAAAGGTTCACAGGTAAGGACAACGCATGTGGTTTGATCAGAGACAAGCACCACGCTCGACACGCGGTTATCAACTAAACTCTAAGCACGTTAAAAATGATTGCTTTTCTTATTGTATCGTATTGTTGATTCGAATCAAGCTCGAGATGCAATTGCGTTCTTCGATTATATATATATATATTTTTTAATTATTATTATAATGACGATTATACATATTATATAGAATGCATGAATGTAGCATTACGGCGGGTAGAGGCACAGTGGCCCAGTGTTGCGACAAAGCAAAGGGGACGGTATCTCAGAGGTCACAGGTTCGAGTCCAATTCTTGTTAATGTCTTTATCATTGTATGTTATAATATTATATTAAAAATAAATAAATATCATCAAATTACGTCGTATAGTTTTGTTAAAAAAGCGGCATATAATATAGTAGGTATGTATTATTATTGTATTTTTTAGTTTCAGAAGGACGAGGATAAATTCAGCACTACGGATAGAAGTCAACATATATATTGGTTTATTAAAAAAATAATAACTGCTTAGTAGTGACGTAAATGAATGAATGCTTTCTGTAAATGCCAAAATGTGACATAAAAAGTTCATGGTAGGTCTGTTGAGATACTAACCGTCGACAGTGCATATTACCTACGTATTTAATAAAAGAGATAGCAGTATCCGCATTTCTACTCTTAATACCGATTATAATTAATATGCTATAATATTATAATATGTCAGTTCTCAAGGGTGATAGTGAATTATACTTATAATGAAAATTTCTTACACTGTATTGTCATACTAGATATTTAATTATCGTTTTTTTTAAATACTTTAAGCAAGAATCTATCCTTTTGTTATTTGCATGCTACTAAATATGTATGTAATATTTGGTTTGGTGTGTATGTATACTAAATATTTGGTTACTACTATACCCAATTTTGTATAATCTGTCCAGTAATTTCAGCCTGATAACAGTTCAAAGATTCATAAAAACAAGCACCGATGAACAGACAACGAAATGGAAAGAAAAGTAGTATTTTTCTATACTATATAGAATTCTAGAAGTGTGCCTATATGAGAATATATTTAATGTTCAGATTTGTTCAAATTATCCTTATATTACTATATTATATTGTGTATTACTCGTACTTGACATAAAGGATTTATATGAAACTCTTCTCTGAATCAGTGTTTTTACAATAAAGATAATTTTCATAGGGGCATAGCGCTTTGGGTTTATATTCTTAACACAATAAGATAATCGTTTTTAAATAACACTAGCTGCTGCCAGCGACTTCATACCTAATTCCTCCCCCCTTTCTGAGTCAGAAATTTTGTCATCTAACGATGCATATTTCATATTTCGTGCGGAAACAAAAATTGGTTCCGTCTTTACTTATAATAATTGGCTGTACAAGCCATTCCAATTGTTTCAAAGCTAAGTGATCATGATTTTGTCACTTATACAAGACGATATACGTGTAAGTATATAATCTGTCAACTAATTTTAATGAAAGTTTGGATTCGTGTTCTAAAATTGCCGGCGATTGAAAACTAAAAAAGAGTATAGTAACTCGAGAACGATAAAATCTATTGTAAATAGTTTCTATAATTATTTGTTGTCCTTACTGTTAACCATCTTTTTTCTCTTAAAAAAGATTTTAATGCAAAGGACTTATAGGGTCCTACTTAAGTTACATGTACCACTCCTCACTCAGTCTCCTGGGCACATCACTACTAGTTTTTTAAGTATATATAGGGGAATGCGGGGGAATTGGATACACGTGATAATAAGAACTAGCCTTGTTTACGTGTATCTAAAGAAGAGAGTGATCTTATTTTGTAATAGGGAAGAACGAATCCGTCGGATAGCTACTGATATGACTTTTACCGGTTTTTCGGCTAAACTGAGTATTACCTACAATTATTTTTTACATGTGTCTCTTAACTTGTAACATAGTCATTAGAAAATATATATACATATATGTATATAAATGTATTTTTTTTAATAAAAACTTTATAATTTAATTAGGGTAATGGGAGTAAGTAGGCTCTTATTACCCCCCTTTATGATTATCTATTTATTTCTTCCGGACGTCCCGAAAACGAAATAGAATTGTCGAGAAGTGTCAATAGATTCTGATTTTTTTTCCTATATGACTTGACACTTCTTACACTATAAGCTTAAAAATAAGGTTAAGGACGCGTTTACAGTTTTCGAAAATCATCAACTTTTCCGTACATATTGCTACAATATCCAACTTAACGTAATAAAATCTGGACAAACAGCAGATATTATGTTTCTTTATTTTTAATTCCTTCAAAAAAATATATCAATTATTATAGTTTTTAATATTAGTCAAACGATTTTCCATCACTTCTTCACACATATTCCACGATTTCAGGAGTAGTTTCGGTACATTTTTCTTGTATTAGTTACCATATATTTCAGAATAAAAAAAATACCTTGGGTAAGAAAACATACTCAACTACAATCCTATCAAAAAAAAATATATCAATACCTTCCAAAATATCTTTAAAAAAAATATATAATTTTTATTATTTTCATGTCTTTCTATTTGACACATGATTGTTAACTCACTGTAAAAAGGTTTATTTTACTGCATTTTTATTGATTCTTTATAACAAATATTCCTAAAATTCATACATCACCTCAGTCGGGCCACCATGAACTATAAAAGTCGGTCTAAGACCGTTGTCGTATGTGATCTTGATCTCTTTGAAGCAAAATTCTGTTGATAAAGATCGCTGTACGAATACAAAATATCTTATAAAACCTAACTTGATACTTTACAGTCTTTACAAAATTCTGTATTGTCAACTAGATATGTTATGAAACATTTTTTTATTACCTTTATTTTATAGTAGAGATGAAGCTTCTTAGCATTCCATGGATTCACCGTGCTGGTGCCGGGCCCATAGTGATGCAGGGAGAGGAGTGCAAACAGCTAATGGAACTTGCGACCCAAGTGTAGGTTTAAGGGGCCCCCTTAAAATGCGCATTCACGGTCACCATCAACTGGTTGCGCTCCTCTCCCTATCTAACCAAATTTGGAATCAACCTACCAATGCCGCCTTTGAAGTACGTTCTAGAAATGTACTGATGATAGTTCTAGAGAGGCCAAGATCTTTAAGTAGGTTATAGAGAGAGTTCGCTGTTATACCTCTCGCTCCCACTTCTACCGCGTACAAATTAACTATATACCTATTCCTGGTCAGTTATTTGGTCAGGTTCGTAATACTTGTTTACTTTAATTGTGTGATCTTTGGGGTTAGTTTCCCATGGAACACACAATTCAAGTAGTCAAGCTTTGTCAATGTAGTTATATGATTTCCGACCAATCTTTATCGTAAACGCGTACTTAAGTGCCATTACTATAAAAATACGCCATTGTTGTAAATGCATTTGTCGACTCAAATGTCAAGTAACGTATTAGCTAGATATTATTGTCAGATTCGTTGATAATTAAAAAAAACTCAAACAATCTGGATCGTTAGAGATAAAAGGCTGTATGGAATTAAAATATAAAAACCATTATACTGTTTATAGGTACCTACTTAGTAAGATATCCAAGGAAATAATATGATTTTTTTTTTGACAGATTAACGTTACACACATAAACTACAACAAAAACTAATTGAAATGTTTTTACTTCTGTTCATAAAATAAGCAATATGATATTTTTTTATATAGACACAAAAAAAAACATGATTCATGCATTGACTTCTTGTAAAAAGTTGATACTCGTACTTCAAGGAATTCACAGTCCTGCCCGTGTTCTTAAGCAAGAACAGTAAATATTTAAATTAATTTAACATGATATTCATACATTTATAGACAATGTCAAAAATTTATTTCTTAATTTTAAAAGGTTTGAGATGAATAATGAAAGTATATGGGGACTTTGACAACAGAGCAGTATGTTAAATTTATTTGGCTGTAATCTGTGCAAATAAAATAATGCTGAAGAGTACCTAGTTTAGTACCTTTTGCGAACACGAATCTCTGAAACTTATAAAAAAATATTTAACCCATAATTTTTTCAGACAAATATCTGGAATTAGAAAACAATAAACACATCAGTATATGTGTTTATTGTTTTCTAATGGAAGCCATGAGAGTAAACTATATTTATTAAAATAAAGTTAGGGAAATGTTAAGTATAATCGTATTGTATATAACCTATGTATTATATTATTTTTCGCTTACAAACAAATACATATGTTTAAGCTTGTTCTAAGCAAAGGTTTCAATAAACAATATATTTTTTAACTAGAGCGTATCGGCAAAATACGATTTATTATATACCTACATTATACTACAAACCATTTTCACCCATTAGACTACAAACCATTTTCAAACTAAATAACTAATCAGCTTCAAGCTATGAAGAAATAAATTAAAAAATATATACGATGCAATACAATTCAAGGTTAAAACAAAATAAAATTAATGAAGAAATATTAGAATTATTATTAATGTTGTTGACATCAAGAGCGAAACCATTAGGAACAGAAGGCAGTCC
This sequence comes from Dircenna loreta, assembly GCA_963555665.1. NCBI lineage: Eukaryota > Metazoa > Arthropoda > Insecta > Lepidoptera > Nymphalidae > Dircenna > Dircenna loreta. The sequence goes on from OY743094.1 coordinate 6,584,271, forward strand.
ACAAGTAATAGGTTTATGTAGGATCGAAGCGGGTACAGTGGCTCACTTTTTCACTACAGTGGCTCACTTTTTCACTACACTAGATTTGGAAGAGTGTGGGGAAGATGTAATATAAATAATAGGTACATAGGGTAACTAATGTAAGTACCTACTTTCATTTTTAAAATCGATTAAGTTAAATCAAAGCAGTATACTAGGAAATTAAAACAACACACAGCACACAGTGAATCAGGTAGGTAGTAAATCGGGTAGGTAGTAAATCGGGTAGGTAGTAAATCGGGTAGGTAGTAAATCGGGTAGGTAGTAAATCGGGTAGGTAGTAAATCGGGTAGGTAGTAAATCGGGTAGGTAGTAAATCGGGTAGGTAGTAAATCGGGTAGGTAGTAAATCGGGTAGGTAGTAAATCGGGTAGGTAGTAAATCGGGTAGGTAGTAAATCGGGTAGGTAGTAAATCGGGTAGGTAGTAAATCGGGTAGGTAGTAAATCGGGTAGGTAGTAAATCGGGTAGGTAGTAAATCGGGTAGGTAGTAAATCGGGTAGGTAGTAAATCGGGTAGGTAGTAAATCGGGTAGGTAGTAAATCGGGTAGGTAGTAAATCGGGCAGGTAGTAAATCGGGTAGGTTCGGTTAATAATAGTACAATAAAAATAATTAACATTGTTTTTTTTGCGTTTATTTATAATTTTCACAAAACAATAAATGATACCATTCTTGCTATTTATTAAAGCTGTTTTCTGTAAGCTGTATGTGGTCTGTTTAAATCTTTCCAATTTTACGGGACGTTGCGGGATGACTTGTACTGTAAAATGAATACGCTATATAAAATATATACATGATCTTATTTTATAAATAAATCTAAGATTAAATTAATGGTATGGTAGTATTAATTATTATTAGTACAGTAGCTCATGATCCACTGTGTACATTACCGCCATTTTTTATTAAAAATGTACCACGCAAGACAGTTTTGTGGTAATCAAGGTGCAATATATGCCAAAATGACCTCAATTGAACTGATTTCTTACCTATAATATTCATTTACTGGTTTAAGGGCATTTTAGTGAATAAATACAAAGTATAACTTACCTTAAAACCAACTCCATTTTTTCGAATATGAGCAGGGCGAGACTAATCGCTCCACGTCAATGTTACGTAACCTTTTCTATCCGCAACTGCTTTATTTTATAGCCTACTACAGCAAGGTGTTTCAACAAGATGACGTGATTCTCATCCAGGTCAGTCTGAGTTTGAACTAAAATGTATGGTGGAAAACATATATAGCGAAGAAACATTGCATTAATTAATCATATTTCACGCCACTATATTTTTTCCGCATTTACGCCAATAAACCGATGATTGTCCAGCTTATTTATATGGAGAATACGGACGGAATTCAGGTTCTTTCTTGTCCATACTGTGTATTATTTCACCCGACAATAAGCCTCATATTTGAAGGAGATTTAAGCTTATCGTGATCTCAACCGCTGTAAGAACATCTATATCTATTTCTTATTAAAAGAATAGAACTTCATTTTTAAAAAAAAAAAACCTTTCTTCGCAGTCCATGCAACTACATTATGGAATGGAATGAGGTTACTCCGCTCTTTATAATTTTATCCAAAATCTTTGGAAATATTTAAGGAGTCCGTACAAAAGGCTGTGCACGTCCGTCAGTGCCAGACTCTTAGACAGCTTAAGACTGATTAACTCACGTTGAAAACCTTTTTCTGTCGCTAAGTGTCCTATACTGTACAGGTTATAACAAAAATCTACCTACCCCTCACCCAGGATAAGTTCGAATTCCACGTGTCTATGATCTTAAATTTTCCTGAATGACTTGACCGATGCAAGAATAGTGCCGAAAGGCTCACGCAATACACTTCATAAGACGGATCATGATTGGTATGAAATAGATACCATGCAGCAGACACATCACCCCTTCAGGGAAAAAGAAAGGACGAATTTATTAAAATTCAGGAACATGTACCACAATTAACAGGATTCCAAACATCAGGTTATTTAATGAAAAAATAAATAAATAGCTTCATCAGTCTGTGTCCTAAAATATATAAGGATAAGTACACAACAAAAACTCCATTGAGATTTTGGTTGTTTATTTCTCAGGAAGCAAATGATTCACAGCACTGGTGGGATACAGACGAGGTCTTCCAGCATCGGGCCGAAACTCGTAGTCCTAAAATGCTGGTCTATTTTTAGTATTACAATACATATTATAAGTACCCAAATATAAAATAGAGGTGAAAACAACAATACAAACACGTCGCTGCACACAGAGCACAGCACATATTATTTAGTAAAGCCACATTTCTTTATAATAAACTACACACCTTAATGAATCACAATCGCTAATTATGTTAAAAAAAAAAATATTTATCACATTTATAACATCTGTACAAAGTAAAAAAATATTTTATACTTCAACTAGTACAAAATAATGTCCCATAACATCGTAAAATTGCTTTTACATTTTCTCGTAGTACGCACTAGTTTACTTGAACTTATCAAGCCGACAACTCACACGCACTGTTTTCTAAACGAGGCAATTATTTACGGCTTTAATTAAATACCTGTGATGGACGGGGGTTTTGATTTATTTTAAATTTCATTCTCATTTAATATTTGAATTTAATTGCTTACAAAATATATATATAACAGATTTAAAAAATTAAAAAAAAATTAACTTGATTTTTAGCACGTGTGAATTAAGCCTTATAACAGCGCGATATCGAGCTTGTAAATTATGTCCATGTATTCAGTAGCATTATCCACTAGTAAGCTACAGAGGTATACTTGTAGTACAAATGTAATTTCGCCTATTTTTAATCTATACTTTAACTTGTTTAAATATCATAATAAAAATGTTAAATTACTAATAACACGATATTACGTTATGTGGACATACAACCTTTATAAGGAGTGATAGATTTGACAGAAGACCCTCGCGATTCAGCTCTCAACTGGTAGTCACATAAAAGGGCAAAATGAAACGATTTATTGATTTATTAATTTTTCAAACACTAGTTCTAATAATTATTATCAATTTATAAAATTATATTACTATGTACACAAGTTTACGAAAGTTTGATTAATATACATTTTACCAAGTCAATATTACGAAAGTTGATTGAACTAAAATGAAAGCTAAATGCATTATACCGAATAGTGACACACGTCTATAGTTTATGGTAAGTGAGTGTAATCGTCCTTGGACCCACCGGTGCCCGTGACTCATTTGATTCGATTAAAAAAATATAATTATGCAAAAATTATACCCTCCTAATTTGAACTGTTTTTAAAAACTGGGATCATATAAAATGCAAAAATTGTGATTTGTGACATCGATAATATAAACAATCAACACTATGGAACACTCGAATTACAAATTATTTCACAAATATACTCCATATCTAATAATTATAAAGAATATTTACATAATAAGAACGCGTCGGCGACGCGTCACGTTTTACACATGAGTTATTTATTTACAATGACTTTAATTACACTAATTTATTCTAAGAGCATTGAATAATCATGAGCTTGATGAAATAAATCCCTTGTTCATATTTTCTTTACAGCACACACGTCGGTGTACGGTCGTTATATTTTGTCATTCCAGAATTCCTTGTCATTGTTCTTTTAAATTTGTATCATCCAAAGCTTTAAGTGATGGTAATTTTTTTTAAATATTGGTTTTTTTTTTTACAAATCAGTCTTGGATCAAAGGAAACAATTCATTAGCAACAATATCAGTCAGATTAAGATTCTCAATAACATATAAAACAGTTATGTTCTTACAAATTTACATACTGACTTGAGATAGAACGAATACAACATTACAGGGAATCCCATACACATGCATTTCTTTATTAGGATTCATCTCACCACAAATATGATTAAATAATTTGTACTTATGGTTTTTAGTTAAAAAATACTCAATTATCATGTTATAAATTTTAGAAGCCATGGCACATTACAAAAAAAATGAAATATCATTGAGATAAAAATACATGTATCGTAAAGTTAGATTCCTTTTAATTATATCTTTTATATGGAATTCCCTTTAAATTCTAATATACATGTACTGTTGTCAAGGTAACCACACTTTCAATCCACAAAAACAATCCCGACCAAGAATTAATAAATATACTGTACAAATAACTTATACATTTCATTTTTATAAAATGTTTGTACTTTTAATTAATACATTAACAACCCTTGCAAATTTTAGGTAAAAAAAATATTAGTTACTGTGTTTATTAATAACGTGTCTGGTTTAATCCGTGTAACACAAATAGAGTGTGGAAACGTCAAGACGATTCAATTGAAAGTGCAATCTCACCTTTCACCACGACGGGTCGACTTTTCAAACATTACAATATACCGATAAGCGCACTTTACACTAAAAGATGTACACTTACTGAATAATTTCTAAAAACTTTTTACAAGTAACCGAGTTTCCTTCGCGAGCTCGGTCGACCGGCCGAGGTCCACTGCCGCGATGACGCTGCGGCCGAGCGAAGACGGCGCAGCCGGGGTCCCTCGTATCACCCCGGCCGTGGAGCGAGGGTCCCTCCGGAGGCCTACTTGTCGCCAGTCTCGGGCGGCGGGGGTCCCCCGAAGTCCAGTTGGTAGCCGCCGGCACGCGTCATCTCCTCCAGGCTGGGCTCCTTGCAGTCGTGGCCAGCGTGTCCCGCTGCGCCGCAGTTCCAGCAGGACAGCTTGGGCGGCGCGTACAATACGGGCATGAAGCCCGCGTAGGGCGCCGGGGCCGGGTAGGGGGGCGGCTCACCGTTCGCGAAAGGCGGCGGCGGGGGGCGGTAGGCGGACGGCGGGGTGGGGTAGGGGTAGGGGCGCGGGTAGTGCAGGTAGGGCACGGGCGGCGGCGCGGCGGGCGCGAGGCGGCGCGGCGGCGCGGGCGTGCCGGGCGGCGAGGAGGCGTTGCTGGAGCCGCTGTCGGAGGAGGAGCGCGCGGGCGGGCAGTAGGCGCCGCCGCGGCGCCGCACGCCGTTCAGCTTCTCCAGCGACCGGTACTGCTGGTGAGCGATTTCGCGGAGTCTCTCTTCTCCGATGTTATGTCGCATCTTTAACGATAGACCGACATTATTACCTTTAATTGAAGGCAATAGTATTATAACTAATTCGATTTGAGTTCCAGGTCCCCAGACTCTTCAAGTGTTAAAGTTCTATTTATGTAACGAACGCCACTTAATTTTTTTTAAAGATCAGTTAATTATAAAAAAACATTAATAAGTTGATCTACTAACGGAAGAAAACGCTTATGATTAAATTACTAAACTAAAGTGCCTAAAACAGGAAAAATATGTAAAATACTAAAGTTAGTCCATGTTCTTAATTAATTCCTAGAAGTGTTTGTTTTTTCTAGGGTAACCTATTTAGGCTTTATTTTCTTAAAAAGTGTTTAGATATAAATGTAGTAAAAATAGCAAATAAAAAAGTTTTGAAATTAAAAAAAAGTCTATTGTAAGTATAATAAATAAAGGTAGCCTAGATACTTTTGATGACTAGATTATTGAAACTACTTGATAATAAAAATATTCTTATATCACCAAATTAAAAAAATGTCTATTTTATTTATATACTTCTCTAACCTTGTATTTAAAAAAACTATGTGTATCTTGTTTATTCCTTTAAAAATATATATTATAAAAAAACATGCTCTCACTTTTTCACACATATTCTACAATATCAGGCAGACTTTTGGCATTTTTTACGATATATATATATATATATTTTAAAAATATGCCAAATTTTATTAGTTGTTGTAACTAATAAAAAGTACCCTGAATCAGAAGTTATACTCAACTAACATTCTTTAAAAAATAAATAAATGATAAATCAAAATTAATCTGACGGTAAGATCTTATCAAAACTAACAAAATAAGCCTAAACTCGGCGCATCCAGCTCTATCCGTCTAGGATATCCAGTATCAGCTACCGACGTTAAGACCTCCAGGTCACAAATAATACTTATATAATATTATTATATATCTATGTACACATAGTAATAAAGTTATTTCAATTATTAAAAATTGTTTCATTTACAAATTACTTCACTAGATATAAATACGTATGTATGCGTTTTCCTTTGCTATCAATTAATTTAGTAAACGCATCAAGTACGTGCTATATTGAAACATATTTAGTATGATTTACTGAACGATCCTCGCAACTATTATGATATACTTATAGCGCCATTACAGTTGGTAGAATAAATCAACCAATATTACCTGACCTGAATTATATAAATACGCAATTTGGATGCACCAGTTTCATCAATAAATTAATTACAGATCCCACGGTTATACTAGAAAGCTGAAACCTGGTCCGGGTCATGCAAATGTATTTAGTAAATGATCCCCCAATAATTCAGGTAATACAAAAGTTACACTTTCACCAACAGGACCCTACACAAACAAAATATCTGAAAATATAAACAGTATTCAAGATTTGAAACCTACATCGGCAACAGCAAGATTCTCAAAGTTTGTAGCAAGATGCGGCATGGCGTCGGGCGGGAGGGGGGCAAGCGGCGGGGAGCGGTCGCGCGACGGGCGCCTGCGACTGCGCGGCGACGCGGCGCGACTGTCGCCCGGAGACGACACCAGCGGCGACGACGGCGCCCCTCCACCCGGGACACCGCCCGCGTAATTTAACACCTGGAAGAGTTTCATTGTTACAAAGCTTGTTGTTGTACATTTTTTAAATGAAATTCTTACTGCACTGTTAAAATTTGCTTGGTAATTTGTGAGTCTATTTCATCATGACAAGAAAAAGATTTTTTAATAATTTCAACAATAGTTAATACTTTCAAAGTATAGTAACTTTAACAAATAAAAGTAAGATTAATAGTTCACCTCTATAGGCTGATTGTGAGGAGAAACAATAATGTTGGTTGGCCAAGTGTGCGGGGCTATAAATTCACCAGTGCTGTACTGGGGTAGTGTAAGTCCGGGTGGTGGATGTGGTACATCCCCTAGCATGGGAACCACACCACCACCACCGGCTAACACTGGAGGTGAACTAAGCTCGGTAATGACATCTGAACTTGGTGGCTGGAAGGAATAATTATTATTATAATAAAAATGTATATAGATTTTTTTGTCATATTCTTTTAATATGATGAGGAATAAAATAAAAAATTGTGTGAATTTACAATATATTTTACAATTTAATAAGAAAAATGGAACCCTTCCATTTCAAACCCTTTTCAATAAGTTTATTCCAATAAGATATAAAATAAAATAAGAGTTAACTTTACATAATATGTATATAAATAGACACAATTTCATAGTTCATAAAAAATGTCTGATAGATAATATAAAATAATACAAATAAATATCTACATATTTTTTACTTTAATCCATATTTTTCTTTATTTATATACCAAGCATTGCATATTATATACATAGAATATACTTAGAAGTTTTTTTTAAATTTAGATTAAACTTAACATGGCCTATCGTGTTGATACAACTAGTTTAAACTAATTCTAATTTCAAAAAATAATTACAAACATAATTTAGCATAACTGTCCTGTCTAAATTAAGAAGCTAGCACAATATATGAATAGGCAAGATAATAAAGTTTATTTATTACAACTCTGTTTTAAAATTAGATATACACTTTTTTTATTACTCATTAATAATTGGAATGTTTCGATGGTCATTCAATTGTAAAAAATATATGTATTTTGTATAAGGTTATACAATAAAATAAATTACCTAAAATATTGTATGATCTATGGAAATGTCAGATAAGAATCATCAAACCATTCTTGAGGTTTAAAAAATGTATTTACATTTTGAAAGGGCCCTTAAATATTTATATATATTCAATAGGTTAGAATAAAAAAGTGTTTAACTTACCTAAAGGGTAGTAAAAGTATGTTTGACATAAGCTTTAGATGCTAAAAAGATATATCTTTTTATCATCTAAATGTATATTAGTATAGTATCTATATGTTAATACAATGAAAAAAAAAAGTACCCAAAAACTTGATGATATAAAATTACAAAGCTTGCTAAGTACATAAAATATATAAATATATGAGAGATGGCACTGACCTGCACTCCAGCAGTCTTGACAAATATGATACCAGGAGGTGGCCCCAAGCTAGGCAAGTTAGGTGGTGGCACTGACATGTTGGGTGTGATACTAGCCTGAATGTGACAGCCACTGACTGGTGCTATGTTTAAACGTTCTTGTTGTTCTTGGTATTGTATCCTCTGATCTTCTATCTTTAGCTTCTCTAATATATCACCAAAATGTGACTTCTGATCAAATGTGAATGCTGGGTGATGTAACGCCATTGTGTACAATAAGAGAATCTCTTCAAGAAGATCACCATATAAGCCTTTCAATAGACCACTTTGTTCTAAACTGACCATAGCATTATACAATGTGGTGGCACAAGCAAAATTACACGACCGCAACAATGAAACATATAAAGCCATTTTCCGTCGAGTTCTAGAGTCTGTATCCGCACCTCCGATATCAGCTGCAAGATCTGTGGGGTTATTTGCTCTTAGTTCGGCACCACGCAACTCCTGAAAATCCCGCTTACCGAGCTCCTCAAGATACGTGCCAATAAAGCGCAATTCAAATGGTAAGCACATATTTAACAATGTACACATTGCATCTATGCGTTTATAGCTTTCCAATTCTTTAAACCATGATACCACGTCCTCTTTGCAAACCATTTCCAGAACACATTGAAATTTTAAGAAAAGAAATAACCGGTCCTCTGCGGCCGTAGTGCCTCCGTAGATTATGATTTTGGGCACTCACTTTGTTTGTGATAAAAGTGTGGTAATCCAAAAATTTTCGAGTGTAACATTAGTAATAAAAACTGTTAAGCTTTTTATCACAATTCCACTAGTACAGTAGGTATATTGGTTAAGCAACTACGAGCATTGCTAGTAGTTTTGTCTCATCTGTAGTCTATGGAAAAATTAAAATAGACGATAGGATTAAGAATGTAATACACACTAAGATTTCAAAAAGTGTTTACCTTATTATAATAATATATAATGATATTTGAAATTATCTATAAATATGTAAGCTTGTTAAGTTTATTTAAAATTTAAATGAATATACAAGGAAAAATTAACCGATACCGGTATGGTTTCTCATCCGCGACTTCTGGGAAAGAGATGATGTTTCAGTGTTCGCATTTTAATTCTTAAAGATGAATTACAATATTTTTAAATTAATTTCTCCATTTACTGCAAAAAATATAGGTTTAACAAATTATTTCAAACAAAATATTTTACTTTTTTGCCACCTAAACATTTTTAGGAAAAATAAGTCTGAGTAAAGCAAGTTATATAGCTAGAGTAATTATTCTAAAAATACTTGGTAAGAGTATCAGAACGAATGAAGTTACTCGGCATATTTTTTGACAGCAGTCAATGACTGATTTTGGAAATTAAGCTTCAGGTTGTTTCTTTGACTAAAATCCAGTTAAACGATATAGAATATTCTAAGGAAATTATTTCCCACAATGGCGCCTGGAGATCAAGATGTGGAAATGAAAAGTGTTGATAGCCCAGCAGCACCAAGCGACGAAACTGGCGATGTAAAAAAAGATGCAGATTTTCTTTCCGTCCAGGATTTGAGAGAACATGTAAAACAAATTGATAAAGCTGTGTCATCTAAGGAGCCCCGATTTGCTATGCGGGTTTTAAGGTCTCTCCCAAGTACAAGAAGGAAGCTTAATGGCAATGTTCTTCGTGCTATTATTAACCAGCTTTATCCTGTAGGTAATGATAAAGAAAGCTTAATAGGTGTTGTTGAAAATCCCCTGCCCACTGCAGTTGAAATTGAAGCTCCTCGATCCCGAAGTGCACCAAAACAACCTGTCCCAGAAGTTGATGCTTACATACATTTGCTAGTTTTACTGCGTTTACTTGACACTAATAAACTAGAAGAAGCAGTAGAATGCTCGCAACAGCTGATGAATAAAGTTACTTCACAGAACCGCAGAACCTTGGATTTGATAGCTGCCAAGTGCTACTTTTACCATTCTAGAGTTTTTGAGCTGACCAACAGATTGGACCTTATTAGAGCTTTGTTACATGCAAGGCTCCGTACTTCTACTCTTAGGAGTGATTATGAAGGTCAAGCTGTCTTGATAAATTGTCTCTTGAGAAACTATTTGCATTATGCTTTGTATGAGCAAGCAGATAAATTGGTAAGCAAATCTGTTTTCCCAGAAAATGCTAGTAATAATGAGTGGGCAAGATTTTTGTATTATCTTGGTAGAATTAAGGCTGCAAGGCTTGAGTACAGTGATGCACACAAGCATTTAGTCCAAGCACTACGAAAAGCACCCCAAACAGCAGCTGTAGGATTCAGGCAAACTGTTCAGAAATTGGCTATTGTAGTAGAGTTACTGCTAGGTGACATACCAGAGCGTGCTATTTTCCGCCAAGCCCCACTTCGGAAATCTTTAGCTCCATACTTCCAACTTACACAGGCAGTTAGGCTTGGTAATTTGCAAAGATTTGGAGAGGTTTTAGAAAACTATGGACCACAGTTCCGTAATGATCACACCTTTACTTTGATTCTGCGTTTACGTCAAAACGTAATCAAGACTGCCATCCGTTCAATTGGGCTATCTTATTCAAGAATTTCTCCTAAGGACATAGCCCGCAAGTTGGGATTAGACTCTGCTGAAGATGCAGAGTTTATTGTGGCTAAAGCTATACGTGATGGAGTTATTGAAGCTACCCTTGACCCAGAAAAGGGATACATGAGTAACAAAGAGAGCTCTGATCTCTATTGTACAAGAGAGCCTCAGTTGGCTTTCCATCAACGTATATATTTCTGCCTTGAATTACACAACCAGAGTGTGAAGGCAATGAGATATCCTCCAAAATCCTATGGAAAAGAGTTAGAGAGTGCAGAAGAGCGAAGGGAAAGGGAGCAGCAGGACTTGGAACTTGCTAAGGAAATGGCAGAAGAGGATGATGATGGTTTTCCTTAAATATTATTGCTATTGTGTCTATCCCATATATGTGTATGTAATTTTTTTCTGAAATAAAATTTAATGAAGACTAATTTTAATTCTGTTAACCTTAACTACATATTATTATTATTTTTTTAATAAATTCATTCCATGTTCCATGCTTGGTAAAATATGTACTTGAAAAAAATTGCCTAAGTAATCAGGAACAGTTACTGATAGTTTTTACATAATTATAAAACCTTTTTATTATTTACAAATCAAAAGGTATAAATACCTATCTTTTAATTGTATTTAAAAGAAAAAAATATTGCTAAGCAACCATCGTGATGGTATAAGTATTTCTACTGAATATTGTTGTTTAATCAATAACAGTGTTTGCGCTCTACATTACTGAACCTAAAGTGAAATATATTATCAGCATAAAATTAATTAAGAAAATAAAGTTACCGTAACAATACAATTTAATAATTTTCCTATACAATGGAGTTTAGTACGTTTCAGATAGAGAAGTTGACAGAACTTCTACAAGTGCCTGAACCAGAGGTTTTGCAAGGGGAAGACCTTCCTGCAACTAGTAAACAAGTTTTCCAATAATTTTAACATTACTTAGCAATTGGTATTAAATAATATTTTTTTCATATGTTCAAATTTGCAGACTATGAAATCAATGCTACTAGGCAAAATAAAGCGTCTGCAAACATAGATGCTACCAGAGCTCCCAAAACGATTGAAGAGTTTGAGGAACAAGAAGCTGAAGAAGCGGAGAGCATGGGGAAAGTAGGTTTTGGCGTAGTAGGAAGGAAAGTACCTGCTTATACCATGAATTACCAGCAGTCTGTTAGTGCTGAAGATGTTTTTTTGCAGGTAGGTTAAGATACAGTTCTTTTTATCTGGTGTTTCACGAAGATTTTTATTTAAGGATTTTCATTTACCCATATGATAAAAATAGAATTACACAAAGAAAATCTAAATATTTTAAAATATGCCCAAAGAATAAAATAATACAATGAAACAATAATTGGCAAAAGTAAAGACTTCTTAAAAATATTCTTAAAAGCATTAAGAGTATTCTTAAAAGCGCCATCTAGCAGTAGTGGTAAACAACGCCTCGGTTGTAGAAAAAAATAGTAATTGGCTTCGATTTGCTTAAAACTTATTACTACTCATCAATTTAAGAAATTGCATTTATCCTCTGAAACCATTATTTTTAAAACTTTGTTTTTTCTATAGGTATAGTATTATAGGTTGGTATCAATAAATGTATTTATTATTATTAATAAGTTCGTGACCCTAAAATTTTATTTCACACCATTTGACTGGTGGATGTCAAATCTTATACAATACACCTGTTTTTAATTATTTGTCTTGACGAGACGATTTTTATGAACTATACTACGAGATAAATTGATACTTGGTGTTGTATTTTTGTTATCGAATTGGTATCCAAATCTAATTTAAAGATGATATAAAGGTGGCAAAGGAGAGATTAAAAAATATGTATATTTTATTGTATAACAACTTGAATTCATGCGTTCATATACCTAAAGTCCAGATATTTTTTTATACATACAGACATTATATTTTCTAGATTGGACCCAAGACACCATCTTCAGCCAGTTGTGAGAACCTTGTCGTCAAAGTTAAGATGCCTGGAGATAAAAAAGAGAATATAGATTTATCTGTCGAAATATCCAGCGTGACAATAAACACATCACAATATTATTTAAAACTCCCTTTGCCCCATGAAATATGCCCGGACAACTCAAAAGCGAATTGGAACAGCACCGATGAGACATTAGTATTGACATTGAAATTAAATAGGGAATTTGACTTTGTTAATTTTTAAAATGTTAATAAAAATGAAGAACATAAATGCAATTTTAATATAACCTTTGATAGCCCGGAAAGATTTATTTAAAATTACGACAACTTACAGTACGCGTGGTCCGATACGCATATGCTCACTTAATTAAATTCGTGTTTTTAGAACCATTGCAAATTTTGACATTAATTACGATTGTGTTTTTGTAGTAAATTATAGATTTTTCTTTCAAGTTTGCGTATAAGTTTCTTACCTAGCCGGAATCTACAATTTTATATTGTGTTTTAGCTAGGTTATTTATCTTCATGTAGCGATTTTTTTATAGCTTGGGTGGTATTAACCTCGGATAACCGTTAACCCATACGTGGATAAGCGTTACACCCTTGATATGGCATGGGTTTTAGCCCTATCATTACCGATAATGAACGTAGGCTTTAACGAACTATTTAATCTTTGCCTGCACACTGGACACTTAAAGAAGAGTTGGAGAGAGGGTATGTACGGTATGCTCATTCTAGCGTTTCAACTTCAATCGGGTTGTTGGATCAGACGTGCAAGCTACTCGAGAGGTTTCTCTCTTCTCGTCTGGTCTTATACTCGAGGAGGTGGATGGATCCTGGTCACTCAGAGGCTTAGTGTGGCTCCAGAGTTGGTCGTTCTACGATCGGTGCTCTGAGAGCTAACAGAGAACTGAGTTTCGCAGTGAGGGTTATTTGATGGTACTGTACGGTATAATTCATTGCGGTCATACTGTTGACAACCAACCAGCCGTGGTAGTTATAGGCGGAATTCCTCGTCAGACTGTATTAGCATCGGTCAGGTCAGGGTGAGGGGAGGTGGCGTGGGTTGGGATTCTAGCTCACCGAGCCCTGATCCAACGGTGTAAACAGGATCTGAAGTCCCCTGCAGTCGGTCTGGTGACAGTTAGGGTGCTTCGTCGATTCTTGGATCGGCTGGCGGCCTGGAAAGTTTCATCTTGGGCAGATGCTTATGGGATGAATGATTCGGTGAGTACCTGTTCAAGAATGGAGGAAGAAATGTTACTTCTGATTGCAACCACTGTGACGAATCTGTCGACAAGTCAGTTGATACACGCTAGGGAGTGCCCAGCCTGGGACTAGCAGCTTAAAGAGCTGGTGGCTGCGGTTGGTGGCTGCTAAGTGTAGTCGATACTATATGGTTTCCTTCTGGAAGGAAGTCATTATCGCGAAGGAGGCCGTAGAGTTAATCAGGGAGTCAGCCTCAAGGAAGTGGGAATGCGCTCGGTACTTCGTACTGCAGCTGGAGTTCCTTGATGGTTAAAGGAAAGGATGGCCCCTTTAACATAGGCCTTAGCCAATTAATAATAGCTCAATTTTTCTTAGAATAGCTCCTCTGGGTCGTCACATCGCCGTATCTTTACAGTGAGTGTGAACAGAGAACCAGTGGCGTCCGATTTTAAACGATATGTGTAACGTTCTAGGGTTTTAGTGGATTTTTAGGCATTCTCTATATCAGCGAGCCTCCACTCTCTTCTCGCCTTGGGTATCTAGAGATGGAAAAACATTAAACTTGGAACAATATCCTCCCCTGCACTAATTTTAGAAAAGAGGTATATTCGGAACAATAGTTGATATTCTATATTAAGGCCAATTTTACAACAATTGAAATTGCAATTAGTTGACTATTTTATGTTATTGAAATAAATAACACTTCCATTAATAAAAGTAATCACTGCCTAAAGTAAGCTTCAAGGCATCAATTAATAGAATATCACATCATGCCCGTTTTAATTTACTGACTTACAGCGTGAAAATATGGTATAATAAATGTTGGCTATCTATATTTTGATTGCGAATTAATGTCTCCCTTAGATAGTTTAAAGTTGATATTTCCTTTTTATTTATATTATTGTATTAGATAAATCGAAATTTGATCTTATCTATTAATCATTTTTTTTAATAAATTTCCATTAGGGTGAAAGGAAAAAAAAAAATATTGGTTATAACATGTTAATCGTCAGAGAAAAAGCGTTTAATTACAGAACAATATATGTTTAAAAATGTTTATAGTTATAAATCGGTAATTTAAATGCAGTTTTGTTCTACCTCGAATAGCTACACCGGCACGCTCATTCTAAGTATCAAGATATTGTAAAAATTACATGACCATTAATTCATTAGTCATTTTGAAATTTATTGGCTCTATAAAAATATTTCATAACTATCCAGTCATTTAAAATTATCTGTGAAGAGAACTTTCGGTAAATGTTTAGGATAGCCAGATAGTTAATTAAATATCAGGTTAAATCTTGGAACCGGTATTTAATTTTAATTTATTCCTAGAATATTAAAAACTAATGGTCTGTCTTATTGTTCTCTTATGTCTTGTAGTTTAGTATATCTCATCAGATTGTTTTTTAAAATAATCAGGATTTTTTTAAATTTCAAACTAAAAGAAATAAAGTAAAGCAGATAAAAAGTACTTTTGCCTTTTTGATTAGAGGTATACAGTTATCTAGAAACATAAAGCTGTAGGTATCTCGAGAAAAATGTTCATTGGAAAATATGGGTTGCTCATGTGTTACCGCCCTTGTCAAACTGGAGGATGAGATTTAAGAAGAGATGAGGACACCAGAGGGGTGGAAGAGGGGTTAGTCAAACATCTCTCTGCTCCATCGTTAATAGGGCAACCTTAATAGATACTTCTTATAATAGAGTATTATATCGTACAAGAGTTTTTAGTTGATCGTATTTCGATCTACTGAAAGCATAAGTTGGGGAGCTTTGCTTGTTGACTCATTTGCAGGATATTCTAATATATGCATTAAACATTGTTATATTGTTTTTAAAAAGAGCAACTGTTGATTTTCTCTGTTGGCCTGCTCTTCTCAGCTGAGCAGCATTCCGAGCTGGTGGTAGCTTACTCACGGCCTGACTATGCTAATATTTTTATAATGTAATATTTGACGATTCAAAAGTGCATGTAAAGGCCTACTTGAATAAAGATATTTTGAATTTGAATGAATTTGAATTCGTGCTGATCTGTGGTGAGAGATCTGATCGGCTTGATCTAGTATGTAAACTGGTTGTCCTCAAAGCAGTAGAACTGATCTGAGTACGTTACACTAATTACACATTACGTTACGTAGATCCGACGTTTGCTCCAAGCCCGGTTACGACCCGCCCAATTTGACCCTACCTAATATAAACAAAAAAATATAATTTACATTTATAATTTTTTTTATAATGGCTTACGTATGGTTCCATATTCTATAAGGTCAAGTAATATATTTTTTGCTTTGGTCTTGAATCTTGTTATCGACGCTTATAGATTTTTTTTAATTGGTATAAACAATGCTTGAAAATATATAAAAAACATCTGATTTTATTTAAAGTATTTTAATTAAATACCGCACCGCATAACAAAAGATAATTAGTTGGTATCTAAGTACTTAAATATTATATTACTGTTTGAGGTTTAAAAAAGTATATAAAGGTATTTTAATATGTGGCTTTTATAATTTTGATTATTGTAAACAATTATGTATCTTTCTATTGACGTACAAACCTTTATCCAGAAAATTTATTTTCATCATTTTACATGATAATAATTATTGATTATACATTGCAAATTGAAAAATACAAAAATCTATTACATACATAACTAATATTGTTTTCGTTTACCAGAGTTGATAACATTAGATTGCAATAATATGTATTCTTGTATTTATTCAGCTTGCCATACCTAATTGCTTAAGAGCATAAATGCTGGCTACTTTGAAGATTTTATATTATGAAGGATAATTTCGCAGCCGTATACGGATCGCTCAGCGGAGCATTTATTTCAATTTCTACACGCGTAAGGCGCGGTTGCTAGCGTGGCGAATTTTTAAATGATTGTTATAAGATTGTAGATGAAATAGTAAAAAATATATTGACAACATAATGGTGTGATAAACGAGTGTGGTAAAAGCGAATAATAATAATAGGTAAGTGTTGCAATGATTAATAATTTATTATTTATAGAATTCGTTACGCAGTTTTGATTAACGTTCATTTATTTAATCAAACCACAAAATCAAGTGCATATAAAGGTATAAATATATATATTAAAATAGTTTGTTAGGTCTATTATCCCAGGACGGAATTATTATGTTATAGAATGTTTTATTGATAAATGATGATATTTGAGCGCTCTACGTATTGACTTTGTACATAATTTTTTTATTGTTTATTTAGGTAAAATACTGTTAATACTTAATAAGTGTTTTAAACCTAAAGTTTAGCTCTACAAATTTTCAGTTAGCAATAGATACTTACATACTTACATATAAAAAGTAAACCTATAGTTTTTAATTTGGCACTAGGTCATATTTCAATTAAAGATTTAATTAAAAGTAAGAATAATTGAATGGAGCATAATTTACCATCGACATACTTATATTTCTAGAGTAGTTGAGTATTACGCTTTTTTTATATAATTTGTACTACTCAATGTAATTACACTATAAATGTTATTTTAGATAATAACGTACAAAAACCCAACATCTATTCAATTAAAAAGTTAATATGCTCGTTTAATTCCTCGTCCAAAAATTTATACGGATAATCGAATTTACGCAGGCATACCTAAACGGAATAGAGTTTCAAAGGCGATCTTATTGGTAGATAATAAAGCGCCTCTGTACAATCATATCGAAACAACCCATAGAAACAACATATACTCATATATTTCAATGACATTGAATTGTTTGAAGCTGATTAATGGCACTAAATGTGAATAATATTTCAATCAAAATATCTGTAGCTTCTGTAAGCACTTCTATTCAGACCAAAACTCTTTAGTCTTGTTTTTTAATGACAAGTCACCCATGTTATATATATTTATATATTTACTAATAAAGAACATAAATCCACTATTGATTTGACGAAAAATATTAAGTATGTTTAGTTTATAAAATATTAAATCTATAATATATATAAATAAATATATAATATCTTTAAGTCGTGGGCTGTCTGTCAGTTAACGGAGAACGTATTTATTCTTATGTTATTAGAAAGTTTGTGAATTGAAATAAAATAATGATTTCATATTTATTTCAATTATCAAAACAGGTTTAGGCAGAAATAGAAAACTCGTTCACATTTTTTTATATAAAACTACCCAAATTTTAGAAATTTTAGAAATCTCCCCAAAAATGTAATCAATATAAATGTTGTCTTGTCAATTGTTAATACAACAATCAATCTTGATCTTTGTGATTTTTCATACATTCAATTGGACTGTATTTAAATGAATATTGTGTGTGATGTGAATGATACCATTATTTAATTCGTAGATTAAATAACTGTACATAAGCAATAAGAACTGATTTGGCTGAAAATAATGGTATAATTAACTCTAGTTTTGTAAATGTATAAGCAATTGGAAGTAGGTACATCGTGAATTAAATCTTAAAGATGAGATTAGTAAATGGCACTCCTGTGACGTTGCTAAAATATAATAAAATTACATGTTCGTTCGATTAAGTGAATTATTCTATCTTCTAACGGATGAAAAAGCAATTTAATCACCCATTTTATTTGAGATTGTTGTCTGAGCTGCACCTCACAACAGTACAAAATATACTAAAATTAAACAGCTGTTTTAAAGTGGTATATTGATCACTCGCTATACACACACCTGCCTAAATTAAAAAAGAAATCCGTTTTTATTTTGCGTTCAAATTTTAACACTAGATGCAAACGTTGCAACTACACTTTTTTCGGAAAATGTGTAATCTTGTAAATGCTTTAAATAAATTTAATTTAAATTATCTTTTTTATATTGTGATTTACATTTTAGTTGCATTGCTATCGCATCGAACGATCCAACGACCAAGTTATTGACGTGTAAGGTCAATATACTACCTGCATGGGAAGTAAGAATTAAATTAAGACCATGATGAACTTTGGTTTCCTTTTACTCAAGCGTTGTTGGGAATAATAAATATACACTTCGTTCCTGTACCTATTCGGACATTTTTAATAGAAACCTAAAAAGGGTCTCAAGGTCATAATAGGTAGGTAGTAATCTAGATTTAATTACATATCTTTATATTATAAGTGTTTTTTCTGTGTATTGGTTATTATTTGGCCGGACTTTGATGGTGGAGTTGTGAGAGGGTACTTTTGAAAGGAGGCCTGAAGTTTCAAAGCCTGAAGTACTAGACTTCTTAACGTACTTTATCATCAGGTCTTAGGCCTTCATTAAGTTATGACAGGATTATTTTTAGTATATTGGGGTCACAATAATAAAATAAAATAAACATTTAACAGGCTTGTCATATGCATACTTGTACCATTATATTATACGTTACTTCTTATGGTAATTGGTTAGAAGACTTTGAAGAAAATTTTTATATTGGGTTATCCATCATCATCTTCATTCTCTTATCCCAATGAGGGTCCGTATGTTTTTTTTCCTTCCATTCTCTGTTACTCGTTATCTTTCTACACACTTCTTCTTCTTCTCTATAACGTCTTTCACGCAATTCTTCCATCTTTTGGCCCTTATCTTCCCTTCTTCATACCTTGCACAGAAGCATTCACTTCATTATCAGCCACAACTTTCACTAAACCGTCATTTACTGGCCGGTTTTCAAATAACCCACTACAATTTTCCAATTTTCTTCGTTCATAAACCTTTCAAAATATATCTACCATCTCTCTTTTGTATCCTCATCTCCCATCAACACCATTACAGTATCATCTTTTATACACTTTACATACATGACATTTTTAGTTACATATCTTATTCTCCCTACGCCTTCTTTCTAGCCATAGCTACAACTTCTTCTGTTCTCTTGTTACATTTTTTATACAAAATGTTCTTCTCCTCTTTCCTAGTTTTGCTAATACGGATACGCATAGAGCTCTGAAAGAAAAAAAAATCTTTTAGAGCTCTTTGCACATCTCCGATCCACCACCTAGTTTTCTTGCCTCTCATAGCTTTTCCTTTTGTTTCAAATAATCTATCTTTCGCAATATTTCTAATCCATCCCGCCATTTCATTCTGGCTATCGTTCACTGATTTCCCTTCTATGACATCCATATCTACCATTTTATTAACCAATCTTTCTTTAAATTTATTCACACATTCTAAGAAATTTATTTTAAGTGGAGGTCGTTTTTTGTACATCTATGATGATGAGGAGTCTATGCTGTAAGACTACGCTTTCACCCAGCAGTGCCTTGCACTTTTCAACGTAGATTTTATTCCCTCTTATTGAGAAGTAATGAATTCACTTTTGTAGTTGACTAGGTTTTATATTTATATTTACAAGTATTGTTAAAGGTTAAGTAGAAGGAAAAAGTGGTCATATATTTTTTTATACATCCCATACACAAATTAAAATCACCACCCAAGTATCCCATCTCATTGTGAACAACACCACCACAGAAGCAAAATCTTCTGAAAACTTAAATCAATCAATTCAATCTTTCGTTCTACTATCATACTAGGTTTGAAGAGCTTATACACTCAATACATTCAAATTGAACTATCTAACTAACATCATTGTCACAGCTACGATGATAGAATCTCATATCTGATGTATATAGTGTCGGATGAGGAGAGTGAGTGCTATCACACACTCTCTTCACCTCGATCAGATACTCTCTCAATTTCTCGTCGAGCACAGTTCCAAAACATTACTTTTTTCAATCACTCCCGCAATAATAAACACCTCCGCAATTTTTCTTCCTCTTCCTGTCATTATACCTACATTCTAACTTCCAAAACTCGGTCTTACGTCCATTTGTTTCCGGGTTTCCTTAAGAGTTATTGTTTAGATGTTTCCGAGATCCTTGCCAGCTGTGTCGATATCACCGTCATCATTGGTCGTCTATCAACTTGTATGAGTGTCTCAGTGCGGGATTAGGAAGGTATTATTTTCGTGTTTATAGGACTCAGGTAGCTCCGCAAAGGAGTGAGTCAAAAGTGAGGCATCGAAGTGGTAGCTGGTTTTGAAGTCCTAGGTATGCTGTGGAGATAATATTGGGCGTGACTATCTTTATCGTATTTCTCGCACCTCAGCGTACTCACAAACAGGCCAGCAGAGACACCAGTAACAGAAACAAGGACATCACCAGCAAAAGCACTATATGCGTTTGACCCGCTCGCCATATGTCTCGTTCTTAACTTCTCAATTCTTCTGAGAATCCTCTCGATGAGGTCCTTCATGAGGTGGTAATGTCTCTCTCGCGATGTTGTCGTCGTGCTTGTCAGTGGTATCCGGTGTGTCTGTTGCCCCATCACATATCTCGTTCAGAAGAAGGTTACGAGAGCTGGTGGAGCGTCGATTTGATGATTATGATTGGTGATTGATGATGATTAACTTATTTGTATAAAATCATAAATCTTAAAAGTTATTACTATATTATAAGCAAAGCATTAGAAATCGCTCGATGTTATTTTAACATAATGATGATATATGGTTAAAAATACTGCACTATAAATTGTGGCAATATAAAAAGCGAACATTGGAAGTCTAATTCTTTTTATTTTGGTAGCTTGTAATATACATTAATTATGAACTAGTTTGAGACATAAAGCTTGGAAGTGTTACGGTTTCGCAAAATTCATTAAGTCCGTGCATCCTAATTTCATTTGGACAATCAAAGTCTTTTGTGCCAATTACAAATTCAATAACTGCTCATAAAATGTTGTTAAATTCGTGTCGCCTATAAAATATAATACGTTATATAGTTTTTTATTTTTCAGTTTATAATATTTTAAATACAAAATGATTACCGGAATAGTATATTGTTTACGAATTTTATTGGCATCTTATCTGGTAATGCAACTTCAAAGTGCGTTGCCTTGGACTGACAGACGTAAGTTACACACAATTACTAAAACAGGGCGATTCAGTACGGGTACAATTATATTTTTAATGTTTAAATTATTATTATACATTTCAGAGCTTTACCCTTCCACAAGAATTCCTGACAACGCATTGAGTCCAAAAAGACTAGTGGTGAGACGCAAAATTGTTCTGTACCACAACTTTTTTCGCTCAAAGGTGCGGCCAACAGCTTCTAATATGCTTTTGATGGTAATGACACTAAAATTATACATTTCTTTATAGTTAAAATATATTTTACAGTGTTTTATTAAGATAACTATATATTCTTAATTTTAATTTTATTTTAGTCATGGCATCCGCTGGCTGCTAAACAAGCCCAGAAATATGCTGATAAGTGTATCTTCTTAAAACACAATGATCCCAGCGAAAACGCTGTGCCACTTCTCGGTAATTGTGGGCAAAATCTGTTTGTGGCATCACATAAAACACCATGGTAAAAATATATAAGCAGAATTTTTATACATTACACTTATGTGGCATTTATAATATTCAAGTTGAAGCTTTCCGAATACGTATTTAAAAAAAATATAACCTTAATGTTACAAGGATAATAAATGTGTTTATACATTTAGTATTTTTTTGCTATAATTCAAGTTTCCTCGTCAATTGAGTCAGAGTACGGCTATTCTGCTCGCGTCACGTTTTCAACCTCACCACGAACATAATAGGGGATTCGTGAACATCTAATTAAAGATTTTACAGACTGACATGCTAAAAATAGACTGCCCTTTGTAGTTCTTGAGATTAGTCAAGGAAGAAGTCTCATTATAATATTATGCGTACTTATTTTTTTTTAAACATCAGCTTCCTCTTTTTTTTTAGATCATAACAACTTTGTTTGTCTTTTTTTATAATCTGTATTAAATTCACTATTATAAAACAGATAAGAGTATGGTATATTTATCTTCAATATTACAGAATTATATCATATAATATATATATATAATTTGTTGGTATTTCTCTTTAAGTGTTTATCTTTTTATCACTTTTACTCATCTGATACTCGTACTCATAAATTAAAACAAAAAATGTTCTTTGTCATAATATGTTCTGATTTCAAAATTATTTGTAAATATTAATGAAGTGTCTGTATGTGTAACAATAGTTCTATTCAACGAATTCCAAGGAATATTTTTTTGTCGAGCGGTGTCTTTGCGGCTCGCAAAGATTGTTCAAATTGTAAATTTCAAATGCATTATGACTTATTCATACTTGCATTGTCAGTGTTGAAGATTTCTTAGTAAATTATATATTTGTAACCGAAACTCAACTGTATTATTAACACCCATTTTTAATATATTTTTACTGCGTCTGCAGACATAGCTATAAGATAGGCAATCTCAAATTCCACGGCTCACAGTTAATTATAGGTATATGACAGGCGCATCACGAAGTATCCTTTAAAAGCAATATCTAATTTTTACATTTTATAGGTTCTTTGCATTAAAGAATTGGTTCCTCGAGTACCAGAACTTCACATATGGTGCTCCTATAAGAAATCTAAAGGCAGTGGGACACTATACTCAGATGACTTGGGCTACAAGCCACAAAGTTGGCTGTGGGGTGTCCAAATGTTCTGGCGGGCCATGGGGACAGTTCTACAATTACGTTTGTCACTACTGTCCTACGTATGTATTATATATAACTTTATTTTATATTTTAGTATTCGAATAAGTCTACGTTTTTTATTTGAAATACGCATACATTGCTCTGATGATACGTCAGGCTCTTACTACATCAAAACCTACGTTCTTTATTGAAAACACAACAAGATATGACACTTATTTCACTTTGAAATGTCAGTTAGTACATTTCTAAACTAAAGGTCCATGGAGAAGAACCGGGAAGAATCTTCATACATTATTAAAGCGACAAGGGAATTATACATTTAAATAAAACAATTTTTATGGACCAACTTTATGAATACAAAAAAAAATCACACATACATTTAAAGTCAGATCAATGAAACCTATTTTATTTTCAATATAACCTCAGCAGACTCTGTACATATAAATGGGTCAATTACCCCCATTATATTTATGAAATGATATAATGGTGTATTATATATATATTTGTTTTAGTATTCTAATTAATCATTATTTTATTTTCACATTATAATACATATTAATGACATATTCAATAAATTATAGATAAGGCGAAACATTTCTTGAAACCACAAAGGATTTAACAATCGTACAAATACATGTCTAATATATATGTTAAAGTTATTTAAATAGATACTTTCCGATACAAGAATACTAATAGATGAGATTAAATAAAATGCTTTGTGTATTTTTAAGTATTGTAAAGATATTTATATTGATTTTATAAATTACGTTTACTTTTGTGTTAAAACTTTTTTGGTATAAAAATATACCCTTACAAAAATGTACGTTAAAGGCAATCAAACATACATTTACATTTATAATAATATATGCTAGACTAACATTGATGTATTAACAATATATTAGTGTAAAACTACATGCAATAACATTTTTCTTTATTATGATATATTTTATTATATTTGTATGAATTATTATTATTTTTTTTAATACGGAATCCTGTGCATGAAGCTACCTCACACATTTGGTTTGTTATTAGCTTGAGAAAAAAAAAACTAGAATAGTTTTGTACAAATGTCGTGTTTTAGAATATAATTATGCAAACTTTGATATTTGAATTCCGACGATACACTCGTCTTTATATAAAGCATAAAGTGGATACGTGATGGAATCTATTATAACTGGAGGACATCGTAAACGATGGTGGCTTTTATTTATTTACAAATAGTACATACGTTATAAATAAACTAATTAAACCATTAATTTATATAGTAAATTATAAAGTGCTTATTTAACAAAAACTTTTTAAACAAGGATAAACAATATCTATAAATATAATTCAAAATAGATTGTGTACTAGTCTTTCTAATAAATTACATACTAGTATTAAATATATATAGATTAAAAAACTAGACGGTTTCTCAGAGGGGCTGGGTTTGAATCCCTGCCCGTATCGGTTTATTATTCGTTCTATTTTTGAATAAATTCAGTTTTGATAAGCTTATTAGAGTAATATTAGAATTTAACTCGCGCACATGCCATCTATTGGCAGGAGTGAGGAATTTATTTGTATTGAATTATTATTAAATTTATTATTAAATATTTTAATATGTGTAACAAAAATCTTCTGAACGTTTCTTTAGTTTTGGAATCTTTATTCTTAATATTGCTTCAATGCCTTAATTTGTGTAACCTTTAAACATTTTCTTAGTTTAACAAACATTAGCGTATATGTTTTTATAAATGAAATCTTTATGAATTAGTGATTAATTCATAAAGATTTGATTAAATTTGTAAGAATAACACACGCTATAGATACTGAGTCAGAGCTTATAATATGAAGTACAAAAAATATAAATCAAGATAAAAATTATATTATATTCTATCGACTCTAAGGTTTTTGGTTTATTTGGTTTATTGAAATCAAACTAGTGCTGTAACTAAAGTCTTACCTATACCTTTCTATTATTTCAGTGGGAACTATGATACGATAACACAATTTCCGTACAAGATTGGAATACCTTGCGGAGACTGTCCTGACTCCTGCGTGTCCGGTTATCTCTGCACGAACACATGTCCTGTCAAAGACGTTTATTCAAACTGTGAATCTCTTTACCAGTTCACTGATGTATGTCAACGAGGATCTTGCAATGCTACCTGCCAGTGTGGCTCAGAACGGCTATATAAAAATCATCCGTGGTAGTATTTTTTCTATGTATCTATATATAATGGATTATAATCTTGATGACAATACTTAATATAAAATATTCATAGATAACTAGCACAATGTAACTGTTTTATTTATACATTATATTATTAATTGTTATGTAATTATAACATGTAATTAATTGGTAGTTTTTTTAATCTATAATATTAGTGTGTATTCTATAAGCCCTATCCTTACTCGCCCCAAATTATTATTTTTTTCAAAGAAAATAACATATACTTCCATACGAATCAGCAATTAAAGATATTTGATTTGTTCGTAAAGGATAAACAAAAATCGTATATTATAAAAAAAAATCTTTAGTTACTTACTCATACTTGCGAGCGCGTAATGTTTGTAAACTCAAAAGAGGGGGCATGGTTCTCGAACACAACAGGTGAGTCAGCAGGTGGGGTGATTATCGACGCGGAACAACTAAGCATTCTGCTGACTCTTTTATCCCATTTTATTACTTACCATTACTATAAAAAATATAAAATATTCCTAATCGAGCTTAAACCAAAAGCAATTTAAATATATTTAAAAAAATAATTTATGGTGTATATTTTTTGTTATCATATGTTGTCCTGGAATGGAATTAGTTTAAATTATCCTGAATGACCGAATGACATGTTTCCCACCCCCACCTACTCGACCTAATTGTAATGCAACGGCTCCGTCCAACGCACGGGCATTACGTCGTCGGCTCCCGCGCCTCGCGACCATCTGCCACGCCATGGTCTGTGACGACGGCTTGCACGCCTCATCGCCTTTGGTCCAACGAAAGTCACTCCGAAGACTCGCCTCAACTCGTGGATTTAAACCGCGCTCTGAATTCACCTGGATACGCGTATATGATGGCCTCGAGCCCTACGCTGTGGATGCTCCGAGCAAGCTCGTAAAAGTCTCTCCCTACACCACCGTTGAAGATGTCAACAAGAAACTTGGTTTTACTGAAGAGTTAACCTTATGGATGCAGATAGGAGGAGAACATTCTCGACGTTTGGAGTTGAATGAGTTCCCATTGCAGATACAGGAGAAGTTTTTAATTGAGAATGGTTGGAGGTCAGAAGCTAGACGATTACGGCTTGCGGTAGATCCGGAATTGCGCCATTGTCTACACTTTTGTGCGGGACCTTCGAGCCGATCCGGAGGAGTTCTGCATTCTGGTACTGTTTACGTTTTGAAAGGTCACGTGTTTCCACAATGGAAGCCAAGATATGCCCACATTATTGGATCACAGTTGTACACGCATGGTATGTATATAACGGTAATTATTGTATACGTTAATGATTTGAGTTTGTTGCTATACCTGAGTAGATATCTGTTATTATTTTTGCTTTTGTGTGTCATAAATAGAATAAATTAGTTATATGTTATATTTGTATTGTATAATTAATTAATATATTATATAATTAATTACAATATTTCTTATGTATATGGCAGAAATCTAGGCTCTATTAAAACAATTTTTGAAGACAATTTGTTTGTAATTTTTTAGGTGTATCTTGGGATGTGGTAGAGCTCAGTGGCGGTAGTATAGAGATTTGTCAGCCGAAAGCACAAAAGTTGGTCCTCTGCGTAAAACCTCGTAACCAAGGCAACAGTGTACTTGACGCAGGAGTGAACCATCTGTTTCTAGGATTCAACACGGTTTGGGAGCGAAATATGTGGTGCACCTGGTTAAAAGAGGTATGTTAATTTAGTTTAATTCTATAATAATATTTGCAATTCCAATAATTTATTAAAATTCGATATTTTTAATATACTATAAATCATTTTCTTATCGTTTTTGTTCCGTTTGCGTGTTTAATTCGGAGATTTCTATGTTAAGTATCCAATTACAGAATGCGCATGCCTTGAGCAGATTGGGCTTCGATTCCGGTACAGTTCACAAACTAACGATCCATCAACAAAGGCGGAAAATTGCTAGAAATCTTTTTACTTAGTCAAGTTTTTGACATTTCAATGTGTGATTCTTATTGATCTGGCCGGTTGTGTAATTTCTGTGTGTAATTTACCGTAACATCCATGAAGTTATATAAAAAAATAATCAGTAAAATATTTATCATTTGAATCTAACTAATTAAGTTAATAGTACGATTCGTTACCTTTGTTATAAGATTTAAAAATTTAATGATGATAAAAAATACTTTGAATGCAATGCGTAAGAAAACTTTCCTATTATGAATACGCAAGCTACTTAATCTTCTAAAAGCGTGATTATTTCTAGATATTAATGAATATGCGCGTGCGCCGCCCTGTAAAGCGTTCCGGTCGGCATATCCCAAATGTCTAGCGGTGCAGATGCCTTCAGTCAAATCGGCACAGAGCATTAACTCCGACGCTTTCTTGTGACAATGTGATACAATTCTTGTGTTATTTGTGATGACATAAACGTATCTACGGTTAAAACTTACATAACTAATATTTTTATAGAAAAATAAACATTAAATAGTTTAATTTAAAGTAATTATTAACAATTATTAAACCATTTCGTGTTGATAGAAGAGACTTAACAATACGTCAAGCGCTTAATTCAAGTTCGAATAAGCTTCACTATAGACAAAGGATATTTAAGTCTCCAACATGTGAATTTAATCGTGATTGGAATATGAAATTCGTTGAGGAGAGTTATTCGGTAGGCTTCGAGAATAACAATTTCGAGTTCGTCGGCCGCGTTTTTGATCCTACATGTAACAAGTCTGGAATTTACCAAAAGAAACAAACCAATGTATTCGCGATACTTGAGATACATTACTAGCCTATAAGTTTAAATATAAGTGTTAGTTAATTCAACAAATACGTTCAAGTGATAATGGTTGAGAGTAACAAAATGAAATGTGAAGAGGCAGAAATAGACAGCTTAGATGTTTTTTCTAAGCAAACCGACGATGTATTCTTAGACAGCCTGGAGCCAGTTACTTATAGAGAGAAAATCGAAAATTCGGTATGTGTACCATAGAGGTAAACAGATTTTTTTCCTTTAAGAAACTATGGTTTAAAAAAAAAAATTGTTTAGTGTTAATATGTTTGGCATAAATGTTTATAATATATCTATTTATATAAAAAAATAACCAGGCAAAATCTGTAAAATAAATATTTAAAAAAACCAATTGCTTTGCGAAGTAGTTATATAGAACCGAAATCAAAACATTTTTTGTCGATTTCTCTGTTTGTACCCGCATCATGTAAAATCTACTGGACGGATTTTAATGAAAAATGTTAAATGCCATGGTCAATTGGTAGTAAGTAGGCTTTTTACATTGGGAACTTCATTTATATTCAAGATAATTCAACTACAAAAACGGAATTGGGCTATAACTGTAGTTATACAACGGATTATTTTTTTCAGAATTTTTACGAGACTTTTTGAAAGGTTATCTTGTTAGGTATCTACGTTAACATTTATAAAATACTTTGAACTGCGGTATATTCTGTAATATTCACGCTTATTTTTTTGTGGGCTATGGACATGACAGCTTATATTTTAAAGGATGAACGGGGTGGAAGAAGAGGACAGATAAAATCACTGGAACAGGAAGTAAATAATATAGCTAACGAGATAATCAAAGAATGCTCCGAAATGTCTCTGCTTTTGGTATTAAACGGTGCTCCAGCCTTCACTTTATGGTGGAGAATTAAGTTCGCATCAGATGTTACAAGCCAACCTCAAAAATAGTATATTTATTATAATACCCTCACACTTTTATCTGTTTATTAACGTTTGTTATGAAATTGAATCTTTGTTTCAGGGTACTCTCAGCACGCAGCCGCCAAACGTCTTAGACTTGAGCGGTGGCGGGCGCTCCTGCCTGCCTGTAGCGCTGACCCAGCATGCATCTGATGGGTTTGCTGTACGTGTGCTGCGCATGCGCGGAAACACTCTACCAGCTCTCCCTCCTCAAACGTGCACCTTGCTGGCCCTTACACATCTAGATGTCAGTGATAATAAGATCATCGAACTACCCAAGGAGATTTCTCATCTGACGCAGTGAGTTTAAATCTTATTTAGTTTATAAAAAAAAAATGTCAAATCGAAACGACTCCTCTTTTTTGTAGGCGGTTATTTAATTATTTTAAGTCTGAGCCCTTAATTCTAATCATTTAATATTTTCTAAAACCATTATAAAATCAATTTAACAATTAAAGAAAAACATCCTATTATTAAATTAGATTCGTTGAATACACACCCAGTTGTCAGTAACTAAGAATAACAGTTTATTTTCGTATCGGCAACAAAATCACATATAATTATAAATAATACGCGATAGTAATTAAAGTTTAACAAAATGCCTCCCTTAAAATAAGATACGTTTTTTCACTATTTTTTACAATACTCACGTAAACACTTACCCATTATAATCACCGTTTTACTATTCATTATATAATAACTAAATATTTATATAAAAGAGAAGTGTATTTTTGTGAATCTGTTTTTTTATTTATTTTTTCTTATCAAATTACAAATAAAAGTATATCACAAAACTTTAATAAGATGAAATTAAAAATTTTAAATCATATAAAAACGTTAAATTATAAAATATAAATATAAATTATAAAATATATTTAAATAATATGACAATGTCTTTTGATAACTTATTTTACCAACATATATAATTATTTGTGTTAACTAATTCTATAATTCAAACAACTTGTGTTAAAAAATAAGCTTCGCTTTCTTATGAATATTAATTAACAATTTATAACTAAATCAAATAAAACTAGCGTAAAATAATGTTTGTTCCAAACGATGATAAAAGTAAATGTAACTTACCTTACATTTGAAACATTGCCTTCATTTGATTTGATAAAAACAGTGAAATATGAAATAAAATAAATGAAGTCATTAGGTAAATCAATTAATTTTAGTACGGAGTTTATCTATGCAGCCGTAATGCTATTATTTTGCATAAAATTGGGGTAAATTAAATCGGTAAATATACATTTCTGTTACGGCTATATGTTTAACGCTTCGTTAGCGAAGTGTGACGCTCTGTATCTCAGGATTACTCTACGCTGTTTAGATAGTGTGCAATATGCTTTATAGAGAGGAATGAAAAAAAAACATTATAATTAGCTTATATAATATGTGGCTACATTAGCTTTAAATTTCTTTATTTTATTATAAGTTATTGTAAGTACTATTTTTAATTTGTTTTTTTGTAAATTAAAAGATTCAAATCTTGTCACATCAATCCTGAAAAACATAACCTCCAAAATCAAATGACAACAAACATAATTCATAACGAGAATAAATAATAACTCGTGTCATTATATCCATTAAGCTAACAGTTGTAAGATGTTAATTGTGAACGTTTCCGTTGTGTGCCAATTTTTTTAAGTGAATGCGCCGCGTTCGTTGTATCTACATCGGTGCGTCGGAGCGTGTTCCTTACGTTCACTTGTACCAACCCTAGCGACCTTGTTTCAGTTATAGTTTGCGTGATTTGAAATTGACTGCAATTAATAAAAAATTGATAAATTTGTTTCATATACATTCCAATATTATGGTTCTGACAGCTCCGTCTTATGTCAGTGAGTTTCTGATTTCTAAGCAGTAATTTTACTATTAACTCAATCTGTTGTTTAATTTTATGATTAGTCAAACTAAAATTGTGATTTCCGTTTCAGAATCATATTATATCAAATGCTGTTTATCGAAAGTATCCTTGTAACTTAAAATGTTGGTAACTTTTTGTATTTTTTTTTTGTATTTGTAAAGTTATATTTTAGGTGTAAACTATATTAAGGGTTTTATTTTGATTCCGGAATAACGTTATTGACTTAAATTTCCCAGCAGCGGAAGCGTATAAAAAAAAACAAAAAATAATGACAATGTCGGAGGTTCCATTCTTCTAAATATGTTTATATAAATATAAGATTATTTGCAATCCCAAGGATTTTTCTAAGAATAACAATGATATTTCTAAAAAAAAAATCTTCGTTAGCGGATTAAGTCTTAAAGACAAGATACGTAAATAATTTATACAGCTGTGATTGCTAATAATTACAAAATTCTTAGTGAATAATTACGTGATGTTATCACATCACGCCTCACGGATAATTTTTGAAGGATATAAATAGCACCTGACGTTTCCGTTTATTCATAAGTTCCGTGAGTTATCTATCTTCAATCAGATAAGTACGTTCGCTGAATATCTTGCATACTCTTTATTAATTAATTACTAATTATAAAATAGTATCTCTAGAAAGTTATTTAGAAGCAATACTTCCTGCATGTAATATTATCATATTGAAATAAAATTTCAACCTTATTGCAACTTATATAGTAATAAATTAGATTGTATATAAAGCTATTAATTACTCCATTGCGTTATTTGATATATTGTAAATATTACATATATAGAACAGTAATTAGTGTCGAAATCGGAAATTGAGGGTGCAAAGAATGATTGCGTAGATGTCAGTAGATAAGTAATACAATAATGCGTGTGTATTGTAACATCGGAGGCCTATTGCGTCTGCAACATATAGCAGCGCAGACTTCAGACAAGACTATCGTGAGATCTCTTTGTTAAGGAACCACTGAAAATTAAAGTATACAAAAATAGTGTCTTATCGTGTATGTTCTTATTAATTATAATTTAATCGTTTTTAAAAAATATTCTGTACTAAATTCAACCACTCCAAAAAAAATATATCGTAATTTAATACAGAGTTGTCTAGTTTTGTTGATAATATAGACTAGATAGTTTTTGTTCTGGAAAACTTAAGTTTTTTAACTCAGTCAATTAGCTATCATCATAGCAAAGTTTCATCAGAATCTGTCCAGTAGGTTCAGTGTTCACGAACAAACAGACAAGTTAAGGTGTAACTTCCTTTAAAAAGATTCGTTGTACAGTTTTCAAATCATTATTAGTAAGTTATACATTTAGTTAAATATTTATATTTAATTAGTTATATCACAAAATAACTTAAGACAGCCTTCAGACATGTTTGTAATGTAGAAGTTGCAGTGGGGCGGTTCTAACTCCGGTCAGTAAGAATACAGCCTTAGCGATGGCCATACACGCTGAGCTCGGACTTAGCATTGTTCTTAAAAATAATAATCTTTATTGATGTTTTTTACGTCACGTCATGAAAGTGCAGTGAAACGACAGTTTTATGTCACAAGATGAATATAACAAGTGAGCTATAGGAATATATAATTTTAGTTTTTGGTAAGTTATGATTTCACCATAAATGCCCCTCGTTTATTATTACTATTTAACAATATTGGTATTGATATTAATATTCGATATAATTATAGTTTGAAATATCAAAAACTAAGTAAAAGTAACCTTTTAACAGGCCTTCGCTATGAGTCCAAAATGGTTTTCGTTTGTTACGCCTTATGCCTTTATTGGTCAAACATTTGCATAAAGATAAGAATAAAGAAAGAAAAAAAAACAAAAATATATGTTGTAGTTTTTTTACATCAAATAATTTGCTAGTAGTTTTATTACTATAGTACTGTTATATTTTGTAGCAATATTACCATAAGTTGTATTCGCTGCTGTAGTGCGATAGTCAAATTCTTTGTATTTTTGCTTAATTTTAAGTTTTTATTTATAAAATTAAGATTAAAGAAGCATATCGTAATATCAAAACCAATTTTATTGTCACTTATAATACTACAGACATTATTCGAACAGTACAAACCTACCTATTTCCTGCAGCGATCGTTAATACTCAGTAAATTTTTGCAGTACTAAAAAAATATAAGAATACTTTTTGCTTTTAATAACAAACTCAATTATTTTTAATTATATTTCACTAAAACAGGTTACCTTACCTAATTATAGTACACATATCAACGTGCGCTGTGGGTCAATAAACAATAATTATATTACCTTCCCTGTAACATTATGTAAACAGTTCATTGACTGGTTTATCCAATAAATACCTGGCGAATAATTAAGTAAAGGGAGTGAGAGGTATGACAGCGAAATCTCTCTATAACCTACTTAAAGATCTCTAGAATTATCATCAGTTCATTTCTAGAACGTACTTTAAAGGTGGCATTGGTAGGTTGATTCCAAATTTGGTTAGATAGGGAGATGAGCGCAACCAGTTGAGGTGAACGTGACAGCGCATTTTGAAGGGTCCCCGTAAACCTACAACTGGGTCGCAAGTCCCAGAAACTGTTTGCACTCCTCTTCCTGCAACGCGATGGGCCCGGCACCCGCACGGTGAATCCATGGAACGCTAAGAAGTCTCGTATTATCATAACCAATTTTAAAGCATCATCATTTGTTACGTTCGATTCCTGGTCGTGACCAAAATATTATGAGAAAAAAACATTCATATTTTGACGAAGAAGCTAAACAACCTCTTTACACTCGAACTACGTAATGGGTTTATCTCCCGTATCCTTTATATTTCCATAAGTACTGTACATTAATTATAAATGCTTTTATTGAATCCACTTTCGTAATATTAGGAAGTCGAGTCTATTTGCGGTCAGTAACAAAATAATTAATTAATATTGCTTACATAATGTTGAAAGAAGTATATTTAATAGTATCATGTACACGCCCACTAAAAGTTAATAATATAACTGGTCAGGTTAGAAGAAATCAACGTTAGTTGCAACGAAATTCATTCACTGGACTGTCTGTTACGTCTACCTCGACTACGGACGATAGTAGCGGCTAGGAACCTGGTCACACATTTTGGAGTAAGTATTGGCTTACTAACCAAAGGTTATACTATAAACTTAACAAACTTGTACACTAATAACAACATGTTTCGAATTATTCTTAGTGTAGTTTTTCAATTTATTATTACGACCAATTACGCTAGATATGACCCTGGGTTATTATTTCATTCATTATATATTTTGTAGGTTAACGATAACAACCAAATGGGCCTTCTAGAAGAAAATAAGTCTGAATACCGTGCACCCCTCACGAACGTTGACCTCCGCTTCAATAAATTGAAAGGAAGCATAATTCTTGGAAATTATGAGGTAAGCTTTGACCTTAATTATTAATAAACAAAATTGTTAATATTTTTTTTGTATATTTCTAATTTCCTTTTATTGTTAAAAGAAAAACACCAAACACAATTTAGTAATGTACTGTTATAGGGTGTAGTCTCGATGCGAGAACTATGCTGAAATATAAATCTTTTAAATGGTTGCCCTTGAAGATGTTAGAAACGAATTCCGACTGATATATTATAACCTTCACAATATACTAATATTCTGTATATACCAGAAACAGTCAGCCTTTTGTTATAAACGTACATCACTAATTTTCCAGCATTTGGTGACATTAGATGTGTCCCACAATGCAGTGGAAGTGTTGGTGCTGTCATCGCTGCGAGGGCTGCGGGAGCTGTATGCTGCTCACAATGCCATCCAGCACTTGGCATTGCATGGAGCATCACTGCGCATCCTGCACGCTCCATACAACAGTAAGTGTGAAATTTTATTGACAAATTTTTGTTGTCAATAAAATTTTCATTGTGGGTGTGCCCACAAACTGGTGACAGTATCACCAGTCTACAAAGTCAAGGGTTAGTTTTTCATGACATGTTTCATCAGCGCCTACAGGTTATCTCCCAATAATGAACTCCTAATATATATGAGTGAGGTCCTCTTGGTATTGTTGATCAAACAATAGAGGATACTTATAATCATACAGCGATATAAATATTTAAAAATATATATTTTTATTGATATCCGACACAGGGTTATTTTATTAAACCGATGATACTTTAAAAATAATATTGTTTACATTTCAGATATGGAGAGTTTGACAACAATGGTGCCACCGATCAATTTAGTCGAGATTGACGTAACGAATAATAAATTATCTTCTTTACCGCAATGGCTCAGTGGTTGTTCAGATTTGACAAAGCTCTATGCTAGCAATAACCAGTTGACATCACTTCCAGAACATTTATTTTGTAGTGAACTCTCAAGTTTGAGCCACTTACACTTAGCTCATAATAAAATAACGAATTTTCCATCAATGCCTAGATTAAGGTCACCTTTGAAAGAATTACTTCTACACGATAACTGCATTCAATCATTGCCAGAAAATTTCTTTTCAATTTGCGATAGACTGTGTATATTAAATTTATCAAATAACAGATTAAGTCGGCTACCACGAGTTAGAGGAGTCTCACCACATTGCTTGGAAACGCTATATTTAACAGCAAATTGCTTTACAGATGATGTTATTGACGTGATAATTACATTTCGTGGACTTAAAATATTGCACATAGCACATAATTGTTTAACAAGTTTACCCGAGACATGTTTAAATTATTGGCCAGAAATTGAGGAGCTCGTACTTTCTGGAAATTCACTTTCGAAATTACCGGATAACTTGCCACAGTTGAACAATATTAAAACTGTAAGAGCTCATTCAAACCGATTACGATCCGTTCCAATGTTTGCTTGCAGTGCCAGTATTAAAATCCTAGACTTTGCCCATAACGATTTGGACACTATAGATTTACGTCTTTTGGCGCCAAAACAACTGAAGTTTTTAGATATATCATGTAATAAAAAGTTACAAATGGACCCCTCACAATTTAAATGTCAACGTCCGTTAAGCCTTGTTGATGTCACTGGACAACACACTAATTCATGGTCCCAAAAAAATAACTTGCATGAAGAATTAAATGGACATACTCCTTGGATTACTGGATTTACGGAATGCCCAAATAAGAAACTTCAACTGTCCTGTGCACAAATACGTCTTCCATCATTTTGTAAC
Source organism: Dircenna loreta (assembly GCA_963555665.1). Taxonomy (NCBI): domain Eukaryota; kingdom Metazoa; phylum Arthropoda; class Insecta; order Lepidoptera; family Nymphalidae; genus Dircenna; species Dircenna loreta. The sequence goes on from OY743094.1 coordinate 6,620,497, forward strand.
AAAGAAGGTTTGTTTGCTATTATTGACGGAGAAACGGACATAGAAGTTCCAAAGATTTTACAGTCAAGTATACCGGGACTCTTACTTGAAGAGAAGTCTATTAAAGAAACTGTTAATGAATATATGAAATATGTTGTGTTAGCAGCACACAGGGAGCTGAAACAAAAAGGTCAGAGAAAAGGTGCATCTCTTGTTATGTGCCACTTATCCCCTATAAATTCACCAGAAAATAGTTTTGGCCATACAATAAAAAGATATAATTTAAGGTTAGCAAATGTTGGCAATACAAAAGCTGTATTAAGTCGCCGTAACGGGCCTTTATGCTTAGGTATAGATGACAACAAACGCTTAGGATATTCTTCAAGATACCCAATTAACGTACCTGATCCAGACGTAATACAAACTGTAATTAAGGAAGATGACGAGTTTTTAATATTAGGAAATGCCAAATTTTGGAGCTGCGTCACCGTTGATACCGCTGTATCGGAAGTAAGAGCTGAGCGGAATCCAGTACTAGCGGCAAAGAGATTGCAAGACCTAGCCCAAAGTTACGGTACTGAAGATTGTATATCTGTTGTGATCGTGAGATTTGATGCTCGTTCTGATGTAGATTTGTTAATGCGAGAATTAAGACATACAATCAATACCAATAAACCCCTATGTAGCCCAGATTGCTGTTGCTCCCGTTTAGAACCGTGTTGTCATTCTATTTCACCACCCAAATCAACCAGCGATAGGTCTTCTCCAAGTGGACAGAGTGATCAGCCTTCTAATGAAGCCGTTAATCCACAACATTATGCAAGTGTTCGATCTCACATTAGGGCATCAGAAAGAAAACCTAGAGGAGGAGTTGCTCGAGCAATACGGGTACGAGTTGAAGAAGATAAGGAAGCTGAAAAAGCATCTGAGGATGCTCCTTCATCTGATGAACAATTTAAATGCTGGGAATATATGCTTGAACAAAACACACAAATGTTATTTGATAAGGAACTCGATAATCTATCAAAAGGAATAAAGTCAAATGCAAATAGTTTGAGAAATTTAAAGGGATTGTCAGGAAGTAGTCCCCAACTGCATTTAAATGCAAAACCATCAAAGGTTCCGTTTCTCTCAAAACACTTTGGAAGTGCAAGATCTTTTGGTAACACTCTCAAGCCGGAGTTTCGTTTCGGTTCTGGTAAAATGCCAAGTGGTGGTCCGAATGCCGCTTATTTTGGTTCACTTCAGAGACTAATGCCCTATCATTTAGAATATGACTTTGCAGTTATTCAAGAAAAAACAGCACAATCTCAAGATTCTTTAGATCTGGAAGGTCGCATGCAACAGTATTGGGGAGTGGCTACAACAGAACTTTAAATATATATATATATCACTATTGTAAATAAAAAACAAGTTAAATTACCATATTAGTATTATTATTACCATTTATCTCGACTAGATTTTTTTTGCACGAAGTATCAGATCACTTAATATTACACAATTATATACAATTATTGTAATTTTATCCTATATATAATTTTATGTACATTAAGATTGATACGATTACATCAAAATACATTAATATATTATATAAAAATGACTAAAGGAGACATTGCGTACTCTAATAAATAACGACTAAGAAAGAGAAGATATTACATACAGGTATTTTCTTGGTGAGTCTGACAATGATTTACGAGTATCGTTTACGATTGTATGACATAATTATTTTTTTATAACTTTCTATGTTATGTACAACATCATACTATATAATGATAATTTAATTGTCTTTTATGTTACAAAATGTCACATCTAATATATTTACAAACACGCACCAAACGAAGCTGTTCATCGTGTGCAAAAGCGTACTTTTCAACAATGAATAAAGAGCCTCAGATAAAATACACTTTAATTGGATAAAATATCACGCTGTTCTTAAAATAAATATCTATTAATTTAGTAAATATCAATATATACACTTATATACCAGAGGCTGCACATTATTGAGTACGGTGTAATATGCGCACAAAGTCACAGCTCACGTTTGACTACGAGCTCTAGTGGTTGAACGCCTAAGGGCGGACAGGGCGCGGGGTGCACATGCGCCGGCGGGGGCCGCCGCTAGGGATAGCCGCGTGGGGAGTAGTGGTGCGGTTCGCCGAGCCAAGAGTCCGGCGATGGAGGGAAGTCAGGGTACCCACCAGCGGCTGGGGATGAAGAGCTGCTCATATCAGATGCACCGCCGGCCCCAACGCCTAAACCAGTACCGCCCATAGCTTGACCTATTTTTTTGTTAAGAAATATTTTACATCTATATAATAGCACCATAACATTCGTATAATATATTCTAGTGCTTATAATCAGACGTGCGTAAATTTGTTTGTTTAAATCATTATTTTTCTTATTTTGTTATATTTGCTATGAACTATAGTAATTCGACAAGATAAAAGTTAAATTAGTTGAGATAAATTAGTTGAAAAATATTATATTTAATAAACTAAAAACTAAACTAGTTTCGAACCAATTAATTAATTTCTTTTGGTGTATATGAAAAGTAATAAAGTTATTAAATTTAGCCTTAAATTCGAACAATAATTCCACTTACCAATATTAGTGTAGACGAGGTGATCAGGCGGGTAGTGGTAGTGTGCGTGGGGGGGTGAGTGTGCCCGGAGGTAGGGCGGCGTGGTGCCGAAGCGTGTGCCCCCCGCCGCGCCGCCCGCTGGGGAACCCTCCTCGCCACCGAGAGCCGCCGTGCTATAGCTGTCGTTACTCAGCTCTGTGGATTGAAGGATTAATTGAGCTATCTATCATATGTACGTGAATTCATAACGCTGAAAGAATTGACAATTAACAAATTGTTAGATTAATATTAGTACTTTCGTAATGTAAGTAATAAAGAGTAAAAAAAAAGTAAAGTAATTTGTGAATATTACAAACAGTCAAAAACAGAAGTGATATTATAAAATCCATAGACTCTTTCATAAACAAAATCATATAGTTTACAGTACGTTTAACTTCAGGCAGGCAGGTGTAAAATGCGAGCCTATTGTGTGTAAAAAAAAAATATAATGTATTTTTGACAAGTTAAATCTCACCATGGTGGCTGAAAGAGTCTAAATCGATTTTGAGTTCATCTTTATCGAGCAGGCGGTCGTGACGAGGAGAGCCACTGCCGCCGCCCTTCATGGATCTAAAGTATTGCGACCAGCGCGTCCGTCCTGCATCCTTCTTCAGCCGCTTTTCTTTTGCCCTCCTGTTTTATTAATATATATTTACAATTTGTTTTTTTTATATTTTACGAATGCTATGTAAGGTGAGGTGAAGTTGTTAATATATTTTAAACATATATTTTTTCAATTTGAACTTATAGTAGCCGCTTTAGTTGATTAGATTAGAAAAGCACATAAAAGTTAGTTATTTATAAGTATTTAAGTGGCTCGAACATTACATTATACCAATTCAGTGAGCTTCTAATAAAGACACACGTAACGTTTCCCGAGCCCCATATATTTTGCGTGTGTTATTGCCGAAGCGGCGGGGAGTCTACAGAGTTTAATTAATATGCCTCCGCCCAGCCCGCTGAGACTCGCTGCGATATAGCCAACATGCATTATTGGAACGACCAAATTGCTTTTGCCTTGTTACTAGAAAACTTTTTCATATCTATTGCTTTATACTAATTGATATTTATGATGAGCTGTGTTGCTCTAGGAGGTATACATCTTGATATTAAAATTGTTTATAGGTTTGGTTATAATGTCAACCTAAAAGTCACAGTTCAAGATTTTTTATTGATTGCTAATTTGTGTAAAGGGCAAATTTAGTAAATTATGGTCAGATTAATATCTATATTCTTCTTATTTATATCTATAGTTAATACAAATATTAAAGTAATTCTAACCAGTTATAAATATTTAATGCGTCATATTTAAAAGATATCCTATTTTTTGATAATGTACAAGGTGAAATATAATGTAGGTATGGAATAAAATCACGGTTCCAATAACACAATTGGTTCAACAAACTAATCGATAACAAGTAGCGTGTTTTCATGCACAATACGCGTATCTGATCTAAAGTAGAAGTCGGGCATTGTGATAGCAGGCGCAGTTTTACGAGGCGAGGCCAAAGCGCAGGGTGTGACGGCCGCCGTGACGAGAGTAACTCGCGCGCGACCACACATACTATACCATTGTAATGCTTACACATATACTTTTTAAAACCTAGATTATATGGTATAGGAACAATGTATTAAATAGACTGTCCCATAAATTAGTTCTAAGTCTGCCAGTAGGTACAATAACTAGCCAGGCCTCTTTACATAAAAGTATGACACATGCATTTATATTTTACAAGGCTCGAAGTTACACGAGCGATTTAGTCACACTTTCATTATCCAATTTAAACGACGTAAGACAGACTGGCGTACTAATATTTTATTGTGAAAAGGCTGTTAGTGAGCTAGCAGTCATATCTGGTTGGTGGAGACTCTTACTCGCTTTTTTGGGTGTCAAATAGTGTGCTGTAAATGAACTCATAGCTAGATGGGTACTTGGTTTACGCTATTCAAACCATAGCCATTCATATATTTACGTTACTATTTATTCTGTGAGTTATAACACAATGTATATTGAACAATATTTTATTGTTATGAAAAACAAAACCTTGACAAATGTATATATAGAATAATAATTATATCGGATTCTCCAAAAATAACCATTCAATACGTACAACAAAACGTATATCCATATCCGTAGCCATTCTTTGCAAACCCAAGGCCTCTTCACAAAACCAAATGCCCTGAATATATAACACCAAACATAATGGGCTTGATTCATTAGCCAATTCAAGCAGAACTATGTGACCCAAAAAAAGTTGCGAATAATAATGTCCAACAATCAAATAGGAGCACTAGCTGGCTACCTGCCGTTTCATATTGCGATGTTAGTGCGCTAGAAGACTAGATGTCGTATTAATATATTTAATCAGCTTCATTCAAAAGCTGTCGTTGACACGCTAGTATTTTTTAATAAATAGCACATTACAGTGGAGTTTATAACGACCATGGAGCTATAAAAAAAAAAACCAATCTTTCTTTACGTCTCATTACTAAGTTGACCATTTCGAAATCATTACAGCTCACCATGATGTTAGTGTGTTGAATCGATTGGGTATTCAGAATCGATTTAACAATTGACATGGTCGCAGAAACGGTTGACGATTGATTGATTTATTTTACGATATATAATACTCAATCCTTTATGTGTAAAAAACAAATGAAAATGCTGCTGATATTACTACAGTTATGAAGTATATTTCATATTATAAATGACGAAATTTAGAAAATTCTTATAAAACCGATTTAAGCTCGTTTTAACAAAAATGACGTCACTCACCTATTCTGAAACCAGACTTGAACGACCCGCATATCCAGGCCAGTGTCTTGGGCGAGCTGTTCTCTCACGTGGCGTGCAGGCTTCGGACTACTGCTGTATGCACTTTTAAGAGTCTCCAGCTGCTTGGCCGTTATGGTAGTCCGCGGTCGTTTGCTAGCTGCATCGCCGTCCAATGAGCCCTCGCCTAAATTATACAAAAAAAAAATATACAAATACAAATTAAGGAACTACAAATTAATCAAAAACCATAGTTATTAATATTATTAAATCTACCTTTAGCTCTTGCAGCTTCATAATCAGGTTTACAGACAAGCTTCCCATCCTCCATTAGATAAAACTCGTCGCCAGTATTAAGAGTACGCGCACACGCAGCGCACGCGAAGCAGCGGAGATGGTAGACGTGCGCCTGCGCACGTCGGACTACTTGTGTTGGCGGGATGCCTTGCCCGCAGCCCGCACACTTCGTGCCGTAGCGCCTGGGACAACAGCCGCAACCAATAACATTATCAAAATGATATTATATCATAATTCTTAATACTAGAAGCTTTTGTGATTTAGTAGATAATAAATGATATTGACAGGTTTGTGATATATAAATAGGAGTTTTTATTCAAAACTAACTAATATTTCCATTCTCCATCTGTCTCCCTTCACACTGCAAGCATCAGAGATGCAAGCACGGTATTTTGATCCCAATCTACATTTAGGACAGAGAAAAAATATAAAGAGGCTTACTTGAAAAAGTCCTCTGTACAATAGAGCTGGTTATTTCTTGCGAAGCACTTTCCCGATAACATAGCGCGGCACTCCACGCAGCGCAAGCACCCCGCGTGCCAAGTACGATCAGACACTTTAAGCACGTATCGGTCCACTATCATCTCATGACAGCCTCCACATTTAGGTATACTAGCTGCAAAAAAATTAAGTGTTATATATAATACATTTCTTTATACCAAGATAAGTTCGTTTCAATGTTACTCCATAGTAGTGACGTTTATATCTCCCGTAAGCTTGTTTTATTTGACATTCATTGGTGCTATAGTAAAATAATAGTAAATAATCAAGAATATTTGAAAGCTTATTAAGATAAATATTTTCTTCAAACGATGGACATATAGTTGCGAAGAAGTATCTTTTCCCGGATACAAAACATTTGAATGGTGGGTACTTGTTTAAACAGGTATTGTTGACGTAAACATAAAATCTTATTCTAAACGAAATTGTATATGTCCCCACCAACCGGCAGTGGTGAAGCATGAAAGATTTACACCTAGTAGCAGCATTAATTTATTACAATTCTAGTTTTTGCTACCTCGTTCTAGTTGCATTGTAATTAATTTCATATATTTAATTAAATTTTTCAAAAGTCAAAATCTCAGAAAATAGTGTTGAAGCTAAAAGATTATCGAAGGGATTTCTTGCCGGTTCTTTTCCATACCCCGGAAACGTGCAAGTAGAGTCCGACGTTCAAGACCAATGTATGAATAGTGGAAAAAAATAAATTTTACATTGGCTTAGGTTAAGCCATTTTCATAATCTATAAGAAGTATATTACTAAACAGTGCTACTTTGCTTTACTAATGTTTCAAATCAAATTATATACTTTAAAATAACAATTTAACGCAAAAAGTAACTACTGCTACATCTAGAGTTTGATTATATTTTTTAGGTTATCGGTAGAATAAAATGCTAAAAAATCGCACTTGGTTTTGTTTACTAGAAACCTAATTATTATTAAACGTCAGATGACATTACATTCACTTAAACACACTAAGAAAACTGACCCAATCGATGCACAGTCAAATTTGATAGTTATTTATCTAGAAAATAAATAAACAGTTCAAAATCATAACATAACCTAACAAAAGATTCCAATATGACAAACTATTCATAATTGTAACTTACTAAAACTACATATATTATTTTGTACGTATATAGTTTCAAAATATATTATAATTATAAATATTACCTGTCATGAATTTTAAAGGTAAGTTATAGGTAAATATTTTTATCATTCATTTAAGGTTGAACAATAAATAATTTAGATTGCTTTTTTAAAACTAGATAATTAGCAGAAAAAGATTATTTAAAAAAATGGAATTAATGTTATAACTAAATGAGTTTAATTTAATTTTGATGTTGTGATTCGAAATGACGTTACGTTAAATAATTTAACATTTAACTTTTCTGAGTTACTATTCAATATAAAGATATCTAAAAGAAAAATTTTCTATATATATCTTTAGTATTGGACATCCAATTGTTATTAAGTATATTTTGTATATAATAAGGAACAGTTTTCATTTTTTATTTACCTATACATAAAACAAAAAGAAAAAAAACAATCTCAGTATTGGCCAGTCTCTTTTTGCTTGCTTTCCTTTCTTATAATAAATAACTTACCTATTTTGAAAGGAAAATGTTGTCTCTGTTTTAATAAACAATTTATTTTTCAGAATTGTACAACCATTTAGCCGATATGCATAAGGTTTGGAGTTGGGGTCAATGAACCTCTAAAGTTATTTTCAATTTAATAAACCCAGGACAACAAATGTGTTACTGGTTGAGGTAGAGACGGTTTTTTGTAAAAAAAACAAAGTATTACTATTAAAATAATAAGATTTTGGAATAAAAGATAATCATTTTTTTATATGTAGAATGTAAAACTACCCACAACCTTAAAATATGACTACATTACTAATATACAATATTTTCTTCACTAACGTCACTCACTTGCAAGCAAAACACACACGTTTCGATTTAGTTACGTACATAGAAACACTTCAGGCAGATGTTCGAGCTGAATAGGAGGTACGCGCATGTCTAGCTCATCTTCCGCGCCGGGGTACATCATGGAACCAAGCATGGTCTGCGGCCGCCCTCAGCCGCTGCGCCCGGCGTACTGACGCCACCCCATCAACCTACCCCATACCCTCTTATCAGTGCCTCCACGCGATTGGTCCACGCCTCTCTAATGATAACAGCCAACACGCCCCACGACCAATCTCTGGTATCGGGTCCACCCAGCGATCGATTGCAAGGAAAATTCGCGCTCAGAGCAAATGATATTGAACGTTTAACGCGGGTTCTGTTAAGTAGACAAAGATGACTGGAGTTGAGTTTTTATACTTTTGCCATAGTACGTATATTGAAAACTGCCTGGTTTTCCGTTTTTTATAGTTTTGTAATATAAGAAGTCCACATATACCATAGCTATTTATATTAAATAATTTAAGCATTTAATGGTTTTATAAGAAAGCTCCTAATAGAATAGACAATGTAGATAAACGATGAATAGGAAAAAAAATCTTAAGTTGCGGTAAAATTGAAAAATTAAAAAGAGATTGCATGAGAAAGAACAGTTTCAAAAACTTTGCATGATCAATTAATTTAGCTGAAAGTTAAGTGATTGGTAGAGTCCAGCTGGTTAGATATTAAAATCGATGTTTTTATTTTACAACTTTTATCCACAATAAACCAGTAACTTAAATACCTATTAAACGTATTAAAAAAATATCAACAGTACTAAACTACTAGATGTTAAAACCAAACTAAAAAAAATAATATTTTTTCAGGATTTGAAACTATGTTGGCAATATAAAATTAAATATAATTTTTACGTACTCTAAAACGCTATTAGGAACGCTGGGGCTAAATATATGTCTAATCTGGCATCAAAAGTCAGCTTTACACCTATGATACGTATTTATATCTATACTATACTTGAAATTGAAATGTCTTTCGAAATACTAACTAATAAATGCTAAAATAAATAATGTAATTATTAAAAGCTATTCAATAATTTGGAAACCACATCCAAGACATCCTTAGAACTTAGACGGGAAAAATGATGTAGATAGGTTTATATATTGCCTTCGAATGTCATTCGTTAAAATTCTTATCTAATACGCATAATTTTCTAAACTTTTTTAAGATAAATCTCTTTTATTTTATATATATATAGATAAGATAAGTAACCTACCATCTAAAGCTATAGATTAAATTAAGAAAAGACAAACTTGTTTACCTTTAAACTTAGAATGATTAACGAAGCCAAATAAGAAAATAAGCAATGAAAATTAATTTGTAAAGGTAGAAGATACCTAATTTTGAACCTGTAGCGTTATGCTGAATTACCTACCCATGTCTGAAATTTGAAAAAAAAAAATTTTTTTTTTTTAAATATTTTTTTACTATTCTACTAATCCTTGAAAATGAAAAGCTTTTTAATTTAAGCTCTTTTGAAAATGCATTTAAGTAATTTAATTAAAATTAATCTGAGACCTATTCCTAGGGCATAAATGTGCCGTAGGTAGCTATTTAGTTAAACTTATTCGTTGTCTCTACCAATGTCATTAGATTTTAGGCGACATAGACCTTCTAACGCAGTATTATAACAATAATTCAAATTGGATCTGTATTTTAGACATTATATATAATTAATTATATATAATATTAGGTAAACAATGAATTACACCGTTGGAACTTCAATACATTCATTACAATACAGAAGAATTAATGATTAAAATGATAGTCTTATTGCAAAATTTGAGGGGTACGCTTTTTAGAATTTGGGCTAATATTTAATAAGTCAATAAATCAATAAATCTGTAACTCAATCCGGTCTAGGCCGTGGTCAAGCGTGACCTGGCACAATGAATTATACAACTGAGCGCGAGGGCAGCGGCGTGTGCGAGTTTACGAGCTCATAAATCACTGGTCACTCCCTGCCAGCCCTTTAGGGTCGGTTTGGGTGCTTCGACTCCAAGCGTTGGCGTTACGATACACTTCTAACGTGTACGTGGACTTCACTAGTTATAAAAAGAAAATAAATAATTCGTGGATACTGTAAAAACATGTAGGGATTTTTTATATTTAAACTTCCGTGAACCATGACTATTATATATATATTTACCAGGCGGTTTTATGTGAAATGATATTGGAATTTGCCCGACTAGTTTCGTACCCATTGGGGGTTCCTACTCGTGAAATTCCGATATAATTTTACGTGAATATAGCCGGGTAACTAAATACATAATGTAGAAAATTCTTGTGAATCCTTTACAAAAATAAAATTTAGTCTGTATTAAATTTAAATAAAAGTGCATACAAAGACGTTGTACATTAAAAAATAAAGTAAAATACTATTAAATACTCAACGAACATTATTTTTAAAGAACGCGATACAAAATAAATTCGTGTCTAGAAGTCACGTATTCATTCAGTCGACATCGCCATTTAATATTGATTTAGTTTCAGATCTTTGTTGGATTAAATAAAGAAAATAAAATTAGTTTAATAAGTAAACGATTTATTATTATGTGAATAAGAGAATTTAAAAGTATTCTTTTGTCTAGCGATAAAAATAAAAATATTATTTTGAGGGCGACTTCTGAATTCATAATATAGTTTTTTTTAATTTGCTTTTTTAACTTGGCATCACAATAAACTAATGTAAGAAATCGAAGATAATTCCTTGTTAGTTAATCAGATATATGTCTTGTATCCATATCAATGTGGGGGATCTACGGACAAGAAATGCTATCCATTACAAGAAGTGCTATCTATATTTTGAAAGTATGAAACGTGGACAGTTTTCGAACGTCAGACGAACGAATAAACGTCAAAACTCGTACTAGGGTAATGTACCTTTACCAAAATACGTAACCGTCAAAGTAGCACGAAACATTGGTAACACAATTTTCAATTTCAATCATAATATATTTTAACAATATGTGTTTTGAACTTGAAATTTAACTAAGTATTAACAATGTAATTTCATTTCCGTTACTCTTTTAATTTAGTGAATTGTGACATATTATTGGTCAGCTCAGTCTTAATTTAATTTCTACATCTGTGAACCTTTTGTCTAAGTATTCTGCTGATACTGCCGATTCATTCTCTGATAAGGCTGATTTCTCTGTCAGCGTTTCTCAATAACTACGGCGTTGGATTTTGCTCACACATATTTAAACATAATAATAAAATTAAATTTCACAGCCACTTACATAAACACGGTAAGAATAAGAAAGTACCAATAAAAAGTGTTAACATAACAGAAAAATATATTACCAATTGAATTAATTAAAAATAATTACAAATTTACTATACAAGCTGCACGTGACCTAGCAAACTCTTTTGTGTCTACGTAAGCTGAATCAGATCTCGTATAGATCTTATCCGTTTTCTGAGGAGGCAAAGAATGTGACATTAAACTTTGACAAAAAAATTTTGAACATTGAAAAATTTAATGAAACGAGTACCTAACTACGAATAAAATGAGAAGAACATAGAAAAACGTATTCAATATTTACTTTAAATATAAGTACTTACAAAAAAATATTATACATTAGGATGGCAAGTAAAATACTATTAAATACTATTAAATATTATTAAAGAACGCAATATAAATCAATAGACGAGTACTTAATTACGAATTAAATTAGAAGAACGTAGAATGCCCATTTCTACCCTTCAGTATATTGGTTACGCTCATGGATAACTCATCTTTATCTCTAGACAAAAGCACATCATTGTAAATGTATTTATGTGTAATACTAATTATTTTAATACATTAAAAAGTCTAACATATATTAAAAACACGAAATAACGGTAAAATAAATAACCATTTGCCCGAAATAAAATAATAACCATGAAATAACTAAATAAAGATATAAAAAAAATTATTATTTATTGCTTAAATCAAATGTATATCTTAATATTGCTTCATTAAAAGCAAAAGCTTTTCAACGGAGGTGTTCTATATCAGGTTTTTGTTGATTATCTTAAATCATTTCTTGTCGGATGAACCCTTCCCCCTTCCCCTCTTACTCCTACTCTCCTTCCCCTCTTACTCCTACTCTCCTTCCCCTCTTACTCCTACTCTCCTTCTCACAAGTAAAGTCAAGACAATGGCTATTATTCTTCATTTAAGAATAATGTAAATTCATGTATTGTATAGACATTTTAATTTCCTAAACTTAAACTTGATAAAGTAGCAAAAAATACTTAGATGATGAATTGGGCTTCAAACCTATCTACTATAGAAATAATTCTGAAAAGTTACTATTTATGAACCTATAATATTGTCTGTATGTATGTTATATGTATTCTATTTACTATTAATTAAGAAACATGGAACGTCACTATTAATAAACTTATCACATAAAGGGAAAGGTACATTATGGGTAGGTATATATTGATCACAATAAATGAAACAAAAAAAAACTATTTTTTTGCACATTCCACAAATACGTACACACTTTGAATAATATTCGTAATTGGAATATAAAATGGATATATTTTTTTGTGTGTTGAATTTTATATGAAGTCTAATTTTTTTTTCTTTGATTCGATTTTTCACAAACAGACAGATGACTCCATTCCATTTCACTCACTATTTTTTTCATGCGATGAGGCGTTGAAAGCGTAGGTAGTAAATGAGTCAGTTAGTTATTGGACTTCAACTACTTTTAAATGTTTTTTTTTAGTTTAGAAAAATGCTATTTATCTACTGTACCTATTTTTGAATTTGAATTACAATACAGCAGATTATTAGAATTTCTGCTACATGAAGAAATTACTTAGGCAAGATGTCGTGTAAAAATCTAGTTCTCAGTACGCTTTAAAAAAATATAAAATCAGTTGTATATTAATTAATAAGTTTGGTCCTCTTCATTTTTTGTTTATGAGTAATTAAAATTTCTTTAAAATAAAATAATGTAGACAATTAAAAAAAAAGAAATCACAGACAATGTCGAAACGCCAGACTAGTGTTGGAAATATATGAATATTTCTCATATTTTGTTTCATAATTGCGAAGGGTTGTCGGCCGCGTGCGTCCCTTGGGCCCGGACGTGCGCCTGCGACGTACGTAAGGGTTACGTACGCATTGAAAGTGCTTCTTAGCTGTTAACTAATCTTTTCATACGATGCGACGGTAGTTTACTCAACCGGAATCAATTTAGTACAAAGTACAGCTTAAGCATCGTACCTTGTGTACAAGATTTGCAATTATTATTAAACGGCCATTTGCTATACATATGTTTCAGTCTGTGATTTCGCTAGGATAACTATTGACGTTTGTAGTACTATACCTTGGGTTGCTATAATTAAAAAGAAAAATGTTTCCGAAAACGTATGTATGATTCTTGGGACTGGTGGTAAAAAAAAATTTAAATGACAAATCAAAAATGTTTGTCTATATTTTTGTGTTATACACTTGTAATGTAAATAAATATATGTATGTTTATTGAAAAGTTACCATTTTAAAGATATATTATATAATTCAAATAGAAACAGAAGTCATAAGTCCCATAAATCTTTTCTTTTTTTGTACAACCCTTCTGTAGAGCGTCGTTTTTGACAATAAACTATAATATTATTTTAGTAAGAAAATGTCAAGTATTTTCATATGACGTCATTAATGCGTGATACAATACAATTTTTTTTATAGTATTGTAATAGCGCCTTCACGTCCATTCTGTAATTGAATTTGCGTACTAAAGCTACACTTTTTGAGCAGGAGTCTTAAAAAAACAAATATTATTTCATCTTAAAGAAATAACAATTAATATATTCATATTTTTATGAAAATATACAATACAGTAGCAAATTTTAATTTAAAATATTATTTCACAGTTATAAAATAAGCTGGTGTATAAGTATTATTATTTTTTGTATTCAGTGTTTACAACTTTATTACTACAATAATAAAATAATATAGGAAATAGTTTTTATCGTCTATTTTATTATTTATCAGTTATATCAAATCACACGACCTTTAACGAAATACATTAAGAACCGTACACGTTCTCATATCTAGTTAAATTTGTCTCATAATATTTTGGTTTCCCCAAAGACCCACTTTCTATGAAACGTGCCTCGCCCTCCATTTCGGTGTTGGATTACTATGGGAAAATAGTTATCGTATGGAACCATCACAAATAAACCCTCAAATATGATTGCTGTTCGAGTAACAAACTTAAGGTAACATGTTTATTGAACTGCAAATATATTTAGACGAATGTGTATGCAATTAACGTGCTACATATTTGTAATATAAAAAAATATAAATAATTATATATTATTACTTATTATTCTATATATATACGACATATATATACATATAAATATATATATATATATATATATATATATATATATATATAGGGTTACGATATAGTTTACGATTTGATTAGATTTAGTTGTTTTGTTTTTTAATTTTTAATTTATTTTCTCGTTCTCTTATATAAAGAAATTCAAATGTTCACAATTTTTTATTGTATTATTATTATTTTTTTAATTTAATCTACCGTTATATTGTTCCTTTCTAACACTCAGAGGTTGAATGCAAGAGATTCCTTTATGGGATAAGTCCGCCTTTGTGCATCTGTGCAATCTAAGGAATTTATTTTTATTATTATCTGTGTACAATAAAGAACAAACAAATAAACAATTATTTATTTTATTATTATTGTATAGTGTTAGTGTATGGCCATAATTTAACTGGATACTTAGATACGTGTTTGAGCTGTGTAAATCATATAATACAATGAATAATTAAGAACGTATGACACGGTTGGCACTCCCGCCTGCAACGGGGCTCTAATTCGATAATGGCTCTGTTATCTGATTATGAAGGAACCGAAAAATTATATTGTCATATAATTAGATTAAAATGCAATTTAGAGTAGCGCGGCAAGCGGCACGCGACGCGCCTGACAGTTCTTTGTCACTTTGCAAGGGGCCATCTTAATGTTAGTGACACTTACATTTTTTTTTATTCTAGATACACGAGCGGGTTTCTTACAATAAAATATACTATTGTTATAAACAAATATGGTCTAACAAATAGGGTTAAGTTTTATTTAATATATATACTTATATATTTTGGTTTTAAACGAACATAAATTCTTTAAAAAATAAAAAAGTGCCTTTTTGAGAAAAAAATAAAGTGATGATTTAAAAATGATACAAAAGATTTGTCTGTTTTTTTACCAAGGTTATTATTCTAAATGAAGTCGGAAAATTTGCATGAATATTTTTTTGTAATAAAATCTAATAAACAAAAAATATTGACAGTTCTACTGCTTCTATATTTTCATAATAATAACGAATTCTGTATTAAAAGTGGTAATTCTACTTTTAATTCTTTTAATTTCTTCATGAACTACAGGCAGGATTATATTTAATATTTTATCAACGAGTGTATATTATATATCAGTTTAATCAAATATAAATCATATCAGCACATATAATAAATGTGCTTCAAAAGTAAATGTTCTTTTTAATATTTGACATATATTGCAGACTATCGTCGAGAATCTGCACATTTTTTTTTATAATAAAAAAAGATCGGTGAATTTGAGCTTATAATTTAATAAAAGCACCAGAAACCATAAAATCAAAACTAATAAAACAAACACTGAACTGTCGTCACTCCCTTCAAAATGCGAGTCACCCCACTTATTAAAATTAATAAGTGGGCCCTTCGTCTGTATTAATGATCACACTGAGTCAATAGCGGAGTAATATATTTAACAAACAGCGGTAACAAACTCACAGTTAACAATCAGAATATATTTCTAAGTTTCATCCAATTACATCACTAGCTCTGTCTTCATCCTACGAAGCAATATAATAAATTATATAAAAAATAGCTAAAATAACATGTTACTGGAAGCATTATATAAATATTTACATACCCTTCCTATATACGAGAATAGATAAGAATTGTTAAATGTATATTATAATTTTATTTTAGCGCTATATTTTTTATAGCCGTAGAAATATGAAAGCGCTTTGATCCAGTTGTTTGCCCACCACTACACGCCTGTCTGAGGGACGCGGATGAGGGGCTGATGTTTACCGGACAAATATTTTCAATGGCGTACCCGCATTGATTTGTCTTATAATAAATTATTATGATAACTCAAACGAAAAGCTTATTAATTAGGCTGAGTTGATTTTGCCCGGTTTGCATACCCATATCATGGATTGAAAGCAACAGTTAAGTATCGAGAGTCGAGTTACGCGTTGGTAGTCGACATTGTTTCGGTGCGAACGAGTTTTCGTCGGTTAATGAGGTACATTAAGAAGAAAGCGAGTGGCGTGACGCAACCATGACGAAGGCGGACGGTGTTCGGTGGCTGAAATTGAACCTCGAGCGCATGCCGCCGCCGCGACTCCGCGTTTAGTAATGCCTACATTCAATGAACTATATCGTATGTCAATATCTACATATGTATATGTCAATATATACTTAATTGCAAAATCATAAAATATAAACAGTATTTTTTTAGTTCTTTGTTAGAATTTATATTTACATTTACCCGGCTGTATTCACGTCGAAATTAAATCGGAATGTAGTCGGGCACATTCCGACTTACAGTCGGGTAAATATAAATATAATAGTCATGGTTCACGAAAGTTTAAATATAAAAATTGTTAGAATTTGTTTCGTATAAAAACTAGGTAAGGATTTTTTTTTCTGTTATACAGTTCAGGTCATTTTGTAAATGATTCAGCAGTAAATTTGCAAAGTGCCTTCGACCACGACCAACTCTTATTTGTTAGTTGTAGTCTTATTTCCTTGTAATGTTTTTTTTAAATCGTTTTAAAACGACAGCCATTTTAAAATTATCATCGCTGGTTTCGTAAATAATTAAAGATATAAATGTATAGTATTTGAAATAACTGTATAGTATAGATTGAGATTAATATTTTAAAAATATTAAAATAAGTCAACATAAATCAGCAAAGTGAAATAATAGCGACAATTTATTCAAAATTAAGAAAAATATTTTTTATTCGTTTACCATTTTTTATTTGAAACTAATATTTTGAACTCTACCAATAATTCGTACCCAGATGTAGCTACTTGACTGCGTTCATATAAACTGGCTTTACCAGGGTAAAGTTCTGTTCCGTTCGAAGACAGAGAGAAAGAGAGAGATGTAAGCCCAAACAATCAGCCTTTCTCTACCCTTTTCTAACTTCTTTCATCATTCTCCATTTCCCTATACCATTATTATCTGTATTTAAAAATATCCATTACCTTTTTATTTATTATCGTTTATATACAATTCGCAATACTTAATTTAATCAGTAATATCAACAAAAGGTTTCAACCCGTGCTATTATAGTAAAATTATTGCTGATGACATCCAATGTTTTTATACAATACTTTAGATATTCAGAAAAAAAAACAAAAGACGTGTGCTCAAGCTTGTACGTAATAATTCAATAATATATTCATTATTGACATAAATTATATAACAGGTTCTTCTTGTTTGTATTGTTTCCCATCTCAAAATAATATCAATATATTTATAAAGTACTTTTCATAGTATATTATGTATTACATTTTTCACCTATTATGTAATATAGTTGATGATATGAGTATATCAAAATAACAAAAAAATAATAAATAAAAGCTAGTAGAACGAACTGGTTGAAAGCCATTGTTTCCTTTTCGCAGGCTTAACAAAGGAAATACGGAAGGTGTAACCAAATGAGTCAGTTAGTTCATAAAAAACTTGATTGTAATATTTGTCACCTTATATTTATTAGTTTGACGGTACCGCAGTAGATTTTATATAACTGTTATTAGAAAATAACTGTGGTTCTTTTAATTTGATTATTTTGACATATATTATTCTTGAACCATATTATATCTTGTCGGTACTAAATGTTATTTTATTACTTGCAATTCTGCAATATATTTTTTCAATTAACTTTGTAGGTATTATTCTATATACAAGAAAATATAATCTTAATGGATGTCAATCCAGTAAGAAATAGAAAATTGACTATTAATGACTCTACAATAAATATGATTTTACATGTAGCGTCGCTAAGTATAAAAAACAACAAACGCGTTATAATAATAATTAAATTGTTATAATATTATATGAAAGGTAGATTCAGACTTCAAGATTTTAAACTTACTCTGCAGCTCTACAGCTTTTTTTATGAGATAGGGAGACAAAAGAGCAGACGGGTCATCTAAGCGACTGCCGTCACCCATGAACATCTGCAACTCAAATACGCTCTTTTCTTGAATGTTTGAATGTCGTATCAGTCCGGAAATACCTTAGGCGACAATTTGTTCCACAGATTCGTCGTACGAGGCAAAAAAACTTAATAAACGAATATATAATATCTGCTACTATAATTGAATAAGCTTGATAAATAAACCTTTAATACAAACACGAAGTATATTTACAACATTAAAACAACAATATGAATAAAACAATTACGACTTATATAAAAGGTTAGTCAAAACTTCAAGGTCTGAAAATGCGCTCCGCAAATCACTATATTTAAAACATAACTAAGACGTGTACTTCATAAGAATAACTTCAACATTGAATCCAATCAAGAAACAGCAGGAAAATACATTATTACACAATAATTTTATTATCAATCAACACATTATTGTACATTGTAGAGTCGATCTCGCCCTTGTAACGAATTCGTCGAGGTGGCATGTCGTCGCGTGCGCACGCTTATTATCCTAGGCTAGTATCTGTTCCCTTTGTAAATATAGTTACACGATGTATAATATACTTTGAAATAATTTATAAAAATGAATTGTTCTACTTACGCCTTTACAAAAGAAACCTTACGTTCTTACAAAAAACTCCTATTCTTTCATGCACAATGGCTGTCTGACCGCCGGTCCACCTTCCAAATTTGAAAAGAGTCATGAGTTCCTAGATTGCGGGTACCTGGATATTTTTTCTACTTTTTTCTCTTATATATTTTTTTAATGTATCTGAGTATTATTACCAAGGTTTGTATTAATTTTATTAGAATATGTAAAACAATTTTCATTTCACAATTCAGTCAATAACGGAATTTGTCAATTGAACTAACTATTTTTTTTTAAATACAAACAGAAGTTAAAAGCTATAATCCAAAATTTATTTCTGATGATCTGTTTGTATAACGTAAATTCTTCTAAATTTATGAATATTCAAATGACACTTGTAAGACTAAAACTTAGGACAGGTTATGGTATAACTTAAATATACATTCAATAGATTAAAATGAAGCTATTTATAATATTTCATGGCTTTCTATACATACATATGACTGAAGAATGTATACTTCAGTAATAGAATGAAAAAAAAACAAATAGTAATGTAGTATGTTGTATTTTTAAGGAATAGAAAGAAAATAAACAAGACTGGTTGTGTAGTATAAATTCTGAATTCAGCGGGAAGATATTTTAAAATAATAAATATTAAAATATCAAACGACTATTTTATAACTATTAAATAGGGTTTTCTAATAGATAATAAAATGGAGACAATCGGTTATTTGCATGTTTTATTTGCAATTAAAGAATAAATTGGTTTCGAATTAAAGTAAGTATAAAGTCAGCACCGACAAGAATATTAATGTTCTACGATACGTACCTGAATAGATACTTACTACATAATTTTTATTTATTTATTTTAAAGGGAAACAAATAGATACAAAAAATAAGTTAACACATAAATCAGTAAAGTTTCCATTGAAAATAAAGTACATATTAAAATATAAACTAATTTAAAATTCAATAAAGTTACGTTAGAAACTGTTAAAAACAAAATTTAGAAAATGGAAATTAATAATATTATAAAAATATATATATCTTAAGAATAATGCGCTAGAATATAAACTAAAAAACTCATATTAATATTTTATTTACTACTAAATAAAGTACTAATATTGACTTTTGAACTTGAGCTTCAGGGTTGTCGACGGTAACTTATATGTCTTCACTCCCAAATTTTATTATTGTATATAGGACTCAAGGATAACTGGGATTGCTTAATCAAGCCTTTCAAGAGACTCGGCTACCGGTAGGAAATCATAAAACGTAAGGAGGTTCAAATCAGGATGGATCAGCTGTCATGGGGAGATAGCACGTGCCAACCCTGTGGGGCTTCATGACGTCAGCCGCATCTGCCTGACAGATGGCGCCCGTGCGCCCGCGCGGAGATAATATCACACGCACGCTACCACTCCCTGAATATAAATACGACCTATATGGCCGGCTAATCTTGATCAAATGACCAATCAAAACATGCATCGGTAATTAACATTTTCATGTTAGAGTTCGTCATATTCGACCTCCAATATTGTAGAGCAAAAGAAACCAAAAAATGTTAGACTTATTTTAACGCAACAATCAATTTATATGATATCATTTTAAGGGGTGATTAACCACGTAAATCTATGCAAATATTTTTATTATCTAGTGATAATTATTAGTCTACACGAACAAACTACTTCGTCTTGTTATGCAAACATTGGACCTCTACGTCTCATCTTATAAATGCTATGTGCAAGTGACACGCGATTTTCTTCACCTCGTGATAGCTGTAAATTTCCATATTATAGACGTGTTACCTTCGCTGTTCTGTCAATGTTTCTACTTATTTTATATGTATTTGTTTTTTTTAAATGTAACTGTATAATATACACGTTATTGTACACTACAATAACGTGTATATTATACAGTTATAGATGTTGATAGAATTATAAATAATATATATCTTTCTAAGAATTATAATCTTAAGATTATTATAATTATATATAAAATTATTAACTGTCAGTTATAATGGTTACATAAAATAAATAACATATTTTTAATCGATTTCAAAGAAAACGATGTCTCGGATGTGATTGTGGATTGAGAGGTTCTTAATTCATTATTTTTCTGTTTTACATATTTGTTTTCTATTATAGAATAAATATTCTAACCAATTTCCAATCATTGGTTAGATAGATCAAGATTCCCGGCATCTGTTTTGGTTAATCACTAGAGCCCTTTGCATGCACACGCCACGTAATACACCCTATTGTTTTTATTACCAACTAACTGGTAATTACTGGTACATCACTATAAGTGATTTGTTATTCACGCCATATGGCTCTTTTAATAACTTTTAACTATACTAAATTAAAAGTCCAATGTTTTAAAATTGAGGCTTCATTTGTCCCTCAAGTACTCGCAACAAATAACACACATAGACCTTTAACTACTTTAGTCTGACTTTATATACAAAAGATATTATATAAAAATATTATATACGATTCAATTATATATTAGATATTACATTATAATTGACTATACTTCAACTTATAAGGTTAATTTGATTTGTAAGTCTTTATTATATTTCTTTGTCAGTAGATTTAATTTTAATTCATTAATAGTATTATAATGATTCGATCTCTAGCTAAGAATGAATTTTAAATTTAATTGTTATCAATAAACAAAAATCGTAATCATTCTATAAAAATATACTATACTTAAAGAATGTTATGGACTATATAAACACGTATAAATATGCCAACTTTTTCTGAGATAAGACTCGTAATAAGGGCCCTTTTAAATCCTATGTAAGAAGATTTGATTGACATGTACTATAATAAGAGCAAATACGACCCTCAAATATTACGAAAAGGGCTGACTGAAAGTTGTATGTTAAAGACAGACAAACCCATACAAATACACCAAAAATAATTTAAAATATTTATAAAGATGTATAGCCATATAAAGCTTATTTAAATTTTAATAAATATTGCATGAAAATAAACCGATCTTGGTAGGGATTCAAATATTGGGTAGGATTTTCGAAAAAAGCCTAATAGACGTCACAATCGTCCCGGTAAAGACGAATATTTATAGAATGTTTAATTCACCGAGTCTGGCAGCGATACGGTAGCTCAATTGGGAGACCGACGGGATGGTTTTCCAGGGGTCACGCATTCAAATCCCCGCCATATTGGTTTATTTTTCATTCTATATTAATTAAAATACAATAAATATATATATAAATAATAAAAAAGAACCTGAAATATATATATACTATACTTGTCTATTGGAAACGTAAACTATCACGAAATCCACAAATCAGTTAATAAAAGTAAAGGTTAACCAAAGTTATTACCGAGTAAGAAAAAAAAGAAATATGTCTGCGTAAAAACAATGAACTTTCACACAAGCGGGCGGGTTGATTTAGCGTAGTTTATCGTGAAATCAAAGTGGAGAAGTCGGTCTGTTGTTGTAATTGAATTTACTAAACAATCCATTTCCCGCGGTACCGCGCCATTTTACCCACGCACCTTTATTCTTTGCACATACGAAACAAATTATATCTCACTTTGCACGGAATTACTTTCATGGGAAGTGAAATAAGGCATTGGAAAATTAAAAGAACACTTCCACGCACTGATTTAATATAAAATATGGTTAATCAGTTCTAATAACAGACGTAGATTAACATAGAAACGTTAAAATATATCTTTATAGCATATTTTATAGAGAAACCAAATCAAAATCCATTCAACCAAAAGTTAAATCTTGAATAAAGCTTCTTTGAAGCAGATATAGACCCTTATAAGTTTTAGTGCATTCTGATGAGATATTATTTTATATAACGGTTTTTATAGTATTTTTCATTGGCCTAAAGATTAAATTTTTTTAAGCCGTGGTGTAACCAAATCAAATGGGTGAGAATCAAATGAGATATATGTAAGTAGTAACTTACATATATCTCATTTGATTCTCATCACTAAATACGTTAAACAAAAGAATTGATAAGTGAAAAATCTAAAAGTTTATCTGTATTCAATACTTGTTACTTGTCGGAGACAAAAATGTAGAAGAATTAATATTTATAAATAAATTAAAACTAAAAATATTATGGTTCTGTTCTTCCGAATGCATTAAAAACAAACCTCATCCGTTTTTTGTTATATTGGTTAATCTTTTTATTTAAATATCCAATTTCCGCAATCATCGGCAACTATCCGTAAAAAGCAATTAAAATGAGTCTAACGTTATTTGCAGATGACTTAAAACAGTGATGTAGATAAATAATTATTTGTATTCTAATTATTGTTTTTTTTTTAATGATAGAAATAATAACAATATGACATTAAATTTAAAAATACAATAAAAATGTATAAAACCCTGGGCATTATAATATGATTCCTGATAATATTTTTTTTTAATATCATATTTGCAATAAAAATCTATAAAACCCTAGGCATTATAATATGATTCCTGACAATATATTTTTTTAATATCATATTTGCTTTTCTTTTGTAATCTCACAATCAATACAATATTTTTTGCAATGTAAGTTTATCATTCTTTCATAGTTTCTTGTCAGTCATTTCTCAGTACGGGATGTTTACGACATCTTATTATATCAATTCACGTAGTATAAGAAATATGTTCATTTATTTTTTTTGTTTTTTTTAATATTATATATATATCAAACATCACCAACATAGGGTTTTTTTTAATACTGTCATCTTAACCATCGACGCTATAGAAATTTGTTCTAAGGAAACTATATCTTACTTTTTTATATTTAGAAGTTTTGAATGAATAAAAATATAAAGGAGTAATTTACACAAAATATTTTTTGGTGACAATCCAAATCTGTTTCGTAAAATCAAACAACTTTAAATGAACTTTAAATGAATATAGAAATTAGTAAAACAACTATTCCCACACATTTAGATGAAAATACTACTGTTAATTTAATTATTATTGAACAATACACCAGATAAAATTGACATTCATTCATCTTCCAAGTCTTCATAATAAGCGATTGGGAAATATTTACCTACATTTTTTTTAAACAGGTTTCCATTTATTTTTAATAGTAAGGCTATTAGACATTTTAATTCGTAACAAAAAAAAATATTTTTACGAGTTTCTCTGAGTATTTGATATGCTTAAAAGCACCCAAGGGTCTGATATTATTTCTAAAACAAGTTTCTAGCAAGTGTAAGAATTCAAAGTTTGAAATAATATTCATCTCAGAATGACAGAAATCAGAAACAGCAAACTAGGTACTTTAGCAAAGCAAATAAAACAATAATAAAAAAATGTTGATTTTTGTTTGTTACTTTAAGACAAGTCTTTGTAACTACCATTTGGCTATAAAAAAGTTATGTTAAGTATGAAAGTGAGTTGGGAGTACTTATTAGGAAATAGGAGGAGAAGTTTGGGAGAAGTTTTCGATTCATTTTCATGTTGACTGTGTTCTTTATTGAATGTATTCTATTTCTAGAGGTCAAATAGTCACCTAACAACGCTATTCTATAAGATATATGCGCTCATTGATCAGTCCAAAGATACCATTTGGATAAAATGATAAACTAGTTAACATTTAATTTTATTAATATTAAACAAGCAAGAATTTTTATACGGGAAGTTAAATATATACATAAGAAGAAAAACTAGCCCTTATCAAAACGATGACGCGTGCGAGTCACTTTTTGGCCGCGAGAAAAAACAATGGAGCAATCTCTCACAAGTATCATTTTCACCCGTCGGCAGATCAATGTGAGCCCCGCGCGATAATTGAATCAGGGGTCAGAGCAGCCCCGGAGCCATTATTAGTGATACATTTGATTCGTATGTGGCTTCCCTTACCAGCGCTTTAGTTGGGGTATCTCTGCCAAATGATAAAAGTCAACGTCATTACGAATCATTCAGTTATCCAATGAACTGGATTAATATTATTTTTTTGTATAAATGCTTCAATATTACTATAAAATACCCTTCTATTTTCTAAATAAACTACTGTTTCTGAATTTAACTTATTGAAATGTGCTTTATATTGTTTGTAAATGTGAAAAGTAAAGTTTGTTAAACCAAAACAGCGGGATACAATGATCACAGCTTGTGTTTTAGTTATATCCTAGTGGGGTCATTACTTAACTCCATTACACTTTTTGTGCCAAGTGTTTGGTTATACAAGGGTGAAAACGACCCTACAAACGAATGATACGCTCTCGACAACCTTTTTTACATTATTTATTACGAACATCAATGTTTTATGCGAAATCCGAGTCGCATTTTCTTAATTTCATGAGATAAACAAATTAAACAACGCCTTTGTTTATAAGTTGTGGGAATTGGTCATTAAACAAAGTGAAATTATAATTAGGGTTCAGTGGCCTGGTAATGATTTTATTACCGAATCACCTGGCGGAATCTATTTAAGTTCTTTCTCAAAATGTCGTTTATTTTTCAAGACATATTTAAAGAACAAATTTCTTATAATCAAACTATTTTAAGCGTGAATACACTTTCGGTTTGAGATATTTTTATATGATTATTAATATTTAATATATTTTAATAATAACGTATGGTAAGACTATAACAGAAAGATTTTTTTTGCGGTGATTTCTTCTATCTCTATATTACAGTATATTTATAATTCTAAAACAGAATTAATGATATATACACATATATATTATTTAACAGTGCTCTTAATCGCAAAAATGTAAGCTATATAAAGTGGCAAAGCCATTAAGTTAAGTAATCACATAACATTTACATGCCCTAGTACGCTTCAATGAAAAAGCAGCCATCAATCTTAGGGTGCTAGTGGTACGGGCAGAGCGATAATGTACACGGCATATGGCATCATACGCGCTTATATGGCCCGTCATGCTTCAATGACATTGAATAGACCTTTGGCTCAAGTGACCCGCACCAACCTTTGGATTCACGGACACGAGATAGTATCGTACGACAAGTGGATACTTGTCAACTTGTATTTGTTACAAATGTTACTGGATTTGTTTTCTATACGATAATTACCCGCACTGAATGTATTG
Organism: Dircenna loreta; assembly: GCA_963555665.1. Taxonomy (NCBI): domain Eukaryota; kingdom Metazoa; phylum Arthropoda; class Insecta; order Lepidoptera; family Nymphalidae; genus Dircenna; species Dircenna loreta. Next base: position 6,646,518 of record OY743094.1, read on the forward strand.
TTAGAAAATTCAATAACTATTCTATTTATTTAACTTGTAAGGTCCGCTTTAAGTGCAATTTTTAGTCTCTTAAAATCGATATTAATACAGAATTATTCGTTTTCGCTTATTCGATTTTGTTACATGTTTCGGTTGTTCGATTTATTTGTCATAATTCTTTAAGATATTAAGATAAATATTTCAAAAATTTACTGAAGACTTTTGTCTAGTGATTTTATATGTATATGCTGTTTCGAGTTTCGGAATTGCGTCGGGGATGCCAGCGTAGTAGAGGGTTGTCGCTAAGTGCCGGGAGGCCACATGTCGCTCTCGTCGCACTAATCTGCAGGATTTACCATGCGATGTCCCTTGCAATCATCCATCTCTCTCCCCATTACACACAACAATGCAGCCATCTCACTCGCCTCATTGAATATTATTGCTCTATGGGGATTTTGAAAATATGGAGCCGTTTAGCGAAAGCCGTACATTGTATCCATCCAGTGGAATTATTCATACGCGGCCTGCTGCATTTATCACCTAATGGCATTAGCTATTAGAACATTTTAGCGCCCAATTTGAATCCTTATGACTCAGTTTAACATTTATCTAACTGTTTAAAAGTATGGCGTATTCGAATTATAATATTATTTAAATGTTTTATGTTTTTTTATATAAATTTAAACACACGTTATACAAATAATATTAAATAAAAGTAATGGTGACAAACAAACAAAAATTATATTTATATACCTAACTGTAAATTTAAATTCTTAGTTTGTGTATTGTTAGTTAAGCCATAATATTTATATAAGGAAATAATTAATATAAAATTAATAAATATTGTAAAATCCATAAACAATTATTAGCTAGCAATAAATTGCATTTGTCTAAATATACATTGCTTTTAGATAATTTTTATTTTAAAAATCTAGATTTACAATATAAAATAAATGTATTTACTTTACTATAACAAAAAAAATCCAAAACAATTAATATAAAATCAGTAGATCTGACGTCTTTACGTCTAGAAATTCCTAAACCATAATAAGTCTCTGACAGATGGAGTGACGTACGGTACGATCGACAGCGTTTACATAAAAATAGGGTTTGATTTCATCCTTTGTTATATATAAAATATAAATCAATGCTTTGTGGTAAAGTCCGCCTAAAATAAATGCCAAGGTACTTTGTAATAGATTATTAACTCTGCATTTGATATACGTGCCAATGTTTAAATAAAATGTACCAGTATCTACAGAACCTTACAAATCAAATCAGATGAGAAATTTCTCATATATATATATATATATATGTCTTCAGCTGCACTGTCTATATTACATTGATATATACTTTTAACTTTCTTGGTATGTCCTGTGCTTTATTTCGGATTGCTTTTCTGTATTATCAAAATGCAGTTGGAAAAACTGATGTAACTTTAAGTTTTCAATCTTTGTCTCTTTTTACTTCAATACATTATAAAGAATCTTTATCATTTGATGGAATGTTGTCTGTTACACCATTAATGATAGAAATTGTCCATTAAGGAGATTGACGTCAGAACTCTATGTTTAGTAATGATCGCAGTGGCTGTCAACGCGACATGCGGTATTATAACACATGGCGACTCATTGAAAACAACTCTACATACATTACTCAAACGCTTATTAGATTCTATTGCGATGTACGATGACCTATTTTCGAATAACAAATATATTCAGTCAGTCAGTACTTCCCTTGCAACTCTAAAATCATTTCATTCCATCTAGCCGGACGGGCGGACAGGTTAACTTTTGTTGTTTTACAAAGCGTATATTATAGTCTGATTGTTGGCACAAATGTTCAGCAACACAAAGCATTTTTGTTGACTTACCGCTGATTCCAGGGATAATTCATTACTGCTTTCCGGCTATTTATGTTTGTTTAATAAAGTATATTTAAAACAACATTCGTTATATAAAGAATTAAATAAATTGTTAAACCTCACAGCTTTTTAAATGAAAGCGAAAATTGAACAGATATTATTGTGCTTTTCAATGTAATAACACTTTTAATATTCCGTCAGCAGATTATAGTACCTTTTGTAACATGAATAAATTACAAGAAGAGTTTTTTTTATTTTTATTCAGCAACCTGTCTTGAACGATATTGACATTTCATACAAACAAAGAAAACGAAAGAATATTCCTTTTTCAAACGAAAAGTCAATAGAGGTTTTGAGGCATTGCCCTCGAGGTGGTTTCGTGCGGGTTTCAAGGGAGGCGCGGGCGGCATGGCGCCTGGGGACGGCTCTACTCTTCTTGATTACAGTTCCCCACGCCTCCCCTTTTCCCCCTCATCGTGTCTCTCCCGCTGCATAAGCCTACCAATTGCCTACAAGTTACAATGACGCAGTTGTATGCTAAAAATATGATTAAAAAAAAATGTTATATTACAACTTCTTAGTGAATTTTGTATGAAATGTTCTAAACACATATTTAGCAATGTAGAGAGTATTTAAATTTGAAATAAATGATAAATGAAAAACTAAGGATTTGAATCTGCGCCCTCAGGAAAACCGTCCCGTCGTTCTACCAATTGGATCATCAGTAAGAAAAAAACGCCTCTAACATATTTAGGGAGAGATATATTAATACGGATATCAAAATATTTAATTTTCCATATTGCTACAGAAACTTAATTTAGTAAACTGTTTAGTTAATAATATGAAAATAAGGTAAACTGTCTGTAACACAATACATATACCACTGCTAGTAAAAACGATTCGTCTCGACGCAGGTGGAAGGGCCGAGATTGCACACATCAAACATTCACGAAGTTACGCCCTGCGCTCGTAAAAATACATATTCTATCAGAAGGGCTCCGCTTTTAATACAACCCGGTAATGAGCAGACGAGGTCGCTCCTCTTCTTAATTTTCTCTTTAACGGCCCGTTTAGGTAAATTGCCGCCCTAATAAGGTGAAGGAGATACCGTTTTAAGATCGTTCATTAATAATACAATGGTTTATTTACAGTTTTCAATGCAATTTAATATAAATTAAAAAAAAAAACTTATTTGAATTGTTGATTATATAGCTGTTTATTTAAATAAATATGCAGTTAGTATGCAATAACGTTAAAAAAATCATTTAAGTCAATGTTATATAAAATGATACAAAAAGTTGAAAAAATAAATACTTTCCTTTATCTTACGTTAGTAAGGTCGTTGTAAAAATATATATTTTTTTAAATTATTTTATTGTTATTATTATATATATATTTTTTAATCATTAATATTATTGATAAAATGAAAATTAAATCAGAATCATGGCTGAATATATTAATAGACAAATTCAGACCTTTTTTTAATGATTTTTAGAAATTAAGTTTAGTGTAACAAGAAAAGGTAAGAAAAGAAACGAGCACGTAAGACGACGTTTAGAAGTTGCTACTGTACAGAATAGATACGTAACTAGACAAGTCACGGGTATGAATGTGAACGGATATGTGCCTGGCGGGACGCTGAAAAAGAGATTGATGGACTCTGAGAATGATGACATGAAAATTATAGGAGTAGAGATAGAGTTGACGGAAGCCAGAAGCGAATGGAGGAGGAAAACATGTTGTTTTCCCCACCTTTAATAGAAAAATCTATAATTGCCTTATCGAGTTTGTTATGATTATAATACGTGTATTAATTTTCAGTTAATGTTCGTCAACGTCCTGTTATTTATACATTGTTTAAGGTTATTTTTAATTTATTTGTTAATACCACGATAGGTCATAAATAAAGAACAATAGCGAAACAATTTAGTTAATATTTTCAGGTTAAAGGAGGGTATTTAGACTGAATATATCAAATTTCAATGTGCGCATACCATCTGAGTATCTCATCCATTTAGTACTGACGGTCACAGGCCACAAAAATTTTAATATCTATGTCACTTGGATCAGCAGTGGAGAAGGAGACCCAGAGGAGTGGGCGGCACTTAACTAACTGCAATTCTACTTTCTGTCATCTCGCATATTTTCTGACAGCATTGAACAATTTGATGATTTTGAATTCGGAATATATTTGGTCTAGAATCATATAATTTTTATGAAGATCTGTTTGGATCTTAGAGTGGAACAAATAACTAAATTCTTTTTTAAAGAAAATGTACCAAAAATATATATAATCCAGATTAAATCTTCAAATTTGAATCAAATTTGCTGTATTGTTGTCTTAATATAATTATATATATATATATATATATATATATATATATATATATATATATATATATATATATGTATACTAGAATAACTATAGAGAATTTAAATCTTATTGGTACTAATATTGTTCAAAATTTCATCACTACGAGCCAAAAAATAATATAATGTTTAAACAAAAAAAAATCATCACTACGAGCCAAAAAATAATATAATGTATGTATGTAATATAACAAAAACATATGATGCAAAAAAAAATATTATTATAAATTAAGTAAGTTGTAAGTAAATTGGATCAACCTCATTAAAATATAACCCATTTTAATAATTGTGCATACAAGCCATTGTTTTTTGTACCTAAATAAATAAATATATAAAACAATGACATTGCCAAAATTAACTTATTTCATATACATTTTATTAATACTAATAATTTAGTATAAGAAAAATATTAACAGATAGAGTTGCTATTTTTTTTTAATATCACACACTGCACTCACGAAACGTCAGACTCTATATGCACGGTTCCATAATCCACGAGAAGTGTCTCTATCTCTATCTCTCTATAAACTCTATAAATGATAACTCCCTTCCACTCAATGATTCTATTATAGGAAGATATTTCTTTATTATTTTATATCCATGACTCACTTGTAAGTTATACTCATTAAGGAAAAAGGATAAACAGACATCGAGAGCTCAATATATATATACATATGTAGTTTAATTATTAGACATTTATTAGATTATTATGAAATATAGTTAAAGGTTTTTAAATAAATCCTATAAAGTATAGTTGTTGCAGTATAAGTAAAAGTCGAGTAAATCTTGTTCGTGTGTGTGTGTGTATGTGTATGTGTATGTGTGTGTGTGTCTGTGTGTATGTGTATGTGTTGATGCTTTTAATAAGTAATACTTCATAGTTGTTTTTCAGCAGAAATCATTGAGCTACCGACGTATAATTACCCACGTAATTCCCTATTCCCCATCTGCTGAGCCGCTCCCATATTGTATGATATTATAGTATTAGGGAAATATTCGGTTAAATAGTAATTAGATCGCCTCGTTTATCGTTGAAACTTATAAACAAAGCCAAACTCTTTTGTCAGGTAGGCATATATTGATCCTGTGAATTATATTCTTATTGCAGTGTTCCAAATAAGAAGGTGGAGAAATGTATATGGAGAAGAACCAGCTGTTCGAAGTTACTAGCATTATATTGATATGGAATATGAATTTATAATATTGGTCTAATTTTTCATCAAAATTAATATAACTTAAATTAATAGCCGACATAATATAAGATTGGATGTTAATTTGATTTTGGTAGAATAAGACAGTCTTAGTATTTAAAGTAGAAGAACAACTGTCTCTAACGTTTGAACAGACCACACAGCATCACCCTGATTGATTAAAACGCTAACAAAAGGATAAAGCTGATCACTGGCTTTGTGCTTGAAGCCCTTTATATTCGAATAATCAAAGAATTCTCCCCACATATAATCACTCCACTAAATATGACTTTTGGTGTTTCCATTGTCTGGTGAAATAATTACTTTCAATAAAACTGAGGAATAATCATTTTTCAATTTAATCTAATTTATAGTAGTGAAGTAAAAATATTAGTTTCAATATTTCCATTTAATCTAATAGTTGGCTATGACTCGGACAACAAATACTATTAATATTACAAATGTTTTAAAATGTATCATAGCTTACCTAATTGGAAATCTATACCTGAATTTGAATATAAAATATCAAATTGCAAGCAATTTTAAAATTTAAACCACCACTTCAGCCTGATATCAATGACTTAATTTGTTAATTGCTCTAACTTATATTTTCAATCAACTTATCTTGAAGACTTTATAGGTAAATTAGTATTAATATTTATATTTTAATATATGGTAGAGCGATCTTAAAATACTTCTCTTTTTCAACAATTTATGCTTTGTAAAGTAATCATTATTTTTTCCAAGAAGAAACAAGTCAATTTCTATATCATTAATATAAAATAGGAATAACAATCAATGAAGGTAAATAAAAATTACCCTTTGTACAGGTAGCTTCCCAAGGTAATGGGGTCGAAGAGTCGACAGATGTCACCCCCCGTGGAGCGGCTGATGATCGTGACTTAGTTTAAGCTATAACAGTAGATTTACTCTTACCCCATTTAATAGTTTCTAATTTATTAGAAACCCTTACATTCCCGAGCGGTCGGATAAGCTGACTTATACTTATACGAACGAAAATAATTAAAATTAACAAAATTAGATATCTTTCAAATAATCAAATTCTTTATACGTACTTTATGATTCAAATCAATTAAAAAATATATGTAAAATTTATAAAATTGAATTGTATTTTGGGGCAGGTAAAGGAGCCGGAAGGAGATGATTCGTTGCGCACGCGTCGGCACGTGCACACTTCCGGCGCTAATGCGATAATATAACAGGCGACATCTCCGCTTTCCCGACCTAAATACTTCCTGATAATAAATTCTCACACCTATCTGACATATTATATGTTAAATAATATATATTGCAACGCCAGGTGCCCATCCTATATTTTTCTTTATATGTATAATAAAACAATATGTTTTTAACAAAGTTTTAGTTATATTTAGAAGTAAAACAATGTTATTAAAAATAATAAAATTTATAATTATATTATTTTTCCCACGCTGACTTGTACTACACACTCGTAGCGGATTATGATAGGATATTTGTATTATTTCTGGTACAATATATATCGAATACATGCTAAAATAATAACGGACTCGGCCTCAGGCCCAAAAGCGCTCCGTAATAATATAATGATAGTGTTTCATATTGTAGGGTCAAAATCCCTAATAATTTGTATTAAACTATGTGGCTTCGGAATACCATATTTATAAAAATGTAACCGTGATTCATTTTAGATATATATATTTTTTTCTGATAATAAAAAAAAATATCATAAGATATTTTTATTTCATATCAAAATTACATTGAGAAAAGTCATTTGAAACATAGCCCACATATAAAATCGATAGCCAGGTAACGCATATTAGATTAATTTGGCTAAGTGCGGCGTTATCGATATAATAGGAGCCGGTGGCGTTAAAATCAAAAAGAGCTCATCGACGCTGGGTAAGAGCACTTAACTTGATTACGTACATTTGAAGCCCTGCTGGTAAAAAGTGTAAATAGACGGTCGGGAACGGACGCGTGTCCGTCGGTGTACGTACGCCGCGCCGCCACGCGTCTCGCTACGCAATAATTGTAGCGTTGTAACGTCAGCTTAGGTTGGAACGTCCGCGTCCTTTGTTGTTTCACAAACATTGTTGTTTCATAAAATGCTATTATTATGTTGTAATTTGCAATAATAATATATTTATCTAAAGTCCATTTTTTCATATTTAAATTAGAATTTGCATTCATTGTCAGTTCTCCAATTAATTTTCGGAATTCATTTTTCTATTTAAATGTTGCTTCAACTGAAAATATTGAATTTGATAGCTATTTATACTTATTTTTTTACAGGAAAAAACTACACAATCTAACCAGATTATATTAACACATATTAAATGAAACCAAGACACATGACAATCAAATTTATACTTTAACTAAAAAGCCTTAAGCCAACGACAAGGTATAATAATTATTTTATATTCTTAACATGCAATAAAATGTTTCTCAAGATTGTATAATAAACTATTAATCGTAATTCTAAACAAAGCACTTTATTAAACGCAATAATATTTGCTTATACATACTTATATACAACTGAATACAATTTATTACTAAATAAACTTAAATATCAATAGCGTGAATTGAAACGTACACATCGTAAACTTTTCACTTATGTATTTTCAAAATATGTATTTTCAATTATGTATTTTCAAAATAGGTATTTTCAAAATGCATTTTTTAAAATCTGTTTTTTCAACACAGATATTTGTAATATAATCATTATCATAAATTGTTGATTTCAAAACGACACGAAAACTTATGAGTCAGAGAATTATGGTGTAATTTGTTTATATTTTTCAATACATATCTCATTTAATTGTAGGAATTAAATGAGATATGTATTGAATTTATGATGATTTAATTAATATAGATAATAATTGATTTTAAATAATATAGATAATAATTTTCAATAATATAGTGTTTATATAAGTATTTTATTGCAGTGAAAAATTGTGATTAAACATGTTTAGTCATGTTATTATTATTTCAATTTATATGAAATGAAAAAAATATCGACATGGCCATGATTTGAACCCGCGATCTCCCGCAAAGCGTACCGTCGCTCTCCCATTTATGCTATTGTATCGATGAATTTAGCATTCCTAATAATATCGTCTTTATAGCGACGGAGGCGACATTAACTAGGCGTCTTCAGAAAATCCTAACCAATGCTAAAAATTGAATAACATTGAAAAGCTTCCATAAACGAAATAAATATTTTAAAATTGTCCATATATATATATATATATGTTTAACCATATTAAGCTTGATATAACTATTTTTAGTTATATCAATTGTATAGTAACTAAGGTGGTTCCTTCCTACCTTCAAGAGCCTTGTTTCTAGCTAGCAATGCTAACAAAACATCAGGCGGCGGCGGGTCCAGCGGATGCATAGCCTCGATCGATGGCTCCATGGGATCACGACGCGGCCCTACATCCAATTCACCTAAACTAGGTTCCATGTATCCACTTTGTCCGTTTATCACAAATCAAACATCCTTCAATCCGACCCCACAGCATTCCGTAACAACCGGTTCGAAATCGGGCACGAGCACCTATTCATATTTGTAGTATCAAAGAAATGCAGCAGGCGTCGCGTGAAAGCCTTGCCCACGTGGCAGCGCCGCCCACGCCCGCCCCTGCCTCGCTCTCGCCGCGCCCTCCCATTGAGAAGTAATTTTTCACCCCCTGAATCTGATAAACCCCCGAAGCAGGGGCGGCGAGGGGCTCCCCCGCCCCGAACTAATTTTCCCGAGTCGTACGACACACCCCCCACGCTTACATCCATCTACAATATTACTCGAGCGCGTTATGCCGTTCACGGGGTACTTCGTTCCTACTTATCTGGTACCAATGTAAAGAATGATAATTTTGAAATTATAACAGACCCTTGTCCTTTGTACGAAATATTTCTATATATTTCGATTTATAATATACCAATAACACTCTACAATGCAATATTAAATTTGTTTCAATCTGAATGAATACCAGAAGAGTTTTTAATTAATATACCGCCTTTTTACTAGCGAGTGTTATTTTATCCTAAAACAGATTATACTCTCATTATGCTTTCATTTATTTCATTCTTTTGTCATGTCATATACAGTCAATAATTTCTAATGTTCCTAAATATTTTTTCTTTGATTTTGTTGTTTGTTTGAGAGAGCGTTTTTATTTTTTAAGATAATATTTGATACATAATGTCCAATTGCGATTTATATAATCCAGATAATGTGTTTAGAAGATTTAAAGTCGTCGAGTTTCCAATATCTCTTGTTGGCTTATCGACAACACGTGAATTGGATGTGGAGACAGACCTGAACGGATCTGCATACTTGAAGACAGTTTGTGGGGGTCGCTTGATGGTAAAAACAATACATTTATTTTAATAAAATTTTAGAAAATTGCGTAGAGAAATAATTCTAATTTCAGAAATTTGACGACTCTCGCGAAATATCTGCCTCACACAGAGCTTTTTATATTAATCCTAAAGACAGCCATTCTATTGACATTACATTTCTTCCCAAAAATGAATGTATATCTAAAGCGAAACAAAATAAAAATTTCGGAAACAGATTTGTCTTCGATTTACGATTAATTAAAGTTGATGGGATACGTTGTTGTAACAATGAATTACATTCAGAAGTTGGACGGTACTACATAAGTGGACAATTTGAAGATTGTAAAATATGTCATACACCTGATATAGTAAATTTTGGAGATGTTATAATCAATACTAAAGTTACAAAGCATATAAGACTACGTAATGAATCTAATGTAATGAGTGCCAAAATGCAATATGTAAGAGTTCCTGGATTTGAAGTAACTCCAGAAACTTTAACAATACTGCCTAACACAACAAAAAAAGTTTCAATAACAATAAAACCTACTTGTCTTAAACTGAAAAATACTATAACGTTTAAAATAATTAATCCTCATGATGTTTTCAGCGATACAGTAGATAAAGACAATGCAAAAGAAAATACAAATTTTTTAACATACGTGGTACATTTTAAGTTGAACGTTATTTATCCAAAGTTTACAAAGGAACTGCAAATTGAGTCATTGCATAAGTTAAATGAACAGAGCCGAAATTACACTTACATCGGAAAAGAAGTAACAATTAAAAAAAAAAGAAAAGAAATGGCTTTAAATTTTCTACAAGTCTCCAAAACATTGTATGCAAAAAAGACAGTTTTCGAAAAATATACAACTGGTAAAGTTAGATGTTATTCTAATCCAATGTTAAAAAAGGACAAACCGTCAAAAAACTTTTGCCAACCTGTCCAAGAAAAAGCTTCAATTTATGATCTTTTCAACATAATGTTTATGCCTTTTACAATCAATTTTGGAAGAGTTGGGATTTTGACGCTAGGAGAAAAAGTATTATCCATTATAAATAACACAAAATATGACTTATCTCTTGAGTTTTTAAAAGATAAATATATAATATATACTGAAGATCAGGTTGCTACATTTCAAATTAAATTAAAACCATTCTCAGATATTAAAATATTACTTTGTTGCCATGCATACAGAGAAGGAAGTCACACGGGAACATTTTCCTACATAATTGATAAAAAATTTCATCGCAAACATCCTTATACTTTGCAAATAGGCACTCCAACTTTGATGGTACATGATAGAAGTCTTAAATTTGGCATGGTAACAACTGAAAGCTTTGTCACCTCAGTACCGCTACGAATATACAACCATTTCAATTTAGCAGTAGATTTTAAATGGGATGAAATGGTACCAGACACGCCATTTGAAATAAAACCCAGTTTTGGGACTGTCCCCAGCCATTCTTGTATAATATGCGACGTTCAATATATTTGCAAGGCATCGAAGACTAAAACACATGAAGTTGATTTATTATCAATTAGCAACTCTATAAGAGCAATCCCTGTTGAATTAAGTGTAATTACACGTAAACTGTCTATTAAATTTCTACAACCAGCCGTTATATTTAAAGATATTGCCTTAAATTTAGAAACAATTGAAATCGTAAAACTGGAAAATTCATCACGTGAAATAGCTATCTTTCACGTAGTGGAGCCATTAATTCCTGGTCTTAGAATAGAACCAATGTTTGGAACTTTGCGTCCAAAAATGGTTATGTCATTTGCAATTATCGTAAAAATTCCTTGTACAATAGAATTTGCATTTGATATTTTTGTCAAAATAAATAATAAAGAAAATGTTTTATTACCGGTAAGTGGAAATGTGGTTGAGCCGAAAATATTAATTCACCCCAAAAATGTATTCATGACACGAGTACCCTGTAATATGATGACTTTCGTCCCAGTTACATTTCAGAATTTGAGCACTTTGAAAACAGTTGTAGAAGTTTTGGACACAGGTGACGATAACATTTTTAATGTTTATATATTACAAGGAAATGAGAGAAAAAGAATATTTGAATTCACTGTAGACGGGGGGCAATCAAAAACTGTATTTATAAAGGTATATGATATATTTCGAAGGGAATATGAAATGTTTATACCCTTTAAGGTCAATGGCTTGTTAGGTCCTCCAAATAATGATGCTGGTTCAACCGAGCTGCGATATTATATTGAAGATAATGAAAAGTATATACAGTTTTTAATAATATTTATTTAATAAAAAATAACTATCTCTTACGGTATTTTTGGTTTTAGGAATTATGAAAATAACGCAAAGATTAAAATAAAATCTGTAATCAAGGATATTTGTTACTGCCGAGTAACCGGCGTAATAACTGTGCCCTGGATTCATTTGTCTGTCGAAAAATTTGATTTCGATTATAAACCACATGGATATAATTCCATAAATTTTACAATGACAAACATTTCAAAATATTACCTATATGTAACTATAATGACTGCAAAATTATCACCAAATTTTACATTGGAGATGTATACAGATAATCCTGCCATAATTAATGAGACTCATATCAAATTTGAACTAGATCGCACAAGAGAGGTAGGTTTAACATTAAGATTCCATCCCAAAGGACATGGAAAGTTTGTCGCGGTTGCCTTGTTATATCTAGATAAGCATATGACTACTCCATATTATAATTTAACATTTAATGGTAAGCGACAGACACCAGTCATGACACCTACTACACATAGAATTATTTTTCCACCATGCTTTATAAATGAAAAAGTTTCCCGAAATGTAACTCTAAAAATGGAAGGTGAGTCTAACAAGGATTTGTTCAGCTGTAGTTCAAAAGAAGAACCAAATTTGATGGTTGAGATTCTTGAATCTGAAGTTATTTTCGAAGACGATAGTTATTTTACGCTGGTTAACGTTGAAATATCAGTATGTTGTGATGTGACATACGCCCGCAACATAATACTTATCTTTCAACACGAGTCAGGATCATCCTGTGAAATAGAAGTAAGTTTTTGTTTCACTTTTTGCCCTTTAACACTGCATACGCAATTTTTGGTGAAGCCAGAGGAAAATCCATATCCGTATTATCCGAAGAGTAGCCAAAGTAATTTATATAATTATTTAGAAACATGCTTAAATTTTCTTGAGAAATGGATGTTCCAGCAAGGATTTCGCAGAGATTTATATCCAGTGATACCAGACACGTTTCATACAATTTCTTCAGCCATGTCATCTCAATCAGGCGGTACGAAGTCAAAGGGCATTAATGTATCGTATTTAAGTTTTGTGAGAAGAATTGCTGGTCCCCTAATGAAACATATACGTAAAATATCGTAAGTAATATGTATTCGTATACTTTATAGTCACGCTAATTTCTGAAAATATTTTTATATTGTAGGGTTGTTGGCGTAGATGAATTGTTCAAGCCTGTAAAAGAAATTCACGATACCTACAGAGAAATCATTATTCTATTAAGATCACGAGGTGCAAACTTGTGGGCGCTACAAGCAAAATTTTTATTGAGTCATGAACAATTTGTCATATATTCAGAAAATGCGACACCAAAAGGCAATGCCGATATTATTTTTACTAGAGAACTTTTAGCCGATGTTGCTCTTTACAACAGACTAAATAAACAAAGTTGGACTGATTTCATTTTACAAAGCTACAAAGTGTTTGTAATGGATAGCTGTTTCTTTGAGTGCGTCTGTGTGAGTTCACAACCTAGAGATGTTGTAAAGGTATTAATAGATTGGTATAATGAAAATATAAGAAGTCAACATCAAAAACTACGTGGCAAATTTAAAACTCTAAGAACTATAGCAAATATTACGACAGATTTATCAGACGGAATAGCCATAATTTCGTCAATATTAAATTACTGTCCCTTTATGCAAGACCATTTTCAATTATTTAGTGAAAGCACCAAAAATAATACAGAAGGTTATGTCATTAACAATGCTTGTCTTATTATTGAAGCAATGAATTTATTGAGATTGTACTTCCCTCTAAACAGTAATGATTTTTTGCAACCCAATTTTTTACTAATGTTTTTTTTATCAATTCATTTATATGTGACATTGCCAATGTATAAACCAAAAGATACAGTTGAATTTAGTCCTCCTCTGCTAAGAAGTTCCTCAAGACAAGTAGCCATTAGCCCAACAAGTCAAGAAACTCTGGTTTTTAACTATATATTATTAAATAATACAAAAAACTGCTTTAGTGTTGAAAAGGCGTCGCCAGCAGCAGATAATGGTAAAAAAATGTATCTAAGCATAAAATATATGGCTAATTTTGTTGCAAACGAAAAAGCTATACTATTAGTACATGGATATAACAAAACCAGGATTTTTGACACTTATATAGTATTTATACTTAATGGTTGTATTGGATCTTTAAACCCCGTTAGAAAATGTAAAGTAACCGGCCCATTATACAGGCCAAATAAAGTAGACATTCTGGTAGCTTCCCCATTTATGGTAACAGCTTCCTATAAATTATATTTAACTGATAATGAGCCATCAATACCAGTAAAATTCGAAGAAAATAACTTGACTCAATTTTGTGTAAGACGCCTAAATCTTATTGACACAGAAATAGTACTGAGCGGTTTACCGAAAGAGAGTGGGCAGGAAGTACAAGAGCATAAAGTGTATCTTCAAATAATTTGCCTCAGTACCCAGGTTGGAAATTCATGGATATGGTTTCGAAGTGATGTTGGTGAATTTTTTGTCCGAATCACTACCCAACCTCGCTGGGATTTGGCAATAGATACATTACAGGCGAAGGTTCACACATGGCCTATGGACCCTTGCAGTTGTGGCGAGGCTTGTGAATGTTATCGTACCACAGCTTTGATGGTACCTCATCGTAATGACTTGATGTTAAAGTCATTACGTCATGCGTTGTTAGAACACGCTTCAGAAGCTATGATTCATGTTTATGATCAACTGATTGGTAGATTTATTATTATTACTTAGAATATACATTATATATAGTTAAACTGTTCTTTTAGTGTCCCCGTAACTGAAATCCGTTTTCTTATCGATTTTATTACATTCTAGAAAGCACAACTGGTAAAATAATCTTGGGAATGCTACTGGAAGAAGGTGGAACCAATTTGTCCGAAGTCCAGCATATATTAAGAAGCGATACTACTTTCCGGATAACATCGCGTGCTCTGTTACCGCGAATCGATAGAGTGACGGTAGCCCAACACACTGGAGGGTTTTTCGTATTACCAGTGACTGTGCCAGGAGAAGACAAGGCTGAAAAATACTCAGTTACACTTACTTCTGAATGCGGAATGGACATTCGCACGTATAGAATCCTATTTATCGAATCTTTCAGCGAATAATACAATTTAAACAGCAACCTTGAAAATGCAGTTATAAATTGAATTCGTGCTATTCGTGTTCTACTTCCCGGTTGAGTAATTTCACATAAGCACAATCACAGTTTACTAATTTGTTTTCATCGGTTCCTGTATTTTTTTCTTAAAATAACAAATAAATACAAATTGCATTTAAAATACTTGTTTCAATTAAACTTGTTTGAATTTTGTCAATATATTAAAATTCAAACAGATTTAATAAACATTTTATCCAATTCAATAAAATATCTGTTAAAGGTCGTAATATCGGCGATATATAATAAAGTAGTATATAATACGTAAAGCACGTAAATAACATATTCGTGTACTACAGAAATATTACCGCCAACGATAGTTTGACCTAAATAAAAGTCGGAAATATAGTGTTTAGTTAATTTTTCGTGTAATCTGCAGTAACTTTTTTTACTAAAACTTATCTCCCACATAAATATCTAAATTTTGTTATATTCAATTTTATATGGTTGACAAATGCAGAAAGCTAATCTTTTTATATAATAACGCTTTTAATATATTAAATTAATGAAAATAAACAATACACGCTACTTCATTGTTCAACGCTGAGACTGTCAATGTCAAGAATAGTCTGCTGTCAAACAGTTGCTAAGAGGTGACTGTCGCCTGACGTAATAGATTAAAAAAAAACTGAAATTATGCATAGAATGTGTCTGTTCAAACTTCAAACCTGAAAACTTAAAATCGTGGTGGATTTGCAGCCACTGGCCTAAATATTTAAACAAAGAATTTTAACTACTTCAGTTCAATGGACTTAAACTATAATAATATTTATTTTATTATAAATAATAATGATAGTCAAAGATTTTCACTGAAACAGATTGGGTTTTTTTTTACCTTTGATTTGGCAACCTTAAGCATACGAAAAAGTAGAGATATTTCATTTGATTGATGATGGAAATGTTGATGACCAACTATCCATAATAAGGTAAAAAAAACATTAAAAATACATTTAACATACACAAACGAGCTAAATAAAAGGTGAGTACATATAACAAAATACCTTAAAAACATAATACAATAAATATTATATATTATAATATATATATCTACACAATCATACATGATTTTTTTATAATTAGTTTAAGTATCTTGTAATGTTAGTTCTTTAAGTAATACTGCCTTATTGCCTTTTTTTTTTATTTTTATTGTTTTTTGCTTCGGGTCGACTGGCAGAAAATGCATTGTAGCATTAAGAATTAATTGTAGAATAAATAAATTAATAAATAAAATAAAAACTTAAAAAACAAATCTTTAAAATAATGTATAATACAATATTCAACTGACTGACTTACTGGTTATTAAATATCTAAATAAGCCAAAAACTCATGTTACTTTGCTATCTCCTTATTCACCAATAATCCCTACGTACACAATATTATTTTAACGTATCAATATATAAACCTGTTAGAGTAAACAAAAATGTCTAGTAATGTAAAAGTATAACCTATTAACTTTAATAAAATAAGTATTTACCTTTACCATTCCTATACCTATCAGTTTTCATATCTATACCTAATGAACTTCGAATTCCAAGCCAAATATGAATTTGATTGCTACAGGCCTGTTCAAAAAAACAACCTAATGTTTCCCTTCAAATGAAATATATTTCTTATTTATTATCTATTCAGATCCTTTAGCCAAATGGCAAGCGTTCGTTATCGATTTTATTTAAATATATGAACGTAAGTAAGTACAGCGTTCTTATATGAAATCCATACATTTATCATTCTATTCGACTAGCGTCAATGCCGTTAGTCTAGGCCCTCAGTTTATTTTAGGCTTTTTTCGACTATGTTTTTTTTAAGTCTGATAATTTTTTCTAAGTAGACAAACACTAGTCAGTCTGATTGAAAATTATTGGCAGTTGATTATAGTACAATCCAAATTTCTGGCTACTTTATTCAATAAAATTCAAACTGCCGTTATTATTGAAACTCTGATTTGTTTACTTACAAAGAAATATCACAAAAAACCGCTTGATGTTGCGTGATATAAAACGATTAAAAATAATATAATAAGATATATAATTAAAAATGTAATAATTTATTTCTTTTCTTGTGTATATATCTTGTATAAGTAACCAGATGTAGACTGAATAACATTAGAAATATAAATATATCTATAAAACACCTGGGAATATTGAGGGTGGCCCTTTTTATCCAGGGATCCCATTATCAGATCCTGACTTGATGACAATGGGTCCTCCCATACTTAGCAGTAAACTCTTTCAAATAAAAGAGAACTTTAAAAAACCGTCCACTATTTTCCGAAAATTCAGTGAATACATAATATATATATATATAAAAGCTTGAACATAGATTCTTCCTCTTTTTGGAACTGTGATGATTATAGACGACGAAACGAGTAATCTTAAGGGAAATAGATTTGGATATATTTGACAATAGAATAATGACATCGCCAAAATCCCGAAGAAACTACAAGTTTACGTTACCAACATTCCAATAGAGAAAACTGTTTTATTTACTTGTGTTTCCCCGTAGCCGAATCTTATCTTTTTGGTATCCCGTATTCCCATAGCCGGATCCCTTAAATATAATTGTCATAAACAATACATGTCTTTGAATCTAAGATAAAAATCTTAAATATGTAACAGTTACTGTTCTGCTGTTTATCTTATCTTATCGTATCTTTAAAAATTTAAAATATTGTTTCAAAGTTACATTAACTTAGTCTAAATTAAAATTGACTATACATATGACCACATCTCATAAATTTCATCTTTATTCATTTAAATAAATTAGTTATTTCGGAGATTTTTATGAAAATCACTTTTTTATATTATGTCATTAAACTTAATACCTTAAAATATAAAACAGGTTTAATTTACGAGCACCCGGCAGAATTTTTATGGTAAAGAGATCGACAAATTACTAAACCCAGCCAATTAAACATATTGGTTATCCAATTTTATTTCTAAAATGACCAATTTCATACATTTTGAAGTTTTTAAAACAAATATTTTATAACGTATAAATTTGAACACTCGCCGAGTAGATTAAGAATGAATGTATTTTACATGAACCACAAACAATATGTAGAGCGAATATAGAGATAGAGTCTTCACGTATTATTGTATGTATATAGAATATTATTGTATGTAGGTATTTGTATTGTATTGTAGCATAGGTTAAGTGAAGTATATTTTGCACTAAGTCCATAAGCGAAGAATGTAACTTAGAAATGTATTTATATACTTCAATGTTTCAAACTTCGTTTAAAATACTAACTTCCTGTATGGTTTGTCACTAAAAAGATATCATATAAAAAACATACCTGGAATAAACAATTTGAATAGCTTAAAAAACAGGTAAAAGCGTATAAATCCTCAGAATCTAAAATAGTTTATAACAGGTGTAACCAATCCATAAAAAATACAGGAAGTTGAACTCATGGTCGGTAGAACTTGACAGTTGAAGAGATGAGGTGCCGGTACCGCCGCGCGTCGCCTGTCGCCTTGACCGAGGCACTTAGCCACGCTTGCCCGAACGACGGAGACTGTGATTTAGAACAAACAAATAATGACAATTTTCCTAATACCCCTCATTATCTTCCATCAAAGACGATAAATATATAAATGTCACGCGAAAACTTGACCAATGTGTTAGAAATATGTTAATATTTATTTGCTATATGGCTAAATACGTCACGTTTTGTCGAAGTTCATTGATATTTATATTTTAAGATCATCTTACACCCCCATATAGTATGGGTATCTGATTTCTTATAAATATCCACTTCTGTGAATAGTAAATATATATACTACATAATACATTTACCTTTAATGCATCTACTATTTAGCTTGAAAAACTTCATAGAAACTCCATTTATTTTTTTGGGTTTAAAAACTAACCTCAACTTCACTCGTTCGTCTTAAAACTATTTTGATATACCATATTAATAATTTTAATAAAAAATACAAAATATTATATATAAATGTGTATATTGTGGTATGTTTTTCTTTAATTTGCTTACTTTTAACCGTAATAAATATAAAAAGGTTGATATATTACTTAAAAAACATTAACGATCTAACAATCAAATCCACTCTCTTGTTCTTGGTTTTGTTATGGTTTTACTTTTTATGATTACGTTTTTGTTGTTTTAAAGAAAGAGGTTCTGAGAACGCTGAACTATTTCACACGAAACTAAATAAACTACATAACTAATGCGTAATAAAAGAATTATTGTAGAATATTTTCCTACTGTCTTAGAAAGGAATTCCTTTGATCTAAGATTCTTGTAAGATTTATTTTTCAAATTAGTCCATAAAGAAGTCCTTTTCTTTATTTTTAAGATATGTAAGTGTTTATGACAAAAAGTGCACTATTTACGGTTAACCAAAAACATTTTGTGGTTAAACTTAAACATTAAATTGCTAATAAATGCTTCCATTCTTTTGTAAAAGTTTTTATTTTGCATAAACAGAATATGCTTCCTCTGAAAAAAATAGTTAACTTCTTATAAAATTAAATAATTTTCCACACCCGTTATTATTCTAAAATACAAAGTCATTTAATTCAATACATCATTGCTAAAAAAAGTGAAAAAAGTAATTCATTAACAAAAACAAAAAGTTACAAAGTAAAGAATAAAAACTTTAAATTAAATAATTAAAGAATCGAGCATCATAGCACTATATACAGGTGGTTGACCCCTTAAAATTATTTATAACTTTTAAGAATCCTTTATTTTGACGACAGTGTGACCAACTTTATCAAGTGAAAGTATTGTGGCGATGGCATGACTACTTACACATTTTAAGCCAACTTACCGGCATGGGGTACACGTTTATTTAATTATTTAAAACTAGCTGTCGTTGGTGACTTCGTCTACCCACTTGCCCCCCCCCCCTCCCCCCCTCCGAAACTGACTCAAATCATATGCCAGACTCAAACCATATATCATGTTTTAAAAATATTATATAAATCCATACATTTCGTTTAATTGTAATTATATCCTGGTTTTATACATTACAAATTATAAGAAAAAAATCGGAAATTTCATCCGAAAATATCATCAAATCATCAAATATACGAGGTAGTATTTGTGAGATACGCAAAAAAACAACCACACACACAGACAAACCGAAAAAAATATTTTGTGATCTAGATCGTGTGCGAACGAAGTTTTTAAAAAAATATGAAATATGCCGACTTTGCCTCGATACAAAATAGAAAAAAAAACAAATATTAATATATATCCTTACTTAATGAAAAATACAAGATATAGGTTTTAATATATATTTATTTAAAAAAATAAAAAATATAAAAAAATATATATATAATTTATTAAGATATACAACCAAAAATTATCTAATAATGTAGTTTGAGACGAATGAAGTGACCTTCCGAAATAGTTAAATAATTTAGCTTACAATATGGTGAATATCTTACTTATTGTTGCACTCGTATAAATGTGGAAAGCTGAGTGCCGCATATAAACTGCTCGCAGCAAAACGTACGACCATTGTCTCTTCGAACGGCATACCTTAAGTCTCGGTCTTGATAAAACCATAAACAATAAAAAATACTTTATAAATTCCCGCGTATTTTAACGTGCTCAGTTATCAAAGTGTAGTGCGCAATGAATTCCAAGGAATTTCGGGAATTAGGAAAGGCAACTATTGATCTTCTTGCTGATTACTATGATAACATAAGGAACAGGTACCCATTGTTGTTTAAAATAAACTAACAAATCATAGACAATTAAACAAATAATGAATTAGAGTAACAGTTATCGAAACTTTTTCTAATTATGTCATGTAATTAAATTATTGGCAACATTCATACAATCTTAAATTTATCCGCAAGTTAACTACTTCCCAGTCATTGTATCTAATTATTGATGACACGAAATATGAAAAATTACACGTAACAAATATAATTGGACTGATTATACAAGACAATTACAAACAATGAGATTCATCTCGATACGCTGTAGGACTTAGGTTATACAAGACAATTACAAATAATGTATTACTTAGATCGCTATTGTCTTGATCACTGAGCTTGTTCAAAACTTATAATTACAATAATAATATACGCACTGGCAAATAGTAATATTTTTTACATGTTTCCAGACTATTTTTCAATAGTATTTATATAAAAAAATATAAAATGGTTCTGTGGTTCTCAAGTTATGGAGTGAACAAGGAAAATAGGAAATCCATTTTTATATAGATTGTAAAATTCTATATATCAAAATTTTTATATTAAAATGAACGAAGCAGAAAATATTTAATTATTATAAATAAAAAAATGGAATAGAAATCTGAGCAAGGTATTAAAAAACAATTAACAAGCTATATTAATGAATTATATAGTTATTAAATAGACATTACAAAATTACAGGCTTATGTTACGATTTAGTTTTTTGAACATCAGCTTAGTCAATTATTCAACGACAATAATACATTATATTTTATTTGATAACGTGTTTTGTTTTTCAAGTTCCAGATAAAATGTATAGCTTTATGTTAGTTATCAAACTTGAATTGCACATACCATATTTAGTTATTTTAAAAAACTAATTAATAAATTTATTTAGTAATTACTTTAATTTAATAGTTACTGGTTTAGTTTGGTAAAACTTTCGCAAGTATCTAGCAAGGAATGTTTTTTAATATTCTTATATAAAATTTTAGTTTGTCGCAATCTACATAATAATAATAGTACTGTCGATAAATAAAAAAATATTTTCTTTCCATATAATTACTTAAACAAAAGGTTTTATGCATTTTTTTTTTGGCAGGAATGTCTTACCATCGGTGGAACCAGGTTACCTGCTGAAATTGTTACCTGAAGATGCTCCAGAAGAACCAGAAGAACATATGAATGTCCTTAAGGATTTCTATGAAAATATAATGCCTGGGGTAAATGAAAACGAGATTTCTTTATTACGAGTTTTGTTTCTTATAAAAAGCTGTTACTAAAAGAGCAAATATTATTATATATATGTATAGTATATAAATAATATTCAATCATATTGTTGTAGTAAATATTTGATTTGAGATAATAATTTATGTAATGGTAATATAATTCAATTAATATATTATATTTGTTTGTCATACAGGTAACTCATTGGCACTCTCCACAATTCCACGCGTATTATCCAACTGGCAGCTCTTTTGGCAGCCTTATTGGAAGCCTGCTAAGCGATGGATTGGGTGTCGTTGGAATAACTTGGGTACGTAAAATCATTGAAAATAAATAATACATACATCAATATAAATAAAAATCAATTGCATCATGTTTCAAAGATTACTAGAAAGCCTCTCCCGACTTTCCTTTTTGTTAGAATATTATTCTATCGGTATATCGGTATTCATCATATTGTGTTCAATTCGGTTTAAATCATATTTTGTTTAAATCGTATCGGGTTAAAATCATATTTTGTTTAATTTATATTTGGTTTAAATTATATTTTGTTTAAATCATATTTTGTTTAAATCATTTTCGGTTTAAATCATATTTTGTTTAATTTACCGAGTAAGTCGGCAATTTTTCTGCCTTTTTTTTGGATAAGAATTTTTTTTAGTTTATAAATTAGTTGGACAGATATCGGAATTCTGATCCGAAATCATCCTTCCATCGATCAATATTAGTATAGCTTTACCATTTAAGTATGTATATGTATTTAGTATTGATAATATTTTTGCGTTTCCCTGTATCTCACACTAGATGGCGCTGCATTGTATTAGCGTTTAAACCCTTCATGCGATGTCTATAAAAGTTATAAATAGCCAGGACAGACATCTCTTCACCAAGACCAAAATACATAGATTATATGACGTATTCAATGAGTGTAAAGTTTTGCCATAACGCATACATTATTTCAGAACGCAAGCCCTGCGTGTACTGAGCTGGAGGTGGTCACTATGAACTGGCTGGGAAAGCTGCTAGGCCTACCTGAGGTGTTTCTGAACTGCTCCGACGGACCTGGAGGTGGCGTCATACAAGTATGAGTTTTGAGTGTCTCTTATCTTTTATGTACAAGTTATGTAGCATAATAAATAACATTTTAAAATAATTTAAAATATCAAATTCGTTTCAAATGTCAGTTTAAATTATCGATTCATATAAATTTAAATGTATTTTTATTTTCTTTCAGGGCTCGGCAAGTGAAGCAACACTTGTTGGTTTATTGGCAGCCAAGGATAAAAAAATTCGTCAACTTCTAAAAGATGATCCAACTTTAGATGAGGACGAAACCAAAAACAAGTTCGTTGCTTATACATCTGATCAGTGCAATTCATCAGTTGAAAAGGCAGGAGTCCTTGGTTCTATGAAAATGCGTTTATTAAAAAGCGATTCGAATTGCAAATTGCGGGGTGAAACTCTTAAAAGAGCATTTGAAGAAGACAAGGCTAAAGGTCTAATACCTTGCTACGTAGTCGCTAATTTAGGAACGACAGGAACTTGTGCTTTTGACCCACTTAAAGAAATAGGCCCAGTCTGTCAAGAAGAAAGCGTCTGGTTGCACGTTGATGCAGCATACGCCGGTGCTGCCTTTATATGCCCAGAGTACAGACATTTAATGAACGGCGTGGAATATGCCGATTCATTTGATGTGAACGCACATAAATGGCTTCTTGTCAACTTTGATTGTTCAGCGATGTGGGTTAAGGATTCGTATGATCTAATTAATGCTTTTGACGTTCAGCGAATTTATTTAGATGATGTCAAAACAGCTGCAAAGATTCCAGATTATCGGCATTGGCAAATGCCACTAGGCCGCAGGTTCCGATCACTAAAATTGTGGACTGTGCTGAAGATTTATGGGGCCGAAGGTCTCAGACGTCACATCAGAAACCATATAGGCTTAGCACAACATTTTGCTAAATTAGTGCAATCGGACGAAAGGTTTGTAGTAGAACCAGAACCATCTATGGGATTAGTGTGCTATAGACTGGTTAATGGCGACAAAATCACAAAAGAGTTATTAGAAAACATAACGAAGAGTAAAGAATTGTTTATGGTTGCCTGTACCTATAGAAACCGGTACGTCATACGATTTGTTGTGTGCTCTCGACTCACAACCAAGGAAGACGTGGAGTCTAGCTGGAACATCATCAGAGAAGAGGCAGATCGATTAGTACCGAATAAAATAAATGCTAAATCTCAGTCAATTTCAACCTTAGATCACTTAGGGCCTGTTACTATCTACGAAAAGTCGCAGTGATAATATTATTTCAAGAGGTACATTCAAGTGTATCTTAATTATTAAAAGTAAGCAAATTCATTAATTATGTTTGCAAATCAGTAAATATTGTACCTACCTTATTTAAATAATATATTATTCTGTCTTTCAATGTAACTGTCATTATAATGCAGATAAAGACTTTAAAATATAATAAACAATAATATGAAATATCTTTTTGTTGACAAAAAAGAAATAATAGGATATTTTTTGAATACTATTCCTAAACATACCTTTTTGTTTTGACAAAAAAATAATGTTTTTTTTATTGTTTTGGGTTTCATAGACTATAAGCAAGATAATGTTAAAAGAATAGTGGTTTGTAATAAATAAAGTCTTCAAAATTTAAACAAATACTATAGTATTATATTATATTTATATACGACATTGGCCCATGAGAAAAAAATCAATTTATTTAATCTGTGGTACTAGGTTATACATAAAAATCAAATAAACGAACAAAATGTGCAAACATGCATGTAGGTATATATAACTTGTTTCGGGCTTTTAATTAACCTCTAACATTTAAACTTATTGTATGAACCAAAGTAATTTAATTAGTACTATTTATTTTAAAAACGTCTGTTCCATTATTAATGCGAATATTTTCTAAATATGATACAGCGTTTTATAAGAAATATTTTCCTACTAAACTTTTATTAAATAATTAGAATATATATATATATATATCTGTCTACTTGTCTGTATTATTGTTAAAGAGGGTATATGAAAATCAGGTTGATTTATGTAAAATTTTTACGTTAGCATATATGTATTTACATTAGTGAAAACTGTTAAAAACTAGCGTGTTATTATTTTTTATTTTTTGTTTGGCTACTTTTGATGATGCTACTTCAATTATAGACTTTATAACGAAGGTCTCTTATAAGGTAGTATAAAATAACTAAGAATAAGGAATACTGAATCTTTTATATACATGCCGGGCGTATTTCAAAAATTATATTATCAAGATTGTAGGAGCTGTTAAAAACTATTTATAAGGTAAGTGCGGGTAATAAGGCCTGTCGGGTAATAAGGCCTAAGTAACAAAAATACTGTTGAAAATGTTTTAAACGACTTGAAGATACACTAGTCGGTAGCTAATACTAGTTCTTAAGACTTATCTCCAGGTATTGCTCGCTTGTCTCGATTTGTAAGACGCCATTCATTTGTAAGAAGCGCTTGTGAGGCAAGAATAATAAATAAACATCCGACTGAATCTCGTAAGTAATTATTGAAATAATGTATTTGTTTATATAATTTTGCGCTATAGTTTTTTGTTTTTAGGCTGCTATCGAACTATTATGTTCAAATAATTTTTCATGAACCAATAAATATTTTTTTCTTTGATTTTTTATATACGACGCTAGCGGTTAATAAGGCCTATCAAATTGACCGTAGGCCTTATTATACTCGTTTTTGCAACAATGATTGTCAGTACAACAAATTATTTTTAATATTTTTAGAAATGTTATAGATGTTAATAAGTAATTACGACCATTTCCAAATTGGTTTATTGTTATTTTAGTATCTACACCACGATGTACCCCAAATGAGCATTGAGGTCTGGAAATTACTTCCCATTGGCTGTCAAATCAATAAGTAAAGGAATACTGTGCACATATAAAGCTTATATTTTCTGCTGTTATAGTTTAGAATGTGTGGTCCAATTGCAATGGGTGCAAATGGGTGCAATACAAGCGGCTTTAAAGCCACTGGCTTATGTCCACTGAATCCACAAGCTATTTTAGATACAGCTTTTGTTTCGGCTTTATTTACAGACCCATTATAATATATAAATATAAAAAAAATAAATGTTAATGAAGACTCGTCGGTACAGTCAAGCTTGTGACGAGGATAAGATGAAAGACATTAGAACATTTTCAAAATTCGGCAGATGGTAATATGGGATTCCGTCTCAGTTTCTCAATAGAAGACACAGATAACTTTGAGTGCCCTGATGGCGGTTAAACAAAGAAAATTGTTGAGTTTTCTAACATTTTGAACATTATTTATTCATATATATTATAATTGGTCTCAATTACCAAATGTTAGAAGCCTATTTTGATTGTATATTAATGTTTAAATTGTAGGTCTAATTGTAGGTCTTATTACCCTTCCATAGTATAACAAGGCCTATAGACAAGGTTTTAAAAAATGTTTTATTTGACTTATGATATTCTTTTTGTATATTCAAACTTTCGGAAACCACGACTATTATATTTATATTTACCCATATATTGACTTAGATGATAAGCTAGCACAACAATAAAAAGATGACATAAAATGCTGTTATTCCATGATACGCGAACAAACGAAATTACAATCATATTAACTGCAGACAAAGAAATATGTATTGTTTACAAATCAATTACTGTACCGTATAAGAACGTTTATTATAAAAAAAAAATAGTATTATATATACAATTATAAGAAAGATTTTATTGTTTTTTTTAAAGGGAGTCCTGCGAATTTTATTATCTGTCTATGAAAGTCGTTACTTCTTATGATTATATGAGTATATTATTGCCAGCAATACAAATACTCGTTAGCATTCATGACGTTTAAATTTTGCAGGGTATATCCTGAATACAGACGTACATTATATATAGTCTGTCATTAAGCACAACACTACAACCTAGAACCTACTTATTTTAAAATATGTGCTCTTGCAAAATAAAGTGCTTATAATCCTTGTAGGTATATATTTTTCTTGATTTTTAGACAATACTATATCTACTATTTGAGTGCTGTATACAGTTTTATTAAATATAAAATAATGAGAAATTACAAAATCATTTACATTCCGTTTACTTAGAAATGTAATCAATAAAATTGAATAGGCAATTACTAAGTGATGCGCCTCACCATCTATGACTATATTACTACTTCCCTTCAGGTGGAATGTAGTCAAACATCAGCTTGATCCTATGTAAAAAAAAAGCAAAGTAATCCATAAAGACGGAGATGAAAGCAAAACAAGGTTTTAAGTTTAGAATTAATTAAATTGATAAATATCTACAAATAAAACATTATTATGTATTTGAACCCAATTATTAACTTTATTTACAAATTAAATACAACTACAAATATGGCTGACACACAGGCCGTATGAATATCCTTTAGGAAGGCAATGTTCTAAGCAGCTTGGATCCTCGGTAGCTTCCTCGTGTGAACAACTCAAACGGCCCGGAATGTTCAATCCTGAAACAAAACTTAAATTTAAATGTATATTCCTGATTTGGTCACGTTTGGTTTTAAATATATAATTTCTAAAACCAAATAAAACTGTGACACAGCATACATTTTCAATCATCAACTCTCATTGTTTTTTGTATCTATACGTATTAGGAATAGCAAAAATATTGGTTGAAAAGCACTAAAGAATATTTTCATAAATTATTCCACCTATGATAACAATGATATAATTAAGATGTAAATATATGCTACATAACCAAAGTCTAAAAACTGAATATTTATATAATTTTATGTTTATTATATACTATAGATTCATTTTTATATATCATTTATACTTAGAACAAAATTAATATACCTGACGTTTTCTATCATAAAAGACAAATAGTTATTTTACACGGCCATAAAAATGTAAGTAAAGAATTATGTATAAAAAAATACACACCATTTACCGTATCAGATTCAAGGATTATTGGCGGCGAAATCTCTTTCACTTTCGACGCAGCTACGTCACTATTACTCGGCACAAATTCTGTTTTAATACCACTGCCGTCTCTCGGCAACGCAGCTGAGTATTGAAATAAATAAATTACTGTAAAAATAAGGAGCGAATAAATCGAATCACGTGCCATATTTATGCTTTAAAATTAGACAACACTCTGAGGAAGAACGCTTGTTATGAAATGCGAATGTCGAGTGCAAGTAATGCATTATGCTGGGTCAATATAAACGAGTTTACTTACAATGGGTATTACTTACTTACAATGGGTGGACATACATAATTAATGAGTCATTTTGTTGATAAGTGTATTTCATCGTCTCAACAATGAGTAAGAAAACAATGATGAAGCATTACGACTTTTAACTTTCCTGGAACACGTATTAGTAAATAGGTAATAATAGTAAGTTTCTTGCAACTTTATCTATGATAATTAAATATTGTTATGAAACTAATCAACATATGCGTTGTTTGTTTGTTTATACATGTTGTCTGTTTTGTTTTTAATAAAAAAAAAAGACCAACTTATCTATCAGGGGAATACAGGAGGTTACATCACTTATGTAAAAAAAAATAGTTTCGACCCCATCAAAGGAGGAAAACCCTTATAATTAATTCCTTTCCGTTAACTTGTTCAGTTTCTCGCGACAAGGGGAATTTATATCCAGTGAGGAAGTTGTTTTCCAGTTAAGTAAGTAATAATATAAATCCGCTTTACTCTAAAATAAAAATATGTAGATATATTGTAACCAACAAAAAATTTGAAATCGTTACCATAGTATAGTTAATAAATATAATTTTCATATCATTATATCCTAAGCAAGTCTAATATTACTTTGTTTTTTAATATGTTTTAGTCATTAATTCTCCACCCCTATGAGTAATTTCTTATATTTTTGTACTCCTGAAAGTTTTAAATACCTATATTTCTTTTTTTCAGGCTAGTACTTATGAAGGAAAAAGTATACCTTGTCTACTTATGTTTCAAATTTGCGCGTAGTGTATATTTGTAAATAATATTTTGATTTTTTTTCTTTGAGAATTTTAATTTTTAAAGCAACATACGCATGGAGTTGTTTGATATTCTTGAATTGTTTAATATTTAACTATGTGTAATATTAATGTTCTAAATATTAGGTCCTTACATATGAACCTAACGTTTTAATGAACATGCCACTTTTACCTCAAATATATGGCGTTTGGCTTGAAATATCAAATTCAAATTTATTTTGAATTTATGTGTATTGCAGTTTTGAATTTAGTGTTTTCGATTAAATTTTGGACGGCAGGAGACACTACTTGATAAACAAGAATAAAAGGTGATTGTGGAGGAGAATCCATCGCAAACCACGCCAGATCTAGCGGCAGACTTCAGTGTGAATGATAAAATCATTTTATTCATTTAAAATAAATTGGTAAAGTGAAAAAGTTTGAGAGATGAATGGGTGAAGCTCACCAGCAAACATGCATTTAGTTTTTTACTTTACTGAACCCTCACAATAATAAAAGAATCTTGAATCGTATTGGGACTTGTGGTGAAAAATGGATCTTCTACGACAATCTAACACGCTCATCACAGTGGTGGACCCCAGGAGAACCGGCCAAATCATGTCCCAAGCCAAAGTTGACTCTGAAAAGGATGGATACTGGTGAGTTTTTGGGGACTAGTATGGGTGTCGTAAACTACAGCTTCCTAAGATGTGGTCTGTATTGTCAGATCTGGTTTGTATTGTCAGGTCTGTATTGCCAACAATTGTAAACAATTATGGAAAATCTGGCTGCTAAGGACGCGTTAACAGTTTTGCCGAAAATTATCAACATTTCGGTACATATTGCTACAAAATCAAACATATTCAAACCCATACTAACAGCAGATATAATGTTACTTTACATTTAATTATTAAAAAAAAAATCTTACAAAAATTTCCTTTTTAAAAGAAATATTATTTTAAAGAATATCTATTATTTTCAAGGAAGGAGCTAGATTTTTTGACGTGATATATCTAGGCGAAGATGCAAAAATTGTGACTGGTTTAGAAAATAAAAATTTAATGTGATGTATTTTATAAACACATACCAGCGGTGGCCGTATTCTTATCAATAGTCTCAAGTCCGACGTCGATCATATCAAAACAAACCTAAACTCGGCGCACCTAGTCCAATCCGTCTAGAAGTTCCAATAGCATCCATCAATCAGTATACATTCAGGTCACTCAACCAACAAAAGAAATCTGAACTTGACGCACCTAATTCTATACGTTTAGAAGATCCAGTATTAGTCATCCATCAGCATACCTTCAGGTTACGCCGTCAAGTCTGATGGAAAGATCTTAACAAACTGTCAAAACAAGCCTAAACTCGGCTAACCTAGCCTTTTTCGTCTAGGAGATCCAGTAGCAGTCTCCAACATTCGGACATTCAGGTCACAAATAATACTAATATCATATAATCTAACCTATAAATAAATATTTAACATAAAGAAATAACATAATTTACATTATTAAAAGTATAATATTTGAAAAACCAAGAAATTCAAAGTAACAAAATTGTTTCATGTCGCGACCGCGATTTCCATTATTTTGCTAACATACATGCATATGTGTGCGTAGTCAAGCTTTGTCCATGTAGTTATGTGATTTGCGACCCATCTGTTTCGTAGACGCGTCCTTAAACAACCAAGACTGATCAATTGCTCTCTCCCACTCCTGCTTCAGGAAAACGCCAGACCCCATACGTCACATCAAACTGTCGCTAAATTAGAGAAGTTTAGACTGGAATGTCTCCGACACCCACCGGACACCCCGGACCTTAATCCAACTGATTACCACATTTTACGAAATTTAAATCTTTTTTTACAAGGAAAAATATTCAATTTCCATGAGGCAGTCCAAGCTGTCCAAGAGAAAGTGTATAGATAATAATGGCACGTACTTCGATTGATTAAATATATAATTTAAATCGATTTTTTGCCTTTTACTTTTTACATATAAAAAGCTAGATTCATTTGTAAGGACCTAGTATATTGTTTTACGCAATTTGTAAGTCGATTGAAAAACATAAATAGCCAGCAGTTTGTGTCCAATATAAGTGGAATGTTTCCATTTTCTGATTCTGCCTCATAATTATAATCCTGTTAAAGTAAAAAAGACATTTATTATATCGTAAAAAAATAAATGACTGTCTCGGAACATTAACTTGTCATTAATCTAAAATGACCATGTAATTGGATTTTATAAATAAAAATTTGCAAGGGCTTTATATGGCATATAATTTTGTAGCATACCTTCGGGGTATTACAGTGATTACATCGGTATTACATGTATATATTATTTACATATTTACATCTCTTACTTGAATATAAATGTACTGATAACCCCACAAACACCTATTTCTTTGGGTTTTATATTAACAAGCATGCCAAGTTTTGTCTGATTTGTATTATTGTGTAATTAAGTAATAAGGTCAAGTGTTGCCAGTAATTGAAACCCATATTAAGAAGGTATTGTTTTAAAAAGAAGTTAATTAGAATCGAGGTTCGTTTCACCATTCATCTCCTTTAACTAAAGCTATATAGGTAAAAGTTTGTTTATAGTGAGTATCCTTAAAAAGACGTCTTTTATAAAGTCCAATAGTCCACACCGCCACACCAGGCATTACCTTGGTCGAACGGTATTCACACAATATTTTACAAAGCTAAAAAATACCTAAAGATACATGACGATAAATACCTAATAAATCGTTAGTATATCAATATACTTTGTCTTAGGTTTGTATTTGCTTGGTTTGCCCAAATATGACAAATATGACAATTCACTACAGGCAGTCCTCGTACTTACGGCATGTTAGGTTCGAAATACGCGACGTAAAGCGAAACGACGTAAGTCGAAACATATTTTTTCATACGTTCACATGTAAAATTCAAGGGTTAGGCTCCACACGGACTCAAAATAAACAAAAGACTGCATTTATAACAAAGGATACATACTTTATTATCAAAAGTAAGTTCTTTAAATAATTATATGTTTGTGTACTTATGAAATTGCTAGTCATTTTTGGTATTTTTGTGTTATTCATTTCAATAATAATAATAAAACAAAATATGCAATGAGAAATAATAATT
Source organism: Dircenna loreta (assembly GCA_963555665.1). Taxonomy (NCBI): domain Eukaryota; kingdom Metazoa; phylum Arthropoda; class Insecta; order Lepidoptera; family Nymphalidae; genus Dircenna; species Dircenna loreta. The sequence goes on from OY743094.1 coordinate 6,678,752, forward strand.
TAAACTTTTGGCTTAAAGAAGCTATCAATTCTAGATTCGCTTCTTTCTTCTTGTTATCATACAAGTCTTGGTAACTCTGATAGGCTGCACAAAGTCAGTTTTAGCGAATGTGAGCATAACAGATCATCAATGTCATCAGCAGTAACTGCAATCTCAGGACAACAGTTAGCCAAATGAATTATCTGTAGATGAAGAACTTTCAGATGGCTTAAAAAAATGGGGATAACTTTTTCCAAACTCCTTTTAAATTGGGTGTCACCTCATGCCATGAAGCAGCCATATTTAGATGAAAATTCACTTAAATATGCCGGCCCCACGGACATTGACCTCGCGACAAGTGAATTCTCCTATTCCGGAAATCGAAACAATTGACGTATGTTTGAGAAACAGTGTCAAAACTTTGTTCAACGTAACTCGAAACGACGTAAGTCGAGGACTGCCTGTATTTCGCGTAAAACTTCCTTGTTTTGGCAGGAATACTCATATAATTTGCCTTCATTACTCTATACCTACTATCAAATCCGATTAAGCCCTCCTAGCACAAAAAAACGGTTTGCTTTTTTAAACGACCCACATAAACATTCGTGCTTACAACTTCAAATTCCTTCACTATCCAAGCTTACTGTCTCAGGAATTTCAATTTCTTGCCTTTATCTGTTCGACTCGCTAAGTCTTTTAACATTTCCAAAAATTTAGCAAAAAACATCTTAATTATGATCTCTTATTATTTTATTACATTCATAATAATGTGTATTTATGTATTATATTATACCTACTATATGTATTATACACAGAATATTGTATTTGTATATATTATATAGGTATGAGCAGTACACCTCTTGAACCTTATTAAATGTATTGTTCTTTAGTGTTCAGGTTAACTGGAAGATGTCGCTAGTAGCGATAAGGTCGACTTATGTATATTTTACTCTTCTTGATTTTGTTAATATGTATATTGTTTTGTAATATGTTTGAGAATGTTCAAAAAGGAATATTAGTATTATTATTTAGATACATTACTAATCGAATGGAAGCAAGCTTTTATTTCGTTATGTAACCACAATATTGCGGTGTGATGATTATTATTTATGTTTTCAAACCTAGGTATTTTCCTTAATTGAATTCCTTCATCAATACATCCATTTATACAATAGTCAATTTATACAGGTAAATTTGTTTCCTGTGAGCTTGCCTACTTCCAATATAAATGTTATCTGATTTATTATTTGACTAGCCAGATGATAGTATTGAGTATCAATGTGAATGCCGTTAAAAAACGTCGAACCAATCCTAGAATGTAACTCTTTTAATTTCTTACATAGCTTAAGGATCGAAATCGATTAGTAGTTTCGGGGGAGCACAGTCTTTCTTTTTCTCACCAGGTTTTTTTTTGTTGTTTAGTCTTAAATAAGTACGCCATAGTAATTATCTCTTGTATGTAATATCTTTTTCCTGGAGGCATGCCTTTAGTTAGTTTTACGTTTTCATAATCAACTCAGGCGACTTAAATTAAGGATTTTGGTCTATGAGACCTTGTAATCATTTGTTGTAGATTTAATTAGATAATTAATCACACCATCCGTGTCTTCATGAGTACTAAGCTAAATTACTAATCGCTATACAAACTGACTGGTAATAGACAACAATAACATATTAAATAAGTGTGTTTGACGCCTATAGCAGTAGCATTGTCTAACATGCTACACGAAGTACAAAAGCAGTCGTCTGTAACGGCTACAATAAGGATTGCAATAAAGGTCTTAAAACCGATAACATCCAAATACTAATTCACATTTTCTTAAAGAAATTAACTTATAATTCATTTCCTACGTCTAATATTGGCCTTTTAATTATCCATTTATTACAAATTATAAGCAACATGCACTCATAAAAAACAAATACGATTTTTAACATTACGCCCGTTATAATTCTTAGTCCAAGGAGTCAGGATTTGTATACTGACCTTATTTAAATAAATATTATATTATCAAATCCACAGAATATTTATGTAATATAAAACTATCGAATGATAACTTTTGTTTGCTCTATGGAGACTAGTATAGTCTGTGTCAAACTGTCAATGTCAGTTGTCACTACTCGAAGTCAAAGTGATATCGACTTCATTTTATGACATTATTTACTTGGATGATACAAGCAACAAACAAATAGAAATACTTTTACAAACTTCGTTTTATCGTCAATAGAATTAACCAAAATATCGAAAATGGTTTACCTTCACTTTCCATCTAATTTAACTGAAGAAGAGTTAATGCTTCAAGCAAAGTATCAAAAATTAAAGAAAAAGAAAAAGGCACTTCAAGCTCTTAAAGCACCAAAACAAGAACCGGAAAAGCCCATATTACCTAAACGGCCCACAGAAGCCCGGGATGCTCGTGAAATAGCTCGTAAACTAATTAAGAGTGGAGCTATTCAAGCAATTAAAAGTCCGCCTGCACAGCCACAAAATGCTACATTTAAAAGACCAAGAGCCGGTAATGTTACACACTGCTTATATGCAATAACATTATTTAATCCAATTCCCACTTTACTGCAATGTTTTATCCTCAAGATATTGTATTTGGAAATTGATTACTATTTTAAATATGTTTTGTGTCTCAGGTAGGGAACGAAAATTAAGTGGATCTACTGGATCAGCGGGTGGTGTGGCATCCTATCAACCATTCAGTGCATCTCAGGAACCACCACCTCCTGAAGAAAAGGCTTCACCTCGAGTTAAATATTTATATGACTCTTTTGTAACTTCAAGGGAAAAGTTAGTTTTTGCTTTTCTATTATGTTTTTTTTTTTATTAGTTTCTATAAAACTTCAAACAGTTCCATTGATCTTTTCAAGAATATATTTGTGTAAATAGTGTATGATTCATATCATAAATTTTTTTAGGGATGAAAAATCTGCTAGAAATCAAGGTTCTGGAGAAGCTCCAAATAGCAATGGTAAAACTACTTCTTTGCAAATTGTAGGAACTAAAATTACAGAAGAACTATTAAGAAGGCGCTTAGCTTCGTTTGAGCCTTTCACTTTCACACAAGAGCCTGATGATGACAAGTAAGTATTAATTTTGAGAAAACCTATGCAATTGCAATTAATGCAATATTTTGAATAAATATATAAGAAAAACTTCCATCAACTAGGACTTCTTTGGCATCCCAGAGATAGTAGATTTGAGTCTTGCCTGTCTCAATTAATGCTTAATTCTATATTTATATAAAATTTGAATAGGCTTAACATCACTTAACTTGAAATTGTCTATAAAAAAAACAATTTCAAACAAAGCTAAATGTATTAAATTTATGTAATTTTTAAGGGTATTTCTGACATTTGATACTACTGATATGGCAACACATGCCCACTCTGCTCTTGACGGATGTGAAGAAGGATGGCGCACCACATATGTAAAGAAAGTACCACAACCTGCAGGATCTTGGACACCTGCACCCTCAACACCACGGCCTGCACAGCCAGCCCCACAAAAAGATGCCAAGAGAACTTTATTGATCTATGATGACATATTTGAATAAATCTATATGAAATAAATGTTTTGTTTTAATGTTTTATTAGTTTTCTTTTTATTAAATTGTGCTTTTAAAATAATAAACCATAAGAAATATATGTATCCAATATTACATTGGATTTTTGAATGGAGAGTTGTCAGATTATATGATAAATTCAAGGGGAAGAAAATACAACGTTTATGTAGCTAGCTAAGTCTTATTTGAGTTCTGTTCAAGGAGTAGTGAAAATTAGTGTTACGAAAATATAATATGAATCAAATAGTTAACGAAAAATAGTTTTATATGAAATAAAAAGGAAAATGTGATTCCTTGATGGGGGGGGATGAATTGTCAATCAAACTCATGACATTGTAGTCATTTCAATTTAAATCTTCATTCCAAAAATGGAAGAAGTTAAAAAATAAGCTACTGCTTCTATAGACATGGCTGAACATAAACCCATTTTATTATCATGATATAATGTATTCAATGGGCAAAATTTCTAATATCAAAACTTGACTCGAGCCCTATGGCTCCGTACTTATGCCTACTTGGACAGTCGAAATGTCAGGCTGCACTGTCACTCTACAGTTGTCAATTGTCATCACTGGTAATGTTACTTCAACTTCATGTAGGTTTAATAATTTATTCGATTTTCTAAAAACTAAAAGTAAAAAACTTACTAAAATGTTTAGAGTTTTCAAAAGTATTACACCTACTCTCATTAAAGGTTTACAACATAGATCACAACATGAAAATGCGATTCTTATGGTCATTCAAGGAAAGAAGTTTTTATCAGATTCCGGTATATATATTATATTATAATAAAAAATGTGATGCAACTTTTTAAGCGTATAAGTAATAAATGCTTGTTTACAGTCAATGAAAAATTCGCATTAAAACATGAAGAAATCGGTAGACCGCTTTATTTTGATGCACAGGCAACAACTCCTGTGGTAAGATACTTTGTTAGCTCTTTTATATTTTTAATGTGTTAAAGAACTAATTTTGTCTCTTCCATTTATTACTCATCTATTTGATTTTAGGATCCAAGAGTTCTTGATGCTATGTTACCATATCTAGTCAGCTTCCATGGCAACCCACATTCTAGAACACATGCTTATGGTTGGGAGAGTGAAGCAGGAGTTGAAAAAGCAAGAGAACAAGTTGCAAGCCTGATTGGTGCTGACCCTAAAGAAATTGTATTTACATCTGGAGCTACAGAGTCCAATAACATATCTGTGAAAGGAGTTGCACATTTTTATGCACCTAGAAAGAAGCATATTGTGACTACACAAATTGTAATAAAAACAAATCAATTGCTCTTTTTATATTCAGCATGGAGTATGAGTAAATTATTAATTATTTTATTTAGGAACACAAATGTGTCCTGGATTCCTGCCGTGCCTTAGAAGGGGAGGGTTTTACAGTAACATATTTGCCAGTAGGACCAAATGGAATTATTAATATAAAAGATCTGGAAGAAGCCCTTACTCCTGAGACAAGTTTAGTGTCCATTATGACTGTCAACAATGAAATAGGTATGTACCTATTTAATCATCTCAATCTCTAATTAATTATCTCAAATTCTAAATTTATCAGTTGTACATGTTTCTTAAAATGATAACATTTTAGGAGTAATGCAACCAATAGCTGAAATTGGTGCCATTTGCAAGAGCAAAAAGATTTTTTTCCATACTGATGCAGCCCAAGCAATTGGCAAAGTGCCAATAGATGTCAATAGCATGAACATTGATCTCATGTCCATTTCTGGACATAAAATCTATGGGCCTAAAGGAGTTGGAGCATTATTTATCAGACGACGGCCAAGAGTACGTGTTGAGCCAATCCAAAGTGGAGGAGGCCAAGAGAGAGGCATGAGGAGTGGCACAGTACCTACACCATTAGTAGTTGGATTAGGTATTAGAACTGAATATAATCTAATTACACTATTCAGTTTATTTAATTTAAACTATACTATTGATTACATATATTTTTTTTTAGGTGCAGCCTGTGATTTGGCACAACATGAAATGGCCTATGATCATGCATGGATGGAGACACTAGCACAAAGATTCTTAGATAAAATCTACTCAAAACTCAGCCATGTTATAAGAAATGGAGACCCGAAACAGACATACCCTGGATGCATTAATTTGTCATTTGCATATGTTGAAGGTAAAATGAAATTTAATGAAATTTATATGGAAAAAACAATTTTATCATAAATAAAAAGCATGGTGTCACTATATTTAATTTAAATTTTTAGGTGAATCATTATTAATGGCTTTAAAGGATGTGGCTTTATCAAGTGGTTCTGCTTGCACTTCTGCTTCTCTTGAACCCTCATATGTTTTACGAGCTATTGGTACAGATGAAGATTTAGCACACAGTTCTATAAGGTTAGTAATTTTTATTTATATAACAACAACTAACAAAGCATAATCATAAGTATTAAGCAATCTCAGGATACTATCTTTTATATAATGAAAAGTATAATATAATGTATAAATAATGAAATAGTTGTTATATTGGTAATTTAATATTTTAGATTTGGACTAGGCAGATTCACCACAATTGAAGAAGTAGATTACACAGCTGAAAAAACAATAAAACATGTGGAGAGACTTCGAGAAATGAGTCCACTGTGGGAAATGGTACAAGAAGGAGTTGATTTGAAAAATATTCAATGGTCTCAGCATTAATTACAGCTTCCTGAACAAAACTCTCACAAGACCTAGTAAAAATTCATAAGTAAAAAGATCTGGATATGAAAATAAAATTTTAAATAAGGACGAATTTGGCAATTCATAAATTATATCTTAGTAAATTTGTAAAGTTGGAAAAATGTTTTGTTAAATTATTTTTCAGTGAATTTTTGAATATGTAATTAGGTGAACAAATAAATCCTTTAGTTGTTAATACCAAGAAATGTAATTTTAAAACTTGATATAGTAGCACATCTTTTTAGATTAATAGTTTGTATTCAAAAATACAGCAATATGTAAAGTTAAATACAGTAATGATTATAATTATTTTTTGCTTTTATTATATTGATTGTTAATCAATAAACTAATGGCTAATAAACAAGGTCTAGTATATTTATTTCGTAATGTCAAAGCCCGTGGGATGATATAATTACATTCAAATCTTTAAAATTAAATTTAAATTATTTTTCAGATATATTGACACATTGATAGCATAGAAATATATAAATATAAACAAAATACATAAAAATATTTAAGACTAGTGTTAAATAAAGATAACTGATTAAATTTGTTTCAATGTTATTCTACCCGCCTTGGAAGTTTATTTATTATACAAGTCACATACCAACAAGATAGATTTAGAGGTTTGGTAGCAAATTTCAATGATATTACAAAAAACTTACTTTGTTCTCATGCCATTGCTAACATTCAAAAGAAGACTACAAAGTTAGTATTTTTTTTGTATACAATTTCTTTACATTATAACTTTTAACATACTTTCTAGTATCTTACATACCCAAATTAACTTTAAATAAAATTCATAAGTAAAGGTGTGAGAGACAAATAAATACAAAATAAATTAGTGATGTTTTTATTAGTGATAATTTCATGCTGTTATGACTTTCTACCTTTGACAAACGATACTTATATATACACCAATGTAAGCATTTCACATTTTACTGTTACATTTGGCAAACATTTAAAGCTACCATTTGATTATATACAGCTTATCAAACCACACAAATTACTTATATATTATTTGTATATTATAAACAACATAAATTTAATTATATTATGTATAAATATTTATAAATAATAATAAAAGTTGTAACAATTGTTCAGTCAATGCACTTAACATCCAAAAATGTCTTTCAAGGCATGTTTGTGATAAATTGGTTTAATTAAAAAGCTTAGTCAATAGTAACAGAAATAAACTTAAATATTTCAGGTACAAACATAAATTACAAAGATTATACATCCTCTACAGATCACAGTATTATTTTATTATAAAATCAGTATAAATATTATTAATAATTGTAGAAAATAAAAAAACACAAGTTCTGAATGTGGAAACAAAGACATTTTGTGCTATTAAAAGTCTAAGAAACTGAAAGCTATTTGTAAAAAGAAATATTCACTTGTTGATGATTACTTAAAATGACAACACTATTTTTTAACAATTGTGTATATAAATTTCTAGAACAAACTGATTTGATAAAAATTGGATGATAGAAGGTTGAAATGGAAGTACAAATTTTTAAAAGGCTTACTTAGCAACAAGTTTTTGTATATGAAAAAGTAATAACACAAACTAACACAACCAGTTATTCAGGACTTGAATTGTTTGTCATAAAAACAAATATGAACTATGTTTGTCATAAAAACAAATATGAACTATGTTTGTCATAAAAACAAATATGACTGCATGGATTATTTCACAAATGCATAATATATTAGCAGTCATTTATAATATATTAAGCTTTGGTTTTATTATTTGCTACAAAATTGAAAAACAAAAGTATAATTAGTAACAAATAAATTAGGCCAAAACATCAAATACCATCACAAGTAAATTTAAAGCAAGAATGTTATAAGATGAGAAATATTATGTATTTTCACACAAAATTAATAAATAATTGCATATATACCTATATTATGTGAAACTTACAACTTAGCTTTTTAAATTAACAACTACATGGTGGCTCATCTGGTGGATCAGGGTGTGTGATTTTGAAGCTATTGTGATCCAGCCTTTGTAACTCAATCCTGGACCTATTTGATTCAACTAACTGATGAGCAATGTCCGAGAACATCTCTTCCAAACCTTTTCCAGTCTTGCATGAAGTTTTATAGGTACTGCTTATCAAGTTGTGACATTGTTCACTGAAATAAAAAAGAATAAATTAAATAAAACTTTAGAATATGGTATTTCATTTTTTTTTAATTTAAAAAAATACAATTTTCTTAAATAAAGAATTACCAAAAACTCTCTATATCAGCATCTGTGACTTGGGGACATGAACCTTCTAAGTCAGATTTATTACCACATAAGAATATTTTAGCATTTTCAGCATAAGTCACTATGTCTAGTAGGTGTTGACTGAGTATATGAAAAGATGAGGCATTGTCTAATGAAAAAACTAAAACTGCTGCTTCAGCATATTTATAGTAACTTGAAGTAACTGATGCTATTCTTTCCATACCGCCGGTGTCCCATAGCTGCAACTGAACAATGCACCAATGTTATTAAAATCTAATTAAATAGTAATAGACACTATTCATAATCAAATAAACTATAACCTTGACATCTTTGTCCCCAACTTGGTACATTTTTTCGAAATGGTCTAATCCCAAAGTAGATCTTCTATCAGAATTTGGTAGGAATGTATTGTTAATAAACCTCCGAAATATTGAGCTTTTGCCCACTCCATATTCACCGCACAAAATTATCTTTAGAATTGGTGTTTTAACAACAGCCATAATCTTCGAAATTCGTTTTATACAATAAAATTTTTTAATAAATTTTTACAACAACGTATATCACAGTAATAATTATAATAAATTCATTTACTACGTGCGATTGTGGAATGTGTAACTAGTGAAATTTAATTAAATTTCACAGAATTATAAATCAAAACGTTGTCTCCACACAATAAAAACTCAGTTTCTTTTAGAATATAATTAACGCCAGCGGATCAGTTATTCATTATTTATAAGCTTAGGCTTTCCCATAGCTCTATACATAACTCAATTACAAATTTAATTTTACAATGTTAATTGTTATGTAGATTGTAGGACAGGTACCATAGATAATAGTTAATACTCTGTGGATAATAACTACACCGGTATGTAGTAGTCTATGCGGTGTGCCTACCTCCTTCAAAACTTTATTCCACAAACCACCAACGTTGAATGAATTTCCTTCATAGAGCTGTTTCCAGAACTGAATAGAAACATTTACTCCCTCCTCGAAGCCTGTCAAATGCTTTTAATCATCCTCTCATATTGCAAAAAAATGTGAGTTCTCCATAAGGGGACCCTATTATTAAGTTTGGAAGCAATAACTACTGATATATTATAATAATTATCTCACAAGTATAATGAATATAAAACTAGTCTTCTTTAAAAGGTATAAAAGTATCGTAAGTGAAGAATTTCAACGTGGGCCATATCCTGCTAGATTAGGCTCCTAGTGTAGGTGGAAACCTGAATATATTTAAGCCACTACTTTCGGAATAATTTTATTAAGTAAAGACGTTTACATGAAATCATAAAATATTTCCGAGACGACCAACCAATTTGAATCAATTAGGTGAGAATTACTGGCTCGTATAGAATGCTTAATCAAGCAGCACGCACCACACATCGAGCTGTATAATACTTATCTAAACTACTTAACGGAGTACGGAGCAAAATCAAGCGAAAGCGTCTTATTGACACTTTTTTACAGATTTATTAGAAAAATATGTATATATATATATATATGACTGATCTTCTTTCTTGCCAATATTGTCATAAAACAGTGATCTCTTAAACGACAAAAGTGATCACTATTATTGATTCAAAGTGGATAAATAAATAAAATATTATAATTCATTTTTGTAATTTATTATTCAAGTATAACTTAAAAAAAAACATGACAAGTCCGCTAAGTTTCTGTCGACAGCTCTTTTCAGGTCAGTAAAAAATTATTTTCCGAACTGCTGATGGATGCTTTGACAATAAAAATGTTTTGTAAAAAATTGACTTTCAATAAAGATTCTGATTTTTTTGCCATATTTTCTTCAGAAAATAAACAAATTAGTATTAACAATTTTTTTTATAACACAGTTTTTTTATCAAACGAGCAATCCTCCAGGTGCCGGCAAAATCTACGTGCTTGATACAAGCTGCTTTCTCATATCACTATAGGCTATTCTTTACCTACAGATTCTAGGGCACTGACACTCATATAGAGTAGAGAAAAGTATTGTAAGTCAATTCCAATTTCCATGTATAAAATCACTAAATAGATTGCGCTATTATTCCATCAAGGTATTCATTTTTCCAAAACAAAAAAGGCAACTTTATACATTTTATCTAATTTCCGCATAATAAATTGATAAAAAAAGTTAAGACTTAGCAGAAAAAGTCAATAATATTAAGTATAGAGAAGACACAGTGGATTGATCGGTGGATAGATGGATTTTCGCAATTAGCCTGTTGAAAAGAAGCAAAGTTACAATTTGATATTTGACAGATGACAATTCTGGATTCCGAATTCCGAAGCGAATTGCAAATTATTTATTGGAATTATAAAATAGATTAAGAATGATTTCTTTTATTATTGTTTGTGTATACTTTCTAGACAAATAATATCCAAATGGATTGATTTTGCAAACAATAATTATATTTCAGTAAACTGAGAAGCTTAAACAAGTATTCGAATATTCTTTATTTATCAATAAAAAGTATAAATAAAATGGATTTGCAAACATCCCACTTAGCAGCAGCGTTAATGTCCAATAACAGTTTATTTAACAACGATCAACCAGCAGCGTCGATCGTAACATCTTCCCATGATAAAGATGAAATTAATAAAGAAGAACCGGCAGTAGTAGCTGTAGAAACTGTTGCTGTTCCAAAGCAGACCGCTTTTGAAGAAAAGGAGGAACCAGGAAGTGGTGAAGAGTTCTCTGATGAGGTATGACAATAATTTAAAATCTTTTCTGCATAATTCTGAATAATGCTAGTTAGGCAAAAGTTAAAACATAGATATTACATTATTTCACATTTCTTTAGTCATTTTTATGTATATACTATATTTTAGGAGTCTGAAGCACAACCTGAAAACAAATGTATGCCAGGGAGAGGAGTTACTTTGCAAATGCTTTTAGAAGAAAAAATGTTAGAACCAGGCCATGCTGCAATGACTATAGAATATTTGGTAAAAAATATTTTTATACAATATTAACAATATTTTCTATTAACTAATTTTTAACCAAAATATACCTCATTAAATAAAATATAACTTTAATTTTAATGAAACATTTGGAAAAATATACATAGTAAAATATAATTGACTTTTCTAGGGTCAAAAGTTTGTAGGTGACTTACAAGTGGATGGCAAAATAAAGTCACATGAAACAGAAACAATATTCTGTTCTCCATCAGCTTGGGCTATTCATTGTAAGAGAATTATTAACCCTGACAAGAGATCAGGATGTGGGTGGGCATCTGTGAAATACAGAGGCAAGAAGTTGGATACTATAAAGGCCACCTATTTAAGAAAGAAACAGTTACAAAGAGAAAATATGCACAGTGATGGTAACTATACTAGTTCCTCATATTTTTAGATTTTTAGTTACAGTTGGATAGAAATATACAAATGAATGATTAATATTTTCAGAAGAAACTGAAATGGAGGTAGAAAGTCCCCCAGAGCCTCCTCCACAGCGAGTTGTCATGAAACATAATACTATTCCAAATAGAATGATGCAGCAGTAAGTGATAAGATAACATTAATTTAGCTTACTTACAATACCTATTTTATTGTTTTTCTTCGATTGGCAACATATTTAACACTTCACTATTCCAAATCTTTTGCTGCTTCTAATTGTTTATAACTCAATATATCTTTCACTTCCAGTGATGCAAACATGCTGATAGAAGCTATATCATTTTCGTCAGCAGGCAAGGTTCAGCCATTTCTGGTTTCAGTAAACTCAAATGCTCTACTTATTCTTGACATTCACTGTCATTTGAAGAAAGAAGAGGTTTACGGCTATTTTGCTGGAACGTGGGACTTAAATAATCACAGTAAGCAATATGTTTATTTCCAAATCAAGTAACAGTATTAAAAATAAAAAATATATATTCACAGTTGACACACTCACACAATTTGAAAACATATTTTTATTCACAGATGTCTGCATAACTCATACATTTCCATGTTTAATAAGTAAAACTGACTCAAGACCCAGGGTCTTAGTAGAGTTAGAAATACAAATGGAAATAGAGAAGTTAGGTCTGTCTCTGTTAGGTTGGTACCACTCACACCCAACAAACCCAGCCATGCCGAGTCTTAGGGATTGTGATAATCAACTTGAATACCAGATTAGAATGAGGGGCCCATCAGAAATATCTTACATTCCTTGTATTGGAGTTATTTGCTGTAAGTATTTATTTTGTGTATAATAGTACAGAGGGTATATTTTTTTATAAATCTTCAAAGTTATCTATAACCTTGTAGCTATAGAAATATTATTTTTCCATGTACTTTGTAATAAAAATAGATTTTAACTTAATGCAATGTATTATTTGCTGACAATAGTATATGTACAAATACTATTATACTTAGCAAACTAATAAATAGCTTATGTATCAAACAAAAATTTGGTTCGCTTTAGCTTACTAATACAATGTAATTTTTGCATTGTTTCAGCACCCTACAATCCAGAGAGTCCCGTGCTGGAATCATCACTAACATTCTTTTGGGTTATGCCTCCACCAGAGCAAAGGCCTACAGAATATCCCAGACCTTTATTATTACAATATAACATGGTCCATGACAGCCATTTATCAACTCACGCGATGGAACAGATTAAGAAAAGTATTAAATACTACACATCATTTTCTGATGATTCTTTGGTGAATTTTAAGGATAGCTTCAAACCAGATATCACTTATTTGGACAAATTAAAATGTACTCTAACCCCTAAATTCCCGCGGGAACAAAGTGATGGGTTGCTATGGCATTTTATCAGAGATGAGCTAGGTTGTGCATCAGAACAAGATGATAAACTGGATTTAGATGCATTATTAGCTGTTCCCCAACCTATTCCCGCGTCCAAACCGCAACCTACATCTATACCTAATTTCCCCTCCGTTAGCACACTTCAACAAATGGTCAGTAGACCGGCTGGAGTCCCACCGATAAATGTTTCATCCGCTATAGGATCAGTTTCCCCACATAAGTTTGAGACACCCCCACTAAATATACCTGTTTTAACAAGCTCTTCTAAACTTTCCAAGTCTTCGACGTCATCCCTTCCGCCAACATATCCTACTGGTTTGGATATGTTAACTAGTATGGCTTTGGGGCTTGGATCCGCAAATATGCCTCTACCTTTAGGTGCAACGGGTCTGGAGAGTCTAGCAGCCGCGAACAGTATGTTGACAGGTTTCAATCCAGCATTATCCTCTAATTTAGCATCCACCTTATCCTCCAGCAAACTCCCTGATTTGCCATCATATGCCGCATCTCTACAGAACCTGTCGAACAGTATGGTGAACTATGAAAAGACTTCTACAACAACGTCAACTAGCTGTACCACATCCGTGGCTCCTATCCCGGCTAGTATCGCTTCCAACCTTATGATGAGTTCAGCAGATATCGCTAACGCATTATTTTCTGCTAGTAAATATTCCAGTGCTGGCATATTAGGAATACCAGATCCAATGTCTAAATCCACACTGGCAGCTAATAACATGTTTTTATCGCCGTCGTTGCTCAAAATGCAGGAATCACTGATGAAACCTTTGTCAAGTAGTAGTCCAATTCCCGCTAAAGTAGGTCTGGATCAGAATATGTTGATGAAGAGTCCTCATGATCTCATTAAGCCAAGCAAGGATTATCTTCCTCCAGACTTTGGAAGTATTAACAAAGGGAAAGACAACTCCCTTGATTCTATAAAACATTCAGAAGTAAGTTCATCCAAAAGCGAGACACCCAAATCAGTTTTATCTGAATCTCAATTACCTGAATATCCTCAAATTTGTTCTTCACCGCGAGTTGGAGGAGATCCATTTTTGAATCAAATGTTGGAGTTGACTAAGAAGACAACACTTCCTGACTATCCTGCTGACTACAGCCAATCGCGGAAGATGGAGGAAGATGTTCAAAAACTTACTCCCACTTCTCTTTCATACTCTAGTGCTGCTAGTATTGCAGATACTATAGCCCAAGTAGCGATGGGGAACTTTAACAAAATGGAAGAAGTCATGGACTATTCCACAAGTCAGGATTATTCAACTACGAAAAGCACAAGTAATGAGACTGAAAATTAAGAATATACATAATAATTAAGTAGACTTAAACATTTTACTCGAATTACGTATTATAATAAGTTTATATAATTAATTGGCCCAAATGGTCCATTTTTTTTGTAAGGATGAAGCTGGTAAGGCCTTATCTACAAACTGCAATTTTAAAAGGAAATTGTAGGAAATATTATATCTGTTTAAAGATAACATGGTAAGGAAAGCTTCCTTGGAATACAAAGAAATCACGGTCGGCGATGATCAGAAATAATTGATAAATGCTGATAGGCTAATCAGTGATAATTTTGATGACGCGCGTAATATCGACATATATGATATTAGCCCTCTGGCATTGTGTCGGTGTACAAGTTCACATAGATAATTGCGTTGTTTTTTTTAATCTTTTCAAAGTGGTCGAATTCATAAGTGATGTGGTGATCTATACAAACTCCTTTCAAGGTATGCTATTTGATTTTTGTATGTAATTTACATGGTGTTCAGAAAAAGTATTAAGACAAGAGTTTGAAAGTTTTTTATTTGTTAAATAGTTTGCAGAACAACTACATACTGTGGTTTACGTTGGTAGGTTCGTTACACACTTGGGCATATATGATGTTAATAGGCTATAAAAACGTTAAAATGTTAAGATATTTGTCTATTCAAGTAAAAGTTACATGAATCTGAAATAATATTAAAGTATAATAGCTTGTATTGCTCGTAGTATTATAATAGGCACCAGGACTGTTTTGATTTTTTTTTAAATATAATTAGTAACTGAAATATAGTCATACATAGAAGTAAATTAATGAATAAAAAAGCATTGGCTTATGCGGAACGAATAAAATATAAGTCTTGATTCTTCTGTTTAGCATTTAATGAAGTGCTCAGTATTTTGAAAGTAAAATTTACTTAATAAATGTTTTAAATTACTCTTATCGTATTATTTTAGATTTCCAAGTATTTTGTACTTTGCATGTTTAAAATATGATATTTTGTGATTTTTCCGTTTCTTTTAGGTGTCAAGTAGTCTTATATGTCAGCTCTATGATTTTTTATCGATCAAATATAATAAATAAAACATAAACATTTTTTAAATGTTATTTTTCATAAACCGAATGCATGCGTTTAATTGTGTATTAAAGCGAAATAATCGTAATTTAATTTTAATTACTCGTAAATTCTTAAACACCCATTTCCTTATACAGTATAAGGAAATATATATATATATATATATAAATATATATAGTAATATATATTCAGTAATATATATTACTAGTGATCTCTGATTGTACAAACTAATAATATAAGGCATTGCAACATATTGCAATGATGACAAAAGATATTGAATCATTACACCAAAAATATATGTAGTTAAAAATTATATAGAAATAATTAAAACTAAAGTAAGTAAACTCGAAATGACAAGTTCCAGCTCTTAATGATGAATTTATGTGGTACAAATAAATCCATCATCCATTTTCAGAGTGATGGCAACATCTAATAATAGATTTAAGGGACTTCCTGACGACAGCGACCAATCAGATGCGGAATTCCAACCGCTGTTTGACGATACTGACGATATAAAGTAAGTTGTTATTATTTTTTCTTTATTCGAATTTTTAATATTTATAAGTATTAGTTTACAAATTTGTATTAATTTAGTTCTATACATCTTAAAGTATGTTTTAATACAATAAATATGTAATAATAAATATATACGATATTTAATTGTCACAATACGCACTTGAAATTATTGATAAGATATATCTACATAAATGATTAAATTTCAAGATTGAAATTATTTGTATGACTAATTATTGTGTTTGTTTTAAACATTACGGCAATTTTTTTGACCACGGTATTTTTCACCTCACAGCTCGATTACGCTTCAGTCAAATAATATTGGACGGATTTTAATGAAATTTTCTATGAGAATAGTTTTGGTCTTTTTAAATGTATAAAGAGTATTGTTTCGCAAAAATACAGTCTAGTTTTAATGAGGATTGCAATGATAGCGCAACAGATTTTGTCAAAATCTTATGTTATGATAGATATTTTGATACTGGATCACCGTTTTGATAAAATTGTCGGTAACATTTATTTTATAATTAAAGTATCCTAACGTATAAAGTGACCTTGACCGGTCAAAGTTTCGATGCCACTGCTAAAATACTTCTAATTAACTTTTTTGAATAGTCAAAGAACAGCCCAAGAAGCAAAAGGATGGAATCTGTTCCGGGAGATACCAGTAAAGAAGGAGAGTGGCTCTATGGTATCCACAGTTTGGATCGATAATAGCGTAAAGGCTCTTAAACTTCTAGCATATATTATTGTATTCTGCGCTGTTCTCGGAGCTGCTGTTATTTCCAAAGGAAGTTTACTTTTCGTAAGCTCGCAGTTAAAAAAAGGACGTCATATCACCCACTGCAACAGAGCTTTAGGTAATTAAAAGAACTAAATTGTAAAATATTTAACTTAATAATTGTTATATTTGTGAAATAGAGTCATCTTCTGTTATCCATTTTTTTTATCAGCTCTAGATCAGCAATTTATAACAATACATCCATTAGACGAGCGTATAGCATGGCTGTGGACAATGCTTATCATTTTCGGAGTGCCGGAGATCGCCCTGTTCCTAAGAAGTTTTAGGATTTACTTTTTCAAAACCGTCAAAAAGCCTACGGCTCTACCCTTTTTTGTCGTAAGAAAAAAATATAAACAAATTACTATAAAATTAATAAAGACAGTAAATACTATTTGAACAATATTTTCCGGTTACAATACAAGTTATTTTTAGGCTTGGACCATCGAAACACTACACACTATTGGAATGGCAATTTTGTTATTGTTTGTGTTGCCAGAACTAGACGTAGTGAAAGGGGCAATGATTATGAACGCTGTTTGTATAATACCGGCGTTGTTGAATGCCTTCACGAGGGACCAGAGCCATCCACGTTATCCCGTAATGTTAATACTCGATGTATTGGCCGTATCTGCACAAGCTACCGCGTTTGTGGTATGGCCTCTTCTTGATGGCACACCCATACTCTGGTGCATTCCTGTTGCGTGTGTTTTAACTTCTCTTGGGTGGTGGGAGAATTTTGTTGGCCAATGGGGAAAACATAACTCAGGTATTTTTAATCATTATAATTTAAAAATAAAGTCATTTCGTAATTCTATTGATTTGTATTTTTTATCATTCGCAGCTATTTTAATGTATATCTGTAAACTGCGGGATGATATCAAAAGCACACGATATTATACGCAAATGTTTCTTACAATTTGGAAAATCATAGTTTTTATGGGTTGCATACTAATTTCACTAGCAATTCAGGATGATGATGCTTTGTCTTTCTTTACTCACGCAAAGAGCGCATTTAATGCACGAGACTACTACGTCTATGAGGTAATATACAATAATTGTGCAACTGAAATTAAGAACAAAGTTTGAAGTTATTACGGTAAATATTTTTTGCAGATACAAGTTATATTACAAGATCTATATCGAGGTTCGTTAGACTATGAAATGTCGGGTGGTGATTTTCAACTGGCGGCGCAGTGGACTGCACCGCTATGGGTTGCTCTGATCCAAGTCATAGCGTCCTATATTTGTTACGCTTCTGCTAAATTTGCTTGCAAGATTCTTATCCAGAAATTTAGTTTCACGTTTGCGCTCAATCTAGTCGGACCTGTAACCGTAAACTTGCTCATTTACTTCTGTGGTGTGCGAAATGGGAATCCCTGCGCATTTCGTAATGTCATACCAGAGAATATATTTTTCCAAATTCCACCAGGTGAGGATTACAGTTTTACACATTTTACGTTTCACATGAATTATATACGTATTTGATAGTATTGCACAACTTAGTGAAAGAGAGTAGCTACCACGCAACTGAATCAAAACTGTAAATATGGTCGGAAATTGAAAAGTTGTCGATGGTTGATAATGAGGTCTAAATGTACAAAAGTTCATCATCGTAATTTTTTCAGTTTATTTCCTGAAGGACTACATAGGGCGCGAGATGACGTGGATCTGGCTGATCTGGCTTATATCGCAGGCGTGGGTGACGATGCATACGTGGCTGCCACGTTGCGAGCGCCTCGCCTCAACGGATAAACTTTTCATGCGACCTTGGTACTTCGGCGCGCTCGTGGACCAGTCGCTGCTGCAGAACAGGACTAAAGACGATGACCAGGACATATCTATCGATGTACGGTGTGGGTTCCAAATATTAGTTTTTCAGATGGAGAGCATTTATTGGCCACACGATGAGAAAGAAACAAGTCTTAAGATTCTGACTGATTGCTATTTTAAATATTACATGTTACATGTTTTTACATGTTTTTCATGCTACTGGGAATAAAGGGTTGATTCTACACTTAATCATCACGGTTTATGGGGGGGGGGGGGGGGGTTAATCACCGTTTAAAAGCTTTATGACGTTATATGCTAAAATTCAAAGCACTAAAATATATAAATATACTTATATGTGAATAAAAAAAAACGTCTGTTCTTTCTATTATCAGAAATATGTACCTTTTAGTTATTATTGAATATTATTTAATAAAAATAAGAAAAGAAACTAAAATTGATAATTTTTATAAAGTTCTAAAATTTGTGTGTTGTAATCTATGGGTGGTCCCGTAGTGGCTCCCGTTGACCGTGGATATTTTTAGATATAATACATTTACGGATAATTCTCAAATATAATACATTGGCTATGTATTATATTTGAGGAAGCGGAAGACAAAGTAGGACAAAGGGGGAAATAGGCTGGGTCAAAATAGTTTATTTCGTTCAAATGTATTTATTCTATATATTGAGATTTTTCAGGAAATGAACGATTTTGAAGAATCAAGCAGACTTTCAAACAATAGCTCACAGAATGCGGTAAAAGATGTCAGACCTACCGATTCAATTTCAAGGTAAATATTTGAAATTTGACTTAGAATATGCGTATTTCGATGCATTTATATATAAGCCTAATATTTTAGAATATACATATGCGCTACGATGTGGCATGAAACTAAAGAAGAAATGATAGACTTCTTGAAGTCTATCATGAGGTTGGACGAAGATCAAAGTGCGCGTCGTGTCGCTCAGAAATATTTGGGCATTGTTGATCCGGACTACTACGAGCTTGAAGGTATGAAATATCTTAAATATTGGCTAAATCCAGATGTATTAAGATTTACTCAATGTACAAACAAATTATTTTTTGACTTACAACACTTTCAAAATATATTTAACAAAGTTTTTTCAACAGGCAAACAAATTTAAAGATAATTTAATTTAGTTGCAATTTGTATAAACATACGATACACAAACAATCATTTATCAACGAGTATATTATTTTTAACTAATTCAAACTTATAAAATTCGAAGATTAAGGAAATCCTACGATAACCTATTTCTACGTCATGAATCAATTTTGTGCACCAATAAAGTACAATTCTTTTGGTTTATTTTATTAAAAAACGGGATGGCGTAGGTACTTAAAGGTTTTCAGATATCACGGGGAAGCACATGCCTATGTTGATTTAAAGACATATTCGTTATTTAATAAATAAATTACAACAACCTTCATAAATAAAGATAATTTAGATTACAATTCTTGTAATAAATCATAATTAATTATTAATCATAGGAAACATATTCATGGACGACGCCTATGAAGTTTCTGACCATTCTATGGAAGACTCTCAAGTTAATCGCTTCGTAAAATGCCTTGTGGATACAATGGACGAAGCGGCCTCAGAAGTACATTTAACTAATGTAAGGTTACGACCGCCTAAGAAATTCCCAACACCGTATGGAGGAAGATTAGTGTGGACCTTGCCAGGAAAAAATAAGTTGATCTGTCACTTGAAAGACAAGTCGAAAATTCGCCATCGGAAACGATGGTCTCAGGTGAGAATTACCTTGAAATACAAAAATTTATTAGTTTTAAGTAGGCTTTGGATTGTCACAAGTGGGCTGTAAAGATCAACTATTATTTTAAATAAAAAGCATTTATTTCATACAATTATATTATTTAAATTTGTCAGTTAAATGAATTTGAATCACGAATGTAACGCACATATAACAATTATATCATTATTTCAAGCAAAATCTCAAGTGTCCTTCGTAAGTATTAACTGATACGATATCAATTATTTTACAGTGCCACTCAAAAACTTGCCTTAACCTTAATAATAACACCGAGTGTACATTGATCTTGGCCAATATACCCTGCCATAGAACAACTAGGTTTTTAGAACATTCTAATTACTTACCACAGTTCAAAATACACAAAAAACACACACACACACACACACACACAATACCCACTTACTCTGTCCACTTTAAAATATCCACGCCATGTAACTTTTACCAGCAAAATTATCAATAAACCTCAAGTTTACCAAAAACTTCTACAGGTAATGTATATGTACTACTTCTTGGGTCACCGGTTAATGGATCTGCCGCTGTCAGTAGACCGTAAAGAAGTGATAGCAGAGAATACATATTTACTCGCTCTCGATGGAGATATTGATTTTAAACCGAGCGCGGTCACCTTGTTGATAGACCTTATGAAGAAGGATAGCAACCTCGGAGCTGCTTGTGGGAGGATCCATCCAGTGGGTTCAGGTAGGCAGCATTTAGATGAACACTTGTCTTAGTCAGCGCTTTCGATACAACATTAACTCTAATAGCTCGTCTTTTTTGTTAGACCCATGTTAAGAGACCAGGTCTGATGATCATATCAGAGGTCAACCACACGTCACCCTCCTTGGGTCGTTTTACCATAAAAAGAGCTATCAGTTCCAAAAACACAATTAATACGTTTGTTAACATTCGGTAGACCATCTCTGACATTTATATTATTATGGAAAACGATGTGTTTGTTTCATTTCCTTAAAATCTGATAATAATGATGAAACGAAAGATCGATGTCTTTTTGCAAAGCCACTGCAGAATAATAGTAAAATACATAGGTTATTTATAATAATTTTTAACGTAACCAAATATTTTTATATATACAAAAGGTGTGAGATTAAAAATGCTATGATTAAAGTATATATTGTTTTGTTTAGAATGTTTTCTTATCATTATCTGATGCGGTTATCTGAGTGCTATCTCTTTCTGGAAATAATTTAAATATAAACTGATTATGATTTTATTATTTCAGTTGAAATAAATATTATGTTTCATTAGTAAAGTCGTAATTGAAAAATATTTCAAATTTATTATATGACTAATGTTTGACGAAATAAAATATAGTATACGGCTTTAATTTTAATCGAATATCTATAATTTATGCAGTATTTTCAATATTTAGAACTATTGGTTTGGTTGTTGGATTTTTTGCACGGTTGATATTAATATGTGTACATCAAATATTGTTAAATTCATTTAAAAAGAGCAACTGTTGAGTTTCTGGCCAGCTCTTCTCAGCTGAGCAGCATTCCGAGCTGGTGGTAGCTTACTCATGGATTGACTACACTGGCAGTTTTATAATGTAATAGTTGATGATTCAAAAGTGCGTGTAAATGCCTACTTGAATAGAGATTTTGAATTTTGATTAAAAAAAATATATTAATGTATTAAATTAAAGAAAAATATTCCGAAATTTTAGGTTTCATGTCCTGGTACCAGATGTTTGAATACGCGATCGGTCATTGGCTGCAAAAGGCGACTGAGCACATGATTGGCTGCGTACTTTGTAGTCCAGGGTGCTTCTCTCTGTTTAGAGGAAAAGCTCTCATGGACGACAACGTTATGAAGAAATACACTTTGACATCGAGTGAGGCGCGCCACTACGTGCAGTACGATCAAGGTTCGATATGAATTAAAGTATCGGAATTTTACAAGTACCATGTATTTTTTTCAGCCTTTGTTTTATTTGTTGCAAAAAAAAATATTAATGTATCTTACATTACGTTTAAATTACACGGCACTATCAAATCCTAAATTTAAAACCGTCAAAACCATAAATTTCATCCCCAAAAACACGCCACTAAAAAAAATACGATAACGGGACGGACCATCTAAATAATATAAGATTAAAGTCAAAAGGCTTTCGCTTCTGGGGAAAAAAGGTATAATTTAAAAAAATACTATAGGAGAGGACCGCTGGCTGTGCACTTTGCTCCTGCAGCGTGGTTACCGAGTGGAGTACTCGGCCGCCTCCGACGCCTACACGCACTGCCCGGAGAGCTTCGGGGAGTTCTTCAATCAGAGGCGTCGATGGGTGCCCTCCACCATGGCCAACATATTTGACCTGCTCGGTGATTCCAAGAGGACCGTGGCCGTGAATGATAATATATCCGCGCTTTATATCGCTTATCAGGTGGGGGTTTTATTTTTGTATTTAATCGTGTATTATGTATTTTTCGTATTCCGAACCCTTAGAGAAGTTTAAGAATTTATATATATGTTTTTTTTAACACGCTTGTATCAAGCTTCACTACATTTGTTTGTAGTCGATTCCTTTAAACTCAATTTTGACCCACTTTAAACTGACAGATTTAATTCAAACTTTGTACACTTACCAGGATTCGGTGAAAATACAATAATTTCATAAGTTTATCTCATTATCTTTATCAGATCGTCAGGATTAAAAAAAATTCTCTCAGGCTCTGTGTGAGAGCACGTGAGACAAGGACGCTAGCTGCGAGTGCTACCTACTTTCTGTATAGTTATCTAAGTTTATTATACTTATATTCTATTTGTTCCAGATTATGTTAATGGCCGGTACTGTGTTAGGTCCTGGAACGATCTTCCTCATGATGATAGGTGCCATGAATGCTATCACTGGTATCAGCAACTCAACTGCTTTGATAATAAATCTGGTCCCTGTCTCCATATTCTTAGTTGTGTGCCTGACTTGCAAATCTGAAACTCAGGTAAATTTTATTCCTCACAACACTAGTTTAAATTTCCACACAAATGTTTGGATGTCGGTAATTTTAATATATTTTTTTCAGCTGCAATTAGCCAACTTCATAACATGTCTATACGCAATGGTCATGTTGATGGTAATAGTGGGCGTAGCGCTGCAGATCGTGGAGGACGGTTGGTTAGCGCCATCTAGTATGTTCTTTATAGCAACTTTTTCAATATTCTTCATCACCGCAGCCTTGCATCCCCAGGAGTTTATGTGCTTGATGTACTTACTTATATACTATATAACTATACCCAGTATGTACATGTTGCTCATTATATATTCTCTGTGCAACCTCAATAATGTGACCTGGGGGACTCGGGAGGTGGCCCAGAAAAAAACACTCAAGGTATTTAATATTATTATTATTATATATATATATGAAGTTAAAAGTTAATTTAGAAATAACAAATTGTATATATTGTGATAATTTAGGAAATGGAAATGGAAAAGAAAACAGTGGAGGAGGCAAAGAAGAAAATGGATACTCAATCCTTAGCAGCCTGGTTCGGTAGAACCGAAGAAAAATCTGGCTCTCTAGAGTTTAGTGTAGCCGGTCTGTTCAAATGTTTGTGCTGTACGAATCCAAAGGATCATAAAGAAGATTTACATTTACTTCAAATTTCCAACACATTGGAGAAGATTGACAGTAAACTGGACTCATTGTAAGTTACGATTCGAAAATAATATTTAAATTATTCAAAACATTTTCAGACGCCGGTTTTGCAGTTTTTTATATCACTAACGAAAGAATTGTCTCGAAACTTAAAATTAATATTAAAGACTTGCTCCGAATGAACGACCTAGATTCCTTTTATGACTCGTGCAATCATTAACACGTCCACATTATGGGAACTGAGACAGAATTTCTGGAAATCTCCAAGGGTACTTAGATAAGATTAGTGTAGCGCGTACTGAAGCCCATACTCTAAGTCTGGTCGTAAACTTGAATGGTATATAATGTCGGTGGTGTGGTGTGTCAGAGGCGCCAGCCCGGAGCCGGAGCCGCTCCCCCGCCAGCGCGCCTCGCTAGGGCTCCGCGGAGACACGCTGGCCGCGCTGCCAGAGTACGAGGACAGCGAGATCTCCACCGACGTGCCGCGGGTACGCACTCGCATATATTTTTATATATCTTCTTTAATATTATCATTTTATATATTTAATGGGGCTGAGTGGTCAACGGGTAGACTGTCGACTGTCGTCCATGGACAACTGCGCTGGTACGCATGAGAGATGGTAGGATGCAGTAGATTAAGACCAGATTTACTTTTGTCTCTCTCATAGTTAGCATAGCATCCCGATATTCTCTTGAAGAGTGAGACTGTCTCGTTTCTTTGTATTCTCATAGATTTGTCATAATTATATTATTTTAAAAGTGATCTGAGCTCTATTTATCTTAGGAAGAGAGAGATGATCTAATCAACCCATACTGGATCGAAGACCCGACTTTGCAAAAAGGAGAAGTGGACTTCCTGACTACTGCAGAAACTGAATTCTGGAAAGATTTAATTGACGCGTTCCTCAGACCCATCGACGAAAATAAAGAGGAAAAGGTAATTTAATGTTTTTTTTAAAGATTCCCTTTATACATCGTTTATTGTTGCAAATGTAATATATTGGTAGTGAATTGAAAAATCCTTTATGGGTTTGAGTGTACGCATATATAATAAGGTTCCACAAGATATCTGAGACCTTGCTTTTAAATGTAAAATTAAAAGTATTATGTTAAAAAAAGCTTATTATAGCATACAGGAGTTTTTCTTTGATCGTATTTGGGTCAACTAAAAGGTTAGGTTGTGGAGCTTTGCTTGTTGACTCATTTGCGGGATATTCTAAGGTATACATCAAACATTGTTAAATTGTTTTTAAAAGAGCAACTGTTTCTGGCCAGCTCTTCTCAGCAGAGCCGCATTTCGAGCTGGTGGTAGCTTACTCACGGACTGACATACTGACATACTATACTGACATTTTTTTAATGTGATGTAATGTAATTGACGATTCAAAAGTGCATGTAAAATGCATGCCTACTTGAATAAAGATATTTTTTATTTTGATTTTGATTTTGATTGTGTCTTATAATTACGGATAATAAAAAAAATATATTAATTATTAATTCCAGGAACGTATAGAAACAGACCTTAAGAATCTCCGCGACACCTCGGTGTTCGCGTTTCTGATGCTGAACGCCATGTTCGTCCTCATCATCTTCCTCTTACAACTACGACAGGATATTTTACATCTCCAGTGGCCCTTCGGTCAAAAAGTTTATATTGAATATGACAGGGAGACTAACACAGTAAGTAGATACTTACAGAAGATTCCTTGTTTATTCCTTCTTTATTTTAGGAGCTTGTTTGCACACAATTGACGTCTTTATTACTTAGTGATATTTTAATTTTCAAAAGGTTATTCCAAAGGTCATTAAATTCCTAAGGTGCTGATAGAACAGGACTTCCTTCTCCTGGAGCCTATCGGGTCAGTGTTTTTGATATTTTTCGGCGTGGTGCTTGTCATTCAGTTCGTCGCCATGCTGTTTCATAGATTCGGAACCCTGACTCATTTACTGTCGACTGTTCAACTGAACTGGTACTTTACAAGACGGGTGAGTTCTGTCTTTCATTTTTTTTGACTGATCTTTTTTCTGATTGATTTTGACATTTCTGATTGATTTTGACATTTTAATGTCGTTTCGTAAACTTTAAATTTTAACGAATCTTATTATTAACTACAAAGCCATACTATGGCTTTGTAGTTAATAATAAGAAGACAATTCATCTTTAAATTTTTAAAATTATTTTGTAGCCTGATGAAGCAACAGATGATGCTCAATTCGAAAGACGAGCAGTAGAAATAGCTAAGGACCTCCAGAAACTGAACGTAGATGATCTAGAACGAAAAGGCGTAGACGAAACCAATGTCGCTAGACGAAGAACACTTCACAACTTGGAACGGTCCAGAGACAACAAACAAAATGTCATCAATTTGGACGCAAACTTCAAAAGGAGGCTTACCATATTGCAGAATGGTGGACCACGTAAGGGATATTTTACTATTTTTCTACTATATTTCATGATTTTTCTATCGTAGGTGTAGAAGTTAAATTTTTTTTTTTTTGTATCGCGATAAAATTCAAAACAGATTTTTTTGGAACCATCAAGAAAAAAACAACGGATGTATTGACAGGTAGAATATATCTATAGGTTAGAAGATAATTTGTAATTTTGTAGTCGAAATCATCTTGCACTTCTGAACATGTCCGTTTAAATATAATAATGGCTCTTAACTGTACGAATTAGAATCAATATTTTATATATATCTTTAGTGATATTGAACCTCGTAATTTCAACTTTAAGTGTTAAAAACGTCACTTTCAAAATAAACGAGTCCGAATAAATGGACATACTTGATAATTTACTCCACGTAGCCAAAGTACAGGAAAAATAAAGTAATGGAAGGAAACTATAGCTATGCATCTGACATGCACCTTTTTTCTCAATATCCAGAGGAAGTCTCCCGGCTGCCGTCGCTGGGAGGCAGCGCGGCGTCTCGTCGCGCCACGCTGCGCGCTCTCATGACGCGCCGCGACTCCGTGCTGGCCGAGAAGAGACGCTCGCAGGTCGCAAGAGACTCCACTTCGTATCTTTATGACGAGCCCCTAAACGCGGTGAGTGCCATATAGAATCAACTTCTTGTTCATCGGTCAGTTAATCTGTGAAACAATGTTGACTACTTATAAACTATGATTCTTGAACAAAGACACCCCAGTCCATGGCCATCTGCCAGTCAGTCAGTGATTTTACACAAATGTCTGATGAAATAAATCGTTTTGATTCGTTACGAACCGTGTTCTATCCAAGTGTTATTATTTAAAACATTCTCGACAGCTAAGCGGCATGTCCCTGGGCGCTCGTCCGTCGGGCGCGTACGTCAACAAGGGCTACGAGCCCGCACTCGACAGCGACGACGACGCGCCGCCGCGACGCAGCACCGTGCGCTTCAAGGACTCCTACCTGTGACGTCATTCAACTTACACCTCAGATACACGCCGTCTCAATACCTGTGACGTCACATGCAGTTGCGGAATCACCTCAACTCTTATATATATTTTAAAATTATTAAGTCGTGGTGGTTAATCTTTGTACTCCAGTGAAGGCCTTTAAGTGGAACGCTCGTAGGTGACGGTAGATTTATTTAAATATGGCCTCAAATTGTGCTTTGACTTTTTGTATGATAAACTGACTGAAAATTATGATAGTATATATTTTTATAATGTTTTTTATAAATTATAACTAATTAGAAGTTTTTTGACTATTAAATAATATTTATTTTGAACGACACTATACTAAAGTGTGTCTAAAGTCAACCACAATTTAAAATATGATTGACCTTTTTAAAGTCGTTGGTTTATTAGTGGACATCTTAAAACAGTTGAGACGACACTGTATGTATGTCCTCTTATTGTTATCACTATTTTTGTAGCTTGAAGCGATCAAAATAAAAAAAAATATAATTTATGTTTAAACTATACTGATCTTTCATCTTTTTTTACAAAATGTAATATAATTGTTTATTTAATAAATTATTGAATATTAATCATTGATTGATTTTTCAATTACCCGAGACACCTTTAAATAAACCAGTCAATTAAATAGGATAATTGTATTAAAAAAAATAAACAAATACTAACTTCCGCAAAAGAAAATCGCGAAAATGTGCAAAAAGTGCCGAAATTTACAAAAACCCATCAGGCATGCTGAGTCAATACAAAGTGAATGGTGGCCCCGGGCTGGTGGCGGTACACGCCGCGGTAAGGTAAGGCAGTGTTCTCGCGGCTCCCCGACCGCGCTCACGCACCATGCGCACGCGCGTGTGTTACCTAGTGAAGTGACTTATATAAGGATTGTACACATCTGTTACAATACAGTAAGTAAACTTTCACGTGACCTTAAATTACCGAGGTTAAATAGAAATAATTAAATTGTATATTATAATATATACATATATTTTAATATTTATTTAAATAAGCTTTATTTTACTGGTCCATAATTTATGATAAGACAGTTTCAAGATTTCTATTAATTTTGCTCGTTTGAAAGTTTTAAACTTTAACAATTTTAAAATCGTATAACACTGTGAAGTAGGTTAAGTGCTACATTTTGCTAATAATTTTCGTTGACCAAAATCTATATTTTTTTATCTTGCAACATAAGCTAAAACTCATATTTTGAAAATATTTTTACGTTGCCAATAGAAGTGAATGTAGGTAGTTGCACGCGGTAAGAATAAGTAAGAGTGAAAATAGACTTCTACACATATACTGTATATAATAAGTAATGAATATTTTATTAATTTTCTAATACATTTCTCTTAATCGAAAGTTAACGACCTTGCATATAACAGTAGATATATAACAAAGCGGTAAATTTATTTATCAGCAATCGTTATTTTTATGAAAAGTATCTTTAATTACCTTAATTACGATATTTCATATCAAACAACATTAGTTTTCTGATACGTATGTGAATACGTATCAGAAAACTAATGTTATGTTTGATATGAAAACTAACTTTCACAAGTACGTATACAAAATAATTATATAGAATATTTCATATTTTACATAATAAAAAACAACACCGTTCAACATGACTGTACTCTTAGTCTCCACTGCTGTATCACTTATATCACTAATATAATGAATACGTGAAAGACGCAGCGTGGCGGCCTTTAGGCCTCGCTTATATCCGGTTCCTATAGAGGGTCGTTCTCACTCGAACAAAAACGTTTTATGATTTCCTTCCAGTAATTACGTAATTAGTAAAAAAATTATGCATTGCACAGCCGACCTGATAGAAAAATTACAAAACTTAATTGCACTCATAACAAACGCTAGTAATAATTGTTCTTATAACATTAATTGCTGTGTAACATCAGTTTTCTTAAACGATATACATTGACCTTATATACTGTCTTTCAATTTTGTCTTCAAGCTTACACATGGAACCTTTATGTACTTTATAGTTGTATACAGTTTACCTCTCAGCCTATCCTAGGTTAAATTTAAATAAAAGTAGGTTATACAGTTTACCTCTCAGGTTAAATTTAAATAAAAGTAGGTATGCCTTTTTATTTTTTATTTTAGGTACAAAAGACAAGGTGAGAGATACTAAATAATAATTACCAGTTGTCTAGTTTCTATTTATCTTTCACAATGGCATTGAATTGAATGTACATGTCTCATACATGGCATTTCAAATTAATAGAAGCAATCACATTGTAATATTAATACCGGTGACCGTCAACTTATGGATATTAAATTTAAGGTCGATGTATATTAACAGCTCATCCAATTATTACGACCTTTTAAATCACATTCAAATTATTCTTATATTAATCCGGAAACACTAAAAATGTATATTTTTTAAATTATTAACTAGTTTACGTAAACACCTTTTTTATATGTGCTACACGTATTTACAACATCAACTTTGAACCAATGTAACTATATCACTATTTCTCAAGCTTCAACGTCAAAGATATGATTTATACTTTACTTTAAACTTGCACAATATTGTATATACCTAGTGCTTTATCGATTTTGTCAGGTCACGGCTTTAATAATCCGATTTACAAGCTACAGCTCGTTACAACGTACTGGTTTTGTAAATTTGTATATAAATTTAGCATTTTATTAACACAAATGTGTTTGAAATATGCAATTAGGAAATGAATTTGTTCGATGGCATGCAACGAAGCAGTTATCAATTTCTTATTCAAAATTGTTAATCAGGTTCGGTGGAGCTTATACTGCAATTATATTATGACATTTTGAATATTAAGAATAAGAAAATTTCTAAATAGATTTGTTTCAATACAGAACAAGCCACCAGAAGCTATATAACGCGTAACGGACAATGTCATAAAAAGATATATAGTTTTCCGTTTATTCCGTGTTTCTTTGAGAATATTTCTATCTACGAATTATTACGGTTTACTAGATATTAATTTTATTTCTCACCATTCATCTAATCGGTACTCTGTGATTGTTTACGTATACTTTCTCTTTTTGTTTACGTTAGCTCTCATCTATCTCGTGGTCCAGAGTTGGCCTCAATATTATATTACGCTTTGAAGTATTATAACGCAACTACTTACAAACAACCTGTAATTCTGTCATGTAATACAAAATTGCGTTTACGATTATCCAATTTTTATTAAGAAACAAAATATAACCAAAACGATATTTATCACGCGAAAAATATAATGTTAATTTAGTAGCTTGCGTAAAAATAAATAAAAAAAAAATGTGCTATGAAATCATTCAAGTATTTTATAATCTAATTAATGGTACTAAGAATCAATTATGAATTTGGCTACATTCTTTATCTTTAACTTCAATATTTATGTGATGAATCACAAACTCGTATTTGGCGATTTAGATTTATTTAAATATAAAATAGACGTATATAGAATATATAACGTCGCACCTATATCATATACGACTTCAATTCAATAGTCATGAAAGATATTTTTCTTTGACGCAATACA
This sequence comes from Dircenna loreta, assembly GCA_963555665.1. Lineage (NCBI taxonomy): Eukaryota > Metazoa > Arthropoda > Insecta > Lepidoptera > Nymphalidae > Dircenna > Dircenna loreta. The sequence goes on from OY743094.1 coordinate 6,709,745, forward strand.
ATTTCGATTTTTGTATGATTAAAAAAATTTCTTAAGCATTTATATATTTTTTTATTGATTTTATATTTGTGAACATTAAATTGATATTACTAATAAGTGATCCCGTATGACCTTTACGGTAAGTAACCATTAATAAGCCAAGCATTCTATTGGTTGGTAACTAAGAATGTAAGGCATTGCGTACTGAGGCTGTTGCGGGGACAGAGGGGATACAGCTGGCGGCCGTCAAGAGTGAAAGTGAGCTCAGACCAACCGCCACTTAGTAACTTTATTGATCTTATATTTACAGATTCAGGTGTTTTATAGATACGTGTTACAAATATACATTTCTATACAAAACAATAAAGACATTTTTCTCGTTTTTTCTAAAACATAGTCAAAGCAAAGTAGAGATGTAAATACAAAAATAACCAATTGTTGATGTTTGTTTTTGTTTTATTCGTCTTTGTTTTGTCTTATTTTGTATATATAGAGAATAGTTTCACTGTCGGGAGGCAAGGAAGTCGCTGACCTTGCGGCGTGCCCTCCTCCGCCTCAACTACAATGATAGCTACTTGTTTATATATATATATATACCTACTTTGGTAGAATAAACACTCGCGAGAGGTATTTTAGGCTAGATGCGTAACTAAGAATACTAGAAAACGTTAACTAAAAATAATTTAGCAAGAATATAAAATTATCATATATATTGATATATAGGTATGACGCATAGATTTTAACATTTTGAAATAAAAACAAAGACTCCATATATTGGCGAAATTTAAGTTGAATTAGTAAAATAATTAAATAAGACATTGTACTTAAACTTAACGTATAGATATGTGTACGTGTGTAAAAATATGTACGTACGTAAAAAAATGATATATAAGAGGATGAATGACCGACAAGGCTAAGGGATCGCTCGCTGCGGAATGTGCACAGTTGTTCTGCAGCAGCGTGATTCACTAAAAACATACTTGTATTCTCAGCCTAATATTTATCACGTTTAATTTGTTAAGCTTTTAACTTATCAGGAAACAACAAAGTTCTTAATTATCCATAAATCAATCAGAAACCTGTTTGACCAAAAACGATATTTAATACGTAAATACTACGACATGTTGACGTGGTTTGTATATATTTATGTTATATGTAAAATTAAGGACTAGATTTTAAAAATATATGCCATACTTATTAGACTTGGTCGTAATTAAGTAGTAAATAAACTTTATATCATGTACGGAACAAAAGACTTCAACGCGCTCCGCCACGTAATTATAAATATTATGCATTGCTGATTTCATATATGTGCATAATTGAGTACGTTAAGTAATAGAAACTCATTTTAAATTATTAATTTTCAATCAACGAATATAAAAAAGCATGTACCTTACTTGAATTGAAAAAAAAAATGGAAATAATAAAAATACTAAAAATCAAAAATAAATCACTTAAAGTGAATTTGGTACCTGCAGGATTATTTTTTTGAAAATTTACGTAACAATTAAGTTAAGTTTTATATATTTTTTAAGGAATAAACGATGGCGACTTCAGGGGGAAAGTCGCGGCGAGAGGAGGCGAGCGACAACTCCGACGACGAGCTGCTGCCTCTACCCAACGACATCTATGGCGGAAGGTTTGTAACTACAATTAAACTTATATAATACTTTAGAATTATGTGTTCGTCATTGACCTACGTCCATTGCAGTATATATATATAATTCCTAATGAACGCTACGTCCTTCAGATCTGTGGTCATTCAGTGGATCACATCATGCCTTTCGGTTTTGTTTTAAATGTTCATAAATAATATGAAAACAGCTGTGAGCAGCTGAATAATCATAAAATGATTGAAATCACGGATTTTAGGGTGATATTAGCAAGTTATTAGGTTATTTTACTATAGATGTAGTCTAAAAAAAACAAAAATAATCTTAAACTACATAAAATTAAAGCGTACATTAAAAATTATGATCAGTGTTTGTCAGTTAAGAGAGTTGATTCATAACAGTTTCATCTTTAGCCGATATTTCGATGAAATATCGCAGTTTAGAGACAATTTACATAAAACAGACGTATGATATCACCGCGTTCACGTTTAATGACACACACACACAGCTCGCCATCATTTTAAGGTCATCTCGCTGCTTTTCACTTAGTTTTAAGAAAGTAGGTAGTGTTCGTACACTCAACAAGTTTTCTTAACACACTGACGTCTAAGAATAAGACGCAAATTTACCTTTAAATAATAAAAGTAACACCCAAATAAAGATATTATTAGATGTGTGGGAGACGTTTGTTTTTCCGTTTAGTACCGTATTGTTTTGATTAGACTTTTGATTATTTGATGCTATTTTCACAGATAAAAAATCTTTTAAGAGTTATAGCCGGATTTGTCTGAAATCTGAGATATTATGAAGTATCCTCCTTGAGGCTTACGTCTTAGTCATCACGGGACATTCCGCAATAACACAAGCTTAAGTCACCGCTTAAATATTTTATAAAAGCTTCAATATAAGGTGACTGATAAAATATACAATTTTAATTGCATTATTATTGTATTATTACCACTGTCCATTCAAAGTCATATTAGTTACATTTCTTTAGATGTATTTAGTAGAAAAAGTAAGATAAAACAAAGTGTAATTAAAGCAACATTAAAAATAATTTTCTTTTATCTATAAATATAAACGATAACATTATGACATGTTTGACAGTTAATTAATGGTTAGTGGTGACTAACCATTTGATACTTGTATTTATTTTTAAAGTAAACGGAAAAAGCGTATTATAGAAATATTTGTATAAATCAATACTCTAAAATAAAATACTGGTTAAATTCCAAGGAAACAGTAACCCTGTTTTGATTTTGATAGTACGAAACGTTAATAATTTTCGAGCAGTCACGAAACGAGTTGTGATTGGTTGTTACTTGTGTGTGTTTGGTAAACCAATCATAATCAAGAACTCATTTCGTGACTGCTCGAAAACTATCAACGTTTCGTAACGTCAAAACTCGTATAAGGGGCACCGGTAGTGAAATTATTTTATAAAGTGAAATGTTTAATTTCTATAATATTATTCTTGACTTCTCATGGTCTGTTAATTTTTATAACATTTGCATTTGCTAAGATGCTTTATATACACCCTTTGAATATTAATTCGTTTGCGAATAGGAATAGGTACGCTTATTCGTAAAACTGGTTTATGTAGACAGATCTGTTTTTGCAAACTAGTATTGGTATATAAAACCTAATTTTTTAAATAAAATGTGACTGCTTTTGGAAAAAAATCGAAAATTAAATACTGTTGTTAAATAACTAAATTAGTTATTTTGTATTGTTATATCGTAAGAAATATGTATGAGTTATTGTTATAGAATATACAGACGTAAGTATTGTTAATAAGGTCCAAAGTCGTTGAAAAAGATAAAGTATGTTTGAAAATATCTACAAACAGGTATAACCATGATAAGTTTTAAGCTCATTTATATTAATTTAAAATATAAAGATAAAGGATATTAAAACCAGACAAAGCCTGAGCTATTGATACACAAGTTGTACAAAGCTTAGTCCGGCCCGGAACCCGCTCAAATGCCAAGGTTGTCAACTCTGACGACACAACTTTCGATCGAGTGCTCTGTGCGCCACATTTTGCGCCCCACTTCTTCCTTTAGACTTAGATTAATAATTGAAAACTGCTACATAACTTTTTCTATTAAAATACTATAAAATATATATCACTAGCCGTTAACCGCGACTCCATCTTAAACTTTTGGCAATAACATTGTTTCCCTGTTTTATAATAGGTTATGGTTACGTTGATAGATGATAAAAATAAATAAAATATTATTAAAATGCCGTTCTAAAACACTTCGGAAACAGTCCACGGTTGACTCCTTGACATTTGTTATTGGTATTTACAATAAGTCTTCCCGATACAAGCTAACATCATTATTAAAGCACAATATTAGTATTTACATCTATGTTAATAAGATTTAAAATAGCTTAGAGACATTTATTTTTCCAACTTTTATTTGTTTCACTGTACATACCGGCACGGGGTCGTGCGTGAGTCGAATATTATATTTCAACGGGTTAGCTGGGAAATATATTTCAAATATATCTCTTATGTATCTAAGAAACCTTTATTATATATTATAATAATCAAATATTGAAATTTAAATAACGTGTAGCATTTCTCTTGCGTACTAGGTATCTTGATGGGGAAATCTGTAAAAGTAATTGCTTGACTTATGTTAGTGTGACTTGGTCATTGACCGTTGGACTCCGGGCAAGAATCTGGGAATGGTCTTCGCATACAAATACAGTGTGCTGTACTTTATATTTAATTTCTTTGTAACATGGAATTTCTTTTAATTGTTGCAAATAATTTAATTTTGTATTTATGTATTAAATTAGGTCTAAGATTGCAACCCAGGTAAAGACTTTCGTAACTTTTCGTGACCTATAGCGACTTTGAGCTATCGAGTAAAACTATATATCCGTTTTTATGTCTTATACCAATCTATATAAGAGCTGATATCGCTTGTGGTTTGGTGACGCCATTTTGCAGACTAATACCTAGTGGCTAGCCTCCGACAAAATATTATGCTCAAGTTCTATCGGAATCGTGATATTTGGAAGGTCAATATGTTTTTGTTACGAGCTTAATTTATCATGTTAAGAAATAATATATTTTGTGAATATTTTTGAATTTAGATGTTTTTTTGACAATATGACGAAGTTTTATAAGGTGTTAATGAGATAAGCTTAAATATATAAACAACGAAATTAAAAAAATAATTAATTGATATGAATTAATAAATATATTTTTATATATAAAAAAACTAACACACAGACACAAAACCTCATATTACGAAATGGGTATATAATAAAAAATAACAAACATTGTATATGTATACTTAGTACACGTATGAAAGTTTGAATAATATAACGATATGCTTTATTGTACCACAAACAAATGGAATATATAAAAAACAATAACACATAAAAGATGAATTAGTACAAAAGGCGGCCTTATTGCTAAAGAGCAATCTCTTCCAGGCAACCTTTGGGTAGAGGACACGAAATATGAAGGTGGGTATTTAGGTACAGCACAGTACAGGATAATATAATATAATATATAATATTATAATATAATATAATATATAACCAACAATTTATTCGGCAACAAAGTATCTATAGTTTAAAAAATATTAAGTGTGCGTGTCAGTCACACTATGAATACATTTATGAAATGGTCATATTTTTTAAAGCAACTTTCATTTAACTTCCACGCTAGTGAGGTGGCGCGCTCTAGCGACTCATTAGCGAGACGATGCAATTTCTTGAGCTCACTGCCGCATAACGAAAAACTAGCGCATTGATGTTTAGTAGAATACGTTGGACCAAAATTTAAATATAAAAATAAGAAATAAAAATTAAATAATCCTTACCTAATATATTATCTGATATCATTAAAGGGTGACAGTCCGTATATTAAGTAAAAAATAAAAAGAGTCGGTTGATGCCAAAATTAGGGCAATTAGAAATTTTATTTAACCACATTTAACAAATAAACACTTAATAAGTGAGGCTGAAAGGAAAGAAGATGCTAGATTTCAGAGAATAGTGTTAAGACATGTGCAAATTAGCATTGTTTTCATTTGGCAGAAAGATACAAAATTCGAACTTTTCATTTGGCAAAAAATATAATTGCATCGAGTTGCCTCTATATATATTTTTTTTATTAATTGGTAAATTAAAACCAACTAAAACCATATACAGCATGTATTTATTTATTATTTTATTCACGACTATTCAATTGCGAATATTCAATATTAATATTCCACTTTTGTCCGGCGAAACATCACGCCGAATCCTATGGCCGGTGGACGCGTGCCGCCACCAGTAGCTATTGCGATCGCACCGTTTGCCGTCCTCGATTGATTAAAACAATGAGTTATTAAATAACATTCGGTCTGACAACACATTGCTTAATTTCTAATTTTATTTCTTTTTATTTCTTAATTATTATGCTTGGTGTAGTGATAAGTGACTCTTGACAAGATGAGCGAACAAGACCGGAAGAGTTACGAGAGACATAATTTCGGAGAGGAACCAGTTTATATCTCTAATAACAATAACTCAATTTATAGCAATTACTATAGTATTTACAGGTAAGTTTAAGATTTAGTTTACAAACGAAGATATTTTAATATAAATAAGAATATATCTATTTATTAAGTTTTATTGTGTGATTATATTGATATCAAGAAATGTTCGGTAAATAAATATTAAACATATATTTGAATATCCCACTTACTTTGAAATAAACCTAATTAGAACGTTGTGGCTGTTCAAATATTCTTCTACAATAAGTAGGTATCTACATACTTGTAAGACGTTGTATAACTTTCTAATTCATGAATGTCCTCATGGTTTATCATTTGCCATCACGCCGCTTTCTGTACATTCTTTTAATTGTAAATTAATAACTAACATAAACAAGGAATTCAATAAATCAACAGCTATCACCAATTCGAATAAAAAGTACTGCTAGGAATTTTAACGCTAAACTGCAAGCACTGATTCTCAAAATTTTTATATTATAATCTTCTAAGCATATTTTTCAAACCAACAATGATGATTTTTACCTGTAATAGCTATATTATACTCATCGATGACAATGTTAAACGTTTCGTAATATAGAACAATAGAAAAGTAAGATTAATTATTATAATAAAATGTTCTCATAGTTTCAATGTACGAGTATTTGAGCGCGAGGGCAATAATTGGGCACACTATTCGCAACGCAAAATTATATTGTACTGCATACCTTACGCAAACCCCTTGTCACAACAGTGGCTAAACACGACTGACGTGTCGACACACAAGTATTGTAACGACTTTCTATAGATTAATAAAATTAAATAAATACATTCTTTAATTATATAATCAAATACACTTAAATATAAGTAGGTATCATTCCGTTCTCAAGGGTATCTCTTAACCTATGAAGTTGATCTTAACCTATGGACTGGATGTTGTTTAATTATTTAAAGTTTGATTGTGTATCATTACATATTTGACTATTATTGTTCAATTATAAATATATTCGACATACATTGCAGTCAAATATTGGGTGCTCCACCCCATATTTTATTTATTAATATACATTTAAAAATCACATTTAATTCATAGAAGTCTACTTCATTTATGTTAAGAGAAATTGATTTCATTGCGTGTCCAGTAAATCTTTATAAATTTCTACTTATTTTATATCCATTTTGAAAACTCAGTAGGCTGGGGATAAATGTTCTATGAATTACTGAATATCTAGTTTGGTTTCTTATTTTTTTTAATTAAATGGGAAAGCCAATAAAACAAGACAATTGTTTTATGATAGTCGAGCTAGAAAGTTGATTTGATTTTGTATATACATCAAGTAGGAACGAGGCACGGAATGTGTATTACTGACACAATATAAGAGACAGAAGATTAAGTATACTTATTATATTGTTGATATTATACGAGTTTAAGCATAAATTTCTATTTTATAATTTCAGTCAAAGAACAGTACAAGAAACGAAAGGATGGGACGTCTTCAGAGAGTTTCCTCCCAAGCAGGACAGTGGGTCCATGGAGAGTCAGAAATGTCTGGATTTTACAGTAAGAGTACTGAAAGTATTGGCATACACAGTCACCTTTATCGTGGTATTAGGATCTGGTGTGATAGCGAAAGGAACGGTTTTATTTATGACCTCGCAGCTAAGGAAAGATAGACGACTGGCGTATTGTAATAGGAATTTAGGTAAGTTAGAAAACCTGCTATGTGTTTCATTGTGAATATTTTTAGTTATGCATGAAGTCAAACAACAAAATGATTGATATCATAAGATTTACAGATTGAATAAAAAAATTTCATTAATTACATTATTTTTTTACCATTTCAGGTAGAGATAAACAATTTATAGTGAGCTTGCCGGACGAAGAAAGAATTGCATGGATGTGGGCCCTCCTAGCAGCTTTCGCGATACCGGAAATTGGAACATTAATTCGATCAGTTCGAATCTGCTTCTTTAAATCTTCTAAAAGACCCAGTAGTGTGCAGTTTATTGTGGTAAGTTTGGATTGCTTAATTTGATCTTTATCTGTCTATTAGATATCTATAATTTCTTACATAAATGTGTCATTATTTCAGATATTTATAGCTGAATCTTTGCACACAATTGGATTGGGATTACTATTCTTCAAAATTCTACCAGAATTGGACGTTGTGAAGGGAGCTATGATAACGAATTGTCTTTGTATCGTGCCGGCAATTCTTGGACTACTCTCTCGTAGTTCACGAGATTCGAAACGATTCATGAAAGTTATAGTTGATATAGCTGCTATAGTGGCACAAGTCACTGGATTCATTGTTTGGCCACTTTTAGAAAATAAACCCGTTTTATGGCTTATCCCGATTTCAGCATTGTGCATATCATTAGGATGGTGGGAAAACTACGTCAATCGGCAAAGTCCTATCGGTAACTTATTATTTGTTTTTATGTGTTAATTATTTGTTTGCTCAATATATATTGATATTTACGTTTTACTTTTAGGTGTAATCAAAAGTCTGGGGAGATTAAAAGATGAATTGAACTCAAGTAGATATTACACCTACCGTATTATGTCCGTTTGGAAAATTATTTTGTTCCTCATGTGTATTCTTTTTTCGATCTGGATGGATGGAGACGAACCGGCCATGTTCTTCCAGCTTTTTAATCCTGGTTTTGGACCACATAATATTGTTGTAGAAGAGGTATTTTCTTGTTTCAATATTTAAAAAAAATATAATCATTTTTATTTTTTATTATTTAATTATTCATGTTTTCAGGTTCAAATACAATTAGGCGGTACAGTTATTCCTGATCTCGCAAATGCAACACTTACAGGCGACTCTGTTGAAGTGGCAGCGATATATAAGTCAGCTTTTTACGTGCTGCTAATCCAAGTATTTGCAGCGTATTTTTGTTATATATTCGGCAAATTCGCTTGTAAAATTCTTATTCAAGGGTTCAGTTATGCCTTTCCTATTAATTTAATCATACCATTAGTAGTCAACTTTCTGATTGCGGCCTGTGGATTAAGAAATGGTGACACTTGTATATTCCATGGTACCATTCCAGATTATCTGTTCTTTGAGAGCCCGCCAGGTATATTACTTGCTTTAAATACTAAAAACACTTGTTTTATCTTTATCTGTTTTTTATTTTTTTTTCTATTTTTCAGTGTTTTCATTGAGTGATTTTATATCTCGTCAAATGGCATGGATTTGGTTGTTGTGGTTGCTTTCGCAAACGTGGATCACAATTCATATTTGGACTCCGAAAGCAGAACGTTTAGCTTCCACAGAAAAATTGTTTGTGCTTCCAATGTATAATGGATTACTAATTGACCAAAGTATGGCTCTTAACCGGAAGAGAGACGACCAAAAAGACGTAAAAACGGAGGTAATTAATTAACTGTCAATTTCATATTATTTTCCTGTCTCACATTTAAAAAAAAATACATAAATTGTGAATCGTTAAGCATCCGTAATTTAGATAGGAAAAAAAAAACACATTTATGACTTACATATATCATATAAAACTTCTTTAAGAAACTCGCGCCTTTTCGGTTTAAAGTTATAGTGATAATATTCAAATTTTTTTTTTATTTAATGTTACCAGCTATCTTTATTGAGTTATGTATAACAGGATCTGGCAGAAATTGAAAAAGAGAAAGGAGACGAATATTACGAAACAATATCAGTTCACACAGACAACACCGGCTCCGCACCCAAAACTATCAAGTCATCGGATCAAATTACAAGAATTTATGCATGCTGCACTATGTGGCACGAAACTAAAGACGAGATGATGGAGTTCTTGAAATCTATTTTACGCCTAGATGAAGATCAGTGTGCGCGACGCGTCGCACAGAAATATCTCAGGGTTGTCGATCCCGATTACTATGAATTTGAAAGTAAGATTCTTTATTTTATCGTTAAAAAGTTTCGAAATTTGATAACCTTTATCTAATAACAGAATGTCATATATACGATTTTGACTTGCAGCTCACATATATTTGGATGATGCGTTTGAAATATCAGATCACAGCGATGACGATTCTCAAGTGAACCGTTTCGTTAAGCTTCTTGTTGATACAATTGACGAAGCAGCTTCCGAAGTTCATCAAACAATAATTCGTGTTCGACCACCAAAGAAATATCCTGCGCCATATGGAGGTAGACTAACATGGGTTTTACCAGGAAAAACCAAAATGATTTGCCACTTAAAAGACAAGGCTAAAATTCGTCACAGGAAACGTTGGTCTCAGGTACCGACATTACTGATCTTAATAAAACTAATGTGTCGATTATCACAATATAAATGTTTTAAGTAAATATATGACCTTTTTTTAGGTAATGTACATGTACTACCTCTTGGGACATCGGTTAATGGAGTTGCCTATATCAGTGGACCGTAAAGAGGTGATGGCTGAAAACACCTTCCTGCTAACACTCGATGGAGATATTGACTTCCAACCTCATGCAGTACGTTTATTGATTGACTTGATGAAAAAAAATAAGAATCTAGGAGCAGCTTGCGGACGTATTCACCCTGTTGGTTCCGGTAAGAACAACTTTAAATATAAGCCAAATTTTAAGAAGAACTATGACATACTTCAAGACAAATAATCATTTAAATCTAAACGTATTTACAGGACCCATGGTATGGTATCAGTTGTTTGAATACGCGATCGGTCATTGGCTGCAAAAGGCGACTGAGCACATGATCGGCTGCGTACTTTGTAGTCCAGGATGCTTCTCTCTGTTTAGAGGAAAAGCTCTCATGGACGACAACGTTATGAAGAAATACACTTTGAGATCTGACGAAGCCCGACATTATGTACAATACGATCAAGGTTTATATATATTTTTATTAATACTTGGTCCATATTAGTTTATTAAACATTTAAATTATAAACGTAATTGTAACAAATACATAATTAATGTATTTTAGACTAAATAAGTAATTTTAAATGCAATTTAGTTTTATTGGTGTTAATCTTAATTTAAATAAAGTCATCATTATAATTTTATTGGCCAAGTGGATGAATTTTATTTCTGAATATTCATTTTTATATATATAAGATTTTTATAATTTAATGGCAAGGATTTTTCTTGTATTTCGTAATGAAGGCCTTTAATTATGACTATTTACAAGTAAATAATCTATAAATACGTTTTTTAAACGTTTACATCTGTATTTATATTTATACTAGTGGGTATGCAAAAAGGCTAAACCATATTTAATCAATTCTTCATTTTCTTGAAAAACTTTAGAAAAGTTTTTCATCGCTCGTCATATATATGTATATATTGTAAATTCTGTTCCTAATAGGAGAGGACCGATGGCTCTGCACCCTTCTGCTCCAACGAGGATATCGGGTAGAATATTCTGCTGCATCTGATGCGTACACACATTGTCCTGAAGGATTTAATGAGTTTTACAATCAACGTCGTCGCTGGGTACCCTCCACTATAGCCAATATTATGGATCTGTTAGCGGATTACAAACATACGATCAAAATTAACGACAACATTTCGACTCCCTACATTGCTTACCAGGTAAATTAATGGATTATCAGTATTAAATATAGAAATTATAAGTATCAGACAATAAATGGTATATTTTTTTTTGCAGATGATGTTGATGGGTGGTACGATTCTTGGCCCCGGTACCATATTTCTTATGTTGGTGGGAGCTTTCGTGGCTGCTTTTAGAATTGACAATTGGACCTCTTTCGAATACAATCTTTACCCGATTGCTATATTCATGTTTGTTTGCTTCACGATGAAATCGGAATATCAGGTGACTTTTTTAAATACAATTATGTAACTGTTTTATTCTGCGGTCATAAGGATGAAGTTAATTCAATAGTAGAGGTAAAATTAGAAATTGTTTTGGAGGAAAATGTTTGATATGTGTTCTTAATATGTATTTTTTTTTTCAGCTTTTAGTTGCACAAATATTATCAACAGCGTATGCTATGATAATGATGGCTGTCATTGTCGGTACTGCTCTTCAATTGGGGGAGGACGGTATAGGATCGCCTTCAGCCATTTTCTTAATATCACTTTCTAGTTCCTTCTTTATAGCGGCCTGTTTGCATCCGCAAGAGTTTTGGTGTGTCGTCCCTGGAATTATTTATTTATTGTCTATTCCTTCTATGTACCTGCTCTTGATTTTATATTCTGTTACTAATTTGAATGTCGTATCCTGGGGTACCCGCGAAGTGCAAACCAAAAAGACTAAAAAGGTAAATTATTACTGATATGAATCCTCAAATTGGTTTAGAATTATATAACATTAAAACTGTCTATTCTACATCGATTATTATTCTATGACAGGAAATCGAAGCAGAAAAAAAAGAAGCGGAGGAAGCTAAAAAGAAAGCTAAACAGAAGTCCCTATTAGGATTCCTCCAAGGAGTAAATAGCAACGAAGAAGAAGGTTCAATAGAGTTTTCCTTTGCTGGACTGTTTAAATGTTTACTTTGCACCCAACCAAAAGGTAATGAAGAGAAAGTACAGCTCATGCACATTGCTTCAACACTTGACAAATTAGAGCGAAAATTAGAAAACGTCGAAAGGTGAGGAATTAATTAAGTAAGTTGTTTTCTTTTCTAATTATGAAGAATCTTAAATATATACGTGTCTCTCTTTAGAATTGTTGATCCTCATGGACATTCGAGAGGTAGAAAATTATCAATAGGACCAAGGGGTAGTACAAATGGTGATTTAGTGACGGTAGCGGAGGGAGAAGAGGAAGATCATGGATCCGATTCAGAAACTGATACAATGTCCACAGTTCCCAGAGTAAGTTCAGGCTTTTTATAGAATACAGTTCAGAACGTATTGTAAGTATAATCAGGTTTATTTTTGTATCTGTTGCAATGAAAATGATTTTTCACAGGAAAAACGAGATGACCTTATCAATCCATATTGGATAGAAGATCCGGAGTTGAAGAAAGGCGAAATGGACTTTATGTCTCCAACTGAATTATCTTTTTGGAAGGATCTTATTGACAAATACTTATATCCAATCGACGCCAATAAAGAAGAAGAGGTATGATTTTCAAGGATCTTAGCTTATCCGATCTACTATTTAATTAATGAACAAAATGTAAAAGTATGTTTATTCGTTTGTCCTTTTTGTATGCTGCAATGGACCACCAAAGTTTGGATAATAAATCAACTTGAATTAATTCTATCTATAAAAATGGCTAGCAATTTTATATTGCGAATGTTTCTTTCAGGAGCATTACCAATGTTTTCCTTTTGCATAAAAGTTTTATTAACTATATATTAGCCACTTCTCTTACTAATCCTCCCTGAATTTTAGGCACGTATTTCCAGAGATCTAAAAGAATTGAGAGACTCTTCTGTGTTTTCATTCTTTATGGTTAATGCCCTTTTTGTGTTAATTGTTTTCTTGCTGCAACTGAACAAGGACAACCTCCATATTAAATGGCCCCTCGGAGTTAAAACTAATATAACGTACGATGAAATTTCACAAGAGGTAACGTGAGATACAGAGTCTGACGATCGGCCTTCAATGATGACTCAAGACGACTCTAGCAACGTTCTTACGTTCTTAAACCTCACGTTATTATTAATACCCATACACGAAAAGTCCTCCTCAGTCACCATTGAAAGTTGATTCAATTAATGCTTTATTTCTATGTACTTTTGCAGGCTCGAATTGCAAGTGATTTACTAGAACTTCGCAATAAGTCAGTATTTGCATTTGTCATGTTCAATGCTTTATTTATATTGATAGTATTTTTATTACAACTCAACAAAGATCAACTCCACGTGATTTGGCCTTTGGGTGTAAAGACAAATATTACGTACATCGAGGATACAGGCGAGGTATAGCCAAATGTTACAAATTATGTGTGTCACTTTACAAGTCTAACGGTCTCCTTCTAACCGATTTGTTTTGGGATGGCACACCAGCATGAAGATTCTAAATCTTCCACACCGAAGACTAAACAAACTCGGGTGTCACACGAGGTTTAAAATGTACCCTAATAAAGGCCCCAGAATATCCAAACAGCGTTTGAATTAACATAGAAACGTGAATCTGCTTCTATGTTAAAGCAACTGGTCAATAAACCTATAATATAATAATTGCACAGTCCTATCCACGGATCAATATTTTAAACTGTCTCTGTTTTAAGGTGGTGGAACTTCTTCAATTAAATTTCTTTATATACCTCAACGTTAACGGTCACTTGTACCCTTTGTATATAATTCACAAATTGGGCGGTGATTTGTTTAACATTAGAATTAATTAAATTTTCAAATATAATAAAAACTCTTGTGTTTAATTTATGTTTTGTGATGTCTTAATAGTTAATGTCTTTAATTGGATTACATATTACACAGTAATCGCAAAAAAAAAAACATTTAAAAAAACATACCCGTCGTTCTAAATTTAATGTATTTCATTTACATATGTTTTAACCAAAAAATATTCTCATATCTTAGTCACGATTTTTTTCATATCATTGTAATATGTAAATCGTCATTTATTATTATCATTCTATGTACAAACATGAAACTCTATGATAATAATATTTCTATTTATATATTATTTTATGTCGAATTTTATATTATTATATTTTTTTGCTTAAATATTTGCCAATGCATCCTTATAGCTGTTTATTTAGATTATTGCATTATTATAAATTTTTTAAATGTTCCAGGTACTAATTTCAAAAGAATACCTACAATTGGAACCGATTGGTTTAGTCTTTGTATTCTTCTTCGCTTTAATTTTGATTATTCAGTTCAGTGCTATGTTGTTCCATAGATTTGGTACAATATCGCACATATTAGCATCAACTGAATTGAACTGGTTCTTCACAAAGAAGGTGAGATGTTTATTCTTTGTTAAGATCATAGACAAAGTAGAGTTCACTAAGTATTTGTTTTTTTTTTTGCAGACGGACGATTTGTCCCAAGATGCTTTACTGGATAAAAACGCTATAGCAATAGTAAAAGATTTGCAAAAATTGAATGGATTGGATGATGATTACGACAACGACTCTGGCTCGGGTCCGCAGAACGTTGGTAGAAGAAAGACCATCCATAATTTGGAGAAGGCGAGACAGAAGAAGAGGAACATTGGCACATTGGACGTTGCGTTCAAGAAACGGTTTTTCAATATGAATGCTAATGATGGCCCAGGTATGTGTACTTTTCACAAATTTTAATATTTGAATCAGTTTTTTTTGTATCTGTAACAGATATCGATGTTATTTTTATTGACTGAAATGTTTTCATTTAAGGAACACCAGTACTAAATCGTAAGATGACTTTGAGAAGGGAAACCCTAAAAGCCTTAGAAGTGAGACGTAACTCGGTAATGGCTGAGAGACGAAAGTCACAAATGCAAACTCTAGGCGCAAATAATGAATACGGGGTTACAGGAATGGTAAAATTATCTTTTCACAATCTTATAATGTAAATATCGTGAATTATGAAAATTCTTTTGAATATATTTTTTATACTTTAGTTAAACAACAACCACGGTGCTGCTCCACGTCATCGAACTTCAACAGCGAATATATCAGTGAAAGACGTTTTTGCCGAGCCCAATGGCGGCATGGTCAACAGAGGTTATGAGACTTCTTTAGGGGACGACGATGACGGCAACTCTATGAGGTTACAACCAAGACAGAACCAAGTTTCCTTCCAAGCAAGATTCTGAACGGAAAATAATTCTAAGAGTTGCCAAAATTACGAATTAAAATAATTTTAAGGAATGTAGATACTCATTTAGTAGGATAGTATTTTTTTTATTCTCGAATTATTTACAACATAATTTTTGTGATAATTTTTTACATGTTACTTGTGAAGTGACAACTGACAATGTGTTCTCTACTTTTTTAAGTACAGTTGACAATAATACTGAATTTACACTGCCACTTTAAATATTGTATTTTATTTTTTAAGACATACCTATACCGATAAATTTTTAATGTTTCATGTGTTTTTTTTTACACCGATGACATTTATATTTGGATTAGTAAAACAAAAATCCATATTTCTATCAAATCTTGTTTATTTCAATACCAAAGACGATCAAGTAATTTGATTGTTTTTTTCATGTGCATTATTTTTTTTAAATTTCATTATAAAATTTAAGCGACTTTATCTCAACTAGAGTACGAGATGTATTGTAGATGATTGCATAGTGAAATGGATGTTAGTGAGTTAGTGCTTCCTTCTAATTGGTGGAGACACTAACTCGTTATTTTTCAAGGTCAAATACTGTGACTTAAATTACACAATAAAATGGGAGTATAACAGCAAGAACGATAGAAATCTTAAAAGTAATTAACTCTAACACTAATTTTCTAAAAATGTAACAAATTCGGTAAGCTTAAATAGCTGATCTTCGCTTGAAGTATGTAAGGGTGATGGTTGTACGGGTGGTGTTGGACTGATGGTGATGCCATCAGAGTGCAGTTCCCATTTCTTATCCCTACATATCTGTAGCACCGCATCCCTACTCAAACCCATCATTACAACTATGGTGTCAAGAGATATCGTGCTGTACGACCTCCCAATGAGATTGAAGGCTCTTTCACGAACTTTATCTGAAATAATTTGTACTGCTTTTGTCTGTTTTTTTTCATAAACCAAAACCTATAAACTTCTTCGTTTTGAATTATTAAGTGTATTTTTTTTTTAATTGAATGTATGAGAGAATGCATGCACCTATACAAACAGAAAAATATACAACAAATAATTGAAAATAAACGAAATAGTGTGATGGCTGGAAAATGTAGTTCTCTCAGCATTACAAGAAGTTTTGACATTTTTTAATACTGATCAAAGATGTAAGGATTTCAATTTTAAATATAATGAAATAATTACAAAATCAATTGTTTCATATAATCAGATGTCAATAAAGATGTAGAGTTGTATGATAAAATATCTAAGTTCTTAGCAGAAAAAAATATTACCTTCAAGAGCTCTTATAATATTAGCAACTGGCTCCGTCCAAGTGAATGCAGCCAATGCGTGGTATGTGCCCGACAGATCTTTCTTCCACAGCTTCTGCCCAACAGCCCATATTGCTGAGATTTCAGGATTACTACTTGTTATACTTTGAGGAATCCTCTTCCATAAATACTTAGCATTGCATCTGAAATATTTAATTTACATCATCATTTAGTACATTATTATTTAAAATATACACTCATTATAATGCATATTTACTTTGCTATAAATATTCTTTAAACACCTATTTTATGAGATATTTATGACTGTTAAAAATCAATAATTGCTAATTTATGTATATTTTTAAATATAACAACAAGGCTGAGTTGATTTTAAAATCTTCCACGAATTATACTTACAAATCATTCTGATACAAATATATTGCTAATAGCTGGGCGTATGTGGACGGAGATGCCACTCCATTTTGTGCCTGAAAGAAACTATTATTTAAACTCTCCATTAAGCCAGTTTGTTCTCTTTAAATAAAATAATGATAGAAGAAAATATGATATTACTTGGTTGCTGAATAACTTAAAAAACATAATTTAAAAAAAAAATTAATATACCAGGGTCATATTAATTAATAACATTTAATACTTCTTCAAAATTTAGCTACATTACCTTGTAAAGAAGTGCACATGATATTATTTATATATTCAAAGTTAGAATTGTATCATTTTTTAAATTAAGAGTACTTCATTGTAATAATGACATACCATTTACTTTTACTAAGAATAATCCATTCTTTACATATTGTTCCACGTCATTACAAAATCACATCAATGAACTTCTTTTTTTTAAACTAGAGATGTTACATGTCAAAAGATAAATCAGCAATCAGTAAATTAAATCAAATGTATAACAACAAGTTTTATGTACATCGAAAACAAGACACAGACAAGATTTTACTGTTTCCTATGGAAAAAAATAATAATAGGGATTTGACTGATGTTTTTCGATGAAACATAATTAAAACTGCAGTACCTTAAAACAATAACCGCATTAGATTCTGAAAAGATTGAAGTCTGTGCTGATGCATACAATTTAATGAATGTTTTTAAGCAGAATACTTCACTATGAATCTAAGACTGACCATTGTCAAATATAATATATTAAATGGATCCACCTAGGTAAATATAGTAATAATAACTTAATAGTAGAGAAATTCAGTATTTCAAATACACAATATTAACCCAAACAAAAGTGACACAGATTGGCCTGTTCAGAAAAAAAGCATCTTACAAACACTTTGGATATCTTTGTAAAAAATTATAACCATATTGGTGCTTTTAAAGATAATATAGTGATGTATTTGCGAATAAAATCATGGTATACAGCAATCTTATAACTGCATATTTTTGTTTAAAACCTTATATGCAAGGATGAATAAGTTTTTTGGTGCTGCCATGGCTTTGTCATATATAACTTAGGGTTGGAATGTGATGAATAACAAAAGAAAAATGTGAAAAACATAGCATTTAGCTATGTAGAATGCAATCAGAGATGAAATAGATGTTCGTTATAAAGAGTTCGGTCTTGAGGGTACGTCAGGCTGAGAAATGCAATATGTATGTCTTTGTTAATAGTAGATACGGAGAAACAAATGTCACAGTCATCCAAAATGTATGTTATGTTTTTTCATGTATTTCCAGGTGGTTTCTGTTAGTTACAAAATTAAACCGGGTTTGACATTAACAAATCTTTGCTATATAAGTAGCTTTACCTCTAGTTCTTGTTTTTCTAAATCTCCACATAGCTTATCAAAATTTGTTATCATAATGAAATCCCGTATGGTCACTATTTTATATAGATTCTAATTGTAAATATCAATCTTTACGAGTGCAAATATTTAATGAGTGGCAGACAAAGTCAAACTCAAACGTCAATTGACAAATGTGACAGTTGACATTTGAGTCGGAGTACTGGAACTTTTTTTTTTTTATGTTATAAGAGGGCAAACGAGCGCGTGGATCACAGGTGTAAAGTGATCACCCACCCACGAACTCTTGCAACGTCCGAGGAATCACAAAAGCGTTGCCGGCCTTGGAGGTGGGTATAAACGCCTTTTTTGAAGGTACCCATGTCGTATCGATCTGGAAACACCGCCGAAGGAAGTCCATTCCACATCTTTGTGGTGTGTAATAATGGTGTGGAAAAAATGTTGAACTGGATGCGAACTTGTGAAAATTATTGAAATTTGATAAATTATATTTGCATTGAATAATTAAAAACCCATTTGTTAAAGAAACCTGTAGGTCATATAACATCGCAGTGTATAACGTTTCACAACAACTATTAAAACTAGGAGTGCCTATTAAAAACATATAGCAAATTTGTGGATTGGAAGTTGTTTTGGTTACTGGATAGTTTTAAATAAAAGTTTGGAGAGTGTCCTTTTTAAGTCCGTGGGTAATAAGTTGCTGGAAACAGTTAGTTCATTTTATATTTATTTTTTAAATATTAAAATTAACTACTATAAATTTTTTTACTAATAACTCTGGTATATGATATTTAATATGTGCCTTTTATATGAATGCGATAACAAAATTGGAAATTTTTTGTTATTATTTATTATTGAATGATCCATTATATCGGTCTGGATAAATACTTTTAATTGTCAATATTAATAAGTATATATGTTAAATATCTTGGAAGCAAAAACATCATCAAATGTAAAAAAAAGGTGTAAAAAAGTGTAAAATGCTTTTACAATTTCAACGTCATTTGTACATCTATTATACAAAAAACTACTGCTTTTAAATCTGGGTGGCCTTTTTATTAAAGTTCTGTAAAATATTTTTTATTGACATTCGGGTCCTTTAGAATTCATTGCTCTTATTTTACCGTCCGACAAAGACTACGTCTTTATTTTGGCTTTGCTTATCAAGTACTCCGTGTTCGTCAACGAACATTTACTCCAGACACTTCTAATTACTTCAGATTTTTTTTCATTTTGACGGGGAAACTTTTAGGAAAAATGTTTTGGGTTATATTTACTTAAAAACTAAAATGAATGGCGTATTATACACGTTGAGTGTCGACTAGATGGTTGAAATTTGAGAGACAAGGGTAAGGAAAAACTAGAGGGCAGACGAAGTTGCTGACTACAGCTATTAATTTAAATATACTTGTTAAGGTGTTAAGTACATGGCACAGAAATTAAAACATTTTTTTTACTACTTCGTTCGCTTACTACTTGACGAATTTTTATGAAATGTTGTGTTGTATTGCGAAAATTTATATAACCTTTAACCCCAAGCTCAAAACTAACCTTATGCAAACAACTTCCAAGCATACACACAATTTACTGTTTAGCCGAAATGTTTAGGAGCATCGACCTTCATGACTTACGAGCAAAGAAACTTAATTCCTTGTTGGCTGTTCAAAAGAGTACAAATCAATATATTTCCGTCATAGGTCTACTGGCGTACCTAATTCAAATCGCTCTGGTTGAATATAAAATATAAAAACAGTACAAACAGGTCTCCATTGTGAAACGCAACATACATTGACTCGTCAATATACATTACCAGAGAAATAGCGATGAAATCTGGAAAGGCGTAGGTAGTGTATATATGTATAAGGTGTGATGAGGAAAAAGATGCAGACAGATATTGGCCACCATTCCATTCCACCTATTCTATTTAAATGATAATGTAAAGTCGTATTTTAAAATAACGTAACATGCTTTTTTTTGTTGCAAATGCTATTTAATATTTATTTTTACGGAACAATAGTGAGCGTCTATGGTTAAGATGGCTGAATGTACAAAATATGACGCCTTATCTTTGGATAGAGTGACCTGATTTTTATAATTGAATTTCATAGCTATTGATTGATCTCTTGGGCGGGATTACTGCAGTCACCTTGTCGACTCTTGCGTCACAAGGCACAATGTAACTGGATTTGATGGAATGACTGACGCGCTGAGTCATTCTTCAATATTGTCGCTTATAATGCTAATTTTCTCGTTATGCGTGTACCGATTTGCATTTTAATGCTTTTGGTTGTACCGTTATTGTATTTGTTTATAAAAGATGAATTAGTTATCTTCTTAATAAAGCTACTCTTATAATTATTTAAAAAGTATCATCATAATAGATAAATCAAGGATTAGTAATGGCTAGATGATTAAATGATAGTGACCACGTTTTGTTACCTAGTTTCTCATGGTTTATATAAAATTTGGTATTTTTTATAAGAAGCATTGAATTTTAATATTAATTTATATTTTTTGTGAGATAATGACAAAAAGACTGGCTTGCAAGTCGGCACTATGGCATGTGAGAGTTCTTCGGAAAGAGGTGCTGATCCAGGGAGATAGGCTATAGTTGCTATCAACTCCTCACTCAAGTAGAACTTGATTTGTGATATTTATATCTTATTTATCGTAAAAAAATACTTTATTTGATATTTAGATATTAAGTATGTCTACCTGTTTAAAACAATAATAGTTTTATTTTAGTGCAGATATTTTTTTTAGTCTATGGTATAAATTTATTGCAAAATATAAAAAAAAATAAAAAGTGTACTTCTGGACCCAAATTGTTTACCTTCTATACTCCAAATCCTGTATCGGACGAAGATTACTTACCTACGAACTTAATTGTATCCCACATCGACATTACCAAAACCCCCTGCGACCCATGGCAACCTCATCGTCATCTCAATTCATAGAAATCCCATTGGTAATCTTTCAATGGTAAAAATAGTTTGAAACCTTATCGTAAATATTTTGTATTCATATTCAAAACGCTTCATTAAATCACATTCGCATTCTAACATTAGGGAGAATTAAAGGCTTTTTGATAGTTCTATTAGCATTGTTTATTTCAAGAACGAAAATTATATAGTTACATCTTTAATTATATCGGTTTTATTTGTCGTTTCATGTACACGTACCTATTTTAATAAAACAAAGTTCGATTTTTGCATATTTTCATTATTAATTTACACTTATCCATTATATTTCGAGCTGGTGGTAGCTTACTTACGAACTGACTGTACTGACAGTTTAATAATGTAATTTTTGAACCATCATTGGATATGAAAAAATCATTGAACATTTTGTAGTCTATAGATTAAAAAAGATTTTAAAATATATATAATAAGACTTTTATAGAATTATAAACATACTTAGATATATATATATATATATGTGTGGATAGAGTTGTTTGTTATCCGGGTCCAATCAGTACAGAGTCCCAAACTTGTCCTTGTGTAGTCAACACGGATGGAGTCACGGGGAACATTTTTCAATTCCTAGGGAATTAATAAATCGCAACGTTTGTCGACATGAACTAAGTTTAAAGTATTTTTTAGACTTGATTCGTGAAATATTGTGTTTATCTTTAGTATTTCGCGGTAATAACATTTTTTAGTTCCGTGAACATTAAATCAATATTTATTGTTGAAGGTGTTTCGCTAAATGACTTCATTTTGCTGAGCGCCTTGAAATTAAAGATTTTTATTTCATAGTTTATACATAAATTCTAGTCTGTCGTCACGTATTCTAAAAAGCCCAGCAATTATATATATTTTTTAATTCTATCTACCTAGAGATTTGGGTCTCTTTCTGGCCTTTTAATTAAGTGTCGGTATATTAACTCGTTTCACAATAATATTAGACAATAGACGCTTACCAACTTACCTACATTTTTATTTGTCTATGGTTTTATTTGATTTCGACGATCGAGAATACGCTAAGTATTACGTATGTTATTTTTAAAGACACGAACAATAAAAAACCAAAAATATTTTGCAATCTTATTACAGAAGTTGTACCTCGTTGCAAAGAAATACCTAAAATTATATGAAATTATATGCTAAGTTGTTGCCATATTGATGTGCTTCAAGTTGCTCTTTCAAATTATATGGAAATTCAATTACAACCTAATCTATGCATAGCATTACCATAAATAAGGAGACCATAAACAATGGAATAACTATTGTGAAATAGGTTCGCAATTGACCTATCTAATAATTATTTTGCGCAAGGTGTTACAGTGTAGTCGTCACTTTCACTATTTGTGTTGTCCAATGAGTGTTGTCACGCTTTGGCGGTAACCAATGGGCACGACACCGCCCCGCCTCGAGGGACTGGCGTGTGCCGCGGCCCCGGCCCAAATAACTGTCCCATGGCTGTACCGTTATGTTACTTAGGTACAAACACATTAAGCCCGAAGAAGAATCTGAAATATCATTAATTTGTCAGTACTCCATTTAAACATCATATTTAAATCAAAATCTAAGGTCCAAAGTGATATTTTAAATTCGGTGTCTTATCTAGAGAAGAAAAGTATTTTTATAATAATTCTAAAATTATCTTAGTTTCAGTAATATAACTACTTTTATGGCTGTTACAGGCAACAAGCATAAAGCAACTTTATCCAACTTATTTACAAGACGCAAAATAGATCTTCTTCACCAAAAAAGGTAATACCAGTCTGAGTTGAAACCAATATTGTAGTGTAGTGAGGCGTGTTGCGAGATCCTGACTCCGAAGTGACCTGAGGCGAAGGGTAGCGCAGTCAGCACCGATGTTGGATAGTGCTGCGCATAATCGCTAATTGCATTCAATGGCTTGACTTCACGCTGTGTTGCCATACGTACTGACAAGTTCAACGTTTCACTTACATGTCAACTACCGTGTAAAACACTATCTAAGTTTTGTGAACGATTAAGATATCCAGTTAATATTGTATTGAATTATTCATGTTTGCAAGATTTTAATATGGTTGGGTTGAATTTATAAGATATTTATTCGGTAGGGCACAACACTATGAGTAATGTTTTACTATGTTTTATTATTGAAATTTAACTTATCTATGAATTTTATCTTTTGCGAAGACGTTTCAGTGAGCTTGAGATTTTTAATATAAATGAATGTGCATTAATTAATACAATAAGCCCTCGGCAAATTGCACATGCGACTTAAATAATGAGGGTAAATTGAGGCAACTTTACACTTCTGATTTATTGTCGTCCACTTGCACGATTTCGTCGAAAGAGAAAACGGACCAGTTCAGACGGATATTACGAGCGGTACATAAAATTGATAATGAATATTTATAAAAACTTAATCACAGTTCACCGTAAGTAAGTATTTCCCTTGGGGTCAGTCGGGGACAATTAATCAGAATATTTTCACTTAATCATGGATTTTTTTAATAATTTCGCATTCAACCTTATACCCGATTTACTCGATATAATAAGTACTACGTATGCTTTAATATGTTTTGCAAAATGGAAACATTTTTCTTGAATAACATCTCTGGCCCCAATCTGTTAAAAAAGTCTTACGTTTAACTCCACTTATGTTGAGAAACAAAATTAATTGCTTCTATATAAATTGATTTTCTTTTGTTTCAATATATTATTTTTATATTTGGCTTTATTATATTTACCTTGCTTGCTTTGAGAAACTAAATACGTACATACAAACGGACAGCTACTTGAAATAGATTTATATCATAGTCATTAATCACTTGGCCGTTTAAAGTTGCTTCTGGTTTTACGCCTTAGCTATGTCTACCATTTGCCACCTACTCACCTTACCTTTGTCTGTTGTGCTCCTAATGAGATCTGGTCACGTCGTTTAAATATTAATCCACGCAACAATTGTACTATCGATAGCACGATTATTTATATATTAATAAATAATGATTAGATAATAGAAATAATAGGGTGGATAGGCTTTTACTAAGTTGACTTTACCACCAACGACTACATTTCCACTTCTCATCAGGTGGAATGTAGTCAACTTAGTTTAAGTGTAAAAAAAAAAGGTTTACTGTATAATACTGAGCAGAACACATACATATACATTATACGTACATGTACACACACATACATACTACTACACCGAATTCGTAAATCATATTTTACATAAGTACTAACATTTTTTTTATTATTATTACTATTTTCCTTATTATCATAAAGATAATAAAATACATTATATGGAAATGAACTTTCAATTTATTTTAAGATGATTAATCTTTCTAAGTTTAAGATAGTTAGAAAAATTGTTTTGGTTTGGTTTGTACGTAAGTCTGCATTTATATATATAAATAAATAAACAAATAAATATATAAATATAGAGGACATATAAAGACTATTGCACATCTTATCTTCAAGGTTTGCCACATCGCATTTGTTCCGAAAGTAGAAACATATATAAATAGCAAAATATCTACACATTTGCATATTTAGATTTTGTAACTAATACATAATATTTAAATCTGAATAAATATTACATATGAATTGTGTAAAAATTAAAGTTTAAACTTTTCATGTCATTTAAAATGCGTCATCTATAGGCACCATGGTTGACAGTCGCGAGGCTGATCAATTCTGATAAAGAATTTTAGTTTGTTAGTGTCAATGTATTCAAAAGGTCTAAAAGAGATTGTATGGTCCTAATAATCATGACAATTGATTCAGATTCATATTGGGTGCTCTGGTTGAGGTAATAGGTATTCCAATGTCGCGGAATTAAAATACCTTAAAATTAAAAACCAATCAATTCAAACTAAGATAACAGTGGAGCCAGTTTCTTCCAGTATTTATTCACGCGTCTCTCCAGTGATGCCACAATGACAATGAAAGGACACAGGCTAAGTTATTAAATCATTATGGTTTTCTAAGAATTTAACTTTCCTGCCCTTCTTTGTGTCTCACATTCCTTATCCGTCACTATCCCAAAAGGTTCGTAAGGCATCTGTACCGTCCTTTAATTGGAGATGTTTATGGGTAGGGCTTCAAGCTAACAGTATAATTCCAAACATAGTACAAGATTTCATCAAAAATATTTTTTCGCTCGTAGACATAAACACTTTCCTAGAATTAATCTCGAGACTATTTTACCAAAAAAACTATTTGAAATTCAATCAACACTGATAAAGTTTACAACGGAAATAGGAAATGAAGTCTCATTAAGTCTCTTGTAGCAGGTTTTTTACACACAAATATATTAAAATATTTAAATAAATCGAAAGTGATTCGATTCCATAAAAAAAAACATAATGTAGTTGAACAAGATGAGAGTTATGGCTGAGAATGATTTATTCAAATTTGGAGTCTTTTTAAGAAAAAGAAGAGAATAGATGATAGACCTACATGATTACCGAAAAATTTTAATAACTCGACGCTTTGTATTCTGGAGACTGAGCGAGCTGGGGTTACATACAACTAGGAAGCGACCCTGAACGTCTTTCTAATCAAAAAACTGTTTTAGACAAAACAAATGTTAATATTAAAAACAACAAAAAAGTTTATCAAGTTGTCATTCTTGAATTATTTTTTCTTAAACTATTATCTCGAGTTTTCAGGTCGTTCCATGGGCTCTATGCAGTCAATTATTTCGCCATCGCAGTGCCGAAAAATATAAAACACGAATCCAAAGTTTCATGAAAATTGGTTTAAAAATGTGTTTACATGGAGCCATATACATACAAATATATATATATATACAAATTATAAAAACTATTTCGCTAGTTTCCAAGCATTTTCAGCTCGCTCAGTCAAACTTTTGTACATTATACGTATTTACGGTATCAAAATAGGTATAACGGTAAATAATACGGTATAAAAAACCTCCATTTGAAGAGCACAAATTAACACTCGTCGTGGTTATTAGAGTGCAATATATATAAATAAATAAATAAATAAATAATATCTTAATAACGCTGGTTCCTGCAAGCTGTCGTATTAAAGATTCTATCATCGCCCGTTTTGTCATCACAATATGATGAAAGGTTCTGTAATGGCGTCCATATCGAAGTTCACTTGCGTTCTGTTTATATATAATTCATCCTATCCTAGTATCCTGAACTTTAATATTGTAAAACGGAATGTAATGAGGTAAAAAAAAAATTAATAATATACCTCTCGAATGACCATGAAAATAATTCTGTACGATGAAAATGTATTTTTTTTCAATGTCCTAGTAAAAAATATTTATTTGCACTGATTTAGAATATAAAATGCCACTTTATATTAGTAATTGGGAAGTAATTTTATAGTAATGTGTTATTAATTCTAACAAAGTACAAACTTATATTTATAGGAATTGATCGTCTAAATAAGATATTTTTATACTTAAAATATTCAAACGAATGGAAAAACATATGTATATTTACATAATGTAAATAATTAACACATCCTAGACAGCTACTATAAAATTAAATTACCTTTCCTAAAAAAAAATAGTTTTACGCATATTTAAAAAAAAATTCTGATCACAACTTTTTAATATAACTCAAATTTAAATGTCTAAATTAAATACAGAAAAAACTGTTTATATTTTAACATCTCATGTATGCTGTATATAGGAAAAATATATTCTCACACGTCACCTTACAAAATTAAAAATAAAGCTGAGTAAATAAATTGACAGACATTTTTTGTTTGATAAATAGTCTGCTTTTTTGGTATCATCGTTTTCTTTGATGGTATTTATAAAGAGATAGAATCGAAAAAAATCGAATGAGAAAAAGAATCTGATTCACATTTTGTTTTATTTTAATTTAGGTAATGGCATTTTTTCTTATGTTGGCAGTATTGTTAGTGATTTTTTTTTATTTTACCCCCTTTTTTTATTAAATGACACAATTTTGAAAGTACAATGTATTTTTAATATATTGATATCTAAAAATATTTTTGGTATTGCTGAAATAGAGGAATGTAAAAAATATATTTTATATACGAGTACATATTTATTTATAATGTAAAATACAGAACCATTGCACAAATATTGATACCTATAACTTGACCATCTTATAAACATAACCGGTTCATCCTACACTTTATTCTGCAATTATGTGCAAGGTTCAGGTTTGATTTTTATTATATCATCTAAAACATTCGGTTTTTAATAATCTATTACATTAGACTTCACTAGTGATGAACCACGATTCAACATTAATATATTTTTTTTAAAAGCTTGGTTGCCTATAAGTGGCCAGACACTAAATTTGTATCATTATTTCAGAAATAAATGTAAAGTGTACCTGACGTTTGCAATCCTTAAATAAATAAATAATTTAAGTAGCATATTATTTGTTAATAAAAGTTTCTAAGTTCATTCCGCCATTTTGGAGTCTAGATCAACTGACAGACAGACACTTTGACAAATCGTATTTTGATTTGGTTCTTGCAAAATAACAGTTTTAGATCCTATATTGTGTAATATCAGACAGACACTTTAATTTTATTGACGTGTATCTAAGCTAAAAGCTTAGATACTTTCGTTTTCTTTTTTATTTATTTTGTTTTAGTACATCTTTCTAAAAGATAAAATTCGTGAAATTAATTATTGATCTCAGATTAAAGATATCAAAAAAAATATGATTACTAAACTTGCAAAACTAATATGATATATTTCGTAATAGTTAAAAATAATATACATCTAACATATATAAAGCAGACCAGAAGATTAAATGTGGCAACGGTATGTGACAAAGCATTTCAGGCATGGTAGGTACCAGAAAAGATTTAACAAGACGACCCTCACATGATGGAGTGGCGACCAATCTCAAGAGTCACCCTGACAGCTGGTGAGCGATTGGTGGCAACTGCCTCCATTAATGCCTGCATCAAACAATGGGTGCGCTTGGTATCTTTTATCAAAGGAAATAGCTAATTGGATTCGCAAAATTTGTAAGAGCTTTAAAGTGGTTGCTAGGAGATAAAGTCATCATCTTAATTGGGGTTGTGAAAGTTTTAATTGATCTGCACATTTTTACTTGGCGATGTTTCGTTTATAGTGGACTATCAAATTTAATTGATATCTGTGATATCGAGGTTGAATTTAATATTGAGTAAAGTTATAACGAAACAAATATGATAAAAATAAAGATAAAAATAACATTAACGAGCTCTTTTTATACATTAGAAGCATACAAAACAGTTCGTAAATGTTTAGCCATGTAAAGCTTATTAAAGTTTACATGTTTAGTTTAGTTAAGAAAAATAAACCGATACGGGCAGGGATTCGAAACCGCGACCTCTGGGAAACCGTCCCGTCGCTCTACCAATTGAGCTGTCGCGTATTTCATTAATGTCGTTATTTTCATTCTAGTGATACGACCTCGAAATTTAATAATTATGACAGAGACCAAGGAGTCTGGTTTTAAAAAAGATTTAGAACCTCATTTCTTGCTGTTATTATACCATATTAATAAAAAAAATAACATAACCATAGCTTTTAAAGATATCCTTAAAAGCACATATTTTGATGAGGAATAAAGCGAATAAAAGTCTATATATATATTTTTCTAGCCGTCTTTATTGTCATTTAAGTCACGTTGTATATAACAGCATCTTATTATGTGTAAATAATAAATAATGATGATAGAATACCGTGTCACATGCTTTAAACAGTCTCTAACAACACTGCATATCAAACTGACACTTACATATTGTATTGACGGCATAAACATTGTTATCTGTTAACTGAAATAACTGTATAGCTACAGTCAATTAAAAAATATATACTTTTTTTTAAAAGATAATCCGATAATTAATGAAAACTAATTAAACGCTATCTTTGTTTTGATATCAAGAACGAATAACACCTTTTATTCAAGCGTCATCCATTTTCAAACTCGTCTCCACTTAGCTTATATAAGTTTAAGCGATTCTTTAAAAAAAAATCTGTAAAAAAAACTACATACGTATTATTAATTATTTATTGTTATCAATAAAGTTGAATCAACAAACATGTTATAACTTATAACACAATAATTCAAACGCCGCTGTGTTTATTCTCTGTGAATCGTGTACAAAATCATAATGGCGATTAATCTGACACAGACGATATTTTGTTACTGAACTAAAACCGTTGCGAGATCCAAACGTGGCGTGAAATGGCCAGTTAGTGAGTAATATTATGTTACTTGGAGGCGACGAGGGCCGTGGCGGTCGTGACGACGCGGCCGCAGTCTACACGCGGTCACGAGCCGCTCTGCTGACCCGGCTCCGACTCCTTACCTCTTCACAAGCAATAAATATTTATTTATGACAAACATTCTACATTACGACTACATATTACTTTTGAAGCCGTCATTCCAGTCCGTTTTGTGCTCCGTATCGAGGTTATTCTTTGTTTTTACATGACGTTATTTGTAAAACAATGGACGATGGCTTCCACCAGTGCAAAGTTTAGCTAGTACCGATCCGAGAATAATATAAATAAATTACAACATACTGCTATGTAACATGAAGATGTACCTACAGTTTTCTTTTAATATTTCGTTGCGATGCTCTTCAATATGTCGAATATGAAAGCTCATTAATTCAAACAACCTAAGGTATGGATGTTAATACTAAAGGCTATTATATAATGTATATATAAGGCAAATACTGGTGATAGAGTAAACGAAACCCAGATTACAGATAAAATCTTGTATAGAAGCTCAACCGGGCGCTTTAAAGTAATGCCTGTTGCATACAACTGTAATTTTATTAAACTACACAATCGGTAATCAACAAGCAAGTAAATTATGTTGGTACTAAATTATATACATCTCACAGACACTCTTACAGACTTATGAAATATATTTACACATACAATATTGGCAGGACTGCGTTTATTGAATATAATGTTTCTTATAATATTATATATTATCCTAATATTATAAATTTATGTAAGCGTAATTTAAGCCATTCTCTCGTCACAACAGTGCGAACTCTTCACAATTCCCGAGGTGTGAGCTTTAAAAATACTTCATGCTGAACTCTGGTATATTGTTGATGTTATATAGGATAATTCAGGGATTTTTTAATTATTCAAGCTAGAAATGAAAATGAGGCAACTAAGTAAATTAAGCTTTCGTTTCGTTCGAAAAATGATATGGAATAATAAAAAACTACTGAGAATATAACCGAATATAACCACTTTAAAACTAGACAGCTTGCATTGTATTTTTAAGCACTATTTTCATATATTATGTACATTCATTATATTTAAGTAATTTAAGTTGAACTGCAAAGTTTTTGAAATTTCGCATTTTTTAATTGTTTGTCCGAGCAGACGAAGTCGCTGCTAAAAGCTAGTATAGAAGAATATTCAAATTTACAAGTTGAAATGTTACAATGTAGTTAATTATTTTCATTTTACGAAAGCGTGGACGAATGATAATTAGTACTGGTAGCTAATACTAACATGTTCTGAGAATGTCGTGCTAATTAAATACAAGCTCAAGAGAAATAGTCATTTTCATTAACATTAGTTGTTTAAATAAACACTACAGAACTATTCAGGTAGTATTCTATAAATTTAAATACATAAGGCTGGGTTTACATAAACATTTAATATTTAAATACCTAGTCGTAATAAATTCTATATAAACTGTCACTTTTTAATTTGTTTTTATTGTATTATTAAAGAGTTTTTAGAAAAGTTTTATTTTTTATTGTTGTTAATTGTTTAAAAATGAATGTCACTTCCATCAAAGTTTTATTCTATAACTGACATGTAATTACTTTTAATAGCCGCCATCTTTGTTTAATAATATTGTTAAAGGGTCATTAGAAGCTAACGTCCCATTGTCCCTGAGTTCTGCATTACAAATAGGCACAAAGGCAAGAGAACCAGAAGACTAAATAATTAATATTACTCTGGGTAAAGATTTTTAATGCTTAGAATGTAATTGTCTAGCGCTTGTATAAAATTTAAGAGACAACTGAAGATAAGAAACTTAATTTAAATAAACAATTAAAGCTAGTATGTTATTTATGTGGCTAGTATATTTATTTAAGGATCTAGTGCCTATTACCTTTATTTAAAGACATTTACATACATTTTAAAGAGTTGAGAATTATTGCGACGAGACGTGTTTATAGCTTGTATATTTCCATAAATACTTAATTAGCGATCAATGATCATTTTGTAAACGTTCAACTGAATGTTAGTTAAATGGGCGTTTGTATAAATGTAAGAAATTATTACATTCCTGTAGCATACTGTAAATTGAATATATATTCTATACTTATAAAATAACCGTGAGAATATTGCGACTCCGAGCTCTGGTTACTTTATTTTGCATATACTAAACGATTGATATTAGTCAAGGGAAATCTAATAATATATTCGTAATGTAGAATAAAATATGATAATAAGAAATAATTAAATGTTATTGAGGAGTATTTTATTTCTATTTTTATCTAGAAAATAAATGTATATTTTGTGCTTTACCGTTAGACTAGAGAAAAGCAGATGAGCACGATACCATACTGGTCCAAGCAGAGCACTAGTTTACACGGACCGGTTATGCGCACGGCTAAGGTTTGTACAATTCTATCAATAAGTTATCACGGGGATAATAAATAAATTATCTTTGTTGTTATTTTACTTAATTTTAAAATGATGGAACCTTAAAATAATATTTAATTAACTAAATAAATCAAAAATGTAATTATAGACACCTATGGACTGGTTTGTAATTCAGATAATTGTAAACATTTTATTTATTATTATTTTTAGGCGTCATTTCGAATTCAAACCCGAGGTCGTCTTCTTTCCTAAATGATTGCAACCGTAGGTTTTATTTCTCAGTTATGCTAATCACCAAGAGAAGCTCAATAAATAAGACGTCGCTGTATAATTTCGAAAATAAAATTGCATGTCATTTTAGGGCGTGGTAGAGTCGAAATTATAAATTCGTGATTTATAATAGCGCGTAATAAACTCCATTTTTTTTCGATTGCCCTGTCGAGAACGGGTGCAGGAGTTGTGCAAGGGTCACAGATTTAATGTGATTCGTGCGATGGTAGGTTCGATGTGTGATACAATGCCATCGTCTTAAAATTATTTCAAGGGGCGTGCGGCGCGCATATTATTTGAAAGCTTCATAATGCATTTTTGCAAGCGGCGTGCGGGAGTGACGCAAGAGTACCCGCAGAACTGGTCCGACCGGCTTCAGATCTGGGCCAGAGCCATCTCTCAGCTAAGATATTACCACTAATAGATATTAAACTCCAGCCGCTAGCCGTATTGCCACTGCGCTCACATTCGAACCCTTCAATTTACCTTTATAAATAAAGATTGCTTCCCAGACCGTGCAAGTTCAAATTATTTATATATAAATATTATAGGAAAATTTAAACTCTAACATATAATAATACAATTTGTTATATATATTAATAATAAAACAAAGATTAGCATTTCGACCTTCAGAATTCTACGTTGTCATTAAACACTTACGTCAATTTATTTGTAGTTAGAATTGATAATAATTTAGAACACGCATTCAAATGATCTGTCAGAAACAGAAACTAATGAGTTATTTGATATTCCAAGATATAGTTTCTTACTTGCTTCGCTTTAAATATATCTTAGTTATGAGAAAGAATAACTCTATTCAAATTGCACAAATCATATTTCACTAAGTGCTGATATTTCATTAAATTATATTGAAATCGTGAAACGGGGCTTGCATTGGATTGATTGAAGCGGTTGGTGATCGGCTGCGCGTGCGTCGGTCTCTCTGCCCATTATTGATTTCTATCGTGTTACGATTTACATTATACGCCACTTGCTTTTACCGACGTTTCGTCAACGTTGAAAGTATTATAATATCTCAAATATAAAGTATGATAAGCTATACAAACTTTTTATTTTTTATCGGTTTTAATTATTTAAAGCACTTATTTTTATTGTTAAATTTATTTAATTGCCATCAGTTGTTGTAAACACATACATTTTATGAAGTGATAATTGTTTTATATGATAATAAAATAAATGTAACCCTCTTTTATTATAAGGTTGTAAAGATATTGTATCACCTGTGACATATCATACGTACGCGTATAGTTGGCTTCGTTCTGATAAATCTAATTTATTGGGAGCTCGTGCAATCATGAGCGTGTACCCAGTAAACACTGAGTTTATCTTGGTAAATAACTAGACAGGGAAGATTCATTAGGCGTCTATCCGTGTCGAGCCACGCTGTAATCGAAGCAATTGTTCTCCAGCGGAAATTCAATTATTAGTTCTAAGAAGCCGCGCGAAAATAGAAAATATGTGGATGAGGACAGACAGCTGTGTTCGGTTTAATAGATAATTGTTTGCAATTTATATTCTCAATTTAATTATAAGTAATTGAATGTCTTAGGCTGAGTAATGAATATTTACATTCGCCCTTCGTCTGTTGCGCGATATGGCGGCATCGTGCGCCACGCTCCTTGTGATTTTGATAGAAGCTGTTGGAGGGTAGTTCGCTCTCACGATTCCGATGACCGAATTATAGATTTCTATTCTGTATAAAATTTCTTCTTTAATCTTGCAATCCAAAAGCACATAAAGCAAGAATGATTTATAATATAATCAATAAATTATTTATTAATGCAATATAACCCGGTGGATTATTGTAATATTGCATCTAATAAATTTATTTCTCAGACGTACTGTAATACTAGACCGGAGAAAATTTATACAATAGCATTAAATTGAATTATACAAGAGAGCAACCTCTTAAGGGTCCATAATGACTTACAATTATGCTGTTCCCGACCAACCTCTAAACTCTTCAATAAAATGCCTCACGTGGAATGCATAAGAGCTGGATATCCAGGCACGTTGTAAATCGGGAATATGGAAAACATGATTCCAACTGTAAATTTATTTGTAACGTATCCCGCTAAATGTCCTTATACATTCCGCAATTGTCTGTTGTCATTAAATATTCCAGGGTATAAATCAAATGGTTATCAGGAGTCGTCGCGGTGTTACATCGCTGGCTTGGAGAAATAATTTAAGTTTATCGATAGTTTGGATTACGAACATCGACAAAACAGAGACGACATCTCCACCTAAGAAATATTTATCTTCCCATAGTTAAGCTATAAATGGGTTTAAATTGTTTTTGTATTAACAGATTTAGCTTGCGTGAAGGTAATTTGCATTTTGGTTTGGATTGTTAAAGTAAAACATATTTTGTTAACTATATATATATATATATATTCTGAAAATAAAATTATATATTATAGTTTTTATCAAGATGGCGGATCAATGTATGGCTTCGAATATCCAAACCAATTATTT
Source organism: Dircenna loreta (assembly GCA_963555665.1). Classification (NCBI taxonomy): domain Eukaryota; kingdom Metazoa; phylum Arthropoda; class Insecta; order Lepidoptera; family Nymphalidae; genus Dircenna; species Dircenna loreta. Next base: position 6,744,882 of record OY743094.1, read on the forward strand.
TAACATCGAGTATTAGATGTTTAGATATGAAATGGGTGTTTGATGAACTGGCCACTATGATTTCATATTTGTGGCGTTAATAAATCCAAATTTCCAAATAAAAATATAGGCTCTTGCATTTCTGTTTAAAATTTATTATTGATTTATTTTGAGAACCATTTGATGTTCGACATTGTTAAAAAAAAAATGGCCAACTTAAAATACAGCGTTATTTATGAAAACGAGTTCCACCCGGCATCACCGCATCGGATTCAGCTCGAGAATTAATTATGTAAATGTGAAATTGTAAAATAAATCAAACAATATCTTTTTATTCCAATTCCATACTGGAAATTGTGACCCTTTGTAAGGAGTTTTTAAGGAGTTTGTTCTGTAAGTCCGGAAAGCAGAGGATTCTATTCTATTCTATGAAAATTTAGAAGTTCTAATGAAGCTAATCAAGATTAGAAAGTGGATACATGGAAAACCAAGTCAGGGCTAGACTGAAAGACATTGGAGAAGTGAAAAAACTCCAGACGTGGACACCACGTGAATTGAGCGTAACACACAGATAAACATGCGTTGAGTGCTGACGTTGAAAATAATTTCAACTGTGATGCTCGGATTTTTTATCAACTATTCTTATTATATATATTTACTAATTACTAACAATACTGTAGTAATATTAATCCCGAGATTTTAGATCTCATGGTACCTCCTTTACTGAACCGTCACAATAATAAGTGAATTTTGAATCGTATCGTTTCTTGCGATACAAGATGTATTCTGTACGATAATTGTAAATGCTTTTGACAGTGATTGAATCCAGAAGAACCGGCCAAATCATTTCCCAAGCGAATGTTGACTTCGAAAAAGCGTACTGGTGAGTGTTTGGTAGTCTAGTGCTTGTATACAGTACAGCTTTTTAAGATCTGTGCAGATTATTACGGTAGAGCTGTATTTCTAGCAATTGAAAACCATGACAGAAAAGCTAGCTGTTAAGCAACCGAAACTGCTAAATTGTTAAACCGTATTTCTATTTAAGGACAATGCTAGACCCCATACTCCACGATAGATGGAAATGTAAAAGGAGCTGTGACTGAAATGTCTCAGAAGTAGGCACACCAAACTGAATGGAATTTGTTCAAACAGGTTACCATTAGTTCGTAATTTGGACTACTTCTTGCAAGGAAAAATATCAATTCTGATGAGGTAGTCCACATCTTCTATTCTTTTTCAAAAAGGTTTGAGCGTCTCTATCTATCTATAAAACTACAAAAGTGCATACATAATAATGGTAAACTTTGATTGACTAAATATATAATAGTTTATTTACCTCTTCCCAATTACTTTTTCCATATTAAACGCTATTTTTATATGTAAGAACCTAATTTAAAATGCTAGATGTATTGAATGAGGTAGCAACACGGTAGTTCAATTAGCAGAGCTACGGATCGGGTGCGGGTTTGAGTCCTGCCCGTGTGCACGAATTTTAAATTATATATTTATTTAAATATATAGTTGTAATGTAAATAAGTAATGACTTCTAGTTTTTTTTATTTATGTAAATAATATACGGTTAATACTTTTCAATATGTAATTAAATTAAGTGAAATATAAAATATTTCTTTAGATATACCTATTGTAATTTTAATATTTTCAAAAATGTTGGTCTAGTAAAAACATTTTAAAATTTAAATAAACATAGAATGAAAGATCAACTACCACGAACTTACTAAAGATCTAACTCAGAGTACTTAAACAATCTCTGTTAGTTTCAGTTAATGAATTCTCGTTCTTATTAATAAATAATGAATTGAGCGTTACATGACTCAAACAGTTTTGTCAAGATACTGGTTTTAATTCTTCATCTATGGAAATGTTTTAAATGTCTTCTGTTATTACAATAGTAAGAACACTTAAATTCCTGGTTGGAATTGGTAGCTTTTGCAAAAAAAAATGCTAAATGCACGATAGAACAGCATTGTAAGTAAAATAACAAATAACGCTCAACGTTTTAAAGGAGTTTCAGTTATCGGTGAAAACATTACAGCATGAAACATTGGTCAGGAAATAATACCACTATGGAATTAGGAACAACAATTTCAAACTCTTAATTTCTTACTTAACTAATATAATTCAGAGGTTTGAGGTGAATGGAAAGAGATCTTCTGGTGTTCCGATTTATATGGGGGTACCTCAGGGCTCAATCTTAGGCCCTTTTCCCTCCCTTGTTTATATAAATGATCTGCCTACTTTTGTAGATAAACATAATGAGATAGTTTTGTTTGCTGATGATACTTCCTTAATATTTAAAGTTAAACGGCATCAGGTAATGTATGACGATGTAAACAAGGTTCTCTCTAGAATAGTACATTGGTTTAGTGTTAACAACCTACTGCTTATCAACAAAAAAATGAAACGAAAGATTTTCGACTTTAAATGTAAAATGTAAAGGTTACGTTGTAAACTAGAATGGGGCCCTCATATAGCTGTATTGCCTAGTAAACTTAGCTCGGCCGCGTTTGCTGTTAAAAAAAATTAGATGCCTCACTGATGAGACTACTACCACGTTAGATTATTACAGTTATTTTCATAGCATAATGTCATATGGTATTTTACTCTGGGGTGGTGCTGCTGATATTAATACTATTTTCGTTCCACAAAAGAAAGCTATCCGTGTAATTTACAATTTGGGCCCTAGAGATTCTTTTTGAGATAAGTTTAAGAAAATTAATGTACTCACGGTCGCCGGTCAGTATATTTACGAAAATCTTAAAAATGTACATAAGAATATTGATTCTTTTACTAAGCATTGTGATATACACAATATAAATACGAGGAACAAATACAAGCTCGCGTTACCTGTTACTCGACTAAAAAAAGTGAGTAAATCTTTTATGGGGCAATCTTCAACAAACTCCCAGCAAACGTACAACTATTAGAATTTAATAAATTTAAGAAAGTAACTAAGGAACGTTTGTGTGCTAACGGATATTATAATGTATCCGAATATTTAGAGGATGACGCACCGTGAGCATGAAGCGATCTCTGCCAGGCTGTTTCAAGATTTATTTAGAGTATTTCTATATAATGTAATTATATAATTGACGATGATTAAAATAAAATAAATCATATGACAAGTCCGTTGAGTTTCTTTCGCCAGCTCTTCTCAGGTCAGTGGCTATAAATTTTCCGAGCTGGTGGTATCTTTGACAGTGAAAAAATGTTTTTTAAAACTTACTTTCAATAAAGATTTTTTATTTTATTTTGATTTTGGTACGGTACAAAGCAGTCTACCTTGCATTAGCCATCATTTGGGGGTGTACCATTTTACCAGAGTCACAAAACTTCATCTTGAAAAAAATCTTGGAAAAAAATATGAAAACCAAAGTGTATTAACCGTCTTGGCTTGTTTTGAGATAATTCTCAGGAATATATATTGTAAAAATGTATCGTAGACTTTTCAGCAGGACTGCCTCACAAGGGCATGAAGTATCCAAGGCTAGAAGGAAGTCAACGTTCTGGACTTTATAAGAGCTGCCCAGATTTCGATTCCTGAGATTACAAATTATCAGTTTTAAAGGTCAAGGGTAAATCATAGAGTCACTTCAATATCTCAGGAGGCTAAACATTTCGTAAATCCATAGATTCAAGCCACTCAGATTAAATGTCTCTATCCAAGTCAAAGGTCCTCTACGAATGGAATTATTTTTAATTTATCGATGAGATAAATACATACAAGTTTTATTAAGATTACATTATTTCATAAATCAATTACTGTATTTTAATTACAAACAAAACTGACGGAGTGCGGTTTATATTTTATTTATAAGTGACGGTAGTTAGGCGGCAACCGCTCATTAGAAGAATGAGATAAACTGCCGAATCCGGTTATATGAATAGGCATAGACTACAGTAATGCTAGGATAATTCTAGACCATTAAAATTTAAACATTTTATGCTTAGCAATATTAATTTTAATAGAGTATAAACTGACTGCAATCTTACTTATTTTTCCAAGTGTAGACTTTAACATGATGCGGAGATGGTGTATTTTAATCGTAGTGTAATAAGATTACCCAAAAACGATACGTTATATTCATTAATTAGATATTAAGCTTAGTGTAATAATTGAACTCCGCAGATAAATTATGGATGTAATTAAGAGATTGATTAATATAGATATATTTCTTATTAACACCGGTCCATAAAATTATAAACAGACAACACATATTTACATAATGTAATTATAGGTAAGGGTGTGGTTTTTAATTGTTACTTACCTTTTAAGTTTTCTTTATAGTATCTGCTAGGAAACTATTTTTGTACATACATTTGAACTGTCTTTGAAATTAAAATAGAATATCTATTGGTCTTCTGACAAGAATCAAGTCGATACATTTTATCATTTTTAATTTAAGAAATAATTTTATTGTAAGCCGTATTTTGTATGATTTATACAGGTATTTAATCTGTATAAACATAAAATACCTACAATAATATATACACAAAAGAAAAATAATATTTACGTATATTTTTTATAAACTATAAATATATATTTTTATAAACAAACCTGTATTTTTTTTTGTTTTTGGAAAATTTAATAAAAATAACTTTTTTATTGACCGATTTTTTGCATTTACCTAATATGTATGAAATATAACGAATTAATTAAGAGTGGCGGTTCATTTCTTTGATCGTTATTCAAGTTTATTTAGCAATGCAATGCTCGGACACCTGTTTTCGATGTAGTTAAATATAATTGAGAGCGTTCAATTAATTATATTCGTGTCGTATGTCACGGTATGGTTTAATTAAAATCCAATGAATGATTGATTCTTATACAGATTGCGGGCTTTTTAAAATTCACCACCCATTGTAGAAAAGTTTCGAAATAACAGTAAAATTTTAAAAATCATTGCTTTATTTCTTTCATTTTATTTGTATATTTAATTAATTTATTGATTCGAATAATTCATGTGTTTTTTTTATTCTAAAGTATTATTATAATAAATGTTTCATAACCCAAAGCTCTTGTCACATTTGTCCTCATCACAGATGAGAGGCACGTGATACGGAATCGTCATTGGGGACTTAATTTGCATATACCTAAACCGTGAGATTCCGTTCAAGATTTGGGTGCCATTTTGCTAGATAATAATTACAATGTGCGAATATTGCGGTTCTTTAGATTATGCTTTGACAAATCACGACTTGGCAATTCCAATGCAGGAGATTTAATGTATGGGCGGTAGTTTGCATTCTAGCCGCGACCCGGGCCACCTCTTTCTTAATGCACGCTTATTTGAGCTTTTTAACCTTTCATCTGTTGCTTAGTTTGGAACATTAAACAATAAACGTAAAGTCGATAGTTATTGTACGATCGCGTCTAATTATTCGAAATTGCTTAAAATATTGAATAATGAATCAATTATGCTTCATTTTGTCGTAAAATATTTATGATTCAATAATTTGTTTAACATTTAAATTAGATTTAATCTTAATTTATGAGATAAATGTGTCGTCATATCGTTTATGCTATTATAGTATAAAGACTATTGTTGGTTTTAAAATGTTTGATGTAACGTCAATTCATTAACCTATTTGCATATTTAAAATTAGATATGTAGATACAATTTATATTATATCTAAATGTGTAAATAGTTTATCAATAAGGAAAAATTGTTAAAAAGGAAGTAATAAAACTGAACAAAAAACTAAATTTATATATTTCCTTATTGTGTAGCTGGTAGCACTTTGGTCTACCGGCCTCCTTATCTAAGTATTACCTTAAGACTTGACTAAATTATTTAAAAATTAAGTTTAAACCTTATACAGAGATTTAGCTCTTGAAACATTTTTGTTAAGCAAATGACATACTTCCAAATTTACTGTTTTATTACTATGTAGATAGATCCATCCTATTTGGTCCAGGCTATAGATATAGTTGTAAAGTCGATTTATCCTGGCGTAAGAAATGTTAATTTTGAAATATTCACGTGGCATATTCATTGATCATAAACCAAGTGAAATATTGGTCAGGACAATCACGTCAAAACACAGGTACTAGGTACAATTTAAACTGTTATTAATTGCGAACTGATTCCTTAACGGCTTACCTTTAACGAATACGAGCTGGCTATTCACGACATCGCCACAGCAAAAGGTAATTATAACATCTTTCATGGCAAATTTGAACCAGCTCAGATAATTTATGGCGGAAACGTGTACTTTGGCTGTAAATTTCATAATGCTCGATTACATTAACGAGTCGAGGGTTGTGAGGAGTTTGTGCTTTTGATAGTTTATAGGCTGAATGGCGTCAGCCTCGGGCGTGTTCCTATTCAGGGATCTATGAGGGTTACGTAAGTTGAGTTGTGTTGAAGTGGTAAGGGGTGGAGGGACGGGGCGGGGCGGTGAAAGGGCTGGGCGGGGCGGCGTGCTCGGCGCCGCCCACCACATTTCACCACCGCAGCCTCGCGACGCTCCTCGTGCAACCTACTTCCATCGACAGGTTCGCTCTTGGTGTTCCATTGTGTGCCAACATCCTCGAACAATAGTCTTGCGAAACAAATAGATAAACTTTACGTTCCACATAACTCGAGTAATTGTACCTTTAACTGAAAGGATAATTTAAAAGCACATTTTTATCATTATTTTTAATGGGCATTTTGTTTTAGTATCTTGTAATCACTGTACCGTTACTAAGTGTCTGTGTATTCATTTATATGCTTATTAAGATTTATTCAAAGCTAAGCAGTTTGAGCGCAAGGGGCCCATTAATTTGATCTTAGAAGTTAAGCACCGACTAGCGCTCGGGTAATTGCGCTGAAAAGCATCAATTTGAGGCACGTTTGCGACTAAATAAGACTTCGCTGCTCTATGCTGTAAATAAACAGCATTATTCTTGAGGCAGCCGCAGGGAACACATTACCCAGAGCTGGAGGCGGCACTGCGCCGTCCGTCGTGGCTCTAACAATACATGAATCTTAGTAACAACGTGTTGTCTTATGTTAAAACTATCGGCAACACTATATTTCTGATAAAATGACTTGTTATCCCTCTCTCAATAAGTCAATGCTAAATAAATTGAGATATGTCTCAATTTGAAGCCATATTTGTTTCGTTGAACCACGAGCTCTACCGAGGTACCCGTTTTGAAACTATATATTTATAACGTTTTAAAACTTTTATTCCACAATCCGATCGCAATGAATGAAGATTGTACTTACGGTTTTGAATAGTATTTCTAACCGTGACTCATAAAGAACGTCATTTCAATTATCCAAATAACTGTCCTATACTTAGAATCTAATCTAAAATTCAACAACAATACCTAATTGAACTGGGCGTTACATGGCACGAGCTGTGAGCCATTCATCTCGTCATCATCGTACCTCGCGCGTAATAATAGCCAGGTAATATTAAAAATATTAAATCTATTAGATTAAGCTCTTGACACAGGGTGGGTATTTAAATATAAGCATTTTCCTATCATTCTAAAATATATTTATTACAATTTTATAACAAAATAATGGTGTAAAACGAGCCTAAGCCAGCTAAACTGTGGCCATATTTTCACGGCGTTGTCACAGTTCCCGAAAGGTCGCTGAACCGAAACCCCATTGTTTCGTGTTGCGTCAACGGATCGTCTGCCTCCAGCTACAATGAATTAAATTTGTATCTTACTATTGTTACAGAGATTGCGTGACTAATTTATTTTATATATTATTTTACAATCACTAATTCTGTATGCCGCTACAGGTGAGTGGAAGCTATCCGTGTCCCTGTATTACGCTATGATAATATATAGTAATTTACATTTAATTTTATCTATATCTTATAAGTCTTTACACTTATTAAGTTTGTCTGTTGCTTGTATTAATTCTGTTAGTGAACTGATAATTTCAGGTAATAAATTTCTATGAAGGGTCAGGAACGTATTATATATTTTTTAATTTATCTCGGTATTTATATATAACAGATGTTTATTAATATTGGTGCGAAATTTTAGTGAAATAAATATTTTTATAAATGCTTATTGCTTTGAATATAAACTTAAACACTTAACTCAAATGTATTTCTGTTATTTTTACCATAAAATTATATAAAGGGGTTTAACATGTCGCAATTTTCATTCGCGTCAGTTACGAAATAGACAAACCTTTGTCTCCGGAAGTCCTCTTAAATGGTATAATGTTTGGAAAGACGCACAAGTGAGCACGAACTGACAATAAGAGCAAAGTTCAGCGCGGTTCAGGACTCCGCAAGAATGCCGGGCGCAGCCGCGGGGTGAGCATTCTGCTAGGTGCTGATACCAACTCCCACAAAATCACGATTACTATTTTATATTGACGTCTCTGAGATATCGTACTCGAGGTTGATACTATCTCACTTGCTAGGTTTATTATTAATAAACTTCTTATAATATGTTTATCAAAACAGTTTAAATATGGTTGTCAAAATATGTTTATATTTGAAATTATTTTCTGTAAACTATTTATTAATATTAGTTAGAGCTTCTCATTTCGATCCGTTTTCTATTCCATCTATCCCATGCTCTAGACTATTGTTTAGTTTGCGGAAAGTGATTGATGGTTATATTTTCTAATATACAATGCCCAGCTCGCCAAAGGCGTATACGCGTGCTGGCGAAAGTGGTGGAATGCAAGAAACGCCGTTCTCACATGACCCGTGGGTCAACCGCGCACATTCTGACACATGTCAATTAAGGCACTCACCGCCGCCGGCCCCGGATTGAGTGCTTGGACATGTTTGTGGAAGCCCTATGTCGGTTAGATTGATTCATTACCTTTCGAAAGCAAAAGACGAATTGCTGATCCTTTAATATTTATAGAATTTGATTTCTATCTACCGCAGAATATATTGCTTGCATTAGTTTCTTAAATACCATCCGCGAGCTCGTTGAGAAGCCAATAATAATACCGCCATAAATCTAACTGTGAGATATGGATTCAAGTACAAATGTTATTAGCTGTGTGTGCATTCAAAGTGACAATTATAGTGTTGTTTGAACGAATACACGTTTCAATGATATACAGCGGTTCGTTATTTCCAAGTATATCTTTGCAATTTACCGCTTCGGAGATCGATCAGCTCCTATTATTGGAAGAGCTCGGACGTGTACAAACATCGATTTCGTGTCGTTATTCCGGCGCCCCGTCCCCGATGTGAGAGTCGACTCACCTCACGTATCGTGGGGATAACCACGTATAACAAACATAATACCACACTTAACCGATAAACAGTCTGCTTTGGAATGCAATTTCGTATATTTCATTCACATCTAATGCGTTATACCACATTAAGTCCCAAACAGTATTCCAAGCAAATTAAGGTAATTTTATTAAATGCCAGCATCGCAAGTAATTTCGGTTCTTATACAAATTATCTGTACATTTTATGATGCTTCATAATATTGAAATTATTTAACAATTTAAACAGCGTATAAAGCGTCACGTGTTCGAAATTATTCACAGCGTTTAGCGTCAATTTACTTAGCCAGCGCCTTTCCATACTACCGAGTTTTGTTTAAAGCTTAATTGTTAGTTTTGGACGAAATGCAAGGCCAAGTTACGTCAATTTAAGATAAAATAATATATTCCAAGGTACGATTAAATATTAATATACGATTTATGATTATAAATATTAACATCACTATAAATGATAAGCTGTCTCGCTATCTCGTCATCAGACACGTGGAAACGAGTTTTATTTGTGTTAATTTTTAAATTTAAATTAATATAATATATATATATATAAATTAATATTATATATTATAAGAAAAGTCTGTTTAATATATTACCAACATTGTGTTGTGGTTAAATTTGTGTTTAAGAGGATATTTTATAAAGTTTCAAAAATAATCAGAAAGTTTGTTACGAAAGATGTAACAAACTTGTTGATTATTTTTGTATATCAATCAATATAAGTAATAATTTTGTTAAAAAAAAAATATTTATGTTGGAAAAGAGATAATACAAAATCACCAAAGAGAGGAATTGCTTCATATAGCATGACGCAACATTTTAAATAAACGGTTCCAAAAATATAGGCATATTAGAAGTCTATGATTTAACCTATCTAACTAATAGTGGCTCTACGGCTTGTTAGATAATTATTGACTAATCTGTTTAAGATTATTCCGTCCTCAAGATATATTGTCTACATGTAGTGGGTTGCCGATAAAATATATTGAGCCATGTTTTCATCTCGCGTCTGTTTATAATTCATAAAGAGAGAGACGGTTTGTATAAATGTCTCAGTGATCTACTGCAATTGATTTACTGATTGATATTATCTTAATATTTAAATGTTTTTGTTCCTTGTTTGTAAATTCTGTATTTCTGTCATTCTGTAATGTTTCTAGAGAGACAAGTCTTATGTATAATAAAAGCTCGCGACTATGCATCACTTCTAAAAATATCTACGTTCATCATTATTTATTTTAATTTATTAAAATGTTTCAAGTTCAGGTTTATTATTCATTTGAATTTTTGACACAAGTATATATATTTTTTTCTTATGTAAGAAGTTGTTCCCGAAAAGTTTACATGTATAAAAAAAAATACAAAAATGATACATTCGTAATTCATATATAAAATGATTTAAAAAATAATATTAATCAAACAAAAAGATCTTCGTATCTTTCTTTATTGTTGATCTGAGTATTTTATGGCATATATTTTGGAAAGCTAAATTAATCTAAAGTAAAAAAAATACATAGATTTATTTTATACTTGAATTCATTGTAAAAATATATAACGATGGCGATACGGTAGTGCCGTGTACGGTACGTGTACGTTTTTGGATATAAGTATAATCAAACGCTCACAAATTACCGGCACTGTCCGTAATATCGAACGGCGTATCTTGAGCACACGGCAGACTTGTAAGGCGAAACTTCCGCTAGGCCGGCGCTTATAACTCGCAGCTTTGAGTACCGCCCTGGCACGTTCCTTATACCTAGTGATTGCGGCCAATTATTTTCTGTTTATCTCTAATTACGCATGCGCTGTGGACGTCGTCGCTTATCAGTTATCTGCCCTTCGGCCCAAGATTCAATCGCTCTTTCTAATCAGCGCAATCCGTTTGCATGGACCATCTCCACAGCCTCAGCATCCTAGAACGGGATTTTGTTATAAACGGCGATTCTTTTCCCTTGCGTGGGTTTACTTATATATATTATCTGATAAGAATTAATCAAAATTATCACTGTCTTTTGACCCTTTTAAAAAGCAATTATAAAAGCAAATTGGCAGTAAATTAACAAAAAATCTTATCTTATTTTCAATGCAACGCAATAAATCTTTTAATAAAATACATTTATAAAGATTATTTATATATCGGAATGATTATGCTGTTTCATTGACGGCTTTGTGTGACTGGAGAGTGAGTATCAGATGCGTGCTTCCATGACAGCAGGGTGACTTGGATCGTGCCTGTCTTCAGGAGCGGCCGGACAGTATTAATTTATCGACAAGTCGTGCAAACAGTGACGTGCCAGTTTTTGGCATGCATTTAAGCGACCGCGGTGAAATTAGGGTGCATTAAGGTTACAAGGTCAGTGAGTTCGGTCCGGCTTGATACGCATATTACAAAGAACCGACTTGCGGCCGACCGTTTCCGTCCGAATAAATTGACAATTATATACATTTTTAAGAAAATGATTTTCACTTTATATTAAATATTTAGACATTTTTAATGATAAGTTACAGTTAAATAATTTAAAAAAAACCTTTGTTAATCATATAACAAGGAAAAAAATATCTATAATATAACATTCAAAGCTATATTTAGAAAGTTCCAGATCATTTTGAGTCATCGTCCGTCTTATCTAAGTGCATTTATCTGACAGTGTGAGAAAACAAATTCATATTGGCGTCTGGCGTCAACCTTATCCTTGAATAGGTGAATAATAAATATATATTAGGCGGACTATTACGAAAGTCAGACTCAGTGGACAGGTTCCGTTAACGCTGTAAAAAGTTTGTATAGGTACGTGTATTGTTATGACATTGACGTCCTAAATAGCTTTTTTGTAATTATTTTTAATAAATACTTTTTGCTATTATTATTTCTGTTCTTATGTTTTTAGTTAAAAAAAATAAGTATCTATTACTTGGAAGCTTTTATAAGACATATGAAGTCTCGAAATAAACATTAAATTAAAATTGATAATTTGTAAAGAATAGACACATTATTTCAATATCACCTAAAACTGTTTTAAATTAAAATATTATTACATTATACAATTTATTAGCAATAAAAATGATAAAGAAAAAAAAGTACGTTTTTTAAAATAATCTCATTGATTAAATATCAAAACTGTCTGAGTTATTATAGATCCAGTTGTTTTTCAATAGCGTAGGTAAGCCATTAGTCTGACACTCCCAGTTCACTAAAGATATATTGTCTAATAAACAACGGGTATCGAAGACTTCGCAGATAGATTAGATTAGATTATCTGTATAAATTGCAAAGTTCTCACGGGCTGTTACTTGTAGCCGCTTCTGTTTGATCTCTGCTAATTTTATAATTCAATTAAATTACTCAGACAAAAACCAGTCACCATAAATGTCTGCTTGTCATTGGAAATATATATTATTATTATTTTTTCTGAAATTACATTTAGCGTTAGATTTATAATATATTCATATATATAACGGATATAAGTAAGTTTATTTGTGAAGGTAGAACTTAGACCAACGGTATTTCTTTTGTCTTTTTTTATCATTATGATAAGTCTTTTGTGGTTTCTCTCTGAAGATTAATAAGTGGTAAGGATGCTTAATAAAATAGCATAGGTAATGTATTAGGACCATTGGCTGGGCATGATATATGTAAGTAAGCGGTCGCCACGCATTGATTTAAACGGTTTTACTCGTCACGAGTATTTGCTCCCACGATATGGAGATAAGATTGTGCTTGACTGATCCATAGGACAATGTGGTAAGAGATAAGTATTCCTAAAGTGAAATGACTCTTGAATAATGGCTCATTTATTGTGATAAGTCTCCATTCATTTGTGACTTTGGTCAATGATGAATTAAGGCGGATTCAACCCACGTGTACGCCCTGCAAGAATATGAATGAAACCTACTGGGTATAAAATTATGAAATCATTACATGTCATATGATTTAAAAATATATTTAAATTTGTATTAGCTACATTAATAATAGTCGAATATACAAAAGACGGTCTCTAACAACGGGACTTAATTAAATTTTCACATAATAATATTTTAAAATAAATACCCTTTTCGAAGAAATTAATAGCCTTTAAGAAAAAAATAAAATGCGTGTAATTCTGTCTTTAGTATTTTAATTATTCTCAATTATATGTAAAGTTAAGTGACGTAACTTTTTGACCGGCCTTTATAATGATTTCTGTTAAACATCCAACCTACATTTCGTACGAGTTTTGCGCCGTGTCAAATTTAATTATTATTATATACTTATATGCAAATACGCTTGTCTTTTTAATGAAATAAAATGTTGCTCTAAATTATTTTAAATGTAATATTTAGTTTATTTTTTTTTTTATTCTAAAATAATCATAGAATTACAAATAAAGTCTTAATTACTTTTAATTATTCTTTTGTCAATAAAAATATTTATTACTATGACTTTAAAAGGGTAAATAAATTGCATTTTTTTAAATTTCTCTAGTTCGTGACTTATATATATTATACGCCTTATAATATACGCCTTATATTAAAACATTTCTACATATTATTTAAAAAAAAACCACATCCTGTTTTTTTAAGACAATACATTTATAATTCTGTCCGATTTAAATATTAATGTTGCTGGAAAAAAAAACAAAATGCAATATTTTTTAATGATCGCAATTAGGTCCCTGAAAACGTAACACACGCTAAATATTTTAAAGAAATGTGAAAATTCACAACGTTGTAATTACATTCGTGAAATATTTACTTTCTAGAAAGTGCAAAATATTTTTACATAATATTCTATTATAATATAAAATTAAATGAGATGCTATTATGTAAATCGGACAACGATGGTCCGCAATCAGTGGTAATACTGTACACTTGACGGTTGACTTCATGTAATCATGAATTGAGTGGTAATTTTAATGAGAAGTGGCTATTCCCATCACTAGACGACCTGATGCGTTCGTCCACACTTCATATTGCAAAGTGCGCACACTTAGCCTAGTTGGAATGATGATGCAAATTTGACCGAGCGGTGTATATCACACTTTCATAACAATCCAGTGATTGATTACATAAAATTTGAATACTGACACCGTTAAAACAAAATTAAATCCGCGGCATCTCATAAAGGACGACGCAAGTGTCTGATAAATTGCCGGAATAATAACTAAATGGCCGTCGCGCACTTTCAGTGTTATCACACAAAGATACTTTATACAGCGGGTATTTAATTGTAATAAAATAAACTAGTATAGATTTGAAGGTGAATACATTTTTTTTCATTTAAATAAAGCGAAAGAACAGTCAATAAATAACTATGAGATGATTACTGGTTTTTGTTTAATGGCCGCTATATTTAAAAAATCTTAAATTCATACGTTTTTTTTTTAATAAACTCTTGAGGTTTTTCATCATTGCAGGTGATAAATGTTAATTTGATTTAATTTCTTCATAAGCCTTGGATGATCCATTAACAAGAGATAAACTGCTGTCCGGTGTCCACACCGGTTTGTTTATAATCATTTAAATTATAGATACGTAGGTACTCGACATTACTTCAAGCTTATTCAAATTTAAAATAGAAGTGGAATTCCTAAATTGGTTACTTTTCTTTTGTAACTTTAAGAGCTTTTATAAACAATAAAAAGCAATATTAAATAGAAATACCGTTTAATTACGAGTTTACAGGACATCACGAATTAGTTGAAAGCAGTGAAGCGAATCGTTTGCCGCAACCAACCCTTATTATTGTAATTAACTTTATATAAAACCACGTCAATTATTTTAATGCTTATTAAACACGTGTGCCGGAGCGTATCGTGGTCGCCGAGTGCTGGTGCAATTATCGCCATTGATTCTGTGGTTTAAATGACCGGTAAAACTAGGCAGGTGCACCTGACGTTGCTCGTTCCCATGATTAATGATATGATATATATTTAACTATGTATCACGGGAATCATTTGATTTAAATGTATATTTCCAAATGTGGTTAAATGTTTTAAGTCTAATAATGTAATAATCTGGGAAATATTTATAAACCGCTGTCAGTATTGCCCCTTTAATTTTATTAATAAGCATAGATTGAAATAAATAAAATATATTTTTTTAATTGATTAATAATTACAAGATAATACTGTATATGTTTGCAGTTTGTTAAATAAAAACCTATATTACTTTTGATTTATTAATCTATTCCACACTAATCTTGTTAAAATATAATATAATTAAGAAAATATTATAATAATCAATAAGAATCAATCAAATGTATATTTCACTGAACTGAAACTTATAGCCAATTCAAATATCGATAAAAATTTTATCGATAACAAAAAAAAAAACTTAAATATGTGTCTGCTTCCACAGCAAAGAACACTGACAATAAATATCTCGTTTTTTTTCAACGTAATGCGGTCGCATTATCTTAACAAATCCGGGTTGCGTTATTTGAATGAAATTCATGCAATTTTGAGTACGCTTTAATACGCTACTTCTTTATCGTACGTATGATTGATGACGACGATTTAAATTTAAAGAAAGCTTGCAATTAATGCTTCAGTGTTCAAGGTTGCATAATAAATAAAGACTTCAATTAAATCTTGTGAAAAATACAGATAAAGCACTAAGAAATTACGAAATATATATTAATTCATGAAACAGTATCGGCTCTTATAAAATGTTTAATATAATTTTACAAAGGTTAATAGGTTACGGTCTTTGTTATTATATCTATAAGAATACTACTAAATTTTATTCGAGTATTTCCTGCGGAAGAAGTTTTACAAACCGTGAACTTTTAACTTCCTCAAAAAGATCATACGCTTCAAGGAAGTGAGACTTCTGATATATATATATATATTTTTGTATTCACATACAAAAAATGTATGACAAGCTAATAGCACGTTAAATCAACCAAAAATAATATACAAAATAAGTTTAGATACGTTCAGATAAAACTCAAAATATATTATAAAATAATAAATTATTGGCCATTAATAACAATATAAATATTTATACGATAGAATCGTTTAAAATATATATATAATATATCAATATCCATATTAAACCTACATGCATACAATGTAAGAAATTGTATTTCCCAATAGGTAAACTTGTATTATCCGTGTTGTTAACGGCTCGTACATTTATAGTGTTTATTACGAGTGGCATCGAATTACTGAGTGCCGCAACGTACTAACGAATCAAATTCTTAGAATATTCCATGTACATTCGTTACTGAGGTATTTCGATTTTAACAAACTTTGGTTACTAACAAACTCTTCCGTGTCATAAACATCTTCTCATTCTTATATAAAGCCTATTTGAAGACGTCAATCTATTAAATTTATTTGTAGAAAAAAAATATGCAATATAAATAGATGGAAATGTCATATAATTTAAGACCATTTTAAAGATCGAGATACCAAACTTAATATGTCGTTTTATTTAATCTATAATTATTGTAATGTTTGCTTTAATACAAAAAGATAAAGCTTTCTTGAAAAGATAATAAAATACAACAATACTTTGTGGATATTAAAGCGAATGTTCAAATTGTAAAAGCACACGATACATCAATATTAGAAGACAATACATCTATCAGGCGCACGGCATTACGAATCATGGCGAGTGTAGTTTGTGAGTTGATGCCTCCTTAAGTTTTACGAGATATAAGATTGGCGTGTTCATTAGCAATGACACGAATAGCGCTATCGACACAAATGAGCTACACGATTGCGCTTCTAATGATGAGCTTTGTTCGAGTGCGGCCATGTTAATTAAACAAATGACATTTAACCTCTGCGTTCGTACTTTCTGTGCTTGCTTGGAAATATTTTTGCAAAGAAATGTTAAATTACATTCATTCCTACATACTGTGTTTTTATTTTGATGCATTTGTTCGGATTTTTTTTTTGGCTTGGTAGGTAATTTGGAAATGTAATTTAGTATATGCTAAGTTTGTAATGTAATTTAGTATATGCTGTGCTTGCTCGGAAATATTTTTGTATATAAAAATAGAAATCGTCAGTATTGTTTTGATTGAAATATATTTGCAACTAAAAGATTGTGCAATGCAAAAATATGAAATCAGAAAACAGACACGTCCATCTAAAACAAGTTCCACAGATTCGTTCTTGTAATATCGTTGTAATTTATTTAATGTTAGAAATAGAGCTCGCAGGCCGCAGCGCCACAAAGAATATTGGCTTTCACAACCTCACCCCGCAAATTTATGGGCGCTGAGATTTTACCAATACTTAGAACAAAGCACAGACTGGTGTTATTTTATGAGTTACCGAACAGTTAGATTTATGTAAACTATTTACATTTTAATCTTTATTTCAAATATAGTAAAGTTATCGATTTGAATTTGTCCATCTTAACATTATTTATAAAATACTGCAAAAGCTTTATTAACGAATACGTATTTTATATATTATATATCTATTGGCTTTTATCGTCCGCTTCGCGTAGTTATGGAAAATGGTTCCTGATGAAATATAGCCTGAATGACTTCCTCTCTATTTAACTACACGAAAAAGATCACGATAAAAAACAATAAAATAATAATAGAAATATGTTTACATTTATAATATTAAAATTTGAATAATCAAAATTTCATTGCATGGAATAAAAAACAACAATTTCGTCACATACACACTAACTTAAAAGATTATCCATTTAAAATCTAATTGAAAACATATTTGTAAATCATTCTATCGTTAATGTAATTGCAACGAGACTTCACTTACTATTTAATTAAATTGCACATTGCGCGCAAAAAATATATAAATGTAATATCAAGGCATCCTTCCATCATCGCAAACTAGGTACGCTTACACAATAAACAATTGCCGTTAAAATGGTCAGGTGAAGCAGCTTAGAATTATAAAGAGATCGATTATAGTGAACCAGTAATTTAGCAGCCTACAAGCACGCTTCCCAGTGCAGCCTTAAGCGAAGACCGTTACTAGGAATTATGACTTGATGTCGCATTTTACACCTGCTCTTCGAACCGTTCTCGTAATTACATTAATTGTTAGGATACGGATGCATTTTCCAGACGAAACTATTTTCAACATGTACTTAAATCGACTATTAAGTAAACAATGCTAAGTGCATGTTTCATTAACAGTACTAATTCTGGTTAATTAAAATGTAGATAATATATTTATTATTGATAAAATAACCTCTTAGTATTATTAATCCTTTAAGTTATTCTTAACCGACACAACCGCAAAACAAGTACGGCAGGTTTATAAATGCTTGATTATATTCAATGTGTGATAGGTTAGTAATTGACGACAGATGAGGCGTTATAATAATTACGTCTCAACTATATAATTGCCGTCATAGATAACATAAGACAGTGTGCTGTTGACATACAAGGGCTGCCAGCGTCAATGATGGCCCCGTGGCGAGCGTGAGCCAGCCGCTCGTGAGTAACGGCTAGTGAACCCCGAGTCGTCATCCTTATTAAACAAAATATTATTATAGTATTAACATTTTTAACATATATATATATAATACTTGTCATATTTTCATTTGTACTTGTGGCAAGACATAAAACTTAGCTATATGTATAATGGGGACAAGAATTATAATATAAATTATTTTGTACTTATGATTTTACACACTTAACGCATCTCGTGAGGATTGCATCAGCCGCTACTATGTTAAGAAAATTTTGCATAGACTGTACTAATGATGTTGGATTGTGTAAGTCGCACATAAAGCGATGGCGGCGCGGTCATATATTGGCGCGGAAGGACAGCGGGTGCGGTGCGCAAGCGCCGATGCACTGTCTAATTAAGCGCGGCTCCAACTAATTTGACGCGAGAGCAGTCTGCCGCCGCCTAATGAATGGTATCGCACACGTTCATCGCGCCACGTCGCTGCCTGCCTCGTGCTCAGCTGCGCCCGCGCATTACGCTCTACGGTCGACGATCTGCGACGTGGTCACCGATAGAAGGAATAATTTCCGCTAATAGCAAAACCAATTCATCGCAAGCTTAGAACTATTACGTGTATGAGAAAGTACAGAACAGGTAGTACGCTCTCAAATTGGCTCAGCCATTCTCTGACTCCAGAAAGCGAACCTAATGCTTATTCAAAATGTTTGCATCAGCCGGTTATGTTGATTATAGTAATACTTATGAGTGGTGCAAATGCAGTCAATACGCTCATGTATTCATGCACGCAAAATATTACGGACCAAGATTAACTTCTTGTGTAATAAGTTAATTTATAGTCTGTGTGTAAGAACGTTACCACACAATAAATCTTCGATTCTTTGCTTTTGATAATAATTTTATGCAAGAATATAATAATTTATGTTTGTGAGGTATTAATTGTTTCTTCAAAATATGTAAGATTTTTAATAATCGATCAGCGATAAAAGATGAAACTTAATAAGCATTCAAAATTGTTTTTTCTTTTTTGCTTATAATTCCGGAAAACGGATTTTTCAACAGTACTCGTGCATATCATATTGGTTGCGCTTGTGACTAAGTATATTTAAACGGGCTTTTTCAGAAATTATATATTATAACCGGGGTCTATTGATACCGAATACGTAAAGCTTTACGTTGTGTCCGAGGGAAAAGGCGAAAACCACTTGGCTACTATACAATAATCGACATTAATTACCCAATATTAGATTTTGCTATACAATTAACGTGGAATCATATAAAAAAAATCAATATTCTTAAAAAATATTATTAATAAAATCTTTACAAGATTGAGAATATTTTTTTTACAAATGTCAGTCCTATAAAATATAAACAGTTCTATACAAAATAAATGCGTTTTTTAAATATATTTAGAAATCGTTTAATATTTTTTATTTACTTTCCATTGTATGAATGCTAGAAAGTAACTGCATTGCTGCCTGAGCCTAAGCTGCTTGTTAAACGTTTATTTGTGGTTAAAAGGTGTAATTAAAACGTGGCTGGAATTTCCATATTATTAAGAAAAAGAAAATAAGAGAGCATTTTCGTCAATAGATGGCCAAGTTATGATCCAAGTTAAGATTAAAGAATGAACGCCTATGGACAGAAATGTTAGGTTCCCGCTTTGGCTTTCGATTCAAAAGAAGTCATAAGGGCGAGTGTAGTATATTGTTTTTTAATTTTAACTATAATTTTCGAAATATATAAAACGAGAAGAATTTATTACAATTCATATTTTAAAGAAATAGCCTCTAAGTGGGAGGGTTTTTTATGTAATTTAAAATAAGTTTTATGGTATGTATAGAATTAACTTCCAAAATTGTACCATATAATTTATACAAACTGTACTTCTTCGTCAGCCGTTTCCTCATTGTTGAGTATCGTGGCGTTGTTTTCTGTTACATATCACAGTATCTTCACATATATGGACTTGCCATTTAAATATACACTGTGACACGAGTCTTAATTCCTTATATATTTTTATTCTTTATACATTAACTGCTTTTATTCCTATAGATCTATCCTGGAAATATAGACAAGTATTTGTACATAGAAAAAGAATTTTACAATAACGGAACGGAAACATTGCCGCATAATAAAATATTTTTTTATGTTAATAAATAAATGAACATTTAAAGATATAAAAACATTTAAGCACACATACGCTGTGTCAAATGAATTTGATCGTGGCGGTCATTGGGCACAATCTACTGCTGGGTTAATTACTCCAGCGACTCACGATTCTCGCTTAAAAGGCTTTAAGCTGTATCATTTGTTTAAATCCATAATGGACTGATAATTTTTTTTTCCAATGCTCGTGTCTGACTGATGGAGCTTGATATGAATTATGAGGGATTGTATTTTAAACGTGCTCTGTATATTTTATTTATTTTGGATTTGTCAATCTTGATACTTGAAACTTAATATAGAAAAACCAAGTTTATACAAAATTTGCATACATGAGGGTGATGTCTTACATTCATCACTGGTCCTTTAACTATATATGCAAGAGAAAATAAAGTAGTGATAACTGAAAAAAATTACGTCAAAGAATTCTTTCAGCTGAAATGAAAATACATTAACAGTTGTATTTTATTTAAGTGTAAGTGTAGCATATTATTTTTCTTAGTTATAGTAAGTAATAGTTTGAAAACCATTTATTGGGTACTAGTTAGTTTTAAGCCCTATTATTTAACAGTATCTGAATATGTTTTCCAGTTCATATGGCAAGAATTATAGATACTGGAATGTAAGACGCTGCGTGCAGGACTTCATAATTTTATTATTTCTTTTAAAAAACAATCTGCTAGGTTAAAATACGCTAACCGAGTCGGATATTTTAAACGATATTCATATAATAACGTTTATAGGATCTTTAATATAAAAACATAAAATTAAAGTACATTGAGTATAAAATAAATAGGTTGAAACACCAAATTATATGATTGTTTTATTTGACAAGTACTCGTAAAATAAAGGGTTTAGTGTCAAGTGTCGTTCCTCCCCTCCGTAATCGATATAACAATCGACTTTTGTATCTGTTCACTTGCCGATTAATAAAATATCGATTTTATTACAATTTATCTGGTTAAGGGAAAGTTGATTCGATAAAGAAACACTTCAACGTAAAATGCAATGACAGTATACTATTGAAAACATTAAATTCAGTGAATTTCGGCAATACATAATCTTTAAAGTATTTTTTGAAACAAGTTATGAATACGATGCAATAAAATTTAATCTTTTCTTTCATAATATTAATCAAAAAATTCAGATTTTATTACAATACACATATATTTTTTTTATATTTTTACTCCCAAACTTCCCTAAACGACTGTATTTTATCAGCCAGCATACACCACTTAATATGGCCTTATTTACGAAGGTTCCTTAATTTGCTATGAATTATAGTTAACATATGTTAAAAATGAATTACCTTAAGATAATATGAAATCAATTTTATGTATCGTAAAACGAACACTTTTAAAGGGCAAAGATTACGATATAAAAGATTTCAACGCGCGCTCTGCATATTTTATTAAGTAAAAAATTCTGTATCTAGGTAAATGCTTTCTTACATGATGCCCTTATTAAGGATTATTTAACTCAGACTATTGGATCTGAATTAAATGATGCATAATATGTAAGTTACATTTAGTTAATAAATATATATATATTTAAAGCACAGGAAAGCTTTACCATTACATTTAATGATAAAAGTAAGTTATTTTTTAAACTTATTTCTGAACACTTTCTGGTGGGATATGGGGTTTTCGTCTCTTCTCTCAAATTAATATTTCATCATATTTTTAAATTAGTTTATATTAAAAAGTTGTAAGTGATTGTTAATATTTTTTCCTCTTAAATTAGTCAGATAACTAATCTGTCTTAGATATTCTAAGAAGTAAAATAGAACCTTGGCTGAGGATTACTTATTTAATATGAATTTATATTAAGCTCTTAATCTATCATCGATGTTACACATACGTGTCACCAAGAGCTTTCGGGGTATAGATATGAAGCCGGTTAAAATAATTTATGCCAAAATTTGCAAAGAAGCGCTCTTAAAATGTTTTATTCAAGTTCAAAAATAGGTATTTACACGCACTTTTGAATCATCAATTATTACATTATAAAAATGTCAGTATAGTCCGTCCGTCCGTACCACCAGCTCGGAATGCTGCTCTGCTGAGAAAAGCGGGCCAAAAACTCGACAGTTTCTTTTTTTAAAACAATTTAACAATGTTTGATATAAATATAAGAATATCCTACAAATGAGTCAACAACCAAAGCTCTTAAACTTAGCTTTTAGTTGATTTTATGAAAGAAAAATATATAATTAATTAACAGTTAATATTCAGACAGGTTATAAGATTTATAAGCTTCTAAGATGATTGGATTGATATATTTTAATAGCAGTAATGCTATTATAAGTTCATTTTTGGTACTGATAGATATCGGCGTAATCCGGAGTCACATATCTTCCCACGTTACAGATGTAAGTCAATCTGATATAAGGTATTCTATAATAAATGAACTGTAATTGCTCTAAATAAGATGAAGCAGCATTTTATTTAAATACAAGATGATCTATTTTTGAAATTGTTTTCGGACGCCATTATTTAAATACTTGTTTGTATAATAAATTAGGTATCTTTTAATTTATCTTAAGAATAGCAATCAGCATAAAACTAAGATTTTATAGCATTTTGATAATAATTGCAATATTATACATTTATAATTTATTGATGTTTATAATTAAATGAATAAAATTGTTGTATATTATTTAAAAACAATTTTACAAAATGTCACATTTAAATAAAATTATTTCACTGATAAGACGCATGTATTTTTTATATAAATGCACCTAGTGTATTTAAATGACATAAAGCTATTTAAATTGAATCGTGAATAAATATTAACATATGTATAATGATTGTTGAAATACAGATTATAAATGTACAGACGCTTTAATTTTCATTTATATTTTAAATAAAAATATTGTCATCATCCCGCTTAAAGTGTTATTTTGTTTAACATTCTTCCGCATCAATATTTTCTTAAAGAAACGTGGACTGGATATCTGAATGCAACGTTTTTTAAACCCAGGAAGTAATTACAACCGACCGATTTAACATTGGCTGGATAAAAAAGCGTTTTGATACAGGTATGTTAAACTTTTTTTCGATTAG
Organism: Dircenna loreta; assembly: GCA_963555665.1. Classification (NCBI taxonomy): domain Eukaryota; kingdom Metazoa; phylum Arthropoda; class Insecta; order Lepidoptera; family Nymphalidae; genus Dircenna; species Dircenna loreta. Next base: position 6,768,708 of record OY743094.1, read on the forward strand.
TTGTACATTCTTAATCAATAACATCCATAGACTTGCAAAAAACCTGATTTGAATTAAGGTACCTAAGTTAACTTAATAAATTGAGCATTGGGCGCAATAAATATGGGCCTTTCGCTTGGCAAGTGAATAATAGGATACGGTTATAATATACAAGATAGCAAGGTCGCTCGCCATCGCACCGATTGCAGATCCGCAATCACCTCTGCATCCTTGACCCATCCAGAAGAGGCTACTCAAATAGAATGCACCGGTCCTGTCGCTACACATAAATAGGTATTTAAAATACCGTTCTCCGTGGGAACGGAGCCAGATATAACCCTGCACGAGATCCACTCGCGCCTTCCTCACCAAGAAACCACGTCGCGAATCAAACAATGAACTTTGTAATCGAAAACGATTTGGTTGCTTAATTTTGTAACTACCTCTATCTATCTTTTTTATCTGTGCTTTTATTTTCAATAAATTATATAATTGTTCAAATTTCAACTCTATGTTTTAGCTTTAAGGCTGGTTTTAAGTAAAAGAACCAAGTGATATTCAAAAATAAACTTTATTACGAAGGCACGAAGGTTGTAGGAGGGGTTAATTTTAGAACGGCGCACGAGTTTAGAAGTAAGGTTGCACGCTGCGAGATGTCATCTCGATCTCCCGCTGTGACCCGTGAACAATATTGTCTCTGCTATAATGCATTGTGAATTTTAAAATCAATTCGTATTCACGCAAAACAAGTTGAAGTGTTGCAACATGAAGGAAATAGCAAACGCATGATAAACATTAACTCACAAAGTTATTAAATATATCTGCCATTTTGATGGCTTCATTACAATTAACGTAATTAAATATGCAAGTATGTAATATGACGCATTCTTACTACATTTGTCACAACTTAGTAATATTTAACTAAATAATGTATCTGTATATAACTAAAAGCTCTACAAATACTAAACTATGTTTGAGTTTTATTTACACGACTCTACAAATATTAAACTAGGTTTGATTCTTTCTTATTTAGGCGAAAGTATTATCTGTTAGTATATTTATTATATAAATGTTTTTGTGTCGAAATGAAGTGGAGTACAATTGTATTATATTATTGCTCTTAATATATTATATTTTTTTTATTTCAAAGGGGTCGTATCGCGATCATATTAAGATAGGAGCACCATAGAAAGCTTAATGGCATAAACGTTCAACACGTTCTGTGATTAATATCTTCGTAATCGACGCCTTTTATTACTTCGCAAATGGATTTTGGAAAGCGACATCCGTAATAAATGTTATTTATTATTATATAAAAAACAGCTACCGAATGCAATGTGTTTAGAACAATTGAAGAATGTCCTAGAATTGCAGCGGTAATGTTATGGGGGCCAGTCAAACTAAAATAACACATCAAAATAACCGTTCACCTGCGCAATCCCACGATCTGTTGTCTTTGTTTATAGATAGGTATCTTAGAATCGAGAGGCGCTTCGAATTTTGCATAACGCTTGTAAGTCGTGTAGTTCGATGGTTCACAAATAATATATAAAGAATATTTGAGTTATTTTGCTTATTACAATTTTAAATAAACATATCATGAAAAATTTACAGATTAGGGCAGGAATTCGAACCTGCAACCTTTGGGATACTGCCCTGTCACTTTACCAACTGAGCTATCGTGTCTATTGATAGAGCGAATGTTTACTCGAAATGTATGAATAATTCAACCAATTACAATATTTACTCAATTCAACATATTACAAGCTGGATTGTAAAAAAGCTATAAATCGTTGGTTGTCGAATTGTATCAACTTCCTGTTTGGGCCAGTCGGTCGGCGCGCCAGCGACTTAAGATCGGCGACGGGCACTTCCAAAACGTACGTTCTGATATTCTTTTTCTTCAACAACAAAAATAGAGTAAAAAACGAGACGCCATTTTTTTTATACTCGACGACCTTGCAGCTGAGTGGATTCAGATTGTGGTACACGGTAAAAACCGGAGAGTGTGATGAATCGGAGCCATTAAAACGGGGCAGCGATTAACGACAATGCAAATATTAATTAATATTACAGAATAAGACACTTCCTAGAAAGGTTATTTTTTTATTTATACATTAGTTATATTACATATATTATGAACGAGTTGTTTGAAATATATTAAACTTCATTTAATATATTTTAAATAACTCGTTTTGCTTAAACAACCATTAGACCAAAATAGTTCTAAAATAATATTTGGTTGATTTAATTTTGCTTTTATTTAAAATATCTTATAAATATTTATAAATAATTAGACTCCATTATAGTATATTAAACAAAAGAGCTATTGGACGTGTTATCTATATATTAAAATAAATGTATTTTAATAATGACTGTCTGTTATAATATAAGTTATATTAATAAAATGTTTATATTATTGTATAGATAAACTATAATAGGTCTGAATAATAAATAATTATCACCTGAAACTGATATATAGTACGAGTTACATTTTAGAGTAAATATTGGGGAAGCAGAGGGATGTTTTTTCAAATTTCCGAACGAAATTTGTGAAATGTGAAATTTTGTGTATTATTAAAACTTTAAAGAGTAAAATTATTCAAAAAGTAGATAAAGTGACCCTTACTCATTGTGACTGATTTGAACGTCGTGCGCCAAAATAAAAACATAAATAAGAATAACTTCGAACTTAAGATAAACACAACATTTGCATGATATATTTCAATAGAAAAAGTTTGAATTATTTGCTTCTTTTGTATTTTAATCTGAATTTATAAATATATTTCAGAAAAAAATACGGGACCGGTTTTAAAACCGCACCTTCTTCTTTTTTTATGATAGAATTCTTAAAAATCTGGTCCATACAAGGGTTATATTCAAATGAAAGTGGCAGTGTTTCAGAGTGTATAGTCAACTTTTTTTATATCTTACAAACAAAATGATATTTAAGTTTTAGAAAAAAAAAATATCTGCACATCTTATCTTCCAAATAAGATGTAAAATAGAAAAGCAAAATGAATTCTATACATCTTATTAATAAAATTATCATACAGCCATATATCTCTATCTCTATCTCTATCTCAACTAAGCATTACATAATGACATATGTATATATATATATTTTAACTGTAAAAAGTTATCAAATTAATAGTGTTATATCAACTATTAATCCTCATTGTAATGTATTCAAAAGTCCAGCTGAATATTAAGCATGATTGAAGAGTTTTTTTTTAATCTTGCACAACAGTACCGGTACTCTCCTCTATGTTAAAAGAAAGTTGGTTATCAATTCAATTGTCTATGGCTCGCCCGCGGTCGCATCTCAGCTGCCCATCTCATTGTTATTACAATAATTATGAACGCCTATATATTAAAGAAATATCAGTAATAACGGATACTTTTTGATTCTCAAGTTATTATTTGTGTTTCGTCTGAAAAATACATTTATTAATTATTTAAAATTCGTTTTTCTTCCTAGATGACGCTCACTTAAACATTTAACTGACATAAGTTTAAGAAACAAATAAAACAAAATATAATTTACACAAATAGTTATAAGACATGGAATTTTGTTATTGAAGTTTAATTTATTTTGATATATTTCTTTGCATAAAGTTACTTTTGTGGTTCCATATATATACTTTGTATAGACGCATTAGCAAGTATGAACAATTCAAAGAAAAATATTTACAAAGGAACCGTATATTCATAGACAGGTGTAGCTAGAAGTCGATGACTTACATCAAGATAGCGAAAAGACATATTTAAGACTTTTTACTGGCTTTTTAATATTTCTTACACTGGCAATACTAGAAATATATTAAATGTAACTGGTTATATTTGCAACGAACGAGTACGAAGAAGTATATTTATATCTAACAGATAACATATTGTTAGGACCGTCACAAGCTATACAAACTGTTAGCCACTCATCCTGTCAGTTTTGACATTTCAAGGTTAGAATTGAACTTCAGTTGTTGTTTTGACAAGGTTATCTACAAGAAGGCCGCATAGCTGTGTACATCCGAATTATTAAGGACATTCAATTGTTAGAATAATTTTATATTGTTGTACATAAATCCTTTTTTATTAATCAATAATATAAAGTTTATCAAAGGGAACAATTTTAAATAAGGTGGTAGATAAGTATAGCGTGCATCTGAAGTCGGTACCAACATATTTATGTAACTAGTTACGTCTTTCTCATTAATATTACTCTGAGTCATAATTCTATGATTATCATATTTTTTTTTTATATTGCAGGTGCAAATTTCGCTGCAAGCTCATAGCTTTTAGGTGTCCTCGGAATAAAACAGCAATAATAATTTAATACAACTCCTTAGTCATTTTGCATATAGCTAAAATAAATTAGTGCATTAAAATTGGTTTTACGGCACACCCAAGTGGATATTCGAACCTGTCTACGGTTGGTTTAAGTGACCGTTCTTTGTCCGGATCGTCCTAGACGCACGCCACCGCCGGCCACCGTCGCGCCGCATTCATGCATAGTAAATAATTACTGTGATCAACGGCAGGTGGACGAGCACGCGCTCTGTGTACGAGCATAGAAATAGAAAGGCACATTGCAGTAATTATTTAGTACAGTTATCCCTAATGGGCCGTTTTTGCGAAAGCTGTTAAGTAAATAGACGTCAAGTCCTGTATTCCCGCCGGGCAGCGTGCGAGAACTCACTCGCGTGCTCCGATGCCTTGTAGACTATAACGAACTGTCACTTTTACGCGCAACACGTACAGTTAATAATGTAATAAATAGTCTTTCAGTTCATAATTAATATAACTGTAGTCGATATAACAGTATTTTGTTTATATTCTTCTTATAAAAATTATAATATATAAAATCATACGTGGGTTGTAAATACCTATTAAAATACGTCTCGGAGCTGTAAATTATAAATCAGTTAATTACATCAACGACCTTCGAATGTACGACAACAGCTCTATCTGAACGAGTTTAAATCCCAATTAAGAAAAATTTACATAGCCATTAATCCTTATAGAAATCATACATATTAGTGTCTCGGGTGTAAAGTAAAGTTAAATTAAAAATAGAAAGAATTGTTTCTTAAGCGGAGTACCATACAAAGTAGAGAGAGCCGCGTAGCACGGCGAACGTGCGGCTTGCGGCAGCGGGTCAGAGGGTAAGCGATACTTTATTTTGAATAATTTATATGTCTTAGCGCGATAGACGGCGTGCCCTCCGCCTTGTACTGTTTATGGTAATGCAGGATATCGCGCATTGCAAATTCGCTGAATGTGTTGCGCGAGAACGTTCGCGCCGCGCCGCTACGGCTGGCTTACGATAAGCGTTCCGCGGAATGCTCTCCTGCTTAGAAATACCCATGTTACTGGACAAATATTTTACAATGTTACGTACAGCCTCATATTTATTCAACGTTTTTTAAATAAAGCAAAAAAATCCTGTATAATATGAAATACAATGATTGCACCTTTTATTTTTAAACTCACGACACTTCAAAGTAGCTCGTTTTTTACACGGAAAAGCAAAGCAATTTAACGAGTAAACATTATAATGATATTAATTGCAATCAAAACGAGAACAATCACTGAAAACAAAATAATTAAGATGTTAAAGGTGCACTTCCATCCTGGGTAAGATATGTCGACGTAAGCTTACTCGACGTATAAGTTAAAAATCACTTTTAAGAAATCGTCATTAATCAAAATTAATGGAGTTATTATCGCACTGGAACTTTCAAAAAATATTTATTGCGGGCATAAATCAGTGGTAAGGGCCGTAACGAAGTACTGTGAGGTTTCTAGGACGTGGCTGGAGTGCAATTACAGGCCATGGTATCACCCGCTCTGCTTCAAACAAATAATTATATCTGCGAAGCCTAATTAGACTGTTTGCGTATCTTGCACAGGAATAAATCACAGAGTGACACAATAACAAGAAAAGTAATGATAAATGGGTTCTGTGTTAATTAAAAACTAATTATTACTATTTATAGTACAGCATATCTTTGCGATGTACCGCTCGAATTAAATATACAAGTATTACAACCAATTAATGTGTACTATACCTAATATTTATTTTTAATTCTTATAAAAAAACCAAGGAATAAGCTTAATTATTTCAACTGTATAACAAAGCAAACAAAGAATCAGTCGTAACAACAATGACGACCCAATCAAAACATTTATCATTTAGATCTCTCCGATTTTGCATATTTGGATTAAGAGGGAGAGTTTTTAATGTTACCTCATAGCAATGATTTATGGGTGTTTAAAGATGAGACACAGATAGCGCTGTAGTTGTCAAAAGTTAAAGCAACTGCTTCATACAAAATGCGAACAATATGACCTGATATTTTTAAAAGATAATAATGCTGATGGACGGCAGCGCCGCGGCCAGCACCGTGGGAACAATATTTCATCTCGAACTGTTTTGCAATGGTCTTAGATGACGTCTATAATATTAAACTAATATAAATATTTATATCTCATCATCAACGTAAAAGAAGCCGCAAATTAAAAGCATTTGTGCCGTTGTGTAATATTTTTTTCATCATATAATATTATTATATTAAATGACATAAACTATGGGCTTGAATGTTGCCAGTAATGTAACAAAGAAATATTATTATTATTCATAATTTCGTATGTCATTATTGTTGTATCACAAATCAACAGAAACTAGGACAATACATCACGTTTAACATATGGAAATAATATTGAAATGAAAATGTAACTGTTGACAGGTTGAGAAAATAAAAGTATCCAAAGAAATGCGAGCCATGTATGGATTAAGAAATTGACGGCTGCCAGTGGCGAGTACGGTTTGATTATAATTGGCTGTATATTAACAAACAAAGTGGTACCAGAGGCAGCCTGTTGACATATTTATGTGCGCTGAAGTCGACTGACCCGAGAGTCGAGATAAGAAAAGCTCTGAGGTCGAGACACTTTCTACGACCTGCGAACCAACATTTTTATCATCGATCACTTTAATAATTTATCTGACATTTTTGTTCCATTCAATCACTCTGAAGGGCGAGTTTTGTGGCACTTAATTTATTTTTTGCAGAAAAAACACTTACCGTCTCATGAGTGAATGCGATTTTGTATGAGATTTTTTTTAAGTAAATATTAATTACATTTTATCGAACAGGACCTCATTTTGACACTGATTATGAAATTAATTATAATCAGAAATTAAAATAATTTAAAAACGTTATGTTTCAAGTAAATATAGAATTAAACATTTAGACACGAGCAGGGACTCAAACTCGCTACCTCTGGAAGCCGTTCCGTTTTAATCCCTGTGAGTATTGATTTATTTTGCATTAATATAATTAAATAAGCTTAACATGGCTAAGCTTTATTGACATTTTCAAACATTATATGTTTTTTAAATCATTATAATATTTTCTTATAAATTAAATTTAAATATATTCCAGCATAAAAAAAACATTCCTCATCAAATATAAATGACGGTATTATGTAATATTACATTGAAACCGCAGTAATATCATTTTAATTCAGGGTTTCAAGTCGAATCACTTGCGGAATTTTAGCTTCGGTCAATATTATTTCCATTTTTTAAATGGACCGCATTTGATGGCACACGGACTCTTCAATCAATTTCATCACTTTGATCCGTGCATATTTATAACGTAAGTATAATTTATTATCTCATTTGTGATCGAATTAAATGAATCGTTAAGTTTGAATGAATTTCAAATAAATTCAAAATGTATCCTGTATTGCAACAGGTATATAAATGATCCAAATATTATGAAAACTGGTTTGAAGATGTTTTGAATTTGTATATAATTTGATTTCTTACGTCTTGTCACATTTTTTTCAACGCCGCTGTCCGCCGTCTTTAATATATTTTTTGTTATTAAAAATATTTAATGGAATCCTATTTTATATCAGACAATTAATATTTTGAAAAATTAAAAAGACAATAACTTTTTTTGTTTCATATTATTTTAAAGAAACTTTAAGAAAAAAAAAATAATCAAATAATTAAATTGATAATTCAAGCTATATATAGATAGTATAATAATATCTATATAGCAATACAAACACGCCCTACAATAGACTCCTGTTATTCTTGTAACTCGTACCATGTATATTTGTCAGACAAATTTGCAAGTAGTAATTATTCAATATTACAATTACAAAACTTGGTCGAAAGTACAGAAATATGTATAAATCATTGGAGGGATATGTTAAGATAAGAGCTTCTATGAAATACGAGTCGTGTCGGTGTTTAGCGGACAAACAGACAACACGTGACATATCGTCGCGTTCCGATAATATTGCCTGCACTGTACTATGCTGTCCCGGCATGTGTAAATGTATATAAATCTAAAGCTGTCTCTCCAATAAATATATTACCGAACTATACAATAAATAGTCATAATATAACCTTTGGAATGGTATCCCAGAGGTCGCAGGTTATGACCTTCTCGCATCCAAAAAAAGCAATCAAAACATACCAAATAATCAGCACTTAAAAAACTTTAAGTGGTTGAAACAATTTGAATATTAAAAACTTGAACTATTTAAATAAAACTGATAAGGTTATATTAAATTACAACAACGTAACTCTTAATTCAAGTAGGTCAATCTGATATAAAGGGGCTATTGAAAAACGAAACCAATAGCAGTAATCATTGTATGTGAAAAGACCTTATTTCTTGCGACAAGGTATCACAACTACGACATATCGTATACACGCACTTTTATGAAGAAATGATAATAAATTTCATACATCAATAAAGATATCGATCAAAATTATAGGGCTCCGTTGATTTAACAAATATATGGAGAACGCCTGCGTAGAGCTATGAGGGTGGCCGCGTCCCTTCCGTGGGTTTGTAATGTTACGTTGACAATAATTTGCTTGAACATTAAGCTGGACCAATTTCTTTAATTACTTTCCCAATTGAGCTGTTGGAATCACTTAATTCAGAACAAGTCACTGTGCCGCATGGTTGGCGTTTTACGACTCACATCCAAATGCTCTCTGATCATAAATACGGTCAGGGTTAATTGCTTCCATTGAGCCGAAAGTAAGTACCTACTGACGGAAAATATCAAGACCATATTCAAATACAATACAGTTCAAGTGCCTGTAATAAACTTTATTGTCCAACCGGTAATATTTATACAATAAATGTTATATTTTTTATCCAAATAAAAAAAAGACAAGTGACATGTTTATAACAGGACACTTTAAATATGTTTAATACGTTACACATTACAATGTCTCTATAATAAACCTGATTTATATTATTGCTAATAACAACGTATAAAAAAGGTTATAATAATAGTAGTTGGTAATCAAAATAATGTGTAAATGGCGCTTCTAATTCTCGTCTCTGCGTTAAACAATGTGCGTGATACAAAACCACCAAAAGTCTCATTAGCGGCTTGCGTAAGCTCGAAAGCGGCCCTTCGAGCACTCGTTGTCAGAGACAAGCAACGCAAATTACTTTGGCACCGTTTGACGGCGGGAAATTTCATTACCAAAAGCACATATCATAATTATCTCGCCGGCAATCTACATATTTTACTTGGTAATAAATGCGCGGGTAGTTTCACTTTCCAAGCGACACTGGTTTTTTGAAAATTACGCGTTTTTATACATTTGCGGTCACTCTCGCGGAGGGCGCGTTACAGTTTTAAGTGAATTTCTTTTTGACCTCTCGCTCCAAGGTGCTCGTAATTATATGAGACTCGAGTGACATGCAATTTCGCGTAAATAACATCGATTGACATTTACGCAGATAACAGCTTTAGTAAGTGCAGGGCTGTACACGAACATAAACTTCGTAATTGTCACTGATTATTAAACCAGCTAAGATTGTTTATTTATCATTATTAATATATTACGAAATATATCCGTGTTAAATTTCAATTATAAGCCCAATGTTACAATACATATTAGCCAGAATAATAACAAGCCTTTTTCTAGACCCAAAGATGGACAAATCCAAAAAAATACTATAACAGAACTGTGGTATTTTTTTTCAAATTTCAGATATCTTTTACAAACTTTTATATTTTGACTAACATTGTACAGAAAAACTGTTAGATCATCAATCTGCTATCTGAAAATTCTAGCTTAAACATATTTTTCTTTAACTGATTTTTTTACAAGAATGAAGAATGTTTATTTTTTTTTTTATTTTAAATTAGCAGATCGAATGTCTTAAATCATAAGTAGTGGTTAACAAATTAATTATTAAAGAAGATATTTTGAAATTATATAATTCAGTACTCGTACACTACCTACTAATTAAAAATGATATAATTGCCAAATAATTATTTTATTTCAATAATGAATCTAATCTATTTTGATAAATAAAATGGTATAATAATATAAAATTTTTAAATCGATATTTTATATAAAAAAAAATATCAACAGCCCTGTTAATGTGCTGATTTCAAAAGTCACCGATATTGTTTTTACACAATTATGCGAAATTCTTTTTTAAGTAACTTATTTACTCTGTAATAAATTCTTGTTGTAAATATTTAAATAAAACAGTCGCGATAATAAATATGAAAATGCGAGATATCGGATCTTCAATGACGTCACTAATTATTTATAAATATGCTACATTTAAATTTGAATTTATATAATATTATATATAATTGTAGAAAGATTTTTCGAATTCTACATACTCTATATATAGATAGAGATTATCCAGCTGTATTTACGTAAATAATATTGAAATTTTGACTACGAAATAATACAGATGATTTCGAAATTTTTAATACAAAAAATCAATATATAAATTATTTTATGAATTAAACATATCATACGTGATCGATACATGATAGACCAATAAGTGGGTTTAAAATTGTTTGTCTGTTTGTTTATTCCCCCAAAAATATATTGAACGATTTTGATTAAATTAGGTAAGGCATATTACATGTTTGTAACTTTTTGAAAGTTATCTCATTTTTATGGAAAAACACACTTTTTACTTATATTATATTTATATATATAATATAGTTTGTATAAGTTTTATAATATGACAGATATCTCATTATTTAAAGCTTGTTATCTATGTTGACAATTGAATTTACGAGTCCCTTGTCCCGGTCTCGTTGGTGATGAGAAACACCATAATAAAAACCAAAAAGCACAAGAAAAGGATATCTTAGTTGAAATTATATAGTATTCGTGTATAACCCGACAATCCGAAGCGGAACAGGCTGGTGTGCTCTTAACCCTAGGGTAAGGGTTGCCAGAACTGAAATTAATCATATTTTTATTAGATTTAAATTTTCATTAAATATTTCATTGTTATTGTATAATTACTGCACAAATTTATGAAAATATTATATACTTTTATCGTTTTTTTTATTTTTTTTTAGGTGTACATAAATATCCAAATAACAGGAAATAGACGTATTTGTTTGTTTTGACACAAACTGAATCACTGATAATTTAGTGATACTTCCACTATTAATTCAGTTTGTAAAAAACATTTTAAATTAAGTTTGGCGTACTTTCCAAAATGCTATTTAAATAAACAGACCAAATCTAATAACATTCTGAATTATTTAATGCACCTATTGGCTGTACTTTAATGAAATTGTCCTTTTAATGATGGGTTGCCTTTAAGAGATCACGTTTGGTATAAGGCCCTTGTACCAAATTTTATATACTTTATTGTTTGTTCTATTTTTTTTTAATTCATTTTTCGTGTGCAATAATGTGTTATAAATAAATAATATAACGTTTTAGCTGTCATCAAAATTCCATGTTAGTCCTTTTCCTTCTATCTATCTATATTTTGTGGCTGAGATTAAAGAATTCTTAAAAAAATAACACTGCGTAATTTACTTGTCATTATACCAATCAACGTAAAACTAAAAGTACCTATAAAGCTACATTTTGGAATATAGGTTTATTTAATATATATATAAGCATCCACAAATAATATATATTTTGAAAATTTCAGGGGAGGAAATGCGAGGATTAACTTGACTAACTTTCTATACAAATATTTTCCTTTGAATTTACATGAATTTAATTACAAGTAAAGTCAAGTCAGATATAAGTACAGCAACTAGTGGTTATATTATATTAAATAATAAAATGAAAGAAAAAAACTACAGTGAATTATATATAATGTAATTAAATTGGTGAAAGGATATAGAGCTCGTTAGCTGGCCACGAGGTGTACGACGAGGTAATGACAGGGAGCCGCCTCGTAATCAGCCATGATTTTACTCAAGCATCACACCTTGGTTTCTGGTGCTATCAGACTCCTCACACGTCTTGGCTACATGTCAATTCACTATATAATTACTTCGCCTGACTCTATAATTATGGACATATTGATACCGAAACGTTTACTGCTTCGGATATTTTATTTAAAGATTTAAGCTACTGTTAATAATTTTCTTTACCTGTTTAATGGTAGGTACCTACACCATTGTATATATATATATATATATATTATATTTTTAACCTCTTTATCCAATTTTCTGATCTCATGAATATTTCGAAAAATATTGTGATATTGGTTTTAAAGTATTGAATATCTGTCAAAGGTAATTACTATACAACTAATAAATGTTATTATTTAAAATATCAAATTACTGGACATTAAAAAAAAAACTAAAACGTTCATAAAAAAATACTAAATATGAAATATAATTTAATAATTATAATGCAAAAGCTGAACGCATTAACTTAATATGTTTTCGGTTTCCTTGTGTCTGATATATTTTATATCAGCTGTCATCACAATCTTACCGCGTGAACAATTTCGATTCGCCGTCAGCAATTACTACAAGTCGCTAAAAATTGAGGCACAGATAATGGAACGATAAATACAACAGTTACGTGACAAACACGCCGCCCCGAGAGCAGCCTCAGCGTATTTCCAAGACAGCACAGCCGAATCTAGACCATCCAGGACCTAAAGAAATGTCTGCCCATAGCTTATGTAAACTGCAAAACCAACTAAGAGGCTCACTTTCTTTTTGAGAACGTCCAGCGTATTTCCTCGACAGCACAGCCGAATCTAGATCCTGGACCTAAATATCTGCCAATAACTTATGTAAACTGTAAAACCAAAGAGGTTCACTTTCTTTTCTCGTGATTGCGTGACAACGATTAATTATTAGGAGGTGTTGACTCGAAAATTGGTTTACCATCCACTTAACGCTGTCGTAAATCACAATTATTAAATCAGTACAAAATATATGTTCATTTTTACAACCATTACGATTTTTAAAAAGTAGGTCAAGTTTTTAAACGGGTTAAATATCACTGAGGATGTATGCAGAAATGTAATGTTCCAGTAGTATTTTTTTATTCAAATCATGTATAATAAGATAGCTAAGTTTAGTTTCGACTTGCGAGGGGTGAGGGCAGACGGTTGAGGCGCGGACGGTATCACTCTTTCTATCTCACGCCCCGTTACCACGTTTCTCACCTCCAGACACCACCTCTGAGCGCGCCCGATGCCTTATCTACTGCAATCGCAAAATTAATCTATTACCTGAGACTTACCTAAAACAAAAGTATCAGTGACCTACTGTACAAAGATATCTGTTGTATTAAACATGTTAATGGATTTACACCGTTAGTTCAAAGTCTAGAAAGATGGCAGTAAAAATAATTTTCTATCTCTCGGTTGTCTAAAAGTTATAATAAAAAAATCTCATGTTTTATGTGTGTGTGTGTGTGTGTGTGTGTGTGTGTACGTGTGTTTGTTTGTGTACAATTATATTTATATTCCAAGAATATAAAAATAGTATTAAAATTTATTACAATACGATGCAAGCAAAATATAAAAGCTCTTGAACTAATATGCTACTTTAATAGCATTTCAAATCGTGATAGGATTAAAATAAATTTAATTATAACAACGTATGGCACAATATATATCTAAGAAATATATACTGACTTAGGCACTGGGAATCTGGCATTTAATTTGCGCCAATATCTAGGCTGATCAGTCAAGCGGTAACATCTAGATTGCTAAGCCGTTTTATTGGTCTAATCCTGATTCATTTTTTATTAGTCTAGATCTAGACTAGCCTTCTGCAATCTAAAATAACAGCCAAAAATACTTTCACCACCTAATTGTTGGTAATGGCAGCCTCATGTCCAGAGATAAGTAAATGTCAACATGTCTGCCCACATTTCAGCTAAACCTCGTTATTTATCAGATACAGTATGCACCAAGGTGACTGCTGTTTGCATTTAGCTGCCGTGATGTTTATTATCTGGCACTTAAGATTCATAGATGATACAGATTCTATATTAAAATATCTTGAAAGCTGTGCCTTCCTATTTATATTGTGAGGCATAATAAATCAAATGTTTGGCCTTTACGCCTCAATTGTATGTCCTGGCAACACTTCCGTCTGCCAGGACGTATTTGCATAACCAATGACCTTACAGCTTCAGTAGACATTTAATTAATTAACACATTATATATGAATATTGAATAAATTTACGATTCATCATTGAGTCTTCGATAAGACGAAATTAAATCGTATAATCTTTTATGTAGATAGATAACTTAAATAGGTAATTTAGTGGGTGAGTTTATCGACATGAACCCATTTCTTGAAAACGTCCTTCTTTATTTAGTGTAATTCAAATATACATTTTCTTGAGTTTAATTTTTATATTATGCATGCATTTTGCATTTACTAGCTTACTTAATTAGGAAGAGAAAAATGGAATGAGTAAATTTGAATTGCATATTTTTTACTAACATATGTAATGAATATATACATACATACATATAAATGTATTTCCATATATAAATTAAAACCTATTTATTAAAAATAAAAGAATAAAAGGATGTGTTTTAACGCTGTACCTACTACCGATAATTTAGTTTTTTTTTTTATTTAGTCGTTTATTTTGTTTTACGAAAAAAAACCAGTGTCACATAGACGGTATTCATAAACGTTCAAAGCGAAAAAAAATATGTTTAAAAAGTAATTCAACGACCGTAGATGCTCGTGCAATGTGAATTTACCTCCATATGCAACGATCGTTTAGCATGCTATTTATTTCAATAGCAATATAACTAATCCACTGCATATGTCATCATTTATCTGCCAACACGTCAATGATAAGATTATAGGATTAAAGAGCGAATCGAAATAAACAAATAAATACACGGGTCTTAAATACTCGCTCCCGTTTCTACAAATGTTCGGTTTACACTTAACATGTAACACCTTACGAGATTATTCAGATAAAAATATGTTTAAGTACTATTATTGGCATATAATTCTGTCACAATACATCAGGTGCCATTTTTAATAGTACTTTTAAAATTCTTACGATAAACGCGTATGATTAAACGCTCGGACTAGTTAATTACGTAAGTTGTATGAAAAATGTTAATTTTACATAAAAATATGTTATTTTTTCAATATTATAAATCTTAAAGTCAAGTCATAAGTACCTAGAAGTAAGTTTGAAACATAAAGGTAGCCAAGAATTAAAACAACAACAAAACTTATTAAACAGAAATAATAAAAAAATATATATTCAATTAATAATATTCTTGCTAACTACTTTGACATTTTACTTTATTATAATAATATTTAATTAATAAAGATTTCATAAAACCAGAACATTTTAAAACAATTTCATATAAACTACACAAAATATTATAAATATATATTTTGATAAAAATATAAAAGCTTAGTTATACGATATGTGTTAAACTATATTTGTAAGCGCTTTAAAGCGATATGAATTCATAAAGCGCTTTAAAGTAGTCTAGCATCTCATAGCATCAGATGTACAAAGTGAAGGGCATACTGTATCTCGGATTATTTTTACTTGTCATTTCAATGTCGGCGTTTAAAATAATTGCATCACTTTTAAAATGTGAGACTTTTAAGACTGTTTAAGGAAATTGATGTAATGATTTCCTGAAAGCTGATATCTTGTTTTTATTATATTATTCTTTTGTCAGATTACATCTCTACTGTTTTGAATAACCAAATCTTTAAATATCATTATATAATCTGTTGGTACCATAGCTATTATAGATAACTTTCAAAAAGTTTTTATATATGAATTTAATAAATTACAGAATTATTTTTTTAATTCGTACGGAATAAAAAATATTAACTGTAATATCAAGCTTGTATATAATAAATTACGAACGTTGCTAAATATCGGGTTCATAAAAATAGAAGTTTATGTGGCGTTGAAATTATTTTGTGAATATTTTTTTATGACACAAAATACTATTATAAATTGGAAACATAAAAAGAATGCAGTAACATTCGCGATCAATTACAATTTTATTATTATGTTTATTGCCTTTTACGCAAAAGCTCAAAAACTCTAATAAGAGTTTTATTGCAAAACTATCTATATGAATTTCACAGTATCCGTAAACAAAAGCGGCTTTAGAGCAACGAGATCATTTGATGGTCTCGTGACCGACCCGCGACCCTCTAGCGGTCCCCGTTATTATCTATTTATATTTATTTAAATTAGTAAACGCCTAGCGGATAAAATGTATAAATAATGTCATTCAACCTCTGATTGGTTGGAAAATAACATTACGTAAAATGCCTACTAAGCTAGCTTATTAAGCCTATATTTAATACAAGCTTAATAAGCTAGCTTATATTAAATATAAGCTTATTATTATTACGCTTATATAAAATATAAGCTTAATAAGCTCGCTGCAGTTTTACACTATGTACATACAAGCATATATATAGTAAGTATATAGTAATACGTATTTTGATGAGGATCTTATGTAAATTGAAGGGGAAAAACATATATGTACTTGGAACCAAATTATCGAGATTGACCTAAGTGTCAACTTAAGAAAAAAAGAAATATTTTAAATATATACATACACGGATAAACCTACCGGATCTTATAGTCTGTGGTAAGTTTTTTTTTTCAATTAATGACTAAGCGTGGGCTGATCTCTATTGTGTATCAATTCAAGTACAAATTCCGTACACTAAATGTTTTCTCGGAATAAGATTTAAATTAGATAGGCCGGATGTTGCAGGAATACAGTTATGAAATTACGATAGTTTGAGATGCAAATCAAATGTTACGAAATTTTGTATTGCTGGCCATTTGTATAATGAGCTCATCTGAATTATAAAGATCAGTTACTTGAATTTATAAGCAGTTTATAATTTATTTATTTTTGGGTGCAGTCCATGAATTCACCATTAAATATATACATATATATTATTAAGTTATTTTTTATGTATATACGTATTGTTTTATACGTTTGCGTGCTCTTAAACAACTTAACTAATTCGAAAAGTCAGTTTCGGTGAACGGTAACAGTGTTTTTCGGATGAGAACCGCCCGGGGCTTAACTAGCGCTTGGTTATAAAAAAAAAAACAATAGTAAATCACTTCACGCTTTACGGCCCACCTCGCACGTCACTAATTTATTAACAATCAGTTTGAAATGCTCTTTAAAACAATATTTAACCTTCAATAACTTTAATACATTCTAATTAGTACTAAATATTAGACGATAATTGCTTTTATAAAATACCCTGTAATAATATTAAGTGACGTAAATTTAACTTCCCACTAAAGATAGTTCACGATAATTTGACAGGTTATATATAACCGGAGCCATGTTCATTTTCTCGTTACATGGACAATATAGGCTTATCTTAATAAGCCGAGGAGACAAAGACTTGTATTGGAGACAGCGCAGACAAACAATATATAAATAAAATTATAAATAAACTCACAATATAAGGGAAATATTTGTTTATTTTATAGTTATATTATTTAATAAACCTAAACGTATCTTGACAAATATTTATACTTAAATGCATTTGGGTTTTACAATGTTTATAAAGAATATTATTAATTAATTTTGCTACAAAATTGTCTTATGTCCAGATTGTAATGAAAGTCTAGTTAATTGCCAGTAACTTTCGTGGAGGGCCGTGTCATAGGTCCCGGAATGTCTACGCAAGAATCGAGATTCCCATGTAACACTTAAAATACCTTAAAACAAGATAATTACTACATTTAAAGCCAATCGCCTATTAAATATATTAACTTATACCGTACATAGCTTCCGAACAATTAATTGATGGGTGACCAATCGGACAGGCAAGTTTCTAAAGTTATTATTTGCATAGCAAACAAATTACCATTGGGAATCATTAATTTACAGTTGTTTACATTTTATGACTATCAATGTTTGATTGAAGATTAATTATAAATTATAATTAGCGGATTACATATTGGTGTATATAGATTTCAAGTTTAGGGTATTTTGATATATATACATATTTTCGAATAAGAATTTATTATATTGATTTTAAATATAACACAAATTTTATTTTTATTTTTTTTTAATTTTAAAATCCTTGAAAATTATTGATCAATTAACCACACAACGCTACTTAGGCTTTAAGTTAAAGCAATCATTACACTTGACAAAGCACAAAATTTGAATATTATTCCTCAGTTAATCAGCTTATTGGCCCTCCTCTGAGTAATTCTGATGTGACAGTAGTGGTTGTTTTGCAAGCTTTTTTTATGTCAGCTTGATAGGTATAATTTTAATGCCCACCTTTGTGCTGTTTTTTATTCAAGATAATTTATTTTAACCGTTTTTATCATGTAATTGGGTAGTGCAATGAGAGAAAATATTTTTTAAATGGCTACGTACCTACTTAAATGAAGTGACATTCCTATGTCGATGTTTGTCGCTTTACTTTTCATTTCAGGGGAGGAATTTAAGAGGGAATTATTTAGCATTTTAAAAGGAGTTTTGTTCATACAAGAGATACTTGTTAGAATTACATGTTATACCTTCAAAATAATATTGTACTTATAATAAACTCTTCCGTGTCGGTCATCAATCTTAATTTCCGCGTGTAACCGGCGCCTTACGACTTTACATGTGGGTAAGTGAAAGTGGCATCATTACTGACCGTTGAACATACTGATATTATATGAACCAACCATTTCTATAAGTTAAAAGAAGATTATTTATAATTTAGAGAAAAAAAAATCATTTATATAACAAATCAAAGTTACGTAATACTTAAAATTTAAAAGTAACATATGCCGACTATTCTATAGAAATACACAACAAAAACTTAATAAGACACAGATTATAATCTAAACAAATTCTTATAATGGATAAACAAAAGACAAGCTATATTAAAACAACAAAAATACATTAATATATTACAGTTTTGATTAAGAAACTGGATTCACATTCGCGACGCCGTGTCGTCGGGCTGCGCGAGCGCCTTTCACCGCAGGTCGTAGGTCAGGGCGCGCTCAGGTGCTCCGCCCTCGGCCGCGTTGTTGTCGCCCCCTCCCGCCCCGCCGCTCCTCACCCCCCTCGCACCCTTGCACTAACGGCCCGCCACTATTGCCCTATTCAACTGTCGACGCGCTAACATCGCAGCTGGAACAGCGCTTATGAATTATTCCAGAAAGGTATAGTATGAACTATTTTCAAACAATTACAAAACAATATGAATTCATATCATAAATTTTCGAGCCCTTTGTAAGCTTTCAACGTTACATTGCCCATTTGAGATATACAAAGCGCGCTCTCGTGATGCAACATCCAATTAATGTTGCCGGGTTGTATGGAAATTATTATAGAACAAAACTCGAATTGAAAAACATTCACTTTTTTTTCTGCATATTATTTCGTTGTCTTATTTTATTTGTCATCATTTATTATGAGATGATTATCAAACTGTATATATCTATATTACTGCAACGCATTCATCCAATAAATTATATTAAAAAAAAAAAAACAATTATATTTTTTCTGCATTTTCATAATTTTCTTTATCATGCTTTAGATAGTCATCAAAAACAAATATTTCTACCATTACTCCGACCAAGAATTTAAACAATTTATTATATTAAAAAAAAAACTAGTTATAAAAAAAAAAAAAAAGAAAAGTGTAAACAATCGGGTAGCCGAATGTAATGAGCAATTGAGCATGGTGATAGTGAGATGCCATGCGTCGTTAGTTGATTCGCGTAGCGGCGGAAGCTCTTCATAGCTTTCGGCGTTTCCCACGGCCCCACCGCTTACACAATAACGTGAACGCGGATCTAAGCAATCGCTTAACCTCGCCCACAAGCTGGTGCACCATCGATTGCAAGTTAAGTAAACAATACCTTTATTACACTTGCTTTTAGGTTTGATATTGAGACTATAAAAGCTTTTGATATGTTTAATTAACTACAAAATACGTCTCCGGTTTTATATATACATTTGGAGCTTTAAAGCGATAAATAATCTACAAAATGGTTTGTTTCTTATATGAATAATCAAAAACTGATAAATATAATTTTCTTTCGAAGGACTTATGTAACCATAAAAAATCTATAGTTTGTATATTACAATAGCATAGTTGACAGAATAATGATAAATATTTGTCTAAGTTTGAGTGTTTATCCGTGTAAATGTAAATATTAAGCTTAACGACACAGATGAACACGGTTGTAATGTGAGCTTTTTTAATAAAGTTATGGCATATTCAATTACTAAAAAAACTGATACAGCCAGGTGGCACATAATGAGGTCTTCTTTACCGCTAAAATAAAAATAATTAGCGAATAATAAATTAAACCTTAATTAAACATAATTATAAACCAGAACGTGTATATTATGCTTTAAATGAGACTGTTATAGCCAATAAACTGGCTTAAATATTTATTTTATCGTCACATTTATCTTAGTTTGCTTCCTGCATGCTCAAATAAGCTGCATTAGTTAATTCGAGTGCATATTCTAGTCAAAAAAAAAAAAAACGTCATCGTTATTAATATCTAGATGTCGGAAATTAAACAAAAACAAATCTGTTTTAAACATATTAAGCTAGATACTTAATTTGATTATAGCTATTATTGTTAAAAAAATATGTCGTTGATTTCCTCATTTTAATAACAATTATAAATAATATTAAATAAACTCACACACACACTTTAAATATACAAATTTAATTACTCATTGAATGCACAATCATTATATTTCATTTCTCAGGAACTTTGAAGAATACCCACGCCTATACGCCTAAATATTTGTTTGATTAGAACTGTCACATAATAAAAATTGCGTTACTATGCCCAGGGCGTATGACAAGCACTTTCAATATGGCCGCCGGGTCTGGGGTCAGCTGTTCTTTGTGCAGTAAAGCACGCGACGTTATTATATTCTATTCGCATAATTATGCTGTCACATGGCATGATGGGCGATAGTGAAAGCGATGGTAATGATAGAGAAAAATACATATTGAGTGTGAACCTTAGTTGATGCGCAATTGTTGCGCGACGGGGCGTCGGTTATATAACCCTTGCGGTTTGGTCAAGTCTCGGATTAAGATTTTGCTGTACGCGTCAGCAATAAAATGAATATAAGGAAAAATTTAAAAAATACGCCGACTTTCGTGTTGCACCAAATATAATAAACCAAAAAATATGTACAAATAAGATAGATGCGTTCGTATTATATTTGAATTGAATATAGAATGAAGTATTTTAAGTATGATAAATAAAAAGCTATAACTAGATCAAAATGGGAACGGAAATGATTTCAATAACGGTTTTTTTATGATTATTTTTGTACCAACGCGTCATATAATTGATAATAATAACGTAAATTTACATCTTTACACGAAATATGCACATATTTAACCATAAATTTATGGGATAGAAATTTCTAGAATTAAAAAAAAAACATTAATTAATTATATAGGAGAAAGCTTGTACTTAACTAGTGCAACTTCACGATTTGTCTGTAAATTTCCGTCAAATATAATTGTGGTCTACAAAGAACAAGAGAATAAAACAAAATTTAAACTGTACCGTACAGACATGACCTCTATAATTTTATATATATATCTTGATGCGGGTTGGTTCCGGTTCACGAATGGTCCGGTCCTCCTTGAGCGTCGTCGGGCATAATCTTTTATATCATCTTACGAACTGTATTACTTTTGTATCAAGATTGATACATCCGAGGGTAAAATATATATATATATATATATATATATATATATATATATATATATATATATATATATGTTTTAATTATACTTTTTAGAAAATGATTTTCGACAACTGAGCATTTTAAATATAAGAAAATATTATACCAAATAATATGATGTAATAATGTGAATACATTGCTTTATTTTAAATGTGAACTTGCTTTATATCGACATAAATAACAAGAAATTTTAAAAAAAATGTCATTATAATTTAAAAAAATATTTACCTTAACAAAGCATTCAATTACAGAACCAGTTTAATTGAGTTTAACCACAAAGGTACAATTTAAATACGTAAATAAATCTTATCCTTTATGGAAATGCATCCTGCACAGTGCGTGAAGGGATTTGTCATGAATGGCTTTGATAAGGCACCTGTGATAAACAATACACGGAAATAGTTATTATCCAGCTAATTTAATAGCATTTTTTTGTTATAATACATTCTATATGCAATCAGAAATGGAAAAACCAATATAATTTATCAGATGATCTGTAGCTCGTTATGCACGCTTATGACCTTATTGGCCTGGTAGGAAATATGTGTCACTATTGTACCCGTTGTCGACTCTCATATGACTTCACATGTAGTTTTTTTTTTTGACGTAAGATGACTGCAACATCCTGTGTTTTTTTTTTTAATTCTTGCACAGCCTTACATACCGCAATGACATTACCCAAAAAAAAGGTTCACGCATAAAACTTCATATTGTTCTTAAAATGGTACTGGTAAATTTATCATAGTGACAACCGATATTGATAGGACAAAAAAATCGATAATAATTATGAATATCGTCTCAGTAAATTATATTTAATAATGCCTTAATGTCAAATTAGTTAATAATAAATTACAATCAAGCTTCAAATACTTAAGCGGCAACTTAGTGCTGTAACAAGTATTGATACAATAAACCTTAATATCAATGTAGCGCTTTTTAACTGCAAGCGTCGGGGGAGTGTCAAACGTCAGTCAACTTTTGTCACACCAAGATCGAATGTGACCGCACTAATTCATGATGATAAATTAAAATAAACAAATTAATACTTATTAATTTAGTTCTTACATTTGAAATGACTATTATAGATTTAAAATTAAAGAATAGGTAATATTTACTATAAACTCTTTTAGTTTCTATATTCGTATGTAAATAATATATCGACTATAAATATTTTGCTGGATATACATAACCGACTTTTTTTAGTGTATACGTATGCTTGTATGATAAATAAATTTATATTTAAATTATAAGAAGAATTGCCGGATATACACACGGACATACATAAATATCTAATTAACAATATAAAATAGAAAATCAATCACATGCGATGTAAACTGATAAAACGCTAACAAATAGTGTCCTCTAACAAAATGGCGTATGAATAAAAGATTTATCATATTAAGCAACGTTTATCGATGAAGTCACAATGTATAACGGCTTCAATCATAACTAAGAGATACAATTCATACCTTGACTCTTAAATACGAATATAGCTCGACTTTGCCTGAATAAAACAATATTTATAAA
The DNA here is from genome assembly GCA_963555665.1 of Dircenna loreta. NCBI lineage: Eukaryota > Metazoa > Arthropoda > Insecta > Lepidoptera > Nymphalidae > Dircenna > Dircenna loreta. Next base: position 6,792,260 of record OY743094.1, read on the forward strand.
TACACATTTTCTTTTTTTAATATTTTTTGAGATTTTTTTAAAAGTAAGCGAAACATTCAACATCTATAAATAAATCAATAATATTTTTAAATCTTGAATAACCACATATAAGGCTGTTTACTTCTTACTTTTTTTTCAGCTATAATTAGCTATCATCGAATATTTTATTTTGTATACCTTTCCATTTATTTATATACGGATGTTTATACCTACATAATTTTATATATGTTCAATAGAATTCATAAATCAAGTTAAGAAATTAGGCTCGGCACGTGACTACGTGGGCAGAATACAATGTGAGCTACATTTGAATGGTTTGCAACTGTTTGAAATGTTTTAATTAATCTGATTTAAAAGAAGATAAATAGATAGGAAATATTAATATATATATATATATATATATATATATATATATATATATATATTATTAATAATTTATGTGTACTTTAAGTATTTACCTGGTCATGCCATAAGTATTGTTACAAGGAAATATACGAGTATATATATATTTATTGTATGAAACATTGGTTACTGTAATGTGTGTTAGTTTATACAATAATATAATAATATTAAATATATCCTCTGCCAATCTCGTAAACTGTTTTAGGGACTCCAAAATATCATGACGCTTACAGCATTCCGTACCTTCGAAAACTGACTATAGCTTATAATCCAGCGGATTAAAATGCTAGATGCCGGCCAGTCTATAACTCGGATGAAGTCCGAAACTTTCGTTTCCGACTATGAGATGACTGTTCTGAGTCTTACTAAAAAACCATTCTTGATTATGAAGTATTGTGTTGTTAAAAGGCTTAGCCATCTTCTCAAAAATCGTAATACTTGACACTTGTGCTGATATTTGAACACTTTTTTTACACAAATATGGCTGTCACTCCATCATAGCCAACACCCCACCAAATTACTGAAGTCGGATAATGTCCACGCCGTACGTTGCTGACTAAATGGGAAGCTTCTATTCTTTTTGATATTTAACTAAGTTGATGCTGTATTACATTCCACCTGACGGTAAATGGAAATGTAGTGGTAGGATGAAGGGCGCATCAACTTAGAAGCAGCCCATTCAATCTTCTATAGATTTTTAAGCACAAACTCGGTCATTCTGCTTGTTTGCTCATTGCTGAATAGTATTTATTTTCTCGTCAATATTCTTTTCCTGTGTCTTATTAGATTTTTTTTTTAAATACTCGTTATGGTTATATTCATTTTCGGAGATATAATCTGTTGATGTCGTACACGATTTCTTCGAATTGTTTTCTTCACTGCTGCTGATGACCTGGTTCGTATTAACACCTGGACCGCCTGATCTTTCCCTGTTTAAAACAGAGGAGGTTTTATTATATCTATTAATCAGGCTATTAAACAAATATGATAATAATATCAAGGGATTGGAAACAATTCGGTTCTCTTTACACAAAAAAAAATAACACCGATTGGCGGGAAAATAAATATTAATATAAAAATGACAGATAAAAAATTCAAATGTAATTTTCGTTTTTTTTTTAATTGTAAGAGCATTTATGATCTTCTATGCTGCACGGTAGTCCCACATACTCACCCGGTCATCACCTTCTTGGCCGGGGGTATCCGTAAAGGATTTTTCCAACGGAAAAACCAAAAAAAAAAAACAGTATTTATGGTCAGACTAAATATATACATATTACCTTTTTAATCTGCTGGAAAAAAAAGAAAATGTGCGTATGTATTTAAAGATATATCTTTAACATCCTGTTATACTTTTTGTTAATATAAAAATATGTAATTTATTTACTAAAACGATTAAATGAACATACCAATCTATAAAAGGATTTAATAATATTTTGTGCACGCAAGATATTTATATTAAATGTAATAATGGTGTCTTCCATTAATAAACACTGGCTGAATAAAATCTTAAGTGTGATTTAAAAGCAATTTACAAATAAGTAACTGCAGAGTAATGTACGTTTGTTATTTAATTCAAAATATTAATTACGGAATTTATACAGATATCGAGTAAGAGCTTTTAATATAAATGTTATTTATAGGAAACAAAATTCCAATGATAAATAAGAAATATAAAAGCTTTTAAAAAGAAAGACGAAATATCCTTACTGTTGTAGAAATGAAATTGTTCTTTGAAAAGCGTATCTGTAATGAAGGGCCTGAGAAGTTGATTCGAAAGCACCTAATGACCAATAATGTAATAGTTTTAAAATAAATGAAAAAATATGTTTGTCTGCTCAAAAATAATTAGGTATGCATTATTTTTAAAAATGACAAAAAATAGCCTAGCATCAATTATATATTTTTAAAATATATAAATAAAATTCATATACACTGAAATTTTCTTTTGCTCTAGTCAGCTAAAACATTACGGATATTTATTCAAAACCCTAGCTGTACTGCCTATTCAATTGCTAACTCAATGATGTCACTGCCAGTCATGTTTTGAATGGCTTGGGTATGGTTTATACGTGTGTCATATCGTCAGAAGGTTCCCTGGTCGATAAATATTACTATGTATAGAGCAACGTTATTTATGAATAGAATATCATATAATTTACGTCTACTGCTTCTGAAATATAAGCAATATTAACTAAAATATAGTAACCATATAACTTAAATAAATAAGATATATTTTGCACGTTTAGATTTAAAAAAATATATGGATACTCTCCGATGACGCTGTCATAGCCAGTAGGGCCAACTTAAAAAAAATAGAAAAAGAAAGACGTGTGGACTAATTACAATTTATTAGCGTGATATTTTTCATACTTTATTAACCTAACAATATACATATTAAAATATTTTTTTTTGTGTTTCAATTCCAATAATAAACAGATTAAAAATATGAACATAAATCAAAATATTTATTTTTAAAATTTAATAATTCTATCTCAAGCAGCATCTTCCAACGCTTAAAGTAAAACGCATTGAATATCAGATTACGAAGCCGCTCGTCCGTCTGTTACAAGCTGTCATCAGTTGTAAGTTTAATTTACCGCGCTCTCACATTAATTTAATAAGTATCTTCATATATTAAAATTATATTAAGGCTGAACCATTGGCTAATAATATAATTAACGTTATATGTAATTAAAAAAACTTTCCATTCCACACATCGAACATAATTTTAAGAAATCTATATTTAATTTTGTGTTATTTGAAAACCCGACATGTTTCAGAGAGTAATTACATTTTAAGCATTCATAATTGAACTTTAAGTACAATTATTGCGAGTCATGACGCGGTATGACTTTGATCTCGATTGATAGACTGGTATGCTTGTACCGTGTCATGAAAAATATTTATTTATAACATTTCGTTGACATGACGTTAGCAAGAAATAATATAACTTCTTTAAATTATCATTTGACTAAAGCAATAATAAATAGAATGTATACATAGATAATATAAATGATTGTTATGTATTTGTTACCTAATATACTTATAAGAAACGTATAAATGTGAATGAATTGTATTTTTTTTTTATTTTGAATTTGTAAGGTTATTAGTCAGCATCCCCGCTACTAGTTGGACTGATTTTTTACAACCGTTTGTTATTGTTTTATATTCAACAAAATATATAAATATCGTAATCTAAATCAAAATCTAACTAACTATGATTGTAAGGTCACAATGAAAGATTTTGTTACGATTTTTAGCCTTTAAAGACACATATACATTGTTACATAATTAACTATTTATACACAGAATAAAAATACAGTATTTAAAAAAACAATATCTCAGGCAGATATAGATTATGATGTTATAAATAATATATTTATATTTACCCGGCTGTATTCACGTATAACAAAATCTGAATGTGCCCGACTAGTTTCGAACCCATTCAGAGTTCTTACTCATGAGCTCTAAGCGAGACGGACTCGCGGCGTGAATTCAGTTCACGGTGCATGCTGCGAGTCGGCGTGAAAATATAATATATAGTCATGGTTCACGAAAGTTTAAATATAAAAATGTTATAAATAATTGTAATTGAAAAAAATCAAATCAAATCTTATCCATTACAAATATAGACAAAATATAAGAGAACAAGAACATTTTATTAACTGCGTAATTGTAGCTTATTAATTTGCTCATAAAAAGTATACTGAGTATCTTTACGTATATAAATACTTGACACTGTAGGTTACAAGCCGTATATGAATGTGTCATTACGGCAACAATTGAAAATATCATATATCTGTATCATGTGGTTGGAACGTCTCTACATCATATGAGAAAAATGTTGCGCTGCCGCGGAAGGAAACATTTTTAATAATGACAATTTATTGTTTTGCTATTTTATAATAATAATACTAATAGCATATATATTGTTATGTGTAATATTTAATATTTATTTGTTTTTTTTATGATTCCTGCCGCGACTTCTTGCCATATATATCTCTATATATATTTGAGGCGTATTTATTCTATAAGTATCACTACTTAAATTATTAGATAAACTATCGTGTACTGTCACCGAAAGTTATTTTGACTTTCTTTGCCAGAATTAATACTTCAGGTAAATATAAGCCACAGTGTCTCTATAATTCATTAGCGTCTTGCTTTGAAATTCCATTCAAAATTCGTATTTGCACCATTCATACATCATACATTTATATATATATAATAAAAAAAAATTGAAAGTTCTTGCCAACTTGTTCCTTTTTTAGAATTAAAAATATCATTCTGATATTTAATTTCGGCTAGGTTTTTTTTATTTCTAAAAAGAACTTATTAGGACAAAAGTCAAAGAATTACGTTTTAATTGTATATTATAATTAAAAACCAATATGGAATACATTAAAGTTTACGAGAATTATATATTATAATAAATATTAGCATTGTAATGAAACGTCTATATCAATAATATTAAAAAAAAAAAACAAGAAAATATGACGAAGGAATCGTCAAGAGTTTATCATCAACTAACACATTATATCATCGAAGGTTTCTCTCGTTTGTCAGATGAAATTACTTACGTAAATTGTTATTCAAAGCCTGTACAAGCACTTTTTACTTCCTTAGTCTATAAAATTTTGCTAATACAGCCTACCACTTAACACAGAACCTGTTCACAACATAAAGGTGTACTTAGTGTGATGCCAGTAGAAAGTAAATTATTTTGATAAAGAAAAGAAAATTGACCTTTGACTTTTGAACTTTCGCAATATCATAATTAATTTAAATTGTTATATAATATTAATGAGAGTTGTCGTCATTTATTTTTTATAACTATTATACTTGTAATTACTTTACTATTATACTTGTAATTACTTTACTATTATACTTGTAATTACTTTACTATTATACTTGTATACTCCTGGAACAAAATACTTTGACTTCATATTACAGGAGTTTAACAAAATGATAAGTCTTTAAAACTAATTAGAATATACTATATTTTTTATAATAAATAACAAGCTAACTGCGCAATCAATTACAATAAAGGCGGCTTAACTTAAGTAGCCCTTTGTATATATAGAAAAGAGAGAGAGAATATTTACCTGTGAATTATTAGTCATAGGGTCAAAGTTAATATTACCTAACCACATATATTTTACTTATAACATGGTAATAATTTAAATTGGATGGATTTATTAAATTAATTCAAAATTCAATAAAATATTTTAATATAAGTACAAACTTCTCTTATTTATGATCTTTCATATTGCTTAGATAGTTTATAGAAGTCACATCAGCTAAAATATTATTATATTGGTATTTAATTGAAAATATCGTCTGATATTTTTGATCATCGGCCTACAGTCCTAGATTCGAATCACTGTAAGATGGCTTCTTACAAACTGAAGCCACGGTCGATTGTTGGATCTGATAACTCAATAAACAGATTGTATTTTTTTTATCTTTAACAAAGTTAGATAATAATCAATTAAGTAATTTCGTTATCTTCTAATCTGAGCTGATAATGTTTGCGTAAATTGCTACGTAATTCGTAAACTGGTAATTATTTTATAATTGCTAAAGGGTGAGCACCTCAGAAATATAAATATATTTAACTGACGTCATAATAATTCAATTAAATATTTTAAAATGACTATCTATATTTAAAATGTAAATACGAAAGTAACTCTGTCTGTCTGTCTGTCTATTCAGCTTTCGCGGCCCAACCGCTGTGCTTGTGATGAAATTTGATATAGAAGTAGTTTGCGGTACTAAAAAAGTAAAGGGCATAATCTGAATTAGGAAGCACCGTGACTGAGTCAGTAAAATCTTTCATCCGCTTATAGAAGCAACGGCTAGTAGATCTTCTGCTAATTGCTGATGATAAATGTCAATCTATATCATCCACCTGCCCTGGTCCCAAATTTTTGGGGCAACCTCTAATCTCTAAACACATTGCAAGAGTTTTGGCCAAAGCCGGGCAAAACAGCAAAGTTGGGCCGGTCGCAGGCTGATGCGGACTGTTCTTGGAAATTCGTGGTGGTGGAAATTCCGCCACTACGACACGATACGGATAAGTGGCAGAATATCTTTTTTATTTTTGTGGAATGGTATTCTTTTTTATTTTTGTCCCTTATCGGCCTTAGTACTTATCTGTATTTGTTTTCTGGTTGCTGTTGCGGTATAAGTTAACCACATCTCATCATTCAAAATCACTTTATACTAAACCATTTTTTTGTTGAAATTATAGCAAGACAATTTTCGTGTCGAAAATAAGAAAAAAATGAAAAAAAAAAATTGGAACCTTTTCTTGGAGAGAAAAGTATAATGACTTAGATATAAGCCAACGCAACGATAAATAAATTATCTTTAAAAAAAACCATTGAATATCTTCGTTGCATTAAAAGTATAGACCAAATCAAAGTCTGTGTCTATGAAAAAAATAGAACATTTTCCTGTCGTACAAATTATAGTAACTCATACAATCAGCATCACTAAAATCTAATAAATTCCAATAGTTTTCATGTATTGATATAGCCCAAACCAATTTTTGTGTTTACCCATAACAATTAGAAAAAAATCAGAAGTAAAAAGTGTTCGATATTTTGCGTCAAATAATAAACCAAGACCATACCAGATTTTATTTAAATCTATCCATTAGTTTTCAAGTAGGTATTGTTATAATAGCTGAAAGTTAGTTAGATATAGCTTTGGCGGTTTCTAGTTCAAGTATATTTTAATAAAAATAAGCCTATTTATTGACCGAAAGAACAAAAAATCCATCCATCCACCCAATAGATTATGCGTAAAACGCGAAAACACAAAAAGACAAATAAAGGTTAATATATGTGAGACCAAGGTTTTCTTCTTTGTGTCACTTCTTGTGAACCAGGTCTCTACCGTGTCTGCTGAGCTCCAACACTAATGACAGGTGGTGAAGGGCGATAGTACATTTGAAAGAAAAATAGCTTCCAAACAAAATGATATTTTATTGCTAGCTAAGTAGTAGTGGTTCTACGAGTTGTTACTCCTTCGAGCGACCAGTGTAGAACGGATCTCGTCAAGCCGATAGACTTTTGTAATATAGACTATTTTTTATATTTGACTACTACACATTTGTGGGTATTTTATCAAAAACATTCAATCACTTAATAACTTATAAGAAACCTATTGTTAATGTAAACAATAATTATTGTTAAAAACAATAATTAAAACTTAATTATCAGCTGAACTATTTGCTATAAGGTTAGTATTTTGACATCCGGGCGTCCTCACGGCGACATATATACATACATGTTTTGTTTTAAAGTTCTGTAAAAAATAATTGCTGTTTTTATTTCAGAAAATATTTAATGTACAGAGTTTACCTCATATTTTTACCTTATAAAGTTTGATATGTTTACATATCTTTTACAACAAAATAATTATAAAATATGCACTGATTTTACATAAAGGGTGAAGTATTATTTAGAAAACCGTTAGCTTTTATCTATTTCGTTATTGTTAAATAAATAATTTGGCAGACGACAGAACCAAATATACAATTTTATTGCTTTCAAATGCATGTAGGTGTTAATTTTATCATAATACCTTAAATGCATAGAAAGTTTTGAAATTATGTTAAATAGACGTATCTGTCTCGAGCTCCATTTATCCAATTTACTCTTTCAAAATGTTTGTTAAATTTTACGAAACATAATTTTCAATCGATAAGCTTAGACATAAATTAATAAAGAAAACAAATAACATATCACCAGCATTCTTGGAGGCTTCTGCAATATTCTGATTGGTCAAAATAATCGTTGGAATAGACTTCCATACATAAATAGAATTATTAGTTAAATCCTTTTGATACACGGCTATAAATACAATATACAAATTGTTTTCAAATATCCAGAGGTTCGGTAACCAACAATTTACCTTTTCGCAGACCACGAAAGACCCGCAACGTGTAATTACAAACACCAGTTTATCGTAAATTCTATCGAATTAATGCGTCGGTCACTGTCTAGCTTTAGATGCATATAACGAACATGTCAAAAGGTCATTGACTGGCTCCCAATCTCTATGACATAGACCACTACTTCATTACAACATTAACGCTGACGTAACTAGACAACCGATTCTGCGGTAACACTTTTAGATATAACTTTTTTTCTATACGATATATGTTAGTAAATGACTCGAAAGTGATGCTGGGACAAAACAATTTGGTTATTGAATAACTCTTGTTCTTGTGACTCATGTTTTTTTGTATTATTTAATAGTTATAATACATGAAAAAATATTGAACTTTTTCTGTTCTGTACGGTTCTTGTGGGCTATTGAAGCCACGACGAGGCGTCACGGTGACTGCGACAAGCGATCCCGTGGCGTCCCACTATGGCGATGAGGGTAACCGTTGGTTTTTAGTGGGTAGCCTTAAAAGTGGCAGCGTCTTCTATGCTGCCGGGTAGTCCTACATAACCACCCCGGCCGTCACCTTCTCGGCCGGGGGGTATCCGTAACGGAATTTCCAACGAAAAAAAAAAAAAAAAAAAAGTCATATTTTCAACAACAATTTTTAGACAAAGTTTTCATTAATAAGAAAAACATTACCTTTTACCAATTCGTAAAAATTAAAATAGTATTATTGTATTTAAAAATAACTGACTATTTAATAATGAACGCTAGGTTTTAATTCATATCAAATTATACTTCAAAGCGAATTCTGAAAGCACGTTAAAGAACGCTAGTATAAAACCCTTTACATTGCTCAACTAGCGCCTGCGTGTCTCAGCTGAAACAGCACCTGCCCCAGCACACTAGTTTAGTTAAGCTGTTTTTTCAACGCAACTTGTTATAGACACGGATCACGACCCTTGTCACATTTTCTTCCACATATAAGTAATGTAACGTACTTTTAATACTATAATTGAAATAGCACAAAATAATGAATGGCAATATAAATAACTCGTTATATTCACATCTCTAATCCGAAGCTGTTACGAAAGTATATGTATATTAATAACGCACCGTAATATTTTTATTCTAAATAAATAGGATGTCCAAATATTAAACAGCGGTCATTAATAAACACGCGAGTACGAGGGACCAAGCCTTAAGGCATTTTAGTATCTAGAAACATAATCATACAACTTAAAAAGTAATCCATTCTCTTTGGTAATATTAACAAATTGTGTCTTCAATGACTTGTAAAATCTTGTGGCTCTCGTACAACAAATTGTGAAACATTTTTAACGATGCCACTAACCGCAGCGGTCGTTACTTTCAACTGTTTAGCTTTGAGTATGTAAACATAGTACTTGATAGTTCAGCTCAGCTCTGAAGCTAAGTGAGTAAGTGTGGAGTCATCTTTTATGTAACTTGAGGAAAAATGTTGACTATTCAGATTCGTTCCACAGAGCTTTAATTTCCTTAAAATAAAATAATAATTCGCTTACCGTGACTATAAAAACCTGGCTTCACCAAACTTACAAAGCCTGTCTTCCTCTCATTACTTTAAACTGATTTTCTTGACGTCTCAGCATATTAATTCTCACAATTTTATAAAAATACCTTCTTACTACACATTGATTTAGTTCGACGACAGACGACATAACTGGTCATGAACCCCCTAACATGAGATCGAAGTAAGGAAAGCATCAGATACAGCTCTGCTTCGTACTAACTCATGAGTCATAACTCCTCATTATTTATTACCATTTCCTGGGGTAGGTACCGGTTCCTTAAGAATGGCAACCCATTAGCAAGTTCACCTGTTTTCATAAGTCGATGAGGATGGATGTTTGGTTGATTAGACAAACTTACTCATACAATTTATTTTAATTCGTTTCCTACCTCATGTATTCACCCACATATTTAATGTAAAATACCTTAATCCAGTTAGAACGTCGTTAAACAGCTTTATGTGATTTGTTGACAAACGAGCAGACGGTCCTTCAAATTATAAATATTGACGTCGCCCAACGACATGTACAAAAATTAAGTTTGCACATGCGCTGCCACGAGGAATATGGAAGGTTCGAGGATACTAGATCATACGTTACAAGGAGGAATTTTGATTTTCCAGCTCTTACTCACCGTACAACATGTTACTTTACGCTCTACTGTGATAGGATGTTGCCACTCTATCCCGTAGACAAGCTGCAGTCAAGTGTGTACAGGTAGGCTCTACCGGCTCTACCTTAGTCAAAAGAGGTTAAATGGTTGTAAAGTTTAAAAAAAAACTACCTTTTGATCTCCTTTACTTATTCCAAAGACAGCCACAATTCAACTATATATTTTAAGACGGTAATTGTACAAAAGGAAATAAATGATACATTATTTTATTGCAATATATAAATATATAATAACTGATTTGAATAAATGTTGTATATTCTTTATTAAAATTCTGTTGCAAATAACATATGGATATACCGTGCTATATTTAAAAAAAACTACTTTCGTTTGACCTTGAATATTGATGAAACCACTTTATTTCTTGTCCTATATTAAGTTATAGGCAAATAATAAATAGTATATTTGAATAGCCAACATGAGAAACAAGACAAAGTATTAAAATTATTTATAGTTATTATGTATATTTGTGACAACACTGATTCTACGTCCCGTTATTCTTAGATAATAATCAACTTTCCTTATTTATAATGATGGCTATTTTGTCTGTATGTTCATTCTAGTTTGAAAGTAGAAGTCCTCTAGTAGAATCTTGCTTGGTAACTGAAAACTAGATATATTGTAGTATGTGTGCCCTCAACTGCTGGCAGAGGTCAAAAAACAACTGCTGGCATTTTTAATCAAAGTTTATAATTTATAAAATTTACAAGTCAATCTATCACGTTGACTTGTCTAGACTTTTATTTAAGGTAGACATGTTAATAAAATTATTATATTCTTAATTTAGTATTTTCTTAATATTTCTTGAATGTAAGACATCGTAAAGGTAAACGTTTTGTCAAAAGTTTAGGCCTGCCTGACGTCTGTCAATGACATTATATTAAAAAAAAAAAATACGAATGCTTTGCAGCTATGGAGAACGCGGGTTAAAATTATAGTTTCAAATGTTAATAATAATATACACCATATTATTTGAATATATTTTTTTATTTGTATCCATTAGATGACCGCCAAATATTGACTTGCGATGCAGTAACGACGTGTAGGCTGTTCTGTCTCACAATCGTAAGACAAGCTTCCATATTTATTTAGCCAGTGTCGAGCGTTACCGGTTTCACACGAGTGGGCCGCTACTGGTTTGTATTCGTATGTTAATTTGAATAGAATCTATTACTGTCGCGATACTCTCGAAATACATTTTTTATGCCCATGCAATGTTATTATCTTAGATGGTTATAAGTTATGAGATACTCGCGTTTGGGTGTGACTTGATTCGAGTGGAATTCCTAACAAATCCATCCAGTTATTTCGCGGGTTAAAGCAAAAAGACACGATAAATAAAACAAGATAATTTCCGCGTTCCTAACATTGTTTGGTTAGTTTTTATAACTAGCATATTAGGTACTAAAAATCTTGATATAAGGAATAGAAACATTGATTTTTATAAAGACTGGCCATTTCCATGCATTACTTATATACCTACGCGCCAAAATAGGAACGCCCAGTTTTAAGCACACTTGATACGAATTATAGGTACATACTGACTGGTTCAGTAAAAGATAATTAATTCTCCTCTGAAGTAAGATACAGTGCAACCTTGAGACGAAGTGGTTGGTTCCGGGTTTGGACCTGCACCGGACCGGTCGCTCTCCGCTGTGCACTCAGCTGCACTCATAAAATTTTATATACGCTTAATGAACAAATTGTTTTATTCTTAATCTAAGAAATCTCTTTATTCATGTAATTAAATGATTACAATTAATATTACCAACAAATTGATGTGTATTAAAAAAATGGACACCCAAATTAGGAATAATATTTTTTTAATTTTTATAAGTTGTCCTGATAATAAATGAAGCAATAATTGAAAATACTTATTTATATTGATAAGCAGCACATTGTATTTTTTTTAAGTACTTGTTTGCACAAAAACTTTTACAGGTGAAGATGATACAAAGAATGATCGTTTATTGTATTCAAAACAGAAATAAGCGGATCGGAAGTTAAAAATGGTTATATCGATAAATAACTTTGTTTAAACATACATAGAATCTTTAGAATGAATTGAGATGTATTTTGCGACTTTCCGCGTGCTATTGATTCTTATATCGTAAACTTTTTTTCCTTTTAGTCTACCTTTAGTTATCGTGACAGACAATGACAATTATTTAATGACGCCTTATTTTTTATAAATAGCTTACTTTAGAAATACAATTTAGAATATAAGGTACTTATAGTTTCTATGTGTACGTAATGTTTTTGTGTTAAAATAATACATTCAATAATACTCTATTATATAAATTAGTTCTCAACCCTCCTGTGGGAATTAAACAGCACAAGTTTCGAACACAATTTTTTTACCAACATATAATAATAGAAAGATAATATATTCCAGATATAAACAATATACTTTTTTTTTAATATTAACACAAAGGTATATTAATAATAATCTTAATGATATAAAAATGATAATAATCTCACACCTATCGACGCGACTGTCCTTGCAAATTTTAACAGGTTTCTGCAGAGCCTCGTCCGATGTAATTTCCAAAACAACAAAGCAAATCTTGTCCCAGACGCTGGACGGTAAATCATAGACCAGGTTAATTTTGATTAAAACTGTATATATTTACATGTAGAGTTAATAATTTAGAGGATTAGAGGTCATCTTTAATATTTCGTTTGTCAATTTACTCAATTAGACTTTACGTGAGACTTATTTCAAAATAATTTTGCTAAACCTTTTGTCGGCATTCATCATTTTTGCGATTACTACACATTTTTTAACTATCCAACCTTCTCTAGTTAATCTTTTTCTCATTTGTCCTATCTATTGAGGACACTTGATAGAGTTAGCTTTTTCTCGATATTTTTATACCATGCTAATTGAAAATGACCACCGTGGACTTATGTTAAGCAACCTTTGACTTGAATTTGAATCTATCAATAAAAAAAATAACACTGAATTAGTATTTTTCTATCGCTGCCCGAGACATAAGTTTTTAAAACATGATTTAAAACGTTTACAGATAATTTTAGAATAACAGACAATATACTGTAAACTAATATGAAATATTTTTCCACGTTATTATTATAATCCTAATTTTGTCCTCTGGCTGTCTAATATCTAACGGTTTTCCTTTTTCAATAAAATATTCAAGAGTAGAGTATTCCAAATGTTGCCCGGGGAAATAATGTGTAACCATACTTAATTTCATCAAAATTAGTAAAGTAGTTTTTCTGTTACACACAAAATAAGGAACAAAAATAAAAATAAAACTATTGGGCAATATATTTATTATTAGTTGGTTTATTTAGTAAAGTAGAAGTAATTAATTTTAATAATAAAATATTTTTTTAAATATCCGTCATCAATCATTTTTCATTTTGGCATATACCTAGTATACAGAAGATAAACATTGAAAACGTCCCGTGATATTTCACAAATACCCGCAAAGTTGCTTGTCAATGATTAATAGATTTTTATAACATTTATAAACCCACTTAATGTTAATTATTTGAATTATATAATTATTGTCTAACTATGAGTGGAATCTTTATTAACAAATATGTTTTACAAATATCTGTGTACCTCAAGTGTATTATACCTGCTGTTTGTTTCCATATTTAAAATAAAAAATAAATAAAAATAAAATATGTATCTCACAAGGCAAATAATAAGTGAGTTTATAATAAATGTTATAAAAAAATATTGGGTATTATTTAATGCATTATATTTTAATGCTATTATTATTATTATTATTTATTGTACTGTAGAAGATGCCTGTTCGAGCGATATATGACATGAGGCCAAAAGAATCGTGTAAAAAAAATTACGACTACAATCAATGTTATAATAAATATTAAATAATTGAAATAAATTGGAGCGATAGTAACCTGCACATTTTTTTTTTACTTTGTTAGTTACTCTGGTTTGATTAACAAAGCATTACACCGTTCTCCTAGAAATAATTACCTGTGGTAGCATTGGGGGACGGGTTACCCACTCTCCCTCAAAAATGTCGAAGGGGGTGATGGCTGACCCTTGCGATATGCTCGTGAACGGGTCCCGCTTGCGGTTACTGGTCTGGCTGGCCAGTTTTTTTATGCATATTTATTTTAAAAAATCATTATTATTATATTATTCACTGATTCCCATCTTCCCATCGTATTGATTGCCATGTTTTTAGTCGTTTATTATTGCTCATTAACGAAATACGGTAAAGAAATACCCGTCTGAGTTTGATGTGCGGTTCTTTTCAGGTCTGGGTAAAATATCTTATAGTTTTAATTTTAAGTCCAGAAGTGCCTTCACAGAAGGGCTTCTATCGATAAGTATGGTATCAAATTAGGCTGACATTTGACGTACAAAGTGACCACTGGTATTGATTCAAAGTAGTAAAGAGACAAATAAATAAATATTTCTATAACAACCAATTAACTTATTAGTAGTAAATTTATTGTATACATGAAGGACGTTACAACCTAGAAGCAAAAAGATATATTGGATCTCGTTTTTAATAATCATCATGCTTCCTGAAAAAATATATTACCGCCATCCATTGAGTGGAAGCGTTTGGAACTGAACAAAAACTATATCAGCTCATACCATCGAAACAAGTTTAAATAAAACAAAGGACACCGCTATAATATTTTATTGAGTTTCAGCGTTATATTTTAATGGATAAAATAATAAATAAGGTGCTTTTGATGCAACTATTAAAGATTACGTTATAATTATAATATCATAAGTTATAAGCAGTAAGCACGATTGAGATTAATACACTAGCTGATTTAATATTAAATCTTTGGGCAAGTTTATAAGTCGTTATTTTCTATGGCTACATTTGATTGAGAATGAGTGGCCATCTCTGCGTCATCCTTAACATCGTCAGTAGCTTCGGGACGTATATTGTTTGTTTCTTCTTCATTTGTGTTAATATCGCTTACATTACCATCAGTACGAATATTTAAATCAATGGTATCATTTGGCTCAGGTACGATTTCCGCTTTTTCAATGGAAGGGACATTTATGGTTATCACTTCATTGTCGCTTTCTTTTAAGGATTCCGGAACTTTGTTAACTTCAAGTGGTCTGAATATCTCCTGAAGAGAAGAAACCTTTTTTTCGGTGGGTATGATCCTATTAAGATAAACTAAAATATCTGATAGCGAAACAATGCCCACCAGCTTACCGTCCTTATTTACTAACAATAATCGATGACTTTCAGTTCTAACAATAATTTCTAAGGCCTCATATAGTGTAATAGTCGAAGAACATTTCTGTAACTTCTCTTCCCAGTCTTTCTTTTTGTTGCGAACCTCACCTATTGTTAGTGATAGATTCAAATATAACTTCTCATTGACTAAATTTAGCACTTCATATTTAGGGTATACGTTGATGAGAACGCCATTTTCATCGAGAATCGGCAAAGCTGATACATCTTTTTCTAATAAAAGCTGAAAAGCATCTTTGATACTTGTATCATCAGTTACGGATATGATTTCATCATAAGTTCCTATATGTAAATCTACTAGTGTTTTGTGGAAAAATGTTAACTCAGGAAACTCATTCAAATAGACAAATAGGAAACGTAAAATTCTCTTATGGGACAAAATGTACAATACGTCCCCGGATATTGGGTCAATCATCAAAAGACGATGAACTCTATTTTTATTTAACATATTTATCGCCTCATGCAAGGATTGGTCGGGGTTTGCACTACACAGAGGTTTTCTTGTGGGTCTTAGAATTTTTTTCCAATTATGAAGAGTATGTTTTTCTAAGTCTTCCATTGATAGATTCTCCGTGTCTAGATGTAGTAGAATCCTAATAAAATCAGTAACCGTAATCATACCCACAAGCAACTTTTTGTTAGCATCCCATAACGGAGCTGAGCGGATTCCATGAGAAACTAAAGTTGGAAATGTTTTTCTAACCGGAAATTGTGTGTCAAAAATAATAACTTTGGCTGACTTTGGAAGGATTTCATGGCATTTGTGATATTTAAAAAAATTCAGAAGTAGTCTGGTCCTATCTCTTCCGCCAATTGATATTTGGACGATAGATAGATATGGATCATACTTAGGCAGCCCTCGAACTTCTCTAAACAATTGTTTAGCTTGAATAGGATCAAGTGCAGCATAAGAGTTTTTGTGATACGTCGGCGAAGTTGTACCTATTGAGGAACGACGAGGTGTTTTCGAATTTTTCTTTTTAGTAGCATCTGTGGTACTTGGTTCTGTTTGTGGATGAGGTTTACTTCTAAATATATCCATAACCCTCGTAATTGGGCTAGATTTACGAGATGACACTCCTGTGACAGTATAATAATACTTTTTATGAGAATCTTTTGTTTCAGAAGTAGACAGTTCCACAGGTGATTCCGTAGATTTTGATGTAGACGCCAGAGCACCTTTTACGTTTTGTATAAGCGATTGGTGTTTTTTTGAATCACTTTTTCTTCTAATTCGAAATATATCAAAAATAGAACTCCGGGGACTAGATGAAGTACCATGAAAGGTTTCATATTCCTTTCCTTTATTTATTGACTCTCGTTCAGCACTTGACGGCCTAGATGTTTCTGAAGTCCTATCTTTAAAAATTGATCTAACATGAGTTCTTTGTGATTCAGCTCCGCGTGTACCAAAGTGAATGGTATGCACATTGCTTTGAGGGAAACCATCAGTAGGAACATGTGGTTCGTTAGTGCCGGATAAAGTAGTGACCACAAATTTTTTCTTTTCTCCAACAACGGTCTGAATTTCATTTTGCATTTCTTGTTGACTCTTTTTCTTCTTATTTCTATGTTTATTTTTTCCATGTTTGCTAGATGATTCTGACGTTGCGGATTCATTTTCTAATATAGGATCCATGATTAAATAGTAATTCAAAAATCCTTACATAAACCATAATCCAGAAGAAATAATACCATCACCTGGAAATAAAGAAATAAATATTATTTACAAATAAAATAAATTACAAACCAAGTTAAAGGGAAGTGCAATAGAAAGATTTGACTTAAATGAACTTCAACCTAATATTAGAATTATTCAAGGCCAAATCGTTGCTAGGCAACGTGATGATGTTTAATGCGTCAATTTAATGCACCATTATGACGGTACAATGGGCTACACGTGGAATGGGAGTATATAATAAACCACAGAAAAAAACAAAACTAGTACACGCATTATGTGAGTTTTAATCTTAAAACATTACAAAAATCAAATCATCCAATACTCAACAACAACCGGTTCACAAATCAATAATCGAAAGAGGGTGAAAGAATAAAAGCCACTGTTACGTAAACACTTTACATACCTGATTGAAAACTAATTTCTTCAAAACTGTCATAACAAATATCTAGGCTTTCTACGAAAGCAGTAAAGAAATAAATATATTAAAACAATTTAATATACTGACATAGCGTCAATTTCGCGGCGGTCGTGAATGAAACGCCATATTGTCGTTTGGTAGGTAAAGTGCTTACGACATCTAGCGGCGGGCAGCAAAAAAAATTAGGGAAGTTCACGTACTAGAATTTTTACTAGCATGTCGTTTTGGCAAGAAACGTAAGATGTCATAATTTATTTATCAGAATAATATCTTTTAAATAAAGTATATTATAATAACAATAACATTTCTGTATTTAAGAAGTCTAGTCGTAACTTTTATTAGATGATTTTGTTTATTAAAAATATTAGTGTTATCAGTAACGCATTTGCACTTAATTTTAATTATTTTGGTTTTTCTATACTTTAAGCAGTTTATGCGGAAATATAAGTCTTCACGTGATTACATATTGTACGTTACGATCATATATTAACATCGTTCTTTTTTTAGCAGACAGGTAAGACACGCATGCGTAAAACGATGACGTAGTATTTCGTCACAATTCTATGACGTCACTGTTCATGGAGCTAGCAGAACGATGACGTATGTAAGGGGGGCGCAAGGGAGATCGATCAATACGCTCCGGTGTTAATAATATTCCATCCAGTGACGCTCGATTAATACCGACATGGGAGTATAGACGGCCTTTAAATTAAACACGGGTCGTTTGTTCACGTGTTTGATCTTGCACTATGCAATTTAATACACAGGTCAGCCCCTCACACGTACTAGTGACATTCATAATGTTCAAGAGTAACAGATTAATTACTGACCCATTATTAACTGCCCCTGCATTTTTCTACTAAGTTCTTAACATTTCTTTAAGATTGTATTGTCTACTGGTATAGTTGAGATACACTATCAAGATATTATTTAATTATTATATTGTTTGATCTATCAGGTTTAGTTATTCCGTTAACTCTTTTTAATATGGTATTATCCTTTTATCAATCTTTACATATCTAAGGCGATAACATTGTGAGCGAACTGTAAATAATACTCGCATGTATATAATAAATACAATAAGAAAATTATAGTATTTATTATATTTCTTCGCAACGCTCACGTCATTGGTAAAACGTAACAGATGAGCCTTACGTCGTCAATTTCTATATATATATATGTATGGTAACTGATTCAAAATCTGTTAATTTTTGAGTTTTCTTTACGGTTTCTTCCTTGCCTCTCGTAATCCTTGTAGGTACGCGCTAGTCATGTAAAATCTTTTCAAAATAGAACTTTACACATACGTTGTGTGTTTTAGTCAAAATGAATTGTTTGTTTAGAATAATAATAACACTAATATTTTTAAATCAATCTTTAATGACAAAATAAGGAGTTTAACACAATGTTGTACTTGTTTATATTTGAAAACTATGCTCTTCTTTGTAAATATAAAAAATTATGACTAGGTACCCACTGATAAGTCTCGCGTATGTCTAGTACACTCAACGAAAACACACAAATACTTAGTCATACCAAAATCACATCTCAAATAAATAGCTCTTAGGCACTTATCGCGGAAACATTTGGAGATAAGATAAAACTCATTTTATATCATTGAAATGTACTTATGTAGGAATAATTTAAGTGGATGTTGTAACTAGTAACTAGTAACTATAAATGTATATGTTAAAATGTATACATATACTCAGTATGCGTTATACGTAGTAATTGACGAATGGATAATTTTTAAGAGTAAGCATTTAATTACCGACCACACAGACGATATTATTAAATAAAGTTATGAAAATATGTAATTTGTAATGCTCTAATGGTCAAATAAAATCATACAATTTCAACCATACGATTTGACATTGAATAGCTAATATGCGACTCCAACAATCGGAGAGAGGCACTAACTCACTAACAGCCATTGCTCTATGCTATTTAGACCAGCTGAGAAAGTGGTTCAGCTCGAATAATGTAATTTGGCCATTAATAACAACATTTTGGACTATATTGAGTTTGAATATTAATGAATAAAAAAAACTAACGACATTTAAATTGTGAAGAAGTATTAACAAAATGATACTTATTATATAATTTGATAAATACAATTATTTTGTTTCCAGCAGACACAATCTTGACCGAAAACAGTTATCTGATCGTATTAATCTAATCGATGTTTCATTCGATTATTTTGGTAATAAGTATTATTGCGTGTTCCTAATTATCTAAAATAATTGAGGGAATCTCAGGGACAATAAGTAATACAATTAAAAATTTAAATTCGTTCATGAATAAGTCTGTATTGTGTTTGTTTTTGGTTTGCTATTTATTTAAAAGGTACCGAAAAGTATAAACATTCTTAAGCGAATTTATATGTAATTTACGGAATACTCACAAACAATAACTTATATTAGTTTAACACATCGTGTGTAACGACAGAATCTATGTCATACCATCAAATAAGGCAAACATTTAATGAAAGAGTTATGCAAGAAAATGAGACTCGAGCTGATAACAATAATTACACAACACACAACTTTAAAAACAGATCTAAGGCACATACCAAACATAACCTCAAAAGTTATTGATAATCTTTAATTCTATCTACTTACAATAGAGATCATTGTGTCAAGCCCCTTTCCACTGACTATTTGTGAACACTTGACGCACACATACACGCAATGTGCATTATGCACCCGATCTAACGATAGTCTCGCGTGTCTAGATAATGTAGCACAATTCTAATATCACTGGACGAACGCGCGCTTGTTCAATAGCATTTCCACAATAATATCGTATGATGAAAACACTATTTTGACGGTAAAGACCGCCATAACTAATTAGTATAATTTACAATCACGCTCGATGTTCGGTTCGGACATATGCGCTGACGGCATCGTATCGAATTAAGCAAGTCGCGTTCACGTAACAATTCTCTCTCGGCTCGCCGTTGCCGCTGCGTTCGCGTCGAATATTACTCCGCACGCACACATTTACACATATTTGTATACATACGGATCCAGACGGTACAGTGGTGCGTATTAAATATAGATGACGCGACTCGCAGTTGGTTAACTGCTGTGTGCGATAAATTCTTATCAGTTTCATTTAACAATATAATAACTAGATACAAATGTTTAATATTATGCACAAATAATAATTAAACAACTTGTATGTTGCAATTATGTTATTACTTGTTACGTTGATGCTAGCTTGCACAAAAAATATTGATTGACTACTAGACACTGGTGATCTTTGTAAATATTTTTTTAGCATTCCATTTTTTGTCGAATATTTAGTCACGTATTCACAAATAATACCTATTATTTCTACCGAGATGATTCATATATACTGGAAACTTTGAACTTTCTATTTTTTTTTCATGCGGTACACTAAATTGTGTATTTCTTTGTATAAGATTTACTTAGGTATACAAAATGGACATCGATAGTTTTTTATGTGCAGAATTGTAGGATTTAATTTTTCTTAATTTTGTTTACAAGTTAAATATAGTATTCTTAATCATGCTTCCTCCATATTCTCTTCAACACGTTCACCGCTGGACATACCTCATTTTTTTAAGCAAGCTACTTCATTATGCAGCAGTGAGAAGGTAAAACTTTGAATATTGAAAATAATAATAAATAAATCTTTTTGAATATTCAAATAGTTAAGTATGTATAAAATTATATAAAGTTATTAGATTAAAATCATATACTTAATGTGTCCAGATCATTTTGGATCATAATATAAACCTAAAATGGGTGAAAAATTAGATTTTTTTAGTATGAGTATTACTTGGATTCCAGCAATGAAAGTGAAAAGGACTGTGACGTTGCCGATCACGATAAAAAAAAAGATGACGTTGTATGGAGCCGGAAAGAGTTCTAACGATAAATCAACCAATAAATATAACGGTAATAAAGATAAAGACACGTCTGGACTTTTTTCAAATATCTTTCTCAGTTTTTAGTTTATCGTTTTCATACTTTGTAAAAGTTCGGAGCTCGTATGAAAGTGGTTTTTTTAGGGCCGGTAAAAGTTTCTATTATAGGTTTTTAATTTTACCCATCCAAATTAAATGTGGATATAAATATAATAGGTATTTTGTATTATATAGGTATTTTGTATGTCTACATGACATTTAAAGGTAAATAAATTCGAGTATATGTATATATATGCTTATTTCAAGTAAACACTTCGCTAACATTACAACCGTCTGTCTCGTGTAAGTCTGGAGATGACAGGGTTTTAGAGATTGTTGCTAGAAGACCGATCATTTGTAGACACGACCAATTATCACTTGATGGCTAGCAAGTCTTGTCGGTGAGTCGGCTTTGCGACGGCATCGATTATAAGTAAATTTAGAATAACTGGACGTTTGCCCGATGAGCGGGCGGCAAATAGTACTAGGGCATGCGACCAATCGTTATACAAGCATAAGTATATATGAAGCGCTGAATGCGGACACACCGCGGACGGCCACCCTCCATACTACAATACCTTATAGAACTTGTCATATTTTCCTTTGAACTTTGATTAGTATACTTTTAAGAAGTTTTGTTGCAATATAACATATTATATTATTTTATTAATTCTACTTAAAAGTTCTTATTGAAGTCATAATACTTTTAGGACGAATTCAAAATTAAAATAATTGAATATAGCTATAAGAGTAGGCCTCTACATGTAGGCCTGCTGATCTAATCGAGATTTAATAATAATATATTACTCTTATCTATATATATATATTTAATATATAAATAAGTGGAGACTGTATATAAATACTAAAAGATACTAACCCGTTTCAAGTATCCTTACACGAAGAGGCTGATTATATAATTTTTCGTCCAATACAATATATTTAAGTGAATTATATCTCAAGTGTAGTTGTTAAGGACTTTTAAGTATTATATTTTATCTTTATTTTAGTCTATAATGATAAAAAAATCATCTAAAAGAATCGTTAATATGTAGAAACGGGTTTTGTAATGTTACCTTAAGCGTTTTGCGTCTCTAAACTTAAAATTCTTATATGTTCCGCCTTAAATAAAAACGTATTATCTTAAAATGTACCTTATTTATTAGCTTGTTTTGTATATATTTAATATGGTTTTTTACATCATACAAGCTACGTGCTTTAAAACAGATATTGATGACGAATTTATTTGAATCACCAATTCATTTACAATATAACTTACATAATTGTCTATATTTTTTACATTAGAGCAAAAGATTCATTTTCAGCATTGATTCATTTTAAAGATACGATAATTAAAATGTGTTTAAAATCAATAAAAAATGATTTCCAAACTCAAATATTTCTATTTATACATATTTAATATGTTAATAATCTTAATATTATAATTTATAATTAATAATATATTAAAGTTATATCACATGATATATTATGATGTATATTTTTAGACTTTTGTCACGTTATTAGGCATAAAATTAAGGATTTATTAAAAAAAAAAGTTCACCATAAATGAATTTTTGGTATAGAGCAGATGCTATACACTTTTAATAAAACGTTATTATACTATTATATAATTCAATATACGTATTGTCACTTGTATATCTTTTGTTAGTAGAGCGCTAATAATGAGATGACACAACCCTACAAATAGTTTACATTTAGTAATAATATAACAACCTAACAAACATAAGAGCAAAACAAAATTCTATTAATTTTTCTTATATAAGTAAAAAATAATTTAATTTCTTCAGCCTTATCGTCTATTAAGAAAAAATCGCATGAAAGAAGCGTCGTATGTATAGAGCCAATTTATTGTAAAGATTTCAATAAAGTAATGTATCTATAATAACAAAATCTGTAATATTAAAAAAATACTATACGTACAACATTCCCAATAAGTAAAATGGAAGTTTGACCTAATTTTATTTACAGTATAGATTACTTACTGCCTATAAAAATCCCTGTATTTTTTTTATATAAGAATCGTTACAACTCATAAAATATAACTTGCTAATAAATAATATTAAAATACTTAATTATAAAAAATATCATACATATTGATATTGTCTGTAAATCTTCATATCAAACCAACTGACCTTGCTTAATTCCCTTCCAATTTTCCAGAACTTGCCAGAATTACTTAACGCCGTCCCTTAATAGTATGGACAAAAACATTCAGTAGGACGAAAAAGACCAAAACCCTAGCCAGTGAAATCATAAATAGAGCATCATTCGATCTGGGCGCAGTTAGCCGCCCTATAGATATCCTGGTGTGACGACGAGCGCTACCAATGCGGAAACGTGCCGCGAATGGGAGCGAGATGCGCTTGCACACCGCGTTTGTCCCAGCGTTATACTAAATTTACTTGAAATATACATTAATTTTAAATTACATCAGGATCAAAGAAATATACAGCTATTTGTTTTAATGTAAAGCCAAATAATTGATTGAAATAAAATGATTTAACATTTCACGTTTATATAAAACTTCTTTATCCTTGTAATAATACAAGCCAAAATTGGATGATCTCTTATTAATTTTTACTTTACTCATCTTCCACTATCGATTTCGTTTAGCGCTTCTCAAGGACAAGCAGATGAATGAATTATATACTTTAAAATATATAATTATTTGGTGCATTTCCGGGTGATAAAGAAATGAAATGAATATTTTAAAAATACGAACTATAAGGCTGAATTCAGTTTCATATTATGGAATATATTAATAATGAGTAATGAAATAAAAGTCAATGGAGAACGTAATGATAAAAACTGTTTAATAACAAGAATATATTATATGTTGTAATATACATTTTCCAAACAGAACGATAATTTTTAACACATCCCACAATCATGGTGATCATATTTGACCGTGAAAAACGTAATAGATCCGTGGACGGGAGCGGGCTGAGGTGGTTGCGGCGCGGGCGGACGAAAGCTCGGCTCCGTACTAGCGATGCCGTTAGCGCAGGTTCGGGCGGGCGGCGAGGAGGCGGGCGGCCTGTGGGAGGTACCGTTAGTGACGTGACGGTCGTGACGTCGTAACCGTGACGTCAGGCGCCGCGATATAGCCACCAGCCTCAGCGGCGGCGGCCTCAGTATCGCACCGAACGTCCGCCAGCGCGTACTTCCGCGCGCCCCTTTGCGATCGCCCCTACTAGCGACCGATTGTGAGTGAGTGCGCGTGCAGTGAGTGCAATGTGCTCGGCCGCATGAGGATCCTGCTAAGCGAACTGGGACTTTCTGGCGCGTGCCTCGGTCTGACCCTGGAGTCGCGCGCCGCCTCTCTGGATACCGACAAGCCAGCGCCAGGTCAGCGCCCGCACGACGATACGCGTCCTTACAATTCTGTGTTTATTTTCGCTTTCGTTGTGTAGAACCTCTGGGTGCGTAGACTCTGTGTGGAACTGTCGTGACGATGGCCATCGGCTAGAATGCGAGGTGCGTTGCTGACGCCCTCCAGCCAACATTGTGGCCTTAGACAATTCCTTACCACACGTACGTACTTCCCTTTTTTGTTTTTTTTTTTATTATTTGCTTTTATTTTATATTTATTTTGTTACCAACATGACCCATTTTATTTGTTTAAAGGTATATTAATTTGTTTCTGTTTGATTTTTTGTGGAACTTAAATAAAACTTTAAACAAGTTAGCCTGGAAGTTTGTAGAGACATTCTAAATTCGGGTAATAAATATCAAAGCCATTATTAGGTTTTTTATTGATATTCTTTTTTATATATTAATATTATCAAGTATCTTTTACAGCTCATTTGTCAGTGTGTTCAGTGAACCATTAATATATGTAACCTATAAACCCTTAATAAGACCGTGAATATTTTAGATTAGCTCAGAATATATTTCTTCGTGGGCGGATCTATTCTTAAACAATATACGCAAAAAAGGAAAAAACAAAAAAAAACTGCAAGACTACTGCAATAAATTATTAATTTCGTTTAACATATTAAATTATTGGTGTATGTGTTTTGAAATAATTAATAAACAGTATTATATTTTTTAAAACACTTTACTGCCACCACGTTTACTTATAAAAAAAAAATCATACTTACCGAGCCTTCACGTAAAAGTTTTTAAAAAGTATTTCATTTATGATGATTTCCTTATTAATGGATTAGAAAATAAAATAAATATATTCCTTTTCTCCGAATATTTTGAATATTAAATAAACAATTTAAATTTTCGTCAAATTATATATATTTTTGACAGGTAATGGCTGTTATTTTTGTTAACAAACTGCCGCTATATAATTAGCACCTTGCCTATTAGGTTTAAAAACGTTAGGCTAGTGTTTGCATATGCAAGAAGCTATCGACATGCAAAAGATAAATAACATGTTGAAACGAATTTCAACACGACACCGGTCGGCACACGCTGTGACTTCACTCATAAATATATAACTTATTATTATTTGCATCTTCATTATAATAGACTAAATAATAAAATATTTAATTAATGTTTTATTGTTTCCGCATTAAAGTTATCCGACGCGACAGTTCTTATTATATAAATATAGTAAACATTTATATTCATTAATTATTTTTTAATCAGGCAATTTATCGAGCACTTTATATCCGTTTATATATTATATGCCTATATATATATCGTTATTTTTATTAAATCGGGCTAAAAAATAATAATTTATTGATAATTTCTTATTATGATTATTTAAGAACGGAACACCGAGCAATCGTGTGAGGCAAGTTAATGAAATATCGAAAGAGTGGTGGGGATTTAATAATGTTTTTGTTTATGCTCGAGGCAAGTTGGGTAATGCTGGGATGTGTTCTGACGCGATCGGTCAGCAGCCGATGGCCTCTGCAGCCTTCCACTTGCCCAATACCTGTCGCAACCGGCAGATGTTGCACCTGCCGGCCAGATCTAACCGAACCAAACCGAAATCTCTATAACAGAATCCAAAAATAATAAAATAATTTCCTAAATAAAAACTTTTACCATTCACTATTTCTCGTTCTCCTAAATGGTAAACAATCATGAGCACTAAACAAACTCCGGTTTCCGAGAGATTCCGCGCGGCAAATCATCACTTTCACTTTCGTTATCACCAGACATAAAAGGCTGTTAAACAGGTGTTATGTGATTTGATACAAGCCCTGAATGCTATAAAATATCCCAAAATGTTCTCAGCTAATAGAAAATTACTAAATTATGCTTATTATAGACCAGAATGCAAATTAGGTAATAAAAACGCACTTTCGTCACTAAAATATCACTGTTGTCTCGCATGATTGAATTATTTTAAGAACTGTAATAGCCACATAACATTATAATATTAAACCATACGATTTGACCTTGAAGAATAGCTGGGCAACTCCACTAATCAGAGAGAAGCACTCGCTAACAGCCATTTGCGAAGCCACTACGCGATGCGATTTACTTTAAAGTAGAGTGGCTCAAATCGTATAATGAAATGGGTCCATAAGGTTTTTGGAGGTAGGGACGCTGATAAGGCACGCTATTACCAGCTGGCGTGACGTCAGGGCGGATTCGTTCCCCCATTGACGTCACGTTCACACCACCCAAGAGGAAGCTATTCTCGTCGTGATTGTATCGCATTAGTGAATAAGTAAAACCTTTATAATTACCTACGTCTTCTATTCATGTATGTACATTTTAAAATTATACTATAGATAAATCAAACTCAAAAAGTATAAAACCTACCTAAAATATAAAGTATGTTATTTGTAGTTATATTTAAAATATTGCACCCTAATATTAGAAATAATTTTCACAATAATGAAATTACGAAATCTTGTCGAAAATCATCTAAAAATTTTGTAAAACCATGCTCTTAATCATTGTAACATAAATATTCAAATCATCATTTAAAATCTTAACTTACATAACGAATTACAGTAAAAAGCTCAAGTAATTAGGCATTTCAACATTGCACAGAACACCCATCAATCATATCATCTGCCTATAACTGCGTTATAATGAATAATTATAAGTAGCTAAATTAAGACATAAAAATCCATATAATCCGTAACCTGCATAATATAGCCTATTGCATATTTTTATCCGTATTGTACTAAAGCTTTCTGTAGCGTTATTACGTCACAGTCTAAAAATACACGGTGGTATAAAGCAGCACGGGGTGTAGGGGCGGCGCGTCGGCCTCCGCATCGACCGACGCCCGTGACGTCACGCGACGTGTTACGTCATTCATCGACCCGCGCCCCGTTTCAAGGACGCCCTTGCTTTACGGCTATCGACTTCCTTTAACTTGTTTCCACTTATTGCTACATTGTTCTTATTCTAAATATAAATGCACAGACAAATAATCTTTTTGTTTACATATATCGCGAATCAATATTTCTGAATTTAAAAATGAAGTGTGCATAAATTTTGCTTTAAAATAGGACAATCCGCTAGCAGCGCTCACGTTTTTCAAGGAATGTTTTTCCTTACAAACAGTTTAAAGTCGTCTAACTAGTAGCGTGTTATATTTTATTAAATTTTACCTATATTGAATATTACCACTGATAAGCTGAACTTGGGCTTAATACTTTCTTATAAACTTAAGATTAGACCGATAAGGAAAAGGCTTTTAAGGAAAATATTAGATTATGTTGCATTTTGGACTCAATAAAATACAGCGGATAATAAACAAGTTCCATAATTTAGTAGAATCAAGTAATTTTGATCAAACAAGTTTTGCTTATCGTTCATAGATGATTAAAAATATGAATGTATTTAAATTTATTCTCGTATGGTATAATATTCGCAAAGACGGCAACCAAGGTCGATATAAAGCTCAGTAAGTTGTTTTAACGTTTCTAAATACTTATTGGTTTTATGACATCTGAAGTAATTATTTAATTTAAATTATTATTTATTCCAATTACGATACGTGTAAATTGAATAAGCCATTTAGTTCTAGATTTATTATCAATTAATTGGAATGTAGAAATTAGAGTTGAATCGAAATTGATATTTAAAATGTTAACAAGTTTGATATTTATGTTACTAATAAACACTTTCTACAAATATATAAAAAAAATGATTTATAAAAAAAATGCAGGCATAATATAAAAGTCTACCAAGATAATAGACAATACTAGACTTTTATAACACAATGCTTTAAATGAGGTTTTACAAAAACTTTATTTTTTTTTTCAACCAAATTTCACCACATTTTGCAAAAAATTTAATGCTTTCGGTTTAAATAAGGGGACAGGTTATAACTAAACTTAAATAAGTATTAAATTTAAAAGTATTCATATTACTAGAGAAGGTCACATCTCTGAGCTATTTAATATAATTTGAGCGAGGTGGCGCCTACGTACAGAGAATTAAATCTACGACAGCGTCTAGCGCCTATCAACAACCGGTTTAACAGAACTATGTTATATGGAAACTGTATCTAAAAAATCTTACAAACCAACCGATATAAATCAGAGCAAATGAAAAACTTTTCTGTTTTACGCTAAGCGTGACGTATGTAAATGCTTTCACGCTATAGCGCCGGGATCGGGAATTTACGTCAGAGTGACGTCACAACTCATTCCAGACTCGGCTGACCCATCGACCGACTGTATGAAGTGCTCCAACGAATCCACGTGCATTTAAAAATCATAACAGTCTGATTCGATTTTATTACAAATAGCAAATAATATAGATAGTCAAATCATGTTTTAAGTTATTTTTTTTTAAACATATATTATGTAAATTTTATACACATTTTAACATGGTAAGCCGCCCAATATTGGGAGATTGTTGTAAACTTATTGGAATTTCCAAAAAAAAAATGACGTATGTTAACATTTTTAACAACAAATAACAGGTAACATGAATCAAAACAATGTGAGGTAACTTATTCAATAAGGAAGTAAGATTTTATGAATAAAATCTTATTGATTCCTTTTTTTAGGACGTATAAAAGAGAACCAGAGTCAAAATCGAATAAGGTTGTGTCATAGTCAGTCAGAACAAGTCTAATAGTATAAAGTTTTTACAAGACAGGTAATGTTGCAGTTAATAAAATATAAAGTGTTACTACTGCAGATATTAACGTATATTTGGTATTTAATTTAATTCATTACATTAATAATAGTTAAAAGCATACACGCTATTCAAATAGTATACTAAAAACGAGATTTCTCCGAATCGGAGTCTTTGTACAAGATAATATTTGAGTTAAACCATTAACCTTGAAAACATTCTCAATTGAGTAGAATCTGACACAAACATCGTTCAGTCATTATACGATTTTAAAATAACTTTAATATATAAAACAAAATTAGATTTAATTTTATTATGTTTTTATACTTAACTTATCATTTTCAAAACCGTCAATCAATATAGCAAAATTAATCAGAGCCACCTATCGGTAAATTAAGGAATTACTCACCACCCAAGTTACAAACTCTTTACTACCCTAAAGGAACCCCAGATTATAATCAGATGTCGCTACCATGAAGGAATGAATGGGGAATCTACTAAAACAAATAAAACTATATATATATTTATTCTTATACAATTATACATATTTTAAATTATGTTCAACATAATATTGACTTTAGTAGAAACCAGAAGCGCAAGAGAATAAACTTGAATCTGTGTATACGTTATATGTTTTTTGTGACGCTTAAAAATGTCGCTGATTTTTTTTTCGAGATGGCTGTAATCTAGACGAAATATTTTAATCAGAAACTTGATATTCACATGACTAAAAATAAAAAAAATATTTTATTCATATCCTGGTGGATTTTACATTATAAGTGAAATAAATCTTTGACAACGCAATTAATCGACTCCGCCCGACATTCACAGTAAAATGAGGGATAAATTTTTACAATTGATTGCTTTTAAGACATAAATTTAATATAGACAAGATCATGTAATAAAAAATAATTATACTCAATTACATGTAACACTTCATACAAACGACTACACATAAAAGTCGTTTCGAATAAACAAATAACATTAATTAATACTCCAAATTGGTAAATATAGGAAACAAAGCTTACTTCATTGGCATGAAAACAAACATAAAAACACAGCAAGCAGTATTTAATTGCAAAAAAATAAAATGTGTTGATATGATCTTGATGATAAATAATAAAAAATATTTGAATGTGTTTAATTTAATTAACACCTTGGAAACCTGAATAGTATTTTGTTTTTGAGTTGGAATATCCTTTACGGTTTCCCTCCAAAAGTGATGGCCAGAGAGGTTATATGACAGAACCCGGCGGCATAGAGAACGCCGCCATAAACAATACACCACGACAAATACATCACAAGCTTTGGTATTCGGTTAAGTTGGTATATTTTTTGGTAATATTACCTAGAGAGAAGTACCATTAAGACTTATGGTATTAGATATTTATCATTATTTCTGTTATTTCTTATGAAAAATGTGCTTAATATCAAATATTTTAGTGTGTATATTGTAATCTCATTCAATTATAGCTAGTGTAACTT
This sequence comes from Dircenna loreta, assembly GCA_963555665.1. Classification (NCBI taxonomy): domain Eukaryota; kingdom Metazoa; phylum Arthropoda; class Insecta; order Lepidoptera; family Nymphalidae; genus Dircenna; species Dircenna loreta. Next base: position 6,823,576 of record OY743094.1, read on the forward strand.
TCATTTTATGACTTCTCGTTAGAAACTAATAACTCTCTAAAAAACTATATATCATATACTATAGTCGGTCTAACAATAAAATAACTGATTTTGGAAGATGATTATTTATTGCTATATAATCTAATGTATATGTATATAGCTTTTTTTTTTTTAAATATAATATACCTTTTTTTTATATCATTGCTTCGTGTTCAGTATTGTTGTCATGGGAATAAATACTTATTTTTTTATATCATAATTTTCTCATTGTTTCTTCGCAAATTACGATAAAATTACTTTTCTTTAAAAATATTATGGATACTTTTTATCTTTATTTTAATTTTTAAAAAACTTACTCGGAGTCCACTACTATGTGGATATAAAATAAGTTACTTTAACAATAAAACTAAACGGGCCACTTTAACAAGTTAAGCATTTACCTAAATAAATAATTTTCAATTATTGTACACTCTACCCTACAAATAACAAAATAATTAAAAAAAACCCCTGATTAAAATTTAATAAGCAAAATATGTTTATAAAATTATTAAATATCTGTTTTATTTCCTTTTTTATCTTTGCAATTATAAAAAATACAAACGTTTCTTATTCAAATAAGCCATCATCCGACACATGACGAAGTATTAATAATATTATTTCCATATTAACATTCATAAATCTTCAAATGTAATTGCAAAAGCTCTATATATCACAATTTAATAATATGGCTGTAAGATATGAATCAAAATTAAATGTTATTCACAATGTTGCGCAAAAATATATATAATTAAGAACCAAAGAATACATAAAGAGTCACCTGCAAGATGCAAATAAAATTTTAATTACCAACCGCATAAGTATAAATATGTTTGTGTTTTAGACGAACGCTTTTTTAAACGTTCATATTAGCAGATGTTTTGTCGTTAAATGCTATCTCCTATTATGTTCGTTTTTTTTCCTTTTAATTCCAGTTAATTAATTTGTTATTCCATGGAAGTTTTGTGAGGTTATTTTATTCATTTAAGACTGTGCCGTATTTAAACATTATTTTTCATTTTGATAAGGATCTTTCAATGTAGGGCTTTATGAGATAACTAGCTATTTTCCTCGGCTTCGCTCGATTTTATTCCCTTTTTTTTTATCTCCTCGTCACGACAACAGTATCGTATTAAAAAGAATATGACGTTCCAACGGAAATTTACAGACGTGAGATAAGAAGGCCAACGAAACAAACACTTTCACATTTATAATATTAGCTGAAGAGTTAGTAAGTTGTTATTCAAATTATAACATTGGCTGAGACTCACCTCAACTAGTGTTTTATTTTCAATTTTTTTTTAGTCCTGCGTAATGTAAACAGATTGAGATTAGTCACTTTAAAGATGATGTAATTTGAAAAACAATCTGTAACTAAATGTACACAGAATTTCGATTACCTAGACTGGGAAGCTACGCGTTATGAATATATTTGGAGATAAAAAATCTAAACGTTTATTTAAATTCAGTGTTACCACAAAACATTTAAAAATAAAATCTATTTTTCAATGTAAAATATTTAGAAAAAAAACGGTCTTACTTTTCATAATTAAAACTTATTTTCGTATGTCTATCGTATATACCTAGTACGTAATGTTGTAAGGCTGAAGTTTTATTTTATTTTATTTAAGACTCTTTTGTCGGGAACTGCCTTTGGGATTTAAAAATGTATATAATTTCAGAATACGTAAAGTAATAAATTAACACATAATTCCGATTCATTGCGTGTTCGAAATTTAATTCTGAACGAATGTTTCGAGGCTCTATCTCCTGCGTCTCTCTTAGTCCTCTCTAGTCCAACATGGACAGAGCCGTACGCAACAGCGTGAACTATGTAATGTTTTTTATAAATCTGAGGACTTATAAAATATTATAGTCAGCCAAGAATTTAAAAAATGCAACAAATAATTAGTGCCTAAGTATTTTCAAATCGGGAAGGAAGTAGTTTTGAGTTAATATTTTATCTATTTTTGGAAATCAAATACAAGGTTATTCTTGTATTGAATAAACTTATTGATTCTTGATCTTCATTAATTTAAATTTACATTCAGGTCCCGTTTGATATTGAAGCCTTGTCAGAGGTATTTCAATACATTTTAATTCATTTAGATTTATTGACGGTAGATGCAAATAAGATACGCACAACATATATCGTAAGTATATTAGTAGGTTGAAAAATAATAACAAAAGCTTCATTTTGTCTATAACTTAATAGGACTGAAATTAATGGTTCTTAACATAATAGAAACTGCAAATGCCAGTGATTTCATAACCTCCCAAGGGACTTGTCGCATTTTCGCCCCAAAAACGTTTGCAGAGGCATGCTACTGTATAACTGACCTTAATAAAACGGCTTTAAGTTGAATATAACTTGGAAGGAACGGATAAGATGTAGCTTTTTTAATAGACATGGGTGAGGTGTATACATAGGATTCAATTTTCGGGGCGTGGCGAATCAAGCACCGTGACACAATGTATTCAAACAGGCAATATTTGGCTGACAAAACTGCCGTATAAATTAGGAGACCTTTCTTCTCCATCGTCATTACTAATCATAGAAGGGTAGCGTTCGGTCCTCCGTTCAACCCGCTAAAGCTATCGATCTGTCAATTACGTGTGCCTGTGTTTAAGTAGGAATCAAAGTATGTTCGCCGAGGGTAAATATAAATGATGCATGATATAGCGTGATAGTTCAAAGCCCAGTGCCATCAACACGCCGGCCAAACTTCTTCCGGCGGCGTAGTCGCAATCAACCCTCTCTAGTAGAAACTGTTCACGTACGATTTCGTAATGAAACATTTGTATTTTCAGTAAAATATATTTTGCAGTAAACAACATGTTGTATCTAAATTATTTTACAGCTGTAATCAGTGATTTTAATTTATAAAATTGTTACAGGGCCGAGCGCCATTGAGCCGCGCTCGCCAAGCGCTTTTTCGTCAAATTCCTCCAGTATGCTACTGCTGCAAACACACGTAAGTTCAATCAACTGAAAATATGAGTAAATAGATATCTAATAATACGGTAATGTTATTTTAAAAATCTCTATTTATTTTATAAAAGACGTATTATTTAATATGAAAATAAACTACAATTGATTGAATACTTGTACCGATGAAAAGTGGTGTTACTATAAAATAATCATTGCAAAACGATTGTTACAAATGGCGCGCTATTGGTGCGTCGTGACCGCCCCTGTAATGTTCCGCCTACTGTGTTTGTAACGCCTTTACTATTGATTTTTTTCTATTACAGAGCAACTACGGTTCGTCCTTCACTGATTTATTGTCACCGCAATATCAAGAAGACTCTACAGAGATCTTAGAAGAAAACTTGGATCCATTTCCAGACGTTGAGTTTCATGCGCCAATTCCTTTTGAAGTTAAATCGCATCGTGCGACTCCAATAAGTGAGACCCCATCGCCTACATTAGGCCCTGCGTTACCTAGTTTTGAAGAAACCTATTCTGTTCGCTACCCGAAACAAGAAATGGCGGAATTCGGTCTAAAAATGGACGAAGACTGCTATAATGTCAGTGCTTATTCGCACCCTGGACATGCATCGACGCAGTTACTATATCAATACCATCAACCAACATTACCTTATGTTCCTTCGCCATATTATGCTGCAGCTCAACCCTGTTCACCGACATTTGATACAGGTGGAGTAACTACCGCCCAGGATTCGTACTCTTTACCTCCATTCCCTAGTTCCGTAGATTTACACATATCTACAGATCAGGCGAATAGGCAGAGAAGATCATCATTGCCAGTGCAACGATCAGAATCTAATAGTTCTAACGATAGTCCCAAACTGCATGGCAGTAGGATCCATTGTATGCAAGCCTCAGCGCCGAGTTCTGCGTCTAGTTCACCTGGAGGCGTACCACAAGATAATACTGCTCGTGCTGCTCCACCATCACCAAGTCAACTTTGTGCTGTCTGCGGTGATACAGCAGCGTGTCAACATTACGGTGTCCGAACTTGTGAGGGATGTAAAGGATTTTTCAAAAGAACTGTTCAAAAAGGATCCAAATATGTGTGCTTAGCTGAAAAGTCGTGTCCAGTGGATAAAAGAAGAAGAAATAGATGTCAGTTCTGTCGGTTCCAGAAATGTCTTGTTGTAGGCATGGTTAAAGAAGTTGTTAGAACAGATTCTTTGAAAGGAAGACGAGGACGATTACCTTCTAAGCCAAAATGTCCCCAGGAATCTCCGCCAAGTCCACCAATTTCCCTAATAACGTCGCTAGTGAGAGCCCATGTTGATACGTCTCCTGATTTTGCTAATCTGGACTTTTCGCAATACAGAGACCCAAATCCTATGGAACCACCTGGTTCCGATATTGAAGTAATTCAACAGTTCTATACACTGCTTTCAACTTCAATCGATATGATAAAAGTATTTGCTGAGAAAGTTCCAGGCTACGGCGACCTTTGTCCAGAAGATAGAGAGCAATTATTTGCATCAGCGAGACTTGAGCTGTTTGTGCTGCGCCTCGCCTACCGTACTCGTCCTGGTGATACTAAACTCACCTTTTGCAATGGTTTGGTTCTGGATAAACGACAATGCCAACGATCATTTGGGGACTGGTTACACGCGGTTCTCGACTTCAGCAATACTCTACACTCAATGGATATTGATATTTCTACTTTTGCCTGCCTGTGTGCTTTGACATTGATTACAGGTGTGTATATATTTTAGGAAACATATAATAAATTAATACATTTGTTATTATTTTTACACATCAAACTAGATTTGCAGAGGTGTTATATGAGTCATTACTACATATTAAATAAGATATGTTTTCCATTTAAATGTTCCTAACGAATTTTATTTTAAAACTACTCTAAAGTTATATATAAGAAGTTCAAAAACCGACTTTAAGCTAATTAGATGTATATTTTTAATTTTCAGAGAGGCATGGTTTGAAAGAGCCACATCGCGTAGAGCAGTTGCAAATGAAGATAATTGGATGTCTCCGGTCTCACATGCCAGGGGGTGGTGTGGCCAGCGCAGCCGGTGCGCCGCATTTCAGCCGAGTATTGGGTGCACTGCCCGAACTGCGCTCGCTGTCAGTGCAGGGTCTTCAGCGAATCTTCTACCTGAAGCTTGAAGATCTAGTGCCAGCACCACCGCTGATTGAAAACATGTTCCGTGCCAGTTTACCTTTTTAGGAGCTTCTTTAATTACCCCCACAATGACATCCCGAGGACCACTCCCGCCTTCGAAAAGCATTCTCTACTATCTAGAGCCGACTCCGTTTATTTTTATAAGTGTTTACTTAGATTAAAAATATTTTTCTAGAGATTAGTAAAACTCTAAGGGACTCGATCTCGCGGTATCGGTTCTTGCTTATTGTATGAATTATTATATAAAGTTAAGTGCGACAGACAATCTTACCTACTAAGTCCTAATTTATTGGACACCTACGATTAAGCTTAATTTATTGTAATTGTATATTGTGTGTGATTCCGTTTTATCTTATAAAGGTATCTACTTAGTAGTCTGCATTTAAGTTACCGCTCGTAATCAATGGCATCTCGTCGTACAAATATTCCTACGTTATTTACTTGTGTATTATTAAATAAGAAAAATCTAGTCACAAGACTTACAAATGTTAAAAATTTGGCTCGTTAACACCGAATTTTATAGAAATTTATTAGAAATGATTAAGGCATTTGTTGATATCTAGGTAAGAAAGTGTGAAAGAAATGTGGGTATGCCAGCCTTGCCACCCGGGTCTAGCGCGTATATTACGCAAGGCCACGGGTCCACGTTGGCTCCGAATGTAGATGGAAGTTACCTTTTAGGTTTAAATCATTTTATAATTATTTCATAGAATGTTAAAATAAAATAATGAATTGTTAAAATAAAAGTATACATATAAGGTAAGAGAAAAAGTTCAGCATTTCTATTATAGACTCCTAAAACTACGTGTCTTAAAAGTACCTTCGTAGTTAGATAGCTTATAGAATTCCTTACGTGTCACTCTTTGAACAAAATTATTATTAGAGGTAGTAACTTAAAACATATCAATTTACGTGTAATGTACTTTTCAACAATCCTAGTGGAAAAAGAGTTGTATTTTTTAATAATGAGTTATAGATTTCTAATAATTTCTCCATGGACCAATCTCTTCAGAAATTAATATAAAATTAGTACAAAATTTTCCAGAACTCAACATTTAATTATGGAATTGATTTTATCAGTTTACCCATTTAGACCCAAATTTTATAATTTTACAAAAATTTTATAGTAGAGATTAAAATTACAATCCGTTTCCAGAGTTAGTAGTGCCAATAAGCGACTGGACCAACCGTTTGTTGGAATCCATTTCCATTTCCGAATCCATTTATTTTAATCTCAGATTGTAAATCGCGTATTAATTCCTCCCAAACAACTAAGTAAGAAATGATACGAAATTATAAATATTTGACTAGAACGCGTAACGTCACATTTTAGTATAAATTGGTTATGAACCACACTACGTAAGTATAGTCGTCGAATTTAAAAAATAAAACGATATAACAATTTGACAAACATTTAAATGCGATTAATATATATATATACATATAATATATATATACATATATAAATATATATAGGATTATGTGGGTATAACCTTGTTAGTATAAAACGAAAGCGTGATAATTTTATACACTATTCATTATCTATAATATATATTTTTTAATCATTGTATGCTGAACTTTTGCTCGAAAACCAGGGCTCCTTTATATGTATTAGTTAATTTTATAGATTTATAAGTAAAATTAACAAATTATCTCCTTATTTAAATATTGTGACGCGATTTATATTTTCTGTAACTAAAACTACGTACGGGTCAGATGCCTACCTACTTATTTATACCTATAATAAAATATTGAAAAATAATCAATAAACACAATTAGTATGTAAGCTCCGCACGCTTGCTAGACAGTCTGCCGTTTATAAAAACTTTTCCTAGCTTTTGCAATTGAACTTGGTTGTGCTTTCATATCATTACAGAAGAGATATAAAACTAGCAATAAGCTGTCGTAAAATAATTCATATAACGATAATAAAATACATATTGTATCATTTAAATATTAATTACATTAATCTCTGCTCCTGACAAAACACATTCCAAATCATCAAATTATAAAAATTTTGTTATTTTTCTCTAAATAATAACATTAATATATAAAATACAAAAATAAATTATAAATTTATATCACCCTTGCTATAAAAGTAGGTAAGCTCTGAATTTAAAAGAACATTACTTTTATCGCATACATAGATTATAAAATAACAAATTTCAATCCGTACTTTTTGTAAACTTATGACTTTTAATTGCATTTCTTTTGTCTTAATGTAGATTGATGTGCTTTTGTTATAATATGTTATACTTTATTTGTAAATATTTCGTCACAATTAAATTATATTAACGCATTAGCGTTATTTAATATATGTTTTCTTTGATTTCCTATTTCGTACCACAAATTCATTAAAAGTAAATGCCTTGGGACCTAGGTCATCTTTAGGTTACTGCTTTATGGCCCGCTGTCTAACTTATCCTTTGAAATGTAAGTACCTAACGATTACAAAATTTAATTATCAATTTATCATATAATGGTAAGACGTAAATATCACTCATAACTGTCGGTTCCTGACGTGTGGGATGAATAAAACTGAAGACAGTTTTAATTTCCGTATTTACCTAATGACACTAAAGTTATATTTATAGATAATTAAAATAAATTTATTAAATGTATGTGAATTTAATACCGTAATAAACGGCATAATATCATAATAATATAGCAAAAGTTACCTAATACGGTGCTACAGTATTCACCCGTCAGTGGATATTTCGTTACCACTGAAGAATCATCAAATTATGATGATTTTTCGTAATATGCAATAAGATAAATATGAAAGTCATTACGATGATATCACGTGCTATTATTTCGCATATACGTAAATATTATATATTATACGTCAGCATAATTAATATAATTCTTATATAAAAGTTCTATTATCGAATATCATCGCATTTTATCTAAGTTGTTGAAAAAGATTAATATGTTTATTAGGATTTTTCATCATCAAACGACAAATAAGCTACGCCAAGCACAGCTCTCTCCATAGTTCGTTGGCGAATTTTATTAAGTGGACTAGTTGTATCGTCAGGATCCACGTTTCGACTCCATAGGTCATGATTGGTAGGACGCACTATTTAAAGACTTTCACCTGCAGACTTTGGTTCTTGCCTAGTTTGAGCGTTTGACTTAGGTGAACATACTTACCAACAACTTCAAGATGTACTCTATTCGCGACAATCGGTCCCGGAATAACGTGCTCGTTATATATGACCTTGGCTCAAACCTTGGTAATAAGTATATTATAAGACGATAAAGATTGTATTAGTCGTGGATGCTTAAGAGGATATTAAAGAAAAAAAGTGTGTATAAAAAAACAATATGATCCATTTTGTCTATGGTATAAATATTTAAAATAGAAACCACTATTTACAATATTCAGACAACCATCATTGTTATTTAAAAAAATAACTTACAGTTGTAAAAAATCAATTATATGTATAGCACGACATAAATCTAAATGGAATGATACAATTTGAGAACATTCAAGTTCAACAGACTGGAGGCCGGAAACCTGGGAGTTGGGAGGGTGGTATTTCTTAGCTTTTTTTATTTATTCGTTTTTGCTATTTTGTGTTTAAGTGATTTAAATGTATATATTGTATGAACCAGTGAAAATTGATGGAAGGAGAGAGCTGGGAGGGGACCGCCTATTCTTCGATAAGTAGGTTCCCGTGCTTTTCCTAGCCAAAGATATGGCTTCGGCCTTCGATACGATGAAGTGCTACAGTCATGGCTGTATAGCTTAAGAAGTCTTTGCCTTTCCCACTGCCGGGGTAAATGAAACCAAAAAAAAAAACGAAAGGTACTGTTTGACAGTTGTCAAACTTGTCAAATACCAAAGCTGAAATTCTTTAAGAGATTATTATAATAACAGGATTCATCAAAGTAAAATGTAAACGTTGTAAAAGCTGATGCTCCAAAAAGGATAGAGCATTTCAGATTAATAAGACATTTGTTTGCACTAAACCTATAACCTCAACCAAAGCCATGACGGAATCAACAGACATGACTGAAATTATCGATAAAAATTTAGAAGACTTAGAAATTCAGGAGGTTCTAAAAAATGGTACAGACTTAAGAGAATATGCATTACAAATAGATAAAAGTATCAAAGAGGCGGAAAATAATTCTGTAGCGGACTATTTAAAGGAAAGTGAAAATATTTCATCACTTCATAATCAAATTGAAGACTGTGATGGAATTCTTGCCCGGATGGAAAGTATGCTCTTAGTTTTCCAGGTTCGTTGTTTATTAATAAAGCAGAATTTTTAACTACTTCTTAAACACTTAGATATATTTGATACAAATGGTTTTAGAATGATTTGGGGAGTATAAGCAATGAAATCATCAGCTTACAAAAGCGTTCAGTCAATATGTCGGTACAACTTTCCAACCGACAAGCTCTTAAAGGTCCATTAGCATCTTTTATAGAGGACATGGTAGTATCAGAAACACTAATATTGTAAGTATAACGTGATTATTTAATGTAACAAAATTAAACAAATATGCCGTAATTTATTATTGTTATTTTAGTGGCATCAACAATGTTCCTGTTGTTGATAAAGAATTTATGGTTCAACTGGCTATTCTGAACCAGAAGCTGAACTTTGTAAAGGAACAAGACTTTAAAGAAACTAAGGCCTGTCATGATGTTAAAGATGTCTTAGAAAAACTTAAAATTAAAGCAGTATCTAAGATTAGATCATATATATTAGAACAAATTTATAAATTTCGAAAACCAATGGCTAATTATCAAATCCCACAAAATGCAATGCTAAAGTACAAGTTCTTTTTTGAATTCATATTATCAAATGAACGAAATGTGGCACAGGAAATATGCAATGAATACATTGATACTCTAAGTAAAGTTTACTACTCATATTTTAAGTCTTATGCTTCTAGATTAGATAAGTTAAAATATGAGGAAGTGCCCACAAAAGATGATTTAATGGGAATTGAGGATGGGTCAAAAGGAGGCTTCTTTCAAAAAGCTAATTTAAGGAATAAAAGCACAATATTCACTATTGGTAACCGGGGTGATGTCCTCGCGCAGCAATTGGAGGCTCCCATAATTGTGCCACATGTACAACAAAAAACCAAGGTATTTAACCTAATTTATGTGTATATATATATATATTAATATAAAATCTTATAGATAAATTTAAATCTATTCTTTACAGTATTCTTATGAAGCACTATTCAGAAGTCTACAATATGCTCTGGTGGATAATAGTTGCCGAGAATATTTATTTACCACTGAGTTTTTCCATGTAAAAGGAACTCATGCTCAGGAGTTATTTGACAGGATCCTTGGCAGAACACTGTCATTACTTGTGGTAGGTATGACTAAGTATTACCATTAAAGAAATAAATTTGTTCTTTTAATTACACATATTAACATGTAACTTGTGTTTTATGTATATTTTTACTATAATTTATTTAATACTTGCTTTCAGAAAAATGTTGAAAACTATGTTTTGGAGTGTTATGACTGCCTGGCTCTATTTTTATGCATTCAACTTATAAACAGATATAGATGGATGTGTCATAAAAGAGCAGTGGCTGCATTGGATAAGTAAATATTTTTTTTTACATTTTATTTTTGTTCATAAATTCAGTAATCCATTCATTTAATTTATAAATCTAGCATTTTATAAAATATGATTATATTATATATACATAATAAATTTCAGTTATTGGGACTCATTGTTGGCAACACTTACTCCCAGGTTGGAATACATACTGAAATTGAATATTCAGAGTGTTAGGGATTGTGATCCTGCCAAATTATCTAACAAGGAAATGGGACCTCACTATGTAAGAATAGATTTAAATAAAATTTCTGTAATAAAACGACCTATGAAAGAACTTATTTAAGGATCAATTAATAGACATAATATTAACAAGCACTACAGAATATCATTCAAATTTAAAGTCAGCTCATTTCTCTTATTAGAATGTTAATTAGAACTTAGTTGAATCAGATGATTTACAATATGTGTGTCTTATTTTAGATTACTAGAAGATATGCTGAGTTTTCTGCAGCCATGCTAAGTTTGAGTGAGCAATTTCCCTCCGAGGAGCTCAGTAATCTTTTACTGGCAATGCAAGATGAAGTACATTGTTTTCTTTTGAAAATGGCAGCCGAATTTCCGCAAAGAATTCAGCAATTGATATTTTTAATTAACAACTATGATATGGTTCTGAACATTTTAATGGAAAGAACTAGAGATAACACAAAAGAAGCTGAGAGTTTTCGGGAACAATTGCAAGCAAGAAGCTCGGAGTACGTTGAAGAAATACTTAGTCCCCATTTTGGTGGACTCATGCAGTTTGTAAAGGAAGGGGAACAGTTGCTTGAAAGTGATAAGAAGAGTGATTTGGCAAACTTAGAGAAGAAATCTGTATCACTTGTAGCTTCTTTTACTACAAGCTGGAAGCAAAGTCTTGAAGAAATACATAGAGAAGTCCTTGTTTCATTCCCGAATCTAGTGACAGGGTCGGGCTTATTGCAAATGGCGCTTACTAACTTCGTGCAGTATTATCATAAATTTGTTAAACTTTTGACACCTAATGCTCGCACCCAACTTGTAAATATTCACGTTATAATGGTTGAAATTAAGAAATATAAGACAAATTATTAAAATGTATTTATTATATTAATAATGGTTATGCTTTTATTGACTGACATTTACTTAAGTTAAACATTCATGGATTTTTAGCTTAAAGCTACAGTGGGGAACAATTATCAGAATTACTAGTTAATCCTTAGAACATATAAATGTATATTGTTTAAATAACTAACTCGCATTTTACGTGTGCTGTGTTGCCTCAGTTGAATATTGATATTGTAGATATTTCTGTAATTTCTCAAATAAGAATAAAACAATAAATAATTTACAAAATGAGACATTTAGATGGAGGCTATTATTTTGAGCAAAGAATGTTTGCTTGTTGACAGTTTCTAAAGGTGGTTACACTTTACCACATGGGCCAGTGAGCTGGAGCGGCTAGTAATAGTTACATAATTGTTGATTTAAACAGATTACCCTAAAAGCGTTTTTGGAAAACAGGGTACATGCAAAATAAAGTACTTTGTTGATATTAAAAGTGAAGGAATATTTAACGATGGACGTCCTTATGATAAATTGACATCAAGTATATATTTTACATCTAATATATTAATAATGTATTTAAAAAAACTTACAGAACTAACACCCTTTACAGAACCCTGAATATTGTTTTATAATAAGAAATAAAGGAACAAAATAAAAACAATTTGTTAAGTTCAATAAAAATACTTCTATAATGAAGTTAAATTATAAAATCACAGTATCACATCTTACCTTAATTTTTACACAATTTAAAGCAAACTTAAACTAACAATACACTTATTACCATTTTTTTTTTCCTAAACAAAATTACAACATCAACATGAAATTTAAATCACTGTACTGAATTGTTATATTATATACATTTTTTTAAATAGTACTTATCAATAATTTTTTACAAAGTAATTTTTGATAAAATGCCTTTCCACACCCTGACTGGCTTCTCTCTGACAAAATCACACATAAGTTGCTCAAATTCTTCCGAAGGATTTTTGGGTGACCAGGACAATAAAGCTTGAGTAACACGAGTTTGATTGTGTTTATTCATGTATATAAGACTCGTGAAGATTGCTTCTTTCATGTCATCTGGAGCTAAAATAAATTATTTTAGTTTAATTTATAAAATAGGTGCTTACTTGGGATTTTTCAAATTTAATCTAAATTATATAATACCTTAATAATGAATAGAAAAATAAGAAAAATTTGCCGCACATGGCGGACCGTGGCTTTGCTCAAACAATTAATCTGCATGTAACGGCTTTGAAAAATTATATCTACCATTTTATAGAAATCACATCTCTTAATAATAAAATCATTTTACTTACGATTTTGATCTAATCTATCTAGAAGTTGGTTCACTGCTATTTCACAATGGACTTTCATATCTTTAGGATAAGGCTTTAAAAGTGGTCCCAGCAATGATATGCAAAACTTCTTAGTATTTAAGGGTACGTCCTCATTTTCAATAAGGGGTGTTAATATATTTTTTATTATATTTTTTTGACACCATTTCGGTCCGTGGCGTTTTGCAAGAATTATGAGGGATAATCGAAACATTTTCTTCTCCAGTGGTATTTCTGAAAACAAGCAAGAGTATTATTTCATAAACAAGCAAGATTATTATTTCATAAACAAGCAAGAGTATTATTTCATACACAAGCAAGAGTATTATTTCATAAGCAAGCAAGAGTATTATTTCATAAACAAGCAAGAGTATTATTTCATAAGCAAGCAAGAGTATTATTTCACAACTCAAGCAGCTATTTAACTATCCAATTTACTAAGTGCTAGGACAACTAGTGTCCTAATATCGCATTGTGAAAAGAATGTTACTGACCTAGTTCTCTCATCTGATTGGTGAACACTAGCCATAGCTTATTTTTTAGGGTCTAATAAAGAAATAGTTTGTAAATTGGGTAATAAAATGCGCATTAAAGAAGGAATTAAGTCCAATAGACTGCCTATATATTAAATGCCTATTTTAAGCTATTAAATATACATACCTCTCAATTCCGTGATGGAGTTCTTAAACATTTCTAAGACTTTAGGCTCATTCCAGTCTGTCATTTTGTAGAAATACCTTTTATTTAGTATGAATCTAATTTCTTGTATTCTATTAAACCGGTCCTCACATTTATAAAAGTGTAAAAGATAAACCAAACAGGTTACTAGTGGACTTTTGGCTGCAAAGACACATGGTATTCAATTATATGTTTATCAGCAACTAATATATCAATGTTCTACATCAACATTTATTACAAATTAGTAAAATTCTTACCAATTCCCATATGAGCTAAAGGCAGGATGTGCATCCAAACATCCAGACACTGTTTAATGAGTGGTATAACCTTGAATTGAAGACAGTACATGGCATCCAATAGAAACACCCTTAAACGTGTCTTTAGTCTAAAGTAACGACAGGTTAGAGCATAGAAATGTGATAGACTTTCAATAACGTCGAATGTAGGTGTTTTATTGAGATGGAATAAAGCAAATTCTATGTGAGTCAGTATTACATTCACAATTTCTGGTGTAGATACTTGCAATTCTTTAAGAATGTACAGTAACACTTGCTCGGATTTGGTCATGGATGGTGCCGGGGCTGAGACCACTTTGTTGAACAGCTCTTCTTTTCGCACAGGATCTTTCAAATACTTCATGAAACCACCCATGAAAATTTTTCTATTCAAGCCTTGTATCTCTTTAACAAGTTTATTTATTTCAGATTTCGAATCTTCAACAGGTAATTTGATTATTCTTCCAATGTCATCACCTAGCTTTTTATATATTTCATTTGTGGCATTTTCTGAAAAAAACATTGCAAATATTAAAAATAGAATTAGTTTCAAGTGCAATAAAAAATTGTAATGTTTTTAGTTTCCTTACCAGAAATCTTTTTTGGAGTGAATTTCACAATACCCCTGCCATATTTCTCTATCATCTTGCAAATAATACTTTGTCTTGGATCATTTTCTTGAGACTTCTCATGAGTTTCGTTAATATCATTACGAATCTCTAAAGTTGTATTGCCTCTATTATCTGGTTGTATATTATTTCTGCTGTTATTTTGATCTTCAACCAATTCATTTTCCTGGATATCTCTAATGCTGTCGAGATTATTCGAGATACTTGCAATGATTTTCTCAGACACTTGCTCATTACCTCTGCCCATGTCTCGAACGTTGGAGCTACGCAAAACTCTCTTACAGCTAATATCTGAACTGTCAGAAGCTACGCGTTTTAATCTTTTTCGTGAACGTTCAGACCGATCATATTTTTTTATAATTTCGTCTGTTTCTACCAGTGTTGTATATTTAGGAGATCCGTTACATGTATTATTTTGTATGGGGGAACCTTGGTCACTTCTTTTACTCCTGCTCCGTGTGGTAATGGTGTTCTTGTTTAGAGAGGAATCTGTATTTTCGCTGCTCGTCCGCTCACGTTTAGCGCGCTCTGGGCTGAAACATTTACTTCGATCTACCATTCCTGCTTTAGATTCTTTAATGTTTTGGAGATGTTTCTCTAAATTTAATCGAGACAAACAAACAACATACTGTTTAGTTTCGATTTTCTGTTTATATGTTTCCACGAGGTTCCCTTGAGACTCACTATTTTTTGGATTTGGCTTTGAAACTTCAATGTTGTTAAATTCGACATTTTTTCCATTACTGGTTATAAAATGATCTTTTCTGGACATTTTTTTTTTCAACTTCAATTCTCTCATAACTTGTAGTGCCTTTTCGTACGCCATTTTACTGTTTACTGTTTCAGATGGGTGTATTTTAGAAACCGGGATTATTTTAGATTTTGTTCGTTTTTTACGTATGGGCGGAGCTTTAAATTTGATTTTGCTCTGAGGTGCTAAAATTCGCCGAAATTTATCTAATCGACTTAATTTCTTTCTCCTTCCAATATGGCCATTAGTAGATTTAGATAGCGATATGGTATCAATTGGATCAATCCTGCAATTAGGAATATCTGCAACCACACTCCCTAAATCGTCTTCGAGGATACCTAAGTTCTCTCGACATCTAAATGGAGAATTTTTATTATCTTGAGTAGGATTTTTATTTTCTGTTTGTTTAGGTGATAAAAGAGGTTCTGGCGACGTATGGCGAGTATATTCGGGGGAATGGTTGATTTTATTATAATTCATCACCTCGCTTCTTAATGGGCCTTGCCGATTATCTTGATAAATATTTTTATGTAAGGTTTCTTGAACACTCATCACTGGTGATGTTCCATTTTCTGAAGCGTCTAATGTTTCACATTCATGTGCTTCTTCGTTTTCGTTTGATATAGTTTCTGTGTTATCAGCACAATCTATAGTTATTGTTTCTTGACTAGCATTGTTTATTACTTTTAAAGACTCAGTGTTGCTTATAGGGGCAGATTTCTTTGGTGATTCCGGCATCAATAGCTGTTTTTTTAATATGCATTTTATGTTTAGAATTTCCTTAGTGAGGTTAGCTATACTTGTTTGCAATCCTTTATTTTCTTCCCTCAACTGTAAAGCATCCTTACATATAGTGTGGTTGTCAGCGATAATAGATTGTTCTTGTATAGGTTCTAACGGAATTTGTACACGTTTACTTTTTTTAATTAATTTAACTGGTGTAGGAGGTAGAGGTGTTATTAATTCTTGAGTAATACGCATTGAATTTAAAATCATTTCAACTTCTAAATCATTACTATTTTCATTTTGTAAGTTAACGCTATTGTTGTTTTCCAGACACGATTTTTCGTCTTTTGATTTACCTACTATCTCGAGTTCACAATTACTTGACAAATTTTCAAAAACAATGTGATTTCTTATATCATTATTAGAAATATCACTTGTGCCTTTATTCACTTCATTCTCTGGAACGATATTTTTATCACCGATATTATTTAGATTCTGTGTAATTTCGGAGGTACATTGATCCGCTTCACTTATTTCAATTGAAGGTACAAAAAGAACGGGACTAGTCGCTATATCAACTTTTTCTACATCCCTTATAGGACTGGTCGCACTGTCAATTAGCTGTCGTTTTTCTTTTGTTACTATTTCATCACTTATTTGAGAATCTGTTATAACGTATTCTACCTGTTTTGAATTTATATCATTACGTGTAGTTGTATTATCACTTAATAGACCTTCATCATCAAAAATCAAAGGACTTGTTGCCATGTGTACTCCTTCATGGTTTCTCCTAGGACTGGTGGACGCATCAATTAGGTTCTTTCTGATTTTCAGCGTTGTAGATTCTGAGGGTGGACTGTCAGCTGTGAAATAGTCTGGACTGTTCACACATTTCTCTACATCAGAGAATGCTAGTGAGGAACCTCGACCAGTGTCTTCACTGACTACACCGTTACTGTAATCTGATTCATGATCTTCGATAACTTGCATAGGATCTGCAAGAAAAATATATAATGTAACCCAATAAAAAAAATATCTTGATCATCTTTAAATAAAACAAATTCTTACCTTGGTTAACACAAGCTTTATCCTCTATTGTATTATTAACCTGTAACAATATTAATAATATTAGAATGGATATTACTGTTGTATAAAAAAAAAAAAAATTAACAGATATTTCAATTCATGAGAAGTCAAAGGATGTGATACAATCATCAATCAAAGTTAATATTAAATATTATAAGGTATTAATTTAATGTTAAGTTAAATTCTTAATATTTCACTACATAATTTCAATACATTTATGTTATACCTCTTTTTTTTCATCAACTTCCGGACAGATTTCAATCACAGTGTAGAGAGGAGAAGTAGGAGAATCATCAAAGAAGTCAGTTTCGTCACTACTGTCCTCAGACATAGAACTTTCTGGATCTTTTGCACTTGTAACACTTTTATATTTTTGCAGGATTAATCTGTGATGTTTTTGCAATTTTTCTGTAAAGATAACAATAAATGTGTTAAACTGAACTAAATAAATAATAAACTTTAGTGTCGAAAATATTAATAAAAAACTTACTCTTGCCAAATGCTATATCTCGCGCAAGGCATAAATGGTTTAAAATTTCATCATGTTCTTGTTGCAAAGATGAGATCTTCTTCTCAAACTCTTTAACATGTTTTTTTTCTAAACGGATATCAATTTTCATAGCTTCTGTAGCCGTCTCATTTTCCTTTATTAAAACCTAAATGAAAATATATATCATTGAAAAAAAAGAACAGAACATTTAACAAAATTTAAAAATATACTTTTAATCAACGTGGGTTGATTAAAAGTATATTTATAATTTTCCTATTAAAAGAAAGTTGGGAAGGGAGCGGACCCTTCCCAACTTTCTTTTAATAGGTTATTTAGTATATCGAGTTTTAGGTATGTATATACTTTAAAGTCCCTCAGCTGAGGCACGTGTAGGACCAGTGTATATCACTGGTCCTACAGATCAGCAGCAAATTTACTATGGATAAAATCTCTACTACCGTACTTAATTATTCCTACTTATGAAGAGACTTAATTATCCAAACTTATTATACCTTATATTAAGAATTGCTGAGAAAGGCTAAAGACCGCAACCAAAAATTAAAGACCAAATATAACTATGTACATACATTTAATGTATTTTTTAAATATTTTTAATAAGTATAAGTTATTTTCAGATAAAACTTGCAAAAGTTAGCAATTTTAAGAATAAATATTTGTATGTATGTAGTGAGTTTCTCTGTCTCAAAAAAACAGATTGTTTTGATGTTCAGTTTATTTGTGTTGTTCTAAATTAAAATCAGAACATTATGTATAAATTCTAAAAAGATAAACACAAAACACAATAGGTAAGAATCTACTTTAATAATCTAATCATTTTTATTTCTAGAACAAACATGTATTAGAAATTAGTTACTTATCTTACACTCAGTTATATTGATTGTTGGGTATCAAAATAATTTAGAATAACAATTAGTCAACCTGTATCAGATTTATGATAACCTATTTAAGCTAAATTGAATTACAAGGACACATCTTACCTGTAGTTGCCTTGCATGTGATTTCATAGCTTCAACCTGGTTTTGTGACATAATGTAGTTCTGTTCCAGCTCTGCATATTGACTTTGTAGTGACAGTATTGCCTGAAATATTGTTTTACAATAAATAAAATAAAATGCTAATATAATCTTTACATTTAAATTACTGTAAGCAAGAGCATTACAATGGATGTTGTTGCAAATGTTGCAATTGAAAACAAACCACAGCAAAATATTGTATGTGGAAAAAGTATTTTGAGAAATAATGTTTCAATTTAAAAAAAAATGTTATGATTAATAGATTTGTAATGTAACCAAACTAAAAAATATATGGTATAAATGATTAGTCTTTTGTTTATAATTTATTCGGATGATTAAGGACACTAGCCTCACTGCAAGTATTACTTAAATAATTGATTAGGTTACCTTTTCTAATTGAGAGCATTTTTCAACTGAATTTTTATAATCTATGCAAACTTGTTTACATTCCTCTTTAGATGCTAACAGGGTTACTTCCGTTTGTTCCAATTTTTCCTTTTTATCATAATACTTTCTTATAAGTAAACTGAAAACAAATATATATTAAATATAAACATAACTTAACTGTCACATACTAAAAAAAAATGTATTATTACTTACTCCGTGGCAATAGTTTTCTTTTTGGCTACTAAAATTGCTTTTCTCTGTCTATCTAACCTGCTTTCACACTGAAATAATTAAGACAAAATAAAAATCTATTCAACTGTTGTTTTAATTTTAAGTACCAATGATGAAATAAAAATTAGAAACAAAAACAAAAATACATAAAAAAATTGTAGGTTACTTGGCCAAGGGACATTAAAAATGAGTTAATAAGTTTAGTTTTAAATTAAATCATAACCTTATCTATATACATTCATGATTATAAAAAATATAAATAATAATCTATAAGCAAATATATGGTAACATAACCTTACCCCAACGTTGTTTGATGATTGCTGAAGAAAATTTAAGTCAAAATCCAAAACTGTATCCTGAAAGGTTGAAGTCATTTCGAACACAGTAAGGGTTTTATACCTTGTTTTAAATCATCGTAAATTCAATGAAGAAAATATTTAAAATGTAAAACATTCACCGGCGGGACACCACAAACGTCAAACATTAACCTAAAAACACAGATAAAAGCGAATGTAAACCGATTTTGACAGAATACAATGTAGCGTAGACAAAAACGAATTTCTTATATATTGAACAATTTTTCACTTTGCTTTGATTATTAAAGATAAAAAATAATAAGAGATTATTCCAATTTATAATTGGCCACTGTTAATTACAATAAACAAAAAATATCTTTCTAAAAGTTATTCTCAAATTAAGCTTTTTTTATTTGACACATTTTTACAATAATACTCAGGCAATATAAAATTAAACAAAAAATAATATTGCATAAGAATTTGTCTAAATTCTATATTTAAAACTATTAATTACCTGATGATAGTTTAGTTTGGTGTTGTATAAATTTAACTTCTAAATTGCCTATATTGTTGTAACACAAAAACGATCGTCTGTTGGCGCTTTAAGGAATATTTAACCAAGATAGCTGTTATCATGAAGACAGCCAACTGTCATATCCAATAAGCTTTGTCAAAATAAATATGAAGTTTGTTTTGTTGTTTGACAGTTTCACATTCGTGATTATCACGCGCGCGCTGTTCTCAAATTTCATCCTTGTTTGCAAACATCCGCAAGTGTAAATGAACTGACGCAGTTGACAATATAATTAGTACGCTGACTTCATATTCAAATTGCAAGGTAAACAATCTCAAAGATTTCCTAGCTCTAGTTAAGAATAAGTTATTGTAAAAAAATCCTTTGTTTAATATTCATATATTAAAAAAAAAACATCTTTTGCGTGGCGTCGGGTTCAAATTTCTGTTCTGGTCATATTTCAAGTTCAAGGCTGGTTTTGAAGCAAAACTGGTACCTGCTTCAACCAATTAACCGTTATGTACAACCTGTTTTAATATACATTATACTCTGATAGAATATTAACAATGATGCTTAACTAGTCAATGTTTATTTTCAGATGGGATTCAAAATGGGTGTACCTACACACAACAGTCTTTACGACCGTGTTAATAAATTATTAGTATCCTATGAATGGAGTGATTGTTGCTTTTCAGTTTGTGAGAAGAAATTTAAAGCACACAAATTAATTTTAGGTATCAGCAGTCCAGTATTTGAAGCTATGTTTTATGGTCCGCTATCAACAAATGAAGACATCAATATCATTGACATAGAACCAAATATATTCCAGCTTTTATTGAATTACATTTACACTGATAAAGTTAATATAGAATCCATTGAAGAAGCTTATGATTTGCTATATGCCTCAAGAAAATATATGTTGGAATACTTAAGTGAGATCTGCATATCATATATTCAATCAAATATGAGTATTGATAATATAATCACTGTTTTAAGCTATCCAGACTACATGCAAGACACACAATTAGTCTCTTCTGCTCTGAAACTATTCTGCCAACATGCCGAGTACCTCTTGAAAGAAAATAAAAGATTTATATCCGCCACATGCATGCAAAAAATTCTTAAAAGCAATGATATGAATATTGTAGAGAAAGATCTTATCCAAAGTGTCTTTGAATGGACCTTTCATTATTGTGATCAAAACAATATAAAAGATGATTTTCAAAATAGAAGAGATATATTGATCAAAAGTGGTTTATTAAAGATGCTAAGATTTTTCACCCTCTCTGTAGCTGAGTTGGAAGAAATATTGACTTGTCAAAATAATCTGCTCTTAAATAATGAAGCAGAGAATATAAAGCAAGTAGTGAAGAGTTCTGACTTTATAAACAATAAAATCATGCAAACATTTGATACTAGGATGTTACCACGAAAAACATTGAAACTTCAATGGTGTTTGTGTCATCGTACAGAAATCAGATCTGAATCTCCATTGATTGTTGATCCAAATAATTTTATAATACACACTAGAGTAAGGGCTAGCAATTCAACTTTTATTAATTCATTGAGCGTACCTTCAAGAATGGCACCTGTGACGGATTATTGCAGTAACCCTGCTAATATATATTTTGAACAATTCTCAATCTCAATTGTATGTGAATCTGACAACAGTATTATTAGTTCTTTTAATTTTAAAAGTGATACAGAATTTGACTCAAACATTGACATTAAACTATTACAACCTCTACTGCTTAAAATGAATGTCTGGTATAAGATTGTAATAACCTGGCCACAGTTGGAGCAATTTTTCTCTTATCTATATGCTGTACAAAATAGAGACAGGTGTTACAGTAATGGCAAAATAAAATTTGAGTTTGAGGACTATTTGTCCATTTCTGATAATCGCGGCAGTTTTCTTAAAGCATTAAAATTCTGTATGTAATATAACTTCGACAGGTGCACCAAATATATTTAATTAGGGGTTTCACATAGTGTTGAGTTTGACAAGTTGTACAATGTTATTGATTTGGTGAGTTCTTATAAATTGTTTCAAATATTCATTGATAACTGGTTAGCTTGTGGGATGGGGTTAATATAACTATTAAAAGTTTAATGCCATATCACATACTAATTTACATTCCAAATCTATTTATTATAAAATGTAACGGTATCAATGTTTATATTTGGCAAAACTTAATATGGTGTTTCTAAATTTGCCTTTTTAATGGGATATTTCTAAATCTATTATTATAATTTCACACTTCCAGTATTTTACATGTAAAAATTTATATAAGTTTATAAAATAAATAAGTTTATATTAATAATTTATATGATATTTATTTAAAAAATGATGGTGGTTGAATCATATCTGCAGTATTTTATTTAAGGATATAAGCATGTAATCAAATATTAAAAATATAAAATAACTTATTTTTTTATTCATGAATGCCGCCATATTATGACTGCACGCCTCATTGCATTAAAGTAATAAAAGACAAAGGTTTCCTTTAAAATATTTATAGCAATCAGAAACAATAATATTTATAAAAGTACCGACGAAAACGTTAACAATAATAACAATGATAAACGAAAGAAATTAATATCAATGTTTAAAATACAGTTCACACACCAATGATTAATGTGGAGGACCTTCGAATTTTTTTGTAAGCTGTATAATGCGTTCAGCTTCACGAACACCACTTAATCTAGCGCCATGAACGGTAGCGAAATGACCAGGCACCGTAGCCTCACCAGCAAACAAAAGTATTGGAGGTTGAGGATCGCAAGGCCCTGGCACAGGTGTGCCAAGCTCACATTGATGGCTGACGGTGGAACAGCAACCCATATAACTGTAAGACCCACAAAAATGAGGATCAAGCGCCCATTTAGATCTTAGTATCATTTGAGGATATGGCAGACAAGGGTTTCCGGTAAATCTGCGCAAAAGACAAGTCAACCCTTCAGCAACATCACTTTCTGACATTGACTCCATTACAGCAGCTTCCTGTCCTGAAATTAAGGTACATAATACATGCTTGCTACCTGGCAATTCATCTATTGCACAAACCCCCCTGGTCCAATCACATCTGCATTGCAATTCCTCGGCAGACCATGCTAGTTTTAGATTCCCTTCATTACACGCCCAATATGGTTCTGCGTATTCGAGAAATACTTTGTCACTTAGACCGTATCCCAGGCAACTTATGGCATTTAGTTTGCACATTGGAAGTGGTGGTGCAAAAAGTTTATCGGCTTGGCATTTTAGACAACCAAGGGAAAGCGTAACAATCGCATAGTCAGCATATATTTCCTCCCCATCACAACATTTTATTAAGACTCTACCTTTTCCCGTCTGTCCTTTACCCCAACGCAAAACATTTACCGACTTGTTGTATCGTATACAATTATCTGGCAAACCGCGTAGTAATGGTGCCGTTACTCCTATAAAGCCTAATGGAACACGCACAACACCTCCTGGAAGTTCAATATAACTTCCATATTGATCCGCACTTACGAGTGATAAATCATCTCCGCAACTGTTCCTTAAGATATTTGTTAAACCGAACATAACCCTGGCTGCATCGTATCGCTGATCTTCAGGGAAGTTATGTAACTCTTGTTGAATCCGCAAACCTATAAAATTAAGTAAAGTTCCATGTCTTCTTTCACAACCTAGTCTGAAAAGATTAGCTGCTTGCTGCTCTATTTGTCTAAATGTATGATAGGCTGTGATTGTCACTGGTAAATCAATAGCACGTCCCTCGCTTGTGCAGAATAAACCCCGTGTTGCATCAAGACGCGATAATGGATCCTGCAAGAGTCTATCTGTTGATGCCAATGTGTATATGGAATTAGGTAGACACGCTCCACGAATCCATTCAGCTCCCATCTCAATTACAGAATCGCCGAGCCAACAAGAATGTATTCGTCCTCCGGGTCTGTAATACCACTGGATATTTAATACTTAATCATGGAATTGACAATTAAACCTTTTCATTTTTGTTATATATATAATAAAATGTACCTTTCCTTAGCTTCTAAGACTAAAAAATTTTGAATTCCACATTGAGTAAGACGATGAGCAGCCGATAAACCTGCCATACCAGCACCAACGATTACAACTCGTGGCTCCCGGCAGCTTGGACTGATACTGCACGAGTCCAAAATACATTTCTCCTTTCCTGCTGTGCTCACAGCACTACTTAGATTTCTTACGCATTTTGTAGCTATTGATATTTTTATCACTCTTGCCGATTTCCGACTATGAAGAAAATTTAGCGTAACAGTCCAACCCCTAGGCCACATATAAGTTAAAGGTAATAATTTCATTTTCTTCCATTGACCTAAATTATTTGTATAAATAATTTAGTTCTAAGATATCATACTATAGAATTTAGTGAAATATATTTTTAATTGTCTACAAGACAGATTGAAGTCCCTCAATCAAGAAGATATTTGTTTATCTTTATTCTTAATGGCATTTGTGGCCATTTGCACTAGTGGCTTTACAGATTTGTTTATATTCTTATAGTTTATCATATATTTGATTATATATGGATGTATCAAGTAAAATAAAAACTGAAAATAACACAAGCGGTTAAAACAGTTTTCAAATAAAAAAAAATGTAACTTGAAAGCAAAAGTTATGTAAGAAAAACACAGAAGTTAAATAAAGTTTACTTTATTAATATTGTCTATAAGTATTGGTTTAATACAATATAACATCACAGTAAACAAACTACCTAAGGTTAGGTATATATTAAGGACACTCACATTTGATTACATTGCACAAATATATTATTCAAACATTAGCTTTTTTTTTTATAACAGTAAAATGACAATGATTGAATTTGAAATAAGAAAGTTTAATGTACATTTGCGTACGTACGGTTTATTGTTCTAAATAATCCACTACATTCACAAAATACAAAAAAAGAAAATGTACCTACTATAATAAAAATCTTTATATTAATAAGTATACTTCAAATAAAAACAGGTACGTATTCAACATGGTATACAAAAAAGTAAAAACCTAAACTAGAATGGTTATATACCCCCTACGGGATTAAACAATTTTTTTTTTATTTTTTTTTTATTTTAATGTGAAGAAAGTATGAATACATGATTTTTAGCTACATACAGATATGAGATAGATCTATTCACAACGTCTAGTTGATAAATGGGATAGCAAAACTGCAATTAGCTACTAATAAATATTAAGACTATATATTTTCCTCTGTAGGAATATATATCATGGTATTGTTTCGTATAATTAATTTACTTTTCTGCTACTACTTCATCAGCGGACGCCTTTATTTCCTCCCACGAGCTATGAATGTCACTATCCTCTGTGAAACGTGAGCAAACAGCAAATCTCAGGAAATAAACGTCGTCAACTTTCGAAGGCACAAGATGGATTTTTCCACGTCCATTGATGCGCCTCAAAAGAGCCTCATTGGTGTCGTTATCACCTTTTAATCTGAAGCAAACCAATCCCATGGTAACTTCTTCGAAGAGTTCAAATCTTTCATCTTCGAGACAAAGCTTTTCGAAAAGGTGAGCCAGGCCAATGTGCTTACGGATGAACTTTTGAATATTTTCAACTCCGTACAATCTCAGAACGAACCACAACTTAAGCGATCGGAAACGACGTCCGAGAGGAATTTGCCAGTGACGGTAATCTGGTGCGGATCCTTGCTGGTCGTGTTTCAAGTACAACGGATCAACATTGAACGCGTCCACGATCCACCGGGGCTGTTTGAGCCACATTGCCGAGCAATCGAAATTAACCAACATCCACTTATGAGGGTTGAAGTTGAAGGAGTCGGCCTTCTCCACCCCCTTCATGAGATAGCGGTACTCGGGGCAGGTGAAGGCGGAACCTGCGTACGCAGCATCCACGTGCAACCACACGTCCCGAGAATTGCACACGTCGCCTATTTCGTCTAGAGCGTCAAAAGCACAGGAGGAAGTTGTTCCTAATGTTGCGACAACCTGAAATTTAACGTATTTTTCATATAATAAAATAGCTGGTATATAATTCTGTATTTTTAGCAAGAAATGTTTAGATAACATCGTTTTAAAATTCAATCGAAATAATGTTCATTGGTCAAACTTGATTTGTGCTATTAACTTTACTAAGTTTGCAAAAGCCATTTTTTTTAATAAATAAGCTAATAATGCGTACATAAAACGGTATAAGTCCATTGCGGATATCCTCATCGATGGCCTCTTGGAGGGTGTCTCCTCGTAGACGCCTCTTGTTATCCGGCTTAAGACTGCGAAGCTTCACTCCTCCCAAGAGACCAGCGCGCTCTACTGACGAATGTGCCTGTTCTGAAAATAATCAATATTGGACAATTAGTAATATATAATTTAGTCATCTCTAACCTATCCTTTTCTAATTTGACAAACACGAGCTTTTGCATTTGGTATTTTAAATATTTGTAAGTGACCAAATCAAATCAAATCTCTATATTCATTAATTATATGAGCGGTATAACAAAAATCTTATACAGTTAAAATTTACCAATAGAGATGTAGGTAGTGCCACCAATTTATATTTCATACGATAAATATTTAGATAAACGATTTCAGTCTCTTAAAATTAACTCACTGTTGCAATAACCAACAAGTTTGGACAAGATCTGTACATCTGTCCAGTCGGGGTGCTGCTCCTTGACCCTCTGCATAGTGCGTGCCTTGGCCCCCAATAAGGCGACCAGTGTGGCCTCGCTGGCCGTTCCCTGAATGACGCCGCCGGCTTCGCCGCCGGAGCGAGCCAGGAACTCCTCCGGGAGTCCCAGCATCTGACCCAGCCAGTCCAGCATCACTACTTCAAGTTCTGTGCAAGCTGGACTTGCGATCTGTGGGTTAAAATATTATTTTAATCAAGGACTACAGGTGAATTTATGTTTTGAACGAATAACAAGTAATATATGATACTGGCAATGTGATAACAGCTTCAATGTGACCTGGAATTATATCTTATAAGCGATATAAGAATACATAATCAACAGCTTTAGCTATAATTGAAAGTAAAGAATTAATATTAAAAACTTAAAATGTACAAAACATGTCCATTCAAATGTTAAAGTTTTCCTACTATTACTACTAAGGTAGGTATAATTTTCTGAACATATTAAACGCTAGCTAAATAATACTTTATTTATTTCGAGTAGAGTATAAAAATTGTATAACTACCCACTTGTTTTCCTTGTCCGTATTTCTGAATGATAACGCATTGACAATGACATTGGCTTACAGAAAGAAATACATAATTCATGTTGACCATTCTGCATATATCATTCGAATGATTATTGGAATGATTAAAGATATTTTAATTAACATTTTTTTTTTATAAGATAAATAAACACCAGATTCGAGTACATAATACAAAGTATTTATCTCACTTGAATTGAAATTATTATTAAAGTATTTGAAAATTGCTGTGTTTAACAGTAATTAACAAACTACCTTGAAAAATGTATTTGTACGTACATCAAATATTGCAATATATATTTAATTTCATAGTCTTAGTCATACCCAAGTAAATCCAATACAAGCGATAGCTCCACTTAACATGTCTGCGACAATAGAAGGGTAGGAGTTGGCGGTGGGGAAGTAGGCGTGAAAACGTGGAGAGTGCCAGTGAGTCACCCCGGACATGACAACGCGCTCGATGTCCGCCATCACGGCGGTCCAGGGCTCCGGCTTCTCGGGCGCTTGTTCTGGCACCAGGGGTCGCAAGTACCCAGGCTTTACCGAAGGCACCACTTGCCTAATAAATAAAAATAGGTCAATCCACAACTTCTTTAAAAAAGACCTGTAATTTCCAATTATTACAGCTTGATGCACCAGACAAGTTCTGGATTAGTTAAAGAATTATATAATTAAAGTTGAATAAATCACCTGTCGCGAATATTTTCCAAGTACTCAGCAATGTAATCAGCCATCGCCTTCGCGAAGTCCTTGAACTCCTTAGCTTCCATTTTGTCTATAAATTGAAAATAATATATGATAACAAACAAAGTATTTTAGACAAAACTGGACCAATCAGGGAAGGAAATCTTTGTCCTGTTATAAAAGGAAAAGTCCTTTTATATAGATAAGCTTTTTTAAACGATCTAACCATGCTTAATTATAAAAGGAATAATTAAGGAATTCTACTGATTTATGTATTTTCAATGCCGAGAGAGCGGCACTGTACCTTGTTTCACAACGCAGCAGGCAAGTGGTGCGAGGTTACACTCGGACCTCGTAAACACTACGTTGTTAGAATCGGTTTTGTTTCTTGAGTTTAAAGACTCAAGGCTTAACTTTTTTATTAATTATGACATAAAAAAGTCATAAAAGTTAAAACATTCATATTTAACGTATTTTTTTTACGCAAATATTTCGTTACCATATCTAAAAATTAACTTACCTACACTTAATAAAAAAATTCATAAAAAAATATAATAATTATGAATTATATCTGTTCATTATGGAAATAAATGTAGGTGAATCGTCTATTTCACCTTGAAATACAATAAAGTAAATAAGGTGTCAAGAACTGTGCTAAAGTAGTAAATTAAAATATAATTAATGAAAAATTATTAATATTACAGTATAAATTCATGTTAACGAGATATTTATTTGTTTTTCTTCTTAAAAAAATATAATAATACAATAGTCAACTTACGTAAGAAGGTTGGTAGGTAAAGATAACATAATAGTGAATATTTTTTACTTTTTAAATATTATAACTTCTATTTTACAGTTTTAAAACTAAAGAACTGACGGTTATTAATTAAAAAAAAAATCTTTTCTTATTTCTATTTCGTTATTATCCTTTGTAAAGGTGTGGATTTTGTTTACAAGGTTTTTTATTTGTAAGACTATTATTATAATTTATTTTTGTAGTAAAAAAAATATTCTTAGTGAAAAAAATTGTTGTTGAATTTTTAAGTTGGTACTTTTGTTTCTTTATGTTTATTCTAATATAAGTGGCCCAATTAAATTATTTGTTGTCTTTCAGTTAACAAGAATTTTGGATATAAGTTTAAGGCTTATCATTTATTAGTTTTTACTTTCGACTTCACCCGATGTACGGAACTGTGATACTGTTATACCAAAAAAAAATACACTATGGGAAAATAATAAAAATAGTACTATTACACACACACATACACTGTCACACACATACAATGCTAATAAATATTACTAAAAATAGGAAAGAAAGTGGTTTAAACACTTATTTTTTTTTTTAGGATCAATTTATGGCTCACCATTATATACAGTCTAACATTTGCGTCATCATAAATTTTTACTGAATAAAAATTCTCGACAACATCGTAAGATTCGTTTCTGAATTTAAAAAAGACATACATACAGACAATAATAAAAACCATTGACAACAATAACAACAAACACACTATAAAAAAAACAAATTACCAAAAATATTTACAGTACGAAATTAAAAAGAAAACTTTAATAACAATCTGTAAAGTAGATAGATAGACATACATTAAATTTAGCACCATTAAAAATAAGTTTTTTTTTCTATTAACATATATTATTAAGTTCTTTATTTGATTAAAAATTGAACATATTTTTTTTAATTATAATGAATTGAATGCTTGAATATTGAGAACATCATATACAATAGAATTTTATATAATACTTTAGCACCTCTAGTACTTATTAATTATTTTGCAGCGGCATTAATGGAAAGTAGCACAATTCCAACAGATTGGAGTTGATTTTTTAAAATTAAATTATAAGGGACTTTGAACACAAATGAAAAGTTGTAAGTTTAATAAACTTATTTTTTTTTTCAATAACCCATCAACGTGTGTGTTACGATACCTATAATAGACGTGTGAAAGATAAGAGTTTTTCATATTCATGAGTTAAAAAGATAATGTCAATTTAATAGCATTATTTTTGTATACTTTTAATCATATCACTGATCAAGTTGATATGTCAGCAGACTAAAGAAATCTTAAAAACTACCATAACCTTAAAATATTTTGTTGCAGTATTACATTAATATTACTTTATACAATATTGTTATATTTCTGCTCGGAAACGCATATAAATGCTTCTTTAGATGAATAAAAAATACATAAAAACAATATTATATTAATATTTCATTTCTGAAAACACACTTCATCATACAAGTTAATAATGTTTCCTATAAGAATGAATGATTTAGGATGACGTCATCAAAACTTTTTATCTAAATTATTAAAGTAATATTTATTTTAGAACGAATGAGACAGTAAGATTATTGTAATATTGTTATAAGAGTGCAGGCCTTCCTACAGTTCATCTCTTTTTGACACAATGAATTCTTACCTACTTTATATAAAAACAACGAACGAACGTTAAAAACTTTATTCTACAACTTGACAGTGTCATAACCTGTCGGATTATTTGATACACTTTTATTTAATAAACATAATAAAATAGTAAAAAGTAAAAGATCAGATGAAATCGCTTTTAGCAACTGATATTATACCTATATTTCCAAATTTTTTTTTCGAAATATTAGAACCTGGAAATAAAAAGTCTTCGTATATTTCCGCTATATATACTTACAGTCTATGAAATGCTATTTCTTTTTCTACTCCAAATGATAGTTACAGATATTTGCATATTCAAACGAAAAATCGAAATAGAAATAAAATAAAATAAATCGACTTTAACCTTTAAATTTTTATTGCTAAAGCAAATTGATAACATACGTCACCACATTCTCAAAAATACCCGGAATTCTCGAGAATTTAAAAAACAGTGGACACAAATAACATTGGAAGGTTTCCCCGGTTATGAGGCGCGGGTATTTCCTCAGCGCGGGGACTGAGAACTGGTTAATGGTTTTCCTCAATGACTTACAATTAACTTTTGATAAACTTCGATCCTTAAAACTCAACTGAGTTTTTAATTTTTTTTTTATTTGTAGGAAGAACATTTGATTGAAATTAACGAACTGCTATAAGCTAGAATCGTTTTTATTAGGGTCATAATTGTTATCGTTATCATGATATCAGCTAAAATATATATATACAGCTGATTACATTTTATCAGAACAATCGATGCCTTTCTATTTAAATTATTATAAACGTCGTTATAATTTAGTTAGTATCATAGACTTTTTGAACGATGACATTCAGCTTTAAACAAAACAAACAGACCAGTTATAATTAAAAAAATATTTTAAATTTCGAATCACGATATGTGTGTTATTTTAACAGATTTGAGATACTATTATGCAAATGATATAAGCGATTTTATGATATCCATAGACTATTTTGAATTACAGAATAAATAAAAAGGTAGGTCACTATCTAGTCATAAAAATAACTAAAAATACTAATTAAACACTTATTACTTAATTGCATTTTGCATATAATTAGACTTTAATGTTTGAATCCGCTCTACATTTTAATAACTGTTATAAAATTTCGCAACTTGGTAATGTTCAATTACAAACTTAATATTTTAATTATATCTGGTAACAATGAGGTGAAGGTTAGATTGAGATAAAGACTATTTTTTTTAAATCGATTGTCACCAACAAAAACATAACAGCAATAATCTAAAACCAGTATAAATATTATCGTGACAACGAAGGTCAAGGTGTCAGGATTGAAAGTGTATAAGGTCTGTTAATGATCAATTTGTGTGGTCAATTTTAACAGGCACTTTTAACCGCACACGTAATACAAGGTTATTATGCAAAGAATGATATCTTCAACTGGCTCTATCAAACATATAGTCGTGTTATATTTGAATAGTGTTAGATCGATTGTATCACAACTATGTATGATAATTGAAGTTTAAAATTGTGTCACAAATACAGCACACAAAAAACGTTCAAATTATCAAATAGTTGATAAATAATAGTGATATATATATTTAACATTTACAAAAAGAGTCGTAAAAATAAATGATAAATTAATTAAGATATTCTATATAATATAAAGTGTTACTCACCAAATTCTCTAAGCACAAAGTTAAATTTATTCACCAAACAATAAATCGCTGAGATATAATGGTTTTACGTTTATTATCCGCGACGGCGAATCAGTGCGTTCTGACCAATACTTCTCGCGCACTACGCCCGCTCCGCGCCGACCACTTTATATATTGTACATTACCGAAGGATTCCAAGTATACGTATAAACAGAGTCATAACTTTGACGCATGAGCTGTACATATCATTTAACAGTCAAAACCGACTGTAGACGGTATGAATTAATTGAAAAAAACATTTAAACGACACACCTGACCACGACTCTACCTTTAGACTCTACTTTTAAAATATGTCACGCTTCTCTACAGTAAATTGTTTATAATTGTTTCTGAAGTCAAAACTATGGCTTCATTTTATACCTGACTGTATTACTTGTGTAGATAATTATTTATTAAGATCAAAAGTGCTATTGAAGTATAAAAGTATTTAAATTAAAGTTAAGTAGAATCTCTTATTAAATATGAATGAGCTTTTATTTAACACACACCGTGCAAGCAACATACCGTGATAAAAGTGTTAAAAAAAATAACAGGATGAATTTAATCTACAATCAATTTCTACCTTTATGGATATTTCGAATTCCTTGGAAACTTTTATATATATTACTAAGTATTGTGCATTTCCTATCCGAGCCTACATAAGAGCGAACCCGCGACAAGCTACTGTTAAATATGTATATAAGAACTAAATTTCGTATCTATTTTGTAAATATTTGTACGTAAACCAACTAACTTTGAATAGCCTTGATATTATTAAACCAACATGCTTTCATTTAAACCAATCAAGCAATTGAAACAATATCAAAAGTACGACTAACTGAGTTAGAAATATTAATATTAATACCCATTTTTGACTTCGAATACGACGAGAGGTCTTGTTCAGTACTATCCGTGATTGGTGTGCTTTTCACTGTCACGACACTGCAAGTATTGAATTAATTATTTTCAAAGAATAATACTTTTATAAAATCTATATTTAACGGTATTCTTTTATGGCTCTAACTAATATATATTTTTATAAGAAAATACTTACATAATTCCTTGTTAAAAAGTTTCGAGCTGTAACACAACACAACAATATCTTCCAAAAGCCTGTAATAACTAGGCCTCTATATAGAAAATATGTCCATTATAATTAATGATATTTTATTTAATTACCGTGGTTGATACTTTGCTACGTCTGATCATCGGAATGCTTAATGGCATCTCGTTAATGAACACTTATCATAATTTGTAGTAGATATAGATAATAATCCTCGCAAATTACCTTAAATAAGCAACATTATAAAAAAAAACAAAATTATTATTTATCTGGCTAGATTATTTATAATCTATAATAATAATTTAAACTTATTTAATTAATTACTTTTACTAGACTCATTTGCAGAGAATATATTTAAAATTAAAATAAGTTTTCTTATTTTCATATTTATTCAACATTATTGTTAAACTTTTTTGTAAATATTATAAACTACAGGTTTGTGGTTACAAGTAAAACCTATTTCCACAATTGACAACTCGTACGGGATTTATTGACCGGAATAGTGGCATTGTCTGCTGCATATTGTATGAGAAGTAAGAGAAGCGGAAGCCAATCTCTTTCCCATAAGTAATTGGGATTAGTAAAATACTCACCTTTATATATGTCAAGCAAATCGAATGTGTATAATACCGATATTTCAAGGTGATGAATAGCAAACACTTTTGTACATATACATATCTCATGGTAGGACCGTTTGATCTTTTGCTTTGAATAAAAAAAAAAAAAATAAGATGAAATTACTTTTCATATTATATAATGTACTTCTATAAACGCAAATGTTGTTATGAGTTAAAGTTGTGAGGTAGGTACGTAGGATACATTCTTGGTATTTTTTCACGCAAACGGTATTTAACGGATTGATTTACAAATTCACAAAAATATAAATAAAACAAACATCAACTAGCAAATATGATATTGAAAATATTGTTCTAAGTAGGTACCACAACTAATGCCCTAAATGGGAGATGAAATTTTCTATTATAATCTGTTTTTAAGATAAGATTTCGGAGCTGTTTTTTGTAAAATAAAACGAGTTAAAAGGGATCTTTGCGGACTGATATATAGGAATATATTAAAAGTTGTTTTTTTAGCTTGAAAGTTCAGTTGATGGCAAAGGTATATTGCAATTATTTGTTCCAAAAAGATAAGTTACAAAAAACAGGTTTACGATTGTTTCATTCTTATTGGTTGTTTTCTTTACAAATCATTACAATTTTCATACCTCCAACGATTCTTGTACAACCAGAGGAATAACAAGAGAGCTGCTGAGCTTAGTGGAAGAAGAAGCACTTAATTTGAAGATACCAATGTCGCAGCCACCTGGAGACACCGCCGAAGGAAGTTCATTCCATATTTTGGTATTTTATAGCCTTGGCATACAGTGCTATAATGGAAATCTGCGGCAGGAAACAGATCAAAGAACTCTTCAGAATACTTTTCGAGTTAAGTTATAAAATATTATCTAATTATTAATTTATTATGAAAGAATCGTTCTTATAAGTAAACTTACAAAATCTTGAATATGATGTTATATAGATAATTTTGTTTATTTTATCTACAAAGATAACATTAATACTTAAAGTTCAATTCAATTAAAAATAGTTATAATAAAGTACTAAAGGACCGATGGTTTAGACATCAGCGGGTGCAGAATGAAAAAGTAAATACACTTAAATCAATAGAATTAACAGGAAAAATAAACTTGAATATAAAATAATAATCAATAAACAATTTTGTAGTTGTACAGTCATCTATATAACTACAAAACTATAACATTGTTGTAAACAAATAAATTTAGTCAATACATTTTTATTTAAAAAAATATCTGCAACTAAGGGTTTGGTTTGCCATTAGAATATTATTATATCTGCATTCCATAAGGTGAGTGAAAACTGGAAGCTATAGCTCCTTATTAGACTTTCTGTTCTCTTCCCGGGTCTTAGCAGATAAGAAATCTTCTATATCTTGTCTGCTAAGAGCAGTATAAGTTCCTTTATTTCTAAGAACGATAACATTTCTAATATGTTGCAAATGTCTTTAAAGTATTTTCTTTTAAAATTATAAGATATATTGCGTTTTGAATAAGATTTGAATGATTGATCGACATCGATAATTGGCGTAATCATAATAATAATACAGAGTAATAATATTTTTAGAGAGAAATGCAGAAATTCGAAATGTGTTGCCGATAAAATGCACATTGAACAGAGGTCGGAAGAGGTGTGAGATTGGGAGACCCACCCTCGTTGTCACGACTCTCGAGACAAGTGGAATTGAATCAATTCCCTTAAAGAGGAACTTGATATACTAGAACTTTTAAAGCTCTCGTTATTTAGTTGGATAAGTTATTTATGGACTTTACCAACTTTAATAAAAAACATTACGTTCTTACGACAGGTAGATTTTTCCAATTACCTTTGTGAAATTTGAAATTTATAAGTAAACATTTTATATGAAATTACTGTTTTGTGAACACCATAATTTTAAATCATAGAATTTAAACTATAGTTAGGATATTTTTTAGTTTTCCACCGGTTTTTTAATGTGTATAATTAATGTGATAGTAATACATTTAATACTTTATTATGAGTCTAAAACTACGATGTGGATATCATAATGTAGTACTGATTTTCTTTTTTATATTTAAAAAATCATAAATCACAGAGACTTTTATCGTTTTATTATACATCCCCAGGGATCTCTAAGGAATAAGCTCCACTTTATACAATCAGTAAGAAAAGAAAAAGATCCACTTGTTGCGATATTCACTCCCAGTAACCATGGTAACGGGGAGCCCACCACCCGCTCCACAACCCCACTCACACTAAGAGCTGTTAGTCCCAGGGCTGCCTATATGAAATAAATGTAATATTTTAAAATTAATAGCGAATAAACATGAAGATTTTTTATTAAAACAACCAAACGAAGTATACGTATATATTATATATAGTCCTTCTCTCAGATGTACCTTTCTCAATTTTAGATCCCTACTAAAATGATATTTTATTAACATATATTATCAGTTATATTTAAAATTATAAGAATAGCGATAGAGTATAAAAAAAATCAAAACAAAAAGAAGGTTTGCTAACCCTACGTTATTCCGGGTCAACGTGGGTAATTACACTTCCAAAGCCTTTGATGAAGTACAGCTTTCAGAGCCAACGAGTCGAAACCGTGAAATATGATGTTGAGATTTATTATATCTATCTATAAATATTAACTACATGGCATAAACTCTTGATGATTATATTCAATAAACACTTGATTCGTTAAAACAAAGTGATGGCCTTGCTTATGTACCTATTTGTTTTTTAAAAAAGATACTATAATGGACATTTACACACACTATTGTTTTACATGTTTACAATATAATTATGATTTTAAAATCTTGTACCTATTAAGTTTTGTCCCTACTCACATTTCTTTCATTACTCTATGAAATAGATGGTAGGATTTAAACTTATAACTAACTACATCCAATTATAGTTAAAACAATTAGAAACGTGCTGTTAAACATGTTAAAGAAAACTAGACGCCACTCAGATATAAGGACATGAACCAAACTACAAATTTATTTATAGTGCTTTATAGTGCATTTAGTTTTGATTGTAAACTCGGCTTAGTTTATAACTTAGGGATACTCATACTTTGGGTATGAGATAATGAACTATTTTATTAATTACCAATGATCTCTTCTTACGAATTGACATCTAAAGGTTGATACTTATTGTTCTAAACCGCAAATTGTATTTTCTTTAAAACAATAACTCAAATTTTATATATGTCATTTTGTTTCTTTGCTACTCACGCGGAAACTTGAGGTGGATTTCAATTAAATTTTGTGTTCTTCTTACTATAGAAAATATTTATTGATTTTGATTAATTTATAATAGAATACAAATAATCTAATGGCCCAACCATTAGATTATTTGTATTATATTTGATTAAAATTTGTATGAAGACAAAATATCTATGATTATTAACAAAAACTCAATAGAGCTATAATTACACTAATATCAGACCTGTACCGATTTTGTAAAATTTTAAGGAACATTCACATCTACGCCAGTCATCGAGACATCGATCATATTTGCAGCAATCGCAATTCGCATGTGTCAGAGACGTACCGAAATTATGGAGGGTGGAAGTAAGGAGAACCATCTTGTATGGCAGACAAGTTGAAAAGGTGTCCACTCTTATCCAGCAAGTTAGGGTTCAAAGACCCACCGAAAAAGCGCTAGTGTAGCAAGAGAAAACGATACGAATTTAGCAATTATAAACAGAGTGAAGTTTGCTGGGTTAATTTAATAATTTTCGTGACTTGTGTAGTTAATAAATATGCTATAAATATAATCATAAAATAAACGCTATGAAACAGCTAAAAGGAAAACAAAAATGAACCAAAAGAACGCGAAATTACTGTCTTGAATGTACTAGCTCATATTAAATTTAAAAACGTCTAGCACGCAATTGTCTGAATTGATGGAAATTTGAATATAATATATTAAGTATAACTATTTTTTTATTTTTTTATTTTATAAGAATAAATAATACATAACAACAGACGATAATATTACCACAATATTACAGAGATTTCCTCGTACTGAAATATTTTCGTAAAATCGAACTGAACGAGAGCAATTGCAAAGCGGAAGTTTTTCTTTTTTAAATTTAGTATCTTACTCTAATAATTTGTAGCGCTATTTTAAAAATCTTTCCTCGTGTTATTATAGCGCGACCTTTTGATCCCTTTCGACGAACACTTTTCAATACACAGAGATGGCCCTCCTTACTTTTACTCTCCATAACCGAAATGTGGAAAAATATAACTTCAAACATTGTACATAGGCATATATAAATCTATCGCGCGCGAGTGATGAGTGCCCGCACAGACACGAGCGATTTATGATGTTGACCGGCTCCAGATCCAGTCAACATCGTAGATAGTAAATTATATTTTCTGTATACAAAGTGAATACTCCTGCATTATAATTAATATAAGCAGACTTATTTCAATTTTTAGGTGCCACCCATAAAAAAAGGTCAATCGATATTCATAAAATAAATAAAATATATATTATATTGGTAAACCATACATCCTTCCAACCCCTAACATGACATGATGTAGTTTAAATGAATAGCTAAGCCCTTTTAGTCCGGTCAAATTAGACCAAAAAATTAGGGTGAAATTACATAAATTCGCAACAAGCTGAATTTTGGTACAATTGTTCAAAACACGATTATAAACAATAGCAGAAAGTTCCCCATCATTCCCGTGTGTGGAAAAAATTTTATTCAAGGTCAAATGTCAAAAAAATGAGTTTTTCGCGATTTTCAGCAAAACGGTAAGTTTTATCAGAAAAATACCTCAGACTAAAATTGTAGATCATTAAATTATCTATAAAAAATATATCAATACTTTTTTTCTCACGAGACACCGTTTCGGAGATATCGCAGTGTAAAAAGTTGTAACATTTGCAATTGTCATAACATGCACACGTTTCCACGCCACCTATGAGGTAGTGTACTTAGCGCGTTTTTTTTAACGTGGTTTCCCCAGTAGGCCTACTCCACAAGTCAGTAATTATCCAGTTTAATTGAAACTATCGTAAATAATTGATATTAGCCAGAAAAAAAGCGATGTTGATAAAAAAAAAAAGTACAGACATTTATTAGTCGGAGTCGTAATTTTCGAATTCTTCTAGATTTTCTCCTTGTTCTTCTTCTTCTAGATTTTCTTCTTGTTCATTCGTGTTTTGAATCGTGTTTTGAACAATTGTACCAAAATTCAGCTTGTTGCGAATTTATGTAGCACCGAATGTCTAATTTGACCGGACTATTTAACTAAACTCTGTTAGATTGTCTTGTCTGAATTTTATTTTTTCCGTTGTGAAAATCCTATATGTTATCGGCTTTACACAGAAATGAAATCATCTAAAGAGGTACATTCTTAAATTTAATAAAAATATTTGATTGATTACTATTTTCTTTTTTGTTAATTTTTACCATATTAAATACATTCCTATTGTTTTTTTAATATTTACCACGACTTCAATACTTTGTCATATGGATTTATAGTACTCTGTGGTTATATGATAAAAAAATATTGACAACTCCATCTTCCTGTCACTTTGTGTTCCCCGCTCACGTCCTACCGCCTTCACCCCCTCCCTATTTATCGTCTCAATCTGTCGAGAAAGTTTAGGTTCAAAGTCTGGGTCCAAAATTCCTGAATTATTACGGCACTTTATTAACATTTTACCTCCTATTTACATAATAAGTTCAAAATCATGTCTAATAGTAAGATGTTCAACGCGCTTAAGGTGCTTAAAAGGCACAACAATGTAAATTTCTTAAATAGTAAGTAACGTAAAAGTTATCAAAGTTTATAAGATTAATTAAACTTTTTTTCTAATATGATTTTTGTTTACTCTTGTTTTGATTATGTTAAATGTTAATTGGTATATTTACGGTATACGGTGTATTTCATGTTCTTTTAGGGCTGCATAGCAGATCCTTCGCGGCTGCTGCAGCATCCCAGGTTCACACCAAGTGTAAATTAGTTAATGGGGTTTATGTTATTACACTAGATTCGCCAAATGTTAAGGTAAGTTAGTCTTCTTTAATTATATTATAAATTATATGGGAACAGTATATTAAAATTCTTAATATCAAGAATAAGTTAAAAAGAGATTTGTTAACTTAATTCAAATATATAACACTTCTAATTGATATAGTTTCTATATCCGAAAACTCATTATATATCACACTTGTTACCAATTACCTATACTACTTGGTCTGTCAAATTGCCAAAACTGTCCGGGTTGTCATTTATGATATGATTTTTTAAAGTTTTAGACATTACTAACATTTATATTATATTTATTTATTTGTAACAGTTTATAAAGAATATAACACATAATCAAGTAAGCCATTAAGAATATCTACCCACAAAATACGGAATAAGAATTTTTAAATAATAATGTTAAGTTTATACTTCTATCAATAAAGTATATATTAGGTAATTTAGTTTGATTACACAACAATCTTTCTTTTTAATATTCCTGCAATAACTTTAACTGTATGTGATCAATGCATGCTTTTAAATATATTAGTACAAATTAAGTAAGTTTGCAGAATTTATTTATTTCATTTGCATATTTGGTCGAGCTGATGTGGAGTCGAAACCTCTATATCTGTTAAGAAATTATGTGATATATAACCTGTCAATAGCAAGAAACTTTGTATTTAAAATAAATAAGAATATGGTTATAAGAACCACAAGCTTCATTCCATAAGCATACCATACAGTAACTTAAGTTTCAAATTTCTACAGGTTAATTCCTTAAATGAAGCGGTAATGGAAGAAATGAAAACTATAGTTCAAGAAGTACAAAGTAATCCAGCAATAGAAGCGGCTGTATTAATATCTGGCAAACCTGGTTGCTTTATAGCTGGTGCTGACATTTCTATGATTGAGAGCTGCAAAACTAAGGAAGATGTAGTAGCTTTATCTAAAAGGGGTAAGTTACTAGTGATTTGCAAATATTATAAAAGAGAGTATATATTGGCAGG
Organism: Dircenna loreta; assembly: GCA_963555665.1. Taxonomy (NCBI): domain Eukaryota; kingdom Metazoa; phylum Arthropoda; class Insecta; order Lepidoptera; family Nymphalidae; genus Dircenna; species Dircenna loreta. The sequence continues at coordinate 6,864,421 of OY743094.1, forward strand.
CAATGTTATGAAAAAATAAAATTCCCCTTTTTTTAAAGGCCACGAAATCTTCAGAAGCATTGAAAACTCCCCCAAGCCCTATATAGCTGCTATTCAAGGAAGCTGCCTCGGTGGTGGTTTGGAAACTGTTCTGGCATGCAAATACAGAATTGCGGTTAAGGACCCAAAAACTGCATTAGGATTTCCTGAAGTCATGTTAGGATTATTGCCCGGAGGTGGTGGCACTGTCAGGTATTGTATAAGTATATGATATGATAACTTTACTATATAACTATTGAAAAATAAATAAAGTTTTTATTGATATCAAAGTGGAGCAAATTTAAAAATTCACTAGAAATAAAAAGATTTTTATTAGACTTTTTGTGTATTATTATATTATTATACTTCTATAAATGGTTGGTTTTTTTTTTACAAAAAAGGATGCCTAGACTTACATCAGTTCCCACAACTTTGGACCTAGCTCTTACAGGAAAAATGATTAAAGCTGACAAAGCAAAAAAACTAGGAATAGTTGATTTGTTGGTATCTCCACTTGGTCCAGGTACATTTTAACAAATTACATTCCTATGGAATAAATGAATATAATATTACATATAATAATACTCAAAACACTTCATTTAGGTTTAGCACAACCTGAAAACAACACAAGTGCTTACTTAGAAAAGGTTGCCATTCAAGTGGCAAAGGATATTGCCACGGGCAAAATGAAGGTGGACAGGTCAAAGAAGGGTCTGATCAACCAAGTGACGGCGTCGGTGATGCAATTAGAGTTTGTTAAAAACTTTATCTTCAATAAAGCTAAGGAACAGGTCATGAAAGCATCTCGTGGGTTATATCCGGCACCACTGAAGGTAATTATTTTAATTATTTCAATTTTGCCACATTTTTAATAAATATAAAATAATATCTCTGGAATTCCATGCCAGAAGTATTAAAAATAATTACATTCTTTTCTTAAAAATTAAGTTATAACCACATGGCTGACATTTTCATTGACAATTTTAAGTATCATGATATTGTATTCTATCAATATGTTTACATATTCAATTTGTAGATTCTTGAAGTAGTTAGAACTGGGGTAGACAAAGGCCAGGGTGCTGGATACGAAGCAGAGGCCCAAGGATTTGGTGAACTTGCAATGACGCCTCAATCCAAGGGGCTTATTGGCCTCTTCAGAGGACAGACCGAGTGCAAAAAGAACAGGTTTGGCAAACCACAAACGGAAATTAAAACGGTTTGTTCATTTCCTTTTTATTATTGTAATGGGATTATGATGTTGTTATAGTTCACTTTTTGCTAAATTATAAACATCTAATAAATATGATATAATGTGATACAAAATTAAAGAATTGAGGAAGTTTGTAGCTAATAATATTATACAAAGCAATTTAGATATCATTATCCACAATTTTTTAAATATTTAATAGTAACTTCACCACCAAACTCAATTATAAACTTAAATAATTCTTTTTTTTTTGACAACCCTAAATTCTTCCAAATCAAAGTCCTAGGCCCGCTAATTGCCAACCCTAAATGTTGTCCTTCAGATCGGAGTCCTAGGCGCGGGTCTGATGGGCGCGGGCATCGTGCAGGTGTCCGTGGACAAGGGCTACCACGTGGTGCTGAAGGACGCCACCACGGCGGGGCTGTACCGCGGCGTGGGGCAGGTACAGAACGGACTCGTCAATGCGGTCAGACGGAAGAGGATCTCCGGGTGGGTTGTGCTCACTTATTATATCCTTTAATTATAGAATTGATTGATTATTATCATAGAATATACGAAAATACTGAGTCTAAAAATTGGAACATATTTGTGGAGATTTCCACTTTAGGTAATAGGGATTTTTTGTCTTCAGAAGGTTCTTTGAATCATAAATTTAGGTTTGGATCTTAATTACAAGTAAAAATCAGTCACAGTACAGAATATATTATTTTATAAAAGATGGCTTAATTTATTTAATTAATGTCAAGTCATTCCTGTAAATAAACAATAATCTCTCTACAGGCTACAGAAAGACAAGATAATTTCCAACCTGTTACCGACCCTGGAATACAGCAAATTCAAAAACGCGGACTGCGTGATTGAGGCCGTGTTTGAAGATATCAATATTAAACACAAAGTCATCAAAGAGTTGGAGGCAGTGGTGCCCAAGCATTGCATAGTGGCCACCAACACCAGCGCCATTCCCATCACTAAAATAGCTGCTGGAAGCAGCCGACCTGAGAAAGTTATTGGTGAGTATAGAAAGAGTGAGATAAATATATATATATATACATGTATGTATGTATATGTATGAAGGTATGTATATATACATGTATGTATGTATATGTATGTATATGTATGAAGGTCTACCCTGTGTATGGAAACATTGGTGCAAATCTTGGGCCAATTGGGTTTATTTATTACCAGCTTATGACCTACAAATAGAGAGTACAAGTAAATATATTTTGAAAAAAAGTCATTGTATATTATTTTCAGATTCAGAACTTTTATATTAAATAATAAGTAAATACACTTATAAAAAACAATTATATAGTATTCCATTTTTAATGCTAATATCGGTTTGAGTTTATCTCACCTTGAGCCAAAAGAAAAGTTCAACCATTATTATACAATATCAATTTCATGATATAAATATTAATATTATGAATAAATAACTATAATATAAATTAATATTGATGAAATTATTAAGAATAATTAACCTTGAACATAAATTTAAAAGAAACAATCGTAAATTGGTTTAAGGTTGTACAAAACATGCCACTTTAATTGTGTTTAATTAACGCACTAGTAGATCGCATGTTTTAAGCAACAGTTTGTTTTTTTACGGCTGTCAATAGAAAGAATCATATTATTATATTAATTTATTGTTTAGATTTAAATCATGACACAAATGATATTTATTCCAAGATAGTCTGTAGTACTAATGTAATACTTATTTGACAATCAATGTTTGTACACATGGTTGGTTAAGGTTGGTTAATATATCATAAGATAAATTACGTTCTTTATAACATATTCTATAATTTGTCCAAAAAGTCTCTTAAAAATTTACTGCAGTTGCTTAAATCATTTTACAAGAAGTGAACTCACAGATCACAAACCAGCAGTACTTTTTTATTAAATCAAGTCATGTCTTAGTGAAATAACATGTAATTTTATTTACATAGAGCAAAGAGTATAATCTCATTTATTATAAATAAACTTTCTTAATTTATTTTATAAGTAAATTAAATTTATTAGCTACATAGTGACGTCTAGCTTTAATGAGAAAAAATAAATACCAATGATGACATACATGTGATATCCCCAGGCATGCACTACTTCTCCCCGGTGGACAAGATGCAGCTGCTGGAGATCATCCGTCACCCCGGCACCAGCGACGACACGGCCGCCGCCGCCGTCGCCGTCGGCCTGCGCCAGGGGAAGGTGGTCATCACCGTCGGGGATGGACCCGGCTTCTACACCACGCGCATCCTCTCCACCATGCTCAGTGAGGCCGTCAGGTCGGTTGTCATACAATGGCCTCTTACGATAGACACAAACCTGTACATTTATATTTATTTGTTACGCGTACTACCCATGCATGCTTTTTAGTACACAAAAATCTCTCATTTCCTCGAGAAACATCTAGAACTTTTTAAGGCTATACCGCAATTTGTTTTTTCGACTTATTATCTGACTTATCGGAACCCAGGTGTGGTACGATAACTTACTGCGTACTTGAATACTGACAGGAGACTCATCCTCATCTTCAAAATGTATCTAAATCTTATAAATGCGCACATTGTATGCCCTTCTCCTAGGCTGCTACAAGAAGGAGTGGACCCCAAGGACCTGGACAAGGTGACGACGCAGTTCGGGTTCCCGGTGGGCGCGGCCACGCTCGCCGATGAAGTCGGTATCGACGTCGGAGCGCACATTGCCGTCGATTTGGCTAAGGTATTCATTTTTTAACAAAATCTGATATTTATTCTATATTTTTCGATTATTATATTATATGGAAAATTTTTAGGCCTTCGGCGATCGCATCAGCGGTGGTGATCTGAATATAATGCAGGACTTGGTGAAAGCCGGCTTCATGGGCAGGAAATCCGGCAAAGGTTTTTATGTATACGAAAAAGGCACAAAGAACAGAGACGTGAACCAAGACGCAGTTAACATTCTGAAGACCAAATATTCTCTGGAACCACGAGGGTCCAACGCCGTAGAGGACCAACAACTGAGGATGGTATCGAGGTAATTAACATATTTTGGTAAATATCTTTATTTATAATTCATAATTGGTATTATTTCATTCATATAAAAAAATATATTTTTTTAATTGTAGATTCGTCAATGAAGCAGTATTATCACTTGAGGAGAAAATCTTGCACAGCCCTCTTGAAGGTGACGTGGGAGCTGTGTTTGGACTTGGATTCCCACCATTCTCTGGGGGACCCTTCCGGTAATCACACACATATATACATATATTTATATTTATTTAAGTTATAAATTTCGCAGTTGATGCTAATTTTGTGTATTTTAATTCTCTCTAAAATTTTGGGCATTTTGATTAATCGAAAATATGTCCTAAAATATCCAATACGTTTCAGGTGGGTCGACCAATTTGGTGCTGGCAAGTTGGTAGCGAAAATGGAAGAATACCAGGGACTCTACGGCGCTCCGTTCAAACCCGCACAGACTCTCGTGGACATGGCCAAAGATAGCAAAAAGAAGTTTTATAATTAAATATTTATCAGTTAATAAAACAACGTAGCTCTTCCACTTCAGCACTGCCTACAGGGAGAGTTGTATCGGATATAATTGTAAATGAAACTACAGACGTCCAGTGCTAAGTAATATATGTAATAGTTGTTAGAGGAATGATTGATTGGTCTGATATACATAGGTGTTTGTCCTGTCTACAAAAATATTTATTTAGAATTAAGAAAAAATGTCTCTATCTGTTTTATTTTCGAAAATCATACATTTATTGAATATGTTAATATTTGTTGTATTTCACATATTAGCTAGTTTCCCTATATAAAAACATATATTTATATTATTTAATGTTTGTTTTTGTCGGGTAACCCTTTTAATTCATTCAATATAGTAGTCAAGATGAAAGAAAATACGCCTCTTCTTTAGCAAAAGTTGTTTTAGCTTATTAGATTATTTAGCTAAATTTATTTAATTAAATAATAATCTAATAAGCAAAACAACTTTTGCTAAAGATGAATCTTCAAAATAATTCTTGAAAAAATAATTCGTCAAAACGGCCAGCGCTGGTAATAAAATACGTCACATAAAATTTCTTCTAAACCCGTAAGTTAATAAATATCGCGTAATAATCCCGTAAGTTAATAAATATTTTCGTTTACGTATTGTATTGGTATACATTCAAGTCACGCCGTGCAGTCAATACTTATTGATAATAATCCGTATTATATATATAATATATAGATAATATTTTGTATTCGTACAGCGATCTTTATCACGAGAAATTTTGCTTCAAAGAGATACAGAACCGCACGACAACGGTCTTAGACAGACGTAATGGTGTTTTGAATTTTAGAAATATTTGTTATAAAGAATCAACAAGATGCAGGTAAAATAAACCTTATTACAGTTAGTTAAGACTCATGTGTCAACTACAAAGACGTGAAAAAAATAGTAATTATATTATTACTTTTTTAAGATATTTTGTAAACAAAATTATCAATAATTTTGTTCTTCACAGTTGAATATGTTTTCTTACCCAAGGTATTTTTTATTCTGAAATATATGGATATTAATACAAGAACAATGTACCGAAACTACGCCTGAAATTGTGGAAAATGTGTGAAGAAGTGATGGAAAATCATTTTATTAATATTAAAAGCTATAATATTTGATATATTTTTTTAAAGGAATTAAAAATAAAGAAACACTTTATCTGCTGTTATAGGTTTTACGTTAAGTTTGATGTTGTAGCAATATGTACCGAAAAGTTGATGATTTTTGGCAAAAAAAAACTGTAAACGCGTCTTTAACTAAAAAATATTTATGGGCTTGCTTTGGACATATTGAGTAAAGATCTCGGCTTTATTTTGCAATCCTATTTTATACTCGACAACTATAAAGGAAAAGGAACTATTGTGCTACGCGATATTATTAGTTATTTTGCATATAACTTAAAAATATAATTAAAAAGATGACATTTAAAGAAAAATCTAATAAACTAATACATTTTGCTTAAAGCAGTGTAGAAATAGTCCTTACGCTGAAGTCAATGACAAATTGTTCATATGGTATATTTTAATATACTATGGGTATCCATTTAAAGCATTCTATGTACGTACCTAATATTCAAAGATCTACTTTGATAGGAGATAAAGAACTTGTTGCCACTCAATCCGGAAACCAAAGGGATTATTAGACATAACATTCTCTTTCAATGGTTGTATATCTCTGTCTGTCACGTTCACTTGTATAAATAAACCGATACCTTGAAAAAAAGAGGTAAAATCCTAGGAGTTACGCTAGATAGACAGTTAGTATTCTCTTAGCACATAAAGATCGTTCGTAACAGAGCGGCCTTTATTTTAGGTCGACTACATCCACTATTAAGCAAGCGGAGTAAAATGTCCTTACGCAATAAGGTCACCCTTTACAAAGCCTGCATACGTTCCGTCATGTCCTATGCGAGTGTCGCTTTAGCAGATCTGAGGCCCCTTCGGGTCCTACAGAATAAGTTCGCACGGTTAGCCACCTGGGCACCGTGGTTCGTCCGCAACATCGACCTCCATAGAGATCTCGACCTTCCGACGATCGCACAGTACTTCAAGGGGCTTTCGAAAAGCTACTTTGACAGGGCTGTGGATCATCCGAACCCACTGGTGGTTGAGGCCACTAATCACCACCCGCGTAGGACTCTTACAGTCAAACTTAGGAAACCGAAGTCGGTACTCGCAGACCCCGACGATCCAATAACATTAGCTAACGCGGTAGGAAACGCGGGCATCACACCAAGCTTCCCTCCACTAGCGGCGTTCTAAGCCGCGGTCCGAGCCTCACATGAGGCGCCCTTAGAACGTGCGTTCCCCCGGGGCCCTTCAGGCCCTCGTCCCCCCTTTTTTCCCGGGAGGCCCTTCAGGTCCTCTCATCCCCCCCAGGGTGGGTCCCAGTACCCACCCGCTCTTCCGGTGACGCTGTAACAGCCAATAGGGCTAACAGCAGAGACATGACAAAAAAAAAAAACTTGTATAAATATTAAACGGGGCGGTTGGGTTATCGTCACTGTAGTCCCGTCTATGCAGCATGCGGACAACAATGCGTTGACATGAGGCGACTAAGCTTCCAAAATGTGGTAGAACACTGCTGTCTCTGCTGTCTCCTTGCAGAAATATTAAGCAGCCCATTGGGATTCCAGCTCCAGCTCCAGAAACAGCAGTGTTGTACCACAGGATTCTACAGGCATTGAAGACTGGCGAGAAGTAGAGGCCTAATGCCACTGTCTTTCGCATAGGTCAGTGTCTAATACCGGCGGGCTACCAATTGATCTACCGTGCTTTTAAGCAATACAATGAATCTAGTATTCCATATTATACTCGTCTTTATTAAAACGGAGGTGATATCTACACAAATATTGGTATATTTTTGTAATATACTTCAACCAATCATAATCTTATGGTCTACTAATGAGTAAAATTTTGACAAGTATTAAGCCCTGCGTGCTCGTGTGACTTTTGTCACAGTAACAAAATCGTTTGTCACGCCACAGCATAAAATTGGAGTGCGCTCACGAAATGCGTAAACGGAGAATATAAGAAGAAAAGTACAGTAAGAAAAAAATGTGCATAAGACTAATTGTAAGCTATACATATATGGAGTAACTCAATCGTGGTGTATCATGCTCTCCTACCACAACATGGAGAATGTTGTTCGGTGATGGTAGGTGTTGGTGGGCGTGGTTTGGCGTTAGTGGGTGTTGGTGAATGTTGGTGGGAACATTCACTTTAATTGTAAAAACTATATTAATAAAATGTACTATCTAGATACATTTATGTATCCTCTTCTCAGAAGCTTCAATATCAGCCATCAATCGTTCGTCGATGTTTATGTACCTATACCTTTAGAAATAGGGAGAGACGGAGATGAGATTGTTCTTCCCACACTCACATTCAACTTAATACGGTATCCAGTAACCACAATCAAATAAGGGTCTATTTTCTGGTAGAGATTACGATGATGAGCTATTAATAATTTATTAATAACTTTTGTATATTTGTGATATTTAAGATCCTCTTATCTGCGTTAATTGACTAAAAGATACCTAAACCCGTAAGAGCTACCTACAAAAAAAATGTGAGGAGACTTTAGCTCTTTCTTGATGTTAAAAAAATTTTGGCGTATTTTTTTGTGGTCAGGTGTGACTTGTCAGAAAATTCTAAAAACACACAGGATTACTTGCATAATATATTATATTTATTTGTAAGTAGTAAGTAACATGAATAGAATTAATTCTTGTTCAATTCAATAATAGTTATTGATTTTAATAATAAAATATCAAGTATCAAGATGATAGGTTGGTACCACAGCGAGTAGCCTCAATTAACTCAATCGTGGACTGTTCACCAATTATGTAAGGAAATAATGAGTAAATATGGAGTGCTAGAATGCGATCTAACGGAAGTATTTACGGCATTATTATTATTCTTCACAATTCCTGTCACTAAGAATTGTTGTCAATAAGAATTGTTCTTGAATTCTTATTGAATTTATGTATTCTATTTATTTTTCTGTGTAATGTATATTCTGGCTACAAAAATAATATAATAATAAGAAATGGGAGGTTAAAGACATTTTTATCATATAATAAATAAAAAAAGGATCGTTAAGTATTTATCTTAAAAATTCTTTATCCCACTGTTGATCCAATGCGTCAATTATCGATTTCAAGGAATACAATGCCCATTATTCTATATGTAATGACAATATTTTTCAAAATTTGTTATTATGCCTATTTTTAAGTCAAGTTAAAGTTTTTAGCATTAATAAGCTGTTTACATTGTCACGATTATGATTTATGAATGACGGATTGGCTGACAGCCACAGAGTACTATCTAACAGCTGTCAACTGTAAACTGCAAAGTGTAAACAATTTTATAATAATAATTCAGTTTCTAAAAAAATATCTGGAAATCCTAATTTGTTTAAAATAAATAAACTATATGTATATAATACAGTTAAGTAACAAAAAAATATGATTACTTTGTTTTTATATTGATGTTAATTTTCTTATTCCGTAGATATTGTTATTATCAAACATATATTAAATCACTTAATATTAAAACTTATTTTATTATTCAACGTTTGAATTATTTATTAAATTGCGACCTTTTTACAGATTTATGGTTGAAGCTTCAGAATCATTGCTGTATGAGTGGACATGAAAACCTTTTTAGGTTATTTAAGTGTATAAAAATATTTTAAGATGTTTATAACAGTAGAAGGAGTCAAAAACAAGCAAGTAAAACGATTCCTAGAACACAGTACATATCTTCTTATAATTTTCATATTATTGCCTGGTTTGCTCTATTTTGAACTATGTGTTGTGTTACCAGTGGTTGTAGAAGCTTGGACTGTTCCCTTTTTTCTACATTATCTTTGTGCATCATTTTTGTTAATAAATATTGTAGGGAATATGATATATGGAATGTTTACTGATACCAGTATTAAAGGTAGAAATTTAGACAGTACAAATAAACAGGATTGGGTACTATGTGCAGTGTGTGAGACTTTGAGACCTCCCCGAGCTTGGCATTGTAATAATTGTGATATTTGTATTTTGAAAAGGGATCATCACTGTACATTTTTTGCCTGCTGTGTTGGTTATTATAACCACCGATATTTCATGTTCTTTACGCTATATATATTTATAGCTATGGTATATTCATTTTATTACAATATAATATTTTTGAGCACCTTCATTCAATGGAACAATGGTCTTGTTATAGCCAAATTTGTTTTCCCTCTAGCTATTTTTGTTATAGATTTTGGTGAAGAAAGCTTGTATGTTTTTTTGATTGAGATAAACTTTATTGTAGGTGCTTTTTCTGGTTTTCTCTTTTTCTTTCACTTTGACAATATTTTAAAAGGAAGAATAACTCCTGAAAAAAAGGAAAGTGATAAACAAACTTGTTACAATAAAAGTTGGAAAGAGAATATGATAGAAGTATTTGGTGCCAAATGGTATGTTTCATGGTTATTGCCCTTTATTAAGAGCCCTCTACCAGGTAATGGTATAGAGTGGTTTGTGAATGATAAGCATAAATAATTGTTTATGGATTATTATATCTTACTATTTTACCGTTCACAGATTGCCTTATTTTATGTAAAAAAAATAATATCAATACATATTTTAACAATATAGTGATATTTTTAGTAGCACAGAAATTTATTTGTAAATTGTTTATGTTTTAATATAGTATAATATATATATATAATAGCTATTTAAATTTACAAAAAAAACAATATGTTTAAAAAGGTCTCAACATGAATAGCTTTGTTAACTTAATTTATAACAAATTATAAAGTATTCTTGCAGCTATTGATATAAGTAATATAATCAAAAATTACTATTATTTGTGTGTAATTAGTATGTTTAAACACACCCATTAGAGGCACTTATTTTTTATGTATTATATATATATGCAATAAGTTTCAAATTGAGGCTAAGGAAAATAGATTCTAGCAACACTACAACGAAAAATTGAATTTAATTCAGTTAAATTAATTGTACTTAAAATTTTTAACTTTAACATTATAGACTTATATTAAAATGGGATTTTTTTGCAAAATTTAGAGTATTCATACTGTTAAAAAAAAATGGTTTATCCTGAAATTTTTTTTTTTTTTATTTATATTAATAAACTTATAATGTTTAAATCCCTGAATATACTATAAAATTTTGTTCCTATTTTTTTTACATTTCCCACATAGTATAGTAATAGTTTTGCTTATTAGACAATGCACTGTTATACCTAACATTGACCAAAATGTTATGTATGTATTATAAATATATATATGTGAGCCCTGAATTTAAAAATACATATAGTCTCTTGTTATTATGTTATATATATATATATATTTTTGAACTCATGGCTCACATGGGCACCGGCAGAATTTAGGGCGTTGCATATTTTTCATCTACAGGCATATATACCTACCTATTTAAACACTATAATTTAAAGTAAAAATAACTTTAATCAGGAGTGAAAATTGCAAGTACCACCAAGACTCGCAGTACTACCTCGGACTCCCAATCTGCAAGTCTGCTTGATTGCAATCCTATCCATATAAAAAATCAAAACACTAATAAACATCAATTTTATACTTTTCCTTTTTTTTTAATTTTATTTCCCTGGACCACATAAACGATACTTTTGACTTCGTGAAAAATTCGTGAAAAGAAAAACAAAAAACTGATTGAGGCTAAATTCACAATTACGACAATGTCTATTACTGGACAAAATTTTTAAGTCAACATAAGGTGTCCCTCCCCAAAAAAAAAAAAATTTTATTTTCACGGGAAATACAATAATTGTTCTGAAATATAATTTCATTATGTATAAATTTATAATGTGTTCTTATAATTTGAATAGGAACAGAACAGGGAGCCGAAGAAGTCGAACAATATTTGCTGATACCCACCCATCGTCCAGTCTGGATGTAATGAAATTTGATATAGAGACAGTTTAAGCCCTAAGAAAGGAAAGAGGCGACAATTTATCACAAAAAATAAAGCTCGAAGGAGAGTTTCTAATGTTCCAATCTTTTCTGGAACTTATCATATTTAGGCACTTAAAAAAAAAGATGTTTTTCATCATTGCTTATATCCGTTATTTTTTACTTAAACATAAATATATCTATTGAACGATGCAGGGCATTTTCAATATCCTGGGTATAAAGTCGTCCTGGGGTCTACGACACTTTTGAAATCAATGACACTTGGGTACAGAGCTGGCGCGCTTATATACCTACGTTATAATGCAATAACAAAAATATGATTGCTTTGTCCCGACTACCTACAAGCCTATTGCCATTATCTCCTTGTTCTTCAAAATAATTTAGCTGTTAATTAGATTATGGCTGACGCAAAAACTACTACGCGGAAGTAACTTTTTATGGTGAAAGATGGCATGTGGTCGGAATTGAGAAAAAATGTTGTTCTTTCGAAACAATTGCCATAAATGTTTATAATACAATATAGAGATATGTTCTCTAATTTCTCTTAAACAATATTTAAAAAATAATATATGCATATATATATTATTTATTACCCGTACCTACTTGTTTAGCTTATCATCCTGAAAAAGATACACGACTGAATTGCGAACCTAAAATTTATGACGTCAAAATGCAAAACGGGGCTCACCTGACAACAAACCAAACCTTGTAAGAAAACAACAACACGTAACTCATTATTCTTTTAATGTCCTAATAACTAGTCGATATAAACTTTGCTCATTAACAAATATATGATTGAAAGAAACGAACAACAGCAGACAATGAAAACTAATATAAGAAATGAGAACCGATTTTGTAAGAGTGTATCAAAGCTTATGAATGTATGCCAACCAATGTAATTTTTCTGAGCGCAACGAGTCCTTATATTGTTTTTTTACGAGCTTTAGAGTTCCGTGCAACTCGTCACTATTTTGTCTACAATCTAAGAAAGGGCACAAACTTAACTTGCACATACACAGAAAGTTTTGTTTCTGCAGTGCCTCTGAAATTCTTAGCGCTGATATGGCTTTCAATGAAAGACATCTTATATTCAAAAAGTGGCAAATTGGGCTTAGATAAGTAAGTACTTATGTAAAGTTACATAAATGTATAAATAAATATATAAAACAATTAAGTAACTCAAATATTAATAATTTTGGAAGCACTTTAAATTTTCGTAAGTATTTTAGTGTTCTATTTATTAAGTTCATTTTCTAAATCTCAGTTGTGACTTCTAGCTCGCTAGTATTATAACGTTAATCCAATTAATAAAATATCTTGACGTTCCAATAGCCACATAAAATTATATAAAAGTTGTAGAATAGTTGCGTATAATGGCATTTCTATAAATATATAAGAATATCCTCAATGAAATTCTTCCTATCACTAAAGCAACTGATGGTCACTTGGCCTCGTACGTGGTTCATTGGTAAACCGAGCCCAGATTTAAAGATGAATCACAATAATGTTTGATTTCCAAATAAAGGTTGAAATAACACTGCTTACGTAAAACTTTTTATTAACCTAACATATATTATCTTAGCTAAAGTATAAATTGAAGCATCAAACTACATACAGTTATATTAAATACAGCTATTAAGTAGTAGTAAATACAGTTATATTATGACGTCGCTTGTAAATTAGCAAAAACATATTATATATCGAACCACAGCAATTAATTCATGAATATGTGGAGTTATAGATAAAATAAAATGTTGATGATATTTATAATAAAATTGTTATTATAAAGTTAAAAATATATAACTGCTAGAAAAGGATAATTTTTGAGATTTAAATATTAACATGTTGAGTGAGCGGTATTTACGCCAGTTTCTTCAAACGTTAACAATTCGTATTTTGGTTTTAAATGAAAGGTGCCTTAAACATCGTGGTCATTCATAATAAGAAATCCTTGTTACTATTCTAACTGAAACAAGTAATTAATTAGAAATAATGTTACTTATTATGTTGGTACATAAAAAGCAGATACACAACATTTGGCTTCTTGGACAACAAAATATTATTTCAGTTTTTTTTATATTAAAAACTTAATTACCTAGTCTATGTATACCTATTATGATGAATTTCTTGTTAAAACCTATTATCAAGGCAAGTCCTTGTCAATATTGATAAGATTCTCAATTTGTGGCTAAGTGTATTTGTTTTTGAGCTTGGTGTAGTGAGTCCCCATAGTAGTAGAAGCGTGTGTTATGAAGAGCGGGCGGCAGTGGAGCAGAGTGCGCATAGCGCAGGGCGGGCGGGGCGGCGGCGGAGGGTGTCGGGCGCGGCGGGCGGCTCCCGGCAGTGCTCCTCGCGCAGGACCGGAGTGGCGTTCACTCGGCGGCGCGCCACGGCGCGACATGCCCAGCTGATGTTTATTTATACCGCGAGCTCGGCGGAGGGCGCGCGCGGGAGGCCCTCCCCTCCGCGGCACCACGGTTTCGCGTGATGCAGCCGAGCGAGCTAGCCGACACCGCGCACGCCGCTAGCGGAAACCCCCCGCAGCGTGGCCTCAACGGTGGCCGATTCGACTTTGACGATGGTGGTACATATTGTGGCGGTTGGGAAGACGGCAAGGCCCACGGCCACGGTGTGTGTACTGGACCGAAGGGACAGGGGGCGTACGCCGGCTCCTGGCACTTCGGTTTTGAAGTATCCGGCGTGTACACCTGGCCCAGGTGAGGTAGTGTCTCCGCCCGGGCTCGCACATGCCCGAAATCCGCGTCCGAAGCCGCTCCAAAAATAGTATGCTATTAATAATTGAGTTCGGTGTTTCGCTAGAAAACGCGTGTAACAGCGGTGAAAGTGCCTGATGGTCCAACCGCGAAGAAAATATTAATATCGATCTGTAACCACTGATAACGATGAGTGATAAGAGTAAATATCATGATTCTGATAAATCTGTGGCCTCGTTGTCAATTGACAAACTGTCACTGTTATAGACACATCCATTAGGGATCCAATAACGCTCAGTGAAGCAAAACGATTTTATAAATCGTAATTGAGGGCAATGTAGTGCAGCTGTTCAATGTCGTAGTCACGGTATTTGACATGTGACTTAAAAAAAAATATAACTCAATATAACATTTATGTTGTTCTGATTAATTAAGTAATATTTCATATTCAATTGTAATATAAGTGATTTTGTAATAAAATATATCCTCAAAATAGAGATTGATTCAAAAACGTAGCGTAGAACGGTGAACGTGTACCTTAATTACGAATGAAAGGGTAATTTGATTGGGTATCCTTTGAAAGATGCCTATCACGTCATTAGGAATACGTCTCCCGTTATGACTAAAGAAGATTATTTTTATCGCTTTAATGGCTATCGATATTTACCCACACATGAGTTATACAGACACAGTACGTGGCTCTGGTAGAATGCGGTGCTGTGCCAGACCTTCCTATAAATCTCGACGCTTGCTCTCATCTAACCCACTTTCGTGGGGTCGTTGCTCCATCAAAATAGGGAGCTCCCGACATTGTAACTTTATAATTTTTTATATTTTTTATGGCTGTATGGATACTATAATGTTATTTGATGTAAATAATTAAAAAATATTTAGAGTATATCAAAATTACTTACGATCGGAACAGTTCAGAATCTTGTGTGTTTTTCTCTTAATGTTAATGTTAATAATTTATTAATGGGGATCAAATAGTATTTTTATCTAATTATTATCAGATAAAAATACTATTTGATCCCCATTTACCTACCAAGGAGATTATTTGCAAATACAACATTACATCTGAAACAAATTCAACTTACAGTCAAACCAAAATTTCATTTTCGTGTATTAGGAAAGAAAACACTCAAAAATTAACTATCACGACCAACCACTGAGGTAATACAATACCCACTAAAATAAACAAATATAATTTAAAATAATAAAATTACTCGGAAATCTTTCTTAATTACTCTTTGTAAAAACAAATCCCATTACGCTTCTACTGTTTTTATTACATTTTTTTTCACATAACTTAATGGTTACTGTATAGTTAATTGATTAAATAAAGTATTATTAATAATAATCAATAAATAGTATGAGGTAGATTCTTTGTTTCTCTTCTTCATATTGTATGAGAATTCTTTGTAAACTTGTATGTGGTTGAATGAAAGACATGAAAAGTATGAGTAAGTGCATCTTCGTACTTCTGCCCTCACGCCTTCGCGTCGTGATTTCTAATTAAAATGTACAAGGATGTGTCATTTAATATGACCACGCCATATTATCTTCATCTGTGTAGTTGTTACAGTAATAATACAATATTATTTATCTTGCTTTGATTTTTTCATACAGTTGTACACATTTCTGTGCTCAACATCAAAACAGAACTTCTACATTTGGTCTACTCTTAAGGCTTAAAAAGCTCTACTCTACTCTTGAGGCTCAAAAACTCTAGCTGCCTGTAATAAATAATTCTTACTCTATCACCGGTAATGATGATAACCTATTGGTGTGTATTTATTATTAATCTTAACATATATTTTTTTAATTCTTAATAAACTATATGTTTGTCTATTAACAATATGGATTGCTGTTATTTTAGAGAAGTAGCAAACGATAAGTAAGTCACAGTTTCTTCTCAGATCTGGTAAAGAATATTTCAAATTGTTCAAATAAAAACGGTATTGTAATAAATATACTTTCATTAAAGATTACTTTCGTAATTATTATGACGTATAAAAACTACAGGTAGGTTCTAATACCATTACTCATAATTAAAGGAAAAACAAATACCTTTAAAATACCTTTATTTTAATACTCATAGTTTTAATAAGAGAGTATCTTAATATGCAGTGGTAAATAACTATATCTACTCTCAGTCTTTTTCCAAAAACTGTAAAATAGTCTTGGTATACATTTATAATATTACGTAGGACTCGTAAGTAGATCATCGAATTGTATATTCATACCAGCCTTTTAAAATATATAAATCTATATATTATAGGCTTTACTGTAATAATATTTGTGTATAACCGTGAATGGAGAATTCTTCAGAGTAAAAACCATTCTTTATATTCTGATAATAGGTTTTATTTAACTAAAAGTTGTCTAATAGTGTTTTTGTATTGTAATTATGTCAAAATCTGTTTTTGTTTTCCGGTAAATTTGAAAACATATAGTAAAAAGTATCCTAAAGAATGGTAAAAAGGTTGATGGGTAATCACATAAGTTCGTGTTATTTTCATTTGTAAAAAAAAGAAACATTTAAATTTAATTAAAGTAAAAAGAATCGTTTATATTGAGTCGGTATAAGCTAAATAATATATAAATAAAAAGCTCTAAGCTTGTAACAATATAAGTAAAACCGTTGCGTTATGTGACTTTACAAATAACAAAAAAAGGTTGTATGTGACGTAGCAATTTTACTGTGTTATGTGACGTAGCAATTACCTCCTTAATATTTTATTCTACGTAAAGATATAATTATATTTTATACTATTTAAAACGACATTACTTAAACACATAATATGAAAGTAGTTATCTAAGATAATGTATTGACAAATAGTTTTTTTGTAAATATTATATTTGTAGCTGTTGGGTACAATAGGTAGGTAAATACAAAAAAAAAATTTTTCTTCAGCACAAAAGCCTTAAAAATACGAAGTTGATTATATTTCATTTCATTCCTTACCACATTGTTCCTTTTAAAAAGTTTTTGTTCTGAAAATTATATGGTTGCTTAGTAATTATTACTTTTGTTTTGATACTTGTTTTAACAATATCTTTATTTGATTTTTAAAGGTGACTAAGGGTCGCCCATGAGCCCTTTACCATAAATGCAAATTTAACGAAATTTTTAAGGTTCTAGTCATATTTTAATAACAACTAATTGGTTAGGGGTAAAATTATAGTTTGTCATGTACATAGTACATACGTAGCAATAACTTATAATTTTTATTTAAAAAGTAGATTTGGACTTGGTACTAATTTATTATGTTCTTAGATTAAAAGAGAAAAAAACATAAAAGCAGAATAAGTGAAATGCGGACTACTTACTTTTAACAAGCTATTTTCATTAATCAAAGTATTTCGTTTGAAACTCATAATATCGTTTTGTAGTATTTTTATAGCAGTGCTATGAAATGAAAACTTATATTGCGTTTTTATCAGCCTTATATTATTTTCTGTTATATAGTACAGAATTATCATCCTTATAGATTTTAAATACCGATATATTGTCTTTTGCTCTTCTTGCTGCTCGCAGAGAAATCAACATTTAATGTCCGGTGACCGGTTTGAAATTTAATAAACTTGACTTACGCGATTCTTAGTAAAATCATTAAATATACTGAATGGATGAAACATTAAAATCCATTCATTCGTATTTGGCTTATTAAAAGCCAAACAGTTCATTAAAATATGTTTTTAAAAATAAATAATTTCTCGTAATACTACTGAATCTATATACTTATAAAAAAGGTTTATTAGTCTTCCTTCCTATGCACCACAAAATAAATCAAGCAACGAAGTCTCTTTGATAAGAATTAAACTGATCTGTATTAAACTTGATTGAAGTCAACAGATAAGAGTTGAATAAACATTGTTTCAAGTTTACTTTATTTCAAACAAAAAGATGGCTACTAGAAAATAATAAGCAAGGTCATCTAATGCTGTTGCTTGTGATCAAAATGCAAAATAAGTAAAATTTAGAAAAGTATTACATTTTATGCGGTTTTTATTTTGAATAAAAAAAATAACAGTCAAAACTTTTATGTCGTCATATCTCGGATTAGAGAATATCATAAAAATTACAAAGATTCATTTGTACATCCAAAGAAATGCAAAAAAACACCTTCAACAAAAGTTTCTTGCAATATTTTCTATGAGAAAGGTCACAACAGCCTGACCGGTCCTTAAATCTTTAAAACTTTGGATATTTCATGTAAAAACCCATTAAAATAAATCTATTAGCTGAAATCATTTCTAGACGCTTATCTTATTGCACTTCCTATAAAATTATATTTACAGATACAAGAGCGCTTATCCCGCTTACATTACAGTGCAGTACATTAAACTATTACCATTTATCTTCACATGAAATCATATCTCTTCTGTTATAACATTTGTATTAAATATCTGAAATTAAACGAGCAGTATCAAAAGTACGAATTTTGACGATACGAACCGTTAATATTTTTCAAGCAGTTACGATACGAGTTCTTGATTGTGATTGGTTTTCTAACAAACACAACCAAATAACAACCAATCACAATTGAGAACTCTTTTCGTGATTGCTGGAAAACTATCAACGTTTTGGACTATGAAAATTAGTACTAGAGGTACAGTGCAGTCTGTGGTATTGTTATGATTGATACTTTGTTGAATTGTGTCAAAATTGTAATAAAAAGTGTGAAAGCTTACATGTAATATTCCATACAGCATTTTGAATCAAGCCATAACCTCACAAAAAAAAATCTTACATGTGCAGAATTTATTATTCTATAAAATCTATAAAATATATGGTTAAATAAAAATATATGGAGTAATTTTAAAGCTCATGGAAAACTGATGACTGAATGACTTAGTCTAATTGAGGTTATGCGCGACCTCAAGGATATAGCCTGGTTTTTCGTGAGTAGATTTCGTATAATGAGGTGGCTGACATCATTTCGTTGAAGAACGGGGCTGATCTAATAACTAATAAATGGTTGCTAATATTTTTATTAAGGTATTCGAAGTCATAAAATCTCCTAACATGCTTTGGTTGATAATTATAATATAATTATAAAATATGACTACGATATCTTCATATACAAAGCTATAGGGTTAGTAAAAAATTTTTACTTCTTGTATTTTATTTCATTCCTTTTTGAGTCTCGAAAACTGAATCACAACGTTGATTTTTGTGGCAAATAAATTAATTAGGTATGCTGTTTTATTACATTGTTTCATTCCTATTTTTTTTAATTTTTTGGTATCCAAACAATAGTCTTTAGAAAACTTGACATTTTCCTATTTTTTTAATCACCTACGAAAATAATAAAATTTCTGTCAAGGACTCTGGGGGTAATTATAGTCGACGGTTAATTAGGATAAACCTTCATTTCTTTATTTCTTTAGCAAAACTCATATTAAGTATTATATTGATCTTTGGATTAACAGAAAACGGTAAAACCATTATACACTTTTTTACCAGAATTAAATATTTATAAATGTATGAAATTATACATTTATTATTAACACATCATATACGAATATAATAAAGGTATGTAAAATAAAGGTTTTTGTTTTTAATAATAAAATAAAAGCTATTATATAAAATATTAATATGATTTAATATAATTTAAAATCGTTTGACTGGGATGGACTTTTTGGAACAAAGTAATAAGAACTCTTTAACGTTTATTACGTTACTTTTATATCCATACGAAACCAAAATCTTAATGATTATTACTGTTTAATATTATCAACATTTTATACTAATGTAGCGGAAAATTTACAACATTATGTTTCTGAATATCTGATTCCTAAACGTCGGTCTCGACCTAAGCCCATTGTCATTTGCGTGACAAGCAAGGTGCGTCAGTCGCGTGGGAGTTGCGCGGCCCGAAGCCAACTTGTAGGTCATGTAGTTTACTAATCTTCAGCTCGTAGATAACATTTAATCACTACCAATTCACCATTTTACCAGCAGTTCGTATAATTAGTCTCTCGATTTTAGTTGCTATACATTGCGAGTATTGTTTTATATGAATCTTGGCTAGCAACTCCTATAAACCTACTAAAACGTGCTACTCTCAATATATTTGGCCAGCCTAACCAAACGTATTAGTTTAAATAGATGCTATTTTTAATAAGCTCAGATTGAAAATAATTTATTGTTATCTAAGTAAATTAGAATTAGTTTACAATAATTGCCAGCCGTCGTTTGTTGAGTTTTAATGACTTCTAAGTCGAGTGACTAAGAAATGATGAATAAATTTAAATAAATACAATCTACAGCGCCTCTTGGTGCATTTTCCGTCAAGGTCACTGTTCAGTAGGGCTTACAGTGAGCTGGTATTACTTGCGATATTCAGTTACGCTACTGATTAAAGTGTAACTGTGGGTTTATAAATAGCGGTTAGAGTCGAGTTGTTTCGCCCGTACTCGTGTGTAGAACAGACCGATCCATTATCTTACCGCAACTAATAAAAACTAAAAGGAATTTAGTGTTACTCACCGTACATCTGTTGATATTGGACTAACGCTAGCTGTTAAAATAGATACGTTTACAATATAATAGTTATATTGCTTTCAATTAATTATACGGAGTCCACAAATTGATACTTGTTTATTTTGTAACAGCCACTAAGTATTCATTCATAAGTTCAAGGCCACTTTAAATATTTTATTAGAATATATTGCGCTGTAAATTACTAGGTCTGTAGTTTTAAATTAGGTCTTGTCGACGCTATTGCTTAATGGGAACTTGCATTATATACGCCTTATTGGGATTATTTATCGGACAAAATAAAAATAGTCACTAATGAATGTCATTTAAAACCTATATTATTCTAGGCTTTATAAATAAATAAAAAATGGGTTTTACATCCTTGAACATTCTAAAAATCATATACAAAGAAGGAACCTAGCAGAATATTATATTATATTGTTATAGATTTCGTCGTTTTGAGAAATAAGATATTTAACTATATTATATATAATTCAATTTAGAAACAAAATTAAATTGCATACCGTGATAACGAAAAATAACTAGACGTTGAATTTACAGCTTTGATTTTCATACATAGCATCTAATATATAATGATCTAAAATTAGGTTATATGGATATAGATTTATGGATCATTGGTAAGTGGACTAACATTTGTGTGGTCATTTTGCTAGGTCCATTTAACCATGACTATGAATGAGGTAATGCATGCATTTTAGTGATTGATAAATTCTATTATGCATGTTAACGAAAGCTTAGCGACAAAAGTTTACAATTAAAAAAAATAAGGTTAAAAAAAAAAACAATAATTTACTTAGCTTAACGTTTACGTTTACGACGTAGTTACAGTTACGAGTTATGACGAAACGTTGATAGTTTTCGAAACGAGCTCTTGGTTGAGATTGAATGTTATTTACTTACTATTGGTTTACCAATCATCTCGACTTGGCTGTCTTGACTGCTCGAAAACTATTAACGTTTCATAACGTACTCGTAATACTCCTGGTAGGAGTACAGATATATTTTAATCTAAATTATCTTAACGTTGCTACATTCATAAAACAAAATATATAAACACGTTAAAGTGTGTTTTAATATTATTTAATAACTGTTATAGTAAAGTAGAATTAAAATTATAGAATACTGATTTAAAAGACAAATTTTATTCCACCTTAAAGAAAAACCGTCAATACAGTTTTTGAGTTGAGTAGGTTTAGGTGAGCTTATATTGAACCAAGTTTCAGGGTCAGAGTCAAGACCATTGTGTTGCGATTTGTTTGATATACCAACATTATTTGTTAATTCGAGCACTGATATAACCAAATAAAATCTATCGTTTTATCGATCGAAAAAGAGGTACAATTAAATAATAACTCTTAGAATCACAATGTTAACTCATTATAATATTATATTACATTCGTATAACGTAAAGTATATGGAAATTTTCCACAAACTCATTAACATTTCTATTCCTTACATAAATTTCTGCACGATATAAAAAATTCATAATACAAAATATATGTTAATGAGTTAGCAATCTTACGCAGTTTATCGAAAATATAACATTTTCCATTATGTTGAAGTTTGGTAAATTGGTTTACCTTATGTGAAAATAGACTTCCATACACAATTAAAAGCTGAATGTAACCCGGGGGTTAGTCGTGGTCCACTTTCAAAGTCAGTAGTGCTCTTTCACAGTTCAAGTACTTGTTCTAGAAACGTGGTGGCAACCGCAATTTCTTTCAAGATATGTTGTGGTGCGTCTTATATCATTTGTCTTATGTTCTTTATTTGAAATAAGATTTCTCTTTTTAAATGCGGATATTAAAAGACGTCTAAAATTCAACTGCCACTTGTTTGTAATGAATAAACATTCATAAATTCCGCTTCAATGAAGTGGAGTAAATCATACAGCCATAAAAATTAAAACATTGTTTAGAAATTTAACTAGGAATATCCTGTTAGGAAATGGATGGAATATATTGTTGAGTGTTAACTTTATTAGTTAACGGTGAACTTATTCGTTAACTACAATATTATTTTTCTTCATTGTTTTCTGTCTTACTAAATAGATATATAAGTCAATTGTTACTTATTAAACTTATAATAAAAAACAAAAAGTTCTATGAAAATGGAAAAGCTTATTTTAGATCAGCCAAAATAAGTATTATGTAAAAAAAAAAAATTACAGAATACATAATAACAATGGTGTATATTTGACTGAAAACTATGATTTTTTTATTTCTAAATAAACACATCCACCACTAAACACACTGCTTTTTCGCCTAAGAATAAAAGTCTATGATTATGAAAAGTTTTATATTTTCACAATATTTATTACGAATAGGCAAAGAATATAAATTTGAGTTAAATTTACTGTAAATCTATTCTAACATATGTTTATTAATTCTAAGTAAAATTAGAAAAAAACTTATCGTCAAATATATTTTTACAGTGGTAGCTCATTCGAAGGACAATGGCAAAACGGTAAGCGACATGGCTTGGGAGTGGAAACACGTGACCGATGGCTCTACCGCGGAGAGTGGACCCAAGGCTACAAGGGTCGCTACGGCGTCCGCCAGAGCAGCACCAGTAACGCCAAGTACGAAGGCACCTGGGCCAATGGCCTCCAAGACGGATACGGCTCAGAAACATACGCGGATGGCGGTAAGCATCACTCCACCACTACATTTTTAAATTCCGACAAAAATAAATTATTTTACATGACCATGAACGTTCCGAAGTGAGTGAAACCTAGCGCTACGGTGTTTATATGTTATTCTGTTTGAATTCCTTGTGTTATTTATTGTTAGCAGAGGCGCGTTCATGAGGTCTCAGTAAATAATATTGGACAAATTGTATCACAGTACGCGGGACTAAAATTATTTTAATCAGAGCAATTAATGCTTGAAGTTTAAACAAAAAATATTGGCACGGCTTCTAGTGCTCTATTTATAGAGAATGCGGTAATAGTATTTCACATTAAAAACTGTCACTAAACATCGTTAACTTCCACATAAATAGTATTTTTTTAATTATTTAAAGAAGAACTTTGACATAAAGTCTTCTATATCAAGATAAATTCAAAATTGATATCTTAAAAAAGCGTAATTTCGTCTTTTAGAGGGTATATTTATATTATTTGTCCTAAAATTCACGTGATGAAGATGTTACGTGAGTTTTTATTTAATTAGATTTCTTATGTACGATAACGACGAGAAAGTTAAATAATGTTATTTTGTGGTGTGTTTTATTAAAAATAAATACGACACCAAAGAGGCGGAGGTAATCCAACCCTCGCATATATAATCATTATGAAATAGTTGACACAACTGTATCTTGCACTGAATGAAAGATCCGGAAACCATTCACCCTCTCTGTCCCACTTCGATTCAACCCACTTTTTAAATCCATACTGCCAGCATAGTTTTTTCAACCTTTTGGTTTAAGCCTAGATTCCAAAAATGTACAGAATATTATAAGCATTCATATCTAGAATATATTAGAATTTGAATGTTATATCTTTTTTACTATCTGTAAATTATGATAATAGACTTTCCAAAGACTAAAGTATATTTTTTTGTCCCTACGTTATATTTGTTCATATAATCAACAAATTGATTTAACAATATTACTTATGAAGTCTAGTTAAAAAAAATCCATATGTTTTTATAAGATATAAACATTGAAACAAGGACTCTTAGCATAATACCTACATTTCAATGCTTTAATTATATACATTTGAATGACTCTAGCAAATTGCGTTTATTAATGAACTAATAATGTAACAAAATAATAATATAATCATATATCAATTATAAAAAAAATATATATTAAATTATTGTTTCAATTTTAAAATCATCAGTAAATATAATAAATATTGGATAATTTAATATAATAAGGTACGTTGTGAAACGTATTACGAAATCTGTCACACGTTCTAAAATGCGTATCTACGAACATGTTATATTTATTACAGGAAACTTACTGTGCTCGAGTACGGGTTGTTATTTTTTAACGCTATAAATATTTCTGAACGCAACTTAAAACGTCTGCACCGCTCCTTCCGTCGGCTTAATAATAGCTATGCTCGTGAATTTCACCTAATGGCCTATATTATGATTGCGTGAACTGAAACGGACCCCTGCTGCGAGAAACAGTTTGTTCTGAACGGAAAATTAACTCCTTATAATTGTATTATACATTTCTTAATAATTCACTATTCATTAATACTTTACATGTACAATTACACGTAAAATTAGTACATTACACGTAAAATGTTTTATATATCTTAAAGTCAACTATCGCAATTAAAACATTTTCATAAATAAAAATAAGAATTAATAATTATGAAATCCCTATATGACGTGACACATGATAATATCTGTCATCACTCATCGTGTTCTTTTTTTAATTAATTGATTGAAATGAAGATAATACATTCAGTTTAATGATTGAAATGAATAATAAATCGATTATGATCTTCTTGCGAGTACTTTGCTGCTAATTATTGAAGTTACCGATTCTTTGGTAGCACTTGAATTGCCAATAATCGATTTACAGATTGAGTTGTGGAAACTATTATTTTATGTATGACTTCTATATAACATCAATGAATGCTTTCAAGCAGTGATTCAATTAACTAGAATACGCACCTATAATGTTGAGAATGTCATCTGATAATAGAAAATTACGATGCCTGGAAACAGAAGAATGAAAGAATTAGAAAATTACGATGCCTGGAAACAGAAGAATGAAAGAATTAGAACAGAAGAATACCCAAATGGGTATTCTTCTGTTCTTTGCGAGTATATTTCTATAGTAGATGCGAATAGAATTGGACAGAAAGATCTCAAAAAAGGATTAATTTTTACATTTACAAAAGCATTCTTTAAGAAA
The DNA here is from genome assembly GCA_963555665.1 of Dircenna loreta. Classification (NCBI taxonomy): domain Eukaryota; kingdom Metazoa; phylum Arthropoda; class Insecta; order Lepidoptera; family Nymphalidae; genus Dircenna; species Dircenna loreta. The sequence goes on from OY743094.1 coordinate 6,890,237, forward strand.
CATAATATGTGTAAGTGATAAATAAAGACTGGATTTTTATTAGAATAATGAAATAGGCATATGTTCGTTTTTTTTTAGAATAAAAAACAATTTCGTGTAGCTGTTACATTGCATTAATATTGGTGTATAAATTATTTAAATGAACCTTTTAACACCAGGAACATTTTATACATAGATAATAATAGCCCCACTTATATTATTATTGTGAAAGTTTATATGTTTGTCCCTCAATCTCGCAAAAGGAAAAGAATGTGTTTGTATAGAATTTCACATGCAAACAGTCCATGACCTGGAAAAACTTACAGGATACTTTCTGTCTAGAAAATATCTAGACTATTAATTAGAGGGCCTTGACTGTCTCCTACTTTAGTTATTTTTTAGGCTTTTGCTCCTTTGCCTACAACTAGCCTAAAAACTAGCTATTCAATAAAACATAAAGGTAATGTCCGGTTGTCGCAATTAAGGAATGTTTATTTTATAGCTTAAAGGCGATTTCACGCAATCCCACCATATATTAAGTAAGAGTGACGTAAAAAGTTGCTGAAAAATATGTGAATTAGTGATCTATTTTGTTAGTTGAAACAGCCTTGAAACAGCACCAAAAATCAGATATACGTAAGAGTGCCGTACATTACCATGAAACCACGTCATACAATTCTCGACGCCTGCCGGTGCGTTGAGTCATGGGCGTATTAAGATTTGTCATTCATAAAATCTCAAATATTGCAAAGTGAATCGCTTTTCCGAAAACATAATTCATAATTATAACTCATACTCTCCATCCGCTCAGAACATACAATAAACGTTTCCATTTAAATCTTTACTGCAGTTTTTATGACTACGTGTGTGATTTTAAACCAATACTCTACCGTAAATGAACATTGATTAAATAATATTAATTAGTAATTCATAGTTCAGTAGGTTTGAGTAAGGTGGCCCTGCAGCACGCCCGCCGTCAACGGCCCTCACTGGTTATATATAGAGCAGGCACGCCCGCCGCGCGCCACCTCGGCACAGTCATGTCGGTTTATTTCATGACTTTATAAAAAACCCGAATTAAAGATATTTGAGTCATTAGTAATAATTAACCGGCGGCGAATCTAATAACAATGACGCCTTTGTAAGAAGCCCAAATTAGCTTCGCGTAATACTAACAAGCATTTTGAATCTGTAAGATGAAACCAATACGCTCTCCACAGGAACATATCAAGGACAATGGATGCGAGGGTTCAGGCATGGGTACGGGGTGCGGACCTCGGCACCCTTCGGGCTGGCGTCACACTACCGAGGAGGAGGAGGTCATCACCGGGGCTCGCTGTCATCGCTGGCGGATGCCACGGGTACTCCCGACCCCTCAGACCGGCGCACCACGCGTATGGATGATGCGAGAGGCGGCTTTGTACTTAAAGCCAGCTCAGACGAGCCTTCGGGAAGACGAGGTTCTCTCGTCGAAAAAACTAAAAAGGGACTGCTTGCTGTAAGTCTGAATACTACGCTCTTTATTATTAATATCAAACAAATTTTACAACCTACTCTATGAAGTTATTAAACGAATATGAACATGGAAGGAGAAGGCATGCCTTCGATGAATTTGTACTAGATTGTATAATTGTTTGAAATGAAAATGGCTTTTGTAGTATCACATTATTAAAACCCAACAGTACAATTACAACTTATAGAAATATTTTTAGCCGCATTTATCTAAATAAAATTGGTTGGTCAAAAATAACTTAATACATATATATATAAATATTTAATTACAAAAAAAAATGATTTTTAAATATTTTATTGTTTATTTATCAGATTAGTAATGTAGTAAATAAAGTTACATTACATAGAAAAAAATAAAATTGTTACTGGTCGGAGAGCAAGTTTTTTATTTAACACTACATACATATTTATTTAAGACTTTACATTTGTAATATTATCTACGAATAACAAATAATTTTTAATTCTCGTGATTCTTTACGAACTTAATTTATCAGTTTTGTTACACTATCTATTATTTATTGTTTGATCTTGTTAATGTAATATTCTAATAACTAAAAATTTCATATGAAATATAAGCTTAATATTAAAAACGTTTTATAGCTTTATAGCAATTGTAAATCATTTAAAACTCTACAACTCTACGGCTACGTAGCTACGCAGATTGTTCGACGCTAGGACAATTTTTTTATTTTTAACATTATGCTTGTAAGTTATTGTTTTAATATAGGTATACTAAAAGCTACGTGAGGTTAGACTAACTATATCATTGGAAATAATAATTTATTATATTTTAATTTAATGCTCTTAACATAACGAAATTTATTTAGAACGTTAAATATAATCATTCAAAATTTTATTTCTTTCATATAATATTAAATCATTTAAACCTAATATAAGTTTACTATAACCACACAATTAGCCTTTTCTCATAATTTTACCAGAATTGTAACATGTTCATAGAAATTGCGCAAGCAACGCAGTGCGGGTGAGCTAGACAAGCGCGGTACTGGGTCGGTGCGCTCCGGGGGCTCGGGAGGGTCAGCGTCTTCCTGGGTCTCGTCAGTCGAGAGCACGCATTCTGCTACCACAAGGGGTTCCTTGCACACGAACTCTAACACCAGCTTCATTGTGGAGGTACATGTCATTATCATATCCTTATGAAACGATGTTTGAATGTTTCGGTTATTTAATAAAAAAACGATTAATCATTGAATTGTTATAAAAATTACAATTATTTGATTCTGCAGGATGAGCATCTTGACGCGAGTGTTACAGAATCATATATGGGCGAATGGAAGAATGATAAACGGACAGGGTTTGGTGTTAGTGAAAGGAGTGACGGTCTTCGGTACGAGGGCGAATGGTTTGCAAACCGAAAATACGGCTATGGTGTAACAACCTTTCGAGATGGGACCAGGGAAGAGGGCAAATATAAAAACAACGTTCTTATCACTAGCCAAAAACGCAAACATATGTTTCTCATGCGTTCGGCTAAGTTTCGAGAACGAGTTGACTCAGCGGTAAATGCAGCGCAACGTGCTTCCAAAATAGCGTTACAAAAGGCCGACATTGCCATCTCTAGGTTAGTTGTAAATTAACTTTATTACATATATAGACAGACATTAGCGGAGCGGTAATGCCTTTAAATTACCAGGTTCTGGGTTCAATCCTCAGATTGACTAAAATATTTATAAAATGCCTTTGAACTAAATCATTAATTAATCCAAAAATCACCCTTGAAAGATGAAATATAAATAGAATTGATTTTATTTTCAACAGGACCGCTACAGCCCGAGGCAAAGCTGAGCAAGCCGATGAATCGGCAGACCAAGCTAAAGAAGACTGTGATATAGCACAATCAACTGCCAAGCAGTTTGCACCAGATTTTAAGCATCCCGGCTTTGATCGTATAGGATTAAGAGAAAAGTATAGACAAAAGTCTTACGAACAACAGGTTACATCTTCTGTTACTCAAGAATCTGAAAAAATACAAGATGGAAAGAGCATTCCAAATCATATCCCTCCGATGCATTCACAGATTCCTCAAATGAACAAATTGCCGAATGCAATGTCTTCTAGAAGGCCATCAGCCCAATATCCGAACTCAGGTCATCAAGTAGATCCAAGAATCCCTAATAACCCCAGTAATTTTGGTACAACTGAAAGAAATCTTGGACCACCTTACGATCAATTTTATAAACCCAATCAAGATAGTTGGACAAATCCCAGCATTACACAAAATCAATTACCAAATCAAAAATCTTATTCATCAAACGATCCAGCTAGTGGGTATAATGTTTCATCTGCTGACAGTTATTCACAACAACCTCACCGATTGCCGCAGCAACAAAGCCTTGATCAAAGTAATCAACAGTATGCAAACCCAAGTCGCAGATTTTCATCATCAACACGGCCACCCAGTAATCAAACACCACCCCAAGATTGGAATGCTGCCTCAGGATTAACTCGACGACAAAGCATACTTGCTCAGCAAATGCACGATCCTCAGGGTAATGTATATGTCGATAACGGCACTGCATCTTACGGGAGGCACGAGCTTCGTACGGGAACCGTACATTCAGAAAGTGCTTTAGAACGACAAGCTCTGAATACAGAACCTCAAATGTACCGTCAAACAAACGAATCCCAAGGTTACCGTCAGCCAATTGATCACCAAGGGTATAAGCAAGGAGCTGAACAACAATTATATCGTCAACAAGCAGGTGAACAAAGCTATAGACAAACTCCAGACCGGCAAATGTACCGACAGCAAGCGCTTGACCAACCAGCATATCGACCACCTGGTACTTCCGAATCAGATGGAATCAATGGTGACCGTGACGTACGGCAACAAGGACCCCGAACATCTATTGATTATTTCGATCACTACAAGAGGCCGCCTAGTAGAGATTCCAGTGTCGATCGTTATGGAAGACGGTCACGACAACCGTCAGTGGAGGCTGTGCCTCCTAGTAGTGGTTCACGGGCAGGTTCTGTGGCACCACAACCACCTCCTATATCGCGGCCGGCCTCTCGAGCGGCAACTCCTGCAGGCAATGGTCATTTAGCTTCTGGCCGCGGATCCATATCCCGGGCTTCTTCGAGGGAACCACAACCTTTCGAGGATTCACTATTGCGAAAGCGAACACTTGGACAAGATATTTCACCTTCACCTTATCAACCCAAACGAACGGAAAGTTTATATGTCACACAAAACCCAACACCTCCCCCCCCACCTGCACCAATGGGAGGAGGCGGTGGAGGTCGAAAGGTAAGATATAATTTTTTGAAATATATTTTATTATCGAGTATCTAGGAGAAAAACGAGTATGATTGTGGTACATGTTATACAATATATTTTTATACTTTAGTTTGAAAAATATATCTTGAATATTAACTAGTCTATAAATGCTTCAAGAATTAACGTAAACATGCGAAAATAATATCGAAACATAAATTCTGATGTCATATCTATTTCTTGGTTATTATATCAATACTGAAACGAACAACTACATAATATCAAAATATAATTAGTATTTTTTCATCGACTTCGCAAGTAAATCGTCATGAATAAGAAACATTACTTTGATATTTGAATATGCTTACTCATATTTAAAAACAAAGCTTCTAAGTTAACCTTTAAGTCATACCTATTTAAAATATTAGGTCCTTTTAAAACATAAGGGCACCCTATTTTTTTAGTGAGCTTTCAATGAATATTATATTAAAACAAATTGAATTCACTAAAATAATGCGATATCGTTATCGACAGAAACTTACCTTTGTAACAGTGCCAATGTAACTATAGGTAACCAATTGTGTGGCTTTTATAGATACGAGTGAGTACGTCATTATGGCACTGGCCTCCAAATGTATTTCAATGTGATAAACTAGCATACGATTTATTTTATATAATATATCAATAATTTTACAAACGTTCTAGAAAAAAAAAGGTTAAAAAAAACTATAAAAGCCAATTATTCCTAAATAGATACTAGCAATAAGTAGATATTACCTATTTTGAACGAAACTGAATACAAGAAACCATTCCTTCAACGTCATATTATTGAATACGTTACGAGTTTACGATCAACAACATTTGAAATAGATATCGTGAATGTGTATAGACCGCTGCATTACATAGCTTCGCCTTTCGGCATTAAAACGATTAATAAAGGATTTCTCCACTGTTTTGGTTTATTTACTTTATATATTTCTCATTCAACATTATAAGTGTCCTTGTAATATGTAAGAAATTTATATAATATTGGGTAGTTGACCATTACGTTATGTGGGCGGTGGGCGGCGAGAGCTCGGTCCGCCAGCCCGTTCTATTTCTAAATTGAGACAGTCATTCGCTGCCGCTTTCCGTGCACCATCTCTTCGCTGACTATATAAATAGACAATATGTGTGATTATTCGATAAATAAAATCACAATAAATTATTTTGACTGACTAAATAGCAAATAAGTGAAAAAGGATTTTTTTGTAGAGTTTAGGATTTAAAATATTGGTAATATAAAAATTACATAGTGATACAATTTAGTAAATTACTTCCAAAATGTGGTTTCAAGGAGAGGAAGAAGAAGATGAGGATCTTATGTGCTCACCTGCTATTCTAGCACGCCGCGCGTCTGAAAGTTGGATAAATGTGCCTCCCGTTGAGGTAACAACAATGTTGTCACCGGCTTTGTAACTTAATTTTGTTTAAAGTGATTTAGTTGACATCGTTTAATGCGTTTTATTAAAGGATAGATTGCGTATGTGTAAAGACAAACAAGGCGACACAAAAACAATAATTACAACGTGCCAAAAACAACGTCTTTCAGATGCTGAGCACCCCCCAGACGCTGCAGCGCAAAAAATCCCTCCCCGATGTGGCTGGTATGCCACGGCTGCCAGACGGCGGGGGCATGTCCCGCGAGGAGGTTTCGGCGCTTGGCTCCATGCGCCGGGAGGAAGTCCGCCGCATGCATGAGGAGACTGAGAAGCTGAGAGCCAACCCTCTCCTCTATTTAGTCAGTCCACAAGTCAAGGTATACCTCTCAACTATTTTACAATAATTTAGTTTATCTTTTCTATGAAAATTGTTATTTTCTTTATATTAGCAAGTTCCTTACTATATTTTATTAAATGGCTATGAAAGTTGTGAAATACATAAAATGTTGATTTATTAAATGAGTTCCTCACTTTTTCAGGATTGGTTTTCGCGGCAGCAATTAGTAATTTTAGTCCTGTTCATAAACATCTCGTTAGGAATAATGTTCTTCAAATTGCTAACGTAGCGTCACTGGCGCGGGTGCGCCACAGTGTATGTCACTCGTGTACATATTTGTAAAATATACTAAAAATCATCGAAAGCAGTTACTGAAAATGACGTGCAAAATATCGTAATATGTACGATTGTTTCTTAACCCTTTTATAAATAACATTTTACCATCTAAAAAGTTTTTATTTGTTTACAAGAACTTCGATTTGCTAGTGATTTTTTATTAAAGTTGTGAAAGTGTGTAACGAGACAAATTTTGATAATTAAGTGCAAATATGCCCCACCCTCGACAAATCAATATAAGTTCTAATGGTGTGAGAGTGAGATTTTTGTGATCACTAGGCGACTACTTCGAATGTAAGCACGAGTTAAATATAAACCTGCATATTGTAGGTTTTTGCCCTTATTGTAATATTAAAAGCTTGCCTTATTAAATTACCTACCTATAAGAAAACATGCGATTGAATAAATAATAATAAAAGTTTTTAACGAGATACAGAAAACTGTACAATTTATATTAATTAAACTCCACAAACAATTATCTTCAATAATTTAATCAATTTAAACTTTTCAGATAAATTTAAAGATTTAGTTTAATTTGGATAAACTAGAATTCGATATTGTTCAATTATTTTTACGTTAAAGGTTTAATACTTAATGCATATATTTATTAAATACTTTTAGTAAACCCGTTATCAAAGGCATTTTTGTTGTTTTCTTTTTAACCGTCTAAATATTTCTGTGTCTATATTATACTTTTTATAATTATGTATAATGGGTCTATGAAATGTTATGCAATTTTATAAATTAAGATCTATAAGACCCTCTTTGGATATAAATAAAGAATTGTCTAAGAAATTGTTGTTATATTTGATTTTAAAAAAAAATCGAAGTGTTATCTACGTATGTACTTTTTTTTTAATAATTGACAATGTTTTATACAAAGTGTAGTTTTGTGTTGTAATTATGATGTCAATTTCTTGTAACTGTATGTGAACTTTGTATAAGAAATTTTAAATATATTTATTAATTATTATTAAAATAAAAACGCGGGAGATTGACGCTGTACTATTAAGAAAATTGTTGTACAGATGCGCAAACTTAAATTGTTACAAAAGTAAGACAATTTTCACAATTTCATTATTATGTAAAAACTTTAAGTTATCTATAAGAGTTTTAATTACTTGTATCAATTTTATCTACGTTTCACAAATAAAATATTTTAATAAAATTATTACAGTTTATTTATTTCAAAATACCCATACATTAATTAAGATTTTTTTTTTGCGAACATCTACACTGTCATGTAAAATTTTTGGGTCGGTCAAGTGTATTCGTGTTTTATATAATTAGATAAATCTCGCGATACTTATCTACTTATCTTATCAGCGTTTAATAACGTCGAATGAAATTTAGTTAATTATTGAATTGTATTTTTTTTCCTTCACTGACCAATGTTTTCAAACATATTGATAGCTGCCAATAAGTGCCCAGAAAACTCTTAACCCGCGTAAAGACTGTTCGAAATCAAACTTAATGAATTAAAAGTTTAAAAAAAATCTTCATATCATATCTTTTCCTTGTTATTCTACATCGCAAAGTAAGGTTTCCCAAAATTAGCAAATTCGAATCCTAAAAAAAACCCACGTCGATGAATTTTTAATTCTACCACAATAGGGACTTCCAAACTCTTGATAGCGAACATTTGTTAAGCTACGTTTGCCAAATGGAATGTAACTTATTCAGCATTGTTTGCCCCATTACGATGGACAAATTTAGAACTGAACAATATATGCAAATGATTGAATTGTTTTATAACAATATGTGTTCCGTTCGGACTTGGCTTTAATTGTTAGATATGGCTACTAACGACATGTGGTTTCAATATTGAGGCCCTACGTGCCACAAAGCTCATGCAACATTGGAGATTCTCTATTCTTTGAGAGCATGGTCATCTAACGTAAAGGTTATGTGATCTGGCAATCGAGATCGTGCAATTTGATGCCGTAAGACTTTTTTATGGGATTTTCTTAAGACAGTTCTATGCGAATAAACCACAAATCCCAGCAGCCCTCAAAGTCCTCGGTCAATTTCAGACTTATGCACCAAACCAGTAGAAAATTGGAGATTTTGGATGTCCAACTCAGCCAAGCCGCGACGGACATACGCGCGATGTTATATTATGTTATATTATATGTCTATGTATTAATCGATCGGTCTTTCAAAGAAATTAAAAAAACGCACTTCTTTTTATTTTTCTTTTTAAAGGAATTAATGAAAGACCATATAATTTATTTTTAAAAAAGTTTTACATACCTATATTATATTTATTCATTTATATATTCCAGTAGCTAATACATCAAATCTTAAATCTAATACTAGTTCTAAAATATGTAATAAGGTTGCTGTACAGCTTATGAAGATGTCACAGCGTGCTGTCTATGAGACTAATTAAACAGTTATATTGTTCTTACCATTCCGGGTAAAACTATTTTTTTGTTAAAACTTAATTATTTTTGAGCTCTTTTAAAAAGCTTAATACATTCATCCTAAAACTTTCGATATTATCAGTAGAAATATCGACATCTCATCATAACTTGTTATAAAAGTCCTAATTAGTCTTATGATTAAAAAGTGCTGCTTGAGGTTAATTCTAGCGTGGGGCTTATAGAAAAGATCAGACACAAAGCAGCTCTCCTTAAAGCAATTCTTGGTACTCGCAGCTTAAAAATCTGCAAAAGTGCAGGACAATCAATAATGTTTCTGCAAATTTTAAAAAGGAAGATCATGTCAAGCATTTCACGACGAACTAAAAGACTGAACCGCTCAGCATAATTTTATTGTGTCTTATGGATCCGTTCAGAAAAGGCGAGATGTGTAAGAAATCTTTTTTGTATACGTTCAACTCGTAACTGATGAACATTATAACTAGCGGACCACACTACGCTAGAGTACTCAAGTATACTTCTTACATAAGCATTATAAATAGATATCTTAGTATTAGAATTTTTAAATAATTTGCTATTATTCCTGATCAGGTTTATACCTGATTGATGATCGAGTTGCAATGGCATCTATTTACGGAACAAATGTAAATTCAGAATCGAAGAGAACACCCAAGTCTCTTAATACATCTACCTCAGCTATTGTATTGACATCTAAAGGTTATCGAGATTGAATCTTAATAATATTACGAGTAAATTTTATGTGGTTATAAGTATATTAAGGTAACTAAATCCTTACGTCATGTCCTCAGAGCAAAGTTGGCCTGAGAGACACTGTTCTTTAGCATTTAGACCGCCTGTTGTACTTTTTTTAAATTGTGATTTTCTTTTTGTTTGAGTTTTTATATCTTTGTGACAATAAATAATATTATATCTTAGTTAAATATGTCTACCGTTCTATTCAATTGTGTTAAGTGTATTGTTGATATTCTTTCAAAAAATAAAGGTTGTCTGTAAACTCGGTTACCGGATGAAAATTTTACGTAAAAAGGTAACATTAATAAAAATAATCTTATTTTTATGAAATGAATTATATCATTATCACGGAATGGGAATTATTTGTATAATACAAACATTTTAAAAAATATTTTTGTCGGTATATGAATATTTATTTGCACTCGTTAACTCATTTTTTTACTTTATTAATACATATTGATAACACGTAACTATTACCAAATTGTTAAAAAAAATGTGTGCTATTTAAGATCCTTTCATCTGTCTGTCTGACGACGATTTGTTGTCAAAAAACATTGAAAACTTTTTATATTTCAACTCGTGAACCACGACTATGATATATATATATATATATATATATATATATATATATATTTATATATATACAGTCGCGTGCAAGTAAATCGACTCAAGCCTCAAGTGCGCATAAAAAGTGATATAACTTAAAAATGCCTTAATATACCTCTATATAATGTTTTACATAATTAAAGCCTAGTAATTGAGCTTTAAAATGGTGCAAGTTGCATGAAAATCGATTCAGTAGTTTAGTAAAAAAGGTTAATGCCAATGATAATGTAAAAAATGTTGAAAATTCATACAATTTCACAGTATGGGGCTATTGTGTTTAAATGAAACAAAATGCGCGTAAGATAAAAAATTTATTCGTGTCAATATTTGGTATTTCCTCCTCTAGCTCTGATCACTGTTCTCATGCGATTCTTCATCGACCTTATCAACTTTTTAATGGATGATTGTGGTATTCGACCCCACTCTTCTACCAACGCAGTCTTGAGCTCATTGATGTTTGTCGGAGCTGATTTCCTCGCTCTAACTTTCCTTTTGAGCTCGTCCCATATGTGCTCAATGGGATTTAAATCGGGGCTGAGCGGTGGCCAATGCATAGTGTGAATTCCAACTTCGTTCAGGAAATCACGTGTGGCCCGAGCAGTGTGACATCAGGCATTGTCATGCATCAAGATGAAATTTTCTCCAATAAAGCCTTGATAAGGGACAACTTGATCCAGTAGAACATTTTCAATGTAACGATCACTGGTCAGACCTCCTCCCCGGCCTCCCCCAGGAACGAAAACAAGCTCCGTTTTGCCTTCTAAGGAAATTCCGGCCCACATCATGCAAGATCCGCCACCATATGCAACGGTTTCCACAAAGCAGCACTGTGAAAACCGTTCACCGGGACGACGGTATACCCGACCTCTCCTGTCGCTGCCATGGAGACACATCCTCGTCTCATCTGTGAACAGGACTGACTGCCATTGCTCTATGCTCCAATCCAAATGCTCTCGAGCAAAGTGAAGCCGTGCTTGACGATGAGCTGTGGTCAACTTCGGGCCTGTAGCGGGTCTTTTCGGAGAAAGGTTAGCTTCTTTCAACCTTCTTCTAACTGTCCACTGACTGACAGTCACCCCGCGAACTTGACGTAGCTCCTGCTGCACATCTACGCCGGTAAGGTGTCGATTTCGGAGAGAGGTCGAGACCAAAAACCGGTCGTCACGCTCTGAGGTGCACCGGCGTCGGCTGGTATTAGGCCTCCGAGTGAAGGCACCAGTCTCTTGAAACTTTCTGTATACTCTCGAGACAGCGGACTGACTCATATTCAAACGACGAGCGACTTCTCGCTGGTTCAACCCTTCTTGCAATAGGGCAACGACTTGAGCGGCTTCCTCAGGTGTTGTATCCATAATTTTCTTCAAATGACGGCTTTAATTTGCAGAGATGTGTTCAGGTCAACGTCTAATGAGCGACTGATAAGAAAAAACGATTACAGAGGGTTTTTATAGGGGGTTGTGTCGCGCAAGTTGTGTATAGAGCGCAGAGCAGTTTACGGGAGGTTGCGTTCAGTTGCATTCTAAGTACAAGTGTTTATTTAAATTACTGATATTATGCTACCATTTGAAAGCCTAATTACTAGGCTTTAATTATGTAAAACATTATATAGAGGTAAAATAAGTAATTTTTTAGTTATATCACTTTTTATGCGCACTTGAGGCTTGAGTCGATTTACTTGCACGCGACTGTATATATATATAAATATATATATATATATATATATATATATTTACCCGGCTGTATTCACGTCAATTTATATCTGAATGTGCCTGACTAGTTTCAAACCCATTCAGGATTCGTACTAATGAATTCGAAGAGTGACGGACTCGCGGCATGAATTGCGTGTAACAGCTCTCTGCGCTTCTAGGCTGGTCTTCGTCACTTGTCGTTGTAACACGTTGTGTACACATTGAACTTACCGTGTCACTTTTGATTCCATCTTAGTTGTCGTCATCTCAACCTATTGCGCCAGATATCCCTGTCCTCCGCTATCCTCATCCAGATACCATCGGTCATATCGCCACCAGTTTCTATAGACGTCTGAGAGGATTGTTAAATATAAAGATTTTATCAAACCACTCCATGAAAATGTTTGCTATCACATTTGAAGCTATGAGGTCTCCTATTGCTCCCGTGATGCGTGGTTTCGAAAGTCGGGCAAGTTACGAATTAATTCCATGGGAATATAACCCTAACTTTCCACATTACTTTATAAACAGTTAAATTAACAGTTCACGTGCTCATCGGACGCAACGTCAGATGGAATGGAAGAGGGATAAATGCGTCATAAGCCCAACGCTTATACGCGCTTATCGCTTGTAGCAACGATTCGGATTCAACATGACAAAGAGTCGTACTTTTTCGTTATTTTATATAAAATTATCCCAGCTTTGTTAAGGACTAACAAAACCAATCTATTATTACTATTTATATAGTTTCATTCCTTATTACGTAGGTTACTCTGTTTATTTATTATTATTATATTTTATACTACAAAGGCGAAAAAAGTGTTGTGTTTTGTTTTACGCACATTGATCTAAATTATATCTAGTAGAAGGCACTGCGTCGTAGATATTCAAATAATTGTAAAAACCCTGAAAAATAGGTGCTAATATATGAGTATAATTATTTTTCTGTAGTCTATATGTTCTTGACCTAGTCACAATCAACGATATAATTTTTATATTAAAAATGCCATTTCATCTACAGCACGACCGTGTAGATTATAAATACATGTCTTTACCTATCACACTATTAATCTCATGATCAGGATTAAATATTTGACGTAAAAATATTTCTGGGGTGAGGAATATGTTGATCGTATACGGTAAAGAAAACATTGTGAAGAAACGCCCTCAAATTATATATGATATTTTATATTATATTTTCCAACAAAATGTCGTGTTAAATTGTGTGGCTAAGTCAGTAAGTGAGTAGCCTTGTAAGTAACACTTCCCCTACTCGTATCTCTAGGAACTATTTATTTATATACTTAATTATATTAAAGACTTCGTATTAGGGATATTGGAGACAAAATAATATCTAGGTCGCATTTTGTAAAATCCTCTATATATGATATATGCTGTTTTCTTTAATCAATTAGATTAATATTATATGGCTTCGTCCAATACCAAGGTATCTTAATAACAAGTAGTGTAGAGTGGGTATTTGTACTGATCTGTTCAGTTGCCTGTTTAAACTAAACATAATGCCTAAAAATTCAAATAATACCAGCAAAAACAACCAAGAAAAGTCACCGGTAAAAATAATATTATCTCTTTATAAAAATATGTTTTAAAAATAGTCTAATATTTTATAAAATGTATTGTTAAGGTGAAAGAAAATAATAGTGATACGATCGACTTGGATGATGTTCTGCCGAAAATTGGGGAGTTTGGAATATATCAGAAGTTTTTGTTGTGGTTTGTCTGTTTACCAGCCTGTCTGCCGTGTGGATTTTGTGCTTTCAACCAGCTCTTTATGACAGATACTCCAGACCACTGGTGTAGAGTGCCTGAATTAAAAAATTTGACGCTGGAAAATCGAAAAATGTTATCAATTCCACGTAAGGTAAAAAATAATCTTATTTTTATTCCTTTGTGTTAAATCCTGATAATACACATCGCTATTTTTAGGTAGATGATGATGATAGCACTGTTTTTGAAAAATGTACTCGTTATTCTGTAAATTGGAACACAGTATTAGGGACTGACAGAGTAATTGAAGCTAATGAAAGTTGGCCTGTGGAACCCTGTCTCGATGGCTATGAGTATGACAAAACCGAGGTCCAATCTTCCGTCGTAATCGATGTGAGTTACATTTATTTATAATAATAAACTAATAAGTTTATTTATTTAGATCTTTGTCTGTATCTAATTTAGAAAATCTTATAAACTAAGTTAGCATCTCTATTATGCTTGGCGTACTCGCACGGAGTTGAAGTTCTCTTTCTTTCCCTCCATCTTCCTTTCTTTTTTATAAATCATTATCAACGCATCGGTTTTGCTTATGAATAACGTGCATCGTTACTTCTATGTACGTAGACCTTAAGTAAGATCTTTCAAAAGATTATTTAAAATCAAATAACAGAATTTGTTTATAGCAATAAATTCATGCATTGTGAACAATATGGTTTGAGCAAAGGCAAATCAACACTTAAGGTATTTACAACGCATGGAAAAAGGCGCCGAATGCAATCCTGGTGTTTTACGATTTATCCAAAGCTTGATTTGATGGTCAATGCAATCAAAGGATTGCAATAACCATCAAACATTGCTAACAAAAAATGCAACTGTTAAGTTTCTGGCCAGCTCTTCTCAGCACAAACACCCCTCACACGCCCGCATACACCCCGCATACACCCCGCATACACGCCGCATACACGCCTAACACACGCCGTATAGATCCCGTGAGCACCCCAGACACAACCCGCACACACGCCGCATAATATAAATTTAACTTATATTTTAGTTATCCTATTGTGTTTTAGCTTATATGAAACGTTTGTATAACGCCGTCTATTAGATACATACCTACTCAATCCAGTCAACAAATACGCTTGTATCGTTATCTATTTAATAGTATGGAACTAACAGATAATTGAGACTGTTGGATAATAATTAAATAATTCGCAATAAAATATATCAGTATCCTATGTCCGTCTCCTAGATTTAAGCTACCTCCCCACCAATTTCCAGCCAAATCGCTTCAACCGTTCTTGAGTTATAAATAATTTAACTAACACGACTTTCTTTTAAGTGTCAATTTCTTACTCAATTATTTTATTTAAGAGTATATATTTTTTTAATTTAAAAGTGGATTTAATTAATTTGATATATGTAGAACTGTTGGCCACCGCTGTCCCGCCTCACCGCTACACACACCCTGCGCTTTATAAAGAAAGCTCTAAATGTTGCCGTTTTCGCAACATTTTTTTATTGCTGCTGCTCCCCTATTTATCTTACCGTAATTTTATATAATAAATGGACCTTCCTCGATAAATGGACTATCTTATAATGAAATAATTTTTCAAATCGATCCAGCAGTTCCTGAGATTAGCGCGTTCGAAAAACAAACTTTTGGTTTATATACTAGTATAGATTATTGGTAATTAAGGTTATAGTGTAATATGTAACAATTACTCTGTGTCTGAAAAAATAATTTCTCCGTTTTTACCTAAATCCTTACATAACTACTAACTAATTTTTCGCTCTTAAGCTGAGGTTTATTACATTTGCAGGTAAATATTAATATAGGCGGGTAATATACTTGCTTAAGAAAATACATATATATATATCTACCTGGAATTATTTTTATAAAACATAAAATAAGCGATAATACGGTAATCATATTTGAATTAGTCCGACTAGTTTAAAACAGAAAAGGTAGATGATGTTACACAACCTCATTCGACGTAATTTACTGTTAACATAGCGTAATTAAGCACGATTTTACCTTTCACGATTAATAAAATGATTTTTTATTATATTGCAACAATAAGAAAGGACAATACTCTAACCCCACCGAATTTGTATTTGTATGTTTGTATTGGATATTTATTCTGAATTTTAATCGCTTTAAACGTATTAAAAAATAATAATAATAGCGGACAGATTAAGAAAACTGAAGAAATGAAACAAATATTAAGACAAAAATTAAAGAGTCCGGAATAACGGACTATAAGGCAATCACATCTTTATTATAAATATATACATAGTAATTCTTTGGCCAGTACAGGCTTGCAAAAAGCTTATATTGCAAAAAGCCTGTCTAAAGATAGGAAGAAAAATCTCTTCAATTCAACTGCTATTATTTGCTTCCAAACCGGGTGTGAAGATTTTACTACAAAAATCCTATTAATATAATGAATTATAAATTATTTGGCATCACAAACAGCTTGTCATAGTAATATTTGTTTTGAGTAATAATAATAGAATTGGGTATAAAAGTAAGAACTTATTTAATCCCATTCAGATTCATTTTTATTTGAGATGCCGACAAATAAAAAGACGCAACACACGAGGTGAAGCCAGAGGTTGTTTCACACGCTCAACAATTACAATCGACACGTTGCAGGAGCACCGAATTTGATTGGATTCCGTGTGATATGCAAATTGTAATGTATAATTAAAATCAAATATTGCAAGTAATGATAGGATCTTGCAGGAACCATTTTGTTTTTAGGGATAAGATGTCCTAAATATTAATTTACGACAAACATTATTGCTACACCTAATTGAATTAAAATTCGTCCAATATTTTCAGTTCGATAATTGTTCAAAATTCGTTTTGGAACATCTTGATACCCTTTCCAATTAATTATTTTCGATTGCTGTTATTGTCAAAATATGTAATATTGATATATACCATGATGATACTGAAGAACGAAAACAGTATTTGATTAGTTTTAATTTCGTTTGGTACCGTTTTCTAGGTTCAGTCGGCATTTTATTTTTTTTGTAAAACTCTTTGAAGAATTATTTTTTCTGTGTTGTCCTAAATTCTACAATACAATTCTTGCACGCACCTGCTTACTCATTGAAAATTAAACCAAGAAGGCATGTTAATATTTCTAGAGTCACGTACCTGATGCTGGGCATACAAGGCGATTCCCTAAATTGGCTAAAAAATAATATGGCCGCTATTTAATATTTGATTAATACATGTTTTAGAATATCTATAAAGATGTATAGCCATGTAAAGCGTATTTAAATTTTAAGTAAATATAGGATGAAAAGTAAACCGACACGGACAGGGATTCCGCTATGGTATAGCAATTCGGTAGCTCAATTGGTAGAGCGACAGGACGACTTCCCAGAAGTCGTGGGTTCGAAACCCTACCCGTATCGGTTTAATTTTCATTTTATATTTATTTAAAATTAGAACATTATATAAACGAGGCAATATATGTAGCTTTATTGAATATAAATACCAGTGATCACTTGTGTACGTCAAATATTTTTGAGATTTTGAAAAATATAGGCATATCGAAATAAGCCCTTCTGTAAAGACACTCTCCAAACTTAAAATTAAACCTACGAGAGTTACCAAATACACCACGGTCTGAAAAGGACCACACAATGAACTTTGCGGGATATTTCTTTATTATGATCACTGTTTCACAAACGTCAATATTTAGTAGCGATGGGCGATTGTTGCGTAAAAAAAACAATCGAAGGAATCAATTATTTTTCTACTGCGTATTCGATTGTCGATTTAGTAGTTCCCTGCCATGGCTATTCGAATAACAATCGACGAAATACTATTTTTATTACTAATTTTGATCTATACATTTAGTAGTATAACAATCGACTGACTCAAATAGTTATCGACTACTAACAACAAGTTTCAACAATTAATAATAATTCGATTGTTTTTAGTAATTATCGCCCATAGCTAATATTTAGTGAGCAACTATTGTTTACGAATGACTTGAACCATCGCACCCATTATAATATGTTATAATAGGTTATAAAAACCGTTGCCGGCAACAGTCAACAATCAGACCATCAGCCACAGCAAACTGTACCCGTTCTCGAGCATAATGCAAGGGTTGGTCCACAGTCCAGTCCTGATTCACAGTCCAGTCCTGACTCAATGGGCCTCCACCACCTTTCCCCGACCGACTTCTCCCACCGGCTACGGTGATCAACCTTGTCGGGTGCCAATCCGTAGCGACAAACCTTGTCCAGCGACCCACTAGTCAGGAAACTCCTCCGTCCGAACTCATCCCCCTTCGCGTAGTTTTTTATGTTGTTTATAGAATCTAATGTTTTCATTAATTGAATTTTATATTTTTTTCAGTTCGATTTAGTTTGTGAGTACGACGTGTATCCTACACTTGGCTTAGTAGCATTGAATGTTGGTGGGCCCATAGGTGTATACTCTTTTGGCTTACTAAATGATCGTATAGGAAGAAAGAAGACATTCTTTGCCTGCCTATCCACACTCCTGCTTGGTAGTATGATGACTGCATACGCACATGCGTATTGGTTTTGGGTGTTAGCCAGAGTCATTGTTGGCCTCACTATACCAGCAGTTTATCAAATACCTTTTATAATATGTGAGTACATGTTCCAGAACATCTGTAGTTATTTATTTTTTGATTATATTTTATTATATTTGTTTTACAGCGTTAGAACTAGCAGGACCCAATTACAGATCATTTGTAACTGTAATGACATGTATATTTTATACCCTGGGACTGATATTGCTCGCCGGCGTAACATATTTCCTACGTGATTGGAGATTGCTTGCTCTCGCCACGTCAGTACCATTCTTCTTTTACTATCTTTATTGGTTTATTTTACCGGAATCTCCACGTTGGCTACTTATGATGGAGAGATTAGAAGAAGCAAATAATATTTTGAAAACAATTGCGAGAGTTAACGGTAAAGAATTACCAGTTGAATACACAGAGAAGCTCCAAAGACAAGTAATGGAACAAAAAGAAAATGGAATCAAGGAAGCAAAAGCACCAAGTGTATTCGCTTTATGTAGAACGCCTAATATGAGACTCAAAACCATTTTGATTACTTTAAATTGGTGTGCGTCAGAAATGGTGTATGTTGGCCTCAGTTACTACGGGCCAGCAATTGGAAGCAACCAATACATGAGTTTCTTTCTTTCATCTGCTGTTGAAATTCCTAGTTATATTGTTTGCTGGATATTAATGGACCGCGTCGGTCGAAGATGGCCACTTTGTTTATCCATGGTCATCAGTGGAATATTCTGCATGGTTACAGTTCTCCTGCCGAAAGGTAAAATTATTGAAAATTAAAGTAATCATTTAGATAACTCTATATTTATTGGAATAATTAACTCTTATTGCTCTGAACTTTACATTGCGATGGGATTATACCACTATTTATAATACCACGAGACCGAAGTGGTTGGTAGAATTGTTGTAGAGATTTACGAGACATTTGGTTCTGACATCCTCAAACTATGAAGCGGAAGTTTTAACTTTGATCCAAACTCACTTCTATTCTAATGATTTAGTTTTGTTATAATTAGGTATCTGCTCATAATTTTAAAGTAATAGTATCCCTGTACTTGGGTATATACAAGTTTTATTATTATTTCATTTTAAGTACCTACCTATAAATATTAACATTACATTGTAGACGCTGAAACTGAAACACTGGTGCTATATTTAATATCAAAATGTTTTATATCTGCATCATTTTTAATAATTTATCCGTATGCTGGTGAACTGTATCCAACTGAATTGAGAGGAATAGGAATCGGCACATCAGCTTACATCGGCGGACTAGGGCTTATTATCATTCCATTTATAAATTATTTGGTAAGTTACAACTATTAAGACTTTGACCTGCATTTAACGTAGTCTAACTCTGTTATTACTACAGGGGTCTAGCAATCTAGTGCTACCGCTGTTTCTGATGGGAGCGGTATCGGTGTTAGGAGGGGTCACCGCCCTCCGGCTGCCAGAGACGCTGCACTGTTCGCTGCCGCAGACCGCGGAGGAGGGAGAAGAATTCGGCAAGGACTGGACTTACAAGGACTGTTGGGCTTGTGGGGGAGCTGGGTATGACCTTTTTTTTTTCTTTCATGCAGTTTTCTTAAAAACTAAGATGTAAATCTATAATATACATAGCAATCTATATGAACGTTGCAGTATCTGCCCGCTTCTTAAACACCATTTATTTAGTCCAGTAACCAATTGAATTGTAATTTTATAATGAAAAATAACTGGTTTATTCATTGAAATGCAAATGCATCATGATTAAAATAATCTATAGCAAAGATTCAACCATCATTAAACCATTACTGTTCTGTAAAACAAAAACAACATAACTGTATGATTATTTAAGCTCGCAAACTTGTTCTTATTGTTCTTATATATTTTCAATATCTATTTTGCCCGAATGTGTAGATACTAACACTAAACACTTAAAAAAAACATTAGGTATAGAAAGGCGATAGGCTATTATAACTTAATAAAATATTCTTTACAAAGAACATAACGTTGATCGTTGTTAATCCGATAATACTGAAGCCATAAAATTATACTTGAAACGTCATCGTATATTTTTTAAAGCAATGGTGTGCCGGAATCGGATTCGTATGAAAATTTGGACGAATTGGAACTAACGCAAGCCCCGTGTACAGAAGAAGATAAATTGACAGATTTACCTTCAACGAGGCGAAGTTCAATGAAAAAGCTGGTCCGACAGGCCAGTACGCTGGAAACTCAAAGAGATATCGACGGTAGTTTAAAAATGACGTATTGGTTTTAGATTATTATTATTTATTAAGCTTAATTAGCTGGTATTGTTTTTTATATAAAGATTACCTTTTACAAATACATGTGACGAATGGATGACACGAGATAAGTAAGAGTGGAAAATAGTCGCCATCTTGGTATGTTTTTATAGATGTATGATATGTTCAAAAACAATCATTAAAATGTCATGTAACTTTAAAATTCAATTCTATAAAAAAATAAAAAATATCGATCAAATATAAAACTAACATCACATTATTTATTCCATAATTCATAATTTATTTAGTCATAATAAAATTAAAAAAGTCAATACAAAATACATTATACTTAGAATACTTATTTACATATTAGTGGTCATAGAGTTAAGATCTATCTGGAATGCTAGTCGGCAGCTGTAGTTGCGACAAGTATCTGGACCGTATCCGGTCGGAGTGCGCCTGCGCAGGGTCGCGCGCCGAGTCTCCCGACGTCTCCATGTCGGCGCTCTGATTGGTCGGTCGCGAGTCCGTCTCCTCTTGATCGGAACTCTCCACGTGGTCCAATAAATTTGCCGTTTCTTCCTTAGTTCTTAATAAATAAAAAATATGTTTTTTAATGGTGTATATAATTGTATTATGTTACTTATAATGTGACGTTCAAAAATTAATTAAAAGAATTTAGTATTTTATTTCGTTATTATTAAGCTTAATGTAGTATAAGCTATTAACAATTAAAAGTATGTGTATTTATATTAGATCTTTGTCATACAAATTATTTTATTTATGAGATTTAAGTAATAAATAAATAATTCAGTAATGTATCATACTCACCTATTCAAATATGCCTCTTTCGCACTCGGCGACAAATTCAAAGTGCCATCGTTTGCCGAATTCAATATATACATGATGACCGCCGCTATCAATGATACTGAAAAATTATAATAAACTGACTGTTTTATAAGTTACTTATACCTATAACTAATATTAGAATTGTTAACTTACTGAAGAGGCAGCCCAGGAAAAACATTTCGAGCATCAAATAGCCATATTTATCAACTATAATTCCAGCTAAAATCAGAACAGTTGCTAAGCCCATGTTCTGTAAAGCTTGTGATCTGGAACAGTTTAAAATCAATTTATTAAGGCTTTTTTTTATATTAATCTTTAACCATACATATAATAGCTTAAAAGCTGACAAGACCAAATCAAAACAAATATTTTTAAAAGGATTTTTTGATATTTTTGTATGTTTGTGTATATGTTCGTTTTTATATTTGACGGATTTCATATTAATAAGATAAGACCTTACAGGCCATACGCCGTTCCCAATTGATTTTCAGGAACAATCAATGCTATGAGCGGCCACAGGGCACTTGCTAACAAAGAGTAGGAAAATCCTAGTGACATCTGAAAGAAAAGAAAGAATATATCAATATTGTATTTTTATTATTTAAAAAGTAGAAAAAAACAGCTTTTTGTTTCTTTTTTCATAACATGACTCTCATGTTAAAGTAAGAAGTTATGATTGATTTGTCCCATTTCTAAATCATTTTTATCTTTAATGTAAATTATTAATAAATGAATAATAGAAGCTCTGTATTCTTATACATAAACCTACCTTAATATAAGTCAGATATTATTATTTATTAGGAACATGTAAAAATGAACTCACCACTCCAACATATGGATTAACAAATGTGAATGCGAGGAGGCAGTGAGATCCAATAGTAGTAACAATGCTGAATATGACCCAGGTAATATTTTTTCCCGTCTTGTCTATTAGGATACCAAAGAATGGGCTCAAAGCAGCGGACAGCAAGTACACCATGGAATTGGCTGTGTTTGCTTGTTGTGGGGTGAAATCGAATTTTCGTATGAAAAACATCCTAAAATTATTAAAATATTTGTAATATATTTGATATGAAAATAAAATATATAGAGATATAATAAATAGAACCATAATTAAGATAAAAAAACAAGCCACTATTTATTTAATTAAAAGTATTTATACTCACTTTGCTAGAGCAATAAAAGGAAAAATAGCCAGATAATACACCATACAGATAACACAGACCAGCCAGAAGATAGCTTTGAAATTTAATATATCTATAAGTCTGAATGGCTGTTCCTCCTCACGAGCCTCCTGTCTTCTCAAGATTTTCTCTGCTCTGTGGTCCATCCATCCAAGTACCAACCCACAGATGAGCGATCCTAAACAGGTTAGTGAGGCTGAAAAGAATGGGGAACATTTAATTGAATAGTAAAACAAGATTTATTGGACAAAATATATATAATCTACAAACCAACAAACAAAGTGACGCCAAGCTTCTCATATCCTCCATAGTAATTGGACACCCATTCATATACAGGTTCCATAACCCAAAAGTTCACAGTGCTGCCAAATCTTGACATAGACAGCTGTAGTCCAAACACCATATTGAGTTCCTTGCCATTGAACCACAAAACTACATAGTTGTTTACAGCCACTTGTAAGGACTCTCCACCAATTCTAGAAAAGATATCTGAATATTAGTACTGATGTAAAGATGTATCGAAAAACTTAATCCTTTTTTTTATTTGGTTTGTATATCACCATATTAAGACTAATAATATATAATAATTACCCAAATATAAATCTGCCAAGAATCATTAACCAGTATTCATTGATATAAACTCCAAAAGCAAACACCACCGCTCCAATAAATACTATAGTCATGTATATTATAGTTCCTAGTCTCACACCAAAACATCTGAAACATAAATTTATCCAAAAAATTACATTATTCTCAACTATAACTATTAGAATTCAAACAATATTGAAAACTTATAAATAAAAAAAACAATGTTCATACATTTATTGACACAAAGTTAACTGAATTCATTTTAATAGGATATGATAAGCTTACCTAGCTTTAGCTATATAATATTTAAATAATATACATAATAGATACATGATATGGTAAACAAACCTATCAATGAGATAACCGCCAATGAAGCACAATATAATGTTAGGCCACGAGTATATAGAGTATAGGAGGGCAAACTGGGATGTATTCAAGTGTGAGTCACTTTTGAAGTTGTCGGCCAGTGCACCCGGTGTGTCGTAACAGAAATATGAACCTGAGACAATGTTTTAAATTGAATTTTTGTAAACTAAGCACAAGTTGGAGTGCTGTAGATTGATAATTTTATACAAAAGATCTATTCTGTTAATTAAATTATAGATTTAACAAGTGAAATGTTCAGAATATTTAAAAATATTTTTCTTTCAATTATAATATAAGACAATATACTTACCAAAACAAAGGAAGCACATTAATAATAGGGCTAAAAATCGGTGAGCTCTGTGAGCAGGATGGCACCAAGATGTGGGCGGATCCTGGCTTAACATTGCTGAAGAACTTGATTCTGGATTATCCATATTACTGCAAAACAAAAAACATGTAATTGGACTATAGTCCTTATATCTTCATAACTAGTATAAATTATTAAATACTTACACAATCTACTCTTGTACTACAAACATAAATATAATAGTTTAGATGACTAATAATATCTATTCACTTTGAATAATTTAAACATATAATCAAAGTAACATACAAACTAAGGAGATAATTGTTTCACATTTTATTTTTATCCAAAAACAAGAACATTTACAGAATACTGGACTGACAATATCTCATCAGAAAATAAAACCAAAAACTAAATATAATACTAAATACACTTCTATCTGCCCCCTTTGTTTATTAACATATAATCACAGAGTAAATAGAAATAATTACGTATTTTGTCATGCATAAACATTTGATCATTTGTCTCAATTCATTATAAATAAATTACTAATTAAAGAGACATTTACTTTTTTAAGGCCAAAATTTTTTTCATGCAGCCGCATTTTTACTTGTTCATAAAAACATATTAAAATAAACTTATCTCTGTTTCTTTAAAAAAAACTATTTCTAAATATATGTTTTTATTGTTTAATAAAAAAAAAATTAACGCAATAAAAATGGACCTTCTAGCTTTAATCCGTTGTCTGCTTTTTGCGAATTTAAAAACATCAACATTCAACAACAAAGAACGTCACGTCAGCGATTTGAAGCAGAAGTTTAATGACATTACATCCAAAAGTAAAAAATTAAAAAATAAGCTATATTTCAACTAATGTGTGTTCCATAACTAGTCTATTGTTAAAATGATTTGCATTAGTAAAAGGTTTTTAATATGTTTAGTTACAGTGGGTTTTATCTATACGGTTTTAGGGCACTCTCATTCTCACTCTCACGGCGGCGAGCCTCCAGCTTTTAAATACAGTAAAAGTGCCAATGAAAAACAGCAGACTAAAGAAGATATACTTCTGGAATCCAATTACGACCTATATGTAAAGGCTTTGAGTTCGACCTTATTTATTAGTGTTGTGCCATTCTTCGTATTGTACTTCATACCCATTGATGGCACTGTTGAAAAACAACCGCTATTAAAAGTTTTGTTATCGTTTGCATCGGGTGGTCTGCTGGGTGACGCGTTTTTACATCTTATACCTCATGCTCTCATGCCTGCACATGGTGCAGAAGGACACAGTCACAGCCACAGCCACTCTCACGATGGAGGTGAACATGAGCCTCATGATTTGACTGTTGGATTAGGTGTACTCGGAGGAATCATTACTTTCTTAGTTGTGGAAAAAACAGTTCGCTTATTTGATGGAGGACATGGACACTCACATGGCACAGATAAGAAAAAATCTGATGATAAATCAAAAAAATCAAATAAGACAAAGAAGGAAGACATCAAAATAGCTGGATATCTTAACCTTGCTGCAGATTTTACCCATAACTTTACTGATGGTTTAGCAATTGGTGCGGGTTATATTGCAGGCCATAACATTGGAATCATCACAACTATTACTATTTTACTGCATGAAATTCCTCATGAAATTGGTGACTTTGCTATACTTGTCCAATCAGGTTGTTCTCGGAGGAAAGCAATGATGCTACAACTACTCACAGCCTTTGGAGCTGTGTCAGGAACTGTTCTGTCAATCTATTTGCAAGGTTCAGGAGATGGACTAGTTTCTTCCTTAATCCTGCCCTTTACTGCTGGAGGTTTTATTTACATTGCCACTGTTTCAGTCATTCCAGAGCTATTAGAAGGATCTAATAAGCTTTCTCAGTCTATAAAAGAAATACTTGCTCTATTAGCTGGTGTTTATATGATGGTCATTATAGCCCAGTATGAATAACTATTTACTTACATTTGTAAATTTCTGTTATTATGAACTTTATTAGTAAATATTATTTCAAGATCACAAATGTATATTTATTTCCTTTCAGTGTGAAGATCAATTTAACACATTAATTTAATTCTTGTGTAAATCATACTAGTTGTTACTATCAACTTTAGTCAATGTTCATATTTTATTTAAATATAGTAGTTTAAATAACTTAAGACAATTAATAAATGTATGATCAATTTGAATAGAAAATGTTTTTAGTTACCAAGTGTTGATTTTTCCCTTTATAGGAAACCAGAAAAAGTTAATATAACAAATCTTTCAACAGAATATCTGTTGATTCAATAATTAATCTATGGCTTGAATATTAACCCTTATTCCTTACATTTCATTGTAGTAATTTAATAAAAATGAAAGATTTACATGAATATGAAATTATTTATTTAGTTTACTTCTTCTTGGACACACCAACAGTTCTTCCACGTCTGCCAGTGGTCTTGGTGTGTTGACCTCGCACTCTGAGACCCCAGTAGTGACGCATTCCCCTGTGGGCTCTGATCTTCTTCAATCTTTCCAAGTCTTCACGAAGTTTGGAATCCAAGTTGGAGGATGTCAATTGGCTGTATTTGCCATCAACAATATCCTTCTGTCTATTGAGGAACCAGTCAGGGATTTTGTATTGTCTGGGGTGGGACATAATGGTTACAATTTTCTCAACCTGAAACAACAATAATATTTTTATATTAATTTCAACATAGGTGTGAACTAATTGTTTTGATTGTTGTAATATCAAATATCTAAGATAAAATAAAAACTTATGTTATTTAAGTAGCACGGTTTATATTTAAAATAACCTAAGATGACTAAATTTTATCATTTTATCAATAATAAATAAATGATACACAATTTCTATTACCGGCAAGGCATGTTAACTGCAGCTGGCCTTATTCTGTGTCATCCCATGGTACATACTGATATTTAAGTAAATTTAAAATAACACGTAGTATACAAATACAAAATAGTTGACATACCTCTTCTTCCGTACATTCTCCGGCACGTTTGTCAAGATCGATGTCGGCCTTTTTCAATACGATATTAGAATATCTCCGACCAACTCCCTTGATTGCAGTCATAGCAAACATAACTTTGCGTTTGCCATCAATATTCGTATTCATAATACGAAGAATATGTTGGAATTTATCCGGAATAACGAGCGACTGAAATATAAACATTCACATGATATTTTATCATAAAATACACAGTTATGCTTCATGGTGAACACTTTAATATTGTCAATATTGAATATTTAAGAAATTACACTACATGATTAGTTAGAAACTTAAGGATTTAATACCATTTTTTAAAAAAATTGAGCGCTCAATGTACACTGAGAACAGTACACCCAAAAAGAATTTTTTACTTATGATCACAGATAATATCACTTATGTCAAAATTAGACATAGAGTTATATTTACCTTTTACTTGCGTCAAAACAGAGAAAATTATTTATTATACATCCTTGGCTAATTAGTATATTTTTAATTATTCCCAATTATTGTTGCAAATTTCTAAAAAAATATTTTTGTAGTAGTAGTAAATAAGGAAGCATGTATTACAATCTAATTTTAGCAATAAAATCTTCAACCTCCGCAAACGATAGAGATTCGAATCATTTATTCAGTGTTCTTTTCCATTTATTACATTTCATGGGGTATATGTTAAGTACTTTGTTAACCCTATTATAAACATAAATGGACTGAGCAATATATTGTCTTCTTGTAAAGGCTGTACGTATCTTAAGTGAGGGAACTACTGTATCCCTACTTCTTCGACGGGTAGGTTTGACGTAAGCAAGTAATTTATGGCACTGCAGAACGATATTAAGGACATAGAGTTTCCGCACTGGTAGGAGACCAGTAGTTCTGTAAAAAGTTTCAGTTGGAAATCTTAAGGTTAAAGAAAAGATAACTTTAATAAGAGATCTCTGTGCTCTCTCAACATCAAGAAAATTTGTTTTAACAGCACCACCCCAGTTCGAGATGCAGTACGTAAGGACCGATTGTACCAGGGCTATGTAATTTTTTTTCTTAAGTTTGTTTGACATAACCTGGCGTAAAGACTAGAAAACCCATATGAGTTTCCTAGTTCGATTAATAAGCAAATCCAAGTAGGAGTACCAGCTAAACCGTTGGTCCAGTATAATACCAAGGTATTTTAATTCCTTCACTTTCACAATGGGCGGACAATTACAAATCAAATCGTCGGATGCTGTGCATCAGTGTATTTGACATACCTCTTCGTATCTTACCTCTTAGTATTTGACATACCGTATTGATGTTATATTTGCTATCTGGCTGCGATGAAGAATAAAGAGTGAAACAGATGTATTGTGTTTTCATAATGTTAAGCGTTAGTAGGTTTTCCCTAAGCCAATTAGACACTTTAGATAGTCCCTGTTCAGCCTGAGAAAACACAAAGTCCCAAGTCTTACTGAATTGATATTGAATGAAAAATTCATCAATAAGGGTAGAAGGGCAGAACACTTCGAACCTTCTACCGTAATGAAATCTCCACATCGTTCTGCAAATTTATTTACGGTGTCGCTATGATAAATTTAGAATTTTATAAATAATCGTCTTTATCGGGAAGGAGGCAATACATATTCAGCTTCTTTTGAAAATCCTTATCGATGTTTAAAACTTTATTATGTATTGAGTAACATTTAAAAGTTGCCATTTTATTTATATCTGTAAATCTCCAAAACTCGGTAGAGTACCTTAGAGGAGAGCATTGTTCTTATAAATGTAAATACAAATGGGCACTGCCCGTTCACTATCACTCTTAGATCCCAATATATAATACACTTAACCGGTCCATTTTATGTGTAGAGAAGTTGTTTAGCATAAAATTTCAATAAAATAAACTGTATTTCTGAAATGCTTGACAAGATTTGTTTAGCACATCGAAATCTATCGACTATGCGAAAAAACGTAAATTCATATATGTTTTAAATATGTGGCAATTATATTCGCGTGCGAATATAATAGAAGATCCCCATTGAATATTTTTTGTCTACGGTGAACGGTGTGAAATTTTAGATTGCAATTTTACACACACAAACTAATGCAAAAACTTCAGACATGAAAGTTTCCTCTTAAAAATTACCACATATTTTTGCTTACTGCAACAGAAAGTGCCACTCGAGGTCGTATTGTTAGTATCTGCAGAACGCGTCCTGATAGCAGGCGTTGAAGTCTGAGGAGTCTAGAGTAACATTTTTTTACGTTTTTCCATTGGGACAAATCTATTTCTGGCTTCCTCAAGTCCGAAGTATTTTTGAGGATTTCACAGCAACTGGTCGGTTTCTGTGTTGTACATCCCTGGAAAGTGGTAAGGGATCAGTACAAGATTGAATTGTTAAATTACTCACTTAAATTGCTCACTCAGAAAGACGACATCGTCTTTCTGAGTGAGCAATTTAACTGAGGTGGTGTTGTGCTTGCTTGAGGGTATACAGCTCGTTTTGTCATTCTGGTCCAGAGGTTTTAGTGATTTTGCTTACCTTCTCTGACGGTAGGTACTTGCGGTACATTTGAGTGTCCCAGACGATGCTGAGATACTCGATTAAACTCGTTGGCCTGAAGATCTCTGATTTACACCCCTACCCGAATTTCCTGTATTTTTTCCAAAACAGGGTTTTGAAGTCTTGGCAGTCTTCAAGCTAAGAACTACTAGAACTTAAAGCGATGTTTGATCGAATAGGATACGAGCACCCGAAATCATTTTTAAAATAGTTTCTAAAGGGTCAAAGTGCTTTCATATTTATAGCTCTTGAATTTTTTAAAGATAATTATATAAATTTTAAAAATCAAATCAAAATCAAAAATATCTTTATTCAAGTAGTACATGCACTTTTGAATCGTCAATTACATTACATTACACTAAAAAAAAAAAAAAATTTCAGTATGTCAGTCCGTGAGTAAGCTACCACCAGCTCGGAATGCGGCTCTGCTGAGAAGAGCTGGCCAGAAACTCAACAGTTGCTCTTTTTTTTTTTTAAAAACAATTTAACAATGTTTGATGTATACGTTAGAGTATCCCGCAAATGAGTCAACAAGCAAAGCTCCACAACCTAACCTTTTAGTTGACCGAAATACGATCAACCAAAAACTCCTGTATGCTATAATAAGCTTTTTTTAAGAGAATACTTTTAATTTTACATTTAAAAGCAAGAAAAGGAAGGTCTAAGATATCTTGTGGAACCTTATTATATATGCGTACACTCAAACCCATAAAGGATTTTTTAACTTTTTGAAGACGATATTTCCGCGTTGAGAGTTTATTTTTATTTCTTGTATTTATAAGGTGTCTGTCACTATTTTTTTCATATGTATCCAAATTGTGACGTACAAACAAGATGTTATTAAATATGTACTGAGAAACGACCGTAAGAATGCCTATTTCTTTAAAAACATCTCTCAGGGAATCTCTAGCTTTTAAATTTAAAATAGCCCGCACAGCTCTTTTTTGTAAAATAAATACAGAGTTTACTTCAGCAGCACTGCCCCACAATAAAATGCCGTAAGACAAAATACTATGGAAATAACTAAAATAAACTAATCGAGCCATATCAACATCCGTTAATTGTCTTACTTTTTTAATTGCATAGACGGCGGAGCTGAGTTTGCCTGAGAGTGTTGAGAGATGGGGGTTCCACTGGAGCTTTTTATCTAGAGTTAAACCTAGGAAAACTGTTGAGTTAGTTAGTTCCAACACTTCATTGTTAAGGAGCAGGCTACAATTTTGATTTTTTACATTAGGAAGTGTAAACTCCATGCATTTAGTTTTCTTAGTATTTAAGACCAAATTATTAATTTCAAACCAATGAAGAACACGTGACAGAGCACTGTTAACTTCGTCATACTTAGTCCTATTACGCTCTACTTTAAAAATAAGTGAGGTATCATCAGCAAAAAGTACAATGTCACATAGACCTTTTACGAAAAAGGCCAGATCATTAATATATAATAAGAATAAAAAGGGGCCAAGAATAGATCCTTGTGGAACACCCATCTTTAGGTAAGAACCAGCCGATTTAGAATTATTTACATCAACCGTCTGGACTCTTTGATCAAGGTAGGAGGCAATAAGATCAAGCGCAACACTACGCACACCATAGTGGTTAAGTTTGCATAGCAATGTTTGATGGTCCACACAATCAAAAGCCTTGGATAAATCGCAAAACACCCCGATGGCATTCTGCGACTCTTCCCATGCGTTGTAAATGTGCTTCTGAAGCGTGGCACCCGCATCAGTTGTTGATTTGCCTTTGGTGAAACCATATTGTTCGCTATGCATGATTTTATTGTTATAAACAAATTCTGTTAATTGGTTTAAAATAATCTTTTCAAAGATCTTACTTAAGCTCGGTAAAACGGAGATAGGCCTGTAATTTCCCGGTTCTAGTTTATCGCCACTTTTAAACAAAGGAACTACTTTACTATTTTTCATTAAATCTGGAAAAATACCGGTTTTAATGCATTTGTTGAAAATTAAGCAAAGCTGTGGGGCAATATCACTTGTAATATTGCTAAGTAAATTAACTGACATACCCCAAAGATCACCGGTTCTTTTCAGGTTTAAGGTTCTAAACGTTTTAACAATTTCATCCGAAGAAACAGGCTTAAAAACAAAACATTTATTATTGACTTTAACGTTATTTTGAGGATTGAACATATATTACATATATATCTAATTTTCATATTTTTTTAATAAAGATTGACAACGCGTTTTAGGAATCTCAATCCGTTTACTGCAAATAATTTGGAGAATATCATGCGATAGACACCGTTTTATATGATAATTCGCTACAAACTAAGGGTAAATAAAGATAAATGAGCGTCAGAACTAGCGTTATACTAAGTAGCATTAACTACAATATTTTTTTACTTACATAAAATCAAAATACTTTTTTTGTGGTAATTCGTCAGACTTAAAACTACTTAGATTTTTAAAGATTTAATCGACTTTGTACTCAATGCTCATAAAAATGAGAACTGCAGTAATTATTAAAAGTTATAAGCAGCATTAGTACAGTCATTTAAATTTTAGACTAATTGTGGATTCTTTTTTTTAATTATGGTTATTAGATAATAAGATAACAGCTATAAATAATAAGATAAGAAAAAAGCTAAATATTTAATTAACTTCCTATAACATAAATAATAAATAAATAGTTAAGATTGATAAAATATTATACAATATAACGATTATTCGTATATGTAGCGTACTCCGTAATAAAGGTTATAATTATATATTTAGATAAGTATATATACTTATATAACCTACCAAAATATATAATTTAAAACACTTGTTCTTTTATATTGATTCTTGTCTAAATGTTAAAACAATGTAGATTCTTGTTTATCTATTAAAACAATATAATTATACAATTAATATATATTTTATATTGTTTACCTTCTCCAATCTTTCATGAATCTGGTCACAGAAAAGTCAATAATTATATTTTTTTCACTTTTCATTTCTCTAGAAGTTCAAGTATCAACTATCAAATCTCAAGAAGATAACTCGATAACTGGCATGTGGCAACTGGCAACATTGCATTTATAAAATTTGTGACTTGTGAGTGTTCTTTCGTGGTGAGCCGGTTACAATTTTTCTTCAGTTATAGTTTCCATATAGTTTGAGTTAGATAAAACAGCAACACAATGCTTGCGGAAACAACATTCACACTTATTCAAATATTAGAAAAAACCATATCACCAGGTATGTAACGCTTTCTTTACTTCTATGAGCATGGCGCTTCTTATTGTCAACTGACTTCAAGTACGTTGCACCAATAAGTATTAGTAATTAATCAGAAAGCAATCGCAAAAAACTTAAAAATTTTAAACTCTATTCTTATATCCGTATGAATGAATTGTGATTAATAAACATGTATATTATTTCCATATAATAAAACAACAAGAAAGAAACTGGATGTGCTAGTTTTTCTTATAAAGATGTTTCTAGTTCTCATCCGAGTTCCGTCATATATTTATTTCACCATGTCGAAAGTTAAAATTATGATTTTAATACTATTTCAGGTAAATGGTATTTAAAAAAAAAATAACCTCAACATGTGTTATCGTCATTTATATTTGATCACATAATTTTATTGTGTTATGTGGACATAGGTTGAGTCGTTAATAAGATTGTACTTCTTAATTTTCAGATCGAAATGAATTGGAAGCAGCAGAGAAATATCTTGATCAGGCAGCTGCCACAAACTTTACAACTTTCATCAAGATGTTGTCAGACATCTTGGTGCAGGATGGTAACAGTCAGGTGGCGCGAATGGCTGCTGGATTACAGCTGAAAAACCACCTAACTTCCAAAGATCATACATTAAAACAGCAGTACCAAGAGAGATGGCTTAACTTACCTGAAGACATAAGACAATATATTAAGAAAAATGTAATAGATTATTTCCAACAAGAAATTTATTAAAACTAAAAAATATTGGATATTTTAATATGATTTTAATAATAATTTGTCAAAAAATATTTTTAGATCCTAACAGCAATAGGAACTGAAAACAGCAGGCCGAGTTCAGCGGCTCAATGTGTTGCTTATGTGGCTGTAGCTGAGCTTGCAGTAGGCCAATGGAATGGACTCATACCAATGCTTGTAGAAAATGTTGTCAATGAGCAATCTACTGAATTAAAAAAGGAAGCTAGTTTAGAGGCTATTGGTAAGTCCCACTGTTATGCTTAGCTGTATTTACAAACAAATATAGTTAGATCCAAATAATTATCTGTTATGAATAAACAACAGACACTATATATTGACCTACTATAATATTAATTATTTTTAGTATAATATTCAAAATTGTAATGAATAGTTTGATAAGTAATGTATGTTGTATTGCTTATTGGTTCTTTTATTTTACACTACTACTCAACCCCACAGGTTATATTTGTCAAGAAATTGATGCAGAAGTACTAACAGAACAAAGTAATCCCATTTTAACTGCTATCATTCATGGAATGCGATCAACTCAGCCTAGCAACCATGTCCGTCTTGCTGCAACACAAGCACTGTTAAATTCACTTGAGTTCACTAAAGCAAATTTTGATAAGGAAAATGAAAGAAATTTTATTATGGAAGTTGTTTGTGAAGCAACCCAATCACCCGATATGAGAATAAGTGTAGCTGCACTTCAGTGTCTAGTGAGTATATATTTATTCATAATATATAACTGTATATATATGTTATGTATTTGTTTATGGAGTTTTAATAAATTAATATCCTTTTTAGGTAAAAATCCTATCTTTATACTACCAATATATGGAACCTTACATGGGTCAAGCTTTGTTCCCTATAACTCTAGAAGCAATGAAGTCAGATATTGATGAAATATCTCTACAAGGAATAGAGTTTTGGTCCAATGTAAGTGATGAAGAAGTTGATCTGGCAATTGAAATGGCAGAGGCAACTGAAGCAGGTAATAATTAATTTGTTTTTTTAAATTACTATTTAAAAATTTTACTCTTTATATTAATCTACTAGTATTTACTTTCAGGCCGTCCCCCAGTAAGAACTTCCAGATTTTATGCCAGAGGCGCTTTGCAGTACATTGCTCCAGTTCTCATGCAAAAGCTGACAAAACAGGATGATTCAGATGATGAACTTGAGTGGAACCCATCCAAGGCTGCTTCGGTGTGTTTGATGCTGCTTTCAAACTGCTGTGAAGATGAAATTGTTCCCCATGTATTGCCATTTATCAGATCTAATATTAAGAGTGAACATTGGAGATTTAGAGAGGCTGCTCTAATGGCATTTGGTTCAATCTTAGGTGGCCTTGAAGCAACCACTCTGAAACCACTAGTTGAAGAAGCAATGCCAACATTAATTGAAGCCATGTATGATACAAGTGTGGCTGTTCGAGATACAGCTGCTTGGACTTTTGGTAGAATTTGTGAAATAGTACCTGAGGCAGCTATCAATGATACATACCTGCAACCATTACTAGAAAGTCTTGTCAATGGACTTAAAGCTGAACCCCGTGTGGCTGCAAATGTTTGTTGGGCTTTCACAGGACTTGCAGAAGCTGCATATGAAGCTGTTGATGGCAGTGATTCTAATCAGCCAAAGACCTACTGCATGTCTACATTCTTTGATTATATTGTCCAGCGTCTTCTAGAAACCACAGATCGTCAGGATGCAGCTCAACACAATTTAAGATCTGCAGCCTATGAGGCTCTCATGGAAATGGTCAAGAATTCACCAACTGATTGTTATGTGACTGTCCAAAAAACTACTATGGTTATTTTAGAAAGACTACAGCAAGTGTTGCAAATGGAGAACCACATATCAAGCCAGGCTGACAGATCTCAATTTAACGATCTACAGAGCTTACTTTGCGCTACTTTGCAATCCGTGCTGCGTAAGGTCACACCCGAAGACGCCCCTCAAATATCTGATGCCATTATGACTGCACTATTGACAATGTTTGCCGGCAATGCAGGCAAAGCTGGTGGAGTACAAGAAGATGCTTTGATGGCAGTTTCTACTTTAGTCGAAGTGCTAGGGGAGGGCTTTCTTAAATATATGGATGCATTTAAACAATATTTATTTGTAGGACTTAAAAATCATGCAGAATACCAAGTGTGCATAACAGCTGTAGGTGTGACTGGTGACATCTGCCGTGCTCTGAAAAGCAAGGTAACGAAACTTCCTTTATATTTACGAACTTTTTGATGTTTAGGATTTGTAATAGGCAGCTAAAATGGTTACAGGTGCTTCCATACTGTGATGATATTGTATATCTCTTACTACAAAACCTCGGCGATAACTCTATCCATCGCTCAGTAAAACCACAAATACTATCAGTGTTTGGTGACATTGCACTCAGTATTGGTCCAGATTTTAAAAAATACTTCGACCTAGTAATGAATATGTTGCTGCAGGTGAGTAATTTCTATTATATAATGTTCATAACCAACTATGTATCACCAGTACTAATAACATACCTGTATTGTAGGCCAGCATCGCCCAAGTAGATCGATCAGATTACGACATGGTTGAATATTTATGTGAACTATGGGAGAGCGTATTAGAAGCATATACTGGAATCATTCAAGGACTCAAGGGCGCGAGTGGCGAGGTCAGTATGATATATTTAAAAAAAAACTGTCATCTCTAAATGACACTAATAAAACGATATCTTTCAGGTACAATCGGACGTAGCGCTGGTGGAGCCGCACGTGCCGGCCATAGTGAACTTCATGATCCACGTGGCGTCTCAGCCCGAGCGCACGGACGGCCACATGTCCGTGATCGCGGGACTCACGGGCGACCTCTGCACGGTGTTCGGTCAGCGCGTGCTGCCGATACTGGAGACGCGGACGCTGCTGGACTTGCTGCAGGCGGCGAGGCTCTCCCGCACCGCGAGGACCAAGACCCTCGCCAATTGGGCAACTAAGGAGATCCGCAAGCTCAAGCAGCAAGCACCTCTTGCCAGCTGGTAATTTTAATTTTTGTTTCGTTTTCTCAATCTGTCGGTTGCCGATAATCATACCATAATCATACGATAAATGGTAGGTATTTATATAGCGGGATTCGAGTCTCCCTTGACACTAAGAAAGATAATTTTTATATTTAAACTCATAAATGTATGATTTACAATCCGTTTCATTTTTTTTTGGTATCTTGTATGTATTTCATGTTGAATGGATATAGAAAGATATCACTGCCTCAATATGTAAAAGTTACATTGATTATTTATAATTTCTGCAGATTTGAAACGTCGTGGAGCAACAGTGACGTAACGAAGGTTCACACAACTTATTGCTGGTAAAATTCAAGTGTATTATTGGAAGGTCATATCATGTCATTATTTGTGAATCGTTAGGTGCATCGATTTTATTGGCCTTAGGAGACGGCTTTTTTTTAAAACTTGAAATCTGAAATGTAATTAATTGCTCTCTGTAATAAGTCTTATTGTACGTTCTTATTACATTAATATAACTACTCAATGTTTCATACTCGTATATGTTCCTTTATATTATATATAAATTATAAGGATATAATGTTTAAACGAACTTTAATAACTGAATAGCGTAGTCATACAATAATTACATCCAATAACAATGATATTAAAAATAATAGTAGTTTACTTTGAATTCAGTTAGTTTTGTTACATTTAAATTTATGAATAGTACATGTTTATAAATAACGAATTAAAAATCAAAGGCCAATGCACCTAGCGCGGCATTCCTAAATATTTCGCAATGCCTCACCAAAATCTTTCCATAATATTCTTAATAAAACATTGAAGCATTTCCTATTTGGTATTATAGATACAGACAGTGGCTGTGGTATCTTTACGTATGTTATGTGAAAGGGACTGTATGGAAGACGATGTATGTTACTATAGGCATGCACATGTGCAAGGGATTGTGAATTTTATAAATTATTATTATTCTTTTGTAAGATAATATGAAAGGTGGAATGTAAGGTTAAGAATGTACGATATGATGTGTGTGACTGATTATATTGTGTGTAAACTTAGACAAGGATCAGACCTTGAAGAGGACTGATGTTGTATAAGAGATATTCCATCGAAGTTACGAGCGAGACTTCAGGACGCCATATTGGTGCTATACTTTTTATTCATCGCAACACTACGTTGTTCAATAAATTTCTTTTATTTTCCATTAAGACGTTAAATTATTAAATTTATAAATTATTTATGATTTGGAATTAATACAAAATATATATATATATATATATATATATATGTATAATATTATTTCAATAATTGTAATTCTTGTGATGAATAAATAGAGAACTTGCCTTTGGTCTCGAGCTCATTTTTTGTACATATGTAATTAAAGCTCTTTTGTTTTGCATTATACGTTTTATTGGCGTAATTATATTGACTACAACGCACTGACTAAATAATATAATAAATAAGTACTCTTCCGCTATACTAATTGCGTAGTAATTGGTTTTATGAATCTCAAAGCTATTGTTAATAAATTAACGGATAATGCAATGAAGTTCAGTAATATTTTTTGTTATTTACTAGCTAACTACTTTGTCAAAAAGCAATAATACAAGAGTAATTTTTAAAGCTGTATAATATGTAATCTTTAGAACTTCCACGTCAGTGCCTTGAAGCATTCGAATTTTTATCGAGTTCGTAATTTGTCTTTATCGCGGTAATGTTAAACATTCACGTGATTTTTTTTGTTGTGGTTATAAGACCATGTTTCGAGCAGCTGTAACTTGTACAGCCTGAAAGAGCTTGATGAGAGCGGCATGTAAAACAAATTGTTTGAATTTGAGTCGTATTTGAGTGTTTGCTAGTCTGTGAGCATCACTGACAGGGATGATGTTTGCGCGAATTATGCAAGATTTTTTATGAGGTGTGTGCCGTTACTTCTGGGCTCTTGTACACGATATCAATTAAGAAATAGCCGTCGACATTTTGAGTCATTGACTGATAGTAAGGGTATAATTTTATGAGATAGATCCTATGTGTTATGCTTTAAACATACTTATAAGTAATATATCGTATCCAGGAGCTCAGTTGTATTGTGTTTTTACATAATATGTCCATGTTATATGAACTGATCGAATTTTTCGTCAGAAACCTTTGTCATATTATGTGTTTATGCTAAGGATGATAGGAGAATGTGTGAGGACTAGTGCCATGTCATGAAAGGTTCTGACTTAGAATCATAGGCATTGAGTCAATGTATACCACCCACTTTTCCTGCGCGATGAAAAATAAAATTTATTTTGTTACATCTTTTATTTTCTTCCTTTTGCTTATATAATACTGTCCTGTAAACCATTCTACGATAATAAAAGCAATTTTAAATTTATCGGCTTTTCATTTACCTCCATATATATCACTTCATCATAATTGAATGTATTTTTACCATATAAGTAGTGGCTCGCGACGCTTCCGGGTTTACCTAGAAGGGTGTTACATATTTGCAGCGAACTTAATAGTTACGAAAACAGAACTCGACAACCTTCAACTTCCCCCTTCTATTTAGTTGATAACCTATGATAGGCTGTTAGATGTAAAATATTTTCTAAAATGTGACTTATTGAACCAGAGATTAACGAATTCATATACAAAAACTAAATACTATCTTCAGCTTTATATATTAGCTTTTCCGGTACTTCATAAAAACAAAAATATTTTAAACGCAAGATATACAAATTTCCCTACCTGTGAAGGTTTCATTTAAATTGGTGAATGTTTAAAATTATAAATGTAAGACTACAACGACGACAACTCAAAAAACAAATCTTATATATTTTAATGACGTCATGACATACTAAACAAAAAATAGCTAGAAATTTCTAGAATATTTAAGATAATAGCGCAATAATGATATCTGATCTATTTTATACACTAACGCCATCTATTATACTACATTCGAGTATGCCAGGTTGTTATTTCAATTGAACGAATGATATGTTGCTTTGTACTTCGTTGTGCTTTCAATATCGTGAACGTGTCGTAATTGAATGATCTAATCATTTGAAACAATAAAAATACTGCAAATTGTATTACTTACATAAAAAGGTAGATAGATAATGTCTATTCGCGAACATAAACAACAGAGTAAATGCAAACTCTTTTGTTATTATATAATCAATTACATATAGTGATGTATTACGACTAATTACAATTTATATTGCAGCCGATCGTCTCCTTATAGCTCATTCATCATCATATCTAACTACTCTATGTATGTAGTACGACAATTGAGATTAGCCACAATCACAGGAGTCAAAACCAACTTATATATTATTATGAAATTAAAGACAGTACTACAAATATTGATAAAAAGTATGAAGCCTTTATTCAAATCATTAATATATAAATGTAATCGTGGTACATGTACTGTGTCATCTGTCACATACATTGTCAATGGTCAAATTTCATTATAAGGCTGTATGGCTCTGTACCTCTGTCTGTCTTTTGGCGTACTGTATGAAATACCATATCTAATTTCAAAATCTGTCACTTTATAAACCACGTTCTGTGTGGTAATACATGTGTACTGAGTAGCGGTAGTTCGAATAATATTTTTCATAAATTCAATTACTGAAAGTAATAAACAATTACTGTGATAGTGAAATAATTTAACTAATTTGTCTTATTCTTTACTTTACCCTACAATCAATAATGAAGCCCCCATACAAAATTGGTATGTTATCAAAAGAGTGTAATTTTTTTATATGAAATAACACAATCATCTGAAGTATTTTACTCTTATATTGGTATCTTAAATAACCTATGATTGTAGTATATCCTAAATTAAAAATCAGCACTATATAACCTGGAAGTCATATAGTACTGATTTTTATATATTGTTTGCAAAAGTTACAAAAGAGGTTATATTCTTAAAACTTATTAATTATGATAGCTCTGTACTATCAATGTTTTTCATTTTATGTTTTAATTTTACGTAAAAGGTATTTATTATTAACATGTTTTAGCTGACGAAAAACTGGCGGAACTCGGCCGCAAAGAAATAATGTTAGCCGAGAAAGAAATGCCAGGGTTAATGGCATGCCGTCGCAAATATGCTCCTGGTAAAATTCTTAAAGGAGCAAGGATAGCTGGAAGTCTTCATATGACAGTCCAAACTGCTGTACTTATAGAAACACTTATTGAATTGGGTGCTGAAGTAAGTAATAGATTATATATTTTAAAACTTTAGGGCAGAGTTATTTCAACAATAACATAATAAAAAAATAAGACATAAAATGGTAAATTGTACTCTGATGTATCTTATAACATATATCATATTAGGTTCAGCTAGTTATGCTGGATATAATATTTATAGTAAATAAAAATTATTAGTGTTTGGCTTTAATAAACTATTCTATCATTTCTTTTTATAACTTAAATCAATTCTTATAATAAATCAGTTTTACATAAAACCATATCTTATTACTATTTTAAATAATATACTACTTTGGGTATATATGTCATCTATACAATAATTTATCAAAGTCAATATCATCTTATTTGCAATAAGATAAGTTAAACACGTAATAAATTATTTACATATTCTCAGCATAAAGTGATCTCTGCTAAAGATAACATAATATGATGCAATAGTATTTTTCAACTCTTCAATCCATTTATATGGTTTTTTTTTATCTCTTTATCTGTTTTAAAGTTTATGAACTGACATTTAACCTAATGCTAATGTAATGAATAACAAAATGTGTTTTATTGTTTACATAAAGATAAATGATGATTATTAACATTAGATTTTAATATA
Organism: Dircenna loreta; assembly: GCA_963555665.1. Taxonomy (NCBI): domain Eukaryota; kingdom Metazoa; phylum Arthropoda; class Insecta; order Lepidoptera; family Nymphalidae; genus Dircenna; species Dircenna loreta. The sequence continues at coordinate 6,931,589 of OY743094.1, forward strand.
TATTAATATTTGTTTTAATTTGTATCTCAGTTATAGATTGCCAAGTTAGATAAAAAAAATAAGAGACAATACAGAAAAAACAGGGTAAACTTTACTTTTGTATAATTATGTAATTAATTTCTGAAGCTACTCTTTCTACTGTTATTTAATATTTAATCAGACATTTTTAAGCTAAGTGGCCTAAGCTGAGACCAGACATATGTGCCCACACTTAAAATAGTATCTAATATCTCTTAAAATTCTATGTTGATCACATCATGCATTCTTTCTAAAAGAACTATAAACAAAAAACAAATTAATTTATAATATTTCAAAGTTAATGCATTTTGATTTGCCGGTTCTGGTTCTCTTTAAGTTAAAAACAATAATAATAGAAAATAATCTTTACTGAACATTATTTTAAATTTGTATCTTGTTATTTACTGGCCAATTAAGGTTTCAAAAAAATATAATAGACTAAGTTATTTAGAAACTAAGATCTAAATTTTAAAATATATTGTGATTACAAATACAAATAGAAGTATAATTAATGTAGATATGATTGAAATTGGGAACTTTTCATGACAGCTAGCATATTGTAAATTTTTGAAATTATGTACTATTTCAATAAATTACCTCATTACAGTAATATTATTGCACAGTATTTTTTTTCTTAGAAACATTTATTATACAAGTAGAAAAAAATACATAAATATACAAAAATATAAATAAATATGCAATAAAATAAGCTATATAAATATTTAGTTAATTCTCTTCTAACACAATTATGTGGCAATTATTTTTAATTAAATTCATATATGCAATAAGTGTAAATTATTCAATTATATAACAGGTGCAATGGTCCAGTAGTAACATATTCAGTACACAAGATGAAGCAGCTGCGGCACTGGTAGCTGTTGGGATCCCCATCTATGCCTGGAAGGGAGAAACTGAAGAAGAGTATATCTGGTGTATTGAACAAACATTATACTTCAATGATGGAAAGGTATATAATCAATCTTTTTTCATTAAATAGAATAATGTTATCTTTATGTTGGTTGGACTGGGTTGCTGGAGATGCACTATGATCAAACTAAACTGTTTGGTATATGATAAGTGTGCATACTATATAACAGTTGGGTGATTTGTCTCAAATGATTTTTGTTTTATAATAAATTCTGAGCCAAAAAAAAAAATCAATAATTGGCAAGAGACCATACTGATTTAATAGGTGGAAAATAGTTTTAAGGCAATTGTGCAGTTCATCAACATGAATATATTGGCCGATACTGTTGTGATAAGCATACTTATATCTCCATACTGATTATGAGCTTGATACTGTTGGCCGGAGCCTGTGATAACACAACATGCTTTATTACAAAAAACATGGCTACATAGTCATACTTCTTTAACATAATTAGTTAAAAAGTATGCCTATGTCTTTTTTGTTTGGCTAATATGAATTAATTGGTTTTTAAAATGTTTGATATTTTTTTAAAGTAATATTCTATATTTACATATTTAATATTTCAGCCTTTGAATATGATTTTGGATGATGGCGGAGATTTAACAAAGCTGGTTCATTCAAAGTATCCACAACTTCTTGAAGATATTAAAGGCATCTCTGAGGAAACAACCACTGGTGTTCACAATTTATATAAAATGTTCCGAGAGGGTCTTCTAAAAGTTCCAGCCATTAATGTTAATGATGCAGTAACTAAAAGTAAGTTTGACAACTTATATGGCTGCAGGGAGTCACTTTTGGATGGAATTAAAAGAGCCACTGACATAATGATTGCTGGTAAAGTTTGTGTTGTTGGTGGTTATGGTGATGTGGGAAAAGGATGTGCACAGGCATTTAAGGGCTTTGGAGGCAGAGTAATTGTCACCGAAATAGACCCTATTAATGCTTTACAAGCAGCTATGGAGGGTTTCCAAGTAACAACAATGGATGAGGCTGCTGAAATTGGTCAAATATTTGTCACTACTACTGGTAATATTGATATAATTTGCAAGGAACATTTACTTAAAATGAAAGACGATGCAATTGTTTGTAACATTGGACACTTTGATTGTGAAATTGATGTAGCATGGCTAGAAAAGAATGCTAAAAAAGTTAACATTAAACAGCATGTTGATCGTTATGAACTTCAAAATGGAAACCATATTATTGTGCTAGCTGCTGGCAGACTTGTTAACTTAGGATGTGCTACTGGTCACTCATCCTTTGTTATGTCCAACTCTTTCACAAACCAGGTTTTAGCTCAAATTGAACTTTGGACTAAGCATAACAAATACCCTATTGGAGTTCACACTTTACCAAAGAAACTGGATGAAGAAGTAGCAGCACTACATTTGGATCATTTGGGGGTAAAGCTCACCAAGTTAACTCCTAAACAGGCTCAATATATAGGTGTGCCTGTTGAGGGACCTTATAAGCCTGATCACTACAGATACTAATACTATAACAATATAGTAATGATTGTTTACTAACATGAAGTGTAAAATGAGGGGGATGAATATCATGAACCCATATAAAATCGAATATTAACAATAAAAAGATTTGATGTGATTAAATTTATTTTTATTTTATAGTAATAATAAAATTAAGCTAAATCTACTTAACACATATGAATTATGATGAATAAAACCTAAGCAACTCTTCATCTTTAGGTTTAAGTATACATTTATCCTTCAAATTAATAACCCAACCAGGTTCAAGTCCATAAAATATTTGTCGTGGATCTTTCCGTTCACACAACATATGATAGTTATGGTCATTTTCTAAAACAGGAACTTCATACCCATATTTTTGAGAGAGCTTCAGGCGATCTTGTGATATTTTTTCTGGGTCTGCTAAATAACCTCTTGTCTCAGCACTTGTGTAATATTCTATAACATCGGGAGGTGGGATCATTCTTCTGGGAATAGCTTGTCCTGATTCAAAAAACTTTTTTGGATTCTTCAATAACAGTAAACTATGTGGATCATAATATGCTGTTGTTATTACTCCTCCATTCTTTTCAATAGCGGCAATAACTTGTTCACTTGCCCATTGCACTTCAATATTAATTTTTGCAGCAAATATATCAGCACCTTCATCTGTTAAGTTTATACCAAAATGCTTTTGGTCTGGGAAAAATTTATAAAGGCCAGATTGAACAACACTGGCTATGTCTATAGGTTGATCAACATCTAATCTATTTGTATCTATTAACTTCTGTAAATGTAGTAATGACATTGGGGGATATTCTCTTCTATGGCTGGAAAATAAAATTAAGTTTTTATTAGTTAAAAGATGAAATAGAAATATTTATTTAACCAATAATACATCTAAGTATGTAATACTCAGATGTAATAGGAATTTGTATTATTTAAGTGTTCAAATATTACTTACTGATGACCCTTGTAATAACTTTCATGAGGCATTCTGAGATAAAATGGATTATTTCCAGTTTCATAACCAAGTCTCATATAATTTTGCCTTTGATTTGAGCCCTTATTACCAGCTCCATGTTTGTCACCACTATGCTGCCCTCGACCTCTTTTAACCTAAAAATATAAAAATATTAAATAATGTATCATTATGTATTATTAAATTAACTATTATCCTATATTATACTATATTAGTAAATAAGTAAACAAAACTTACGCTAACTCAATACTGGTATAGTAGAAAATACAAACAAAATATATTTTTAATGTTCAATTCATAGTAATTAGACGCCCTGGGGTTAAGTAAGTTGTTGAATAAAGAGCAAGGCTAGTTCCCAAAATCAATACAAAGTAGAAAATCTTTCAATCTTATCATTAATTTTTTAATTACAGCACCTGAGTAATTTATATATCTATTATATTTAACTCTATATTTTCATGTGAATAAATATTTAAATTCTTACATTTTTTCTGGATCCAGGATTATCGCGTAAATTGGCTAGAGAAATTCTTGGCAATGACCGCAGCATCGCCAAGGATTTTTCTGTAATTTGGCGAGAACCCATTTTAATAGTTAGAAAAATGATAAACAATTAAAGATATATATCAAATTTCTTGGTTATAACTAGTAATTCATATTCAATATCAGAATAAGAATTAAGTCAAATATTGACAGTTCTCACTTAACAGATCTCATCTGACATTTTCCATTCTGTAGGTTCTAAGTGATAACTAAAAAAAAAATATAAACCTAAAGCATACAAACATAAACCATCCTAAATTATAATTACATATAAGTTAGATAAAAAAAAATGTAAATAAGCAAATTATAAAAATACATTATACGGATAAAATTTTTATTACATTATATGTATTTTTTATTTTTAGACGGTTTGCAGACTGCACTACGTGTTTTGAATTAGAGTTATTTGAAAGAAATTATATCTAGTTTGACTGCTTTGACGTGAGAATTTTACAACTAGTGAATTTTATGAGTAACTTCATTGATTAGGTATTTATAATGGAATTCAACATGTAAGACAAAACTTTTTGGTAATTCCATAACATTATTATCAAAATATGGATACAATTTATTATAACAACCCTATTCGCCAGCGAATAAACAAAATTTTTGATAGCCACATCATAACAGACAACAGTGAAGCTTTATACACCGTTTCTGGATTATGTTCATCAAACTCTGCTTATACAAGACGAGTTCTTGTAAACGAGATTGAAAAAAGAGATTTATCTGTTAACAAAACTATTTTAACAGAATTCGGAAAAGTCAAAGATAAATTGCAAGGTTTAATTGACTCTTTAAGCTCTCTAGATGTTTCTGTTAAAGATATGTCCAATAGATTGCAAGAATCAAAAACAAAAACACATCATATTATTGCTCAAACAACTAAATTAAAAGATGAGAGAACTAAGACAGAAAAGAAACTGCTTTGGGTCAATACTTTTGTGAATAATTTCAACTTATCATCAGAAAAAACCAAGAGTCTATTTAATGTTTCTCCACTAACTGCAGACTTCTTCTTATCTTTGTCTGATATTGAAAAGTTAAATAACAATTGTAGAACTCTAGTACGGTGTTGGTACCAAACACCAGCATTTGATATCATGGAAACAGTAGGCCTTCAGCAGGAAGCTGCAATTGAAAAGTTATATCATTGGACAATTGGAGCTTGTCTCATTGTAGATTCTCCAAACAATGCTTTAGTTCCTAAAGCTTTGGCTAAATTTGAAAACCGGCAGGTTCTATTTAGCAATATAATAGATGAATACTGTAATGCAAGAAAAGCTATTGTTGTACAATTATTTATTGATGTGTTGACTAAGGGTGGAGAAAATGGCTCCAAGCCAATAGAGTTTTATGCTAATGATGCTAAACGTTATATTGGAGATATTATAGCTTGGGTTTATCAAATAATTCCACTGGAAAAAGAAAATCTGTGTTCACTATTAAAATATTGCACTATGACTGATAAAGAGCTAACTGTTACTGATGCTCTTACAAATATAATGGAAGCTTTGTGCCCATTGTTAAAAGTCCGAGCTGAACTTATACTTAAGCCTGATAAAGATCCATTGATACTATGGTCTATAACAAATCTAATACTTTATTATGAAGATATATTAAAATCACTTATTAGTAAGGGTCATATGATTGATACTTTTAAAGAATTGTCAAGAAAAAGTGAAGAGGTCTTTCTTATGACATTGGATAGCAAAATACAAAAAGAATTAAGCCATGGTGTAAAAGCACCACCTTCAGATTTAAATCCATCAGTTGTGGTAACAGACTTGGTTAGCTTTTTGAGGGAATTAATGAATATATCCAACTCCAAAAACACTGACAAAAAAATAATTATCACTCATATTCTAGATCCACTCCTTCATGCAATAAATGAAACAGCTTGTCATTTGAGTTCATCTGATATGTCAGTTTATATGCTTAATTGTATCTATCATATACAGTGCACACTCTCACTGTATACTATTTTGGATGAATATAATGAGAGATTGCAAGCTCAATCTGAAGCACAGATAGACACCTTAACGTCAGAGCAAGCTAGTTTTCTTGTTGCCAACTTGAATATGGGACCTATTTATACAATTCTTCAAGAGAAAATTGATGGACCATTGTCAGCAATTCCTGGAATGGACACAACCTCACTAAAAACATTTTTAAATAAATTTGATATGTTTTTAGTTACACCAGATTTATATTTGTTACCACAGTTGAATCTTCTAATAAGTCAAACTCATAAATTATTTGTTAAAAAACGGTCATTTGAAGTTATATTGGCAATATATGAACAACTCTATGGGGCTGTATCTGACCCTAATAATAGTTATGCAGACCCACAATTGATAGTACGTAGAACACCAGAAGAAGTAAAAAAGCTACTTACGTAAGATAAAATGTGAATTATTTAATAGCACCATCATTTATTTTCTTGTGAATAAAATTAAATGTCTAGTACATTAGACAGAGTAAAAATAAAATAGTATAAAGCATTAAGCATTTTATTTGTTACCTTGTGATTTTATAATTATTTCATTTATGTAAATTGCTGTTGAAGTTATATACTTAATTATTGAAAATGTTAAGTAGAGTCTGGACAAAGCCCTTTATTTTACATCAGTGCGACTGTAAATGTTATGAAAGAACTTATATTTCGAAATCACAGAATCTATCTGTACATTTTTTATGTTAACATATTAGATATAAAATAGTTATCTGGAACATAATTACTACTATAAGGATTGATCCATACTACTGGCCAGATTTCGAAGAACAAACTAGTAACAGCGTAATATTACAGGACCTCAACCTTGGTCTTATTTACAGGGGAAACAATGGGGCTAATCAAATAGATCAATATTAGCGCTGGGCGATAACTACTAAAACAATCGAATTATTCGGTTGTTGAAACTAGTTGTTAGTATTCGAGAACTATGTAAGTTAGTCGATTGTTATACTACTAATTACTAAATTAAGAGCGCGCGCTGCGGTCGCGGGGAACAAGTAACGACTAGTACTCGTCGGCTGTTCGAGTAACTACTTACTATTATTTACAATTGCACTTCACTTGGTATTAAAGGAGTTTCTTAGTAATTGTTACTAGGTGGATAGTAAAACAACAGTATAGTATTTGGAAAATATTTTTCATTATTCGAATTATGATTTTCCTAGTAAATAAGATCAGTGAAAAGATTAAAAGCGATCTAACATTACATTTAACTTTTTCAATATTTTCGTCGCGAATTTTTCAACGAAATCCCACACTAACGATTTTTTAGGCATCTTGTAAAGCAATTACTATACGCGGCGCGCATGACCTTACCCTAACCTTACAAATAAAAAATCAAGTAATTACTTAAGAAAAAAGAAATTGGATTCTAAACCATCGACGCAACACCGCCGCACTCACACCAGCAACATCACTCACCCACACTCACGCGCCACGTGACCTTGTAGTCGTATAAGTATACTGCAGTGCTATTCACCGCACGCATGTATAGATCAAAATTAGTAATATAAATAGTAGTTCGTCGATCGTTATTCAAATAATCATGGCCGTGAACTACTAAATCGACAATCGAATACGCAGTAGAAAAATGATCGATTCATTCGATTGTTTTTTATGCAACAATCGCTCGTCGCTAATCAATATACATCAATAGTATACCAATATCCATCAATATCGGAACGTCAATAAAGGCAATCATGATTGGGGTCATGCATTAATCACGTGAGGCTTATAGGGGGGTAGCGAGTTCGGCAAAAATCACGAAATATCACACGGAGGGAGGTGCAGTAAGATATCACGTGTATTTATTTTATCAAAACAAACAAACAGTACATAAGCTAAGTATACAATTAAAGTATATAAGCTTAGTACATGAGCTGAGTATTTAATCTAAGTCCATAATCTAAGTACCTAAGCTAAGTAAATTAGCTTAGTAATTAAGATTAGTACATGAGCTTAGTATTATAAAAGTATATAGGCTTAGTACATAAGCTGAGTATATAAGATAAGTACATAAGCTTAGTAAATAAGCAAAGTATAAAAGCTTAGTACTTAAGTTTAGTAGATATGCACGCACAAGTTCTGGGCGCTATTCAAAGCCAGTCTGGGCAACTTTTGCCAGCCGCCCCTACTATGATTGCTCACAGGGTATGACTCTCTGGCCCACGAGGCAAAAGTGAAAGCCGATCTCTTGGGCACTCTTTTTGCCTGAAACTCGGCCTTGAACGACCAAGGGAAGACACAGAATACCATCCTGCGGTGTCAGAGCTCTATGCCGGATATAATTTTACAGCAAAAAACCATATGATAGTCTCTGTTTTCCTTGGATGTTCATAAGTCGAGTGGGCCGGATGGGATTTCCCCATTGGTGCTACGAACATGTGCTCCTGAGTTGACTCCAGTGCTAACGCGTCTATTTCGTTACTCCTATTTAAAAGGCGTAGTCCAGGTCTCATTGTTTGAGTGCCTTTGTCCATCCGATCCCTAAAAAAGATGATAGCTCGGACCCAGCTAACTACAGACCTATCGCCATCACCTCTCTACTCTCCAAAGTCATGGAGAACATCATCAACCGACAGCTCCTGGCGTACCTCGAGGATAACCACTTGATCAATGACAGGCAATATGGCTTCCGCCATGGCCAATCGGCTGGTGATCTTCTTTTATATCTTACGCACCGTTGGGCTGCGGTTGATATCCCCAACCCTGTCCCTCTTGCATATCAATGATATGTTGGATATTTCTAACTTACATTGCTCTGGGGATACGGCATATTCCAGCCATGCAGGTCTCCCTCGGAGAACGTTGACGAGTACCGAAAGAAACCTTGTCTTCTATAGATGGGTATGGTCTCAGAGTGGGGTGAACTAAACCTCGTTCAGTTTAATCCCCAAAAGACACAGGTTTGCGCGTTTACCACTAAGAAAACCTCATTTGTCGTATTGCCGCTCTTCGAAAGCGCACCCCTCAACGCTTCGCCAAGTATCAGTATAAGTAGCCTCGAAATTTTGAGCGATTGTCAGTTTCGTGGTCATCTGGAGAGCAAAGCCAAACTGGCCTCGATGAAAATGGGTGTGAACAATAGAGCGAAGCAATATTTTCATCCTGGCCAAAGCTGGCGGTCTATAAGGCACAGGTCCGACGTCATATAGAATACTGCTCTCATCTCTGGTCCGGTTCACCCCAATATCAGCTTCTTTTGACCGCGTACAATGGAGAGCCGTTCGGATTGTCGGGGACCCAGTGCTCTGTGAATAGCTGGATTCTTTGGCTTTGCGTAGAAACGTGACTTCTTTGTGCGTTTTCGATTGCATATACAATGGGGAGTACTCCGAAAAGCTTTTTAATCTGATGCCCGCCGCCGAATTTCACCACCGCACAGCACGACATACCATCATGCACGACATACCACCATACACGACATTCCACCATGGCCTGCAATTCCATCCTTACCACTTGGATGCGTGGCGATCCTCTACTGTGGGGTTTTCAAGAACATTTTTTCCACGCACCTGAAAGACATGGAATGGACTTCCTTCGGCGGTGTTTCCAGATCTATAGGTACCTTCAAAAAAGGTTTACACCCACCTCTAAGGCCGGTAACGCTCTTGTGATTGTGATGTTGCAAGAGTTCGTGGGCGGCGATGATCACTTAACACCTGTAATCCGCACGCTCGTTTGATCTCCTATACCATAAAAAAAAAATATAAACTAAGTACATCATTTAAGCACCTAAAATAAGTGCATAAGCTAAGTATATGACCTTAGTACATAATTGAGGTGCATAGGCTGAGTACATAAGCTTAGTGCATATGCTTAGTATTTAAACTAAATACATAAGCTTAGTATATAAGATTAGTAAATAAGCAAAGTCCATAAGATAAATACCTAAGATAGGTGCAAAAGCTAAGTATATGACCTCAGTACATAAGTCAGGTGCACAAGCTGAGTATATAAGCAAAGTACCAAAGCTTAGTATACATTTATTTTTGAAACGATCCAAGATGTCTCCTCACGTTGGAACTCTACGTTTTATATGATTAAAATAGTTTTACAACTGCGCCCTGCAATCAATAATATTATTTATGGCCACACCAGTTCACCAGAAATGTAACTTTACAACACAAAATTATAGATTTAACTGAAATATGTGAGATTTCGTGTCTAATTTAAATTACTGTGTATATCTGCGGTGGAAAGTATGTAACCTGTTGTATAGTAATTCCACTTAACAGATTACTTATTATAGAAAAAGGACTGGCTGTCAATCAAAACAGACGATGGGCGAGTTTAAAAAATAATATAATAATTGGAAATACAAAGAGAAGATTTCCTATAATCGCAACACCGCATAATATTAATAATGTTTAAAAAATAATATTTTATACATCAAAGAATTAATTTCGGATATTAACATTAATAAACGAACTGAAAATGATCAATTTGTGAAAAATTTGGAACACAAGTGGTAGAAAACCAAGCTCAATAAACTAAAGATAAATGGAATGATCATTTTAGACTTATTAATTCAAAGAATAATACATTAACTGGGGAATGTGACACGAATATATCTATGGAATAAGAATTTTATTTAAAAAGCTGTAGCTGAATTAAAACAAAACCCATTACTTTTATGGAACGGGCGAGAACCTACCTACTCCAGTAGGTTTTTTTTAGGTGAACCTAAGAAAAATTCATGTAACATTGACGCAAAACATTTTTGTTAAAAATATATTTTTTATTTTCTACTGAAACATCAATGTATTTTATGTGATGTTTATCGTACATCGATGCTTTAGTCTCGATGGTGACCCCGATGTCAACATCGATGTTTTTCTAATATCGATTATCCCTAGACCAAGTCTTGTCAAAAAACATTTATGTCAAATCATTGTCAAAAAAAGTTCACATTTCACAAAGCAAAAAATATGTTATCAATAAAAACTGTATTATTTCTAAATGAGAGATGATATTATTTAAGGTTCGTCAGGGTTCATTGCTTAAAAGTTCAGAAAGATAGTTATGAAAGGTAACAAATTTTTTGTGGTCTAGTTAGGTTAGCAAATGATTTTTACCGGTGTACGTGTACCACGTTTATGTAGAACGGTAAGACACGGGAAACATTCGTTTAAATTATTTACTATGGCTAAAAGTTCCTTTGAATATGTTAAAACTTTTGAATTGGATGATACCGTTCTACCTAATTCTTGGATTGTCGTAAGGTTGGATGGAAAATGTTTTCACAAGTTTGCAGAAGACCATCAATTTAAAAAACCAAATGACCTACGCGCTTTAAAATTAATGAACTATAGTGCTTATTCTGTCCTAAGAGAATACAATGATATCTTGTTGGCTTTCGGTCAGAGTGATGAATATTCTTTTATATTTAAAAAAGATTGTAACCTTTATAAAAGACGTGCTGCCAAGTTATTGACGATAATAAATAGCAAGTTTTCTTCATCATACGTATTTTATTGGAAAAAGTTTTTTAAAGAAGAAGAATTGAAATATCCTCCAACATTTGATGGGCGGTTAGTTTTGTATCCATCTGAAGAAAACTTAATAGATTACATAAAATGGAGGCAAGCAGATGTGCATATAAATAACCTTTATAACACTACCTTTTGGGCTCTTGTTTTAAGAGGGAATCTTACACCATCTCAGGTAAAATAGTTGCAAAACATTTATATACAGAAAAAATATTTGAGAGCTACTAATATTCAACAGCATAAATTAATAAATTACTATTTATAACATTTGTAACATATATTGTTCTTCAAAATATTAAATACATAAATATTTATAAAAATGTATATCAATGTTCTATTATATTCTTATATTGTTTTAGGCTGAAAAGAGGCTGTGTGGTACAGTATCTGCTGATAAAAATGAAATACTATATAAAGAATTTGGTGAAAATTACAATAATGAACCAGAAATATTTAAGAGAGGAACTTTACTAACCAGAAAATGTATTACCGACCAAGTATCCAACAAATCAATTAAAGTCATAGTTGATGTTCATGATGACATGTTAAAAAACAATTTCTGGAAAGAGTTCAGCAGCTATTTAATAAAACCTAAAAATCTTTTACCTTACAAAGGAAAAATAAGTGATATGATAAGTGAACAAATAAGTGCAAATATGATAAGGAATAATGAATAAAAACTTTTTTTTTAAATATTTTATTTAATCAAGAATCTAACACAACTTACACAATTTTCAATTAAAGATTATAACTGTGTATAGATAATAATTGTATAGGTACTACATTAATTTATACAGTAATTTCTGACAAAACCAGCAATCAAAGACATGGTTAAAACAACAATGGGACAGAAATCTATCCAAATTATTAAAAGCACATTCTATATATTTTTTTGCATATTTGTATGAAATCATAGCATTAATATCCAATATATGCAAGCAAATAAAATGTAAATTTTCTTTTCTGTGAATTTGTTGACAATCATTTAGTAAAGATAATATCTTTACTCATTTAATAGAGCAATGTGGAATGTCTAGAAATTTCTGAAGTATGAATAGAATATCTATAAGTGGGCTATATAAATAGTTTACAATAAATATAATTTCTGACATCAACAATATACTTTCATTACATTTAATACATAACACCTATGGATGTAGCTGTGTTGATAAAGTGTACTGCAATATATTTTTTATATTACTAATACTGTGTTTAAATTCAAACTGCAGTAAATATTGTCTTTATAGTTTCAAACAAAGCAGAATGCTTTAGTTTGGTAAAGACAAATTTGAAAAAAGATATATATTTGACAACAATATGTACAATTCAAGAAAGGTTAACAATTTAAATGACACAATTGCAATATTGTTTAGAAAATAGGAATGTAGTTGTCAATTTTAGCTCGGTGTTTCTGGGCAACACATTCGCTGATCCACACAATGTTTCGGCATTCTTGTTCTTTTAACTTCAGGTAGGAATAAAATACTCCAAAATGGAATTGTTGTAAGAAGGCCATTACATTTAGGGACACCTGCAATATAAAAGTTTTTAGATAAAACTAATTGTTCTTTTGATTTTGTTTTTTGTTTACAAATGGACAGTGATTATTGTTGTTAGTAAGCTATCTTACCTCATGTTCAAAGAATTTGTCTTCCAAAGTCTTATCACCAACATTATTTCCAGCACCTTCAAACAATGCAGAATATTCAGCATAATATTCAGCTACTGCTTTGACTTGTTCATAATCATCAGCTCTGGCCAGTGCTGCAAGCCCATCAGGATTGAGTTTGCCACAGCGTGGGTAAAGCTTGGCTCGGTCATCCTTAGACAGCTCAGTGCCAAAAGAGTTGATAGTAATTATAATAGCACGGCGATCTGCTTCAAACTACAAAAAAATTGTTATAACAAATTACATGGCATACAATTATCTACTAGTATAATGATTAGCAAATAATAATACATACAGCTAGGATTTCACACATAACATCAGCAGTAGTGCCACCAATTTGCTGGCAAAATTCATAGAATGCTTCCAAGTAAGCCTTGTACAGGGTGTTACGGATGATTTCAATGTTCATTTCATCCAAATCTTGCTCACTGATGCAATCCACAAAGAATGGGGCAAGGGGTGTATCAACCAATACTGCATTGTATAACTCAGCAGGAGTTGCTGCAACATGAATAGCTTCCATCTGTTCAAATGAGCCCAATGGATGACATTTTGGGATCAATTCTGAAATTGGTCTCTGGTGAAGAGTTCCAGTGATCAGTAAAATGATATTATCAATCATATAACTGTATGTAATGAAATCCAAGAATGTTGACATTGGCTGCACAGAGTGATTCCTCAGATGTTGAAACTCAATAACAAGCTTTTCACGAAGCTTATCATCAATAGTTGAAACAGCCAGAGGGCTGGGCTCGTTTGCCAAGAATGTACCATAATCGGTACCTTGCAAGTGAAGCTTTAAATCTGAAATAATGTTATTAATAGTATGAAAATGATAAGTTGTAAACAATATCAGAATTAGTGGGTGTGGTGTAATTTTCTTATAATTTACGTTTAGAATATATTGTATCACTGCGTAAAATGGCAAAGAGAATCTTATAATATATAAGTTACGTTCACTTACCTTCCAATGTTTCGCATTGAACCAAATTTAAGTAATCTGCTTGTTTCAGTATACCACACTTGAAACCTCTACATAAGCCCTCCAAATATCCAGCATCAATATTAAAAATGCACCCCTTCATTTTCCCTTTTATCTACCTCTGCTATTTAAAAAGATCTCACTATACAGCTACAACGAAAAGATTTGAGGAGGAAGATAGAATTAGTAGATCATTGATCATATGATAATTCCATAGACAAATAATGTCATTCGGAATTCCAAAGACACTGTGTTGCCAACTTTTATTTTAAACTTAAAACTTCCTATGTTTTAAATCCCCTGTAAAAGGTCATGCTACATTATAATAATAAGAATAATAAAGCTTTATTTCATTTCTTACAGCTTTAATTACATTAGAAATATTCCTTTAAATATTAGTTAAAAAAATAGTCGGGCACATTCCGATTGAATTCAACGTGAATACAGCCGGGTAAATATAAAAAAGTAGTCATGGTTCACGAAAGTTTAAATATAAATAAATACTTATAAAATCTATATTTGAAAAATATGTTTTTTTTCAAATAACACCCCCGCAACCACTCTTGAGGGTAAAATTTCTTAAAATCCGTTCTTAGCTGACATCTACTCGGCAATAGGAATATTTCTGTCAAATTTCAAGTCCCTAAGCCTTGTAATTTCAGAAACATCGTGATGAGATTGCACACGGAAATCCCCGACATATATATTAATATAAAATGTGAATTAAATAATATTTTAAATCAGTTATCATTATTTTTTGTTCAGGCTCGTTTATAGGTTTTCAAAATAACTTATACCTAAGTAATTCAAATAGCAATAATTAATCAGACTAATTTGCATCAGATGATATCTTTTTTATAGAAATTGATATGGTTTATGATAAAATCAAAACAATAGGTAGTCAACATTTTGTTTTATATGTCACTGTCAAATATATAATAATAATATAATCGCGAACGAAGAAACTTTAAATTTAAATAGTATATACTTAATTTTATCGAAAATGAGTACTTTAACTTTGAAAGTTAATAACATGTTAAAAATATTAACAGGTAAAATTACGGTATAGCGGTAGTATTTGAATTGAAATATATTTTGATTGTCTTATTAAGATATTCTTATTTTATTTTAGCCAAAAACTATTATGTATTGAGTTCAAGTAAATATTCTCAAAAATCAGAAACAGACGAAAAAGAAGAACAATCAAAGGGAGAATCGAAACGACTGTCAGAATTCAGAAAGAAGTTACGAGAGACTACCCCTATAACAGATTTAGGTGAACAAGCTGAAATTAAGGCTAAGGAAGATCCACTTCCTGCTTTCCCAGACGACATTAATCCACACACTGGAGAAGTTGGGGGACCTCGAGGCCCAGAACCCACAAGATATGGTGACTGGGAGAGAAAGGGGAGGGTTACAGATTTCTAAAGCTTATTTTCATATTGAAATCAGAATAGCAATATTTTATTTATTTTAAAATAAAAGTGATTCATTACTTAAATAAATTCTTTTAATAACAAAAAAGTTAAGTATTATTTGCAGATTTACCAATCGTTTTTGGCATCTTTTTATTTGTAGAATCTTCTAATTCTTTAGACTTGTAATAGTGAGGTGCTACTTCTAGCAGCCATTTGCTTTCTATTTCTGTAACTTGTCTCATAAATTCCTTAGAAGTGAATACCAATTCATGATAAATGACCCACCTAGGTAATTCTTCAAATAAAGCACTGTTTGGATGAATCATAACGGTCTGAAAATATTTTAAATTAAGTAAGTTTTTATTTAATCTAATAAACCACTAATAATAAATAGACTTACTTGATTATGTTTAACAGTCTTGTAATGGCCTCCTTTCGAAAATTTTGCAATATGATAGAAATAACCTGCTGTAATGGCCTTACGGATGTTAGTATCATCAGATATACTTGACACCATGTCTATTTCAACTCTCTCCATCAGTCCAACTAACTGTTCGCGGACATCACGAGCACGCTTCATAGACCTGTATTGTATAAAATTCTCATAGCACCACTGTACCGAAAAGTCTGATTCTGTCCATTGATTATAAACATTCATAATTGTTAGGTGGTCGCCATGGCGATGGAAGAAGTTCTTTCTTGCAGTATCAGCATGTATTATTTTATCCTTTGGTCTATAGAAAACGGAGCTATTGACAGATAACATAGCGGCAATAGATACAACTTCTTCTGAACATTTATATCTAAAAAAAAGAATATTTTAAATTATGTTACAAGGAAATGAAAGTATGAAATGAAAATAAAAAGTTATGCATGATAATAATAGCTTTTATCATATGAAATGTAGTAAATAACTACAGTTTTAAATGAGCTTGATTTAAAGACTACCAGTAATGTGTTACTTACTTTTCACTAGCTAATAACATTTTAGCTAGCATGGGGTCTGTTGGAAATTCAGCCATTCTTCGTCCAGCTTTAGTCAACTCTCCATGATGATTTAGTGCACCCAAGGCATACAACTGCTCTAATGCTAAAACTAAAGTTTCATGTGGTGGTGGATCTAGAAAGTCGAAATGAATCAAGTCATTTATACCTAATGCTTTCAATGTCAGTACTGCATTGCCCAAATTAATTCTTTGAATTTCAGGTACAGTATTATCTTCAAGCTCATGCTTATAAGCCCAGGCTGTATAGAGCCTAAAGCATTTGCCGGCAGCTACTCTTCCAGCCCTTCCTGCTCTTTGATTAGCGGATGCCTTAGAAATTGGCACTACCATCAAACTTTCCATGCCAGTTTTTGAGTTAAAATTGTTTTGTTTAGCAAACCCTGGGTCAATAACATATATAATATTATCAATTGTCAGTGATGTTTCAGCAATATTTGTAGCTAGGACCACTTTTCTTGCACCTTCAGGGGTGGGTTCAAATATTTTGGCTTGCATATCACTTGGTAAATTTGCATACACAGGTAAAATTACAAGCTCTTTTAACTTTTTACCTATTCTCTTAGTCCTCTCTTGTAACATTTCTACACATGTTTCAATTTCTTCTTGTCCAGTGAGAAACACCAGTACGTCACCTAGTGGTTGGGTAGCATGTATTTGCAGAACTGTCACTACACAAGCATCTATATAGTCTGCTTCAGGTGCTTTTGTGTAATATATGTCTACTGGAAATCTTCTGCCAGGTATTCTGAATATTGGGGCATCATCAAAAAAGGTAGAAAACTTTTCAGCATCTAATGTTGCACTTGATATTAGTAACTTCAAATCTGGTCTAAATCTAGTAATATCTTTAACAAGACCAAACAAAATATCAGTATGTAGAGTCCTTTCATGAGCTTCATCTATAATCATTACACTGTATGATGCCAGATCTGGTTCTGATAAAAATTCTCTGTGTAATGTACCATCAGTCATATATTTAATCACAGTTCTGTCAGAAGTGCAATCTTCAAATCTTATGCTGTAACCCACTTCATTGCCTAGCTTGACATTCATTTCTTGAGCCACTCTGGCAGCCACGGACATTGCAGCTACTCTCCTGGGTTGTGTGCAACCAATCTTCTTGTCATCATCAGTAAAGCCAGCTTCATGCAAGTATTGTGGGATTTGGGTGGTTTTACCAGAACCAGTCTCTCCTTCCACTATTAATATTTGGTAATTTTTAATGGCTTCTATTAAGGAATTTCTAAATGGAAAGACAGGAAGAGATTTTTTGGTTTCTTCTATTGTTAATCTTGCTTTTTGATATTCTGAAACCTTTTCTTCTACTTTTTTTTCCTGATTACCTTCAAGTTGGAGTGCTTGAATGAAATCTATTTGTTCATCCAACAGGAGTTCATATTCATCTTGTGATTTTGCATCTTTTGCTCCAAATTTAAAGAATGCAGATTTTATTTGCTCCTGCTCCCATTTTCTTTGCTCTGAATGTGGCAATTTTTCATTTTCATCTACTTCAATGTATTCACCTAAAATCAAAAATAAAGAATTGTGTATATTATGCTAAAGGTAAGTAACCTACGAAGGAGGATTGCAGAAATATAGAAGAAGGTGCATCATGCTTAAACATGATATTAATAATTTCACTTATACAATCTAACAGGATTTCATTTTTACCCTTTTCACCCTTTCCAAGATCTTGAGGCATATGATATCTTTGCACATTTTCCAATTCACGGGCTTTTTCATGATCCTTGGCTAATTGCAATAGTGTTTTTTTGTGTTCCCTCTCTTTTTTTTCTCTCTCTGTTAAACTGTAATTTAAAAAAATATGAATCTGTAATTTAAAATTGTGGTTACCAGAGAAATATATTTGTAAAACTTTGAATACTTACATGCTCTCATCAAAAAGATACTCATCATCAGCAATGTCATCTTCTAATTCAATAACTTTATCATCTTTTCTTTTTTGCAAGTACTTTCTTCTGGATTGGATACGAAGCTTGGGTAGAATTTTATCTCTATCCTCTGCCTCTAATTTTAAACGTTTTGCTGCTTCCTCATAGGATCTTTTACTAGAACTTTCAGCCACCTTTTTAACCTTTTCTTCATCTCTCTTTCGAAGCCTTTTGGAAAATTCATCTCGTTCCTTTATGTCTTTGACACGAGTTTCTTCAGCACTGTCGGAATCAGAGGGCGAGGGAGTGTGATATCGTTTGCTACGTTTCTCCATGGTTCCAACAGTTGAATTTGACCAAATATATACCTACACGTATAGACTAAATCGAATGTTATCAAAATTGAAAAGTTTATACATTTTCTATAGTTGACATTTGAAAATGTTTATTATTTAAAATAATATGTTCAAAACAGTTTTCTTTATCGAACTGTTTTCTCTTTGCATAAATATAATAGTAATTATTTTTTCCTAAACATGAACTTCTCTAAGAAATAATTAATACAACGCACATAAATTACCGACTTGTAAACAAAGTAATTAAAATAATTTCAACATTTTTAGAATTAAAACTGAGGATGACAGCTCCGGCTATTTCTTTGGGAACGTGATGAAATTGTCAACTTGACATTTTAGATGTTTATGTAGATCGCAGTGAGACAACCACAGACTACATTTTTGTTTTTACCTCTCTCTACTTAATGAAAGTCACGACATAGGTTAGGTTGAAAACAAGAAATAAAACGGATTAAGGGACCATTTACCTACTTAAATTAAATAAGTAACGTGCTCCTAGTTCTTCAACATTCACATATTATTATTATTATATTCTTTATTGTACACCTTAGTCGAATCATATCATAATTTTGGTTGGAATGGGTCATCTCAAAATTTTGGTTGGAATGGGTAGAAAAAAACGAAATCGTCGAAGTGATCCCAGAGTTGCAAAAGTTTCACATCTAAGGTTTTTTATGTGATTCATCCAAGAGAATTTTCTATTCATTGTAATACCTAGGTTCTTTGCAGTGGAAGTATAATGGAATAACTATATTATTAAATATAATATTTGGTAAGGTAGTGAAAGAAATTTTCGAAATCATGCTAGGACTGCGAATAATATTTGATTTTGAGGACTGATGATAATATTTGGATTTTTGATTTCCGGACATCAACTGTAAGGTCATTCAATACATTCTAATTGAAAATACAATCAAGATCCTTATTGGCCTCAGCGATTGCATTTGCCAGGGTTTAAATTGTGCAATGAGAGTATATTTGTAAATCGTCTGCATACATATTACGATAGAGAAGAGATTTTATGAGTTACACACACATTCATGTAGTTATCGACACATATGACGATAAATCCAAAATCGTCAAAATCAGATACATAGACACTATGTATTAAATATGCCATACACTCGTAGACTGAGAATATCATATATTTATATAATATTATTAATATTCATTATCTATGCATACACCTGATTTTGTCCACTCGAGTATTTTGTCATTGTAACTTTATTCGCATCGTTTCAAGTTTGAGTATATAGCTCAATTACGGTTTCAGTTTAGTAAAGATATATTTTTTATTACTCAATGGAACGAGTTTTCTGGAAAATATAAAAAATCGCATAAAAATGCCCCGTCTAGAAGAAATTCTGGATTTGTCTGATAAAATCGGAAGTATCCCGGTGCTCAATTTTCTCGTTCATCTATGGTAGTCGCCTTTTGTTCGTGGTCTTATAAGACAAACTTCATATAATTTAATAATAATATTTTGGCTCTGGGTTTGATTTATTTAGGGATTTTGTAAGTTCAGTAAATTAAATTTTGTTAAAGGTCACCGCGAAATAAAGTTAAAAAATATATTTCGTGTTTAATGAATAGTTAGCACTATTTTGTTTAGGCAGCACTCCGCATTAGAGCAATAATCTTGTGTCGGGGATTTTACAAACATTGAAATAACGACCGAAATGTCTGATGACAACACAATGAATTGTCCCGTGTGAGAATCCAGACCACAACTTTTGGCTCATCAGTCAGGGCAACTGACCACTGGATCGAAAAGTTTCGATGACCTACCATTATGATATATGACATTAGTTTAGATCATTAAATAAAAAGGCGATATATATAAAAATAAGTTTTATTGATAATAAAAAGCGTAACATTTCAGTAATACGGTGTGTGTTATATTTTACCTTAACCTAAATACATTATGTAAAAGACAACATTTATAGTAGACAATTATTTAGATATTTTGATGACAAATTCATTTATCTATAATAATAAAATTTAATATACATTTCTGTAACTGTAATAAATTGATACAGATTACTTAAATATAATATTATAAATTAGTTAATTATTATATTTAATACGTAATATAGAATGCAATGTGGGTAATAGTATGTATTATTAATTAAAATCACAGTATACTTTAGAAAACAAAAACTTTGTATATTTGATTATTTTATTTAAAGTTAATTCAATGGTAAAAGCCATCTGTTGGAATTCTTAGTGAGATTTCGTATGAGCGAGTATTGGAGAGTCAGAACGTATCAACAGTTAAAGCTACATTTTAACATAATAGTAGTAAATAAACTAATAAACTAACAAGAGCAACGTCAAATATAAATAGGTTATAAAGAGTACTGTTTAACATAAGTTCTTCTTATAAGTATAAGTCATTAATTAAACGCTAACCACTAAGTCAGTATATTAAATGCTACCGATAAAGGCAAAACACACCGGGTTTGAGAAGGATTTAATTTTTTGAATAACAAAATATTTCGAAAACGATACCAGATCAATAATTTGAAAATGACCACAGAGTACAAACTTTATTGTCAATTCAATATTTGGCAGTTGGCATTAGTGTGACATAGATTAAAAAAGTGGCGTATCAAAGTCTAATACAGCAATATTCGCTTTTCGACCTGTTTTCTGCAGATGGGGCAGACGGTGATGCGGTCGCCGCACATCTGGCACATGCCGTGGCCGCACAGGAAGATCATGTTCTTGAGGCGGTCGAGGCAGATCGGGCACATCGTCTGAAATAACACACACACTTATAATGCGACCCGGTGTATAAAAACTAGTAAAGCGTTATTACCAAGAGCATTTGTTTAAGACCGTATAATGTTTATGTAGCAGTGGCTAGAATATAAAATCTTTAATTAAACTTAAGTGACGAGAGGCACTGCAACTAGTAGTTTTGTAGTTTAGTCTGCTTCCAAAGCATTCAGTGCCTCAACCGATACCAATGGCTCGGTGTTGCCATGTCTATACACTAATACGTGATGGACACTCGCCTGTTCCTTGATGTCCTGCAACTGCTGCTGCAGCTTCTGCACGTCAGTGCCGGCGGGCGGCGTGAGCACCGCGCGCGCGTCGTTGTTGAGGAGGTGGGTCGTCGCGGGCGCGGCTTGGCCTTTACTCATCTGCGCCTGCGGTAGGTTACTGCCTTCACCAACACCGCCACCTGCTGCTGTGTAGAAACGCTTGTAATTGAGTAATCAAATCTCGATTTGCCAAGTTTCATGAAATATCTATGCATATCGGTATTTATACCTTCGGGCTGTTTTGTCTCATCCGTGGCAGGTGCGGGCGGGGGGCCCGCGGGCGGGGAGGGCGCGCGGGCGGGGGCGGTGGTCGCAGCGGGAGCGGGCGCGGCGGCGGTCGCGGCGGCGGGAGGAGCGGGCTGTAGCGGCGTTCGACACTCCACACACTTGCGCATTAGCGGAGTACACTGTGCGCACGCGCACGCGTCCCCGCGAGATCGAAACACCGCCGAACACACCACGCACTCGCCTACGCGCTGTCTCGTCGACACGTAAGATCGACACACGAGGCATTTTTTTACCTGAAAGGAAAATTAGACAAAATAGTACATTTTGTGGGGATAATTTTTGGTTAATTTTTGACTTGAAACTCACCCTGGCGGCACACACGTTGCAACAACAGACGTGCCCGCAAGGACCGAAGAGTGTGTCCGGTTTGGCATCGGAGCACACGAGACACTCGTCCGCCACCGGTTCCGAAAGCGGGACTTCTGTTGGAACTTCTGCAGACGCAGCACTACTTGTTCCTGCTGTCGGACTGAGAGCTGTCTCTTCGTTCTCGGGAGTGTCTTCACTTGTTACACTGTTTCCTTCCTTACGGCATGTTGTTAATGTTTTACGAAGATTCGGATCGGGGCACAGATTTAATGGCGTCTGACCTGTAATTTATTTATATGTCCATTAAAAGTCTATGATAAACTATGGTTTTCATACTATTTTTAGTATTTATATTCCACCGAATGATAACTAACTACTCCAAAGACGTACCTTTTTTATTCTTAATAGTTAGATCGGCGCCATTGGCGGCCAGGAAGCAGGCAATGGATGCGGAGGACTTTTTGTCATAGGCGTTGGCCATACCGCCCAGCAACGAAGCCACGCGCGTGTCTTGCAGCCGCCGCAACTGCTGCAGCGTGTGGTGGCGCAGAGCTTCATGCAGCGGGGTGTCGCCGTCCTACAGGACGCGGCACTAATTAGTCAACTCCAGTTCGACATAATATTGACTATCAGTTACTATAACACTATATCTACTATTTCAATTATTATTTATAAATAAGACGTTTTAGCATTCATCCAAACAAATTAAAAAAAATAATAATTTAACAAAAATGTCGTAGACCCACTGCGAGCGAGCTTCATATGGGTATCATATAACAATTTATGATAACTATATAAATTTTTGTTCGTCAGAAGTAATGTTGTCATCAAAAGGAATATTTAGTATTAGGAATTGGGACCTAGATCATTAAAAAAACAATAATCAATAATTCATACCTTATCACAAATATTAGGGTTGGCTCCATGGGCGATAAGTAAACGGACTATTTGGGTGTGTTGTCGTTCCACGGCGAGGTAAAGGGCAGTTTGGAGGTTGGCGTTCTGAAGGTCCGGGCGAGCTCCCCCACGAATCAGAAGCTCAGTCACTTCAGCGTGGTTGTTGAAAGCGGCTAGATGCAATGCCGTGTAACCATCGTCTTTTGCGTCGTCCACTATCCACGGGCGAGGCAACTTGGCAAGCATTATCTTCATAACGCTATAACACAGACATTTCAAGATTTAGAACTTCTCTATGGTGATGGAGATACGAAATCATGTAAAGAATTTTATAATTTTACTAAAACAAATGAATTATTTAAATATTGAATTTAAAATAATTTTATAGTTGAAATATACATTTGTCCCTAAATGAGGAAAAAAAAAAGTTTCATATTACGTTCATGTTGTTTTAAAAAAAAATCCTTTTAAAAGTTTTCCCTATAAGTTTATAATACTTAAACTTTATGGTTCTATTTTTTTAAATATATTTATTAAATTTAAAGGTTAGGTTTAAAGTGTTCAGCGTCCTTAGTATCACCTTATATTGAAATATCTAAGTATACCTCTAACAAAACGAGTAACAAGTCTAGTTGGAGAGGTTATTCGAACCACAACTTGTTAATATTTTGATTAATTCATTAATTTCTTAAGTTGATGAAACCGATAAAAGGGCATAGATGGTTTTGTTAAACTTACAATAACAATGTTCAAAACACCCCACAGGGTTAAATTGGACCCCCCGCAGAGAATTATTATTATCTCATATTTTTGACATTACTCCAAAAGATCCTTACACGACATACATTTTTTCTTTTTAAGTGTATTATTATGTTTAGGAGATAATTTTAAAATCCCTATTTAATCTGCTTCGGAAACAGTTTTCCAGGAAATTTTATAATAAAACTATTAATCTTAGTTTTGGTTGGTGAAGTTGTCACTAGTCATGCGGTGGTTGAACTCTCATTATAAATAGCTCTACCAAGATTGTATTTCTGATTCACTAAAGAATTGTAAAACAAACGTAGACACCGAAACCGTAACTAGAATAGAGTAGATATGTGTAAAATTATTTAAATAATGCTTTCAGACGGTCTCGGTATAATTAAAAGTAATCATTTAGATGGTAACAACAAATTAGGTAGTACACATTTTAATACAGTGCGTTACGTTCAAAGAGTAAAAACGAACGAACTAATTAAATAAGGTCAAACGTCGTGGTCGGGCGACGCTCGTCCTACGTACACCAACAGTTGGAATCCGATCGTTGCGCGCAGCGTCTTGTGCGCACGCGCATCTACGCGATCCTTAATCTTTAGTGCGCCCCCTACATTACCACCATCAGAGAAATCGAAAGTGATCAAATAATTGTTTAAAAGTGAAGATCTTCAT
The DNA here is from genome assembly GCA_963555665.1 of Dircenna loreta. Lineage (NCBI taxonomy): Eukaryota > Metazoa > Arthropoda > Insecta > Lepidoptera > Nymphalidae > Dircenna > Dircenna loreta. The sequence goes on from OY743094.1 coordinate 6,956,334, forward strand.
TAAGTTTTAACTCTGACCGTAACCTTCATCCGTTAAATGTAAAAGGGTAAGTTAAATAGATTCATTATAGCCCAGCAATAAAACAATCACAAAATATTTCTCAGAACAGACCTTAATTAAAGTACGTGTTTAATATTGACTGGCAACAATTTCAAACATGAAATAACAAAAGCTATATTCTAAACGTTATTAATACATACAAACACAGACATAACACAATATGAACAATACGCTCCACAGATATTTAAATTACATATTTGAAATTCAAAATAACCAACATTATAGTACGACAGTGCAAGGAATGGAGGTTAAGAGTCAAAATAATAATGATACATTTAAACTTTAATATCTCAAAACTTGGGAGTAATGGCGGCTATTTATGTGTACTAAAGTTGTACAATTAATCGTTTTACAATTTTATTATGTTAATACGCACAGTGTATGATGTCAGACATGTAGCCGGTCTCGTGTCTGCAGCACTGGGTGACGCCATTGTAATAATGCGTTTTTTTTTAATCAAGTCACTTCATACACATACTCAACAATATAGAGCTTTAGCTCCAGTTTCCAGTCTCATTATAGCTGCGAGTGGCTACTCGCAGGACTTATATATTTCATAATTTCATAGGTATTTTTTTTTACTATTTTTATTATTTATAAGTTTAATCAAATTGTCTTTAAAATAAATTATATCTTAAATATATAATGAATTAGTATTCTGGTTTGTCATTTAGAATATTCCGATTCAGATATTATATTTCTTGCAAATTTCGCTATCATGACTTATTATTAAGCGTTCATAGTTTAAGCAGTGGAATAATTATAGCGTCAATATGCATCGCGGATGCAATGCAATTGATTAATTTTTTTTTGTGATACATAAAATATAAATAATATCATATAAACTAACAATACTTAAAAATAATTTACCCTTTCATTATATAGACACTCTGATATTTATTCAAAATTGATTCGAATAACTAGAATAAATACTTAGTCGCACTGAATTCGTCGATGAATTGATTTTATACCTATTACCTCCTAATTTTCCTTGAAAATGTCTTTGTTAGCTGTAATGGCTTTGACAGTGGCACCGGAGGGTGCGGGGAAAAGGATTTTGTACGTCTACTAGCATTGTCAGCGGTTTGGATCGCGCTGTACTGTACTACATAACTATTGAATGATTTAAAATACATTTATATGATAAACAAGGTTTACTCATACAGCTAATAATTTACGTCGACACATGTTCTTCTAACTATATACAAGTTTTTATCAAGATCGGTCAAGTTGTATTTGAATTATGGCTGGCCATGTAGAAAGACAAATATAATATATTCACTTTTAAAATTCGTGTCACTCAGTCGTGTAACGATTATTTATTTAAAAAAAAAATGTACGTACACATCCTACAGATGTATATATTAAGCACAGATAATATAAATTTCGTCACATAATTTGAAAAACGTACATCATCAATAACACAATATGTTATCTGTATATATAACAATTTAATAGGTAGTTAATTTGACTTTTATAGTTTAACAGTCTGTATATTATTTTAATTATTTAAAACTTTGCTTCTATAAAACTTACTTAGACGCTTCATCGCACAATATCGATATTTCAAACTTATTACACTGACAGATGTATAAAACTGGAACCAAAACAAAAGACCTAATTATTCTTTCTTTTTAAAAATGAAGACGAAGTTATCGGCTAGTTGAAATATTGTTTTCTTTTTTCATTTATTTATCTTGCTAACTACTCGTCTTATTTATAGAGAGTGCTTTTGTATAAGATATATTTTTAAGATTCCATTCTGCAATCAATATATTAAATTTAACAATTACATACCTAGTTTTTAATTACAAAAACGTATTGTTATACTATTCGCTATGAAGTTTTACGGATAATGTGGCTCAGTAGTAAGTTTCACAGAGCTCCGGGGGACTAAATTCAATCATATTAAATAGCAGAAGATAGATAGAAATAGTGTCAAAGTTTCTGAATTACTGGCTCCGTAAAATCTCAAGTTCTGACTAAAGTTCTACCGACAAATATAAATTGTAGGGTTGTACAAATGAGTAATATATTTTAACTATATATTTATTTTTATTATGTTACTTTTATATTTTTAAGAATTTATATGATTTTTACTACGTGTCAATAAATTAAAAATAATAAAAAAAAATCTGTCACAAGAACTTTAACAACAGCGACGTGAGTTTAATTATAAAAAACAGTACACAATGTAAGGAACTCTTTGTTATCACCCAGTAGCGATGTAGGAAAACAAATTTAAAAAGAGGTGACCATTTTGTTCTCTACCGGTTTAAAAACTACATTGTAACAACCCTGTGGCAAACTAAGGAGTTGTTCTTTGTTCCACTGGTATACTTGTTAGGATAATTCTTCGAAAGTGTACGTTTTGTTTCAGTTACAATGATGTACAAGTACATAAACGAAGTCTTATATACAATATAAGGGTAGTATTATATATATATATATATAGGTAGGTGAGGTTAAGGCAGATTTAGGTTTGATTTTCATACAAATATTAAAGATATAATATTTGTATTTTGTACACATTATATCTAATTGAATAAAGTTATTGATTTCTTATTTATTAATTAGCATGTATGTATACTATTAATGTTATATTTATCCTAACATAATGGGACTCAAGATTTTCAATGGAATAATTGCGATGTTTTTTATAGTTGCGTTTGGTTCGGAATGTTTTTATCATAGCAAATACAATTAAATTATTTTTAACTTTTTAATTTAATGTCGATTCATTCTAGATAGGTTTCCGAGAGTTTACCATATTTTAGAGTTTTAGTTGTAATACATAAGATAGAAGAAAAACAAAATGAATAAACACTGTCGAAAACAGATTGAACAATAAAAATAATATTTATATACTTTTGTATTAAATTAAATAAATTGTCTAAATTAAGAACTCCAGTACTGAGGCGTGAAGTCATTACGGTTAGTCATTAAGTTTTCCAAATATTTTCACATAGAATTCATCTCCTTCGACTAAAAGCTTTGACCATTTTGTTTATGTAATGCATGTCCGTGTGTCACTTCACCCTGTGTTAATCTGAGCGCGGTCTCCGAACGCTTGCAGTCACCTCGCTGCAATGTATAATTGAAGCGAAACGCGATAGATTTTATGGGACAGAATGTAAGTAGGTGACCCGACTGATTATATTTTATAACATTGATCTCATTCCCCGCGGATTCAGAATAGTAAGTTATGGAAATGCGCGATTGGGGCAACTCTGGCCAATAACAATGTTACATTAATATTCAACGTACGCTCTTTGGACACTCATACTTTGCGGGCAGCATCGCTATTCCCTATCCACTGACGCATCTCGCTTGATCATCCAGAACTATAATACATATTAGTATTCATAAAAACGGTATTCATATGTTATCTATGCATGTTTTATTTATTATTTTACGTAAGAATAGGTAAATGGTCCTTGTTTACTGCTGCGAAACATTGCGATATTAAAAATGCTTACAAAACTATGTTGCTTTGAAGTAGACAAAAGATGAGTTGGCTGTCGTCCCACTTGTTTGTCTACGAAAGTTTGCCAAAATTCTTTTATTGACTGAGTGAACGTAGAGGCAAGCTTTACAGCCAACAACGGAAATTCTCGACCACAATATACAAACGTAGTTCGATAGTTCAAATATACAAACAGTGTAGCCACGGCTTTATTATTTTGTATCGTTTTTTATGTACTAAGCGACAAATCTTATGTATGTATATAATTTAGAGTTATTGTAAATTTGTTTCAGAGGAGGTCAGTGAACGCTAAGGATTGCCAGATCTTGTGATGAGAACTATGTATAGCTCGACTACCCCGCGGGAGGTGACAGTGGTGGATGGTGTTCAACTAATAATAGCCTCCCCTCCAGCGCGATCATCGAGACGCTGACGGGAGCGCGCACATGTGGCGCCCGTCGGCGTCCTATTCTGCGTATACGTTTATTTTCGATACGGTCGTCACGCGGCGCGGTTTACAGTGCTCCTTACATAAGAGCCTCCGGCGAGTCCGCAATCGGGGTTCCAGCGCGCGCCGTGCACTTCGAGTTGCCGCAAGCTGCAGGTCGGTGCACGTTTGAGTAACCGATCCGGCGGACGCCCGCCACCAGATCTATTTCGGGAAAATACAAATTTGGAATGGATGGTACTCGCGACTCGAAAGCGAACTCCGCCGGTTGACTCCATTTTTAGAGCTGAACTGCGCGTGCGCACAGAGCCCGTTGCCAGTGCTTGACGAGCTGCCATCAGGCCGTGTCGCTCGCTACCACCTAGGCCTAGACGGCTGTCACGTAGTGGTCCTTTTACCGTCCTCCTAGAGATGGCGCCGTGTACTCTAAGGTTTAAGCTTATGAGTTTTTCGTCATAAAGAATGGGAGCGCCTATAAGGAAGAACGACAGTCAAGAACGAAGAATCATAGCCTTGCGTTAGTTCCGTGCTTCCTTACTTCCCATAGTAATTATATCGTATGGAATGTAAAGAAGTATGGAGCTGCGCTGGTGTGCCAGCGAGCTCAGGACGGATCATCACGTCTCATCACGATATATCATGTGTCATTTAAAGGATTTCATTGTGATTTTAGTTTCAAAGTGTGTATTTTAAGTGCAGGAAACGTTTTTGTTTAACATCAATGGATGAGTTCGTAAGAAAATATTTTTTCTTATTATTTCGTAAAAATTTAACAGAGCATAGGTAATTAAATCAAAATTTCAGTTATTTTTTTTTTAATTAAGTGCTATGGCATAAATTTAAATATATATTAACAAACATCAGATTTCGTAGAAACCATTTAGCGTCTGCATGGAAATAACGTATTATATAAGGCAATAAAATGTTTTAACTATTCTAGTAAATGCAGTATTTGTTTTATTTGGTGGCAAGTTGTCGTAAAATAGCATCTGGTGCGGTTTAGGTAACAGTTCTGACTAAGGCAACGTAAATAAACTTGAAGGAGTCGCTGGACGGAATTCGTCTTAGTGTACCTACAGACTAATTTAAATTTAGATATGGACAGGAACCGCCGAGAAATATTTATTTTTATCGTGCATGGTAGTGTTATATTACAGACCGATGGCGGTGTTGAGAGTAACGAGAACTAAATCAACTTTCAATGTTAATATTATTACGAACAGTAAAGTACAAACAAAACTGTTTTTAATATCTCAAAAAAGGGTTCATAAAAATTAAGTACTAGTTATAAGATTAAATTTTGATTATTTTAACATGTAAAACAGATTATCTATTATCAATACAAATTTTAATTTTTCCAGGGTATATATAATGTATACTTTACTTCAAAGGGCAACAAAGATCTGAGCGTGGCATTGTCAATGTTGGTAAAAGTCGTAGCAAAAAAAAAGGGGAGCACAAAAAGTGTTAGGGCCGCGCCTGCGCCACATCTGGAACACTGCATCTCATTATGCGGATCGGTCGCGGCTGAATGGCATCGGTCCGTGCCTCAGCCCTGCCCGAGCGGGAACGCCATCTTGCACAATACATTACGGACATCCGCGACTTATCCTTACAACTATTGTTTCTTTTAAATTATATAATATTTTATAGTGATGTACATTTTTTAGAGGATAATTGATAATCACTAATATTATTAATGAATAATTTAGATCTAGTATGAATGTTGAATGAATGATTTATGTTACTAAAATAGCATTATTGTAAGATACCATTCAATGAATTTTGGAAAGAATTTTACATGTATATAAAACAAAAATGAATGAAATAATTTATATATTTGTATATATTCTTTCCTAACTTGTTAGTTGTTTAAAAGTAATATTAGAAGCGATGAATGAGTCATATTATATGACATTAAAAAAATGTATTAATATGTATGATCAAATGTTGTTCCAAAAATAAATTTAGAACATGTGTGAATATGCGTAGTGTATAACATTCAGCAATAAAAAGTATATTAGAACTATACTATACCCATAAAGTTATTATTAAATATGTATGAAATGCATGGATGTAATTAATATGTATATATTTTTGGTTTACAACTATTAGAAATGTATCTATATATTGTATCATGACTATATATGAATAATTCAATGTCAGTTAATAGGCGTATATAAAAAAAAAACAATATTCACGAAACAAAAGGTCGTATAGCAAAAAACATCCAGCCGCAACTCTGAGAAAACTTTGACAAAACGTAGGCCATTTAGGGTCTCATTAAATCATAAGGGTAACTTAACAGAGCGAACATTAAGGCATGCTCCGTTCATTGTTTTAAAATAAGGGGCCAAGGGACCGGTGCAATGACAACGACGCATTATAATCAAAACTATACAAAGAATTAAAGGCGCGGCTGATAATCTTAGATGGTTTGATTGATTCCCATGGGTTCAAATAACCACGCTCCACCGGTTAATTGGATGTTATATTGTCATATTACATATTATATAATGTAACACCATGCTTATTCAAAAGAATATTATGTAAATACCGAAATTGAATATATTAAGTCTCGTATTAAAAAAAATATCAATCAAAAAAAAAAAACAAGTTACGGAAATTACTAGATAATCATTAATCTAATTATATAAAATGATTTATTCCTTTAAAGTCAATATTAAACTACAGTCGGTATAGTACAATAATTCTTTTAATATCCAGTAGCAGAGCCGTTCTTAAATATAGATAGAGAGCTTACCTAAGTATTGAATAGAGCAGTGCTATGGAAGCCCACAACCGTCTCGATCTGTACCCTTTAATAGCACGCCTTTTACTATTGCACAAAGGAGTTTTCTATGAGAAAGGGATCTTGACCTACCAGTTAGTTCAACATTCACAAAATCATTTAAAAAAAACACAATTTATTCATGCAACCATGCAACGACTGTCGCTAACAAAAGAGTATAAAACTAGACAGGGGGATAATGAATACTAGGCAAAGACTTTCATAGAGTAACTTACATGCCATTCGGCTTAACACTACATCTCCAATTATACGGACGGACGGTTTCATATTATACATATTGGGGTTACAAATATTTTACATTATAATAATACTTTTACGAATTACTGGATAATCTGTAATGTGATATTTATAGATATTTATTTGATACCCGTTTAGATATTATAGGGAGAAATTAACAGCCATAAAGGTTCAACAGACTATAAAAAAAAAACTATAAACTTAGCCGTCATTTTAAAAATAAGTTGCAATGGGTTTATTAATTTGTCTTACGGTAATATAATAGATATTCCATGTACATGAGAACTGCTGTCATGGTATTCCTGGAGATGACGCAAAAATAACCATCAGAATATTTGGCAGCAGTCCAGGGGCCGCTAAAAGTTTCTTGACGACTGCCCTAAGCCATATACACATTTTTATATGCATTTCGTTACATAAAATACAGCTTATTTTGCCTTTATGATTAAAATTTATATTCCTGCTCACGTATTTTTTTTATTCAATTTTATTCCTGTGTCTGTGGCGACTGGGATTCCGTATGAAAGAATTATAATTTAGATTTTATATGAAGATATAACTGTCTGTATGTACGCTACAATATTTGTTTATCTAAATTGATAATTTTTATAATATACATTTTTACTTGAATGCTTTAAGTAATGCTACCATTCAAATGATTTTAAAAATATATATAAATACAATTTAATTATAATATAAATAATTATAAATTAAATTATCTCTCATGTATATGATATAGAAGTTATGTTTTTTATTGATAAATAAAATATTAGACGTCGTATAAAATTTTATAATATTGAAATTATAACAATTCGGTAACATTTTTAAATGAATGAATGAATGATTTTTTTATTTAAATGAATTATTTATATTAAGTACATTTGTAAATTAAAATACTATTATTCAATATTTTTTTACATTTTATTTCACTACTAAATAAATAATATTATTTTGCGTGTCAGTATTTCTGTATTGTTTATAAATTTATACCAAAATCCAAAGACAAATAAATAAATATAATAAAAAATATACAAAGTAAACACAAAGTAATGTTTAATATACATAAAATAAATTCATCTATTTATAGGTTTGTTTTTCATGTGAGGTCGAAACTGAATAACTCTTTGATAAATGTGTTAAAGGGGGAAAGAGTTACGGCTGAACAAGAATAAGTACACACAAGTACGGGTTTGGACAGCCGTGACTTTTGAGTTGAGATCTGTGCTCGAGAATATATCACAAAATGATTTTTAACTTACTTTTGGCTGATATTTAATTTAAAAAAAAAAATGTTGAGTATGATTGTGAGATATTATTATATTATTTATATTATAACTAAAAATTAAAATTATGATTTGTTGGTAACTGTATATAGAGTTTAAAAAAATAATAAAATGTGATGTAATTTTAAATAGTACTAGTTTTATTTATTATTATTTATTAACGTGTTTCCCCACCTATTAATATACTTAATAAAAAACCTAAACTTTTAAGATATATTGAATACTTTTTGAGAAATAATTAAAGTATATACATATTTAACGCTACTGCATCAGTACCTACTACCAAAATGGCGCTTTAATCAGTGTCAGTTTTGGTAACTATTACTGTATGAGAAATGCATAGTATTTACTGTTCATTCCGATAGATGGCATTAGACGTTAAAACGTTAGATAATTTAATTCCTGTATTAGCTTTCAGAAGTTAGTAAGGACGGGCAGACGGACAGGCGTGTGGAACCTAGATAACCTAAATCATTCCTAATTCTAAGAAAAATATTACAATGCCTATTTTTTTTTAAATGACATTTTCGAAGTTCAGTAACAACAAATGTTATGATAAAAAACAAATATGTATTATATTTAATAATATTGTATAAGTTTTTTATTTTATTTATTAAAAATCTATTATATATACTCGTACAACTTAGCCTGGCCATAAATGCTGTTACACTTAATTATTACATTTGAATTTCGAATCTGTCATTTTTATACGATTGTTCATTGTGTTTTCTCATTTTGGCGCCAATACATTGCACAATATTTTGCGATATTAGAATGGAGTGGGGTGATAAAGAGAACCGAAGTAGGTATGGAGCCAAATGCAATTTTTAAAACTCTCCCACTTGGTATTAGTAAAATGTTTGTGTACCGGGCTATTAATAAGTACAATAAGACTCTGTTTGTGACAGAAAAAGATCTGGCCGTCCACGTAGTGTTCGTACTAAAAAGGTGGTCAGAGCTGTAAGGGAAAGAATTCGAACAAACCCTGTCCGAAAGCAAAAGATTTTATCTCGGGAAATAAAGATGTTACCTAGAACCATGTCGCGTATTTTAAAAGATGACTAAGTACTTGCAGCCTAACTGTTTTATATTAATGTACCTACTAAACTAACATACTGTAAAAGTAATAAATGTTAGTTGCAGTTAATTTTTTTTATTTTTAAGTGTAACAGTATTTATGGCCAGACTAAGTATATATATGAGACGAGTATATGTAGTTATTTATGAGTATTAGCGACCAAAAAACAAACCTTAATCATTCATTAATATTATTAAAAAATATAATTTAAAGTTTGTAATATTTACCAAGAAAATCATCTTAATAAAGTGTAAACGTACCCTATCTCCAATTTTAAATAATAACGGTAAGGTGGTATTAAAATTCGGCATGCTTTTAGCAGTGGAGCCTTAAATGTGTAATTAGTAGCATGTGTGGCTCGAGTCGGGCCTCAGCCATCAGTAACGCGCCGCCTGGCGGGGACTGCGACCAACCACCCATGCCATAATAAACCCACGCAAAATTATCTTTTCAAACAATTAGCCGAGACTTATTGCCAAACAAAATACTCTGTCCAATCATTATTTAAAGTAAAGCTCTGGTGCCTTTATATTAAACGTTATTTTACAACTTTTTACTTGAAAGCTAAGAGAATATTTAATTTCGTGACGTGGTATTATTGATAGAAATAACTTTTTTTATATACAAATTATGTACTCGTATATTGTATAGAACGTATTTGAAAATATTGTATTTATTCAATATTCTAAAACAAAGTGAATATTATAACGTAATATTTAATGACTGCCTCTTCTCTATATATATATTAAAAGTGCCAAAAATAAGCGCAATACTCCAATGTATTTTATTCTAAGTAAAATAATTGTGTATTTGGTGAACTAATTAAATCTAATCTAATCTAATTAAATATAAATCTTTTTGGTGGCGAACAGTTGTTTTAAGTTGCGTACGTCTTCTCTTTTGTAAGAATATAAACTTAAATGACAACGAAAATAATTCAAGCGTAGAGCTTAAAGTCTGGTAAAAATCTTAAACGTGCTATATATATGCGTGTTCAGGATCGATATTTTGAAATATTTGAAATTTGAATAATAGATATATGTAAAGAAACACCAGATAAAAAAGTGTAAATCATGTTTACTATTAATAGATATTTAATAAACTTGCTGAATAACTCGAAGAAAAAGCCTGAATAGCATAGAAGAATAATTTCCTTTTAAACGAAATGAATGGTAAAACAAAAATCGCAATAAAAATGCTTTGTCTATTTTCTCGGCAAACGTCGCTTCTTTTATAAAATGAGATAATTAATTAGTTACATTTAAAATAAATATTCTTTAAAATCTAAACTCTATATTGAAGAATACAATATATGGGCGAAGTGAAAAGGTTTTTGCATACATGTTTTAATTGACAAGAAGCCCTTCAATATTATCTTAGTATTATATGAGAATTGTAGCATCAAAAGGGGTTTAAAGAGATGCTATCATGCCCAGCTTCCGCAGTGAAAGTAATCGTAATCCCGGCTTCAGGAAATATTAGAGTGGCGGTAAGCTTACTAGATTTTTGCCTCTATTGAGGAGCTTATGTGGAATGTAGGACGCTTGCCTGAAGATGCATTAAACCAACATTCGAAATATATTTAGTTAGCTATTTTTAAATAACCTTATTATATTTCAAGATGTAAAAATAGAATATAAAAGATTTATTTCAATGAAAGCAAAACGTAAAAAAATCATCTTTAAAGATGAATTTATTTTTATCTTGTATTATAGTCCAAGTTTGTTCTTCTTTAGTGTAAGTTTTAAGTTAAGTCTATGATAGAGAAGCCTTATTGATTTGAAAACCTTTTTATAGGATCGTAAAAAAAATAATATCGTGGGGTTTCAGTTATTTTCAAAGTTATTTTCATTTTGTTGTTTGTCTAGTTTTAAGGTATTCCTTGTTGGCAAAAACAATAAACAAGCTAAAAATAAATTGCATTATTGATATCAAAATAAAATACAATACGACTATTAATTATATTTATATTTACCCGACTGTATTCACGTACATTCTACGTGAATACAGCCGGGTAAATATAAATATAATAGTCATGGTTCACGAAAGTTTAAATATAAATACGATTATTAATGTTTATATTTGAATAGAGCTGCAGTGGTTTAGGGATGAAATTACCCAAAAAAATACAGTGCAGATTTGTATTAAAAAAAAAGGGTAATTTTATTACAAGAATATTGACACGTTCAAAATTAATTAATGGCAAATTGATGCAGACGTTATCAAGATAACTTGAAATATGAAGCACCACTGAGGTATTATTTTATTAGCTTAGACGTTTAAAATAATATACTCTTCGTTTAAAGCAACACTTGACTCCACTTGAGATCTTAGAATAGAAAAAAGAATAGAAAGATCTTAGCTTGGCTTTTCTTTTTTATATTGAATGACTGTATACATAAAAAAAGAACGCATAAAGTTACGCCAATATGATTTTCCGATAAAAACAAAAATGGAAAATAGGTTCTCTTGGGTCCGTTCAAAATCAAATCTGATAAAATATTACATGGGTCTGATCTTTCCCATATATAATGTCAGATACATAACTGTTATAATATGATTTCTGTAATAATTAATCTCATGTCGCTTAAATAAGATACATGTATAGGCGGTCGTGTGCTGAACACGTTACTAAACTAACCATAAATTATCGTGTCAAGTCAAAGGAACTCTGCGTCGGGGTTAAATTATATTCACGTTAAGCAGACTCCGTATCTAAGACGTGTCTTCGTCGTCCTGATCTAGGTGTCTCAGAGAATTATCAAAGACACGCCAAGTTTTGCATACACATGGCGATCGGTTCTCAGCACAAAGAAGACATCTTGTCGTATAGAAATAAAAGATTCTCGTACATTTTCAGGTTGGAAATAATCCCGAAAGCGGCCAGCACAATTCCTCATTTCATTCACGTTCCCTTGCGATGAAACTTTTTCTCTGCAATTTTTCTGTGGAGGGCGGGGTGTTATCAGGTGGGGAGCTTTGCCAGTCGCGGCACGTAGCGCCTCCGAGCCCCGCGCGGCGCCCAGCGCCCGCCCGCTGAATACAAACTTCATTAGCCGTTTGATAATTAGCCCGTTAAACGCCCCTCACTTAGCCGACTACGATCTTCTAAGCCAAAGCCGCTTAAATATAACTCAGCCTAACGAATGGCAATCAATCCAGGGCAATACAAGGTCACTATCAACATCCCGGGAGTTATAAATACAATTATAATATTTACATTTAGAAATCTAATACAATTTAAATCGTATAAAATTTTCTAGAACAGCCATAGTGTAACAAATTTACATATAAAAAGTTACATTTACATCCTTAAGGGAAATCGCTTATGTAGATTTTCTTTTATTTAAAACAACTGTCTAAACCCCGATTCTTCACGTAGTGAAGTTTAAAAATAGAATTTTCAATTCCATTTCCATTCCTTTAAAGTCAAAATGTCCAGTTCATGGAGTCCATATCAATATTAAGCTAAACCATTCAGCTGTGATGGATTAACAGACATCAAATCTTTTACATTTATATTATATACGATATGTCACGGAGGGAACTGTGATTTATGTTCACAATTCTCACAATATGAAGACAAAGCAGTTAATATTAAATGTGTCATCCCATGCTTCGAATTTTATTTTCTGAAATGATATATTATACAGGAGAGCAACATTGTACTAAGTACAGACACTCGTACGTCTGTACCTACATACATACATACATATATACAATATTATAAACTTCATCACATGATTATTTATTCATTACATTTATTGAAATAAATTTAAAAGATATTTTGACGTAATATAAAGGAAGAAAGTATTGCACTAATCACAGTGAGAAAACATGTCTATATGTCTATATGTCTGACTGTCTGTCCAACTGGAGACTTATGAGTCCCATCACAGAGAATTTTGTGAAAATTTCTAATAGTAGAACAAACAGTGTCGGCGAAATTAATATGTTGCACAAAGAAATTTTCCACGCATTTGCTTGGTTGAACAATATTTCAGTCAGTAGACATTGCTAGAGACTTCAGGCAACTGTTTCAAGAAAAAGATATGCGGAAAAAGTTGTGCTGAGAAATTTCTGAGATTTTTATTATATTTTTTAGTTTCCTTTAGAAGAGATACCGAAGTACTATTATATATATTATTATATATAATTACCCGCGCTAATCAAAAAGGAATTTTCCCGGAATTCCATTCCTTACTTATGAGCACCGAGCATGGCGGACTACACGGCCAGTTCACACCGCGATTCCAAAATACTCCGACTGATGAAAATGATCGGACGAATTCCGATTTAATTAACGCCTATACAGCCGGATAAATATATAAAACAGTAATGTTGGATTACGAACGTATAATTACAACAATAATTATCATTTATGTATTCGTTATTTACGAAAAAAAATAATATCCAACTTGATCAAAATCATTAGAGAGTTTTCTGAATCTTTAAAACTAAGCTCCAGAGGAGATAATAAAAGTGACAATTTGAACGTAACATCATTTGGGGAGGAAGCGTCGAGACAAAAGGAGTGCGGAGTAGCAAAATGTGGAAGAACTTCAGGCCAGCCCGCATTAGACAGGACAGTTTGAAAACTGATTTTGTTTGAAAATAATGTTTCCATCAGGATGAGTAGAAGAGTCAACAGTTACAATTCTATATTATTTTCAGTTTTATTTACTTGCACTCAACTAAATTTAATATACTTGTTACTGTTGAGATGTATGTTTTTTAAATAAATAATAATCAAATATAATTTGGTTTCGTGATGAATGTACTTTATATAAAAAAAAAAAATAGTTTTTGACGTTCAACATTTTTTTTTCATGGTCTGTGTTCGTAATTATTCTTCTCATAAAATGAAGGTTTGACAGATTTTGATATTTTTTATATTATAGAGTCGCTTTTGTCGAAATCCTGAAAGTTTATTTTCAATATTCGACCGTATTTCAAAATAAATATTATTCAGCATTTTGTTTTTCAATTCAATACTAATTATTGAATAACGAGCGGTTCAGTCCAGACTATTTGGATAATTTTAAGTTAATTTTCAAAGACGTTTGAATAAAAAATAATCACAATTAAAAAGTCGGTCCGGCGTCGGTACCGTAGAGAATACTTTTCATGAACCCGGGGAAAGCCGCTGGAGGTCAACGAGTGTAAAATAAAATGAACCAATACGCCACTCAATGGAATACTATAAAAGCTACTGCATTCATATTTTTATTTATAGAATTGGATGTAAAAACAGTCAATGCAATTTGTAACCCATACATCTTTTAATACGTGCCGTCACATTGATGAATGGACTTCTATTATGTTTGTATGTATTGAATACAGCTTGTTATAGACGCAATTTATTAAAGTTTAAGCTTAAGCGTACCGTTTTTCATATTTAATTCTAGACTACGGCTAAAACTTTTATTGGCTATATTTATTATTGATCTGTAACTAAATTGATAGCGAGTGATGCCTCCTTTTTGGTAATCTGAAGGTTGGCTGGAGAAAATGGATATATAGTAAATATCTTTGACTTTTCAATCAAAATCTATAAAAAATAAAATCATGTTTACTTAAGGCTATGTATATATTTACGTCCTATTCATATTCTAGAATTATAACTCATGTATTAAATAACTTAATTTAGTGCTGTTTTTTACAATTTTATATATAAAAAAAAACGAGCATCCTACCAGAACTTTGAAAACTTTCTAAATATATATTATTCATATAAATTTGGGTTTCATACTTTAAAAATAATGAAGATTTATGTAGAGGATAGCCGTGTTAATCCGATGACGATAACTCATATATTGTAATACTACATGAATTAGTATTCAGTTGTCTGACAGGAAGTCGTCTTATTGAAGATATGTCAACTGAATTTATGTATTACAAGACTTTATGTATTAGATCATAATTATAAAAGTAATATACATTTAGCGACAGTTTTTATTAAAGCATAGAGATAACGTAACTATTTAAATTATATTATTTTATAGCTGGTATAAAAAGGACACGTTTCAGGAAAATATATTTGAAGAAATAATCCTCACACAATTCTCTACCAATTTAATATTACGTTCCGTCTAATAAATGTATATAATAAATTTTGTGGCTTCAGATAGAACATTCTTTAATAATTTGGAGAAAAAATAAAAAAAAAGTAGCTCGGGAAAGTTTTCTTTATAATAAGCTCCAGTATACTGGCATACCGTTAAGCTGGAGAGCTTTACTGTCTACTGGATTGTTTATGTACTATTATAAGATTTTTATCCAACTTCCTAATCTTTTTGTATATAACTCTTTAATTAGTAAGACATATTATTTTTCGAACATTGTGATTGTATTTAACCGTAAAGTAAAGCTATGTTTTAATTATTTTAATGAGATTTTAAACACTGAATCAGATCAGTCGCGGACGAAATTTGTTAAATTGCCAAATTAATTAAAAAATAAATCTCTTTGAACACTACGGGATTATAAGAGCTGAATATAATGATTGCTTGTAATCTGTAATATTGTTAGTATAAATATACATCTGTTGTTGTAGAGCTATACACGTATCGTAAGTAGAGTAAGAGGCTTATACTCTGTCTGCAGTCACAAGACAACTACGACGGAACTAACTTCTCCATAATAAACATTACATAACCAATCTTCAAGATGAAGTATATATTTACATTAGCTCTTTATTTCTGTATGTTAATTGAATTGCTGGCTATTAATTTTGGGGTTAATTTTAATATTTTTCTTACAATTATGCAATTTGTAATAAAAGTGTATCCGGCCCAGAGTAAGGGGGACGGCGGGTTATTCCGACGTAATTAAAACAAACAAGAGAATACTCGCCACTCCTCTCTAATTGCGTTCGTGTTGGAATAATCACGGCCACTGTGACAGAATATCGATGCTCGACAAGCCTTAATATGGACATATAAAACCTTTTGTCAGGCTTAAATTACTCTACCGATATAATATTTACCAGTTATATTAATTCATTTGAATTGTTATTTTTTTTTTAACAGAATGCCGAGTGACGCGTAGCAAACCCCTAATTCTAAATGGAACCATCTTTTATTCAGCTTACGACGCCACTACAGAAAATAATAGAATTCATATAATCCAATTATACCACAGTAGATAAAATATTGTATATCAATAAAACCGAAAACTGTTCAAGATTTATTAAATTATTAGTTGTTTCGATAAATGTCATTATTAAGAGCTTTATTTGGCGATAATTATTTCAAACATTTCAGAATTGGCTTTACAAGTTGCAGACCTTTCAGATTGTATTAACGTTATTAAAGTTGCACGTAGTAAGTTAGAGCAATCATCTAAACCAGTCTGACCGCTGGAGCATACCCGTAGCAAAATCTATTTTCAATGAAATACTCAATATTTTTAAACATAAATTCATTTAATTATATTTAAAACAAGGCAATAAATGTATAAAAAATAATATAAAAATTAATTCATTTAATAAAATAATGTTTCAAGAACAACATTGCAGATACACGATTACCTAAATTAAAGAAAAAACCTTTTTTGAATTTTTTTTTTATGTATGTATAAATTTATAAATTATTTCAAAATTAATTTTCTAGGTTAAATATTTTTTGTATATAATCCAATTAAATGTAGGCAGCTAATATTTGTCTACTATGTCACTTAATAACATCTCGTTAAAATATTTACAACTTTTCGGAGTTTATTTTTGTTATCTCGTTGCTAACCTTCATTAGATTATTTAGTTTGTCATATTTGAATAAAATTATTATGAATTTGTTATTATTTAAAATGTACGTGGGCTTTTAGTATTTTGTCTGTTATAAAATACATACTGTATATTAAAACCAATATGAACTGTAAGAGTTGAGTTTCTTGTCGTCAATATATTTTGCTTATATTATATCTATGGCAACATGTAGGTGTTAAATTATTAAAATTACCAAAAATTTTAAAGATTGATTCCAAAAAAGCATACAACAATAATATTTTTTTCTAACGCACGTATGTTGACGTAAGTTATTTGAGCGTCATTCGTTGGGAATACACTTCTGTTGATTGTCATTGACGAATGAGAGTCGTAGAGGATCCGTAGAGGCTGAGACCGTAATGCCTCTTTAGATTTGACCACGACGGTTAGTATCATGCCAACCAATTCAGTAGTGCTACGGTGTACCAGTTTTGTTAGCATTATACAGGGTGTGTTTATAATTTGGATTACTTTACTCAAAAAGTGATAGCATACATATAAATTAATATAGTCTTTGTGTAATATGATTTATATTAATGGACTTATTTGTATATATGTGACAAGTATAGCCATCGCTAAATAGAATTACTTGTATGGTTTTAATTTAACTAACCATTTTGATTTGAATTATGATGGCATGAAATGATGTATAGGCATGCCAGCGAATTATACGTAATTTTGTGGCATGTCAAGTTTTATTTGCCAAATTTCGTCCAATATCAGGTATGATTCAATCGGTCACTGACCCGAATTAACCCGTCACTATTTGTATTTGATAATCCCAGGCAGGAAATAAGCAATATCAGTAGCGATTTTGAACTAAGCTGCAAAACATTTTCTTTGAATATAATTTTGTATAATTTATATAGTACATATAGGAATTTAATTCAGACATGTGATATTTACGTGAATAGGAGTCTTTAATCTGTCTGTCTTAACTTTTTGTTCAGGGTAATACAATCGAGGATTCAAGCAGTACTTCATAAGACAATAAATATATTCCTATGAAAACCCGAAGCTGGCATGGTATTGTGATAAATTCTTTGAAATAGGTTTTGCAAAATTGTATGTTTTGTTTTTAGATAGGAAAAATGTTATATGAATGTGTTTATGGCATCTCGGGATGTGGCTACGCCTAAGTGTATTTTTTTTTTGCGGAAGGATATCTTTTAATTTTAGTATTTTTACATCTGTAGAGCCTACATGTACACATATTTACTCATCGTTTTAGGAATTAAAATAAATATTTAGTACATGTTAATGGCAGTCTTAACAGCTCAATAAATTATCAAAATATTTCTCGGAATAAACTAAAAATTGTTGTATAGATATAGTAAGAAAAAGTTCATGCGACCTTAAGGTTACCGGCAGCACGGACAGGCCAAGTTAACTTTTTTCTTGCGTCCAGGCAATGGTAACGGCGAAGGTGGTGGCGGGCGATTTGTAGGTGCGGGTGCGAACGGAGGCGGGTGTCCGAGGGGGAAGGGAAGAAGGGGGGGCGGCGCGAGGCTGCAGCGCCGCAGACAGTGCGGCGGTGAGCGCGGCGAGGGGCGCGCGGGGCGTCGCGGCGGCGCGATGCTGCGCGCCTCTCAGTCGAGACGCGAGGCCCGCCCGCCCTAGCCGCTCCTATAGCCGCCCGGCCGCCCCGACCGCCCCGCAAGCCCCGCACGCTCGACATACCTCGCTTTTACTTACTATCGTACTATTTTAAACACGTTCTATTACAATATTTCGATACTTTAGTCGGTGCCGTAAAATCCTTGTATTTAAGCGTTTCCACTTTCTGGGGACTCCGCGCGGGTTACACGATAAGTATTTTCGAAGCTTTCGGATGGACCGGAAGGGGGAAGGGTGAGGGGCGGCCGGATTCAGAGGGTCGCGGGGCGCAGGACCCCTTGCGGCGCAGGGTTAGTAGGTTCGCAATGTCGTGGCGTTGTCGGTCGGAATGCATTCGCGGACGTAAAGTAGCGACCTGAGGTGTCGTCGTGTCTCCTACCTGGGGTCGGCTACCTCGTAGATTTTTTGAAGTCCAAGTCAATATCTTAAGCGTATTAAAATAAATTCAGCTTATTTTTTTTTTAAAACCGTTTTTCTTATACATGTAATTTGGGTCAAACACGAGATGCAAGGTCATCTGCTAGATGTCAACGAACCCCTCGTCTGGTGCCCGCGTTAGGTCGATGACGTCGGGGTCATCGGGTTAGATCTCTGACGAAGCCTCGACAGATCCAATCGCGCTACAACAATGAATTAGATTTGCGGATGTGAATGTGAGCCACCTGGGATATAAAATAATTCTCTTAAATTTTTTAAGTGCTCGCGTATAATAAAACGACGGAAGTGTGCATCAACTGACAGCGTTACAGGGAGGCCGCCGCGTTAACCCTGCCCGAATTAGTGCAGCGGACGAGACCAAAATAGCAAGGCGTGTACAATTACATACGGCGCGTCAATGTCGGAGCGGCGGAACGCGCTCGTCGCGCTGCGGCCGCCTCGCGCCCGGTAAGTTTACACTGTGTGTGCTTGCAGCGCGACCAGCCCTATATGTGGCGCCGTCGGCTTCTCGTGCTGCCGCTACACGCCGCACGTCGCCCTCCCTCCTCGCACCTCAACGCGTCTATTCTTGGATCCATCTGTTTCACTATATACACGATAAATTTAACGCGATGCTAAATTTAACGCATAAGACTATGCCTACGAAATATTCGAATGCTTAGCGCTTCGATAAATCTTTGAATTACAGACATCCGAAGACTACAGATCCGTAAAAGAAAATGTTATAAATTGTTGAAGAATTGCAATAATGTAACAAGAAGCCATCATTACAAGAAAGTGTTAGCGTTGTTCGCTTTAGCTGGTTGACTTCGGGTCAAATTGTCATTCTCCTATCATTTGGTCCCCTTCAACCAGCTGTAGTTGACATCTGCTTTACTTTCCTGTTTTAAGAAGAACCAAGATGAAGAATTATATAAAGTACAATCGAGTGATCATATATATTTTATTTTTATTGCTTTTCACAATACATTTATCGTTTGAAACAGAATCCACGGAAGCAATATCATGCATATATAACTTATCATTAGTCTAGTATATGTTTTATAAATGAGACACGACGTTCAAAGTGAATATTACTTTGAAGATAAAACAGACAAATCAAATGATATAAAAATAAATTTTGCCTTACAAAGTCGTAATAAATATATATTCTTAATAGCAATTAAGCTAGATGAGGTCATAAGCGCTAACGACGATAAAAATCTTTATATTAAATGTTAAATCAAAAAGCACTTAGAAGCATTCTGAACAAAAAGTATTTAAGTTTAATAATTTCTCGAGTACTTTTATGAACTAAATAGATTGATATAAAGTCATTACTGTTAGAATAAAGTAATATTTACTTAAGTGAATTAGTAAATTAATATAAATCATAATTTATTTAATATAAATTCTGCACAATATTCAAATGCCAATACAGCTTTGCATGTGAACATAAATTGTTCTCAACATTAAATGCAATATAAAAACTATTTTATAACATATTTTTTTAATAAAAAACTAAATCGGCAGAAGAGAAACGTCAAACAGTAAAACATCCTTTGATGTCTAAGGAGGAATTTTTAAAAAGCGTGCTTAGAATTTTTACAAAAAAAAAATAATATTATCCCGTTTAAACAAAACAAGTAACAGTTGTATTTTTCGTATGAGACATGTTACTGAGATAAAATAATCTTCCAGAGGGGTACGGATAAAGTCGTTAATGGCGGTGGCTTTAGCATTATCGATTGATGGCATTGAGGGTTTTTGGAAGTTCGCACGCGAGCGAGGATCGTGACGGGATGCGTATTTTGATATTATAAGAAGATTACTGAACAGCCCCATCTAACATCTATACATATATCAAACTTATACCATTCAATATTATTGAACACACGACAGGATAATATATAATTGACCTGTACTGTACTTTATTACACTTATATGATGGATGCAATGACTTGTGATTTTGTGTTAGCGAAAATGATTTAGTTTATTGACGTTAGCAACGTTAATAGACATTTTATAATATAATAATTCACACGTAATAATATCATCTTAAAAGCTCTCCAACAAAGTTTAATATATAACTATTAAATGCGGACGCGAGTGGCGCTACATGTTCGCGGAATGTAATACATAATTAATTATTAATACAATTCCAGGATTGTATTTCAAAATATAATAATCAAGTTTCATATGATTATGAGAAACTCTATGTAAATAATAATATCATATTCATTAGTAAATAATATAGTGTATTATTTTTTTCTCAGAAAAATATATAAGAACTTGTGCCTCGTATTAGTAATGAAAGAATTATTATATACTGTACAATAAAAGAGCTCTGTACTATCTCAGTAGCAGTGACTTATTATTTATATGTTCATTGTAAATTTGCAGAATAATAAAAAAAAAACAGTACCTGAACATACGCATATTTTGAAATAATAATACACTTTAAAATGTTTCAGTGCTGGCTGTTTCGTGTGTTAAGGGTTTGTGAGCTTGTAGAGTGTGACAGTAGTTTAGGGGAGAAGGGTCGCAAAAACGCCGCCGGCATTTGGTGGCGGCGGCGTCGGCACCGGCGCTATGCGGTGCGACTTTGTGCCATAAATCAAAGCCACCCGAGAGGCCCCGGTCTCGTAATATAGCTACGAACGCTACGACACTCTACAATAGATCGTAACTTCAACATAATATCGCGTTAGTTTCCTTATCACAAATCTTACATGGTCACGTCTTCATAATCGTGTACTCGCGTGTACATTCACTCACTAAATTGGCTGTTTCGTGTTACGCATGTCATGTATAAGTTGAAAATTTTGGGTATTTTCGGTGACATTGGCGTGTCGAGGTGCCTGACTCGAAATACGGCTTAGAAGGAAATCACCTGGCAAGCCATTAACCTAATTCACGGACGCAAAGACAGGGCGGAGACGCGGGTGGCGGGACTGCGCCCGGTTTAATATCGCTGCTGGTAATAAGATGGAAATAAGGCGGCGGCGAAGAAATCGGGCCAATCATCGCCGGTCGCTACTTGACGCCGACGCTAAGCCTTGATAAGCGTATACCTGCTAAGATAATATTTAAATATTATACCGCCTATTTGAATACTTTCATTTATTAAACTTCAATATCATATTTTATATTTGAATACGTAAATTATTTTGTTATTAAAGATATTTTCAATATTGCTGAACTTTGTTTTAGGGTTATACGAAAAAAGTAAAAATAAACTGTAATTTAATGAACTAAATTGGATCACTGACTAAAAAGCCATAAATATCGTATTGCTACACTAAGTCAATAATATTTGAAAATATAAAAAATAAACATTTAAAATATAATAGTGTTTGGGCGAAAAAGACCTGGGGATTTTTTTTATTTACAAACAGATTATTTTTAAAACTTATTATTATATTATTATATATACAAGAATATTTTGTTTGTAGAGAATTTGAATAATTACATGCCTCCTAAGATAAAATAAGGGCCGGCTTTAATATTGTTAAAGTATAACAATCAAAACATATATATTATATATTTGTCATTTATAACATTTTATCATAAATTTGAGAAATATTCAAATCTGAGATAAATTTGATTTGCATAGAATTACAATAAAATATTGAGATGTAACACTGCTGAACGTGAAATCTCTCTTTGAATATTTTATTTCGTCATGGAAATTGTATTTAATTTTTACTTACCGAAAAACAAAGAACTGATCTATTATTAAAATCGCAATCATAAAATATATATAATAATACAAAAAAGATATTTTTATACAAAAAAATATATATATTAAGTAACAACAGCTTATTTACACGTGCAACAGTAAAACAAGCACCGTTTGTGAAAATGAAACGGCACGATGAGTTAGCCGTAATGACAATATTAGATGAGATGCGAAAAAGCCTCCGAGGAGTTTGAAAAGACAATTTCAAACAACACCGAAATAGAAGGGGCTTTATGAGTTTGGAATATTATTAAGTGTATAAATAGACTATCAAATATTATATATAAACTGTACATTGTATACTGACTCTGTTATATGTTATTGTAAAAGGTAATGGGGGAATATCCAACAGTGAAGGTTATTCGGAAAGATGACTCAAAAACATTTAATTTCGGGCAGAAATATTTTTTTTAACCTGGAGATATCAGTAACTTAAATTGGACACATTAATGGATTTACACTTAAATTAATATATATTAAAATGCAATAGTAAATATATATATATTTACTATTCCCGAAATTTAGTTTTAAATTCATCCGTCGGGTTACCTTCACTGTTGGATATACGCCTTATTAACTTATAATTAAAAACTAATTATAAAAAATAAATGAACCAAAAGGTATAGAGTTTTGTTTCCAAAGAACTTAAATAAATTGGAAAGTAGAGTCGATAGTAGAGCAAGAGTTGGATTTTGTTAGCGCTGAATAGTTTTGACGTTCCGCAGGCGAGTAAAATCTAATTAATTGCGTCAGTCGGCAAGTTATGTAGCAGTCTGTCATCCAGTTAAAGCTTAACTATAGCGTTAAATTCTTATTTAACTTTCATAAACAGAGTTAGTGGCGGTAGTATTGTGTTATAGTTTATGTATACGTATTTATTTTAATACCTCTAATGAAACGAAGGCTTTTAAGTCGCTTTTATTTGAAACAAAAGAAATTATGTTTAGTTTTAGATTTTAGCAGTAAACCATAGAGTGAGCTACAACGGTATTATAAGTGATAGAATTATATTGATGATTTCGTGAAAGTATAGTTCTTGTTATATGTTTTTTTTATTGAATGTTATATAAAAACCATACAAAAGTAAAGACTTAAAAAATGCTAACTAATTACGGCAGACAGTTTAACATTATGTTAGTAAGTTTTAAATATATTTCATGATAACGAAGCATAAAAAGTCTTTAAATAGCTTAATAAAACATTTTTTTGTGGTTTCTTTAACAAAAAATACATTTTTTTCAATTAATAAAAGTATCTCATTGTTTCAGAACGCTATGGTGTCCAGCCACCCGTTTATCAGACCCTAATTTAAACGTCATATCGTAAATTTTTACGGACTAAAGACTATTGCATTAATATTTTCAGGTTTGAAGATTTTACAACCTCCATCTGGTGAAGCCAGCAAATTAAGTTAGAACAAAAAACAAAATTGGTCAATTATTCGTAAATCCGAACTCTTGTTAATTAATGAAATAAATGAATAACCGCTTTGACTGACTGATTAAAGCACTAGTCTAAACCACTCTGGAAAAAAAATCTTAAACGTATAAGTTTGCATTTTTTTAGTAAGAGACGACACATTTTAACTGCTTACCTTATTTGCGGTGTAGACTTAGTTTAAGTGGTTTCATGATAATTCCGTACTTTTATCTTTTATATAAATAGATTGACATTTGTAAATAGATTAACATTTGTGATGACAAATGTCAATCTATTTATATAAAAGATAAAAGTACGGAATTATCATGAAATCACTTAAACTAAGGTATAAAGACTTATTTTACATGTGAGTTTCTTTTAGATGGTAGGTATTTATCCCTTAGAGAGTAAAGTAAGGGATGAAATTGTCGTCATTTTAGTAGCCAACGCAAAATTTCATATTTATATATAAATACATATTAATCAGAAAAAAATCTATCTTACTGTAAGCACCATAGAAAAAAAAACACATGGCGGGTAAGAAGTCATTAATGGATTAATATAATATATTAGAAATATACTATACTTTATTGACAATATTATACTCTTTTGATCGATGAATTTCCAAACTTATACGTGACGGATAGCTTTAGTTTCAATTTACAAACATAAAATGGTGGCATAGAATAGTTTAAAACTTGTACAAAGTTTATTAATATATAACATATAGAGGCCATTAACACTCGAATTTAATAGATTTTAGAAGCATCCAGTAAGCATACGGAAAGAATGAGTAAAATGTCAGGAGATTTCATTTCCGGTGCATTACAATTTACAACACAATGGCTGGTTGGAATTAAATATTTCAGGTAGCGGTGCTACGAGTTAGCGGAGGTTCGAGCGACACGCGCCAGAGCCTGGGGAAAATTAAATTATTATTTCACTACTACGGTACAGTTGAACACACTTCTAAATGGCCAAGTACATTCGTGACACATTAAATGAGTTTTCATGTTGAGTCATTATAACTCGGACCTACATACGTCCACTTCTACTTTTGAGACGTCTCATTTATTTTTACATATTTCTTAACTTTGATTCGTTATAATATGTAAAGCGATCGCGGTCCAGTTAACTTTACATTCAGTATGATGAAAAAGTTTCTATATTTTACTCTAATATATCCATAAAAATATTTCATGACCTTTTTTAAATTTATATTTAATAATAAAGAAATATGTATATTTACAATATAAGTACTTAAGAGAGTGTATATAGTATAAGGATTTACAAATTTTATCTTTTTATCCTTTAAATTTTCCCTAATATATAAAATATTATTCGGTTAATAGGATTGGACTCGTAAATTGCAAGCGGGCTTGTACTATCGGCAATATCCCGAACATGCATTCACACGCGCAAGTGTTGACTTAAATGGAATTCAACTTGACCATTCGACATAAATACGCTTAGATCGCTTCTGAATTGTAAGCGAATCCGCGGTCGAACCCGGTCTGTGCTTGCATAAATAAGTATAGCACTGGTGAATCGATCAGTTAATGGGATATGAATGAAGCGCGGAGTTTGAGTCTGTGGTATACACACTGGAATCTAATGGAATTCACTTGTACGCAAACAAGCCTCGGAACGCCCTCGCCCTCAGAGAGAGTACATCAGCGTACATTAGGTAAGTAGGACTTAGTAGCGCTCAACGACATTAAAATGTTTGTGTTTGTATGTTACTAGGGATAATGTTTTTAATTATATTTCATCTTTCTTAATTCCTACGATTTAACAAGCAATAAACAACTTTTAAACGACAATTTAACTTTTTAAATTATATATAAAAATGTAAAAGTAGGTTCTCAATTAATGAACGAAGAAAACTTGAGCGTCTGTTTATGAACGCTCGCAAGGAGTTTCATATGAGTTTTAAGATTTTTGACACGGATATTATATATGGTAAGAAGCATATATATGTGTTTCAAAAGACTGGAATTTAATGGAATTTTCAATTGTTTGATGAACGATACAGAAATGTTCTATGTTGGTTTGTTCCAAAATCAAGGGTTGTAGTAATCAATCTCAAATGCACAAAGCCCGAATCCACGCTTATATTTTTTAGTTTTTTTTTTGAAGATTGTACAAAAATATATATCAAAATATAAAAATATATATCGACTTCACATTTTAAAATAAACAATAATCAGCCAATAATAACTTGGAAAATATAGACAATAGCTCAAACCAGTTATTGTGTATTGCGGTAGAAATTTGAGATTTTCTGAGAGTAAAAGGCAATAATACCACCAACTGACCAGTTTTCATCAAAATACTTTCAGTCCTTTTTTTTCATGATTAAAAAACAAAAGCTTCTTGTCAGGGAGTATATTGTATCGTGTAAATGACACGTAGAGCAATCTCTTAACAAGTGAACGGATTTGGCATCATTATAATATTATAATGCATAGATAAATATAACGAGTTATATTTATAGTGTCATAAATTATTTATCATAACAGTACACCGGTTTGCTCTGCCTAAAGCACACACGAGCAGATTGTTTACACACAGCATTGCTTGCTCTGTCAATTCAATATCAACAAACAAATCACAACTAAACTCATTTAATCAGTATAACGAAGTCAATATCGACGATGGTTTGTTTATACATACGTCATGTAAAAACATTCATATTGGAAAGACTGCTATGAATGTTTATTTTGTTAAATTTAAAAGTGTAATGCAATCGTAATGAAGATATATTTAAGTGTATAATATTACGTTTCAAAGTATCTAATAAAAAAATTCTTATTTGTGTATTGTTTAAAAAAATATTCACGTTATTACGAAGATATTTCATTATTATAATATAACATTGTATTAAGTTGTATCACTACGCCACATACTCACTTGTCTCATCTCGTGCAAAGGCTTAAGCTTATGTAGAAATATAACGTACCTACAACAAGATAAAATAATAATTATTGTACAGAAGATAAATGTCATTCTTTTCTGCCAGTGCTGTAAATAAATTAACAAAGTTTATCGTTAATTAAAATCTAAGTTTATTGTAGCACAAGCACATAGAGTGGAACACGAAATGTAAAAGATTTAGGGCTTCTTTCCTTGATGGATTTCAGTCTTGAGTAAGGCGAGACAAAATTAATTACCGTTGGACTGTATCTATTTGAGAATTAAAAAGTTAAAAGTAAAATGCAATTTAGCAGAGCGTGCAAAAGAGCACAGAGGCAAAATGCCTTTTAAGTGACTTGGTTTAGGGATCTCATCCAATTTGTTTTTTAGCATGTGATTCAAACACCGTCAGTACCGCAAGTGGGTCTTTAACAAACATTTTATTGTTTCTTAATAATAAAATATCTGAGGGTATAGTCTTGGCTCACAATACAGCCAATAATTTACTGACCAAACACGAAAATTCTACGAGAGATCCAAGAAAACCCTACTTGGCCTTCAACCAGATTGGAGCGTTTGGAATTCCTTATATAAACGTCCCGCTATAATATCGGAAAAGAGATGGGAAGTTAATCTATCGGCAACATTCCTCGCGTTTCGCCGGAAGGCACCGCCGCACCGAGCCGCCCGCGCCCGACCTGCTATGGCGGCATTGCACGCGACCGCCCCCGTACCTTCTCGCAGATCGATCATTTTGCAACTCTATGCAAATATACTGTATGCGCAAATTCTAGTTTACATTCAAATTTAATTGTCAGTTGTAATTGCTAAGTTTGATGACCGTCTGCCGGCGAAGTGGAATACACACTCTATTATAAGTGAAGTTTAGATTTGTTCCCACGAGATTAGAAATTCTGTGAGCTGTCTAACAAGAATGTTATTTATAAATTACTCACTTCAAGGAAGTATGCAGTGTCACATAGAAAAAAGCGTTGTAATAAGCTTTAAAGAAATGAAAAAGCTTTATCGTATTTTAAAATTACAACATCAAAACTATTTAGTATGTGAAATAATGTTCTAACAAGTTTATTTTTTAGATTATATTAAAGTAATTAAATTAATAAACTTCATATATATATATGAAATTATATATATATATAGCTCTTTTGGAATTAAATTCATCGTAACTAAATAAAAGGCAGCTGTGTTAAAACGTTTGCGGTACTAATTTAAAAATCCTGAAGAATTTAAACACGGACTTAATTACGAGTATAGTGGTTTAATTTTTACCAGGGAATACTTCCTCAGCAATCATTCTTTTATTCATCAAATTACATTAAAGCTTCAATTTAAACATTAAACATAGACTGGAACTTATTCAGTTAAGTCATAAGAAATATATCAAACTGTAAAAAGATATTATTTTTATATATTGGTAGCTCTCGGTGTATCCGAAAATGTTTGTATACGAGATATTGGCATCGAGTTTTGTAATCAAATACTCTTATTTGTTGGTGATTCTAACATGAAATTACAAAGAGAAACTTAATAAACTTTCTAAAACGTCTTTGTTTGTTTTATTTCTAAAAGGATCAAAGCGAATTTAATTCGCAACGTTTCATATATAACAATTGAAAGCTGTTATCAGCTAAGAAATGTATCTTAGATTCTTCATTATATTACTTGTACGGGATCAGTGTCATTGAGGTCACAGGTTCGAGTCTGAAAAAGCTTAACATGGCTATCATGTTTATAGACAATATTTTTTTTATTCTTATATAGAAAACTGATAAATCCGACGTAAGTAGTATGTAATTAATACTCTGTTGATTAATTCTTAAACAGACAGCCATGGTGACATCTTTTGTTAAATGACATTTAAAGAACGTAGCGCTTGCTAGGTACTGATATGTGATAACAAACAGAGTGGACTGGTCGAGGCGTGGGCGGCGAGGGATGTTCGAAAAGTTGATATTTGTTGACGTCGTAAAAAATGAGTCTATTGTATTTTTACGAGAATCGAGAGGTACCATCGCAAACAGTCGGGATAAGTGAATGAACATAGTTGGATTTGAATCGCCGTTCAAGCAATATATTTCAACGACATACCGTAAAACCTTTCCCTAAAACGGCAAAAACGTTGGAACATAAAACTATATGTAAAAATGCTTCTGTTGCAATTTAAAATATAAGCGTTGTTCATTATCGTTTATAAAGATAAATATATATATATTTTGTAATCTCCTTTAGTGATAAATAATCTTTTGGTGCATAATTTCGGTTGCTCTGACATATTGTAGCCCCAAAGCCTCAATTAATTATTGTACATATTGCTATATCTGAATATTTTTACCATGTATAACACATAAATGACTTGTTTCTCAATAAAGAAATTAAAACAAATACTAACATTATAAAATGTTGCTCTCATTTTATTCTTAGATATGATTTCCCTAAAGAAAACCCATTATAAAAAGCTATTTAAGTTATTTACTACAAGCTAGTTCTATTGCAATTCAAATAATTGAGAGTCATGTAGATGCTATTCGCGATGGGGTGAGGCCGAGAACAGGGAATAGTTTCCTTGAGTCGCATCTCCAGCTAATATATTCATGAAAGAAAGTAGGAAAAATATTTTGCGACGCGCTCTTCACATCTATTATATTACATATAATATACAGAATGGTAACGACACTATCATCTAGGTACAAACAGGATATATATAAATTGAAAGATTCGAAACGTTAAAGTAAATTGGGTAGGCGCTCAGCGGAGTACGTAGTGCAAGGGACATATGAATGGGTACAACAACAGAAACGAAGAACGTAGAAGGTGGAATGCCCGTCATAGACACGCGGAGGCGCACGCGACGCCGCGCAATTTCCGCCTCCCTATCAGATGCCTGCGCGAGTGCACTGTTACTTTACCTCAGACGAGAACGACAAAAACATGTTGTATTTTTTAAAGTGCACTCTGACTCCGTTTTATATATTTGATTCCGTATATATGAATGTGAGAGGCAACGCAGCGTACTATTTGAAGTACTGAATATTTTAATTTAGATATAAGCGGTTTATCTGAAATGGGTCTTTTAATTTGTTCCTTGAAGATACGCATGAGGAAGGTCAAAATTTAAGTCCGTCAGCATTATATATAAGGGTGTGCCCTTTTACTTGGAGCGCAAGGAATGGATTAAATAATTATGGGGTAAAGAAGCGTACCGTGTGGGGTCATGGTGAAAAGATGGAAGGGGGGCATGGTGCGATTAAATCTAAGGCGTTTCGGCATGTAACAGGAAGTGGGTCAAGCGGCGCCACCCGAGCTATTTATTGCGTTTCCGACTATATTGCAATAGCTGTCTTAAGAACAACAAATGTTAAATTAACGCTCAAAGAAATTTACAGAAAGTCTGGTATCGTATTTTGTTCAATAATATCTTAATATAATTAGTATTAAGGCTATTTCAAAACCAAATTAAATGATTGAGGCCTTCAAACTATTTGGAGTCGTTGGTTTCGTGAATATTCGTAGAGGGTTGAGAAAGGCATACCATTAAAAGTTCTTTTTGTTTGATAGCGCCCGCCGTTCAGGCGGGCTAAGTCTTAGTCGCTCTGCAATTACAGACAAGTGCCTTTAAATGAACCGAGCTCTCGAGCACGGTGCATCGCTTCGCACCCGACTGAGCCCTCTCCGCAGCGCGCCCTCGCCGCTGTGCCGTTTTCACTCTGTGTTAATTTGATTTCAAACGATTATTTCATTTCTATACACTTTCTTTTTATCAGTAATCATGTTTTTTTTGTAATTGCTTTAGAAAAACCGGATAATTTCTACATGAATACTATGTACTAAATAATTAGATGTTGGATATACATATATAGAGTTCGTAAAATAAAAATATATAATATTTATGTTGATAATTTATATCAAAATAAAGTAATATTCAAAACTGATTGAATATTCAACTCTTGATTTGATTATTCGTGATGAGTTTTTTCAAATATTTATAAGTCCAACTGGGTACCATGTTTTGGATTTGTCGTATTTGTTATAGGAATAGTATATAAAAATATGAAATACAATATTCCAGCGATATATCCCAAAAAAAACTTTGTTAAAAATGAACTAAGAATATTAGTTCAAAATCAAAAATCTATTAACTATGGAAAACGTATCCGGTTTCTTATAAATACCTAATTTAATTGATGTAAATAAATGCATCAGACGGCATTTGCAGATAGAATTGTTTAATTTTACGGCTGTCTGCATTGTATGGCGTTATAGTTGGTGGTGTTCAAACGTACGAATTGACGTTATCTCTCATTTAAAATTCTAACTGTGAAATGAACACACAAAATAAAAGTAAAATCACCGAAACGCTTGTTGCAATAAAATGAAAACCGCAATACAATAGCTATCCAATTAGTTGTAAATTGGCAATGGAATTTCTTGAAGTATTTTTCTAAACAATTATGGGACCGCTCGGCAAAAGTAAATTACCTTTTGTTATTCGATAGTAATCTTTGGTACATTCCGCTCTCGTTTAAGATTAGTGCAAAATGTGCGACGGCCTGTATGTTCGAAGATATTGATTTTGGAATGTGGCCAAAAAAAACTCCTAGTAAAGGCACGCGTCAACTGCCTCGATACCCGGCTCCGACGTCAACCCTTTCACGAATATTAAATTTTGTTTTGCCACTTCACGATTCCACAAATTCTATTCAAAATATGATCAGTTTCGTTAATTCTGATTTAGATTAGTTGTTTTTTATTTTCAATTCGTATTAAAAGTAGTCAATATTATTGTTGAGTATATTTGTGTGGTGATTGTCAACACTTCATGTCAGCGCTACAATTTGTTTCACTTGTAACTCTTAATAAGCTTTAGTATTTGCTTTTCGATTTGATAGCTTTTGAATGTAAAAAGTACATTCATGTGATAATTTGTTAAAAAAAAAACCTAACTGATTTTTATGACGAATATGAAATTTGAAAAATGTAGAAGTCGTTTTTAATTTAACAGGTTATATGTTATTTTATCTTTGTTTTATTTTCTCAAAAGCAGTACAAAGAAGGACTGCCCATAAAGTTTTCTATAAGAGAAACGTCTACTTTTCTCTATGAGCGAGTCTGTTTCCGTTTATCTGTCGTTTTTAAGTTTTGTTCCTTTTATTTATTTTCATATATTTCGTCGTCGCAATTGTCGCGTCGGATGAAAAATACTGTCATAGCTTCGTGTAACGTAACTATCAGATACTTACTCTAAAGAAATCGACTTTGCTAACATTTCCAACGCGAATTGTTTTGATAAAAAACGTGTACGTTCATGTAACAATTTGCTACACAAAATATAGAGTTGTAAACAGATAGGAAATTTGCATTTTGCGATCAAGTATTATCCATACCATTAACTGACGCCTCGCAGAGCTCGGTCTTAAATTGGTGTAAATCCTCAAGGCACAGATCATGCCAACCGAGAGGCGGCTCTCGACGTGCCTCCTCCAATTACTTTAATTAAAACAATACCACGGCACCAGTGCTTCGTCGACTCACTGCGTCTGTTTCCCATTTCCCTATTTAAATACGAAAACGAGCTCGCGCTTAGCATGCAAGATGTTACTTCCATGTACTATATGTACTATACGAATAATACAGAAATTTAAAACATGTATTCTACCTGTGCTATCAGCCCAGACTAATCTAACCAACATTGTTAAGATTTAAAGTAACTTTGTCGTGAAATTGTAGTTGTGTGAAGGTGAAATTTGGAATGCTAATCAACAAAATGTGGAGAGACACGTGATTGAAATAGATTTAAGATGGAACATTTCACAACAGACGTCAATTTTATTTGTTGATTAGTTGTCAAATGTCATCGATATACCTAGATGATGCCGCTTTCTTTGAGGAGAGTGGTTCGAGAATCGATTAGGAAGTCGGGTTGATTCAGCGACTTCCAAGCTAGTAATTTACTCTCGAGTTGGCTGAAGGCGACACCTGTCGAGCGAAGTGACGGCTGATAATGCGACGCGAGCGCCATTCAGGCGCAGTGGAGTGTGAGGAGGCAAATTCTCTTCCTATCCACAAATAAGTAAAACTTTACAAAAATTCAGAGCATAAGGTATCCGTAATAGACGCATAAACAAATATATTTTCTTAATTTGTTTTTAAAACATCTTCCCTTTATCTAAGACAATCATTAAAATCCTCAAGTTAATTTGGTCGGTAAACGAAAGGCAGTCTATAGGCAAGGTTTATCAAGCGAATTGTGACGGGACTAACGTAAGCTGGTAAATCCTAGCCTCATCTGCGGGATTACAGTTTACATGAGGTCGGGTCGAGCGGGGCGGCACACGCAGCACATCTCCAACGGGAGGCAACTTTACTAACTTTCTTAAGGACGGTTAGCGAAGTTTGACGTGCACGCGCTCGCACCGTAAGCTCCGGATTCGATACTTTGCAACAAGTAACAACATCCAATAAGCAAAAGTAAAGAAAATATAAGTTAAATCAACAGTGTCGTACATAACTTTTAGTCAATGGGCTTTAATTGGTTATCTTATACATGTAGATTAGTGGTGAATTAATATTTTACACGACGCTGAGAAATATTTACATTTTTTTAACAAACTTATAGAGAAATACTTAACCTTTTTCGGCGTACTAAAATTGATCTAGCTATCAAGGATAGTTACAATAAAAAGCTATATTTTTAATATATAGTAAAATTTTCCAATAAAATACATAGAAGAAAAAGCTTTACTTGTATACATTCAATATATAAATAAAATATCTACGTCAAATCTAGAGATATAAAAGCTATCTATAAGAACATATTATAAAAAAAGATGTCAAATATGATTCTCCATAAATATCTAATATGCAAATATAAATACGCTGCAAGTGTAATATTTGCAGTCATCTTAATCTTGGCTACGGAAGCACTCAAGTGTGTTATTAAAAGGTGGCGCTGACGGTGGCAATGTAAGCGGGCAGGTGGATCACGGGGAAGGGCGAATATAACTTACACTTTTCTATCAGCGAGAATCTACGCCCGGCCAATGATACTAAGAAACTAGCTAGCTCTTGTTTTACGAGTTTAATCAAATCGCTTCGGGACTTGAGATGAGCTAAGACTGATTGTGAATAGACAGCTATTACACATTGGTACAGTTTTATGTTTTTTACTTGGACGCTAAATATTTCAGTGTAAATAGTAAATTATGTGTTTAATTCAAACCTTTACTTTTTATATCTAAATATATGTTGTAAGGGAATTAAATTGATTTTGTTTAAACTGTTTATATTTAGGTTTTTAAGTTTTGATTTTTGTTATGTTTTTGATTAAGATTTGAACACTAAAACTGAATATGACATATATTCAGTTGGTATATGGTCCTAGCTATATGATGACGTAACATTAATAAAAGTCGTCTTTTAAAAGTATCTTGCCTGCATGAACCCAGTAATTCTTCTCCAAGCAGGGCCTAAAATTATTCAAAAAATGTATAAGTCACGTCCTAAGCCGGCCGTAAAACGGTATTACAGACGTTATGACGGCCGGTTCGACCGGATCTCATCACTTAGGGTGTGAGTTACATTTTACCGAAAAAACCTGTAGAATTTTCAAAACAAACTCAAACGGTTTCATGCGATGTTTAATCTAGCATTTAACCGAGCGTGCACATGTCGATATTAAAATTTAGAAGGCAAGAATATATCGGCGTTCAACTTTTAAGAGTAATATCCCCGAGACTTTACCGTTCCTTTCTCGGTGAAAAATGTTTTCCCAGCTAACCGTCGTCGAATATTCATGCATCGACAGAACGATCGTAAATTATTTACGTCATCGATGCTGCGTATCAGACAAATCTCTTATGCAGATGCCGACTTCGGCCATATTTTGTACTTTCTCGGTGTCGCCGTCCTTCGACATTATATATTTAAATTATCAAGTAATCATTTATTTATTGTACGTCTTAGAAATCTGGGAATATATCATTGTTTACAAATTTTACATTTGAGGTGGTAATTAAAAGCGACACATGTGGAGAACATATAGTTTATTAAGTTACTTTTTAAAGTTTGATTTAAAGTATTGTAAATTAATAATGTAAAAAAATAAAAATACTTCCTACCATACAATATATTTATGTACTACAAAAATAGAAAAATATTTATAGTATATATACAGTATATAATTAATTAAGTCGTTTTAGCTACGAATACTTCCTCCTTATATATATACCACTACAATACTATACCACTATTCTTATACGAGTATACGTTCTATTCGTAACTTTCTTAGATTTTAGTTGGTAAGTTATATTTATACTTACGATAAAAGATTTTTGTTTCGGAACTAACTTAATTTATATTCATAAGTTTTATGATGAATAAAAGGCATTTTTTACGACCGAATACAAAGCACTGAATTATTTTATGGTAGTTCTATTTAAATACATTCCGACATATAAATATAGGTATATATTTATTCCTAGCTTTATTCTGCGACTTTAACAAATTATAAAACATTTTTAATTATTTAAAGATATATCAAATTCAAAGAAGACCAACTTTATGAATATAATTACGGATTCTATACAAAATAAAAATCATTAATTGGCGATAGACAATAATGGCGTCTTCAATAGGAATACTTTGAATGGTTTAATAATTATTGCTCAAAATAAAAACCATAAAACGTCTATTCAAACGAAGCTTTCTTTCGTTAGCTTCTTTTTACAAAAAAAAAAGACCAAACGGTCGACTAAAGATTCGTTTAGAACAAGGATAGGGTACAAATTAAAAGAACGTTGGAACGCTAATTCCATTACGATTCGATGGATGGCAAAAGTCCTCCGTTAGAGTCAAAGCCGGTAAAACGTAATTGCGACTCCACTAAGCTGGGCTCCACGCGGTCTGATACGGACGAAAGGGGACCTCTCTGTAGCGGCTGATATAAAAGCGCAATAAATTTACCAGGATGAACGCTGAACGCACTAGTTATGTGAAGCGAACGCGCACTACGGCCTCTGTATGCGTAACGAGGAGGAATCGATACATATTTTTAGGTCGTTTATCGTTATGTAGCTGGTTATATAATGTTTGTATATTTGTCATAAATATGTATGTACGATAATATTGTTACTTAATAAAATCTCTTTTTTTTTTCTTTTATTTTAATGAGTTGTTTTTCAATTTAAGTTTAAATATAAATTAAACATCACGTTAGATGGTGGACAAGCTCGGAAAACTAAATCGAAATAGTTTAGGAATCCTGTTACGCAGCGCAAACAATGCGAGAACAAAACAACAGTGAGTTACATGAAACAGCAGCCAAAGAAAACTGTTAATATTGTTATTTTGGATACACATGTTTATTGCTATGAAACATGGCAGTCTCATAACAATCCCTTTCACTCTCCACAAATTGGAAGGAGCGTGTAAAGGAAAACATGGTCATAAATAAAACTGGTAGATCAACTGGATAGACGGCCATTAGGAAAGATAAGCACAACTTATATACGCGGTACATTCGCACTGGCAGATTAACGAAATGAAACTGGGTTTGTTTGCAGATATCGATGCGGAGGCATTTTGGCAAGTCACAGCTGAGAAATTTATTGCAGTATTCTCGACGATATCTTCTTACGGACTCATTAAAAAGGAGACATGTCGTCCATAAATCAGGAGCAGGCGGCTACGGCGTAGAACGGGTGCGGCCGCGGCCCTTATCGGCACAGAGTTGCCGGCAATAGGCGCTATCCGGTTCCGTCGGCGCGCGATCGCTTCCATTGTGTCGTAGCGAGGCTACGCCGCTGCTACACCGCCACCAAACACACCAGCCTCGCAACCTCATTACATTATCCCCTTTCTCAATACTTTGCTTCTTACGGATGTATTCTTGAATGTTTTTCCTTATTCTTATTTTATTTCAATTTTGTCTACTGTTTGTATTGTACTTATTTTTCCTACTGTTTTGAACTAAATATTCAAATAGCGTAATTAATGCCTGCTGCGTGAATCTTGAACTTTATATTACTGTGATATAATGTAAACGAAAACTAAGAAAATATCATTAATTATTTAGTATTTTTTTTAATAAATAAATTATTTATCCAATGGTATAGAAAACTTCACATATTATACTTAATAACAGATAAGACAAAATTTTTGTCATATATTTTTTTGCTACCATTAATATCTTATATAGATAATAATACATAATAAAGTGTCGCTAGAATGGTAATTATAATATATTATTTATAATAATCTTATAATAATATTAAAAACTTTCTGCATAATTTCAAACATTTATATTACCTGGTAGTTATTAAATTTAATACTTTACTTTGGGGCTGGTATAAGTGCAAAGTTTGTTTCATGTTTGCATAAAATTATTGGCGAATTTTCTTATATTGTTATACTCCAGATACTTTAAGTCATAACGTAAGTTGTTATGTGGGGTAAGTACGTTTTCTTTCGTTACTTTTTTGAACAGAAAATGAATTTATGTAAGTCGTACACGATAACATTCTTCAAAATAAATATTCTTTTTAATAAAATGAAGTAATGCAAAAAGCCCTATTAAAATTGTTATGAATAATTAATTTTACTAATTAAAGAGCTTGCTGTAGATTAAAAATACTAATATACCTACTTTGCATAACATAACCTTAATACAGAGACAGTATGTTGCTGAATTGATGAATTTAATTGACAGTGATTGTCAATATAATTGTCAAGTTAGTACTCAACGTTGCGATTCACTGCCGTCGTCCGTATCAAATGTCATACATCACATAACCCAACTTAAGTTCATGGGACATCGCCTTACCCTGTAATAGTGGAATAGCCATAGAGATTCACTCGAAATGTCGTTGGCAGCTCTCGCGCTGCGAATTTACGACATAGAAGACGACCAATAAATGCAAATTTTATTGTTTATGGTAGATTTAACGGCAATGAACTCTTTTAGCGATGCGGCAAAGTGCTCTAAATGTACTAAATCTTTAAAATTTGTTGACATTTAATTTTTGACGGATAGGGGATTTATAACATCTTAAAGCTTTACGCAGTTTGTCAGCAAAAGTAATATGAATTAAATAACAAGCACTGACATACACAACTCGATACGAATCACGTGTTATGACCGTGAACTGAAATCAGTCAATTGTGACATATATGTAACGATATTTTCCCTGGGGGGGTTAAACAATCTTTGATATTAGAGATCCGTTGAAACACACTTCAAAGTTAGTAATTTCATTTAGACAATCTCAAATGAAAGGTTGTCTGCAGCACGTACTCACAGACTAAGTAGCGGTCTGTACGAGGTTGATAAAGACTATTAAAACTTACTCGATAGAACGCCGTTCGGATTAACTTACTTTCAATTGATTCTGCGGAAAATAATTAGGATGTTGGTATTTAAAAAGATTAAACTAAATCTAACCTGGGTGGTACATTTCAACGTAACAAAAAAAAAATATATAACTTAGTAATGGGTCCAATTTATCTTGACCTCTCCTAAGAATCTACGTTCTATATAAAATCGTTTATGTGATTCATTCACTTTCTAAAAAGCTGTGGAAAGTTTTGTAATTGGCTCGTGTTTAAGTAAACTTCCATTCGCTGAGATAATTTCGTCGCCTAGGATACAGCGCGTCTAATACGTAACTGTACGAATGATATGATGATATATAATTCATAAATGTATATAAATAATAATAATAAATAAAAAATATGTCTGAAGATTAAGAAACTGTAATAGTGGTCAGTATTTTAACAACTAAATAAAAATTATATTCACTAAAGCTAGTAATAATATAGCATAAGGCTATCGATATAATAATACGAGCCAAATAATCAGCCTTATACATCAACAGTTATTACTTTTAAAGATTATTTGTATTTTTTTTTATAATATAGTATAATATACGAAGTAATTTTTATTATTTGGAAAAATATCGGCTAACTAAAACTAAATACATCCAAAAATGACTTCTGGTAAGAAAATAAAAAATAGGGACAAAAACTTAATACTATTTTTATGCCTTTTGGCTATGTGGTAACTCTTAATCGAGCCTGAAATCGTCGCAAGTAATTTTGTTACGAAATATTTATAGTATTTCTTACAGTCTCCTAGCAATAAATTAATGGGAGGATTGACAAACTTCTAAGAATTATATTGAAGCTAACTTTATACAGAGAAATGAGAACAATTTATCAAAATGAAGGAAGTTCTTGTACATATTATTTTACAAAAGATAAATAAAAATATTCAATTTAATCCAAAATTTTATTTATAATCCATTACTTCATTACGATGAGGCTTTTCACGATATAAAACTTTAAGCAAATAAAATGTGACATGAGTTGAAAATACCTCATAAGCCTTTAAAATTTTCAATGTAATAATAATATAACAAACGGAATACGCACTAGGAATTAAAGTTACATGACATGAAATTTTGTTGAAAGCAATTATAGTGAATAGTGCTCACTTCAGCGATGGTAGAAATTCGAATATAAATCGCGTCACAGACCACAAACAAAAACGTGCATGTGGACCGGTGGCCATTATTCTCGCCGGTATAATCGCTTCGTCCGACGCCCGCATCGCTTCCCGTGCTATTTTATTTCCTCCCAGCACAGTTGTGTTTCAACTAGGCGGAGCTTTTTCATTGACGCTTTGGCAGGGAAATTAAACCATGTTTAACTCTGTTTAAGGTTTGATT
This sequence comes from Dircenna loreta, assembly GCA_963555665.1. Classification (NCBI taxonomy): domain Eukaryota; kingdom Metazoa; phylum Arthropoda; class Insecta; order Lepidoptera; family Nymphalidae; genus Dircenna; species Dircenna loreta. Next base: position 6,996,334 of record OY743094.1, read on the forward strand.
CCGGTTAGAGGATGCAGTGAGCCGATGAGAACGGCGACAGACCAAAGCCACCACGCTACAATTCTGGCACAATGTGTGTCCGTTTTAATAGGATTAAACTCATTGTTACATACGATCTGAAAGGACCATGAGCCAAATGAGATTGTTTCTAGCGAAATCGAAGAGCAGTTTGCAATTGGTGCTGCTTGATGAAAAAAGGGTGGCGTTCCGCTGATCCAAAATCAGAACCAAATCAGAGATAAATAATGTGTTACAATCAAATAAACGTGATTGGTATATTTGAAGGCTTTTTTCCTCAAAAAGTAAAAAAAAACAAAACTATAAAATATATGTCATTCACAAATCACCTCACATGGATGAAATTGTATCAAATGTGAATGAGACTTCGAGTAAATTGAAAATCTTCATAACTGTCCTTAATAAAAGCAATAAAAACAAAATTTTGAATTCTCACCATCTGCCAAGTAAACTTTTAGTTAAAATATTAAGTTAGAACCACAGAAAAAATATAATTTTTCTCCAACTTATGCAATTGCTTATAATTTTTTAATATTAAATATCCTCATATATATCTCAGATAGTATATATATATATATATATATATAAATAGTGTTTATGTACTTTAGGCCGAAAAAGATATAATTATAAATTTAAGCCATTACCACCAAGCAATCAAATCTCAGGCCGTTACGTATTTTACCCTAAAACATATTTAAAATAAGTCATAGATAAGCTTCATACGAAACGTAACCACGTCTGCTCGCCCTGTATATTATTATCCACGAGAACATAAACGTAATAATACGAAGTAACACTCGATATTTAAGTGGGTTACGGAGCTTAATGTTAAATGGGGGATTAAATGAAACTTATATCGAGAGGCGGACTTTGTACAGACTAATTACTTCCAATTATTCAAGAAGCGGATTAAAATATTTACATAAATAATTACATTCGCTATTAACGGTTTTAAAAGGATGGTAACTTGTTAGTTTAGACTTTGGCGAGTTGAATCCATTCGACCAGAATACTAATCACTAGTCGAGCTCCCTGTTACATAAATTGGATCCACAATAATTGGCCACTTAACATCATTCGTTATAAAGTAAATTCGGCCGCGTGACCGTTCATCTGGACGTTTCAGGAGGCGGTTGTTAGGCGAGGAAGTCAAATTGAATTACGCTGATGCCATGTTTATCATTTGCCTCCTGGAGACATGCTGTAGACACTCGTTTAAGATATAATTTGAAATAATGCAATTTATAAATATTAAACATTGAAATAAATAACAAACGACGTTCAAAATATGATCATAGTTTTGTTTCGGAAATTTAAAAGCACATTAGATTATATAAAGCTTATTATTATCTCTTCATTTAATATAAAGTGTCACAGGTTTGGTATATCCATACGTAAATAAAAGGACTCACTGAAACGTACACAACGAGACAAAATTAGATGGGTTTATTGTTTACTAACAAGGACAAACCAACCAACATCAAATAATATATTTATATAATTGAATTGTATATAATTCTATATCGATAATCAGATATATATATTTAACAGTTACATTGAAACATATAAAACCTTATTATGTATAATTTAATTTCCTTTCATGTCCAATCTTATGTATAGTAAATCAATTTAGGAAAGGTTAACCAACGGTGTCGTTTGTTATAGTTCCCCAACAACCTTTACGCTCAGGAATATACTTTTAGTTTTGTAGGTTAATAGAGGAAAGGGGCACGGATATATTCCTCTGGAGAACATAGTACGCAAATGTTCACAATAGAAAATGGCGTATATTTCGCACTTTAGGGAAGCAAAGGAAACGGAGGTGATAACACGCAAATAAGTGAATAGGCTCGTGGAAGCGAATAAGAAAAATAATACAATCCCACAATTCACAATAAATAACTGAATTCAATTTGTTAATTAACAGATATGTATGTAATTATTAATATGAAATGAATTGGTATGAACAAAAAGCGGGGTCAAAGGATGTCTGTATCGGCTGTTACCTTTAATTGCCTAACCGCGTGCACATGCCGCGTTCCATTTTCCTTGTATCGATAATGGTAGAGCAAAAAAGGCATCGTAGTGAAGCTAACATACTGCCTCGGTGGCAGAATAGAGCAATCAGGAAGAGAATACTTTGACACAGCAATACAGCTTTATTGTTATCTAGAGTCCGTTCCGCTCTAGGGACGTTTACACTCGCTTCATCATTTTTAGGGTACGTTTTATTTCAAAGAATCCTTATACAAGTAAATTTTGTAAAACAATTTCATTGTTTTTTTAAACTAAGATAAAGATTTCAGTTGCCAGGAAATAAATGGGGTAAAACCTTTAAATCTACACCTACCCCCCCACCCACTAAATCTAATCTGAAATAATTACTAGACGGGACAGCTTAAAAATAATACTCGGTTCTAAATGGTAGTGACTAAATGATGTTTGGTTTGTTTTTGGTAAACCCAGTTACGTAAATAATTATTTTTGTTTCTATTGTCTTATTTAAATAGAATTCATTTAAAATTTATCCTATTATTACACATATGTTTGAAATGTAACAAGTAACAAAGAGATATTTTTACAAAGAGATAACATTTTTAAAAAACAATACAGAATGGAGGATCTTTGAGTAGTTCGTGTGAGGGAGAAACTTATTTCATTTAGTAGATCTTAAAGATTCGAAAGAAGATGTTAAAGTTTTTTCTTTCGCCACTAGTCTTAGGAATGTTGTTCAAACTTCTTATCAAAGTAGGCACCTTAAATCAGCTTTAACATTTACAAACATACATCAAATACTTTAAAAAGATATATCGAATACTTCAAAAAGATATATAGATAAAAGATATATCACAACGTTAAGTGGGAAATATTGTTGATTTACATATTTTTATCTGCTGAGACAGTGGTTTTAACTTATCTTAACGTTATACGATTATATTCGAAAATAGCCGTAAGCAAAATCAATATTAATACCGGTATACTGATATAGATAAATAATATCTATGACATATCTGTATTATATTACAGTATTAATAAAATACAACAGATATTTCATATTAATAAAATAAAGGAAACATTCGAAATAATTTTCATTACTACGTTCAGTAAACCCCATGAAATATTAAAATTGGTTACATATTTAAGCAAGAGTAATAGCAATATTGTTTACCGTCGTATTAAAAACAACTACATCTGTTAATAACGAGCGTAAAGCGAAATCATTTCTGTACATTTTATATGACAATTCCATTATTTGCAGTATTGATTGCTTTGCATCAATCGCGATATGTAAATATTAGCTCCGCTGGCTGACCGGCTAGTGATTTACGTGTCGCGACGCTCTGTTATGCAATTACGTTGGCTTATTAAAAATTAACAACGCGCCGAAAAATTGTTATGGGATTAAAGCATAATATCTATAAATTTTCAGTTTCTGCAACATTAATCGCGTGTGGGGAATAAGGCTTCGAAGTCGTGAAGCGGACGCAGAAGCGCAGTGACTGCGGCTGACTGATGTCACTCTATTGGACGGAAAACCTATTCACAGCAGGGCATCCCGTGCTCGAGACGCGGCATCTTGTCATTTGTAATATATTATACATATATATGAAGTTTTAAAGTATAACATGTTCATTTATTTATATTTTTTTCCACTTTGAATCAATGTCAGCGATCACTCGTGTACGTCAAATGAAAGTGTCGGGAGGGCTGATAATGATACTTCGACTTGTACATTTTCTGTTAATAAATGAAATAGAAATTAATAGAATTTATAGACATTAATTAATTAAATGAATTATTGATATTTTCTGCGGATGTAAGCAATACTATTTAGAATTGAAAATCTGCAAGCGGTCTTAGGCGGGCAGCGAATATAATATATGGTAATGAGGGCGGGTGGAACCAGCGGACGTGACGTCACGCGTCGGACCGCAGCCGTCGCTTAACGAGTGGGTGTGCATTTTCAATACACAAGCCACTGTCCGCTACCGGACTCCGTAAGAACAAAATGAAATTTAGTCACTAACACGGTTAGTTCGAAACATTTATACATACTGTTTTGAATAATAACAATAATAATATAATGCATCAGGAAATCGTTAGTATAGATAATAGTTTACTTCTAGTTAAATAGAAAGCTTTATTAAAAAAAAAATGAAAGTATAATTTTTCTATCCTAATTTTCACGTTTCATAAACATAACCAATTTTGCACTCAATGTTTAAATTATAAAAAAATGAACGTGGCTTTATTAGCAATTTATTATTATATTCCAGTTTGGTTCACCGAGTTATGCAATGACTGAATTAGATATATTGTTTTTTCGTCGTGACTATTTTTTCCTCGTGACTGCGTCATCCATCACGCGGTGTCGACTGATTTATGGCAGTAGCGTAACAGAGCGACGTCAGCCTACTCCCGATGACGACGCGATTAGAGCCTCCGGGGAGAGACGGGACATGAGCACATGACATACTACATGCACTAATAAAATGTATTTAAAAAACACACTCAAACCCACCAAACTTCTTGTTTCAAAACTATTTGCATATTTCGAATATAAAAACGATATATGGTGAATAAAATAGCGTACTAACAATGCTTATATCTCCATTTTAAATAACCTGCAGAGTAAAATGTCACAGTGTCGGGAAGTCATTGCTATCAAGTCGGTGTTCCCGCGAGAAAATTGCGAGTATTCATCATAAATGCGTGACGTTTAAAATTTCCAAGCGCCCAGCCGGCAGCGGTGTAATATAAATCAAAGCAAACACTAGTTTGGACTGCTTCGTACCAACACGCCGCATTACCTGTATATTTAAATTATATCGTATTTAGTGAACAAATTCTTATATTTTTCCAGTTTAAGTGAATTATTATTAACAAATGTAGCCTATTTCAATGTTTGCAGCTCGCTATATTTTGATGAGCATGCAAATCTCATAAGCTAAAATTTACGCTTTAGGTTCTCGTAATAAATATCGCGTACCAGAACCAAAATTGGTTAACATGATTTCTGATGTTATCCGGAACGAATATCGTAATTACATGATTATTTACGGGTAGATATAAGTCCGTTACGGATATTAAACAATAATGCAACTCTGGGTACGAACCGCGAACATAGTTTATGTGTTTTATTTTAAATTCGGTTACAACTAGCCGCAAAATTTTGCACAATGTTCGTGATTATATTTTATTTTAATAGAATCGTTTTTGTGACAATATGCCTCCTCTTTTATAATCATATTTCATTCAACTTTCTATTTTATTATTTGCTGAAATATATATTATAATTCTGTTACATTTAAACGACTGATTTTAAATTACATTTCTAGATTAAAATCCAATTAATTCATTATGTTGAGACAAACTATTTCATATATCGATAACAATATAAAAGTATTCAAACAGCTTAGTCTAGAAGCTTTATATTTTACGAATACTAAAAATGGGTTACATGATATTTAGACTCACACCTTCTTTAGTAATATCATAAAAGTAATAATATTTTATATAATACTGACGCTTGCGCAATAAAAAATAACAGCTGTACATAAAATTATTAAAATTAAATTGATTCTGTCGTATTATAAAACAATTATCAATATATGAGAGATAAGAATATACAATAGAATAAAACATGGAAGGACATGTTTAAAACTGTTCCAGAACAGTTTCATTATAAAGGCACACGATAAGCTATCTAGCTAGAAGTGTGTAGCTGGAGGTAGTATTCGACTCGCGCTAGCTATTGACCCGCGCCAGCCCACCGCGCTACGCTCCTCACGCCGCACAGTCGCGGGCCACCCTATTGCATTTATTCATGTCGTTACCGCTAACGATAATTTTATCGTGTGCTCATTTACCGGCGTCAGTATTGCAACAATCCGTCAGCGGGCAAATCGACAATTTGCGCGGAGCACTAAAACTTTTATTGCTTCATAATTGACCTCGTCGCGTCTGAGTAATCCGGGAATATGGGCTTTATTTGATGGCGGTTTCGTTTATTTTTATTTCGTACATAAATTCATATTAATTTATAGTTTCGGGTATAGTTGTTACGAAATATGAATACGTAATATATACAAAGATTTTTTAAACAATATCAAGAATATAGAAATCGTATAATGTATAAGCGCACCTCAAAATTAAAAGAGTTTCTTGAAAAATTCTACGTGTATGTAATTGAATAAGGCAGTGAGTCCAGCGCTCTACGGTTAAGTACGTGGCCGGTCGCTGCAGCGCGGGCGGCGTCTACGGAATAATTGCACAAACTTTCATGTGCTTCGCATACATTTTCATAATTAAAGGGCAGTTCGCACCAACTGCTGAAGCTGGTGAACATTACTTACAGCCGCTTGTCTTGGTAACGTTAGTTCCACTATTATTTAAGTGTAGAATAATCTGGGCATTTAATGTTTATACTTAACATTGTGACAATTATGTATATTAGTTATTTTAACATCTATATAACATCCATAGAGAACAAGTTTTAGGAATAAAATGTAATAATATATTAACATATTCCAGAACATTACCAGTTTAATGGAACCTTGTAATCCTACCCAGCCTATTGAAAGAGGTCATTGATCCCATAAAATACATTATTTCTTCGCAAGTGATAAACTACTATCATAAACCATTGCGTACAGCAGTAACTTCTGTATTTAAGGAATAATTTAAATTATTAAAAAAAAAAAATTGTTAACAATGAAAGTAAGATTAATTCAGATTACCGACAAGGGTGTCACTTTTCTCTTTTTCGATTTATTCATGACGCTTTGTGATCTTTTACATATTATGAAAATGAGGGCGAAAAGTCTCACCGAAAAGCTAATGTAAATGTATAATCTAACAGCGTCGTTCACGTTGGAATCGCATAATTTTCAACTACGACTTGCGGGGATAGGAAAAAAAAGAAAAAGGAGGTTTTTACAAGCCCGAAATAAATATCTTACTTTTCCATTAAGGACATAAAAGCAATTCCGCGAGAGCCGAATAATAACGAGGGCCAGCGCTGTCCGGCCACGGTCGAAAATTTATTTGCATCGCGGGACTTCTTTCGGGCGCGGTATAGGGCGCTTCCGATTGCCCCAATAATCGCTTTTGCGTGGCGCCGGGGGCGAAGAAATGCGGGTGCGGGCGAGGAGTGCAAGGGTTCCGGCGTCGCCACCGCGCCCGCCCGTGCCAGCTCTACACTCTGCTCGATCATTGGCCTGCCCGTGCAACTTCGAAATTGCATTTGCCCAAGAAAACTTTTACCTTTGAAGGAAATTTCAAACATTCCATCGTGTTTTTCATGAAAACTGAAAAGCGGATACTTAACAAATGGAATTGACAGCGCAGTGGCAAAGTATAGAATTCCGTTTGAAAACTTAAATCAAACTTGTACAATACTTCATGTGAATCTAGCTTCATCAGAGATAAATATATTTTCATATCAAACCTTATCATACAAATTCGCCAAAGAAAAACTATTGTTATATGTAATCTATAAATAAATAATAATTAAACTGCATGGGAATACTCTAAAAATTATTTTTGATAAACATACATTATTCAAAAACGTCCTTAAAATACCGAAAATATGAATCTTCCGGGTTTAACCTTTTTATTACACTTATTTTTTTACGTACCTACAAATATATACCAGAGAGGCTTATGAAAGCCAATTCTGAAAGTTTAATATTTTTTACTCGTTATTTAAAGTCTAGGTTAATATTTATGTTATTATTTTCATATATAAAGATTAAACAGTGACCTTTATCTAATTTATGATTTAATTATCTTTATACAATTTCTAATGCGGGCTTTAAATATCGTTTAATCAACATTAGAACAGTCATCTATAAAATATTTTATATAATACGGTGTACGTTTCTTTTCTCTTTCAGACATGCGACACGCGTCGCGTGTATGACATTAAATACTTTTGAACAGTTTAGCGATTACATATTCTTATAGATTATTATAATATATTAAAGTAGAAGAATGCGAAATTAAAAAAAGTTTTAGTATAATTCGTTAGATGTCTTGTATATTTTTTGTTAGGTAAACTGTATTAAAGTTACTAAGTAATTTCAGTAATGTGAATTTATTTACATATATATATATTTTTCTTTGTGATTAAAGTATGTTACTTCTATCGTGCAAGATAAATGTTTAAGAGACAAAAAATATTTTAATTCATTACACAGATGTTAAAGCGTATTATAATGCCCTTGTGAATCTCTCAGTGGTACGTTCACACTTAATTTTCTTGGAACAGCGGTAAGAAATAAAGTTAAAATTAAGACGCGGGTTTATGGGGCGTTACGGGGTGGGGGCGCGGGGTGGCGGGGGCCGAGAGGTGTGAGAGGCCATTCGAATTCACCGCGCGAGCTACCCGTAGATAGCGGCAGGCGGAACACGTACTTCACTTCCACTAACTCCAACTATTGACAATATTAATGCACGCTTAGCAGAGCCAACCGTCTCCGTGTACCGCCTACCTAATAGTCCAGAAACAAAATCTACCCAAATAGATGCTACGATATATTATCGTCGGTGGTCATACCATTCAGAGTGGTTTGTTTTCTTCTCTCCCTAGCAAGACTCGCTCGCACTAATTTATTCCATATCCATCGCTAAGTGAGTCTCCGGAAGTAACGCAAATATTAGACGGGCTCGGCCCACGTCGGCTGCCATTAATTCTGGAATTGAAATCTGGAATTGCGGCGGCGGCAGTGGTGAATTTACATTCATCGCAGTAAGAACTTAAATCAAGTTCTCAGTTACGATTCAGTTGCGTTATTATTTTATTAAAATATGTAAATGGCGCTGTTCTAGCGCGTAGATACAACGTTAAGAGCCCTACAATTGCGAGGGCGGATATCTGTAACGACACAAAATTTTCATTAACTAGAGTATTATGGGTGTTACGACTTTATATAATTTCTTAATTAGCAAAACTGAAAGTATATAATAATCTGGTAAGTAATTGTTATCGTCTATTTTTATATTTTTTATTAAAAAGCTCTGAAATATCTAATAAAGAGACGCAAGAGTAGTACAAAAGATAAGACTTAGATCTAAAGGATTGCCTTGGAAAAAGGTGCTAACAGCATGAAGTGATTCTAAGCACAAAGCAGTTTTCAATTTATCGGGAATAAATGCTACGGTTGGCAGCTCAGACACCCAATTACGGCGCACAAAAGCTGATTACCGCGCGAGTGCGGGTGGAGCGGTGCGAGCGCGCCGCCGCCTCGCGCGGAATATTTGAACGACGACTCGTGAGGAAGTCTTCATTTACTCTCTTTACAGACGTCGACGCCAAACGGTTGCCTTTGATTGAAATTGTCGTCGCACTCCAGTATGTACCATTGAGACAAATTACTATATGATCACATTTAGTTACATAGATTTCTGATTCACCTCTAAAATGTATTGCTTAATATAATAATTAAAATTATTGAGAAAGAAAACATTTCTAATAAAAATAACAGAAAACAATATCTTAACAGTAAAAAAAAAAGTTTCCAAAATCAAAAAAAGTTAAAAAGGAAAAAAAAAAGTTTCCAAAGACAATTGGAGCTCAAAAGGTTCTTTACCCAATCAGATTAAATAAGTTTTTGAATTTACTTAATTCGTCAGACCGGAGCAGGATTGTAAAATATAGCAGTTATTTCGTATTACATAGTAGACTAGTTTATTTTAAAATATTTTCTTTTGGAATCCGAACCCGAAAGATCTAAATGAACCCTATTGTTGTCGTTACACTCGAGTGACCGTGTCTGTCCGAGGTTTCTAATGAAAGATTTTTTTTATAAACATAAATACAGTTCTAACAGTATATTACATTCTCAATATCATCAGATATAATATAGTGATATATCAAATATATACGTGTGTGTGCGCGTATATGCGTGTCCGCGTATTTAATATACGTCGTAATAAATGACTAGTTATTACAACGTATATTAAATACGCTGACAAAAATAGATTTAATGACTATTTTGAAAAAAAATATATATTGAAAAAATATTAATGATAAGGAATACAATCATCTGTAAAACAAAACCATAGTAAAAAAAATAAAATAAGAAATTTTATGCCAATAAGTTTATGGAAGGAAATGATGAGAATAGCAAAAGCCAGTTATTCAAATACACGAGCCAGTGATCGAATACGAGCAAAGGCTTACAAGGCGGGTATGAGCGACAGAAACAAGTCTTAAAGCAACTTAGATCAACTCCCGACACATAACGCCTAGGGAAATCATCGCAGTCGCCTTACGAACACAACGCAAGACTATGCAGCAGTCTTCAACTACACATAAATAAAGATAAATGTAAAACAATTCAAGATTGAAGTTCGCAATAACTCGGTACAACACGCGCCGCGTTATATTATAACTAAGGTGAGTGCACAATGCTTTAAACAATTTTATCGCGGTCCACCTTCACGATAATATCCAAACACAATCCCATGCAGCGATATGAAACGCTATAGTTACCCTTCATTAGCACTGTAAACCTAAGCCTTGGTTGAATTATGGCCGTGTGACACACGCTTAAGACGTGTGCAAACAAGATTTATGTAATTAATTTAGGAGATAAGAGCAGACGCGAGACAACATACGTTACGGAGGACAAAGGACGCCTACAAGTCTGTACTAACGTCTCGACATTCTGAATGAACTTTGCGGAAGATACGACGCTTTTGAATAATTACCTTTATATTACTAATAAACCCGATATAAATATGTTTAGTGATAATAAATAACTTTAATTGACACCACATCACATTGAAAACAATTAAAGCCAATGGTTCTAGCGGTTTGAACTCTGAACAAACGTGAATTTGACAAATAAACATTATTTATGTATGGCATTAACATTAAATTTACTAACAATTGACTGGACATATTATGAATATGACATTAACTGCTATTGTCAGCTAAAGTATTGGAGCACAAAATATATTCTATGAATTCGTTAATTTTGTGGTTATACCCTTTTGTAATTTAGACAGAAACTGAGTATTATATAATAAGGTACATTAATGAAAAAACATGTAAAAGGTTCTAATAACTGTTGCTACGGCGTAGCTGTGAGGCGGAGTAGTAGACAGCTACGGCCCGAGATATTTACGTTTATCTTCGGGTAACTGCTTCATCGCAAGCTTTATTACGCCATCCACTCACGTAATCCTTCGCCGCCGTCATAACTCCTCGTTTGTTGCCCAGTTACAATGTACTACACAGCTTTTCCACTAGGGATGCAACGCGCCACACAACGACCATGCAAACTTCGTCCAAGTTTAATTTAAACGTATTATAAATCATAACTTTTGTTCCGAAATGAATATGTATATACGGAGATTGCAAGTTGTCGTATATGAAATTTACGCATAAAATAATTACATCGCTTATATGATACTTAGGGAAATATCATTTACATTTAATGTATTGATGTACTCGTATTTCTCGTGAAGGATGATTACAGCTCACGATCAAAACGATTACGATTTTCTCAATCAGCAATAAAAGATGATCGAGTACCGAATTTAAATATATCTGATCAATTCAAAAACGTAATTACTATCTGGACTTTATAAAATAAATAACGTTAATTTATCAAATATTTAGTAGAATTTCCATTTTGTGTTTTTACTTTATGTATTTTATTTGGAAAAACATTGAAGAATTCATGATAACTGCTACAAAAGATAAATGCATTTGGTATCGTGTTAGCTGAGTAGTACTTTTAAAAACTTTCACGATTTCAGTGGTAAAGTTATTTACAGTAAATGTAAGAGTTGAATAGCTTTGCAGAAAGGCCTAAATTGGACGGGTGGATTGGAACACGGTAGCTTAGTGCAGCCGCCGGAAGTAGGCCTCTAACGGCCATCGTATAATAGCTTCTAAATTGACCCTTCTACTTCGGCCTTCGCCTGCTTCGTTCGGTTCTCATTCAAGTCAGCATTATCGTTATATTTCACGATTTGGTATATAATGTTATCTAAACTTTTGCTTTATTTACTATAAAGAAACATTAATTTTAATACAAAATAAGATATGATATATATATATGATCTAATAAGATATGATATATACATATGATCTAATAAGATATGATATATACATATGATCTAATAAGATATGATATATACACATGATCTAATAAGATATGATATATACATATGATCTAATAAGATATGATATATACATATGATCATGATGAATATTAACAAAAAAATGTATACAAATTTAAGGGCGATGTTTGTTTATTTACGCGTGTAACAAGTCCAGAAGTCATAGAGTCGAAACGACGAAGATAGTAATAGTACGTAAAGGGATGAATCGCGCGAATACTGACACTACTTGGTACTAAGCCCTGTTTAGATTAGATCAGACCTTCGAAATAACAGAGAATGAGGACGTGGATTAACTACGGTCTCGGGCACTTCGGCCCGTGAGCCTAATGGGCCACTGTTACGGGTAATGAGAGGAGTGAGGATAGGGAGGGATCACCTCTCGATTTCCTATACATCGCTCCTCGAAAATGTTTACAACTGTAATTATTCCCTCACTATGAGTAGCATTCATCTAATATAGAAAAATAGTATGACTAAATATATAATAAATGTTCGTTGATTAATTTTCAGCATTTATTTTTGATCAATATACAAAACAAGAAAAAATAAAACAAACTTCAAATCCAAATAGCTCCCAAAACTTTTCTAGCGATGTACGTTGAACGGCGAATATACGTACGTGCGATGAAAATATGTAAATGTCGTGGCAAGGGTGGAACAGTCCCGGTAACCGCGGGTCGATGTAGGTTTAGTGCGCTACAGATGTCCCGATGGCGAAAGTAAGGGTCGAAAATCATTTTTCAATGTCAAAGAAGAAAATTCATTAGAAGTCTGAAATTACTAATGGTTAAACGGATGGAGTAAAATTCGCTCTTAATTTGCACCAAAACTTTTTCTCGAAATTTAAAAAGTTTTGCAAAACGAGTTTTAAAGTGAGAATGATTCGAAGAAATTGCTAATGATTATTGTTTTGCTATAATATTATTCATTATTTTTGTATAATATAATGAGAATTTAAATATAACGTTAAGTTAGAGTGTAGGAAATAGGATTCAATAAAGACTCCTTCATAAATGAGACCATCTGGTCTTAACGGTAAGCAAACAGCACTTAAAACTTTCACTACAACTACAAAATATTAATAAAATTATACCACAGGTGTATATAATGAAGATAATACTGACTATTTAAAGATATTAAAGGAGACTCGCGTGAAAACCGTTGCAAATATTTCCCCTTAAGCATGTATAAAGCAAGGTAACGGTGACATTCATAGGCGGATGGAGTACTCATATTAAAATAATAAATCTGTAGCGAATACGTCGTCCCTATGGCGCTAGCAGCGGCCACCGGCGTCGGTCGGCGCCACAGACCTAGCCGATATTAGTTTACTTTTCATCTCCAACTTACTTTATTAGTTATCCACCGAGAGCTGCCGGTGATAGTTTTCAAGTTATTGAGAAGTCAAGAAGGCGCGGAAGTGTGCTCGACGATAGCATTTATTTTTATTACAAAAGACAATTGCAAACGTTTTTATTCTTAAGCTTCAAAATATATACAATATTATGATGTCGGACGATAAAAATATACTTTACTTATCCCTTTTCTGAACATATATCAATATAGCACGGATATTCCTGTTATAAATGAAGGGCATTGTAATAAAGAGAATCAGGGCATGATGCAAAAAGCTTATAGCCAAGAAAATGAAAGGACCCTTCGTAAAATACTTTTCTTTCAAACCATCATCTATCATATGGAATCATTTTACCTTCTGTATATTATGAAAACTGAGCTTTCGCTCTTATTAAACGACTGCTATTACGAATCTTGTCTATTTTGTTAGCTCTGTAATATATTAATAAAATTTACCTAATTCGAAAATTACATTTTCCAACAAAAAATTTTTAATTGAACAAATTAAAGTAGTTTATTTATTTTAACAACAAATTTAAATTAAAGTAATGACACATAAGTTAACATACGCCACTGATATAATGTGTAAGTTCTATTTTCTGTAGGATAAACAGAACCTAGAATAGAGAACAAATAATATGAGATTGAGTAAGTAAAGTAAATGCAAGTTGCAGGGGGCGAGCCGTGCCGCAGGGAGCTTTGTGGTTCTCATTGCCACACTATATATATAAACTTTATTGAATGATAAAATAAAAGGAACACGCAAGGATGTATGGATGGAAATATTCATCCAATAAGTATCAGTAGATTGGTATAACAAATTTAAGAAATTTGTTATACCAAGCTTTTCAAAGCATCTCGATTCATAATAATTATTAAATTACCGTGTGTCCACAAAAAAGTATACATAGGTAAATTAAGATTATTATAAAAAATATATATATATGTATAATGTATATTTTATACAATAAATGCGTAATAAAGACAAATTATTAAAGATAATATTCAACAAACAGACACACATAACCTTCTAAGCTTCGGCAAAATGACAGCTAATCTCATGACAGACAAAAATAGGTCAGACGGGTTTTCCTTGACAACAATAGCTTTATTACATGATTTTATTATCACAAATATTGTCCAAGTCAAGTTGCGACACAGTCTTCCTGATTTACTGACATGTTTACGTGAATCTTTACAGTTCCGACGTTTTAGGGTACATTTTTGATCGTGTGTTTTGGTAAACCAGACAGAAAAACAACTAACAAATACCTATTGTTTACCAAAAACTAGGTTTATCGTATCAGTGATTCTCTTAGCGTAAAATATTTTTAAATGCATATTTATAAATATTATATATATAAGAGGCGAAAGCCAATCCGAGCGGTTTAACGCCTTTTAAAAATCCACAAATTTTCCTTTGTGTAACACAGTGATGTAATTAATTCGGAAGGTGTGTATTTATATACCAGTAACCCTTTGACCCATGCTACCCGCAACCCTCATCTAATACTTGCCATGGGAATATGACCGGAATTATGGGAGTTTTATTGCTTATTTCCTAAGCCAGGGCCAGTTATGTTTGCTAAAGTAATTTATCACTTGAATATTTTTAAAGCATTAAGGATGTTTTTCATTTACACGGAGTATAAAAAAAATAAAACCCCAGAGTTACTTTTAATATTCATTGATTTTTTTTGAAGATGGTAGCGGAGTTCCTCAAAATACAAGCTACGTACATAGTATATTGAGTTATAGAATTTGTAAACTATTTTTTATAATGCGTTACTAATTTAAAGTCTGGTTTATTCTTTTGACTAAACTTGACTTAAATCAGTTCCTTTCCTTCGTAATGTACAACTTACCAGATAACTCAAGTCATTTAACAATTAAAATGTTTAATTTTACGGTAATAAACGTTAAATAAAAAGTAAAGAAGATCAAATTAAAAAGCAGAACAACGGCTCTGTAGTAACGAGTAGGGCGAAGGCCATGTTATCGTAAATTGAATTAATTTCCTCGACGTAGTTTCCCGCATAGATAGAAATGTTCTATTTTATTGCCTCAAATTGTAGCAAACGAACCCCATATAAAAACAACAAATTTGACAATCTTTTATATATAAAGAGACAAATAAGATTCACCTTTAAGTGTGCGGATGAAAATTAAGAGCACAGGTTTTAATTCTTTTCACTGTAGGCAATTATCCTCAGTGAGTTCTAAATTTACATCTAAAAGAAATCTACAGCTAGTAATAAATTACAAAAAGGTACAATTTCGCCAATGGAATTGGGAACTTTGCGACGATTTCGCGTATTATATATTTCCGTTTTCGGCGACTTTGTAGCGAACCTCCGTTGGCAAAACGAGATACTTACAGTAATTTTATTACACTACGAGTCGTGTTTTCAACTTTTCAAATCAAATATGTATAGTTTCAATGGAACTTACAGTTTTAAGTTTGCCATTTTATTGTTAGTATTAGTTATTATTGTATTGTCTGTGAGTAAACAAAATGCTTGTATTGTTAGTTGGTAAATTTATTAATTTAAAACCATACTAAGACATTTAAAAGAGAACAGAAATTTTGAAAATCTTGGATTTGTTTGTTTTTGTTTAGTATAAAATTATTATTTTTTGAAATGTCACTGTCGTTCTCTCGATTCTATGACGAGTCTAATCTACCCTCTTTTCACTGTTGTTCTGCAGCTTAATTAACGAACCACCCTTAGCACCGAAAGGTAGGCCTTATCTCGGCCGTCAGACACCAATGAAATCCGCGACAGAGAATTGTGGATATAAAATCTCTTTATTCAGATTCTCTTAGATCTTTCGGGCTGTCTTTCACCAAATATATATTTTTTAATGATTTGCAACTTTCAAGTCCTTATTTTTTATTTAAGTAGAATGCTGCGTACCTTGCGTTTATTATGTGTCGATATCTTACATTATATAATTTTAAGGCAATTTAAGTCTCAAATAAGCACCTTTTAATCACCTAACGATAAGAATAGTACATTAAAAAGGTCTGGTGTGACAACAAATCTAAAGGAAAAATCTCCGCCTCTGAGAGCCCAACGGTGATAAACGAGAAAAACTTTGGAACTAAATGGAGCATTCGAGGCGGCGGAGCTACACAGCTCTTGTAGAATAATACTTTTGCCGAAGTAATAACACTCATAGTCTCCGAGGCTTAAAATCAAATGTCTCCGTTTCGATTCGGAGTTTCGAGCGAATTGTTCCAGCGTATCTTGAAGGATGGTGACAAAAATAAATGTCAGTTTTGAGCTTTCATGTCGTAAAGGAAAAAATGAAAGTTTCGAAATCTGGTCTACTTTTATATACATTATTCATATGTCTGAAAATACCATTTGTTTAATCTTTGTACCTACAATGTGGTGTCGAAAATTACGCAGATTTATTTATCTTAAAGTTGATATAAATATCAATTAAACATTAAAATTTGAACATGATATTAAATTTGAGATCACTCTGATAGATGAAAAACAGACAAATAATCAATCGAAGACACGGATCTTAGACTCAGATATTATGTAAGAATAATGAAAGTGTGGCGGTGTGCCATTTCTAGGACGTAAATTAATTGGCCATAGCTTCAATTGATGGCACAGTTCTTTGAGAATCACATTTCGAATTTATCACAGCACAGATTTACTTCTAATAAATATCACAAACAGCTACCGTTATGGGAGCTTGATGTGAATATTTTAAATAAAAAGGTTCTCGCCGTTTTAATTATTTAATATGAGTATACTAGAGCTTCGTTTGTTAATTTGTATATGTAATTTAATGTTTTAACAACATATATTGAGAATATTCACGTATAAATCATAATAAAATTAATTGAAAGAATATCTATCGCAAATTAAGTCAAGTAACTAAATAAATTGTATAAATGCTTGCGTTACTGCTTACAAAATAGAAATATTTATCGTTCATTTAAATTATAATAAAGAATGAATTACGTACACTAAAAATAGAAGTCTATTAGTTTCTTATGCGTCATAGAAACTATTCGAAATACGTAGCAAATTGAGTTAAGTCCAAAGTATGATGTACAGCGGATGTATACACAATATTAAAGGTTACAAGTGGCGGCTAGGCGATAGTATCACATAGAAGTGGCGACGCTCGGCACGTGCGGCGTCGAGTGCAGCGCCTGTGTCAGCGACCAAACGCTACGCCAAAGAGCTACATCGTCAATTACGTGATTGACAAGTTAACCGACCGTGCCCGGACGGCGCATTGTGACGCATCGACAGCGCAATAAAATCCAAATCATACGTCACTGAATGCTGAATACAAACTTTTGTCTGACAGTTACACGCGTCATTGCCACTACCTATATATAAACACAATTGCTTTTTAATTCTTGTTGGCTCAATTAATTGGAAATGTTTAAATGAATCGTGATCGTTACGTCTCGGATAAAAATAATACTCGAACGAATGGATATCGTTATAAGGGTAATGGGGGAAACTTAAGTTCCATTCATATTTCAGATAAGCGGAGAGAGAGCTGTTACGCTTTATGGAACTCACTGGAATAACATAGGTACTTTTATTAAGCTCGTGAAAACAAATTTCACTTAGTGGGCAATATCATAATGGAACAGAGTTACTTCGTATATAGCTTGTAGGCAACGCTTTGAATCCGCGCAGAGCTGGTACTAACCGCTACTTTTTCTATTACACAAGCATATTGAATCGGAGTTGTAAATGTAGCTCCAATTTGTTCTCGTAAACAACTTCCAGATATCACTAAATCATGTCTGATATCATATTATTTTTTATACGTTGTGTTCGTGAAAACTACTTGGACATAAAAGAGCTTTTGAAATATCCGTATAGTTTATATTGCGGTGATATTTTATTGTAACTAATACAATCCAACATTCATTTTATTACTACTGATTGATCCCCACTTTGGAGATATGAAAGATTAATGTTTCATTGTGCATATGAGACGAAATATTAAAAAAAAACCCTTCCCAAATAATGCTATAAATATGCAAATTAAGTTTGTATCGCTTCATATTCTTTGCGCTGCGTTCGTAGCTTTTAATTTCAAATAGTATTAGTATATGAATGAACTTGTCTATGTTTTAATAAACTTGACAAAATAGCAGCAGTCTTAGTTACATAAACAGAAATTTATAGAGTAAATAAAACACAATCCTCATTTCTTACGTTAAATAATTTAAATTTTAAATTGGGGGTAACGAAAGAGGAAACTCAATTTACCTAGTTCTTTTTTAAGTCTCGTCCCAAAAGACATGAATCACGATAGGGTGACTTGGCAGAAAGTAAAACAGGGAAACGCTGTAGAGACCGTAGAAGTGATTTCATTTGAACAAAGTTTCTCTCTATCAACGAAATTCAGAGTGTAATTTGTGAGCCGGGAAAAGTTTCACCTTATCACAGTATTCCACGTGGAGTGTTTTGTTGAAATTTCTAATTTCATTCACTGAATACTCAACTTTTTTGGTATTATTTACTGACGTGTAGACTGGTAGCTCCGCTTGTTAATTGTTATATTTTAGTGGCTTCTATTCCCCTTACGACGCGGGTATTTAGCCGTCGTATTTATTTGGTATCTATTTCAAATATATAATTTACTAATGAATTTGTTGTTTTTGATAACCTCTCAAGTATATTTATAGATCTCAAATAAATATACGAATATAAATTGTATTTATAAAATGATTTTATTTTCTTACGAAATATTCAGGATTCTTTTTAAAAATATGCAACTATAAAATTCAATTACCGACATAGGAAGCAAGTTATCGGGGTTATGGCAGGCTGCAGATGTTGGTGGCACGTCCCGTAACGAATGGAACACGGCAAGGCTGAGCCGTAGCGATCGTAGAGCCCGTAGCGTGCGCCGCCTGCTCTCGTAGCGCACTCGTAATTGGAAAGGCGCTACGTGGCTACGATTGCAAAGCGCCCTATCATTAGCGTCACTCACAATTTTGCTAGTGTTAATGAATCGCACCTCAGAAAATCACAGAGTTTTCAATTTTTAACAGCGTCGTAATAATGTAATAAGAAAAATATACCGTTTATTTTACTTTCAAGACTGATTGTGAAATATATCATTTTAGTTCGTATTTTGTTTTAGTATAAAGTAAATAATAATAATAAAAGAAAATCCGACCTAAAGTATAATAATATTACATCTTTTATAGTTGAAAATAGGATTTTGAGGACTAACAAATATTCTAAAAATTTTGCACGGAATAGCAAAAAGTATTTCGCGTAATTAAACGTTCGGGGGGCAGCAGTTTATGTGTCGATTAGTGAGCAGAGAGCGCAGAAGGTTCGGCCGTTCAATTTGCCGGTTCACTTGACACAATTCGACGCCTGACTCGGGGACAATCGCACTCGAAGCCCCGTCGACCTCCTTATCTCCCGCCGAGGTAATCTTTCCTTCCCTCGGCGGCAATAACTCCAAGTGGGCTGGATTACCTGCGAAGGGGCTCCGTGAGGCAACCTTAACAAAGGTTATCGATTTAAACAATGCCCATCACGATCTATAGTTTTTGTTTTGATTTGCTTTCTATACATTTTATGAACTGAGATCATTTGCAATACAGATGAGGATGTCTGTTAGAACAGACGGTTGAATGGGTCGCGCTTAAGATAGACCTTAATTATCATTGAGACTCGAAAAAAAATGTTTGGTTCAGTTCATTTAGATTGTTTTTTCAATATTTTTCACATATTTCAAATTTATGCTAGCACAAAAAATCTATTAAATTATTTTTTTAATATATTAGAACCAATATTAACCTTAATATATTATTTCATTTCTTTGCTACGCCGCGGTTTTCGGGTATAATAAATAATGACAAAAGTGGTTATCATACTTCGTTGTTTAATATTATCATAGAGATTATTTATATGACATAACGACACGTGCTCTGTGGTAATAGAGTAGTTGTAGCCTGAAAATTGTGAACTTAAGTTTAGCATAACGCTATAAATATGCCCCAGTGCGAAACTAAGCCTTCAAGCTGCACTATTCACAGAATAAATCATAAAATATATGTAGATGAAACGTTCGAGCACCATTTGCAAATTATTTCGTTGGCATGTAAATCTGCGCACGTAAATTCAGCCGCTGTCTGCGCACGGAAATTGAATCGTTCGAAAACCATGCCAATATATTATAATATTTAACAAAATATAGAGGACTTATGTGTCATAAGTTTAGGTATATAACATTTTAGCACAATTCATCAATATGAATATTCACAAGTAAATATGATTAAAGAAGTAAATTTATTGCGCAAATAACATGCGGCGTTAAAGCTTTGAAACTAGACACGAAGTTATTTTAGTAAAGTTAGACCTGGAGAGTTTAAATGAATTTTCCACCAAGTTAAAGTTCAGTTAAGAGTTAATAACAAAATAAAATCATCGAATATATTTTTGAGACAGCCCCGGTATCACGTAGTTCACATTTTCAGAAATAAAATGAAACTGTCGAGAAGAACATATTAAGTGTTTTAGTATGGAGTATCTATATGAAGTAGGGGGGCGTGGCGGTGTGGTGCCGTGTGCAAGGAGTGGAAGGCAGGGCAACGGGGATATTTCAATTTGGCCGGAGACGTGACCCGAGAGGCCGCGCGGCCGCTGCACGGCTCGCTGAACCGTAAGCCCGTTGCGGGCTCCGCCAAAGAGCAAACAGCGCCTCCGCAATCTTGTGCCACGTGGACCATGTCGAACACTCGACCACGACAATCTACTACTACAATTATACACACAGCATACTCTATAGACACAGGATCGCTCTCGGCGCTTATCACTCTTGCATTCAATAATTGATGGATGCGATACTCGTATTCGGATTTAATATTAAAGCTATGATGTTCGCATGTTCGAGACAATACGGATTATGGAATTTGCAATATTGAGAACAATAAATTTAGCAATCATATTGCGTTGTGTACTGGAGCACCTACCATTGAATGATGAATATTGTATTATATAATGTAAAATATATAAAAATAATTTAACTAAAATACGTTTTAAATTCGCGGTAAAAGCAACAGTACATATACAACAATATTAAATTAAAATCTTCATAATATAAAGTACTTCAACGTGAATGCCTCGCTCCCTTCCTTAACGGCAACGCTCTTGAGAGAATTAGAAATTATTTATGAAGCTTTCACAAAAATCGTACCGCTACTTATTTTTGGCGAGCGCCCGTATTAGTTAAGGTATTCTCATAAATGGACAAGATTTATAAATTACATGAAAAGGTCTGAAGGTGTTCATGTTAAAAATTACCTAAATATTTGGAGATAATTATATCTTTTGCCTCTCTCGTTAATATTGAATAAATTGTGTGTTATTTGAATAACTTTTGTTTTAAATATGTTTTAAAAAATAATGTTGAATAAGTCGTCTTATAAAATTGATCTTACAGTCTGACGTTAAAGAACTGACCATAATCAAAGCAAATTATATCCAATTTGTTTTATAGCGGGGGCAATTACCTCGTAATTAAAATCAGCAGACGTAGAGAAATCAGACAACCACTATAAGAGCTCTGTGACTCTTAGAGATTTTGCAGTATTGATAAAGCACAAGAAAATAATAAATTACTTAATTAAATTAAATTTGTTATTTATATAGAGACTATATTAATTAAGTTTTAATTAATTTGAATGTCTCTTGCGCTTTGATAATGAGTTTTAAATAATTTTCTCTAAGTCTATATTTTCTTTCATTATCTCCAAAGCGACTTCACTTTGAGATTGAATTATTATTAAGGTTTTAAAGTTGAATTTACTTATTATAATTATTTATCTTTTTTTTGTATTCTATTATAATTATATTCAATATATTGGCTTCATATTTAAGTAAGTTTCAATGCAAGAATCCTGTCTTATAATGTTACGGCATTATATCTGATTAATTATATTGTTTATATATTTAAACAAACTCAATAGCATACTTTATACACTTAGAACGTTACATCTCAAGCCCTAGTTGATATACGTTCGAAGTACACTCGTATAGTTGTAAATCTCGTTGTTCGATAAGCGAAGGTGACAATAAAGAGGATTTTACATCAGAACTATCGGGGTGAATAACAATGAATTTACGGGCCTCGTTAATCCGGCAGGTGCTACTGTTTCTGAATACTGGGAGACATTAACCGTGGAATCGTGGATCTGTTTTGAATCAATACACATCAAAGCTGTTATTAATAACGAAATATATTAAATGATTGCAAATATTATTTTTTATTTATAGATATATGTAATTAATATCGTATTTTTTTTAATGTGAGTGTAATTTGTTCCCTGTCATCTACCATAGCCACAGCCTCGTCTATTTCCAATCAAGAGTTTGGCTATTTATATTATATTGATAAGAATTTGGAATTCTTAAATTAATATGTACCTATATAATAGATTGTCGAAAAAAGCCTTATCGATGCCAACACCGTCCCGCTAAAGACGAATGTATATAATGCTAAATTCACCGAGTCTGACAGTGGAGTGGTAGCTCATTGGTAGAGCGACGGGACGGTTTCTCAGAGGTCGCGAGTTCGTATCAGTTTGTTTTTCACAATATATATTTAAAATTATGAACGTATTCTATTTTACTAATAATACTACAAATCTGGAAATGTGTATGTTTGGATGTTTATCCATTAAACAAACACGTAAACAAAACAAAATGTAAATGAATTTGTTTGGATTTTTTGGACCATGGCCTCCTTCTTGTCAAACTGTCTTTTACCTTTAAATACAGGTCGGCCGAGGCCGATGGCAAAATCGAATTTGAAATAAATACACTATAAAAGCATAAAGTTGGCCGATGGCCGTTTGGAAGGGGACTGAATATTTTTACTCAAGCTATTAGGAGCCCTTATTAAGTCTCCTTCCCTTTCCAGTAATATTGAATTGAAATAGCTATTTACAGGTATATGCCTCTGCTTGCAACATATGTGCCACATGTTTTATTTGGACATACTTTCAAAATATTAAAATATAAAATGACGTGACATAGTCTATTGTTTGTAGTATATATATTTATTTAATGTTTGTTTTCTAAGATATTATTCTCTACATTGATTTTTTAATTTCTTAATCGGTTGTTTTTATATAGATTTCTTCAGGAATATTTTATAGTTTTGTCTTTTTGGTAATTTTTTATGTTTTATTGCACTGTTTGTTTGCCTTAAAATGTTCGAAATTTCGCTCGCCTTGCGGCCAGTCTCGTTATTTCTTCTCTTATTTTCTTTCTTTAGGAGGTAACGAACTGTGTAATTGGCCGAGGGTGGGGGATTTGGCCACGCGCTGGGGACATTTTGGCCTAGACTTCAGTTTTTTCATTTCCAAAAATAAAAGATTCGTACGTACATAACAAAAAAAAAACATTTTACAAACACAATGACGACAACGTTCTGTTTATTGTTAACGTCGCGCTGCGCACAAACAGATGTTGGGGCTAAATTATTAAAGAACAGACATATGTTCGTTCGTGAAACTACAATAAATTGTGTGTAATATAAGCACGCTGTCGACAACGGCACCGGAGCGGGACGCCAGTCGAGGGGCGGGCGGAGAGCGGCAATTTTTCTCTTCGCTGACAACATGATGTAACGCCAATATCGCCCGCTCAGCGATTAAGCCGCGTACGCCGATATTTCAGACTTGTCCTACTAACTGTCAAACCGTCGAGAAGACTATACTTTATGTACTTTGTTATTTTACAATATATAACTCCAATGTTAGTCTGTAATATATTAGTATTCAATCAGTTTTAAAATTGAGACTATTTTATCACAGACACAATTTGATTTTGAATTTATATACTTTTCTTGTTTATAATTATTTTCTTTTCAGTATTATAAGCGAATTTCAACGAGGCTTTGGTGATAACACACTAGGAACAAAACAAAAAAAAACTTCATAAAACCGAAATGATTTTTATATTAATATCAAGATTACGTCACTCAATTTAAACACTGATTAAATAAAAAAAAAATATTTTTTTATTTTATTTTAATAAATGTCATATGTGATATAGTGCCATCACTTATGTCGATATATCGTAGAAGTTGAGATTCAAAAACGTAATGGAATTTGTTATTGTAAAAGAAACGTCTATCAATTGATCAAATAAAAGCTATTTCGTAACATAACAAAGTTCGGTTTGAAAAATTGCCTGATTGGTTTCATTTTATAGGTTTAAATAAATAAATATTTCATTGGATTTGTTTCCGTTTGAACACAGCTGCAAAACAAGATACGATGGACATTTTTTTTTACAAAGAATGTATAATATATTTAATTACAGCCGTGGTTTAAGATATATTAAGAAAAAAAGTAGTGAAACGTCATTCATTTCTTTCGAATTAGTTATGTTACGTTCTTTTAAAAGTGATGAAAGTATACTGCTTCAAAAAAGTAATTGAAAAAAAAAATACAATTATAAGAAGTACTATAAAAAAAAGGTATAAAGAGGACCAATTCCGAAACGTAGCATCCATAGCTCTGGGAAGATATTTGTCGAGTCAGATCACGGAGGCGAGCAATCACTTGATAATAAACGTGGTACAAGTGAGAGGCGCGCACGTGCTGCAGACGCGCCCTCAGCACGTGCAGCGGCGCCAACACAGCCTGCCTCGCTCTACACCTTCGCGGTACCGTAATTAATATTCTCATACATTATAACCGCGTTCAATTCTAAGCACGAATACTCGCTAACTACTATGTACAATAACGACGCTAATTCTGGAAGCGCTTTGTAATTACTAATAATTAATGAAGGCTATGTTTATTAAATTGCGACAGGTTTTCGTAAGAGTATTGAATTAGATTGATTGATTGTAACGTCTCTTGTATGTCTGGCTCTTGAGGGCTCATTAACCGTTAATAGTATATAATTTTCTATAATACATATGCATTTTATTATACATATAATTTTCCAGTTATACAAGGTTGTGACAAATCATATCATTTTTGGTGTATATCATACGCCACCATACAATTAGTTTCTCGATTTGTGGTTTACAAATAATGTAAGAATGGGTGGTGAGCCGATACAATTAAACTGTTACATCTTCTTTAAAGTTACCGTCCAATTTATGCGAAGCCGATATGAATGACTCTTTACTTTTTCTGAGGGTGTATTCATAAATTACTAAGGGCTAGGACACGGTGGCGGAGTGGATGATAAACGACGCGAAGCTGGCGCCTCAGCGTCGACCGCTAGCCACGAAAAATACTACTGTCATCTTGACTGATGTTAAAATAATGCCTGAGTCATGTTCCATTCTGCATGCCAAGAGCCATTGTGAATCTCTTTGTGGCTTGACTCTTATTACATAGATTTTATAAAGACTGCTCGTTAGAGATGAATGCCACTTTTGACAACGAACTATTAATATACGCAACCAAGCATGACAACTAAGTTTTACTTTAGTTATGACCGTGCTTTAAATTGTAAGAGATGGTGAGATGGTGGTGCTTGGCCTAGCAGGACGAGTTTAACACTTTTTCTACCAATTAGATTATCACAACGGTATATGTATATAATATTATTTTTCATATTTATTACTATTTATTTTGTTATTACGACAATAATAGCTATAATTGAGAAGCAATAAAAAAGAAAATAATAAAAGTTACCATTTCACAGACTACATAAAAAACTAGTTATACGCGAAAGTGGTTTCAACTTTCCTAGTTCTGTGTCCATTCGTATGTGTCGAAACGAAATACAATTAAACGACTGTAACTTTCTAGAACCTGGCATAAACATATACAATTTCTAATTAAAAGGAAACATTTCCATCCATTTCTATTGATTTATTTAATGACAAATAAATAATTCTAACTCGGGAGCTAATTGAATACTCCAGATTTCTATTTATTGTATCTTGCACAGTTCCAATGTACGTGGGTTATTTGAGAAAATCAGCGTTGCCGAGCTAATACATCCGTGCAATAAAACATAAGACAATTGATTGTTGATATTGCGGTCACGTTGTTCAGTTACTATTTTCACGTCTGACGTAATGACGTGAACTAAAGTTATGGTACTTACGTGACCCGTTACTCGGTGCCGTACTTTTGCTGATTTACTTTCAATCATATCGGATACAGTGGAAATCAATCAATCTGTATTGCGCCAGTAAAAATGCTTTATATCTAGCTGCGTGATAGTATTTCAAATCTAAAAATATTCAAACACGACAGTACGTAATAATAGAGACGCGAGATAAATGCGTTAATATAAGTTGTTGGAGTTGCCTAATCTACGGCAATCAAGACAAATGGCGTGCGTGGAAGAGAACTCATTGTGTATGTGGCTAAGTGACACGAGCTGTGAGTGATTGGCAATATCGTGTAAAACATTGTTCAGAGACGTTTTTCTTCCCGACGAAATGTATCGGAATACACGTGCCTTACATACCAGACCTGGATATATAAAGGCGGATTTACATACATACATATTGAACTTTGGTCGGTATTTCATTTTACGGTTATCGATATTCACAAGGGAGATGTACAAAGAGTGTACCTAACGTCGATTATTATATTACGTTATCTACAGATATAAAATGTATTTGTCATTGTATTTTCGTAGACTTTTATAATATTGGCAAATATAATCGTATAGAACTGCGGCTACCGTGGACGTTCAGAAATTTATTAAATATCATCTGTATCTGAAACAGGTCACACTTTGAATTAAAATAAATAAATAAATGCATTTCTGAACTCAATACGCTACTTCGATGAACAAAACTGAAATTTACGTTTCAATAATATATGTTTGTTTCAGATTTTGTCATCTAAACTAATAATACAAAAAGCATATCAAAATTGACAATTGTACAACTAAGACGACGAGTAAACCGATGTAACCAGTTTAGTTAATATGGAAAACCTACAACCACCATTTAATATTCATACATAGTAGAAGTTACAAGAAACATTTCCAGCAATTAAATAATTGGTCAGTGATCACCTGTGATGAATGGATGCGTTCACTTCAGTCGCGACGCGAATATTTCATTAAACGAGCTTTGCGACACCACGCGTCATAGGGTAGGCGTGGAGGGGCTGCGTCGACACTGATCCACTAAGCTTAGTATAGAAATTAATACGTAAACTGCTCTAAACTACGACTATGCGACAAATACTGCAGATAAAATCTGCTACAGTGCATAGGGTTTTAAATGGCTTAATAAGCGTTCTACGGCGCTACGTTGAAGTTAAGTGTTCTTTTATTGTGATTACACTTGCATTTCTTTTTGTTTAACGTGCTATATTATTTCTAATATCTTATTATTAATGTATTTATTCATTAAAGGTATTCATATTTAATTTTCAAATAATATATCCATTGCCTTTACAGATATCTTCCGGTAGTAATAAAAGACTTGGATAAAATCCTTTTCAAGTTTCTCTGCCACACCAGTCTTTATAGTACAGTTGAAGTTATCTTACAACAAACAGCGGACTTTGCTCGTTTTCATTATCTCGCTTACGGAAGGTTACGTCGTATATACAAGCACTATTAAGTTTTAAAATCTTCCACCTCTCCGGGAACGGATGAAAATTATGTTGTCTCTCTACACAGACCTTTTTATAGTGTTGTGTGAGTTCGCCTGTACCGAGTAAATGGGTTAATTATAATTGTATGATGAAAAACAGAATATTTAGCTTAGAAAATGTTTACCATTAATTAATTAATATGATATGTGCTAGCTCACCTTGAAGATTTAATTTATATGTAGTTTATATTTCTAGCTTATTTATGAGTGTGAAAATAAACCGTGAATTAACTATAAATCTTTAACATCTCAGCTATATTTTTAAATATGTTAAGAGACATTTATTATATATTAAACATTATTTACTATAGATTTTTTTTGATTAATTTTTTTGTAAAAAAAAAGCTTCTTTCATAGACATAATTTACGGACCATAAGGTTACCAACAAATAGATATTCTTTAATTTATTCGAACATCATTCGATTAAAATATGCAGTCCTTTGTGTGCTATCTTAACTTTACCCCCGGTGCCTAGCGGAGTATGAGACGAAGTTTGGTATATACGTAAGGAAAGGGGGGAGACGCGGACACATTGGGGGGGGAAGCACGTACAAAATTCTAACAGGCAAATCCTAGCATAGCACTCGTCGGGAGTTTATTACCCTACTCATATTTACACAATTCGAGTGGGTGTTAGCGGTCCAGGCGCGAGCGCGACTGTCGCCGACGAATTCCCCTAGGTCCATACTTTTCTGATATCTAAATACTTTATAATAGAAAATACTTTGACATCTCCACTACATAATATATTTCGTGATGTTTCTATAGATCAAACGAGCCTTCTTGCCATCTTAAGAGACGTCAAGCTTTTATTCTTTTATATGATATAAAAATACTCATCAAAAGATCCACTTTATAAGAGAAACATATGACATATAAAAGAAATCATCATCCTATAGACTAAGAAAAATAATTTGATTAAGAAAATATATAAAATAGATATTTAATCATAAATCAAAGGTTAATTAAAACAATTTTAATTAAAAAATTGAATGAGTAAAGCTTAAGTCAATTAGTAAATGGATTTATGTATAAGGATATTAAAGCTCGTAATGAATGAAGACAACAACAGCTATAAAGAACGCGAGGCCAACTCTGGTGATTAAGTATCTCATTTAAATGCAGTCTCCCGATGCGGACGTCTCAAACGCGAAAGGAACGCGGAAAACGGAAGACGGGTCTCTCCTCCTCGCAAAAGGGAACGAGAGGTATTTAAATTAGCGTACTCGCTGAAAAAGTGCACTAACAACATTAGCGAATGGAACAATGGCAAAGTATACAAAAGGAAAGGAAAATCCGGACGAATCGAGTACGGGCCCAGAGTGCGCTTATAGCGCGACGAGCACGTAGCTACCGAGAGTAGAAACGTAGCCAGCACTGAACACCCGCATCCGTGCTGAATGTACCAGCACTGAACACCCGCATCCGTGCTGAATGTACTCCCTCTAATGAATCTACAAAGAAAAACTACACAGCTCCAAAATCAAAGAATCATTAGTTGAATTAAGTTATATAAGATATCGCCCGTTAGTCTAGAATTTATATTAAGGTAGTATTGTGCTGAGAAGAGCCTAATTGTACTTTGATACGGTAACGTATTTATAAAATCACTATTAAGAAGAAAAAACAAAAAAGCTAAAATTATTAAAGCTGTACTTTTCTAAATAAATAATAGCACAACACGAATATAAATTTCGATCGCAGTGCACTTAGAGGTTCTCTTAAAATTTATCTCGATTTCAAAGTTAGAGAAATACGATATTCAGGATTCGTAAATCGCAGTCTTACTCAACACTGCCTGTATTTTATGGCTGTTGATGATAACTTACGGCCCCATTTAATCCACTTTAAGATCACAGACATCTGAGAGCTGCGTTTTCTTACAGGAAATTTCTTCATTGTCAACAAATATTAACCAATATAGTCAGCGATAATTGAGATTTTATGGTCTGGAACGAAATATCGGCCATCATTTATTTATACTTCGTTAACGTTTCATTTTATGTATAAACTCGATTGGAAGCCTTTATAGAGATTTTATGGAAATAGTTTTTGTGTTAAATCTTTAATAGACAAAACATTTTACTGATTATTAAGATATAAATAAACATTTAATGACATCGTATAATCCATGAATAAAGGAATAATTTGTAAACAACTAATAGCCATTGTACGTGGAAATTAAAAAAGTAATCATTAAAAATGTAGCGTGCTACAATTTCGTAACGACGTCAATTATCGTCGATAAAGTTGTTAGACGAAAAATGACAAGCTTTAATTCAGTGTATACTCGTATTATCACGTACTTCGTATGACCTGGACGGAAATGCTGAACTTGGTCTCCAACTATTGGAATCAATTTCTAACTTAGCGTCCTTTTGAAACCGCAGAGAGTTGAATTCAATTGCATTAATAGCAAAATCCTCTGTCGCAATCATTAAAAGTTAAAAGATGAATGTGATTCATCTTCGACGTAATATAAATAATAATTAAGTGATAAAATCATTCGTATTATTAATTATATAATGTCTGCTTGCAACATAAAAAAAAAAACTAACTAAAATTGAAATTATTTTCTATTATTCAAATCGGTTGAATTCGTTATCTTCCCACATTGTCCATTAGAAAGTAAGTACAAAAATATTGACATAAGTGTGTAAATAAATATATATACTCACTTATATACAGTTATTTTATATTATATATATGTTGGTTGTGTTAAATAACTAACAATATTGTATAAATATTATAAATACATGTCGTCCGTCGAAAGGTTGTCTGAGAAAGATAGATCTTTGGAAACATTAACGCCTTTTGTGCAATTCAAAATGTATTGAGTGTTTTTCGTACTGTTAGTGAAGAGCAAACTATATATATATATATATATATATTATGATAATCTCTAGTTATATATTTCGTGCAATATTTCCATACCGATATCCTGATATGTTTTACTTATTTATTGTTTATATTTTTTAAATATTGTAGCTCAAATGTATATAAGTAATTGACTCTGATATTAAACTATTGAAAATTATCGACAGTGTTAGATATTACAGAAGATAGAAATACATTTTCTAAGCTAAACTAGCTTAAATTACAGGTATAAATTATTAATGGAAATAAATTTTATCCCGCATAAATATTAAGTTCACTAACAAATAATAACACTCAGCGAAAACAGGGACGGAGGGAGAATAAATATAACCTCATACTATTCTAATGCTTTTAATATTTATAGTTTATACAATAAACAAAATATAGTTAGAAAGTTGTGAGGACAGGCGTGTTAATCCGACACTATTGCCCAAACAAATTAGAAACAACATTAATATATGCCCTGTATCCGGCAACTTTCCCGCAATAAGCAAAATGTATTAGTGCTATTTATCTTAGCTCATGCGCTAACAAAGTTTTAATTGCAAGTGCCGATAGAATTTGCGTACAAATGAATTTATTCGCTGAATTCGCAATGCACTCGTGTGAGAACTCGTCGGTCGGTGAAGGCGACGCGTCGGTACAGCGGGTGAGGATTACGAGAGATGCACGCCCGCTAATTGCGGATAACGACGCGGCGCCGCGCCGTCTCGCCCGCACAACGTATTCATAAACATATTTTATATTATAATTCATATAATAACGTAACAAGTAAATATTTTAGTTATAAAGAAATCGACGGATATTCAAGTGAGACTCAGGCACAATATTCAGTATTCGGTCAAACAAAAGGGTGATAGCGGTACGTGCGTAAATCAAACGTCGTACAATAACAGAGCCTCCCGCGAGCACCCCTCGTCCCCGAGCACCCTCTGCGCACAGACTAAATGTCAACCAGAGGCAACGCTTCTATTGAGGACGCGTTATTTATGATTATTCGTGTAGGTTTTCTATAACACTATTGTTCAGACAAACAGTATTATAGTTGGTAATATTTTTATTCAAAAAACCGACTCTTGATTTTAGCTTTACCTATTTAAGATATATTTATGACTTAAAAATTATAAAATTCTATAAGGTTTTCGAAATTTGGTAAGATACTTTATTTAAAAGCTACTATTGATTCGTTTTTATAGGATAATAATTACAGAATTGATTCAAAAAGAATTTAATTTATTGTATATAAAAAAAAAACATCTATACGAATTCACTACACATTAAACGGTATGTTCAAACAAAGGATATAAAAACTAACTATATCGATACATCAGCAATAATACATTTAAACCTATGGTATTAACCGTTCGCAATATACCTAAACTCATATCATACGGCCTCCACTGAAGCAGTTGGGGATTACATTTCTCGTTCGGATAGTACGATACGATCGCACTTTGCTCCATTCGCTGCAATTAACGCGGCACAATGACCATATAAATCTCCGTTGAATGTTCATTTTATACTCTGTACTATAGCAATGGCCGTTAAACAGAAGTCCGAACGAATCAGAATATCGTTTCGTAATAAGAGAACCAATCAATAAGAGGAGACAAGAGAGATGTTGATCAAGTAAATCATCAGAGAAGACAGACCGAGGGAGATGCTTAATCTTACCTATACATAATACGTCTAGAGCCGAGGAACAAACAAGCCGCGTACTGAGATTACGCTTCGAATAAATCAATGTTAGGACGCGTTAAAATATTTAAGCTCACGATTAATGCTGAGCGCGAACAGTCGTCTTACAGAACCGAACAGCGTGTAGCAGCTGCTCCTACAACGGCCACCACACTCAGATATCCTTATAATTTATCTCAACAATCCATGACATATTTCTTCACAAATAAAACAATAAAATAGTATTACAGCGGAGTGTCGTAAAACATAAAAAGCTCGGTATCCGGTTCAACTGAACGGATTTTAGAAAATCCTTTTGCAATACGTAACAGCGCAACTAAAAGTATATCCGTTAAAAATATAAAAGAGATTTAATGAAATATATAATAGGGTACTGACAACGTAAATTGTTTCATTTCTCTAAAAAGGACAATACAATTTAAAAGTGATTGTGAATGAAAAATATAAAATAAAATATAAAAGTAAAATCTATATTATTAATATAATAAAGTGCCGTCTGTGGTCGAACAGCGGAGATAGTATTTTAATTTAGTGTATTTTATCTGTAATGCAATAAATGGGATTTATTATTGATTAAGAGAGCTGTTTTCTCTACCCGTGCAGGAAACGTGATCATAAGTGACTAAATATTAACAAAGTTTTTTTTTAAAGTAGGGCAAAGGAGTCTGCGGTTCATCTTCATAATCATTATTGTTTTTTTTTTAATTAAATTGGAAGGCAAAGGAGCCTGCGGGTCATCTGAGGGTAAGTGAAGACAAACACAGTTTCTTGAAATATCAGAGGATACACAAGAGCGTTGCCGATCTCCATTGTCCTCAGTGGCCTGTTTATTCAAACTAGTTGCAACAAGAACAGTATCTGTTCCCGTCCCTAGTTTAGGTATTATCCAAGGTCTCTTGGGAGTCTTGAAACATGGTCCTCTGGTTAAATCAAATATCACTAGTATATTTTCGAATTAAGAATAAGAAATACTCTCGTTTAATAGTATTAAATCTATACAATTGAATAAAGAAAAAAGATATAAAGTATTTTGTTCTAGTTGTATGGATAACTTAAAAAAAATACACAAAATCTGTTATATTTATAGTATATTTTCGAATTAAGAATAAAAAATATTCTCGTTCAATAGTATAATATATATACAATGGAATAAAAAAATATACAAAAACTATTTCGTCCTAATTGTAGGGATAACTTAAAAAAAATTAACAAATATTGTCATATTAAACATTTCTATGCATATTTCAGCATCCGCATGTTTCTGTCCGTATAATTCAAAAAGTAGTCAAGGATTAAATTGTTCCATTTTAACATAAAGTTGCATTTCTGACATACAAGAGTGTTTGTAAATACATTATATTCTAAAGTTCTCACGGGAACGGGCCATTCAAAGTATTTAATGAAAACCAAATCGCGAGCAACAGTTACTAACTAATATTAAAAATGTTTGCACCCAATAATGTTCAACTCAAAATTACCCCAAAGAAACGGAAGGTATTTTAAGAATATAATTCTTTATATAAAAAAAAAAACTCTTAAAAGTAAGATCATTTATATAAATGTATTGTATATGGACGTATATTAAACATTAAACATTTCCACTCTACTGGGGTTTATAATATATGTATAAATCATAAATGATACGTAGGAAGCTTATCGAGCCCTCGTTATATATGATAAAATTACTGTTGAAGTTTTACAAGGGCTCGTTAGTACGGCTGTAATGATAACCGCGAGTATAACTGTTCCTAATCAGACTTAATGACATCGACGTCGAACCAGCCCGTCTTATTGTACGTGCGACGTTACAAACGAGATACCTATTCGTAATTAGTAAAAGTATATATTTATCGTTAGCTATAATGGCTTTTATAAAGCAATTTTCATTTTACGTTCCGCCGTCAAGATACGAACGTA
Organism: Dircenna loreta; assembly: GCA_963555665.1. NCBI lineage: Eukaryota > Metazoa > Arthropoda > Insecta > Lepidoptera > Nymphalidae > Dircenna > Dircenna loreta. The sequence continues at coordinate 7,030,958 of OY743094.1, forward strand.
AAGGCAGGAAAAGAAGCTTAAAAAAGTCATTTTCTTAACTAATAAAGCAAAATGGGAAAACTAAAAAAGTTTTTTATTCAACCTTCTGTAATAAATATTCAAAGTTGCGGAATTAAATTTCGTTCTGATTTTTATTAAGAGCTCCGCGAACCGAAGAGGATGGATACTTCTGATATAACGATATACTGGCGGAAGTAATAAAATAAAACGATTTTACATCTCTGGGGGAAAGGAACGTTTTTGTCGAATGGGAAAAGTCGCTCGCGACTTCTCATTTTGCGATAAAATCAGGAACGTTTTACGACAATCTTCTATTCGATTACCATTAAACAACAGTCCAAAACAAACTTTTTAAGCAATCTATGTCTTAGTGCTTTCTTTTGTTTGAACAGATTAACCTTTCAAGCTTAAGTCGCTTCGACGTGAGATTCAGACTGTTTTTGAAGTTTTTATTTTCATCCTACAATCTGATTAAGTTTATAGAACAATATTTTTAAGTAAAATATAAATTATATGATACAGGTTTTCAGAGTATATAATTGCTTTTGTAAATTCACATAATTAATTTTAAATTAAAATAAGACGTGAAACTTCCAAGGTTGCAATCAGTATGAGAGATATAACCACCGATTTTTTTACCTTCAAATACCTTTAAGTGTTTTTAAGTGCAATATTTCAGAAACCATGTATGAATACCAATTTTAAATACTATAAATATTAGTGTATGTAGGCCTAAATATACATTTGATTGGAGTCTGTTTGTAAAGTGTAGATTACTTTCTGTCTGAAGCTAAAAAAACACTTCGAGCTGCGGTGACCGCGCAGGTCCGCATTTCGTATTATTTCCCTAGGACTCATCACGTGACTTGAATAATTCGTCGGCAGTCCTCCGCGGACCGACTGCTTGGACCCTTCACAAATAAACCGCTTTACGCACGACTCTCCAGCGGAGATTCATTATTCTACGTAACTTTGCTCACTGATTCATAAAATACGTTTAGTTTCCTTTTATATTAAGGCAAAGATGAAATGTATCTTAAATTTATCTTTTCACTAATCGATTGAATCATTATTGTAAATTATAAATAAAAGATAACCTAACCATTTGAGCGAAATTAAAAACAAAATGAAGAATATTCGTTTTATTTATATAGCTTATAAATTATAAAATTGCTGACAGATATGTCAACTGAAGGAAAGCTAGAAGATGGGGGCAATTTCAATACAATTTATATATAACATGTGCTAATGTATGGTGAAATGTAATAAAGATGCCACTGGAGACGGTCACCGACGACGATATTAGGCACATAGCAGTTTATTGTACGAGCTCGGTCATAACAACCCATTTTCCTTGGGATAATGACGGATAAATACTTACAGCGTTGTTTTATTACATTACTTTATGTATAAATTTTAAATATATTGTCAGAGCGGTTAAAATTTAATGAAGTTAAGTTTCACTTACCCTAGTTTGGGGTTATATTATTTTCTAGTTAGTTATAAACATAAGTTGATTCTATTTTTAATATAGAAATACAATAACCTAATTACCTGGGGTTGCCTCGCAGCGCGGCGTGGTGTAAGACGTTGAACCCGTTGTTGTTCGTGAGCGTCATGTCGGCCCCGTGGTCCAACAGCAACGTCAATATGTCGTCACGCTTCTTCGACATTGCGTCGTGCAACGGTGTATCGCCTTCTGAATCCTATAAAGATATTTTTTTTTCATTTAATTTTTTTTTTTCATAATTTTTTTTTCATTTTTTTTTATTCATAGCAATATATTGTCCATAATATAAGTTCTATATGTTACCGTTAATTTTTTTATAGTGTGACGGAATGACAGATCTTTTTAATAATTTTTAAAGCGTTACATTCGTCTTCTCTACATTTTCATGTGAATGAAATAATGTTTGATGCCATCCGTGTGTGAAAACTTTATACTTATAAATGTAAAGACACAGCTGTTTACAATATTGGGACAATTTTCTAAAACATCAAACCATCTGAATGAATAATTGAGACGTCGGAGGAGGCATTTAGGGCGTGGATTATAGAAATTTGCATAATTTATAAGCGTAGAGTAGTTAAGCGGCGTAAGGAGAGCGAGCATCGGCTGCGGCGTGATCCGTTCATCGGAGCACAAGAACAGACAAAATCAGAAATGGTGTCGAGTTCCATAATATAGTGGGAATGACGCAAAAAGCGCGGCCACCGCGTCATTTACATAATCACCACCGCTACGTGCCACTACGGTACCGCCCAAGCAGTTTCGCTTTGTGAGCGTGCATTAAGAGCGCGGAGCATTGCGCTCACTCATTCCACAATTAATTTGCAAGATACCGTAAGATGAGTGATTTTCCTTCTTCAGTGCCATTTAAAATGTATTCAACTCAAGAATATTTTATTTTAAAAAATTGTTTTACATTTTTAATGTTCCCATTTCCATATTATGGCTTGGGAATATTCTTATGGATTTAAACATTGTAGGAACGATAAATATTATTAAGGTATTAGTATTGCTTCTATTTAACGTAGTAATAGTACTTTGATAATTAAGTTAATTAGGATGATATCCGTCGACTCAGAGTAACGAGACAAGTCAACGACCTACTTTGCTATGGCTCGTATCGAAGTCGCAATTTCGAAATACCTCCAATAATATTATCAGAATATAAAATTAATGAATTAAATCATAGTCGACATTTGATATTTATTACATAGTTATATTATTAGAGAAGTAATCTAATACACTTGTATAATGACTCGCAAAATTCAAATTCAAAAATATTTTTATTCAAGTAGGCATTTACATGCACTTTTGAATCAATTATTACATTAAAAAATGTCAGTATAGTATGTCTGTCCGTGAGTTAAAATTATTACTCAGACCCAAATTAGATTTTCTATATTAAATAGGCTCATTTTAAAAAAAAATGTCTATTAACTACGAACCAAATGACGCGGACGGTGCTGACGTCAGCAGGCAGTAATTCAAGGGAAGTCCAACCACAGCGCGAGAGTAATTCCGCACAGAATAGCTGCATTAAATATTAATCCCATTGGCATATAGATGGCCTTTACAGCCTGTAATTCATGACATGGAGTGTACTTTACGAGAACTTGCTAATTATTTAATTGTCAGTAACTAGTACATTAGTGACACAAACAGACAGCACTCGTAATTAAATACACGTATCAATAAAAAAAAATTAGAAAATATATTAAATAACATTTTAATATTCCAGCTTATATTAATAGGATACTCGAAGACATGATTGCGGACGATATTTTTAAAGTGGATGTTGCCGATAAATCGCCAGGTAAAAATGAGTGTTGAGGAGATATAAGAAATTTGATTTAGATGGCAATATCCGCAGGTGCAGGCTGCAGCCCGCCCTGGTACTCGTACGTGTACCACTTAGGAATATTATAGCACCCGGAGCGGCACATCGCGCACTTCACTACACTTTTAAATTAAACTTCCAATGTTTTGACTCTATCACAAGTTTTATGATCCAATAAAATTTAATCCTACATCAAATTTCATATTAATAAATCCATTTTACATAATGTACTAACAGCGTTTAGTGTTGAACTAATGAAGCTTTATATTAATAATTTTATACTCATAGTAAATATATTTAAAATAGGAATGGTCATACAAACGCCATGTATTATATTTACAATGTAGTTTGAATTTCAGCGGTTAACGGTAATTGTAACGATACCACAAATAACAATTTTATCAATTTAGTAAATGGAAAAAATACGTCATCAATCAGTTATTTTTCTTAATATTATTTAGGTTTTTCTAAATGTAGTATTTATTATTTAATAGTACTATTAAAAATAATTGAATTATTTTCAGTACTATTAAAAATAATAAATAAATTTTATTAAATAATCAGCCCCTACCATCTAAGCCCCACCCAAATTTAAAATAAAATATTACAGAGACATGTACGTTATTTTATATTAGTTTATGTTTTAAGATATTGTAAGTTTGCAACTTTACTGAATTTGTGTAAATTTACTGATATTCTATTAAGAAGATATTTATCCAAAGAAAAAAATAACTCGATTTTGTTTTGTTTGTAGTTGTACTTTATCGTAGAAAACGGTTTGCTTAGGTCTGCACTCTTCGTGAGCTACGGTTTACGACGGGGTCATTGAACTATTAATCTGAACGGCATATAATGTGAAACTTTTTGTTTTTTTTATGTCTGCTGCACACAACATAATAAACATATTTGCTAGTGCAAAGTCCGATTAAAAGAGGTCGAAATAACAAAGTATACTATGAAATATATTTAAAAAGAAATATATATTTTAAACGAAAATTCAAGCTAACAAAAAGGAATTATATACAATTTGAACAATAAAAAACATAAAACAAGGAGGTAATTACAGAGAGATAAGACAGCGCGTCTGAAATAGGGCGCGCCGCGGCAGGAGAGTGGGAAGCCATGAGGGTGATGAGATTCTACAATGTCACTGATAGCTACACAGCCTACAATATATTTTTGGCAAAAATAAAACATTACATGATAAATAACATGATGCCAGATAACGGGTGAGTTAAAAACGAGTAGAATAGAAGAGATTTACGTTAAAATGAATATACAACAAGCAACTCTTATGTATTAATAAATTCTAAAACACGTGAAAAATAAAGGTCCTTTAAAACACTATTTCAAAAACATTCATGTCACAGGATTTGCAATTTTTATTACACGGCCTTAATCCTGTGCAATCTATAAAATAAAAGCTGCAACTGGACGATACAGAGATGCGGTAAAGCCGATTGATGCGCGATTGAAAACGGAGCTAAGCTCGTGCCCATTGTAGTCGAGGCGGAGGTCAATCATTGACGAGGCAGAAAGAAAACAACTAATTGTTTAATTCCAAACCATTACAGCTAGTATTAAGGGGAGATTACTCACGGGCCATATAACCCGACATCGGAGCGCCGCACCATTGCAGTACCCGCTGACTTATGATGGAGGCTTCCAGCCCTCCCTGTATCACACGCGAATAACATACATTTCCATCTAACTCACATATACACGGTACATTGCACACCGACACTTCCTTGTATGATCCTCCAATCATACTTCAAAATGTTTGCCATAAATAAACACCCAGATTAATATATTTATTTTACTAATATTTCTAAACTAAAAAATCGGCTTGTAAGTTTGCATATAGGAATATCCCATTTAAATCTTTACGTGAATACTAATTTCTAGGTAAGTTGATGAAAAAACATTCAAGCGAATGCAATTCTAACGGACATCGCCCTTTTTAGTCTACATAGGTTATATATAATACCTTTAACTACAATAGAATTTAAAAAAATAAAGAAGCTTTTATTCAAAGCTTATTTGATTATAATATATTAATAAATCAACTATTAAGCTATAATAAAATCTGAATTCCGATTATTATTAATTAATATTAATTTTCAAATACATCGTAACAGTACTCCGATTTGATTATTGAAAAGATAATTATGCATTGTTATTATAAATTGCATAAAAATAAATTATTCCAACATCATGGAGACTTGCCAAATAGGAACGCTGAGGGGTAATTTAAAATTTATGAAAATACGACAAGATAAAATTTATCCGGAACGTTGGTATTCAGTAAGCGAGTTATTTACTAAGTGAATTAATTTGCGAATCCATATCGATAGCAATTATCGATTGAGTCAACGAGTTAAGTAGTGCGGGCTCCACTAGCTGGGTGCACCCTCATCAGCCGACTTGATTGATTGTGCGGAATTAAGCCCCCGCGGCCCGGACTCGGCATCGCTAAATAAATCTATCTACCCACTGCTACAGTACACTAAGAACGAAGAAACCCATATGGGATTCATTTTGTTTATTAACAAATATCTAATAGTTTCATAATAATTATAGACATTTGAGCAATGTTAATTTATTTTAAATAAAAATAGAATTAAAAATATATCCCAGCCCGGTTATCATTCTATATTTATTTGAAATTTATCAAGTTTTTGTCAATGATAAAGTTGTCTGTTATTGATAATATTCAATTAAAGTATTTTTCAAGCAAACAAAATGAAACGTTAAATAATATTTTCATTTAATAAATTATATACAAGAATACTAAATTTAATAAAGTGAATTGAGTCTGTTAGACGGTACTGAAGCAGCTTAATTGATTGATTTAATGTGAAACTAACAGAAGCAAACTAACAGAATAAAGTCATAAACCATCATAATATCGGACGTAATACGTTCGGAATACGTATATGGAAAGCTTAAACGTAAATCCTTAGAAGGTCATTGGCACCCGAACTGGGATGAACCTGTGATGCTTGCCAACGCCCTCCCCGGGAATATATTTACTGAGTAGTCTAGGTATACATTTGAAAAGAAAATAAATACTCACTAAATAAAATTCCAAAGTTATTATGATATTATAAGAATTGTTATTATAAAATAAATATTATTATTCTGTTATAAGTAAGGCATTGCGTGTGTGTAAGGCGATCCTGCCAGTTAGGTGTCGGGTGTTTATTGGTGTGTAAGGTTGGTAGAGCATTGTAGAGCGTGGTATAATAACTCCCCCCGTGGCGCTGTCAAAGCCAGTAGAGCCAACACAAAAAATATATATAATATAAAACCTATATGTGCAATTATACGATGTTATTTAATATAAATAACAATTTCTCTTTGTTTTTGTTTTCGTGAATACTTTTACTAAAGCTACTTTTAGAAATCTAATTAAGTTTATCTTTTAAATAAAAGAAATATTAGATTTACGGTTATTGGTAGTGATGGTCGAATTGTTTTTTGTTAATCGATCTTATCGATTTTATCTGTACGGAAAATAAATGTTCTGACCGAATTATTGACACGTTATACTAGAGGCGAATCTATTTAAACTATGTAACATATTGGGTAGTATGTTTATTTTATGACAAACATCCATAAAGGAGTTTTAGGAACCCCGCTACTGAGGGGGTTAAATGGGGGATGAGATTTTGTATAAGACATCGTTACTTTATAAGTTTCATTCTGGATTGGTATATAAGTTTTCTAATAATTATGATATTTAAAATGCCACCTTTAAAGTTACATAATGTGGTACGATAACTTAAATAAAACCTTATTTCACAGGATTTCTTTACAAAAAAAAAACTTCTTTTTATTTTTTTATTTTTAACCTAACATTTTGCGTAAACGTGCTTTTATTCTTATACATCTTCAAAATATTATTAACTAAAAATAATAAATAAACCTAAGGAAAAAATTACTTCCAAACAAAACAGAATCTCTACACCGTTTCAAAATTTAAAATTCGAACATTGTACTTTCACTGATTATTCTTTTAATTTAATTTCAACTTTAACATTGTCACACAAAACACACTGTATAAGGTTAAGGTCGATTAAGCATAAAATGAGCTTTAGTTAACTCCGAATAACATAAAATCCGACGGATTCGTATTATTTATCGTTATCCCAGGATTCGAACAAATAAAGATAGAAGAAGTGAATGTGATAAAGTAGGTCGTTTCATAAATACCCCAGTCCATTAGTGCTTCAATATCTCAACCACGCAGTTCTTTGTTATTCCTGGGAGCGCGGCCGCGGCGAACGCTTTGCTTTAGATATTGGAACGATAATGTACTGAGCGAGATTTAGCGTCGTACACCGTCCAACTCTACCATGCTCTCAGACTCGCACTCTTTAACATTTTATATACTTCAGTTTTTACCTTGACTATATAGGTTTTATATTTAAATTAAATGATAATTTATTACCAAAATTATGTCAAATTTATACCTATAGTTAGAGCTTAAATAATAAAAAATAAAAAATACGTGGAGAGCCTTCTGTAACGATATATGAATCGATAAGTTGGGATATTTTACACGGCTAAAGTAATATGCTTTTTTAAGTCGATTTTTTAGCAGTCTTTATGTTGTTGGATAATGTTAGTACTTAAAATAAACTGTGTAACGTTTTATTTACTGTAAGACCCTTTTTTTCGCTGCTTATAGTGAATAAGAAACTTCTTAGAGCGCTTAAGATGTGTAAATATTTATCACAATGACGTATATAATATACGTTTATGTACATATAAGGTCAAATTTCGCTGGAAATTCTAAATTTTATTTAATCATGGAATATTTTATTGCGGGTTGTTTATTATGGTATTTTGTTACTAAAATTGTTATATGGGTTAAAATTTAGTTCAAAATGTAAATAAACTAAATTTTTCATGTATTTCTAGATTTTGGGGAAAACTATATTCGAGTAGTTTAACATCATGATTTAACATTCATAGCATTTAGCTAGGAAATTCTTTAACAATATTTATTAAAAAAAAAAACTACTTTTAGATAAAATAATAAAGACAATTTGTGGTCTTAAAACCCGCTGAAATGGGGAAAATAATAAACATGTATCTTAAAAACTACAACCCTTATTACGATAAAGCACTTTATCCTAATACACCTTGTTAAATGTGTGGTGAGATAAATATATCGGTACAGGTTTTAGTCTGTCACTGTAATTCACAGGCCCTCTCATTTAAACAACGAGAGGTGATTGGATTAATTACCGCCTACCGAAACCCCATAAACCAAAGCTTAATTCAAAAACAAATATAATTCACGAACACTTAACAACATTTATAATACTGAAATTATAACATTTTTATAATTAACACGACATTAATTCAGATAAACATCGCATTTTCGATCAACTTTATATTCGAGTATAAAAATGTAATCGAATGAAACTTTTTAATTCCGTTCTCGCTTCCTAAGTACATGGGTTAGATTGATGAAGAGTCTAACTTTTAGCGCCTACTCAACTTCTTGACTGGAGATTAAGTTTTAAAAGTAAAGTCTAAATTTATCTTTCATCTGGTCCCATTACAGATACATTTAATTGTATTTATAATAAGGATTATAGTTTAATGTAACAACAATATGTGTATCGTGTTTGAACAAGGACACTTGTGTTCGTGCTGCACACATAGACATGTATTGTCTAACGCTACAGTACAGAATATGTACGAGTATGTAGGACTGGCTATCGCTGGCTAATCCTTACTTGTACAACTAACTGGTACACATTGTAACTATACTCGATTGATAGATTATACTAATATTTTAATATATTTAATTTGTGTTTAGTACAAATCCTGATCGTTATCCTGAAAACAAGTTGGAAGCAATAATAGGGCGTGTAAAATATTTGGGTCCACAATTGCAATAACAATTTGAGAAGTTTCAATAGTTACATTGTATAAATGTTCGAAATGGGAAATATTTATTAGGTGAATATTACTGCGATGCGAGTGTGCCGCTGAGATTACGGTCCGGAAAGTACGGGGACTTTTTCCGACTACCGGCATACATACCACAGGTGTCTATAATGTGGCAGCGATCGTATTCAAGGATCAAAAGTGTTAAGCTCCCTACACACTAATAAACGAATTTATAAATAAATTTTGTTTTCATATGAATTTTCTTATAATTAATTTAAATTAATTTTGTTCATGCAATATCTAGATAAAATTTTATTATTTCTGACGTCATAATATTAATTATACTTTACGAATTTATACTATAAATGTTTTGTAATGTTTTGATTCGCTTGTTCATTATATATGTCTACTTTACGTTCTGTAGAAATGAAACAGAGTACGGTAATTGTGATTTTTTTGTAAGACTGCTAAAACGACAGGTCGGCCCCGCCTTACGAAAAGGTCGGCAGTCATAAAATACAAGCGGAGAGTGCGAAGAAAGGATACATAAAATTTCAGGTGACGTCGGCCCTTCCATTAATTTATCGACAGGTCGTGGTAACGGGCCATGAGGATAATATTTATGACGTTAAATATAACAGATCCAGTTTCATTAGTTAATTACTCGGTCCGTACAGTTGTCGAACAACCATCTAGATATATCTTCATGACATACTTTGACTTCCATTTATAGACAAGGTTGTTTGGTCTTTAGTTTCCTTTGAAAACTTCCCGAATTCTTCAACTCTCAGTAACAATGTTTCAGAAAGAAATGCCGTCGTATCTACAACAGGGGACGATTTAAAAAAATATAAGAATCTTAGTCAATAATATGATATATGAAGACAAGATTTAATCAATATGAAGTTTAAATTATAAAACTTTAAAATCCCCGTCCAATTATGTGAATCAAATTACCTGTGTGAGCGAACATCTAAAGTTTCAGACGTAATATATATATATATATATATATATGTATATATAGAGATATTATGTGTTATATAAGACTTATCTTACAAACAAAAACACTAAGATAAATTAATATTTTATTGCTGAATAGATTATTAAATGATTGTAGGCATACTTTAGGTACTTCAAACAGAAATCAATTTTAATATTGTTGAAACAGATACATTATGTACATTTACTTTACATAAATACCGTTTCTATTTGCACTGGTCTGTATGAAACGAGGTTGGCGTAGGACTAGTATCCGATGCGTAGCGTTTAACTGCGCTATCTCCGACCGAATTGGCGCGTTTAATTGAACGCCTGTTTCAGCCATTAGGGTACGAGACAACAGTTATTGGCACTGGATAGTCAGTGTTGTACATTTGTACCTACATAATACCTATCCGGAATCTATGACGTAACATGCAACAGTAATGGCTCGTAATCGTAATACTCTGCAGAGATATCATTGTTTCATTACAGGGCCATTTTACCTTTATTATCAGTTTACATTAGATTTAACAATACCGCTACGTTAAAAACTGCGACACATTTCCAGACTTGGGATGACATTTTATAAAAATATTTAAGAAAATATTCTTTCTAAATGTGACACGGCCAATAAATCCCTTAATGGTGTCGTAAAATTGCCGTGGTATTATCTTGGGAAAAGCCGGCTATTTTACATTCACCTGTGAGGTTTCCCTCCACATCCAATTTATGTTAGTGGGCACAAAACGAACGCTGACAAATGCGAAAATAAAATGAACATATGTTTTATCTCTCTTCATGGAATCGAGTTCTAAACCGACAGACGGTGGAGCGAGATCGAGATGTATATACGTATGTAGGAAGAGCTACGTCTGATCGCAACCCGACGCCCTATTCTACCTCCTGGCGTAGTAAGTAAGCAGGTTTAACGAAGTAATAGAACATATAAATATATCATTGAATAAATAAAACGCTACAGGGATATATATTAGAGTTTATGAGCAAGTGTTAAGTGTCAAATTAATTATTTATAGCGTTGATGTTTTCTCGTTAAAACTACTTAGGAGTTTGGATAAAATCTTAAATTTCATAAGACGCACTGAATGTAGTTTGTAGCTGACATTTATTATGGAAACGTCTTAAAAGCGTCCCCGGATTTTGCAACCACTCGCGTAGTTTCTACTTAGATGCTATACGGTACGCGACGTTGGGAGGACCAAACTAAGTGGAACTTTTCCCAGGTCGACGTACATAAAAAGAATTTTAAAAGATACTTCAACTTGAAACTTAAAAAAGAAACTTGAGGTAATACAAGGTATATTTATGAACCTTATAAATTATTAAGTTAATTAAATGTTAGTTAAATATAGAGCATAAAATAGACAGATCAAGACTGGTCGTGATGTACTGAATACGGTAAATCGAATTACTTCACCCTAAGGGACATTTCTTCATGTCTGACAGAGCATTCAAATGGCACTGAGCAAACATAAAACGTTTCTATTTTTCAATTCTCTTTTATTATTATTCATATTTTTAGTAACAATCAATAATATATCCATTCATTTTTTACAATAAAATGCAACATAATTGAATTATTTTTGAATGTCCAAAATAATTTCAAAATCTTAACACAATAACTTGAATTATTATTCAAATAATAAAAATAAACTCAGTGGGTTCGTGGCAATGATACGTCCTTATTTTACAGGGTAGCGGAATAATGAGAAACAACGAGCTTCATTTGATACCGCTGTGAGCAAACACAGAACTTATAAGGAATACGTACACAAATACGAGTAAGTATACTACGCACTTCTGATAACCGTATCGTAAAACTTTATTGCTATTTGCTTTCTATAATTTGTCTCTGCGAAAGTTTCATCAGATAAGATTTGTCTTGAAACTCTGCTGAAACTTGATACAAATATAATATAGATAACTCGGTTAATAATTGTATATGTACGGATGTGTGCCGTTTGATATTCATTATACATAAACCTTACATATACATTTTAGTTGTGATACATATATGAATAGAAAGTTCCAAACTTGCCACCTTTATGTAAAAGACCGGAGCAACATTTGTCTGTATTCATTTAGTGTAATAATACAAAAGTGCTTTAGAGGCCGGTGCGCTATTTCCCATGGTCCCAGAGTAATTATACGGGGCGGCTCACAAAGGCTCGGGCCAAAGAGCAGGCGTCGCCAACGCGGCGCAGGCGTCGGGCCACCGGTAATGCATTAGAGACGCGACGCCTCATCTTACCATATTACAGTTATTGTGCTAGTATGTAGACTAAATGTTCAGCATTCGATCTTGAACTTTTGTAATATTTCTACTTTAAATTAAGAATTGATTACATGATTATTTCTCAATGCTATGTTATTGTGTATTTCCATCTATAAATTAAGCCTAATTAAAATTTATGAAGCGACTAAAGTTTAATTATACACGAAGCAGATTCACGTAATTATAATATAGTGTATTAAAATGAGTATGGAAGGAAGCACATAGCAAATATGGTTTGAGAGAGAGCACGATGGCGCTAGCCTAATGAAGCCGTACGGAACGAGCCCGGGGTAGGCAAACTGACACCGCGTCGCAGCTGTTATAATTACAACAGAGAAGATTGCGAATGCATTCTATTAAAATAACTTGAAGATGAATTGAGGTCAAAATGTTTTAGGATTATGTAAATTTAATACCCCCTTTGCAATTGCTTTCATTAGAATAGTAGAATAGTATTCAAATACAGTGTATGAAATATTGTTTAATTTTATTAAAATGTATAATTCGTCTACTAATAGTTAAACTTTAAAATAAGTACATATCGAAAATTCGAACTCATTTATTTTAATTAATTGAACGCTCACCATACAATTGTGAAATATATGTTATATTATTTTATGATTCAAAGCGTATTTACATACTTACGTACCTACCCTTAGCCACTTAGTTGATAAATAGATATCAAAATGCCAAATACTTGCCTGTGATAGAAGAAATTTAAAACTATGTCTCTAAAGAACAGTTATAAAAGACATAAATGTACAAAAATGTATATAAATGCAAATTTACAATTATCTTATTTCATTTTGGTCTTGTTGCTGGCGTTTCGATGAAATTAACACATCATACTGTGAATCTAACACCCTCACGGATGTAAAATAAAACGAAATTGTAATTTAACTTTTATGCAAACGCTAAAGCATCAGGCGGAGAGAATGGCACGGCGGGGAATATGTAAAAAGCAGATTCAGATCACGACGCGATGTGAACGAGGAGTGGCAAACGAGTTCGGTGTTCGACTGATGGCCCCCGCGTTACTCGCCACAGTCCGTACTTATAATCTAATATTCGCAATTTACGAGGATCGCGGGAGGGCCCCGCTGGGAGCTGTAGGACTGTCATCGCGTACCTGACGCTCCGGCTGCCGGTTGCATTTACCCAGCGTTAAGTCTATCGTTGTAGCCTTTTACGCTTTTTACGAGGCCAATGTTAGCGTACCTTTGAGGATAACGTTTATTTTTTGCGTGAATCAGGTGACACGGGTAATGTAAATACGCCGGAAGGGCGGATTACGTAGATATATTTAACCCGGCTAAATAATGAAATGCAAAAACATTAAAATATATGTACTTCGTATTTTTAGCAGATTAAGACAAACAAATCTTACCATACTGAGAACATAAAAATAATTTAAATATCATTTTAATTCATTTGGTTATTTGTCTACATGTTTATAAATTTTATTTTAAATATTTATCAAGTTTCTGTTAGTTTTGTCTGACTAAGTAAATTTCGCTTATATTCTGATGTAAACTTTATCTAAAAATAAATGTATCATGTATCGAATTTTGTTGGTAAGGTGAGCTGCGTTTTATAAAAGTTTAGATTTCGGTTCTTTGAAAGATACCTATCGTATTACATAAAAAAAAATAACAAATATAACTTTTATATATCGCAGTTTAATAAACGATAAATGTTTACAAATACATACTCTTATTGAATAGTACACAAATCTATTCCTTTTTTAATTAACACATTACAGTAGAAAAAGTTGAGCTGCGAAAAGATATATAAATACTTTTAGGCAATGTTTGTTTTTTTATAACATACAAGTTTACGTGTATTTTTAAAATGAAGCAGTTTTGTTTGACAAGTCAGTGTTGTTATGTATGTACACGTACAGAAGTCAATTCTCCCAAAACAACACTAAAGCGGATGGTATTGCTGATACCTATTCAGTACGAGGATGTTTAGTAAGTATACTTGTATAACCAATTATGCAAAGCGCCTTCCGAGGCGCGGCGCGCTGTTCGCGGGCGCGGCGGCACGGCGGCACGGTGGCGCGGTGGCGCGGTGCCGCGGCGCTCGGCGCAGTAGGCCAGTCGCTGTCGCGCTCTTTCCTCGCTCGTAGCAAAATAACGACCCCAATTTACATAACAATGCTCGTCACCCCTTATTCCCTACCAGCGGCTTTCGCAGGCGACGCGCCTCTGTCCCACCGGACTCGACACTTTTTTGTTGGCTAAATCTGTCCAGTGTGAACTGTCTATTAAAATTCATAAAATACGCCAGTAAAATTAAAATAAAATGAAAATAAATTCACTGAACCGAAATTAATGTCATCAGGTATTAGAGTGGTCGGTATTCCGGACTTATGGGTTGTGTTTTGATTTAATATCTCTTTAAGGTTTCATTTAAGTTAAAGTGAAAAATGAAATTATTGTGGCTAGAGCGTTAATCTCTCAAAACGGTTGCCGCCTTGCGTAGCACTACGACAAGCACTCTTGGCCGCATTTGTAACTTCTTCGTCCAACTTTCTGTTTTAATTGAATCAAAGTTTTCGGCTTTTTGCGGCGAGCCTGCCAGCCACGCACGCTCTCCTAGCTCCAATAAACTTTCTTTATTAAATTATCAGCAGTACAGAATTGTTCCCCTTTAACATAAAGCAAGTTGATTCATATATCATTACAATTTATATCTTACAGTAAACATTATTTCACGATGGTATATGTTTACTTGTTCTTATGTAAATGTGAGTCGTAAATTGTCCAAAAATACTTTTTCCTAGCTATTTTTCATAATTTGAAAACATAAGACAAACATGATAATTAAAATTGAAGACCATATTTATTGTATAGTATCTTTATCGTTGAAATAATATTTTATACAAACATTTGTATAACCCACAGCATTGTTTTGGTCCTGAACTTTATCTGATGCAGAACGAGATGTCGTTTAAGTAATTTATAGATGTTTCCCGCCCCAGGCAGAAAACAGTGAAGGCAGAGGCTGGCAGTTATCATGGAGTTTGGTCTTGCCAGAATCCTATTAACGGTCACGTAATAGACGGCTGACTCCTCACGTTCCGGATTCAAATTTGAGCAAATATGTCGCTTTTGTCCTCTCTCTTATTGTATGTCGCCTTTGTGTTTACACTCTTTTCCTGTTATTTTGGGATCGGACCGTCATCTCGGCGTTTCATTTTGGTCGTGTAATTCAGATTTATTATTTCCGTTTGTATTGTATTAATTATTTCTGTGTTAGTTAACATTAATGCTGTTTGTTTTTTACATGGAAAACATAATTTATAATTTTCCGTCTTCGAGTCCAATTCTTTTATTGTTAAATTACATATACAATGTAAGCAAAATGCGTAGCGTCTAAAAGCTTTAAATGAGAAACCAATTTTGTATAACTATGAGTATATAATAGAACGTTATAGTATTATTAAGAGTGTAGTATAACTTTTCGGAAGCCGCTCGTTGCGGATATTGGAGATTTACCTAAGTGTGACGGGATCTCTACAAGACTTGCTGTGCCAGCTTTTCCGTTCGATCCGAGCCTCGTATACAATAGTCTACTTCTTTTGGGAATAGTTTCTCCTTGCGTCACACCGAGATCCTTAAATATACTTTCTTGTTAAATATCGTATATGTGTGCAATCATTCCAATTTATAACAAAAAAAGTACACATATAAATGTGTGAATTCATTTGTACACCATTACATGTGTGCGATAATTGTAGGGCATTACGAAAAATGTTAACAAAAATTACTTTTTTTTTTAACGATTTAATTCAACGAAAATAATAAAATATTGCCTATAATGATATGGGTGCATGTGTATAATAAGATATAACTATAGGATCCTGGATGACATTATAATTCAGAATAATGCAACTCAGCACGACGAGAAGAGAAGAGAAATTTCTTCAAAACGAAAATGTACATATCATGCTTTCGTTACCAAAAGAACCAAATAAATAGAATCGCAGGCTGGCTTAAAACGAAATGCAGAACGCCGATAAGGTCCATTGAAAATAACTGCAAAGCCAAAAAAATTAAAGATGGCAGTACATTTTACATTTCGCCTTATTATTAATTTTATGTTTATTTATTTATACATCGTTATAAAACATTACAACATTTGATATTATTTAAATATATATATTTTTTCATTCATCCTGCTTTATAGCTCTCTAGTGTATACGTAGTAAGTGATACAGATTACTGTCCTGGGACTATCTTAGTCTTTGTTTCATTATATCTCAAACGAGTTCGGTGATTTACCCCTTAGGAGCCAAGTCTCGGCAGTGTATTACTTGTGTTATAAATTCAGGGCCGCGTGGAAGTACTTAGATATTTTTTCCTTTAGTCTAGGCTTTTTGAATTAAAACATATTGAGTTAGTACTAACACTGACTAATATTTTAATTATGAAATAATGCACGGATTATAATACGGTTTTTAAAAGATTAAGTGTTTTTAAATTAAACTGATATTTGAAAAAGTACAAATTTACATATTCATTTATAAAAAGTTTTACATAAATAATATTGAGTTATAGCGATAAAATACTGAAACTATATTTAAATACTAATTTTTTATATAATTAAAAAAGTTTAATGTGGATAATTAAAAGTATAATTACTTACATTACTTTTTAACTATTAGTTTGAAAAAGCCTCACGACAGTTTTAGCGTCTGCGTTATCAGGACCGTCTAAATATATATATATATATATATATATATTGTAACTTCAAAATAAACGAATGAAATTCATATGACAAAACAACAGCCTCTATTGTTCTTGATCACTGAATGCATCCGAAAATGGCCGCCACATATGACGGATGGATTGACAAGCGATTCGACATATGCTATGGCGCACACCAGATTCGAGGTCTTTTCAATGCTATGATGCTGCGTAGGACGTACGGGATCCGTATCATTGTCACATTTATAACTTTTATTTATAGGTTATTTTTGTTGTTCTTCTATATTGTTGAGACGGAAAATATTCTCTGGATGATTTTTTGGTCGATTCTTTTTCAGAAGATATATTATATATATCTAGCTTCATGAAAATGAATTTAAAAAACTTGAAATATAAATTCTTTTAAACGCGTAGCGATAGTCATAATTTTGTTAGTAAAAATAAAATATATTATCGTAAAAAAGAGTGAGCTCAAACCCGTTGGCGGTAATAATTTAAGTGGTAATCGCTTAAATTTTTCCTTTACTAGCTCAAATTGCCCAAGTTGTAGCCATCATATTCATATTTCTGAGAAAATTATCCAATATAATAAGTTTGAAAGAGTAAGAGACGACTTTTAAAAGGAAAAGTTCTGTGAAAGCAAGTAATGGCTCATCCCGCTCACGATTTCTACCCCTCAGGCGGAACAGGCGGACCAGCGGCGTCAAATAAGTTTCTAATTGCTTATATTACCAAGTTATATTCGCTCTTCAAAGTAATTAAGTCTGAAAGTTAATACTACATTCACGTATTTCAAAAACTTTTCAGCAATTTTTCACTGACCCCGCCGAAATGTTCACCCATATTGTAACGAGCCATGAATCAAAGAGTTTTAACAAACGCGGATAAAACGTCTTTTGTTATGTTATACGCCAACAAGGGTTAGGTACTTTGTAATCCATTGAACTGAAGCAATAAAATGCATTCATATGGAAAGGTCATGAAATATACGATTTAAGCCGATTACAATACTAAAGTTTCGATTTTTTATTTTTCCTTCAAGTTTTTTAATAGCTGAAAGCTTTCATACAAAAAAAAACTACAAAAGTAAGTAAGTACAGATTTTTCAAAAACGTCCTACGAAAGCTCATTAAAAATAGAATAGTGACAGTAATTAAAACAACAGTCAAAAACAAAACAACAGTAAGCCGAGAATAAAATAAAAGTAACATTCGCTTAAAATTATGGAAACGGCGTACAAGAACAACAAAGGCTCTAAGTAAGTGTCGTAGAGAGTAGAAAATGTGAAAGTAAGGTTGGGCAGACGCTTAAATTCAGAAAATATGAAGAAAATGTGTGTGGCATTCTTGTTCTCAAGTTGGCAATAACACGGTGGATATGGAGCGTGCATGTGGCATTACTGTGGCAGTAAATTAAGTAGCTAGAATAGCTTTGAAAGATATACGAGTTCGGAGCGCGCTATCAGATCACTCGGTGTCCAACATTGTTGTGGTTGAGCTTTAAATATATCTTAAACATGGTTTACTTTTATTATAGTGTAGGTTTACTCTATACCTTAAAATTATTTGCGATAAAATTAAATAAAAAAAATTCCAGCTCAGCGTTGTTAAAAAAGATTTTCTCTAGAGAAAATAAAGAAGGCCAACTTAAATTTAGTACATCGGTCTGCGAGTGTTTACGAGGCACTCCCCTGAAATAAACAAACCGAAGGCGACGGTGAAGCACAAAGGCCAGGTTTCGTGAAATGGCCGCCTATTTTCATTTTCCGTTATATCGCAGCTGAAAAACAAATGAGAAGCATTTTTGCGGGCGACGATGAAGTAATTACTTAAAAAAATTGCTTATTTTAACTTCTACGAGATATCCATTACATAAATGTTAAACAACGTTTCGTTAAATATTAAACCGCGAACCGAATATTTACATTGTAAACTCATATTACTTGCTACCGAGCAAATATTGTCCCGATTATCAATTGAGGAGTTATCCATTGCTGACAACAATTAATATAAAAGTGTTAACGATGACATTTCATTTGTATCAAATATAAATATATTATGTAAAATAACTTTAATAATATCATTCAAGTATAAACAGTTTATTAATGGACAAAGGGAGAGAGCGTAATGTTCCGGGGTCAACAAAGAGGCAGTGTCAAATTAAAACATAAACAATAGAAAATTATCACGTTAACGAGCGGCCCGAAACATTTTCACCTTCGAAACTCGATTATTATATACTCGATATTTGAACATATTATCGATACTTTGTTAATGTGGCCTATACGAAGGCAGCGCAATTAACGAAACAATAATTTAATACATCTCGTTACTTTTAATTTATTGCATTTTATAACAATACGTAATAAATTTTATATATAATGAGTTTGGTTATCATAAATTTGTTTACAATTAATAGTATAAATGTCATATAATATTTTAATAGTTCAGAGAATTTTAACAAGAACGGGATATTCGTCAAATATAATTAAAAAAATATTTCGATGGTTCATTTATATTTTTTTAAAATTTCAGACAAATATCAGTCAAAGACCTTCAAATATTTCGTTCCATTAAAAAACATTTATTAATTACAAAAAATAAATAAAGTAACAAATAGTAATTTAATAACTATACCAAACGAAAGTTTTTCTAACGTAAACCACTAATGTAAGCAAATAAAAATGTGTTCATTCGGAAGAAGAGCTAATGAGAGGGAGGGAGAGTGACGTCGTAAAAGCAACATTATGCAGTCTCTGCCAGAAACTATTCGTAATCTATTCCGGGCTATTTTAATTAACATAGTAAAAATAATGCCGGGGAAGTTTTTGCGGCGTATCCGACGTTTCTCGAGCTGTGGCCGGCTGACGCTGTCGGCGCCGACTCGGCCGCGCTCACAGGGCATACTTATAGCAACTTCTCGAACTGTAAACTTACCAAGTTCTACGTTCCATCCCATAGCTATAATAAAAGCTTTATGATGAGTAGGATATTCGCGGTTCAAGAATAATATGAACGTCAAAGTTATAATTTTAATAGATTTATTATTTTTATTATCGTATGATAAGCGCTTTGTGCTACATATTCAGAGATAAGAAATAAAATTATTGTTTTAAGATTATGAGATAAACTGCAAGTAATTTTTTAATTATAAGACAGTAGTAAACGCGGTAGGGGCGGAGGTTAGACAGTAAAGAAAGCGTATCTCAGAGTAGTAAATCTCTCTGAGCGTGATACCCCACAATCGCTTTCGCAGCGGCACTCGTTTCACGCAACGCCTCCGCTTGCACTACAATAATTTTCCTCCCGCTGTATTTTCTTAAACTTTTATGTTTTTCAAGGAAAACTTTTGCACGAAATTTTAAGAATATAAAAAAAAGTCTTATTCTAAAAGGCTTTAACTTGAGCCACTGTAGTATATTATAAGATTTATCTGAAAGCTTCACATTAATTATTGATATATAAATATAAATGACGTCAATTTAATTCGTGAAAATGTTTACATATCTAAAATATCCAATGACAAATTATCTCTACATTTATAAAGGAAGATGTCCTGACTGACTTAAAGAAGACACACAGCCTGAACCACTGGTCGTTTAAACTTGAAGTTTGGAGAGCGTTTGGAGGGGTGTACTAAAAATATTTTTTTTGAAATTCCACCCCCAAGAACCCTTTAGGGGGTGGAAAAGGGGATAAAAACAAATGTATGAAAGTTTGTTTCTGAGGCTATTATCATGACAGTCTATGTCTAGGTACCTTTGTTAATTAAAAATACTATATTACTTATTTTTATGGGAATGGCTTAAGAGTTTTAAATAATGGTGGAAACGAAAATGCGAAACTTTTTTATTTTTGAAATAATGTTTACGAAAATCGAAATTTGATAAGTCTTGAGAAATAATAAATATCTAGCGAAGCGTACATATTTAATAAAAAAAAATATTAAAATAATTTTAAAAAATAATTTATTATAATATATTGTTTGTGTTGTCAAAGCAAAAATCAATATCAAAGTAGATTTTGACAAGCCAGTTGGTTTCATGGTCCGTACCTTCTACTACGAAGCCAAACACTTGGTTCGAACACCACCCAAGGCAAACATTTGTCTCAAAAATTAGTGTCAATTTATCTTTTCAACTATTTTTAGTAAGGGTGGTTCAAGATCATAAAAAAATATTTCTGTAGAACTTTAAAGATTCATAGATTTCATCAAAAATATACACCGGCGATGATCTCGGTTACTTTAATTTATCCTATAGACTACTAGACTCATTACATATAAACTGAATAATAAACAGGAGCGAACGAAGTCGCGTCTAAAAGCTAGTTAAAAAAAAAAGTTAATTAAAATATATATAAATTGCATAAAAAATATTTCAATTTGTGTCATAACATATAAGCATTTAATATAATATTAAATATCAATGCTTGACACATATTATTTGAAACAACATTATATTAAATATTTAGAGCACACGTGAGTTAGGTCAGCGCTAACCCTGAGTCTTGGAGTGGCAACACTTCCAGATTGAAGAGGCGAGGTATCTGAACGAAAATTTTCTTACAAATTGCTTATATACAGAAAACATTGCTTATTTAAAAGGATTATAAGAAAATAAATAAAATTTTAGATAATTTACTTTTGTTTTTTTTTTAATGAAAAACATGAGCATTTATAATAATTCAGAATTGAATTGAATTCAGAATTTATAATGATTCAGAATTGAATTCGAAAATGCCAAACTCTTTAGAAATAAATAACAAAATATACGAAACAGTCTAGTACATCAAATAAATAATAGTAATGATTCAAATATTATTTTTTTTCGTGTGATATGATACAATTTTAACAGGTATTGTATGTATAATAATAAAAAAATATTGTATTAACTTTAAGTAACGGAAAGTGCGGAAAATATATGAGGCATTATTTGTGATTATTCCATGATATTTTATCAGCAATGCCAGTATATACCCTCATGATTTTAAGAATCAATGCTTGTAATGTGTTTACAGGAAATAGGAAAGCTATTGCTGGAATAGTGACCTAATGTCTATTATTAAATTAAACTTAAAATTGTATTATTTTGGTATTTACGCTTTGGATTTATTTACACACATTATACATTAACAAAATATATATATATATATTTATGATATTTATTTGAAAACAAATATTTTTTAAATTTACTGATACTACGAAACCAATTAAGCAAACTGATGATTAGAACGAAATTATTAAAGTGAATTTACAAAACCAATGATAATTATTCTTAAATAGTATTTTATTAATATAGATTATAAATATATATGATATAAGTTTTTTTTTATTTTGTCATTAGAAGGAACTTTAAGTAACTATTTATCAGACCAACATTCAAACTATCCAGCCTAAAGTGTTCAAACTTAATCAACGAACAATTCCTTATTTGTTCAAATTTGAACAATATAAATATGAAAAATAAACGACATACATATTTAAAGTATTTAAATAAGTAATAGAAATGATACCTCTAAATAACAATTATTATATTTAAATACGAACTAAAGTGGAGTTTAAAAATAACGTGACCGTCTATGTTATAAGCCCCGTTCGTAATTGAGTGCGGCTTTGCTCTACTTTGAAATCAAATAAACTACTTTTTATATAATTATTTCATGCTGTTATTTTTATGAAATAGCCGTTATATTTGTAGGTTATAACAAGTATTATTATATTTCGGATTTTGGTAAAAGGGCCAAGCTGTCATACTTGATATTAAAAAAGTTTTTGTCCGCATTCGATTCCTGTCGCGTTTTAAGCACCCAAATCAAATTTATTTGAGTGAGAAAAAATATTTTTTGTTCTGTAAGAATATCACTAAAAATACAAAACGTTAATGAAAATTTTTAATATTCAAGTTTTTCCTTTACCTTTTACCAAACAAATTAAATCAATAAGACATAACGATTTAGTCATTCAAACGATATTATTTACAAAATACGTTTAGTGAAAGAAAACCAATGTTGGTTTAAATATAAATCACATATAAACAATAAATCACAGGTCTAACAAAAAAAAAAAGGTATTCAGCTTTCCGTTATAAATACGGTAGAAAAATACGCTTGTTTGAAAAACGTAAAGATTGCTTAGCACACGAAGTCAGTCAGCGTTAGAATAAGTAGCCAATATAAATACGGATAGGGAGACATTTGTCCGACGAAATGCCCAGGTCAGGTGGCTCACGGTGCAAGCGTTAAAAGCGTACATAAATTTACACTATGCGAAACTGTATAGGACGCAGGTGCTTTCAAGTACACTAACTTAGTGGAATTCTAAATATATCTTTATATATGTTCCTGCGTCTGTTTTTCTACTTAATTGGAATTAATATATCGAGAAAAATAAATTAAATTACCTTCTAAGATTTCTTCTTCTATTGGTTTCGAGGTGAATTCTTTTGTTGTTGATATTTTCACAAAATTCTTTATAATAAAATGTGTTTTTTAGATAACGTATTCTTTAATAAAAAATATGGAACATCTGTATTGAAATCCCTAAATATCACAATAAAATATTTGTCAATTACTCATATACTTTGGCTTTGTCAATATAATTTTATACCAGCATCGGACAAATTTTAAATAAAAGCTATTTCCTATATAATAAATACTTTTTCGTCGGTACTACTCTTTACAAGCTTCCAGTTAGTTTAAAATGTGTGATAAATCCAACAATGTAACATTCATTTTGTTCTGTTTATTCCTACTTGTGTTCAGCGCTAACTTCACGTTATTAGTATGAATAAGTTTAGGATATATTTACATTACCTCATACACTAAAAACAAATATTTAAAATTTAATTATATATTCTAATAGTCTATATTTGCTTAAATGATGATTGCTCCTAATGCATATTAGTATACTCATTGGAGTCTCAATAATCGATTCGAGGATATAAATATTCGCTCCCAAAATCAATTAATATAATGGACTATATATAAACAATTCCAAAATCCTTGCATACCATAAACAGTTTCAAGATGAATATTTACCCATAGTCTAGAATAACGGTATCAAAGGTTGTTACAGCGTATGTGCGGTCTAGATATACCGCTAACGAAGTAAACAAGCGACGGAGACAATCCGCGTCCCTCTAGCTCACACCGAGACAAAGGCTGATGAATCTGATTATTTTGCACTGCTGATGCATAATGAACCCAAGTTAGCGATTCATCGTTAACGAGTAATTGAGGTCCGACGGCTGCATATTAAAAGTAACAACCAAACAATAAAGAAATTAAAAAAACTTAAGACAAATCGAAGATTTTTATAATTAAAATAGCTTTTATATTCTTTCATTATATTGCAATCGTGTATCTTAGTACAAATTGCAATAAAGAAATATCATATAAATTAAATTAACTTTAACTTTATCCCATGTTTTCGTATATTTAATTACTGTATTTTTCGCGTGAATCTTGACGATGCGAATGTACTCACAGTTAAACATTCCGGACGTACGCTGAGCGCGGTACGGTCGGCGGCCGGCGAGTCCTCCAACCGACGCCACGTCTACATACAACCGTGAGCCTACCAAATTCCATTCCATGATGTAACACCTCTCTAGTCAGGTATGGCTTGCGCTGCATTGTTTCTATATTGTTGTAAAATAACATTGTATTGTATACATTTTTAAATTATACTCCAACAAAATGTGCGCTTAGCAGTCCTGTGAAACAAAATGATGCCAGTCGCAAACTACACATAAAGTTAGAACAATGTATAAAGTTATTCCAACTTTCCCAATATATTAAAGGAACTGAAAACTATGAAGGTTACTTCTCTCGCAGAAGAAAGGAAGTAAGCGTGCACTGCGCGTTATTTACGACTCACTGTTCCGGTGCCGTTAAGACTTCAGGAAATCAAGTTTAACTACACCTAGGGTATTCTCCATCATCGTATTTTCTCGATGAATTTAGATATTCAGGGAATATTATTATATTTAACAAGTCTCTAAATTTTATTTCCGATACAGTAAAACGGAACGTTAAAGAAAAAGTTTATAAGACGGTATATTCATTTCAACGGTAGATAATTTAGCAAATTTCTGCCCGTAACTTTTAAGTGCAAGATCCCAGAAACATTTTTATCTGGGGAGCAAACTTGCAGGCGTTTCAGGGACATAAAACCTTACTTAGCGAGCCACAAATCCTCGTAACGTTAAGGCGAGATAAAACAGCCAGAGCCACAACAAAACTGAGCTCAAATTTTTCACCTGCGTGCCGCCGACCAGGGAATGTGTGCCACACGAGTTATTACTTGGACAAGAATTATGATGCCCCATAATGAAACTCTGCCTGCCGTTAATCACACATCAGACCCCCATTCAACTTTATTATTTACATTTGTCATACTTATATTTAACCAAACTTATATTGTGTCGTGATTTTGACCTTACATGTTATGGATCTTTAAAACTACATTTATAGTATAAATAGTACATTATATGAGATTGATTTCAACAAAATATAATCATTTGCAATGAACAAAAAACATTTGAATAATTATAACGACATTTTTTTATTATTTTATTCCGTATATTAAACGCGCTCATTTATCATCCGGAGCAAATAAAATTATTTCGTCCTATTTGAACTTTACGTATTTTCATTATTTCATGCCATGTGCCACATAATTACAGATTGCGGCCACTCGGTTTAGTTTTTGTATAGCATTAAAGCTGCAAGTTCTTTATTGAAAATTAAAAGGATTTATTTTACAGTAGTAACGTTAGTAGCAAATATTTTTTACGTCATAAGTAACGGCCAGCATATTTAGGTACACCATTTTGGAATTGGACATATCTTCCCCACTCTTATATTTTACGCTAAACTTAATTTAACACAAGGTTGTCAAAATAAATAACAAGTTAGCGTATATTTGGCAAGAGATGGCATATAATATAAAAAACATAATATTATTCACCTTTCGATGAAGAGTCTTGAGCTTTAGCACAGGTTTTGATGGATCAAATATAATTGTTAAAATAACTCCTTCAAATATAAAAGCATTAACACGAATTATTTTATAAATAATATTATCGATATATCGTTGATATGTTTTACTTCTTCAAAATACTAAATGCGATTGAATTAAATATAATCAAAAATGTTTATCTCGTAATAACGCTTCTCTAAAATTGTAAATCGGTTTATTAAAATTACCAAATTTAATTGTCTTGTGAGATACAAAAGATGTGGCAGAAGTGTAATTTATGATATTTTTTTTATAAATAGTGTTTCAACTTTGTATGTGATGTGGATGAATCATGCCAGACAAAATTTCTTACCCTGACAAGTCATTTTAAAACAGAAATACCACGGAATAATCGCAAGGGGATAAATTTTGTCCCACTACACAAAAAATGCTACTTAAATAGCGCACTTATAACTATATACACGTGATAGTCTAGTCTACCTGTACTAGATTGACTGCAGCTTGTAAACGAAAATTTTCCCCAGGGAGGCTTCCATTTCCGAAGAAACAAGTATCTTTCAGCACCCGTCTATGTTTTCCCTGGAGTGCGTTACACCAAACAACACCTGTCTAGAACGACTTGTACTCTTCGCCTACTGAGAAAGGTTCGAATCCACATACATTCAACTTCTATATTCGAATTTCGAATTCTAAATTCGAATCCACATACATTCAACTTGTATATTCGAATTTCGAATTCTAAATTCGAATCCACATACATGCAACTTCTACCAGGGCAAGAGAAAGATTTTGAATAAGCGACTTATGCCAAATACGTTCAAAAACTTTTTTTTTTTTAATAACGTAGGAATAAATAAATAGTCAGCGACTGTTGACATTGAAATTCATGATGTTCGACCATGGCAAAAGAGGTCGGATAACAAATCGATATTTATTAAAGTACTTATTCATTCTCAATGTACGCCAGGAGCTGGCGTTTAATAGTGTTTTCCATCATTGTGAAGGTTGAGTCTAGCTAACTGCCATACGTTTGGCAAAATGCCGGTAGTTAGCCTGATGTGGCATCTAAGCTGTTCCATTTTTATAAATTGGCTGGACAAGCTGACTGGTAATAACGCGTTTTGATTAAAAGTATCGAAATGTTCGCGTCAGCAACGGACTCCAGCACCGGTTTATCTCAGGATAACATATTCCACCTACAATAAGTAAAATGCCATCCAGAGCATTTAGCTTATTGACAAAAACGTGACTTGTTTAACTTATTTCAACTCATAAATATTTTTAGAGAAATCAATAATAAATTATTTGAAATGTAGAACAAAATAATTAGTAGACAATACTTATAATCATTAAGTACTCAATTGTGAAAAAAAAAAACAAAATTTAAATAAATAAATAAATAATATAATAGCTCCAGTATCTCGTAACTTTGTTTTAATTTATTGTAGGGTACTTTTACATATTGCAATACCAATAAGAACACCAATTTAACGATTGCCCGCTTGTATTAACTACCTCACAAAATATAATATTTAAATACGGCATTGTTGTAATGTAATCGTTTATGGCGGTAGTTTGTAAATAATTAAAATGTAAAAGTGTAATACTCGTATTGTTCATCGCTTGAAGCACCTTGAAGAGTAATAACTTTGAGATAGTTTGTATATATATATATCTATATATAAATATTATATTTTGTGAGGTAGTTAACACAAGCGAGCAATCGTAAAATTGGTATTTATATATATGTATATGTATATATATATATATATATATATATATATATAAAAGTGAACCGAATCAAAGGTCCGGTCTGTTGCCGCCCTAATACTATTAAGTCATAAGTTATTCGTATTGAGTAAATGGCTTATGTATTCGTAAATACATAAGCCATTTATTCATACTTTAGAAACGCTTTTAATTTCCCCTCCCACATATTTCTGTTGCGACGTATGTGCATATAGAATATATATATATATATATAAATATATGGCTGGATACCTTTGCAGTAATCTTAAGATAATAAAGAAATCTCAACATTACCCTAATGGAAATGTTCAAACCAGACCGAGAATTATAGTAGGGACAAGAAATACACCTTCAAAAGAAACAATAAAAGAAAAAGATAACGGCATTGTTTTTGTGACCAGATACAGTTATTTAAGATTAATGATTTGTATCCGACAAGTAAGAGAAATGATGTAGAAATTTACTTGTTTACGAATTACTTAATAAAGTTGGATACTTCAATATAACTGCTAAAATAACTTCCATTTAAAACTGTATTCTTATATCGATCGAATTCTTCATTATAATTATATAATTATTGTTTTAAATGTATTATATCTGTAATATAAGATATATCTATAATAAATAAAAATAATATAATCAATATTATATAAATAAAATTCTTGATTATTAATTCGACGATTCTATGACGTTTATGTTCAATAGAATTTCATAATAAAGGTTTATTATGAGTGTCATAATAGGCCCAAATGTCTACGGTCGAAGATCCCAAAACAGAAGTGTAATAAAGCCATTAATTTCGCTTAACGCGTAAATAGCATAAATCAGTCTGTTGCCTCGCACCACAAGTCCCAAACAAGTCGCAGTGAATTTAAGCTTCTGTCCTAAACGACAAGCAAGCATCGCTCTGAAATTAAGGGAAACTTCGTAATCCTTATCTACGCCGTAGCTATATCATATAGATACGTTTAATTACAAGTATATTACTAATTTATAATGGATGACGTATTATGTTTGAAATTGTCTATAGTTTATGTTAAATCATGTGAATCTTACTGAATTTATAAATAAATATAGATTGAAAAATTTTTGCACGTCCATATGGGTCAAGTAGTATCAATTAGGCTTTTTATCACCACAATCCCGATACCAACAATTCTTTATGGAATGCCAGATTAATTAAAGTCAATAGCGACACGGTAGCTCAAAATGTATAGCGACGGGACGGTATCCCAAAGGTTGCAAGTACGAGTGTTGTCAATATTCATGAATTTCTCACTTTTTATTTATTTCAAATATGTTAAGAGGGAATACGGATACGGATTATTTAAGCATCGTGTAGATTAAAAAATAATTAATACCAATCCATTTAGTCAGCATATTTTAATTACATTACTTCCGCCGATGTTATAGCAGAAATATTATAATCATAATTAAGTTATATTTCATAGATTTCTTTATTTTTTATGGGTTAGTTCAATATAGTCTGGAATAATAATAATTAGCCTGGTTTAAATAATTATAGATGAGAACCCGCGACCTCTGGGAAACCGTCCCGTCGCTCTACCAATTGAGCTATCGTACCGGTGTGTACGTTAGCGATGGTAATAAAATTATACTAAGCAAACGAGTACCATAAATGAAGTGTAACAATGTACGTATTAATATACTATATTAAATACAATCTTAAAACAAATACTGTACAAAACATACGATTTTTATCAAATAGAATACGAACGTTTGATAAAATAGAAAATACGATTTCAGTAAAAGCAACTCTTAATACTTTTCAATTTATCTAAAATGAAGTTAAAGAAAATATTGTACTTGCAAACCATAAAGACTGCGAAAGCTCGAACAACAACAGAAATACTAATGGCTAAACTGCGGCTTTCAGTTGAAATCGGACGGAACGTGGGATTAACGAAAATTAGATTTCAATAAGACGCTTGAGTCGGGGCCAGGAATAAGTCTGAAAGCACCGGCTAGTGCGGGGACGGTCACGCTCCTCTTTTTAATGCGGCGTCAGCAACTGTCGAGACTCCGTGTACGTACGTGAAGAATATTTGTAATCTCTTTGATATAGTCTATAACATTCCAAACTGACAATGTTAAAGATATTAAAGGACCAATATATATTTTTTTATGTTCCTCAATAGTCAAGGACGTCACGTGCTAGGAAAATAGCCAACGAAGCAAAACATTGTCACGGAAGCCCAATCACTATATCTTTATCCTAAATTCATTTGAGGATGTCGTACATGTTACCCTTTTATATACTAAACTAAAATAATAAGAAAGCGCAATAGCCAAATAAATATATATATATATATTAAAGAAGGTCAATGGTCATCAGAAGTTCTTTTCTATATAGACCTTTTAGCTTCATGTAAAATAAATACAAACGGTAGATAAATGAAAGTATTACAGCTTTATGTAAAAACATTGCCTTCTACAGAGACTACGGTATTTACTGATAATGAAGTCACTGGTAAAAACGGTTCGTATTCATACTTTTTTTATTTTATATATTTATACATTGAAGGAGAATTCGTATGTCCATTACAAGTATCAATAACGTGTAAAATGGAAATAAATTATAATTTATATAATTAATATTCAAATGCATTATTTCTATTATAATTTCTATCATTATTCAGCATAACGAGATCGAATTGTTTATTCATTACATACTCGTACGCTACGCACGTTTCCAATAGATAACTCGCATAATTCGCGCAGGGATGCTGCGCAACCCGCCGATACAATAGGAGATTATCAAACAAAATGACGTAAATAGTCCTCAAATAGGCGAAACTAGGCGCGGGTTAAGGGCCCGCAGGATGTCCGAGCCGCGGCTGGAATACCAGATGAGGCGTTTAAACTGGGCTTCCTTTAACGAAACTGCCCGCCGCTTTCTTTTCTTAAGTAATACCGGAATTCTATTTTGTAACATATGTTCCCGTTTTATTATACAATTATATTTTTCGTTCCAATATAACCGATCCTACTTTATGAAAGACAATATATTTCCTCGATTGTTATGTTGAATATATTCCACGGCACGGCCATGCTATTTTATGGCATGCTGCAAAATTCAAAGGAATTTTAAATTGTACCAAGGAAGTGGCTATCTAGGAAATGTACTTTTTGTTGCTTTCAAAGGATCGCTTAGAGAAACTTATACTACGTACCAGACTGGTACAAGTTTCTTAGACACGTTTCACTTAAATAAATGCCTAGAGATATCTTTATTGGAGACCATTGGTTGAGTTTCTCCATTTAGTGGTAAGATTTATATTACTTTCTTTAGAATTCCATCCCCTCTATTAGAAATTCATTGGTATTTACGTACTATAGAAATCTAATATTTTCAAATATATTTAATTCTTGAAGTGGCTTTATCTAAAATGTATTTATAAATTCTATCCTCACATAGTATAAACAAGGTATTTGTACTTGAAATTCTTTTTTACAGAGAAGGAAGTACGCGTATCGTGTTGATGGGCCAATTCAATTACCCCATGAGCGGAGCAGCCTGATTGCGTCTCAAAACAAAGACCCAGCTAATAGTACAGCGACGGATAAACAGTACGACACCCAGTTTGTGTTGAAAAAATAAAGGCGCGACGACGACCGAATAAATGAGAACGGCGATAAACAGGAGGATTCGGAGGGTCGATATCGAAATACATTATTCCCCGATCCGAGTGTTCCGATTCAAATTGAAAGAGCACCTCCAACATGAGATTTCTCAGGCGGCGAGTGGGCGCAGAATATAAATCGGCACATAACCAGAAATGGAAACTTTGAATTTACGCTCGTGGTTTACATTAGTTGGCTATCTTTTTTTTCCATTAAATAAAAATAATTCATTAAATATTTATAATTAACACACAAATAGTTTTATAATTGAAAATATATACATTTAATTATACGTTGCGACTTCTTGTTCTTTGCGATATCAAACTTAATTGAAAAACACACGAATATGATTATTTAGGTATATTTGAGACGTTATTCTTAAGGAACCTAAATTATACAATATACAACTAGCGTCAATAAATATTACCGCGTCCTTGTCACAGCTACTTAACATAAACTGAATACTTCTACTTATGCAGCAGAAATGGGACATACGACTCCCCTCATCGCGTATTCTGTCCAATTCGCAACACGCCCAGCCGATATTTACGTAACAAACGTCTTTGCTGACTCCTGACACACTCTCCCCTAACTTATAACAAAGATGAACTATCTGTGTATTTACGTTACTTATATTTGTTACACGGCGAAGATCCTAGTATTTTTTTCCAAACTCGTAGTTATTTACTAAGACTCCAGACTTATAATAATAGAAATTTCAATTAGAAATTCATGAAATATGTATAAAGCCTTTGATGTTAATTTCGGATAACAAGGAAATGAGAGTTGAACTCTATTTAGTAGGAGATTCCATAGCAGGAGCTAGCAGTGGGTGGGCAAGCGTCCGCAGGCGACAGAGCGCTAACTTTATTAAGGATGAGACTCCAGCTCCGCTGAATCAAGGTGACGCGCCATCACAATACCCTATTCAGATTTAAATAGCTTTACGCCCAATTGCGCTTCAATACGGCACAAGCTCCCGGATAGTTATTTCATTAAACATAGATTTCTGAGATAAGTTGGCTGCAGGGAGGTAAGCGCCTCGGGCTTTTAATTTCTTGGAAACACGGGCTTAAAGGATAAACCGAAATTTAATTTACCGGGACTTCATTATGACATCAAATAGAAGACAAAAGTGCACAAATTTTAATGACCTTTTAGCATATATGTAGCCGAGTCATACTTTATTAAAGTTTAAATGAGAGAAGGCATGTGACGAGGGAGAAATACATTCGTTGCTATGAAAACAATGGTAAGCGACGTAAGCGGCAAGTTGGTAGGGAGGGGCCTGGATCGACGTAAAGTTTGGCAATTACGGCGACCGCATGTCTGAGAGCGTCGTCTACACTCATTACAGCCTGAAACTCTACTTGTCTATATTAAAAGCACAGATATTAACCTAGAAAGTACTGCGGTAAATATTCCTACTTTTGCGATAAAAATAAACTGCACTTACGTTGATAATTTAGAATATATAAAGCCTTTAGAAGATAAAATAATTATAAAATTATACAGCTGTTTTAAAGTTAAAACCGTTGTAGTACAATATAACGCCATTACAACTGTTTGTTTGGAATAATTAAGTTTCAGATGGCTGTATTTATTTTACACTTGAAAATAAATTTGATGGAGAATTGAAGAAATTAATTAAGTATTATTAACATACAAATTGTACGTCAAAATAACGCAAAAAGCTTTGATATCGGAGGGTATATTCTGTGAGATTTAATTCGAATACGTAATTAAAACCAGGACAATGACGGAAAGTCACGTGTGGTTGAAGTAAATAAGAATCAGACTTAACAGACTTTAAAATTAATTAATATTTTCATTCGAAATGTCGTGCAGTTCTATTGTTTACGTTTGTAACATTTATCTTCTGATTAATTGCTTCGTACATTTAAAACGTGAGAGCATATTGAGCCATTTCCAGTGACGTAAGCCGTTAAGCATGATGTGGATGTTTGATTTCTAATTCCTGCTGAAACTTATTAAAGTAAAGATCCCAGAGAAGTTTCCTAGAACCTGGCTTAGATATAGGTATTCTAGTGTATATTTTAGTACATAAACTTTATTTTACTTTATACTTTAAAATATATAACTTTCGTCTGACATAAGCCATATCACTGTGATATCAACTTTTTAAAATTTTGATACGAAAAGAAAAACAAAGAACATCCCACTAGATAAGTATTAATGGGTAATATGGAGTTCACAAATGACATTCGGGCCAAAGTAGAATTATTCGAACCATTACCGACGCGTAATACGTTCTGCACTGAGCGCTGTGAGTGTCTCTGAGTATTGGACGTAGGAGTAATTCACAACTACCCTCATACAGTTCGGATGAGACTGCAAGACCCGAGTCACAACAGACAGACGTTTAGGTGACATTCGCAGACATCGGAAGCCGTATTTAAATCTTAAAGTTATCTAACGGGCTAATCCAAATTTACAAAACTTTTTTTGATTTATCAAATCTAATAAACGATCTGTAGATAGAGTGAGCAGGATGCAATATACAGTCCATTTCCATCTCCATTTGTAAGAAAGCATCAGTTTAAAATGTCTCACTGCCGGCCTGGATCCTTTTTCCATTCATATAGGACACGGTGCAAAAACCGTCACGTTGCTGCACAGCGGGACGAAAAGCGATTATTAATTTGGTTCGTAACAAATAGCTGGCCACTGACCTGCAAACTGGGGTGGACGCCGAGTTGCAGCAGCGTCCTCACGACGGTGAGGTGTCCTCTGTTGACGGCCATGTGCAGCGGCGTCTGTCGCCGTCTGTTCCTGGCGTTGAGGTCGGCCCCGGCGGCGGCGAGCGCCCGCAGCGCGGCGGACTCGTCCCCGAAGGCGGCGTGGTGCGCCGCGCGGTCCCCGTCGCGGTCCTCCGCGTCCGCCTCCGCACCGGCCTCCAGCAACACTCTTATCACGTCCACGTGACCGTTCTGTGCTGCCGCCTACGGACATTACATTTTAAAAGGACATACCTACATATATGTATATCTGTTATTTTATAACTTTTTAAACACACGACCATACAAAAGGATAATACCGACGAACATTTTTATTGAGGTATTTAGTTACCGTTCGTTACCCACGTTACCCACCTGTAAGGCAGTATGTCCACCAAAGACTCCATTAACTTCTGCTGCGCCATCGGTTCTCGCTAATATATCGCCACAGCGAGCCGCGTCACCATTGGTTGCCGCCTTGACCAACTCCTCGTTAGTGTTGCCGGTTACGTGAGGCTCGAAGAGCTTCTTCAAAAGCACAGAGAGTCGGTCTCCTAAGGATAAGACACAGTGAAAGGACCACGACGTTAGAGAGATTTCAATTTGTTTAAAAAAATCTGCACATTACAGAATTAACTAGACGGTGATCGAAATAAGTGATATTACAAATATATAAATAAATAAAATATAAACAACTAACAAAATAACAATGAAATGTAAACAATAGAAAAGTATCCAATATCCGCAAATCATTTTATCATTTGGAACAAAAATAATCGTCAATCTTTTAAATTAATGAATAAATCACTGTCACAGCCGAAAACTGAAAGGAAGTTCCGTAACAGCCATTGATATGTCAAGAAATCCAATATACCTGATGAATTTCCTGGAATGCTGCCATCAAAAGACGCCACTTTGGTCACTGCGTTAGGATTGTAAGTCCACGAAGTGTTGCAGACTTCAACTTTGAGATCGTTATCGTGATAAATCTGCTGCACGCGACCAATTCTTCCAAGTGTCTAGAACAAAATTATAGAATAATATTTTAAAATGCTGCATTTCATATATAAATCTCCGCCGAATGCTATAATGGCCATTGCCTGGACTAATGATTGACGAAGTGAAAACTTGTTCATGATTCATATAAGTATGTACTACAATTAAGATATATATTTATTGCAGTTATATATATATTGTGAAGGTCAAATCTTCTATATGAAATAAAACAATATACCTCTCATAACAAAAGCCTTTTAAATGAAGCATTAGAGAATTATAAACGTGATTAAAAACTTAAAAACTAATGTAATTACTTGATAACTCTAAATATCTTAACAAAAGATATAATATTTTTGTTCAAACCTTCACTACAGGATATAAAACTTAGAACAATAGTTTTTAAAATTGTCTGTCGTTTTATCTATAAGTATGTCTGTTTGTTTGCTCAAGTCGAAACATCTACAAGATAGATATTGATCGAATTTAGTGGAGTTTTAGGTTGACCGGGAAACATATCAAATACTTTTTTTTTTTTTGGGAAATTATATCTTACCCTGCAAAAATATAGTCAGAAACTGATTTGAACTGCATTTATAATACCACAAAAGTATTAAAATTATTATAATAAAATTTCGAGCATTGATGGCTTTCAATATTTAAGTGAATATTTAGATTAAGAATCTTTTCACTCAAGACAATACTTTTTACGGGAAAAGTCAAAATAATATTTGATTTATAATTATATTAAATGTTAAGTTTTGTATACATTTTAAGTGTATATATGCGGTTTATAATTTTGGCAAAGGATAGGGGATGAAAGCAGACAGCAGGTAATTATAAAAGCATTTAGTTTTGTTTATACTAGAAAAGAAGTGGTAAAAGGTATACATACATTATTGTAAAATCAAGATAGTCAAAGTAATTATAAATTTATTAAACAAAAAAATAAACAAATAATTCGAATAACTTATATTGGGATATCATACATTTTACACTAAAAAATAGTTTTATTTTAAGTATATATGATTTTTTGGTGCATATTTAATTTTAATTAGTTCAAATTTGTTTCCATTGTAAACTATACGTTCCCAAAACCCCGCAAATGAATGGCAAGTATTGGCGAATGTAAGGCTATTTTCTAGGGTGGGTCCCTAAAAATTCCATGGAGTGGATTTCAATCCGTCCAATACATCTATTTTGGGTACACACCCGAATAAAGTAATTTAAATTAGAAATGTCAAGACATATTTTCGAAATGCTTCTTTAATTAAAAAAAAATGTGGAATAGTTTAATTTTTTTTTTCTCACGTTAATATATAATAAGCCAGCATCCGTTTAGTAAATCGTGTCACAAGCATAGAAATTCAATATCTTACAAATTTATCATCATACAAAAATTGGGCTACAATTGGGTAGACTGAATAGAGATATTTTTCTTTTTTTGTGGCATAAATTGTACACACTTTTTGACGTTTTATTTAACGTATGTATTTTCTAAATGGACGAAACAAATGCTTGAAATCTTCACATGCATCGCATATAATTATATTTTGTGTTTATATTATTTGTTTCTATATTTTCATATACCAAACAATAATAAAGATGATTTATGGTAAAATATTCAATTTAGTACAGGATGTTTTTTGAATTATATATTTTTAAATCATTTACATTATATGGCTAACTTTGATTCTAGGATCATACTAGTAGGTTTACGTAAATACGTGAAATGGCATCTAAGTACACAGAGAAAACGTTAGTCTTATTGTTTCAAATAAATTATAAGGCAATGAGAATTATTGCCTTAGAATGTGAAAGAACAAAGCAGGTTTTAATACGAGAAGTAAATAATGTACTTGCAACATAACACTTGCTGTCTGTTTGATAAATTTGCAAATGATTTAAAGTTGTTAAAGTTAAGGAATCTTTAATTATAATCTGATCATATAATAAAAATATCAGATGTTTCCGGAATTTTGAGCTTTTATCGGTGGTGCTTTAGTTGAGACCAAACGTAAACAGCTGCGCTTACTACGCTTTGAGGATGGGTCTGCAGACTTCATCTCCTGCTATCAAGAGAATTGTTGTAACTTTACTCAAGTGAAAATTACTTAGTGATTGCTAATCGATGACGTCGACAAGTTTTCATAAAAAATAATTGATAAAGATGTATAGAAAATATACCGTTATAAGGGTTAATATAAAATATACAAACTGTATCCTTAACTCACTTTACTTAAAAGGTATACACTAATGTTTTTTTTTTTTAATGTCATACCTATACCATAATCAACAACTATTTATTCTATTGGCTTCTCATCCTTAAGCATTTAAATGTATGACAAACAAAAAATAAAAGTTTGAAATAAACTATTAAATTTTAGTTTTAAATCTGCTCTTATCGCATAGATATTCAACCTTTTTTATAACTACTAGCCGATACCATGGATTTCTGCCCAGTCACCTCCAATAATAAGCAATCCATCAGCATATACTTTTTCATGTTTTCGACAATATATGTTGATCCGAGAGAATTCGATATCGGCTCTCGTTTCTAGCCCCGGGGTTTGCGGATTGTCTACCGATAATCTCGGGATAGATCCTGGATTACAGCCAGTTAATGATAAATCAAGTAGTACAAAAACACTATTCCTTGTCTTTCTCTGAATAAAATATTTACCTATAGTAATTTTTACTACTTTAGCCATACAAAAAACATTTAAACTAATTTAGTCTTATCAACAGATAAAAAACGACTTCTGTTTATAGCATACATACCTAATTAAACATATATATATATATATATATATATATTAAATACTACACTTATTTTTTCTACAGAAATCAAAAATGAAAATGAAATTTAAGGTTTATATATCTAGTTATTTATCAATTTTTTGTATTGTTAGAAAATTTTATTGCGACGGAATCCCGAGATCAATGAATTTTCTGTGTAAAATCTTTTAGTGGACAAACAATAATATTGACATAAAAACTACACAAGAAATCATAAAAATGAGTCCTATTTTAACAGATTTCGTCTTCCTACCATTTTATTATATATATGTGTGTGTGTATATATATGTGTATACACTTGCCTCTAATAGCTTAATAAACTATTTAACAAAAAACACTTCCGTCGTAAAAAAAGAACCTTAAAAATATAAACAGGTCACAAACGTAAAAGCGCCGTAGCCAGCGGTAAGTAAAAGGTTTGTAATCTCTTTCTTTATGTTGGTACGAAAGAGTTACGAATGAATAAAATAATTTAAGTTTATAAAGTAGGTTTAGTCGTCAGAGTTTTTGCCTGTTATTTGGCGGTAAATCCTAATTCATATTATATATTCGAATATATTGTTTTTTTGTTACTCCTTTACGTATTGACTAATGACTAATGAAATTTTGAGCACACGTTGGAAGGTTTCAAACACATATAAATATTAAGAAATATTAATTAACCCGCAGGCAAGAGCCAGTAATAAATAATTTTTCTTTCTCCAAAAATTCATGTCAATTATTGTCAACTAAGCCAGACCGATGTGTAGTGGATTCAAAGGAATGAATAGTTTTTACGTATATTATATGATGTATTTATAAAATAGCAAACGTTTAAAATAAAAACAGAATACGAATCCGTCTTTCGTTAAGAAAATAGTCAGCTTAAAGTTCCTTTGTCATTGTCAAAAAAACTGTCATCAATCAAAAGGAACTTGTTTTTTGAAAGTTATTTTTATACAAAATATTTTTCACTGTCAAAGCTAAACCAACTCGGAAAGTTAATTGCCAAGAACCTGAGAAGAATCATACTTACAGCTTAAATTAAAAAAACACATTATTTTATTTATATATTTTTCCACTTTTTAAGCAATTAGAGCCATCGTAATGAATTCAATAAACGATCTAATGATTTTAGTTAATTTGAATTTAAAAAAAAAACAGATGACCGGTCACCGCAAGCAGCACCCGTTAACGAGCTTATCGCAAGGGTAAGGTCAGTAATCACCCCCTAAATTATTTAAACGCGAAGAGAAAGCACAAACACCGCCAATACAATTTAACTAATTAAATATTGTTCAAAATCCTCGGACCCGTTCTTTGTAGACTAATTGGGAGTATTGCCAAAATATATTAACTGGCACACGAGGTCCGCTCTGTCCGTCCTTGTAATTATTGAATTTCGTTTAGCATACGGCGTCATGTGCTTTTTCGCAAATGAACGCATTAAAATAATATAACATTTATAGTACATAATTCCGTACCGTCTATACTGGTAACGCCGTTGCTGTCCATTCGAGTAAAAAATAATCATCACTAGACCGATTATTTCAAATCATTTGCATCCCGGTCTAAAATACAAACCAGCATTTTGTATTCCATAAATATACCCTTTTTCTTTGAAAAATGTTTTATCTAAACCACCAAGTCCAGAAGGTTTATAACGACTTAAGCCAAAGGTTACCTTCATCGTCATATAGGAGCGCCACGAGATCGCTTTCGCATGCTAGCTTGTTTTAATAAATACTGAATAAAAATATATTGAATAAAAATATTATATATTATTATTAATTGTCTACTTAAACTGCGTCTACATTCAATTCTCGCCGACGATGTCAAAGCCATTAGAAGTAACAGCAGGGTAAAAAGTCCGTATAAAAATAATAAAAGTCCGTATAAATGAAATAAAAGTACGTATACCGTTGCCGATTGAAAAAGAAATATGAAATAAAAATAACAAGCTTACCGGCGCCATAGCCTCAGCCCATTCCCCGTGTCCCTGCTGCATGGCCTTCACCAGCTGCTGGTCGGCGCGCACCTGCACCAGGTCCCCCACCGCGAAGCCGCCCCCGCCCCCGCCCCCCGCGCCGCTCGCCCCCGACACGCCCTCCCCGGACGTCGACGCGCTCATCCCGCCGCTGCACACCTGGTGGCCAATCACTAGCTCATTAAATAACAATTAGCTAAGACAATATCTCGCCATATTCAACCCATCTTCGAATGCTGAATATAGGCTTCCTTTCAGACTATGGATGAACTTATTTATTTTTTATTAGACCTCGCCAATTTATTTCTCTATACCAATCAATGATCTTGCTTAGATATTGAAACCGTGACAGCTCAATTCGAAAAATCTTATAGCAGTAGTCTTATTAAATTTTAATTTTTTCAAACAGGAATCAATATTAATACCTTAGTCAAAACAGCAGGGTTGAACGTCCACCGAATACCGCCGCGGTAGCCGACCAGTATATCATGGTCCTCGTCTATTCTGATGACGGTGCCCGTCGTGCTGAGACACTCGAACATGGCGTCCGTCCAGCCGCCGTGACCGTGTTGTAGTGATTGAACTATCTCTAAATCTAAATCTATATTTACCTGAAACAATATTAAAGTATTGTGACTTTCAAACTACATTTTTTAAAATCATATATAGGTTATTTTTAAACGAAAAGTTGATCTAAGTATCACGTGTATTGTTATATTCTTGTACTTTTTGTGCTGATTTGGTAAAAGTAAAAAATAAAAATAAGGCAGCAATTCTTTTCATATAGACGCTATTTCGTTACAATTATTCTATTATTTACTCCATGATGGCAAGTCTCAGCCACTTCAGAGCCGAGAGCTCATAACTATGGGTAACTTGCAAAATTTATATACATCAACAAAATATGTATTTGCATTGTTATTTAAGAAAATAATTTCCATTGACTACAAAAAAGTGTAATGTAGCATCAAGTCAGTCAAATAGGTCTCACAGAAAAATTTTCGAAAATTGTACTAATGCAAGCTCCAATAAGAAAAAAAAATACTTTTACTCAATGTTACCTTTAAAATTAGTTTTTTTTAAATAGTTCTGTAAAGTAAATAATTCAAAACCTTCATAATGTTATATTGCATACCATTGTGAAGTGTATGAAATTATGAATTGATCAATTCACAATTCTTAAATAAAATCCTTTCAACATACTTGGTCCCCAACTTGTAATCCATGAGGTCCAATACGCCCAGGTCCCAATTCCCCTAATAATGGTAAGTGCTCCTTATATACATTTTGACCCTTAGCGTCATTCAGAACCTGTAAATGTGAAATATAAGTAAAGATTTTTTTTAATTAGAACCTTATAGGCATAGACCTTTAGTTGAATTTGATTCAAATAACTACACTTCTACAAGTAATTCTATTTTTTATATTGAAATAAGAAAAATATGTTTTCTTTATTATATTTTAGTATGGGATTATCTATTGAACATGTGTGGCACAAAAGTAAAATGTACGACTATTCTTTTTATGTCAATAACAAACCAAACATGACCCACAATGATTGTATTGTAAGATCTTATTACATATCACCAAGGGGGAGTGAGAATTTAAAAAGTTGCTAAAAATATAGTGTCTAATGAAAATCTAACTATGAATTTAAAAAGTAAAATACAATTTTTGTACACAATTACCTTTAAATCAGCTATGCCTTCAAATCCAACTCTATACAGATTTTTGGCTCCATTATCCCAAACTACATAAGCTGCAGAACGAGGACTGGCAGCAGACCAATCTTGAATCTCATGTACCTTACCTCTCCTACCATTCCCTCCATCTTGATCTTCCCATTGCCAATCAACCTTTAATCATAAGAAAATAAAAAATCAATGTTCTTTAATTTACCATTATCAAATAAACAATATATATTTTGTTAATATATCACAAGTCATCTTTCATTATAATAGTGTGACAGCATCAAAAGCAATTTATTTTATTTATATAAATATTGCACACATTACACAAATAATTCAATACTGACATTTATTTAAGGATTATTTTGTAATGATTACAATAAATTTATTATAAAGAAGCCTTCATAAAAACAAATAAATATAACAACTTGTCTAAACTATTTTTTTTATTATTGACATGTTTCTATAAGATATTGTAATTATTAGACAAAGTACAATATACAAGTCTATCTTCATTTTCTTACTATTTATCATAATAGCTATAATTTAAATACATATTTAAAATATCATGGTATGTTTGTTGGACATATCTCCATTGTTTAATGTAGATTTATGTAAAATAATATAAATATGTATATCACACATACCCCTCGAACAACTCTAGCTCCTGGGAATATCCCCCTAACAGCATGTTTCTTGCTTTTTCTCCGAGGCTCCATTAAACATCGCTGAGCTCCTGGAGCACTAATCCGATAGAACTTGTGTCTCAAGTGATGCTTGTCCCCATGATAGCATACAGAGCAGAGATCATAATTAATACACTCAGCACATTTCCACCGAATTCCTGCAATGACACTTTTGTGTTATTGAAGTTTGTAATTGCAAAATGGGTATGTTGCTACTACGAAATATTCATGTAAAACCAATTACAGAATATATCATTAATTTTAATTTGATATCTATTATAAGACACAAAAAAATATATGTAATAAAATTAATTTCAAGATGAGCACTAAGCAAAACCGTTAAAAACAATAGAATGAATACTCATAAAGTTACCAGATATTGGTTGTTGACGACAGGTATCACACATAGTACCCTCATGTTTGACACCAGTTGGAGCACTATCTAAGATACGTAAGTCGTAAGCTCCTAAGCATCTATAATTTGCTACAGTTCCATTATCCCAAACTACCACAACTTCTTCCGG
Source organism: Dircenna loreta (assembly GCA_963555665.1). Lineage (NCBI taxonomy): Eukaryota > Metazoa > Arthropoda > Insecta > Lepidoptera > Nymphalidae > Dircenna > Dircenna loreta. The sequence goes on from OY743094.1 coordinate 7,073,977, forward strand.
AGATACAAAATTCCTAACAGTGCCAATATGACCCTCTCCGCCATCCTGTAAGAAGTTTTTATAAAATTAATATACTATGTTCTATTTACGTTCATAATATTAACAATTATAAAAGAAATTATGAAGGTGAATAAAGTAGCTATTCAACAATAGTCATTGAATCTACCTGTTTGCCCCATTTCCAATCAGGTCCCCTTATAACTCGCGCTCCAACGCCTTCCATCATAAATCTAGTGACTCTAGAGGAAGACGACGAGTCTTGTACGTTGGGCTCCATTCATATCTTTATCAATTACAATTTTGTTTAAAATTTTTCATAAATTCCAATGTATTCGAGATAAATAAAAATATTGTAGAAATAGATTATAGACAGTTCCAGTCTAATACTGCAAATGACAAATGTCAGCTATGACAGGAGAGAAATGTCATCCTTTACATGGAAAATAAGTTATAGATTTCAGCTTTTTGCTTGAAAGTTTATTTGAAATCATAACAAATCAACTCCTTTAATATCCTTTTGTGATGGCAATGAAGGACCTATAGGAAACTTTTAAAACATATATTTTATTAAAGGCAGTTTCTTCTTGTATGTAAGACTGTGAATGGTATTCATATAATGACTTCTTGTATGTAGAACTGGACACTAAAGAAGGGACCACAGAGAACTATAAGGCTTAGACCATTTAGCATCTAAACTTTTACAATGGACTGATACAAAAAGCCACAGACAAGCAACAACAAGAACAACAAAATTAAATATCAAATGTCAATGTCAAAATCTGTTGTCGATTAGAGTACAGTGTTTAGATTTTAGACAATATTTAGAAGGTTAGACAAATATTATTTTTGGGGTGTTAAGGAAATTGTATTTTTATATCTGTGAAAGCTTTATAAAAGTGTAGAGTGACTGTTTTTATTTATTTGATTTACACCGAGAATCTGTTGCTTTTTGTTAAAGTTATAGTCATATTATTTTCATTATGTCACATAATCGCAATAAGTACGAAAAAGCTCGTAGGAGACTTGCTGCGGTTACATTTCTATCAAATATATCTTTGGACGGATCCTTTAAAGACACAGAATTGTGCCAAGTATTTGATAAAAAATCATCAAAATCTGATAAATGTGACTGTGCAACAGCAAATAATTATCAAAATAACCAAAAAGAGGTTTTACACAACAACGTTACTTGCAATGCAATAAATTGTAGGGTAAAAGTGCAAAGTACTAGTCCAGTCCACAAAATTAGTTATGACAATCAGTCGATAAGTTCTGATTCTGATCAAACTAATGTAACCCCTATAAAAGGTGTTGGCAACAGTCACAGGGAAGGGTTAGTTGTTTCTATTAATATTTAATTATTGTGTAATATGTATATTTTCTTATACTTTTTTAATGTTATCTAGATCTGGACACACTGAAGTATTCAAAGAAAGACGCTCGTCCATTAGGGGAAGAAAAATTACATCTATGACTCAAGATGATAAAAGCAGCAGTGAGAGCTTAACTTTTGGTAACATTTTTGCCAATTGAAATATTTAATGTAAACATGTTTCAAAATCAAATGATCTATAATAATGTATTATCTTATAGGTCGTTTCCGTACCAGTAGTACCTGCATTCCAGAGAATCCTCTATTAAAAAATCAATTGAGGTTAATAAGAGCAACTAAAGGTGTTACATTTAAAGATGAAAGACTTGCTCTGACCCCAGCTCAGGGTGTTCCATGTCTACTGTTCAGTACAATACCATATTCCAAAACTATAAAGGGTGTGCGGTATGTATATATTATACATATTTATTTCTTAGTCAATGTCTCATATGTTTAATAAATTAAATAGTATTGATTGTATAAAAGCATGTGTGCACCTTTGACAGCATATAAAGAAATAATTCTCATGATAATTAAAAAGAGATAAAATAATTTGCTATGGAAATGAAGCGACTGAAGCAATAGTTGTATTAAATTTATAATAGAAATAAGTTTTCATCTGCCAAAAATTATAAGTATTTCAGTACAACTGTTTACAAAATTAATATTAATATACTGATAATAATTGCAAGAGATCTGAATCTTTCAATGTTAGTTTTTTTTTTGGTTGAATACATATTATAATTTTTAATAAGTTTAAGTAAATCATGAACAGTCATACAATTTTGTTGTATTCTGTATTTGAGAAAAAAATTGAATATGTACTGAAATAAAACTATAATGTTGGGAAGAGTTACACTATATTTATCTCCTATTTATTTTAAACATACCTTAGTAAAGACAAATATTCACCTTAAAAAAAAAGGGGTGGGGGGGGGGGTAAGTTCAACATTTTTTGTTATATCTCTAAAAACAAATTAAACTATTAATATTTTTATCATATATTTTACAGTTGCTAATGAATCACACGTCAATTCACAATTCATTGCATTAAGATATCAAATGTTTCTGGAATTCTAAAATCCAACCTCATTTATAAGCAGCAACTTGTGTTGATAAAGATCACTGCACATTTTAAAAACGTTATATACTGCCCGCGTCGTAATGAAACATTTGTGTTTAATTCTATTCATTAATTAATAAAAGTCGTAAAATGTACTACTGATTATCCAAATAGTAATTAATTAATGAAACGCATATTATTTAACTATTTTGGATCAAATGAATGTTCAAAATGCTGGGAGGCTGAAATATAAAATATACTATTGTTTTTTGTAAGAAATTAAAAACACGTCAAGATCGTTGTAGCCATTTGGACGAATATAAATAACGAGCTCAGGTACACTGGATTTTTTGATATAAAGGTTGTTATTTTAATTTTAGTGCCGATTTAAGAAAAGATGGCGTTCGCAGACGTAACACATCAGGGCCGAGACCCTTATCCGCAATCACGGACAATGGAATGGATCCGTTTGATCTACTGGGATTGGAACGAGAGGAACACGGGCAAGACATATCTTACTCCAAACTATTAATACCGTCTAGAGTTTGTACAAGAGAGCAATATAAAAAAATGTATGAAGGTGACTTCTCTGATAAAGCTACATGGAAAATAATAAACCGGCAGCCGCATGTTATAGCAAGGTATATATATATAATATATTAGTATGTGATTTTTTATATGTTACAATTTGTTTTGTGCATGTACTACTGTTTTATTAATGTTTTTATTTGATGTATTACTTTTAAACTTAATGCAAACATACAACCATACAGTGACATCGCAAACCAAAACATTCGTTTCATAAAATATAAAAACTCATTCAAACACGTAATTGCTTGGTCATATTGGAGTGTTACAGTTAAATAACATATCATATCATCACTAACATTTGAATTTCAGGACTAAGTTATTGACGAGACGCAAGGATAAAAAATGGTAAAAATTGAAAAGTATTTTGTAATGCTAATAAATAGTTTTATTATTAACGCTGTAAATACACCAGAGCTGTTAGTATTTATAACATTGGGATTCAAATATAAAAAGAAATGGAAAGAATAATAAATGACATTATCTATATAAATAATTAAAAATAACTATAATATAACAAAATTATGATCTATCTGATTTTCTTTTTCTGCTTTATATTTTAACAGTTTAAAAGGCTTCTTTAAGATATCTTTTTTTTCTACTTCTTATTAATTTTGTACCACTAAGCCTTCACTGCTGATTCTGTTGCTTTATCTAAGCTATATTTAGTCTATTTACATTTATTTGTATATATTTCTTCAAATAAATAGAAATATCTACTTATTAAATTAAGCTGGTGAGGGATATATTTTTTATATAGTAAAGTGTGTTCTACTGTATCACATTCAGAATAACTATTTAATTCTTAGAATAAAGTAAGGGATATAATTGTCTAACATAATTTTGTCATAAAATAATTTTCACTATTCTGGAAGGTAGAACCATATTTGAGTGTAATACAGTACTCGTTATTGTGATTGTTAATTCCAAATTTAAATTATACTAGACATCTAGTGATTGGCTGATACCGTTTATATAAATACTCCAAACCGTCACAGTTATACAGCATGGCTCTAAAATCCAGACAATATAAACAAAAATGCATGCATCTTTAAATGCGGGGCTTCAGTAAAGATAAATGCATGACAAAGACGAGGTTATAAATAGTTGTTTTAAGATTTTTAATCTGTTTAGGTGTTTTTCTTACGAATCTTCGCAGCGCGTTGGTACAGTTGCGTCGTCTCCCCCCCACTCGTCTGCGGAAACTAAAACATTTGATTGGGAAGAAACTTCACTGCTATCTCAAAAATATGTACGTAAATTATATAAAATATTATAATATATATTTTTGTATTGTATGGTTTGGAATGAGACATATGACTTAGTGTAAAATACATTTTGAGTTTTAAGTCATCTGTTTTTAAATCGCCAGCACTTTATAACACATTATAAAGATAGATAAATTATTAGCTTTAATAACTCGACCACACTCATAGATTATTCCTTATAAATAAACAAAATAACACACAAATTACATAGCATAATTAATTTGAAACTCGAAAAGCTGACAATATACATATATGTCAATAATGTTGAAGGTACATTATTCTCCAAACGTGCTGGACGACCCTGAGCTGATCGCGGGCAAGCACAGGACCCTCCTCACGTTCACGTCGTACATGACGTCCATCATCGACTACGTACGACCGCAGGATCTAAAAAAGGAATTAAATGATAAATTCAGAGAAAAGTTCCCGCATATTAAACTAACTTTAAGCAAACTCAGAAGGTAAGAACAACGAGTTTTGCGTGTGACGTCTTAAGTAAAGTCCCCGGTATGTATACACTTTAATATATATAATTTTCTTTTCTCTACAGCATCAAGAAAGAAATGCGCAAGATCGCAAAACATGACACTGGAGGCATAGACCTACTGTCGGTGGCTCAAGCTTATGTTTATTTTGAGAAGCTTATACTCGGTAATCTCATAAATAAAGATAACAGGAAACTGTGCGCGGGCGCCTGCTTGTTGCTCTCCGCCAAGCTCAACGACGTCAAGGGAGAAATGTTGAAGGCGCTCATCGAGGTAATAAGACGGTAGTTTAAAAAAATAAAAAAATATATGTTAAGACTCTTATTTACTTTGTGACATATATATGATGATAGCAATAGATATACATATGATCATAGCAAGAGATATATGATCATAGCAAGAGATATATGATGATAGCAAGAGTGACCGCGGTAGTTTTGCATCGAATTACCTTAAACTGAGTCGTACCGAACACCATCAACGCTCTCATAATTAAGAACAACAAAAAATATTTTAGTTTTTTTTCAATAGTTTTGACCATTCTCAAGTTACGAATTTGTGAAACTATTATCTCAACTTTATGAATTGTTCCATTGACCCTTTCTTGCTCGTTATCTCGTATCTCTATGATATACACACATTTTAAAGTTTTTCGTCTAGTCTGGATGCAATAACGGAACACCTTAGCTTGGTTCAGTCGCTTGCTCCAAAATTGATTTTTATCGTATTCTATCACCTCGGTCACCTACCAAGCGGTTCCACGTTTCAGCGCATCGAGACAACATTCCGCGTGAACCGCAAGGACCTGGTGCGGTTCGAGTTCGCGGTGCTGGTGGCGTTGGAGTTCGGCCTGCACGTGCCGCCGCAGGAGGTGTTCCCGCACTACCAGCGCCTGCTGCACGACTCGTGACGCGCCCCGTCGCGCCGCGCCAGCCTCCTCGTCTACTGACCGGGACTACAGCGGCTCGCCTCGCTCTTGCATACCATTACCACCGAGCGTCTGCTGTCTGCGGGCTCTGACGCTATACAGTACTGCGTGCTTGGATACGATGTTGCGGTTCGTATTACGTTAAATTGTCGCATACGATAATTACTGCGTTCCAAAAGACCGCGGGCCGGGCTCCTCGTGTTTCACAAGAAAGTGTGTCGATTAATTTATGTGTGTGTGTTTTTATCGAGAGTCGTAGTCTATGTCCTTAAAATAATGAAATGTGAAGTATATTTGAAATTTGGTATACTTTTATTTTAAAAGTACTTGTATTTAAGTATCAGAGAGCATTTCTTGCCTATAATTTTTCTTATGGTTCAAATATTCTTTTTAATATGCCCTCATTTGCCATGACATGTTAATTTGTCCCTGCTAATGTCATACAATACTTGCCAGTATGTACACTGGCTATATTATTTTGATTAATGAAAATGAACAGCCAATGAACAATATTTGGATGATAGTTAATTGCCAGACTTGGAAATCAAAAACGCCTTCTGCCTCCAGAACCTTGAAATCGTCAGTTTTAGTAAAAACTGCACTTCGCCAGATTAAAATACGCGAACATTTTTTGTTGTGAGACGAAAGCTTTTGTCCATGAAGTTATTGTGAAATGTCTATTCAAAATTGAACGCATTAGTCCATATTGGCTCCTTATTTTTAAGTTTTATTCAGTCTCGAAATTGGGTTGCTCAATTGAATAATCAATGAATGTTTAATTTTTGAGCTTAGGCGATATTTTTTCAAATCCATTCAGAACATTTATTTATTGTAATACCAATTGTATTTGAATCTGCTTGCTCTCGTATACATCATGTACTCTCTACATCCGATATCTTTGAGTATGGAGACGACAGCAGGGTTGTGGAGTCAATCAAATCTCCGACTCCGAATTAACAAATATACAATTGATGTCCCGGATCTTCTTGAGCAATTGACGTATTTTGTTTTGATATTTTGGTTATCCTTATGTTTGTTTGTTTTTATACTTCCTTTGGCATTCACGAATGCAGTTTCACTTGTTCTTTCTTTGTTTTTTTTTTATCTATCAAGTGTGAAGTCAGCTTTTGATCTGTTGACTATCTGATTCAATTGAGAACCATATGTCAATGACCAGTGAGTGCGCTTCGAAATATTTTATGCCTTTATTGATCATAAACTCACAATTTTTTATAAATTATCTGTGGTTGAAGTCTTCAAAAACGTCAGGACGAAAGAAGAAATCCCACATTATTTCTTCGTTGTATTTCGAACTAGATTATGTTTTAATTCCTAATAAAAGTGATGCTTTAATTATTATTGATAAACGAATAAATCAGTTAATAAGTACTATCGACTAAATTAATTATCAATTGTTTAATATTAAGAAATGTTAATATATGAAGTAAATTAGAAGGTACGAAGTCATTTCATTTAAATTACGTAACGGTTGGTTCTTGAATTTATAAAGGACGGGGCGGAGTTTAAGAATATTATGGATTGTAATATTGCGGCCAAAACAGGGTAACATACATGTATGTTGGATGGATCATTTTTAAATATGTCTGTTGTGTGTGTATTATATTTATTGATAAAGAATGAACTAAAAATACACAAGGACGTTACAATTATCTGGAACTAACAATACGGTTGCTAAAAATAGTAGATTTTTATTTATTTTTGGAAATAATATTTTATATTTTGTGACGTGAGAATGTGTACAATGTAACAGTTAATTTAATTAATTAATATTGTAAATATATGAGTGAAAAGAGAAATATTTTTACAGTTGTCATTGTACCTATTAATGGCGTAATGATAAATAGAACCATGTCATATTTTTAAGTATACTACAGGTGGCCGATTGGCCTAATACTTAAAAGTTATTTTATTTTAATCATATAGCCCCATATATTGACTCATTTTCAAACTTCGACAAGGTTCGCTATTGTGACAAGGCAACGAATTCATCATGACAAACGTTATATATAAAAAGTTATACATATATACAAATTGACGACAAATTAAACATAGTAAACTAGTGTGAATGTTATGTGTATGTGTGAATGTAATGTAATGTGTATATAAGTCGTATTATTTAAAACACATACCAAATACTTTTAAAATGAAGAACGGTTAAAAAATATTGATTTATAAATTTCCTAGTCGATTTTATAAAGCACGTGCAAATTTTTACATTGAATCATGTTAAATTGGATTGCTCATTAAATATTTCGATGCCAAAGATAATATTAAGTTTAAATTAAATAAGTAAAGATGCTAGTTGATCCTTGTCTATGGTTGGGTCGTTATAAGATTGCCAGATTACGCTTTTAAACAGTGAGAGATTAAATTAACTAATTAATATTGTATTAACTCATCTAATGTTAAGAATCTTAGTCGTAGCTATCCCAAATCAAGATGACAGAATTAAAGTTGACGGTAGTCGTAAAGGAAAAGTAAAGGGCCTCGCTCTGTCTCCTTATGACCCATATTTTTATTAGAAATATTCTAAAATAACAATGTTTTATATATTACTTAACTATAGGAATACACGGTAATAATAAATCACAGGACACCCTGTCTTGTAATTTATTAATTATTTATTAACAGGTATATAAGTTTAGAAATATAAATGTGTGCCTATTAGCTGTACTATTTTTTATATATAAATCTGTAATTATTTTTGTTATAACTTACTGCACGTTATTTAAACAGTATGTATTGTATTATTTATATATGTTATGTGAAAATTAAGATTAATTAAATATTTAATTAATTTGATAAAATCTTAATTCCTTTTATCTAGTTGCATATTAGATTTATGTGAATTCTTTTGTTCTATCTGTTATGTGTTTACGTCATGTGTTGTTTTTTATTGGTTTCTAAATGTAATAATTTTTATTACCTGTTACAACTATTTAGTTGTTATTAAACGATATGAGACAGGATAAAAAGTATTGTACTAAAAAAAGTTAATTTTTATCGAGTTTATGAGTGTTGAAATAAATTGTTTTATTAAAATACGTTTTATTATTTTAAAACGAACACGATTCACATATTGGCTTAGTGATGTTTTACATTTGTGATATTTATCTTTGAATCCTACAAAACACATTTTTATAAATATACTCGTATTAGCTGTCTTTTCTTATTAATTAGAATCTTCTTAATTTCTATAACATAAAGTACCAATTAGTTTTTTTTTAGCAAGCAACCATTAGCCTTTAATTGGCCATTGTAACTTATGTATTTTTCTTTTTTGTAAAACGAATGTTATTCATTGTATCACGCTGGCTTCCTAAGCTTCCTAGGCTTCCAGAAGTCAAAATAGCCGACGTATCGAAAAGATTTCTTTGCATACCTAAAATAGTAGGTGAAATATGATCTGATTCTTTAACAAGAGACAATTACCGTAGCAACGACAATCTATAAGTGTTTATTTTTATTACTAACGATGATTAGTTGTTAAATATTCAAAATATATAATAAAAAATAATCTCTATTTACATTGAGTAAGGTTAGCTGCGGTAAGATATATTATTTTCATAAACGTAAGAAATAATTACCAAACCAAAAAACCCGCGTTGTAAAGTTTACCCAAGTTCAGGGAACTTGGGTAAACTACCCAGATACCACCACATGTCTGGTCCCATACATGTGGTGATATCTGGGTAGTCCCAAATTTCTCCGATCCTAAACGTGTATGTACCTTAGTTTTTAATGTTGGCTGTTTGTTTGATTGTTAATACATCTCGGAAATACTAACAGGACGGATCTTAATAAAGATCGGTATCGTTAACAAATAAGTAACGTACTTTTTAGTCCGCAAAATTTATTAATTTTATCAGGAAAATTCTTTTATTGCTTTGAGTATAATGGCAGTACAGCAAAAGTACTGGGCGGTTATTTATAAAACGATGTTATATTGACATGCTTTTTACTCCGCAAAAATTGGTTTGCGCTTTAATGACGTTGAAACTAGAACTTCCTAGATTTTTAACGATTTTAAGTGATAACAGTAGGTTTATAATGTACAACTAAAGGGGAAGGAATAGACGAAGTCGCTGACAACAACTGACTTAAGGTAAATGTAATAATAAAGAACGCTTGTGTCCTTAGAAAAAGATATGAACTATGAATAATGGTATCTTGTCTGTGAATTTTATGTTTGCTTATCTTAAGAATATGACTGAACTTATTAAGATATATTATGTATTCACAAAAAAAAACAAATTTACGAACCCGTCATTAATTTATTATACTGACGTCAAGATGATATAAAAATGACGTAATAAGTTCTCGTAATAATATATCCTGATATATTTTGAATGAATTGAAGACAGTTTCTATTTATCTCAAATAAATATTCTTCCGTATGGTTGTGCTATGTGCTATGTGAAATGTGCTATGTGCAATTCAAGACTCATACTGTTTACATGGTACTATGGTTAGGTGACCGTCGTTCCCGGACTATTTATTTTTAATGTTCGGATTACATTGTTAAGACTTATATAAATACTTTCTCTTAAATAGTAGATTATCTGTCTTTTTATTCAGTATGAAGTCTATGTTTATTTTTATTTGAATGTTAAATACCTCCTTAAATCATTTATTTTTAAAGCGGAATTGTCAAATCAAAATAAAATTATTTATGGAAAGTGACACAGAACTGTCATATTTTGTTGCTCATATCATAATAAATATCAATGTTTTACATAGATTCTCAAAAAAATTTAACACGCCGCGACAGCTCTTTGATTTTATCACGGCCTTATACAAAACAATATAGAGATGACTATGATATTTTTACGAGTACACGTGGACCATCTACCACGCATCTCATCAGTGAGTCAAGGGTGTCTCTTGTATCCCGACCCAAAGGTTCCGTCAGGAATGAAATTATCACGTCATTATTTGAATCAATGCTCGATAACATTGTAGAGTCTTGGGAAAAAATTGACAATAAGACCGATCTACTTGCCGACATGGGAAAGATACCTAGTGACTTGATGTTATCGAACAATAAAAAAAAGAAATCAATAGGTGAATACATAAAACTAATATTTAAATCTTTATAAATAAATATAGAACGAGGAATTGATCAACTCGAGCAGGACTCAAATCTGACAAGTCTGGAATACCCTTCCCGTTCTAACGGAGCTACCGTATCGATTAGTATTTTGATGTATTGAGACAGAGACAGAGAATTCAAATATTCATGTATTATCTTTCTTGCTAATTTTGAAAGTCCACGTGAAAGATGTTATATGCTTGTTATATATATGTGTTCCTTTTCAGCTGTTAAACAGTCAAAACTCAAAAAGAGTCGATCAAAAATAGAATTAAACGATAGTAAAGTAAGTACATTAGGTAGCTATATGTTTAATAAAATAGTCAAAACTGAAAATCTTTGCAATAAATATATTTTTAAGAAAATTGCCACACAACCTCAAGCAATCGTTTTTAGAACAAACGAAGCGGCTGTTAAGTTTAGTAGGTATATAGTGGGTTGGAAAACGACCACTCATGGTACTACTTCGGGATGGTACTGGCTTTGTATGGTATATTCTTATATACATGTCAGTATTAATGAGATATGTATTAATAGGGTTCCCAGAGCGATTTACTGCAGCTGTGTTGGTGGTCATCGCCAGATGAACGAGTCATTATTAAGTTCCGGAATGGATGCACTTATGAAGGAAATATTTCAAAGAAGTGTATGCATGGCGAGGGTCGCTATCAATGGGCAGATGGAACTGTGTATCTGGTAAAAGTAGAAATACAGGAACTTATTATTTCGCGTAAACGAAAATCCCAAAAATTACACAATATGTATATACAAATCCCTTAAACAGAGACCACACCTACAATTTTTAAAACACGAAACACTTTAAAGTTTTAACAGCAAGGCGGAACTTATTTGTTGTTTAAAGAGATTTTCGAAGTCTTAGTTAATTTTTCGAATATACTTACATTTGCATAAGAAAATAACGTTTTAAGAAATTATTTGATTCATAGATTTAGCATCGCTATAATTTAAAATTTTCGTTGTTTAATACACAGGGTCAGTTTAAAAGAAATGAAATACACGGGAAAGGGACTATTTATTGGAAGGATGACACATGGTACCAAGGTGATTTCGCTGGAAACCTTCGTCATGGGAGAGGATTATACGTAAACTCTAGAAAACAGCGTTCATACTCTGGAGACTGGCACTATGGCACTAAAAATGGACAGGGAGTTATTTATTATACAGGCACTTTTAAAAATTCATATGATGGAGAATGGGTTCTGGTAAGAAATTAATGGTTTTCTCAACTTTATGACATTGAATATGTTATTTATTTTTATATATTTCTTTGGCTTATTTAAGAATGAACGCCACGGTTACGGATCACGTGAATACTGTAAGCTAAGCGGATATAAAGGAGACTGGAATAAATTTATAAGGGAAGGAAAGGGATTGATGATTTGGCCAAATCACGATGTAAATCTAACAAAAATATATTAAAACTCTCTACTTATTTTGCTCTTTATTACGATTATGTTTTCTGTTGTAAAAAAATATTTTATTTAATTATAAATGTACAGTTTAGTGTTACATAGTAAATGCAATGCGGTTGTATTTTTCTATTGCAGTTTTATAGAGGCGAGTGGAAAAATGGGGAAATGTCTGGTTATGGTTTCTACATATGGGAGGCGTATTATAATAACTCAATGTCTCTCCCATCACTTTGCGCATATCGCGGATTCTGGGAAAAAGGAAAACGAAATGGATACGGCGTATTAAATTTAGGGTTAGGTTTGGGTTCCTATTATAAAGGAGAATTTAAAAATAATAAAAAGCATGGTGTCGGAAAATTTGTTACTAACAATGGGCTGATATTACAAAATAATAAACTGTTTATTGATGATAACATTGGGCCATTGGCTCGATCAGAACAAGACAGTGATGTCGCCGTTGTTAGCTACGCCCAATTGGAAGAGCCTTACGTATTTGACATATGCAATGATTCGGTCGGTCTTATTTATCACGTTGAGCAAGTAATTAAAAACATTGATAGAAAGCAAGAAATTATAAATAGAATGGTTAATGATTTTATTGAAACGAATAAAATCTATTTAACATCTCGTGGTCCTAAGGAAGACACGGTGGATGATTTAAGTCGTGTGAGTTTTGTCGACTTAGTAGAGTTTGAAATCAGTTCTTTACAAAAGTCGTTACGATGTTATGAAACCGACCTTAAAAACATTTATTACCAATATTCAACTATATGTAACAAAGAAGAAATACATTTTCCACCAATTTTGATACGCTTATATTTGTGGCAATTATATTATGATTGTAACTTACACAATAAAGGGTTGACCTTAGTTGAAATCGATAGGATATTTCATGAAAATCCTGATTGGTTGTCAAGAAAACCTCACAATCCTTTCGAAAAGATTTACTTTTGGCAATTTCAACATAGTTTAATATCAGTTGCCGGTAGACTATATGCTAAAAGAGAGTTACCTGGGAAAAAACCAGATACAATGTTGGCAAGTGCATTCAGACAATTTATGGAGAAAGATGTTCTACCCGGAGCTGGCCGAAAAAGAGGTAAATAATTGATTTCTTCAATTAAATAATATAATTATATTAAATGGCATTTTTTTCCATGTAAGTATTTCTACTTATAATCTTAACATTCTCTAGGAAAACTTGTAGAAGGGTACGGATCATTCATTCCGTTAAAAGATCTCTACGAGCTATTTCTCAGTTTAGGTGATCCTTGCACCATACGTACATTTCTTTGTGCTGCTCGTCATCCTCCGCACTATTTAGAACAACCAATGATTATTGATCAGGACCGTGTAGGACTAGGTAGAAATGCGTATATATTTGGTGATGAAATGTCATTTGTAATGGGTAATTATATTTTTTAATAACTTTTATACTATCTCCAATCTGTGGAACCATCTAACTAATACACATTTTAGACGATCCTGTAGAAATCTCTGAAACGAATGAAAAAACTAATTTAAAGCTTTTTAATATATCTAATTTATCAAGCAAAACTATTATAAAGATATTTTCTTCAATATTTCCACACATATACGAATCGAACAAAATTATGGATTTGGATGTCGAGATTACATTTTATGAATATTTCGAAACGATTATTACATGCGTTGAAGAAAGTATACAATTATCTAAGCGTGAAATAGAAGAAAGAAGGTCAGTTTTCTACTGATTCATATATACTTGAACAATGATTGCTTCGTGTGATGCTAAATCAACAAACTTGAAAGCGTACGTATTATAAACTAGTTTACTACTTAACTACTTACGAGAAGGTATTTTGAATTTCTGAAGAAATTTGCAGGAAATGACATAAATTAATTTGTCTATATCTATAGTTCTTTTAACTTTTTAATTTTAATATCTATAGTTCTTTTAACTTGTACATTTTCTAAACTTTTCTCTTTGGTTTCTTTTGTTTTTCAAATCTTTCAAATCAATTCAAATCAATTCAAATCTTTAGCCAAGCATTGGATGTCTAACTAAAATTAATACTTACCTCATTTACTTTGCTTTAATTTTATATGACATGAACTTGGTAGGTAAGTATTTTTTTCGTTAATGATAAGATGAATAACCCTAAGCCTAGGGGTAATACATGTTACCGTTTTTAGTTGAAAATTATTTATTTAATTAAATAAAAGCTTAAATGGTTACGAACCTATTGTTTCATTTGTTACATGTGCAATATTGTAAGAAATTACATAAAACCGTTAACTGGTTAACACAAAAAAAGGAGAAGATTTTAGCGCGTTCAAACAAACTCTTTTGCTTTATACATAAGTATAGATGTCATTTTCACAAATGGTTTTAATATCATTTACAGCATTACCAGAATAGCATACGACTAATTCTAATAATTTTTACCCGCGTACTTACATTTGATGCCATTGGAACTCGTTCATTAAATATATTAGGTTCCATAATCAGAAATAGTAAATTCTTCAAAATTTCAAATATCAAGATATTCACAATGCCTTTGTAAGAAGTATACATATTTTTTTTACACATAAACTAAGTTGACGCTTGACTACATTCCACCCGATGGAAAATGGAAATGTAGTCAACTCATATATATATATATTCATACGTACATACTCGAATTCTCGAAGCGAACATTTCGGACTTTATCAGAGCTGAAGACTGGCCGTCGTCTAGTCCCGAACCTTAATCCGTTGGATTATGATTGATGGTCAATTTTAGAGAGTACAGCTTGCTCTAAACGCCATGATAATTTGGTATCCCTAAAACAATCTATACGATTGGCAGTGAAGAATTTGTGATAACTGGCCTCAACTTTTAAAGGACTGTATTGCAGGGAATGGAGACCACATCGAATAAGCTTTATATATTATTAATTGTTTTATATTAATGTACTAAACTAACATTCTGTAAAAGTAATGAATGTTATTTGCAGTTAAAAAAATATTTTAAAGTGTAACAGTATTTATGGCCAGTCTAAGTATATACATATAGGTCAGAAATCTATTTAAAAATCGAGTATATCGGTTTCAAATACTTAAAAACAGTCGCAAGAAATTGCGAGCTGAACTCGTATTTGTTCAACTGCAAGCACTTTGGAAAGCCTTAAAAAAACGACACGACCCGACAAAACACGAGAATATTATCAATATTTAGACTTAAACAAAACTCACATTCGTAGTCACCGCACACAATTCGATTCTCTTCTACGCTATGCTGTGTGGTATAGTGATATTTTTCCCAAATAAACCAAAATCATTTATATAAGGACTTTTGTTAAATTTTTTCAAAATATCTTAAATAATTCTAAACGAAATTTTAATTTTCGTCTAGGGTATTTTGGAGGTAATGATCGCTAATGTAGAATCTAAAGTAAATCCTCGCTACGCCCACACAATAACCCATTGTGTTATTTCTACATTCAACATTGATGCAACCGTTAAAAAAATAACGTCTTCGGTACGTCATTTTTGATAGACAACTGTCTGAAAAACTTTTGGAACCACATTTTATAACTAATTTGTTACCAATCTTTTTATTAATTAATAACTTGTTTGCTTCATTTTATCAAAATGAGAACAAAAAATCCAATGGCAAAAAAGCCACAACAGATTTTATTTTCAAAGAACACCTACGGACCCAATGTAAAAGTTGAAAATTGGGATTTTCAAATTCACGTAGAAAAAAAAGATAATTATGTTTACCGCGACAGTCTTAGTAACCACTTGAGCACTTATTTGCGTTTAGGAACTGAAGATCAAAACATTGGAAAAACGGAAACCCGCCACATGCTGGAACAAATTTTTAATAAATCAGATCCTGTTTATGCTTTTAAGCCCCTTGTTAATTTTACCTCGTACCCTTGTACTGAGTAAGTACATTATTTTATTCTAGTAAACATGTCTTGTATTTCTTGCATAATTTGTGACCTTGAAATTAATAATACATTATACAAATCACCAACATATTTTTTGCCTTTGGGAAGGCAAGTAGTAAATAATAGTATTCAACTTTAGTACACCAGGCAGAAATAAGTTAATGAAAATTGCAAATTTGGCTCAACTGCCCCCCGATTTTGGCATAATGGACTATATTAGCACGCAGCAAAATGATTATAGAAATCCCTATGCTACTATTGCTAAACCTGTAAGTCAATTCCTCTTATTGCACCATAAAATGAACTATAATGGTTGTTTCAGTTGAATAAGTAGCCAAAACAATTATAAAATGTTACAGTTGACAATGGCATCGCCGCCATGGCTGATGAATCGCGTGATTCGATCGGATTTGACCCACAATCATGGAACAGCGCCACCAAGAGGAGATTATCAATGCTTAGATACACATACGCCTATTGGCCACATCCGTCGTATGAGGCAGTTCCGATACCAGTCATTCAACCCTGCTACATGTCTTCAAGACTTCCCTGATGTTGATTTGTCACTAATGAAATAATAAACAAAGCTATATTTTTAATACATTTTATTATTATTAGAAATTAAAAAATTACATAAGAAATTAAACCAAAGAAACAAACAAGATGAAACATAATAGCTAACACTTAAATAACGTAAATAAATTAATCAAAATCCTAAACATCAGTTGTTTAACTAAAGCAAAACAATATTATGTTATTTTTTCATTAAACTACCCAATATAACTGTTACTTATAAAAAATATCTATAAACTGAAAGATCTTACAAAGGTATTATATATAACCATACCAAAAATATAATGTAACCATTTAAAAAACAATTTCAATTCAAAGATACCATAATTACACAATTCAAAAATATTAAGAAAACTTCCTGTATTAACATATTATTAAAGATTTTAATAAATTGCAACAATGTGAGATTGTACTTTCTTGTTTATTAAATATTTATTTATTTGTTACATGTAAAACCTCTTATGCTGCCATAATAATAATATTAGTGTTGCTTTATATTATAGTAACATTATTTTTATTTTTAAATTATAAAAATATGCAATGAAATAGTACTTTATGATTGTTAATGAATTGAAAATAAATATTTCCTTGATAATTTATGTTACATTTTAAAGCAATAATTCTTTTTTAACAAATATTATTCTGACAAATTCTTTCTCGATTTTTGTTTTAATGGTAGCCTATAAAAAGAGAAAATTAAATATACTATCACATTCAAAAGCAAAATCTGCTGGATTACAAAAAATATGTCATAGCATAGATAACTAACTACTGTGACAATTACTTTTTGCCCTATTCATAACATTAAGAATACTTATTTATTCTAATATTTTTAGTAATTTTATCATATTATAATAATACATAATATAATAAGGCAAATTTAAAAATGTTAGTTACTTGAAATGCAGCATCATGCAAATTTTATGACATATATTTTTTGTATTTACAAAACGAGAAAACAAAATTAAAAGAATCATTTGACGCAAAATTAGTGAATTTTAAATGTAATGTAAGATTTTACATTTTCAGCCAACTGCAGCAACAGCCAATAAATGAAAAGTATGATATAAACTCAGGTATTATATAACTCCTCCCTGAATGTTTTCAAACAAACATTGCTGTTAAAAAAACCTATTTTTAATTTGTATTTAATAAAAAATCTTTTTATTTGAAATTATATAAATATTGTTAAAATTGCTCCTATGATAAGTTTTATATAATGTTAATAAACATTTCATAATGCAACAACTGAGATTGAAATTAGAATAATTATTTGTTTTATTTGAAAAGTTTAATATGTACCTAGTGAATGCATAGTCAATTATAATACCCTGTATGCTAATTTTATACCTGAAGTTTTCAGACACATAAAAAGTGCACATATGATTTTAAAGGTTTCATCAAATTTCAAATACTCTTAGAAGCAGTTTTGTCATAATTAATATTTATTATATATCCAGTTATGTAAATGAATTTTATATTAACTATAGATAGGCAGAGGACAATTTGATAGTTTGTATATCTATTCAAATTAAGTATTTCTTAGTCAAAACATTTTTTTATGAGTTGTGGGTGATCAGTATATTAATCACATTTAAATACATATAATGTTTTAAGCTTAATTATCTATTTAAAAAAATAATTCTTTGAAATATTGTAAATTGTTAGCAATTTTATGGTGATTTTTGAGGATGACTTAAAGACTTAATTTATTTATAATATTTTTTTACTAAAGCTACTTGAGATTTAATAATAAGTGATAACGTTTTTTTATTCAATGCTTTAAATAGCAGTTACTGTTTAAATATTTTGAGTTTTTCCGCAATTCATAGAGAGAATCTTTTGAAAAAGCTTTATAAAATATTGAGTGTATTCTTATAATACGAATTAAAAAATTTAAGCAATTATATATTGAAATGTATTTAAGTGTGATAATATAAAATTAAGAGTAACACAAAACTTTGATGAATTAATTAATGAGTACGCCTTCTTTTAAACCCTTTACCTTTTTTTGTTTTTAGTTTGTGCTTCTTTGCTGAGCTACGACTTCCAGTTATTTCATCTGCTATCATTCCCACTGTTGTTAATTTTTTTCTTCTATTCTTTTCTGCTTTAGTTACCGGTAAACGAGTGAGGTAGTTCTCCTCATACTCAGTTTTCTCTTGCTCATACTTTGATATTGAATGTTTAACATGATTTCCTGTACTCATTTCTGTTGGAGCTTCAGAGTATTCTTCACGCAATTCCCTCATAACACTAGAATTAAGAAACTGCTTTTTGGCTTGTTCCTTATTTTTCTTATCCATGTTAGTTTTGGATATACTCTCAGTGTAATGAACAGCTGCCAATTTAGGAGGTACATAAATATTTGATTTAGCAGTTTTGTCTTTTCTACCGTCATCTGATTCCTCACTGGAACCTACATCACTGTCCTCTAACTTACTCACTAAATTTTCAGGATTAGCATGATATGCTTGAGGATCATCCTCAGATGTTGTGCCTATTACAGCTGTCTTAACTAGCTTATCAATCTGGTACTTTAATTTAGAATCTATTGGACGAATTTTTTCTAACACTGTTCGTATTTCAACAAGTCTGTCAATAGAAGGGTCAGATTCAATTTTTTCACCAGAGCATTTCCTTAAAACAATATATGTCAAATTTATTAAATAGCTCAGTAGCATTTGGTACTTCATTTCTAAGAAGTTAAGTCCTTTATCAGTAGTAATCTCGCCACTTTTAACCCGGAGTAACATATTATCTACCAACTGTGAAACTTGTTGAACATTCATGTTCATTTCTTTAAGTAAATTTAAGGCTTGAGGAAGGTCCGGTTGTTCCATCTCATCCATAGCCTGAAAACAAAAGCAGTAATAAGGTACTATGACCATGAAAAGCACATGTACAATGTATACTGTGTGTAAAATTAAAACAAATTTCGGTTTTTTTTATTAAGTAAAAAAAGTACATCATTTTGTAATACGTAGAATAAAATTACGAAAAAACTGAAATACATACCTGAACCATGATGCTTGGGTTTGTTTTCGAGCTGTAATTTTAATAAATTAATAACTTGAGCCTTGAAGATAATGTATTCTTAATATAAAATCAACATCCCAAAACTAATTCATTCACTGCACATGGAGAACGGATATTTTTTTGTAAAACTAACTCCTAAAAAATAAAACAAAACTACACTCAGGTCAAAGACGCGTTCCAATGTTGCTTTTCTGCTGAAAGTTTTTTGATTGCTTCACGTTTTCACTTCTATCATCTATGTTGTCTGTCTACGGTCCATATTGTTGTACTCTACAATCTATTCTCCATTTTTGAACATTCACGTTTACGTTAGTTTATTCAAACATTATTTTATACATTTTTTCTTACGATGGAAAATATCAAATTTAATTTGTTGCTTGCATTTACATGAACAGAATCTGAAATGAACAAGCAACTTGATTGACTTGACTTGATTGCTGGCGCATAGATTTAGCTATCTTCAAAATCTCGGCGGTTTACCTGTCGTCAAAAAACGTTTATTTTTATTACGAGATATATGTTAGGAAGTAACTATTTTACTGTATTGAAAATAGAGTAACATTTTCGTAATTAGTTCATAAAAAATATTCTACACCATGAAACAACATGATGTGTGCAACCAGCTGGGTGATTTACGATACAGTGTATTATTTTATGACGCGGTTTTAAAACACAACACGGCAACGATGTAACTTGCCCAAAATCGTCGCTAGTATAGAAAGTGTATGCAAGGCTTTATCTATTGATTAGATTGTTTTTGCAATATACGATATAAGGTGTCTGAACTGATAAAGTTGAAAAGTATTAAGTAACAACATAATATTAATGAAAGACTGATAATTTACTTAAATGGTTGTGGCGTCCTCGGCTAAATTTGAAATACATCATAGAAACATGGTTCATTACTATTTACCAATAACATTTTAAAAAAGCCTTGGGGTAATAAAAGAAGCACATCTTTTTTAATTCGATAACAAAACAGTCACTCAACTCGATTTTTTTAGTCAGTCATAATGTGTTCAACTATCCCAACACTATTGACAATTGAATATTGACATCTCGTCGAACTCGAATTATTGTTACTCCTGAAATTTCGCAATTTAAAAATGTATTGTTTGTACTTGTTTATATGTACTATTTAGCAAATCAACTAAATTAAATATGTTAAAAGTGAGTCTTTTATCCATAAACATGAATTTCCATAATATTTGTATCAACTATGTTACAAATTACTAATAAATGAATATTTTGCAATTTTCAGATCATTTTTAAAATATTATTACTTTTAGTTAATCTTATTATTTATAGTCATGGATTTTACGTGCCCGGAGTTGCTCCGGTGGAGTTTAAAAAAGGTCAAAGAATAGAAGTCAAAGCAGTTAAAATGACAAGTATACACACTCAATTACCGTATGAGTATTATTCTTTACCGCTTTGCATACCAAAGAATGGGACATTTATATATAAATCTGAGAATTTAGGTGAAGTTCTAAGGGGAGATCGCATTGTGAATACTAATTATGAAGTCCACATGGCAGAAAACATAAAGTGCAAACTTCTTTGCCATAAGAAAAATGACCCAATGAACTGGAGTGTAGAAGAATCAGAAAAGGTTGCAAGTAGAATTGAACATGAATACTTTGTACATTTGTAAGTTTCACTATGATTAAAAAAACAAAAAAAATATATAAAAGTTCATAAAGGTCTATTATATTTTGGTTGAATTGCAGATTAGTGGATAATTTACCAGTTGCAACTAAAGCCATAAATATTGATACTTCTGAACGAATTATTGAACAAGGATATCGTCTTGGTTTGATGTCTAAAGGAAAAGCATACATTAATAATCATCTTAAGCTGCTTCTTAAATATCACAAGCATAGTCAGTGAGTATATTTTATTAAGTCAATGAACATTATTACTGTTTTTTATTGTTATTTATAAAATGGTCACAACACTGAAATGTATAATCCCTATTATATTTGTAATAATTTTGTTTATAGAATGTTTAGTTAAAATGTATCTTATTTTTCTTACAGAGATTCATACAGAGTGGTGGGCTTTGAAGTTGAAACATTTTCAGTTGACAAAGACGATTTGACATTCATTGATAATAACTACTGTCAATTATCATCAGTTTATAAACCACAGCTTGTAAATGAGGATACAGGCACCAAGTTATACTTTACATATTCAGTAGAGTGGGGAGAATCAGATATTGAATGGGCATCTAGATGGGATATATACTTGGGCATGAAAGATGTACAAATCCATTGGTTTTCTATTGTCAATTCTATTGTTGTACTGTTTTTCCTTTCAGGTAAAACAATTCAATCTTCCATTATAGGCATAGTAATGAAATTAATTTACACTTATACATGTTTTATAATATATTTTAGGTATACTCACTATGATTATGGTGCGGACTCTCCGAAGAGATATTGCTAAATATAATTCTGATGAAAACATTGAAGATATGATAGAAGAGACTGGGTGGAAGTTAGTTCATGGTGATGTCTTCCGACCTCCTCCAAAAAGGATGCTTTTTGCAGCAGTTATTGGAAGTGGCATTCAAATTTTCCTAATGGCTCTTATTACAATTTGTAAGCAATTTATATATATAATATGCATAATGACAAAGTTTTGTTTTTATATTTAACATGTTTCTTTCAGTTATTGCTATGCTTGGAATGCTCTCCCCAGCTAGCCGAGGTGCACTTATGACATCAGCAATACTGTTATATGTTTTCATGGGGCTCATAGCTGGTTATTATTCAGCAAGATTGTACAACACTATGAAAGGAAAACAGTGGAAGCAAGCTGCATTTTTAACGGCAACATTATATCCAGCTATTGTGTTTGGGACGTGTTTCTTTTTAAACTTCTTTATTATGGGAAAACATTCCAGTGGCGCTGTACCGTTTTCCACCATGTTGGCTCTATTATGTCTGTGGTTCTGCATATCTCTACCTTTGGTTTATTTTGGCTATTATTTTGGTTGTCGCAAACAGCCATTTCAGCACCCAGTACGTACTAACTTTATTCCAAGAAAAGTACCTGAACAAGTTTGGTATATGAATACATTAATTTGGTATGATTTACATTCTAATGTTTCTAAATTAGGTAATTAACCAAATTAAATTTAATTCGATTATTTCATATTTCAGCATAATGATGGCTGGTATACTGCCGTTTGGAGCTGTTTTTATTGAACTATTTTTCATTTTTAATGCTATATGGGAAAATCAATTTTACTATCTTTTTGGATTTTTATTTTTAGTATTTTGCATATTAGTGGTTTCTGTATCCCAAATATCTATTGTTATGGTATACTTCCAACTCTGTGGCGAGGTGAATATAGTTTATTAAATAAAAGGCTGTTGATGTAAAAATAAAGATAATTATGTATATCAACATTTTTTTTAGGATTATCATTGGTGGTGGAAGAGTTTTATCATTTCTGGAGGATCTGCTGTTTACATATTAATTTATTCCATATTCTATTTTTTCACAAAATTAGAAATAACAGAATTTATACCAACATTACTTTATATTGGATACACAGGTAAAGAACTCTTATATTTTATTTTTATATGCAATAGTAATAGTTGTTCTAGTTAGTATCTGCTTATCAAAACTTATCTTTGAGAAGATCAAATGTTAAAACATACTATTCTTTTTTCTGTTAAGAAAACTGTGTTCTTTTAAATAATTATATTTTAAGTGGATAATAAAATATATTGTCTGCTATAAACCCTTATTTTTAACTTTTTAGGACTTATGGTGCTGACTTTTTGGATTTTGACTGGAACCATTGGATTCTTTGCAGCATACACCTTTATCAGAAAAATTTATGCAGCAGTGAAAATTGATTGAATTTTAAGTTTATATTAGTATTTATATAGTTTCATTATAAGATTGTGTGTGTTTGTTAAAATTTGAGATTATGTTGTGTAAATGAAGCATAAATGTATAAATGGACAAAAAATTGTTGCATTTCCTACAGCTATTGCAAATTAAGTGTTAAATTAGAATGGAAAAATATACAACTGCACAATAATTTAGTCTTTAATAGTTATACTTTTAATTTTATCCATTTTTACGTTTTTAATAATAAATCTTAAAATGATTATGGCATGAACCTCTTATCTTTTAAACAAAGTGCTTTCTGCGTGATAACGATAAAGCTTATGTATAACTCCTGATTATAGAATTTTCAATATTTATAAATTTTTTCATCTAACCTATTATGTTCTAATTGGACTTTAGAAGAATTTCAAACTGAGCAATAAAAAAATTACAATGATTTAGATTAGATATTTAGATGAAGAATTATTTTACAGATTTGAAAACTAGAAGTATATAATATTTCAAATTTCATTATCTATCTATTATTTATTTATCTAGCTTATTTCTAATCATGTGTTGATGACCTGAGTTATCTGTGACATTATTTTTAGTTGTTTTGACACCCCCGCTTCTGACAAATGTCAAACTGATAAACAATGACAGGAATATAAAATGTCATCAGTGATAAAAATATTTATATTTGATAGCGCTAGATTATTTTTTGTGAATTTATATTTTCTTATAAAATTATTACGTACATAATGTCAACCAAAGTGGCAGTAGTTACGGGAGGAAACAAAGGCATCGGATTCGAGATTGTTAAGGGATTATGTGAGAAGTTTAATGGATCTGTATACCTTACTGCTAGGGATGAAGAAAGAGGGCGGCAAGCATTACAAAGACTGGAAGAAATAGGATACAAGCCCTTTTTTCATATTCTGGATGTAACAAGCGAAGCTAGCTTACATGAGTTTGCTAATTATATTCGAGAACATCATTCCGGAATTGACGTTTTGGTTAACAATGCCGGTATTTTAGATTTTGATAAATCTGTATCATCATACGAAGACGCTAAAAAACTTATCCATACCAATTTTTATAGCCTTCTATCAATTTCAGAAATAATCTACCCCCTTTTAACAGATACTGCAAGAATAGTTAACTTAAGCAGTGATTGGGGCTTGCTTTCCAATATCAACAAACAGGTGTGGCTTGACGTCTTAGTTAAAGAAGATCTAACTGTTGACGAAATTTTAGAATTCGTAGACGATTTTCTGGAAGCTGTTAAAAATGGCAAGAAAAGCTTTGTTTCATTTGCTGGTTATTATGGAGATTATAAAGTGTCTAAAGTAGCTTTGTCAGCTTTAACATTTGTGCAACAAAAAGAATTTATAGCACAGGGGAAAGACATATCAATAAACTGTGTACACCCGGGCTTTGTGAAAAGTGATATGACTAAAGGACGGGGCAACTTCTCTCCCGAGCGAGGCGCTCGAGCGCCTTTGTACTTAGTGCTTGAAGCACCACAGTCACAAAAGGGGACGTTCGTGTGGCATGATGGCCATCAAGTGAACTGGGATGATTAAACAATTTTAAAAGTTTATAACTTGTTTAAAATCTGTGATAACAGTGTCACATGCACTTTAACTTTAATATATGTAATTGTTTTTTTCTTATTTTTTATTTGTTAAATTTAACCTTATCCCATTGTACAAAAGCCCACTTGGTTTTATTAAGTGATTAAAATAATATTGTTAAAGAAATATCTTTTTTATTAAATGACAAAATGAGTAAGTACAAAGTACATATAAATAATTTTATTTAAATTTGTTGAGTAGACACACTGGATAGTTGAAATTTGAAGTACACAGGTGGCGTGACACAGGCTGTGTACTCATTTGTTCTTAACTTTTTTATTTCACATAATCATTGTGTATCGAATTGAAAACAAATATTACTATTCTTATATGAATCTAACTGGAATTATTTAAAATAAAGTGGATTTATTATTATTTTTAAATTTAACGAACTATTTCAACAGATTTAAACAATAATTAATACATTCCACTTCCTAACCTATTACCATATTGATAGACTACTAACAGTAAGTTTGGAATCCACATTTCTAAAAACAGACGTTGCACAGACGGTTGCATAGATTAGAGGACGTGTAAAATATATTCTATGTTTTCAATTGTCTAACAAGCATTAATATTCCAGTCCTTCGCTGTACGAATTAAAAACGACGAGGGAAAACGTTTCGGTTTTCTTCTAATTTGCGATGCATTTTGAACGAAATAGTTTAATATTAAATTGTTATTTGGGTATGGATAATGACGTGAGAATATTTAAAATTAAATGTACTTTGATGATTATTTACCGATGGATTATGTGTATCGCAAGCGTTGGTCATAATTTAATTTTATAATGTTAAGTAACAATTTTCAGCGGCTGAATAAATCTTTCGTCAGCTATTCGTATTGGTTCTTTAATCAGCTTTTTGAACTTTATATAACGTGTATTAATATAGAGTAAGAAATCATAACCTAAATTTATATTAAAGAGTAGTATCTTAAATTTAGTCAAAAAACCATATGCTGTTTAAACTCACTACGTTTTCAATTTCATGAAAATTTAAGAATAGGGTAGATATAAATATTATTATAGTTTGATACCTACTTCGTATCTATCAACAAAGTAAGTAAGAAAAGCCATAGAATCTTCGACTTTAGCTGCATTTATTATACCTAACTGCTATTCTACCAGCGTTGTTATGATCGAATACGAAATCTTCCACTTCGAATTGCTCATTTAGTACTACGGTAGGTACTTTCATAACAATGCTAGTAATGATACTTTTAAAATACTTCCTATGTAATTACAGAAAGTACGCGGGATTATATACCTACTTATATAGTAATAACGTAGATATTCTCGTCTGACGTCTACTGACATATGTATTATTTAATACGTACTACCTATAGTCAAAGAAGAGTCCGTGGAGACAGGCGTCTAATCTATACTAATTTATTAAAGTTGATTTTTATTGTTTTGTTTACAGGCCCTTGTCTCTTAAAAAAATACCATTTAACTCAAAAACAACCCTTTGCATTTGATATCTAATTTATTGAGGTAATTTATGATATCACACAGTAAGACCCCTAAAAGCAGTATTTTGTCCTACTTTTACAAATAGACTTTAAAGCTTAAAAGATTTGAAGTCGTCTACGTAATCCACTCGGACTGTGTCTACATGAATTAAAGTTTGAATTAAATACTTTTCTTTTTATTATATTCATGTAGTCACTTTTAATGCACAAAAATTGGTATATCTAGATACGGCGATGCCTTTGCTTTTATATTGGATCCATCCCATCCTTTCAGTACTCAATAGTGTTTAATAATTACATAGTGAATAACTATGAGTAACTTATAAGTACCAACCCCGAGTTTTGACGTCACGTCAAGTTCATAGTTTTCGAGTAGTCACGAAACGAGTTTTTGGTTGTGTTTAGTTTAACCACAGCCAAATCACAACCAATAACACATTTCGTGGCTTTTCGAAAACCATCAACGTTTTATAACTTCAAAACTCGTTCTAGGGGTACAGCTCTGTTTTTATATACGTAACACTATTTGACATAGATATAGGTCAGTATCTATTAAATCTCATTAAGGATTTGTCATTGCATTTCCGCGCAGTATTGTATGGGTTCAGTTGTTCTCGCCCACTTAATTGTATTACAAAATCGTGATGGCGGAAAACGAAGGGGTGGCGCTGGAGGAAATTTCTAAAGCCAATATAGTAGTTAATGCGGGTAGGAAGCCTTTTAGTGGCTGTATATGCATTTTATATAATTTGTTTGTAAACGTTTCACTAAAGGGTTACGAGGTTAAGAATGTATTAACTTTCAAATACTCTAACAGGTTTCATAAGTACGATTTTAACAACAAATAAATAGAAGTATTACTGTTTATCTAATTAAGCAATTAGTTATAAGTACATAAGGGTACGCAAAAACTCTTTTTTAAGCTAAATATAGTAGTAGTGTTATGTAATTGCAAGATGTTACAAAAGTCGAATCTCAAAACTATGAACATAAATAAATTATCATAAATATTTTGTTAAATTTTAGGTAATTCCAATTTTTTGTCACTTTAATGGTAAAAAATATTGTTATAATAAAGTTATGACTTTTTAAATAAATAACCATCCTCTGTCTATATTCTGAAATTTCTGCAGGCTTCTTTTAATAAAATATTTTTTTCTAAGAACTGTAGCGAATATTTAATTAGTAGTTAGGTTTATTAAGGACTTTATTTTAAATAATATATATAGATATTATAATTATACATTTATTTCTTATTTCTAATTAGGTATCAAAAGGATCGAAAGACTCAATAAAATAAAAAGACTGAAGAATGATAATTTTCTTAATAATTAGATGGTATTTGTCTAAACGGGGATCAATCTTAGATGGCTTCTTGTTAACTTTCTCCAAAGGTTGGTTATTGCACTGATAACTTAAAAAATGCTTGTAGTTTTAATACGTGGGAGTAAAAATAGGATCAGGGTTAGATATTAATTTTCGCTGTAAATATTAAAGATTTAATCGTCCCTTTAAAGAATTTTAATGACAGCCAGTATAAAACGCAATCAGTGGACAATCCTCAAAGCGCAATAAGAAACGTACACTGTCAGGTACTTTGGAAAGACATAAGAGGAAATAATTTTCCATTTCCAGGAATCATTTAAATTCAATAAAAAATGGTCATATTCTTTGGATGTACCTACTAATTACAAGTGTTTTAAAAATACTTTCCTTATAATTAATGTATTATCGGTTGTCGGTGTAAAAGTGTTTTTTAATAAAATAAAACATTAATGGAATTTGCCTTTAGGTATAATTTTCCGGGAATTTTACCTATATAAGAGGTGTTCGTATTAAAAATATTATATTTAAATATCTATTTCTATTATATTTAAATTAAGGAAACCCAATCAGATTCCTTCTGAGTTATAAGAGATGTTTGATAAATATATATAATGGTAGGAAATTATTAAATATAACAAACAAAAATCACTAACATAGAACCACACTATTAAAAATAACATTAATGTCACAATGCTCTTTAAAAATTATAGGCGTTTTCAAACATCCTCGGACGTTGTAAGTTGATTTTCAAGTTTCACCAAAAAGTATCTAGAATTTTTTTGTGCTTAATAATCAACGAGTAGCTCCTCCTTTGGCGACGCGAATGTCAGTTATACGATTGACACTATCTGCTACTATAGTATCAACAGTTACAATGCGAACAAGTTTCCTCTTCATGGAAGGAAGATTATGTTTCTTCACGACGATCTAACTGTTCAAAATCAGAAACAGGAAAAGCTGTCAAAAGCTTTCCGATTAGAAAATGGTAACATATCTGTTGGGTCGTTTGAAAGAGAAGTGAGAAGTGCCAAGAATCTAGAATTGCTTTTAATTCGGTTAAGACATGATTGGTTCTACATAGGTCAGATTACAATATCCCAGTAGATACTCTGGATAAATTTTATTTAAATTTATTTTAATTATTTAGGATGGACAAAAATGAAATCCTTTATCTTCATTGGGCCAGTCTTGAAGCAACGAATTACAATTAATATAAAAAAATAACGTATCTTATTATAGGAGCCAAAAGAACGAAGTACCACTACCTTATATAATATCTACCTACCTAATACCTTATATAATATCCGAGGGAACCCCGTCGATGCGATATCAATCACAGTAATGCAGATATGAAACTGCTGCTAGTTCAATCACCTAAGTCCTAAAAGCACAATATGAATAGCTTTGGTTGTAAAACAAATAATTTATTTCAATAAATAAACTATTATTAGTTTATTTAGTGCAATAAATTATTTGTTTTATAACTATAAGAATTTTTCATCCTCGGCTTTGACTTGCATAATCTATTCCTAAATTTTTAAACGGAAGACCTGGAACCAGAAGATAAGGTGGTAACTTCCCCATACGGGGAGATATGACCTTTTCTTTTAAACGAGCAAATCTCGTGCATATTTGCTAAATTACGGCTTCTAACAGGCCAATAGATTTCCCTTATGGAGGCCAGCAACGGCTTTGGCTTTGGCATGCAGTAGTCTTGTATGCTCAGCTCTAAACAAAAATTTGAGATTGAACAAAACAGCCGTAAGTAACTGTGTTAAGGTGACATGTTTTGATTTTGAGTTCTACAAGATCACGCTGTCAGATTTTCTTCAGCAGGGTGAAGTGTCATTTGTCTGTACATTTTTTCTAACTCTGTCACAAAAAGGTTGTTATATTTCATAACAATGTTTTTTGAAAATCAGAGGTAATGGAACTTAAATATATCGTGGAACTCGGGCCAATTATCTTAACAACCATGAAGTATAAGTAAATGAATAGTAGGCAATTTGACTAGCTTGTGGTTGCTGCCTCGAAGTCCTCAAATGTTTCATTTTTTGACGTTGGATTGCGCGATAATATCTTGAGCTTTGGACTATAGTCAGCATATTGACTAAAACTCTTATTTTCAGGGCTTTGTGACTGATTATAATATACAAGACATTCTATTTTTAATTATAGTTATGTAAAATCGGCATACTGGTTATATAAATTCTCAATGTTCTTTATAATTTACCTATAGCTAGGCCGATGTACCACTCCATTCCTTGTACCACTCCATTTTAGCTCACAAATGCATTTAAACAGACTTTAAAAATATCACGCTTTTTAATAAGGTCCGTTTCCTGTCTCTCTACGTCTTGGATAGGTTTGTAAATAACGCAGTAAGGAAGGAAAGATATTCATAATTAGTAATGGTTTTGAATATAATAGACAAACTTTGTTTCTGAAAAAATTACAATGTTAATAAGGCTAGTATATATACATACGTCTTAAGTAGTATGTATATGATTTTTAATAGTAGAGTACAGGGTTAAACTTTTACGAAAACCATTTATCTCGTATTTTGGGATTATAATGTTTTAAATGTTTTTTTTTTCAGGTTAATTAAGGGAAAATAAAAATTCAATCAGATTACTTTTGAGTTTAAGACATTAATGGCATAAATGTACCATTTATCATTGTTTATATATTCATATACTGCTTTCACTAACATAGAAATGCATCTTGCTCTCTAAAAATGTTAGGAGTTTTCGAAAGAATAAAATGCTTTCACAGTCTTCAAGGGCCTTTAGAAAGAGTAAATAAAGTTAGTATTAATATCTTAAAATAATTATAAATAAATAAATTATAAAAAATAAATAAATTAGAGATTAGTTATAAAGATTCGTTCTTAAATCCAATACAAATACAGTAAATATCAATTTATTAAGGGTTGTTATTAAATAGAATGGCATATAATATTTTTACTTTAAAATATTTCGTATTAAGATAACAGATTGAGAACTTTGCGTCAGGACAAGATTAATGTAAATATTCATGTTGTTGAAATAAAAGAGGTTTTTCTTGGTAAAATATTTGTATTTAACTGGCCTTAATAGATTACATTAAATTATACAAAATAGGTTATGTCTTGACGAGACTTTGTACCGCCATTATGGTGAAATATAGATCTAGCTTAACGTTTAATGAAAGTTGAATTAATATTGGTCTCACCGCACTCATTTAAGTCGCCAATGAAGCTTATCTACAATTCTCCTACAGAATATTACACTGTCTTGATGGTTCACAAATTCAGTCATTTAAATACGGTATAGATAACCAATCGTACTCTTTGGTGTTCTAGCCGTTATAGCACGTGCGTTTAAAGCAGGCATCTTTTAGTACACGTGATTGTGTTTACTATACCTAAGCTATTTAATAATATATTATATCTTGTTGTGGTGAAAGTGACTGGCTTATACTAGGCGTGCAATTTACATTCATTTTACTAATATAGAATTTATATGAAAGATGTAGTGAGATTTTTAAATATTCATAGCCGTAATGGTCACAGTTTGCGACATATTTAGTACAAAAGTATATTGTTTACATACTGATTCAATACTAGGGTTATTTCTGGAGCTTTTACAATTATAGTGAAGTAATAGAACATTTAAGATGTGAAGAATGCAATGACTCTGTGCCGACAATTAAAAAAAAAACACGTTTCATTTTTTAAGAAAAAAAGTGCAAATCAACATAATTTTAGTATCTATTATACAAACCAAATATAAATGATTGTTTTAAAATCTAATTAATCAGACAATATTTTTACAATTAATATTTTAGCATATTTTGAATGTATAGTGTTGCTCATATAATTCAATAATATGCCCGCTTTAATAATTTTCACATTTAATGCCTCCATCCCAAATTACCTTCCCAAAAGTTATGTATCTAAGTTAAAATGCAAAAACTTATTCCTAAAAATGCAAAACACTAAGACGACAAAAAAAATGCATTGTTTACGACTTACACTCTACACGTACATTAAACTGGTTTATTCACTGATTTTCGTATTATAATTAATTGGTAACAGACAAACCGATAATAAGATAAAACGGTAACAGTTGGTAGCTTTTCTTTTCGTATAAATGGTCTTTTTATATTTATCATACAGAGATACAAATCTTATTCGAATTCATAATCCAATACAAAATTTCGATGATATTGCATTATATAAAATAAATAAAGTTTATAATAATTACAGTACTAACCTATGTTAAAATTAATTTATATAAATACAGCGTTTAACACTCCACTTAAAGACACTTTGGTTTGTATTGGACTCGTTTTACATAATTAATAATAAGCAACAAAGCTTATAAGCTTCTTACAATTACATATATGCGATCGAGTTTTACAATTACGTTACATCACAAATATTATAAGCAAACAAATTTTTACTATGAAATTAAGTCCGTTAACTTAACTTTACTTATATTTACCTACAACTTAAAATATAGACATAAATCAAACGTGTCTCATTGTTATTTTTTATTCCTATTTTGGGTTATTTACTAATAAAAAATAATATTTGGTGTTATATACAAATGTTATGCGGTGTTTTAAGACTTAAGAATTATTCTCGTACACATTTATGTTCTTTGTCATATCACAATATTAGGACGGATTTAATTTAAGTTTTTTTTTTAATATTTATCTTTCGTAAATGACTATTATATTTATATTAACCCATACGGGGTTCGAAACTAGTCGGGCACATTCCGATTTAATTTCTGCGTGAATATACGGGTAAATATAAATATAATACAAATAAGATAATTAAAATTTAACATAAATGCATTGTTCATTATTAAAACACACTCCAGTTAAAAAAAATCAAGACTAATAATCATAGCAGCAATAAAAATAATAATAATAAAGGTAATATAGTAAATAGTAAGAAATAAGCCGATTACAAAAATTGTTCAAAATCTTTGGCCAAATTAAGTTTAATGGTGTTCACTAAAATAACTATCTTATGTGTACAAAAAGACGCTCAAGTCCTAATTTATTGCGCCACATAAACTACGAAATTGTTATTTAGCTATAATTTTTAAATTTGTACCAAAGATTAATTATTAGAGATCAGGGGAGCTAGAGGAGAAGTGTCGTCTCCATAGTATCTGTAGCGATGCTGCGGCAGCGTCACACTGGTGTTAGAGTCTACGTCGGAGTGTTGGGATTCCCTGTGTCGACGAAGATCTACCTTACGTTGGAACGCCTTATCACAGAGTCCACATGAGAAGGGTTTGTATCCCGTGTGTTTCCGCATGTGAGTTATGAGGTTAGAGCTTTGGCTGAACGCTTTGGAGCAAACGACGCACTTGTGTGGTTTTTCCCCTGCAACAAACAATACATAAGTACAGGCTGGCTTTACCATATAGGTATATTAGAAACACATTTTATTCGTAATATATTGGCATTCAATAATATACTAATAACGCAAATTGTTTAAATAAATAAACGGTATGAACAGAAAGACAATTAAATTTGTAGAAAACAATTTAAAATAACAGTTGTCGTGTCACAACAGTTATCGTTACGTACTTAATGTAGGAGTAGCGAATAGGACGTCAAAACAGTAATTATGTACGTACGCGGCCCAACTTGTCATATCGCATCAGATATATTTACTTAATTATTCATCTTATAATTTCCTTAACGACTTGTTAACTGCAGTCAATACTGTTTGATATTACTGTTGAATAGAATACAAGAGCTACGCTGTAGCAGTTCTACGCAAGTATCTAAACAGCAATGTATTAGACAATTATATTTGTGATTTGACTGAAGATTGTAATGCTTTTTATTTACTTGGCTTTAATTATAATTGCACATGTTTATAAAGATAGGTGCGCCAGATACTTGTTTATGTTCCCACGTTAAAAATATTATAACAATAAAGAAGTTTGAACAGCGAAAAAGAATTATAAATAGATATACAATCACATTCTGTCCCCGCAACCTACATAGTGAGAAAAGAAGTTGAGAAAAAAAAAGCAACGCGAAATCCTTCATAGACGGAACAGGCTTTGCGGCGACTTTTTGTTTGCGCTGTGACGTCAAGGTCTGTGAAGGCTGCTAATTACAGGCGAAGCTGCATTTTCGAATATTGATGATGAACAATTTATCGGGAGGACGAACGCCATTTACGGCTACTGTAAATCATTTAGACTGGACCAGACGTGACGGGTTGTCGCAGTCGAGACAAATAAGTCCGTAGCATTCTTTGAGAGCTCAATTTTTTTCCACCATTCTCAAACTCGTCGACAGCAAAAACTCTTGTTCTTTGTGAACTTTAATTTAAGTATAAAATAAATGGAAATTTAAAATGGAAGTTTATTGACTCATTTAAACTTATGGTTTATTGTTTTTAACATAAATAATAATATGTGTATGAATAATATTTATTACAGTTTTAAATGATTTGATTGCTAGTAAAATGTCATGAAGTTTTACCATAATAAATTACACTAAAGGGTCTGAGTAAATGTTAAAAATTTCGTTCTATCAATGTTAATTTTAACAAATTATAATATATAAAACTAGATAAAATACAAATAAAACACGTTTTCGTATAAGCAGTGCTAGAGCCGATTATGTCATTGCTGTAGACGCGCTTATCGACGAAGAAAATATATTAGTAGAGTTTCTTTTAACACTAGCATATCTTTGATGTTTTTATTAAACTTAATTAATTCTAAAGGAAAAATTTGAAACGTTTTGAAATATAATTATATACATGATGAGAGTATTTATAATTATATTAAATTATTTAGTAAAAGCTTTAATAGTATCGGCTTTCATAACTCTTAGTTACTAAAACTTTACCTAAGTTATATAATAATAGACAAGTGTAAAAGTCCATAATAGTAAGCCACTTATCGTCAACTTAACTTAGAAACTTCAGCTGAGAATTACAGTTATAAACTTCGAATAGTAAGTAGTGTTTAACACGTTATTTGAAAATATGACGATTTTGTAAGTTTTGTGTCGATTCCTCCATTTTTGAACTTGTATTATATGTTTTACGTTCGTTTAAAGATTTATCACAAAGAAATTTCTTGAATGTTTCTTGAAATTTATATTTTTTAAGAAGAAAATAAAATATGTATAGCTTTTACATAAATCTATATATTTTAATTTTGTTTGTACAAAATGCCAAGAATATTTTATTATTAACATTATGAATTTTGACACACCCTGTATTAATGCATTTATCATCAAATAAAATTTTGATTTGTCGTCCTAGTTTAATTGCAATTATCGAACCAGCTCTTGTGTTTTTCGTCGGAATTAAAGATATTCCCGCAATCTATTATGTATTACATATATGACCTACGTCATATTATTAGATATATTACTTTGTAAAAGAAATATCTTCCCTTATTACCACTTTATTGTTTTAATAGATTAATTGTGGATATAAGATTATTATATGATAAACCTAGATTTAAACTTACCCGTGTGTATATATGTGTGCTTCTTCATGTCAGATTTTTGGTGAAATCTTTTGCCGCAGTACTGGCAAGGGTATGGCCTCGTGTCTGAATGAATGAGCAGATGAGTTGATAGTGTACTGGACCGCTTGAAGCACTTGCCGCATTGCTTGCACTAAACGAACAATACTTATATAAGTAATCGAAAATAAACCATCACATTAAGTATAGAATTTAAATATATAAATGATCTTGAGTTGACAGGAATTGTATTCAAAATAGATTTCACATCCAGTATTTTGTATATTATTTTCTGTAATTCAGTTAAATTATATTTATAGATATTTAAAATTTCTTGATGTTGATGGAATAACAAAAAAAAATATTAGACACCTACATATTGTCATCCCGTTAACACGATTGCTAACGATTTACACGATTTGTAACGTAAAATATGACTTAGATTATACACTAGTGAAATTATTCAAAAATAGTTTTATTTAAATTAATAAAAATTAAAGAATTTCGTTTTTAAATTACAAATAAAGACTTCATCGAAGATATAAAAAAGTAACATGTAATCAACACTATATTTTTCTGTGAAAATTTACAACGCATATAATTAAAAGTTCAATTTACAATGCCTATCAAATGTACTGACAACCGCTAATAACAGACCTTTTTTTACCCCTTTCTTCACATTTCTTTGATTTTTTTATACGTTTATTTTCTTCGATGCCTAATAATTAGTTCCTATCAGGGGTTTATTATCTTTCAATGCTAAAGAATTTTATATATTGTAACTACCTATTTCTATGTATATGAATGTTAATGCGTTGTAGGTGACGAGTGTTTTTCTGATTTACTAACAGTAAGTTTACATAGCAAACAAATTCTTTTGTATCATTAACATATTCCGTTGACAAGTGTCGAACAAAAGGTTCTTTGGTTAGATTTATTTGATCAGTTGTCAGAATATAACGTTCAGACTCCGTGTCGAAGAAGTTTATCTGTTCTAAGCATAAATTATGAAATGTTTCGAATGTAGAATGAATTCTTTATGAAAGGGATTGAAAGAACTGGTAACATTTAATGAAAATAACTAGCTTGTATTAAATTGCAATAACGACCTTGTATTTTAAAAGCTTTATAAGAATTATATTAAAAAATAAAAATTCAACAGCCATTTATTTCAAAACAATTAACGTCTTCTTTCGATTATTTTTATTGTCAAATTAACCTGAATCATTATCAGTTATTCGTCACATTAACTTTCTATATAGTGTTTAATAAAATGTTATTCAAATTAATGGGAATTGACTCTCAATCAAAATAAATTTAGAGTAATAATTTTTAATTTATTGTAATGATATATAATAATCGGATAGCGGTTATTAATCGGCTGGTTAGTAGTTAAGTACGCGAATCCAATCCAACAGAAATCCGCGTCGGCTGTGACAGTTGGCGGGGCAGCTGCCCCGAGCTGCGCTGCCTCGCGCCTACAAAAACTGTTAGCTTTTTTCATTCTTTTTTTATACCGATGCACTCTCTTATAAACAACACAGGTGCCATAGTATGATCGTCCACATACGGTTTTCTGCTTGAAACTGGTACAAAGGTTATTTTTTACGATGGCCAGTTCGAATTAAACATTCTCATGCGTAAACAACAAAATGCAAAAATTGGTCAGTCATTATTATATTGTTTATCTGAAATAACCTCTGAATATATATGGTATGCTATAATAAGTTTCTTGTTACTGAATAAATATTTAATTCAAGATATAATTAATGAATAGAGCGATGTATAACGAGCGGTCAGTGACGACGCGCGCCGGCCACGCGCCGTGCGTTCTTGTGGGCCACGTTATACATAAAATTTAAAGTGTGTGTAACATTTTATAAGAATAAACATTATAATACTTCTTTAGATATGCCACTAATAAAATAAATGTGTGAAAATCGAATTGAAGAAAGTTGGAAATTAATCATATTCATTTATCTAAAATCACAATATTTCTAGGAAAGTTATCGATATAAAAAATATAAATATCTTTATATTATTGATTAACTTGCAAGCCCAATATGACATCGCATACAGATTAAAAACATTGACGATTTTAATAATGACGCCAGATAAAAAATTAAAAATAAAAAACGGTGAGAAGCTTCGAAGCCGCAAAATGCGTGCGCCAGACGCGCGACTTGTTTCAATTCAAGAGTACTTATTAAGACAAGAGCAGTTTTTATTATTTGATTTATAAAGAGGCATACACGATACAGGTTTGCTATTTAAAGGCGACTCGAACGGAAACTATACAGTTATTCCGATCTCAGCAAAGGATGTCGTTGGATATTTTATTAAGACAGTAGGTCAGTTACCTGAAAAGACTTCTCACTTTTATTTTCATTCTTAAGTAGCAGTGAGAAGTTGATGTCCGAAGGTGGTGGGGGCTGGTAGGTGTGGTAGGCCGGTGCTGACGGACAGCGTCGAGGTTCTGCACTCAAGGGTCGCTCAGCATCAGGACTGCTCTGACATCTTTTCACCAGCTCGAGAGGAACATCGGCTTCTTCTTGGCCATCCCATCGTGATGGGGTCGACTCTCTTTCAATATCAACTTGCTCGCGTTCGCAAGCGCTGCCCGGTGACCAAATTTGACGATTCTTTGTCGATAAATTAAGTGGTAACTCTTCTTCATCGTCTACAAAAAAAAATCTGACTTAAAACTCATATTTTAAGTAAACTTTTGAATTAAGTATCCAATATTGCACCCGATATTTATATTTGGCGTTGTATTTGCGTCATCGTCTACTGTATTCCTAGATTGCATACATATTATAAACTCTTTTGTTACTTTAAATCTTAACGAC
Organism: Dircenna loreta; assembly: GCA_963555665.1. NCBI lineage: Eukaryota > Metazoa > Arthropoda > Insecta > Lepidoptera > Nymphalidae > Dircenna > Dircenna loreta. The sequence goes on from OY743094.1 coordinate 7,112,398, forward strand.
TTACATGTGTACTTTGTTATTAAAATGTGTAGAAGATTCACCTGAATCAATATAAGATTTCTGCTTGTTTGATATAAAATCATAATAAAATGTTCTTGGATAGCATATTGAAATATGTAATGAGATATTAGCCGCAAATTTTTATAAATACATAAACTTATTACGCTGTTTCATTTATTAATTTTTAAATGTTCATGCAAATTATACGTGTCTAAACCGGTTCCACTTTATATTAAGTAAATCCTATGTGACAGTTTCAATCTAGGTCTTATTGACGTGTTATCTTTGATTCATGGCCGCAAGCGGTGTTAAGCAGTAATTTAAATACTTAAAGAATGCTAACACGACGACATGGAATGCTTATACGTTACTGTTTTCTTTAGTATGTTGGTAATACTGAAAAGAGTTCGGCTGTGGAGGTAAACGACTTGTAAACGACGGCATATCAGCGCTTCGCGGGTTTAATCGGTGTGTTACAGTGATAGCTATTCTAATGAGGAATACACTCTAGAAGCCACGTAAGGAGGCCGAGGCGAACATAACACTTAACTAATATGTATCGTCCAAAATTACTTTTTGCATATGATTATTTTAAAATGTAAGCAACACATTTTGAAATAATATTCTTTTTATTTTTTTTAATTCTTGCATAGGTCAAATAAATAAAATGGGCCTGAGTTATCTTACCATCTCTGGGAGGTGTGTTTCTGGCATGTTCGATGCTGTGTGTGAATGGCGGGGCGTGTGGCAGCAAGAGTGGCCAGACACCAGCGCCTCCGTACAACGCTCCAAGACCACTGCAGTACATAAGGGCTCCTAATTCTATATCAAATAAAATTGTTAATGAATTGTTTGTAACTTAGCTCAATGGTACAAGTTATGCGCTATATTTTTTTATAAACAGAATTCCCACCTGTGGCCCTCGCGTACTGCTTTAGAGCTCTTCCCGCAACCTCGATGTCTCCAAGTTGCATAAGATCCAGGCGTGGTTGCGAGAGACAGTCCGGGGATTGTGGAGGTGACCGTGGAGATGTCGGCGTGTGGGGAGATACGCTTCTCTCTGGAGATGGGAAGCGCTGGCCCGTTGGTGAAGATGTTTGAAAGTGCTCAGCGAGCCGGGATAACAGAACGTGACGAGACATCCTGCAAATAATATTTTGCTATTGAATGTAATTTATAAAAATATACAAAAAACAAAACAAATGACGTCGGTTTTATTTTTAAAAAAAAATACTAAACTTGAAATAATTATATAAAACAATACTTTGAACGTATTACGCCTCAGAGTGAATATGTGAAAATAAAATGTTCTATGACGACCTTTAAGCAAACGATAAAAAATATTCTCATCACTGTTATTACGTGACCGTCGCCATTAACGTCTATTTGTTGACAGCTCTCGCCCTGATTAATCCGACCGGCGATGTTGACGGCATACCGTATTAAAAGCTCAATCAAGCAAATGAAGAATCAGGATAATGGAAGTGGACGTCACCCGCTGCGTACGCGCATTAATAATTCACAATACATTCGACTAAAACAATCTTCATTAGACTAAAACACATTTGTTTTGATAGCATGATTCGTCGAACGGTGTAAGCTTTAACATTACTTCATTACTTAATTTGACGTAATCAAATGATAATATTGTGACGTTTTAAGCGAATTGTTCAATTTTGTAATCAACTAAGGAGTATCGGGGACGGGGGCGATAACAATCAAACAGCACCTGTATTTAAAAGGCGTTTGTCATAGAGATAATATCGTCGCTCCCGATTTATTCCTATTACAATTTACGTACGACATATCAAGCTAATAGCGATTTCTATCGCTGTATTACAAACAGGTGAATGCAATTGATTCCAGCAATTACATCTAATTGGTTAACAAGTGACTTGTGTGAGGGTAGTGTCGCAATTTCTTATTTCAATAAAGCACGACTTCATTAGTATGTCGTAATTACTTGCCGCTCGGTTGTACTAACATTTTCCCATGCATATAGATAGTGGGAAAATAACAAGTGCTGACATAAGAAAATCAATCAGAGCTTACGTTGTATTGCGTTTATTTTTCAGTATATTTCAATATGACGCTATCATTTATTTACATGTCTTCAGTACCTAGGTATTTTGTAATGACTACTTGTTTTGAGGTAATAATTGAATTAATGTTGACATCATTCAATTATATGAAATTTATATTTTAAAGACCTTTGACCATTGTTTTTTTTTTCTTTTTTGGTGGTTTTATAGTGGCAGATTTTTTTTTGTTATTGTAATTAGAGATTCGTTTTCTATAAATTATTGTTAAAAGTATACAAAACTGAATTGTAGCAGGAACACCAGAATGTAAAAGGTAAGAAAGTTTTATTATTTTTTATTATACAAGGAAAGAATTAAACAAACATAATAAAATTAATTTTAATTATTGCTTTTATCAATTGTAGTATTTTTTATAGAAGGTTATTATTGTTTTAAATAGTCGTTTTGAAAACAAAGATGTAGTTTAGTTGGTTATTTATTATAAAATAAATAAGTAACTAAACTACGCGAAGTTCAGTTTAGGGTTGTTATGAATTCTTAAAAAAAATTGGTAATAGAGAATAAACTAATTGTATTTAAAATCATAAAATAATTAATTAAATAGTTTAGTTTTCTTAAACATTTAGTAATAGTTTGACTTACCTTGGGCGCCAAAATTCAACACTTGGACGTAAAAACACTCAATCACTATTAAAACTCACAAATTGTCAGAAATTCAAAGTTCATCAAAAATCAAAACTGTATTTGCAATAACATGATACTGGAGCTTATCGAAAAGCTGGATGGGTTAGGATCGCGCGCGCTTAGAAGGCTGTGCAGGGAGCAGAGCCTTACACGATGCTTCGTGCTCGGCGCCTGGCACCTGACTGAAAGAAGGCTCGCGCGCCCCGACCTACCCGACTCATCCAATATAACGTTCTTTTTTCAAAACTAACAAAAAACAGCAGGTCGGGAGGCTGCGCTATAAAGAAATGATTTGATAAAATGTTGGCCTGACAGGTGGCTCGCGTCACATTCTTACACGGAATAATTACAGCTCCTAGTACAGATGAAAAATGTACTGAAAAATGTTTTTAATTATTAATGTTTACAAATAAGCGGTTCCCTTGCGACATTAATGCAAACGCGTTACGATAGCAAACGTTGGTTTTGTATTCTGTATGAAGGATAGTGATTATGTAGCTGTATTCTTGTGTTATGTGATACATATAAAGCGTGTTATGTGGTGATAGAAGTCAGGGGAAAATCAGTGAACGTGATGAGGCTCAGATTTGTATAGAGCCGCCCCGCCCTCGCTCTCATTGGCGGCTGGGAACGGGGCGGAGTTTAGATTAGAAACAATGTTAGAAACAATTTCCCAAAATGTTTATAGTATTTTATTAGTAACGTTTATCTTATCAAAATTGTAACAAACAAAAACAATATGTAATAAGTGAATGTAGAGTTGTAGACTGTTTAAAGATCTCTATAATGACTAAGCTCTATTATATTTGCTTTTATTTATGCACTTCAGGAAATTAAATCACCTACCTACTGTTTATAGTAAATTTTGTATAAGTATTTACAGTTCAAATGATAAAACTTAGTAAAATATTTAATAAATTAGGAATCTTTATTTTATGCCTTATTAAAGTTTTAACATAGAGTATCTATTTAATATATTAGAAAAACATTACAAGATTGTGACGGCAAGAAAACACTAACTTAGATAATATAAGTATAGTATTACTTATATAAACTAATAATTATTATAAGTAGGCACTTAACACTTATTTAAACTTCACAAAATTATATTTTTAGTACATTTTAAATTAATTTCATAATATTTATATTTACGAATTCTTGTCAATTTTTTCCACGGCCCTATCATTTGGAACAATATAAGTAGTTTGACGTTTTATAAATACAATTAAAAAAAATACTTTGACATTTAATTTAACCTGTCAGTTAAATGAACAGCTTAGCTACCTAATGATATTTTACACTCGATTAACCCCTTGTAGCAATCACGGGAAATTTAATTAGCCGGCTAATCTGCTTTGATAGAGTGTTTTGTTACAGACGGACTGTGGGGTTTCAGGGAAAGTGCTTCAGTACTTAGGAGGGGATACACGGATTGCGTTGCGTTTAGGAATAATAAAATCAATTCTTCATGATGGCGCTAATAAAGTAGGTAAGAGGTGAGTGAGCGCTTATTGATTCATTTTTTTTTATTTTATATTTTCTTTTGTGCCAAATAAGTCTAAATGATTTAGGTAGGTATTCTGTGTTTTATGTTTAACTTATATAGAATGTGTCTGTTACTAACAAATGGATCTTTTGTTGTTCTTATAAAGATTGTATTATTTGCTTAAAAGATTGTATTACTTTCAAAATATTTTCTAAGCAGGTATTGTGATTAGTTTATTTTAGTTTCTTATGAAAGTAGGTATAATAAATATAACAGAATTAACAGTTTATGTGACAGAATAAGGTGAAATTTATAAATATATTTTTAAATACCTTACTATTTTATATTATAATCTGTTTTTAATTTAATACAATACCTATACCTACGTCCTTATTATTTAAATTATTTTACTTGGTTCTTAATGCTATGTAACTTTAACCATTTTAGTACTAAAGTAGAGCAAAAGTAGTACCAGTACCATTTCTTCGATTATGTTTTCAGAGTACCAATATATTAAAATGTAAAATAAAGAGCTTATAACAACGGGTTGAAAATACATATTCACATAGACAAGTCACTGTTAAATTTAATGTGATAATAGAGGTAAGACAATAGAAAATTGTGGTTACTGATACGGGCATTGATAGCGGGGTGCGGGTGAGGGTCGAGGGGTGAGGGGCTGAGGGTGCGGAGGGTGTGGAGGGTGAGGGGGGGGTGTAAGTAACGGCGAGCGCGTGTCGGCCCGTTAGCCGCGCGCGCACATGTCGCGACGGCACGCGCCCGCGCCGCTTTTTATCATCCTTTTTCTGTCCTTGTTTTTGTTTTCTCCCTTTGTTCGAGGTTCGATTGCGGTACAAATGGAAAAAATCCCATCTATTCGCTATGAATGGGTAATTTTTTGTGTCGAATTCCAAAAAAATATATTTGAAAGTCATATGAATATATTTTGTTGATCTTTGATGTATTATTTGTTAGACAAGTTGGGGGAAATTTTGTGGCCACTTTTAATTTTATAACACATTAGTTATAGAAAACATAACGATAATATATTATCGTTATGACTAGAGTTTATAGATACTCTTTAAATCAAAATAAAACATATAAACATGGCCGCTATTCGCGAGTGTTTCAGCTGCAGTCAGAACCGGTACTAAGCTCGGTGCGCAGGCGCAGACGGCTGGTGCTGTTGCCGTTCGTATCTTATAGTCAACTATTATTAATTGGGCAGATGAGAACCACGGCGACCATGATGAATGCCACTGCCATATATGGTCAACGATTCGCGAAACCTTTTATAGATTCTCAATTAAAAGTGTCTATTATAGTTAATAGGGCGGTTGGACATTGTAGTTTATAGAAACAGGAATATTTGCTTTAAGTACACGATAAAAAAAAATGCCATTATAACGGAAAGGACGATTAAGTAGAATAAAATATAGCGTGGGGGTGCCGGCGGCAGGTGGCATCTGTAGAGACGTCTTGAACCTCGACGACTCTTGTCGACGCGCTTATGTTCACCAATTTTATTAATTTTGTTTTATTTTTATGAAGATTTAAATGTCCTCCATTCATGTTATCTGCATGATAAGTTTGTATTTGCAAATACAATACTTACCATGCAGATAACATGATTGTAATATAAGTATATTGATGATTATAATACTTACGTAATATGGCCTCACTTTTGAGACTCTTATTTATTTTTAAAGATATTTTTAATATATCTCAAATTTCTTTACATTCTGGTTAATAGATACCCTATTAATTTAATTTTGTTATAATCCATATAAAATATATAATATTATTAAATTAAAGTATAATAAATACTGAAAAAACGAATAATCGATATTAGATGCGTCCAACACTACGTCACCCTAAGTCTCGGTCGAAAAGATTCCGCGGCATGTGCGAGAGCGCCTCCCTTAACGGATTTCTTCAAACGCCTGCGCGTGTCGTCGCGTGACCCTCATAGCCCAACTATGACTAAAGGCTTATACGATCAAGATTTTATTTAGCTTAGCATATATTTTAGAGGAGTTTGGATTTTTTAGATAAAAACTTAGATTTTAGTGTATTATTATCAGTTATTACGATTTGATTTATTTTTTCTTATATGATTAAATACATTTTTATTTTTTTTTGTAATTATTATATTTTCCACGGACACGTCATCCGTGCTCTTTTTTGACATTTAACAATTTTTGAGAAGGATTAAAAACTTTACCAAAGCTTACTTATTTATCTAGTTAATATTTTTTGATATTATTTGATCACGGTACAACACTAATACTAAAACTATTAAATTGTTTGTTTTGTAGTCTTCTTTCCAGTTGTCGCAGTTTGAAATTAAAGGAAATGAAGACAAGTAATTCATCTACATTCATTCGAAATGTACTTAGATATAAAATGTTATCTGTATCCCAAGTGATCGAATTAAAGTGAATAAGACGTCTTCAATCAGACGTGTAGCGTTGATGGCGACAATTACTCCAATTGTTTTTAGATTAAAGCTAAATAGACTTTTATCGCAAAATATTAATAGCTACAATTATCGATGATAAACTTCATATGTACTAAATAATTATAATAAATATTGTATGTCTCTTACAAGCAGACCTTGTGACCAAATTCCTTCACGTCGTCATATCATTTTTTATAGATTGTCAAATTGTCTTATTGTTCTCAACTTTACCATAAACAAACATACAGGTATGAAATATGAATAAATGATTATATGAGAAATTTTGAGATTATTTGTGTATTTAATTGCATTTATTATTTTATTCAGTATATCAATTGATAATTGTAAATATAGCTGTCATCACATGTTTATTTGCAATTTAGTAGGAAGATGTAGATTAAAGATTTATATATAATTTTTCCTTATTAATTATTATTAAATTCTATCATATCGCAAGTAAGATAACTCATTGAGTTGTAATCTAAACAACCACGGTTAAATTACTCAATTATAATGCGCGTGCGCTTAACCGCTGTAACCAAATCAGGTTAAATTACTTGCAAATAAAAGTGGTTAAACTTTTATCACCATTATTGATCTTTTAACTTTAAGATAAGAAATAAATATATTTTTTAATAAAAATAAAACATTTTTTTTTAAATATTCACTGTAACTCTGTACTTTTCCTACTTTTGTTTAGAGGTATCTCAAAATAACTTTTAAGGTACAATAAATAATTCAACGCCCGCCCGCCGCGTACGTCGAGCAATTATTTATAACTAAGTGAATATTTTATAACTTATTTACCTATGGTAAAACTCATACAATTCTTAAAGTTAATACCAATGGCAATTTATTTAATTTATTGCCATACAAATAAAGGAGCTGCATAAAAAATACTAATATCATTGCACGCATACAATATTTACGGAATTTATAAGACATATAAAATATACTTAAATTTTGGTATAGGTATTGTTGTTATTAAGATTGTAGCACCAATTGAATTACTTTATGTATTTGAACCGAATATTTTATTGAAAAAAATTGTCAGGTGATATTAAAAAATATGTATTCATGAACATTTATAATATATGTATTTGAAACAGCAGTAAAGAGCTGGTAAGCTCGCGGCGCGCGACCGCGAGTCATATGGCGGGCGTGAGGCGGCGCAGACCCGAAACCGTAAAAGCTCGGTGCGTGCCCTGCGCACATGCGCAATCATATAAAAAGCTCATATAAAAAGCATTGTGCGAGGATTCCTCACCTGCTTTTTACGTTACTTTACTCAATTCTTTGCTAATTGTTATCTTATTGTTTTCATTTGCGCCCATATTGAATGCGCACATGCCATCGGCGCTGCTGCCGCGACGGGTTGTGGTTTTCGATTACTCTGACCGTAATGACTGCTCACGTTTTCGGTTTAACCAATGTTTAAGTATTCATATCTTATTTATGAGGATTAAAAGGCAATAGTTTGCGGTGGTTCCTTGTTTACGTTTTGTTGAAATTTATATATACCTTACAAAGCCGAATAGGCTTTACGGATTCAAAAATATCTGAACGTATGTAGGCATGTACATAGTCTTTGACAATTTAATGGCATATGCTCGTACACCTGCCATTGCAAAAAGTAGGCGCACGCTTCAGGCAGTGAGGCTTGGAATTCGTCGCAAGCATGGCGCTGTATTCCATTTTATGGACTATTTATCGCTTGTTGATTGTTAAGGTGCATTTAGCTTTTCACATTACGCTTACCTTATTAGTATTATATTATTGTTTTAATAAGTCAAACTGATCAGGTGTTTTATTCTAAGTAGCTTATAAAGCTTTTAAATGTAATCGTTCTAATGATAAAAACAATCTTGTTTTTTTAGGAATAGAAAAGCTTATTATATTATTTTAAAAGTTGTGGTTATTTATTTTTAAATGCACATGTAGACTTTAGTGACTTATAAATAATTTAGAGAACCGACATGTAAATAAATTTAAAAAATTATAATATAAGGTTAAATAATAAAAAAAGGTCAAATAGTTCCAAGTTTCTTACTATTTTACCTTACATTTAGAATAAAGAGTTAGGTCTATGTTAAAAAATATAAATAAAGAGTTAGGTCTATGTTTGAAAAAATACGAAGAATATATAAGAATATAAGAATAACAAAAAAGTTGTTCCTCAACCGATTTAACATAAGCGACACGCCAGCAAATATAAAAATCTTTATAAGGATTATTGAAAAGGAGAGAGCTTCATCAATTAACGTGGTAGGAGAAAAGAAAAGTAGGTAAAGAAAAGAAAGAGCTGTGAAAAAATGTATAGACAATTTACTGTTCGCGAAAAAACTCTTCGTTAGTACACCAACCAAAATGAATCTCATGAGGAATAGTGAAAAGGCAAGAATTTAATATAAAGAAGTGAATTTAAAAATAATCTTATAACTTGATATGTATTAAAAGTATTTTTTTATCCAATAAGAAATAGCGATAAAATCTCCATCTGGCCATTATTATTATAATCTAATCTAATAAGAAAATAAAGAAAAATCGCTTTGTCTATTAAATACAATGTGAAAATCAGTTATATCAAGAGGATGCGAGTCATTTCCCGAGTCGGACAATGTATGTATGTACGCTTATTATTGGTTATTAATGAATGAGATCGTAGGACATTTTAAATTAATAGTGAGGGTATTACAAACCAAACCATACAAATAGGCGCCAAAGATGTTCAAGCTATATTATATTTATATTGTACAAGTAGATATTGTATACATAAAGACTATATATATATATATATATATATTGTAATTTAAATCACACAGTGGGTAACTTCATCATCTCTTTATTTGTGCGTTTTTTACTGGACACACCCGAAGCGGTATTTTTATTGCATCTTTAAATGTTCTATATTCAGCTTCTGTATTGAAATATACAACGATTTTTTTTTAAAGAAAGCTTTAATATCTCTTTGCTGTGGTTTATATTCTTTTATTAATATTAATACTTTATTATTTAAGGTTGTATTTGCGAGTATACCACAAACTGCATCAATTAATTTTATTACAGGGTTATAATTATAAACAGATTATTCCTTAGTTCATACTTCATTTATGATACACCCGTATATCTTATTCATAATATAATTTATTCTGTCATAATCTATCAGATATATTATTATATGTAGGTATATATAAATGTATTTAGAAATGGTTTTTTTATGTATCTGACGTTGTTCAAAGGTTTCTTTTCAGTTAATTAGAATATTAAGGTATATTCATAACTCTGCTCTAGTTAGAGTAAGATATTACACGTTTTCCATACTAAACAATTTATTTATGGAAGTTTTAGTAGATGTATCTAAGCTGCAATATTATCAACTGAAATATCCTTTGTACAGACAAAGTACAGACTTTATTTACATTTATAGCGTTTGAAGACTGAAAATTGACTATTTGAATAATATGTATATTTTAAGAATAATAATTTTTTAAACGTCCTGTCACAGTCTTTATAAGCTAGTTCATACATAGCCATAATATAGCTAGATGTAGGATAGGTGTCCTGCCATCCTATTCTTGCAGGCCATGACGTGTCCAACGCTAGGCGACAAGCAGGTGGTACGAAGGCCGGCTCGTAAGGGTCTCGCCGCTTAATTGATTCCAATCTGAGACGAGATTCAAGATAATTAGCTCGTATGTTCACTTTCGCTCTTCGCCAATGGAACCGGATAGTAACGGAGCTTACCTTTTACATGAATCATTCTTTTTTTTGCTAAAAATGCCGTATAAAGGATTTTTTTGGTTATATCATTATTATATTAAAACAATTGACTAAAATCAAACAATATAATTACCATTTTCATTAAAGATAAAAAACAATTTCGAAAAAAAAAATCAAAACCGTCATGAAATTAAAAATATTTTTTATATTTACCTGCTGCTTCTATTAACTGGAATTTTAAATCAAGGAGCCTGCGTATTTTATACGTCAAGAACAATTGTCGTTAACTGCATTAATCTCGGAGGCATGGGCGCGGTACAATAAAAAGGCTACCGCGCGACCGCCTCGAAGCGCACCGGCTAAATTGCTACCAACCTCCTCCTTAAGCTTTATTATTAATGTAGGTTATTATCTGCAACTTCTTGTATAGTTATAATTATAAATACAGATTCATAATGTAGAATAAATATTTTTTAGAATCAAATTCATATTTTACATTAGGTCTTTACATGCTATGAAGTTAATTCATTTTTAACATATGAATAGATCCTTCGTAGGTTTTATGTGTGTAATTCTTGAATACATCAAACATGTGCCTTTACAAACTGCACAAAACATTTTCACATGCATTCATTTATTCTTAAAGGCCATGTAAACTATTTGATTAAAATCAGAGACAAAAAATGGCTATCGAGGGGCGAATGTATTGTAAGGTAGCACTTTCCATATCAGTAAGACAGACATCGCTAGTAGTGCGTGCGAGCCGCACGCGCCTAACAATTACGTGCAAAAGGTCGGGAGCGCACATTGCGCCTGCGCAGCTTACTTGTTACCGAGTTGGCATTTTTTAATTGATAGAAATACAAAAATAAAAAAAATCTTTATTGTTAATCCTTTTATCATACCTATTACGAATTTGTTGAGGAGTGTTTATTGAATTGTAAAGTCAAAACTCATGAATTTACACAAAACACCTACAGTTATTTTAATATATATTTTAACAATAAAACATGATACCGTATAATAATTGAAATACTGAACAAGATGGATGATTAATGTGCAAAATAATATTTTAAATTTGGTTGCATTTCTTAGATTAAATATTAAATCTAATGTAAAGTTAAGTAGCGGAAATAAATAGTTATAAAATAAACTATTTATTACATTACAGTTTTCATTACATATATGAGTAAAATGTCCAGTATAAGATTTTTTTGTTTTATTGCAATATTTCTAGATATTTTTATATCAAGCTTACATATATTAACATGTATTATCACATATTTTATCTGATATTCTTTGAATATTAATAAATTATACAACATTTTAAAATATTAACTATTATCATATAAGATATGATTCGCTGAACGAATCAACGGTTTAACTTAAAAATTGTCACAATAATAAAGATATTTGCCAATCAATAGTGGCAACGTTTCGTACTCATATGCTATTAAAAGTCAAACGTAATTACACGCGACGGCATGTGGCTGTCCAGTAATCTTCGACTTATCAATATGCCTTTTATTATTCTTCAACTATATATACAAATAAACTTAATAAAACTGGTATGTGGAATGTATTTCGTGCTATGATTGTGACATCTGCCTAAGACGTCATCTATGTATAATATTTTGAAAATAATCTACACACGCCTGGCAAATTGTATCAAGATAAATGTTGGATTGAACGACATATAGTTAATACAGCGATGATATCAGGTAACCATAATAACCTCGCTTAATACGTGAACATTATATAATTATTGAATATCCATTATCGGCTTCTTGTGAAATATTTTAACGTTGCCATCTCATTGTAAGTGCATTGAAAATCATTGCTCCGTCAAAGCTGGTTTGATAACTAAATCTCCCAGCTATATTTTACTCTTATAATCTGACTAATTTATGATTTTTATATTCCTTTGTCGGTAATTTACTTATTAATGGAAATATACATTTTATGACTTCCATCAAGGTGGAATCACCGTTTTTTTAATGGAAGAGTTTTTTTATTGGAAATTCATCCTTATTTTGCTATCTGTAAATTTTACTATTAATATGTAAAATCTAAATATCTAGTTTCAAACCTGTTAAAAAGTATTTAAATCAATCAATGATATTAAAATACATCTACTTGAAATATCAAAATACTTGTATACTGAGTCTAGAAATATTTTTTCATCGTATCTTATTTATCTATTAAATCTAGCAAGATTAATTGAATTATTTGCACATGGTACCAGGTTGATATTAAATAATATGCGTGTATAATGCAAAGTGTCGACTGGGATCATTTTTAATATAAAATGCGTGTGCGGCGTAATGGCTGCGTACGAAGCGACGTCTAACTATAAATAACACTTTCGCAGCGCAAGCGCGTTAAATCGAAATCAACGATGTCTGGAACTCGTCCTTCTGCACCTGCGACAATTTTTATAGTATACATTTACATTAATTCATTTAGTCCTGTTTTCCAGTACGTATAAATGGGTTAGCCGGTAAGTGGTGGGTCTAGCCGGTGGGACGACCCGTGATGGCAGCCAGGAATGAACGCCTCGCAACGGTTATATTATCCCGATAGTTCTTTATAAAATGTTAGCCGTACAAGGATATACAGCAAGGTGGGTAATAGAGCTGCTCCTAGATTAAGAAACGAAGACCGCTTTTTGTATATTTAATATTTATGGCACATGAATGCATGAATGAAATGCAGCGACTCCAGAATAATATACATTTAATGTACATCGCAATGAATGTCAGATGTATAGCAGTGGTTCAAGGAATTAGTCTAAGGGGGTCATTTTGGCCCAGAGACATTTTTATGAGATTTTAAATATTTTCCGAAAAATTCGTCCCTAAGACTAAAATATCCAGAACCTGTAGTACAAAAAGAAAACCTACGCCTGTTTATGCTACATTTCCACTTCGTGAAGGGATGAAGCGTGAACAAGAGTAGTCTTAATTGTAACAGAAGAAGAACGTAGAAGATATTGAAATATTCCACACCCCAAATAATTGCGATAAGGGCATGTGGGTCAATTAATAAAATATTTCTCTTGTCAGAAGTAACTGCTAGGTAATAAAAAATCATAATTGTGCTTATTTGTTGTGGAATAAGTGGAAAAACGCTGAGCAGTAGTTTATCAGCGCTCTGACCGGTCGCGAACATCTTGCGCCGCGTGCCTCGTTACTAACTTTATATACTGTAATTGATTTATGAATTATTAACATTACATTATAAAGTGTGTATTATTAAATAATATGAAATTAATAACTGCAATTATTATATACTATCTGGTTAAATGAGATACTAGATCATTTAATGTTATACATTAAATTTTCTCTTGTAATTTTTTAAATACATATCGTTGGAAAACAAAGAATCGGTAAATATTACGACAACGATGTTTAAACTAAAAAATTAAACATAGTTTTAAAGTTATTTTTTTAAAGCATTTACACTTACTTATTTTATATATTGACAATGAATTAATGAAGCTACTATTTTAATTCGTTCACACACAATTTCCTCAGCCAGTATACACGTGGTGTGAACAAGGGAAGTCACTTAAAGATTGTATTAAGTGGACATAGAAGAAAGGATCCGGGCTAACCGACAATGTTTTTATAACCTTTCCCACAATTCTATTTTATTTTATGTAAATGTTCTTTATAATGGAGGTATGTGAAACGTTAAAAGTATATTACAAATTCATATAACTCTATCGAAAATATGAAAACATTTATTTGTTGTCTTTAGTGTTTAATTGGAATAAAAGTACCTAACAACTTAATGATATTTGAATTTTAAAAACTATAAGCAAAATATATGAGTAAAAAATACCTTAAATGTACTAGAATAGTTAATCAGTACCGTACATAAGAAAGACTTCAACGCGCTCAGCCAGTGAGACACCTTCAAACTTTCACTACATGTGTCAAATAGACCCACATTTTTTTTTCATCGAGTTATATAAAAAAAATACCGTTTTTCATATAACAAAAACTCTTAGGGTATCAAAACCGTACATCGGTCAGACTTGCTAAGAAAGCTTAAATGTACATGATATATTAAAGCTGGAAGTGACTACGACGTATATTTTGTTTAACTTTTTGTTGAATCAATAGCGATTTAGCTGAAAGGACATATATTAATTTATACTTGTAGTAATTTTTTTTGTAAATAATAAAAAAAATACAATTCACATATAACTTTTGAAATTCAATATAAAAATTACAGAAAAGGACAAGCATACTGAGTCTTCGTCGCCAGCTCCTTCGATGTCTATACCTAATAATTACGTTTCCGGATGATAGTTTAGATTATAAACAAGTTTTAAGGTCAATAAATAAATAGATTTAATTTCATATATTTTACAAATGAAAGTTAATTTAATACAGCAAGAGGTACTTCAATTTAGTTTATATCTGTGTATTAAACATCGTTCCTTCAGTGGAGACGCCATATGCCGCTCCACATGGGCTCTAAAATTGCAGGTTACTTCGATTGCTTTCATTGAATTAAAGTGAAGGCAATATCTATCATGGACTAAACATCTAATATACAAATTTATCGAGCTTCCTTTTGTGGTATTTTTTATCTTTAGTCGTCAGTGTTTTCTTCTCATAATTTTTGTTTTCGGTCTTTTTCTTTTATAGGTTCATATAATTTCTAAATCTTTATCATCTTTCAAAATCTTTATAACCAATAGGTAAAACCTAGCATTTCCTGGTGGCATTATTAATATTTATTTATTTAGTTTATAAGTCAAAATAAGAAAAAATATACAATTTTAAATTAAATATTGACCTTTTCCAAAAAACGTATGGAATACCTCTATAATTACATTCAAATAGAAAAAAATATATATAATTAAAAAAAAATATGGATCATTATAACAGAATCTCCCCTTTGACAGATCATTCATGCAACAAACAAACTATCCAATTATCAACTCTCGATGAAAACTGTGGCAAATCGCCGCTATGACGTTTAATTATCACCACGTTACAATTGTTTTAGATGGATCCAATATGCTGGAGGCGGTGGGCCGTTATCTGATGAAATATGTCCGTTATGATTGGCAAACAAACAGTATGGCGCCGCCATATGTCGCGGCACGTGCGCTTGCGCATCGCTCGCGCTGCTCACTCGGGGATGAAACTATAGCCTTGTGAACTGCACGAATTTCAATTTCGTAGATAGGATTTATTTTTATTATGGAGTAACTAACAACTTAAACTATTTAACGGTCACAAAATATTTATCTATGTAAACTATGATAAAAATATATTTTATAGGTTATATATTAAGAAATAAAATTAATAAGTGTTTTTTTTTTAATTTTCAAATTGTCAAATATAAGTGTTCATTAGAAATTTATTTATTAAGAAAAGATTTTTATTGATATATAATACATTTAAAGGACAATTAATAAAATGTGATTAAAATATTTCTAAAAGTCTGTGAGAATTGTAACTCTATGGCTCGGGAAGCCATGGCGGGCGCGCTACCCATCCGTCAGCATAATAGCTTGTTAATCATTTTTCGGTTGATGGAATACATTGTGCTCTTCACGGATTACGTTTTTCACGGTTTAGTGTTGTGCCAATTTCTAAAAAGATAAGTCATTACAATAATGATTCGAAACGAATCACGTAAATAGAATAACGATGAACTGAACGCCCGTATCGTTGAGCTCGACCCTATCATTGACATTGAACTCTGGCAATAGAGGACTTGTGGGCCAAAATATAGGAGGTTAGAGAAAATAAATTTACATTTCGGTGTATCTATGAACGATGAAAGACATTTTTTATTACTATTGATTTCCATAAAAAATATGTATGTATATTTATTGTATTTAATGTACGATTTAAGAAAGTAATTTCAGTTGTTCATATTTTGAAAATAATATAATTAAAATGATAATCAATAACCAAATTAAACCTTTCATAAACTACATGGCGTCAAATTAAAAAAAAAAACAATTTAAATTATAATTTCGTATAACATTAGAACGTATTTAAAAATAAGGCATTTAAAATAAATAATAAAAGCGTCATCGGTTACGGCGCCATTTGGCATAGGTGCGGTTGGCGATGGCGCGCGCCCGCATCCAACGCTGATTTGCATACCGTACATACAAATTTTCATCGGTATAAGATACAATCTGTTTTAACCAAAATAAATATCAGCTCAAAATCAGGATAGTATCTATATTAAGTAATTACAGGAATACTTATCGATCGAACAGATAGAAGAATCAAAAGTAACTTCAATCTGGGCGTGTAAATTAATTATAAAAATAAAATTAAGATATTAATTATGACTTAAACTTATTCCCCTTCAATTTCGTAACAAAATTATGTTAGAAATGTGAAGATAGTTATAAATAATAAACCAATCTACAGTAACGGCAATATAAATCAATTGTATAATAATTAAAAATGTGCATTAGTTCCCACGGAAAATCAATTAATCCCTAAATAAGTAAGCAATAAAAAAGATATCGTTGCAAATGTTCGCACAATTAAGTCCCTCTCACCTTGTCCCTTTAATGTCGAATGATATAAGATCTATAGGGACAATAAATTCTATCAATATAGATAAACATTCGCGGGATAGGAAGCGATCTATCTTAATGAAACATTTGGCTTGTGATAGAGACAATAAAACAAATAAATTGTAAGTGTATGTAAGTGTTATTAGAGGATTTTAATTGCTCTGACGCACCTGGGGCGCGCAGGTGAGGCTTACGTTTTGGGGTCAACGGTGGTTTTGACATCGACGATGTACCGAGAATGGTTATTGTGGGAACTGACCCGTTGCGGGGTTAATTAATGCCATCACTAGCGATAACTTGGTAGATTATATTTGGTGTAATAACGTTAGATTGGATTATGTTATGATTGGGTAACACGAATTTTGTTTACACGTTTATTACAATAACCTTAGATACATATACAATTTAGTGGTTATCATTTTAATTAAAAACTAGCTGAATTCGTCTCTCTCTAACCTCTCCCGACTCTAATCATAATCTATTTATCTTTATTTAAACTCGATACATATCCATAAATTTCGTTTTTTTTATAATAATAATATCCCAAACCAGTTTTTGTTTTTCCGTGAAAATGAGAGAATTTCTCGCAGTGAAAAGAACACCATTAGACAATAAGCGAACACACATCAAAATTTGACAAAACTAGTCCTGTATTTTTTGTTGTATTCTAATAATAGCAGAAATCAGTTTTTTTTAATTTTAGGAAAAAAAATTGCGTCGTTACTATTTCATTATATACTTTACTATTCCAACAACTACAACCTTATCAATCAAAAGCGACATGGATATTCACGAGTACCTACCCCAGACTTAAAAGTTTACAATATAGATAAACAAACATAATTTTTATCTCTAAATAGTTTTTTGAAATAATTACAAATGTCATAAAATATACAAGCTTTCAAAAAAAAAAAATAAGGTAACTTTCAATGTATATTTGTCCTGGCTGTGCGGGCAGGTTGAGAACCATATAAGGAGCTACAAGAAGCTGTTTTTTACACAGGATATGTTTAGGGTTCCATTCCAATTAAAAAAAAAACATTCAAATACGCCGCTCAATAATAGCAATAACAATTAATGATAAACTATTCGAATGAACGAATAATATAAATATGATCATTACTCTGAAAATAACAACGCCTCACTTTGTCTTATCGTGCAGGAGTTACGTTGGTGTTCCAGTGTTTTATTCGCGCTGAGTCCTGGACAACTGCTAACTGCTTGTCATATAAAACTCGTACCTACAGGTGAGTAAGGTTAACTGGTAGTTTTTTCCCGGTCTCAAAATAACTAGCAGTATCCATACACCTGTATTTTATATTATTTTTAATATAAAAACTGATATAAAGCAGATTTTTTGTAAGTCTTTATCTAGTTTAGTTAGGACATGTCTAAACGTAATCAAACTAAAAATAAAACGTAATCAAACTTACGAGACGTTGTACCCCAATCTAAATCGAAATATAAAAAATACCTTTGTCATTGTTACATTATATAAACTTATTTGTGGCTCTTTTCCTGTATTAATTTTGACGTAAGCATATAATAAAATGATTCAAATATGACATAATAGTGATGTAAAAATGATTTACTGTCATTCATGTTGGCTTTTATTATTTATGTGTCTATATATAAATATTCAATCCAATCTCCTTCTTGTTTTCTCTACTCTGCTCCACAGGTGTTGGAAAATAAAAAGTTTTTACTAACTTGGTGTAACTTGAAATTGGCAGAATATTCCATACATCATTGTTAATGAAGCCATACCTCAAAAAAAATGTATATTTAATTTACCTAACTGAACCTATTAAGTGTAAAAGTATACTTATTCAATGTGTGCATTTAGTGTCACAATTTACAGCAAAAAAATATGGTTACTACTTAGAGCCTTATTAGTTAAATTACAACATGTAATTTAGTTAGTTCCTTTACAATAATGTAACTATTGTTGCCTTGAAATTATTGTTTATTTAATAATGCATAGAATTTGCAATGCTAGGTGAATTTATAGTATATTATATATAAGTATTTGTATATAGGGAATTATAAATAAAAAGACAAATTGAACACTTTCTTATTTATTAAGAATTCAATAGTAGGTATGTATCACATGTCTGTAAGAATTTGTCAATAAGCCAAGCTTACTTATATCGCAAGTAGTCTTCAAAATTATGTAAACATTTGAATACCTTTGAAAAAAAATATCACAATACAGTACAACTTCAATAAAAATGTAAGCCGCTCCACAGCAATCAGCGGCTTTGTTTTGAAAGCTACATTTTATAAAATAAGTCACATTACAACTATAATTTTAATGAGAGCCGCGTCAGCTGCGCTCGACGTATTGCGAATCATTATGGAATCAAATAATAACAAAGGCTAATATTACTTATTCAGAATTGAATCGGTTATGAAATGAATGCTTTTCATTATATTACAAGTTGCACTGTTATTATGTACCTTTATATATTGATTATAAAACCCTTATTTATCTAGTAATTAAATAATTTTGGTAATACTACAGTTAACCAGTATTACTATTAAATGATCCGATAACGTAAATCTCACTTGAAATACATAATAGGATTTACCATATAACAGCAAATTCATTCAAAGTTTAAAATCATATAAAAATAAGGATTAATAAAATACATGATACAGTAGTTTTTTAAAGTCAATTGTATTGTAGTCTTTAAGTGTTAGATGTTTTCATTTATTTGTGTAAATATATGTAAGGAATGTTCAATTTTTTTTTTTATAAGTTGAAGAGTAAATGCTACTAAAATAATAATTGTCACAAATAAAAGTACCAACGATAGTCATCTAACAAAAAAATAATTAAAACTAAACTAACTAAAATTCGGAAGAAAACCAAAATGGTAACCACATTGACAATAGAAATAAAAAATACAAATACATAAAAATATAAATCTTATCAAGTATATTTATACTAAATACTCGTTACCGAAATATTATTAATACTAAAAAGAAAAAAAAAACATATATTGAAATCTGTATTGGTTCTGTGTCACAATTACAGGCAAAATTATATGGAAATAGAAAAAAAATTACCTGCTTTACTGTAATTACAGTTATAATATAACCCAAAGAGATCAAGTCTAAAAATAATTATAGTTCTACCCTCATTTAAACATTTGAATGAAACTAAACTAATTTCTATGACAGAGCTGAAGACAAAATAGCTGTAGATCTATTGAACTGTAAATATCATCTAGAATATACATTTTGCAACGAATATAGACAATTTGAGATATTACGTGGGAAGTAACAAGTTAGATCAATGAATTTATCGTATACTTATCATTAATTAGTATCTACAAAGATATTTCTGAGACATTTTATTATATTTGAAAAAGCTTTGCCAGAAAATTAACATTTAAATCGAAAGTATGTATTATTTCATTGTGATAAGTGCACGATTTATTAATTCTAAATAAATTAAGAATCAATTGCAATGATCAAAGTGAACAGATATAAGTCAGTAAATAGGTAATACAAGTAATAACTTCCAGAAAAAGATAATTATAAGCTATGCACATAATATAGATAACAAATAATAGAGTTCAGATACAGCCTTCAATATAACAAGGTAGAATTAAATTAAATGTAAAACAATTTCATACCATATAACGTTCTAGCCCGTATGTCCTGTGCTTAACTACGATAACTAGATATGTCATAAGCTTCATATGTATTAACTATTTTGAGAAGTCAAGCCGGCAAACTATAGATCTTTGGAACGTTTCAACACAACCATAGACTGTTGACAGTATATATGTTTTTTTTTTAAATCTTTGCCAACTTCAAACTTGGGCCAAATAAAAAAAAAACAAAGGTCAACGACCTCCTACTGAAATAACAATATAATGCTTATAATTATAGAATGTTGAAGAACAATAAACATTTTAAGTGTTATTTTCTAGTGATATAATAGTTGGGGCAAGTACGGCCCAAGCTTGTACATGTCCACCCTGTACCGTCTGAGCCTCACAGGCGTGTTATTTGGTAATTATTCTACATAATGAGCACTATATTTGAAAAAATATTTCTCTAATTTGCAAATCACAAATATTCACTACCCCTTAGCTAATATAAAAGCCGAAGATGAATATACAACTATACAAAGAGAAAGTCTATAAAAAAAACGTTATATACATACAGATATGACGTTATAACATAATTCTGTGATACACTGGTATCGTTGTAAATAATATTGGACGAAGGGAATATTATTTTTTACTACATTTTCAAAATATACAATTAATAAACAGTTTAAAAAAATTGCCGAATACTGGTTATTTTATTATAAAGCCAAATCCTTAAGTGACAAATGTCAGAGATGCTCAAAGTTTATTTAATTTCTTGCTACTGGTGATTATATTATCTACATTATTGTACTATATACCTTCTATAATGCTTGCACGTTTAACTAATACTAACCACTTATACAGGGTGTTACATTTTAAATAAATTTTAAAAGATCATAAGTTTTTTAGATTGTAACAGATTTTAGCTTCAAAATACAAACATCCTGTATACTGGGTAATTATTCATTCACATTTATATTTATGGACGTTTTATTATAAAATAGCAGGTCAACAATACAACAATTACAGTAAACGCTTTTAATTTTGAATATTCCGCGAACAGGATATAAGTTTCAGCAATCCATTATATTTCACTATATATTGAATACAACAAGAACATCGGATACAAATATCATTTTGGAGTAAATGTGTCTTAAGACATAATATAGCCCACTAACAATAGCCTAATAAGTTGGATAAACAGGGTGTACTTATTTGTGCACTAAAGACGTGAACCTTTTCATTCCAGACTTCTGGTTGCCTTTGGTCTTCTTAGTTTGCTCCCTGACACCTCTGAAAAAATATTTTTAATAATTATTATCCTTAATAAATGTATAATAAAGTGAAAACAAAATAGCTAAATATAATAAAACAAGCCTACAGATAAAAATAATGAAAGCAATGAAATATATCCTAATTGGTTTAATTACTTCATACATTTTAAAATATGGTTTAATGTCATGCCAGATTGATATATGTTATATTGTTGTATAAAAGGTGCTCTTTTTTTTAAAAAATCTATTATGAAAATTAATATGAATATTATGAGTTGCAGGTGTTTAGAGATAAATGTTTGCTGGAAAGATACTATTTTAAAAATCAAACATACTTAAAAAATACAGCAACAAAATTACTTCACGAAACATTTATCCGTCTTCAATTCATGTTCCCAAAGTATTCAAACTTCATATATCTGTATCAACATAGTTTATTGTAAATACACCTTTTTTTTCTATTCTTATCAAATTGTTTTCTAGATTATTCTGGTTATTTTTAAATTAAAAAGAGGTAAAGACAGTAAGGTTGGATGTAGGAGAGAACCTATTTTTATAGAGATTTTATTTTCTATGCTTTCCAAAAAATATCTCACATTTAACGGACCTTTAGACAGACTATTTCATATTTTTATTATTTACATATATAGTGAATTTCAAACGCTATCTAGTCGACGCACCCGGAGTCGCGTGTAAAAACTAACCATTATATACACTAAATTAAGCTTACAGGTATCGTGTGAGATCCTCGATGTCAACGAGCATTGAATCCTGCCCCATGTGCAGTTCGTCGCGCGCCATCAACAACTTCACCAGCGTGTCGTTGAGGGACTCTATCTGAGAGTGGAGTTCGTTGACTATCACCTGGAATTCATTATATATTATTATTATAAAATATTCATTTATAGTTTTTAAAACAGTTCAGTTAGAAGATACTATATTACAATTTGACTGCAGAACGAAATTCAGATGTGAGCAAATTATCTAAAGAACATTTTGGTATATTTTTAAAATATTTATTTTTTATAATAGACGAAGTTATAAGAATCTTAAAATACATTGACACTTTATCGCCAAAAAATTGTAATGGTGTAATTTCTCATATTAATCTGCGGTCGCCTCTTGTTTCTAATAATCTTACATTGTTTTATGATACTTTTAATATTTTATCTGGAATCAGCGCAATACATTAATCTCGTCACACTCTTTTCTTTTCGACACATATAATACGATATGACAAAAGTTTTTAGGACCGGTCGCCAGTCTGACTCTGACCTCTAACTCTCCTTGCATTGGTGGGATTTCTGCCAACTTTCGGAAAAGTGATAAAAGCTGATATCGTCTTTTTTGTCCCTTCCCTCCCCATTTCCCATTCTCCATTTAATTTTAAATGGAATACGTTAAAAGTTTGGCAATTTGCCGTTATTTTGAGAGTATTTTACTATATTATTTTAATTGTACGAGTCAAGATATCGTAGTCAGTTTTATTATAAAATATTTTAGAGTAAGCAAGATAATAACATTTAATATGGATAGTACATAATGTTGTAAACGTGAAGTAATGTTATATAAAAGTTATATAACATATTACTGAGTAATTACCTGTTATGTAATTTTAATACCCTTGGAGCATTTGATTTTGTTATTAAAAATCGAATACAAATATTATATTTTTAAATAAAGGGAAGTTGTGTCAAGACTAAATAAGTAATAAATATAAACGATACATTTCATTAAAAATATTAAGCAAATTTAACAATAATTCAACAATAAAAATATCGTATAATTAATATATATAATTAATTATACGATAATTATATTTGTATAAATAAGGATATAATATTGTTGTATTCATAATACGCAAATGGTTATATAATTACGTAATTAAGTTCGAAAACATTTACAACGTTGACCGAGTTTTTTTTTTTTTTAGTGTCAACGTTTTTACATTTGTCGTAATGACGTAATATTCACTAAACAATGGTTTTTCTTATCGAGATGTTACGCATGAATCAATGCAAAATCAAGTAAAGGCTACAATTGCAAGGCCGTGCACGAAAATGTATAAAATATATAATAATAATATACGTAATTAAATTGCAAGCTGTAAGCAAGTTTTTTCTTCATCATTAATTATTTAGTTTTTTTTAACACACTCAATATTAACGTGTTCTGTAAGAACATATCGCAGAATTTAAACCGGTTTTTTTTTCTGTTGATATTTTCGCGCAACCCGAAAATTACAGGAAAAATAGTGATGAAATTTGGTATGGTCATAGTTAATACCCCGGTTAAGTTATATACTATAATAATACTCGATTTCGGAAAATTCTCTACTATTTACAGGAAAACACAATAAAAAATAAAAAATGTATAACCCTAGTTGTTGTAAATTAAGAATGGGTTTGTATAAAGTTTAAGTGACGATAACTTATGATTTAAATACTCAGAACTAACGAATTTTACCGCAAAAAATTAAAAGAAGTATTTCTTATAAAATGATTAAACAACAAATACAACAAAACATTCTGCCTGATATACATATCGGTCAACGTATACATCACAGTATGACCTGCGGCAGTGTGACTGACATGCAGCTGAACAATGTTCATGCCAATGAACATGCAGGGTATTGTATGACACAAGGTAGTGTAGCTGACCTGAAGCTTCGCGTTGTTTAAGTCAGTTAACTTGAAACTTACTGTATGAATTGTGACGCAGTGACCGACTTGCAAGCGACCGATGTTCATGCCAATTAAGATGCAGAGTATTGTATGACATACGGTAGTGTAGCTGACCTGAAGCTTCGCGTTGTTTAAGTCAGTCAACATGAATCTTACTGTATGAATTATGACGGAGTGACTGACTTGCAAGCTAACGATGTTCATGCCAATGAACATGCAGGGTATTGTATGACACAAGGTAGTGTAGCTGACCTGAAGCTTCGCGTTGTTTAAGTCAGTCAACATGAAACTTACTGTATGAATTATGACGGAGTGACTGACTTGCAAGCTAACGATGTTCATGCCAATGAACATGCAGGGTATTGTATGACACAAGGTAGTGTAGCTGACCTGAAGCTTCGCGTTGTTTAAGTCAGTCAACATGAAACTTACTGTATGAATTGTGACGGAGTGACTGACTTGCAAGCTAACGATGTTCATGCCAATGAACATGCAGGGTATTGTATGACACAAGGTAGTGTAGCTGACCTGAAGCTTCGCGTTGTTTAAGTCAGTCAACATGAAACTTACTGTATGAATTGTGACGCAGTGACCGACTTGCAGGTGATTGATGTTTATACCATTCAATATGCAGGGTATTGTACATGTACAGTAGGTGACCTGCACGAAGTTCATGTCGGTCAACATGCAGGGTACTCAATGTCATACGTAAAAGTGACTGACCTGCAGCTGCGCGATGTTCATGTCGGTGAGCAGGTGTCGCGACACGCGGCGTCGGTCGGCCGCGAGCGGCGCACTCGCCTTTTCCATGCTGCGGCGGAGCATCTCCG
Organism: Dircenna loreta; assembly: GCA_963555665.1. NCBI lineage: Eukaryota > Metazoa > Arthropoda > Insecta > Lepidoptera > Nymphalidae > Dircenna > Dircenna loreta. Next base: position 7,137,755 of record OY743094.1, read on the forward strand.
TCACCGGTGACACCGGCCGAGAGCGACGCTCGCGCTATGAGTAAATAGATATATTTGTTGGTTACATATCTGACATGACCTTGTTAACCTTGATTTATGCGGCATGCTTATTTGATATAAAATGTATAGGCTTTAGTTAAATTTTAGTTAGGTTTTGACTTTTGATAATTTGGTGTTTTCGGCTCAAAAGCCTCAAAATTACTATAATAGGGTAATATTTCCTATAGTATATTGCTTTTATTATATATTTTATTATTATCTATAGAAGAGACATGTAGTTTCTCTAAAAATATGCAAGGTAATTGTCATCAACATACAATTTGACTCTTAACATTTTAATTACCTCCATTTGTATACGAGCCATTTCTTTAGCCTGAGCAAGTGCTATCCTGGCCTCGGTCTGAAGAGTAGCTTGCAGAGCATAGAAATCAGACTCCTTTAACTCAATGTGTCCCAGTGAATGTGTGGACCGAGATTTTGAAGTTTTTAACATAAGAGAAGTTGGACGAAGTTTTGCACCTATAATACAAATTACATTATATAAAATCTCTATGAAATATACCAAGATACAACTTTTATTTATTATTTATATTTATCATCTTATACACTGTTATGTACAGTGTAAATTTTTCATAACAAAAAACGATTTGTATACATTACCGTATATACACACATGACAACACTAAATAAAGCATTCATTGTCTATGGTACACTAAACCAAATGTAGAAGCTTATAAGCATTTATTAGCTATAAATATGACTTAATCTTTTTTGGGCGAAATTCTATGATAAATAAAAAAGAAAGACTCTCTTATTCTTCATTTGTATTTAAAAACGTAAATCTATTCTTTACAAAATTGCCAAAGGTATGAGGACACTCATTACCATTACCGAGGTCAACTTTATCTTAACTGGCTTTTGTATTCTTTTTTATCTTAATTTGTGCAAATGACAGCAAAAAAAAACTTTGTTTGATTTAAGTGATATATGTATTTGTTAATTAATGATTTTGTATATTCCTACACCAAAAGAAATTACTCGAATTAGTTCCATTATCAGAGGTTTATATAGTATACAGTTCCATTGTCAGAGGTTTATATAGTATACAGTAATTAAAATATATTATAACCTTATTAATAAACAAACAAATAACACATTCACACTATTTGTCATATATGCAAAAAATATCGTAACTATTTATCATTCTATTTATCAAAATTCAAGCATCTACTTAGCACCTAACAATGGCAATTAAAACTTGTTATTGCCTTGTAACTGTGGGAGGGTTAAGACAATGGTTACATCAATAATTTTTCATGCTATATCATTGCACTTACCACTCGGAGGATTGCTTTTCTCATGTTTTGTAATATTAACAGACAGAGGTCGAGTCTGGTATGGATGGTTATAACTGTTTTTACTAAAAATGCTTGATCGTGATGAACTTTTACTATTACAATTGAAGCTGTGCTCTAAATCTGATGCCTGAGATTCGTTATCTGATGCCGTTTCATTCATGAAACAAATTTGTAGATTTTTTCCTGTACCGCCACCACAAAACAAATGTTATATACAATGTGATACAAGACACAATAACACAAGCTTAAACAGATAATAGGTTGTATTTGAAGCCTGCAGTATAAGATTATCACACATGATGTCAAGAATTTAAAGTCTTAAAGAAGTTTAGGTTTAATGAATCAATTTAAATTTTAGTATTTGAGTAGAAGAATTTAAAAAATTATAATTCATGATAAAAGAATAATAGCTTACAATATTTGTTTATATCTAACAAAGGTTTGAAGTATATAAATATAAATAGCTCCATTTCCCGACAAGAATTTATGTGTAAAGTTATATTTTTATTGAATTTAAGCAACAGGTCTAAACAAGGAAATATTATTTATACATTTGATACAGAATCAACATTTTTTGTTTATTTTAAAGTAAAGTAACAAGATTATAATAATTACTATCATGATAAGAGCTAAATCCTTATTAAAAACCAATATTTCATATTTTTGTAATGTTTGCATTAATTACACAATTTATAAAATAAATAGAAAAAAATAAATAAATAAAGTTTGAATTATGTGATATCAACCACTCAAATATGATGAAATAGACTTAATTTTACTGTGCCAATACAATAGGTTTACATAGAAAATGAGTGAATTTACAACCCAAGCAACAAATTAAATTTATAAAGCTATCAAATAGTGACATACCATTTTGAAGTCTTGAATGTAAGCTAGGTTTCTTTCCTGGACGGTCAGTGTGACCTAAGCTGTAATAGTCCTCTGTGTCACCACCCATTGCCAACCTCTTTCTAATTTCCTCTCTGTCATTTCGTTTCTAAAAACAAAAATGAACTTAAAAACTGCATATTAAACTTTTTTGCTGAGTTATAACAGCTTGTCGCAAAACTTTAGCACACTTATAAGCAATTGTGCTCAACTCATGTGCAATAATACAAGTCAAGACTAGTAACATTTTAGCCTTGTGGTGGAAGTACACTTTTAGCTCTTGTGTTTAAGAAGCTGTAGGTGTAAAACCACATGGACCACTTACCATAAAGTGGTTTACATGCTTTGATTGCCACTTTTCATATCAAATATTCAAATCACAAAGAATTAAAGAGAAAAACATTATCATACATTTCTATCATAAGGCGGGTCATCGACTATGGTAACAATTTTTGTAAATTTATCTAAAATATTAGGATTATTGTCCGTCGTAGACGGCCACTCGATATCAGTCTGGGCACATTCTCCAGCACCAATAGCTCGGGGACTTAACGCTGTATTATTGTAATCAGGAACTGATATATCTGGCGGACTAGGCTTTAAAAACTTCATTTTAATATTGTGTATACTCTTTCTAAATCCTGACTTTTCTTTGTTAACACTTTGGTTTATTTCATCAGGTGTTTTACTTAATTTTCTTTTAATATTGGAAAATAGACTCTCAAACATTTTAACACTAATCAGTCTTCTATTATTTGGCAAAAAATATGGCACAATTATTTATTTTGTAACTTGTAACGTGGAAATATGGACTAAATATTGTAATAAAAAATAGTCTGCTGTCCCCATCCTGTCAATCCTGTCATAAATGACATTTAGGGCAAGGACAAACGTGTGTTCCATTTCTTATTTTTCGATTTTTGTACTTTATGGTATTATCGGATATCAATATCAGGGCTGTCAGCAATGGCGAATATAATAACAAAACAAAAAAAAATACTTACAAGGCAACAAATATTATCGACAGATTCATGATTGTCGTATGTAATAGTATATAAATCCAAAAGAAATCTTGTATCCTTTTTGTAATGTCTTTGTTCGGGATTAAAGTATGGCAGTGACGCCATCACAACAAGTATGAGAAAAATAGTAACGTAAATTTAATACTGCGACGAAACAGGCGTCGAGCTGTCTAACTACTGAAGAATAAAAATGAATGTAACAAAGAACGGCAACTGCCTACACTGTTGAATCACTGTAGAAAGCTAAGTTGAATACCAATTGAATTGGCAATTTTAACTGTAATAATATGTATGTATCTGCTTATTAACTGGATGTGAGAGACGCGAAGCTAACGTGAATGTATGCATTTACAGTTACGTTATTAAGCGCGAAATTTTAAGCAACAACTTAAAGTTTTTTAGTGGGTTAAGAGCATATTTATATGTAATATGTTGTAAAGAATAAGCTATGTGTTTTTATTAATTTATAATTAAAATTGTTTAACTTACTCTTCGTTCAGCTTCCTTGGCCGCCTTTATATGACTTTCTATAGCATCTAAATCTAATTTCGGCAAAGCTGTTTCTATATTATATACGTCAAAACTTTCTGAAAATAGAAATTATCGATTATTATTAAATCGATTGTTTGAATTACGCAGGCCTCATTTCACCTTTTTCCTCACTTAACTAATTAACAAGATATTAGTTTAAATGAACCATAAAAGGGTTTATAGTCAATAGCTCAACAACAAAATTTAAAGATTACTTAGTATATTTATTTTAGTATTTAAATACTTGGCAATACTTTTAACTAATCGAAAAGAACAACTTACTGATCAATTGATACATGCTTGTAATTTCATACTAAACATTGTACAGGAAATAAATACGAATTCAAAAAGCGATCGGACTACTGCAGTGCAGGTTAGTAGTATGAAATTGCGTGTTTTTAAGTGCAGTAAAACCTTTTTATAGTCTTTTGTCAGGGTGTTGGGAGTTGGGACCAAGTATATCTATATGTAATATATCACAAATTTTTTTATTAGTTACCAGTCAAAGGCTAAAAGATTAAAGTAACATTGAGTGTTTATATACACTGTACTGAGTAACCATTTGCTTATTAGCACTACTTACCTAAATCAGATTCATTATGATTTTCATTCTTACGGACGGATAGATTCTTCGGACCCTTAGGTAATATTTTCTTCGCATTTTGTCTCAATTTTGATTCACTGAAATCAGATTGCATTTTGTAACAGTTTTACATTTAAAAAAAGGACAATTTACACCAATAACACAGAGAAATCTAAAATGGCTGCAAAGGCAATATTAAATTGTAAAAGAAAGTAAACAGCATAGTCGGACAAACATTGAGTTTGAAAACTGGCTACTTAATTTATTCGAACTACATGGAAGCGTCAAATCTATTTAAAACTTTTACAATTGCGTACATTACTACACAGATGATCTCATTCTGACCAAAGGCTACTTGTTTTGTTTTTTTGAAGAAGAATAGTATGTGTAAACGTTTTTAAACACGCGACACAGTGATTACATAATCTCTAATGCGGGATTTGTTTTTTTTTCTACATAAAAACATATTTAGATACTTATTAAGTTTTTTAGGAGCATGAATTACAGTTTGGATATTAATTTATTCGTAAGTTTTAATAATATTTATCTTTCATAGATAAATAAATAAAATTTAATACAAATATTTTTTTAAAACGTTGGTATAAAAAATATAAACTTACATGTGCGATCTGACTGAACGTTGATTTATTGTTGACAGATTGTTTATCTTTCTTCCATTGCTGCCGCTTCTATTTTGTGAACAGCTTGTATCACAGGTGCCGGCGGAAGAACTTTGTACAACAGTATTCGAATTACCATCAGTAACCACCGAGGTTTCCTTTTTGTTGTCAATCCATAATTTATCCCTTTCACGCATTTCATTCAATTTTGGTATAATCTTACGTAGCTCTGTACTCAGTTGTTTTATGGTATTTTCCACATTGTGGCTTAAGTGTTCTGTATCATATTCATCTACATTAATATTTATTTCTTCTTTCCCATCCGATAAAAGAGCATCTCGGATTGTAATATCCTTGTTGCTCTCAATCAATAAAAATGTAGGTCTACTTATTGACAATTCCGTTCTTGAATTGGTTTCATTTTCTCTGTTCATATTAGAAATATCTTCCATTTCGTGATCAATTATAATATCAGGCGTCGACGCGTCACTTCTATCACATTCATCACTTTCTACTAACTTTTTTATAACGTGATTCACTACATCACTAATATTGTTTAAAGTGTTTTCAATTGGCTTTGCAAAAGTGTCTTTTATATCTCTTCTTAACTCTTCTAGATCATCTTCTATGTTAATGTTATAATTTAACAGCTGTCTTATTTCATCTTCTACTTCTTTATTGAAATCTCCAATAATATCTTTGGCTCTAAAATTGTTTTCTATATCGGTAGTTGAACAGTTATTAAATTCATATTGTACTGAGTCGGCGTTATTATTATTAAATGTAACAGTTTTTAATAAATCTGGTATATCATTTTGTGTATTAGAAGATTGTTTTAGAGAATTACTGTTAAAGGGATTATTTGAAACTGAGCTATCATTTCCATTATTATTATTAATATATTTATCGTCAATTTTTTCATTAATATCGAAGGTTGTTTCTGGTGTAATCTCTACATCCAGATCGTCATCCGTCATATCATTCTCCGAGTGGTAGAACTGTTCAATATTTGAAGAATAATCCTGTACAAAAATATTAAGAGATAAATATAAAATTGATTAGGAAATCATAAATTACTTCTTTTTTTGTAATTTACAGTAGTAATGAAATTTATTGTAAGTATATTTGTTTTAACATGTATTTAATTGAAAAGAAACAAATTACTTTAAAATAACATTCTTTTATTATCAAATAAAATATTTTTTATTGAATTATTAACTGACTGGTAAGACTGCTTTTGCTTGACCCCGAATTACCTTACTTTCTGATTTTGCAATTTACCTGTAAAGTATGAGCCAAATGTTGAAATCCTGGGTAATTAGGATTTACAATTCCTCTAGGTACGTGTTGAACGCTGTTTTCAGACATTTCATCTGAATCTGAATTATCAAATCCGCGCTCTTCACCAACAATTGGTGAGTTCGATGGGTATTTTGGTGCTGCTGGAATTTTATAACACAATAATAAGTATAGGTTTAGATGTAACAAATAACAATATCTAGTTGTAAAATAAAAAAATATTTTTCTATCTAAATCTTTTATCTTTTTCGCAATAAGAGGAGTATTATAACCATAACGTTTGTATGTTAATTAATATACAAATAGCTCAAATATGGATAACCCAATTTTGATTTAGTTCTGTTGCTAGAAATGTAAATAAAATCCTTTTAACCGTTTGGGTATCATCAGCCAGTGTTAGGGTTTTAGGAGCTAATGCTTAGTAAAATATAAAAAAATTAAAATTAAATTATTATAAGAAGAATAGATATTTTGTTTTTTTGCTAAAGTTTTACCACAATATGGAAACAATGGCTGGTCTTTGATCAATAATTTTGACATAACGTTGAAACCCGGATGTTATAAAAGGTAGACAAGTCTATATTAAATAATTAACGCTGTTTTCTCATCACATAAATAAGCTGGCTTAAGATTATAAATTCTCTTACCTACAGCATCTTGCCACTTTGTTTTTGTTGATCGATCTTTATCCAGATTTGTAGCATTTAGGGACGCTGTGAAATTTCCATTATCATTCAAATTATACTGTCTGTTGCATATCTTAGATTCAGATTTTAATTCATATATATTTGCGTTACAATTTTCGTTATCAATAAAATCATTTGACACAAATCTGGTCGTATCTATATTATTTATGTTTCTGTAGTTCGCGGATGTGTTTCCTGACAAGCTTCCATATGTATTATTCTGAGAGGTATTATTTATGTTATGGAGGGCTACATTGCCGTTATCAATGGTTTCGACAATCCTCATGATTATCTGCAAAGATAATAGAAGTTTAATATAATTATTGGACATATAATGAAGTAAAAATAACCTTATTAAAGCTTAACTACTTTCCGTTCAGTAAAGATGAAGTCTGCTCTTGTAAAAGCGTTAACCTAATTAATTTGTGAGCACACTTTGCGTTATATGAAGTTTCAAGTAATAAATTAGCACATTCTCATAACATTATTAATCTATACAATTTCTGAAAGTACATAAATATTATTAACGGGGTTTGCTGATTTTGGAAAAACCTTTTTAGAATGCATGGCTTGGGAAAACATTTTATTTTGTGACTGATTTTAACCGTATATTTATAAAATTCATACGTATGTTGAGGTTGAGATTTAAACAGAAATTTAAACTTTTTTTCTATAATAAAGAATATAAAATTCTAAAGAAGATATTAAATTAATCGTCAATAATATTTTAGTTGTATTAAATAAACGTTAAGTAGCTTAGTTACGCTCCGAGTAAACAGACACTTAACAGACAGTTTATTTAAATATTCAAATTGGTTTCTTTCTGTTACTTTTACAAGCAAATTAAAGCGAATTGTAAATTACTTTAGGTAGTCGAGTTTTGTTTTGGTAGTGACCTTATTTTTTATGAATATACTTTTTGATGACCCTATTTTTTTATGAATATACATTTTTTTTTAAATGGATCAAGACATATAATTAGTTACTCATTTGTAGTACCCATTACTTGTAATTAAGGTTGTATATAGTAAATGGTAAAAAGCAAGTTTGAAATGCTTTTGAGAATAACCCTCAGACTCTTGTAATTACATTTCAGTTTTACTTTTGGGAGCCGTAGGTGGATTTAACAGCAATTTGGCAAAAATAGAAGAGCAGTTCATTTAAAACCCCTTTTAAAAATCCTATGGGGGATTTAGAACAACGTGTAATTACGCAAAACTGACTCGATCAATCCATAAGACCTCGATCAAAGTTTCAAAGCCACCCACATTTGAAACTGCTTTCAAATAGTTAGTCAGAAAAGCTGCATCCTATCAAACAAGCTCCTTAAAGAGCTTTAAATTAATATGGTTAAAATCCTTGCCATTGAAGACATAACAAATTAAACCAGACTCATACTTAATCTTAAAAAAGGTTATACAAAGGCGGCACATGTCTTGTTGTCTTACGTCATAACACATTGCCAAAGCGGCGCGGCGTCATACATATTTCCGGGCCTAAGATAACACTCCACGAACGCACCTTTAGAGCGTCGCCCTGGAGATTTTCAGGCCTTTATTTTTCATAGATTGATAACACACAGAACTAAAAACACCCTGATAAATCAACACACAATAAAAACACACAACCAAATCATAGTTTTGCACAAATTTGCTATAGGTACATTAATCCAATTGAATTGATTCCATTAGTCTTTCCATTGGTCTTCCCATTAATGAATGGGAAGACCATAAACTGCAAATCTCTATCATTAAGGAGGATCATCTTCGATCAGGACACTGCAGACGGTGACGTCACGACGACGACATTGTAAATAAATACAAATTACTTTATTTTTCATAGCATTACTATTTAGTTTAGTGATACTTTAAATATTATGTTAAAAATACATAAAATAAAGGTAAGGTACAGTTATAATGGTAAAGGTAAGGTAAAGTTTTAAAAAACAAAAGTATTAAGACGTTTACATATAATTAAACACAGTAAAATATGAATAAAGCAGTACTAGCGCAGAACGTAGTCAGTAGTGCACATGGCTAGCTGCCAACGAATTGATTTTTTGCTTAAAGGCGCCCTAGAACTTCATTTACTAAGGACGTCCTTTTTCGTGGTGAAATAAAATTCCGTATACGTATATACGTAAAGTAATAAAATAACGGGCGTGTAAGCGGCTTTTCTTCCCACGCATGTTCGTATCTGGAATTGTGTTATATAATATACATAATTGAATAATTCGATGTCTAATATCAAAGTATGTAATAGCATCTATAATAAAAATGTAATGTAGTTATAGTTTGTTCCTTTATCTATTACTATACTACGAATAATATCTTCAATAAGAATCGTTATTTGTTCTTTGAAGAAAAATTATTTAAACATGTGATATTATTATTATACGAAATTAAAAACATATTTAAATTAATCTTCTTTATTTTATAGAAGGCGTGATATTCATACTTTAAAAATAAAATAATTATTGAGGCCAATAATCTATATTAAAAATATTGTTTTATTACTTAAAAATAATACAGTAAGCCAGAACAAAGGTCCCTGAATAGAGCGATTTTCCTTTATAATTTCTAATTGTACAGGAATAATAGTCTTTGTTTAGTGTACCCAATTTGGGAAACTGTCGGCTTCGGCAGCTCCAAAACAAACAATAGCCATAGCTTTATTCCGTTTATTAAAATATTTTCATCTAATAACAAACACCAATTCACTTCTAAGAACAGTTTGTTAGTAATAAATAATTTGTTATTCTTCGTAATTCTTGTTTAGTAATTATTTGACTTGTAAAATAAAGGCAAGGAACTGCGAGTTTATTAGTTAATCCTGTTTTTATTACTTATTTTGGGCACTTGATTTCATCTGCATAGTGACCAAGAAAAATGTACCATCCATAAATATAATCAAATAAAAGCAGGGTATAATCTATGTATTGTTTTTTTTTAATAATTGGCACTAAGTAAAATCTCGAAAAAACTGTTTATACAATTTTTGTTCTTATGTATGTTTATTTACTCGAATGAATTGGTAAAAATAAAAAAAAATGTTATATTATTTATATACACAATAATTCAATTTATACAATATGAACATTTATAAATATCCGTCCTGTAGTTTTGTTGTATTGTTTTATAATCCTTCCAATTCAGCTTTTTCGTTTTTCAGTTTTAGTTTAGATTTATTTAAAGTTTTTCAAGAGTAAAATTGTTTTTTATATCTTGATGTGAGCAATAAGCTATAACCAATAAAATTTTATGAAAATCCATGAAGTCTTTTTTGCGTGATGTGAAATCAATAAAATAATATTATTTTGAGCTCTGTGTCATGTGGATACTTAAAACGTAGGTATATTAAATATTAGGTATTATTTAGTATATTTAAATAAAATATTTATTTATGTGGATCTTTAGGTAGGTACGTATTTACTATTTTTTTTTTAAATACTTACTTGAAAAATCAGATACAATGCGAACATTCATTAATAATTTTCTAATATCTTTTTTATCAAGAACATTCATTTATGTTTCGACTTTCGTATCGTATGACTTTGTTCATAGATTAACGAATCAATCTTTGAAACGTTTATCTGTTTAACCATACTGCCATACAAACATAACTTCTTTTTTATTGAATACTTAAGAAATATGAAAAATAAATATCATGTATTCAATAAAGTTTTCATAAATATAATATTGTTGTATCAAGCGTAGGTACCAATAGAATTTTTCTACCTCAATACAATCACGCAACGAACCGCGACACGCAACCATACGGTTCTTGAAGTAATTCTTTTGGCTATTATACAAATGTTTCTTTTATTCATACAAATGTTCTTTTAAAAACGAAAGCCAAAATAAATAAGGTTAACATAACAGAATATAAAAGTAGAATTAAAAAATGTCTCTTATGAAGTCACTATAACATTTTATAATGAAACTATTGACCCAGCTTCTGGTTATTCAAGAAAAAGTTAATCAAACTTTGCATTGCTTGCTTTATTTTAAAATTAATTGCCAAGGATAGTCTAATAAAAACAAGTTTTTATATTTATAACGTTCATTTTTATTCTATCTACGAATTTTCAAGGATATCGTCAAAACCGATGCTATATATATGCTTTAATTACAACATAGCAGTTTATAACTTATACATAATGGAATATTCTTATATCCTTAAGCAACTCTTATATACATTACTCTAAAATCAACAAAACAGTCAATTCTGGTAAATTAAAATAAAATATTAACAACTTAATAACTTATTAAACCTTTTTAAGGTTGCTTGTTGAAAAAAAAAACATATGTACATACTTTTTTATACCTGTCATCACTTAGCCTATATTTGATCTCTAGTAAATATTTTAAATTAAGTCCTTACGTTACTTCTATATACTTCTTTAATATATTACTTACATCGTTAAAATTATTTTAATAACATTTTTAAAAGACAAGTTTTACCTCATTTTAAAAATCTTCACGTATGAGAAGAAATTTAAAGACGCCTCGAACCCACAAAGGAGCTAAAGTGTCTGTCCTATTAAAAGTTCAAGTGGCAACCGTTGAGCAACGGGAAAAAGATTAAATAGTAATTCGTAATAAATAATCTGAATAATATTAAACATAGGCACTTATTATTCTTACCACGATTTCATATTATTTTGCTTTCGTGATTCTTAATAATAAAAAAAAAAAGATCATATAAAAAATATTTCAGTTTTGCTCTAGTAGAAATAACTTTCTTAAATTATAATCGTAAATATGCATAAGTACTTAACCAACTGTAACCGCTTTGTAAACTTAACCATTTAAAATTCAAGCCATCTTAACTGCTATTTGTGTCACAGTAACTGAAAGTAGACATGTTTGAGTATGTGGCTAAAGCAGATCTTAAAGCATTATGTTCCAGGCAGTAATTTATTTCAAAAGCATAAGTGACGTTCAGAAATTCCGAGAAAATATTCAGGTAGATTACGAAGGTATGAAATTTTATAAGCTTCAGAGTAAAGATTTATAAATTAAGAATTTCATTATTTGTGTGTATTTATGTTTATTTAAAAAAAATCCATTATTGTAATAAATTTTATTGAAACCAAAACTTTTATTTACCTACCTAACCTAAAGTTAGATAATTGAAGATTAACTAATGGCGGGAAAAGTTTGACTTAAATGAAAAGCCATATAAATATCCGATGAAGCACATTTTAATTACTGTTTGTTCAAGTTGGTATCTTTTTACAAATCAATTAGGGATTATGTTGCATCGTAACAAATAAAACATGTATATATATAAATATGTATATATATAAATATGTATATATATAAATATGTGTATATATATATATAAGTGTGTGTATTTATGTGAACCGAAATCCAAGATCAAGAAAGTGGCAATATAAAGTCAGATATACGAGTACTCTTATAACGTATTTTAGCCAAGCTGAAAATAAAAATTAATAGTAGTTTATTAACTTCAAAAAATATCTGATTTATATAAAAGTACTTAAAAATTATAGACCTATAAAGTGGTACATTACAAAAGTAGCTCTGTAATCTGCTGTGCAGTTTTAAAATAAAATATCAATTTGTGTAGAATATTAATACATTCAGATAGATATTTTACATGGATACTTGTAATATAAATTATAATACATATATTAAAATTGAAGAGAGAGGTGTGTCCAAGTCTTAATAAGACAACACTAAAATAAATGATTGGATTCATTAACAGAAATATATATTATATGTTCTAATAAATATATATTCTAACCTAGTCTCTACCTAATACAATAAATATAAAAAACAAATATTTAGACACCAATTTTGTCTATAACCTTTGCCTATTATTTTGTCTGATTAATATAATTCTATTTAATTTACTTTTTTTGGCTTAAAATGACCTTGTAAGGAGTAGAACACCATAGATAAGATTATAAATTTTGTTGTTAGCTCGGTTTTTTAATAAAGTCAGTGGCGTACATTAAAGCGATTTTATAAAAGATACAAAATATTTGGCTCTGATATTATTTTAGTATATCATTATTTGTTCTTGTTTCTTTTTAATGAGTATATACTTTAGAATCTCACCGTTCGGTCGTTATAAAATATAAAAATCTCTATCTCAATAACCCATCTAAAATTAAGTGAGTATATACAGGTACGATAAGTGTGCAAAATATTTTATTTATATGACATTGTTTGTCTTAATATTGGTTTTATATTTTGTGACATAAAACTGACCTTAAAGCAATGTACCATGACCCTCATTTGACATCATGGTAAGATCTTATAATGTAATGTATACACAATTCATATCATACTTTTACGGGGTTTTGAACGACGAAAAAAGAATCCACGATAGTGGCGGTTTGATACAATCATTTCTATTGTAACATTATTATTACATTAGTATTAAATAATAATAATAATAATACTCTTTATTGTACACCAAAACAAAGATATTACAAACAAAAACAATACATAATATACAAAAGGCGGCCTTATCGCTAAAGCAGCGATCTCTGCCAGGCAACCTTGAGGTACAGATATTCTTTTTTTTTTTTTTGTAGCTTGTTCTAGTGAGTATGGGTGTATCAGGTAGATAATTTGAGCATTTATGTATAATACACTTACATAATAATAATAATACCTGGGTACATAGATACATAGATATAGAAATACATACAAAAATATATATAGATACATTAACAACAAGAAAAACAGAAAAAAAATATAATATTACTATCAATACTTATGTAAATAACAAATATCTTTTATTTCACTTACTCGTTCATTAGTTTCTAACAAAATTATAACATGTTTCCTATTCTGATATAGATAATTGAGTTGAAATCTCAAATCATTTTGTTGCAAGCATATATTTTCCATTAATTTTATTTCATACTAATGCCATTATGATATATCGAATACCAAGGTATACGATCTTTAATATTATACATAATTTATTCATCATTTATACATCATGCTTTAACAAGCAAAAATGGTAAAAGTAATTGGAATATTTTTTATGTCAGTTCGAGATCATAATGACGTAAAAGTGACATATAAATCAATAGTTGTATTTGATTCCTATTAAGTTATACTTTATCAACGAAGAGCATAAATCCTTTACATTACCAATATGTTTAATAATTCAGTTTTTCTTAATATTTTTTTATTTTATGTTATTTTGGAGGAAAATATGTTGGAATCTAAATGTGATGGAATTAAATTAATAGAATTTTAAAAGAGCGATTGAAAAACTGAATATGTATTAATTTTAACAAATTCAGACATTTTTATAAAATATAAAAATATATACTCGTAATATAACCGTAAAACCCCTCCGCTATAATAAAAAACCGCCTACCATTTTACAATATAAAGATTGAAAGTTAAAGTCTATACATAGTAAAGTCTAAATACGTCACTGTTATTATTTATGAACAAATGTTATTCAATAAAGTCTAATTTTGCTCGTTTTTCATCATCCTGTTATAATAAAATGATATAATAAAAAAAGAATCCTCTTTATATCCTCTTTACCCTATTTTCGTTATTTTCATGAACTATATTTAAAATATTTACATTGAAAAGAATTCCATTAGCCACTCTGACATAAAAAAAAAAGTAGAATGGTTCATATTCAAAATATATATATATATATTTTTAACCAAAAAATTTAATCAAGCTCTGCCATTTTGATAAGAATGATGACCAGGCACTTTCCCGGTATTAAAATAAAGTATAAAACGATGATATCATCCGTGCTAAGGCGGTATAAGGCTGCGCAGTTACGTACCATCAAATAAATCGATGGATATGCGTAAAACATAGAAATATAGTGAGGTTAAAAAGTTACGGGTGTGACCTAGTGGTTGAGCGAATGATAGCGTGACCTGCGCCCTTTCTCTCTCCAAGTTAATGGCCCTACAATGATGGATAACTCAAGTATGTGCTTACAGTGACACTGTTAACCCGCACTGGCCCTTCATTTATGTGATCTAAATTCCAGAGTCTTAACTTGTCTTAATTAACATTTCCAGGTTAAAAATGTTTGAATAAAGTCTGAAAATTTAAAAGATATAGAGCTAGTATAAATTATAACGTGCAATTAAAATTATTGATCTAGATTAAAGTTTATGTGTGTACATAAATAGGAACATTTGTATATACTGGCTGTCCAGTAATTCATTGATTACCTTGAAAGGTCTTCTGTTCAGACTATGTTGCCGTTCAGAAATAAAAATGAAAAATATCTATCACAAGAAGTAGCTCAGATAAGGTTTTACAAAAGAAAAGTTTTTTTACCTTTTTCTTAAACTCTACGACCAAAAATCAAAGAATTCCATCGTTTTTTTAATATTTTAGTATTATACTCTATGTTTGACAGTGTTATGACAGTAATTAGTGTGACTAGGTACTGCACTTAAAAAAAATATTTTATTTATTTTTTGATCTTGGGTATATGAAAAAATGTATGAACAATTTTTTTTCTATTTATTTTGTATTTTGAATGCCCGTAAGTCATATAAGACATTTCAAAGTTATCCTCTAATTACCGGACATCTTTTATATAAAAAAGCTACAAGACATCCGAATTTTTGTATGAAAGTTTCTTTCAATATAATTGAGTAAAAAGAACGTTATTTGGAAAAAATCCCCAAAGGGTATGAGGAGGTGAAAGTTTGTATGAAACCTGTTGTGTTTTTATTCCTTCAATGGATTTACTTTGAACTTTGGCCAAAATATCTACAAAACAAATGAAAAGTGTGAATCAACGGTTTTGTAAGATGATCCCCAGGGGATGAAATAGGGGTTGGAAAACTAGCTCCTTACGGGTCTCAAGTAAAATAAAGATTTAATTTTTATGATAGTTAACATTTTCTTTAATAATAATATCAAACTTTTTTACAAATCGAAATCTACATGCCAAGAAATTACAAATCGAAATCTACATGCCAAGAAAGATATTTATACATAAAAAGGGGCAATTTTTCACGAAAACCTTTATTAGATTTTTAAAAATAAGTCTAATGTTCACATAACTTCTTATGATAAAGCCATAAACATTGCTAATATGTTAAAATATGAGCAATATAAACTCACAACTGCTATCAAATATAACAACTGCTACATAAACGTTATCTTTTATATAAACGTTATAGAAAATATGAAAGTTATAAACTTCGTAAATGCAACAATCATTTATCGCAGAGGTTCAGAAAATCTTGACAGTTTGATTCATCATGTAGAGAAAATGACTGGATACTTAATCCGGGGGATAAATCTTGGTGTTTTATGAATTTACATACATTTTTTATACTATATATTATTATTCTAAAGAAATAGTTTTAGATAATTTTCTGATCCCTCTTTGATAATTTAATAACTATTTTTTACAGCCATTACGTCCATCTGAAGTAGAGGCATTAACGTTAGCCATTTAATAATCCCCGATTTGATTTCCGACCGGAAAAATATATATAGATCTATATGAAGATAACTATATATTTCAGGATATGAATACGTTCCGATGAAGATGATTTCCATGGTAGGAATACATCATGGGAAAACTGAAATTCTATCATAATTAGTGTGGTCAAGTATCGTAAACTTTTCATAATTAATGGAGAGACCTGTGCCCTACGGTGGGACATTTATTGGTTAATATGTAGAGACAAGACTACGTACTAACAACACCTATAATATTTGTCATCTTATTAGTCCTTTCTGCAAAAAATAAGAAATATTAACTAAAAAAATATAAATATTGGCTCCTGTTTTATATACTTACACTCTCTCTCATATTATAGTTTACAGATTCAACGTATATTACTATGTGAGAAAGCCATACTCTTCAGTAACAAGTTAAGCTGGGACTTTACGTCGATAGCCAGTCTGCTCGCGTTTATATATTTCACATTATAAAGAGTAAGAAAAAATAATGTGAATAAAAGATATGTATCTTACAGAAACTATTTTTTTTCTTTTGAAATCTATATCTTGCAACATGTATTCATAGAATTATAACTTTATCGTCTTTCGACGTCATAGCGAATTAATTATATCGTTATAGATATATTGTTAATATACATTTCCAATACTGGTTAGTATTGGAAATGTTATATTCTATTATGCTACTATTCATTTAATATTTATACTACGTATTATAGAGTATAATGCCCTATTGACACGTTAAAACAAAAGAAGCCAATTAGTGAAAGTAAGCAGTCTTTTTAGAGAATGGTTAAGTCATAGTTACAGTACTGACGAAGAGAACAAACAAGTCGAGATACAAATATACTATGTTGTCATATTCGTATTTTGTTATCAGAGAAAACATTTAACTTGCGAATTCTCCATGAAGCTAAAATATGTTTATTTTTAAATTATCCTAAAGCATTTTTACGAATATATATTTTTAATTAACCATTATACTTTGTCAATAACATATTTAATTTGTCATATTTTATATGATATTATATGTTATATAATATTAAACAGGATATCACATTCCAATTTATTCCAAGGTAACAATATTGTAAAACTAATTTGGTACTTAGTCCCTACATGCAAACCACACGACCCTATCTTGCTATTCGAGCAACCGTAAAAGTACACGTGTATCCATTTCGTAACGCAGTATCCCTTAAGAACCTCTATTCTATCACATAAAAAGTAATTTTATACATATACGAGATAACCTTAAATAAGTGGGAGAAAGTCGAGTAATATTCTCAGAGGGTTTGAAAATGCAACACTTAAGTAAAATTCATTCTCACAATAAAGAGAATGTACAGTAAATGGACCGGTCCGGTTTGGTCGTAAATAGCCCTTATTGCCGACGGTGGCACTTTTCAAACAACGGACTCAATCAATGTTCCTACAAACACTATACGCTATATGGACTTGTTACTAAATACTATAAAACAGACGGTCCATAGCTAGCCTTTCTGTATTTGTATTATACTGAATTGTGGCTACATTGGTTTTGAACCAAGTTATAAAGCTCAAAATTATGACTTCAATTTAAAAGGAGTTAAAGAATTAGGTCTTTCTTAATGATAAAAAACACATTTCATTTCTGAACACAACAGCGGTTGGAGATTCAACGATCCATTCAGCAAAAGTAAAGTACCTACTCGGCATTGGTAATGAATAGACAAATTTAAAAAAGTTGGGTGTTTCTTATTTATTTCATATTTATATTCAGCTCGCAGCTTTCATTTTTTCTTGTTTTGCTATCTAATTCTAGATCATGTCGGATGTTGTAAAAAAATAAGGTTTCTTTTGTGTTATGTGTATATAAATGTTGTCAAACCACGCTTTTTTTCATCATTTCATGATCATCAGATTAGGTACATCATAATCATCAGACGGAGAGATTAGGTTAGACAGATCATCAGATTAGATAAATCATAATCATCAGACGGAGAGATTAGGTTAGACAGATCATCAGATTAGACAGATCGACAGATTAGGTAGATCATAATCATCAGATAGAGAGATTAGGTTAGACAGATCATCAGATTAGGTAGATCATAATCATCAGACGGAGAGATTAGATTAGACAGATCATCAGCCATGCTTTTTTTCATGATCATCAGATTAGATAATAATTATTAATCTTAAAACATTGTAAATTAATAAAAATACAAATATTCGTCAAAACATTTGTATAAAAAATTGTTAGCGACGAATATAACTAAAAATAACATATAAATAAATAACTAAATAAACTCAGGAAAACGTTGCGCAAAATTACAAAATAGAAAAGTGTAAGTCTCGTTTCTTCTGGTGAAGCAATATTGTTATGGCAGTGGATGAAATCCATTTCTGTAGTTCTTATACAGAACGTTATATCTAGATAATCGGAATGAAACAAGTCAAGATATTATGTTTATTTTATGTTATAATCACGTTAAGGACAATAAAATACTAAGCTCGGATTCAGCTTGTTTATACACGTTTAGTTAGATGTTTCCAGTTAGATGTATCCATTCGATTTACTCGCATTCATGTCAAATAAGGAGTGAATTTTACTTTTAAATTATAATTTACAAGGGAAAATTTGTATTTTTAGCATAAATGTATCGAAATATTTATGAAAATGAGCTATACATTATTTTTTGTTTTATAAAGCTGTAAGCTCAGTTATTATAAAAGCTTAAGAACAATCTGAATATTTATCGTACTGAACAGTCCGCACGGTAGGCAGATAAGGTTAATAAACTTACTAGATTATCCAGGTTATTTGAATCAAAATTCTCGGCGGTGATAAATGGGACTAAATTGTTACATTTTTGAAAATTGTATTTTTATATTTTTAAAGCTATTTACAAGAAACACTAAAATTTACGTATTTTTTATTACACTAAACGAATTATTGTTATTACAAACAATTTGTTCTATTACTAGGCTTCCATGCTAGTCCTTCTGTCTGTTTTCGTAAGTGCATTTCCCTCGAACGATCAATATGAAATACGTAACATTGACTTATAGAAGGACAAATAGGAATTTTAATGAATAATCAATAATTGATTTATTACTACATTTGTTCGAGTGTACTTATAATATATTTATGTATGTATACTTTTGTATGATTTTCTTTTTTTCAACTCAATTCAGGCTTGATTTGTTATATTAATGTAAATGTTGTAACTTCCTTTTTGTGTTATTTTACATACTAATTTCAACATTAAAACTAACGGGATTATACAAATTTAGAAAAATAAATTATTAATATTCCCAAAAAAATCCTTTTTTCATCATCTGTTACATCCGATATTTTAGTTTTTCAAGTATCTTCAATCAGTTTTTTCCTGAATAAAATATCATATTTAAGAGGTTTACCATCTACTAAATTGAGTAATAAATCAAAATATCCCATTAAATAAATTATAATAAAAATTGTTCAGCCATAAATTCGTCGTGAAACAGACGAGCTACATGATCATTAATTAAATGGAATGAAAGTTTAGATTGATAATAGTACGTAGGATTCATTGAAAACATTCTATTTTAGGAACAGTACCTTTGAAGGGCGCCATCCTGGCCATAGCAGTGCAGCCACTGAATAATAAATGCAACGGACAAGGTTATATCTATTCGTCTGAGAAGATTCAGTGCAGTGTCGCCACGTCCTCGATTTCCACTACACAGGGTTAGCTATAAGAATGCTTTACGTCACTCAAGTTAACGAGGTTATAGTATAAGAAATGGTTCGTCGAGGGCGGGCGTGCACCCTTCGCGGCGCTCGGTGCAAAATGATCGCGTGGCGAGAAGCGAGGCGCGGGCCCGCCCGCCGGTGGCGCTTCGACATACCATTGCAAGTCTTTTCATACTTTTATACATAAAAGAATGCCCCAACGATCATTTCAGAGAGTATAATAGGTCTTGCTTTTGATTATATTGTTTAATTAAAAATAAATGATATATTTTTTCAAATCTTGTGAATGTAAATGAATAACGAAACCATTGACAGGCTTTAATATTCAGACAGACTCTACTATAGTAAGAATAATAAATAATATACTTGTCAAAGCATAAACGCTTTTAGTATTGTGCTACAGTATAAAACATAATTGCAGTTAGCCATTTGATCTCATTCATTGCGAAGATTCAACAATTCAGAGTTAGAATATTACCAAACAAAGCGAGGTCTGTGGAAAAGGGAGCCCTCTACCTAAGTCCTTCTGTAATTTCAATGCTAAGACTTGCAAAGGATTTGTAAAAAAAAAATATCTCTTGTACCTCTACTACAGAGGTCGCTGTTGTAGCAATCACTTCCCTTCAGACAAAATGATTCAAACGCTTTCCATGTCGGCGCTAGTGTGCTAAACAACCTTTTTTGAAGCGGGAATTTTCTTTAGTTTGAAACCATCCGAGAGAGGACTCTGTAATTTAAAATTAGGAATGCTCTGATAAAATCCCTTAATATAAATAATATGTCATTATTTATATGTTGCTCTTTGAGTTATAAAACGCTTATAGCTTTATTATTGGCATAGAAGTAAACAAGTCTTGATAGGTTTATACCACCGCGCTATTTTGCCAAAATCAAACTATTTAGTTACATCCGGTGGTGGTAGTCTCTTATTGACGGCTTGCAAATGAAAATGCTGGTATTTATGTCTATCTATTTCTCTGATTAAAACAGCAGACTGTCTATGCGACCTTATTCTTAAATATGTCTATGTAATAGCCTCTTTCTAAACTTTTCAACGACTTTTTGCCAGTACCTATTAAACTAAAGTGGCCAAGTTTTATAGAGACGGTATTTGGGCCTCCATAACTTTATAGCATTAAATTTAAAAAAAAACTGATGTCAGTGTGGTTGTTAGGTTTACAACACTTAATATATAATATTAAGCGGGGTGGTGAGAAGTGCCAGATGACACTCAAATTCTGGGGGTATCCTGGACACCTTAGGTCTTAGCCATTCAGCAACGTCAGAATAAGCTGCCAGTGGGTAGTGATTGTATTATTATATAGGCTTTGCGCAATAACTACAATGTGATTTCAAAGAAAGTATCAATAATTTGATAATGTTTTTTTTTATGATAGTGGCGTGAAAACTGTCGGACGGATTTGGAAAAAAATATTAAATATCTTTATCAAAAAATCCTATAACAATGTATATTATTTTCACGGGAAATGAAATATATTTTTATAGGTTAGAATTAAGCTAGAAATGTTTGATATGGCGCTGGCTTATTATCTGAATCAATATTTAGGATGTTTACCACCCTGGAAATTTTTCTCATTTTCACCGGAAGGCACAAAATTGGTTCGTATTATAATTAAAATAATTAAACATTTAGAAATCATTCTGAAGATGACTTATGATTGTAGTTTAGGGGAGGGGAGACGGGAGAGCAGCTGCTGGCTTCTTAATCAATGTTGAACAGTTAGGTAATTCTTAATCAATGTTTAAAAACATAGATTAGTTGAAGATTTGTCAATTGAGTGGAGTCAAAATATTTATTCCTAATATTATAATGAAAGTATTGTTATCGGAAGCACCAATATTATTTCACGCAATACAATCATTTCTGGAATGATACGCACGATGGACTGTGTATTATTGATTTTTTATACACACTTATAGGGCGAAACACCAAATTTCCATTTCCATTGAGAGTTTTACTATTGATTTTCTTTAACACAATATGATTTACAGCAACGTCTAGCTCTTATTCGATTTACTTATAATTGAAATATGTATGATATCAACCCAAGTAGGACTATTTATTAAATCAAGATAGCTGATTAATATGACACTATTTTAAATGACAAAATATGAGAAGTAAAATAAATTGAGATGTATCTCTTTTAAATACAAAGACGCCGTTATAATTGCAACGCAAGTAGTGATTAATATACAGATTAATATACAGATATAGATATATATAAGTTAGGATATGTTACACAAGATGTATACATTTACTTATAAAGATAATTTTATAAATTCCCATGTCCTATTTTTCGTGAATGATCCTCCTAAATAGATTGATTCATTTTGTTTTTTTGTAGTTACTTGGAATGTTCTACGTCTTATTTGGATCCGAAAGGTAGCTAGCGGTAGTTTCTTGATTCGGAAATGTGAGTAATTTTCTCTTTATTTTATACATAAAAAAGTATTTGCCAGAATTTTCAGCGTTCCAAAATTATATAACATTTTTATTCAATTATTAATGTCCGTTAGAATTTTCAGAAGTATATTTTAGACTTTTTTAACCGCTAAAAGGCAACAAATATTTTATAATAAACAAAAGTATTCAGTTCAAGATAAAATCTTTCAGTGATTCATTGCCAATGATCGCCAGTAATCAAAGAACACTAAGATAAATGCTGAATCATGATAAGAAAGGTTCGGGATAAGGATAATACCGTGTCTGTCTACTCAGGCTGGTTTGCCTTTCCGGATCCCGACTATTAGATTAGATTATACGTTCTGCAATGCAAACAACCGTTCAGAAATTTACATAAATTTTAATAACTTATTTTAGGAATAGCATAGGAAATGTTATAATTATTTTAAAAATAATCTGCTACTTATTTTTAATATTTGCCTTTCCCGATAAAAATCTAAACAAATATTAAAACTACGGTTAAAGCTCTAATAATAATAAAACTTTCTATATTCTATGTAAAAAAAAAAATAATTTGACATAAAGTAATTAAAGATTACTGTTAGTAATTTGTTAGCAGTTATAGGGTTTTTTATTAATAGATATATTTTTTTATTACAAGTATCTTTATAAGAAGTTTTGATTTTGGTCTAAAATTTATATATGTCTACACCGATACCTATTGGTTAAAATCCTCCTTCAGTCTCTTTTTTCTCTTTCTATTTTGGGCAACATCAATCCAGTTCTGGCCCAAAATTTCGCTTCGCCCAAAGTATGTTGGAAAATCAGTGAGTTTAGTTTCTTTTCTGATGTCTGAAGACATCTTAATTTATAATCCTCAACTTTTATATATTTCTCTCCATGGGATGTTGATATGATTTAACTTTTGTTTGCTCCTATATTCTAGACTCTGTAGGATATGTGTCCATTACTAAGCATAACATTACTAAGCATATAAAAGAGCTTTTCGTTATAAGCTCTATGTGATATTCATTTCAACTGAACTAGTTAATCGCTGCTGTTATTAAATATAATTGCCATGAGCATTATGAAACAAAACAGTCACTTGACGGCAATTATTTCTCTGCGGAGTCGAGGTAAGGGGCTGAAAAAGAAAGGCCTATAAATGGCCCGGCCCTAGTAATTACTCCGACAGACTTAAATCGACCCCAATGAATGAGTTTCTTTTTTTAAGAAAGTTTTAGAAGTTTTTTTTTCCATCCTGTTAAATCTACCCCTGAAGCAAAATCAGATTTGTTTTTTTGTAGCTTCGTAATCAGAAGACGGTAGCTTTTAGGTGAAATTATTATTTTTACTTCTTTTTATAATCCTTACATTTTTAATATACCGTTTGATAAAATAATTCTAAAATTATTATCTTACCAAAATCTCACCAAAAATTTACAGTTCTACAAATCAATCTAGGGAACTTTGTATTGATACTACAGTGACCGGGAATTATATTTACATTATGTCTTAAGGGTAAGGGTTCCCTCGGATCGATCTCGTAGCGTCACCATTTATCATATGACGACGTAATCAAACGCGTAACGCCCTTAATTTAACGCCTCACTTCACCCTGTTTTAAGACCTTATTTATAATTGCAGAGAAATTCATAACAGCTCATTATTTATTTACATACATATATTTTAGTTTATTTTCATTCAATAAATTAAATAAATATTCTTCATTAAAACTATTTATTAAATCTATAACAATACTTGGAAAGGGTCTAATAAACCAAATTCCATATAAAGTATTTAATAAAAAAGAGCTTTCAAAAAGAGGACATAAATTGAAGGAGAGAGTCTTCATTTGAATTTGCGTAATATTTAAATTCGGTAACAAACTTCTCTTCCCTTAACATTACCTTTTTCAAATACAATAAATACCCAACAAATCAAGAAATACTTAAAAGTATCTATGGCAGCGTTATATGCTGTCTTATGGTTGTTATATAAGGTTTATTTTCTATATCCTTCTGACGTTTTCAAGTGGCTAGGTATCTGCCTACAGTCACAATAATATCTTGAATAGACAAAAGCTACTGAAATGCACTATTACAAATATCCCTTATGTTATATAATAGATGTGTAATTTTTATCTGTTTGTCTGGTGTTTGATTTATCTAATTATTTGTTCACACATCATATATATTAAGTGGACGAAATCTGATGATATTGGGTGTGAAGGCAGCTTATTATCCGAACAAATATATTACTACGGAAGGTCTCTTAATTTCATACAAAATGTGGTTTGGATGAGGAATACAATAAAATTAGGAATGTACAGAGTATGTAAAGAAAATATTGAATTATTCTGTACTAAATTTGGAGGAAAGGGCTCATATATACGAGTACACAATATATATACAAAATTAGGAATGTACAGAGTATGTAAAAAAATATTGAATTATTCTGTACTAAATTTGGAGGAAAGGGCTCATATATACGAGTACACAATATATATACAATAAAGCTAGGAATGTATATACAATAAATATCATGTATATACATCTCATATATATACAATAAAGCTAAGAATGTACAGAGTATGTAAAGAAAGTATTGAATTATTAGGTAAGTACTAAATTTCGAGGAAAGGACTCAGACATAATTCCGGGCAACAACTAGTATTTAATATAATTAAAATGTACTATATATTTTATTAATAATACGATTGATATAAAAAGTAAATGATTGCATATTGGCTTTAAAGTGATAGGTTAAAGTCAGACGTTAAGTTTGAAACGGCTTTGATAATAAGCAAGCGATATAAACCTACCCCAGAAATCCATTTAGATATTTCAATGAACCAAAATATATGAAGGTATCTATTTTTATACTCAAGTGGACCACTTTTGCTTATTTTATAGATAACTCAAGTACGAACTACTTTACCGAATCTCATGAAGAAATCTTTAAGATGTAGTTTACTTAACATCTGTGACCACTTATAATTTGTCTGTTTTATTAGGTTCCGTTAAACTCAGCTGCCATTTAAGAACTATACCAGATTAAATGATATGTTATATTTTTTTATAACTAAACCTTTTAATATATATTTTTTTAATAATAAAATATATTCCTTTTTATACCTCATAAGAAGGATACACATTATGTAATATCCTTGACCAAGTTCATACCTGGAACTGACAAGGTATACGATTCCAGGAGAAATACCATTACAAGTTAGATACCTACCTACTGTAATTTAAGTGTTATATGTTTACAATTACACACACATAAATATAATTTACTAAATATATTTATTTTTTATAATTGTAATAGGTAAAATTGGTAATTCATTAATACATTTTTTTTAACTTTAGTTGATAATACTTAAACGACATCTAAAAATGGAATTTTAATGAAAATAAATTGAATAAATTCCATCGCACATTCATTCTATATATTAATACTTATTTCGAAATCTGAATAACTTTATGTAAATAGAAGAAAACGTGCTTAAAATTCACAAACAGGAAAAACTGAGGAATATGAAAATTATATAGGTATTTTAGCGTTGAAGATCTAACACGGCATTGCGATGAATATAATTTCTATTGTTATCAGTAGAATGTGCCTCGCGAGCATCTCATCGTTATTTTATAAAAAAGAATATATAGAATAATAAAGTATCAGAAATATTTATTAAAATAACTAATATTGTGTTAATTATATTTCTTCCATATATTTTTTTTGTATAAAACAAAATAAACTACAAATATTTTATTTTTGTCATGTTCGTTCTTACCTTAAATAAATCACAATAAATCTAAATCACAAGTACTTTAACGACTGAGTGTACGTAGGTGTACGTAGCGAGCTACGCCAGACTAGCGCATCGCGTAGCCAATGCGCCTCTACTGACTGCTGGCGGTCCCCGCACTGTCGTCATCGTAGCCATGGAGCTACGAACCGACCTTCTTCGCGAAATCTTTTAGTATTTTAATTGGTTTTATAAAAACATGCATTTAAAAAACCTATTATAAATACCAGTAGCGTTTTCGTAATTATTTTAAATAAAAATAACATGTAGTTACAAAGTAAGATTAAATTTAAAATATATCGCATTCTGTACAAAAATATATTAAATAAACATAAAATTATTGATATTCAAACAAAGCTAAAAAGAAGCGTGTTACTTACGTAAGCTCATTCATAATCAACCTTGAGAATTTGCTCCGAATAATAATGACTAATATTGAAATATCTAGGTTAAAGCAATTAAAATTCATAACCAAAAAACTGTTTGGATATGTACAAAAAACACTATAAAATGCAAAAAGTATTTGTTACTAAAATTACCAAAGGAAGAGCCGATAAAAGTCATCGGAACGGAAACTCAAATAAGCTGAATGTCTAAGCCTCGGTTACGAGCACCCCAGCCGCATTTATGGGCAAAGATAATCCGCCTTCTGAATACTTGTCTAGTTTCGGCAGTTCAGCCAAGCGCCTAAAATCAAATTTTATAAAGGGTTAGCTACCCTCTTGTTAATTTCACCCACGTTGCTGAAACCACATTGCTGAAAATTTATTTTCTTTTCGATAATTTTTATGTAGCTAGTTTAAAGATTAAGATATTGTGAAAACAAGTTATCACTGAAATATATTAATGGGCATAATATCATAATTGTGGTTTTAATAAGGCGGATTGAAAAAGATCAAAAAATGACAGGACTAGCCCAGACCTGCATTTTCTAACAAAGCCTTCTTTGTTTTAATAGTATTTAATCCAACAGTCAATTGTGCTAGAAATTGTATTATAATTCGCAAGATTTGGTTACAAACAAACACCGGGACTAACTAACTAAATAAAAGCTTGTAAAATACATAATGCGGACTCCCATTTAGTGCTTAGTTAAAATTATTTCATTTCGTCATTAGTAGATACCTATATAAATTAAGCTTTTCCATCTAGAACGAAAACACTTCTTCCATGATTTTTAAAGGAATTAAAATTTCAAAGGAATTAGTTTCATTATAAGAGCGTCGCTACCATTTGACAAATACAGGGGAATGGGCACTTTTTTATGGCAGTTATCCATTTCGTAACTTTTTTAATTTCCGCAATACTCCAAAGATGAGATATTCACAAAAAAAAAATCAGACTCATCAGACTATATTAAGGTAATAGCTACTTTAGTTTATGGCATGCAGTGCGCTAGAAAATAAGCACAGGAATCAACTTCACTCATACTGCGTTTGAAATGCATGCATGCAAATCATTAAAATGTAAAGATTGCTAATTTTAATGAGACGTTAAGGGGGCGTTATTTATATATATTTTCTATGTAA
Source organism: Dircenna loreta (assembly GCA_963555665.1). NCBI lineage: Eukaryota > Metazoa > Arthropoda > Insecta > Lepidoptera > Nymphalidae > Dircenna > Dircenna loreta. The sequence continues at coordinate 7,165,680 of OY743094.1, forward strand.
AAGAGGTCCTGAGATCCCACCTGAATGAATTTTGAGAAACACCAGAGTTTGCCAGTGTGACATCGGGTACCCTTAAAACCAACACCTAATAAAAGGCGAATTTTACATCTGTCTCCGTTCCGTTGACTCCGGTACATATAGACACTTTAATCGGTCACACAATTCACATTATCGGTCATACATTGATATAGATAAAGAAAATTCAATGAATATAGAATGAACATTTTATTAAAACAGGAAGGGTGGACGTACAACTTCTGGGATATCACCCATATCCAAGCAGTCCACAAACTGAGCTACCGTACTGTTACATCTTGACAAAGAAGTCACCAACTGAGCTACAGTATTGTTACGTCTTGACAAAGAAGTCACCAACAGAGCTAAAGTACTATTACGTCTTGACAAAGAAGTCACCAACTGAGCTACAGTATGATCATTGAATTTCAAATCAATTTTAACTACAATAAAAACCACTAATAGTTTACTGTACAGTTTATAATTTGTCCGTCAACTAACGTCTTATCTATTTAGGTATTCAAATACCTAAATAGATAACAAACTTTCGTAACAAAATACATCTGCATTCTGAATTCGGGCTGCAATTAGAAATTTATATAATTAGTATTACTTACAAGGATTAAAAACAATGAAACCAACATAAATAAATAATTATTAATTTATTGAGTTATATACTGTTTTTTGTGGCAAACGAGCAGGCAGTCCATCTGCCGTAACACAAGAACATTTACAAATATAAATACGTTGCCAACCTTGTGAAATGGATACTGGATAGGGATGAAGAAAGCTAGGAAAGGGAGGGGAAAGATGGTTGTTTGGGCTTATGGTTATTTCACTTACAGTACGAGTACGAAACTTCGCTATATTAGCTCCTTTACGCAAAACCATCTGAGAGGGTGACACTGGTTGAGAGCCAAACCATAGGAGGAGCAGTCCGATGGCTAAAACTACACTTTAACACCTTCAAAACCTATAGCTTAATATACATTATATATATTGTACGAAATATCTAGCCTCAAGTTGCAATACGTAGGTACACGAACACAATTTCTTGGCAATACAGTTGCAGAAATACACTTACGCCGCAAGATTTTATACAGTACCATGTAACACCGTAGCAGTAGAGTCCCCCCTCCAAGAGGCAAGGGCGGGCACATGCCTTCGGCGTGAAAGGGGGGCCAAATTGATATTTTAAAATATTGCTTACCCATAGATTGAAAATATTAGTATAATCCAAGCCATGACAATTAACCAAATTCTCGCAATAAAGTTCATAATACTTTAAATTAATTTACGAAAAACTTATAAGTTACTAAAAGTTGCCCCGTTCACCGCAGAGTTCGGTTGCGTCTATGGGTTGCCAAAATTGAATTTAGTAATTTCCCTTTATATTAGTACTTGTTGTATATGAGACTTTGTTTGTTTGTATATTGTATAAATTAAATGTCTTGTACGAGCGTGGAAATAACTACGACCAAGGAGTACTTGTCAGTAACTTTCATATGATAAGAATGTAGGCGATGACAGAATTTCGACTTTAATGCTTTGATGCAAGCCAATCCAGGGGTCAGGGTCCTTCCGGAGGCTTAATCGTTCAGAGTAATCTGCAAGTTTCAGCTCGTCCGCAATAACTACCAAACTCTTATATTTATATTTATCCGGCTGTATTCCCTTAGAATTAATTCGGAATGTGACTGACTAGTTTCAAACCCATTCAGGGTTCTTACTCATGAGATCTAAGCGTGGCGGACTCGCGCCGTGAACTGTTCACGCCGCGGTAAACATAAATATAATAGTCATGGTTCACAAAAATTTAAAAATAAAAACTAACAAACTCGTTCGCTTCGCTCTTTCACTTCTATAATAGACATAATTGATAGGCCAGTTCAGGAGCACCTGTGACATGTACTGTCAAGGCACCTCGAAGCTGCACCTATATTATAAAAGTTAGGAATCGCCCCAAATATCAAACAGACGAAAGAACTAAGTACTAGAATGGAAAAGTCTTTGTCTCTTCGTTCAGATGAATTCCACAATACTGATGACATCTAAAAACTTTGAGCAGAGTTGAAAAAACTTAAAAAATATTCAAACATGTTTGTTGTTATTGTAATATTGCCTTCATAATAAATTGTTTTTGTATAGAATTTAAAATATAAGCAATATTACAATCGGTTATATAATAATACAATTTTCAACAGGTCTACCTTAATTTGTGGACAATAAATGTGTAAAATAGTATCATAACTATATATCCATAACATACTCATTAGTATTGTTAAAAAAAATTATAGTCAGTAAGTCAAAGAAAAAATAAGTGCAGCACTGGCTGATAATATTGATGAGATATTCCAGAAGCATGAGGTCATATTTGCATCCCGCTTTCAAGACCCTTTACACCCATTTTACTCTTTATTCCTTATTATTATTATTACAAGAGATAAGACATGTGGACTGATAATATCCGTCTGGTCCTCTGGTGTTGCATTGAGACAAATGTATATTTGTCAGTTCCATGACACCGAAATCATAATCTGAAAATTTTGATAACACTTCTGACCCATCAAAGGTTTTATATTTGAGTGGAGTTCCTTCTGTTTGTTCCTGCCGAGCTCTGTACTTGGAGCTCAGCAATGTAACATGCATTTTGACATTCTCACGTTTATGTTTATCATTCATTAGTCCTGGAAAGTATTTCTGTTTTAATATAAATAGGTATAAAGTTCTATGAAATAACTTGTTACAGCATATAATAAACATAATAATATAAGTATTGAAGATATTATATTATTGAAGAGAATATTACCTGATTTATTAAAATGTTTTGCAACCTCATCAACCATTCTCTGCAGTAATCCAACCGGGGCATCGACTTCTTCAACACGCCCATATAACACATTTATTTCTTTCGGATCATCATTCATAAATGACAAACCTTTTAATTTAATTTTAAATGGTAGATGATTTTTGATTAAGGGCCTGAAAAGTAAGTAAGTTACTAAGTTAGTAATAATCTAATCCCAGTTTAATCAACTTGTCGTTAGATAAATAAATCAATAAGTGTGTATATATAAGAGTCAAAAAGTTCCTATGGCTGAATGTCTGTCTAACAAATTGATTTGAGGGTTAACTTTTTTTTATTTAATTCTTGTTTCATAATCATTGACTTGAGAAGTTCTGCAAGACGTGTGTTAAATTTATTATCAAATCATGTACACAAACACGATATTTTTTTAATTTTAAAAAATTTTCACAATAGTCAAGTCTGGTCATTTTTAGTTAAATCTATGTGTAATGATAATCTGCAAGTTCAATTCAATTTTATATTCAATGGGTTGTATTTGAAAAGCAAATATTAGCAAAAAACAATCATAGCCAGCTACAATTTATGCCTCTTAATTCTTTGCACAACCAAAAGCCTACATACATGATACATTTATCTTTAGCCTCTGTTAACAGCTTGGATGCTGACAGCTGATCTTCATCGTCCATTAAAGACATAACTCCCAAAGTAATATGTAGTTTGGAAGGTTTATTAAACAAGGTCTCCTCTATTAGATTACATTCCCGCAGAACTTGCACCTGCAAAGAAGATATTTATCTATTACCCTGGTGAACATTAGGAAATATTAAATATTTAGTAATTTAAAGCTTTGCACAACTTAAACCATTGAGGGTGCCTTAAATTTGGTGTCGGCGCAATTTGTAATTTTCTTCCATGGTCTTCAACTATACCTCTTCTCAGTTCATAATTCTCCATCCTTCTCCATGTATTTTTTGGACATTTTCATATAATCATCCACATTCCTTCATCCACTTAAGACTCTTCTTGTTGAATGCTTTACATCTCCGGACTAGCCATACCATGACAAATAATTACATCTCATCTCTCACCCATTCTACTTTCAAACTACCTCTTACATGCTCATTCTTACTTTATCTGTGTAACGGCGATAGAGACGGCTGGCTAATGATGCTATGAGCGGCAACCAGACAACCAGAGGGGTCGCTCATTAGCTGTTCGCCGATTTTGACGACACACCTGGGCTTTACTCTGCCGATTTTAACGACACACCTGGGCTTTGCTGTGCCGATTTTGACGACACACCTGGGCTTTGCTCTGCCGATTTTGACGACACACCTGGGCTTTGCTCTGCCGATTTTGACGACACACCTGGGCTTTGCTGTGCCGATTTTGACGACACACCTGGGCTTTGCTCTGCCGATTTTGACGACACACCTGGGCTTTGCTCTGCCGATTTTGACGACACACCTGGGCTTTGCTCTGCCGATTTTGACGACACACCTGGGCTTTGCTCTGCCGATTTTGACGACACACCTGGGCTTTGCTCTGCCGATTTTAACGACACACCTGGACTTTGCACTGCTGATTTGTCATTTGAAGGGTACGGTTGTATCTCCTTTTAAGAAGTCAAAAGTTAAGTTCCTTAGTAACCATTGCCTTAACCCAGGATTGGATCCACAAAGAAAGTGATGACTATCCACGCCCGGGAGTCGTGTAGGCATCTCAAATAGATTGGGATAGGACACTCCCCCTGTCTTTAGTTACACTTGATCAATTTAAGTTTTGCCAATCATACATGTTGTTAAAATTAATTTTATACTCAATAATATGTAATTAAATTTAAGTATAATTAAAAGATACAACTTGAATATAAATAAATAAACATACCTTAAATTTTTCAAAACTTTCTACGATATGAGGTCCATTCAATGGTACTGAAATGAAGTGGGTTGGCCTCTGTTTCATTCTTGCCCCCATTACAATAATATTGATTCGTCTTATAGCTCCCTTAACATTCTAAAATACAAAATAAAAATTCTATATTATTGGAATAAGATATTTATATTACTTAATTTAAAAAAATTTACTTAATTTAAAGGCTTACAGAGATACTGGGTCCAGTTATGCTAACTTCATTGCTTTCTCCATACAGGGGTATCTTGATATTAGTTTTTGTGTCTCTAGCAATTCGACACACAGTTTCACCTCTCACACCAATAATTTTATCAAAAAAGTTACTAAAAAAACAGTGCCTTAATATAAAGAATTATAAAATATAATAATACTATACAGTATTTTAATTAATACTGAACATACTATAATATTGTTAAATAGCAATTACTAAGTGCAAAAGGGTTGCATGATACCAATTCATAACAAATCATAACAATGCAAATTTATATTATATTTATAGGTATAATCACATGAATTATAAATGTGAATCTATAAAAAATTCTATATATGTTCTGTTTACAACTGCAGGGGACTGTATTAACATAATTAAGCTGAATTTAAGAAGCTAAGAAGTGTTTGTTATTTGTTTCTCTGAGGTACAATTGAGCTACAATTATTATGTAATTATTTGTGCATTTCATACTCCCTTTATTCAAGAAGTTAACATCCATAGACTTTATATTATTTTGCTACACCTTCAAAGAGAATAAGTGTTTTTCACAAATATGGGTAATACCATAAAGCTGACCTATTGTTCCAAACGACTTAAACCTTTTGTAGTCTTGTTTACAGTCGCGGGAGATAGCTAGAAAGTTATAAAACAGTACATACGCAGGAATATGAATATTTGAGACGTATGAATTTCTATCCACCATGACTATCTCATATGCGGAATCATCATCGGCTTCTCCCATTTCGACATATGGAGCATCTGAACCAAAATTAAAAGGTAAGTAAGCTTCCAAAATGCTTAACTAATTATATATTGATCATGTTACCAGAATATTTTAATTATTTTTTATGTACTTTATTACCATTTTCGTATAAATTGAGCTCTTGCAGAGTAGCAAATTCAGCCGTAGAATCTTTTACTCTGTAGCATCTCCCCTCATCTTCAAGCGATTTCGGTTTTAGATTATCATTCATATTTTGATTAATAATTTTTAGCTGTTATATTATAGTATTGAAATATTATTATATATTATTTATTTTACGTTTGACATTTTTGATTTAACAGTATTGATATGTAGAGTAGCACATTAAGCTTGAAGCTTATAATAATGTCTGCTTTTTAAAGTAAGCAAAAGCGTATTTATACAAACAAGCCGGTTAAAAAGCTATTCGCCAAAACAGCAAACAAACGAAAATTTTGCATGGAGAGCCTTGTATATGTATTCCAAAGATTCATTATAAAATGGACTTACAGGCTAAGCACTATACAAATCACCTTAGTTTTTATTGTTAAGAAAAAAAAAACTTACTGTTTATTGAAGAACCATATAAAAAACATTGCGCTCCAGAGAGCAGAAGTAATAGATGGTAGATGTTTTTACTTTTTTACCGTTATAAATCTCGTTTTTCGCTAATAACACAAGCGAGGGCAGAACCGACAGGGCTGCAAAGAAGTGTTAAAATACGTGTCTCAATAACATAGATTCTGAGGAAATAGAATGGAATTATTAAAAATTTATCATAACAACAACAACAATGCAAGAAAATTTTCCGCAAGTTTAAAATTTTCAAAAAACTGATATTTAGCTTGAAAACCAAAATAATTCGGGAAGGAATGAATCGTTCGGGTGTTTTTAAATAGATACCATTTATTTTTAAAATAATATCTTAACATTAATATAACAAAAAAGACGGTTTACAGACCATAACTTTAACGCGATAATGTAATAAAGAAACATTGATGAAAACGCATACTTTTATGAACTGAATATAAATTGAATTATTATCACTGAATTGAAAATATTTGGTATAAAACAAACAAGGAGTCAATTGAAAATTCAAATTCTATCGATAAATTAATATTTATTCGAACTCGTTAGTTTTTTTTTTACTTAAATTATACAGATTATTATAACAAGTAACAATGTGCTAATAATCCTCCAATCTGCGTAATTCTGGATCTGCGTAAGGATAAGAAGGTGATTAGTTGTTAAACAGTTGACAAAACAGTTCAGGTGTTTATCGAATGTTTCATGCAGCGGCTGATGGAATGGAAGAGCCAAGAAGGATAAAAGCGTCACAAGCTCAACTTGTAATATTGTCTTGATGCCAAACTCATAATATTTTTCTAGTGATAACGTCTTGTTATCACTACAAAAAATATTTTTCAATGTTTTGTGAAGTTATAATGAAACGCTTAATTACGTTTATAATCTTTAATGTACATTGTTTTAAGCCGATGTAAGTTACATAAACATTAATCTTGTGTTTCAATAGAGAAAACCGTAACAAATAATTACCCCTAAACAAACCACAACAATTAAAATTTCTAATAAAAAGAAAAAAAAGAAATAAAGGAGAAAGAAAGAGGGAAAGAAGGAAAAAAAAGAATACGATAATAGATAGTTATTGTTATTGCAAAAATAACTTACAACTTATTCTTATCTGTAAAATAAGTGTCGAGTGGCAAATTAGTCACACAAAGCGCGTGACGCTACGTTTTAAAATAAACAAATACTTTGTAAAGGTTGTCAGAAGTCTTTTTATAATAAGTGTATTAGTATTATTTATCAATGAGTTAAGAATTTCATCTTCTAATTGAAAAATAATTCAGTTAGACCGAAAGCTTTTAATAATAGTATACTATTTCATTGAAACTTGGCTGAGTTCATTTTTTGGTTCTTCTCCACTTTGGACCAAGACGCGTTTGGAACTCTCGTAATTTTAACTTTAAATTCAGAGGTGTTCTTGCAGAAGGGCTTATTTCAATACGTATGTTATCAAATTGACCCTCCTGCCACCTCTCTACGTACACGCACCTCTACGTACACAAGTGATCACTGGTAATGATTCAAAGTGGAAAAGATTTAAATAAATAAATAAAAAAAATAAGAAACCAAACCCTAATATTTCATATGAATGTATCTACTGTATAAGTTGTTTAGCCTTTTTAAGAAAAATCTATTGCTTGTTATTAGCTCTGTACAAAAACAATATATATTTTTTTTTAATATTGTACTATAAGAAAATATAAACAAATATGAGTATATAATATATTTAAAAATATTTGAACATAGCTCAAACCGCGGACAAAATTAATTCAGTATTTGAGTGAAAAAGTCCACTTATTATAATAATGATATTCATTTTGTCAAGTCATTTTAAGAAAATCATATTATAAAGAAGGTAGATTATAACCAAACTTTCTATATTTGAAATGTTTTTATTCATAAAAGTGGGTAAATGTTAATAAAAGCATTTTTTCTACTTGCCTTCAAAACATACGTTTAAACAAAATTAAATAAACATACAAATGTTATGGTTTTAACACCTTCATATCGGGTATCTAACTGGCTTTAAAGAATTCAAGTCTTGGAACATATTTTCTCAAGTGTCAGATTTCAAATGTGCTGCGAGCTAAGAACGTTATAAAATTTCATCTGACAGCTGTCATACACTTTCTGTCAGAAGTCGAAGGTTTTATACGTAAACATAAAACAAATGATGTGTTGTCGGTATTGGAAAAAACATACAATTTATTAATAAGTAATAATATTATACTCTTGCAAAAAAAATATTAATCTAAATAATTATGAATGATAATTTAAAACCGAAATTGCTATGGATAGAGGGAAGATGCTACAGAACAAATGATTCTACGACAGAAATTGAACCTCTGCAAGAACACGTCTTATACGAAAGTGGTAAAAAAAATGTATTCAAATGTTTTGTTCTTGTCGTCATTATATAATCAACTAAGCATTTACTTAAGGATCTTAAGTACTATACATTTTAATTTTGGTTCAGATGGTCCATATGATGAAATGGATGAGAGTCCTGATGACTCTGCCTATGAGATAGCCATGGTGGATAGCAACAGATACTTCTCCAAAATTCATATCCCTGAGTATGTACTGCATAATGACTTTCTAGCTGTCAACTTCTACATCTGAAGGGGTGTTAGCCTAATATTATGTAGTGTATGGCTAAAACCTTCTTCAATAAATGCTTTTAAATTAAATTAACTTTATAATTCAAAAAATATTTTTCTTAACAAACTGGTAAATCTACAGATTAATATATTCAAACGGAGTAACCAAATAACATTTGCCTTATTTATTTTAGCACAGATAAACCTCACATTTGTAAACAGTGTTCAGAATGTTTAGAATAAAACAAATTTGAATTCTTATCATACATAGTCTTGCATGAAGTTCATATTTGATGATTTTAAAATTGTTATAATTTGTTCAAGATTTATCAAAATATTTAGTTTTGGATAGATTTATTTAGCATTGGTAGTTGTTACAATACTGATTAAAAATATGAATATGAATTTTAAGGCATTATTTAGATAAAAATATGAATTTTAAGGCATTATTTTGGAATAATTATTGGAAAGAAGGGAGCAAATGTGTCTAGGCTTGCTAGAGATACCAAAACCGATATTAAAGTACCTAGACACAGAGAAGGCAATCATGTTAGCATTTTTGGACCAAGTAAATCTGTAAGTACCTTTAATAGCTTTAAAATTAAGCAACACAAGTATTAAATGTTTTGTTTTTATCACAATATTGTGGTTATTTTTATTTTAGAATGTTATGGCAGCAATAAGACAAATCAATATTATTGTAATGGGGGCAAGAATGAAACAGAGACCTACCCACTTCATTTCAGTACCAATGAATGGACCTAATATTGTAGAAAATTTTGAAAAATTTAAGGTACATCTATTTACTTATATTGAAGTTGTATAAATCTTTAAATAAAATTTTGCATTAATACCTTGAATTGAATTGAACATATAATTCAATAAAAAATGAATGTAAACAAAATTGGGGAACTATTCTAATCAGTATATCTTTTTTTCAGGAGCAAGTTCTCCGGGAGTGTAATAAAATAGAGGAGTCCTTGTTCATAAAACCTTCTGAAATACACCTCACATTGGGAGTAATGTGCTTAATGGACAATGATGAGAGACTGTCAGCAACCAAGCTATTAACAGAGGCTAAAGAAAAATGTATCATGTAAGTAGGCTTTATCTTAAACAAAAAAATTAGATTCATCTACCTTTATGTGGTGATGAATGGCAATTTCTATTATTTTCTGGCTAAATGTTTCTGATTTCTCTTTTTTAATTTTTTGATCTATTCTTATGTAAAGCATTAAATATGCAGGTATCACATATTTAATTAAACTTGTGGATAATCTTTACTAACACAATACTTCAAAGCCAAAATTTTCTTTCTCACTGTGGCAAACCCAGTTTTTATAACCTGCAAATCCTATTTGTTCAAAATAATGGAGGACATGATCAAACCCCAATGCTTGGGATACCTAGAGGGTCACCGGTTGATCGATGATCAGAATTAACCCTTTAAAATGCTCAATCAGCTGATGAGCTCTTCATATACCTTACACACCAGTGGGCAACAAACATCTAAAGGTACAGGGCCTGGCAATTAGTAAGGATTGTAGGAAAGCCTCAAATTGTGTAAAGCACAAAGCCCACTTATGGAGAGCACTACCAAAGTAATAACTACGGTACCCATACGGTCTGCCACCGCTACGGATACGGAACATGACGGATGAAACGGGTAGAGAGAGTTCTCTCGAAGAGCTTAACCGTCTCATCTGGCACCAAAATCGTCCTGTATGCGGAGAGTCGACGTGACGACCCTCCTTCCGCAACAGCCCGAGATTCTATTGTACCCCAAGGAGTGCCACTCTATATATGAAGAGACATAGTGGTGCTCCATATAGGGCCATGGGTCGCATCTCACTGGTGTACAAGAGACCACTGTGTAGGCTTGGCTTCCCGACATTTGGGAAAACATGTTAGTTAGCTAGCGCTAGCTGTTGCAAGTATTCTTTGAATCTCCTACTTTCGAAAACAAGTGAAAGGTATTCCATTCAATGCCTGACTGCCATGGCTGCGATGATGCCTCAAAGATTCCGAGACCTGTGAAAACATATATCGACGGATTTTATTTGTACACGTAAAAACATAGCAACACTAGCCTCAATCTCCTGATCCACCCTACAATTTAAACGACTTGTGCGATTTTCTAGGACTCTTCCCTGTACGTGCCGTCAAAAAGGGTTCCCCAAAGTTCACATAAGCCTCACATAACTTATTGTGTTAAACCATGACTGTTTATTTTAAAACAAGACAATTATATTTACGTATCAGATAAACATTCAGCTAGAAGCATTAAAATATTCAGAAAATTGTTAAGTTATTATGTATACAAATTTATTAACATAATTATCTAACAGCAAGTTGATTTAATATTAACTTATTTATTAATATTATTATATACTTTCAGGCCTTTGATTCAAGATCATCTACCATTTAAAATTAAATTAAAAGGTTTGTCATTTATGAATGATGATCCGAAAGAAATAAATGTGTTATATGGGCGTGTTGAAGAGGTCGATGCCCCGGTTGGATTACTGCAGAGAATGGTGGATGAGGTTGCAAAACATTTTAATAAATCAGGTAATATTCTCTTCAATAATATTGTTAACATTTCAAATATTATAGATTACAAAAATAATTTAGTGTTTTATTTACATCTTTATATAATTATATGCAAAAACATTTTTTTTCACTCAACTTTATACTATAGTAAAATTAATATACTGTTTAATTTTTTATTTTATATTAAAACAGAAATACTTTCCAGGACTAATGAATGATAAACATAAACGTGACAATGTCAAAATGCATGTTACATTGCTGAGCTCCAAGTACAGAGCTCGGCAGGAACAAACAGAAGGAACTCCACTCAAATATAAAACCTTTGATGGGTCAGAAGTGTTATCAAAATTTTCAGATTATGATTTCGGTATCATGGAACTGACAAATATACATTTGTCTCAATGCAACACCAGAGGACCAGACGGATATTATCAGTCCACATGTGTTATCTCTTGTAATAATAATAAGGATTAAAGAGTAAAATATTTAATAAATATATGCAATTATTTTTTTAAATAATTATATTTAAAAAAATTTTTAAATATTTATATTCAAAACAAAGGATTATAAGCGCTTCTAATTTATTTTTGATAAATGATTTAATATTTTTATTAACCTAAAACTTTACTTAAAATATTTAGATGCCTAAGTATTGTGCTGTTTATCTAAATGGAAAACTGGAACTTACTGCCTACTCTCAAACTCTTTTATTAGAATATTACCAAGGAAAAGATAAAACAAGTAGTACAAGTGACCTTGATGTTCAAATTTGTCAGATCAATCATCAAACTCTTTTGCCAAAGTATGCACATACCCGAATAGAACAGGACAGATGGCAGAACCAATTATCATATATTAAACTATTAATAAAAAAAATCCTTAGATTGTTTTATTTCAACGTCTTATCAATACGGGTAATTTTTTGGAAAACTTTCCTTGACTCGTCAGTATTGATTTTATTTTAATTTATATCAAAATAATATTCCTTGCGACTGATTATACGGCAATAGATAGGAGTGAATATATTCTGGGAGAGCATGCATGGTTGAGATATTTCAAAAACGAGCTACAGCCTGTTGTCACTAAAGTTAGACATATATATTTTTAGGTGAGGTTTATATTTTGTCTCGGCATAGAATAAGAACGCCCCATATCTTTTTCTCATCAATATTTCAGTAGTAATTTTTTCTTAAGAACTTGTTTGCATTTATTTTGTGTGTATTTTGGTTTTATCTTTAAAAAATGGATGTCATTTTAATATTGTGTCCTGAAATATTGTATTTTTTTTAAACTTTTATATTGATGTAATGTCTCTTAATCTAAAAGCCAAAAAGTCATTCAAAATATTTTATTCATTGTAGATGTTACGTAGGTGATCAAATTTGAATTCTACACGATGAAGTTGAATGCACAGACATTTCGAGTTAATATAAACGTGAGACAAAATAAATAAGCATGATGTAAGCTTGATGTTTTAAGGAATTATATATTTTTTACTATCATATAAAATATTACTTGCCGATCTGATGACTAAACAAATCTTTAGTGATATTTTTCTTTAATATCATTTTGAAACTTAACAGCACTAGGATCCAAAGCAAGATGTACGAGCAAGATTTTTAACGAGCTGGGTTCACTTCACCGTAATTTTCCTTGGGTAAAAAACGCTTCAACGGGCATCATATTGCAGTTTCCCTTGTTCGAATCTACTCGTTCTAAACATTTAAATTATTATTAGATACTTTCATAGAATCTTTTAATATTTTGGATTTGAAGACATCAGAAGAAGATTCCAGTGACTGTATACTAACAAGTAATAAAGAATAAGAAAAAAGTACATACATATATGAATAATGAATTAGGTATACCGCCACCGATTTTGTGTAAAGTGCCCAAAATATAGCGATAAGTGATAAATATCTCGGCGTCTAAACCTATAAGATAATGCTAGAGGTATACCAAGCTAATTAATGGTGGGATTATCTTTTTTTAAAGAACCAACTAAAAACTTAAATGGGACGTCAAGGGATCGCTTTCGTACTCAACTTTGACGCCCTGATAATTCACACCACCTACATTCTCAACCCCTCTAATGGTGTAAAATGGGGATCGAAATGTCTTTTTTCAATAAAGAGTTTTAAATACTTATACATATATCGTTTTCCGTTTAGTACCAAGCTAAAAGTGCTTTGAGTTTTCGGAAATGAACTCTGAGGTTATAAAAAAATTACATGAAAGAGACTATTAAAATAGTTTCAAATATAATGTTCATATTTTCTATCAATCTATACTAATAAATAAACCAGAAGAGTTTGTTTGTTTGAACGCGCTAATCTCAGAAACTACTTGACCGATTTGAAAAATTCTTTCAGTGTAAGATAGTCCATTTATCGAGGATATACCATTACACTAAGACAAATAGGGGAGGAGCAGCAATGAAAAGTGTTGCGAAAACGGCAAAATTCAAAACTTGCCTTGCGTGCGCTGAGTAAACAGTGAAAGTTACGCAAAAACCATGTACTATAAAATTGTTCCCCTCTAAAAGTGTGACATTATATGTCTAGCTTTTAAGATTAACCCACTATAACCATTGTTATGGGTATCAAAATAGTTCTAAAATAATACATTATTTGCGAAGTCGTTTTAATAAACGTTATATTACTCCTTATCCAAATGATTAAGTTATTTATCACAGGCTCTTATTTTTCAACAAAATGGCCCTTGACTGTATTTGATTACAACCAATATGTAAGGAGTTATTATAATTTTTAAAATGATAATGGTCAAATACCATGAGCGCACGGTGTGCTTAAATGTGCGGGGTGTGTGGAGCGGTGAGGCGGGAGAGCGCCGGCCGACAATTCTATATAAAACTTGTTAATTCCACTTTAATATTTTTAAAATGTTCACCCATAAGTAAAATCATTGAGTAAGAAATTTACAGTTAGATCAACTAATATATATAAAAGAAAGTCGTGTTAGTTATTGAACTAATTTCAGCCGTTCTTCAGTTATAAAAACATAATTTTATTTATAACTGAAGAACGGTTGAACCGATTTTGCTGGAAAGTGGTGGAGAGCTTAAAACCAGGAGACGGACAAAGAATACTGTTTAAATCGTTCGACCACTTTTATTTATATATTTTATTGCGATTTAGTTATTTATTAGGTAATAAATAACTATTTCGCAATAAAAATATTATCTAAGAGTCACAATTATCTGTTAGTTCCATACTATTCTAATAGACGGCGATAGATACAAGCTTATTTGTTGATTGGATTGAGTAAGTATCTCATAGACGGCTTTTTTTTAAAGTACAAACAAATTATATAAGCTAAAACTTAATAGAATAACCGACCACGTGTTTGTATTATAGGAAACACAACACTGTAAAATTCAAAATATGTATATACTTTTTCTATTGCGCCACACAATCTACGAGTATTTAGCAACCATTAGATATCAGACTAATATATACTTAGCATTGATAAGTGTGAAAGTAAAGAAATAACTTATTCATTACGAATTTAAATAGATTTTCAGGTTTCATAAAAAGGTAAAGTTTGTATCTTTATACTTAAGTCATTTTATTGTGTTGTAATCTTCAAAGTAAGTTAACCGAATCTCAAAATGTCTTAACCAATATTTAGAAACTTTCATTTTGGATCTAGGCTATATTATATTACTCCATTGCAATATTAATAGGACTTTTCGTATAAAACAATTATGAAATAATGTTGACCAAAAAAGCTCGAGCGAAGGAGTTTCTTACAAGCCTTGTGTTCTGAAGTTCTCGCGGATGGAGTCGCTGGCAACAGCTAGTAGATATAAAAAAACAAAAAGACAAAATTTGGACCTGATATGTAGCGTCGAAGAGCTGAGGTTGAAATGTAAACACATTAATCAAATAAGCACTAGCAAATAGGTAATGGTTTAGTAAAATAAATATATTGTATTATTCTTTAATCTTTATTTAATAATTAAGAACAAAACAAATACTAGGCATAATACATTAGTTTTAAAAATATTTATGCTCATGACATGAATAAATACATTTCTTTTAAAAAGCAGTGGCAAAATATTTCGAAACGATGTCGAGCATTATATAAATATAAATATAGTGAGAAATGGGAAAATTATTTAAAATGAAATAAGTATTTAATACAAGTGTTATGACAAGCAAGAATAAACTAATTATCTAGCTGTAATATGAGCGCAACGCTGCGCTTTATCCAATGGGAAGAAGGTTTATCTGAGGGCAAATAGAATGCCAAAACAAAATTAGAGGAATGACCTGTTGTTGCCAATACACCTTTCCTCTCTAAGGTCTTGTACAATGGACATCTGTATCTAGAACCTTCTGTAAATTCACTTCTCAATTTGGGGTACAGCCACATAGCTGGCATATTGTCATTCAATATCTTCGGCAATTGTTCGCCAATAGCAAAATTTTGACGATCCCATCTTGCACCGTCCATAAAAAGTCCTTGCACACACACTCCAAATTCAGGAGCAATTTCTTCAAAATCAACATGCAAAACTTCAAAATCAAAAATAAGTAAATCTATTGGTATTTTTTTAGCCCGAGCATAATTCTGTACCGAACCGGTAAGGAAAGCCTGAGTGAAAAAAAATCCGGAAAGCCAGAACGTTGATGGTTTACCATAATGAAACCACTTATCTAACATGGCCAAACGTTCAATGAAATCAGCCACGTAGCTTGGCAATGGTTTTAAGCTGGGATAAGAAACTTTTGACCAGTTATCAGGAATCCTACCTAGTAACATTGCATTTGATTGCATATCTAGGGCTGGCGACATTACTATGACACCTTTTACGGCTCTTTGTAAATCTATTAAGGAACCTCTTATTTCATTCAACAATTTGTTAAATCTTTGCATTTCCTGAATCAAAACTGTATTCATAGATTCATTATAATCTACTGGGTATTTTCGCTGTGCAACTTCTATGTCAAACGATGGCGGTAATTTTGATACAATTTCCGTAGCCATTTGTGTGAGTATCACTTCAGTATTCCCACCTTCACCTCCACCACTCGCACCTTCTACTAAAACCAGGGAAGCCATTAACGCCATAGAAATCGAAAAGTCGCGTGTTATTCCTGCATTCATGTGTAACCCATATACTTCAGGTGGAGGATTTACAGGAACCGTTTCAATATGTTTCAGGTAATCCTGATACTCACATCTTCGTGGCAGTCCGTATTGAGCCCCCAAATCACAAAATAAATTATTCGGATCGTTGACAACATTAGCATTTACATAAGTATCTAAAATGGTCACTATCAACCGCCTATCCCAATCGTCTGTTACTCTTCCACCGTAATTACATTCACCCGTTAAATATTTTATGGCTACGTATTGTATTTCTTCATACTGATTCAAAAACATTTGTAATTGCATTACAGAAATATGAAAGTCAGAGTCATTGAAGCCATATTGAATATTCCATCCTAATGGTCCAAATTTTTTTCTTTCTTGTACAACGGCATGAAAAAAGCTTATTCCATATAATAGCTTACTAAACGTTTTATCCTTACCAGGGCAACCTTCAAAAAATTCAGGTTCTTTTAATGGCTCCGATAAATATGATCTGTTTAAATTATGTTGCAGGCCCGTGGGTGGTTCGTTAGTCATTTTTACTCCAACTTGTAGAACGGATTGTGGAAACCTATCAGACGGGTAGCTGGTAAGCCATAATCTAAAACTTAGGTCGGTATTTGTTAAGTCAAAGCCCTCGATTAGTTTTTCTAAAGTAGGTAACCAGGAAACAGCTAAATGACAATTTTGTAAACACACCCACCCACCTTCTAGTTGAGCTCTTTCTATCATTGCCTTAGCTATTGGACCTTGTCCCTGACCGAGTGATATTGAATTAAATCTATGACTGTAACCCATCTTCTCACAATATTTTATTAACGCTCCCATAGGGTCAGAACCAGGAGAGAGAATAAATATCAGAGGTGCTAAGCAGTTGGAATCACCAAACGATTTACCTATATCAAACGGCGGTGGTGTTATGTATTTGATGCCCATTTGTTGTTCAACAAATTCAGATATAGCTACTGTTAATTTATCTGGCCTTAAAACTCTAATAACTAATAACTTTTGAAATGGAGTTAACTTGTCACCCCAAGAAGCAGGCAAACTTTTACGATGTGGTTCAAGGTCGTCATAAACTTCTTTCCACTTACTGGTTATAGTTGTAATGCTATTTTTAAAACCGTTAAAAGCTGGTAAGTCGTCAAGCCGGCATGTCTCATCCCAACTTTTATCAGGCATCCATTCGACTGTTTTTTTTATAAGATTTTCCACTGCAATGCCTCCTGTTATTAAAAACAAATATTCATCATGAAGCATTTCACCGGTAGAAAGCATCATTTTGGAACACATAATGAATGAAAACATGAGTTTGTCTTTATCAAATAATGACCTACACACGTTACTATATAAGTTGTATGTAAATGTCTCTTTCAAAAACTTTAATCTTTTTTCCAAGTCCTTTGACTTGTTTGCGTTTTCAATTGATATAATATATAAATTAATAAACCAGGTTAAGGAGTACTGATACATAGGATCAACATTAGGCAATTCAGTTACACAATAGTATAACACAGCTGAATGAGAAGCTATGGGCCTGTATCCAAGCCTAAATTTTTCAATAATTATTTCTGTTTCTACTGATGCCTCTTGCTTTTTAGTTATGTCAATTGCTAATATTTTAGATGAATCTAGTACTTCTATAGCAGATTCGTCTTCAAGAATATCTCCTTTAGATTCTTGTAGGGTACGTAATATATCGTCTTCTACTTGTTTCAGTGCAGCTCGATTTGCTGCACCTTGTACAATAAGTTTTTCTCGCTTTTCTTGCAAATCTGGTCTCTCTTTAGCTACTACAATACCTAATAGCTGGTCTTCGAGACCCTCCTTGGTAAGAGCAAAATTAATTAAAGTAACTTTGTTGAATACTTCTGGCAAATAATGTGGATTTCTTAGTTTTGTCGTCATATACAATCTGAAATTGGGGTGATATTCGATAACATTTTCACCTAAAGCTATAAATTCTTTGCCACCTTGTACGTATGTATGTTTTAGTAAAACAGGATCCAATGGTGGCTCTACGTCTTCCAAAATGCAATCGATTAGTGCTGGTTTTCCGTATTCTAAACAAGTTTCTATAACTTTCATGTAATTACCATCTGTAAATTTAAGGACTTGCAAGTCGTTAGACTTCTCCATGGTTTTTATCCATTTATTGGCTTGACCTTGAGGATCGACAAGTAGAGACCAGCGAAGAGAACTATCTTGTATAACACCATTATCTATAGAAAATGAATCCCAAGGTAAACCTGCTATACACCAATTTTGAATTTTGATGTCGGTCCCTAGAATATCTTTAAAAACAAATTGTTTTGAATGTGGCATTTCAAGTTTAATAACTAAATCTCGCCATGTAGAAATCAACTCCATTCTAATTGGTGATGTATAAGGCGATAAATAGGCTATTATTCCACAGGACACAAGAATATCTCCAGCTAGATTGTCATACAAGTCTTGAAGATTTTCAGCCGCTAAAGTCCATCTAACTTTTTCTCCTCCTAAACCACCTATTAACTTTTCAGCGCGGAACAACTTATCAATACAGAGTTGAACCTCGTCTTCTAAAGCTTTTTTCTTGATGTTAGCTTCTTCCAATGCTTCGTTTAGTTCTGCTAATCTTGCTTCCAGTCTAGCCACAGTGGCTTTCTTTTCTTCTAAAATAGCCATAGTTTCCGCAAATTCTCTCTCAGCAGCTTCCAATTTAGCTTTCTTTGGGGCCACTACTTTTGCTACTGCATCATACATATCCATAGCAATTATCCATTTACATAATCCTTCAGCTGCTGCGGAAGCTTTTGCAATAATATGCGGTTTAAAATCTTTGTTAGAAAGATATTCTTTTCTTATTTTCTGCATTGTTGCCACAGGAATGTTATCCTTATCAAAGTTTCGTAAAGAGTCTAAGAAACTCATATCACCCAAGACTCTTTTACTAGGTCCCCAGAAGTCAAACTTTTTTTTACCAGGATTATCAGGATCAGGTATCTTATCAGGTGGAATTCCTTTCATTACACATACTGCTGCCATAACTAGCTTTACTGTTGCTGGAGGGTTTTTCATTGATTTAACAATCGTTATGTCACCAGGTTTTAAAGTGTTTAATGCAGCAATTGCATCCTCTAAAATAGGCAATGCCAGAGCTAAATCAGCCTCACAATCTTTTTTAAGTTCTTGGGCTGCTGCTGCTTGAACGTTTGCTACTTTTTGATCTTCCCTCACTTGTGCAGCAGCTTTATCGGCAGTAGCAGTTTCTACTGCTATTTCTTCCATCATTTTTGTAGATTTAGCAGCCATAACTATCAATTGCGGTTTTAAAATGTTGAGATCCCGTTGCATAATTGCCACTGCTTCTGCTGCTTGACCAAGTTTATCTAAACCGTTTGTATAACGTATTTTAGCAGCCCGTAATTCTCTTTGTTTTTTATTTGTTAAAACAGTAAATGATTTTATTAAATTAAGATAAGAAGCAGATGTAATATATGTCTTTCTGCCAAACTGATTAAAAAAATCTATTGATGTTTTTCGCGCATCAACATGAAATTGCTTACAAGCTATAACGGCAGCTGCTTTAACTTTATCGACGACATTTACCTTCACCATATAATAATGTGCTACCATTTCCAATGCGTCTTCAGGCCAACTGTCATACCAATCAATAGTACAACAATTCACAAGAGAAGGATACAACCTTAATCTCGTTCGAAAAGAACTTCCTATTGGACTGAAACATAATACCACATGTAGTTTCGCCTTACATCTCCCAACGAAAAATGACATAATCTGTAACGGACTTATGTCTAAGTTTCTGTTACCACCCTGGGCTGCCAGACGAACCAATTCTAATACTTCTTGAATTTCATCTAAACCATATAAATTGGGAACTTCGCCAGAATTCAATAAACTATCTAAATTTTGAATAAAGACTTCTTCCTTAATTTGATTTTCTGTAAATAGAAAAGTTGTATCTTTATTTAAGCCACCGGATTCGCGAAGAACCAATTTAATATCGTCATGCCAATCTTTAACACTGTATGATTTTGTAATTTCTGGTTGATATGATTGTTGGCCTAATATTGTACTAGCCAATCTGGTAACTGACTGACGACCAGATCCTCCTACTCCAACCAATAAAGCGTTACCTGATGGCATGGATAGTAATCTACAAATTTTTGACAAATGTTCTAATGCGTAGTCGAATAATACAATAGTCATTTTGGCCTTATGCATAGTATTATACTCAGTTAACATCGCTATAGCCACATTTAAAAATACTTCTTTGGAAGGAATTTCTTCATACCTCCTTTCACCTTCAACACTGTCGGTATCTAAATAACAGCCAAACATCATTTTTTTAATGTTTTCTTGAGTTACCTCACCTTTTTCATTTTGATATGTATCTAAAGCAGATTCAAATGCATCTCTCATAAACTCTTGGGTTGATTTTCTTAGCAGATCATAAAACCAAGAACGATCTATTTCATCAACAAGCCTATCATAAAAAACACGCATAATTTCATGGACCCAGACTCTTGTAAAGGTTTTCTTATTATCCGCAGATTCTTTTCTTAACAAAGCACACCCTTGAATAACTCTTGAGAAGTCTCGTAAGTTAAAAACATAATGAGATTTTGCTGGGGTAGGCCTCAGTCCTTCTGTGGCCATATCGTAAATATTCATTGTTGCAGCCACAATGTTTACTATTGTTGATTGCGTATCCTGGCCAAATCCATTTCTTCTCCAACCAAGCTGAAGCAATGTTATAAATATTTTGGACATGCTTTCTTTAGAAAACTCGTTTATCGAATAAATATTATAATGTCTTAACATTCTTGGATAAATTAATTGTCTGCTTCCACCAACAGGTCCAATGGCTCCATAAAAAAAAGTATCATAAATGTATAGATTTTCAGTTGTTTTCAAATCATACCAATGCTTTTGGTCAAAGTATAATCTTAATAACTCAATAGCTGGTTGAGCACCATATACTTCTTTTGCAGGCATATTCATATCGTCAATAAAAATAATAGCTTGTTTACCCTTGGTTGGTCCGTAATTGTTTTTTCTTCGTTTGACCAATTTCGAAAGCACTAAATCTTGTGTTTGATTCGCTGAAGTCGTAGTCGTAAAAGTGATTAAACCCGGGGTATATTTTTCTAAATCTACATCATTCATTAAAAAGTTTTGAACGTAAAAGCTTTTTCCAGTCCCTGTAGGCCCAATAAGCAACAAAGGTCTAGAGAATTTCGTATGTAATTTTAGAAGAAAGATATATTTCTCACTTTCTAATGTCGGTATTATAGTCTGCAAAAGATTGATTTGTTCCTTGACTTGAACAGCCTTTACAGCATCTGGCCATGGTTTCCAACAACCCTTGCCTTTATACATATAAAAATGATCTATTATCATTCCTTCAGTTGGAATAGAAACGTCTAGTCTTTCAAGTTCGTCTGGCATTCCGTTCTCTCCTCTATAATATTGTTTTAATAGGTCATCAAACCTTTCACGAGAATCACAATTTAAAATTCCGCCAACGCCCCATACTAATGCTGTCATAAAAGAAGCCAAAAACCAAGTTCTACCATATTTAGTATCCTCTTCTCCCTCTATCGCATTATCCATTAACATTTCAACAAGTCGAAGCGTACTCATTACTAAATTTACCTCACCGGCTGTTACAAGTTGAGTACAATATTTACGAACAAAATATATCAAGGGATCAAATAACCATTGACACATAATAAATATGAATTCTTCGTTTTCTTCTAGCCATATAGGATTAAGAGTTTTTAGCCAAGACGTATAAAATGGAGCGAACCCAAAAGAAGATGATTCCATATAAATCATCCCACATCTTGAAACCGTTGCAGGAGAAGCTTGAGAAAGGTCCATAACTTCAAAAATCATAGACATAACACTTGACATGGCCATTACCTCTCCAGATGTCAAGCAAAGTTTTTTATTGTCATCTAAAACAGTATTCATATTTTCAATCCACACAGCATCGACAGGACCGTCAAAAACAATCCATTTCTTGACAGGAGTATCCTCAGAAGCATAATCTCTGAACATTGTTGCTACAATGCCATCTGTCCATTCATAAGATATTGGATCAAATGCTCCGTAAAGCTGACCCATTGTAACTGCCTTTGGATTAAGAACTTTATAAGTACATGCACAACCATCTGGCAAACTCCTTTCTTCCATTAGCGTGAGGGCTTCCGATAAAATTTTTAAAGTCATCGATTTAGCTGAAAATGGATCTCCTACTAACATGAAACCATGCCTCACGATCATCATTTCATATGTCTGAATAACTTTTATCAAGAAGCACTCTACTGGCTGAAGATTGTTTGTTGCACAGGCATCGTGACAAGCATTTAAAAAATTTACATAATCCGGTTTTGGTAAAGTGATTCCAGGAAACAGATCAGAAATAATGCCTTCAAATAAAGGAACATCAAATGATAAAAATTTTGGTAGATTAACGTCCGTAATTGATCTTAACAACAAAATACTTTCACTTTCATTGGGGAAACTTCTTTTCAAATTACCAGCAGCGGACAAAACTGTTTTTACAGCTCGCATGCCATAATCATAATGATTTTGTGAAGATAACTGTTCCGAACATAATCGATATGTAGTAACAATTTTGACAGATAAATTTCGTGCGTCTATAAAACCAAATGAATATAATGAAATTTCACCAATCATAGCATAATCTGGAACCATCATCGCTACAGTTCTAAATAAGACTTTTAAATTATCTGGAAGCTCAGAACGGCCTGCATAGCCAGGATTCATTGTGATACAAACGTAGCAAGCAGGATTTAAATTTAATATAGTACCCTCAAAATCAAAAGTTTCAACATTCTGTCGAACTGCTTGTACTATACACAGAATTTGTTGAGCTATTACTGATAATACTTCAACTTCTATACGATTGAATTCATCAAAACAAACCCAAGCACCACACGATGCTAGGCCTTTAAAAAATTTTCCCATCGCCTTGTAATCTAAGCCATCGGAACAATTAAATACTACACATTGAACAGCTAATGCCTTTGCTAAATCTTTAGTCGTTTCTGTTTTGCCTGTTCCTGCTGGCCCCTCTGGAGCTCCATTCAAATGAAGATAATATGCCCCAATTAACGTTCGATAACAACGATCAGTTAATGGTGTTATAACGAGACGATCTGAATTGCCTAAATATTCATAGGCGTAATTGACCACTGCATTAATAATTTTTACAAAAACCTTTTCTTCTTCCCAATAATAACGCAATTGTGCTAACCATTGAAAATCGGTTATTTCTATGACCTCTTTTTCAACGAGATCTTGTATCACATCTTTAGCATGGACATCTATTACAATAAGTGCTTTAACAGTAATACTACTTAATTTGGTTAAATCAGTCCTACGAATTACTGCTACAGTTTCATTAAGTTGCTTTGTTAAGCCTTTGTGAAAAGCCTTAAGTTCACCTAATTTATGTGTATTTAGGCATTCATGGACATCCACAGCCCAATAAATTTGTGAAATCGCTAAAACAACCATACCTTCCCAAGATAAAATCCAATCAACACGGCTTAAATTAGGGTAGTCATAATATGACAATTCCGTTTCTGATTTCACAGCTTTCAACATTTGATCTTCAACTTGTACTAGCCATTTCTCGACGGAACCTCTTGCGGCTGCCACACTTATAATATCTAAGAACTCGACCTGTTCTCCTTCCATAGAAATCATTGATGATATGTTATATTCTGGATCAAATACTAGCCTGTTTATTCCCTCGAAACATTTTTTGAGGTGTGGTTGAACTTTAAGAGGATTCTTTGTTTCTGACAATATTTCCAACATTTCATCATTTGACAAAAAGAAGAAACGTGGAAAATATAAGCGTTTCCGTTCTAAATAGTTATTAATACCATCATTAATTTTTTCAAGCATACCAGTTGCGATTCTGAAAGACTCTAAAACACCAGTTCCACCAGCTATTTCTAAGACATGGGGGTCCTTGTCAACTGATCCCATATAACGACGGTAAATGTTGTTCACCTCAACAAACATAACTCCTTCTTCTTGCATTTGAGCAACAATATCTTTAGAAGAAAAGATAGGTAACAAGTATAGCCATTGACTTTGAACTTTACCCCATTCATCTATTGTTGCATTAACACGTGTTATTTTTTCATACCATGCCCTTACTTGACTTTCAAAAGGTTTTACAAATGCTGAACCCCTCATTCCAATAGTTTTTACAATATGATCATCTAAAACACTTTGAATATCATCCAAACCAGATAGTATAAAAATACCTGTGTCTTTATAGGGACTTGTTTTAAAACATATATCCGTCCATTCAGCCATCATTTTATTTAAACTAGTTATAAGTGCTAACTCTTTTGTTGCTGCAACGCTTATAATTTCATACTGATCAATATCGTCCCAAAGATTGAAGTTTATTATTTTTCGCAGGGAAGTACCTGCATTAGGGGTTAATTCAAAACCAGCTATATTTGACATCTCGTCCCAATGCCTTTGTACCAACGCTGGGTTACACATTATATGTGCCATTTGAACATTTGGACGCCAGCCTTTTATTTCGAATATAGCTTGAGCGCAAAGTTTCATCGGCGCAGGTAAATTGTTGACATCAGGATCATCAACTAATCCTTGAAATCTTTTTTCGACGCCCTCAGCTATTTGTTGCTTTATTTTTGTCCTGTAAGTTTTAGATAATTTTAAAAATTCTTTGTAATAAAAATCATGATCTTGTTCAATCTGTTCATGATCTAAATATTCAAATGGACCATCCATCCATGTATAGTAACTCCGTTTCCACTTATGAACTAAATATATTAAACTGTGAAATGGTTTAATAAAATCTTTCAGTTCCTCTAGATCGGAATAGCTAGAAACTGGAAACTTAAATGTCACTTCTTCGTTATTAATCCATGTAACCAACTTATCACAATCATCTAAACGATGTACAAGTTTTCGTAAGTGCTCTAAATATTCAAGGGTATGATTTATGTCATCCATATTATCTAAAAGTTCAAGATATGGTGTCATTTCTAGGACCTCTTTATTCAAAAAAGCGATTTTTGCCAAAAGGGTTTCTTCCATTTCGGCTTTAAAAGTTTCATAAGCAGTAGCATTTTTCTCAAAAATTGGTTTAATATCTTTGAGCCAATTAACAGTTCGGGTGTTGGAGGCTACATGTTCCGATGAGAGAGATGTCATTTCTAATAAATTTGAAATGATATTTATTTGTCTTAAAATTCTTTCTTTTAAAGCTTCTACCAAAACAGTTTTGGCATACAAGATGTACACACCTTGTTCAATTAATTCCGCAGCATTTTCAGGTTCCTTCAATGCTTTTGCTGCTATAATTTCAAATGCATTGCAAATACTATCGTTTTCATCCATGTGGGTCTTAACGATCCCTGCAATTATATCATTTATGAATTCCAGTGCTCTAGCTTTTAATCCATTTATCATTCTCGTTTGACAAACGACTGCGCAATTAAAGTATTCATTTTCTAATACTGCAGTAATATCAGAATCAATTTCTTGAAAATATTTGATTTTATCTCGTGACTCTTCGAACTCTTCGGCCTGTTCTATAAATTTAGAAAGTTGTATTTTCGCCATTTCTCCGTACAACATTTCATATTCCTTTCTTAGGTTTACTAAGTATTGTAGTAGGGGGGCAAAGACGATATTTAATTGCTTCTGTAACCTATCATGACCGTCTTTACATAACCAATCGTTGTATTTAACCGGTAAAGCATCATGGTTGTATGGTATCTTAAGGTATTGTTCAATTGGCATTAGCCTTTGTGCTATGTGTGAGATAGCTTTGGCTATATTGTGGTAAACATTAAAGACTTCCTCAAGAGAAGAATCATAAATAAATTCACCATTGAAATCTAAATCTATATTTAAAATTGGAACAGAGTCTGAGTCTTCTAATGAACTTATTATAGCATCGATAGATCGACGCATAAGTTCTTGGATCTGCATGGAAATCATTTTAGTTGCACATTTTACAAATTCGGGTATTCTTTTGGGTTTCATCCCTTTTAAGCATCTTGGATTTTTAAGCCAATTAACAAGAATAGCATACCAAGTGCTAGACACTAAATAATCAGCCCGTCTTATCTCTTCTAAAATCTTTGTTTCAAAATCTTCTATGTTTAGCGGTCCTCTGGCTCTGTATTTTTTTAAATTAATTATAAAATTTGGAAAAGTTTTTTCCGAAGATTCTAACACAAGTCTAATGAATGGATGTAAAAGTAATGAACCAGAATGAAGTTTCTTTCGGTACTTAAGCATCTTATCATAATTTGGTGTCACTCCATTGTATTTGAAATATGGTTCCTCATATCTTTTTCTAGATACCCCAGGTATTTCACGGATAACCGTTTTAACAGCCAAGTCATGTAGATTTTTATTCCACTCCTGTTTACTTTCTTTTAAGATATCCTCCGTTATACTTGGATAAGCATTTTTTAATTTGGAAGGTATTAAACTTAATATTTTTCTTTCCCATGACTTAAGCATGGGCGGTGGTTCTACTTTATTGGCACACTCACGTAAAATTGCTATATGTCTTTCTTGAGTAATTTCTAATGCATCACATTCACTATACTCAATAGAAGATCTAGCTATTTTGATTTTTCTTTTTGTAGCCTTTTCTTCCAGTAGTTGTCGAAATTTTTCATTTTTATCCTAAAATTGTAAAAATATAAAATTAATAAAAAAACATTATAAATAAATATCAAGAAACAAATGCTATTATGTTATATATAGTTACACTTTATACATTAGGTACCGATCAACTAAATCAATTTTAAATATTTTGCTTGCAATATAATATTTTTTTCCATTTCTTTACGGCAATTTTGTTACTTTCAGGAAATGATTTACCTACTTCATTATTTTTAAAGAACAACTCAACAATAGACCGACAAAGTGCAGATTGTTTTGTAACGGTTAGAAAACCATTGTGTTCTTAGTCTAAGATTTAGACAGACTCTTATCTTTCTGACTTATCTGACGCTATCTTCGTCAGTTCAGCTTAAGCAAAGAATTAAAACCAAAATTGATAGTGATACATTTTTATCTAATATTAATTACAAATTATAAAAAAATATGGATGGTTGATAAATATGTACCTAGTATAAAATAATAAATAGTTTCTAGCAAAAATAGGAAAATATGCATAAATAGACTCCGAAAATATGTAAATTATTTATCATCGTCATCAAGGACGGTACTCGAAGCTGTGACCCATTAGTCCGTCGCCATCGGTTCAGTATCTTATTTTCAGTTTCGTCTTAACAGGTGCTACTGCCTGTCTCAGTCCCGATAACAAACGATTATAATACGTAGACCACTTAGAAGGTTTTGAGAAAAAAGTTTTTATGTGAGAAAGGTCAAGTTATAATTTATTTTGAAAATTCGATTATTTAAAAGTAAAAAAAAATCTGTTCCACATTTAAATTTATCTAAATTTTTTTAATATAACCTTTTACTATAATATAATTATAAATGTTTTATTTTTAAAACTTTGTGAATATCCTAAGATGAATTAACATACAACGACAACAAAATAGATTGTCCCAAAAACAACGTGTACACATTGGTAGTCGAAAATAATCTGTAATGTAATTTCTGTTCACTTATCTCAATAACACTAATGTTCCCCTTTACTCTAAGCAACAACATATCAGTGAATGATAAGCTTATCAACCGTATTTTTGATGTCGCGGACAGCGGTAGTAAATAAATGTTAGTTAGAACTCATATTTACGACGGTTAGTCGACTAGTTAAATCACATATATAAAATGCAGTCCAACATGAGTCAAATATTTCAACGATCTAGCAGTGCTTATTATAATGCGGATCATCATTACACATCGATCCAACACAAAGATAGCTACAGTAAGTATTTTTTGTAATTAATTTATACTTTGTTTATTTATATTTGTACTCTGTGGTAATTAATACATAATAGGTCGGGTTACGGGCACAATGAAAGTCTTTGCGGCAGCCAATTGTATGGCATTTCTTTTTGACGTTACGAGATATTTTTATTCACCATTAATTGTTCGGTGTTTTTGAATTATAAACAAAGTAAAATTTGTGTAGTTTTTTTTTATTTTATTTAATGTAAAATTGTATTAAAATTTAATCCTTATTCTACAACTACCATTTTATTTAGAAACCTGTTACTATATATATATGTATATATATTGATAATTGGTTAATTGGTTAATTGGTTTATATATGTCATAGAACAGCTATGTCTATGTCCATATGGGCTAAAAAAATATCTACTTTCATGCGTAGTTCCAAGAGCTGAACAACTAAACTAACTTGTTAAACATATAATAGCAATAGGCTAATAGGTAATTTCAAGATTTACGAGAATCTTGCTGCACGATCAAGACCAAAACAAAGAGTGATAGCACAATGCCAAGATCAAGACTGGACTTAGTCTCGCCTTAGTTTTATATTCAGGCGCACATTTTTTTACACACATTTTATTACAAAACTAGCTTTTGTGCGTGACTCCGTCTCTATGGAATATGGAATAACTCCATTTTATTGTTATTGTTGCGGTAAGCCCTTGTGGCTATGATAGCGTGAACGTTTTTTTGAAACTCCTTTAAAATGGGTGTGAGGCGGTGCACCTTGTGTGTACTGGAGCGATTGTTGTTGAGAATGATGCTATCGACTATCTTTCTACTTCAGATTTGAGTCCAAGGAGGATGAAACTAGTATATTTTGGCCCTTATTAATCAAGAAGACTAATGGATGATAACTACTAGGTAGATTCTGGGATTTACACAGTTTAAGAATCCCTACCACTATGGCTTCTTTCCATAAAGCGTTACATATGGCAGGAAATAGTTTCAAGTAGCGGAGGTGGAGGGAGTTGTATCACTTTGTCGGTAATCTTATCGGGACCTGACCATTTTGGCAGTACATTATACTTTCGGTGTTGTCGACGATTTCAAAGTGTTCGCGGTCACCGCTAAAGAACTATACTATACTAAGACAGCACTGGCTCTTTCGACTGTAGACTAGTTCGGCGTTGTGGTACACTAATCTTACCTCACATTAAATGTCAGAAATCTCCGTACAGTAGGTATATTCTATCATTTCTATCCGTGGGGTTTGTTCAATTGTTACTATAGTCAATAGTAGTATATGAGACGAAGCTTCCTAGCATTATATGGATTCACCGTGCGGGTGCCGGGCCCATCGCGTTGCAGGGAGATGAGTGCAAACAGCTTCTGGGACTTGCGACCCAAGTGTAGGTTTAAAATGCACATTCACGCTCACCATCAATTGGTTGCGCTCCTCTCCCTATCTAACCAAAATTGGAATTAACCTACCAATGACGCCTTTGAAGTACGTTCTAGAAATGAACTGATGATAGTTCTAGAGAGGCCAAGATCTTTAAGTAGGTTATAGAGAGATTTCGCTGTTATACCTCTCGCTCCCACTTCTACCGCGTACAAAATTAACTATATACCGATTCCTGGTCAGCTCGTTGGTCAGTTCGTAATTCTTGTTTACTTTAATTGTGTGATCTTTGGGGATGTTAGTTTCCCACGGAACAGTAAGCTCTACAAGTATCACGCGCTTTAACTGTCTAGAGTACAGGAATATGTCCGGTGTGGATGACGAGACAACAATATCCTCAGGAATTCTATACTTTCTCTCATACGTATCCATCGTTATAGTCCAATCGCGAGCCGCCTCCAAGATAAAGTGAGGCTTTTGTTTTGTTTTTTAGACGAGCCTTCTTTAATGAACTCTATGAATCTTTTGGTGGTTGTTATACCCTTTTGCGCTCTAGCTACTGAAAGACTAACCGCTTCACGTATGATTTCCAAGACTTTATCATGGCGCCGCGAGTATTGACCTTTTTCCAATAGCACCCTACACCCTACCAACAAGTGTTTAGCCGTTCCTACTGCCTCCCCACAGATATTGCAAGACTTTTCGGTAGCTTGACCCCATCTTACTAGCATTTGGAATGCATTTAGATTTTTTATAAGGCTGGAGACCAATCATGAAGTGAGGTGGGCCAGCTCAATGCTAATGGAATACAAAAGTCGCCTGTGGTCACTCACTCACTCTTATAGTAATTTTTTTTTTGTAGTTTTTCGCGGAAAAGAATCAGTGTCATAATGCCAGCTTCACTTTTTAAGCTGCGCTCCGTCTATGTTTAAAAGTTTGTAATTTACTTACTATTTAAAAATTACCTTGAGTCTATTGTATGGTGGCAATGGTATAAACGGCAACTTGTCTACTTTGTGTATATCCGGTATTGGCAGCATAACTGGAATCCGACATCCATTTTTCGTTTGCAACAGCTTCCTTAATTCGCTCTCTTCCATTATATTATTTGGCTAATCGCAGTTCTAAATAAATATATTTATAACTCAATTAAAACAATTGATGCTAAAATACCACATCATATACCATATCATATGAAATAGAAAGTATAAAAATCAATATCCAAGGTAACAATGCAGAGATACCATGGCAACATAAACATTAAAGTTAAGTCTTGGTTACACGGGGAAACGATCACAATTTCCAATTGTGTCCCAACCTGCTTTTTCCCGATTGGATCCGTCTAGTTCCGGTACCCATCCGGATTCTGGGACTACAAAGTCGAAAACAGCACTGCAAATGTTGCTGTTCGTAAGTAAAATATATATTATCAACACAAAATAAGTTCATAAAAATATATATATTTATTGTAAGAGTCAAAGGTTTCAAAAGACACATAATCCTAAAGAGCCTTTTTCCACGATGCAACCTGACACATTAGTAGATGAGCAATCGGTGTAATGTCGATTCCAGCGCACTAGATGCATCCGGCATACGAACTAACACTAAGCATACGAAGCATACTTAAGCGTCACATTTTAGTACCCTTGTTGAATTGTGCCGCTTGAAATTTATAATGGGGCCAAAATATTTATAAAACTTACACTTAACTAAAACGTAATAGTGTTTGCATACTCATTCCTTTGCTCTTCACCACATTTTATTATATCAGTCAGCTGACTGTGTGTTTATGAACTGGAATAAACTGTCAATTGTCAAAATTTACAGCATCAGTTGCCCATTTGCTGGGCTTTTAGTGATTACTATTTAAAATAGTGTCAATAGAAAACAAGTAGGTAAATATTTGTTATAAAATTCTTATGAAAATACTGAAATTTATCAAATAAAGGTCTTTTAACAAGAAGACGATTTTAGTACTTATGTTACCGATACCGAAGAATGCTAATTTAAATCACTCACACAATTAATATTGCAATTTTGTGCCAATCCTTGTGAGTATCATAAATCTGTTTAATTTTTTCTTTTGTTTTAACAATGACAATATATTTAATAGTAGGTATTAATATTTAATATTTACCATTGGGTAATATAAACTAAAAAAAACATTTTTTTAATATATGAATTTACAACATTTAATTATATACAGGTATGTTTGTAATCAAAGTTCGCAATATAGTTCAAATGATATATATCTAGCAATGGGATAGGGGATATTAATAGGATCTTTAATAATAATTTCAAAAAAGACTAGTTATTGTTATGTAGGTATATATTTATATTTTTGTTAAATTTTCAGATGGAGGGAAAATGCATGGTACACAGAGAGTTGTAATTTTTTGTTTGTTAACAACAATTATACCTACAATACTCATTGTGTCACCACTCTACCTACGAAATATTAAATATGCTGATGTCATGTACCAGATATCTGATTCAGATGTAATACAAATTCATAAAGGTCAGTCATCAATATTCTGTGAAAAACATTCCTTAAAAATGAATAGTAGCTTTAATGCATTCCAAATGAAAGGAAAACCTAAACTGACAAAAACACAAAGACACATAACTTTAAGGAAATCAATGACTTTACCAGATGATACCTTAGAATATTGGGGATTTTATCTCTTTGCTGGGGCCACAGTGGAATTAAAAGCTTGTTCAAGATATATGGGTTCAAAAATATTGCTTGTAAAGGGTGAAAAGATTTTCAACACCTGTGGCATCTTAGAAGGTAATAAATATAAAAAAGATCCTTTAGTTGTAGAAAACAATTTGCAGGTTTCTGTAACATTAGAAAATCCTAAAGATAAAAGAAGGGAAATTGTAGATATAAAATATAATGGAGACACTACTCCAAATTCCAATATCCATTTGCAACATAAAAGAGAGGTCAATAGTCCTCTAGTGCATAATCCAAATACAGTGCTAGACGCTGGTGTAAACCATGGAGGTAACGCTCTTAATGTATCAAATAACTTAAATGAAGATAATTCTGTATCCAGTTTTGAAAATAATCTATATGAATGTTACAGTGATAATATTCTAATGAATGTTTTTTTTCCATATTCTATGCAGTGTAATAATACAAAATATTTAGAAGAAATTACAAATCTTAAGATTGTACATAAAGTCACATCTGATGGGTATTATTATTATGTATTTTACAGTGATAACGATTTTGTTAATAATGATATTCATGCAATTTTTGATATTTATAAGCCAACATTCCAATATTCCAATATGTCTGATTCAAAAATATGCTTAAACAAGACAGAATGTGAGTTCAATGTTGAAATGTTTAGTGATGAGTTGGTTATAGTAGAAGTTCCAACAAAAGATGGCCTAAACAACAATGAAGATGATTCATTTATTTTGATGTCAGTGTGTCACCCTCGAGTGTCTGTGTATATATTTTTTCCAGTTTCTTTGTTATTACTTATATTATTTTTTGCATTTTTATGATATTTGTTTTTGTTGTTTCTGTATGTTTTTTTTATAAAAATGAATATAACAAGGAGTTTGATATTAATTTATTAAGTAGAAATAATTAGTTAAGAATAATTTAAGTAGGTATATAAGTAGGTAGTTACCAAAGTTAATATGTTTTAATTCTATATCTGTGATTTATATTTTGCTTGGCAACTGTTTTAATGTTAAAGTTTTATATTTAAAATAAATTTTTAAGTTTGATGTTTCAATTCTATATCTGTGATTTATATTTTGCCTGGCAACTATTTTAATGTTAAAGCTTTATATTTAAAGTAAACTTTTAAGTTTGATAATGCTTTTATTTAATACTGTTGCCCGCGACTTCATCCGCGAAGTTTTTACCATACAGAGCTCATAAGAAACTGCTTCGGTCGATTTTTTTTTTGTCACCTTTATTTTTTTAATTGCCCTCCACGAAAAGTCCTATTATTATTTCAAGAATATAATATAGCTTAGATTCAACGTGAAACTTATTTCTAAATATATTGGTTAAGATATTTTTAGTTTCGGATAAGTTAGTTTGAAGATTCAAACTATATTTTAAATCGGACAACGAAGGAGTGGAACAGCTTTTCTGCTTCGGTATTTCCATCCGAGTACAGTGTGGGTGTCTTCAAGGCAAGAGTAAATAGGCTTTTACTAAGTTGATGCGCTTTACCACTGATGACTTCCACTTCCCATCAGGTGGAATGTATTCAAGTATTCAAGCGTCAACAAAGTTTAAGTGTAAAAAAAAAAATTTTGGTAGTCAAGTCACATATTTATCTATAAAAAAAATAACTACATTTTATTTAATAAACAGAAAAGTTGAGGTATTGTAGAATTTAAAATTGCCTGATATTAGGATTATTTTATTTTAATAAATTGCAAAATATATTTCGTGTTTTCTTCATTCACCGTGTATTTTGCAAAATTGGCACGGAAAAAATTTTATTAGGAACCTACCTCGAATTGAAATCTCCACCTATCATAGGTAGGTTTTTCTATACTTTTGTAAGTAATCGATATGTTAGATGTTTTGGGCTATTATCCTAAATAATACCAGGCACATTAGCTCTTGATAAGAGTCACACAACTTAAAAAAAGTAATCAAATATATATTTTTAGTAAATAGTCTTCGTAAATGCTACCGAATCATAACAAACGGAACAATGATACAGTCGAAACTTATTATCAAAACACTATTCAATACTAAATGGAATACTAAAGTAATATTATATTAAGAGGAAATTGAAATGAATTTCATAGTTAGATACCTAATATTACCATTAGAGATGAAACTGTTGGTTAGTCTCGAACTCTGTATTAATGATGAATACTGCATCATTATTTGTTGTATATCGAAAGAAGGCTCAATTAAAGGTACGCTTTTATTTTTCTTTTTTTTTATTTCATTTTAAAAACTCAAAGTCTCTAAAAAATTACCACACCATTGCCTAGGGTTTATTATATCTGCCACTTTATTTTTTTCAACGAACTCGTAATTCTCTGTAGCTATGTCGTGTATTCTACTGTTTGTTGTTTTTTTTTGTCCAATTCATGAGTATCTAAATATAATTATATTATTAAATAATTTGGCTAAGATTCGGACTGGTTCAGGTGAGAACTAGCTATTATAACTTGGTTTGGTGAGTGGGAGGACCTGGTGGATAGTCTGCACGTTTGCCTCATAAACTAAAATCGATTTCTTATTGATTTTTCATAAGGTTATTGATAGTTTGTTTGATTATTTAAATTAACTGGGCAATGTCGTAGCTTAATATTAAAGTTTGCCAACTTTAAAAAAAGCTTATGGAGTATTTTTGGCTAGTAACAATTTTAAATCACTTAAGATCTCGAATCAACCTTTCAAAATCCAAGCATTTTACGGTAGATACATAGTTCAAAGGCCGAACTCTATTACAGTACAACCTTAATATAACAAATCGCAAGGAGGCAAGTAAATATTTGTTATATCAAGTCATTCGTCAAACTGAAGTTTGTTATATTGAGGTATAGTTGTTCTAAAAATTTTTATAAAGAGGTAAAAACCAGTCGCGACCGAATCACATACTATGGTATTAAGAGTCGTTTATAGGGACGTTATAGTTTTGAGTTGACAAAATTCGTTAAATGGAAGTATTTACACTTTTTTGGTAGTTGAGAATTCGTTAAAGAGGTTGTTCGTAAGAAAAATCGTAATATGAAGGTGTATTTTATATCAATTGTTATGGACAATTCTAGGGGATTACGAAAAATTTGTTATATCGAGAAAGTGGTTATTTTGAGGTTCGTTATATTAAGGTTGCATTGTACATGTTTTCTGCTGCTGCTGCTTTTCCCTACTAATCACACCAGTGTTTTGCCTGGACCTCTCCCGATCTTCAACTCATTGCAATAATCTGTCGTTTATTGATAACGTATCCTTAGAAGGTTAGGTAGAAGATTAACGTTAATTACTTAATCTAATCTAATAATTCTTTTGAGCATATATTTTTAGTTCAAGGTTTAATCTTTGTATATCAAAACTTGAGCCTTTTATTTACGATATCGTTTTAAGATTATTTAAACAACCAAATCTTTAGGGATTTTTGTAGCATAAGATTTCAAAAATATTGAATTTTAAAATGTTAGGACAGCTCTTAATTTTTTTAATACATCTTTTAACCATATCAGAATAAGTATAAACTCAATCAGATTAACCAGATACTATTTTTAACTATGATACTTGTCAGTATCAGTGTAAGCTTTGTATTTGTAATTATATCACCTTTAAATTTTATTTGGTTGTAAAATAACTATTTCAATTATATTGTTAAATATTTCGTATGCATTAAAGTATTGATATAACAGCAATGACTACAAGTGCAGACCCTGATAAGTAGCAATGTAATTATTTGGTCGTAGAGCACAATTGCTCTTTTCCGCAAACAGGCTCCACATTTTCAAGACCATTCTTCACATTTTAATCTACTTACGAACTTTCGATTGATAGTACATGCCTTGACTAATTCTTATTACTTTTATGTAATTCAATTATATTCAAACAAAATCGTAACTTCATTATATTTATAGGTTCAAAGCAATTCCATAATGGTTTAACTTTATCAGCGTAAATATACCTTTACATTTTGTACTAGAGTTAAATTTGCTATAGACCAAGATTTATACTCTGTATTAAAAACTGCATTTATAGTAATATTTTAATCGTAGATATTTGCTCTGTATTTAGACTATATATCTTCTATTGATTAAGGAAAGTAGATGAGAATGACTGGATTAGTTACTAGCACGGAATGATCCAACGAACGAAATGTGTTTGAAGGCTTGTTTCTGGTAAACAAAAAAATATGAAAATTGAAGTAAGCTAGTAATGTATTTAGTTTATTCAGAATAATTGCTTATTATAAAATGTATGCACATATTTATTTATTAAGATTTTGAAATTGATGTTACATTTTTGTCTAATCTACGATTGTTACAATGTATTTATTATATTTAGTCAAATTTAATTATTAGCGGTTAGACAGTGTTGATTAATATAATTATGTAGTAATTAGTTTTGCACTTTAAAACAGGAACCTTAATTACCAACTTCGTGTATTTCGAAGAAAATTTATTCCAAAAATATAAATAATTCGAAATGAACATAAAACCATGTAGAAAATTAAAAATATTATGGGAATACAGGATACAAAAAGGACCTGTCAAAAGAAAGTAATGACTTAGAGGAAATTTTGATTTATTATTTCCACATAGTTGTGTCCAAAGTGCGTTTCAACAGCTCAGTTGGTAGATTTTCTGTAAATAAAATTTATACAGTTGAATAAAAGGCTCCATAGAAATTAAGGTTCCGATCGGGAATGGAGTGCTACAATTTCATATCAATAACAATACAAAGAAAATATTTAATCATATTTATTTACCGTATTACAAAAACAGTTTACCATATTATGTACAACTGGAAAAAGCTACAATACAATATTTCCTTCTAGTACTTTTGTGATTGAAATAGCCTCTCCAGTACCCGATGAGGCCCCTCTGCAGGTAGCAGGGAGGGCCGCGCGGAACGGGGGCCATCCGGCCGAGCCGGGCTTACACTATGTAGATTAAACTTATATAGATACGTCTATGATAGTAGTAGTAATTAATTCATTAAACTAAAACAAAGTATCGGTCCAAATAAAATGTTCCAATAAAAAAACAGCACAGCGGTACTTAGGAGGCTGCTCCTAATACTCACACCGTTTAAATATCGCAATAGAATGCAGGACACAAAGTATAAAGTGGAATGCGCCGCCACCTCAGATGAGGTTAGCCACATCATTGGGCATTTCCGTAATAGTAGTGTGGTAGAACTCCTCAATATCTTTCAGAGCTCTCTTGTCAGCTTCGGTTACAAAGTTAATGGCAATTCCTTTACGGCCGAAACGACCACCCCTTCCAATACTGTAAAACAAAAATAGATTTAAATATTTAATTCTAAAAACACTAAATCAGAACAAAACACTACACATTAAACATTGCCAAGATAATATGCTTATGATTTTATAAGTACTCACCGATGGATGTAGTTCTCGCGGTTGGTGGGCAGATCGTAGTTGATGACGCAGGACACTTGCTGCACGTCGATACCACGAGCCAGCAGGTCGGTGGTGATGAGCACGCGGGAGGAGCCCGTGCGGAATTGCCGCATGATCACTTCACGCTCGCGCTGGTCCATGTCTCCGTGCATGGCCGACACGGTAAAGTCACGCTGGTGCATAGACTCAGTCAACCAGTCGACCTGAGAATTAGTATAACATGTCTTCTTTATGTTGTTGTATTTCAAAAATAATTATGAATATCTAAAAAGCGTGACACCAACTAGAGTAGACTAGTTTTTGAAATTTTAAATCAATACAGTATGAAACTGTCACACCTTCCTCTCAGTAATAATAATAGGTTAGAAAATAATTATATTTAAAAATGTATAAACACATTTTCCTGCTATTTGATGATAAAATTAATAAACAGTAAAAAAATATATCAGTGCTAAAAGAACTATAAGGCCATCTTACATAAACATTATAACTAGCTACATACATGTTCATGGCCTTGAAGTGATTCAATCTGAGATTAGTTTGACACGAGGTTACATAGCCATATATGAACTGTAATAATATAAGCCAATTGACTGCTTTCTTTGAAGTTTAAAATTTTAGAGACCATACTATTTATTTGCTGTTAATAAAATGTATATTATATAAATTCCTACATATACTAAAATCAAATGTATTTCCACAAAAAATATAACATAGGTTAATTATTAATTTATGATTGATTACTCTGTTGGTATAACCAAACATTCTGAAAATCCAGACACTTAATTATTTTTTTTAAGTGACTTGAATGACATTACAAATGTAAGCAACAGAACTACAATAATGATCTTACCTTGCGACGGGTGTTGCAAAAGATAACAGCCTGAGCGATTGAGAGGGTGTCATACAAGTCGCAGAGTGTGTCCAATTTCCAATCTTCAAGATCAATTGAGATGAAAAATTGTTTAATACCTTCCAGTGTAAGCTAGAACCAAAAAAATGCAATTAATATATAATACATATAGTTAGAAATAAAGAGATTAGATAATACTATACACTCAAGGAATATCTAATAATTTATTTTACATTGTAAAATATGGTGAACAAGTACTATCTACTAAAGTATGAATCACTAGAATGTGGTAAAATTTATTAATACTTCACATAATTAAATAATGTAAACTTCTTCATAATAGAGTAAACAAAAAATATATAATATAGCTGTAATGTAAGTTAAGTTTTTATTTACTATTTGTTAAAAATTATAGATTTGCAGAACAACTATTGTTTAATGACTGACCGATCACTCTGCTGTCTATATAACTAACTGTTAACTTTGGGAATATCAAGAACATTGTGATATGGAATAGTTTTGTCAGGTATCGTTTTAGCATATACAGTCATAGACTGAGTGAAATTAAGTCTAAAGTTATATTTCTAAGCATAGCAATCCTAATTGTTTAAAAGTACCAAAACCATTTTTAGAACCGGCCTGATTAACTTTGGGAATATCAAGAACATTGTGATATGGAATTGTTTTGTCAGGTATCATTTTAGCATATACAGTCATAGACTGAGTGAAATTAAGTCTAAAGTTTCTAAGCATAGCAATCCTAGTTGTTTAAAAGTACCAAAACCATTTTTAGAACCGGCCTGAGCTGTTGTTTTTCTTACAAGGTATGGGAATTATTTTACAAAAAACAAGAGGAGGATTACAATTATCAGTCCATAAATGATTTTCTTTTCTTACCTCTTCCTTTTGAACAAGAATGCGCACAGGGTCTCTCATGAAGCAACGAGAAACCTCTAACACATCATCAGGCATTGTAGCAGATAGCAAAATGACTTGAACATCAGATGACAACATTTTGAAGACATCATGGATTTGATCTTTGAATCTGAAAGAAATAATGCATTTAAATAATGAATTACATGAAAACATATTTAACTTTATATTATTCTTTAATAAACTCGTAAAATACTTACCCTCTTGACAACATTTCATCAGCTTCATCAAGCACAAACAACTTGATAGTGTTGGCACGAAGAGCTCTACGCGTGATCATATCATATACTCGTCCTGGAGTTCCCACTACCACGTGAACACCACTCTCTAATTGACGAATATCTTCACGTACATTGGTACCACCAATACAGGCATGACATTTGGCATTCAAATGATCACCCAAAGCAATCACAACCTTAAAAATTAACACAATGTTATGATAGTGTTGGATTTATACAATCTATCACTTTTAATGTAAATAAAAGTTGCATACCTTCTGGATTTGCTGAGCCAATTCCCTGGTAGGGGCTAAAATCAGTGCTTGACACTCACGAACACTGGTATCAATGTGTTGTAGAATCGAAATAGAAAACGTAGCCGTTTTGCCAGTTCCAGACTGGGCTTGAGCTATAACGTCGCGACCTTTAATGCAGGGCATAATCGCACGTTGCTGAATGGCTGAAGGTTTCTCGAAACCATAGGCGTAAATTCCTCGCAACAATTCCTCTTTCAACTTCATGTCATCAAAGCTTTCCACGACTTCATGCCAATTTGTGTCGAGTGCACCGCCGGGCTCCATGCCCGGAGGTCCATCATAACTGCCTTGATCCTTTGATGGCCCATTCTTAGGATCCTCCGGCCAATCTTCCGATCTGAGAAATTAAAAATAATGTTCGTTTTCATGTAATATATAATAGTATTTCGATAAATATACGGGAAATACCCTAAGTTAAAACGAATAAGCAAAAATCATTAAAAACTGTCAAATGATATTTTCGTACATAGTATACTCATATCAGTTAAGACGCTATCCTTAAAAAACAGCTGAGCAAATCTTAGAATTAGCTAGTATAGTCCATTCTACAAATATACTTTAAAATACATTGTAACACGTGCATGGGGCCGCACCAAGACTACTGCTCTGCTGCCAGCGCCATGTTGGCAATGGAAGACCGTGCAGAATACAATACTCAACATAATGAAATTAAGGCACATAACGCTCTATATCAGCATTTTCATTCAAGAAGTCATTGTTTTCATTAATCTTTAATTAAAGATACACTAAAACAACTTAAAAATCGTCTCTTACCTTCTTTCAGGTGAATAGGACATGTTCCAATCGCGGTAGCTGAACGGAAAAGAACTAGCAAGGTCAAGTTA
Organism: Dircenna loreta; assembly: GCA_963555665.1. Lineage (NCBI taxonomy): Eukaryota > Metazoa > Arthropoda > Insecta > Lepidoptera > Nymphalidae > Dircenna > Dircenna loreta. The sequence goes on from OY743094.1 coordinate 7,206,834, forward strand.
AGTTTAGCAGAAGCTTTTTTTATAATGATATGGAAAACAAATTTCAAATGTTTTTATTTTTAAAGAACTTATTTATAAAAAAAATATAGGATTATTAAGATACGTAAAATAATTTAAATACCCTTTTTCAGGAGATGATGAGTAATACTAAAATAATAGGAATTAAAACGACGGAAGTAGGTGCACAGTGTATAAAAGAAAAAAAAAACGCAAGTACCCCAGATAATGTAAAAAAGTTGATTTCAAAATTTGAAAAATGTATCCTATTACTAATGTTAGGCTGGGCACAGATAACAGGGCTAAGATAGTTTAGTGGTTTTAAATTCTTCCATGTTTTTGTACAAATCAAAAGTATTTTTTTAGAACATATCCTGCAACGTGATTTTTCTCTTGTTATGTGATATTCTCTAATAACAATCTTAACTTGTTAGAATTATAATATAATTATGCTACTGTAATTTTTAATGATTATTGTGATTATGATAATTAAATATTCAAAAAGTATATATGTGCCAATAATATAATTATTATTTGAAGCAAGTCATAAAATAATAAATCTCAAATATTCTTGCAGTTTTTTTTATCAATTTGCCTATGTAAATTACACATATTAATTAGGGAACTCATTCAACGTCACAGGGGAAATTATTATTGTACTAGTTAATGGATAATAATACTATACATTGTTACTTATTGTGAATTTATTTAATTTATTGTTTTTTTTTTAGGAAAACATTGTATTTAGAAAACTACATACTGAACGCATCCGTTCTATAGTTAAGTTGGCAGCAATGACACTTCCTGTCGTATCTAGCAGTACGCTGCCATTTTGAAACGGCAGTGCTTTTTGTTCGTGTGGAGCGTTAGCTCGTTGCGGGGTCTAGATTGTGGTTTAGCCAAGTTTAGTTTTATTTTACAAAGAACTCTTTCAAAATGAGCTGGCAAGATTATGTCGATAAACAGTTAATTGCATCCAGATGTGTTTCAAAGGCTGCAATTGCCGGTCACGATGGAAATGTCTGGGCTAAATCTGAAGGCTTTGACGTAAGTTACTTGTTATGTTTTAGGTGATTAGTGCAATAATTTTATTACTTGAATGTGTATAAGTGCTTCTTTGTGCGTACAATTTGCTTGTAGTGTTTAATATTTATTGAAATATATAGATGACGAGTCCGCAAGTTGACAAGATGGCGACATGTGGTAGCAGTCAATTCGTATTGGAATTGCATTATTTGCTTTGTCTTGCTATATTATGCCGGTTTTTTTAATTGCTAGATAATAACATTTGGTTCATGTTGAGATTACCATACAGTCCTTTTTAATTCTTATTCTTTTCTCGTGTATTTATGGTGCCGGCCGGTAGTTGTGTCGGGTCACACGTCGCCGACGCCTTACATATTCTTATTAGTACATACATTGGTTTGATTTATACTAACAATTATATGTATTTCATATTATTTTTGCTAGCACGTGGCTAAAATTGAATCACTGCTTCTCAAATTGGCTGGAAATACAGAATGGTTAGAGTCATCAAATGATGTCTCGTATGAGTCATCGCCTGGTTGTAACATTTTGCGTAGATTATTGAGTTAGGAATATTTTATTACTGAAATCGATTTTTACTTTTCTTCCTCATTATTTAGGATCTTTAGAGAAAATAGTTTACAAATAGTTATTTTTATTATATATAATGTATGTGCTATCAAATATTGTATTGGTTTTATAATATCAGTCTGTACATAGTTTGTTGCATAGTTGCATTAAATCATAATCATAAATGAAGCATAGATTTGTAATATTAGTAAAGAATGATTGATATATAATATCTATTCTCTCTATATTAAATGGTTGAAGGTTATTTAGGGTTTAAAAATCAATTGAATGTTTTATATTTATAACATTTTCCAAAATGCTTATCTTATATTTTATCTTGTCTTCAGTTAGATAATATGTTACATCTTTTTTTGGAAAAAGGTATCATATGATTAAGTTATTTACCATTATTTGTATTGTAAATTTCTATTTTTAGTTCCTATCAATTCTAGTTGATATTTTTGGGTCTGCAAGTATTAACTATTAATATATAGATGTACATTTATTTATTATTTACTTGTGGAAATATATAAAACAAAAAAATATTATATTAGGTTATTATACAGTAACTGTCTTCTATTTTAATCTCCTATGAATTCTCATTATAAAGCCAACATTATTTATCCATGGTTTATGTTGTAATTAAAACATTAACTTTCCACATATTCTTTTCTGTGGGTGTTTGCTTATTAAACTTCAGTACCATGAATACATTACAGATTTTATTTTATCAGTTGATAGGATATTGTTATATTCTTAAACAAGTACAAGAAAACAATTGATAATTTATAAGTGTGCTATACTTGATTGAATACCATGAAAATTTAAGCTAATTAATATATATATCTTCACTTTTTTATGTAAAAAAAAAAAAGTAACAAAGGAATTATATCAATGACCTGTAAAAAATGGTGATAGATAAGTCATATCTGCTTTTTTAACTCTGAATAATAATTCAGGGATCAAAATCAAAAATATATATGTATATTCATACTAAAGAAATTGCTAAATGCAGTTGAAGCTTAGCCCTTGTATGCCCTTGCCCTTCTTGTCTTCAATGTTTTGTATTATAAGTGTTTTGATAAAACACTTTTTAAAACCTAAAATATATTCTTATTTTTTATAAATAGCTTTTAAAAAATCATGTATCATGCATTAAGCTTCTGTATGAAACACAAAACAAACTAAGTTAATAAAAACACCTGCTTTAAATAAAATGGTAATTGACTGAGTAAGCCTCTTAGATTTTCAGATAAGACCATAAGTCAATTGTAAATCCAATTGTGTGTAAACATGTAAATAATATGTTCTAACAAGTAATCCCCTATCAGTATCACAGGACAATAAAAAAAAGTATTTAACTTGATTGCTTTTGCACTCCTATTACTCTTTATATTTATGAACCCTTTTATTAGAATGTAAAACATTGCCAAAATTATTATTTTTATACTGCCATATGAGGTCAATCACCTGGTATATTTGAGGTCATTGATTTTTAAATAACAAGTACACACATTAAGTTTGAATGCTTTTTAATTTGAAATAAAAGTTGATCTAGATCGAAATATTAAAAATATTTATACAAAAATATATTAACAAAATTTCAATGAAAAGTATAGTTGATACTAATTATATGAAGTAATATATCTAATTTAACTAGTTTAATACAAAGTTTATTTATTTAAACAGATATCAAAAGAAGAGGTGGCGAAGATAGTAGCTGGTTTCGAAAATGAATCACTCCTCACCAGCGGCGGCGTGACGATAGCGGGCACGCGGTACATCTACCTCAGCGGCACGGAGCGCATTATTCGCGCGAAACTTGGCAAGGTCGGCGTGCACTGCATGAAGACGCAGCAAGGTAACTAAATATAACATGTGACATCCCCTTTTTTTGTCCTTTTTGTAAAATCTTTGACTGCATAACGCAGTCGAAATTAATTTTGACGAGCTGAAAAACGGTGTATGACGCCGTAATCAAGAGCGTTGCTGATTATCAGTACATGATTCACTTGAGCTAAAAAAAGTTTTTCTATGAAATATACATTCTAAATTATGCATATAACATTTGGGAACGTACTTCACCCAAGCTTCAGTTTATCAAGACCTTAAGCAAAATTAAATTGTCTAGATGTGACGTAACCTTTTTTATGCTTTTACTATTTTTTAAATAATCTGGCAACAATTAACAAACGATTTAATAGTTTAAAATTAATTAAAAAACAATAATAGTTTAATTTTAAAATGTTTTAATTGAAAATGGTCTTTCGCCATCATATGCTAACAGATGAAACCAGATATGATCTATGAATCTTTATACAAAGCAGAGTGCCTAGACAAGCGGCATTGACGCCAGTCGAATAGAAATGATAAATGTATCGATTTGACGTAAGATAACGCTGTACAATCGATTACGTCCATATATTTAAAAAGAATCGATAACGAACGCTTGCCATTTGGCTAAAGGTTCAGAACAGCTTGTTTACTCGGCATCATTGTAACTTTGCAAATAAATTTTATTCCTGCAACTAATTTGCTATAATAAATTGCATTGCTTTGAGATTTGATATTCTTATTATTTCATTATGACTGATCGCGTTCTTTGTACAAATAAATGGTTTTAATGTCACTACTTATTGGATCATATTTTTAATTTAATTAATAAATATTTTATGGCTTAAGTATGTATTCCATTTACTTTATTATTTATACTACTATGTTAATTCTAGTTTGTGAGTACAAACACGGCGCTAGCCGGTAAATCAGCCAGGCGGCAGTATTCGTTTCCTTGGAAATTATACACAACAACGATATTGAATAGGGATAATGTAGCTTGTTAATTTTAAAAATAATTAATGTATTGGTTTACCGGTTGAAAACAAACAGACTATTCTTTCTCTTATGTTAAATGTTTTTTTTTTTTTTAATATTATACTCTCATACATTATGCCTTCTCGTGTCGGTTTATTTTCCAAAAATGAACTTTATACTATTTTTGAACCCTATTAGTGTGGAATCTTAGAATATCAATAATTGATGACCTTATTCGCTGTATACATTACCAAGACGACAGCTATTGTAAATTTCCGATGTCTCATAGTTTGAACTTGTTAATGAGAATATGGAATCTTGACCGTTTTTATTTATTTAGATACGTAACATAGTATCAAGTAGTTAAAAAAAGACGAGCCAAGTTCTTTTTGTCGTCCCCATTTATTATACTAGTGTCGAATTTTATGACAAAATTGAGTGAAATTCAATTTAAAAAGATTGATTATTTAAATAAACACGAGAACGCTCATTTCTATAACGAACCCGCGTCGTCGGCTCGCTGACCTAGTTTAAATTTAAAATATGTATGTTGTCACTAAAATAACTACGAAGAATGTTTTCTACGAAGTAATAATTAATGTTTAAGAAATGTTTTTTCATATAATGTTTCATAAAAACATGCACTGTAAATAGAAAAATAGTAAAACAGTAAAATCGCTAAAAGCTTGCACGGTCCGTTATGTTCTCTCTTTATTTGTTAATTGACCTACATTTGATTCAAATGCAATTATGTTGATGTGTAAAAAATAACAATTTATGTTATTTTTATACTGATTTTGAAGTCTTGAAATAATGAGAATATTAATTAAACTGCTTCAACGATATCACTTAAACATTCGATGTGGAATATTGATTTATAATTTTGTTTCAGCTGTTGTAATTTCTCTCTATGAAGAACCGATCCAACCCCAGCAAGCTGCTTCCGTAGTGGAGAAGTTAGGAGATTATTTACTGAACTGTGGTTATTAGAGGTAGGTGTCGAAGCTTTTGATAAATCGTCATTTCATTCATACGAATAGAAAAAAAAAATGGAAACACATTTTTCTTTCTTTTGCAGATCGAAGCGCGCCGTGATCTAAGAATACTATAAGATAATATTTTTTCCACAGGGAAATAAGTAACTGCATTTTGTATATTCTATAAAAGTGATGAAGATCGCCAATCGTCATTTGATTTGATAATTGAAAAATTATGGCGCCACGTGTCTGAGTTTTAAAAAAACCACCTGCAGATGTAATTACTTTTGTGATTTTGGATTTTTTTATACGCTCACCGTTTTCACGGAGTGATTGTCTCTGCAAGATGGTACAAATTTTGTATTTTAATGTTTGCTTTCGGTGGCCCATGCAGTGAAGCTGAATGTTTACTGCTTTGCGATACGGTCCCAAAGCATGATGTATAGAGATTTTTTTTTAAATTTCTTTTCAAGCAATCTGCAACAACAAACATTTTATATATCGCGTGATGAACCTAAAATTAAGCGTTGTGGTTACGAGTATGAAATTGTGTTAGGTTATAAAAATAAGAGCGCAAACAGACGCTTGATATGAAGTTATAATAACCACGTAATGAAATTACTGTAACAATATATATGTATGTAATTACAAATAGGCATTTGTGTAAGGGCTTGTTACAAAATGAAATACGCTGTAACCATAATGAAATACATGTAACAATTATTTTGAAAAATCTCTAGTCCCACTGGAACCATCGTGCGAGTATTATCTCTACAGTGAGGGTCGCACCGGCCCTAAGCATACGCCATTATTTCGCTACGCTTCCCTTTTTTTTTTAATTTTTATTACGCTACGTTTATAATCTTGTAGTGAATAATAAACATTTTGCATTCTGTTCTCTTCTATCTATAAACTGCAGAAATTAGAAGCGCTCAATTATAATCCTGTATCCTCAAACAAGGCTTGCGGTAATCGAAGGGTGCGTATTGTTTATATTTGATATTACTACATAGCTTTGTACATTGTTTCTGATAAGCGATGGGAACTGTGTCTATCTAATAATAAATGATTTGTATTATATATCCTGTTTTCATTTTTTTTTATCGTCCGTTTAATAAATAAAAGTTTATTGCTAATGAACATAATTTATTTTTCCTTTTTGACAAAATCTACAATAATAAGAATTAAGTACACTCGAATACAAGGGTTGGTATAAAATGTTAAAACTGGTAGTCTATGAAGTGATTTTGGTTCTTTAATTTACCACACAATATTTTACATACCTAAATCTATAAAGAATATAGTTATTAAAGTTACATGTTTGTGAGTTGGTGCTATTGTTAATAATAATACAGAAATTACTGAAAACTGTTAAAATACACAATAACTGAAACCAGATGTACATACTACGTGGGTTATCTACATTTCTACATATCTATGATTTCTGTATAGCAAACGAATGTTTCTTAAATATTGGCTCATCGCCTTACAATAAATAATGCGTTGTTATATGCCTATACAATTCAATTTTAACACGCCACTCGATTCAAGCAAATGAAATTAGGTTTTCTCAAAATCACATTCACGCACATGTTACATTTTAATACGACAAATATCGCTAACATTCACCATTTATAGCAAAAAATCTTTTGAGCCAGTATTTATATGCCGTAAAGTCTACATCAAAAAACATTTTATTAAGCGATTACAAACAAACGTAACCCGAGAACTCCTTAATTACGGTAGAGACTTCAAGTCGTATAAATTATCTTGATGTGGTCACGGATGCTCGAGAGAGTAGTGGCGAGATTTCTTCCAAAGACTCCTGAAGAAACCTTTTCTTTGCTTCTGACCTGGATGCTCCTCGCCTGTTAAAAATAAATTGTAGGTATTTAATTCTTAGCTTATGCGCTCGGAGCAAATAATTTAACACGATAGAGATAAAAAAACTGCAAACAATGATATCGTAAGCATTCATGATACAAAAATGAGGGACAATATCTCCATACATGAAAGCGGCAAGATCTCAAACGCACCTACTTTATTTTACATAATATGTAATTTTTGAGTAGGTATAATTACTTTGTTGTTCTTAATATTACTTTTATAACCACAGCACAAAGATAATGTAAGGGAAATAAGATAACTTTATCATTTAGAATACAACTAAACAATAATCCAAGATCACTTTTCTATACGTTTGGGTTCCCCTATGGAATGCAATATCCCCTTTGCATTTTATTAAAGAATTATAGCACATTTAAGGCTGCAGGGTTCGTAAACCCTTATTCGGGGCGAGGGAGTGCGAATGTCAAGTGTACGAGAAAGAGCAATTCTCGCAGAATCGATAAAGCGCCGGCAACAGAGTCAAAATGAAATAAGTAATCAAGAACCATGGTGTATTTAAAATTATATTTCTAAAACGTATTGTTCAAACTTGGATAAGTGAAGTAAGAAAAGATTGATTATTATGATACATTTAACGAGCAAGACGAATTTGAGATCGCATTCGCGATTATAAAATTGGCGCCGCAATGAGATGTATCAATCACCGTCCACCGACACGATGTACGTCGGTCACATATCAAAGGTCGCGACTCGTGATTGCTCGTAGCCGTGAAATTAATTATAGATATTGTTAGACATAACAAACAAATAGCTATCGTTACACAAAGACCTTAATATGAAATGTGTAAACAGCTATACTATATCATGTTAATATTTAAAAAAATTAACTTATATTATGTTAAAAAATGGTTGTTGAAATTCCTAATCTCATTTTTTGGCATATATATTATGGTATATATATTCCCAATTAAAAAAAAAAACGAAAATAAGCAACGGTGTAGTATTTCGGCGATGAAGTAAGATCGCGGCCGTTAGTAGTCCAAGAATAGATTGGTTGGTGGATATTTTCCAGCGCGTCCCAAATGCCTCGCATGTAGCCTAAAATAGTCCTCGTGTTGCTGCACCCGACATCTGACTCCGTAAGATTAATTAATGTCATTTAATGGTCATATATATATAAATAAAAAAACCAATTAATCTACTACTCTTTTAAAAGACCTATAAACAAGTAATTTTGTTAAATATTTTTTGGTTATTGTAACTTATTCTTAAATTAACATTCGATTGTAAAAAATCAGTTTTGAGACAACTTAAATTAATACGCATCTCCATATTCCACAAATCGCGAGTTCTTGGTCTATAAATAGCATGCGCAGTGGAGGCCCGTCTGATTCAAGTTCATTGGCTAGACTCCCCGCAAAGATTGTGCCGACTGGCGAATATTGATATTTGATGTGCTCGCAATCCAAATAATTCCGTTTCATCTACAGAACCATCCATTTTTTTAAATTTCCTTCGTTAAATATTCCTAAAATATTTGCAAAATAATGTGTAAGATATTTTAGTAGGTACGTTATTACAGCAGTTTGTGTTCGTTCGGATCAATAAATGAATAGACTGAACGTACTTGTACACAAAAACACAACGGAATTTGTTTATACTTAAGGGTTAAATTGTAATAATATTACGATATTATATGCTTATCATAATATAATAATGTATAATCTTGTTGATTTGTTTGTGAAGAAGATTAGTGTACTACTATTAGTTGAAAAACGAATAGATAGACGAGTTTTATGATCGATACTTCTTGGTACAATGAATCACAAAAATATGGAATGATTCACCAAAGCAGGCAGTTTGGTGACAATGGTGCTTGATTGTAATATCTAATCGGGTCACGGAGATCGCATTAGGGAAGTGTGAGGGCTCATGCGAGGGTAGGGCCGAATGCGGGGGAGGAGCGAGGGTGCACAGGGTTCGTCGACTCTCCGGTGAAGGGCAGCGAGGTCGGCGGCGGGTGCGTTGAGCGTTCGCTTTCGTCGGCGCGCGACGCGACGCGGCTTATTGATCGCGCTCAGCCTCCGCACTCTGAGTCTGCCCACTTTACTATTTGTCCCAGTGTTTTGAAACTCATCAAATATTTCGCACGTGACAATGCATTTAGAGAGAATACCAGGATAATTCATATACATTGATTACATTTAGTTGAATAAAACAATACATCTAGGTACCTTTAAATTTAATAGAAGCATCTACCGAGCCAGATTCCGCTGCAGTATTAAATTGGGAATGTTACCAATCATAGTTAATATATTTTCTATTAAAATATAAAATGGATTTAAATAATGTAAACTTATAAATATATCATAATATATTTAAGCCATATCAATGAAAATAAGTACATTGCAGATACGTTCCACTAAAATAACGTACTTGAAAAGAAAACGTAAACTCGAAACATCGATATTCGAAATATAAATATTTCAGAACATTAAGTATGATATATTTTTAAAATACATTTAAAGAGATCGTTTGTACTTACTCAATAAGAAAACCATGATATAAGATCTCGGTGCGTAGTTAGGCTAGCTTAGTACTAGTGGCCAGTACTAAGTAGTGTGATTTAACTCGTTATAAAGTAAACCACTAGTTCCTTACAACCACAAGGTCTGGTTTTAGGTCGCCTAGATGTAATACAAGTTGCCCTACAGGGCCCATGTTCGCATTGAATATACTGCAGCGGCATAGATAATATAGCAAAGTACTATTGAAATGACAAGCCGGACACACCTTCGCCTTGAGTAAGACTTTAAAAAATAATGACTCGTTTTTTTTTTTTGTTAAATGTTATTTACACAGTTGTTATGTTTAGTTGTCATTTAAATTGAATAACATGTTTATTATTTATTTGATATCGATATGGTTTTATATATTAGGTAAACATAGCTTTGTACTCGTCTTTCTTCTTCTACTTTCTAAATGTATTAGTTTATAAATTACAATAGAGGAAAAGCTTTTAACTGATTATGCTCCTGAGACTGTTTCAATTATAAGGCGAAATATGTAAGTAGCTTAGGAAAATACATTCACTTTGCTACAAAACAAAGCTTAACGTACAAAATAATGTATAATACTGTCGAGGCGGTTGCTTTGTCCATCGAGCGAAAGTCAGTAGAAAATAGAAACGAGATCTTCAGTTAAGTAGGCTTGTTTTAAATTATGTATACTTATCTCAAATTTGTAAATCATTAGGATACATTGCTGTTCGTTGTTTGTGTGCTTAAATTGATATCGATTATAACAGGATGTTGCAGTTTAATATATAATTTATTTAAATAGGACTTATGATTCCTCAAAATGATATTTTTCTAAATCGTCGTTCTCTAATAATATAAAAAATATAAGACTTGATTAGTTAACGCATAAGAACTAAAATTATGTATAACAATTCTTAAAATAAACTTATATATACGATTAATTACCAGTCATAAACATAAATTATAATTATATCAATTGTCATGTAAATCATATTTCATGTTAATAAATAAACATCCATTGACTTGGTCATTGCCTCGTGTGAACTCTTATCGCATGTGTTTTATGATGTGTTTAAAATTAGCTATTTATTCAGACTCTGCGACCTTTTCGTTGGTATATAATAAACATTTTTAAAAGATTATTCGTATATAATTTTTAAGTGTTATACTTCGTGCAGATTTAAAATCATATTAATGTTAAAAACTATATCAGTCAATGGTCCATTAGAATCAGAAAAATATGAAATGTAACTTGACTCATAAACCAATGTATATGCATTTACAATTAAAAATGTTGACTTTGTCTATCAGGTGGGACCATTCACCAAAAAAAAACCCAACCCCTTCTCAAATGTAAGTATGTGTTTGGCATTTACTATATATTTTTATAATTAAAAGCAAGGGTATACTCCATGTCCAACATGCGCATGACATACTTCCATGTTCAACATGCGCATGACATGCTAGAGCCATTGATAAATTGACAATGATATGATTAATATAATTAAAATTATATTATATTTTAGACAGCATTTTATGAACTAATAAATATGTATTGTGTTGCCTAATTAGAGGCGAATGGCTTAGTCCGTTAATTTGAGTTGAAGTATGAACAATTAAAAAACAGTCAAACTTTCTAAATGTTGCAGCTGCTGCATTCTTTTGATTTAATCTAGATTTATATTATCTAGTTTGGATAATGTGACGCACAAGGTTTATACAGATATTTTACTTTTCCATACACCTACGCAATGACATTGACAATGAGATAACAGCTGGCCAGATTGGACATTTTTTTCCTATTTAATTAAATTTACTAGGACAATATTTCCTAGAACATTTCCGTACTACAAAAACAGTTAAATATCTAGAGCATTGGTTTAGGGTTTATGTATTTGTTTTATAAAAATATAATAATTTATTAAATGTAAAACCTGTTGTCAGTGTCACTGTCGAAAGCGATTGGCTTTGCTAATCTTTTGTGTCAGTCGAATGAGATCGAGATAAAACTGAGCCGAAACCGCCCATTATTTACGCTCTACGATTTCAGCGAAAAAAACTTTTATATTTTAAAATATTTCTACTTAGAAACACATTAGACAAGAAACAAAGTATTTAAGAATGTTGATAAAAGAGCTGATAAGTGCAAAAGTCTAGTGACTCACTTTTAACTAATGAGGTCGCGCAGCGGAACCGACCTTCAAGCTAAGGACGGCCCTTGGTACATCTGTACTGGGAAGTCTTGGAAATGTTATACGAGATCATTTAAGAAAACAAATCCGGTATTACTTAAAATTGAGAAAGTGTTGCCCTTAAAATAAATTATGTTATATCTTTTTATTTATTATATACGCATTACTGGCCTTGTGAGTTTTATAATGTATTTAAAAAAAAAAATTAACAAAGATACTTTATATCATAATTAATTATTTATTGTAGACCAGCGTGGAGTTCGACGACCTCATTTGTGAATAGGTATAGTTAAAATCTCCACAGGCAGTCATTACACTTGTCGATATAAGCTTTAAACGGTACCAGTTTGAACAATAAATTAAAACGTTTATAATTTACAATATGGTTTAATATTTTAATGTTACGAGCAAATTAGTTTTATATCAAATACATACATTTTTTATTTAAACAATCTATTTTATATTGCTCGAGATAAGACATTCTGTACTAATGTAAATAAAATAGCGGTAAGCCAAAATCATAATCCACGTAAACTACATAAAGAAAACGGTTTAATGAGCGAGTGAATGGGTCTGGAAAATGTTTACTATCTCAACTTTTCATGAGGTATTTACAGTATCTACTGGAACCTGTCCAAATGACGAAAAATAGCATAAACGTTTCATGGCATCTGGAGCTAAGAATAACCACAAAATCAGTATAAATTGGTCGAACATTTAGTGAACAGCTAACAGACATGTAATATATACCTACTGACATATTATTACACAATTATATATAAGGATCAAAACAGGAAGTTTTACGATAAATTGTTATCACGAATTCATTATTGCTACGAGAAGAAACTTTTTGGTTGCATTCGCCACGAGATGCAACATTAAAACCTTATTATACTCTTCATCGTTATTCGTGTGTGAATAGACTCGGTCATCGACCTTAAACTCGCAATTTTTACTTAATTGCATTAAGTTACTGTTTCATGTTTTTCTATTATTTTTTTCGGAATAAAAAAATGGAATTATTTTTCTGTTTTTAAATTATAACAGAAAATCTAGAACTGTTTAATTATTAAACAGCGTTAAGACACGTTTTCAGTTGAAGAGTAAAGAACAGAAACAATGTAATATAACTTGAACTCGAAACAATTAATAAATACCACTCAGACTGGTAATGTAGACGAGCCAATTAACTATCGCTGAGTGGAAAGCCGCCATAAGTTATGACATCATCTGAAAGTATTTAAAAACAAGATACAAACTAGTTTAAGTACCGTTCATTATTGAAGGGTTTGGCTTTCTTGTTAAGAATATTTTTTCGGTTATAAGCCACGTGAGATAAAAATTTATTTAAAAACATTCATTCATTCTTGATAAAGATTATGTAATAATTTAATTAAAGATAGAGTTTTGAATCTGAATATACGTGATTCTAAACCTTAAAACCTTTTTGATATTTTTTACTTTCAATCTAAGACGTGTATGAAATAAAAACAACCTTTTTCATTTCAATTACTTAGACAAGCTTTGGAATGAATTACTTAGACTAAATCTGGACTGTAACAGACTGAATACAGTATAGAAACTTCAAAGAGCTAAAATAATATATAAATTATACTTACATTTAGAAAAAAAAAATCAACTATAAAAAATCCTGTATTTTTAACAGAAAGCCTTTTATTATAATTTTAATATAATATAATAATTAGAAGTAATTTTAGGTATTTAAATTCTAATTTCATATAATTTAAATTCCGAATTGTAACTCTCGTCTCTTAGAACAAAAAGACGAGAGTGATTCATATCGTATATTGAAGCGTTTTAAAATTATAATTTAATTTATTAATAATCGTTTTAAACCAAACTATTCCACCTACTCGTTTTTAGAGACGGATACGTTTTATCTCAGCCTGTTCCATTGATATGTCACGTCTAACGACGAGTTGTCATTGTGTTTAAAGTATTATCATATCGACTGGTGCTGGGACGCTTTGTCTGAATAATATTTATAATATTCATATACGTGGTAGAGGTTAGGATTTAGGGGGGGGGGGGGGGGGATAGAGGAAACAAATTGCTGAATCTGTTATTGAATAATTTATAAATAGATTTAATTAGACATATATGTATAGATATGTATATCGATTTTCCTGCTAATAACAGGTCAGTGAACACTGGTCCGTTCCTAACCACAGTTTCATAACGTGTAAACTAAACATTATGAACCCATTGTTTTGCCAATATCATTGATGTTATGAATAACGTATATCAAACAAAACAAGATACCGTTAACTGTTAATATACTAATAATCGATTATACCATGGTAATGACAGACATATTTAACTTTTGTACCACACCAGTTATTATGAAAGGAGAGATTCCAATATCCGCGAAAATGCTGGCAAATGCGAAGTCTCGCCCCAGCAGGGAGGGGAGATGGCTGGGTGCGGGGTGAGGGATGATCGACGCGGTGGAGGGTTGTGTAGCGCAGGGTGTAAGCCGCGTCTGCGCGTTGTCCGTCGCAACCCCCCGGCCAACATGTGCGTCGCGACCGCGCCCTCTACACCCGCGTACACCCGCATACACCGAGGGTTGTTACGAAAGTAAGGCTCGATCATTACTCACCCATTCATCGTTTATTCCTGATCATTGCTATAGCAACCCATTGCTTAGCAGTGTTTAAAATATTCACAAAAATTTTGTACAATGCTCACCGTTTGCAGAACGAGCTGCAGGCGAAGTAGCTTCCTTGCTTCGAGAACTTTCTTTCTCCTTCCCATTGTTTCCTAAGAATAAAGAAGAATAAGAAACAGTTGTATCATACACAATTATTATGACGAGAAACGTGATTATTCTCACGTTTCGTTGATAAATGGCATATTTTATAGATAGTGTCACATTATTTAGAATATTCATATTGTATTACTCAATTGTTATTTGATATTTTATTATCATTTATATTAAATATTGCTTAGTTCTGCTAGTTATTCTAAACTTGATCAGCGTTTTTGCTAATTTCCATATAGTTTGTGATCTTATCTGTCATATAAAAGATATACATATATTAACTTGAATATATCGCAAACATTTCAGTGCAGTGCACTTTCTTGATGCAATTGTAGATACAACTTTTTATAGCACATCTGAAACCGGTCGTAGTATCCCATAATGTCCTGGTGGCTATTAAACTAGTTACGTATCAATCTGAGCCGGAAATATCTGGGTAGGAAAGAGGAGGGAGCCGCAGCCACCTCTACCACCCATCGCGGAGGCGCATTCCCGGGAACATCCTCTATGAGGCGGCCCGTCTGACCGGTTCTACCGATCGTTCAACCCGAGCTTGCAAATTTAAAACGATTGACTTTCTTTAACAATACCATTTATAACTTGTAATTACAAGAAAATATAAATCAAATAAACCTTATACTTTGCATTTACGAAATTTGTTCTGATTTTCTTTTGTATAGTAGATTATCATAATAACTTATTAGAATAATTATATTTAAAAAAAATATAATAAAATTCATTATTACGTCAAATAAAAAATATTTTTCATTTTCCTAAAACTTCTTATGTATTGTATCTTATGTTACGTAATCTGTGAATTGTTACATTTCGATGTCAGTGTAATGGTTTCAGTTCAAACGAACTATTGCGAACATTAATCTTCGAGTATTGTTGATAAAACATCACGTCATATCTTATTATAGATAAGAGCGTTTACTTAGTTTCAATTGCATCAAATTTTACGATTGTTTGACAAAGCCGGACGGTGTGACCTTGGAAGTGGCGTTGACTTGCGCGGCCTTAAATCGCAACAACGGCCAACCGCCACGCGTCAGCACATGGTCAAACTTGCCCATTATCGTGCGTTAGGTTTGTGTGAGAATGTAACAGATGTTCCGACAGTGGTTCTCAACTTTATAGCCCGGTCGTCCGCTTTAATAATATACGTCATCACATCGATTCAAATAAATATCCGTTGCAGTCATTGACGTGTTATGTACGTCCATGATCAAGTTTACAGAAAAGAATAATTTTAAATTGCGCTTTTAAAACAAAATGTGGTGTTTATCCGTAAAGGAAAAGTAATTAAACTATTATTAGCTCTGACTCTATTGATAACACTGACGCTTACTAAGTAAAATACAAATTAAGTTTAAAACTTCATGATATAATTATCATGAAGGTTTAAACTTGGTTTGTGTCAAGTCATGTCCTTTACAAGATTTTGGCAATGATATGTAGATAAGTAAAAAACAGTTTTTAGGGCACAGAGTATACGTTCCAAACCGGAATAATATTATTTTGGTTGAAATCAAAGCATTTAAACATAGAGATCAATAAGTTTTAGAGTTTTGCTTAAAGTGTAATAAATACGTATTGTGTATTATGTAGGTATACTAATGCTTTATATTACATTCTTAGTGTTATAATATATGGTAATTTGCTGTTTCATATTAAAATGTCGTTATAAAACTTATAAAACGTTTTTCCAAACGGCTTATCAAGTACTTAATGTTAATAAAACAGTACTTGTAAAAAGCCATTGGAAATAACAAGAATTTAAAATGTACCTATTAGGATTATTTGTTTTTAATGTTATGAGATCGAATAAAGCGTAAACGAGAACATTCAACTTTGTTGATTTTTTATTGGTTATCTGTATTTTTTTGACTGTTTATGGTATCTTAAGATTATCAATGATTGATATTAAAATAGTTATAATTATATCTCTTAAAATTTTAATAGTAGGTAAAATATAATTAATCTAAAGAAATATTTGATGTCTATAAATTAATAAAATTAAAAGATATTTCTGTTATAAGAAATGCTTGCAACGTCATGGTCAATTATCATTTGAAGTATTATTGTACGAATATAAAAATCTTTGCATCTTTAAATTTTTGCTCAATCACTTTAACTATTATAATTGAAGACGAATTACGGTACGTAAAGTTTATTGAAAGTGCAACTTGAAACTTAGTGAGTTGATATTACAACTTAACGTTTTTTATCTATAAAGCATAACAGACAAACCATTTTACAGTATGTTAAATATGAGAAAATATGAGTGTACATGGAGCTACTATGCTTTCAAGTATGGCGCCGACAGTCATGCATTGCCGTACTCAAGCGTGTGATACAAAAGGATTCCCTAAGGTTAAATATAGTATTATCAATTACAACGAGTTTATATATTTTTTTATTTCATACTATTTGTATGCATGGTAAAATACATTAAAATATTTTGTCCCTTACGCGCTATTTATCCTTATTTATTTCAATAAACTATTTTAGGATATTACGTAATGTACTTATCTGTTTGTTATAATATAATTGTTGTATTTCCTTGAAAACTTGAATAATTATGTTTTTAACCAGACCAAATAAGGATATTATTATAAAAAGACTTTTTTACCCGACAGTATTGTGCCATATGGTCTTGATGGTTAACGACAGTCTTGCCCATAAAAGCTTTTAGGTGGTTCGCCCATAAACCTAGCAATCACGCTTAGTTATAAGGAATCCATTAATTACAAATAAATATTAAAATCGCTTAAGTCATTTAGGGTTGTAATCAATACATTCTAGAATTAAGGCTACATGTGATTCATATTTCGTGCTAAAAGTTTACTCATACTATTTTGTAGAAACGAAATTAATTTGATTAAACAATGATATAATATGCTTTATGGTTGACTATTCGAGAGACCGGATGTAGACATAGATTTGGTCGAAGACGGATGTGTCGCCATTTGCATGCGCAACGTAAACCGCCGTCAATGCGCAGAAGGGACCAGCACAGAATAATGAGTATGTTTGTATAGGGGAAACCATTTTCCCACAAAAATATATAAAAAATACCAATACATAATTATAAAAGACGTTTTCTATTTCTGTACATTTTTACCCTTGTATTTATTATTATAATCTTAATAATTTCCGCTCATGACATAATTTGAATTTATTTAATTAGCTTCCAATATTTTGTTTAAAAAACCGATTTAGAATTCAGTATTTAGTTTGTAAAGACCTAGTTTTATTGTAATAGAAATATGAAATGTACATGAAATATTTCTGAGAATATCTCTTCTATTTCAACGAATATAGTCGGGTAGCGTCAGTGTTGGCTAGTTGCACTTCCGCTGAGATAAGTACATGTTTAACGATGAAACTATTGAAGATAATAATTATTGACAAGTAATATTATGTGACAGGCGTAAATGATTAAAACAAATAGATTAAAAGAGGTTATCTTTGTGGTATAAAGACATTATCGTGTTTTATCAGTTTCAGTAATAAAACAATGGAAAAAAATGCTTTTTGAATGTTTTGTTGCGATTTTAGTTGGAAAACTTATGACGAGTCTTTTATTATATAAATTAAATAAGTAAGTGCGTATAACCGAAAGACTAGCAACTAACAAGACATATCTTGATGAAAGTATATTATTGTATGTCAGTGAAAGTTGCACATCATTCGATTAAGCATTAAAGCTAGATAGATTTTAATAGGTAAGTGTTTGTTAAAAAGAGGATTGTAAAGAGTCATATGTAGGGCGCCGGCGTGGCCGACTATGGCCTCAAAGCCTGACCGGTTGCCATGTTTGGCAGCGACCGGTATTGTGAGCCGCTCACTGGACATAACACTTATTTGACACCTTTAATTTATCTGTGTGAAATGAACTTGAGTACTTATGTTAAGCTTTCTCCTCTCTGTTGTCATAGTCATTGAGTTGTGAAGATTGCTTAAATTGGATGTCATATCTTCCTCTTTTTTTTAAGCGTATTGACATCCCTTGTATGATAAGGTGAGTCAGACACAGACTGTCGACAGGCGTTAGCGGCGGGGCGAGGTCTCGTGTCTGCCGACTGCCGGCTGATTCACTGCATGTAAACTATGCACATATTGATGTCCCAGGTAACAGAAACGCATTGTATACCGGCTGCCATTGTACAGTCAAACTTTTGAGGTCCCCTAACCGATTGTTAGCGCCTTATTGTGTTATTGTTCTGAGGGACGAACGTAGGTTTATTATTAAGATTGGAACAATAACAGTATTTGAATCTAAAAGTAATTTGATATTATTCATTAGAAATATTGAAGATACTTACTTTTTCATGCAATGTTTGAAGATCGATATTTTTTTTAACTATCTTTTATAACGTATTCACGATTTTGATTGGATTACTTTTCTAAGAAAATAAATTATTTATTTTGGAACTTAGCAAAATCGCAAACAAACCAGTTTAGAAGAGTTCGTAGAAATGTGTACACTAACGCCATCTCTTATCCGAGCGAGTCATTAAAATAATATGAATTTAAAATAGACTAACAGAGAAAATAATTGTACTGTATAAATGTGTATTTATTTATTTTAATTAATGAGTATATAACCGCTTTTATTTAACTTCCTATAAATAGCTTTAGTAATTGTATTCAAGCCTTGCAAATAAAAACTATCTAATATATGATGACTAACTAAAATATGATGAAAAATGGAGTCTGGATTTAAAAAAAAATTGTGACCTCTTGAAGCAAACTAGTTTTTGGTTTAAAATTGTTATGTATACCAGTGAAAGTTCGAAATTATTTCAAGTTGAATAAATAAAGAATTCCGTATAAAGATTGTTGCTTATTTTAATTATTTGAGTATATATTTTTAAGTGTCCAAATCATCTATATATGTTACAAAATCAATTTGTTTCATATAATTTTATAAAATATATTTTTTAAATAAATGTAATATATAAATAAGCTTTTTAATTTTATGCATTGGTTTCATATACATATTTTAAAATGACTGATTTTAAATTATTAACAAATTCAAACTGGATTTGTCAATGATCTTTTACTGTGTCTTTTTTTTTTTATATATTGGTAATGAATTGCCAAAGGTACGATTTTAAAATTATACACCTAGCGGCATTTCAACCTTTTCATGTTGGAGTTCAGAATAACCTGTTGCTTTTGCTCACATTACAAAGAAAATAGAGACTGGTTTGATTTTCAAATTTATAGGCTAAAGTAGAAGTAGATGGTTGGACTGATTTATTCAGTGCCTTTATTATACATTATATATTATATATTATACTGTATATTTCTCAGAAGAGTTCAATGGAAAAAAATAAGGCACTAGTTTTTTTATATTTAAACTGGCATATCCTGACTGACTGACCTGACCTATCTTCCCAAAATTATGACCCGACCTATCTTCCCAACATAATATTATGACACATAGAAAAGATATGATTATAGGAATGCCAGCATTGTAATCCATGATTTATTCGTAAATACTAAATAAATGGATTTTGACTACACAAAGAAGAAAGTGATAGAAACGAAATAAGATATATTCAAAGAATGTCTTTTAAATTCTGACAATTACTAATCATAGGAATTATAACATTATATTATATTTCGAGTTAAACTTGTATGACGTGGGTAATTATATTTCACAATAGGGACCGAGCTGTAACTATAGAGGCAGCACTTGAGGCAGAAGTGGCGCGCCCTGGTTTTCAATCAAAGCAAAAAACGGACAGAAATACAACAACAACTTAGGTATTTATTTACTAATAATGGAAAAAATAATAAAATATGGTTTTCAACCGATTAAAAATACGCGTATTCGAGGTCAAAATGGAACTAAAGGAAAAAAACTGTATGAATCGGGGCATGTTTTTGAAGTGGTGGAGAAAAAATTAATAAATGGCTCTGTAACTATACTCAAATACAATTGCAAATGTATGTTACAAACATTGCCTTCTGTGATTTATTTGTATACTCACCCTTGGGCTGCGTATTGATGACAATTGCTCGTGATGAAATGTTTTTAGGTAAGGTTGTTCCTAAATTAGAGCAGTTTTATTTTCAGCATTATATCCAAAGAGTTTTTGATAAGTTTAATAAAAATACATGAAGAACATATTACTAAAAAGAAACTACCAACAAATGTTACGCATGAATTTTCTGTTAATTATTTCTAAATATAACTAATAATAAATAAAAGGACCAAAATAAAATTGCCAGACATTTGTGTTAATGGTGTTGTGATAGTTACATTAATAACTTAATTACAGTTTTCTAAAAGCTGTATGTTTCAATTATATTGTCATAGTTTATGTATCAGAGTTTAATTAATAAAAAATATATTTAATTACAATTGTGAATTTCATTTAATCTTTTCAATTTACAATTTTGAATTTTTAACAATTAAGTAATTTATTTTTTTAATTAACCTGATGGAGAAACAGCCATGGTACTTGCATTCTTATGACATCCACGGACTTCGGGTATCACTTGTTCTACGTCTAGCTCCATTTCAATATTTGTTGAAAGATTAATACTTTCATCTTGGACACAATTATCAATGCTTACACTATTGTTCATATTGTTAATAACAATTGGCTCTTCGACGCTAATTTTCTTATTTATTTGACGGATTCTTGATCGTTCAAAGCGCTGGAGACGTTGAATAGATTTCTTAACATTCTCTACTCCAGGAAAAATGGAAGGCACATAAGATGGGTGATATGAATTCTCAGATTTACAATTATTGATAAAATGTGCACTACAAATTCTTGTATGCTCATTAGGTTCCCAATCTTTTGGATTTTTGCTGAAATAAATAACAGTTAGAATTTAAAGGTTAGGTTAATACCATTAGATAAATTTTTATTTAGTGATTAAATATAACTTTTTATTCGAATAATATTTTTATCTTATCGTTTGATTTTGCAATACTTAAATTACAAAATCTTTATTGTGAAAAATTATTTTTTATATACTTACACATAATTCTTTACTGCATTTATCCACTTTATACGTTTGTCCTCCTTCCATGAGGCACCATATTTACTCAAGGGAAAACAATAAAATTTCACTGAGGAATTAACTTGCCACTTACGGCGAGATTTTTCGGTACATCCTTTAATACAGCAAGACTTCACGGATGGAGACATTTCCGATAATTTTTCAATATTTATTTAAATAATATTAATTTAACTTTTACTCGCGTGTTGTTGCTTTACTTTTTTGCCCGATTATTATACATTTCTGTTACTAGTTGGCGTGACAGTCTAGCGGCTCGGTCCCTATAGGCTTCAGAAGACAGTTTTTGTTATATATTTATTTTTGTGTGTGTTTACAAGGTAGGCATGTATGTGTGTATTTATATGTATGTATATAAATATATTTGTATTATGTCAAATGTCACGTATTATCTAATCTGGTTAGTGGTTCTAAAGGTTACATTTTTAAATAGTTACTAAGATGCATTGGATTCGAGTGCCCTCCCTCATGATGATGAATTCACATGTTCTCAGTTTTAGCAAATACTCATATATGAGATGGATCTTTATCTGTGTAAATCGATATATTTTATTTATAACATTTACACGCACGTTTATTTATTAAATTAGCGAGGTGTTATACACCTCATATAATACATGAAGTACAATGACCTCATTGTTTGCGATAAGATTGTTTTTGTAAAATGAAGTTAATTAAATTCTTGTTATCGAAACTGTAATATCATCATTCAACTAATTCTTTGTACCTGTGAATAAATATACAATCAAAAAAAATAAAAAATAACTAGGGTGCAGTTGTAATATGTGGGAATGGACGGAATGGACACAGAACTCGCAAGCGAAGAATTACCTACTGTTTGTTACGACTTTCGAAAGGCCGCTGTATTTTAATAATTAGGTGTTTTCTAATATTTTTACATATAAACTAAGATGACGCTGACTAAATTCCACCTGATGGTAAGTAGGAATGTAGTAATAGATGGTTGGATGGATGTTATTCAAATATATATATATATGATATTTATGTAACTTTTACCTTTTCGTATTAAGAGACTCGTGACCCGTCGCAGCGCTTCTCTGGGAGATTTTTGGAAGAACTTGGGCGTTAAGTTTGGAGGTAGTGTGAGGGGTTTCCGGGCTCCAGACGCTTCCCATGAAACAGGGTGGTCTGCAGCTACCTTAGCGGACGTGGAAATTCTGTCCAGATGCTCGATAGAAGCCGGCCTGTCAAAAGTTAATCAGTTTAGTTTCGTATTACTTAAAAGAAGAATACAATTTAGTTATAATCATGAATGTGCAAGTTTTATTCTATACATTGACTAATTAATTACAATTTAATATATTTTGTATAATGTATTCATAACTAGGCTTTGAACATAAGTTATTTGTTTTTATTTTTAAACTTTCGTGAACCATGACTATTATACCTACCCGGCTGTATTCACGGAATGTGCCCGACTAGTTGAACAGTTCACGCCGCGAGTCCGCCACGCTTAGATCTCACGAGTAAGAACCCCGAATGGGTTCGAAACTAGTCGGGCACATTCCGATAAAATTCCACGTGAATACAGTTGGGTAAATATAAGCATAAGATATTCGTATTTATATTTTCAGTTCATAACTTGTATGACTTATATGTTATAAGTTATAGTCAATTATATCAATAAATGTATTTGTGATGTAGAGATTGGAAGTCATTAGACTCATGTCGTGTATTGAATGTACAATACATCCAATGCCGGAGCATTGTCCAGAATACAATTATTTTAGAACACTGCGATTGCCATTGTTTGATTTCCCAACAAGGTCTAGAAATATTTTTTATGATATCATGGTTGGTCGTCTTTTAAAATAGTTAGGTCACCGCTAAAATACAGATTAATGTCTGTTAATAAGAAACTTTGAAGATTATATATACAATAAGATTTTTTTTAAATAATTAAGATATTCATATAAAAATAGATATTGGTTGGAATTTCTCAAATAATATATATTTTTTTGTTTTATCCATCATTCTCTATCTAATTGTATCTGTAGGATTCCTAATAGCTTATCACAGATCATATCAGCCATCAGACATTAAATGAGACAAGTGTCATCTGATCTGTAACAATCGATAGTTCTTTGACTGAAATAATACTTTTTGGAAAATTATACTATTTTGAAATAAGAGCAAGTTGCTGTGTCAACATCAAAACAGAAGTGCTTGCTGATAAATGAAATTCTTATAATTTATCGGGGAATACTCATCTGGGATAAATGTACACTGTGCGTGTAATGTATGTACAAATAACATTTACATAATTTTAATATAAATT
Source organism: Dircenna loreta (assembly GCA_963555665.1). Classification (NCBI taxonomy): domain Eukaryota; kingdom Metazoa; phylum Arthropoda; class Insecta; order Lepidoptera; family Nymphalidae; genus Dircenna; species Dircenna loreta. Next base: position 7,230,929 of record OY743094.1, read on the forward strand.
ATAATTGATAATTTAATATTTAATTCGTAATACATAAATTAAACAACCTTGAAGTTTATTTCTCCAAAAAATATTTAGAAACGTAAAGTAATCAAATCAATAATATGTAGGTTACTCTTTGTCGTATTATTAATTATGTCATGGGCACGTCATAATAACATCATATAGTAAAAGAAGAATCAGAATCGATTTTCCAATGTCAATCTGATGTAAAATAACATGGAAGTGTTGAGGGGGTATTTGTAACTTTAATTGCCGCTAGCTCTACTACTGATACTGGAATATAGTCATCATTAATTACCATTATGTATTGTACTCTGTATATATTTCTTTTATTTTTGGCACTTACAATATATAAACATTAAAAGTAAAATTTTCAATATCTCTATTAATTATTTTAATTTGACTGGCCAGTCTTTAGTCAAATGAGTAAAAAGGTAAATGGTCAACCTACTGAGGGGACGTCCATTAATAACATGATGTTTTTTTAGTTTTTTAAGCCCCCCCCCCCTTACTTAAAATCACGTGTATTTTTTTAGTAAGCTTGAAGTTACATTTGAAGAATGGATGGAATGGTCCACACGCCTCTTTTTGGTTAAAAATAATTCTTTTTAAAAATAAATACACGTGATATCTTACTGCTACCCTTGTGTTATTTCGTGATTTTTGCCGAAACCCCCCCCCCCCCCCCCTATCGAGCCTCACGTGATTAATGGACGACCCCTGAAATTAAGGGATTATTGATACATTAGTATATAGTAACCATAATTAAAATCGATACATATATTTTTCTATTTAATTAGAGATAACATTTATTTGAGCCTAAAGCCAAAAGGCAAGCGCTCGTTGCTGTTTTTATTGAAATGTATGAACGTAAGCGATAGTATAGCTTTACCTTTTGTCAAACACATACTTTCATATTTCTATTTTACTAGACTTGACATGACATGGCATTCAGGGCAATAATAATAATTTAACGTTTTTATCTAATATTGATGTTATTACCGGTGTCGTTGGCGTGGGTACCATCCTCGTGGGGGACCTCCTAAACGAAGCAGGTCAGCGCCAGTACAAACTCCAGATGCCCCCATTATGGATCCACGCCCGTATCCCCCTAAAGTTGCACTGCTTCCTGTTAAGGATAGATGTTTTATTACAATAATGGTTCGCATGAAATAAAATGCCTAGTAAGTAGGCTTATGTCAAACCGATTTCTCATTCTAATTGGGTTGTTTTATTGGATATTGCAGGCCCTGGAAGCTGTTTAATATTATATCCCCCTCTTCGAACATCAGTAGTGGAAACAGTTTTGGACTTTGAGATATTAATTGTCTCTTACTGGCAATTTAATCGGTTAGCATCATCAAAAAGAGTCGCGATGTTTACAATTATATTAATATACTACCTTTTCCCAATAACTACGACCGTTAGGAAAAAATAAGTGTGTTGCTCGTTCGGAATATATTACTTTTTACAAACTTACGCTACAAAATATATAAAACAATTTAGTACGTTATCAGAGTCTGTAGCCAAGCGTCTTGAGCAGGTTCTATCAAATTCTTACTGCAATTAAAATCCGTAAAATTTGAATTTTACTCTCGGGAGTTTGAAGAGTTGGTAATGGGTAGTTATCCTAAGGAGTAAGGAGAAACTCGATTTTAAAAATCATCGTCCATTTGCCCTTATCTCAGTTATTTAGGGTCGGCGTCATGCGTCATCTCAGTGCAGACTTCCTTATTTGTCATTTTATATTTCACACATTCCATCCACGTCGTCTCTGGTCTCTCTCTTCTCTTATAATAACTACTACAAGTTTGATACTTCAGACTTTTCTCGTTATCAACGGTGCAATATATCAAAAATAAGCCTTTCTAATATAATAGATAAACTAGCAAACCTTAAAGAGGATGAACTACGAGTTATAACCAGACATATTATCCTCTTAACGAGCTGAAGTTGATTGGCTAGAGCTAGGTTTCACCAGGTGTCTCTTTACTAATTTCTTATAAACAAGAAGAAGGCATCAACCTTCACTAACCTATAGTCTGCATTGAGTTGATAGTATTATGTCGTGGTGGGCCAGTGGAGTTTCTTGGAGGTGTTCGCGGGACGTCACAGCCACGAGCGAACACAGGTGTCTCAGGTAGACTGGCTGAAGTTTGCAATTGACCGCGGACATTATAGCCAGTCTCACGGTTCTGACGCTGGAGGGTACGTCGGCGCGCACCACTCGCTCCAGTGTCTGGAAAGAGTTTTAACGATTGTTGGGGTCAGTTTTATTACCGATGCATAGAAAAAAACAAACACAGAGAAACATTAAACTATTCAGAGTAAAATAAATAAACTAGAATAAATAGAAATTTCATAAAATTTCTCGACATTGAATATATTTAAAGAACTATAAGTCCTTTCCTATGAATAGTTTTAATGTAACTGGCTGAGTTGTTCTTAGTTAATTAATTGGTCGTCGTATTTACAACTATTTGTTAACTGATTTATGTTTTTCGTATACGGTTCGTTAGTATCTTGAGCTGTCACAGAGTTAATTTTACAGATTTTTTACACGTTATTGTACCGTAATCAATTTAAAATAAAAGGGATTCAGGTTTTAGACCGGTTCCATCTTTTCTATTGACATTTTGATGTTTTTAATTTGAGCGGGAATAGTTATAGGAATATATATTTGTTTTTGTATATATATATATATATGTTCGTTGTTGTTGTTAGTGTAAGTATCTGTTTTTTATTCAAACTAATATAATTAATGGACTTGTCTACACACGTTGCCACTGGTACAAATTATTATCTTGACCTGTCCGCCAAATAAAGTAATTATAATATTTATCTGATTTTATACATTGTGCCTTGACCATTTATGAATCATTATGGCTTAAAAACAAGTTTTAAAAGGTAAAAAATTGCTGCAATGTTAGATAAAGTGATAAAATTAACTGTATGTATTATTATTGGTAGTAGATGTGAGAACGAATCTTTATGCTAAATTCATAATATTGTTCTCTGGCTTGTAATGTTATAAGTTGTTTTAAAATGCATGTAGGTATTATAGGATTTTTACATAAATAATAATAATGAAAAGTTAGTATTAGTTAACTGTCAATAGTTAATATCATTCTTGATGATTAAAGACACATTCGTGGTCAACCGTGAAGTAATAAATTGGGTTTGTTGATATACAATCGATAAATTATATATTGAAAATCAAAGTTTTAAAGGTTATTCAAAATAATCGATAACTTCACGACCTTACGTCTACATTTATGATTATATTATTGCCGAAGTAATAAACAGCTGAGAGATAAAACAAGGTCATGATCATTCAAATATTTCGTGCGCGAGTTCAATGTACTTTTATCACGACGCTGTTTAGAAGTAATATAATCGTTAAACAACACAAATAATAATAAAAACATTTTTTTTGGTCTGTTATTAAATTTTCGTGAAAACAATAATTATTGAAACCCACCTGTAGGCAAAGTGCGTCTGTCCGTGGAACCACTTTTAAAATTGCTATTTCGTCTATTCTTGTTAAAGTTGGTTTCCATTGATCTCGTTTTTAGACTGTTCGTTGTATCACGATGCGGAGGCACCGCTGGTGGTTCTGATGGCCTGGAATCAATTAATACACATTGTTAACGTAATGTGGAATTATGATAAGATATATTTCAGCGTATTAATGTAATATATTATATATTTTTTTTACCTTCTCCTAGATTCCATGGTTGGTGTCGGCAACGTATCAGCTTTTTTAGAGTGACGCCTTTCTGGAGGTTGCATAATTTCGGTATATTCATCTTCAACTTCTTGAACAGGTGAAGGAGGTAGCGGTGGGAATTTCGGGGATTCTGGCGTTTGGGGTAGAGGCCCCATTTCATGCACCATACTAGGTGATGGAGGCAATTGGTTGTGCCTATACGGATGTTCCACAATTTGAACATTTAGGGGAAAATCACCGCCACTTGAAACTGCAGAATCCGATGAAGATGGCTGGCGCATTAGGCCTACCGGCACATCTTTGGCGCTGGTAGACTTATGCATGCTATTTGATCTCCTACCTGAAGATCGATCACGCCGTTCTATCGATCTCTGATTCTGTATTTCATTATGACTTGAGGATTTTTGGATATCGTGCCTTTTTTGTCTTTCCCTAGAACTATAACGGAAATTGTTCTCTAAGATATCCTTAGATATTTCATCACAGTATTCATCCTTATGTATATTCCAGTCTTTAGGTGTATATGGAGTAAAATGTTTTTGGTCCCGACCTTGGCTCAATATAGCACTTATGTTATTTTCGATTTTACGTAATGGTGAAGTATCTTCATTAGAATCTGGTTCACCACTTTCCTGGTCGTCCTCTTCCTCGACTGTAGTGATGAGAGCCTGGCGACTAGCACTGTTACTATCCGCTTCAGCTCCAAGGCTAGGAAGTGATATAACACGAACCATAGTCGGAGGAACGACGGAAAGCTCACTAACAGTTTCATTGCAATCTGACTGAGCAGTTTCTTCTACTTTACCTTCCTTTATTAATGATTGAAGGTTATCGAATGTAGAGGAATATTTTTTAAAATCAGTAAATCTATTCTGAGGAGATAACTTGCTCTGGACAATGTTAGTCTTAGAACCAATGATGCTTTTATCTAAACTTATTTGCCTACTTTTAGGACTATGACCAAAATACTCAGGATTTATATATCTATCTTGACCATTATTGAGATCTAAACTTAGTCTTGACTTCGGTGAAGTGATTTCCTTACTTAATCTAGAATTCGGAGTACAAAGGTCAATGCTATATCTAGAGTTTGGCGTATTAAGTTCACGACTTAGCCTTGAATTAAGGTCCGCGCTGTATCGGGATTGAGGTAAACTCAAATCTGAACTTGGCCTAGAGTTGTAAGAACTGACTGAGCCTGACCCGCTAATTGAAATACTGGACCCATCTATTGACTTTTCAATGCTTCTATTCAAACTTTGACTTTGTGACAAATTGTTTGAATTCGATTGTAATTTATTATTAGAATTTTTATTAAACGTTGGTAATTGTTTTCTGTTTTTTCCTTTGCGTATAACATATGTTCCTGTTGATAAATCCTGAGGCCTTCGAAGTTCTGGTTCCGCGTCTGATATAGGCGAAACCAATGGTTCACACTGTGATAAGGGAGGCGGTGGTGGCCAATACTCTTCACCCCAGTCCTCGTCTAGTCTTTGAGGAATGGAACTTGTGCTGGAGTGCGATTGATCACCTGACTTTTTTCGTCTTCTTCCTATAACCTGGAACGTTAAATATGATCGATCAGACCAACCATCTAAGAAGTCGTAAATCTCATACAAGCGGGGATACAGAAGAGAAATTGCAGCTGTGTCAAAATCTGATACTTCATAAATGTGAACGTGAATATAATTCTTAAGACGGTTAAAAAATTATAATTTAGCCAAATTAAAGTATTATTCGAGACTGGAAAAAACAACACCCATTCCCCCCATTCCTCTGTATCCGCGCCTCATTATACAATATTAAATACCTTAGTGCTTCCGGGAGTTAAAAGAGGATCGTCACCATCGAGAGACACTTCCCAAGCTATGGAATTACGTTTCGAAGGTGTGCTAACTGCGGGGGGAGGCGGTGGGAAGGACTCTTCCAGCGAATCATCTGAAAAGTGTTCTTCGTCGTTGTTTCTATTTGCACCTCGCGTTTTGCAACTCTCCATTATATCTTCCGTCGAATCTCTACACACCTCTCTATGCCTTTCCATAGAGCTGGCAAGAGTCCGCGGAGGTATTTTACATTTTGGTGACAGCATTTCTCCATCAGACCTACTGTCTCGTTTCATACTGTTCTTTTTTTCGATACTCTTTGTATTGGAAGGAGAAATTTTGTAAGTGGGTGATTGTGATTGTCGACCGTACTGTCTATTTGGGCCTGGATATATTGTTACCGGATGTTCATTGTACGGCTTGTCACTGAATTCACTCGAGAAACCCATAAAGGGAAACACTGGTGGATTTTCAAAACTGGGCGACTTTTTCTGATTTATCGGTGGGGCAGAGTGCCGCGGAGGTAACCAAGTTTGAGTGACTTCAGGCTGCGGAGGCCGTGACCCGTGTTGTAGGGAGGAAAATTTATATGGAGGCACTGGTGGCTGCTGCAGCTGGAAGCCGTTCGCTTCTATTTCTTTATCCCATCCGTACGGACGCTGGTGTCTTGTCTTTGGCTTTAAGATAAACAAATTTTATTCATAACAATCATCAAATATCTAGAAATAGTATAAATATAAATAAATTATATAATAAAAATTAAATACGTTTGGTGTCTGGGCAATAAGCATTATACATAATGTCTGTAACAATTATATAGCAATAGTATACTTACAAAGGTTGTTTGTGTAGCCGTTGTTATTCCATTCACACTTATTATAGAGTCTAACTTCTCGTCAGCTTCGCACTGGCTGAGTAAATTTGTGTGTCTCGCAGTATTTGTTGGTGATACCCTGTAAATAATACAGGGCAAATGTAAGATAAAGGTCTATAGGTTACATTGCAATTACAGAACACAAGATAAGAAAAATAATTAAAATATAAACATTTAACATTGTGATTGTAGCAAAAATATGAATGTTATTGATGTTTAATAATTACTTAGGTAATAGAGTAGATATAATTCTTTGTGCTTCTTCAGGTGGGGGTGGCGAGTGCGGAGATGGTGGATCCGGCGGTGGAGCCTCCTCGCGCTCCTCCGTTGGTCGGAAGCCCAGCGCGAATTTCGCTCTGTAATAACATGCCACAAAATTTGTATGGATCTAAAAAAAATATTTGTTTAAATATAACGGTTTAATAATCTACATTATGTATGAATTTGAAGGTAGCTACAAAAAATATTAGATTCGACAATCGGGCGTACCGTCTGCCGTTCATGCTCATGTATCCATCGTCCTCCGAGGTGTGTCCGGCGAGCGGCGAATCGTCGTCGGTAGCGGGCGTGGCAGGCGTAGCTGGCGTCGCTGGCGTTACCGGCGCGCGCGCCTCTAGCGACCGCGGTTCTCCTTCGTCGTATTCGCTTAGCACCTGGTCCAGAAGCTCCAGAGAACGCTGCACGTCGTCGCACCCGCTGTAACATTTTAATATATTTTAAAATATGTAATATTATAATCGCGAGCAGAAATACAGGTAAAAATAAAAGTATGGTATATTATATGATTTTTTAACAGATTTAATCTCAATCGATTGTCATTTAATTTTTATTTAAGGGGTTTAACAAAATACTTTATTTGCTTTTGAGCTAGGCGCGTCTACAAATATTTATTTAGGTTTTAACTTTAAGCTATGATAACACTGTCAGTTGCACTAGGGACTTCGTAGCATTTAATGTTAAACTGGGTTAGACTTTGTAAAGTCAAGTTGACGTGAAACCAATTAGGAGGTAGAGTAAAAACATAAGCGGTGAAAAGAGCTGTAAATTATAATGATCCTCTAGTCGCCTTTTAAACGGCGTAATAAAGTTTCATTTGTAACATATTCTGTTCCGAATATTACAGTTACATTAAGAAGAGACTATCTTTAGTTGTCAGTAACTATCTATCTATCTTTTGACTGAAAAATGTGTTCCTTATCTAAATTGAACACAAGCTAAAATTTTGTGTATTTAAAATGCAAATTCTCAGTCACTAACATTTTTCAAACAAAGACTTTCCGACTTGAACATTTATTAAAATTGGTTGAAGACGAGTTCCACATATTTTGTTATATTTTATAGACTTGACTGGACTAAACTTTACAAATTTAAAAATCTAATGAAATTTATTAGCCAGATAGCCTAATGGGTAACTTTATAATTACTGTTACGCGTAGATAGTCAATAAACAAATCCAATGAAACCATGAACTTTCAAACAATATAGTATACTTATATCATACATACAAAAATGAATATTTTTATAAGTTATACATATATTATTTAGATTTGCATGGTGAGTCAATTTTAATAATATTAAAGGTCAAGTTTAATAGGAAGCTCACTTAAAAGTGAAAAACATAATGAATAATCATCATCCAATGGCCTCTATTGAACCAATCATTAAAATGTACGCGTATTTGAAAAAAGTTTAAGAAGGTGTAATCATATTCCAAAGCTTTTACTTTTTGTTAAAATAATAAACATCAATCTAAATTCTGTGACGGAATATCAAAATACCTACTAAATGAATTATTTCCACTTTAAATAGCACTTTATAATAGTAATACTAACGTCTAGATTTAATCATGATTTTTAGAAAAAATATTTGTTGGAAGACCCTGATTATAGATTTATTTAGAAATGAACCAGTACATAGGCTATCACACAGGATATCAGTAGCTGTTATATCCTTGTATCCTAGATCAGTGAATGAGCCGGATGCCAAACTTCATCCTTCACGTGCCTTACTCTACCCCCCTTCATGGTGGACTGCAGTACGTCTTGAACTTCCCTCCCATATCACAAATGTCCATGGGTGGAGTTAGCCACTGATCAACATATCAGTAGCTATTATATCCTTGTATCCTAGATCAGTGAATGAGCCGGATGCCAAACTTCATCCTTCACGTGCCTTACTCTACCCCCCTTCATGGTGGACCGCAATACGTCTTGAACTTCCCTCCCATATCACAAATGTCCATGGGTGGAGTTAGCCACTGATCAACATGATGAAATGTTAGAAGAATACGTTGTTGCTTACATATGTTCCAAATCTCAGTTGTCTCAATTTTTTTGACTATGTTGATAGTCAGTCTGGACAAACGATTTTATAAGTATAGATTGTATAAGATGGGTACGTAATTTAAAATAAGAAAATGTTACATAGATTGTAAACCGGAAATGAATCATAGGAAATAACATGGCTGCATCGGCAGTCAATTTTCCGAGATAATGTTAAATTGAACTCATTTCCTCCAGAACTGTGGCCTGAAAACGTTTCCTCTGCACCATTAGAACTAAATAAGAGGCTAAGTATGTCGGTTCTCTTACCGCTCGCAATTTAATATCGATTAATTTGATGAATATTTTGATTTAATATCGATTAATTTGATGAATAGTTCGATTTAATATCGATTAATCTGTCTCAATAGACCATCGATTTTTTCAAGAGAATTTCATTTAGTTGCACTTCTCATTGCTTTAATATTACAAAATGGTTTAAAGTTTAGGTAATTCATCATCGAAATTCTGTTTATTTGTTGGATCCAAATTTACATTACAGTGCCGGTCCCAGGGCATTTCTTATTAACCTACTTAATTTGCTGTTCAGCAATCCTAGTGGGATAATGCTATCTCGGCTATCCTATCCTAGTGGGATATTGCGCTTAAATTAAATACGCTATTCAATTTCTCTGCATTATAAAACGTGTACGTGTTATATGAGCGGTATCATTAATGAACCGATATTGTATTTATTGTAAATATATCATTTAACGAGTTCTCTGCGCTATCATCAATTTAAATTGAATAGTTCTATACAAAAACAGATTGGTTCTATAGAAATATGTTTTTCACAGAAAGATTCGTTGCAACATAATGTTTATTATAGACATTTATTTTTTAATAAGTAGTGTGGTGATTTTTCTTATTAACGGTTAAATTTTATATTATTTATCAATACATGTATTGTGTATTTTTTTGGACCGGATGTTTGGAGTTTTTAATAGCACCCTGACCACATGCTTTTCCCATAAAGCAAAAACATAATTCGTCACTTCAAATAGCGCCCTGTCGGCGTCTGGTGCATTCATTATAAGTATTCATATTAAAGGATGTATGTTCCGCTATAAAGTGGTTGTAGTGGCTGGCTCAAAGCACTTCTTTTGAAAGAGGAGCCGCTTTCACGCCAGCTCTCGATAAGCCCTCAGCGCTTCACGGAGTTCTTGCTATACTTCCCCAATCAAATACTAGGAAAAAACAGCTCTTATATTTCTTTTATATATTATCATATATGTAGTCAGATAAACAGAAAGAAAATATATAAAGATAAAGATTTCATTAATACAAATCTAAATGCGACTGCTTTATTATTTTTGATCTCAGAATCGAACTTAAGGGCCTCTTGGAGTCTGGTGTGTATCGTAGTGAAGAGACCCCGATAACATAGAGGCTCCTTACATCTGTGGCAATCGAGGTCTTCATTAGGCCCCGAGGCTTAGTATTCTCTAATGATCTCGGCCGTGTTCAAGCAGCTTTTACCCGCAGCCAAAGATAGGAATTGTTAACGGAATTATTTCGATGGAACTTTCTTATTTACCTCAATTTTGTTATTGAAATACAATATTTATAATTTATTGAGTTGGAGTTATATTGTTTTTTAGTATGTTATAATATATGGAAATAGTAAATAGATGTTGAAATATTTATATAGCTTTTACAAGTTTTTTATTTGTAGAATCGGATTCCTTCTCAGAAGTTTGATGAACAACAATAAGTGCTAACTTATCTGTAAGAAGTCTGTAGACTAAGAAGTTACGAGAAAAGCTAAGTTAGATAAATAAATATAAAATATATTTTATATAGATATGTTTTGGAATGTTTACAAACCCCACATTGAGAAACGTTTATATACGATGTATTTATAGAGCAGTGACAGGAATAATAAGCTTTAGAGTTTGTAGGATAGGCTCCCTGGATAGGTATAGTATCGTGAGACGCATTGTATCGCCCGGACTGCCACAAAGCAGAGCACTCAGCAAGAGTGCCGCGGCGGGCGCGTGCTCCTTTGTTTTATTTCACCCACACGCCTCCACTTCGGAAACTTTTAAGGGGGACTCTAAATTGCGTCTCGTTTTAACTCGCTTGGTTACCCCTGATTAGTTATCTTAAGGTATACTAATGTATCATTCTAATTAGTGTCACACCCACGCACCAGTAATTGGTAAACTTGCGATGGAAATGAATTATTGTAATAGGCGTGTAATTTAAAATTTGCAGTGTATTTTTCATTATAATCAGGCCTACTTCTTGGCGAGGTGGGCCCTGTTTATGCGGAAATGAGTGCAGTGAGGCGGAAGTGCAAAACGCCCCCGTCTCCCCCCGGGCGTCGACCCCCGGGCGTGTACGCGCCAACCTGAATAGCGTCTTCTCATCACGGCTACGCAAAAATACGGAGTTCAATTAGACATCGCGGTGACATATCACATATAATTATTTATTTACATTAATATTGCAAATTTGATGTAATTACTGAAACCTAAATTAAGATATATTTTTAAATTACTACAATAATTCTAATATTAAACTTAATACATTATTACTGGAGCAGTAAATGTGATAAAAATATATTAAAATTACGTTCAATTGATTTCAAATAACCGATTTCTTAAAGGATTATTTCATCTATTATGAATGAATTTTCCAGTTTCTATTAAAGTCCAGTATAATTTTAAATTGGCAGGAAGTTTGTCAATTAAATAGTTTGGAATTTAAGTGAAGTTTGTTGTTGACTTACTTAAATAAACTACCAATAGAAAATAGGAATAGACTTATTGACCCGCGTTTCAATTCAAAAATATAAATAACAGTTGAATCGTGTTAAGACAAATATTCATTTTTATAAATTAAAACGTATCCGTTCTCAAACAAAATTAATAAATAATTAAGCAGCCATTAAGTAACTTGGACAAAAATTATAACTTCATAAAAATCTAAGTAACTTATTTCTGGAATGCTGGTGATACGGCCGGGACACATTCCACTACACGGAATAGCGTACTTTTCTTCACTTGTATCTGAAGAATGTTGCAAGTTTTTAGACGAAAGTGACTGATCTTGTCGAACTTCAGAAACATATGCTTTACTCATGAACGTATAAGAAAATGTTCCATCTTGTTTTACACAAGTAGATGTTTCCGTCTGTGTAAAGTTCAAAGAATGTTTTATACGTCAATAAAGTCTGAACGAACTACGAATTTGTTTAGTTATTTCACAACCTATCCATTTACTGTTGTTTGTAATGGAAATAAAAGACAACCTTCAAATATTTTTATATCATCGTCGACGTCTTGACCCACCCACTAACTTCAAGAATACAATAATAATACCACATACTTGAAACCCAAATAAAATATATTATAATAATAGAAATACTAGAAATATTGTCCTAATTTTTTTGAGAAAAAAATCGAACGAGAAATAGAAAAAGTAGTCCCTCTGTTTCTCTGGATACTATCTATATTTCTTGAAACGTACTAATGTACATGTTCTATGCTGGGTTTAAAAAAATATAAAAAAATGCCTATTTTATAAGCCCTTAGCTAAACACTTAATAAATATAACTTTTGACTATTTGGGTTTGTAAAAGCAAGGTAAGCTTTTATAAAATTGTTAACGCTATTAAAGTGTTGATTTTTAGTGAAATCTTATTGGTCTTCCTCGCGACGGAAGGAAGCGTCGAGGGCATGCCAATAAGCGCAATAAGCGCGGCGACAGTAACAACACCTCGTTCAAACAACTCCCGGAAGCAATTTCCCCCTCTAAGTCAATGACGTAAGGTCTACATTCCAAATAAGCACTTACTATTATCGGCTGCAGCGGCTTAAAGCAATTTTGTGAGTCAATATTGAACTTTGTAACTCTTAGGAGCGATGTGTCCCTTTCAAATAAATCAACTACTGGATTACTTGCCCAATTCCAAGAGGTTTTTGAGCTCTTAAATGATGTCGATTTCGTTTATAAATCGATTTATTAAAAATGCTAGTTTATTTTGCCAAGTGGCATCCCCTTTATTATAATACGATTATAAATAATTACGATAAAAATGGCGACATATTGACAGACATGAAATATGTGTATGTGTAGTAATTAAATTAATAAATTTTGTAAAAAAAAAAAATATTTAAAATAAGCGTGGCATCGATAGTACTATTAAACAATATGAATAAGAGACGAGACAAACTTTGAACATAGTAGACATAATAGCAAAGTGGCGTAAGGCTGCCTCAGATTGGAGGTGATAATTAAGAAATTAGCCAAGATCTCGACGTTCGCGACGTCGCCTGCAAACTATGACGGAACGCTACGGAACGGGCGGAACTCTCCTCAACGAATTACAGCGGCCGAGCGGTCTTGTAAGAGCATTTACAAAATTAGTTAAATTGTATAATAAATAACAATTATAAATGTTTTAAAATTATTAAAAAAAATAATTAATAATAGAACTTATGAATTCATTCTGATCAATAAACAAATCGAATTTATTTCTGAATAAAAATTATGTATTATTCTGAAAAAGCGGAGTGAATATACTTCCCTTTCATATTTCATTTATGTGCTGTGTAATACATCCCCCGTGATTTGTTATTATGTGACAATATTTATGGTCAACGCCGTTCAGGGAGAGTTTAATTTTCGCCCTAAATCGTTAGCAGGAACATCGAAATTTCGTATGCGAGACTGGGAAGGGGGGCGTAAATTTGCGTTGTATCACAGCGACATTTTCATCCTTCATTTTAAAGCAATCCCTCAGTAAAATTAGCCTTTTCCTCACGATGGCAGACATGTATATATGAATAGCGTACAACCCTAACGGCTCGCTGCTTAACTAATTAATGGGTAATTCAGTTGGGTAACGATATTATATTGATGATTGCGGGATATCGTTGAAATATTGCTATGATAAGCTTGTTATTTCTAACGGGATTGTTATTAATCTCGTGACAAATAATTTATATTACACTGTTGACAGACTATTTGCGTTTGGTTGATTTAAAGTTAACAATATTCCATTTGATAAATACATATTGATGATTGGTAATTGCTTTGTTTTAGTTTGACGGGCTGGTGGTTCCAGGCCCTAACGGTTAGTGACCTTGACTGCTGAGACAAAGGCCCGGGTTTGATTCTCATATGACTGAGAATCAAACCCACTACCTTCACAACTGAAGGGATAGTTGATGGTGTGACCCACAGATTAATGTTACTAGTCTGGGTTTATTCTGTGTGTGTATTTGTTTTTCTTGTATGTTTATAAAATTCTTTTGCGACAAAGGGATGGTTAACAATAACGCCGAACAAGTTTATTTTATTTAAGTAAAAATTAAAATAATTCTTATAAATTTCTTTGATAGCAACCTTTCACGTTGATTTTGTGTAGAATTTATCATATTTATTACAATGTTCAGTGTATATTTTTTTGGGAATGCTGTCGTCTATCGATCTCAAGCCGCAGCCAGACGACGCGCCATGAAAAACTATGCTTTTTGTTAGTACAAACTCGCACATTCATAAATTCCCAACTCCGGTATTGACGCAGTCTGCGTCCGCAAGAAATATATATAAAAATTGTTTAAGAAGTTAAGTTTTGAAATAAGGCTAACTTAAAAATATGAAATATATATATATATAAAGAAAAAAAATATTGTAATTATAAACATTATAAATAAAACAATTGATTTACATCCAATAAATATTACAATACTATTTACTCTACCTATAAAAGGTACGAATATCCGTAGTTGTTTTTATAAATTTGTAATTCATTCATCATTTAATATTTACATTTATATGAAAACTTTACGATATCCCCAGTGGATCGGAATTTAATAAACTATGGTAACGGTATGTTGTCATAACAAGATATTGGTGGGGGGTTACATAAAGAGGGGAGCCTGATTAACTTGGCAACTGTAACATACATGTGACATGTTATGTTACGTAACAAATAGTTAAATTGATTATGCGTGAAATAAAATGGATTCTGCGTAAATTATGTTTGGAAATTGTATATTCTTTTTTTTTGTTTTCAGCGTTTTAGCATAATAAATTACTTAAATATATATCTTCTTTGATAGGTGACTTCTAGTCTTAAGCAATCTATAAACTTATTAGTCTATAAAATGTCGTGGATAAATAATTAAAAACATTGAAGACGAGGAACTGATTTCATGATTCAACACGATTTTTATAACTTCAAAATATGCATATAGTTAGGAACGTGGAGTTGACTGATTGAGAACAAAATCAGCAGGCGGTCCATGGAGTGCGGTTGAATTTATCCCGTCAATGGCTGCAGATTCGTAGTTTCTCTGTATGCGTAGTCGGTATTCAAATGCTTTTTTCCTCGGAAGGGAAAAAACAATAAGCGTGGGTTAATAAATAATGTTGTCGCTCTTGTCCCTGTAGTTGCCATGGGGTGTCGGAGGGAGCGAGTGGCAAACATTAGGTGCATCTCGACAATAAGCGGAGACGCCGGATGCCGCGGCATTACTAGCTTGATTTATTCGTCTGGCGCTGTGTGTGCTCTCCCTAATACCTTAAACCGTGAATGGGGTGCACTGACCATACTTCACTTTGGACGAACAGGGTTGTACTATTGACGTGTCTATTTATTCTCCTAGAGACATTTAATTGTAACTTAACAAAATAATTGATTATTTTGTTTTATGTTATACAAATAGTTTTATGTTATACAATTGATTAACTATTCTTACTTATTACTATAGGCTTTGTTAATTATATTTTTTGAAACAGAGTTAAAGAGAACAAAAAATTAATACGCCATAGTAAAATGGTTTTATAACTTGTGTTAAAGGCATGCGTATATTTCAAGCACAGTCAAAAGTACATCTATACATTTTTAATGCCCCACGTTAGCAACGAGTTGTCGAGTGAGACGTCACAAAATCAATATAATCACAGTTGTCAGTAGCCCCTTACAAATTGTATCAACCCCATAAAATTTGTGGTGTTCCAATATACGCTCTTTAAAAAGCGAACAAAATTCTATAGAACCCCATGACGGTATCTGCAGTTAATTATCTGCGCGAGGGGTTCAAGGGGAAGACGCGAATCCACCCCTCAATAGTCAGACCCAAGATTCGAAGCTATCTAAACGGTGTGCCCTCGCAATTAGTTTTAATTAAACTCAATGGGGGAACTTAATCAATATCTCAACGTTTTTGCAAATTCCGTTAATTCTATTTTATTAATAACAGATTTAGTAAAATGAACTTTCAGTTTGAATTTTATCAAAAGTTCATTTAAAAGGTTCTGTTGATAACATTAAAGGATATCTCAAAAATGTACAGTTAAATATAATCCCAGCTATCAGCGCCCAGGTGCTGTCAATTGACAAGAGGAACAGCAACAGAAGGGGTGAAGCTTTTATGTTAGAAATACTGAAAGTGATGTCAACCATTAAGCTGAGTGGGGAGGAGACGTCGCTAAAGAATAGCCCGCATGCAGGAGCAATTCCTGTTTGAAACTGATAAATTAGATTAATCATACTCGCTTTGACGGCCAAGTAATAATGGAAACAAGCTCTAAAACTGTGATGATGTGCTTTACAGTTACAGTGTAGTGCCTACCTTTATGACGAACATTGAATAACATGAATAAAATACAACTTTACTCTGACGTGAATAAAACATGACGGGCTTATGAACACGTAAGATTGCGTTTTATCTAAGATGATAGGATTAATTATAGTTTAGTTTTGTTTCAATTGTATGTTTACTTGTTTAATATGTTATTAGTGGTTTTTCCAAATTATATTTAGTATTTCCATAGTTTGCTGAATAATTTTTCAATTTACATTTAAAGCTGATATATTATGTTTAAGTGTATTGCGTGGGTTTTGGTAAAAGGTAGTTTAAACAGAATAGGCGATACTTCTTTCTGTTAATGTAGTTTCGACACTTTTGGATTTACTATGGCTATATTTTTCTTTTGGGATATCCGCACGGCTATAAAACGTACAAATGGCAGAGACTTCATTGATTTCGACCAAAATTACGCCCACATCACTAAACGCTTTGTATTAATCAATATTATATACAATTTAGATAATGTTTATAATTATTATCCAATAATTTCTGGATTTTGTGGTGATTTTGAATTATAAAATTACGAAAATTTTTACGTGCAACGTCATTTAAAACTACGAAATCACTGATAGTGCGGGGATATTTCGACACTGCTGTAAGCGCCATCTATAATTAAGCTTAAAAAACTTAACACATCAAAGGTTTTATATTACATGCCATATACAATTATTAATACTGGGATAATAATTATTATATTTGGATGTTTTAATAAATATAAATGTCATACTTATAGATCTGCTTAAAGCTGTTGCTTTTTTATTACTAAAATCTGTAATATTAACTTGATTCTATTTTCGTGGATCAAAACATTTGATACGGAATTTTTGAAGGAAATGTTGGGCCATTTCATGAAGAGTTTAGTCGTTGTTAGGTCGACGACACTGAAAACACGTTGGCTTTGTTGAAAATGCACGCCAGCATAATGCGAGCTGTAAAAATGATACAGTTATTATTGCTTTATTTTGGTTTCGTTATTGCTAATTCCATGATCAGAAATTATTACGTTATTTTATGATTTTTTTGTTAAATATTTTTTCGAGAATTATTATAGATCTATAATATTATCAACATTTCTTAAACGCACAAGGAATTTCTATTATGACCTCAGAAAACATTATTTTGATATGAAGGTACTCTAGTAAGATTTTAACAATAGACGTAAATTTGCGTTGGTAAATCAGCTCAGTTGTGTGTTTACATTTGATCATACTACATGGCAACAGACAATGAGCTTACAAATCTAACAATATCTAGTCTGAGAGTGCCGCAATAAACGAGAGAAGAGCCTCTAGTGAAGTGCCAGCTCGTTAGGGAGGGAACTTAAATTATGCCACATGTCTATGGCCACTCTTACATGCGTAACTTACTTAAAATGTTACATATGCAAAATTACTTCCGTTTATTTTAAATTTTGAAATAAAAAAAATATCATAGAAAATAATTTTATTAATCAATTTACTGAAGTTTCATTATTTGAGTTTCCATTACGGGAGCCGTTAAAAATATATATAATTTATTATTTAATCAAATTAAGTTTAATAATTAGTTTTTCCATTACAAAAGCCGTTTCGTTGCTTAATTCACACTTTACTGCTATGAGATTGATTTTATTACGAGTTATAAAATAGAAAGTAGAGTTTTATGATTTTTACCGTCCTGTCAAGTTCATTTATATACAAGTGTTAATTTTAATAACAATAAAAGCCAACGCTGTCTGTTTAACACGCCCATAAAAAGAGTATTAAATGTGAATATATTAAAAATACGTACATACAGTAATATCAAACAAAATTCACAACCTACAGTCATAAGATTGTATGATATATTAAATTAATTGATGTAATTACAAAACGTAAAACGGATGCCAGATATCGTGCTTTGTAAAATTTAGTTTGAATATAATATGACGTTCGGTGTATCCTGAACTTTCCCCGATGTCTGCGGCTAAGTCTGGAGAGGGTGTCGGGTGGAACGCTCACTTTCGTTTCGCGCAAACAGCGTCGCTCGTTGACCTTTCTTGCTATAAAATTTACTCATTCATTTTTATATTCTTTGTTTAAAATTCAGACCTGTCAACTTGGACGTCGGTTTATGTTGATCATTCCCATTTATATAATTCAAGCCGGCGATTGAAATATTGAATACTTTATAGAATTTCATTATACGGCAATTTCGGATCATGTCTTGATACAGGTAATGCTGTTTCAATATTAATCAAGTTTAATATTCAAGCAATACATATATTAGTAATACCCGTATTAATTTGTTTTTCAATCCGGGCAATCGTGTCTTTAACCTTTGTGTCAGCAATATTAAAGGCTTCGCCGGCACATAACATAACAGTGGACAACGACGAGCCCGTGTTCCATTATGGAAATTGACTAGTGAGGGGTGAGGCGAATTTTAAACCTATATTCATATACCCGAATAGCCGTAATTAAAAATTACCCTTTTCCAGACGGACAAAAATATTTTAGCATTATTTGTTAAATATTTTTTGTTTTTGTACTTAGATTTTTTTTGATTAATTAAATATTGTCTTTAAATATCTTATGTTATTATGATTTTGATTATTCATAATTTATAAATACATAATGTACGGACAAAATCTTAAGGTAAATTATAGCACTTTTCCAATTTAGGAAATCGACGTTCTAAATCATAGCACGCCTTAAAATAAAGTGGATTGGTTACGAAGCTTTTACCACAAAAAAGGGCTATTAAATATATATATATATATATATATACTACTGTTTAAAGTTACAAAAATATCAAAATAAAAATGTTCTCATGCTTGCAAATCAGCAAACATTTATATAGTTTAGTTAAAGAATTTAGAGCATAAAGATACGAATAGAATACACATTACAAAGAATAGAATACATATTACAAAGAATAGAATACACATTACAAAGAATAGAATACGTATCATAAAATAGATAGAATCGAGATCCTAAACAAATTGACCAGCTCCTCCCCGAAACAGAATTTGTTGCCCTCTTCTATAGTAAACAGTTTCGTGTACATTTTTTATGGCTTGTTACTTTCATTACTGACAGAAATGTCTGAGTTTTTATACGACCATTTTGTTTCTGAAATGTTTGCAAAATAATGTAGTCATCTAAGCGGCTAGCGGTACGGTAGCTCAATTGGTAGAGCTACAGGACGGTTTCCCAGATCCTATCTGTATCAATAAATTTTTCATTGCATATTTATTAAAAATTTAAACTATGCTATATATGTATATAGATATGTCTAAATATGTAGTATGTATACTATATTTTGTATTCAATAATATGATTGATATTTTTCAAAAACATGATAAAGCAAACGTAATTCTCAACTCTTTGTGAATAATTAATGAAATTGGAGAAGACCGAATCGGAATGAACATTAAATTACAAAATGCTTGAGTAAATGATAACGAAAATTGCCATCAGACATCGGAAATTACACCGTATGCAATCGACAAAATTGAAAGAGGCCCCAAATCATCCCCCCCAACTGTAGCTATATTCCGGAATTAATGTAGGCGCAAGTTATCTTAGGAATTAAGTTGCAAAGAAGATAAAATATGAATATTCAAACCAGAAGGTGCTTACGTAAAATTGAAATTACTTGCTCCCTTTGCGACTATCAATTGGATGTAAATGTTTGTTTCGAAAGAAGGGGTGAGTTAATTTTATAATTAATACAAATATATATATGTATATTATATTTTTGTTTTGAAATCGATAAATAGATGTGGCAGATGCGCAGTGCGTATAATTTGTTTCTGTCCCGTTTCCGGAATGTTGTCGTATTCGCAAATAGTGTTGGTCAGCACACAATATGAAATCCTAAGCAAATTGTCGGAAAGGTCCCGATGTGTGTATTATTTACCTTTATCGTTCAAATTACGAACACGGGGGGACACTTTTCCGTCCCGAAAATTCTCATCACAATAGAATACACATTTAATCTACGTCATGTATTATTTCAATTCGTAAAACCTAGTTACTATAGAATTGTGGTTGATATATGAAGTCATTAATTCATATATATGACAGGAGCTGAGTATATCGAACCGTGTAATTTCTCGGTTGGGGGAGAATGTCATTCCTTATAAGTGTAAAATTAAATTTGCTAGCCTCCGTAATCCCTAAGTAAATGCTCTTGAGCTATTCGCCGCAGTGCACCGTAAAATTACAGAAAAGCGTTTACGGATCCAGTCTGCAAGTAAGCTGTAACTGAGATAGCGGCAGATGTTAATGGGAGGCAAATACTGTATTTATAATTATGCTGCATTGAAGCTCTAATAAAGTAATGTTACCTTTATATTGCACCAAATAATATTATATATTCTAATATTTACAATCTTTTAATAAGTGTCGCTATCGTATATAAGATTGTATACAATATGTGTCATAAGGATTGTTGTTCGGGTTTGAAGGTAACTCTTGTAAAGGTATCGTAGCTTTGATGAGTTATAGTAATGGGCTCGGCCATGTCCGTGGAAACTTTTACGGGACACTGATCCACTTCTAACCGAAAGTATAAGTGACCTCTGTGCCTCGATTCTTTAAGGGTCACCCCGCCAATACCCGGTGTATTCTCTGAGTCAACCTTTTCGCCTCGTTATCTATATATTAAGTGATGCTACATTAAAAGTGGATGGTACATGAATTCAAATTCGTACAAAGATATACGAACCAAATCCGAAGATTCTGAATCCTAATACCGTAAGCTCGGTTGAAGGCAAATGACAACATTGTTTGTTGGAATTGCAAGGACTATTTGAAAGCTATTCTTGAAACCATTTTGTGTAAACAGATAACTAATAATAGAGACATTTCACAGAGGTGTTTTATGATAAATTTGTTATATCTCTAAAATAACTAGAGCTAAAAAGTATATAAATACTGAAAGTAGGTAGGTATGGGTACTTTTTTTTTAAATATATACCTTTTTGGATTAAGAAGATCGATCTCTTTACCTTTCCTTTACTGAGAAGGAATATTTTTCGTACAATATAAAATAGTATATCCTTGGTGATATTTAGCATACGGCACGCAATAGCGCGCGTGACGGATCACCGGAATATAAAACCAAATGCCGGTCCCTCTGGGAATACTATCACAATGTTTATATTTTTATTCCATTTTTATAAAAAACTAACTTTATCGAAGATGTAGTAGTACCTTTATTTGTTATAAAAATATTTCGTTCCTTCGCATCTGAAACTATTTATATTTGAAAAGACAAATAAATTTTTTTCATACATTTTATTTTTACATGCAAAATTTAATAAATATTAATATGAATGAAGCCATAATATATTAAAAAAAATATATCAAATCAGACAACCAAAAACAATCATAAAATAAAACGAAGATCAAACGCTGAAGCGGTGTAAAAGTGTACGTAAAAGTTGAATCTAACAAATAAAGCTCATTTAAGTGGCAAGCAAAGTTCCAGCTGACAATTTAAAGTTAGTCTAGGGGAGGTGAGAAATCGTAAAAGCGAGAGGGTGGCACTGGACACTAACGGTATGGGCACTCCCGACATTGATGAAGTTGCATTGGACTGGTATAACTGACTTAACTAACTGAGGCCCAACTTTGAAATAACCTTTAATATTAGACAGCACAATGTATCGCTGGGTTCTCCGAAATTGTGGGAATTCCGAAGCGCCGTTGTTTCCACGATAAATATGCCCAGGTGCTATGAGAAAAGTTTCACCCGACTTTAGATCGTTTACTTGAGTGCTTCCTTATAAATAATATTAGATAAAATAAACACAGTATAAAGTTGATGCTCTTATTACGTAATTGCAAAAACATTTTCCCCAATGAATAATACGTAACCAAATCTAGAAACAGTGTGAATTCACTTGGGATGTGTCTGGGAAGTTTACAGTGAAATTGTAAGACGTATAGCTAAAAGCGTTCAATACGCGCTGCAAATACCGTCCTTGCTATATTATAGAGAATGATGCATTTTATTTGAAATTGAAATCCATTTAACGTACAATAATTTAAGAGAGATAAATCTGGTTATATTAAAGTAATTGAAAATTGAATAATTACTTTAATTTTACAATTACAATTTTAAGGTTACAAACGAATCATCTCGAGTCTATTTTAAAGAAACAGGTTATGACATCTGCTTATAGAAAGCATTAAAAATAATAGAACCAGTAATGGCTGTGTTGTGCTTGCACCTGACGCGTTTCCACCCCTCCAGTATTTTATGATGAGGGCAGTTCTGTCCCCACTTCACATCTACAATCTAAGCAGATTTTTTACCTTTGTATTAAATCCCTTACAGAGCTCACGTTTCTTATATAGCTCTTAAATAAGGGATATATCTAACTGTCCAAGTATGTACCTTATATGTCATTATTAACTTTAATAAAATTACACTATTGCAGTATTTGTACAGATAAAAAATTTACATTATAACTCTATATCTGCCATTTATATGAGCAACAAGGCAAAATTACATTATTGCAATATTTGTATAGATAAAAATATATACTTTTTAGCTCTATGTTTGCCATTTGAATGAGCAACAAGGCAAAAACAATTTAAATTGTATATTTTTACATACTATAAATTAAAGGACGAATAAAATTTCCAATAATAGAATTCATAGTCTGTTGAAAAATCTGTCTGAAATGAACTTAACTGGCAAATTATTATTAGTTTTGTATTTAATTCGTTTATTCGTTTGGTTAATGGTAAATTTTCTGCAAACACTTAATATATATAATAAACTTATATAAATGAAGGGATACTCACTCGGCTCCATTTTTTCCCCTGTGCAGCATGCCCGCTCGTGCCATCTCACGCCCACGCCCTACAATACAATCCATCCATTAACGTTTGGACATGGCGTTTTTCCTTATCTTAGTCTACTAAATACCGCTTGAAGATTTACCAACCATTTCACCCAATTTGAGATGTCAATGTCGGAAAATACAATTTAACAATGTTTCCTTTTCTTTTTTGCATCCTTTCCAAAATAGATTGTTACGTTAGTTAGTTAGTTACGTTAGATTGTTACGTTAGTTGGGGTTAGTAGTAGTTAATACTTAGGTTTAGGTTTTTAGCACTTAATATGTGTTCCAATGCGTAATGAGCTTTAAAATCACAAATCCCAAACTCTACTCAAATACCAAACATCCATGCAATTTAAAGGCATGGTCCATTCCTGTCGCTGGTAAAAGCTGTAATTTAACAGCTTAACAAGTAATCAATTCTGGAAGAGCTTGACGGAAGCTGAATATATTTCAGTGTCGAAACGTTGTATCTGTGTAAATTGCGACATCTTTAACTAAAGGTACACTGCCAGTAATTAATGAGACGGGACTGCGCTGATGTTCGTAATGAAATTTTAAGTGCACTTTACCATTTTGTAAAGATTGCGATTAATAAAGTAAGATACCGGAATGGATTATGAATTATATATATCTTTTAAAAAATATATCATTATATCATAGCATGTATGTGTGGAGGTTACATCATTATAATATTACTCATTAAACTAATTCTGTATAATGTATTGAGTATTTTTTTAAATAAACTCAATGTAAGTACATGTAGTACATGCTTACGGAACAATTTTTCAATGCCTTCTCATACATATATATTTAAAAAAAATAAAAATATATGGACGCCAAATATAGTGTCATTCATTAAATTACATTTATTATTATTCTTTCCAATCCAATCACGAGGTCAACTGGTTAATGTAAAACCCACTTAAACTGCTAATTAACTATTTAGCATTAAAATATAAATGTCATGTGACTCATTCCTTAAAATAAAAGCTTTAACTCTGAATGGTTTTATATAATTATAATGAAGCTCCAAGTTTAAAACGCACAAATAAAGCAAATGAAGCACTTTACAGCGCTTACAAGCTTATTAATCTAGATATAAGCGTTACGTGTGAAATGTTTGCAATTACTTGACACGCAATTTTGATATTATCCTAGCTAACACGTGTATCATATAATTGTATTAACTGTTGATTTATGTTTCCGTTAATACAGTTTATAAGGAAATAGGGATCTTATTTCGTGCGTTAATTCGACCTTGCGGGCCCCTTAATGTCGAGTCGGGACTAGGATGTATGTTCTGGACCAATTGTAAAATAACCAACATAGTTTTAATAAAAAAACTATGCAGCCAATGAATGAATGAATAGAATGAATGAATGAATGAATAGAAAATAAAACTAGCTTTTTCATTTGCTATGGAGCGTATTGGAAAAAAAAATATTTGTAGAAAAATATCTGATTATTAATTTTATTATTACGAATAGATAATTATTGTCGGTAGCAATAAAACTATTATATTATACAAATACAATACGTGCTTGAATTTGTGGAATAATATTGTCGTAATATCTATAATATTTTATTAGACAGTTTGGTGTTTCATTTGTTGCTATTGGAATTTTCTAGAAGGGGACGTTACGGAACCGTGGATGGAACGATGAAATTACAAGCCCACCCTCTTTATTCATTTTATATTCAGATCTCATTTTATGTATCTATAGGAAAGCACTTGCTTAATGCAAAATGCCTGGCTTGTAATACCTCTTGAATATGCGTCAATATATTCTGTAAAGTTGATACGTCAGATGTTTTTGATGTAATGAAAGATAAAAGAAAATGCTATGACGGAAAAGATAAAAGAATTCGCTATGAAAGTATATATTGACATGTACGCTTACCTGGACGACTGGACCGGTCCTAGGTGCACTAGATTTGTGCTTTGGATCATTCCCAATCTGAAAAAAAGAACATCTATAAGTTTCTATTGAGATAAGTAAAAAAATAATTAATGTTCACTGTTTATAAACATAAATGGCGCGAAAAATATGAATAACGAGCTTTTTATGTACTTTTATATTGAATAAAAACAATTACGAAATAAAAACAGATACCTATAAATATTAAATATAATATTAATACCATTGTATTGGTTTTTTTTATATTGTAGATATCTAACACACACACACACAGTAACTCGAAAATATTTAATAAATAAATAAAAATATAATTTAAAAAATGCTCCGTTTACAACAATGTCAAATATAAATCAATAGTTTATATTTGACAATTTATTATTTAAAATATCAAATGATTGCTGATTGAATATTAACAAACTTCGAAGTGCAGAGTTATTTGCCGTTTCATTTCACGTATGAATGGTCTTATTTATTATACATTTATTATTAATTTAATTGTAACTTTTAATTTAATAATATAGATTTTCTTTATTTTCTGTCTAAATGACAACGTGCAGTCTGTAGCCCTCATTATAGAGTGGTCTTATAATTGGTAGAAATATTCCATGTTTGTGTAGTGAGGCGGAATATTTTGATTCCGTCGCCATAAAGGATAACCATCTTTTAAATAATAAAATCTGTAGTATGAAATATAGCCTATTTGCTTTTGTATATTCAAAATAATAGGGATGGGGGGTGAAATTAACTGCACCAGACTAAGTGTTACATTTATTTAAATACATATATAAAAAATTGTGTTACATGTCTTTTTATTATTTAATTTTGCGTTAAAAGAATTACAACTCCATGCGTGAGCGAAGCAGCGGCAACCAATTAGTGTTTTTTAATCATTTTAAATGTTTAGAAGAAAAACTATGTATTTTTGATATATCATAATTTAAGAAGGGCAAACGAAAAAATAAAAGAAATATGTAATGAAGTTTTATATTAAACTTACGACTTTATATTTATTTGTCAAGAAAAATAATGTAAGTGTTTTGCTAACGCTTTACACGAACTCATTTTTAGTTAAAGAGATCAATTTAGCCGATATCGGGGGCAGTCCCAGGCCGCAGACGGCCATGTCCCGATGACCCATATGCAAGATTCAGTAGTTTACACATCACAGCACACACACACACACACACATAGCAAAACTGCGCAACGATTTTACAAATACTTCAAAATATATGTAAAGGCTCATGAATTCATTATGTAGAGTATTATCAAAGACAAAACCACAATTGGTTATATATAGGTAAAATAATGTCGCTAAATATCTTCAAACGTATCTTGCGTAACGAGAGTAATCCGTAGTAATTTGCCCGGCTCAAAGCTGAGACGCGTATTGTTTTTGCATTTGGCATCATTATATCATTACCGACTGACAAGAAAGAAGAAAAAAAAATATTAAACCTCCAACGAATTTAAATTATTTAAATAATAGACTAATTTAACATTAGCAACACAGAAATATTGTTAGTAAATTCTAAAATAGTTTCGAAAATGTTTCCCATTGACCCATTTATCGGCCGACAGAGTTGTGTTCGGAAGGACCACATAAATGAACGTTTACGACTGAATGTGGTCTTCCACACCTGCGGCCGCAATAAAACGGTTTACGGCCTATGAAGTGGTACAAGTCCTCATAAGTTTTCAGCGTTTCAGTTTTTCTGATCCGTGAAACATTTCAAGACGCTTGTTAAAGATCGACCCATTTTTATACTGAATTAAACATGAATGTTTTAAATTATAGTTTATAAATTAAATGTTAATAAATATAATTAAAATTCAACCTATTTATTTTTAGACTTTCGTTCTAAAAGTTTCTATATAAGCAAACCCTATTCTAGAAGCCCATCGGCCGTCTAAACTTATGGCCGACAGAAAACTTTTTCGTTCGCCTGTCAGACGCTCTTACACCGAAATAAGTTACGTATTAGAAATTCACATATTATATGCAAATCCTTGATCCAAAGACGGAAATCTAATTAAAAAGTTATAAAAACACTTAACATTAATTTCAGAGAGGTTCCAAACAAATTTAAAAAAAAAATTGACATAAGATGTTGACGTATTTTTGTTATCAAAAATATATAGAAAATAGAATTGTATACATAAATATAAATTAATGTGTTTTATGTTATATATAATTCATTCATAAAATTAAAACAAATTACTAATAAATATATATAATAAAATAAAATAACTTTTTTTTTACTTGCTGGATGTTACAGGGCCGTAAAATATTAAAAAAAAAAAAAAGCAATGACAAACGGTCACTCGGAGATTTTTCATGCAGCTTCGTAGGTTATTCTAACGCATTTGGTGTCATATTGTAAATGTTATCGTGTTCGAAAAATATTGTTAAAGGTGATAAATAAATAACATATATAGAATGAATTGCAGGATAATATTTTATGTGTATGTACAATATCGGGTGTCGAACAAAGCATACCCGGTACGCGACCTACTTCCAATGGACCTACTTTATTAAAGTTGCAACAGATTCAACAGAAATAATAGTTCAATAAATATTATTGGTACCTACTTCGTGAAAGCTTATTGTCATATTGTGCAGTCGACTAAGCTTTATTGGGATGATATTGCAACTTTTACTGGAAAGGTTGTATTTCGTTTTATCTGTGAAAGTAAGGTTAATAAAGTTTAGAAATGCCGCTCAAGCAAGATGAAGCAGTAAAAAAATAAAGGGCTCAATTGTTACAAGGGTGAAATTTAACGATTTTTAGTACAAAAAACATTTTATAAAGATAATTGCAGGTTATGTACATTTTTAAACTTTTTTTTGTTTATTTTTTTAAATTAGCTAATTCTTAAGCTAAAACTTGTTAAAATAAAATCATTGTTTCTAAATCGAATGATATAGGTTTGAGTAAAACTATGCAGTGTTCTACATCCTCTTGCCCGGTGGCCCAGTTAGCGTTCGACAATGCAGAGGCTATTAAAATCATCCATGTGTGTTAAACAGTTTAGTCTCTGCCTGTTAACCGTATTGCTGAAAATAAAATTAAAAAAATACAAAAAAAAAAAACGGGACTGTGTGTAAAGATTCAGCGATGTAGCTGCCTCGCTGTAGGCCAGCGCCTCGCTTGTGCTCTCGATAATGCAAAATGGAACGCTTACAATCAACGTTTTTAAACTTTAGAATGGATGAGTCTTTTATATTTACATTTTTATATAATATATTTTATGATATTATTAAATTGCAAGCTCTTTATTAAAATATAAAGACCATTCTTATTTCTTGCACTACGTTTTATATTAGCAAGTAGTGCTACTTAAAAGAATAAATAAATGCAGACGATAAGAATAATTAATTACTGGCTCTCCGTTTCCAGTGCAACGTAAATAATATTGAGGCGTAATATTTAGAGGCGAGCTCCTTATCGGCGCCAGCAACCCCGCTGCAACCTGATTGCATTTTAAACAAAATAATGGAAGTGGTACTGGTGTGAATTGTAGGGAAGTCCACTTTAAAAGCTTGTTTGTTTTATTTTCTATAAGTTTTGTAAGAAAAAAATATATTTTAATAAGTATTTTGATGATATACGAGTAATGTAGGTATGAGATGTTATATGTATTGTAGAAATAAATTAAATGAGACTTTTAAAGTCCAATAGGATAGTACATTACAGATTTCAAGATATAAATGAATCTGACATATGTCTAACGAGATTTTAATTTTTAGAAGTATGATGTAAATTCCTAAGAGTCGTTCGTTAATTATGGAAATACGAAGGAAATTCAAGAATAATCTGTGTCAGTGAGATAAGTGACTGTTTCATAAAATTGTATGGTTAATGAAGTCCTCCCTGCACTGATGTTGAGACGTACTCTTTAATTTAAATTCTTTATACTTGCAATGCAATTTTTTACAGATTCTTCTATTTATTCTTAAGGCAAAAAATGAAATGCAAACTTAACAAGTTGGCAAGTCTTATCTGATGACAAGAGGCAGCTGTCACAAAAATATATTTACTTTTCGTTTACTGAAGAAATTTGCTTATTTAAAATTTACATGAGAGAATATTTGCAATTTAGTTTTCTTTAATGTTATATTACTTTTTAACGTGTGCCTTTGTTTATTATGAACGTAATTTATATTACAGTCATAAGGCCGGATAGCTTAAGATAGTAAAAGTTTTTATGAGGCGATCGGAGTTTGATCATGCCTGGTCTCGAACTACTCCTTGGAAGGTGTCGAAATATTGAAACTTTCATTAATAATATCGCTCCAACTTAGATATCTTATTTTGGATACCACAATTCTTTTAACTATTGGTTATAACTTTATAATTATTATTAGTTTGATGTAACCATATTATTTTCTTTTTTTTTCTTTTTTTTGTGTAGTGACCAACGCTGTTAGTCCTGCGACTGTTACAGGTTCACTGGAGGTGAAAAAATATTCCGATACCGGGAATCGAACCCGAGCCTCCTGGGTGAGAGCCAGGTATTCTAGCCACTAGATCATAGCGGGGAATTTAGTTGCATTTCTTATTCATTGTATGGATAGGAATTATTGAGGTATATTGCATGCTCATTCTTTATTCATACTAAATGAAAGTATGATCGTCCATCTTGCCGATATTGCTTCCACGATTTTTATTACCATAATCCCCGTTACTATTGAAGAATACATTAAAATGAGAAGCTTCAAGCTTGCACTTCAAACGCCGAGTACACGTAAATGCATGACTCTAAATTATCCTCATTGCCAGGTAAAAAGACTGCCTAAAAGTCCAATTTTATAGTCAAAGAAAGTTATTTTAGGTGCGGATATGGAAGTTGTATTGTGCGAAGCAGACATCAAAAGGCGTATATCAAAGACGAGTGTTGGCACGTCGGGTAGAGGGGGGGGGGGGGGGGGGCGCCCCTTCAATACGAGTAGCTGGTAGCTAGTTTAGATTTTTACATGAAGCCAATTCCCCGAAATGTTTCTTTGTTTTGTTATGACATACAGTCAACAGACATGCCATCGTAATGATGGGGATATATATGAGGATTCAGTTTTATTTCTAAACTGGCTTCTGCCCGCGGCTTGTCTTGTTACAGAATTTAGTGAGTATTTCTTCTATAAATACATAAAGGCAGTAAATTTTATTTTAGTCAGACTGATATTTAGACTGAATAGTAGTCATGTGGAACCATTGTGTAACTTACGTATGATGTAATTTACGTTATATGGATTTCCGTGTTGGAAGCAACTTTTATTTATACTATATATAATAAAGCTACGAGTCAATTTTTTATACTTAAATAAACTATTTGTTACTCCATTCAATACGGCCGCAAGTTACAGAAACACGTAAATGGAGTAAAAAAAATACGATTCCGCGCTATTATTTTGCATCATTAGACTGGTTGTTTGTGAATTCATCTGTAAATATTCGGCATTTCAGCACCTTTTAAGTAAATTACCCTTAAAGAGGATCTTATTAGAATTAATGAAAACAGGATTCAGCTGAAATAGCCACATAAATTTCCTGTCGTGATGAATATCCATTCCGGGAACATTAACGCAGCAGTAAATGTTACTGCCAGCACTAAATGCACTGTTATTAGATAAAAATGACTTGATTAAACAGCGTTTCCAGCTGATTTACTCTGACCATGCCGGTTTGAGTTTATTATTTATGTACATTTTTTAGTACTTCATTTAAAATTTTTATCAAAAATTAGAATCATTAGCTGATGAATGGTTTTTTTATTTGCTTCTAAATTCTCATAATCTCTTGTTTAGAGATTTCTGAAGTTTGGAATTTGTATTATTATATGTAATTCTATTTGTTATTTTTGATATAAATGTTTACTGATACATGTTATTTGCTTCCAAATTATAAATTCTCATAATCTCATGTTTAGAGATATTCTAACATTGAAATTTAAAATAATTCTATTTGTTATTTTTGATATAAATGTTTACTGATACATGTTATTTGCTTCCAAATTATAAATTCTCATAATCTCATGTTTAGAGATATTCTAACATTGAAATTTAAAATAATTCTATTTGTTATTTTTGAGATGGAAAATGTTGCTTTTCAGGAGTTACTCAATATCGTCATATCTTTACCAAAATACGGTGTGTACGTAACAATTTGTTAAAAATATTATGTCTGGAGCACCATTCAGGGGACGCCGAGTGTAAAATATAGTATACAAGTATTTTTGAGACTAAAGTTAACACTTACACAAGTTTCGGAGTATAATTCACCTCTTGAGTTTTACAAGTACAGAACAATTTTCGACAAAAAATTTAATGTAAGAAGTACGTTATGATATAATTTATTAGTTCTTTTCAAAATACTGTATAGTTATTTGACAGTAAATATGAATGTTATATCACGCACACACACATACACATACTCACACTCACACACACACACACACACACATTGCAAATAAAAAGCAAGCAGTTTCCAAATTGATTTGAGCAGATTTGAACGTTTCTAGTACAGTTTCTTCTCATGGTAATGCAACTGAAGTGTATATAGTTTTACTGATTTGACTAAGGAACTCTGGATAAGGCGGATAATACAGTACGTAATTCATTGTGAATAATAAATGAAGTGTCTCCAGATGGAATTGTTACTTAGGAAGTAGGACTGAATGGAGGGGGGAGGGGGGGGGGGGTACTGTTATATGGATTGTATGATAATATGTGATCCACTTGACTGTGAGCTGCTTTGTAATTCATAGTGGGCGATGGTGATGATGGAAGGCACCTATTTTTTTTTTATGCAATTTGGTTGGTGCTAATTTTCTACGGCTTTGGAAATACAAAAAGGTTTATATTCAATTCAATGAATATAAATAGATACTTATTTTGTTTTTGTGCAAAAAAGGTTGATAAATAATTCTCTATTCAGTATGTAAAAAATTGCATCCAATGCATTATAAGATATGTTAGAACAAAAGACAATATACAAGATGATTTTCTCAACAATAGCTGACCGATACAGATCAAGTTGTTTCAAAACCTAAACGAAAGTTCGTTGTGAGAGCGGCCTCTAAATAAATCGCACTTTACAAACAATACACGTATTGTTTTCTTGTGAAATACGTTATAAAGAGAACTTTGTGCGCTAAAATAAATCAAGACATTTCACTCCTTTACGAATTTATAACGAAGCGTTAAATTGTTACTTTATATTTGATTAATCCTTAAAAGTAAAAGCCGTTGCAAGTTGTCTGATGGTTTCATTAAACGTCTCGCTGTATCTCTTGCATATTAAGGAATTTCATTTAGTATTTCCCTATTGTATCTCTTGCTTATATTAAGGAGAGCATTTTATTTAGTATTTTCCTTTTTTGATCAAATTTTGTATTATATTGTCAATAACAATCGAGCAGTTAACTTCCTTACTGTTTGTTTTGTCGAAATTGATTCGCATTGCAACAAAATGCGCAATAGCCAAAATAAATAAGAGTATATCATTTTAAACTCTGAGGGGATACTGGAATTGTTTTAACACCATTGTCGGTATATTGCTTTGACAATACACGGACATTAGGTGACCTGTGACCTCAATACTGGATGACTTAACCTGATAACGTTCACACATCTGCAAGCTTAACATGTACGAATTTACATGAGAGTACTAATCTTGGAAATCAATACTGTAGAACGCATTTTCTGATTATTAAAATGCCTTCCAGAGTTAATTTATTTATATGTTTATCAGCCGCCAGATTTATTTCTATTAGGTTCAACTGTTTAAAATCCAACTTATATATTTATTTCCATAATACGATGAAACTAATATTGGTGTTGCATGTAAAATATTTTCACGATGCACTTTTCATTTTCGGACTACATTTTGCAAAACAAAAAAATGAAATGTTAAATTTGTTTTTCAAATAAAAACAAAATGTTTTTGATACTCGTGCACGAAATATATAAACTAAAAAGATGTATGAAAACGGATTGATTGGGAACATTGTTGTAATTGTATGAACACAATTGTATGAAACTGAATAGGTTTAATTAAATCAAATTATAGTATTTATAAATAATATTACCAAATCCAAGCTGCACTTAACTCAATTGACATTATGTTAACAAATATAGGCTTAGACATATCTCCATCTAAAAGTAAAATTTGTTTGTTTAATAGAGGATTTCGTCAACAAACGATTGATGTACGATTTAAAGGTGTACCGTTAGAAGTAGTAGAAAATGTGAGGTACTTGGGTCTGTGGTTAGATAAAGGTCTTCGCTGGAAGAAACATGTTAGTGAGATTTGTTTTAAAGTAGTTAAGTTTACGAATATTTTCAAAGTTTTAGTCGGACCTGGATGGGGTTTACATCCTTTACAATTAAGGCGACTTTTTATATCCCTGGTACGTAGCCGGGTGGATTATGCTAGTTTCTTATTTGATAACAGCGCCGACTGTCATTTAATTAAACTAGATCGATTACAAAACGCGTGTCTTCGTGTGATTGGTGGTTTTATCAAAAGTACTCCAAGTCATGTAATGGAGTCTGAACTACAACTGTGTCCCTTGGCAGTGCGTCGTCGGTATCTAGCAGGTAAATTTTATTTAAAAGTGAAATCTAATGACTTTCCTATTATGAAAATAATTAAAAAATTAAACGATCTTACTGAAAAAAGTTACTGGACAAACAAAAAAAAGCCTCTTTTAGCTACAATGCACAACGTTTTAAATAAATTATCAATTACCTGTGATAATAAATATGATATGTTTTCATTAGATACTTGGGTTAGCAATGTGGACTTGTCATTAGCTATAAAGCCTAGTTTGTGGCCTTTGAGTAGACCTAAACGTTGTTATAATATGTATAATTTAAGAACTATCTGCTGTAAACTAATGAATGATCAATATGGTAACTTTTACTCTGTTTTTACGGATGGTTCAAAACATGAAAACTTTTATGGTGCTGCATTTTTTGATTCTCAAACAGGTACTTATTGTAAATTTAAAATTACTACTGAAGTTTCTATTATGCATTTAGAATTATTCGCCATTGCAGAGGCTCTTTTATATATTCAATCATTGGATTTAGACCGGTTTGTTATATTTACGGATTCTAAATCTGCTCTTTTACATTTGATTAAATGTACATCCGCTTTTAGAGGTTTTCCATTGGCGTATTCTATACTTAAAAGCATTTTTAAAATTACTGCCGCTCGCAAAGTCGTTGTATTGCAGTGGATCCCTTCTCACATTGGACTACAAGGTAATGAGGTAGTAGATCGTCTAGCTTACGAGGCTGGGTCTGATGGGGTACCTTCAAATTGTCTACCATGGTATACCGAACTTATTCCGTCAGTAAAGAATTTTTGCTTAGAATTTTGGTCCGAATATTTTGATAAAAGATCTTTGACGAAAGGTATATGGTATAAGGTTATTCAGCCATCTCTCCCTCGTACCTTGTGGTTCAGTGAGAGAAGGATGAGTAGAGAGGAGGTTGTGATGGCTTTGAGGCTTAGATCAGGACATCTACCTCTCAATAGTTTTGGGTTTATGATGGGTAAAGTTGAATCACCTAACTGTAGTGCGTGCGGGGTCATAGAAGACGCTCATCATATACTGTCGGAATGTAGCCGTGTGCTGACTCAAAGGAGTAAAATTTTTGGTAATTCTTTTTTTAATTTAGGATTTTATAATAGCATTCTAGCTTATCCTTCTTCGGATAAAGCTAGAATGCTTTATAAATTAATTCTTTTATGTTTAAGGTTACGGGTAGATAATAGGTAGGCTTAAGTCTTTATATTTTTGTATCAATCATAGGGGTGACATGTTCAGTATTGAAAAAACCCCTTCCAAAATAAAGAGAAAAAAAAAAAAAAAAAATAAATAATATATATTAAGTGTTTCATATCATAGGAATCAAGTAAATCTTAGTAATAAAATCAAACTGACAAGGGCGAGTGTTAGGTCTAATCTTCCTATAATTTGACGAGGGTTCCATTTAGGTTAGTTCTGATATATATTCAGTTATATAGATACTGCTTTAAGAGGAAAATTAGGTTTAGTCCTCCGCCTTAATTATTTAATGAACCAGAAAAGAATTTTTATAATTCTTGTGATATTAAAAATCTTATGAATTTTCACAAAAGCTACAGTTTCCGTTAAGATTGATAGTTAAAAAGACTCTAAACTTTGAAAATAAATTATTTAGTTACATTTGTCTGCTAGCAATAAGGCTATAAATACAAGCAATAAAATAAAATGGCAAAACTGTCAATTTGTATATCTTGAACAAATTGTTTAATTCTAATATGTTATTTCAAACAATTGCTTCCAACCATAAAACAGAATGAAAAGTCAAAAGCTTTGTGCCGTTGTGTGGAAGTCAAGTAGCGTGAAATAAGACTCAAAAACGTTTTCATGAAAAGTATAAAGAATCTGCATAAACAAACAAAGCCGTATAAATTTTCAGTGAAAAGGTATAGAGTACAAGGCCTATATTGGAAATAAATTAGCATTTCAGAGACACGTTCGAGTTAATGAATAGCGAACATTGTCATTAAACGGCTTCAGCAAGGTGTGTCTGAAGATTGATGTATTTACATACGAGTACAGTTCAGTATCGCTAGTACGAACCGTTGATAATTTTCGAGCAGTCATGAAACCAGTTCTTGATTGTGATCGGTTGTTATTTGGATATATTCAGTAATGAATCAATCACATCCAAGAAGACGTTTCGTGACTGCTCGAGAACTGTCAATGTTTCATACTAACAAAACTCGTAGTAGGGGTACAGTACCACTATTACAAGTTTAGACGTCACGAAACGTTGACAGTTTTCGAACAGTCTCGAACGGGTTCTTGGTTGCAATTGGTTGTAATTGATAATAAACCAACAAATCACAACCAAAAACTCGTTTCGTGACAACTCGAAAACTATCAACATTTCGTAACGTCAATACTTTGAGATAATCTCTGTAATAAATAATAATCCGGCTGAATTAAGAGCTTTAATCCTGAACATAAAACACGTCGTGAGATAGACTTCATAAAGAATGCTTTCGATAAACATAAAACGAGTTGATGGATCGTTGGGATGATAGTTGCCAGTTCCAGTCTTATTTACGACTCTTTCGTTTATAGATTTTTTTAAAAATTTAATAAAAAAGTATTTAATAAAAGAGTATTTATCCCATTATGCTAAGATATTTAATTTCTAATTATTTTCTTGACAGTTTGAAATGTTTTCTTCTCAACTTCGTTAGACATTCGAGTGACTGACGTTTAAATAATTAACATTGTTATAAATGAAATATATATACACTTATAAAGATACTTTTTCAATTTAAGTAAAGAAATCAATGTAATTTCCAAGTTCAACACGACACAATTCAACTGGGGGACGCTAACTCGCTCAATAAAATCTAATGGGGACCAGCTCTGTTTCATTTCGTTTTGGGAATGTATAAATATTATTTACATTATATATAGACTGAGGGTTGGATTAGTATATAACAATTTTGATCAAAACAATAACCTCGAAATTTAAAAACTATTTCATGATAAAGTTATTAATTATTTTAATTTTAAAACTATTAAACTTATTAAAAGCTTTATTTGTCTTTAAAAAAATATGTAATTCTTAAACAAATAACATAAAGGTACTTCTGAGATAATTATCCGGAATTTGCCGGAATAAAAGAGTTTCTTAGAAACCTATATCTTATTTTGAATGACATAAACAATGATACCACACATGACGGAGTACGAATACAATTCGTCCGTCTGTTCTCTGTATTGTATTTATTACATATTTTTATATGTGTACCAAAATAATACAATCGACAATGTTATATGGTTGCTTATTTTGGCATTTGTGAAGGGAACCCTCACGGTGCCATGCATCTCATTCGATGATCAAATCTAGTATTCATAAAAAATTGTTTTATTAAAAAAAAAAAACGATTATTCGTCTAAATATAAACTTTAAAAAGGCAGTAAATAAAAAGCGCTACTCGAATCACTTTATACTAAGAGAACTGAAAAATTCTTTGAAAATCGATTTAATTGAAGTTGAAGCTCGTATAGCTGGATAAAGCGAGTATCAAAATGTCCTGACTCCGCGCCAGGATTGTCTTCCACTGGCATCTCGCCAGCTGCGCCAACTTACATTTTACTATACGTTCCGGCGAAACACAGAATATTTATTGTTACAATTATATTACTATCGATACAGTAATGTATTCGAATGTAGCGATTTCGTTCGTGAGGTATGAGTGAGATAACTTTGAGGATATCTGGAATACTTCATTTTCAATCCAACATATGACGTACGTTTCTGGTTTTATACGTAATAAAAATCATGTATCCTAACTTATATTTTTAATGAGATTTAGTTTTTTATTTAGTTTAAGTTTTTATTTTATGTTTGTATATATTTTGTTTTATGTAAATATGTTTTTAATTTTATTATACAGAGTGGAAATTTACTTTACTGAAAATATTTAATCATTGTATCTGTGGCATAATATTTATTAATATAAAAGGTTTTCTTTGTATTGTTATCGTTAATAATATTTTTAGCAGTCCACGCAAAATTGTTTTTTACAAGAAATGGAAATTCACTGCGTCCTTCAATAAGATTTCCAATATTGTATGAATAATTCTATTATCCCAATTAAATATATTTACAATTTAAATTACTTTCTGAACAAGAAAATATATCAGAATAATTGATGATAATATCTAAATATTACTTGCTCGTATTTCAATAAGATGAAACTTGGAAATATACATATTTATTACATTACAATATCTTACTTGTATTTCAAATTGCTTTCAATGGCAAGAATAGCTCTATTTTCACTCAGAGTCCATCAAAGAGTCTAAAAGACATTTAGTGGAAGCCCATTGTCAAAAGCAGACTACCGTTGTAGATACGTCACTGTAGCAAATGTATTCGTTTTTTTTGCACTTAAATTTTAAACTCGTTGAATTTAAAAATAGCAAATTTTAGTTTTGTTCCTCTTTCAAAACTTCTGTAAAAAAAATTGTAGGCCTAAAAAACCCCTTAAAAGTGAATATGACGCCATTTTGGATCTCTGTAGTATATTAGAATAAGTATAGTCTATTTTGCAAATCTAGCTAGACATATATATAGTTTATCATTTTCTAAAATGTTTCCATATTTTTTATTATTTTCGAGGCTTTCTTAGACATAAAAAACTTAAACGGGACTAAGCACTATTTATGGCCTATTTATTAAAAAATAGTCATTAATTTTAGTCCAAAGTAATGCTTAAAAATAGACAATATATATTTCAATTAGAAATAAATATAGAATGAAATATAAACCGATACGGGATTAGAACCCACGACCTCTCGGAAACTATTCCTTCGCTCTACCTATTAGTAATTCTAAAAAGACGAATATATATAGAGCGCTAAATTCACCGAGTCTGGCAGCGATACGGTAGCGCAGTTGGATATTTATATATATAATGAAAGCAAAACAATTAAATTATTGTAAAGTACACAGTTCCACAGCAAATTATCGAGTGTTAATATTTAAATAAACTAAATTACTCACTGCTATTGGTAGCTCATTGAATAAGTGGTTTACAACTTCGTCCAAAACGCACACATGCATGCAATAAAATATAACAATACACACATTCCTGCTGTAATATTTGATATAGGAAAAAATATTAAATCGTTTCCAATTGATCAGGTAATGAAACAAAAGTAAATAGTAGCGTTAGTGTTTGTTATTTGAATGTTAAGTCACAGTTCGCTGCACACAAGAGCGCTGAAATTGAACGTTTATTTTTTATAATAAAAAAAAAAAACCAAACATATTGCTATTATTCATTAAAATATCGAATTTAATTCGAAACATCATTAATTTCTCTCGTGATTCGCTTTTGTTTATTTCATCTTTACAAATTAAATTAGTTACGTATATTTATTATTTTTTTTACGATAATGTGCAACGAGGTTTAACAAACGACTGAAGATGATTGGGCATTTTGTAAAGTGATTTCTATCATAGCGTCTTTCTCTCGAGAAAGTTGTAATTTTGAGAGTACGTATGTGTAATTTCAAACAGCTCGATTATATATAAATAAATGATTAAGCTATAAATTATTACAATACCAGGAAATCACTTTAAAATAAACAATGCATGCAAAAATCTCAAAGCGTTTTTCTTACATATAATAATAAAAATACATGAATATTTCAACATAACGTTGTTTAAATCCGAACAAAGCAAACCTATGAGAACTAGAGAACTAATAAATGCTCATAAACTTACGTTTTGATCCTAAATCTAAATAAAACAAAGATACCCTAGAAAAATACAAGTTTATTATCAATTGCTTACTTTTCAAATGGCAAAATACACGACTTTACAACCATGACAAATATGAGTTCAAATGCTTAACAATGATTTTGGAATGTATTATATACATGCCATTTTACATGATTAATTGCATTTTAGTGAAAATTATTTAATCGGTTAGTCGATATAGAGGAAGTGCTGAATGAATGCTATATTTGTTAGGCGTAAGTGACGTCACGTCCGGACGCAGCTGGGCCTGGGAAAATGGCGCCCTCCTGCAGCCCGCACTGACATTGAACGACAATTATTTTGAACTTGACTTAGTTCGCAGTTAGGACATTTTTCTCATGTTCGATTCCTTGTCTGGCTGAAAGATGAGAGGGCAAACCTATTTCGTAACCCTAGAGGATTGATTTTCCAAATGGTATCGATTTATTATTGTATCGACATCTTGGAAATGAGTTTTTCTTCACTATATTTGAATATATCGATATTACATCCGTGGTTGGACGAAGATAACTTTACATCGATCACTATTTTAAGAATTATTTATTGAGGTAGCGCAATGAAAAGTCATGCGGCACACAAGTGAAAGCGTTCGAATTATCGACTACGACGTCACTTAAATCAAATACTACTTATTTAATTTAATTTTCACATTACCTTTAAAGCGAATTTCAAGTTCGTGATGTTTTTATTAGTATCCGCCATCTTATTTTCACTCTTTCAGATTATTTCTCACTATTATTGTGAAGATTAAATGCTTAAAAAAAAAACTAATACAAAAAAAAATATAATGCAAAATAATCTAAATGAAAGAAAGAGGTAAATAGTTTTGATAAAACATAGCATTTTAAACAAATCAGCTCATAAAATGTATAACGAAATATATATTTTATTATATATGGATATAGGTAAGAGAGAGTGACAAACATTCCCAAACACAAAGGCGTCAGGGTTCAATTAGTTGTACAAAAAGTTAATAAGTAATTAATAAAAATCATCCATTGGCATCCGATCTCATTTTATAATTATAAACACCATTTACTAGATTCTATACCACTATTATAGGTTGTATACGTAAGTTAACCTTTATCTGCAGTTAACGTTATTACAGACCTTGTAATTGTTTGCAACTTATTACAACACGGATGAGCTAATTCACGACTTTGACGACACACCGCAAATTATATATAATTAACAGTTTACATAAACCAGGTATATAGGACGAGAGTTCCGATATTGTCTAGATATTTTATCTTTATGAGTGAGGTTTTATTTTTAAAGTATTCGCAATTATATATTTACTAAAGTTATTTCAAATATACTGAATGTTTAAGACCGCAGCTGTGTATGTTCTACATTGCTTAAGGCCTTTCCGTCAGCGCGAATTTTATTTTTCGTGATCTATCCTCAAAATGTTATCTTTCTCATGAAAGTGTTTAACAAATATATCTGTTATAAGAAATATTATTTGTCGCTTTCCTGAGTACAACTCAGTATAGTCAACATTTACTATTTTAATTAAAACAGCACATAACTTTATTCAGATTGCGCATTTAATTCTATGACATTTTCAACAATTTTAAAACAAAAATTTTTAATTATATATTTGTTACATAATAATAAATTTTAAGACTTTTATAAACGGGACAAGTTATAAAGATTGATTCATATATTACATGAGGATGTAACCGTTAGGCTGAGCTCAATATATAATGGATTTAACAAATTCTCAAAGCACTTACTTGTGGTAAGAAGCTGTCACTATTCACCTAGCTCTCAACTTCGATCGAGATCCTTACTTTAACAGCACCTTGGATCAGATTTGTTGGCAAACAGATCTGGAAGGAAGCGGAGTGCGTCTCAATATATTGTAATGGTTGTAAGACTGGTCTAGCGGGTCTGTCGGGTCTAGACGGCGGGACGGATCGCTATCGGCCGCGGGAAATTTATATGACGTGAAAATATGGATATATTTCGATTCACAAACAATTTTACGGTTTAGGTACATTCGTGATTAGTGGTTTGTAGGCGATAACAATCAAACGTATTGTTTAGAATTTGGCCGATCGCTAGATTAACAATTATTTCTATTATTGCTATAGATTCTATCAGAAACTTCATATTTAT
Organism: Dircenna loreta; assembly: GCA_963555665.1. Lineage (NCBI taxonomy): Eukaryota > Metazoa > Arthropoda > Insecta > Lepidoptera > Nymphalidae > Dircenna > Dircenna loreta. Next base: position 7,272,503 of record OY743094.1, read on the forward strand.
ATTATAAATAATAATAATCGATTAACTTTATTATTATACTTTGCTGCTATTAATTTAAATATTAAATCATTTACATTGATAAAACACAAAAGATGTTTTTTAAGTCAGCCACCGTAAACCAGCTCAGAGTATAAAACAATTTCTAAACCGTAACTCCATAACTTGATACGCAAGAGGCTTTAAGTCTGCAATGCGACATTAATATAACGCATTTTGACAGCACCGCTGCCTTCCAAACATTCATACAAATACATTGCAATTATTAATATATGAAATGCTACATTATTCAATCCCACAAATAGCGAATAAATTTTCAAACTCAGAAAGTTTGTATGTTTGTTCCTCGAGCACACTGAAACGAATTAATTTTAATAACATTTAGCTATGGAATTCCACACGTAAGCGGAATTCTAGCGTTTAACATAAGACTTATTTTACAGCATCTGTATATTCAGATAACAAAACTTCTACGAGATACTAATATTACATTCAAGCAATAAATAATACATACAGTTAAAGCAATTAAAGCTAGCAAAAAAACAATTTAAAAACATTACATTTAAGCATAAGCAAACAATGGCAATAGACGTATCTGATGACGACATTAGAACCGAGATCCAGATCGAACAATACCTTACAAAACTAGTAAGTGAATATGTCGTCGGTGAGAGTACTGTTAAATGGCGAAATTGTTCCACAATGGTGCCATTATCAGTTGCGTGAGCGCATATCGTTCACGGGTCATCGCGGCAACCTTTCACCAGAGCACGGTTGGTATATGAAAGGTATGTATATAAGAAAATGTACGTCTCTTTATGTATTCTTCGTTATATACCTACTATATTGTTTCTATATGGAATTGAGATTCCACGGATGAGTGGTTATAAGTATTGTATTGCGTGGCTCAATTGTTTTTATACATATTATAGACTGTACGAAAGACAATATTGCTTTATTAAATTAATGTTAGTCAAAATTTATTTGTGTTTAAAATTGTTCCTAAAAGCTATGTTGAGGTTATACTTTAAAATTGTGTTTTAGATTGGATATATTAGCTATTTTAAGCTTATATACACTTTAAAATAATATAGAAGTGCTAACACGGTAGATCAATTGACAGAGCGTTAGGCAGGTATCCAAGAAATGGCAGGTTTGAGTCCTGCCCGTGTCAATTTTCATTCTATATGTATGTAAAATATAAGTAAGCTTAACATGACTAAACATGTTTATAATCAATATCAAACATATCATAAATATTTTTTATTCATTACATGTTTTACACAAATAATATATTTTTGTTGTATATTACAAATGTATTTAAAAATTCCCTAAATTTAAATATTTATCCTGTCTCAGGTCTGTGTAAATACAACCCTAAATAGGTAAAGAGTAAACTTCACGCTATTTGCAATTTATTTGCTCTTGTAATTGGATTTCCAGTTAATTGTATTTCAGCACAATTTTTCTGTTGGTTCGTAAAATGAGATGCCGGCTCTTTACATTTACAATGTCACTGGCGTTAATAAATTATGTAAGTTATTATAATATTAACCGTAATGATAAAAACCCTTATATTTGTCTTTTTCTAAAAACATATCCTTCTATAGATACCGGGACACCCTCTACAGGATAAGGATGTAAGATCTGAAGGTGAGGATTGCTTTGTGAAGTATATATAAATCTTAAGTATTCTTGAATGAAAAAATATATCATGAGCAATTGTCGACTCTGGCTACATTTGATTATACAACTGTACTCTTATAAGTTATAGAGTCTATCTCTCATTAAATCTAGCTCTACATCTGCGCTACGCTTTATATACGCTCTCTAATTTATGCCGATTTTAAATTTACCGTTTTTTTTCCATTATAAATACGAGAGGCCACAAACCTTCCTATCCAAATCTCCTATATCCCTCCCATTTCTTCAAAATATCAGCACTTTTCATACCTACAGATGGGCAACGACATTAACCCTTGGGGCCTTTCAAAAACTATTTAAAAACATACAACTATATTCCACTTAGGTTTCATTCATCAGTTTTCTTTCAATTTCTTAAAGAATTTTTTTAATAGTGTATAACAGAATAATATTGTGAAAATGTCATAATCGATAAATATGACATTGTTTTCTCAGTGATGCAACTTCTGAAAGACTTAACCGATTGAGTACGAAGTCACAATATATTTATTTTACTGAGAGAATGGTGCAAAGCGCGCTGCACTTAAATAATTCCTTTAATGATTTATATTCACGATATATTATTGGCTTACTGCCAGAAAAGAAAGTCACAAATTCTAGACTTAAAAGGCGTTGTTGTCGAGTATAGTATGCTAAGCTAAAGGCATTTAAAATATTCCAAAAGTTATATAAGTTGCGCAAATGAAATTGCAATAAGACAAAGAAATTATATATTATTGTTGGTGCTTTTGTAACTATAATACTCTAATTGGAAGTAACTGGATAGTCATTAAGGCACCCTTTATGAAATGGTGATGGAGGTCGTATTTACTACAATAATAATATATTACATGTTAGTAGCAAGAAGGGTAACTGTGAGAGATGTACATTAATTGTGAGATTTTTTTCAAAGTACATGGCTACAACTTATCCGACGAATACAGCAGTGGAGATCATGGTCAGCTTCCAAAAACACTTGCCAGCGTTAAAAAACAGTGTAAGGAGGTTTATTTATTAATTTATTTGTTACTATAATATACGTTATATAAGTACTACTACTTCAAAGGCGGCATTGGTAGGTTCATTTCAAAATTGGTTAGGTAGAGGAGTATAACCAGTGAAGGTGAGGGTTAATGCGCATTTTAAAGGGGCCCCATAAACCTACACTTGGGTCGCAAGTCCCAGGAGCTGTTTGCACTCCTCTCCCTGCAACGCGATGGGCCAGGCACCCGCACGGTGAATCCATGGAATGCTAAGAAGCTTCGTCTCTATACTATATTCACATTAATTGCATCGGAAAATCTCCAACTTGTTTCGAACGCAAGTATCGAACGCTTTCGGTTCTTACTCATAAGCTTGTAGTATTGCCGACTTGACGTGAAGTTCGCGGCAAATTATAAAATTAACGTGAATACAGTGGGATATATAAATATAAAATATTCATCGAGTTTCAAGAAAGTTTAAATAAATTTATTTGTAATGATTTCGATATTGATATTTATTTAATGTCTCTATTTTAGTAAACCGCTCGCTCGTCGCCGGTGAGTAAAAATATATCAGTTTTAAAAAGATTTTAACATCATATTTGTTGCTTCACGGTTGGAATAAAAGATTTATTTGAAATAGAGAAGATACTCCGAAATAGAACTTTGTGCCAGGGCTATTTTATAAATTGAATTCTTCTTTAGTTCTGAGATTCAAAGAAGACAATACAGTACAAAAATATATACGTCACTATTCCTTTATGTCACTTAACATTGAAAAATACACGAGCGTTTCTTACAGGAGATACGTTTACACCCCAGGAAATGTTACCGATAGCTGAAAAGTTATTAGGCAAAGGTAATTAAGCTTACTGTAATTTAAATAAGTAAATTGATACTTTTTGGGGTTTTGTAACCAAATATCAAGATGCGCTCTATCCATTGCTATATCCATCTAAGGCTTCAAATTTCTAAACGAAGTATTTTTTTTTTCAATTACTTCATATATCAACAATTAATATTTATACGAAAATTAACATAAAATTGGGTCGTGATTAAAAAAGAACCTCCACGCTATAATTTCTTAAAAATTTATTAATGTTTGTTACGTGCTTGAATATTATTCTTTTGAAAAAATGTTTGATGATGATGAAAATTTTAATCTGATTAATAAAAAATTATGCGTATCCCATATTTAAAAAAATATATAATATTGATATTAAAGGATGATAATACTTAATATATTAATTGTTTCAGTTGAAAGCCCTGGATGTAAGTATTCAAAATTGTAAAATATTTCGTTTTATAAGTATGATTCAGATTTTAAAAATATTTATACTCTATGTTGTTCACAGTCGGAAAGGGCTTTGTAAGTTCCACAAAAGGTCCCAAGGAGCTAGCAGATAAGTTATTCGAAGCATTTTGTACGTATTGCATTATGTATGTTTGTATATAACGTGTTCGTCAAAAAAAATATGCTTACATTTTCAGTTTTCGACACTAAAAGAATAGTTACGTTAAAAGGTACATATAATATCTTTTATGTTTTTTTTTTTTTAAATTATGTATAATCATCTAAAAATCTTTTATGTTTTTTTTAAATTATGTATAAGAGGTGAAGACAACGTTGCTTAAAATATGCTTTTAATAATTATAGAACGAAAACCATACAGTTAATAAAATTGGCAAAGGTTGCAGATTCGAAGCCTTTTCATGTTGATATTATAATATTATTATTTTTGTTATAGATAACGATATAATAGGCCTAGATGCTTTGCAAGCCCTAGCTTTAGGAGGAGAACGTAAGTTTTATTGTAAATATTTAATTTTATTCAGAAAATAGCAAACCTTTAGGGTTTATCTTTATGATAATATTTTTTCAACAAAAAAAAAAAAATATCATATATATATATATATATATATATATATATATATATAGGTATGGTAGAGATAAAAATATATATTTATATATGGGTATGATAAAGAAAAAAAATATTATATAAAAATTTGCTGTGTTACAAAATCAAAAAAAATGTCTGAACTTTTATAAATTTATATAATTCAGCTGCAGACAATAATGTAGCGGAGCAAGTAACAGAAGCTGCACAAAAAATGTATTTAAGGGGTATGTTATATAATTATAATTAAAGATAATAAAACAACGATATTAATAGATTAAACAATTATTTTACTTACAGATTTATTAATAAATATATAAATTATTTTTAATGTTCATATTTTAATTCATATGTAGTTCAATATTTTCAGGCCAAATAATTGATATAAAGAAATATAGACCCTTAAGAAGTCTGTACAAATGTAAGTACATAACTTAGAAGCTTAATATATTTCTACCATTTGTTATAAAAATAATGAAACTATCTAATTCATTATCTTTTATATTTTATAGTGGTTACAAAAGTCATCCCACAGAGAATAAATAAAGAACTAACAAAAGGAAAAAGACGAGGTTATTTGACGCGGCTTCATATTGTTTACTTATTTATTGTAAAATTATTACATTGTGGCATTTTTACTTTAAGGCATTCCGCTGTCAAAAAAGTTACCGCCAAAAAGACATTTAATTGTCAACCTACGCTCACATCGGAGAGAAGGGCCACAGATGAAAAATAACCCATATAATAAAAAGGTATCACCACGAGAACGGATCATTAAAAAATATATGAAAAATAGATCCATGCCTGAGAGGAACATTACAAATGGAGGTGAGAATAATTAATTTATATATAAATATTAAAACTTTAACAATTATTACTATGATTATTTTGCTGCTGTAAATCATATTAATTTAGAAATGAATTTCAAATTGCAAACAGTTTATTTATACAACGTAAATGGCGCGTGAATTTCTAGTCATTTCTTACTTATAAGCAAATAATGTATAATTTGAATAAATATGTAAAGCACAGATAAATTATTATTAACATAAAATAATAGTTAACTTAGCAGAGAGGAAAAAAGCGAATTGTCACTGGAAGTATGTATGTAGTACACCGGGCAATCTTGATACTTGTCGTGTTCATACGACATGTGGAAACGAAACTAGCTCCCTCGTGACGCCTGGTATGCAAATAAATCAATGAACTTTCTACCAACTCGTTTCAGGAAGTTTATTATATTTTTTGCTTACAGTTCAAGAACAAAACGATAAAAAGGAAATGTTAATCGAACAATTCCGTCGCATGGGTAAGTTTGAAAATGTATGGTAATAATTTTGATCACTAGTAATATGATTTTACTAAAATATATTTTCTTCTGTTTTTTAAACAGTGGGAATAACAGTTGTAGATGAAGAAGTGGAAAAAATACGTAAAAAAAAAATTATAACAATACCATTTATTTGATTTATTAAATATGTATTTTAGTAAAAAAAATATATTTAATTTCAGTGGAAGTACGACACGTTCACAAGCGTCCGGCTAATTTAGGTAACAAATAGTATGAATTGCTTGTTACCAATGACATATGAGTGTTGCTTGAAGAAAAAACAAATTACATATAATAAATATAATTTAAATTTAATAATATAGCAGCAATAGAGAGAGTGGAGAGCTTGGCAGAATTCTTTAACAACATCATCGTGCGTGAAAATATGGGTAAGTAAATTAATCTACGTCTAACTTGAAACAAATCATAAAAAAGTCTGTATACTTTAATGTTTTTAATTGTAACTTGTGTATATATGAACTTAGGTACACAAAATATAATAATTTAATATAAATAATATCAAACATTTATTATATTTTAAATAATCTTAATAAGTAATGGAGTTTATCCGTATTTTTTAAAACATTATATTTTTGTTATATATGTTAATTATTAGTATTTTAATCAAAGATAAAAATCTTCCAGAATCCACAACCTCTAAATTTGAAGATCATTTGTAAGTAAACGTATACTAGAATAATAAATTATAATACAATATAACCGTCTCAGAAATGTTCAAAGAGTGTCAGATTAATAAAATAGTTTATTTTTTCAGACTAAAAGGCACCTAAATCTTTCATTTTTCAACCTGACGAAAACTAACGTCATTGACAGATAATTTAAAACACATCGTCAGTTTGAAATTACTTAAATAATAATTAACTAATTAAAAAAAATCTAAAAATAATTTTGCTTGTGTACATTTAACTTCATATGTATTTAGGAATTAAAAAGATTTGGAATAAAACCTTCTTTAAATACATAAAAATCCTGCAAGCTTTAAATTAGGTAATTACTATAAAAAATGATTTAGTTTGACTTCATAAACACTTAAGTTATAAAATTTACAATTTAAACTTTAATCTAATATAGTAACATAAATTATAAAGAAACAACTTAAATAAAAAAAGAAATATATTTTTTATATGTTTTCAATGTCAACTTTTTTATCACCTTTGTGTATCGGAAAAAAGTCTCAAAGATGTTTATATTGTATAGTTATTTACAATTGCGTATAAAAGTAGAATACTGTGTATAATATTTCTATAATATCACTTTGAAAATTAAAATAACAAGTATATTAATTTTAATTAATAATTCGTTATGACAGCCCATAATCCTGAATTATCTTGGGCTTATATTTTAGCTAGATTAGAATTACAACAACGTGATCTTCACTTTGACATTTGGTATACAAATTCTAAGATAAAATTTACATAATAAATAACCCAAATAATTTATTATTAAACTATAATAAAAAAAACATTCAATTATCCTTATTACATACAACAAATATATATTATAAAGAAAACGGTCATTACGTTCGTAAATTGAAACATAAAACGCAGTCAAAGGTGAAAGGTTACACGCGCTGGTGATCGAGCCTTCATCGAAAGTCGGACAAGGCCAACGCAGACACTAGACAACCGTCTCAGTTAGACGGAACCAACTGACACTTTACCCATTCAGTCTTTATACTCAACAACAAAGAGAACAGTTCTATTGAGAAAGTTTAGATAAATGTTGGCGATTGAGCTAAGAACTGGGGTAGAAGAAATATTTAATTTTATTCCTTTTATGAATATCGAGGGTAGTTTGATAAGTTTGTTATCTTTTTCTTTCGTGATAATTGTCAGGAATGTTGCATGTATTTGTTTCTGCAGGCGTTCATTATGAAAGGAGTGTGGAATTTTGCATTTTCAGTCTTGTGAAGGATTATTTGTGCAATATTTAAAAATATATTTTATAATTTTGTGTCATATCTATAAGGTGTTTTAAGTTTAGTTCTGAAAGTACGACACTCTTACCCACCCACTATAAGAGGGCTCCATTTAAAGTGCTTGATTAGAAATAATTTCTATAAATAAAAATAGTTTCAGCAGTCTAAAACAGTCTCGGACGAAGTCATATACACAGCTGTTATTTTATAAGTTTATTGTGCAGTCACGTCTTGCACGTTTAATATTACAGAAATAAACAGGGTGTTAAAATAAGTTACGGTTTCATTTATTGTTGGATTGTTGGTTGTTATAATTTTGTGTAAACTATTTTTAGAATAAAAATAACACCATTTTTATTTTTAGTTTTTGAGATTTAGTTATTTACTTATGAATTTGCGCAAACAAACACATTACACAAGTAATCAGCAGTATCATAAAAAAGGTATAAGTATTATATTTCGATATTATGTGATTGAAAAAACCAACAAAATGGAACTAAATATTGCCATAATATCGAATATTATAGCAACATACATGCAATATTAATTAATATTTAAAAGTGTACCTGCATCGTGAGTTTAGTCAAGGGAACTTACCATGAAAGGTAGAAGTTTGAAACACCTTTAGTGTAATTATTCAAACTAACAGAGTTTCTTTGTATAGAAATTGTGTTCGAAATATTATAAATTGGAAAGTGGTAAAATAGCACTAAAACATTTGCTTTGAAGGAAATTGACTGAAATTAGGACTTGTTTGGACCGTTAAGAAAAGTTGAACATGTAAATAAATTTAAAAACAATATGTAATGGGATGTAGATTATGGAAATATAGATTTAAGTTGATTTATTTTAATAACATTCAGTAAAAAACATGCTGTATTAAATGAAACAAGACTTGCACGCAAAAATAAAATCAAGCATCAACAAAAAAGAACGAGCACGATAAAAACTATATTATTAATCCAAGTATAAGTAAAATTCAGCAGAATATTATTAAAAAAGTTCAATGTACAGGTACAATATTATATTTATAATCTGTCAACTCACTAATGAGCGCACACGTCATTTCGTAATTATATTTCTGGGATATAATTAATTAAAAGTATACACACACTTCATAATGAAAGTTTACTCAGATTATTGTATAAATTGATTTCAATGAAATGTAATTAAAACATGTTTATGCGTGTAATGAAACACAGTCAGTTGTAACTTGCGACAATGACATTTCAATTTGACTTAGTTGTTTGAAATTTCTCGCTTTTTGGTTAGTTTTGATAGCAGGTATGCTGGTGACAGCTACGAATAGGGAAACTCATTTAAATTCTTGAAATTTGAAACAGACTGTATAACATTTGATAATAATTAATAATATGCCTGAAAACTATCGAAATTGTAGTTGCTTGGAAATAATTACAAGGTAAGTCCATTTGGAATAGTCTCAAGAGTAAAGAGATCTAGAAATCAATAAGGGTTTGCATACATAAGCGAGTTATAAACGTTTAAGGAGAGTCATTTCAGCACAGGGTTGTTTGAAACTGTTATTTTGTAATCGGGTGTATGGCAGGTGAGTACACCCAATTACGTTTCGATCAGAAGCGGGGCGGCGCGCCGTCGGCGGCGTGTGCGGTCGCCCTAACTAGATTATTGGCCGGCGGCAAGCAGCAAGCCATAAACTTACCACAGACTACTTTTCCAACGGGATGTTTTAATTCAATAAGTATATCATACTAATTATAACTTGTGTAGTAACTTTTAGTTATATCTACAACTTTTACAGTGTTTTTTAGTGGCTAAGTCTCTTTGAGAAATCTTATAAAATATCATGTTTAACTTCTAAAATGACAAACTTATACTTTTAAATTTTTTACTTTTAAATGATTATCTTATTTGTTCTTCTTGTTTTGACCTTCATTTTTTGCTGATAATTGTTTGAATGTCAGGGCTTACATCAAATGTTAAAGAAAACATAATATGTATTGACTTTAATGAAACAAATATTGACTTGGTAAATTTTCTACACTGTGGCTTCCAGGCCCCGCCGAGACGTCACCTCTAGAATAATTTGATACAAATTCATCACGGCGCGACATTAGGGAGAAGGGAAAATTTATACGTCATTAACCAGTAATTATTTGGAGTAACGGATATTAAAACTAAAATGAATTACTATATATAGATAATATAACTGTTATATATAAAAAATATTATATTATAATTAGTAATAGGTTAATCATAAAAATAATACATAAAAAAAAGAATCATCGAAATTGATTCACTTAATCAAAAGTTCCGAGGTAACAAATATATGAAAAAAAAATACAGTCGAATTGAGAACCTCATCTTTTTTATGAAGTCTTAAAAAACTAGCTCATAAGACATAGTTGACACAAAAATTATCGAAAAAAATGTTTTGATATATTTATAATCCTTAATATCCTTCGAACTAAAATTAAAAGTACTTTATTATCAAAATGTTTTTTTGCAATTTTTTAACGTCATATCCATTCAAAATTTAGAGCTTAAGGTACTAAATGACGACTCGGATTAAATACTAAAAACTATTTTATGGAGCGGCAAAGAACCTCTCAAAAGCACCTTTTCACGGCATACGAATGCCGGGTCATTGTGAATTTCAAGGTATATTATTCCAAGTCGGACGTCAGCTCGATCAAACCTCAGCCTATTATTTCCAGCCATAATACCATGTCCGTATGAAGCTAACTTTCACATTAATTCGTATAGCGTTTATTTTTAGTCTCTAGAATATTCTGTTAGAGAATAATTATTATGAAGTATTATAATCTGCAGTTACTTAAAATAAAATAAAAGTTTTTTGCTTAATTAATATTCTTTTTTTGGTTATCAATATGTATCGACCCAAATTGGTTTATCTATCAAGAGCTAAACTAATTGAATACAGTAATTAATAACCTTACAGATTATGTGTCGATAGCTGACCCTCAAGGCTTAACGTGCTTCTTGAAGCATGGAGCGGATATTAGCTCCTGTCGGTATTCGACACTTATATACTACATAACTTTCATATGCTCAGAAGTATCCTGTCTACTTCATTTATAAATGTACTTGCTATATCATCACTGAGTAATATATAAGTAAGCATTTTTGCTTAAAGGAAAATATGTTTCAAATTCTACAACAGCTGTGACTTCATTGTGACTTTGGCGTGACCTTTCGTGTGGTATGATGGATCAATTTTGAAGAAATTGGTCAGTGCATCCAATACTGGCGATCGAATATAAATACTACAAAAAAATTACAAAGCAAGTCTGGTGAATTTTTTTTTACAAATAGAAGAGCGTCATCGATGCGGAAAGTCTGATAAAACCAGGTTGAAATACAACGCTTCTTTGTGACGTTCAAATGGAGATTTGAAAACTAATTATTATAATTCATGAATGTTTTTGTATTTAAATTTAATAAGAATGTTAATGCAGCAATGTTAACGATTAAAGTTTATTCCGATTTTCTGGAAGTAGAGTGTAATGATTTAATCTTTTTTGTTTTTGAAGTTATTGTTTGGCGTAATGATTTTATATTTGTTGTACATACTTAAACTTAAAATATATATATTTTAAGATTGTTAGTTCAATTATTCAAGACCTCTTTTGTCGACAAAGTCATGCCAAGATTTCCGATTAGAAAAATATAAAAAGTTAAAAATAAAACACGAACAAAACATACATACAACAGAAACAATACTTGTAATTTTGACATCCTTATACAAATAAAAATTCAGTAGATCAGAAATGCTAAGCTCCATGAAGAAAAAAAATAATTTGTATGATTTAATAAAACAATTAACTAATAACGTTTTTTTTTTGTTTTTTTTTTTTACTTTTTATTCTATAGTTTACAAATATACTGATTTAAGAAATATTGAGATGCGTACCATGTTACAGTAAATTAAATTTATCGAGCCATTCTCATGAAAATTTAATCAAGAAGATAGAAATGTCATTTTAATAAGAAATATTAAAAAATTTCAAAACATATTAACTATGAATTGGTTTAAGTAATAGTCATTTAAAATAAATAAATAAAAATTTTTAGAATGGTAGTTTAGTAATGTAATAACCAATATGACAAAATATATTTCGATTATTTTATTGGGCAGCCAATATTTATTCAACTAATTTTAATTCTAAGAAATCGTAGACAATTCTAGACAAAATAGTATTTTATTTACATAAATAACTAAAGCTATACGTATAGTTTATTTTTTCATGAATATATAATGTTTTAGAAAATATATTTCATTGTTATAAGCCGGAATAACAACTAACTGCGTTTGTACAAAATAATGTATTCACCCAAACCAAATAATGTAATTAAAGTTTCATAAGCAAAGACAATGCTTTGGAAAAATAAATTAAATACTGTCGAATAAGTTAAATATTACATTTAATTAAATTGAGCTGTCTTTAATATTTTAAATAATACACATTATATTTATATTAATTATAGATCTGCTAATTTTAATTTAAAGCTCTCTTACTGGCAATACTCGTACGTACGTAGTAGTAAGTGATAGTATAGTTCATGAGTTCCTGATTGTTAATTATTAGTGGTGAAAGTAACAGCTTCATATATATGAGAAAATGAGGTTAAAGATAAATAGTTCAGTCTTAATCGTTCTAGATTATTATATAAGTTTTCCTAACAATAAACAACGTTAACTTTTCAAAAGAAGTCATAGAGTCTAGAGAAGCAAATTTATTGATTTAAAATATTTCAAATTAAAGAACAGGTATATTGAATTGAAAAATCAGCATCAGTTATAGGTTTTGTTAAGAGAATGATCTTGTATTTGAGAAAGAGAAAGAAAATCAATATGAAAATAAATTGTAAATCAAATTGAACAACAGAAGGTATAAAGGAAAGATCATAGAATAGAATAATGCGAAGTTAAAGAGGAATTCAGACGTATAAAGATTTTAAGTACTTCTGTGGCTTCACCAAGTTATTAACTAACCAGGAACTCTTTCCTAAGACCAAACAGACCAAACAGCGAGTTCGTAAGATTAACAGATCAATTAGGATACCTTCGTTAAGACCCTTATATCACACACACACATACAAAGTTTTAAAAGACATTCACAAATGAAGTGTATAACATGAATACATACATGTGTGTTTTTTTATCTTTTTTATTTTATTTCTTATTTTTTTTTTGTTTGAATATAATTGTCTTGTACTTTATATAATTGTGGTGTGCAATAAATATATATATATATATATATATTTGTACTAATTTTGAAGACAATAAATGTAAAAAGCTTAATTTTTGATGCTCATACATTCTCTAACCAAGAAAGTATTTGCAAGAAAATTCATTTGTTGGAGACGTGCAAAAAAAAATCGTAAAAAAAAAAAAAAATTTTACGATACAATGTCAAAATATAGTAAAATATCATTATATAATTCCCATCTACTGAAATAGTAATCTTTACCTGTATCTTAAAAACAAGTTGCTCTTCGCAATAAGTTATCTTGCTGTCGATGTTATCTTATTAACTGGTGGATTTTTATTTAAGCGGTGGATTATTTGTGTAAGAACTATAGATTAATAAAATAAACTTAGTGGCTTTCTCCGGCTTATTATTTAGGGCTTCCACGATACCAATATAAATACGATTTCGATAATACATAAATAAAATACTAATGCGTCCAATAACATTTATTAAGACTGCCAATTGTACCGTATATTATTAATTAATTAATTAATATCATATTATTATTTTATTTATTTATCATATTATTTTATTTTATTTATTTATCATATTATTATTTTATTTATTTATCATATTATTTTATTTTATTTATTTATCATATTATTATATTTATTTATTTATCATTTTATTATTATTAATTTATTTATTTATATGTTGATAAATACATTATTCCATATAATGATTATATATTAAATTTGCATTAATAAAGTAATTTTCAAATTCTTCAAAAATCGATCAGTCAATTAGTTATTAAATTTAGATGTTACTTTAAATTTATTTCAATATAGTTGGTGTTAGAAAAAACATTAATTTACAATCGTCTATATAAAATACGTAGGTACGTGAATGTTTCATCTGAAAATATTATAATTTTCATTTTGAAATATTATGCTTTCAGCGCACCCTTTGAGAACATGTCTAGCGTTCTTCTAACCTCTTATATTGCAACAGACGATTTAATAATTACTAAAATACCTTATAAATATAATATAAATTTGTTATTTATGATCATTTATAATTTAATCAATAACAACTTTGTTGATAATTTTGTACACAGTATTCCTTTTATTGTAGAAGCGACATAAGTAAGCTTTGATTTTTTTAGGAAACAAACAAATAAACAATTTAATTTACAAATATCTATAATAACAGCACCCTTTAATAATAATGTATCATAATATATAACAGAGTTAATTAGCGTCGTCATGATTGGGAAAATAATCATTCGATTGTTGATATAAATACTTCAAGGAGGCAGGCAGTCTGATAAAACAGATGATAAAACGGCACAGGCAATGAAAAACTTGTATTCCACAAATCCGCTGTTACCTTTTACTTGAATATCTTGTACTTCCTTCTATCCGCATTAGCTGACTAAGTTCAGCCATTTCGTTAATTACATGCGAGTTATTTTAGCAGCGTAAAGGTACTGACAGACACTGTTTTACTTTTGAAATATGCAGATCTCGAGGGTGACTTTCCCTATGCTTCCATGAAATGCAAAACAAGGAAGTTTTGTCTTAAATGAAGCTAGCAGCTCCCCTATGAGCCCGGACTACAAACAAACTTTCTGTTCTCGAAGCACAAGGACACCGCTGAAACTTTTTTAAAACTTTTCGCTTATATTACTTACAAGAAAGACAATGATAAATTGTTATTAATGACGTCATAACAGTAAGCTGATATCCTGTATGAGCTTAAATGATCAAATATAACTGCTAGATTGCTAATAAATAATTGACGAACGGAATAGAATAACGAACCAAATACAGATAGCTTTTATAAGCAAAGATAAAGATAAAAGTAAACATCAATATTTTGTGATGAATATTATTTTCATTTAATTTCTTTGTTCGCTATACTATATAAATATTATATTTCGAATATGGCATTTCGTCAGTTTATAAAATAAATAACGTTTGATAATAATTATTTCAGCGTGCGTTAAGATGAAGGCAAGACGTCTCGCCAACAATTGGATTAAGCGGAGCCGCCATAAGCCGTGTCCCTTAAACAACATTTAATATTAACTGCTCTCAGGATTACCTACAGGAAGACCCTTAAATACATCAGGTATAATGGCACCAGTTTCCGAAGTGAGCACGGGTTTGTAGTACATAATCTCTATATAATTTCCCTCGCGATGGTTGTCTAAAAAACCAAACATTGATACGTTTAGGAATAGTTATTTTCTATTTTATGGCATCCCATAACTTATTATCAAACTGTTTATTAATATTATAACATTTTTAAAACTATAATCTCTTAATTTGATAATAATTGTAACCCTCAATAAAGCTCTAAATAACAACGGTATAAAAACAAACAGAACTCGATAACTTGCAAAAAAATTTTTAATAAAGCAAACACGGCGATATTCCGAACAGAAACAAAACATTCGCTGAACAAGCAACTATTAGGTATTTCAATACAACCTATTTTCTTTTGATGAACTTATTTGAATTGCTATCGAGTTGTAAACGATATCGTGTAAACATCGCCTGTTCGAAATTATATAATAACTTTTTTATACATAATGCCCAACCTTTTAGAAATGCGTTGTTCGAAATGTGCGAGATCTGAAACAAAATTATTATTTATCAGCATGATTGACAAGACATTTATATCTTAAACTAAATACAATACACACATATAAATTCTAATACGAAAATTAGAAAGAGAAATTTAGACTTAGGAAAGAGATGTCAATACAATAATGAATTCTAAGTAAATAATTTGTAAGCATTGATAACTTTTACTAAATTAAATATGTTATAAGATAATTTAATGACAAAAAATAAACAAAAAGATTATCGAATGCGTCACTATTTTGAGTCATATTATTTCATTAAATATATAATATAACAGCCTGGAATGAGCCTTCGCAAATATCAGAGAGTCCGGTGGCTACATCCCCTATCAATAACTGTCAGGCGCCAAGTACCAAGATGGAATTATCACGAATTGCCTGCGAATGACATATTCTGTTTTCGTTCTCGTATTACATAATAAACTAATTCAATGTTGGTACGTTTTGGGAATATGGGCAATTGTCTATATTACAATTGTGTGGTTCAGTCAGCGAATATTTAAAATATATATAATTGATTTTCATTTGCTACATATATATATATTGTGTATTATGGTATATTATTTTCGTACAATATGTTTCAGTAAGTATTTTTTAAGTACGTGTTTTTCAAGTATGATATCGAGATTTTCGGATAAGATAAATAAATCTGAATAAAATGAATTTTCTTTTTTTTTTATTTGTACAGCCTCATCGATCATGATTTATTGGAACAAATTAATCATAAGACATATGTAAATAATTCATTAGCGATGGCACGAAGCCAATGTCGGTTAGAGTGTCCGTTGCACATGGCCGTCATCTCTTCTTCATTTATACCGCTTAATTACGAAAATAGCTCATGGGTTCAAAATAAATTGGATTAATTTGTATTACCACCAGCCGATGGATTGATCAGTAATGAGCGCCTGCGATATATTTTCATTAAAATAATTAACCAAAATTATAAGTTAAAATCTTTTCATAATTAAATTTATATATAAATTAGCGGTCAATTTGATTACGTATATATTTTTAACCACCTGGAAACGTTCAAATTATTCATACATAACATATAACATTATATAACGTTATATTATTGTTTCAAAAACAAGGAAATGTTCGTATTCGCGTTGTGTAAAAAAAAAAAAATAGTCTACGTGTGTGATCTAACAGACGAGAACGAATTAATCAACCGATAAACTATTTTAATTAATAAAACTAATATACAGAAAAAAAATACAAAATCAGCCGCTCTATTTTCTAACCAAGTAACCAGTTATCTTAATACTAACTATATCTAAATATTTAAATATAAAACTATATATAATTAATATATAACTCAGCAAATTTACTCTATTCATATATATCTGTATATATTACGTTGCTAGTAATACGTCTTTGTTATTCGTAATAAAATAGTATTAAATAATAACGGAAGCATTGTTTCCGGAATCTATATTCCATGTTATGTATACGGTAGCACTGAAAGAGCACGTGGTTGCAAGGGTCGGTCAATGACCGAATTAAGGGTACCGTTAATCGCTTTCGCGAACAACTGTGGCCTCTCAAAAAGGTATATTTCTCCAATTATTGTCTCTGTTTTATGTTTGTTTATTTATTTTATGTAATTATTGTATGTTCTTTGTCAATTTTATTTAAAGCGTGTCAGAAAACGAATATACAATTTTAATAAAACGCCAAAAACACTAAGCAATTGTAATTACTTGGTAAATATATCTTTAATTTTTCGTTTATCGAAATAATATTTGAATCATTGTTAAAATCAAATTTTGGTTTATACAATGATTCAAGTTTGGTTTATATTGTGAAAGTTTTTAAAAATACAAGTTTAATATTCTTTACATTATTCATTTTTATAGAGTATAATTTATATTACGTAATGGTTTGGAATCTAGATTATAATCGTAAAAGTTGTAATATATGACTCCAATTAAGAATAAACGACCGGTTTTTGATTATATATATATTTGAGTATGTCCGTATATTTAGAGGTCTCCTTCACTTTGAGGAAACCGTCAATTTTGTACCTTCGCATCAAATATGAATGGAACGAGGTGTAAACCGGCTTTAGGATAGTCTGATCTACAGCTTCTGATTATATTTTACATCCCTGTCACGTCGACCGTCTTCCTTTTACTAAGATATCACAAAGGAAAGGTCTGGGAAACCCACCTTCGTGTTCCCTATTTCTACATTATATGTATTGCTAATACATGGACGTGAATACCTAAACACTCTTATTCAGTCTATTTCTTTAATATATATATATTTATAGTTAGTATTGATAGTGATAAATACCCGCACTTAGACGTACGTACTCTTGCCACCAAGTACGTCTTGGACTAAAAGTTTTGTTTACACTATTTTTTACGTATTATTGTATGTATTTCTTACACTATCAGTCCATTGGACATTTATTTACATATGTTTTAGTGTTGTAGCAATCTTTTAATTACACCTCAATTAATACCCGTACTTACACGTACGTATATTTACTACAAGTACGTCCCGCGAGACTATAGGTACTGCATACACTATCAATTGTGAATTATTGTCTTACACTACCAGACAATTTGACATTTATATATAAAAAAATAGTCTTGTAGAAATCTTACTTTTACTACTAGATAGAGTGCCCTGTTGAACGAAAGATTTAGCTAAAATTATATTTTATATGTTAATGTATTTTATATATTAATATGCATTTTAATTATTCATGCTTGTCGCGTGAAATAATATCTAAGGATTGGTAGGTGGCTGAAGAAATACAACTGTTTATGTGTTTTGCATATAGAGTGTATTTATATACCAATATATACTGTTACTTGACATATTTATCACGTTACCAAAAAAACAATTATGACTGATGCTCAATAATTTCAATATTGATAGGAAACTTCTTCTGGATTATAGGTTATAATACTAATTTTAAATATATTAAAGATTTAGCTGAAAATCAGTATTGGAATTACTTTCATTTTCACCATGTTTGTATAACGTAATAAAATTTATTTTCACTTTTAATTTAGATATAATATACAAAATTAAGAGCAGATTATAAGTCCATCATATAAAATTAATATTTGTGTGAGTTTAAAACATTAAAATTTCACGGCAAAGAGAACAAAGCGAGTGGCGTACCAAGTTGTACGTTATAAATCACAAGTTGTGAGGCGGACCCAACGCTCCGCGAAACTAGCACGATAATTAGTATACCACTCAACTTTTGGTAAAGTATTTTCTTCGGAGACAGGATATATCGAGCTTATCTTAATTTGCATAATTTAAAAAGACTGTTTTGCGTAAAAAAATTGGCTGGAATTGTACTATAATGTACTGAATTGTATTGTATGTTTACAAAAATAACATTCAAATTCACTGGAGATATAATTGTTGATATTGACGCGATTCCGTTCACGTATAAAACATTAGAGTGTCCAATTAAACAAAGCAGTGAAATCCTCTCATGTGACGTGTATGTTTTAAAAAAGGGACATGTACGGAATATCCATTTTTGTGGGAAAGTTTGTATGTTGAATGTTTGTTCACTAATAACACTTAAACTGGTGGAATTTTAGGCTTTTTTCATACAGATATACCTGGAAAGTTATACTGGTAATTTTTATACCATATAATACTAGGTACCTGATGGAAAATTACCAGCCACAATCCAGGAAGCGTAACACTGTCTTTTATTTAAAATATTAACAAATTTTCGACTCCTCTAGTCCGTTTCCCTCTTCAAAGCGAGTAAAGCCACTAACAAAGCTAGTATCATATAATTGTACTAACATAAATTACTAGAAATATATAAGAAAGTAGATATAAGAAGTCCCATTCTTTCTAAACTTTATGCATAAGAAAGTGGACTTAAAATTTTTGGGTATGCTTAAGGCGATCGTACTGCCCCATTCTAAGACTCCTTAAAGGAAATCCCTCTCCCTCTGAGGGGAAGTAATGCATTTTCTTTTATCACAGTGAGGACAGTTTGCGCACTTTTCGACGAGGGGACCCTTTTACGATTATTGTATATATCGTAACGTTACATGCAATCCGAAATAAAGATTTGGCCTGAGAACTTCGAAAATAAAGTAGACACTGAAATTAATAGAAGAGGACTGAACGTTTATAACTGTAAATCATGAATCTGTACGGTTTATTTTACGCATTTAACACATCACTTAAAAATGTTTTATCGGTTTTTATAAATATATAACGTGTTTTAAAAATAACTCGATAAAGAGATTGAAAATCGCATTCAGGGACATGCGGGTACAATATTGAAGCTATGTAAAAAAAATAAAAATGCCTGTTCAGTTGTTAAATATCACTACTAAGTATCTCAGCAAGAAATAAATAATCTGCCCTTTTTACTATTAACATAAATATAATCGAAATCTTTTAAATTTAACGAAAATTCTGCAGATAAAAATAATATATTAGCCTTAGTATTGCAAAGACAAAGAAGTCTAGCTTTAAGATACATATAAACGTATCTTTCGCAGTTTTTTTTCATGATTTTCGAAATAACCTCAAATGTATTTCAACATTAACAATTTAATGTGCAATAATATTGTTGTTGCAAGGCTCCCTAGAAAGAAACATTCCAAGAATGAATGACGCAAGCAACGGTCTAAAAATGTCAAAATCGTGTTCACGTTTCGCCTTGGGAACGACATTACAGTGCAAGCTGCACCGGAAAACTAAACCATGTGGAGCGTACCATAATACACACGTTTAATGACATTGGTAATTAATTTAAAGAGCAAGTGTTCTCATGCTAGTTAGATGAAAAAAAAATGCATATTAGATAATAGTAAATTGAAGAGTTCGTGTGAGGGTGCGCGAATGTAATTACAGGTGGGGGGCATGACCCCCGTTCCCGGCCCTCGAGCCGCATGACTGCGTGGCGGCATGGCTTGCATGCACATGTTGCAACTTTGGAGTGCACTCTCCACGATATACTAGCTGACCTCATAATCGGATACAATAAAATCAAAGGATAATAGCTGAATCGTGAATAGACCCTATCATCTGAATTCTCATGATGTTTGTTTATATAGACCGCATTTCTCACGATAGAGTTCAATGCGCTTACAGATTATAAAGATATCCTAAAGATAAAAATGTCCCTAGACTTGTCAACGCAATCCGTTCTCAAACAGTTTCGTCGTACCCATTTCCATGTTTAGCCCGTTGAGGTAGACGGTCGGTTTGACAGCGTTTCCTGGGAATATTTCTAAAATTGGATACACCTTACATTTTTAGCGCAGCGTTTCGAGTACCGCTATTAAACGCTTAACGGCCTTCGATCGCAATGGTTGTATAAACGTTGAAAGTTTGATTTATAGAGGTTTTATTATATAGGCCAGTCGTGATAGAAAGTGCAACGCTTTCGTGACAGTATGAGACGTGCTGATAACAAAATTGGTATATACTTAAACTTGGTTCGATCTTTTCACCTTTATTATAAAAAGAGTTCCTGACTATAAGAACTCTTTTGTGATACCAAATCCCAAAACATTGATGCCAGGTCACGAATTCGAATGTTGAACATTTAAAGGGTTTTATTAGAAAGCTCTATACAAACCCAGACACCACTCGGTTGTCTTATTTGAAAATGTAAATTCGGTCTGGCTGAAAATATTAACTTTTTATCCGCCCCGAATATGCAATTTGGTGTATTTTTTCTGGCTTCTCTGTATTCATTATTGCTTCTACTTTTAAAAGTCGATTTCCTTTCAACAAATGATAAATACATTGAAGCAACACATCGCCTCGTATAAGCTGAGTATATAAATACGATAATATTGAAACGAATCGGAATAGAAACATCCGGCAGGAAGGTTATAAACAATCGGATAGTCGTTCCCATCGCAGAGAATTACCATTTTGTTCTTTTTCATTTCTCCGCGTCTAATTAATAAAGAGAAATAAATGATACATACAAACACATGTGTTACTGTCTGTTACAATAATAGAATCACATAAACATTTAAAAGTAAATTGTACATTTTCAATATTAAATAAGCTATACTTATTGTTATATGTTAAGTAATTTAAATTAAATTTACATTTGCAATATATTTTTTATTTTATTATCTTACCCTGATTCAGTGAAGCACAATTTTTCTATTTCAGATCGAGCCGTTTGATTATTACCTTACCAAGGCGAAATCTGCGAGAGTTATGGTCCAAGAAGGTGGGCTACCTTTTAAGTCCACACAATGGGTCCTGACATGGGTTTCACATAAAACTTGAAAGTTCATACATAAAGTAAAAACCAATGACGTCATCATAAACCGCATATATTCAATATGGAGGATGCCTAAAGAAACATTTCTAATAATACCTTGATTTTATTAAATAATTATAATAATTATTTAATAAAATCAAGTTAAAATCAAGTTAAAGTCAAATTATTTAATAATTTATAAAGATAAATCTGGAAGAAACAATGGTTATTTATGGATGAATACAATATTGTTGCTCAGTGCAAAATTTGTCTGTCCGGGCATCGAACCCCACACGCTGTGAGAACGTGACCTCCAACACTACAACGGATCTTTCTCTGCGCGATCTTGTGCCCTTCCGTATGCAATTTCATAACTCACATCAAATTAGTTCGTCTCTCAGGTTTATTTACTAACTAAATGTTATTATATTAAGAAATTGAAACTTTCTTTGTAATATAATAACTAGTTATTGTTAGTTGTCAGACAGGATGGTTCGTTTCGCTTCACACAAGCGTCTGTACCTACGTACAATATAAATAGCAAAATAATAAATGGCCGCCGTCTCTCGCAAACATCTTGTCTTGAAACATGTTTATTTAATAATGTGTTAATAGTGCTGCTTTTTATATTATTTTTCTAACTATAGATTCTTATTCATAAATAAAAATTTAAAACACATTTAGATGAATTTAAATAATGATAATTTTCATTTCATTAATAACTACGAATATTAATATAGGAACATCACTACCTTTTGAACACTTGAAAAATTTTGCCAAAAATGCCTTATAAATGTCAATTATAAAGCACCTTATATGTTACTATTTTAAATATATTAACTACACAATGTATTAACACACTTAGCGTTACGGCTTTTCAATCGATTGCCGCTCCACCGCAGGCTGGCTTTCAATATCCTGCCTATGGTTTCAAAAGTTACCCTCGACAATTTGGACACTACCGTTTGTTGTGACTCGCCTTTTGTATGCGTTTATTTTGCATTAAATACACCTTGCACAGGAAATGTCGTTTTTAAACAGTTACGAGAGATTCAATAGATTTTAACATTGACTCTTCATTAAGAAATTTAGGATCTAGGTATGCTATCTTTAACCCCTACAATGTTTGAAAATATCTATAAACATTTATAGCCTTTACAATAAATATAGAAAGAAAACTAATATGATACGGGGATTAGAATTCGCAACCTCTAGGAAACCATGCCGTCCTTCCAAGAATTGAGTTCTTGACCATTATTTACCATTCTATTTAAAAAAAAAAGTACTTTGCGACAAAGCTGTTATATGGTAAACAAGGCGATGGGGCGATCAGACTTAATCATTGTTGGCGCGGTGTAACCTATCGAGCGGGATAAGCGGCAATTTGTCAGTCACGAGAATGCCTTACAAAAGCTTTCAATAAACGCCTCGTCTAGCCGCGTCATCGTCATCAATCTCAGCAATGCACTTTAATATTACATTTAAAATTTTAACAGGGGTTTTCTAGATCATTGAGTACTTCATTGGAGATGCCACTACCTGATGCAAAACTTAATGGGATAGCTGTATTGATAGCTTGTAAATTAATTTAGTTTTGCGTAAGTGTATAAGCTTAGCTTAAGTCGGTATAATTTGTTACAGCGTGATGGACAGTCATGGCTTTCTCATATACACGAAACATGTCAGTAAACATTCTGCATTTATAGAACCATCAATCTTTTTTATAATACATTATAAGTCATATCATCGATATAAACAGATTATGAGTAATATTTCTCGTATAAAATATTTATGTATGTCAGTAAAAACTATCGTCGTAAACTTTTCGATGAGATAAAACAATACATGCATAAATAATCCATTTATAATACACTCAGGATCATAAAAAGCGTACAATAATTTATAAAATATTACAATATAAAATAGTTTGTGACATAAAAGAAATATGATATACAGATAGATAAACAATTCCATACCCTTATATATATATACTCTTTGGTATGACGTTAATAATATCGTCACTAAACTAACAACTGTAATCAGAGCTGATTTACAACTGGATGACTTCATTGTGTGACCTTGTCGCTCCTTATACAAACACTAAGTGTTATTGGTTATATGTACGTGTCCATAACATTCAAACTTTACATTATATCAGAAATATACAGGAAAATAAATGAATTGGAAAAATAGCAAACCTAAATTGAAACATGCACACATAGACACGGGCACTCACGCTTACATACATACATTGATATCGTCACTTTACAAAATAATAACAAACTGAAAAATATCACACAGAGATACATTAGTCGTACACACACACAAACTCACATAACTTGACTATTCGCAATACTAGCAATGAATGAATATAAAACAAAGCATCAAGATGATAATAAAGCGAAATTACTTCTAGGAACGGTTTATCTTATCAAATCTGAATAACGATTTGAGATCAACGGCTCCTAGGATGGATTTCAATTAAAAGAGCAAACAATGGCCGCTCCAATAGAGCTGGGCAAGGCTATCGGAATTGGCTATACGTGTCGCATCCTATCCGCATAACACAGTGACTCTTCTCATTGATCTGTGAATTGTTTTTCGAAGCCATAGTAACAATGAGCTGTCCTACTTTGACACTCTCAATCTTTCCTAATAATGGGATTTTCTATTGGATTAATTATTGATTTCCCTAATATAATGTAAGCTGGGTAATCTGTCTGTATTAATTTATCTAATACATTATTTACATTTCTCGTTCAACATGTTTTGTAATTATACATTTAGTCATCACGTAACAGCTTACTTTTTAACACCAGGGAATAATAATAAAGTACGAAAACATGTTATATTGATTTTGCAAATAAATTAATGATTATATCTCTTTTATATCTTTAATCTTTTAAATATTGTAACTTATTTATAGATATGTAATATGTTTATTGCTTTTATTAAGTAAATATTTATTCTTACTGACAAGTGTAATTCGATGCTGAATTGGGACGTCATCATTTAAAACTAAAATTATAAGCAAATAAGCAATATATAAGCAAAATTCTATCTCATAATTAAAAATGTAATAATAATACATTTGTCGTTAGAGATTTTTGTTGTTGAATATTACCTTTGAGCAAAACGCAATCTTCAACTTTTATTATCTTTAAAATTGTACTTTCTTGCGCAGATTAATATGCTCAATATTTTATGTAATATCCTGGTTTATTTATTACTTATATAATATGAATACGGTGCTATATATATTTATAAAATATTATGTACTTCGCACCACTTTCATTTCACATCTAGCTTCGTTACTCTAACAAGATTGTCTGAAAGAAATCGCTACTTAGCGATAAGACCGACTTATTTTACGTTGCGTCAATTGTATTCTGCGTTCTTAAACTGTATTGTAATTTACAATAAAATTATAAAATAAATAATATTCATGTAAAATAATAATATCTTAGTATTTATTTATTGGGTGGAAATATATTTTTAATTGAACTTAAAATATAAAATTGTAATAAATAAATGAAATACATGAAACGGTTACAAAGTCTGTGGTAACATTGCTTTATAATTAATAAGCTCGAATAACGATATATGTGATATATCCTCTGTCTGTGGAAAAGTATTTTTATTTCTTTTTGAACTTACAACATGCGCTAATGGCCTCCATTTCAGGATTTTTATGGTACAAGTACAACAGATTTTTTTTATGTAAAATACTATTGATTCACTGGATACTTCCACTCAGAGTCTATCAAATTATAATAGTGTATATATTTTTACATCTATAATAAATTAATTATATATATTATAGATATTATTTTGAGTAATTTCATTTTTTAAACTCAGAGCTAGGTTAACGAAGGCAATATCATTATGTAATGTTTTTTATATTTTTTTTATTTGGGTCTTCAACAGAACGTTACACCATAAAAGTTCAAAAAAATAATGTTCATATAAATAGCAAAATTGTACCTCTACCTATAACTAAGGCACGTAAATAATAGTACTATATATTTTTTTTTGTTATACCATATTTTTTTCTTAAAATAACATTTGCAACTTAAAGCACAAAATAGTTTAAATCTTTATATTAGTTTGTGCTTTAAGTTGCAAATGTTATTTAAACATTATTTAAAAAAAAATCTAATAAATAAAAAAGTAAGTAAAACGCGTCCATCATAAAGACGGCAATACACATATCATAAAAAAAATTCAAACAAGTTTTTGCCCCCACAATAACTTTAATTGGGTACTTAATTTGATTATTTATGAATAGATGATGCATAAAAAGTTAATAATGTGACGTGTGTGTGGTCACGTTACGTTAATATATTAGCTCACTTCCATTCTTTCTCTTCATATGCCGTTAGTTCGATGACCCAAATAGCTCTTATACGTGTATCTATTTGTTAATTTTTATTACAAGATTATTATTATATTTATAACCATTTTAGCACTTTATCTCCATTATGTTATGAAAATATATATTCAATATTTATGAGATACAAACAAATCATCAAAACGAGCGTGGTTCGAACTTGCGACCACTTGAAAGCCGTCCCGTCGCTCTCTCAACTTAGCTATCGTATTTTAATGAATATAGCGTATATAATGGTTTTGATCAGGATGGAGGTGACATTTGGTTCTTTGATCTAGTTTCTTACGAAATACTGTATACATTTCAAACATATGTATATATATAAAAGTTACGGTATTAAAATCTGTTACCCATACAAAAGTGTAAAATGAGATTAACAGACCTCGTTGATGGATATCGAAAATCATCAATAATTCCCATCAGGGCTTTCCACAGTATCCGCATAAGCCCAATTATGCAGGCATATATCCAGTTGTTAGGTAAGATTAGCTTTCCAATCCAGACTTTTAGATAAATATTTAAATCGGACATCTAAATAATATATAAATATAATTATTTTAAATAAATATTAAATGAAAAATTTATTGATAAAGCATGATTCCACCTTGTGACCTCTAGGAAACCGTCCCGTCACTCCCCAAATTGAGGTAACCCCTTCGTTGAATATAGCATTCCATTTATAATACTCCATATCGGGAAAATCCATACCATTGTTACATTTCCAACATAAAATATAATGAAATATTAAATGAGATATTCATGAATATATCATTTAATATTTTATTATACATGAGAAAAGTCTGTTACACATATAAAATTGTATAATATAATTTAGAGTCTTGGTTAATACTGAAGATCAATAATTCCCATTAGGACTTTCCAGCGCATTTGCCCAATGGTGCATGCACGTATCCAGTTAATAGTATGAGGGTTAAAATCCAGACCTTTCATTCAATATGAACTATGAATAAAATGAACTAAGATATTTAGCTATCAAAATTTGTTCTTTTAAATAAAACATATTTGTTCAAGTATGAGTAGTTGAATAAAACATATTTGTTTTTAATTGACATTATACATAACAGAATAATAAGAATATTGGCTGTTGACAATGGGTTAGATGAATTATTTTTAAAAACTGTTACTCTTGTGTAGAAATATGTACTAATTTCTACGAATATCATATTTCGACAAAAAAATGTGTTTTTTTTTTATAAATTCTAAAGTATCATAGTGTCGATTGTGACGTCACGTTAGAGTAACGAAATGTAACTATAAAATTTTGGTTAAGTCATTGAAGAGGGTTTCTAAGAGGGCATTGATTGGTTACCGGACGCCTTTTATTAGACTTACATTATATACCGAAAATGTAAGACCCAAATGGTATAGAATATTGAGTTTCAGTACTCATGCTTTGAACCTCCTAATGTGTACTAGACTTTTACGTAAGATCTTATTTCAAATTCACTTCCATTGTTTAAAATCTATATATTTTTTACATTCTCTACTAGTGCAGATTATATAGACATCCATTACTTAGTTTTTCTATATATTTTATCTATATATAATAGTTTTGTATTAAATAAATTGATAATATACTTTTTAAGATGTCATTCACTTTAGTCTTTTTAATCTAAAGTTTTTCTTAAGTTAAAATTCAACTTTAGAAAAACTTTAGAGTAAGTAAAAAATATTGTTTAATGATTAGTCATGATGCAATATTTTATTTTACTTAACGCGGTCTATTGCGCTCTTTAATGAATTATTTTCTTTCAGTTTTTTCATCTCTCCTTCCGCCTTATAATTTAACAGTTTATTTAATATATGTTATATAATTTCAAACACTTAATATATCTTGTCTTATTTTAATAACTTTCCAATTTAAAAATAAAAACATAATAGTTCTAACATTAATGATAATTATATATATAAGTAAATATGTCCTGAAACTGTAAGCAATTTCAATTATATTTATATATGCGATGGCAAAAATAACTAAAAAGTTATTTTTTTGTCACATGGTGTGGATACGTTCATTCAAAACAAACATATATCGACAAAGTTTCTCGTAACAATACAGGAAAATGTGTTACATTTTTTTCTCACATTAACCAGTACAGGAAAATGTGTTAAATTTTTTCTCACGGTAACCATACAAGCTCTAAATCATCACACATTACTGCTACGCTTATTGTATTACAGTTGTCTATGAAATTATATTCCAAGACTCTTATTTCCTGACAAGGAAATTATGCTTTGATTGCTGTTTTCATATTCTATCATACACAGTATATAAATATTATTTCAATCACTAAAATTACTGATACAGATTAAAAATGAAACGTCACAAAGGGTAGCAACGTTGCTTGTTTTTAAATTGTAAGTGTTGATTGGTTTCCAATGTACTTAGTACGTGTATACCCGGGAGTATAACCGCCAATTAACATGTAATGTTGAATTTTAAATCTGACCATACAATATTCAATTGGTATATAAAAATTTAAACAAAAATCCCCTTAAAAGGGTATGACATAACATACTGAAAGCTACACTGTAAATGTCACTGGATGTGTACTATTTATATACAAATTACGCCATTCTTATATAAATTCTAAGTAATTAGAAACTTTTGTGATTAACAATAGAAAGTAGATACTTGCTTGAATCTAAGGTGACACCTACGTAGCGTGAGTCAACGACACCGGTATGACGTAAACCGCAAAGTGACATTTTAAACTATTACAGATTATAATATAATATGACTTATGTCAAATGCAAATAGAAGATAAATAAAAAGGGTTTGTTTTTGGATTCGATTTGGTTTTTAATTGACTTATTTATTTCTACTGTTCGATTTTCTTAAACTTGAGAAGTCTTTTTTAAGTATAAATATTGTTTATAAGTATTATTGTTTATTTATTACATGTACTAATTTAGTACATAACGAAAGAGAAATCGCGTCATTGCGTGGACTGGCTAAGAAGCGATGAATAAAAATGAGAGCATCGCCATTGTATATCAAAAAACAAAAGCGAATTTTTAGTCTATGTACTTAGATCACTAACTCAAAACTTTCAACAATATTATGACATTATTACATGAGATAATGCTATTGGGATACCGTACGATGTATAAAATTAATTTGAAAACAAACTTGAAAGTTACAAACTTTATTAAATTCAATATACCAATACAAGCTTTTATTAAATCAAATAAAATATGCTCATACATAAATCATGTCTAGTAGATTGTTAAATTGCATATTCCAGCCAATAAATATATTTTTAAACCTCATGGATGTAATTTTTAGACAAGCATAAAATGTAGAGCGAAGCGGAGCTACTCACTAGATAGATATTTGATACGAAGCTCTGAATGTCGCTCGGTTCTAGATTCATCGGATACTCTACAAATATATCTATCCCTCCGATTGATCACAGATCAAGATGAAATTGATATTGATTTGATATATGAGTTATAATTTTTTCAGTTATTTTGATGAAGTAATCTAATTCATACAATCATACATACATTGGATTGTTACTGTTCTTCAGTGCCATTAACCGACATATAGAAGGTTTGTAGAAAGTCTAATCTGAGCATTATTTAAATCTTGGATAAGAAATCGATTATTCATTTAGGCGATAAGTCCTAATACATTAATCAAATTGAAAGTACAATTTAAAAGCTATTTAAAAAAGTCCGCCCAATTATGACAAATAATTTACAAACAATTGGACAATCAATCTTATAGATTTTTCATCAGATATCTTGTACGGGAGAGACAAGACAAAATGAACTGTTATCTTCATGTAGATTTAGTGTTGGATTTAATCGATTCTTTTGCACAT
The DNA here is from genome assembly GCA_963555665.1 of Dircenna loreta. Lineage (NCBI taxonomy): Eukaryota > Metazoa > Arthropoda > Insecta > Lepidoptera > Nymphalidae > Dircenna > Dircenna loreta. The sequence continues at coordinate 7,302,657 of OY743094.1, forward strand.
AGTAAATTTGCATTTCCGTTAAGTGAACGAAAGGGGAATGTTTTAATTAAAAACTTAAAACCAGTCCGATAGTGAAAATTAAGAAAAAAAATAAGTTTATATATATGTGTGTGTGTGAAAATGACTAAGAAAGTTGCATTAATAATAGAAAATTAATCCAAATATCTTAAATAAATACAGAGTGAAAAATAAACCGATACTGGCAGGGATTTCAACCAGCGACCTTTGAGAAACCGTCTCGTAAAGGTTTATTTTTAATTCTATATTTATTTAAAATTTAAATAGATATTTTCAAACATTAAACCAAATATCGTTACGTAAAAATGAGATAATTTCTAAGCAATACTTATAAAATACGATAAGTATGTAAATTTTATTAATCTTGCAATTTAATTCAATTAAATCCAATGTTTGAGGTCACTCAGTTATTGTTAGTGCGTCGGCCTGAGTCCGTCAGATGATACGGCGTCTCAAACCACTCGTATCAGACACACTTTCACTGCTGTCTTAGTAATTATCACCTTTAAGTTTACTTTCTTATACGATCGTATTAAATTAACGTTAATCATTAAATGAATAATGCATCACTGAAATACATTAAACTGTAAATAAAACAGCCTTAAATATTTTTAAATTAATAACAGATTACAGCAATGGATGTACGCAGGAAGAGTATTTACTGAATTGCATGTTAGGTTGGCGTTTTCTCTTAAAAAAAAAAAACAAGAAGTGAGACAAAAAATTGGGCACTCATCGCGTAATATCCGTGATTGGAAACAATCTTGTTTTTTCATAATACGTACAGAGAAATCTAAATGCAACAGACAACAGTCACGCAAGTGTCATAAGCAGCAATTTTAACAATTTATTATAAACTTTTTTGTCTCTATTTCATCATTCCATAGCGATTTCTGATTGATGTAAATACCAACGTGTTTTGAATGTGTTTTCGTAATTGATGTGAATTATATGTTTATATTTTCTCATCATTCATTTACAATAGCATAGCAAAAAGAACTATTTTTCATAACGAACCGTTGCGGTTAAGCATCCGATAAGAGTTACGCTTCATTTCCGTATCGACTAGTTATATTGATAACGTAACGTAACGTAAATATGGGGGTAAGAGTATAAGACCTATTTAATAAGCAAAAAATATTTCAAAATCAAAGGTAGGCAAACAATATCCCCATTGTATGCTGGTTGATTATAAAGGAGCAACCTTGGTGGGTTTGGTTGAGCGCACCCGCCGTCTGCGGTTCCGGTTACTGCCATCCATTACGCCAGATGTGTTAAGTCAAACACCTTAACTTTATTTTAATTAATACGCTAATTGTGGGAAAAAATTATATTCGAATTATAGTAGAAAAAAAGAAAACAATCAGTCCATTTTTTTATATTATATTATAATATTAAAACCTATGTTTATCTCAATAATAAAATACAATACTGCCTTAAAATTTGTCAGTCAAAGCCAGTTGTAGAACTTTTAAATATTGCTTTCGACGGGTAATTTGTATTTGGAATACTAAAATATTCATATTACGAATTAGAACTAGGCTTCCCAAAGTTGAAAACATTCGAGCCTTGTCTATCGAATTATCCTTCAATTGTTTGAATAAAGGTAAGCAACTGACATTTAATACTATGAATGTAAGACACCATCAGATTCGTAACACGATACAATCACCTTCTAGGTCCAAGCAAGTCATGCATTAATGAAATTAATCAGTATAACCTCGACCTCATTTTAACAGAGAAACCCGGCATTTAGAAAATTAAGTCGCTTGAAAACTGATTAATCTCTGACCTGATCTATCATATCCAGATATGAGAAAAGGAAGTAAACTCAGAATAAATATACACAAATATCTTAATTATCTGTATTATACTTGTGACAGAGGTTTCCTAGTGTTGCTACACTGAGGCTTCAAATATATATTTTACTATTTAGTCTATGTATGTAACTTTGCATGTAGTTGGCAAATAAAAAAATAAATCTATTTCTTCTTATTTAAACCTTTTTACTTAGTAGTAATTTTTTGTATCATTTTAGTATAGTAAATAGAAGTGCTTTCATTTTAAAGCATTCTCTCATTTAGTTTTAATACAGTGTAATGTTTGAAAAGACAACTGTTTAGTTCTTTCTGAGATGGTTTGGAAACTTTGATTGCTTTTATATATTATTTTTTTACACTCAAATAAGATAACTTTAAAGAATATTCCACGTAGCTTTTCTAACTTTATGATACTGTAAAAGAGGACGTCTTCAAGACAAAAGGAACGGACCCCTTGAGCTATAAATAATGAGATTTGAACGTCAACACCAAAGATGTTTGTTGTGACATTGGAATGTTAAGTTTCTCTACTTGAGTGTAGATAATTTGTAATGCTTTACTTTGTTTTAAAATATGCTATATTCCATAAAATAAAAAATAATAAAAAATAAACAAAATTTCGCCTACATCGGCATAACTGGACCGACCTGCTTTAAGTTTGAAAATATAATGAGAAAAATAACTCATTTAATCACCATTTATAGCTTTCAGTGCGTATAAATTTATTACTGCAGTATAATTACTAAATGAGTATGCATTTTTATGAAAGGTAAAGCTATGCTTTGCACCATAAAGCCTTAGTAGAACTGTCGGACAGGCATATAAGTCCATAAACGAAAACAGCATACAAATTTACGATAATTTATTTAAAAAAAGATAATTTATTTAAAAAAAGATAATTTATTTAAAAAAAAAAATATTTGATTCGTCATGGCTATCATATTATTGAACTATAAATATTGAAACAAAAAAAAATCTTATTAACAATTAATTCAATACGTCTCATTAATTTCTATTAATAATTAATAAATGTTAATGCTTTTTGTGTATAAATTTAATTTATTTATATAATCAGTGACTTCATATTTCATCACTGGAATGCGAATGTGTAGGTAGAAAAAATAACCAATTTAATATATGCAAATACAATTATATTATAGTGATTAAAATTGCAGATAAAAAACAGATACTAAATAATTATTTAAATAATAAGTTAGAAGATGATGGAAACCTAAATGTAAAACTAAAACCTTATTTTTGTGGACTTCTTTCTCCATTATAAATCTTGTGGAACGTAAGTGTCAAGTCCGCTTGATTTAATATATTAAAATAGCAACTAACTCGTGATATTATGACAAACTGACGTACGCTCCGTGTTCATTTCACGTATGTGGAAATGTAGGGAGAGTGAATAATATTTTCCCTTGAGAGTACTAAGTGCGACGCAGGTAAGTAGGCTTCCCATTCAATGAACATTAGCTAGGATGATGTCAGACACAGAACTACTATATCATAAAATGAAATATACTCAGTTTATTAAGTATATAACTTGGAAAAAACATGCTTTAATAGAACTGTAAAATCTTAGATGTGAAATAATAAACTCCATAATGGAACGAATTAAAGCGGTCTCTTGCTTACAAAATAAATTTTATTGAAGCCGGTTTAAAATAGACGCCATTGCTCAGGCCTTCAAAGCGATGGCATCATTCTGAGGTATTCTGAGTCATAGTCGTTTTCTTATGACTTAACGTCTCCCGTCCGGTCATACTTGTTTACAAACAAATCTTATTCGTCTTTGCGGCAGAAACGACACTTTTATTAACGAAAAATGTAATTTTATATCAACTTTGTCGATAAGAATAAAGATATAATATTAAAGCAGAGCATATAATATAAGAATTTTATATAAATTTGTTTATTTTTATTTAACTTGAACAGATTTGTCCGACGATGAAATTCGGTCGATGTTTTGAGGATTTAAAAAGTTTTTTTTTCGATGTTTAATCATTTAAAGAGTTTTGTCCGATGTCTTCCAGAATAACAGAATTACGGTCCGATACTTCCATCGTATAGATATCATGTTTATAAATACTACAATAGAATACGACATACTTTATGTATAGTTGCTTTTCTAACAAGTTGTTTTAATTTACTTAATATACTCAGTTGGAACTATACGTATTACACTCATTCCCTTTGCACTGAGCAACCAGAATATATTAATATAATTCTGAACGTGTAACAGAATATATGTTCGTATCTAATTCATTCTAATTTCCCAAGCGGCTAATGATATCCTTCGTATTTCGTTTCTAGAACACGATCTCGGGAATTAATTTCTTTTCTTTTAAATCAATTACGTGGTTTTATAACTTACACAAGAGTTAACGAACAAAACAAAAGATATGCACAAACTTAACGAAGTCCTAATTTAATTACACGTAAACCAAATTGGTTTTCGTAAGCCGATAAACAAGGTATTTGTTTTAAAAATAAACCAGACTCTAGTATGTAACTAGAAAGCTTAAAGCTGAGTTCGTCCGACGACCTCGTGCGACGCCATTGTGGCTCGGACCGGCTCATGAAATATGAATGCATCGCCTGAAAGAACAGCTATCCCGCTTTTTAACCATAGCCCATAGACCCCTAATATTGACATAAATTATCATAAAAACGGGTTACTTTTTACAACTAGTTATATCTTAACCCGTCCACTGCAGTTGTATTTGAAACCAGTAAACAGTAAAACATGGGGTACATGACATTTGAATAGTCTTCGATCTTCTTTATTGTTCAAGGTTGATTAAAATCAATTAATTTGGTAACTCATGATAATAAATTAGTTTGATTGTTGCTTTTGTTTAATTTACAAGGTTCTTTCATTGGATATAATAATATGGATTTGGGTTGTGAGGGCAAAAAAACAATATTTGTTTTTTTTTTTTATTAAAGTTAGTCAATAATCGACTTAAAAAAACGTTCTTACGCATGAAGGTTCTATATTTTATATAGGTTATACAATTAATAATACTGTATATAAAGATAGCGAACTAATATCAAGTAAGGTTAATAAATCACAAGACTTGTATCAAACTATTATATTTTTATTAAGTTTAAAAACAAGTCGGATATGAAAAAGTTTTTAAGTTTTTTTATGCTTTCAACGAAAAATGTAGAGCGATCGAGATCTGAAAAAGAATGAATATTTTTTATTGCATTACAACTTCTGCTATAAAAAGTTAGATCATCACAATGTAGAGTCAAACTGATATTGATAGAGATTGCTGGTTTTATAAAATAATATCCACTGGAACGGCTGTAAAATACATAATATTGTTTTTGTGACTCTACTTACCAGCTCTCGTAACATCCGCTCTACCGTAACTTTGTGATTAATTTATAAATAAAAATAAGTAAATGCAGATAAATAATAATTAAAAATAATTCAGGGGAGGGTAATATTCTGCATAGCTTTGTTTATAGTTTAACTTAAAATAATCGGGAGAAAAAGCGCAACAAACAGAAAGGTTTAGTTTAAATTAAATTGATTAAATTATGTATATTAGTCTAAAATATTCAAATTATTTTAGGGAAGAGTTTGTAAACAAAGGAAAAAATGGACTTAACCCACACTCACCCATATGCTATCGGCGGCCTGAATGAAAGAGACTTCAATGACGGTTTGTTAAAATGTATCACAGCGACTCGAACGGTGCATATCCCCAAGGTAAACAAATATTACATAAACGGCAATCCCACGCACGTTTCCCGATCGATTATCAAACTTTCGAATACGCCCACTTACATTATAAGACTAACAAACAGGAATTAAGAAGTCTTAAATCACCGCATCCAAAGAACAATTTAAATGTTGTCCTTGAATTCATATATATATATATATATGTATAATATCAATAAGCACAACGCGCACTAACAGTTCAAACAAACGATCACAGGTCAAGTTCGTGTGAGAATGAGCGACGGTGTGGTTTGAAAAGTTTGTAAATATGAGCGGTAGTTAAACGTAGCGATGTGCAATGCAGCTGTGCATAGCACAGCTCGGAGGCCTGGCACTGACTGAGCCGCGAGGGCGCCGCCGACCGTATGGCGTACGGCAAGCCAAGGACCCCTCACTCCTGCCGCCGGCCTCGTGCGCGCGCCTCTCCACGCATAATGCCATCAGAAAACATTTTCTCATGTAATTACAATTAGTGGATTTCATTATTAAAAGTTAGCATTTGATCCAATTAAATATAATTGAAATACGATTTGATTTATTTAATATAAAACTAATTTTAAAAGTTTCATTTTAGTCAAACGATTTGATAACCTCATTATACCACAATAATATAAAAATATAACAATCGATTTATAATAAAATATTCGCCTAGACACCGGCCAACTCTACTAATATTTCGAAGCGTAAAGACGAAATCAAGCTTTTAACAATGCGAAGGCTATATACTTGAGGCTTATCAAAGATTTACACTCATAATTTTTGAATGATAGACTGCTTTCTTCCGTTATATTAGATACACAGTACACAATGAAGCTGTCAGTTGCAAGATTGAATTTTTTATCTTCCAGGGAACCGAATTTACCTTGGGGTGAGAAAAATACACTTTCTCCTATAATATATATTTTTTACTAATAACCTATCATAAAAATATTCCCCAATAACAATGTAACCTAAAAAAAAAGATTTAGAGAAATGTCACTTAAAATTTATTACTCTTACATTTAATTAAAAATTCATACACTTTCTTCAAATCTGGAAACGTTCAAAAATAAAGCTAGAAAAACGGCTCAAATTGTTTTAGGTGCGAGCCATTAGACTCACGTTGGTGTTTTGTTTTGTTCTTTGCTGACGGCAAGCCGTTGATGCTAATGGCAGGTAGACTAGAGAGAGACAGACCACTTTTACGAGGTAGAGTATCCCGCTAACCTTCCAAGAAAGTCGACATAACCATTAACTTTATAAACGATGCAATATGACTGGCTACGTTTCTCATGCCTTACTTTTTCTTATTGCATGTAAATGTATTTAATAACCATAAATAACTTGTATTGTATTCTACATTTAATATAAATATTTATGTGTTATATTACTATTTTATTAACAGATAGAATATACGAAAAAGAAATGAGCGGGCAACTGTTTAACACAAAAATTCATATTTCAAAGTTAGCTCTCCATTCTATTTAATTTCCATTCTTAAATTACTTAATTATTCCAGTAAGTATTAAAATTCTATGAATTGTAAATATTTGTATAATTATTTTACATTTAAAAATAAGTGTATATAATATCAATGTATTCTATTTATTTTGAAATAACACTGGTTTTATACGAATTGAAGTAAACGAGAATTTTTATTGCTGACATAAGCCACGCTCTCAATATTCGAGGTCAGAATAACAACAACAATACAGCAAACATATAACATTTATTACGGATATTACAGTTATTTCACCACTTCAAAGAATATTTAAATAAACATTCACTATATTAGATTATTATATTCTGGAAAAAGAGGCAATGAAATACAAAGAAACGCTTTTAATTCTAAATAAGATTTAACATGGCCTCCTTTTTAAATTTTTTATCTGTTCATATTTTTATGTTGCTTGTATTATTGGTTTGCAATATTCGTTTATTATTTGTTTCTTTATTGTTCCACACATACGCACTATTAACGCATTTAAAACCAGTATATTATAAAACTACCACAATATTTGACAAAAAAATAACCTCAAATTATAAAATACGCTATAAGTCTCTAATTTTTAAAGCTAAAATGTTTATCATGGCGTGAAAAAGCCACTGAAATATATAACTCATTTTGAAATACTCATAAGCGTGTTTTACGCGACTTAATTCGCTCACAGAGCTATAAGCTGTTCTGAAAACTGTTGGAATCATGACTTAGAAACCTACATTTATAATTTCAATTAACCCCCATATAACCTGTCACCTGCCTCCGTGTCATTATTTATTTGTCATTCTCAGCTCCGAGTCATTTGTCACCAAGCATATTGTATTTTCTTTCTCATAAAATAAATCAATGTTATAATATACTTAGTAATGTATATACATATAATCCATTAGAATTAAAATTGAATTTTTGATTTAATCAATAAAATTTACACATTTCATGTCGTATCAGCGACGTTACGGTTTAATTCAATTCCTTGCGACTTATTCAATTCAATTCTTGCGACTTATTCCTTTTAATTTCTTGCGACTTTGCGACTGCTGTATAAACTGTCAATTATTCTAACTGTATTAGTAAATACTAAATTAATACCTCGTTGACGGGAGTCGGTAGAGTTAAGAGTCTCTACACATAGAAGTATGTGTAATTCTTTATATTTTTTTAAAAGTAGCACAAAATAAATAATTAAGAAATAATTATGTGTATATTTGGCAATATTTATCGTTATAAATATATCTAAATGAATACACTTATCAGACTATACAAGGTTTTAATACTAAACAATGTAAATTGAGTTAGGCGTCCAATTTAATAGACTTTGTAAGTAAGTGAGTTGTATCTTTTGTAAAAGTAAGTAAGTTGTATCTTTTGTAAAATATAACTGCAAATGTGCCACACTCTTTAGAGCATCGAACCGACTGTCACAGCTCATCTGTGGTCCATTTCCTGTTCAGACAGCGCTCAGACGCGGTCTCCAAATACACCATATATGGAATTAAAATGTTTATTTCAGCAATCAAAGCTTTTAAATCAAATTTAGATACATAATATAACCGAATTATTGTCATTATATAACTGTTTTAACGAATATGTATGATATTTTGTAATATTAAAGATAAGAAAACGTTAAAGGTTTGTTAAAGATATAACACATCTAAGTCCTAAAGACACGTTCTGTATTAACTTGTTACAATTTTAACAATAATGATATAAGTTACATAATTCTATCTGTAATACATTTGCTAATAGAATGAGTTTTATATAAGTAGAATGGAAATAAAACGTAAAACATTAGGCATTTCAAAACTTTATATTTCGTTTCACTATTATCACATCTTACGTTTTTGCGTTTAGTAAAAAGTTTGATGAAGAAAATTAAACGGAATTAATAATATGCTTCAGTTTTAATTATAAATAGTAAACACATTGTAGCAAATATTTATAAGTAGCCGAGATATGATTTCGAAGTGTAGGTTGCAAGCAAGTACAACAGACTGTTTACATTCGCTCAGATATAAGTTGTTTCTAAACTGTTGTTGAATTGTCAGTATACCGCTCTCATTCATCTTAAACCTTTTCAGATGGAAAGTTTAATACTCGGCGAGACTGATGCAGATACGCGCCACGCCACGCTGGAACATAAAAACTTTCATTTGCATTGGCCCTCCGAACGTAGACCTAGTATTTATCCAGTGTTACCATACCGAATAATAAAAGAGCACCGCTTTGACGTAAACTTTAGCTCTTTTTAAACTATGATAATTTGAATAAAGAAATCTCGTTGCGGCTTTTTGCAACTTTAATTAGCTTGTAACATGTGTTTACTTCATTTGACTATTAGGACATATGTAAAGTTTGAGATTATACTATCTTGTGTAAATAAGACTATCCGAAAATAGCAATCCGAACCAATAAGGTGTTAATAGATTCAGTATTTGCAATGTAATTAGATAAGCACCGTAGACAGGCCCTAATCAGACTGAGTTAGCGAAATGGCTGAATAAATTGATATATTCCTACCCGTTGAATAACCATTTAATATTTTGTATTAATTAAAATATTATATTTGAATTATCTTTCTAGATTATTACTGCACTACTTTTAAAATATACATAAATGTAGTGGTTATGAATTTGATTAACTCCGACAAACCTTCGTGTAAATTGCTGACAATTTCCCCGTAGTGCAGACAATGCAAACGTCAGGTTTTCGTCCGTAACATAAATATTACGATATACTTTACTGTGTGTGGGTTTTATAAACGGATACCCAAAATTAAATGAGGAATTTAGCCTCTATTATCAAATTTGTTATATACAATATTACTTTACCCAAGAACTTTCCCCTTGCAAAACAAATACGAAGCATTCTCTCCACTCGACTTATTTGACATTTTGGCATGTATTAATTTAACTGTCCCTTCCTTCCCCTTTTCCTTAAGCCGGAGGTAACATAACAAACTGCAATAACAACTTATCTTCATCGTTGTTACATTACGTATCAAACTTATCACCACTTTTCAGGCCCAACTCCCTCATTCTCATAAAGTTCTATGTAACTATTAAGTTACATAGTCACAGAATCCATTATTTCCGTTCGTCCCATTGTGTCATGAGCCTGTTAAGAGGCAATACCGTGTTTTATCCACGGGCGAAACATGATGGCTTATAATCCATTGTTTCCGGCCATTTCCTGTTAGATTTTACGAGCTAATAAACGTAATTAAAAATGATAGGATACATTTTACTATAATATACAATTTATTGAATATATTTTAGAATACGGACAAAAACAAAGGAAATTCGTCTTCATTTCAAAGATGTTTACGTCTAGCGAATGTATAAGCCGTTAAATCATATATGAATATAAACGTATTGTCTCGGGGATATAGGCGATCTCGCCTATCGCATCGGCTGTGATTTAGAGGCCATTTTTCATATGTATTGCACGAACCCGGAACCGGGATCCGTTTTACCCGCAGTCCTCCCAAAAGTAATCAATTGGATGCTTTTATTGCCCCAACCATAGGCACGAATCAATCATGGAACACATAAATCATTTGATGCCTACTTATGTTTCTTTTCAAATTATCATAGCATTATAATTAATATAATATTTAAATACCATCAGGTAATGAATCATCATTAATTTATGTACGTAAAATGGAAAAAACCTAAAAAAAATACATTATGCAAAAATATCTTAAAAGTACCTTATTGAATAGCAAATATATAAATATGTACATATTTTAATTAACGAGGAAAAATTAAAAAAAAAACACTTGTTTACGGGATTGTTTCAAATAAGTATACAATAAACATAATTATCAATTAACACATTAAAAATATATTAAACAAATTATAAAAACGATAAATATATGAAACAAAAAATATATTTTATTCCAATGCGTAAACAGCAGATACTAAAAGGATGTTTTAACTCTAAACGTCCAAATGTCTGAAAAGGATCCGTACTGAATAATATGTGGAAGGTAAAAGGAACCCATGAAAATGGCGCTATTTTATACAAGTTATAAAAAATGGCGTCTAAAACGGCCAGTGGGTCAAAAGGTTTCTCTAATGGCAGCCCGAAAGCCAATTATACCAATTAAATACTTTACGCTAACTTGAACCTTTTTTTATTTTAGAAAAGTCATTTACATATATTTTTACTTAAACATTTAATATTTTATCTTCTTTTATACATAGAAAGTCCATTTGATCTCTGCTTTAGAATCAAACAATATATACAAAACAATAACAGTAACTTAATAAATAAAAAATTGTTGGCAAGATCTAAATAAACAGTTTAAGATATTATTACTTTACGCAACTGTAAAATGAACGGCGTATTAATAAATGATCCCTAAAAAATATTCTCAAAAACGATAGCCTAAGCTTAATAAAGTGCGGAGACTGAGCAATTAGGAAGGCCCAAGTATGTAATTTGCTAAATGTCGGTCCATTGTATTTAATATTTAAAATGAAACAAATGGTAAATATTTCTAAATTGTTATAAGCTATTTAAACAACATGAAATTTATCAAACAAAAGAAAAACGTACTTGTTAGAAAACACAGTTGTAACAAAGCTGTAAACTCTCCAACGTATACAATTAAACTTTAACTCGTATGCCCGCGAATAAAGTATAGATAAAGTAAGGTAATACACACGGTCAAATAAACTGCTGTAAGCACTATACATATATTTATTTTATGAAAGATCACACAATTTATGAAAATTCATTCATATTTAAATTTTAAAATATGTATGAATAACCCAACCAATGTTTCTAACTATAGCTTTACATGTTTATAAATATTTTCATACATAAATATCGGTTGTGGCATCTCTTTAATGTACTGCAAAGTTATTGGTTAGGATTTTATTAGACATGAATATTCTCAAAAATCGAATAAATAGTTGCCAATCAAACTCAGTTAGTCATCTACAATATTGATATACTGCTTAAAATAAATATAATTACCTATTATCAATAATTAATTCAACAAAAGCACTTAAAATGCTGGTAAGTATATCATAAAGATAATACATTTCTTAACCGCCATAACGAAAGAGTATTGTACAATTATTTTCAAACATACATCATAATATGTCTAATCAATGCTCATGACATTACATATTATTTACAATAAGTTGTGGCACGTTTTTATTAATAGCTGTAACCATGTAATATTTTTTTAATTAAAAATAAAAAAGAATAAAAAAACATTTACTAAATATATTCAATGTATTCAGATTTTTGTAAAATACATTAATGTTTCTGAACGACTAAGCTCCTGTCATAGTACCTACCCGTGACAATTGACATTTAAAATTCCATATTTTTTCCATATAGATTAATTCGATCATATGCCTACTCTAAAACGATATACAGTAATAAAAAAAATATAGACTGGTTAAAAATAAAGCTATAAATAAATGAAATAAGTATTTCGGTGAATGCCGGGTGTTGTATGGTACGATGACGTCAGTAGACACATTGAGTAAAGCACAAAGAGAACGGCTGCTTTGAGTTTAGATGTACGAATCACACACGCTCGTTACTTGAATACGTCGTAATTAAGACGTCTTCCTCACTTCATGAAGTAACTCTTTTACTGTAACCTCATAAATAATTCTACATACCTTTACAAAACACTGCAACAGTGAAATGGTTAAACAAGTCTTTATATTTTTTTAAATCGTCGCGTTATTACATTTTTTTATATAGAAATATTTTAAAGCTAAATTAATTTGTTCGCGTTCTCTATTGTATTTATTAACAGTGGGTTCAAATAAATGTCAGGATTTACTAAAGGTCACAGCAGTTCTAATAATAGATACGAAAAATCCATCTGTGTATTTTAATTGAATTTTGAAAATGAAATAAATTGCTATACTTCGGTCTGACCTTTAACAATTAAGTGGTTGAGTTGAGTTGTTGGTAAAATATAAATGAGTTACAAAATAAAAACGCGATAGCTGTCATATCATTAAAGTTAGTAACATTTGCACCTACGAATTTTACAACTGGGTCAATAAAACATAGATAATAGTGTATCTAATTATATATGCATATAGAATAACCTTGGCTTAAGATTAAGTATTGTTAAAATGATTATTCATTGTGATAAATAAATAATATACTAGGCATTAAGGCTTAGAATGGGACCGTTCCATCTTCCCGAGGGTGCCGTAAGAGCCGACTAAAATAAAAGTGGTACCACTTCACCGAAAGGTGGCGGTAATCCAACCAACACGCATTTCCAAATCCTAAGGAGGGTCGACGTGAGTTTGGCGGCCTGTCATATAAACTTTTGCTAAATCCCCTGCAGTATGCTAGACAATTGGCCACATCATATATTATTAGGGTAAGGGCAGGTGAATGATTAATTATTATTCCTTTATTGTCACTGTAGTACTGTAAATAATTTACATTACGTTGTTATAAACTGTATAATTAAACCACCATATAATTTTGATGAAAGGCTAGGCAACTACTAAATATTAAAAAAAAATCAAGTGGCGTTCTCAATAATTTCGATTCATTTTATCTAATTTGGGTCACAACACTATTGACATAAACACGGTAATTTAAACTTTAGCTCAAGTAACTAATTTAAACAATGGTTCTAACTAATTTATAAGCAAGTTATAATATCGTGTCACTGCTCATAAAGTGGCTTAAAGCATCATACGGAATTGCTCACTAACTAAGCTTATATAAGTTACTGGCCTAATTTCAGAAATTTGTTACTTTATGAATTACTTAAACCATTAAGATATATTTTGCTTTGTGATTAATTCGACAATACAATTCAATTTCGCAATACGTTTATAATTGGACTCCTAACTCTCCCTTAATTATATCCAACACCACATACTTTTTCCTAAATAACCACTTATTTATTCTTAACGAAAAAAAAAATACTTCAGCAACCGGCTAGATATTTTACAAACATTACATATATAATAAATAAACACTACAAAACGGTTTATATTTTCTTAGCCTTCGTATTCTGTTCCTTGGAAAAACAAGCCATGTTTAAACTGTTGGAGCACGCAACGCTTACAAGGCGCATACGAGATTACACATGAGATTGCAAAAGCAAAACAATAGTCGCCTATTCAGCATGGCGAAGACGAAGCACATTTTGTGTACGCCCTGTTGTACGTTACACATAGTGTCCGAGAAGAAAAATGTGGGGCGGGGGCCCAGAATAGGCTGAGGTCGACGACCTGCTAGGCGCCGTCTGCACCGCCTTCACAAATCTTACATTATTTAGCAAGATCTATGATAACTGCCATATAGTCACACCGCTCCAGCAGCGATAACGAGTTGGGAGGGATGATTGACACAGATAATATGGACACTGGCCAAAAGTCGCTTCATTCGATGAGGTTAGGTTTTATTACTTCCATTATAGTTAAGTAAGAATGTCCTCAATTAAGATTCTATTATTATATAATTATAATATTAACAATAAATATAGTAAATTGACGATAATCATAAATCTGTCTCGGCAACTCTTGTAGCCGGTCAATCTATTACTTTCATGGACAGCCTGAGCTCCGGAGTTCAGAAAGGTAAGACAAATGATAAACGAAGCAAAAGTTATAACTTCATAAAAGACGAAGGACCCGCGCCAAACAATAATTTGATGTTGTTTTTCTAAACATTTCCTCTTTGACAAACAAGGAATACGAAATGAGTTTTTTTATGGAATGAATTTAGTTTTTTAATTTCTAAGGAAATGAATGAACCGTTACCAACACTAAGGATTAAATACAGCCATAAATATTAAGAGAAAAAAATATATAAAAACTTATTATGAATATTAAGACCTCTAGGTTTGATCGGTCGGTTAAAGTTACTAAAAAGTTTCGTCGCCCGTCAACGGGATTGGCTACTTCGCTTAGATAAACGTCTGTCACTCTATTTATACTTAGCAAACAAAATAATATTGAATGGCCCACAACTGTGCAATGAACTGTATCGATAAAATCTGATAAGGTCAAAGTTAATAACTTGGATACTTATTCATTTTGAATTTAACTTAAAATATTGCTCAAAACTTTGTTGAATGAAGCTTTGACTTAAATCGAAATTACGATAATAATCAGTTTTATCTGTAATAACTTAAATCAATACTGAAAAGTTTCGGTGTGACAAATAATTGTATTATTCCTGATGACGAAACAGTTAAGTTTATTCCAGTGATAACTTTTCGTTGAAGTAAATATTCTATGTCATAAATTTGGTATGGTTTACGGAAAGGTATGAGGCTATATTTACTTACTTAGTTAATGCATGAGTTGAAACCTACTCGTAGGTTCTATTGTCCGCTGTCCAGGAACAAGCACAGTGGCTTAGAATGAAATATAAATTAAAAGTGTACCTATAAAAAACGTGTCGTTTATGAATTATGTAATGTATTTAGTTTGTAATGTTTTTGTTTCAGGATTAGTTACAACATTTAAATAAATATTAGTTGACTAGTTTATAGAATAATTATTTATTGTAATACACAGTTACGTCATTTATAGAGACGATTATAAAATATTTTCATATATTATAAAAATGGTTTTTCATAAAAGTAAACAATGACATTTTCTTATCTTAAGCGTTCCTGTCAAAATCTATAAATATAATATAATAAATTGGGCAAGGTAATTGAAATTCCTCACAACAGAAATTTGGCAATCAGATATAATCTTCCCTCAGATATCCTTTGGAATATCTATTAAATATTAAGCCCCTGGAATAATCCCTCTTGTATTTGAACCAGACTTTCATTCAGAATAGATAATTGCTAATAACCTATTATTATATAGAAAACATCTATTCATAATAATTGTATAACATTCACCCTTTATTTCAAATGACAATACTTTTTTTCATAAAAAATAAGCAAACATTGAAATAAAGCAATCTAACTCTCAAAGTCCTCCTTATATTGTTCGAAGCCAATTGACGCCTGACCTAAATCTGCATTTGAATAAACTGTCTTCCAAGTTTATCACAATCGGTCTTCCATCTTAATAATACCAACCTCTCAGCCTCTAATGTAAACAGAGCTGCAGCGAGGATTAGGGTATGATTTAACGAACTTTCCTGCTTGGCGCCGTCTGTCGACACTAGATATCATCTGCTTTGAACACTTATCAGATCAAATGAAGTTGCAAGATTTATTTTTAATTATAAGGAATAACAACTTTTGTAACGTTGTATTTCAAAATCTAATTATGATATAACAAATATAATTTACTTAAAGTTACGTAAACATAACGTGTTTAAAGATGATTTTATTTTTTTTATATGTGTGTAATATTTGAAATTGTCTGTGAATAGGTTTAGACATGTTAAATAACATTTTAATCAAGCATAGAAATCCTTCCGTATTTTCATTTTTCGTTTTCAATTCCGTAAAAAAGTAATGGATACGGATAGAATTCGAACCTGCGACCTCCTCGAAAACCGTCCCGTCGCTCTGCCAAATGAGCTAACGCATCGCTATTGATAACGTTGATGGCGTTCATCTTGACGCCGGCGCCATTTACACATTTCTTTCAAAAGTTATAGTCAATATTTTTTCTTTGCAGTACAGATTAACATTAAAAAGATAGTACAACCGAAATTAAAATTTAAAATTGTCTATAAACATGTTTAGCCATGAATTGAGTACTAACATTTATTTTTTCTTTAAATATAAGCTAATCAAATAAGTAGAATATCTAAACTAATAAATGCTTCAACATGTAACTTGTGACACAATCTTGGATAGCCAATAATGCATTCTGAGCTCAATCTATCTTATCCGATTCATAAAACTTTCCCCAAGCCAGGATAGCGTTGACGGAACTTTTTCTTATAGAAGATTTCCTATAAGACAATTCAATTTTTCTATCAATATTGCTTAGCTTCTTTTTTTTTTAGTTTATCTTAGTTTTTTACTTGTAGCATGGTATTCGAATATTGGTATTTAATTGTCTGGTAACATTTAGGTAAATATGAATGACGTTTAAAATATTGTACATTTTCCACAGATTTATAAAAGATATATGCACATTTTAAAGAATTTTTCGAGAGGCAAAACCGCAAAAAAAAAAAAAAGCATTCCTATTCTCAAGATTTACAAAGGGAACGAGGGAATAAATTTGACGTTTTATCACTTTTTCTCTAGAATACTTACACCTCAAAGTATGATGGTTATTCCGTTGTAAAGTTATACGAATATAAAAAAAATCTCACCTAAAATATACATTCAAAATATAATTGTATTGTATGCTTGTATAGTGTTGTACAAAATGTATTTACTTCAGTCGAGTTTAGGTGCATTGGAGCGAAATCACTGATATCCAATTACACGATACTGAATAACTAGAATAGTCATCCATCACTCAATGGCCTTCTATTACAGCGCTATCGAAGCGCTGTTGAAGCGCCTGTTCCCTTATTTCCATTTCCGTTTTATTGAATATAGATTTTTTTTTTTAAACTGTCATAGCATTGGATACAAATACAGCTTTCTGTTGTTATTTTCGTTAAGTCGTAATAATAAAATGGCCGTAAAGTTTAGAGCGGTCCATTAATGTTTATGACAATTATTTTGCTGTTGACACAAATTTATGTGTTAGTTAAATATGATTTATTACTCAATCTTTTTGATCGTTGTGATTCAAATTCTTAAAATATATACATTTAATAATTACTAAGGACGTAAATTATGTGCAACAAATATTTAAAAAAAAAAGTTAAAAAAAAATAAATAAATAAATAAAAAAATATATTTAAAAAGAAAAGTCGGTTTACGGATGATAATTTTACGTGATAGCGTTATAAGGAAACAATGGTGAAAATTTGCATACTTTTATAAATTAAATTATAAGTTTTATCACTGAATTAGAATTATTTTGTATAATACAAACAAGGAGTTAATTGTAAATTAAAATTCTTTCGATAAATTAACATTTGTTTGCTCTCGTTGATTAATTTTTTTAACTTAAATTATAATAAATCCTAATTATAATAATACATTAATAACTTTTATTTCTGTTAAGACCGCGTTTACGACACAGAAAGATCGCAAATCACATAACTACATTGACAAAGCTTGACTACGCACACATACGCATGTATAGTCGCGAAATAATGGATACATGAAACAATTTTGATAGTTAGAATTTATTGGTTTTTTAAATATTATACTTTTAATAATTTAAATTATTTCATTTTTTATGTTTATATTGTTTTATTATAATTTATTAGTGTTGTTTGTAACCTGAAGATCCAAACGTTGAAGGCTGCTACTAGATGTCCTAGACGAAAAAGGCTAGGAGGTTATCCGAGTTTAGGCTTGTTTTGACAGTTTTGATAAGATCTTTCCATCAGACTTGATGATACTTCATCCTGAAGGTATACTGATGGATGAATAATACTGGATCTTCTAGAAGTATAGAATTAGGTACGTCAAGATCAGATTTTTGATCTTTCCATCAGACTTGACGGAGTGACCTGAATGTATAATTATGAATGGATGCTATCTGATCTCCTAGACGGACTGGACTAGGTGCACTGAGTTTAGGTTTATTTTGTTATGTTGAACGCGGACTTTAGGGAGTCACCTGAGACTATTGATAAGAATACGGCCACAGCTGGTAATAAAATACGTCACATAAAATGATCAACAAACTAAAGATATATGGAATGATCATTATAGACTTATTAATGATAAAAATAATACATTGACTGGGGAATGCGACACGAATATACCTATGCTGGTTTTGTTTTAGATCAGCTTGGTAGCTGATCTAAAACAAAACCCATTACTTTAATGGAAAGGGCTAGAATATACCTACTCCAGTAGGCATTTTAGGTGGACCTAAGAAAAAAGTCACATAAAATTGACGCGAATCGATTTTTGTTAAAAATATATATTTTATTTTCTACCGAAACATCGATGTTTTTCATGTGATGTTTATCGTACATCGATGCTTTAGTCTCCATGTTGTACCCGATGTCAACATTGATGTTTTTCTAATATCGATCATCCCTATGATGGAACGGCAAAAGGGATTAATGTGTCACAAAGAATAACGCTTAGACCGATCGTGCCTTTCTATCGTATGGTTCCACGCTCTCGCTTGCACGGTCCGCTCAGGCTCAACGTGACAATGAGTCATACTTTTTCGTGCAGCCGGTGTGTACGATTTACAAGGCGTTATCACGTCAAAAATTTTGCTATGTATTGTCAACTCAAAACCTTTAGCAACTATTTAAAAATACTACGTATATTCGAGCCTCGCAAAAAATACTAGACGCATTTTGAAGAACTTCTATACGGTAATAGATTATTACCGATAACATGTAGGATATTTTTTGTCCCCGAAAATTCAATAATTTTCAAGGAAAACCCAAAAAATTGCTCGGAATATAAAATTTACAGTGATAATACATAAGTTCGTCAAACTTATTTTCCACTTTATATTTACTTAACTTAATAGCGCTTTAATCAGTTTTATCTATTTAATAATGGATTTGTTGTTTGATGTATGTTTGTATAAAATGAACGGTCAATGTTCGGTCTTTAGAGGTTGATGATAGGTCAACGGGAAAATGCGGTTATAATTTACAAACAGAAGAATTTAAAAAAAATCTATCATAACAAAAATATTGTATTTATATTAATATTATAAAACTAAGTAGTTCATTAAAATGCATACGTCTTTTAATTATTTTTGAATTTTATAGCCCATTTATTGAGGACATATACTTATTTATGCCTAATATGACTATTAAAAGTTGTTTTAAAATAGAGCCATTTAATAAAAACATAGCAAAATATTGCAAGTGTATTTCAGCTGTTGTCGATTCCGTAACAGAGTTCAATCCGTAGTTATGAAATTATTTTACGCGAATGATGTCACGGGAAACAGCTAGTTTCATATATGGGTTAACATTCCACGTGAGCTCCATTTTCGACCAGCGTGCCCGGCTGTCACAAAGTAAATTAAATCGTCACAACTCTAGTGTTAATAAAAAATATTACATTTATAAAAAATATTATTAATTTCATCTTCCTTCTTATAGTTAAATTGATAAAATAACATTAATAAAATACTATTTTTTGGGAACAGACTTTCTGACACAAATTATATCACAGGAAAAAAAACATGAAACGTATACCTAATATATTATATAAAACTGTAAAATTATTTCTAATAATGTAAATACAAAATAAATCAATGGATCCAACCAGGCGGCACTTACGACCGAAACGAAGTGGCGGGTTGGGAGTGGTATTTTTATTCCAAATGTAATTGGAAAACTCGCTACAATAAAATCTAGGTGACACCAGACGATTTGGCATCGCCTACAATTCATTGGGTCATAAAATATTATAACCCTATTATGGTTTTATTACAGGACATTCTAAGTTACCCCTGAAAACGTCTATAGTAGCTCTGTAATTGTTACTTATAAATAAATATTCTGCTTCTTTAGTAATAAAAATATTTTATGATATTTCTTCAAATATACCATAACTAATTATTGTTTTTCAATTCTTTTTTTATTGAATAATTTGACACGTTTGTTTTTTAAACTATCTAACAGAGTATTCTAACAACATGTAGACTCGATTAAATATATCAGCCATTGATACTATAAGCTGGCAGTACGAATATCAATCTGCCAATTCCAATAAAACAATAAGACAGATTCCACAGATACATGTGCCAAATTTACTCCCGCGCTCCGGATTCGATTGAATTTGATCAAATGTTTGATAAAAATAGTAGAATCATACCAATCTAGTTATGAACAACGCTCAGAAATAACAGAGGTAAACGGGTTGATGAAAAACTGAACTGCAGCAAACCGCTGCGTGGTTTAGAGACGTTTTCGATTTGTAAACGTTCCAAGGAATATTTTTTTTTTTTTTTTTGCATAAACCATTCTAATAATAAATATTTTTTATTGTCCGGAAGAATATATGTTGATAGTAATTAGATTCTAGTGGAATAATTAAAAAATGATTGTTTTCTAGATATAAACATTGCGCTTACTATATTTATTATTCAAGGTACAATTATTCATCTTTCTTTTTTT
Organism: Dircenna loreta; assembly: GCA_963555665.1. NCBI lineage: Eukaryota > Metazoa > Arthropoda > Insecta > Lepidoptera > Nymphalidae > Dircenna > Dircenna loreta. Next base: position 7,323,826 of record OY743094.1, read on the forward strand.
ATATTGTGCCCCCTCATTTGTTTTTTTCTATTTGAATTATATCTGACCGGTAAAGAGTTATTTAGAATTAACAAAGATTTAAAATAAAATAAATAAATAAATATCGTCCAAATGTTTTTAATATTTTTACTTGAGAAAAGCTTTTACATAAAAAAATGTATGTTAAATTAAAATCTCATTTCATTTTCTTATTGCAAAATCGTGAGTTCTAGCATTAAATTCTACACACACCAAACATATCGTGCAGTGAGAACTCTTGTTTAAAGCAAAATTTACCACTGTTTAGGTAATTTCAAGTAAATGTGTTTCGCACACTCAGCTAAATTTTAGACAATACAAAAGGAAATCGGCTTATCTTGCGCAAGCAGGCACTAGGAAGCGTTCTAGCAGTGGGAGTGATGATAACATTCTTTGACATTAGACTTCTGTGCATTAATACGAATGATAAATGTACAATGTTTGAAAATTAGCTAAGATATTCCTAATATATGTATAATATAACAAAACTTAAAGTAAATACCAATTAATAAGCAATATTCATAGTGGCGTCGATTGATGGAGATAGCACCAAGAACTCTCATAGCAATATCACAATAACACCACTTTCGTATTCGTCCTAAAATTTATATTAACTCCATAATTAATTTAAAAATTTTGATGACGTCTTCCTAAATCATTCGTTCTTTTAATACAGAAAACTTTATTTACTCGTTCCGTGAGGTGCGTTTTAACATTTGACACATTAAGATAATATTGTGTTTTACGTCAAATTTTGACATTTAAAGAAAGCATTCATTCTTTTATGTCACTAAGCAGGATTAAAAAAATATTGTTATAAAGAGGTTATGGTAAACTTCAAAGCAATATTATTGTAATATTCATTGTATTGCAACAAAAATTTAGTTTAGTTTTATAAAACTATGATAGTTGCTGCGTTGTGTTGTATTGTGTTGTTGTGGCGTCGTATATTTGTGTGATTCCTATATTTAGCAATGAAATAAAAAAAGGACTAATAATGATGATAATTATAATTCAAAACGAAAGAAATACTACGTTAAGTGATGGTTTTATAATTTTCTTATAATGAAAAATGAACTTTAATAGTGAAAGGCGCATTACGTAGGTACATACGTACATATAGTAGCGCTGTCATTAGTAAAGTTCCGTGTACATGATATAAATCTTAGTCGTGGCCTGTTTTCTAGCGCATTTAATTTGTCACTACTCACTACACATTTATAATGAATCAATATGATATGAATGTGGAATAATCTAGAATGAAAATCACCGTTTTTATACATTTGTTGTTTACGTTTTATTTATTTCGAAATATCTAGATATAAGTCGAAGTTCCTCTTTTATAATATAAATAGGTGAGATGCTTCGCAAAATCAATATCTTCAAACAAATATTAACTGCATGATTAGATTTTTTTTAATTTTTGTTATTATTTCATATAGAATGAAACAAAAACCCAAACGGGCAGGGATTCGAACCTACGACCTCTGGGAAACCGTCCCGTTACTCTAGCAATCCTAACCAATGTTACTAATTTTGCAATATCGATTAAAATTGAAAAGGTGCCAACATGAATTTTTAAAAATATCTATAAATATAAAGAGCCGTATGTAAATAAGCAAAATAAACTCTGTCTCGATCTTTATTTGTTAGGTTATATCGAAAATCTTAACAAATGTTTATTTTTGCAATATTAGTTAAAATTGAGAAAACAACAGTATAGATTAATTAACCTTCTATATTTAAGTAAGCTAGCATGTTTATATTCAATTGCAATAAATGTTAATATTCAAATTTTCAAACATGTTTTACTGATATCGGTTTATCCACTTCAAAGTGTAAACGAAATTGCCTTTGTAAATGTAATTTTTTGTTCAAACTTCTGTTCGTTTTACTCGATTAGGGCCATTTTCATTTAATTACACGATTGCACTGCCCAGTTTGTCGAGTAGATTGCATGACAGGAACTTTACGGAATGAGTGAACCCGGCCATTTTTTATTTAACTATATGATATTTGAAGGAGAGAAAAAAAAACTATATGAAAACCAAAACCAATTCCACGCTTTAATTGGTTTGAAGATATATCCAACGCATGTTCATATATTTTTTCTTATTCACTAGGAACGTACTCGGAATACATATGTTTTTGTTTGCGTATAAAACAAGATATTTTACAAAATCTAGCATTTATTTTATTAAAATCTTTTTCCAATAAATATTTTCAGTATAAGCACTTTAACCAGAGCTCCATGGCAATCAATGTTACCAGATTTCAAAACGTTGATTTCGTCCCAGACCTGGGAAAATGAAAAGTTTGAGGGATTTTCAGGCATTTTTGTTCTTGTTTTGTATCGGTCCAGTTTTAGCCTGATTTTAGCTGAAATTTAAAATCACTTTCGGATAGATCTTATGAAATATCCACTTTACTTACTATAAAAACAACAAACTTTTTTGTCAACTTTGACATTTTAACGTCTGTCTGAGTAATTTTAGGATAGTAATTAACCACTCGGTTTGGAAACGCTTCTTGTGAAAAATGTTTAAAATCTCGTTACTATTCAATATGAAATAAATCATTAATAATATCTAAGTATTTTGTCAAATATAAAACTCATTGCTAACAGATGCATCTTTTATAAAAAAGACGATTAGTACACAACATACATAAAACTGGTATCAGAATATCGAAAGCGATTTCTCTTTCAATCCATTTACTACGCGAAAAAATTGCCTCAAGATTGATGTGGCATGTAAGGAGTGATGTGGCCTAGTTAAGCTGACGTGTCTAAATCGATTAAGTTGATTAAGTACTGATGACTGAGGTCTGTTGGCTGATGGTGACCAACTAATTTAATAATCAATATTACCTTTAAAAGTATTATCTAAGTATTCACTTATCCTCTTCGAAGTACTTCGTTACTTCAATACTATTGTAAATTAACGTTTGGTTTTTTACTCACAATGTTTCTCTATAAACAAGTCATGGTAATGAAGAGTAAAACTAAGTAGTAAGAGATACATATGACATTTGAAAAGAATTGAAACTTCGAGTTGTGTATTACTTTAGTCCATTTCTAATTAAAAATATACTATAATTACCGTAAACATATTTTCATAACAGTCTAATTCTAAATCATAAATAGTGGTTAAAAAAACCAGCCTCGTTGTAAACTCGACCGGAATCTGGACTAAACACTCCAAGCAATATACCTTCTCTATGATACTTGCACCGTATCATCTTGCATAGGTCAAAGAAAGCCGCTTAGATGTGTAATATAACAGAAAGCGTCAGACTTCAAACGCAACGAACGAACGTAAGAGAACGGGTCCCAACAATTAGTGCACGTTGCAACCTAACGACCCTTCAGAACCTGACTTCACTAAAAGTTAAAAGTACCTAAACGTGACAGATTCACTATTGGAACTTTAATACTTTAGTGGAAACTGTCTGTCCGAATAATTGTGTTTCTGAACTTAGATATACAACAAATACAGTACAATACAATTCGTGAAACACTAAAGAGAATTTATCTGAATATATAACCTGTAAGCTAATGCTTTGAGCCTTAAAGTTTGAGCGAAACTAATTATAAATTAAAAAAAAAGAACGTTTGTGCACTAAAGGTTATTTTCGAATATTTTTAACATTATTCACCATGGGTAGACGAGGATCTAGGAGGGGCAATGAGTACCTAATACTGACTCAAGAAGTTCTAGATTTTTACCAATGTATCTAAACTAATTACAAAGAAGTAACTTTGAATTTGTGTTTTTGTATGTTTGTATTGCTTTCATACAAATAATAAAAATTCTGTCACCATTAGAAAGCTGCGTTTTCACTGAGCTACTAAAATGCCAATCTAAAGAAAATAATGCAATAATAAAATAATGCGTTGAAGATGGCCCGCGCAGCAAAGCGGGTAACGCTATAGGGGAATAGGGGGGGAGGGGGACATCGATATCTTTACTTTATAAGTTTAATTGTTAGAGGTAATCTTAAAAGTAACTTATACGAATCTAAAAATATATATTAACCAATATTTAGAAATAACTTTTACGTTATCTATGCTATATGATCTATGCTATATTATATTATACCCTTGAAATAATTATAAAAAAAAAAGGTGGAGAATGGATAAAGAAGTTTCTTATGAGCTCTGTGTTCTTAAATACTCGCGGAAGAAGGCGCGGGCAACAGCTAGTATACATATATGTATATATTACTTTCCTAAAAATACTTTATTTACGTCGTAGGTTTTGAGAGGAAAATTTTAATGCAAATTCGTTTTAATTTCAAAAAAAAAAAAAAATTTGTTCAATTATTTTTTAGATAACTAAATATGTATATATATTTTTCATAAAACACTAGAGCAACTCTCGTATCCGCACCTAACCACGGGTAGGTTTTAATCCAAAAGCAATCGCTGCCATGCTTCTACAAGATTTAATAAGAATATCATTTATTAAGTAGACTCTAAGTAAAGTTTAAAAAAAAAGCTATACACAATTTACTGCCGTCAATTCGTTTCACTCAGATCTGCACATAACATTTTGAGCTGGAGCTATTACAGGAAAAAATATACTTTCAATCCAAGCTTGAAGCTAATTAAATATATTAATTCCTATATTTTTGCATTTCAATCCTTCAAACCACACATTTTATTAAACCATGTATTGTAAGTTCTTGTCAGCTTTACTCCCCTTCTATTTCGTCCTAAAAATGAATAAACGATATTGAATTGAAAAGGGACGGTAGATGCGAAAGACAAATATAATAATTCCGTAATAACTCGGCCCTTGTCAATCTGGGCTTTAATAAAGTCTTATACAATAATAAGTATACTGAAAATGGTAATTAACAGAAGTATACAAAGGACGCCAGGAACCGCGACATTGGGCACCATTGTGGCTTTATAGAAATACAAAGAACATTATTTTTGATCTTCAGCTTCCGTGTCCATTGTTGTCTATGCATTTTATATTTTAATAAGCCCCGGACCCCGCAGTTTTGAAATGTTTCTATCAGCATATCATAACTGGTGGTGGTGAAACTAAATCTCTGTAGATATTTGTGGTATGTATACATAGTTCTGGGTTGAAAAGGAAATTGTAGTAGACACAACCCCTGTGGTACAGCGACAAGTATCTGTAGTTACCTGATATCTATGCTCCTGAAATAGTTACTGAAATATTGTTCAATACATCGAAAACTTTTCAGCAACCGTGTTTTAAGAATGGAAATGAAAAATAAAAATACTTTGAATTAATTTTAAAATACTATCTTTTAACTGTACTCTTTGAAATCGTAGCAGACGGTAAATGTAAACATAAGTACGTAAAAAGAAGGAAGCGATTTCGAAATATTTTCATTTACTATATTTTCATACATAAATACCAGCCAAGCCATGAAATATTACAAAATAATATTCATAGTTTATCATCTTCAAACTAACGAACGTTTTTACCTAAATACTTCAAAATAATATATATATACCAAATACTTCAAAATAATATACCTATTATTTTAAAGTATTTAGTATTTTTATCAAACATAAAATGTGACACCACTAGTCTCAGCCATGCCCTTATAAAATATTAAATCTAACGTAAGTTACTAGTTCATACTTAATGGGTTAAAGAGGTCAGCGACCAACTCCGCAACATAATGAGTGTAATGCTGACAGATCGATGTAGTCGGATATTTATGAAATATAATGATCAATTCCGATACTTAATATGTTCATAGTTTAATTTGAATATATTCAGTCAGTCTGAAATGTCATGAAGGCATTCTTTAACATTTAATTAATTGGTCTTCAAAAAGTTGTAGCAGGACTAAAACTATTGAAATGTTTAAATAAAAAGGAATTAGAAATTCATCAACCTGCGATCTCTGGGACGGGCTTCAATAGGACGCAGGAACAAGTTTAAATATATTTACTTCGAGTCTTAAACTAAACAATTGATAAACGTCTAACTGCACTAGATAAATCTATTTGAGATCCATACCTCCCATATTAACAATTGTAATACGAGAAATGGATCTCTGGATATACTGGGGGTGTTGAAAAAAATATACAATTTCGGATATTTAACATAAGCAGACCATTTTACCAATCTTATACTATTTCTGAACGAACTGAATGTTTTAGTAGGCGCTTTGCGGAAGACACTGGAGCGCTCTATATCCAGCAAATTGGCTGACGTCTGTCTTAACTAATAAGACAACAATCTTGATTTAAATTTAGAATGCTTATTTATTTAATAAATATAATGTGATCTTTTTAAATATCATGTCATCTTATGATAAATAATTCGCATATCAGAATTGCAGTAGTTTTGTCGAACATTATTTATCTAGATTCTAGATGACTATGCGTATCTATGCCTGTCAAATGCCTACCAAAAAGCAGATATATCAAATTGCTTACTTTAATTAAACTCAATTCCATAGAAGTAAACCTAGGCGCAAGTTGAATATTAGGTCTACTTGGTAAAGGATCGGAAAAGCCATTTCACGCGCGATCGCACTCAATCATACTCGGATCATCATAGAAAATGTTCAGTACAGGGATAAGATGACGAATAAAAAAGGTTTCTGCTTATATTTTAATTCCATTCTTACATTTCGTAGTAAAAAAGTTATATATGATTTAGATACCAAAGCTGTGTTCTCCCGCCTTATTTTCCGCCATGTTGAGAATCCGTTGATACAAATGACACATCATTCTTATGCATAAATAAAAAAGTATATTTATTCGATGTAACATTATGTAGATTCATAAATCATGTGTCGTAATATTTAGATTGTGTTGTTAAAATTGAATCAAGGCAAAGCGACGCAACTTCTCTGGAAAAAAATAATCTATTCCGTGAGCAAAATTGCCGAGAATCAAATTTTGGGAAATATCTCGTTACCTCCTCTCGTCCTCGTCTATAATGTATGTTGATGTTTGTATCCATATGCTGTGGGAACATAGTAATTCCTGTCTCGCCTCAAACAGGCGTTCATATAATTACGTTAACTTCTCACTCCGCTAGATATTATATTTACTAAGGAGTAAGCATATATACAACATAGATAATAAAACATAGATAATAAATAGTATATGCCGCAGGTAAGATAAATAATGTAAAAAGTCGATTAATTAACAAACACCATATATTGAAGTGGGTTAAAAATATGAGCATAAATATACTTATAAATCCCTAGACAAATACAAAATAACATCAGAGGAAAGCTCATTATAATTATGTGCTACCATTACATGTTCGTATATCAAAGAGCATAAAAATGGCTACGACAAAAGCAACTTCTTTGTGACAAGTTGTACTTAATTTCCTTGTTACATGCTCTAACAGATGAACGTGCCGCGCATTCTCAAAGGAAACAATCTCGTATGCCACCGCAAAACGTTTGAGATCGGAATATGCAAGCGGTTAGCGAGATTTGTTTATGATGTTTCAACTATATGTCTCCGCGGTTTTGAGGGTTCCTTGATACAGCAAAACCTATTATTATTGATATTTCAACGTTTTATTACCGGTTGTATATTTGTTTTAAAAATACAATTACGTTTTGTTGTTTATGGACCCAATGATATATGTTACAACCGTCAGTTTGTATATTTATTATTTTTGGAAAGTAATTGCTCCATGTTAGATATGTAGTAGGTACGTTCTGGATAAATGAGGGCGGGGGTTAATGGACGTTATTGGAAACTTCTGATTTAAGGGGCACTTGATTTTGACCAATATATATATATATATATTAATCATCATAAAAATAACTCTATATCTTTCGCAACTATTAAGTATTAGTATTTGACACAGTTATGTTTTATAGTTGTATCTAATTTCTGTCCATGGCACGATTTTTATGGAAAATATATATCAACTACACCCAAATCTATTTCCCCCAGTTCAAAATCCTGTATCTGCGTACGAAGTACCAACTTACAGATCCCTAGACAACGATTTTTTACATTTTTTGTCTGATTGTTAGCACCCCGTACAAAAATTACTAGACGAATTTGAGACATTTTGGATGCTTAATGAAATTAAATTTGGGTACCTTTTGTCCAAATCAACATTAATATAGAAAAACCAAAAGAACTGAAAGCTAAACTAACTAATCAATAGGAGTAAGATTAATTCAAACTCAGAATTAATAAAATGTTTTATTTCTAAGCTATTTTTGTATGAACTCAGAGAATTTAATTCCTGATACACTATATGTAGGTACATATTTATACGTAATTCTATTTTGATTTGTACGTTGTGTGCACGTGAAGAGATGAATAAATTAATAGGGCTAATGTTTGCGCTTAGTCCTGGGTTGGATCAGGTGTTAATTAATGCCCTTCCTTATTCTACGCGGATGGAGTCACGGACAACAGCGGTTTTGCAATAAATATTTCAACAATAAGGTATAAAAAGACAGACTTCTAGTTATGAAACTTTTTAATTGAAATCCTCGAGGAAGGATTTTTATGTATCTAAAATCCAGTTTCGATATCGTGTTGGTCTAGTGTATTTTTTGGTTGTAAAACAAACTTCATACAATATTTTTGTAGGTGACACACACTTACGTCAGTTTTACACAGGTACGCCAACTTCTCTTAGAAACAGCTCCTTCTATAAAATAATGGTTGACTGGCGATCATTAACATTGCTAAGGCCACCTTTACACCCAAACTTGTAAACTAATCTTTATTTTTTATTTCTTTGTTGAGTGTAATTAACAATTTTTACTGTTTAATTTGTATTGTGCTGGTCCCTACTTTAGAATTGGACATGACATTCCGTCGATTGTTTTTACAACAGGCAATTAAGAAATAAGAGATTCTTCCTCTGATTATTACCAAGGGGGGTTTATTTCAGGTATGTATGTATGACAGCCTGTGAAAGAAAAGAAATTGTCAGAAAGTTGACTTCTAATCTTGAAGTCTGCCTGCGGTGCAAAGCAAACTAGACAAGTGGCAGAAACAACTTAATCATTTTGGTATAAGGATATTCCGGACCGAAAAGGAATAATTGTTCTAGTCAACTTTGGTAGTTCTTTAAGTTGCACCACGTAGTTGTCGAAGACGTATACTTTCTGTATAAATGAAGGGGACTTATAAATCGTATATAACAAGGCCTGTGATGTTGTACGGATCAGAATATTAGACAAAGAAAAGAGATGATCAAAGGAAACTGAATGAAGCTGAAATGCGAATGTTGGAAATGTTGAGAACAAATACACGGTAGCTTACATATGTTAGTTTCGTGTATAAGTTGTTATTTTTAGCATTTTATAACAAATATTAGTTTATAGTATAAAAAATTAAACACTCAAAAATATTTTAAAACGGCTTATATTTTTATAATTTTAATTAACACATTTTCTCTCTTAAAGCTAAGTTGTTTATGGGACCAGACGAAGCTTCTTAGCATTCCATGTATTCACCGTACGGGTGTCGGGCTCATCGCGTTGGATAGAGTACAGTGCAAACAGTTCCTGGGACTTGCGACTAAGGTGTAGGTTTAAGGGGCCCCTTTAAAATGCTCATTAACGTTCACTTTCACTGGTTATGCTCCTTTCCCTACCTAACCAAATTTGAAATGAACCTACCAATGCCGCCTTTGAAGTACGTTCTAGAAATGAACTGATGATAGCTCTAGAGAGGCCAAGATACTTTAAGTAGGTTATAGTAGATTTTGCTGTTATACCTCCCGCTTCCACTTATACGGCGTACAAATTAAATATATACCTATTCTTGGTCAGTTCGTTCGTCAGCACGTAATACTTGTTAACCTTAAATGCGTGATCTTTGGCTAGTTTGTGTCCCATGGAACAGTAAGCTCTAAAAGTATCACGCGCTTTGACTGTCTAAAGTACAAGAATTTATCTGGACTGGAAGACGAACGAACAACAATATCCTCAAGGACTCTATACTCTTTCTCCTACGTATCAATCGCGAGCAGTCTCCATCATAGAGTGAGGCTTTTGTTTTGTTTTTTTAGACCAGCCTTCTTTAACAAACTCTATGGATCGTTAAGTGGTTGTGATACACTTTTGCGCTCTTGCTAACCTAACCACTTCCTTAATGATTTCTAATACTTTATCGTAGCGATGCGAGTAATGACCTTTTTCCAGTAAAACTCTACATCCTACCACAAAGTGTTTAGTCGTTCCGTCTACCTCTCCACCGATATTGCTAGACTTTTCGGTGATTTTTCACTATCTTACTAGATTACTTTGATCTGGGAGAGTCATTACTTTGATCTGAGAGAATGCATTGAAATAGAATATTATTAAGGCTGGAGCTAATTCTGATCGTAAGCTTGCATTCAGTACTATCTCCTGTCTACACCTAGGCAAAACTCCAATACGATATTTCAGATTAAGATGTTAAACAGACATGTTTATGCAGTACCATATTACTTTACATATACTATGCTTACAAATTATATAAAATATATTTTATTTTAATATATCAGAAGTGAAGAAAAATTATTAACATTTTTTTATTAATACATATTAGTTATCTATATAGTAATAAGTTTTCGAACGTACTAGACACTAGTACTTAATAAATTTTGACAGTTCGCAGCTGAATGTTTGCCGAGGTTCTTTGAGCAGAAAATACATTTTATAGCGCAGCAATTTTATAAAATAAATGCTACTAATAGCTTAACCGAGAAAATTATTTAAAGTGCAAAAATAAATTAGTAACAACTTTTCAAACATACAAAAATATGATTGAGGTAACTACCATTGTTTATTGACACATAAGCTGGGACTAATCGACAGATTGTGTACATTATTTTGACCGATACACTTTCGACCTGTGCTCCATTCTAATGTTCTATTTGGAAAAATAATATTTTTAGTTTGTATGAAACATCCACTTAAAATCTGTAACAATTTTCCAATATGGCTCTCAGAATATTTTCTTTCACGTTTCAATTTCCGAGATAGCTGTTAATGTACATATATCAGTAGGAAATAAACATTATATCGAATATATTTTCAACTATTTATTAAACAAATCTTTTTAAAAAAGATGTCATATAGGTTAGGTTTTTATTTATATACATACCACTTCATTTTTGACAAATCTACATGTAATACAAATCAATAATATAGGTATAAATACTGAAAATTTGTCTTTCAGATTTCTCACTCTTATTCTTCAGCTATCACAATTTAACAAGGTAATTCTTTATATAATCATTGAAATAGTGTGCTTTTTTTAAAAGTATTTTTTCTTCTTAATATTATTATTTGATTCAAATATTTGAAGATCATGTCCTTATTAGTGGATAAATTCATCCAGAATTATATTAATTTGCAGTTGATATCAGTCAATGTGCACTTAGGGCACAAAAACATAAAAATATATCAATTTAACTTATAAACTATAATTACCTAATAATTTGCTGTTAAGGTGATGGATCCAGTTATTGACAATGATTGGCTTGGATGTAAGAATGATCCAATTGATGAAGTCCCAACCGTGGGTAACATAGCTCGCAGTTGGCAATGGAGGGAGAGGGGTATGAACCCACCAAACTCTCCCACCAATAAGACAGTACTTGAAAATGTTGCTGAGGATGTTCTTGTACAAAAGCCTTTAAAAATACGAGTAAGATTATTTTTCAATTTCATACTACTTTACATTGATAGCAGATATGGTCACTAACTATAAGTGCTCTTGCTTTTCTATTACATTTGTATTGCACTATGGCAATAGCTTTTATTTTCATTCATTTTATAATAAATAAAGATAATTTATTTAGATGTAACTAGTCTCACTGTGCATTTATGTTTATTTACTCATAAAAATATAATATTATATTTATAGCTCTATTGCAAAAAAATCATCATCATATAAATAACCATTTCCTTTAAGTCATTATATTACAAGACTAATTACCACAGACCGATACTTTATAATATATACATTTTTTTAGTGTTGTGATTTACCAGGATATCCAAGATCAACATTTCTTATGGTATTTAGCCCGGATGGGTAAGTAACAATAATTTTAGTATTATATAAAATATTTTATTTTGACTAATCATCTCTTTTTTGTATATTATTAAACAACCTGTTTTATATAATATAATATAAAGAATACATAGCATTACAACTCACTTTTATTTTAGATTCTTATCTTTTATTTATCTATTAAAAAATGAAATTTTATCAATTCTCTTACAGTACAAAAGTAGCTTCAACTCACGGGAATCACAATGTGTATGTATCGGAATTAGCAAGTGGCAAACATGTGAGGATCTTGAAAGGTCATCCCCGCACTCCATGGTGCATAGCATTCCATCCCTCCCATCCTCAGCTTATAGGATCTGGTTGTCTTGCCGGACAAGTCAGGGTGTGGGACATTTCTAGTGTAAGTTGTTTTAAATTACTTAAAAATATCTTACTACATGTGTCTTTAAAATAAAACCGTAAATATAAATAACTTAAGAGGTTAATTCCACACACCCAACTCCAAATGCTGGGTGTAAAAACTTAAATTAGGCTTTCTTTTATTATGCTAATAAGTTTAAAATGGATGTTTATTTAAAAAGTGACAAGCATATATTAATTTTAGTTTTTTTTTTATAGCAAATAGAGGGTTGGACAAAAATAAATATATTTAAGCCAAATAGATAATTCTATAAATATAAATTATACAGGAAAGATGTATTGTTTATAAGTCATGTCATCACCCATTTGAAATAATTGTAAAATTGAAATTAATTGAAATAATATATTTATTAATATTAAATAAGCAAGTAAACATGTTTAGCAATGTTAAAATATGTTTTGATATATCAAAAACAATGTTATCATTATTTATCTTTTCTTTATGAAAAATAGGTTTTTTTGTTGACTCACATATTTAGTGTATGTATTATTAATTTTTTAAGAGTCCCTTGTATATAGGGTGGCAGTGAAGTGTGGAATGTCCGGAATGAGACGGTCATAGCTTCTATAGCTTTTCACCCTCGAGTGCAGTTGTTGGTAATTGCTACATACAATGAGTTATATTTTTGGGACTGGAGCCAGCCTGCACCCATGACGAAAGTCTGCACTAATAATATCAATGAAAAAGTCAGGTGAGAAATATCATTTTTTTAACAAATATGTTTTAAGAAAAAAAAATTAACTAATTTGTTTATTGCTTTTAAAAATTGTAATATTATTTTTTTTGCTAGTTAGTATACAGTGACTATTTAATAGATATATAACTGTATTTCTTACAGATATGTAGCTTTTGATTCTCTTGGCTATAAATTAATAACAGGCATATCATTGAGTTCTTTACGGGGAGGAATGGAAGCATCTATCTTACAAAACAACCCTCCACAAAACCCTCCCAACAATCTACTTAATGTACGGCGGAATAACCCCGACGATAACAATGGAAATGATAGACCACAAGATAATTCGGGTTCAACGCAGGATGTGATTGTTAACTCCTATCAGTATTTGGTGCAGAGATATGATAGTCTGGTTAGGAATTATCAGAGGCTATTTATGGTACGGAACAGACTCACTGTGACCCCACCGCCACCGAATACGGTAAATGTTTTAAAATGTCAATTATTAATCATTCAATATTAGTATACGAGTATTTGATTGAATGTTAATATTTTTAGACCGATCGAGGTACGGACCCAATGGAAACTGATCCGTCCCCCGAAGCCAATAGTTACACCCGCATGGCTCGTTCTTATAGTTCTACACCACAGATAGATGATGGTATGTCACATTAACCAACCTAATAATATATTGAGTTAATTATATACCTCATTTTTTTATATATACATAAGATGGCTTCTGACTGAAACTAAAGTATTGTGTAAATAACGGTGACCATAAATAGTTTTATGTTTAATTTATATCTATCTCCACAATATTTTAGTTTTAGTTAGAACTATTTTAAATAATATTAACACTCAAACTCTTTACAGATAATCAAAATTCAAGCGCAAGTAACAATAATACCACAGAAGATAACACTGAAAATGCAGATGGAGAAGGAAGTAGTAGTCTTTTGAATCTTGATGCCCTTAGTTTTGACAGAGCTCCCACTGGGTGGGTACCGGATTTACTCACTAGCATTTCATATAAATAAATTATTGATATCATTTATATATTTTTAACTTTTCTAGGGATAGAAGCATTGCTCGGCTGGAACTTGCAATATTTGGTGCCAGACCTTCAGCTTTCCATCCACTCACAAGTGACAGCCCAGGGAGATCGTTCCGAACAGTCGATCAAAACGAAAGAGCGTCCAGACTTCTGCCCAATCCATTCTCAACGACAAACGGTACACCACGACCGAGCAGGATTTCCTTCGCCAGCAGCCCGTTAACTCAACAATCAAGCAGCGAAAATGTACCAAATGCTTCACGTACTAGCATTTTTACAGCGTACAGACCTAACTCGCCCTCCGTATTGGATTTATCGTCACGCAGATGGAGTGGAAATCGTCGAGTTTTTGTTCCAAACCAAAGTGATAATTCCTCAACTACAACTAACACTTCACCTACAAGTAGACCTCAGCAGGAAGATACATCTTCCCATTCCACAAATACTACTACACCTGTAAATACGAATACAGCTGAACATACAAATACGATAACTTCTACAAGTACGACTTCTGCCAATACAAATACATCTACTAATACGAATACCTCTACTAATACTAATACGTCTACAAATACACGTTCGACTTCAAATGTAAATACGTCTACGAGTACAAACACATCTAATGGTGGTGTTCCGAGGCAAACGTCGTCCTCGCAATCACAAGCGAACCCAGTCGATACACAGACCATAAATGAAAGCTTAGATTTAATAAGAGACATCCTAAGAGATTCTGGGACGAGATTGTTAAATTTGATCACAAATATGTCATTGTCAAGTCTAGCTAATGTGGATGACGAAGTTCCAAGTCGAAGCGGCGGACCGAGAGCTCAGTCGGATGATAACGGCGAGAGCGAGAGACCAAGAGGAACACGTCCTCGGGTTCGCTTATTTAGCTCAAGTTTACATCCAGAAATTATTTCTTCATGTTCAGAATCGGATAGTGACCATTCTTCGGAAGTTAATATTCTTAGAACTCCGAACTCCACGTTCAGAGAGGAAGACTCCAGAGAAGAACCCACTTCGGCTGAAACAGCTGGTCCGTCTAGCAGACCTGTACCTTCCACGGATAGGCTAGTTTTCGAGACTAATGATTGTCCAGCTAGTTCAAGTCGCGATGCAGGAAGCAGTAACGCGTCAGCAAGTAGCAGTCGCGCTAGAACCCAAAATAATGACGCAGGTGAGGGACCCAGCACATCAAATAATACTCCTGAAGGTCCAGAAAACTTATCGCAAAATAGTTCAAACTATTTTAATCCTAATAGACCTTCTACAAGCAGAGACAATTTTTGGTCAACTGGTTGCGCGGTGCCACCGCATGAAGCATTCAGAAAAGTTCGCGGCGGTGTAAATGCCTTACAAAAACACACTATGCAACTTACCAATATGTGGGTGCGAGGTAACCGGACCACTATGCGCGAATTACGTAATATGTGGGAAAACCTGAGACGGCGAATTATAATGTTACATAGAGAAACTGGTCGTCAAGATTTGCCCAGCTATTACACCAGGTCTCTTTTAGAAAGGTGCATGATGTTAACGGAAATGACAAGCAACATAAGTCGAGGCGCTGGAAGAAGTTCCAGGTCCAATCAAGGTACTCCAGATACCGAAAGAAGTTCCGAGACAGTACAAGCTGATGCATCAAATTCTGAAAATCCTACCGAACCTGAACCTAGTACGTCTAGGGATGTACCGGGAGACAGTCGGCCTCCTCAAACAATGAGGTCTCCACAAACAAGAGTAAGCTTACGTCCAATACCGTTATCATTGAAAAGAAGATTACAATCCAGCTACAGATGGCGACCAGAAGATGAACTAAGACGTCGTTCACGTAATCCGACATCTAGCCGAATATCTCAAAGATATCTTAATAGACCACGTAGAGAATTTGCGAGATTGGTAGAAATAAGTGCAACTAGACATGAAATTCGAATGAGGGCGATGCAAGTTTTGTCCTTAATGTTTAACATGATGATGATGTGCTTAGAAGAGCGAGGTCTAAGTACTCTTATCATAAATATGTTACGTACACTGAAAAAAGCTCTAGCACTGACGTGTCTGATGTTGATGACGAATAGATACAATCCGCGCGCAAGTAATAATGCGTCGCCCCATAGAGTAGACTCAATGAATGTTATTCGCTTGCAAAATGTCGATCACACTGGTCCTGTTAACGTGGATGGTCCGGACGAATCTCCTCACCATTCTATTTCTAGCGAAACTGAGGAAGATCGTTTTCAAAATAATCCTACCAAACGATTGAAACGTGAAACATCGACGACCACTACTCAATCAGTAGCTACAGAAAATCCTACACCTGAGAGCACAGCTCCGCCAACAGCACCAACGGTGCCGATTAATCCTTCATTAGCTGCACAAAGATGGAGTAACCGACTGGCCGTACAAATTGCTGCAGCAAACAGAAATACTTCCATGACTGCCAGAACTCGACGAGACTTGTATACAGAAAGCAAGAGACTTAAGGCATTACATAGAACTAATCCATTAGCCCATCCACTTATTAAGAAAAAAGTTCTTCCACCTGTGTCTACTTACAGAATTCCAGCATTGCGTTTAACACCACGAAGAATTAGTTTAAGAAGTGCTGCAGCATCTAGAACCAATTCTCAAAATGTGGAGCCCGTTGCTGGACCATCCGGTATACTGTCTGGCACTGACACAGTGCGCAGTGGTCCGTCTAGATTACCTCCAGATATGATGAATGAGTTTGAACACAGAATTAATTTAATAAGAATGGCACACATGCAGGCTGTGAGGTTGCGTAATGCTGCAAGAAGCAGGTTTCGGCGCTTACAAACCATTCGTTTGTATACACCATCGTCAGTTCGAGAAATGTTCACACTACAACCCGACGGTGACAATTCTCATGAGGGTCGATCACCACTGCAGAACAATCCCGAACCTAGTAATCGTCGGTCCTTTACCGTTTACGACTACAGGCCTCATATACTTACCCGGGAACGAATTTTCTCAAGAGGAGCTGCAAATAGGCCATCGGAAGACTCGGGACAGTTCCACGCTGTCATTAGCAACGCAAGTGTACCATTAATGCAAGTTAGCGACCTCAGCATAAGCAATCCAGAAGCGCAAAGCAATCAAAATCAACGAATGCCGCGAATTCACGAATATTTACAACCCATAATTCTAGCTCAAGTGAGTAGGCAGTTATATTGAAATGTATTGTGCGTTCTCGGCGATGTCATATCAACTTTGTGTTGACAGAATGCAATGGTGGTAGATGAGGACGGCAACGGCGAGGGTGGTGGAGCAGGTGGCGGTGGAGGAGGGGGTGGTCCCGGGGGTGGCGGAGGAGGCGGTCCCGGGGGAGGGCTAGGGGGAACCAGACGTATGAGTGGTATGGCAGGGCTGTTAGATGCCGGGATTATCTCCGAGGCTCTGCCCGCGTCGTCGCACCGCGTACAAGCCTGGGACTTCACTACGGGTGATACTCCAGATATCGCTGACAGTGCGTGCTATTAAAACTCTCTAAATTTGTTTATTTCTTAATAAATTACCTAAATCTTATTTTAATGACTACAATGTAATCTAAGAACTCAGTGCTCAATATTTTAACATAACTATATTAATTTGTTTTGTGTAAAAAACGTACAGGTTCAAAAAACGTAGTGGTTCAACGATGCAGGATCCACAATGACGCAAGTATCGATATATCGAAAGACGGAAGACTGCTCGTTGCTCTCCTTCCGGTGCCTCGATTGAGGAATACGAATCATTGGCTTGGTAAGCATAGAAGATACCACACCTTTTTA
The DNA here is from genome assembly GCA_963555665.1 of Dircenna loreta. NCBI lineage: Eukaryota > Metazoa > Arthropoda > Insecta > Lepidoptera > Nymphalidae > Dircenna > Dircenna loreta. Next base: position 7,341,787 of record OY743094.1, read on the forward strand.
AAACATGGTAAATGATAGGCTTAAAATGCGTAGTCTTTTATTTCAAATTGAAAGTCCTTAAGGGGGGAAGAGTCAGGTATTAATTAGAGCCTGGTTATTTGCTATTGACTGCATCTGTTATTTAGGCTATTAGTCCTTATTAAGAAGCATCCGTAAAATCTTGGACCTGTACGAAACGCAATTTAAGTGTAAGTTCCGAACGCATGGCTTCATGCCGACACCACCTTTAATAAGTTGCCTTAAAGTAATACTTTTTAAATGTTAGTTTCTGTGTTTAGCTGTTTTCGTTAATAAAAAGGTTCCGGAAATATGTGCTTACATGTTTTTGAAAAATACACTAACGTGGTCCAAATATTTCTATGTAAATTCGGAATCGTATGTCTTCAGTTCAAGCATACTCCATGAAGTAAATCTTCCTTTATGTTTTTGGCTGTCTGATTAAATCCAGGCTCGCTTAGAATGTTTTTTTAACAGATCCTTAATTTCCCTATTTTTTTCTACTCCTAACCATCTGTTCGTTTGCTAATTATATTATCCGAAAATAAACTCAAAAAATAGAGTAGAATAAGAGTTCAAATATCGTGTTACTTCAGCCTACGGTAATATCTTCGTTGACAGGCGTATACTCGCTGGAGTGGTCTCGTCTAGGGCAGTGTCTGCACACGGCGGTGTTGGAGCAGAATGCGGTGTCGGTGGCTCTGTCCCCCACCGCCCGCCACCTGGCCGTGGGTCTCGGCTCCAGGCGGTTCACCTCCGCCCCCCATACTAGGAACAATGTATTCGCTCTATTATATCGCCTGGATCCTTTAGGTGAGTTTTCGTTACAATTTTAGTCGTTAGTTTAAAATTAAAATTGGTAAGTAGTTATTTAACTGTCAAATGTCTATTTTTCAATGTCGTGATCTATATCTATTGTGTTAGTGACAGATGATCTAAAGGGCACCTTTTAATTGCGAATAAAGAAGCGTTATAAAAATGTATATGTAAATAAGACAGTTATAAATATCTCAACCGTAATAGTTGATCAAATATTTCAGAGAGCTCAAGTCGTACCGGACTATCTCCAATCAAAGAGTTGGAACAAACATGGGAACACGGCTTCACTAGCCTCAATTGTCTGCGATGGGCGCCTCAGCCCGGACAAGGACTTGTGTATGCTAACAACACGGGACAATTAATAATTATGAGCTAATTTAATAGCTTTATTATTTTGCCAAATCACCGGAAAAGAATATACCAGGAAAGTGTATTTTGACTGAAATTTCTTTATGAAATTTTATAGTTGAATCCGTCAAATAAAACAATTACCATGTTTTAAGTGTTTGTAAATAATGAAATCTGACTTATCCGTTTAGAGAAATTAAAATTAATTGAATAAATAGTTAAAGAAGTATAAAATCGTGCAAATGAAAGAGAAATTATGTTTTGGATTTTTTTTCCTTGTATAGATTATTTTGCTACTGTGGGTACGTGTTAAGTGTACGTACTGACAACGACTGACGCTTTTACGTACCCATGACACACACACAAGCACACAAGCATAGTTGCATGCATATATGTGTATAGTGTTGAGTGCACATGTAAAATTATCTGTATGCAAACCTTGTATAGTCGTTTTATATAAATGTTTTAGTATGATTGATCTCTTAATGCAGATTATGTATAATTTAACACATCAGTATGTAATTAATCATAGTATAAATTATAGTAAGGTTTTACTTAGATGCACTTAAAACCAATTACAACATTTAAGGTACACAAAACTTAAAAGGGGATTTATTCATAACTAGATTTTATTTTAGTATAGAAAATTGTAATCCTGCTTATATTTAATTTGCATTAATACTAGTTACATACTTATATGTATATCTTATATATTAATAAAAACCAAAATCATCACAATTCAAATTCATGTGTGATCACAGTCATAGCAATTATTTGTAAACCCCTACAATTGTCTTAATATTACTGTAAAAATATATATAAATAATAAGCAATAATAAATTGTTTTTATGATTGAATAAAATAATATTATTAAACCTTCAATTACATTATACAAGACAATGTTTTTTTATGATATAATTTTCAATATTGAACAAATTTGAAATTGATTGCACCAAGTAAGCCGTGTTGTAGTGTTACCTTTTAACTATTTTATAATTATAAAATAAATTATGAAGTTCCCCAGGTTTTCCTAGATGGCTTATTAAATTATTAGTCCACTGAAAAATACAAACCATTTTATTTTTTATTTTTGGCATTTCCTGTTTATGGAAACTAGGATTAGTGTTGTCTGTCTTCAATCTAAAAAAATCACTGCCCATATTGTAGATTTATAGTTTCATTAAATTATATGTAAATACTTATAAGAAATCGCTTTATGTTTTGCCTAATTATGTAGAATATTAATAGGAAGTTTAGAAAAGTTTGCTTAGTTGTATGGTATTGTATAAAAATCATAATATTCGAATAGAATTCTTTTTTATATTTCTATTTAATTATTTTTTTAGATCTCCAGTCACTAGATCATTTCATATAAACTTCTCTATTTCTATAATATGACAGATTTTGATTGGTTATCCAAAGTTAGACACATCTTCATGTGTCCATATAATGCTGGAAAGAGCGTGACATTACTGTAATGCGTAATGAAAATTCTATTTGTCTCTTTTGCACGCACTTTTTAACAGGCAAAAATTATTGTTTTCTTTGTTGCGTGTATGAGAAATATGTAATACGGCAAGTTTATATGACCTACTCTGTTCACCGCCGTTCAGTCAAAACCTAATATTTTTTTATATACGTTATAAATCAATATTTATAACTAAATCAAATACATATACGAAATTATATAAATAAAAATATATATATTTAAAATTCTTACAAGTGTATCTTATGAAAAGAAGAAAAAATGTTCAACCACTTCTTTACGTCTTTACTGGACATTGTATGACAAAGAACTTAGTTTCATGTTTATTTATTTTTTTGCAAATTATGTGATATAAAATAAATTTATATCTTATAATCTTAAAACGCATATTTAAGTACCTACTGTGAACTTATCAGTTTGATTAACTAATATATTCAAAACCATACACTTAGACAGAAATGTCACAAGCTTATAAAAATAAATAGCATTTTTTTATATAAACAATAAGTATCAATCTTTAAAAAAGAAAAACATACACTATTATCGTGACATCTTAATAGTCTATGATGTGTGTTAAAGAATTGAACTTGTAAATATTTGCTCCGCCATGATTATATTTGAATGTTAAAATATTAATAAGTGATGTGTGTCAAGTGTGAAAGAGATAACTAAACGTGTTTCAATATGTATAAAACTATGAAATAAACTGTATAGTACAGTGCATTGGATGAATATAAATTATTCTTAGCTCACAAGCTTGTCTCAAAACTGATAAAAACAAATATTGTCTTTTCTTATAACGAACAAAAATAATATTAATTACCAATTGGTTTTGTTGTGATAAATATGAAATTTTATTTTCAAAATGTATGTATAGTTAATGTCAAAGTGTACAGTGGATTGTTGTCAAATAAAAACATTAATAGTGAATCTCGCAGTTTGTTATCCCGGCATTAAAACTGGAAAATTGCATAAAGGAAGAAAGGAAAAAATCAAACAGAACAATAATGGTAATGATACAAATATTTTATTCAGTTTCAATAATGTTGCATTAATGATGCTGACAAAATAAAATAAACTTTAAAATATAAGATAAAGGAATTTCGAACATACATACAGATTTGATCAAATTAAAATTAGCAAATCATTGATAGAATTAGCTGGTAATAACTATTAAAAAAGTCTATAACTTGCAAGAAAAGACATCTTTATATTTTGCGAGAAAACGTATCGGGAATAATCATTGAATAAGTAAAATATTATTAGTCGGTATCCATACATATTCACAACCCCTACTTTTACAAAACTTACCATTGAGATGAATAAATTTCAAGCAGCTACACAGCTCTTTCACTAAATAAATTAATGGCAAGTTTAAGGTTAAAATATTATTTTTTTGCAGGCGAAATGAGAATAACATGTATGCACATTGAATGAACAAAACCACTTGATGCACTACTAAATAAAGAAACGTTTTCACGCGAAAATATTCAAATGACATTTTCTATGCATGCAGTCTATTACAATATACAAGCATTTCAAAAACGTTATTAAATAATCATAGTACGGATAATATGGAACAATATTACTATGGCGTAATAAATAACCAATACTGACAATATATAAAATATATTTCCTTCATATTCAACAATCTATACTTTTGATAATGACGTAGTATAAAACAAACAAAAATAAGATGTCAATATTATGTACATGTCTTTAGATCTTGACTTTCCGTATTTTCGAATCCGTTACGTTCATAAACGTCGTAGGCTAATGCGATAAAATACTATGTATTTCCATTGTGACGTAGGAACTGCCACTAAACAGGTCATAAAAACTAAAAAAAAAATGGTTTTTAACAACTTACAAAAGATATAAGTGAACCATTAAAATAACACTAATTCCTACAATTGTTTATTAAAAATGTTAATTTGCTCGTAGCACAAATCCCAATATTCATTATCATCCCTGACTCATAACATTCCGAATGTAAAACACCTTTATATTACCGACGTTTGTTTTTCCGAGTCCCGTCTCGAACCTTCTGGTGACTTAGAAGCGTTTAAATATAATAGCGTCTATAACTAACTTCTTTTGAGGAGGAAGTGGCGATTTAATAAAATGCAATTAAATAAATGTTAGTGTTCTAATGGCTTAAGCTCTTTGATTTGCTTTATTAAATAAGCCTTTTCGTCGTTGAACTGTTCGTCCTCTGAGCGATCTGTATGAAACTTGGTGAGGAAATCTACCAGCTTATCCTGATTTCTTAGTAGAATATCCAATATTGGTTTCGGCTTATTAGGATTCGCAACAAACACCTGGAATAGTGCAATAATACATTTTAATTAAAGAAATGTTTTGAAACTTGTGTCACAATTTATATTAATAATTAGATTGTTTAAATATAGTCTGTACTATAGTCTGTACTATCTTTAAGGAAATTGTTGTATTTTATTGTAATATTATCATTGAACAAATTTTATTCACCTGATAATAACAATGACTCATTGCAGTATTTACTAATCAGCCATTTTTACTAATAGTCATTCATTCATACTAATACACATATTAGTAATCAGTAATTTTTACTAATAATATCTTTTTTATCTGGATATTAGTTCAAGGTCATGAGACCTACCAAGTTCAGATTTCTTTTATTATGAAACCATTTAAAATCAAAATCTTTAGAAAATTTTCATTAAAAATATAATTACCTTAAATACATGGAACGCTTCAAATTGTATATTACGTGACTTTTCTTTTAACATGTTCATCATCAATTTGAGGTTATCAGGATTGGTAATGTAGCGTGTCATTATAGAAAAATTATGCCGATCTAATAACAGCTCTCCGAGCAACTTAAGACTTTGCCGTCGAGTTACATAGTTTTCAGAATTCAACAGCCGTTGGTAATGACTAAACACTTTATCATAATTCGCTTCTAAAAACTCTGCACACAATATTTTATGTCTGGTTAATAGTTCCTAAAAAAAATTATTCACAAATTATATTTTGTTTTACAATTATATTTAATCATCTTAATTATAATTTATAAAAAAAACCTTTATTTACAAAGGAATTGTTTACATTTAATTACTATGTGAATTCCCTTAATAATATTTTAATACATAATTTAACCAATTAATAGGAGATGCAACAGGATAGTTAAATAGATTTCTGTTTTCTTATATAGGGCAGGCTCTTTTTATAAATAGTAAAACACATACCTTAAAAGTAGAAAAGGCATCGGAGGCAATATCAAAAGTGGAAACCTCTACATAACGGAAGAAATTGTAAAAATCATCTGAATATAACATTATTTTGGCCAGAGCTTCATACCTAGCACACTCTCTTAACATTGTACCACAGTTTGATGCTATTTCTTGATGTTCATAACTGAAATAAAAAACTTTTAAAGGATTTATACTGGGACCCTAAATATTTCTGGTATAAAATATAACCCTATAATGGCATTTATTTTCTAATGAAAATTCCATTAAAATTGGTTAAACCATTCCAAATATGAACCTCAACCAAACAAAGACAGACAGACATACAAAAAAAAAGGTGATTCAATCTTATTGACTATAAGCAATTGTGAAAAGTTATTTTAAAATGTCAGATGGACACTGCTATATTATTGATATGCATATAAGATATATAGCAATAAAGCTGATATAGGCTAGTAACAGAAACTTACCCAGACATTAAGGTGAAAAGAATCTCTGGCTTGGTACATATGTACTCAACTGTCGGAGAACGAGTTCCTATCTGACGCCTCAAAACATTATTAAACACTTGGGCCACATCCTTTTTCCCTTCAAAGTCAATACGGTTTAAATTCTATAAAATAATAAAGCAAATTAAGGATTACTTAATTTAGACTTATACAATTCAATAAAAGAATAAATATGTTACTTGAATCAAAAGAAGAAGTAAATTTGTATTATACAACTCTTGAGCAAGTTGAGCCACTATAATATCAGTTTGTGGCTCCGCATCAGATGTTCCATAAAGCATATTCTTGATTAAAACCTGTTCAAAACAATATAATGTTGTGTTAGTTATATTTTTAAGAATTTAACTTCAATTCTAAAAAATACGACTCACCAAATTTTTGCTCACGTCTTCCTGCGCCTTTTCGGCTTTCTTGTCACCTCTTTCTAAAGCTGTAACCGCATCTTTTAATGACCTTACTAACTCCGCAGGGCTCTTCTGAGATTTACCAAAAAGAGGCATAGTATTTAGGTAGATTTCGCGAATAATCTTCGTAACAACCGTCTACATAAGACTGAGCCTGCAATATACGATTAGATATAAAAACAAAAACAGACAATCACTAGTCACAGTACCAAGTACATGTACTTGATGTTCACAAGAACGCAAGAGAAATAAAACAAGATTGGACTAATTTAAACAAGGTTTGCCAACCTAGTAAACAATTAACGGCTACTAAAAAACTGTTATATACAATTTATTTTCCTAATTATATACCAATAAAACGAAATTTCACTCACTGTCTGACTATTAAAATAAAATTCTATCTAGCGACACAGACCACAAGCAGATGAAACGAACAGCTGTGATGTCAATAGATATATTGCCAGTTTCGAAATCATTTTTTTTATATACGTACCTACAAATATCAATTTAGTTTAATAAAAATATACTGTAATATTAAAATTTAAATATCGTTGATAAATGAAACTAGTATCAGTTTATAAACTGAATAGTCTGCAAAAAGTAAAATTATAATAAAATAACAACATAACCGTTTAAATATTTTAGGGTACATATTTCAAATTGATTCCCCAATCAATGTCTTTCTAATCTTAATCATAAATATTTCTCTTTTTTTATTTATTTAAATTTAATAAAATTCAAAACTAATTTATAAAATAAAATAATTTATATATACAATTACTTATTACAATTGATTAATAAAGACAAAAAAGTAAGAAAATCATAAAACACGTTTGACATTGTAGGCACAGAGTGCTATACAATTTTAGGTCTTAAAAGAATAACTTATGACAGGTCGTCTGTCGCCAACATTCATCTGTCACCACAACATTTTTTTATATACTAACGTGTCTACTTCTTTGAATAGTAGGTTAGAATTAAATCTGAATTGTTAGTAGAATTCCTTAATTAAATAATCATTTTTGTAAAAAAAATGGCAGAAGCCCCAAGTGATAAAATTTCTAAAAAGTGAGTATTGTGTGAAGAAATTGACTATCATGTTCATAATTAGGAGTTTTTCAGTACTGCCTTCTGCATTTGCCCAGAAGAAATTGAAATGTTTCACCCCATGGGTAAAATATTCAACGGCAGTAAATGAACGGTTGGTTTTATTTTTCGACCATGTAATAAAACAGTAAGTCTAGTTGCAACTTCTATTATAACTTACAGTGAACTGAAACGTCGTCTAAAAGCCGAACAAAAACTAAAAGAAAAAGCTGATAAAGTAGCCCAACAAACCGAAGCTGCTGTAGAAAAAAAATCCGCAAAGGCTGAGGAAGAAATCAGCCCCAATGAGTATTACAAGCTACGTTCAGGAGCAATTGCTGCATTGAAAAATGGACCAAAAGCAGATCACCCATACCCCCATAAATTCACAGTTACAATATCGTTGGATGACTTCATAAATAAATATAATGATTTAGGTAGTGGAGAAGTGCTTGAGAATGTCAATTTATCAGTGGCTGGTAGAATCCACTCTATTAGAGAATCTGGTGCCAAGCTTATATTTTATGATGTAAGAGGTGAAGGAGTAAAAATCCAGGTACTTTTTAAACTATTTAAACAAATTGGTGTTTCAACATATAACCTATATCTAATGGTGTTCATAGAAATAACCTATATCTATATTAAAAAATAGAATTGAGAGTGTCTGTTTGTAATATTGAAATAACCACTCTTTACTATATGCACATAAATGTACATACTGTACAAACATCACAATGCCATATTTTAAAATTGTAGACTGTCTGTTTGTTTTGGCTAATAACTAGAGCAATTTTGGCTGAAATAACTGGACCAATTTTGATGGGACTTTCAATGGCAGGTAGCTAATTTAATAAGGAGTAACTTAGGCTTCCTTTATCTATACAAATAAATAAAATTCGAGTGTGTTTATTTATATTAAAATTAGGTGTTTTTACTACATGCAAATTAATGCATATACTGCATATACCAAAATAACTGATGACAAATAATAAATAACAATCAAATAATAATAACTAATAGATGTAATATTGTGTGGTGAGACAAACCTAACAGTGGGTTCTGTTATGATGCCTAAATAAATTATTATGCTGATCTGAGATAGCTTTTATGAATTTATCTGAGATAGTTTTTATGAATCTATGTTATAACTACTGTAAAGCTTTAAGGTGGAAAAATGAGTCAAAACTCAAAGGAAGGGGAAGGCCAGTAGTGTTTAGACCAAATATAGTATATGAAAACAAATTTCAATAAAAGTAATACCATGAAAACAAATAATAATTAAAAAAAGATGCAAGAACTAAAAAAAAAACTTTTTTGTTAAATTCCACATAGACGAAGTTGCTGGCACAACTAGTACAGATATATAATTTTACTTTTTATAGGTAATGGCTAATGCAAAAATGTATGAATCAGAGGAGAAATTTATCACAGATACTGATAAACTTAGACGAGGTGATATAGTTGGCATTGTTGGACACCCTGGCAAAACCAAGAAAGGCGAACTTTCAATAATCCCCAAATCTGTGAAACTGCTGTCACCATGCTTGCATATGTTACCACATTTACACTTTGGTCTTAAAGACAAGGAAACCAGGTTCAGAAAAAGATATTTAGATCTTATTCTTAACGATAAGGTATGTTATAGGTATCATTATTCTCCACTACCATACTGGGCCATGCCCCATCTAGTATCACTGTTTAAATAGCCAATATTGTTTTATAGATTGAATATAATAATTATTAATTCATATAATGAGCTCATCAAAATACTATTGATTTAATTGTTATGCAATATGTTTGAATAATTTCGTAATGTATGTTCAGTTGTTATAATAATACCGTTTTTTTTATGCTATGCATTATATATATATATATATTTCAGGTGCGACAAACATTCTATACAAGAGCCAAAATAATTTCATACATTAGAAAATATTTAGATAATATGGGATTTTTGGAAATAGAGACTCCAATGATGAATATGATCCCTGGGGGTGCTGTTGCAAAACCTTTTATAACACATCACAATGATCTTGACATGGATCTTTTCATGAGAATAGCCCCAGAGTTATACCATAAAATGCTAGTTGTTGGAGGATTGGACCGGGTTTACGAAATTGGTAGACAATTCAGGAATGAAGGAATAGATATGACTCATAATCCGGAATTCACAACTTGTGAATTCTATATGGCATATGCCGATTATAATGATCTGATTACTATGACTGAAACTATGATTTCAGGCATGGTAAAAAATATTCATGGTTCTTACAAAGTAAGTGCGGTCAGGAGTCCCTATTAGATTATTTGATTATTCTGATTCTTAAGAAAAAAATACTTTTTTGCAATTTCTTTTTATAAATTTATTTGTTTGTGTGTAGGTTAAATATCATCCTGATGGACCTGATGGTGAGGAGGTTGAAATAGATTTCACACCTCCTTTTGCTAGAGTGCCAATGATAGCAACTTTAGAAAAGCTTTTGAATGTTAAACTTCCACCTGCTGACCAACTTAGCACCCCTGAAGCAAATGCTCTTCTCAGTCAACTATGTGAAAAGCATGAGGTAATACAATATAAAAATAACAGTTTAGTTTTGTGTTTCTTTTATATAAATATTTTTTAATTTGACAAAAAATATAATCTTTTTTTCATTAGGTTGAATGCCCACCTCCTAGAACAACAGCTAGGCTCCTTGACAAACTTGTTGGAGAATTTCTTGAAGAAAAATGTATTAACCCTACATTTATATTAGACCACCCACAAATAATGAGCCCACTGTCGAAATATCACCGAGATTCACCTGGCCTCACAGAACGGTACTTTTCTTATATTATTATCTATTATCCATAACTGTAAACCTTTTTGTACTAAAACCAAAGAAAACCACTACAGAATTGTTACTCGAATGATATAGAAAAAAATAAAAAAGTTAATGCTAACTTATTATGTGGTGGTAATGTGGCTTACGTCCATACATTTGAATAGAAACAAAAAGATGTTTGTAATGAGAATGTTAAAAAAAACAAAAGAAAAAGGATTATAAATTATTAAAATTATTTACAGATACGAACTCTTTGTAATGAAGAAAGAAATCTGTAATGCCTACACCGAGTTAAATGATCCAGCAACTCAACGTGAACGGTTTGAGCAACAGGCTAAAGACCGTGCAGCGGGTGATGATGAGGCTCCACCTACAGATGAAGCTTTCTGCACAGCTCTTGAATATGGACTGCCTCCCACTGCTGGATGGGGATTAGGAGTTGATCGTTTGACTATGTTCTTGACCGATTCTAATAATATTAAAGTGTGTATACTGCACAAAATACAATTAAAAACTTTTATCATTAAATAATATTTTCAACTTAACCTAAAAATTAACTTCTGCTTTCAGGAAGTGCTTCTTTTCCCAGCCATGAAACCCGATGATCCCAATAAGCATACTGAAGAAGAGGGTGCACCAAATGCAACTACAATTCAAAATGGGTCATAAACTTCTAATGACATTTAATATTACAATTTTTATGTTCTCTTTATTTAACTAACAATGCTTGGTTCAGAATCAAACTTATGTGTATTTATGAAAATAAAACTAGTTAGTTTTATACCCTTCTTTTATTCAAATACAAATTAATCATTTAACATTTTACTAAAACATTGGTTAAACCAAAATATTTATTACAAAAAAATAGAAGTTATTGTAACATATAAAATAAATAGGTTAATTAAATTTTGAACAATTTTATGGCCTACTTTATTAAAAAAATAATTTAGCATATATATCTTTTAACTGATAGTAATTGAAGAGACAGGTAAAGGTCATTGCCGTTTTAAGTTATAAATTAAATTATTTTTGTCAATGGTTTTTGTTTAATTGAAAAGGACAAATATTCAGTTTTATTGCATAATTTATCAAATGGTTGTTAAATACATTATATTGTTAGAAGTATCTAAATGTCCAGATCTTGAGTTGAATTATAATGTTCACCCAAACTGTACATATGTCGATGATATGAAATTATTAAGGGAGGGCCAGTAAACTCTGACCCCTGCTCTATTGCTTCAGGTCCTGTTGCTTGGATCACAGTGATTGGATTCTTTAAATAATTAGCTATTGCTCTTATTTCCAATTGCCCACCCCAGACTTTAGTATTTCTTATTTTATCACAGTATTCCTCAAATTCATTCTCAGTAAGCATTTCATATGTATCTGGGTTACTAAGAAACGGCATAAATTCATCTTTATTATCTGAAATATAGTCAGCTACATTCTTCCTTAATTCATCTACAGAGATTGTTCTATGAAGTCTTGTTTCTAATTGATGAGCAATTGCTTTATATAAACAATCACCATCTGAGGGTATGGAGAAAATTTTTAGTTTTCTTTCTTTTAATTTCATACATAGTACTTGATTTTCTAGATTTCTTGGGCCATTAATATTTTCTTTTTCTTGAATCTTTATTTGCTCTTCCCTTTCTTTTTCTTGTTGCAATTTCTTATCTCTACGTTTTTGGGCCTTCGAAATTTTTGATTTAATTTCACCAGTAGTAATATTATTATCATTTTCTTCAACCAACTCATTTACTTCTGATTCGAAAGGAGTGTTTATTACATTTTGTATATTTTCTAGTTCCTCTTTATGACGCAATTCTAATTCCGTTTCCAGTCTTAAGATCTCTGCGGATAGTTCTTTCTTTTTGGTTTTATCATTTTTAGCAGTTTTCTTGATGCCTTGAATTTGAGCTTGTAATTCTTTTTTTTCCTTTTTATGGCGTTGTTCAAGAATGAACATCTCATTATTTCCTTTGTTTTCCATAACTTATAAATGCATTAAGACTTTGAGAAGTAAATACTTACATATAAAATGAAAACTACAAATGATTGCAAGGTAAAATAGAGGGGTAAGAAGAACTAAGCAATCTCCATATTGGAGCACGCCCAAATTATTCTAAATTTTGATATAAGAAATATAAAAACGATACAAGATTTTGGAGTAGTTTTAAACTAAAATATTGTTTTATAGGTTATGACTTATATTATAACTTAAAATAACCAGTCGCTGTCATAAATACAGTTGCCAAATGTAAATTTTTAACAGCCAATGCTCACGCTCATAGCGCAATGCCAATTGCAAGTTTACATCTGATGTTCTAAGTTTTTTGCTCAAAATCAAGATCTTTTAAAACGGTCGCACAATTCCAATTCCAATCACAGAAAGTGCACTTCATCTTGTAAACGAATATCAATCATCAACTCTGTCAATATTTTGATACTAAAACGTCGTCTGTTTTATCACACTGAATATTTAGAAAGAAATTGGAATACCCTCTGTATCTTAACCATCAAAGCTATTAAGGCTGTAAGGAAACAGTAATATCGAATTTCGAAAACAAAATCAGGCGTCCCAAACGGAACGCTGGGTTTTGTAGCTGTTAATAAATTGCCACCAATATTCAATATCAGTCGCAGTATATTTGACTGTTTTATTTTTTAATTATATTGCGAATACGTTTGAGGAATGAACAACCAGGGTTGTAATAAGCGGTTTTATGTCAGATTTAATGATCTTTTCTGGAGTTTCAAAGGGATACGTTAATTACACTTTTAATTTGGTGACACAATGGAGAGATAATAAACTACTTGATTTTTACTTTTAAGACCAGATCATACCCTTAGCATAGGCGTGTCTATTTATGTAAAGCGGGTTCCATTCAAACTGACTCCTATTCTTATTAGTACATTCGTTCCAATCTCCAAGCGACTCGTAACGCTTCGCACATAGTTTAGCTTTAATTTCAATTTTAAAGCTAACATCGAATCTAAAGCCCAAGACTTTGGCGAAAAAGTTAAGATTCTAAACGAGTCTTGAGGAGGAAAACCAGCAGTGTCTTGTTTCTAGTTACACAAGCAAGCAACAAGCGAACTGGCATACATATATTTCTCAATATTTAATAAGCTATACTTCAGACAGTGTGCCGAATAAGCTTGTTCCACCAAGATTCTTTTTCACCATGATTAAGGCGTACAGTCTAAGCTCATTGAGATTTACATGATCCGAAATAATTTCCGAGCCTCATCATTTACAGCCAATCTATTTTTAGGCACATTTTGGGTGAGTCATTATGGCCAAAATACATTATACGATCTGAACCATGCTGTCTCAACTCATCTAAATTGCATCGCATAGTGCAATGGCTGTTAGTGAGTTAGTGCTTCTCTCTCTGATTGGTGGAGATGCCTTTTAGATATTTGTCAAGGTCAAAACGCATGGATTAGATCGTATAACGTAATTTGGCTATTACTCGTTTCATCGTTGGCAACTTTAGCCGAGCTAGAACATCTCTAGAATTATAACTAATTTCACCAACACCAAGATAAAATTATTATATACTTTTTACTATACAGAGTTATAAGTAAAAACAAAAACTTCCAAAAGTAAATAGTTATTATTATTATAAAAACAATATTCTATTTTGTTATAAAAACAGTTATTCAATTTTTCATTTTAACTAGTGCCGAAAGATGGAAAAAACTGCTCTTCAACTGTCAAATTTGATCTGTCAAAGAGAACTGTTGGTTCGTTGAATTTAATGGCTGGAAGGCATAGAAGTAATTTAAAGTGAAGCAAATCATTCTTACCGGGATCTATATAGCAATATAATATATTTTTTAATTACATTTATCATGAATCCCTGTTCTGTGGCAGTTCCACAACAAGATACTGATGGTGATGGACGGTGGAATAGCATTGTAAGTAGTGTTGTTTATATTTAAAAGGCATCGACGTGGTTTCATTGTTAAGTCGTAAACTGAATCATTAACAATCACTTATAAAATATCTCCTAGCCTAGGGAATTAAAAAATCTTAACATACATACTTAACTGACTTCTGGTCAAAAAGTGTTAATTATTTCTTTACATTCATTACAGCATAATAGATTCCTTTCGGATGCCAAAGGAAAAGATGGGGATGTTATATTCATCGGTGATTCTATACTACAGGCTTTAGAACACACTGAAGTGTGGAACCAATGGTTTGCACCACTCCACTGCCTTAATTTTAGCATTTATAAGGACCAAACTCAAAATGTTTTATGGCGCGTAAGAAATGGAGAGCTTGATCATGTTGATCCCAGAGTATGTACTTAATACAATATTTATACAAATTACTTGATATGTAATTATTATAACCTATTTTCTTCTAAGGTGATAGTTTTGCAAGTGGGAACAAATAATGTTGAGCACACACCTGAGCAAGTTTGTGAAGGAATTTTAGAAATAGTTCACACAATAAGAGAAAAACATCCAAGTGTTTATATTGTATTACCTGTAAGCATATTTCACATAAATATTTAAGTTAAGTTAATAATTAAAGATTGGTTTAACTTATATAAATATACTTTATTTGTAGAGTCTACTTCCTAGAGGTCAACACCCAAATGAACTGAGGGAAAGAAACTCTAAAATTAACCAGCTTTTGAGAGAGAAAGTTGTTAATATGAATAAGGTTGAAATGGTATCAATAGATAAAGGTTTTATTCAAAATGATGGGACAATAAGTCATCATGACATGCATGACTACCTTATACCTACCAATGCAGCTTGTCGGAAGGCGTTTGAACCTGTTTATGATCTCTTACAACAAATTTTATCTGAAGGTGAACCTGAAAAAGACTTGACACCCTCGGAATAATAATGTATCATATAAATCCATAATAACATAAAGACACTTAGCTTTTTATTGCGCAGCAAGCTTATTGTGATTGAATAGTAGTACTTAAATTTAGCTTTTTTATCTTAGATGTAAGTGTCAAATATTTTATAATAATTTATTATTCCTTATTTAATTTTACTGTTACATTCCAAATTTAAAAAATTGATTGGCTGTGTATTTTGTTAGGCAGATATTGTAACTGGCAGCTGGTACTGATTAAAATTATTTGCATGAATATGGTATTACTATAGTTGTTATAAATTAATTTTAAATAGTATTTAAGATTTTAATCACCATAAATGGTTTGGATAAATCTTCAGCCCAATAAAATTCAAAAATAATTATTTTGTATGGATTTCTCTAACTTTAATTTTGTATGTGTAATTTAAAATTTTTGTTGATACATTTAAGAGAATCTTAGATTATTATTTTAATGAATTTTACTTTTATCCCAATTTATCGTGCTACCAGTGGTGAAGTATGTATGGTGTGATCGATCTGTTATATATATTTTTTAGAAAATAAATTGTAAAATTATTCCCAATCAAAATTGTTTTTAGAAAATCATTGTTTTATACAATTCAGGTTATCTAATAATCACAAAAAAAACTAAACCAAAGAAAACTTCATACTTTGAGCCAAAGTTAAATTATATAATTACAAGTATTGAATAAAATTAATAATTCTGTATCAGTAGTAATTAGACTGGTAAAATATATTTCAATTATTATAATTAATTTATCTCTCTCCATACAGATATCAATAGCAATGTATAAATATAACTTTTAGTGTTTTTGTAACTTATTTATCTGAACTAATTGAATAGTTCAATATAATGGTCTATCTAATGTATACTCAAGTTGCCAAACTGCTTGGAATTTCAAATGTGATTATTTATTTGCATGAATGAATAAGCTTAAAAGTAAAAGTGCAATTTTCTATCACTGTCTTTTATTTAAGATAATCAATTAAACTAGCAATAAATAAATAGTTTAATATAATTCACCTATTAGACATAAAATAATTGTCACTATCTAGAACTAATATTTATTTAATATTCTTTTAAAGTATAAGCTTATAGGTAATGTGGGGCTGCTCAGCTGCAATGATTTATTAAATATATTAAAGTTAGCCTTTTGGAGTTTGGTCAAGTATCTCTCAACAGCAATTGCAGGTAAAAACATTTGTTTCGAAAGTTTTGGCACATCTATACTTCTTCCCTGAAATTAAATAGTATTTATGAAATTTGTTTAAAAAATATTATTACAATGAATATAATTTGTATTCAATAATAAGAATATTTAGATAGCTAAATACATTACAAGACTACTTTACTAAAATTACTCAACCTAAAAAGGACTATACTAACCTTTTGTAAATGAGTGTTTGCTCTGCTTGCTATTTCAAAGACAGCATTCCTAATATTCTCATTATCTGTTCCTCGGAGAACTGACTCTTGGCTTACTTGATATTTCATCAAAACATCCATAGGGAGTGATACAGATTTATGACGGTTAAACACATGGATGGATCTACAATAATATTATTAACACTTCATATAGATTAAAAGCATTAATATTGTTTTTTTAATAAACTACTGGTTTAACTTGATTTCTAATATTAAGTTAGCAAATTCTGTTTATGTTAAGATCATATTATTTAATAATTTGATTACAGAAAAAATACTATAATTAATACTAATTATAGATAATAGAATATAATCAAGTTTTTCTTTAACAACATAAATACCTTAGTATATTAGCTATTCCTTGTGCTTTTCCTAGATGAGATGCTGCATGATCGGCATGAACATTTTTTACACCAGCCACACAGAGAAGTAAGTAGTAAATTGTTGATACTGTGTTTTCTGCATATTTTTCAACATCTTCTAAGGTTCTGAAATATTTTGTTTTCAGAAGATCACTCCGTGATGTAATTAATCTTTCTAAATAACGTTTTGGTAGTTTATAGCTGGCACAAACCTATAAAATAATTTATATAAAAATATTTATAATTTATATGCATGATGAATAAAAGAATTACACACCTTGTACAGCTCTTGAGCTATAGGATGTGCAGGAACATTGGAATCAGTCTGATTATTATAAAGTGTGTTTAGAGAATCTTGCCAGAACTGAAGCCTCATTGCTGCAGTCTGAGTATCTGTTGTTTGATCTTGAACTCGTGATATTTCAGCATTGAATGCTCTTATTACTAAAGCTGGCGAACGAAGAGCTTTGGTCATAAGAAGAGTTGCCAAATAATTCTCATAATCATGCTGCCTATCTGTAAAATAGGGTTAAGTACGAGAACAGCTTTTTTTTACATATTTGAAAACTTATATTATATGTAAATTGATTTTGAACAGTACCTTACGATATTAGCGCAGTAATTAAGTGAGTTTTCATTAGAAGTTTCTTTTGATACGAATCGCGCAAAGGATGCAAAAGCCCGTGGACGTTTCAAATGGCACAACATATTTAAGTAAATACCGAGAAATATTTCTGCAAATTGTGATTACTTACTGTTATTTATTTCACTAATAACAATAAATATTCTTCTATGTGATAGAATAACCTATATTACCTTTATCAGTTCTAAGTATTTCTTTTTTACTCTACAACTAAAGCTAAAATCTCACTTTAGTAATATTATTTCAAATTTAATTTAAGTAATAATTTAAAGAGATATGATCTAAGTACTACGAATTAGTCTATGTTAACGAGGAGTTATATCTGTCATCTGTCAACAATCAACTGTCACATAATGTGATATAGTCAGATATACCATTACCCCACTGACCCCACTGATCAATTTGTAACCTATCGTATAAATTATCGTTTGCATCACATTAGTAAAATATTTTGTGCCCTATTGGCGCTAACAAAAGCCTACTACACAGATAAGAAGATTACATAACACTAAGAACAATAATATAACGTAGAAATAGCATTCTCTGTCTATGATATATACGATATACCACTTAATATGTTCATCATATTGCTTTCTGGAAAAGATCGTGATATGATTAACCTAGCGATAAGATAGCCTTATTGTATACCCATTAATTTTAATGTTTTCTTTTATTAATTTATTTTTTTCAACTGTTCTTTTATCTTTGTGGTGTGCAATTAAGTATATATTGTTATTACTTTTCTAAAATTCATGTGTGAATTGACGAATGGCTTATGAATAGTGATTAAATTGTTGATACGTGTTTTGTAGTTGTTTTTTTTTATTGAGACATAGTTGTGTTATTTGGTAACATTATATTGATCTAATTTTAATTATATTAAGAAGGAAGAGTTTTGGGCTCGGAGGCCCCAGGAACCACCATACCCACTGCATCTAATGAACTAGTGATGTGCTTATACACATCTCTATGGTTATTTTGGACTAAATGACGTAGGTTTTCTTTGGTTGATTACATAAATTAGAGACCTATAAGTCAGTCAACATACAGGTCAATTGAAATACATTTATACTAAAATATTAAAAATAAAGGTGGTCAGGTCTGAAAGCGGTTTGCAGTAATAAAATTCTCGGATGTGGCTCTTAAGTGGAGCTTCAAAAGAGTGATCGATGATTAAACTGGCAAAATTTTTTTACTTCCTACAAACTGCTGTCATCATCATCATCCATCTGCTCTCATCCCAATTACGTTCGATGCACTTGGTCAATTTCAAAAATTGAATGATTCTAAATATAGAATGAAAAAAGTCGATCTTTCGTTTACTGATCCTTTTTGCATACTCTTAATTCCTAACATTCTATCAGCAACCTCTTTTTGTATTCTATATATACACTATCTGAAATACTGTACCTCTTGAATATGGCAAGGTGTCTAACCTTGTTTCGAAATTCTTTATTTATTTTTAATTTGTTGGGTTTTTTACTTTTATATTTGTTTGCGATTGTTTTTATGACCAAAATCCTCTCCCTTCACCTTCACCTTCTTTTCCTAGCAGCATTAATTCACACTTTCCTTGCTCAGGAGTCAGAACGAAATAAGATGTATCTCTTCTGGTGAATGCAAAAGCGATCCCGAGGCGTCCCTCTCAGGCAATGTAATAGGGTAACCGTTGGTTTTTTAGTGGGTAGGTTTAACAATGGCAGCGGTCTCTATGCTGCCGGATATCACCTTCTTGGCTGGCGGGTATTCGGAATCGATTTTGATAACGGAAAATAAAACCTACATCGTTTGTCGTCGACAGAAAAAGTTGCATATATGTTAATACATGATGGTCTGGCAATTGGTAGACATAATCTTCATGTTTTATTCAATTATGCTTATATTATAACCGTATTTTGGTGAACTAGCAGACCGACTCAATATTGAAAATGTTACATTCAATTTCCGGTATCACAGATAAATTTAAAACCAATGACATACTGATAAGTGATAATGGTTAAATTATCTTCCAAGTCCTTAAAAGTTGTTAAGTTTATATTTTTAATCTTACCCCATGTGCTTTGTCAATACCTGCGTAGTAGATTGATATAAAAAAAAAAGTAATTCAATAAAATGACCTACTATGATTGCGTTGAACCAAGATTAAAGGTAACGTGTTTAATAAATAGTAATAGCAAAAGTACCGTATATATATACATATCTATAGGTTTATTGTATATAATATATATTTTTTTACGAAAACCCACTGGAAACAGCACTAATATTAAATATGTGTATGCTTTGATTTGTTTCGCTTTCACGCCTTACTCGCTCAACCGATCATCATTGAATTTTGAAAGTAATTTCATCCCGACAAAAATAAGTGCTCGATAGGAATAGAAGAATTACTACCGTCCTACATTCTTTACGAATAGAAAATTACATTAATCCGAGAAGCCTACTGTTCCATGGGAAATAAACATGCCCAAAGATCACACATTTAAGGTAAACAAGTATTACGAACCGACCAACGAACTGACCAGGAATAGGTATATAGTTAATTTGTACGCTGTAGAAGTGGGAGCGAGAGGTGTAACTGCAAAATCTCTCTATAATCTACTTAAAGATCTTGGCCTCTCTACAGCTAACATCTGTTATTTTCTAGAACGTACTTCAAAGGCGGCATTAGTAGTTAGTAGGTTCATTTCAAATTTGGTTAGGTAGGAGAGGAGCGTAACTAGTGATGCAGAGCGTTTATGCGAATTTTAAAGGGGGGGGGGGCTGGCTTTAAAATTCTCATAATTATTACACCTATTAATCCTATAACAACACTTGGGTCGCAAGTCCCAGGAGCTTTTTGCACTCCTCTCCCTGCAACGCGATGGGCCCGGCACCCACACGGTGAGTCCATGGAAAGCTAAGACGCTTCGTCTCTAAATTTATTATTTTTTTATACGAACCTCTAAAACTACATCACTTTACAGTTCCTATAAAAACTATCTATAAAAACCTATCAAGACAGCTCACTAGCTATCATGACAGGTTTTTATAGAATTATTTGTACATGTCATTGTAATTAAATTTCTCTTAAACGCCTGAACAGTTCTTGTTGTGTGTGTTTAAGTGGGTCGCTGAATGGCTTAAATTCACAACCGGACCCGGCTGTGGCGCTGAAATCGTGTTATGTTTTTTAAAGATGTTTTGAAAAATCAACCACATCATTTAAATGCTTATTTGTAAGCTTTTATTGCAAGTCGTCACAAGATGGCGTTGCTGTAGAATAACATCTATACTACGTAAATCATCTCCATGAAAATCAGAATACACATTCATGCATGTGCTAATTTACATGACAAATGGAGTACATATTCACTATTTGTAATTTTATATAATATTTTTTTGGCTAGACTATGGAATATAGGAATATATATTAGGAATGGCGGATACTGCTGGGTTTAACTGAAAATTGTTGTGTTTGAGTACTAACCTATTCAAACACTCCCCAACAAAGTTCGAATTTCAAATGAAACCCAAAAAGTGGCGCTACGATCATATTTCTAGATTAAGTTATTTATTTTTCAGTGTAGGAAATAATAATATGACTCACTGTAAAGGTTGTGTTTACAAAACAGTAATGTTTGTTAAACTTGTTTATGTTTATTCAGAAAACTTAAGACGTAGATATCTAAATAACGTACCTGCTGAGTTGCACTCAATTTGGTTAAAAACAAGTTGCATTCCATAGGTTCATTAGCATATTATAAGGATATACTAATTTAATATTTTTGATCGTATGATTTTTCGTACTATTTATATGTTTAGACAAAAAAACATACATCACCACATATACATAAGCTGCAGTTATATAAAATAAATATTCAGAAGATATCTAATTTATACTTGATCGTACATATATAACTATATTTATATTAGTGAATGCAAATTCATTCCAATAATAACATCCTATTAGATAGAAAGATTAAAAAAATATATAAATAATTTTTAGTGTGACCAAAACCGATATTTTTTTTGGTTACTAATATTACGCTTGTAATATACTTTATGCCTGTGTTAATGCCTTAAAAACTATAGGGTCTGGTCGTAATCTATTAAATCATGAATTAAATAATAACTGATTTGTCATTGTGTCGTAGTAAGAGGGTGGTATGTTAATATAACAGGCTCCACTGTCGTCATCTCATATACATTTTCAAACCAGTTCCGCGACTTGGAAGCTAGTATTCGTCAAATGCCAGTATTAATACAAAACTGAGGTGTATTAAAAGGCGAGCTCTATTCTTAATTGGAGTGTTGACGAAGCTTTTAATATTCCGCAAGTTTTGTGCTGATGTCGCGAAGGGTCCGAAGCTGCCAAGAGTGGGAGGTGCGCGCTTCTGCTTTTGCTCTGAAAACCACAAATCCCATAAGGAAAATTGTAGAGAACCTGCAGGTAGAGCCGAATCCTGAAAAAGAATTAATAGCGCTATCTATAGGTAAGCCCACGTGATTAACTACGCATTAATTTTTAAAAAATGAAATACATTTTATTTAATACTGTAATTGATTTTTATGAATTTACTCTTTTATAATTATTTTTTTGTGAATATATTTGTTTTAAGGACTATCACTAATATTAAATAAATTTATTATTGCCCTTTTCTCTGATTTCCATTTAGAAAATTATGTATTATTATTATCAAGAAAATTATTCGTAATATTTATACCTACACTAAAATATTTTAATTATATCTATAACTTTCAAAAGGTTAAAACAAATGATGCAATGTTCTTAAATTACCTTTTTTACCTTTGCCAATTTTTTATTTTTAAAAAACTAATTATTTTCATTTGATTTATAGTTTAAAGCCTAGTTTTGGAAAATTTTAATCATCACTGTCTAGTTGCTTGAATTCCCGGAGTCCAAAAACGAAACTTCTGTTAATATTTAAATAAAGGTCTAAATAAAGTTTTATATCATTTTTTTTTTCAAATTAATATACATAATATATAATTTATGTATATTCATTTGGAAAAAAATATTGTGTAATAAAAATGTGTCGTTTTTAGAAGATACATCTTGTTTTAATTTAAATATATTAATTAGGTCATTAAACATTTAAAGTCAAGGCTATCAGGATTATATTAAAAAATATTATAAGTTAATATTTCGGGTTACTTGATTTACTAACTCATATAATTTTAAGTCAATGTAAAGACAGTGTCTAAATATTATAAATAACAGAACTAAAGAACAAGCCAGCAACGGACTCGACAAACTTTGACATAATAAAAATATTAAGTAATTTCTTTATCAGGTGACCCCACTACTTTTGGGAATCTTAATCCTCCAGAGCAGGTATTGCAGGCTGTGAGGGATAGTGTTGAATTACATACAAGTAGGGGGTATGCGCCCTCCAAGGGCCACAATGAGGCACGGGAGGCGGTGGCGAAGTACAGTGCCCATCAGGGTGACGTGAATCCAGAAGATGTCATCCTAACTAGTGGTGCTTCTCATGCGATTGAAATGGCCATAACAGCGATCGCAGATAACGGGCAAAATGTTCTCATTCCTCGTCCTGGTTTCATGATATACCAGACTCTGGCGGAAGGTCTTGGGATTGAAATAAAATTCTACAATTTACTTGTAAGTTTTTTTTTGTTTATACAATGTGATCAGAATACTTTGGAATGTTCTAGTTTATATTTACCTTGTAGACGATTCTAGAATCTGGTATAAATAAACAATTGAACCCTACATTTGCATACCGGAAGTTTTACGCTGCACACCTTCCTTGAGTCTTATAACCAACTAAGTGACGTTAATTATATTAATTTTCCATACATACATAAATATTTGCAAACACACGAGGTCATAATTTTATTTAAAATGTTTTACATAGCTAGTGTCCTATATTATATATTTGTACATTTTGTGTGCCAACATAATGCGCAAATCCAAAGCGTTAAAGATAATGAATAAATAAATAAACAAGGTTAACAAGTTACCACGACAATAATCATTTCATTAATAAATCTAAATGCTTATCAAACTTTTCATTGTAAATGAAATGATTCCAAGTAAGTATGTGTAAAATCTATGCCAAATTATATTTAAGACTTTCGTTAAAATTAATTCAAGAATTATAATACCATAAACAAGTTTTTAGAAGCAGAACAAGTTTGTGCTGATTTTATGCGTATTGGGTATATTTGCGTTATATCCTGACCGATATATTATGAAATTTAAGTTTAAGGGTATAAGAACGATTTGAATCGACCTTATATCCAGGGTTAGAATAAATTAAACACCCAAATAAAAATAAGTAAGTTGCTAAGTACCTAGATCTCATTTTCTATAAATAAATAAAAGTTATTTTCGGCTCATAACATATGTTTTTATATAAGATTAATTTGGTTATCTTTATCTTTACCAAAGATTAATTTTCGAAACTTCGCCCCAATACGTTATAAATTGTTATATATTTTTCTTTTGGATAGCCCAATGAACAATGGAAGGTGGATCTTGATGATTTGGAAAGTCAAATTGACGAAGATACAGCCGCAATTGTCGTCATAAATCCGTCCAATCCATGCGGTTCGGTTTACGATAAAGATCACTTGAGTGAAATTTTAGATATTGCCTCTAGGAACAGAGTGCCAATAATAGCTGATGAAATCTACGAACATTTCGTTTTTTCTGGTCATAAATTCACGCCTATTTCCGCCATATCAGAAGATGTGCCTGTCCTCACATGCAGTGGTCTCACAAAAAGATTTCTAGTTCCTGGTTGGAGAATGGGTTGGTTGATCATACATGATCGTAATAATATTTTAGGAAAGGAAATACGAGGGGCATTGGGAAATATCTCGACCCGTATACTGGGTCCCAGTACATTAGTACAAAGGGCTCTACCTAGTATTCTAGAATACACGCCACAAAGTTTCTTCGATGATGTATTGTTATTCATTGAGGTGAGTGGAAGTTTTCTGATTACTTGTTTATTTTTGAATGTAAATAAAGTTGCCAAGACCCCATTACCTGCGGCTTTATTGTTGAATAAATTATTCATCCTTATATATAGCAATACATATAAACGTAACTTGAAAGTTTGTTTTCCTTTGGAGTGTGATAAATTTTAAAGAATTTTATGAAGTTTTTCTTAAGGATACATATATATTATATATAACTTTTACCAGAATCAAGCCAAGCTGGCGTATACGGAACTATGTATGGCACCTGGTTTGCGTCCGATCATGCCTCAAGGAGCCATGTATATGATGATTGAAATAAAAATGCAGCTATTCCCAGAATTCAAAAATGAGTGCCAGTTCTTGGAGAATTTAGTAGCGGAGCAATCAGTTTTCTGTTTACCCGGGACGGTTTGTACCTTTTATTTTAATAGGTATTTAGATATATATATATATATATATCTTAACTAGCTTGTCAGGCCTTTCTCGGTAGAGGTTAAGGTAGCAAAGAAATTTGATTATATAAAATAAAATTGTGCACTACTTTATAATATTAGGACTATTAGCTCAAAATACAAGCATGGTATGACGAGCTTACATTATTACGTACCACCATAATAATTTTGAAATAATTATCTTTTGTCTATAACTTATGCTAGCGATTAATTTACTATTGAGCACATGTGTTTTTTTACAGTGTTTCAAATATCCTAATTATCTGCGAATCGTGTTGACGGTGCCCCAAGATAAGCTACGAGAAGCATGTCAAAGGATTATTATATTTTGTAAAGATCATAAAGTTAGCGGAGAAAATGGAAGAAAACTAAGATAAGTGACATATCAAGTATTTGTATCTACATATGTGATAGTAAAATGAGCCGTGCTCTGCAATGTGCCCTTATTATGTAGTGACAATAAACAAAAGCTACTTATTTGCATTTGTTTACTTTTCCTGTTATATCAATTAATAAAATTATTGCTATAATTGATGTTTATTTTTTTAAATATTTGATTTCGAAACCCAATCTTTGTTTGTTTGTCAAAGTTTGTGACGATGTATGGATAGATATTTATATATCTATACGCTATATGTATATGGATGGATCAAAACGTGGAGGTATTTTCACAGTAACATAGCTTAAAAATTAGAATAGAGTTACATTGCAAAGTGGCAATTATTGTCTTGAATGAAACCCTCAAGTTTCGCCCAAAACCAAGACCAAAATTTAACTTTTGGCATAACTAACATTAGGACTGGTGCAGTACGAGTTAATAGAAGCCTGTAAGCCGACGACTGTTTGAATTGCAGACTGCAAAAGCTTACAAGAGTCTATGTAAACTATTGTAAGCTTACAAGGAAGAAATTCTGGTTGAGATACTAAGAAACGTACGTACGTTTCCAAGTATATTAACGAGAATTCCTTCCTTCTAACCACAGAGTATAAACTATAAAGTTTAACAGTAAAGTTTAAAAGTATAAACTATAAAAATACTTTAAATGCTTCTAACAGCAAAGATAGTCGTTATAACACCGAAACATACTGTATTATACCTATAGTATACATCAGATTTGGATACATGTGACGAAAATTTGCTCAAAAAATAGAGACCAAGACAAAAATTACGTGTATTGACTTATGTCAAATCTTGATCCTTCGTTTGGATATACCTAAACCTAAAAGAACAAATAGGGTATAAACATTTTCGAATTAAAATTTGTATATTTTAATACAGAGCTATACACTTTGGTAGCTTTTTATTTTATTTTTTTTTATTCATTTAGTATTATAATTAAATTGATACAGTTTCTATATTTATTTAAAAATAATAATAAGCTTCACATGGCTATACAAAATTATTAATATTTAAAAAAAGGTTCCATGACACTTTATACAGAAAATATTATCACTGTGACTATAAATAACAAGTTCTGTTTAAAAACTTTCTTGTCTTTTCTTTGGAGATGTGTAGGTCGAATCGAGGAAATTTTTCGCTACATAAATTTTTAATTTCAACACAATTATTTAACATTTAATATTATATAACATTAAATATTTTTCTTACTGTAATAGCCTTGTTGGAATACTCATCACTTAAAACATTTATATTTAATTGAAAAGCGAACCTATTTGGTACTCAAACCCCCTTTAAGGTCACACAATTTTTAATTTCTCTTTAGCTTCACATAAAATATATTGATCACGAATACACTAGTAATGCCAGGAGCAAATGTTGGCTCGATATGGCATTTCTAAATCACACTAATTCTTTCGTACTACGTAAACCAACAATGCAAACCTTTTTGCAAGAATCCACAATTTTGATCACAGGCAGAGCTCGAACGTAATAACTGGTGGAATATGGTCAGGGATATTTTATTTTTCATTTTTTAAAAATAGGAATGAATATTAATAATACTTTGAAAAGGCTAAATTACTTACATTAACAATTAAATAAGAAGGCTACCGATGGCAATTGCAACTGCGATTCTTTTCAATTTTCAAACAAAAACAATTGCCGTATTTAAAATATTGTCTAAATCTTTTTATATAATCTGATAAATGTGTGTGACACTCGAAAAGTAAACAATGGATTGAATTGAAGTTTTTAGCCGCAATTCTATACAGGAATATTTCATAGCCTGGCAAAACCAAATATTCCAAACGGACGAAGTTTTGGGTAATTGATTTACACAATAAATATTTCGCTCAATATCAAAAATAAATCTTTTAGATAACATAGTCTTGTCTCTGACTTGTTTTTTACATATTTTTTATGGAAGTGTACAGCTCACCTTTGCTTTAATTTTATGGCATAATTAAAAAAATACTTGACACTGACAGTATTTCAGCCATCGGCCATTGACTTGCTAATTGTTCGCAGTTTGTCAATTTATCTATTAATTTAGAAGATAGAAGCAAAGGGAATAAACTACTAAGTGATTAAACAATAAGTTTGAATAATTTACAATAAGATGTCTCAGATGAAATCTATCAAAAAGTTCAAGTGGGGTTTAGACTTCAATCAAAAGTACTTTATATTATTAATTCATAAATTATTTTTCAATTTTCTAGATATTTTTAATTCAACTAAATAAACTGAAATCTATATTTCCAGAAATAAAAGTCAGACTGCAGAGTTACCTTCGCCTCCTGGTTATAGTCAATCTGCCAATGCTAATTATGCAGAATCTTCAAAAGATACCGACTCTAACCTTCTTTTAATTAAAAAATTATGGGATGTTGCTCTTGGACCACTGAAGCAAGTGCCAATGAATCTGTTTATAATGTACATGGCAGGCAACTCTATCTCAATATTCCCTATCATGATGGTTGGTATGTTAATTGTTAGACCAGTAAAAGCCTTGTTTTCGACTCAAGGTACATTTAAAATGGTGGAAGGGACCCAAGCTGCTGGTCAAAAGTTTGTATACATAATTGGCAACATAGTGAACATATTGTTAGCTTTGTATAAATGTCAAAGTATGGGTCTACTGCCAACACATTCTAGTGATTGGTTAGCATTTGAAGAGCCTATAACAAGAGTTGAATATATCGGTGGAGGTCTATCTATGTTATAGAAAACAGTAACTAAAAGATCATTAATTCTATTGCTAATATTTATTTAAAATCATTTTATTTTAGTTATTTACAGAAAATAAAATTTGACAAATCTGTATTAATGTGTTTTTATTTTTTGAATGTTCCCATGCCTTCAGTCTTTTCCTTTCTTCCCATCATTGAAATCTGCCAACTTGTTTGTTATGAAGGTCTTTGCCTTATCAAAGAGGATCTTTGGATCTTCTACCTTTTCAATCTGGTAAAATATAAACAAGAATATATTTTATATGTAATTAATAATGTAACTGTGTTAAGAATATGTATCGAGAGAATTTAAATAAATGTACATTAAAACTATTGCATAGTTTTTAGGATATTTTTTATATAATACCTGTGAACAATAAGTACCATATTAGAAAAAAATTCAGACTAAATTACTTGTGGTTTATTATTATTTTTTTTAATTTTGAAAAGAATTAGATAAATACTATATCATGCTCACATTTTACAACCAGTTATCAAATTATAATGCTGGGTTCATGCTTAATACTGCTTAACGTATATTTATATACATGCAATAAACATTATTTTGGAATAATGTTTGCTGCGTTGAGAGGGGGGCCTCTTCAACACTTAGTAAGTACTTAAGGAGTTTGAATGTGGCTTTATAAGAAAGATATCTGACCGTAAACAGTAGATACTTTCTATTATTTTTTTTAGTAAACTATTTTAATATATTGCTATTCCTGGTTTAAATAAAATATTTTACTTGTTTCATACTATATCCAATTTGGAATAGCTTGCCATTTCTTTTTATTAAATTTTATTATTTAATATACATTTAGTATGGAGATGTATGGCCTTCAAGGTTCTTTAGTTATATTTATAATATTAAAACTATAAAACTACATAAACAAAAATATAAACCAACCATTTCTTTTTGTCCAGGGCCTTGTCACATTCCTGAGCTGTTTTCTGACAGACTACTGACACTGCAGCCTGTTTGAAAAATAATCTCCAAAGTAAAATAGTTTATTTTAACAGAAATGTGACAAACACAAAAGAGGCCATACACATTTGTACATCTTATTTAAACCAGGAGTAATACTACAAAAAAAAAAAAAAACATACAAAATAAAGTATGAAGACATGGCCTCGTTTGTGATTCCAATAAGAATGTTTATCTTTAACCTAACATAAATTTCAGTCCTTCCCGCTAACCTGATAATTTTGTGCTATATAAACTCCAGTGTAGACACCTGTGCCAAAAATGATCTGAAAAATAAAAATGTATGGGTAAATGTTTTATTAAGACTTGTTTCCAATGTTCCTAAAGTACAGTAATAAATAACTCATATTTTTGAACTGGGGTGTTTTTGTAATATTAAAATGAATTAATAAAATTGAAAAACTTACACTTGTTTTTACAAGGGATGTAATACAACCCATAGTGGTATGTTTGTCACTATTATATAAAGAGTTGTATTTGATTATATGTAATTGAATTACATTTCGTATATTAGATCACATTTTGATATAAGTTGTCTTGAATAAATAATTATTTTAAATCTAAAATATTAAACCATTGTAGAAATTTTGATTGATTACCAAAATAAATGATTTTCCAAATTTAAGTGTTTGTCACTAATGAAACAGATAAAAAACGAAAATTTTGTTTATCTATACTTTTAAATTCATTTGGAAGCAAAAAGGATCAATTCATAAATGATTGTCATTTTGAAAGTAGTTACAGGTATATATATTTTTAATTATTGTTTTACTAATGCTTTTAACTATAAGACACTGTATCCTTTATTTAAACAATAAATCTGTTTACTTAATTGTTGTTATTTTTATGTAATGAATAAAAATTGTTAGGTCGAGAGAAAAATATACATAGCGAAAAGTAAGGTGTAATTAACATTAACTTACTACTCCTTTGAGCATTGTCTTGATCATTAATTTTCTAGCAAACTCACAAATAAATCATCAAGTTATGTAATAGGTTCAGTTTGAAATAGGATTAAATCTTTAGTAATTTTGAAATGGTCGAAAATTTGACAAGTTGAGGATGGTCCAGCTGGCTGACAACTTACAAATTCATGACATGACATTCGTTATAATTTGATATGTCATTACTTGGCTGTTGACACAAACCGAGGTTGCTATCCTTAGATCCATTATTTTTTTCAAAAAATATATATTTTAATTCATGTTTCTTGAGTCAGTTTGCTAACTATATATAACTGTAGCTAAGTCATAGACTGAATTATGCATTTGGGATGTATAATAATACTTTGAATTCAATTTACAACGCTATAATATGATTTTTCATAGGGCATTTCATATTTTTAGTGCAAAGTTTGGCTTAGGAGCTCAATTAAGAAATAAAAAAATGACACTTTTGAATTTGAAAGTTTTTCTTTACTAATACCCTAGAGAAATGGAGGGTAATACCGAAGATAGAATACATGAAAAGAAAAGGAGGAAGGTTAGGCATCTAGCTCTCTCACTCTCATTTTATACAGATTTAAAAAAAAATATGAAGGCGGTTGAGTCAACGCAAGCTTCTACCTAATGACGAAAACATTGATCTCCTCATAGACTCCCGATTAATTTTCATTATTTTGCAATAAAGGAACAGGAGTGACTTAATAATGTGCTTAATACACAGATATATTATAACTTTCTTTATTGTTTCCTAGTTCTTGGATACTAAATAAGAAATGATTACGTTTGTTCAATTAATTTATTAAAGGACCTATTGAGAACCTATAGCACGGTTTACAATAAGTGACTTAAAAATATATCAAGATATTGAAAATTTCAGTATTTGTAGAACAACATCAATATAACAAATACGGACTGTCTTCAACCAAAGTTCAATCTTTGTTTCTAAACTTTGTTTTCTTACTACTACTCCTGCGAAGTCTATATGAATGAAATTTCTGGCAACAGTTAGTGTTGTGTGCAAATGTAATATTGCTAAATAAATATGTATTTTCAATTTCAAAACATATTTTATAACATGACTTTTTTTGATAAAAATTGAATCATATAATTTGATATAATTAAATCGTAGAATAGGAGGTACTAGAACAAAATGCGACAAAAAAAAACAAAAGGAACTGTAAGACAAGTTTTTATTAAGTAAATTGTATATTTAAAAAATAAGAATAAAGTAACAATATTTTTAAAAAATTATAATAATTTTCACACACGCATATTTTTTTCAAATGACACGTTCTAAAACATTACCCTTTCAAATATTTACAAATACATTACATATCAATTGTTATTCGTAGCATCTATAGATATAATTTAATAGTTATTTTAGGTGAACACACCTACAATCTAAGCTTTATTAATACCCACTTATTATACTTAATTTATTATGATAGTTATATGAATAATTTTGTCTTTATGTACGGAAACCGTAACCTAATTTTATCTTCATAAGAAGCTTCAGCCGTAATATTTTTGTACAATGTATATTTGATATTGTCACATTGAAGTTTTAATCTGATTTGGTTCCACAGTATATCTTAAATTTAAATTATTCAAAATTAAATACAATTGAACAACCATAAAAGGCACTACGTACCGATATTATCACAATATATTTTGTACACGAAAATAATGTTATTTTTCAGTATTTCTGAACAAGTACTGTATTGAATCCTCATGAAGTGCAATCATTAGCATGATTATTCCGCCTGTCAGAATACCAAGAACAGCAAGCAGTAAATGGACACTGTTGCCCTTATTATTTTCATTTATTTCCGGTACTAAGTCTGCTAATGCAATGTAGAAAAATGTACCAGCTGTTGCAGCGTAAATCCATTGTGATGCTGATTCATGATCTTCGGCTAGCCATATACCACCTGCCATGCCCATAAAACTGAGAGCTGAAGACAGCAAATTATAATATAAAGCCCGCTTTATACTCATACCTGAGCGTAATAGAACTGCGAAGTCCCCTAATTCATGAGGAAGTTCATGACAGAAAACAGCAAGGGCAGTAGCGAAACCAGTAACGGGGTCTCCACTAAACGCTGCTCCTATTGCTAGACCATCTGTTAGGTTGTGTAGTCCATCTCCAACTATAACCATGAGCGCTGTTGATGTCATAGGACGCTCAACTGGTGGCGGCGGCGATCCAGGCATCATTGCCCCTAACTCTATTGTTTCCATTTGCTTTGTAGATTCCACTTTCAGATCATCTACAGGTTTAATTTCAGCGTCATGTGAGTGAGCATGACCTCCATTAAGAGTTTGCATTACCGCTTCCACAGCATAGAATAACAGGATTGTTAAAAATGTTACACTACATTTGAGGATAACTTCAGTTTCTTCTTGAGGTTCGTTTGAGTTTCCATGAGATTTAAGTGCATGCGGTAATAAATGTAATAGAGCGTCTCCACATAAAGTACCCACAGCAACGGCTACTAGGAAATGTATCACGTGGCTAAAAATTACCGATTTCAACATCGGTACTATAGCAACACCCAGAAGTCCAGTGGCACTGATAACTAGGATGCTTAGAGTTGCATATATCCAAGCTGTAAAATATTTAAAGGATTTAATAACAAAGCTGGAAAGTTTAGTAATAAATAAATTCCATATTTCACATAGTGGTACGTATTTAATAACTACCAATAATAATTAAATCGATAGTTTGGACAGAAAAACGACATTTATCTCAAATTACCAGCTATATGGTATAGGTACTTAGTTTACTAAAAAATCTTACTCCATAGTCTATTCAGTTTAGGAGTCGGTGCTTCTGTTTTGTAACATGATTTCTGATCAAGTTGATAAACAAGAGCTGGGCACATCTCCAGGAATGTTTTTGGCTCGATTGTTATTATTCGAGGTTCGTTTTCCATGCCATAGACTTCTAGTATTTCCCTCGGAGAAAGGCATGATTTTTTCAATATTGGCGTTACTAGAAATAAAAGTAAACAATTTAACTGATTAATTTATGTAAGAATAATCAAATCCAAGGAAATATATCAAGAAATCCTTGTTTTGTTCATATGGTGTGATTATTGACTCAGAATAACCTTGTCGCAATAAAGAATAGAAGGTTAAAAAAGAGTCAACAATCAAGCTGATGTCGGTAGCCCTACGTCTTGCTCAATACTTATGAAGTTAAGGAGCGTAAAGGACCTTAATAGGATAATATCAGGAACATAAATGTAAAGTGCTTAAACATCTACCTACTAGGTACGTATGAACATTTTTACATGACAAGGAAAATAAACGGGTTGGATATATTTAAATGATCTTGTAACAATTTTTAATGTGTTCAATCATTTACTTTTAGAATTGCACCCTTGTGACGAGTACACGAGTTTTAAGATTGGGAATAATTGATAGATTTGTGCCTTGAACCATTAGGTTGTCTAAACATAACCCAAGTTGGTTTATGTTTATGCGATGTCTAAACTACATTTGAGCTCATACAGCATACAGCATACAGCTCGGGGTCCTTGTCCAGTACCAAAATACTTACTCCAAATATTACAGTGTCATTCATGAGTAACCACAATTTAAGAGAGCTATTCAGAATCCAGACATATCGCTCAAGTAGCTAGAAAAATAATTGGGAAAACAAATTGAACAGCGGGTTGAGAGCGCGTTTTTTATTTAATGGATCTAGATAATATGGTGAGTGATAAAATGAGCAGGTAGATCGAAAAACATTCAGCCATATGGTACATATACAGTAGCTCTGTTTGTAAAGGTTAGTCTCAAACAACATGTCAAAATATGGCCGATATTTATGAGCGTCATCTAATACTAATTAGAAAGCAATCTTTATTACTTTCTACAAGATCTTGGACACCAGTTACACCGGACCCAAAACATTCCGTTAGGCCTGTTTATAAGTTTGTATCAACATGTTGATGTTTGACATATTTTCTTACACTGGGTGAAAATTCTTTCAAATGTTTTCACATGCTAACGAGTTTATATTGTCTTACTAATATCTTTATTATTTAGAATGGGACGCACCTTGTTTAATAATCGAAAGATTGCGATAAACATTTCAGACGGTAAAAAATAATGTCAATAACAATATCATATATATTTGTTTGTTGTAAAGAATAAAGGCGACTAAGTCTCAATGAATCAATTACATTGTATACTGATAGATATATTTATATAACAGCGGATAAGACTACTTTAGATCATCGACCGTCATCGAGGACGAGGAGCAATCAACACTGATTGGTCACAGCGATGCAAATCTAGCTTCACTAACCAAATTTTTTTTTATTATTTTTTTTTCAAGTATATTGTTAAATGTTTTTAAAAAGTCATACTGTTATTCTTTCGTGGTACTATTCGAGGTCTTAACTAGAAAGTTTATGTAGGCACCTATACTTTTGAATTCCGCGTTCTTTGATTATTATATAAGCAGAGTCAGAAATTTTAACAAGTACCTATATAAAAAGTGGAGTAATAGTGATTTTCTTCTATACCTCAAAACACCTCAATGTTATTTAAAAGGAGGTAAATTGGTTTGATTTGTGAATAACAGTTTTTTTAAATAACAAATGACGCGTTTTCAACTAAACTTGGTATGACAATGGCAAATTTTTAAGGGCGTTCACTCGCTAATTTTTGGCGGTTGTCACTTGGAATTCAAACTAAGTTTTAGCCCATTGTAGTTCCACCTCAACAGCACCACAAAAAACATTGGGTACTATTTAAATTTGTATAACTTTAATCTGTGACTAAAACCACAAGTCCAACCATAATCGATTTTGTTGTTCGTTCTATACACTTAGCATATGCGAACAGAAATTTACCATAATAAATTATTTGACAAACATTATAATGACTGAATGTGAGTGTGACCGAGAACCGTGAAGGTCAATGGGCGTGGGCACCCGTCACAATGATCATTTTCTCTCAAGGATGGCGACAAATTTAACAGATCTAACTTCACTATAAACTATTATTCTTTCTGGTTTCCGTCTTCCATTCACTTCTGCCAAGGTTTTCAATTTCTAGTGAGTAGGATATTAGATACTGGTTGTAAAGAAGAAGACAATTACAAGTTTTGATAAATAGTTTGAACATTCAACAATACCAAATAATTATTCTTTAATTGTTTGACATCTGTACCGTGCAATACCTGTATTGTAATTCTGATTAACAACAATTAAAACATAAATTTATATGCCAAGTTAATATGCCAAGTTAGGCATAATAATTTTGTTTCAATGAATATTGAAATTTAAAGGTTTAGTTTAGACAAGCAAGCTACAAATAATATTTTTCCAACATAAGATGAGTTATTTGAAGACCTTGGTAACTTTTTTAATAAAGTAGAATAAATGAATCGAAGTGTACATATATTGTGCACTATGGATTTTATTAAAATAACATAATTTCTCACCAGTCTTAAGATATTTTTTGACTTGATGGAAAAGGTTGTATGAAAATTACAACTAATGCAAACGTCCAGTTTTTAGTTAAATACTTAGTGTTATATGGGTATTTGGTTAGTGTTATTTGGGTATAGGATTTTTTAAACCTCAGAATATCCTTAACTACGGAATAAGTTTTATACTTAATTAATTTCTGGTTAAATATGATCTGGGGCTTGAGAAACCGTTACTAGGTATAATAAATATAATTTCTCACCTCCTGTTGTAAGTGATCGTTTGTGCTTGTGATGGCTGTCGTGTAGTTGCTTGAAGCTGCCATTGATTCGATGAAGCGCCAAGTCATGAGGCGAAGTAAAGACGCGTCCTCCCAATCCGAGGCTGTCCAGCAAATGTTCAAATCCCTGAAAATAGTAAAAAAAACATGTGATTTTATATTATATTACCCTATGGCAATTTCCAAAAAAATAAAAGGGAAAAAAAATATTTTTTTTTTCAGAAAATTATATATTATTATAGTATTTGGTAGTAAATATTATTTATTATTTATATATAGCTCGTATTAGTTACATTTTTGGGGATTTTTAAATAGTTTTCCAATTCCCAATGACTTCCCTACCATATTCTAAACATATTCTTCTGAAGGGCCGATCTTTCCGATTTTATCATATTTGCAGATGTTATGTAAATTGATAATCAATTTTCGTTATCGGAGCTTATGCAAAATGATAAATATGCAGATTATGTTGAAGGAGTCATGAGCAAATGTTTTTTTATTGAATCCGAGGTACACGAACCTTTAAATCATAATAAATATTACTTTAAATCAGAACACATTTTCGCATGGTTAAACTTCCTAAGCGTAAGGTTTTTTTTTGAATATTTTCCTAGAATAAAGGGTTTTTAATGAAGTGTTTATTATTACTATTTTGTATTATAGTATAGTGTTTGTTGTATTTTCATATACATACATATATAATAGTATGTAGACAATATTATAAGCTAATGTGAAAGCGGTGGATCATACAATAATATTATTTTTATCGTTCCTGTGTATTGATAAATATGAGTTAATTCTTTGTTAAGTGTAAATAATTCCTGCTTTGCATATTTAAAAAATATATTTGGAGGTTACACCTTTGGAAGTTAGCGACTTTTGAATCTTTGAAAAATCTTTCGAATAAAAATAGCTGTAACTGTATTTTTATCTATTCCGTCATTCATTTAAGACAAAAATAATATCCTTAAAAATTAAATTAACCGAACTTACTACTTAATTGGCGCATATGCATGTTTATTATGTACTTTTGTTTTAGAAAATGTGTTTTCAGGAATTTATTTAGCTAAAGCGTAGTTATTTCCAAATCTTTTATTTATTTTGGGTTCCGTTTACCGAGAATTTTGAAAATAAACATCGAATTGAATTATATATTTACACATATAGAAAGTCGCTATCCAAGTCTGTCTGTTCGTCCGCTTATTGAAATTATCGAAAAGGTGATGTGAGAATTTATTATTTTAAAAAAAAGCAATAGAAACATTTAGCTTAATTAGACTACCTAGTATATACCTAAGTAGTGCCTATATTAGGATACCTATCCGTGTCCAATAATACTTGACTTGTTCTAATAATACGATAAAGACTCGTTCGGACAAACTGGTTACGATTTTTACAGATGAGATAATATGACATCTGCATAATAAGACCAAGGATATATTTTTTCTATATCAACTTTTGGTAAAATACGGAATATATCTTATAATAAGAGCTATATATATTTATATATCGATCTGACCAGGTATTGGATGCTATTAAAACAAGTTTGAAGCAACCGCGTCTCTAGCCAGTAGTTAAGTTTATTTTAACTTAGTATTTAAAAGAAAATCTTTCTCTATATAAGTACCTATAATTAAGACAAAGCTAAAGCATTTTTTCCATCCATTACTCACAATGCTATTTATTATCATTTAGTTATCATCAATACATAATTATTTGTTTATAAATGCTCACACAACGTGCTACTGTTTATTGATATCGTTAAGATGTTCTCATCTACTAGCATCGTAAGATTTGTAACACTATAGGTGTTATTCGAATGAAAAAATATAAAACCTCATTTTAAAATGCTGTCATTATTATTAAGTGTCAGTACAATAAATCATTGACTTCTTGTTGAAGTTGTTTAATTTTGTTCTTTTTTATAATTTTTAAATGACATTTTCCAGTTATTAAATTAATAAAAAATTAATTAATTTACATCTTACGAAAATCTCAGTTTTCACAGATTAAACTATTATAAAGATATTTTATTACTTATTATTACGATCTCATTTCGTTTCGAGAACAATGCCTGGCAACTTGTGGACTCAATTTAAAAAA
This sequence comes from Dircenna loreta, assembly GCA_963555665.1. NCBI lineage: Eukaryota > Metazoa > Arthropoda > Insecta > Lepidoptera > Nymphalidae > Dircenna > Dircenna loreta. Next base: position 7,380,086 of record OY743094.1, read on the forward strand.
AATAAAAGATATTGGCGCGCACCTGTCGAGTGCAAATACAAAACACAGTCACTAGTCTTATGTAGTGTTAACATTGGCATGTGTAAATAATATTTTGATTAGCATAATTTATACTGTTTTTATACTTGTAAAATAAATAAAAGAATATTGTATTCTTTTAACATTTCAAATTAATAACTGTATATAATACCTATATATAAAATATAAATGACAGATAGTTCGCTTGTTGACTAGTTAAAGTTACGTTACTTAGTCGCTTCTTATTCTTAAAATGTAGATAGACTATATTATATATAACCTTATTACGTACAGGTATTTTTTATAGAAACAGGTATATATATAGAAACCACAATATCAGTAGAACTATATTTGCTTAGGCCGCTTTTATTTTTGTTATACTTTCAGATGTTAACTTTCAACTTAAATGCATTGCAGTGTCTTTGTGCTTTCAACTATTTATATATGCCGTAATGACAATAGTTTCTCGAAAATTAATAATTGTAGTGTACTATGGTAGTGTAGTATTGTAGTATACGCTACAACACTGTCTTACTCGCCTTGCCGCTAAAACAGGGAAAACTAAATTTTAATAGGGTGAAAATTTTTTGAATGCGCATTTTAAAGGGTCCCCGCAAAACTACACCTGGGACTCGCAAATACCAGGAACTGTTTGCAGTGAAACCACGGAATGCTAAAAAGCTTCGTCTCCCTGAACAGACAGACTGCATTTTCTAAAACACCCAGGCATCTTTTATTTTTTGGCTCCTCCCAAACTTCGCACGGGACCTTTTTTCTAAGGAAATGCGCTCAGCCAACAAATATTGGTAACATATACAGATACATACAGATATATATACAGATACAAATATATATAGGGTAAGGGTAAGGTTATAGTTAATTAAAGGGGTGGATTGATGAGTTGATGTTATTACCATAAACCTACAAATTAGGGTAATTAAAGATTTTATTTAACCACCAGATATAATTATGTACCACCTACATATATAAATTATCGTTTCTCTTTGATCAAATTAGTTCTAATGCGATTGGATTAATTTATCAAAGAAAAATAGTTTATCGTAATGTGTCCTAGCGGCATATCTGAATAGATATTCATGATTACGAAATATTTTTATCAACTGAATCAATTTTTGAACCCGAGGGAGGAACATTGGACAGCATTCAGTGGCGTAGCTACGGTATTTGCTGCCTGGTGCAGCTTAGGACTTGATGCCCCTTAAAATGGCTCATAGAAAATCAATATTACACTTAATTTTATTTTATTTGCCTCTAGATTGTATTTTTCATTTTCTCATTGTTCTTATACATTTCTTGATTCTATATTGAAAAAAAAATAGAAGAATTGATCGTGGACTTTGATGCCCCTTTCCCCTTGATGCCCGGGGCTACCGCTCGCACCCCCCCCCCCCCCCCCCAGCTACGCCACTGACAGCATTCGTTAGCTCTAGTGGATTTTTTATTACGATTTTCATACATTATCTCCGAAATTGTGTAAGAACATGTTTAGCTATGTGAAACTTATTATTTTTTTATAAATATAGAATGAATATTTATCAGCGGGCAGAATTTAGGGATACCGTCCCGTCTCTCTTTAACGTCAACGTTAACCTACCCACTACAGTAAATATTTCATTCTATACTAACAACAAAAATTAAAAATGTATAGGGTATTTATTATTTCACCAAAATTAATTTGTGAAACACTTAAAATGACCAAATCAATTTCCTTTAAAATTATAATCCATTTCTATATAACAAAGAAAATTCCATCAAAACTATGTATAGATAGAAATCAAAATATAAATGCATCCGGTTAGAAAGAAATAAAGGAAAATGAAATTGCCGACAAAAATACTAGTATATTCATCCTGCTTAGATTTAAATTTGCAGCATCCTTTTCCGCAATCTAACATAGTATAGATATACGTCTAGAGTAAAGGAATAATCATAACAATGGAGATGTTTTATAATATTTACTTAACAGGTAACAGCAGTCATTATTTTATAACTTCAAGATAATATATATATATATATATATATATATATACATTTATTTATATACATATATATTTATCCGGTTGTATGCACGTGCAATTATTTCGGATTAGAATTTACATTACGTATTAATACAAGTTATATATATATGTATATATTATGGTTCGCGAAAGTTTAAATAAAAAAAATAGTATTATAATAAAAATAGTTTTTTTTTTTCAACCAGATGTACAGATTTTTTTACAAGAAGGAATTATTATATGACTTATCTTGAAAAAATAAAACCCTAATACACATGTGAATTAATAAATTCTTACAAAATCATGTATTATGAAGTTCAGTTGAAAACAGCTATGTTTAAAATAAGGTTACTTATATCAAGTTATTATTCCTATCTTCCATAATGCTAATAAATAATATTTTATTTAATACTGAATAATAACAAAAAAGTTAAAGTTAAAATCTACACAACGTTATAAGCAACATAATAAGCTTAAAACTTTTTATAAAAAAAATGTAAATTTATTCAAATCAGAATATATAAATACATCCATTTCGAATTGACAAAGAAGAAGTTTTGAAGAATGTAAGAATAGTTTAGACAACTGTAATTATTGACATTATTGACAATAAATATTCTGTTCCAGTTAAACTATTTTACGGTCTAAAATGATATTACACAAGGAAGCTAGACGTGTCGAATTAAAAGATTAAATTTAACAAGATAAGCACATTTCGATTAAGATAACCGTTCGATTTGTAAAATAATATTTAAGTTCGACGAACTTCCGTTCACGAAATAGGGAAAGGCAAATTAGAAAATTTATTTAGAAAATTTTCCGTTAAGCTTGAATGGCAAAAGTGTGAGAACGACGTTTCTTATATCACGTTAAGATTAGAAATTCATTAAATATCAGTTTTCAATACATCATAAATAATATATTATTAACACGTTAACAATTTGAAAATAAAATAATTAGCACCTCTATTTACATACCTCAAAAGTGATGATTCCTTTTTCTCCATATTTGTCGAAAATCTTGTCAATAAAGTACTGCTCGGCGGGTATGGCGTTGCTGACATTAGCATTGAGAGGTTGGATATTTTTTTCGGCTAGCGTGCACACCGCCAGCAGGATGACGGCACACGCCGTGAACATTTTGAATAACGAGTGAGTGCGCAGCGGCCGGTGCGCCGGCGCCGATCTCGCGCCTCTGCGCAGCACTATCAGTCTATCGACAATAACACGCCTGTCCAAGTATGACGCGAACGATGTGGCCACTCACGTTCTTCACGCTTATTTGTTTGTTTATCCACTGTAATCTTTAGCGTAATCGCTCCAAAACTACAAAATGTTTGGGAGGCGTCTTGGTAACTTGAAGTCGAGTATGCGTCTGAGACTTTCACCCGGTGTTCGCTGGTGTCATCGAGGCCGGTTCTGGCACCGTTACTGATAAAGAGATATATTTACGTGCTAACTCGCTGCCATTTAATCAATTCGCGACCACGAAAGAGTCTCGGATGTTCAAAGGACAATGCTAAGTGTAAACGCACTCAGAAATATAGTGTCCACTTAATTAGATATAATCAGTCACGTCAATGAATATAGATTACCGATATAATTAATATAGTGTAGTATAAATTATAAAACCTTCATTGTTCGTTAGTTGAATTTTATTAATACCTACAATATTTTATATGGCAACTAGCAAGCGACTGCTCCGCAAATGTTTGCCGACTTCCGTAATTTTCTCTATTATGATTATTTATTTAAATAGTTACATTATTTATTTAGCGTCTGCATTGTGAGACTTATCAGTTAATTATTTAAGAATCGTAAGCGGAAATTGTAATTGAGATATTTTTATTTAAATAATGACAAACAAACAAATAAAAATATTAATTATTGTTGACACGTTATTATTATTAGAAGACTGAATGGCAGTCCATGTTTCCTAATTGTTTGCGAAGACTGCCTTAACTATGAGCCAATAGTAATGCAGCGTTACAAATAAATTAGTTTAGGTTCCCCATTACTGTTTTACCTTTGTTTTTTTTTAAAATTATTACAACACTAATTCATAAATATTAATAATTACTTCGTTTCAATCATTAAAAACGTGCTTGCCGCGCTTATGTCAGATGGATTTAACTCATAAGTGGTTAATATTCGAGTCAGCTTCATAGCTAGGCGTTGCGAATTTAAAAACTGCTTGACGTTGACGAGACTTAATGTGTGTTCAGTTGCCTTTGTGACACATGTGTACATATTATTTGTTGTAAAATTTATAATATAAATCAACAAATAAAATATAAGAATCGCTAAAATTTCAAGAGATTGCTAAATTTATAATTATTATTATGTAAGTAAAAATGGACATAAAAGTTTATATTTATTTGTGAATTCATAAATTAGATATTTAAATGGCCATTCTATTGGGTTGCGTCGACTACAAATATGATTTTGCACAGATTAGAAAAAGGATTTTGATAGTTAGGATAGGATGGGATAGGCAGACGGACAATGCAGTTATTATATTATAAAGGTTTCATTAGAGAAACTAAAAATTGACATCAACTTTAACACCTTTAGTTGAAACTTCATAAAATTAAAGCACCTATAACTTCTATAAAGGCGGGTTCGTCCTAAGTTGTTATCTTGTGTGCCTGCCTAATGCAAAAAAGACTCAAAGTTTAACGTGCAAAATATAAATTTAATCACTTTAAAACTAAATAATTCACAAACTATTTTAAAATGCTACTATCGTGTATCTAGATATTACAATGATCAAAGCTATATAAGTAGCAGTAGTCAGAAATCAGGTAAACGAATGTATGTTTAATACATTTGTATATTTTTATACAAATGTATTAAAATCGACAGTTTAGCAACTCGCTATGTATTCAAGATAGCTATGATAGTTTTACCAAGGTGCACTTATTGGAGAATGGAGCCATACTGGCTGACACGTAAACTTTATAGAATTTGTAATTATAAAAAGAGATTCAAAACGCTACAAATTTAATACTTTTTTAAATAACGAAAATGACTTTGATTCAGGTTAAATTTGTAAGGGGTTCAAGAAATCTGTTCTAAGAACCAGGTATTTTAGTTTAAGTCAATAATTTCGTGGACTTTTATTATTGTATTATTTAGCAACCGCTGTTTTTGTATACATACACTTGTATAAAAGTCATTGACTGTTTCTCAATACCCATGAACTTAACACGCTTCACTTTTTAGATAGCTCCAAAAAAAAAAACACAAATATATTTTCAACACTTTAGCAATAAAAACGAATGATAAAACAGTTTTTAGATAATCAATGGACATTAGATCTTACACGAGGAATCTTACAGAAGTTCGACGCTAGTAATAGATTGATTTTCTTCGGTGAGTAGAAATACTGCAAGTGATAAATCCTGTCCCTGTCTTCTTCCTTCCTCGTTTTTTTTTTAATACCATCTGTCAAAACCCGTGAGGTGTTACAGTTGAGGGACGATGATGTAGTACGACTAGAAACAGATAGACTCGATTTATTTAAAAAAAATAAGTTATTGTGTAATAATATATTATTTGTTTCCCGGCACAGTGCCCTAATCAATCGAAAATACGCGGTTATCATAGGTTATAAATATTAAACGGATTAATTTAATCATTGTTACTATATTATTTATGCAATGTCCTAGTATGTTTACTTTATATTTACTAACCTACATATTATTCATTTAAGTTTCTTTCTTCATATTATAGAGAATTAAAACAGTCAAATTCAAATGCATAGTAATAAAGGTCTTAAAAGTAATATTTACTATTGCAAAATTTATTTAAAATATTGGTAACGAAAATACGTTAGAATCCCCAAATTAAATCCGGGAAAGCGATGTGGTTTTTAATGTTTTTTTATTACGGTACAGAGTTTATTTGATGGAAAGTGCTGTCTATGGACTTCTGCAAAATAGGGAAATCTGCTGATTCGTTGCCTCTCTTGCTAAAGAAAATATATAGGCTGCAAAAGAAAATATATAGTGACATTGATGGTATTGTGTCTGTCATCTTTGAATATTATCTAATTATAATATCTTTGGATATCTTAATGCAATTGTATTCACACACACACACACACACACATACTCGTCTTCGTATTCTACTGTATCGTCTACAGCAGATTGCTTAAGTAAGAGAACTTTTTTAGACCCTTAATTTAGATCAACATTACACTTAGTTATTTAATCGATTCATTAATTTGAAATTTAAACAATAACCGTAAAGTCACATTTATAAAACGAATTAATATTCTTTAAGTATATTTAATACATTTTCAATAACAATTATCATTTTCTTAGATATATCTAATCTTTGGTTATATTAAATACTATTATAAGGTGCTTACTGACTGTCCATGACTGAATCGTAAAAGGCAACATGTTTTATGATAACATTGCAAAGTCAATGTTAGATTACAAAAAAAAAACACAATTAAACTTAACAGACCTTCCAATTCCTAACGATAGCATGAAAGTAAGGTTGCTTCATGAGATTGATTTTGATCTAATATGTCAGAAGGATTTTCAAACGATTCCTTTTTTCCTTTTATTGCTTGTCTATGGTAGTTTAGTATTTATTTTTACAGTATAACCATTCAAAATATAATCGATTTTGGTGAACTAACGGCGGCGTATTCGTCTTTAGATTTGAATATTTTGTTCTAACAGATTCACCAATGCCAAGAAATGTTTGTTGAGCTATTTTAGGTATAGTCCAGTATTATGCTTAGTTGCAGCCTAAAATTAGGGTTTCTTTTTATTTTTATTCAATTAACAAATCATACGTGGACTAGATCGAACGGGTTAGTGCTCCCCTCCTAACAAAAATTATCTACAAGTAACTATTATAACTGCATTTCGTACGGTTAGCTTGAGAGCCGGAAGCCATATCTTCGTCCAGTAATTCATTATGCATCCACTAGCAAGTTTTTTTTGCCACCAAACCTGATATATTGATAGTTTATTTATTTAATGACTATTTATGTTAAAAAATATAAACTATTTATGTTTAAGAATATTTAAAATGACATTATTATTTTAATTAGCTACCAATTCATACTTGGTGCGAAGTATAGTATCTTGAAATTAGTTTTTTATCCTAAATATTATCCTATAATATAATCCTCTATAATACATAACCGCATTGTAAATAAAGTGTATTATTAATACATTGTTTTTAATAGTTTTTTTTAATCTAATCTAAATCTAACGCTGTCCTTGATTAGTAATTTTAATTGGATTACCGATTTATTATATTCATTGTTATACTGGAACTAGGAAATTGATGATTCTTTCAAGATATAAATGTTTATAACGTTTTTTATATAAAAATTAAGTCAAGTTTTCTCAATGTGTACTGTTAGATAATAAATACTGTTGAGAAAATGTTCCTCACTCTCAAGATTTATGAAGGTATTATAAAATATTTATATAATATTTAATTTGTTTTGAGCTGGTTTCAAAACTAAAGTATTAAGACAGTTTTAACTTTGCTCGAATGTCATTTCATGTCTATTCTTTTTGTCCTTTTAATATTTTACAGAATAAAACACTTTAGCAGAGCGAGTTGTTTGTTTTTTTCATCGCAATATGCACATGTTTTTAAAATGCGTTTAACGCTTTGTCTCTTTATTTATTTAGTTTGGCCAAGAAATGTCATTGTCATTATGTATTAATAAATATTTTATAATAGGTATATAATAGATTTATGTTTTTAACTTTCAAGTACATATAACACATATATTTTTTCCTACTTAATTTGATATGTATAGGTACTTCTTTTTAGACTTTTTATTTTTCTATCATTTAGCGTCTTCAGATTTTTTATATGTTGGTATTATGGAAAGAATTGTTTTTAATTTTGATATCAAAATTTAAGGAATGAAATAAATAAAATTTTACACCTAAAAAAAAAAGAGATTAGGATTTAAGCTATTATTGTAATTAATGTACACAAAGAATGTACCTTTTATTGTTTTTTAAACAAAATGTAGTCAGCAAGAGAATATCAAATTTTCCCAAAAATGTAATAAGTTTAATGCTATTCGATTCTGTTTTAAATAATAATCAAAAACTTGATTAGAATACTAGAATACCTGGTTTTACAGCATAAAAAAAAAGATAAAAAATAATCATGGTGACTTACTACACTTTCCAAACTTTCTATAAGATTCGGCACAGAAAAAGAAAAAATATCGAATGCATTGTTTTTTTTTTTTAAGTTTCTCATCATGAATGCATTACGATCGATACTTACCGCCAAAACTATCTCCTGAGACACTTTATCATGCAGGAGAACACTTGCCTATTTGACATTTTTGATTTTATAAATCAAATGAAATCAAATACTTTTTGATCATAGATCCTGAAGGGACTCTTTCAGGCGTCGAAGGCGGTAATTATAGATTATAAGTTTCACATGAGCCCTAGAGAGAGTAGAGCCCTGTTGAAGTGACTTGACTGCAGCTCACAACACGGCTGGCTCTACCTGGGTACTGGATCTCTTTCACACAGATCTTCGTAAAGTAGATGTTATTATTACATTTGTACTGTGTGTAAATAAACCTTATGCTCAAATCCCATCCATCTTTTCGTTTATGTTGGGATTTCCTATTTCCCAGGGGTGGTAACCCATATGCATGGTAACCCTTGTCTTTTTTCTCGTATGGTAATGGCAAACTCTGTTGCCGCACGCATTTCTTACAACTATGCATACACTATAAAAAATAAATAAATAAAATAAAGTATAATTAATAATTATAATCAAGGTTAATGTTACGTGTTAACGCAAAATTAAATTAAAAAGTATGAAGATTAGAAGCGAATCGTTGTTTATAAAATTGATATAATATATTTTATTATACGTTTTCCTCAAGCTCATGAAAATAAAAACAATATTTTATCTGTTTACGGTTATCTTTAATTTCTAAACATCAAAAGTAATTTGGGACAAAAATGTACTTCGTTGAGAATATAGGGTTGTACTTTCTAATCATTTTACCCAAATAAAATAATTGTACATTTCCCCAACATTTTGCAGGACAAAAGAAAGATTTATAAGAATATAGAAATGTTTACTTTAAAAAAATATATATATATGATATTCTCGTAAAATTTCAGAAAGTTGAAACAGTAGAAGAAATCATCAACAGTTTGAATCGTATGAAGTATGAAACGAAACTTTTTGGTTGAAAACAGATACATTTTTAAACTATATAAAATGGCTGATTAACAAAATCAGAATATCTAGTCACTAATAGAAATATAGAAATATATAGTCACTAATTACTATTAAATTTTAAACATGACGTTAAATCGTTCAGAGAACGATGAAATATCTAGACATCTATCTCGAATCGATGTTTAAAAACATTCTTATTTATCTACAAGCCTCACCCAACAAATATACTGAGCCACCGTCACAGATAACTCAAGTCAATATTATGTTTTATGATATTAATGAAAATAACCGATATTTATTGTATAAGAAGCGCTTGAGTTTGATTACAGATGTTAACTGGCAAGGTGAAGTTTCAATATAATACTAAATTAATGCTTAAGTAAAGTGCCTAGTTAGTCCGCAAAATATGAATCGTTCCAACAATTAACAAATTATTCATAACCTTAACTGATTTAAAATCTTATTATTTTTGTTTCAAGTAATACTTGGGGGGTAGTTTGAAGAAGGCGGCGCAGAGACTGAAAGAGAAAGGGAGCTGGGTATAGTTTAAGGGAGAAAAGATGGAAAAAATACTTACACCGGAAGTAAACTACGAATCAAAATAAAATGGCTACACGCTTTTTTGACCGATGAGTATAATCACTATAATTATATGTAGATTCTAAAATTTGGAACCAAAATACATTCGATATGCATTCTTTTAAATATTTGTCTACGAAACCATTTTTATTAACTGTTTATGAAACGGATACTGGGATTTCCACATGATGATAAGTTCAATAACTCCTCCGGAAGTTATTTGGGTAATTATTTACTCATAGATAATACTTAAAAGTGTCTATTCACACACACACACACACTAACACACCCAGCCTTTAAGCACCTGACATCGACATCGTAGTTTATTTCGACTGCTCTGTAAATAAAATGATAAGGTTCCCTACATATGAAAAATCATGAAATATTATCTAGGCTACGTGAGAAAAATATATTTTGTAAAGCACTTATCATTTAAATAAATATGATTATAGTCAAAAATGTAAATGGAAACCTTTTTTACCCATTTCAAAATGCGTTTCTGTTTATGTAAGTAACTATTAACCACAGACAAAATATTAAAAAAAAAATACAAAGAAAAATATAACGACTGCGTAGACTATACATTAGATTTCTCGTTAAAGATTAATTATTTCTTTTTGCTGTCTGCTTGCTGGGGTGTGCTTTGATGTTTGTTTTGTCAGATAACTTCTGACCTTTATTAAATAATATAATAATAGTCTCAATAATGGCAAGTCCTTGTGTATTCTTCAAAGATTTTTTTTACTGAAATCAGTTGGGACGTGATTGTTCCACTATGATTATGATATTACAATTTCCTTGTAACATAATGGAGACGTGCGTGGCCGTGCTTCGTGTCACTGCAACGCTCCGTTGCGTCTGCAGACTCCTTTTTTGTACATTAAATATCACGCAAATAGATTAGCCATGATACGACTTCGAAACAAATTTTATAGGTGTTAGACATTTTATAGGTATCAGATTATAACTTTATGTATTATTGATATATGTATATGATTTAATAATTAAATATTCCATTAGACACCTATATTAACCACCATTAAACGTGTAAATACAAAGCTCAGAAAATATTCCATTGTAAATTGCTGAATCGCAAAAGTTACCCTATCTTGTTATCACGCCCAGGGTTCTTGTGTAGTAAATAGGTTCCTAGAGCTTAACATTTTGCTTAGGAATATACCAGTCACATTGAGTTATATTTACTGCAATATAATTTCAGTGACCAGTAAGTAGTAAATAAATGTAACGACATCTTGGTTGGACAGGTTATAACTAAAACTAGCGCCCTCTCAAGTGCAGTAGATAAACCTAACAACTTTGAAAAACGTATAATAGATGTCGCTCTTTCATTCACTGAATACATATTTTCTCTTTTTTTAATCTATCCTCTCATGTGTAGAGATAGTGACTATCTTGTTAAAAAGTATCCCAATCAAGATATAATTATATTAATACAGTCTGACTATGGTGAAGTATGGTCCCTTGTTAGTTCCCGAGCTTGAAAGCGTCTAAAGCAAATTAAAACACACGGAGTGTCGGGAAATAATTCACATTTTTATCAATATTTTATGATACATAAAATTTGCTTCTATCATTTAAAGTAAGTAGGAGGGGTATTTACGAAACTCTAATAACTCAAAAATGTATTTAACTTTTTTAAAATTTAAATAACCGTTAAATTTGAATTTAATTTAGAATATGTCTATAACTACATATTACCTTATCTATACTCATATAAAAAAAGGTATAGCTTTTGGAAACTATAGCGTAGAAATAAAAAAAATATATTAATATAAGAAATGTATTACAATTTCGATGTTTAATACAAACTTAGTATATAGCATAGGAATTAATAGCTTAAAATTGACAACAGATCATTTTCGAACTAAATTTAATTATTATGCTCACAATCGCACAATAAATAATATAACAAAATCACACAAAGCTTCGGAAAAACAATCTCCTCAAAACAATCATAATTCTTTCGAATCTTCAGGAAGGCACATAAACATTTTCGAACATGCAACATTAAATGAATTGCACACATTGATCATCCAATTGGGCTTATCCTTCCACATAATGAACACCCAGAATACTGGGACACCCAAAGCTATAAATGCAATACCAATACCAACTTCCATGGGGTGTGTGAAACAAGAGAATACTACGAGGCACGTGACAATAACGAGGAAAGCCACTGGTAGGAGTAGGCTAACTCGGATGGGTCGTTTAGCTTTGGGCTGGGTGTGCCGCAGCCATAAGAGTCCGGATACTGAACAGATAATAAACAGAGCCTCCACACCAGTCACGTAAACGATGAGCGACTCCACATTGTTTGACATCAGCAGCACTAGTGTTACCAGGCACTAAAAATAGAAAAGTATTAATGTTAAACAAATTCAGACATTTAATAATACTTCGTTCTATGTTTAAAAGAAACGCTTTTTAATGTAAGATATTGAGTAAGATATTTCGTGTAAAAGAATTGGATCTCGAATATATAAAGAGCCGTACACGGTGTCATTAGTGTTTATATATCCAAGAAGTTCTAGAATTAAAGATTTTAATAATAAATTTAAATTTAGGCCGTCGATTATTATTTGAATAGTATTGTTATTTTATTAAGAAATACTGTAACTTGAATTGTATGGCGTTGTTTTTCTCCAATATTTCTACAAGATTATAATTATTAAGGATTTGAAAATGCATTGATAGGAAGTTATAGGAGTATGAAACTTTTTGTTTGTAAATATATATATATTGATTGGCATATTAGGATCTTTGGAAATTGAACTAAGACGGAAATTACAGAAATTCAATCTGAACGAAGTCGGGACGAGTTACCCAGTTTTAAAAAGAATAATTAAAACTGAATTCTTTATAAAGTTATTTTTTAATTGTGTACTTGGATTAAATTTCTTAACCTCGAATCGAGTATTTTTTTAATGGGTAACACCTTTCATATGTATTATAAGATAAAGAGAGAGGCACATTTGATTTACTATTACTGATATTGATACTGATATTTTGAAAAAGTTTTCATCTTCATATTTTTCGTTGGATACACTGGGTCTTAAACATTTTGAATGAAATAAAATTTTATCCAAATTCACCTCAAGGTTGAGACGGAATTTGACTTGGATGATTTCATTTTACAGTAAGATCTGAATTAAATGATAAAATCATAAACCTGAGTCTTCGTCATCTTAATAAAAAAAAACAATTCATAAAAAACTAACAAAATATTTTTTGATGTAGCATAAAATGACATACAGCAGAGTGAAAATATATACTTGTATAAGATTATTTGAATTTTATTGAAATAAAAATTTAATTTTTCAAGGATATATTTAAATGAGGCACAAAATTGAGAAATCGCTAACATATTACACAATACTATAATATATTATATTATATATATGTTTGGCAAACGGTGATGTCGAAATCTATGAGCCGGAAGTTTTAAAACATATATATAGTATATAACTTTACCCTGTTAGGCTATTGCACAAACAATCTTTAGGGTGTTATCATTTTAAATCATATCCTATATTTTTGTATAAAAAATCAGAAAGACACATTAATACATGCAGTTAAATTTATCTATTATATAATACAAAAAACTACCAAAAAAAATCCCCTCTTTTTTTTAAACTTACCATAAATATCAAAGAAGGTACTGGTGTCAACCTCCTTACGTCAATCAGAGAAATTGCCAATGGTAAGTGTCCATTCCTGGCTCCGACGAAAAACAGCCTGGATGAAGCGTATATGGCCCCATTTAGAGATCCAAAAGTACACAGAGCGACGAATAGTGGCATTATCCACGACATCACGCCAAGAATCTTATCACTGAATGTTACAGCAACGGCCTTTGAGTCAATCATCTCACTATTACTCAGTACGGCGAAGAAAGCGAAGTTTGTTAGTGTATAGACAAGTGTCACCACGGGCATGGAGATGCAGATTGCTCGGGGCAGATTCCTGGAAGAAACAAAAACAAATTATTAAAAAAAAAAGAAAAAAAAAGTTCCAGATTTTTGGTACTATAGTTGATATATTAGTGCCATAAATTATTTTCATTTTAAAATATGATCCGTTGGATACGAATTCAAAAAAAATGGTTTTTCAACTGCTATTGACAAGATTAATCTGAAGGTTATTGGTAGAGTAAACAAATATATTACATTTAATAGTATTTGTATTACTTTACATTCATTTTAATTATATGACATAGCCATTTAATTGAATCTGGTATGAGCATAAAGTTTTTATAAAAAAATAATATTAATAAAAAATCTTATACTACATAAAAATCTGTTTCTACCCAAAAAAAAATAGTTACATGTTAATATTTATTCTATTATATCACTATCGATAAAATTATAATCTGTTTTACAGACCAGCTGTTACTATTAGAAACGGCTATACAGATTTTGATGAACATTACAGATATGGCTAGAATGTTCAATCAGGCAATATTAAATAGAAGAATAAATATACATTTCTCAAACGAACCCTAAAAGAAAGTTTAACACAATACTCAAAATAAAAAAAATGACAAGCATGGGTTCATTGAACTTACATAATAGTGACAACTAACTTTTTGGTAATTCGCTACCCTTTTTGGTAAATACCAAATTACCTACATTATTTTTAGAAATAAACAAAAAATCATGTGGCCTATAAACGTAATAGATATCTGTTTGATTCTTTGTTACGTGTGTGTACGTGTCTAAGAAGGTCATTAGAAAATCGATGTTGTAACCATGCAGTACAATACTTAAATTCCACTTGGGTAAATATATTGGATTATAGTAAGAATAATACTTACTTGTAGGGATTTTTCAATTCTTCAGTAACAAAGTTAAGGTAATTCCATCCAGAGTAAGAGAAGAGGCCAGTATAAAAGGCAATAGCTATGCTCCCAGGTTCAGTGATGGTCCCTTGCATTATGTTTTCCAGATTTTCGGTGTGTCCAGAGAATAAGTACCACAAACTGGCCAGGAATGTTACCAACAAAGCCAAAATTTTGGCAGCAGTAAACGAATCTTGAACACGTGTTACCCATTTAACATTGTAGCAATTTAGGGCCGTGAGAAAACCTATAACAATGTAAGGATACAATTAATATACTGAAAAATCTAATATATATATATATATATATATATTAACTTTCGGAATAAAATTTGGTATAGTGAATATATCATCAAACCATCATAGGGACGTATAAATTAAGAATCTAAGTGTAATAACTATAATTTTAAAGACAGTATCAAAGATATTAAAAACAATAATATAACTGGTTTTAAACATTGATAATAACATCTTTATTATCAATGTATATAAATAATAAATAAACATAAATCATTCCTGAAAAATAAACACCGACTTCAGTTGAACAGTTAACTATTAATAGGTAACATATAAAACTATTTTGAGATATCTTACAAAGGTAAATATTATCCGAAATAACAAACCAGGATTATAACTGTCAATGATGATCATTTTAAAATTGGTGTTGACGGAAGCTGGACAATCATCTAAAACAAACGAATCCTTACGTTCTGATATAATAATTCGCACACACCAGTACGTGTTAGAATGATACGGGAGGATGTCATTATACTGTCAGAAGCAATCAGCAATGCGCCGTGCGAAAACATACACTAGTACGGATAGTCTGACTTCTATCCTTGTTATCCCCAAGAGATCATTGTCATACAATTTTTATTGTAATGCTATTATTACATACAATACGTCCGCCGTGCGAGAGATCCGCAATAAAATGTCCATTGTAAAATCATCATATCAGATATGCCATCCGTCTTTTTCTTTTCGCGGATATACATTTATGATTATTATTTTTGTTTTTTACAATGTAAATTCCAATTTATAATTTATAATCAGCCTTCGTTCTCAGAACCACGATCCCAGGAACAGTCAAAATTTTACACGCATGCATCTCATGTAACTTGCCAAAAAAAGATTGAAACCTTCGTACGTTCACCTCTGTGCAATTAAAGTGCTTCAGTCATACAATCCGTAAATGGAAACTTTTATTTTAGTCTTATTTAAAAAAGAGAGCATCATGGAGAAAAAAACTGAAGTTACATGAAACTTTAATTATAAAACATGTTTGTTTCGAATAATAATTTTGAGGATGTATTATTTAT
Organism: Dircenna loreta; assembly: GCA_963555665.1. NCBI lineage: Eukaryota > Metazoa > Arthropoda > Insecta > Lepidoptera > Nymphalidae > Dircenna > Dircenna loreta. Next base: position 7,396,085 of record OY743094.1, read on the forward strand.
AAATTATTATTTTAATGCACACACAGTTACAGCCACAAAATAAATTACAAGATGGTCGATGCTTTAAAATTCATTTATCTTTTTTGTTATATCGACAAACAATATGGATAATAAATAATTACATCTTTGAAAATGTTGAGTTAGCTGGTAAGACAAAACATGTTACAATATCCCCGCTGTTTTTATTTTTACTTACATAAGACATATACTTTTACATATTTAAAAAAAGGCATTAAATAATACATATACATCTTTCAATAGAAATATGGTCTATGCCATATTTAGACCTAACACCACCATTTATTGATTCATCTAGTAAAAAAAAAGGCCATGCTGATTTTTCATTCAAAAAGGCAGCTACCATTTTAACTGCGTTGAAAATATCCATAAGACAATGTCCGGTAATTACTTTTACACATATATTGTTGCAACATTTATAAATAGTAAATTATTACAATTTAATAAATCTTATAAATTGATTTAATCTACTCGATCAGTAAATAAATACATGTACATTTAAGTTATAAATCTGTTAAAATACAATACTCCAGCAATGTTGCAACTTAAATTATGCAATGTTAAAGATTGTAGCAAACTTTGAAACTGGTTCTTGCTTTACGACACGTTACTCAATATGCTTCGAGTCGTGAATTTTTGTTCGTATGTTAATAATAGAGGAAGAACGGTGTATTTTATATGTTAAATTTATAATTTATATAAGGTTTATTTATACTTACACGTAACTATCGCAGCTATAAGGCTCACAGCATCTGGTGGGGGCTCACAAGCTGGCCATAGTGGCTTGAGGATGTTTTGAGCAAAAGTCAATGCCGTGATCGCATTTCCCGTCGGTACCAATATGAACAACGCAACCCAGAGGTATAAAAATGCTGGTAAATCACCAAAAGCCTCCGATATATATGCGTAGTCCCCACCCGATTTGGGGATCATTGTACCTGAAATTGAAACGAATCTTTTATAGGAAAATATTAATGAGGCTTCTAAATTTTTTTTTATAATGTGTCCGCTGCTAGCCCTATTGTCTGTTACGGCGTCATCGGGGAAGGTTAGAACATTTGAAGTAGTAGTAATTGAAGTAGAGTTTCCTTTTGAAATATCTCTTATAAATTCAAATTATTCAAAAATCAAATTGGACATATTTATATTTACATATTTAACTTGTACTATTTCCATTTGCTTAATATAATCTATTGCAACTATAATCTAGATGTGAAATCACAGAGCAAACCAAACATATATAACATTAAAATATTTAAATAATAGTTGCAAACATAGCACTTATTAAATGTCAGACCAGTCGCAAGTCGATGGGAGGTCCGTGGAGAGGAACTGCCAGGAAACACCAAAGCTTGATATTACCTATTTATAGTATTGAAATCATCGTTGGATTAAAGCTCATAAAAATAAATTACCTATTTAATTATTTATTTATTTATTTAATAGGAAGTCAACGTGATATACAATGAATAACATTCCTTTTACTATAAATGTACCTATACCCCGATTAAAGGCTAACTAACTTGACATGCAATTATAGGATGGTTGCTCGCTATACCTTCAGAAAATGTCATAAAAATAAAACACACTAATGTTTATGTTTGTTAAAACTAAACGGTACTTTATGTTATAGAAATTTAAATTAAAAAATATATATAATGTATACAACCACGTACGTAAGTATCAAGATTTTAAAATAGACACCTAATCTTGAGACATCTATTAAAGTCGACACAGAACCATGTGAATATCTTAAGATTCTTCACTTGCTATTGTAAATTGGTGGCCGATAGCTACTAACTAGGCACATACTCCTACATACCTAATTAGAAAGTAGTTTCTAATGGCGCAATAAGAAGTGTTAGTTCAATGGGAATTTACTCACAAATAATAAGCTTTCATTTCCTTTGAACTCATTTAGTTTGTTTTTATTTATCTAAAATCAATTAAAGAGCAATGTGCCTAAAACCATAGTATTATTTCGTCGTCTATTTATCTGTTTGTTTGTTTATAACGAAAAAAATACAGATTGGATTTAGATGACATTTGATATGGTTATAGGTCATTGTCCCAGTCTACATACAAGATTGAAAAACAAATTGTGACTTTGAAAAACAAAAAAGATCGTAGACGCAGGCCGCAGTCAACATTCTTTAACAACAGCTAGTGACTTATCTTGAACCAGGACTGGTGCAAGTGGTAATTCAATCAATACAAAGTTGAGAATTTATTTTCTAGATTCGAGTTAGATATTTATAAGAATAAGGGCAGGAGAATTCTAATTTGAAAAGTATATTTGACGACCTTCGTTGAAGCGGAATATATATTCTATCATGAAAGGACGGCCTTTTCTGATATTGGGTACTTAAGGACCTTTTCTGTGTATACAATGTAGTGCGTACGCAAATAAAGGAATTCGTTGTTATATGAATGTTTACATTCCTTGTAAGTAGTTTGTCTCATAAGTCAAGTGTTGTTGACAGAGCGAGCGAGTGGAGCGAATGTAATTGCTACGAAACTAGGAGAAAAGGCTTTTGTAATTTACATAAATATATATGAGTGCTCATGTAAAGATCCAATTCTCAACAAATTTATAAGAAATTTTGGATTCATGTGTTATAATTGCCGGGGATGCGATGGCACAATAAGCAACATAGAGCCCTATGAAGAACCTTAAAACTCAAAATAAAATTTTACAATATTTTTAATCATGACCGGTTAAACCTTTGTCAAAACTTTTTTTTTTAAACTAATTGTTGATGAGAAGGACGGTTCTTGATTAAGGGTCGCGTGTCAATTATATGTCAGCTCAATCTCCGTTGAGCACGATTAGTATTATATTATGTTTATATTTTTTTCTAAGTTAACTGTATTTATTTTCCATTACAAATGATGTAAATCAATCTAAATTTGTAAAAGTTTCCTGTTCCGAATTGCGGTATCCCTAACTAGAAGTCAGAACGATGGGAAAGGTATATTGTCTTATGAAAAGAGAAGTCATAAACGCAGATTTAAAAGATTGTTGAAAGCTTTTACACACCGAAGTGAACCGAGTATTTGGCGGCTTGTTAACCAGAGCTTTTTTTTTTAATCATTTAAACTAAGTTGACGCTTGACTACATTCCACCTGATGAGAAGTGGAAATGTCTGCAAGAAGTGGGATATGTGGCAAATTTTAAGTAGAGTAATTATTTTTATTCTGTTTTGTTGCCATCATTACTAATTTTATTTTTTCTATCTATTATATTAAAGGAATGAACCCAAAGTAAATTGTGTCTATCTTATTATCTCTTAAATGTCTTTCTGATATACGTCACTGTCAAGGTAATATTAATAATAGACATAACTGAAAATTGTCCCGATAAATTGGTAGCTTTTTCGACACTGGCCGACGCAAAAATAACTGTATGTGCTAAATCCTGTCTATTACAAACACATTCCTTATGTCTTTTCTATCTAGGACGCGTGTTACGAACGTTACAGTACGTCTTGTTTTTATTTGGTTGACATACAATTATCAATCATTGAATTATATTAGACTTAATTAATCTTAGGAGGATGGAGTATATTCTCGTTTAAAATTATTGTCACAATATATCACGCGTCAGTACAAAAAAAAATGTAATAAGACAAGCCTTTTTAAAGCTCAATCATGTTTAAGCTGTCACATGATTATAAAAATAGTTTAAAATCTTAAATATATTTTTAAGGGTCCAAATTACATGTAGGTAATGGCGGCAGCAGTTGTTACTAGTTATTAATTTACCGTGTTGTTGTTCTATAAAATAAAATACTCCATTATGTTCAAATTATTATAATGTTAACTGAAAAGGTTCAACATTGTTCGTTTTAATGGCATTGCTAACAAAGAAAGTCGTAAATTTTGCTGTTCATATGCTTTGTTAAACTTTCAATATACAAATGATATGACGAGTTTAATTTATTTATAGCGTTTACACTAATTATTACTATTTAAACATTTCAAAACATTAAGTTATAGCATCAATAAAGTGTAAAGGTTAGGTCAAATGTCCAGCACCACACTTTGGGGTAAACCGACAAGATATCAATATCGATGACTAATAAAGAGTTTGATTTTGTTTTATATCGACATACACTTGATAAGAAATTAACAGTTTTTTTTATCGCTGTTATACAACCACCGTTATTATTGCTGGTATATTTTATTAGCCATTAAAAATATACATTTATATTATATGATTTAGATACTTACATACAATTCTGACAGACTGTCGTACCAAATTGAAAATTTATCCCCATTTTGGGGGTACCTACTTATAAGTATCAAAGACAAACCAGCAAATAGTCCTGGTGTCTCCCTCATACTTGACCAAATATTATAAACCTCAAATGTTTATTGATTCATGCTATTTTCTGGAACTACCAATCTGATTAGATTTTTTTTTGTATTTGTTAGTTTAATGCTATGGGAAGGATATGGGATATATAACATAATACTACGAAACAACAACATTAAAAGCCCATTTTATTATATACTAATATATTTGAAGTACGTTCTATAAAAATTTAAAAATTCTTCCTTCAAAGATTTGATGACAACTGTTCCAAAGTGACGATAGTTCTAAGCTATGTTTCGAAAGTGACTTCCGACGGAGTTGAAGGATAGGACTTATCTCAAAATTAAGGGATTGAGGTTACGTTACCGGCCTTGCAAAATCCTCCTGTATAAGCGTATTTGGAATACCTTTTGGATTTTTCTGCGAAAACCTAGACGGGTAAGAAAGTTCCTCTTACATATCACACACTCTTAAATTCTATTCTTACTCTTCAAATTAGACCAATAAAGAAACCCGCGTTACACGTAAAAAAAAATCAAAAAAGGAACTATTATTTTCTCTTTATTTTATATAGAGTTTATTTAATCACTTGTATTTCTCTCTCGTATTTAATGTGTTATGTTAGTAGGTACTAGAAAGATTTCAAAGTTTAAATTTTATATAAATCTGAAATTATTTTTGAGCAATAATTCGTTGATAAACAAATAAACAAACGCAAAGTTAGTTACGTCTCGTTTTAAATGTATTGCATATTTACTAGAATCTTAGATAGGTAACTCTCAAATAATAATCATGAAGTACATACACACAACCTACTCTGTATCGATATTATATATATTTTTTTTTCGAAAGAAGAATTCAAATTATGTATTAAATTTGGGCCACAAAAGCACATGGTTAATCTAAAGCTAAGGTAAACATTTATTTTCATCTAATAAATATTTGCTACATAATACAGTGGCAAAGTTCTGAATCTTAGCGTTGGGAGATCGCAATTTTACTGTCATATTTAATAAACGATATTATTTTTTTTTTTGACACTAAAGTTTTCAAATAAATTTTACAAATTGTTATTTTTTAAATTTTTGATGTAAAAAAAAAGGTTATTGGAGTTGGTAGGAAACCATTGAATTTTGATTTAAATCTCGGATTGTATATCGGTAATTATTTTAGCCAGGTAATATATTTTTGAACCATATAAATCACCGTATGATCCATAGCCATAATGACAGGTATATACATTCCTGTAAGAGGCTAGTTCGTACGAACTACGACCTACATTCAATTGAAAACAGTTAAACTCCAAAATTCTGTTCATGTTGTTCAACTAGGTGATTCCCACGATATTATATTGTTTAAGCTTATGAAAACAAAGGGCGTGAGATAGATCCTTGAAAAAGCCGATGTTTAAGGCGTTTTATTTATTTTTAATATATCAGCCGTCAGATAAAAATATAGGCCAAGATCGTAATGAATTTAAACATACCTATACACTCACAAAAAAAGTGGCTGTGTTTTTATTTTAAACCTCTATAAAAAACTCACAAAAAAATATTAACAAAATATATTTTTTTGAGTGTAAGATTAAAATATTTTTCTATCGGGAATTTAAAATGCAATAAATTGGAAATTTATTACGAGCATGATTTTCAGAAGTGTTCATATGAATTTATATTTGAAAGGTTCAAAAGCTAAATATAATATATAGCATTTTAGTTCTTAAGTAATCCTAGTAGACTTCGATGAGTTAATAAAAGGTAAAGAAGAATGATTTCTAAGTCTAACACCTATTAAATAACCATATGCCTACCTAATCTATATCCTATTTATAGTTCTCAGTTTTCCTCAATTAAATACAATTCCTATCGAACATTTCGATAAAGATATTTTCTAATATTATTATAATTTAATTTCTGTTAGCTTTCCTAAACTACCTACGTTTATTAAAATACCGGTTTACTACAAAGAATTCCCTCCTCAAAAAATCACATCCTCCGTCTCCCCATTCCATTACACGAGTATTAATGCTTTGTCCTCATATTAATATAATCAACCAAGCGGACGTTCGTGTAATAAACGGAACCGGCAACTTAACTTACTCTGTGAAGAAAGGAAAAGTCAACTTTATTGTTTGAAGAATTAAACCACTTATCAGAATTGAACACCCTTGACTAACGTAAAATTTGCCATACTTAATAAACGTTGTTTTAATTAACAACTCTGAAAAATCATCAGAGAAAATAGTAACAAATCACACTCACCTAATTCAGCATAGCAAAGTGCTCCAATCATCGATAGAAATCCGGAAAGAATCCATATTATTAAGGCCATGCCCTTTGATCCCGCTCGTTGCAAGGCATAACTAGGGGACACGAAGATCCCGGACCCCACTATGACTCCAACAATAATCGCTACTCCGTTAAGTAAACTCAATTCCTTCTTCAAACGAACCCCTCCATTCGGTTCGCTCTCCCCATTTTCTCCACTTTCACCAACGTCCATGGCCTTAGGCGCCAACCCTTCCGAAGCTGATACTTTTGCCATTTTACTTAATTAAATTATGAGAAAGTCTAAATTATCGAACTTAGGTTGCAACTCTAAATTCACGTCAATATTGTACACACATGGCCTAACCGCAAGTTAGTCTGGTGCGGAAACTGACTGCCCGTCATCCAAATATTGCATCACACTGCGCTAAAATACCGCGGGTAACACCACGTGGGATTTTCAACACCATAGAAAACTCCTGTGATAATACTACCGAGGCGGTTGACCACTAAACAGCTGCTGATAACACGCGACTTAATATAGAACACAGTATATATTTATTCACACGTATGGCACCTAAACTTTTAACTAGGTTAATATATTCAGGATTAAAATGTGTCAAATTATATGTTTTTTAAATATGTTTAGTTGGTTCAAATTAAAAAATTAACAAATAATAATAAAATAATAGGGATAAACAGGAAATATGTACGCCGGTAACGATCGAATGACGGTCTGTCGCGGCACGGAGAACACGTTCAACGTTCCGCGTCCCCACTTTACTATTCATTTTGCTTCGCAAGTTTACCACGAGTCCGACAGTCTACCGCCTGCATGTGACTCAACGGCTAGAACGACGTAAATGGTGAGTCGTTTCATACCATTGTCAGTCCTGCTGCTAAGCATTTAGAGTGTATTTTTAAATTAAACAGCAGATCATGAATTCATTGCCAAGTTTGAACAACGGGTTTTAGTTATCTCTTTCCCGCGTTTTGTAACCACGTGTGGTTAGAACTTTTGATTGTTCTTTAAATTAGACGCTGATAAGAGTTGTATTCTTTCGTAGGTGATAAGATGAGATGAACAGCTTGAACGCAAGTGAGGTTATAGGCAATTTAATTATAACCCGCGACAAATGAGCCAGACACATCTTTGAAGCATGTCTGTGAGCGAGTGAGTGATGGTATCTCTGGTATGACAATAAAAATAAATATTTAAAAGTTTATTGAAGAAAATTAAAAATAAATAACACAACAAATTGTTTATTTCAAATAACATATTCAATTATAAAGTGAGTTACAATGTAAAAAAATATACCATCTATTACAAAAAATATTCTATTCGCTTTTTTCAGCGTATTTGAATATCCTAGCAGTTCCATCATCGGAGGTGGTTAAAATGAGTTTTTTTTTATCATTATAACTAAGGTCCAGTATTTCCGACCAGTGTCCGGTGAGCATAAGTCGTCGGACGCCTGACCGCGCTTCGTAAACACGGATGGATCCGTCAAGACATCCCGTCACTAACTCGTCCTTGATCCATAGCATTTTAGTGACGCCCTCAGAGTCCTGCGATTTGGCGCAATGGTGTCGTATCATTTGCCGTGCCGTATCCCATATTGTAACGGAACCGTTAAGGGTGCCTGAAAAATATTATTTATATAAATTTTCATATGTTTATTAATGTTTACCTTTTATCTTTTAATGGCTAGACACTTGGATGTTTGTCAAAAGGGTTTGACGCATTTATAGTAAGTATAAGTTTTATAATTTCTATTGTTCATTACAAATTGCGATTAGTGATATTAATAGATTTATTATTTTAATCGACTACTTTTTCACTTTATATTAAGATTGTTTGCTGTGCATTTGAATTTATTTTATCTAGGTTTTTTAGGTTTTGTTGCTTTTATTGCCGAGATATTTTTATTTATTTTCTGTTGATTTTTACTTTCATGCATGATTATACCTTAATTATTTTTCTAAAATATACATAAGCCAAGTAAGGTCCAAGTTAATTAAAATAAGAGTTCTACGTAGTAAAGAAAACAAAAATAGAATAAACGTGGAACAATATTCTAATTATAGACAGTTTGATATTCGAATGAGGTCATTCCTAGGCGTAATTTTGATATGTTTTTTTATCAATTTACTTTTTTTATACCATAGGTTCTCGTATAATATAATATACATTTGCACTTCAATAGATAAGACAAATGATAATATTTAAATGAATATGATTGGGTTAGATTTTTCAATCAGATAATAACAAGAAAATACCTAATGCAAAATAGTCCAGCTGTGGGTCTGGTGAAAATGCTACAACTTCTAGATCATTTTCTGCTTCCATCTGTGCCACGACTTTGCCATTGGCTGAAGTTGTCAACGCCACCTTACCTGTAAATAATTAAATTCAAATAATATTACGAACAGTGATATATTTTACATAGAAAACAATATTTTTTTATATTTTCAGCCTAGTACTACTTACTATGTAAACAGATTATGTATATTTTTATCTTTTTATATATGCCTAATATTTGTAAATGAAAATTCCACAAAACTATTAATTCAGAAAAATTTGGTAAATTCATAAATTGAAAGTAGATATTTTTTCAAAGTATTTCGGTATTAATATGAATATCTTTTTTTATATTATTATATATGGCAAGAATATAGTGCATTGTCTTAACAAAATAAAAATGGAGTTCACATATGCTACCGGTTTTCGGCGGTCAAGTGTTGAATATAATTGAATATGAATTTGTATTTTTATTTTAAGGACAACTCCAAAAAAACAAATTCATCTGACAAGACTTACATGAATTTTTATTTGTATTTTATATAAATTTTATTTTCAACTGATGACAATCAGTTTAGGCTTAACTAATAATAATTAATAATTATCTTATTCATTAATATCCAAGTTGAATAAAATATATATCTTTCACTCAACTAGGATTTTGTTTAAGAAGTTATTCCTAAGGACTAACCATAAGAATAGAAGATTCTTATAAGAACCTTCTAGTATTTTATTTTAATTAACTTTGATTTCATCTGTCGGATTGTTGATCAAATAAACACAATTACAGCCAGTTAAAATTCCGTGCTCAATGTGTGTTAACAATTTCTTGATTGTAGTTAATAAGCAATAATATAGTACGGACGGTTCATACTTAGTGACGACAATATCCATGTGGAACCATTAAAAAAAACCCAAAGGCGTTACTATAAAAACTAATTCTTGACAATCCAGTATTAACAGTAGGTCTACCGTAAACTTTTACAAATTAAGAAAAAATGTTGCAATATTACAATAATATTACTTGGATTTGTATCATGAAATCTATAAAACAATATTTTTTTCATTTCGGCTTAGTTAAATGCCATGACATTAAATGACAGAAACAATACTACATTAATATTTCAAATTAGAAAACATACTTTTTGTAACAGGTTATGAATATTTAATCTGTAGTAAAAGAATCGATGATTTTGGATGACGTCATCAAAACTTCTTATCGAAATATTATTCAAGTAATATTATATTAGGACGAATTTGTAAATAGTTAAGTTACTTTAAGAGTTCACGGTAGGCAACATCTGGTATAAAAAGCCATCTCATCAACAAAGTTATATATATCATATTTTAGTAATGCATCCAATTCATTGTCCAATTTAAGCACTATTTGACCTTAAAAATTAGAGAGTAGGAGGATCTCCTCCTACTCACTAATTTAAATTAAATTAATTTGATTTTAATATTTAATAAATATTAATTTTAATATTTAATTAAATTAATATTAATTTAGATAAATCAGTAACTAACAGCCATTTCACAGTGCGATGTTTTAACAATAAATTAGTGTTGCTTAAATTGTATAATGAAAAAAAAACATAACTTGCTAAGAAAATAGAGCAATCTATTTTGCATATTAAAGCTATCCTGTCTCATTAGAAGAACATTCACAAAGTCAGAATTTTATTTACATAAATGTTTTGTTCCACTGTATTCTGCACTTTACTTTCAAACTTCTTGCAGAAATTCTGCTGGCTCCAAGATAAAGTATACCATAGATAAGGCCTTCTTGAATTTGAAAGTTATCATCATGATACCCTTGTAATTAGTTATGTATTTTTAAACTTGATATTCAAGACATAACAAGACAGATATTTTAAAATTATTTATCATGATTAACATTTCCTAAGCCAATACAATATATTTATCTAAAAGGTTCAGATTTTCTACCTATTATCTAAATATGACTTATTCAGTAAATGTTTCCTCTTAAATATTTATACCAAATAATTATAATATTGGTAATTATTTTATACATACTAGTAATTAAACTTAAAAGCTTTTTAAACTTTTCAACTTACTATGGTATGGAAATTGTACAAAACTAAAGGTATAAGATGTATTACTGTATTTATTATATGCACCAAGTATCTATGACTGCTTTCGACATATATTCTGAATTATTTAAATATATTTTTTTTGAACCACATTTTAAGAAGAAGTAATTTAAGCAATAGTTTTTGACATACCATCAGTAGCAATGGACACCATAAGACTATTCTCGGGGTGTGTGTCAATAGCTGTGACTCTTATTTGATGGACTCCGGCTGGTATTTGGGAGATGACAGCACTTGATTTCAAGTCCCACACTTTTACTGAACCATCTTCATAACCAGCAGCCAGACGTACTCCGTCATTAAATATCTGAAATTTTGAAAGGTAAAATATTTATGAATATAGTTTTAAGGGATACTTTTATAGTAACAAAGCTTTTTATATTTTTACCTACCTTGCCACATTCAGCTCTGATATTATGTCCTTGTAACACTTTGGTATCTCCAGATGGTATTTTAAAAACATATATATCTCCTGTAACTGCCCCACATATGAGAACTCTTGCCCCAAAATGCCACAAGCCAAAACTTAAATCATCAGCCTCATATTCAAATACAACTGGCCATGGCTCCTGTTGATTTGCTTCTAAGTTAACTTTCCATACTTTTATTAAGCCACACATGTCCACAGAAGCCACAAATGCCCCATCAAAGCTAAATCCTACAAAGATAACTGAATCCTTGTGTCCTTTGCAGTCCATAATTACTTCTCCAGTCTCTGTAGACCACACAAAAGCCTTGTCATCTTCTCCACCAGTTACTGCAAGCTTACCGGTGGGATGGAAATCACAGCTAAAGACTGAACCATCGTGTTTATCAAATACTGTCACCGCATGGTCTTCTGGTTTGACCATTTCTGTATCTTCTTCTTCTTGATCGTCAACCATTTCTTCATCATCAAATTGTATTTCCTCCATTTCTTCATAATAAATCATGTCGTCATCCATTCCGGTAATTTCATCTCCGTTTATTGAAGAAGGTGGAGTATTTTCTGAAAGGCCTTTCATACTTGCTTCTTTAATTGTAACTTTACTTCGGTAATGGTTAGTTATTGTCTTTAGATTGTTACTTTAGTCAACAAATCACAAATGCCAGAAGGCAATCTCCAAAAAAATATTAATGTATTAATTATAGTAAATAATATAAATAATATTATAATTTATATAATTATAGAAGATCAGAATCACATGTTATTGTTATTACTTATTGTCAAAACTCGAAATTTAAATGTCAAGTTAAAACATAGCTTTTTTTTCCAAAAAGCAGGCTATGTCTTTTGATTATACTGCTTATGTGTCCTTTTCACTATACGATTTAACCACAGTGTTAGACTTTGGAGAATGGTGAAATGGGCGCATTCATGTTATGTATTTATAGTTTGTTTGTATATATTGTTCAGGTATCTTCCTGTCAACGGATAAACAACTTGTAGTTTTTTGTAGGTATTTCTATACGCTACATCACACGTTGCTTAATATAATGTTTAAATTATCTTTGAATTCTTTTAATTGAAATGCAAAATGAAAATGGCGGAGAATACATTGTTTAAACGTTATAAATAATCATGTTGAACTTTTAGTAAATTTTAGAAACACAATATGGTTGTGTAGGGTATCACTCCGATCAGAATTATATAGTTTCTAAATCCTAGGTAACTTGTCGTTGATATTAATATCTGTCTAGTGTTTACGCCACCTTTATATTATATGCTATACTTGCTTTACATTCTCTGTCTACTATTGTTTACATGATTTTCACTTTTGACATTGACAGTAATGTTCTCTATAGATTTTAGAGTTAAAATGTAAAATGACACTTGTCAATCGTAAAGTGGCATTTAGGTTATTTTAATAAACAACTGTTTAAAAAAATCCTTTACTACATATTTATTTCTTTTAAAAATTCTTAAATTTGAGGATATGGCGTTAGTTAAAAAAGGTAATGTTATAATGCTACCCTAACCCTTTTAATGGTATTATGATTTCTAATTATTTCTTAACATTTTAGCATTGTTGGAGACACCTTCATTATTTTTATTAGCAAAACGATTCCGCGGTAAAGTTAATATTCAAAAACCTCGTAAACCACACTTTCACAAACAACTTCTACTTGACATTACAAAGCCTCATTATGGTCCTAGGAAGAGTTCTTTACCCGACATAATGCTCTGTGAACAGGGAAAAACTCCATTTGCAAAGTTGGATATCGATAATCCTTTTGAAAGAATTTTAGCAAAAGAATGCCTTGACTGGTTTAATACATCAAAAATGATTGTATTCCTTCACATGAATTCCATTAGTATGGAGGACAAAACACCGGTTTTTGCTACATTAAAAAAGAATAAGATGAATTTAAGAACATACGGAAAGAAGATTGTAAGTATGGCAACCAAAGGAACTCGTTATGAAGCTGTTAATCAATTGTTTACTTGCCATCAAAACATAATTTTTGGTCAGCCAGAAAATGCAGCAAAAATGTTTAAAATACTTAAAAAAACACCTCAACTAGTTGTCATGGGTGAGTTGAATAATATTGTAACTGTGTTTGATGCCCTGTTTGTGTTTAGAATAAATAGTTATACATTTTTATTTCAGCTGGTATAATTGAAGATAAATTATTGTCTAAAAATGAGCTAGTTGAGTTTAGTAAGTTGCCTAATTTGGATGTAGCAAGAAGTCAATTGTGCTCAGTTCTTCAAAGTGCTGGATCATGTATTGTTGGGCAACTGAACCAAAATCAACAAATGTTAGTGTCACACCTTGAAAAGCATATTGAAATACAGAATAAATCAGTAGACGATAAAAATATCAAAGAGTTAGAAGAAAGCAAAGAGACTCTAACAGAGAGTTAGAAAAATATGGAGTGCTATGTAATAATTCAGATGTTTAAGATAAATAATAGATTATTAGAATTACACTGGCTTTAATATTTTAAATAATATAGTATAAATTTATTTTCGTTTCTATTTATTTAATAATATAAATAAATAGAAATGAAAATCAAGTAGATACCCCACATTTCTTTTATAACTACAATCATAAAGCACTTTTAAATACTGGAAAAAAGGTTATGTCAAAACGGCCGAATTCATATTGCATTAAGATTTAAGATCTTGTACACACAAACTATAATTATGACAATATATTTGACTCCTAATTTTATATACATAGTCGTAATCACATCTAAAGTTCAATTATCAGATTAATTCAGAGTAATATATATATATTTTTTAAATATTTTTTGGCATAAAGATCAATAATTATATCCTCTGTTATCAGCCTGGTGGCTGAAGTGATTATTATAATATTTGTGATTTTATGTGATATCATATAAAAAGTTACTAACTTCAAAAATCTAACTAAGCCAAGTCACAAAATATGGAAAATATATATTGTTATGCAGTAGCATAGCTAGGTATTTAAAGGCCCTGGATCAAAAAATTATCTAGGGCCCGAATGAAACTATTTTAAATTGTTGGTTCTTTGAATTTATTTTGATGGTTTGACTTTAAAACCAGTCAAAGAATATCTACAGTTTCCGCAAGTTTCAAACAAGTTTGGGGCTTGATGGGAATTTTCCTGTTTTTTTCAAATAAGTTGTTAAAGTGAATTCCTGGAATCTGGTTTACTTATAATCAGAATGTGGGATTTTTTTTCTAGTTTCAATTTATAGTTTGTAATTCAGAGTCCGAGGGGCTCCTTGAGCTTGGGGGCCCCTAGGCACTGCCCCGACTAGCCATACCATAGCTACGCCACTGTTGTTATGTCACATGACCTAAACAAACAAGTAGTAAAGCCATGTTACACTTGACAAACAAGATTGTAGGTATAGGACATATAATTTACTTAACATACTCTAAACAATTACTCAGACCCAAACACAAGTAATTAAAAAAAAAACTATTGAATTCGGTCAATATCAACTGTAAACTGTAAAATATTTTATTCTAAACATTTGATCATCGTCTCTTTTTTTACAACTACGACGTAGTCGTCATGTAACTCATATATCCTATTTTTCGGTAGATATCAAATATTAATACCCTTTTCAATCTACGAAAGTACGTATCTAATGACAACTACCCACACAACTTGCCTACTATCTGGACCGTAGAGATTCTTTAGAAAATAAATCTTATCATCGTTTAGAAGATCAATCATTCTCACAGTCGGCTGTCAGTATACTCTATACATTTTAAATACTTTCAAAAGTACCTACAAGGAATACCTACTAATAATTTTATTAGCATAGTCATTAACACAATATAAATACGGTAATACTTTTTTTATGGGACAAATGCAAAAGGTGACATCTTTTTCAATAAGGTCCCAACAAAGATTCAAGCATTACCCGTGTAACAAAATTAAAAAAGTAACTAAAGCTTGCAGAATATTTATTTAGAGGATGTTGCACTGTGGATACGAAGCTATTGCTGCTAGGCTGCTGCTTATAATATAAGAGCTGGATCACGAATATCAGAACCGCTACTACTTGCTTATGAAGATGGAGATTGTAACCATATCAACTTCAGCCAAATGAGAGCCAAAATGAGATAATCAGGGCAAAGCAATGCCGCTTTATAATATATTATAATGTTCTTATGAATGAAAATGTAATTCTATTTTCATAGATTAAATAAGTCACGCTAGACTTCACAGAGTTGATTATTCTTTCGAAGGTACAAAGTTCTACTAAATTTCCTAATGATGTATTAAGCCGAGATTTCATTATCCAATACTAAGTTGTCCTAACAACTAGCGTACTAACATAGCATTGAGAAACGGCTGTTAGTGAGCTTATTTCATTCATGCAAATATTACTTGTTATTTTTTCTGGTGAAATAATGCCACTTAAAAAAAATGTATGTGGTATTACAATTTAAGCCTTTAGTCCACACATAGGATGCTTGTCCTTCGGAAAGATTTATTAGATTGTAATGCAAAAACACAAATTTTGGTTTGGGGGTAATACTTAAATATTTCGGCGGGCAACCAGTCCTACAACAATAATATAGCCGGACACAATTTGGGCGGGATCAACTGGTCGCAGCTCAGTGCTCCTGCAGTACTATTATAGCTTTATTGATTTTGTAATTATTGTTTTTTTTTATCGTTTCCTTAGATTCTTAACGTTTATAAATTATATATTAAATAAAAAAAATATAATTGGAATAATTTAAATCATCGATTTTCTTAAACTTTTAAAAGTTGTTTAGTATGGCAGTTGATTTATGATAAAACCAACAATTAAAATGTAAGTGGATTCTTTTTCTATACACACCTATAATAAAAATGTTAAGATAGTTGTCATGGGAAAATGAGATAAATAAAAAAACTCGATGGTTATAAATTAAACTAGATAATAAATGGACCTGTTAGTAATGTATGTAATAAGATCAACATTCTTGCCACATTGTGTAGTGACACATAACAAGCTACCTGCTACGCAAAAGACAACATTCTAGTGGTTGTTTCTTGGTGTCAAGATATCTGTAGAGGTCGTAGGGTTAGCTACACACATACCTTACACATTTTAAGGATTGTATATGTACTGATGCGTGCTACATACAGTATTTTCGAATATTTAGAGCATGATCCAATAACGCCGTGACTGCACTTCTTCAAATTGTATTTCTTATGAATAATATTCCTTGAATTTGGCTTAATAAAAATAACATAAGACAACCTATTCAGTTTCTGTTGCCAGCTATTCTCAGGTGTTTGGGAAATAACTTTTTAAATTAGCTTGTATTTGATTAAGAAAAATAATATTTAAAAAAACTTACTATCAATACATAAAGAATTTGTTTATAAGTTATTAGGTACTTTAATAGCCTATTCCATTAACACTCGTTCTATCACAGAAGTTAATTGAGGAAAGTTAATGTTCTTTCCATGATAGGTAAAGAACCTTGTTCGCTTGTGTTGAATCAAGGCAAATTGACCTAAACTAGCTTACAACTTTAGTATCTTTTAGTCTGAATTTAAGTTATTTATATGAATGCATTGCACTGAATGTTGATTTAATGTGAGCTGCGTCCGAAGTCGTTTTCGATTTGACAGTTCGGGAAATGCTCACCATAGACTAATAAAAATATTTTTCCGAAGATTAAATAGTTTTTTACTTATGATTTATTTATTTTTGTTATATTTAATTATTAATATTATTTTATCGATGACTATAGTTGTATGAATTTGGCTAAAAACTAATAGTTTTATAAAATTATTTATGCTAACCCGACAACTAACAATTATAGAAACAACTTAGATTCAAAATTTGTGTAAGGTGCATCATAACAATCAGTCTGTTTTTTTCACGATTATATGATCTGTATAGTCTATCCTAGTGCTATCATTAAGTGCCTTTACTAAAAACATAAAAAACAAGGTATATATATCCTGCAGAAAAAATATAATTATAGTAAAAAGGTCAAATGTATTCTGTTCTATACCAATACACACTTTTTTAAAGTATTTTATATATATTATACAATTACATTATACATGATAGAACTCTAAACAATAGTTTTTGAAATATTTGACAGTTCGCAATTGCATGGAAGGAATAGATCCTTGAGAAGATGAACTCATGTGACAAAAGGCGGGCTTTGCCTGTTCGCACTTTGAGGTGGAGGCAGCTGTATCATCTGTCTATGTCTTAGCAACTTTATGATTCGCAATCGATCTTATTAGTCAATAAATACGACATTGTCCCAAACTTTTATGTTATGAACTTGATGTAAGAATGTTACTCTCTTCAAAGTATTATATCGTTCCGGTTGGAGTTCCCATCTGTCAGATTTTTGATTACTATTGATTTCAACAACTTTGAGGGAGACGATGTACCGCTAGCAAAATAAGCTTGCTTCTTTTAAGGACGCGTTTACAGTTACGCCGAAAATTAATAAGTTTCATCGGTACATATTGATATAAAATCAAACTTGATGTAATGAAATTAATAAATACAACGGATAGAATAATTCTTTATCTTCAATTCCTTGATAAAAATATGAAATAATGTAGTTTATATACGACTCCTGATATCATAGAATATGTTCGAAGAAATGATTACACGATATATATATTGAAATAAAAATTCCCTGGTTAAGAAGACATTCTCAACTTAAAATTTGTAAAAAAGTAATACCTCACCGAATATCTAAAACAGTTTTTTTTTTGTATTTGTAGTTTGCACATGATTCTTAATATTTAGTAAGGTTTAAATATATTGCGTTGCATTTGTCTTAATTCTTTGAAAACAATAAATATCGCCTCAGTCAGTTCAAAACCGTTGTCGTGAGCAGTCACCATGTCTCTTCTACTTGGTATAAACTGAACTTAAAACCAAAGTTCAATTAAGGACTAACCGTGGAATTAAGCAGAGATAGAGGACACGTGACTATGTCTTTACATTTAGTCATTACGTATTATTCTGGGTTTGTATTTCGTATATCTGGTGGAAAGGATAAATAGCAAATAAAAGTTTAACAGAATCGGTGTATTTTCAAAACACAATCCTTGATATAATCTATGACTAAATATAATGTTAAAGAGATCAAAACATTCGAAACTTTATATAAAGTATCATTTTACATACGATATTCTTAAATATATAAACACGTTTGAGCAAGGGTACTTTAACATACATTTTGCCAATAAGAGAGAAAATTTTCTTAATCCTAATATATAGAGGAATTCCCTTAGTATGTCTAGTATTCTTAATATAGTTTTGGTACATTGTATGAAAATATGTTGGTCCTTTGACCATCATTTACAATTCATTATATTGTAACAATAAAAAAATATTGGAAGGCTTCGAGGATAAAACAGATCACGGGGCGGTTAGGCAACTTGTAGCAGATGCCAGCGCTGTGAGTGCTACCGCAGCCTCCACTTCATCCCTGTCATGTCGAAGTGTGTTTAGAACCATCCGTTGTACTTTTTGTTCCTGCTTCCGTCGTCTCCCATCAGCCCACCAGGAATAGTTGGATTCACTTGGTTGGAATCTAGCTGCGCTTTCGAGCCATTTACTTAGAAGAACTGGACTTGTGATGGCTTTACTATCACAATTAGTATCACTGCATCTTTCTATTTCATTTGAATTGTTGTTAAAATTTTCATATTTTTCACACGACGGAGAAGATTCGTCTGTGTCTTGTTTGTATGATGTTGTTGAATCTGGACTGTTCTCAAATCTTTGGTCATAGTCCAAGTCCTCATGGTCTGGACTCGTCTGTTCTGGTTCACTCCATATGCTGTCATCTGAGCAGATGCTAAATTGTTCCACGTTACCTTGAGCGCGATCATTGTATGTGCGAATTAGATGACCCCACGTGAGCTGATTGCGATCCGCGTTTACATTCTTTAATTTTCTTCTCCAATTCGCAAACCAGTTACAGATCTATAATAAACAATTTAATTAGAGATCTCAGTGAGATCTTTCGTGTTTTGTGTAGTATTATTAAAATGTTTAGATAAATTAAAACAGGGGTATTGTATTATCAAAGGCTAAAATCTAAAAGAAGCTGAAACCTTTTCTTATTTTCAATATTTAATTTGCGGCAATCAATAATGTAAAATGATGTAGAGGTATAAGAAATAACAATAACTTTCAATCAGAGAAAACAATTGTGTAAAACTTAAAACCGAGCGGTGACAAAAATAGTGCCCATTTAGGTACAGATAGCGAATCTTGGCGTTATTCCAATTAGGTTGGACACAGGGTAAAACACGCTATAGAAAGACAGATAAAATTTGTTCCTTATGACTTATTGTATTTAAGTATTACTATGGATACAACACTCACTTGAATATATGTCAATCCTGTGTCTCGTGACAAATGTTTTTTTTCTTCACGGTTCGGATACGGATTGTCTCTTCGTCGTACAAGCCAATCTTTCAAATACCGTTTTATTTCTGGAGTGAAGAGCCTCTTCTGAGGTCGCTGGCCTGCCACTAAACATCTCCTGTAAATGTAATTTAAAGTTCATTTTACCTTGCGGAACGTGGTCGACAATACATGTTTTTGTCCGTAAATATATCTAAATATTTGAAACGTCATTATTACAAAAGGAATTTAATGTTCCTTGATGCCTGTGACGCACAAAGACAATTATTTACAAGACACTGAAAATAATGAATCATAAACACTAGAAACTAACCGCGTGTACCGTCTGTTTCTCACAGGTCTAACAGATTTTCCGCTGTCTTCTTTTGCAGTTCCGTCCATTTTTTCCTTTGCCTCTCCAGTTCTTTGAATAACTGTCATCTAGTAAAGTATATTTATTAAATGTTATATGAAACTGTCACAAAAATTTGTATGTTTCTTAAGGTGATGGAGCACGTGCGACATGCACCGCGGCTTATGGCACAACTCGTGCCTCGATACTTTGGCGTTGCGGGGGATGCTTGTTCATCTATTAAAAAATAAGGACATCATGACATAAATAGACGGTTAAACAGGGAATACAATATCCAATTTCTCTAAATGTATAGTCTTCATTGTTGGTATTCAATCTATGCGTTGATGTAACAGAAACATGACGGCCACATTCCTTCGTGCTTAGATGTTATTAGCTTTTAATTTAAAATGAATCAATTACCATTACTTATTATAACTTTTAACGTAAAGAAAATCACTGAGCGTTGTTTTAATGTTAATTTAACTTAAATATATACTCTTTTAATGCTAAAAAAATAAAAAACATGTTAACTATTACGTGTGTTGTCGAGGTCATTGTTCTTGAATATAATTAATTATTTGTATTGATTAAAGGTTTGTATGATATTAATATCCAACTAGCGATTGGAGACGAAACAGTGAGTAATGTTTGGTATTGAGTTTTATTTTCAGAAATCGCTTACAACATACCTGTTTGCGGGAAAGCTCGTGTGGTGTGAAAATGGCGGCGAGTAAACGAGTGACTGCAGCGCCGCGGCGCGGGCGCACTGATATTCTGTTTTACATGTTATTTCAGGACGTCTCCCGCGATGTCTTTAAACGTGATTACAGAAGCTGTCACTATACAAAAAATAAAGATTTAATACACTTGCTGTATACAATTTAAAGTTTAAATATGTTAATTAGAATTTATATAAAACTTGGATTATGAATTTTATGTTTTTGCTCTAAATTTCCTTATTAATTATATGCTCTAGCAAAATAAAATGCTCATCAATTTTTTAGTGCCTACATATTACTTAGTAAGAAATTAATATAATATAAATTATTTTTTTGTAAGTACATGTTGAATAGAAAAATATAGTCGTAATTAATAATTATGTATAAATAATTCGATACTATACTATCGAAATATATTTGAAGTATGTTATTTAAGTAAAACTCAATTTATAAGTTTCTGACTTCAATTTAAAATACACCGGATTCAGGAATTCTAAAAAAAAGCTATCACTTATTTATCTTTAAACAAGATTATAAAAATACATTAAACACGTGTCGATGAAAGATAAAATACTTTATGTAAGAGATACAACCGATTGTGTCGCTTAGAGATTAATTTAACTCTTCACAACTATATATGTATTGTAAAACGGCTCTATTCTGTTATAGATAAGAACCTCTTTAATCATAGTTATAAATCAATCAAAGCTTAACATTACTTAGAATAATACAAATAAGGACTGCATCTAAAATACATAACTACATAGTAAGCTATATAACAAATTTATTTGAGAAATTATATAGTGAGGTTACAAAACAAATTTATTAATTATTTATTTAAGAACGCTCTATTATGTGGACTTAAGATGCCCTAAATTTAATTTCAATATTTCCCAACGATCAAAAGAGCTTTGCTTTGACATGGATAGAGACAGTTTAAATGTTTTGGTTCCCTTCCTTAAATTGTCGCTGAAATACGAAAAAAATAGTATCAGGTGAATTCAATTAACATAGTATATACAAATAGACACACAGACAAACAATGACAAATATAATTTTGTCGATAAATAGGTTCAGCATTATAATAAACGATAAAATAAGTTATTAATAATAATACTCTATGTTGTACACCAATAAAACAAAAGATTAAAAAAGCAAAATAATACATAATGTACACGAGGTGACGTTAACGCTCAGTTAGTAATAAAATATATTTTTTTTAAATATTAAATATACTTAAATGAAGCGGAGTCAGGGTATTAACCTAGTAAAGATTATTTAGTTGAGCACAGGTTATCTAGCCGCTACTTCCAGACTGGCATAGTAACTTATCGCATAGCAATTAGTTTGATAAAAAAAAATCTGTGTCAAAAAAATATAAAACGAAGCTAATGGTTTCTTTTTTTTAATATACTGTATGGAAAAGCCAATATTTAACTGGTGTTACTAGTTTTGGCCTGCGTCTTTAATTTCGACAATACAATGTTACATAAACTCATATTATTTAGGGTTCAATTTAGCCACGTTTTGTTGCCGTTCGATTATTTTCATTTTCATCTCCTATTATGAGGTACCTCAGACCTGGAATCTAATCAGGTTTTAAATGCAGAAGAAAAAAAAACTTATTCCTTGTTAAAACCTTTTCAGAAACAGGTGTTTAGGCTTGACAAGTAAGTGTCCACTTAAAAAGAACTCTCTCTGTTATATATAATCTTAATCTACATTATTTCCTTATTAGCAAGCAATCAATCAAAATGATAATAGTTTAGCTTATAATTAAATATAGCTATTAGGCTATTTTATCTAGTACGAACTAGATAAGACGATATGCGATGTACGATAATTTTAATATTTAATATATTCTTGTGACTTCCATAATCAAACACACTTCTCTCTTTAGCTTAGACGTGTCTCCTATAACATAAAAACTAAACTACGTTTCTTGCTTCGTATGTAAATAATAGTATATGTATAAGGTATAATAATATATGTATAAAGTAAGGATTTCTAATATATAATATATATTTTTTTAGTTTTTTATCAATTTATTTATATGTTATAACCAATATGTTTCTTTTTAACAGTGAAATACTGTAAGATACAATTTTTCCTTGTTAACCATAATTTGAAAGGAGCTAAACAATACTTAATATATTTTTTTTATTTACAAATCACTTCTAGTGTTTATTTATCTAATTAGTACAATGGGACAAAAGTTAAAATTAACCAAGAAAAAAGGAGTTAAAGATATAGTATAGTGATTAGTATTAAGATGGCACGAAAAACTTAAAAAAAATAAACAAAATGTATGTAAACCGTTAGGATACAAATCGTTGCCTTATAATTTAGAACAAGGCCACAAAAAAAGACTCTAAGATATTTATATTATAATTGCCGAAATAAAACTAAGGCCCTCTTTCAGTAACTCAGTAATATTTAATCCATAATAGTTAAAATAAATAAGATATTGGTTTGCTCCAAATTTAAACCAAGTTTACAAGTAGTACTAATACGCGTATTAAGCTAAAGCCAATATAAGCAATTACAGTGACGATAGCAGTAGCAGTGTTTGCTTTTAAACTGTAAATAATACTATATAATCTACCTATTATAGAAAATACAGACAGAAGTACAACACATATTTATATGTTAAAAAGTTGTAAATTACTTGCAACACCATTTTAACAAACGTAACATTTAGCGTTTGACATAACTCTCACAATTTTCTACAAGAGAAACTTGAAAAGCTTTAATTATCATAAGATATAACTATAGGTACTTGTATTAAATCGAGAAACGGCTGATTTATTTGTATTTGATATAATTCTGATTTTAGTCATTTATACCTACAACTTACACGTGTAAGTAAGTTTAGAGTTGATTAGTTTAAGTACTTACTTGTAAGCAAATGTATTCGCGGTCAAAATTCTACCAAAAAAATAAAAAATAAAAAATAGTACATGATGGGATGAGAGATATCATCAATTTAATAAGTAAAGAACAGGAACGATAATAAATAAGGTTTGCTTTTATTTTTTTTCTCGTCAATAGTTTGAAAAGAAGATAAAAGTAAATTCGGTGGACATAGACAAAAAAATATGAACTGAAAGATCTTATTTTTGCCTATTTATACACATTTTAAATGAATCTTATACAAAATATTGTATTATAATATAAATCATACAAAATTAAATCTTTTTCCTCCTAACCACAATTTGACGAATGAAATATATTGACGTCATCAATTTTATTTAGTATTTATTACGATACAATGCCAGTGTTGTTAAATGTGTACTAATCTGATGTTCCTAGATATAACAATGGTGCCATAAAATATATTTATGTGATATTCTACTTGAATAGAAGTTTTATATTAATAAATTTTGTATAGCTCAGAAGATATTATATTATTTTAACCGTTACACATGTTTTAAGGGTCAAAATAAATTCTTATCACCCTAGCACTTTTAAAATCGCCGGCTGCCAGCTCTTGTTTGAGTAAAACGCTGTCTCTTTTGCGCATCAATGGTTTCAGTGTGCTGTCTCTGTCTTAGCGTATTTTACGGCGGGCGCGATGATGCTTCGTACTCCGTAATCGCATTCATAAACTCAGAAGGCACATGCGCTCAGCGACTGCTCCCCGCGTCATACGCTCCTCGTGTTTCGACTCTTCCAGTCTAGTTTAGGAGATCGTAAAAATGTTAACAGAGAGTCAGTCGTGTAATGAATACGGAAAGTAGTTAACAGGTTGTCGTCTCGCAATTCGTTTCGCGTCTCTTGCCACGTGCGATTTGATTGATTTTTGCGACATGGGTGAAGAAACTCAAGCCGGTGACGGAAAAGTAACATTAAAACGTAAAATAACATTGTTCAATGGTGTTGGAATCATTATAGGAACTATTATTGGTTCTGGAATTTTTATTTCACCGACTGGAGTCTTCGTTAATACCAAGTAAGTACATGTATAAAATTTCCCGCCTCTACTTTTATGCTAGTCTTAACTAAAATCAATTCGTTTAATTCTGCTATAAGATGTTATGTGAAATTTCTTATTGTTTTAATTCAATATTATACGAATATTTTTTTGTTAACTGGTAGCTTACAAAGGTCAGGTTATGAAACGAATAAGTTAAACAAGAGTTAAATTTCAAAATACAAAAAAGATGCTAAACATTTTACAATTAGTGACTTAGAAGTGCAAAAAAAATATGGCGTTCATATAAAATTGAGGACATATATAGATAATTAAAGTGATATATGAATGAATATATAATACATATAATTGAAGTTTATTATTATATGTTTTCCTTACACGTAACAAGAATAATTATAATAAGATTAACAAATTAAGTTCATTTAATTCGTAACTGTGTTGACAAACTGTGATTTATTTTAAAGATGGAGCAGATATTTTTTTACATATTTTAACGTAATGAACATTGCTTATTGTGTATAAAAAATCTCAGTTAATATTACGATCAGTATTAGCTATTAATAAATAATTAAAATAACTGTAAGGAATCTAGAGTTTACTTTAAATTTGAACGAGAATGTAGATAATACGGATATGACCATGACCCCGCATTATTATTAGCCGTTAAGTATATCTACTTATTATTTAATTGTTTTACAATTTGTCATATTTTACGAGCTTATATACGTCGAGGTAAAAGCAAAAACATAATACCTGTTCGTGCAGCCCCGTCGTGTATCAGGTAAAATTGCGACACGAAAATAAGAAAAAAGATTTTGGATTCATGCTTATGAGATATGTGGTATTTGTTTGTATATGTTTGGAAGAATACGGTGTGAATTCTTAGTAAAGACTGAGCTGATGCAATAAGCTGCGGAGGTGTCATGTACCTGTTAACTTGAAAATATAGCGATAGCAACACAGTAGTTTGTCGTGGTATGGTCTCATAATACGGAGGAATGAAGATCATGAACCAGAAGAATTTTAAGTATAAATGTGTGTGTAAGTGAAAACGAAAAGAAGATAGGTATGGAGTGCGTTAAAATGATATGTCAAAGTAGCAAGTCTAAGAAGTGTGTGATTGAAGTAAATGGAAGAAATTTATATATTGCGACGATAAGAAATAACAGGGATAAGGGTAGGTGGATGAGGGATAGGGATAGATGGTGATAGTCGTGATAGTAGTACCGAAATAGTAATAAAGACTGGTCTAATAGTATTAATAATAATTCGTAATACTAGCTTTACATAGTGATAGACCTACCTACCAATCTACCAACTTACGACGAGACAAACTCGTATGCAATTACATTCTTAAAACGATATAAAATATTCGCAATTAGTTTTAAGGAGCTGGTGTCAGTTTTTATTTATCTTTCTATTGGTCGTTCTTATTGGTATATAAGGCATGATACGGTTTAATAATTAATACATATTTTAATAGTATAGTGTGACATTCCGCATACTTGGTATCATATTACTGAGGAGATAAAGGTTCTAAGTAATCTAATAAGTACTAGATAAAGTTTAAAACATAAGTATAAGACGTTATCTATTTTCAAAATTCAGTGGTCAGTAAAGAAATTCATCATTGTGCACGGAATAATTTCAACGGTCAATATTCATACGAAGGTATATTCTTAATAACTGGTATTCTTTCACGATATCAATATATACTAAATATAATAATATAGATAATCTATACATATAATCTTCCTATATAGATAATCTATAGATGATTCGTTACAACAGGAATATACTCGTTTTAATTATTAATTCTTACAATGAATGTTTTTGGCATAGGGTTCCATGCAGGGAATACAAATGGCGTGTAAATTATAATGCTTTTAGAAATATATTATTCCCGGGTACTATAAAAGATAAATGTCGGTGTTGTAAAGCATATTAATAAAGACTATAATTTTCCTATTTCTTCCTTATATAATACATTAGAAAAAAAAACCACTTCACTGTAATAGAGAAACGCCTTCAAAATTTTTTTTTTTTTTGAATGGCGTTAGACAAGTACAAAACCTATAGAAACACAAAAAAAAAAATCTTAGTTTTATTTGGCGCCTCTACATTTTCTGACTAAGCTCTACCAAAAAAGAATTATCATATAGTACACTCGTATTCCGATCGGACCAAGATTTTAAAAAACGTTAGTGTATATCATTAATATCAATCAAAATTAAATTGTTTTAATTCAATATCGAAAAGGGTCGAGGCAGAACTTAATAATATGAATTATTAAAATGAAAATAAATAAATAAATATCAATCATAAATTTATTAATAGTATCAGAGAACGCACTTGGTCGGGTTACAAACAGGGCCAAGGTGTTAGACCTCGGCTCTGATATGACTAGCTAGTGCCTCGAATTTACCCTTATTTATTTTACATTTAATATATTTTACATCCAAGATTATGGAATCTTGTTTATTCTGATTATGACCTTAGTAACATCAGAAACAAATGTTACAAGACATTGAATTTATTGTACGAAAAATCATAATAACTTTATATATTAATCTTAAATTATATTTATTATTTACGTTAATGAGATTGTAACAACACATTTTTTATAAGTAACAAATTTATACTTTAACATAAATATGAAAGCTACCAATATCTTTATAGTCAGCTATATTAAATAGCCACTGACCATGATATCTGAACGCCTCACTGGTTAACAATTCCATTCCAGTCTCCAATGAAATATTTTTTAAGATAACATATAATTATTATAGTACAGTCTATCATTCATACATATAATACATCTACAATCGTTTTAAATATTATAGATAAAAATAAATTTGTATGTTAAATTCAATTTAATACTAATAAACTACTAGATACATTTTGCGTCTGTTGACGTTTGTGTAAAAGCGACACATGAAGTTTCTATTTTAAAATTCCCTTTACACTTTTACTAATAATTATTTTATATTTAAATAGCATTAGAATATACTTAGTTAATTAAGGGATCATTAGAAATCTTAAATTTGTTACTTAGTCTCTGTGAGCCTAGTTGTAGCCATTTACTGAGTATACGGGGTAGCGCCCCCCCCCCCACAGATGTTGCTGTTACAGTAGAGTTAATCCAGAGTGTGAGAGAGCCAGCAGATCAAACCAAAAAAATCGCAAGGGATACAACGCATCTGCAAGATCCCCTTTCGTTCGCTCAAGTAGGCACTATTTGGTCTGATAGACCGTTGGCTTTTTGGCGACAGAAATCCTTAAAAAGTATTTTTTTTATATGTTTTTTGCAGATCTGTGGGAGCATCACTTCTGATATGGCTCGCATGCGGACTGCTCTCAACGTTAGGTGCTCTTTGTTATGCCGAGCTGGGCACCTCGATTTCAAGATCTGGAGGCGATTACGCATACATATATACGGCATTCGGTCCATTGCCTGCATTCCTAAGGATGTGGATAGCCTTGCTCATCATCAGACCAACCACACAAGCCATAGTGGCGATCACTTTCGGACAGTATGTTGTCAAACCATTCTTCCCTGAGTGTACACCTCCTGAAGATGCCGTCAAGCTCCTTGCTGCTGTATGCTTGTGTGAGTATGGAATATAAAAAAATAACTTCATTCGTGTCAGCATCCATTGGGTACTGCTATCATAATGACTGATTTTGATTACTTACTAGCATTGCGCGTGACTTCACTCGCATCTGAAAAAATAAACTTTGTCATCTATTTAGTAGTAGAGTAGAAGTCAAGCCTTAATAAAATGCATAAAATATACGCTATATTCACACTGAAGGGCTATTTTAGATATCGATGTAAGAAAATTAAACCTCATGATTAATTTCGGAAGTTACCTCATACAACTAAACTTATTTATTGAAATAAAATTATAAATCGATCGATTTTATAAACATTTGTGCAAAATTGGGACAAATCAGTAGGTACGTAGCTATGAGATGGAGTATTTTGCAAATTCTACGAAACCAAATATCAGGTATCTACACAGACATAGATACATTTGTTATTAAATTACGTTTTCGCTTACATGGCCTAAAATAAAATATAATATATAAACACTTTTAAACTTTTAACAATATATTAAATTATTTTATTTATATTGTTAAAAGTTATATATTTAAAAAAAATACATTTACGCTGTCTCTATCTATATATTTAAAAAAAATATATCAACTGCTATTTTTTTTACACTTCCTCAAATTAAAAATTCAAATATATTCCTAACAGTTAAACGTAACATTGTAAAGACGTACTAAAATTACTTATCGCATTAATATTTGTCACCGCTATGATTTTTTACAAAACAACGGAAAAAAGCAGTGTTGGCTGTATTTGAGTTTATTTAATCACCTGCAATTGAAAATAAACTTTAATCTTGTTTAAGTAGAGTTTAAATTGCTTATGGTTTTATTAAGCTGAGTTAGGTTATCTTATGTTGCTTATTCAAATGCATCACTGTCACTGTAACCTTGATCTGAATGCTTCGCCGTCATTTTTTTGTCATAAACGAATAGATAATTTTTATTAGGAAAGTCATAAAAATTATATCCAGCTTATCATATTTTTAAGCCGTCAATTGCTTGCAAACGGGACGCTTAAAATAGTTTTATCTCTTGCTGATAGTTCAGGTTCGTACTCAGTATGGAATTACCAATTTGAAGTAAATTACTCTTGACGTCGTTAAGTGGCGCCGGCCTGACGTCTTGTCTCCTGACCACATTATTTTGACATTAAGGATACGTCTTATCTCTTGTCAAAATATCAAGTCATATAAAATATCAATACAATAGAGTTATATATAAAATAAAAATACATTTAATCTGTCTGTATATATTAAAAAAATATATATCAACTTAAACTTTCAATGATTATTAACGTAGGTTATTCAAAAAATAGTTTTTAATGCTTATAGCAGTTTATACTCTTCAAAAGAGTTTAATTCTCAATGCAATTATTTTTCTAGGTTAGTAGGTAGGTGTTAATTCTATAATATATAGATAAGTTAGTATAGTTATTTAATTATTTTCAATTACTTGTCGTATTATTGTATCGCGACCTAATTTACGTCTACATTGAGTTTGGTTTCCAAAAATTGCTGATAAACCCCAATTCTCGTAATAAAATTTTTATATATCTGTCATATATATATATATATATATATATTTGATATTGTTTTTAACTTTAATCAATAGTTAGAACTATTCTGATTTTTATGACTCTAAAGCCTTCCTTTTAGAGTAATAAAATGTTATTACTGACTTTCGTGACTATAATGCGAATATTTGTTAATATTTTTAGAATTCTAACTCCAGACAAAAGTAAGTTATTTCCAAGCTTTCGCTGTGTACGATAAAAATCAAAATATTGTTGACAAAGAGCAACAAAATGGAGTTAATATAATTTTTTAACCTTTTTTTTTTACGATTTTTAGGAAACGAATTATCATTTAAAAATAATCCCAAACCTTATATAAACAAAACCTAAATTATTTTTTTCACGGAACCCCAGTATATTATTGCTATAAAATAATATCAGCAATAATAAGTTATAATAAATTCTGCAACAACCAGTTCTTGTTCTTACATAAGTGTGTGTGTACTGAGGTCCCTTACACACACTTATATATATAAATTACGATAAAGATTGCAGATATCTTGTTAATTCTGGTAATTACCAGATTACTGAGATCTGAAGTTTAATTTTATCATGCTTTTTATTAACTTCACTGATAACACAATAGTTAAAGTTTAGTTCTTATATCTCTGATTATACGAGTGTTAACTAATCCAGATAAAAAATTTAGTTAGTTTTTTTTTTTATCTGCATTATTTATAAATATATGAAACTTGTGAAACTTGACTTGTAATTGTTGGGTCTTATTACAGAAATGAAAATAGTTTAGTTTTTATTTGGTATTTTTTTCTATCGCCCAGTACATCTCCAAGTATTATACATTAGCCAGTAAACAGCTTGGACTCAGGAGACCCTTTTAGGAAATTCCCACTTAACCCAATTACGGATTGAATTGAAGAAACGAATAAATATTATATCAAATCGTAATCATATTTATTACTTTTCATTTCTCGTAAAATTATATTAACGATATATTTATCTTTATATAACTTATATCTTTTAAAGATAACGTAATATGTTGCTGATTTCAAATGATTTATGATTTGTTCATACATATTATAGTAAAAACTTATTACTTACTTTTGCAATTATTTACGTCGTCATATATGTAATTTACGTACGTCGTTACGTTTTAGAGAGTTGAAAGTTCTTTAATGATAGTATTTTTTATAGAAATTACTTCAATTCCAAAAAAAAAAGCATTCCTCAATAATCTTAACTCTCCCACATTCTTAGAAAATAAAAGAAATTTAAGTTTAACACCGTCCGGAAT
Source organism: Dircenna loreta (assembly GCA_963555665.1). Taxonomy (NCBI): domain Eukaryota; kingdom Metazoa; phylum Arthropoda; class Insecta; order Lepidoptera; family Nymphalidae; genus Dircenna; species Dircenna loreta. The sequence goes on from OY743094.1 coordinate 7,427,379, forward strand.
TAATAACCGATCCTGATATACATTTTGTGACTTAAGTCTGATTTATATACAACGCGATTGTTGAATTATCACTGACAATAAGAAGCTATTTGAGATTGATTACAATCTGGGATTGTAGATAGTTTATTAATACAGGTGTGCTGACTGCCATCAACTGCATCAGTGTAAGATGGACGATGCGCATCCAAGATGTCTTCACCACCTCCAAGCTACTGGCACTCGTTGTCATCATCATATCCGGAATATGCTATATTGGTAGCGGTAAGTTAATTTCGAAATTTCATTAAACGATTTAAACCATACGATTTCACCTTAAAAAATGGCTAAAAGTCGTCTCTACCAATCAGAGAGAAGCACTAACTCACTAACACCCAGTTCACTATGCGATACGATGTACGCCAGTTGAGATAGAGTAAGAAAAAAAATAAAATAAAATGAGTCTATTATCTCTATTTTATATGTTTTTTTTATATATTAAGATTATAGAGTAGCACCCCTAGCTAATACAACATAGTTGCTAATGATAAGAAACAATTAATTGATTACGGAACATTTTCATAACGCTATCGTATAGATAACCTCTGAACTATACCTAATTGGCCTATTTATGTCAATATTGACCTCTTCTACCTAAGTCGGTCCGCTCCATGGTCGAACTCTTACAGATCAACTTACATCCTCAAAATATTGTAACTAGCCAGACTATTTTGGGTATTTATAATAATTTTATTATTTTGGTTCCTTTTTTAAAAATAATATGCCTCACGTTTGTTTTTCTTTTTTTTGAGGAATTATTTCATAAATTGTTGTTTTATTTCCCAAAAAACGTCGACAAATATCCATTTTCATTAATATTTAAATCCTGATAAATTAATTGCATGTTTATTGTAGAATGGTTTACATTTTTGATAATGTGTAAGCAAAGTCAAGTGTAAACAAGAGTATAGCTATTGACTAAACACCATTGTCAAGTCAATGAAACTCTTTGTGTGGGAAATGGGATAAATACAAGTAATTGTCAATAACACACCCACGGCCTTTGTTTACGTTCCATTTTAATTATTTTTTAATAGCGCCTTGTTAAAGCGTGCAAAGTTTAAAAAAAAACTTTCTTAACTTCAAATACTTGTTTTTGGAATGAATTATTAAATACAATATAGTTATATATATATTATCTGTTTTATAGGTCACACAGAAAATTTTGAAAGAGCATTTGAAGGAGAATACGGTGCAGGGAAAATAGCGTTGGCATTTTACTCCGGCCTCTTTGCTTTCGGAGGCTGGAATTATCTTAATTTCGTCACAGAAGAACTTCAAGATCCATACAAGTGAGTAGTACTTTAACTATTCTGTCCTAGTTGGTCAAGTATATAATATATATATAATTTACTACATATAAGCAAATGACATTGGTTTGCGGTTATAAGCCATTTATTGCTTGTGAAGTCATTCGTCGTTTATGGGAATTACCCAGTTCATGAGTTCGTGTTCGGTTTTTTTGATAATCCGTCAATTATTATACGTATTAACATTTATTTCTATATAATATAAATTTTATTCTTGTTAAGGGAACTACAGTCTGTAATAAGCATTGTTATTTTGAAGCACGGACGACGCTTTCTGATAAAAGCTGACATCACAATTTCCCCCTTTCCCCCCTTTTAGCTACGCAAAAATACCTCAGTTATATAGTAGATGACTAGATTAGTACCTAACTATTTCTATTACACAAGTACATTAGAATAAGTAAGTGGTTCTTAGGAAACAAATGCAAATTGAAGCTTTGATTAAGAATTACGATATTATACTAACTTTATTGATAATATAAATTAACAGTTAATAGAATTTGACGAATTCATATAATTATCTTTCTTATTATTTAAATAATCTATATGACACTCAAGCAACCAACTGATTAAGTGTTTGATTACTAAACAATAGTTTAAATTGAGAAATCCATTTATATATATATAATAAGAGAAAAGCTAGACGTACACTTAATTCACTTAGCGTCTCTGTAGAGTTCGTCAAACAGTCCTTCATCGAGAGTTAAATGGAGCAGGCTTTTCAAATAAGAGAAATAAGACTGCCTTGAGAGTTTACTCTGGGGGCTTAATAAATGGTCGATGTTTATTTACTTCGATTTCACTGTATATAGCCATTATATATTATTTGTTTTATATACAAGGTTTCCTTTCATTTGTACTTTTAGTAGCTTTAATTACGTTATTTATATTATGTATATATTAATTGTAGGTACGTCTGTTGACTGTACATTAGCTGTGGTCATTAAGAGGGAGAAGGATATACCAACCTGTATTTATATCTCTCTCTGATTTTAGTGTTCTCTTATTGCATGTATTATTCATGTTGGTAGCGAAACGTTCTAGTGGTTAGCTCGTGAATTGGTAAATTATACGATTTGGAAAACCTAAATGCAATTCTTATATCTATTGCTGATCTTTTGGAATATTGTTTAAACATATTTAATCCCAGCCTATATTTCGTCTTTAACCTCTTCAATGAGATAAAATGTAAGCTTATTATTGGTATCATGACTTATTTATAATATTACCATTTTGTTATTTGAAATGTATACTGAAGCCATGAGTTTGGATATTAATTAAATTCTATAAATATTTGTATTTTTAAAGGTTTATCGATGTTTAAAATTAGCCCTACAATATACTATCTTATCTTGCAGTGAAAGTCCCATTAAAATCGGTTAAGCCGTTTTAAAGAGTACGTACAAACATGTTTGAAAAGATTGTTTGTGCTAGCATCCTGTAAATAATTATCAGTAAGCAGTTTGAAAAACATTTTACTTTTATTTATTTTTATAAGTTACAGATATTTTATTGAAATGGAAATTGATTTATCCTTAAGTTTTTTTAAGGATGCGTTTACGAAACAGATAGGTCGCAACTCACATAACTACATTGACAAAGCTTGACTACGCACACATACGCATGTTTAGTCGCGAAATAATGGATACATGAAACAATTTTGATAGTTTGAATTTATTGGTTTTTCAAATATTTATACTTTTAATAATTTAAATTATTTTAAATTATGTTTTTATGTAAAATATTATGTTTGATTATATGATATTTGTATTGTTTGTGACCTGAAGGTCCAAACGTTGAAGGCTGCAACTTGATCTACTAGACGAAAAAGGCTAGGTCAGACAAGTTTAGTTTTGGTTTCGATAAGATCTTACCGTCGGACTTGATTGAGTGACCTTGAAGTATACTGGATTGACGGTGAGATCTTATCAAAACTTATAAAACACTATGAATTATTTTATGAAACGAATACGCTTTTCGTTTACGTATTCCTAAACGAAACGAAAACGTTTTTCGTTTTTTTTTTAAACTCTGCGCACCTAGACCAATTCGTCGTCGTTCAGTAGCGTCCATTCACCAGCATACATTCAAGTCACGCCGTGCAGTCAATACTAATTGATAATAATCCTTAAGTACTTGTAGCAAAACAATATATTTACTAATAAAATAATGAAAATATAATAATATATAATTTATCTAATCGACAATACAGAATATTGTATAAACTGTAAAGTATCAAGTTAGGTTTTATAAAATATTTTGCTTCAAAGAGATACAGAACCACTTACGTCAACGGTCTTAGACCAACTGAGGTGATGTAGGAATTTTAGAAATATTTGTTATAAAGAATCAACAAAAATGCAAGTAAAATGAACCTTATTACAGTAAGTTGATATTCACGTGTCAAAATTATATTATTATTTTTTTTAAAGATATTTTGTAATGTATTGATAATTATTTTTTTAATAGGATTGTAGTTGAGTATGTTTTCTTACCCAAGGTATTTTTTTATTCCGAAATATATGACAATTAATACAAGAAAAATGTACTGAAACTACGACTGAAATAGTGGAATATGTGTGAAGTGATGGAAAATCGTTTTATTAAGATATTTTTTTAAAGAAATTAAAAATAAAGAAACATTATATCTGCTGTTAGTATAGGTTTTATCACGTTAAGTTTGATTTTGTAGCAATATGTACCGAACAGTTGATGATTTTCGGTAAAACTGTAAAGGCGTCCTTGAATCAGTTGTTGGCAATTGTAGATATTGCGTGATTTTCTTTCACAAGTTATGTTTTTTTTTAAATTTTAGCCTTGAACGTCTGGTTTATAAGACGGTTAAATAACCCATCAACCGAACTATTTCTAGGTTATATAGTATTTTTGTAATAAAACTCTTTTGACTGCTCTTAGCGCAAACACAATAGTTATTTTCGGATACTATTCTACCATTTTATGTTGATAAAATTCTGTAGGAGTTATTTTAAAACTTGATTACTCACACCCCAGGTTAAATGCCTATTTTCAATGCTGAGTTGACAAGCGTATTTTTTATTGGGTATAACAAAATCTAATAAAAAAAACGGCACTGCGGCCAGATAATAAAAGTGATATATACGAGACGAATAAATAAAGACGTACGTTGAGGAACCATAAAAAAATATTGTGTAAATTTATTACAAATATCCCATCAAGAATGCGAGACGTCTTTTCATTAGGTTGTTGGTGTTTCAGGAATTTGCCTCGAGCGATATGGATCGCCATGCCTATGGTGACAATTATTTACGTGATGGCAAACTTGGCCTACTTCGCTGTTGTCACGAAAGTGCAATTGGAAGATTCCAAAGCAGTTGTTGCAGCGGTAGGGTTTTTTTTTTTTTTAATATTGAATTATAAAAAGGTTTGATTGGTAACAGCAATAATAAATAATAATTATGTGATCCCTAAATTCGCATTAAAACTATTTATTGTTTATTTTTGATTTAGTTTTAAAGAGCATCCGATATAAATGACCATATTTCATTTAGATTTTCGGCGAACAACTCTTCGGCAGTTGGAGTTGGTTAATTCCAGTTTTTGTGGCCTTGTCTACGTTTGGGGGAGTCAATGGAGTGCTCTTCACATCAGCGAGACTCTTCGCCACTGGTGCTCAGGAGGGTCACATGCCTGGCTTCTTTACACTCTTCCATGTAGACAAACAGACGCCGATTCCTTCTCTCATACTCACTGTAAGTGGTAACATACAAATTACTTAGGATACAATTAATGCATTGCAGCAAAATAATACATCAATTTTGAGTTGTCAAAAACTTGGCTCGAAGTCAGACTTGGATAAACAATGCAACCCTGACAACAAGATTTTATTTAACAGGCAGAGTAAGTATTCAGGAAGTAAAAAGGAGAAAGAGTTTTCATAAAAAACCTAAACATTCTCATCATCTTTATATATAAATTATACAAAAGCTTATTTTTACGAAATAAAATATGATACGCCAATAGTAAGTGTTGTTACATTATCATACTAGATGACTTCAAATTGCGTAAGGAATTTGAGAACCAATTAAACGCTATTTGCGAATGTCTGCCGATAACGTACCTATTCGGTATTTCTTACGTCATTATATCATAGCTTGCGAATCAAAATAGTACAGTATAAAAACGGATAATTCATGATTTATTAACTACATTATTAAAAGGGAATGCCAATTCTTAATCAATCAATATGTTCGCTAATTGCAATTTGTTCTCAAGGACAAAATATGTACTTACATTGGTGACTTATCCTAAGAAGTGACATACAAGCTAAAATCGATAATATTACGATATCGATATTATTTAATATTAAATTAACACAATTTTTTTTATAGATCATAATAAAAAAAAACCGGCAACTTATTTATTACAGAGTGGCTATTGCCAGCGGAGTCACTTGCCTCCCCCCCTCCCCCCTCGACTAGAATAATAAGCCATTTATAATCATTAAGGATACGTTTATAAAACAGATGGGTAGCAAATAACATTACTACATTGACAAAGCTTGACTACGCACACATACACATTTATAGCTTCGAGAATAATGTGTAAATGAAACAATTTTGATAGTTTTAATGTATTGTTATTTTGATTTTTATAATAATTTAAAAAAATTTCATATTTTTTTATGATAATGTTATAGGTACATTTAATAATATTATATATAATTATTATTTGATATAAGTACCTAATACTTGTGACTGGAAGTTGGAAACGTAGGAGGCTGCTACTTAATCTCGTAGACAGAAAGGCTCGGTCAGTCCAGTTTACCGTTAAAGATCTTACCGTCAGAATAGGAGTGACCTCAAGGGTCACTGAAAGATAGTGGATGAGAATACGTCATTTAGAAACATAAGGAAACATTACATTCATTTCAGTTATTAATTTCATTCTATTAAGTTAATTTTGACCAATAGTTATAAGAAACTTAATAATTACAAACGCGTCCTTGAGCCTTAGTACACGTATTCCACACGTAGCTATTATTAGTTAGAAGAACATATTTATTGCACAGATTTTATTGTTACTATTATATGTATAGATAAATAAGTAAAGTTTACTATTGAGAATGAATGAGAATTGTGTGATATTTCCAGTGTTTCTTCTCACTGCTGATGCTGACCACAAGCAACGTGATTGAACTAATCAACTATTTCTCTCAAACACTGTGGCTGTCCGTTGGAGCGTCTGTGGTCGGCATGCTGTGGCTGCGGAGAACCAAACCGGACATGGTCAGACCTATCAGAGTCAATCTCATCATACCTTACATATTCCTGGTCGCTATCGGCTGTTTAGTCATAATTCCAGCCATAACCAATCCCAAAGACACTGCCATCGGTATTGCCATCCTTCTCTCTGGCATTCCCGTCTATTATCTATGCGTGAAATGGCAGAACAAACCAGAGTGCTACAATGCGTTATCGGGATGCATCCTCAGATTCCTACAAAAATTATGCTCTTGCGCTTACGTAGACTCATCTGAAAAAATATCGAATTAAGGATCTGATTATTATATAAGAGCTTTGTTCGGACCAACGTACCACATGTAGTTAGGAATATTTATTATATGTAAGTTTTGACAATACATTTATGGGTGCGCCTTGCCGTTACAGACATTTTGTATTGTTTATTCTGGATTTTTTAAATAAATGATGTTATATAAATACATTGGACTGCCAAATTGCAAAATATTTATACGATGTACATTTTTTAATTTAATGCGTATCTGAATAAAGATACCGAATCAGTATTTATACATTCTGAATAACATATATTAATATAAATACTTAATGCGCATTATATCAATATAGAAAAATCTAGATATAATTTAAAACTTGCATAAAAAAAAAAACAATAATATTATTTATACAAATACTTAGATGTAATAAACTGTTAGACAATTAACACCCTAAATATCCGATATTTAGGTAAATAATTATATGCTTATAGTGAATTTATTTATGTTGAGACATCTCTGCTCTCTAGTCTATTTGATAACCATTGCGTATTTACCAAAAGTAATGTTTTGAGAAATATTTATGTCAACGTCACGTCAACGTCAAATGCATGACATAAGTAGGATGCAGAATAAAACTATATTGCATTTCATATAATAAATAGTGTGAGGTTAAATGAAACTGCTTACAGGACATAAAATTATGTATTAATATAATATCCAATATATTATATTAAAACCTATTCTATCAAAAGATATATCAATATTATCGATTAAATTATATTTAACAGTTATTGCCAGCAGTGTTTAAAGGTTTAACTAATGCGCCATGTAATTATATTATAATTATTTTGTTATTCATTTTGTTTAATCAAATATTATGTATATGAAATATACAAGTTAGGTAAACACCCTATTCAACAAATAAAAAATGTTTATAAAAAAAAACATCTGTTTAAGCAAATTTGTAAAAATTAACTTGTAACACCTAATATTATTATTTAATATATTATTAATACATATTTTATTAAATTATTTTCAAATGCGCACATTTTCTGAGTGTTACCATGAATGGACGTTTTGACAAATCATTGTATTGTATATTTATTTAATAAATATTATAACTTTGGAGCAAAACATGTAGTCTAAGATTTAAATGAAAATGTTACGTATAAGTCTTACATTATGTATAGGTATATCGAATATGAATACGTTAGTTGAATATTTACAGCAACGTACAAAAACTCAAACCCGTTAACTATTAAATTGTTAAGTGGTATTACAAACTGATAATGCTTATATAACGAGGATACCAACCACAGTCTTATATCAAACACGCCTTTCCTAAGAATTGTTCCTTTCCTAAGACTGTGTCCTGAAAAATCAAAAATACAAAGGATATACAAAGATTTTTTTATATGATGAATGATGTCATCGATTGATTGATTGATTGATTGATTGTGTATTAATACAACAAATAATCGCTTTAAGGTGTATTATCACGTGGTCAAATAAAAACTTATCTTGTATATGCCATGTTATTCAAAATCTTAAGAAAATCTCCTTGTAAGGTAATATTGCTTAGAAAATATTTATAATTTAATAGATACATACTATTATCAGTGTTGATGTTTATACAATTTACACTTACGTACCTATTATAAATATATACCTACTTATTTACATTTTAGCAAAATCTCTTATATTGCAATATTAATGGTTACTGAAATATAATATTATCAGCAACAGTCTGGATTTTTAATTGTCTTCCCGGTGCAATTAAACTATATTTTTGTTATAATGAAAAGCAAAGTTTAACAGACGCTGTTTATTAACTAAAAACTGTAACTATTAGATACTGGATCTTTATTTTATTTTTTATTAAAAAAAGGAACTTGTTAAATATTAAATAATATTATTAAATTACCTAAATATTATTCAATTAATATCCAATATACCTAATCATCGTAAACTGATTGGTGATATGATTCTTTGAATTGCTTTTAAATTATATTTGAATTGCTTTTAAATTATATTTGAATTGCTTTTAAATTATATTTGAATTGCTTTTAAATTATATTTGAATTGCTTTCAAATCAAGGCTAATCAATAGCTTAGAAGATTAGAATTTTTATTCTAACAACCAATAGCTGGTTTTGGCTCAGCAATAACGAATGCATCCATCCACCTCCGGCACTTATTTCCAAGTTACCTTTCTTTGGGTGTCTGTGTGCTGATCTTTTGGACTACCCATAATAGCTTTTAAAATAAAGACATCGTAGAAATTCTCTTGGAATCGAGGGAATCGCAAGAACCCTTCCTTTGCCTCGATTTCAATAGAAGAAGGATAACGGCTTCAATTGACGGCACACGGTGGATATATTTTACTTCAGTATTATACAAATTTTACATAAGTTTTATAATTATTTCTAGTAAATAATGTATGTCTAGACTCTAGAGTTAATTTTTTAAAGCCATAACCCCATATTGCTTGTAATTTCCGAATTGTTACATCTTAAGTCATTTTTTGAATATTTCTTCTAATCTCAATTAATAACAAGTTAGCCTATTATAAATAAAGTTAAATCTAAATGGTACAGGAAGTACCATTTAGATTTAACTTTATTTGAGGACGCGTTAGCAGTGGTTGTCAAAATTTAAGAAACAAATAATGATAAGTTATTTTACAATTTGGAACATCAGTTATAAATTAAATGCTAAAACCGCGCATTTAATAATTAAAGAAAAAGTAACACAAAACACTTATAACTTTTTTGATAACATATTTATTTAAATTAGGTTCTAGTCGGTCAGATCAACTATCTGATAGTACTTGAAACAATTATATAGCAATTATCTGTTTATTTGTGGACTCAGCAATATAAAAACAAAAGTAACCCTTTTCTTAGGTCACATTTTTTAGGATTGTTGGTCAAGCACTCATCTAGTTTATTGTCTTAGTTTATAAGACAGCCAGTGTTTCTTTTATCTATCCATACATTCAAAAAGACCTCCGTATCTAAAGAGGCTTCTTCTACGAAGAACATATAGAGACGGAAATAAATTCTGAGCAATTAACATAAATTGATTTCTTTTCTTTAAAAATTATTAATCATGTAGTAGATTTTGTGTATATGTAGATTTTTCAACCAACATACTCTCGCATATACGGCCACGATAGCCGTTAGACTATAGCATTGTCCTGTTTTTTTTTTTTTTCTTTTTCTGTGGATTGTCCTGTTATGGTTATGTCAAATTGAAGTCTTTATTTTGACACTTGATAAATGACAATTCTTTGTTATTATGGTTAAGTGACAAGTGACAACTGTTATTGTTAAAAACGAAGAGCTGTTAGTGGTCATTATTATTTATATATGGGTTATAGTTAAATGGTTTCGGAATTTTGAACAGCTTACTTGTGGGATAACAATTATAAATATAATTTATTTCACTAAATAAGGAACGAAAATGTTAAAATTTGAAATAGTTTCCTCTCGGACAGTGCAGGGCGTAGACAAAGAAAAAAAGTTTGTATCGTATATGTTACAAGTAAGACAAGATTCCACTGAATCAACAGTATTTGATCCGGATCCAGCAAACGTGGAGAGGAGATACACACATTTCCTGGAACTCTACTCGGGGCTTAAAAAAGAATATCCCGCGTTAATGAACACTATTTCATTTCCGAGGAAGGTATGACTCATTTTGTTGTAAACAAACACATATTAGTTTACCTTTGCTTTATTTGATTTACTGTTTAATGTACATTTAACACTGAAAATGTATAACCTTCAAATAAAATCTTGTTATATAAAGTTTCTTATTTCTAGTAACGTCATAATATCATAATATAATTACTAAGTATATATGTCATTGTTTTAAATTATATACTTTACATTCATTGTACAGATAACAAAGTATTACTAATATTATTTCTAATTCAATTACAGATAGTAGTTGGAAATTTTGACCCTAATCTAATTTCAACTAGATGTTCTGCATTTGAGTCATTGTTAAATTTGATAGCAAATGAATCACGACTAAGGGATGCCCCTTCTGCTATTTCATTCTTTCAAAATGTTGAATTAAAAGATGCTAGACGACTTATTCAAGAGGGATTGTTTGATCAAGGACTATTTGTTTTAGAAACAAGTTTCAAATTGTTAAATAAGGTTGGCAATTATTATTTGTGCAAGTAAAGGGGAATTATTGTATAATCTACATCCTGTACTTATGATAAGGATGGAAGGACTAAAATATACAAGTAATTCCCCTGTTAGTATTATAAATAAGTTTCTACTACTATGCTTATTATATATTTTTAAATCCATTAAATACTAAACATGTAATCAGTGAGTGCAATCTTATTTTTTAATGTAAATTATTTTTACAGGTATATACAGACAGATCTAGAGTAGTGCTCAGTGTGTTATGCAGGATTGTAGCTTGTGCAGGGTACAGCGGGGGAGCACTGGCAGGACCTGTAGAAAAGTGGGCCCAACTTGCTCTAAGACGTTATGAAGCTGTTAGTGACTCTGATTTATTGATGGTATATGTGCCACTTTTACATACATGTATTTATATATGGTGAGTGTTCATATATTTATTAATTAATTGTTAAAAAAAATATTTTAAAAGTTATTTTTTTTCTTCTCTTAAATATATATTATTATAAAATTAAAAAACCTCAAATTATTAAAATAAAAACATTACACTTATAACTACATGTACATACATATCCATGTATGTACTACATCTAGCTAACCAGCTACATGTAAGAAAAAATATCAATATTTGCTTATAATGTGAATGTGTAAGAACTTTAAAAAATAACAAGAGATATGATTATTTTTTGTTGTTTGAAATAATATGAGATATAATATTTCTTTTTCAGGGATACATTAGGCCGTGACAAATCCAAATTAGTGGAGGAGCTGAATAATCTTCGCAAACGGGGTATGAAAGTTGACTCAGTTCCAAGCCTAATGGATGCCATTGACAGCTTGGATACAAGTATTTAGTAACTTTATTTTTCACCACTGATATTGTAACAAGTACTAACTCATACTCTTAAAATATAAGCAGCTAGTAGTAGCCATTTCATTTATATACGATTTTTGTATTTATAAATTGTTCATTTGTAATTTATATTATTTTCCTAATGAAAAGGATACATTTGTATCTATACATTTTATTTTTATTATACTTGTATTACAAAAGTATTGATTTATGAATTGTTAGCCATATATTGGTATATTATGCAATTAGTTTATATTTTGTAAGTATTATTGTGCAGTTTTGTTGCTTTGCTATTTATATGATAAATCATGTATTCAAAATGTATTAAACTATTTTAATATTGCTATTAGGTACAAAAATGTTATAATACTATTAATGTTATAAGGATATAATTCTTAAATTAATTTAAAATGAGAACATCAGGCAATTTCAATCTAATTAAGTATCTAAATTAGTGATGAAATTAATTGCTTTAAAAAGTGTGGTCAAGTACGTCAGATGTCAGATCTGGTATAGATTATAGATCTGGTAGCATATTTTAAATGGCAGATTTGATATAAAAATAGTTTATTTTAACTTGCCTGTTACTGAACAATATTTTTAAAAGTATCAACAGATATTTTAAAACATAAGTAAAATATGAAATAACATCTGGGAATAAATATGGGAATTAAAAATAATATTTGGGCTTTCTGTTGAGCTTTTTAGCTAGTTATGTCATAATTTACATGACCTGACATAAGATCTAAGTGATTTTTAATCTGTTGTATAAAACTAATGGTTTAAGTTTAACATGTGGTTTGAAATGGTTTTATATGGTGACTATGGAATGTATTAATAATTTTAATTGTAGTACAGGTCCTTGAAAACTAAAGTTGCTTTTCCGTGTTCAGAAAATGGACATCCTAAGATGTAGTATAAACCTCACTTTTAATATGTGATATGTATCTCGAGTTTAACATTGTTTTAAGTTTGAATCAATATCTTTTATTTGTGTATGGATTTCTAATATATTAGTAAAATATCTATAGCTTAAAGGTACCAGTACGTAGATGCCGGCTTCTTGTTCTACGCCCATTACTTTATATAATCTAAGCTACACTATCTCAACTAGCGTACATCGCATCGCATAATGAAATGGCTGTTAGTGAGTTAGTGCTTCTCTCTGATTGGTGGAGAACCCTACTCGCTATCTTTCAAGGTCAAATAGTGCCACTTAAATAGTATAATGAAACGGGCGCATTAGCTAGTACTTTTTAATCTACTGAAATTGTCTTAGTACCAGTGATTCAAAAGAACACCCCCTAAGTTCTTGCGATTTCATAATAATAATAAATTTATTTAACCATTATAAAACTCATATAGACTATATGTTTTTGGTCATGATTATTTAAAAAAAATATTATATAAAAATGATTTTTAAACTCTGTAGTAACTCGATATTTAGTATTAAATATAAACGTATTAGTATTTTGTATCTGTATTAACATAGCGAGGATAATTATTGAATAAGTCGTGATTGTAATGTTACTCATACCAACTTAGAATATGTTTGTCATTGTACCTATGTAAAATATCTATTATTGGCTTATAGATTGCAAGTATAAACCCCAAGATTCTATGAGAGCCATGAGAATTTAGTCAATTTGGTAACAAAAGTGAGAATTAAAATAATGTGATAATCATCAAAAATCATGATTAATTATATCTTTTATTAAAGTAATCTAGTCTTTAAGATATATTATTTCAGTATTTTCAATAATCTGTCAAAATGATTTTATTATACTGGTATTACGTGTCATACGACTGACTGTTATGTTGGCGGGAAAATATTTTTTTAATGACTTAAATAAAAACATTCTTTTAAATATGTAGTATAATCCTAATTCATTGCTTTATTGGATATTTGTGCGTAAGTAATATCACAATTTTTACTATTACTCCCAACTCTTATGCTTATTAGATATTAAAAAAAACATATATTCTTTACTACTATTTTTTTTTATAACTTCTCCAGTAAGAGCTTATATAATATATATACATGAGCTAATTTACATTGATTTCTTTACATTTATTGATGGTATTAATATTGATAATTAGACTGATATTTTATACATTTGTAGATCTGTAATAAAGATGTATAATTATGTTTTGTTTATTATTTTAAAACACCTAATATTACACTCCAAATAATATTTTAAAAAAAAATCTGTAATCTATACTCTTAAGAGATATTATGTACGGCAGCAGAATCAAGGGTACAGTCTGTTATTTTTGGATGGAAATGGTATAAAAGTGTTAAGATAAAAACCGACTACAACCTTTTTGCTCTGTCTACGGAGTTGCTCGCTCTGAAGCATGCCGTGAGGCAGGGTATGCAGCACTCGCAACCATAAATTGATATTTACTCGTAAACTCTCAGTCCTTCTTGGGTACTGAGGATGAGGGCAAAAACGCAAACACAACCTCTTTGCGCTTCTGGAAGAAACGCTGTTAATTTTTTTGTCGATTGTAGCCTGACTTAACCTTTGCGTTTGTGTCGTATTGACCGCGGTTTTCTAAACATTAAAAAAAAGAAAAACACAGTCTCTATGGATAACACGAACTCCAATTTCACATCTACTTGTAATAATACAACAGCTATTTGTATTATTGATTATCGTCTGTCATCGATGTCTAGGAAGCCGCTAATTAGGGCTTATCTTAAAATTGTGGTGTTTATCCGGACAATACTACAGATGGCCAATTTCCTTGACAAATCGCATGATATATGACCTATGAAAATAAGACAGACCGTGTTTTCCAAGTGTTACAAGTGGCATGTTTCGGGTGCTTGGGTAAATAAGTGAAACCTACTGGATGACTTAAGTATGGACCGGATATTGAGGATTTACTTACTATCTTAATTGCATTAAACAATGCCGTAATCTCAAATATTTCTGCTCACTGGAGACTAAATTCTTGTAACTTAAAATGTTTAAGGTGGTAGTGTCGTCAATTATTGTTGTCGATACATTTATATATTTTATCAAGTGGGTATAACTATTGTGTTACCTTCATAGTGTTACAATTATGAGACTGATGATGACTTGAACATACATCAAAATTGTATTGTCTTTGTCTAGTCTAGTCTATAAATATATAATAAAAAACATACCATTAAAGCTCTAAATAATGGTCTAAAGTGCTCTACGAAGTACCCTCTTTTATACCTTTGGGCATATTTTCGACAATGTGTTCGAATCAAGTTTGTAACAAGATTTTTTTTTAATAACAACTAAGTAGATACCATTATATTGCGTTGGTGAATTGATGTCATAAACCGGACATATTAAGTAAATTGTTAAGGGATTTACCAAAACAATTTTCCCTTCATAAACGTAATGAATTTGGCTCCGATCACCCTTTGTAATGGTTCCGATATACGATCCAATCGATGGCCGTTTGATCACTCAGTAATTTTGATAAAGGCATATGGGTTTTGGTCTTATTGGTTTGCAATAAGGTTGTACATGATCAGGTATAACAGGAAATCAGGAATTAATGTGACACATCATCGGTTACCCTAATTGTAGCTTACATCCATTATTTAAATTTATTAACATAATTGAAATACTTGGCTTTAAACTTGGAATATTTCTTCCTAAAAAAAATAACTTATAGGTAAACCTCTTAATATGATTATTATAAGAGTTAATTTACATACTATTAAATTATCTAAATACCTATCGCTGTAAGAGTAAGTGTTTATTTTTCAATTACTTCTTAGATATAAAAGACAAAGTTATAGTAGATTGTTTTGAAGCTTTTCTTAATTATTTTCTAAGCGCTATTGTCTTACTCTGCACAGGCATTAGAAAACTTTTTAAAAAGTAATGTTTAAGCGCGGCTGGTAACAGCTATAAATCGGCCGTGCAGATTTACGACGGTGCTCTGCAAATCGGTTTATATTTTCGATAAATAAAATTGGCGCGGGTTTTGCGAGGTAAGCAGAGGCCGTTAGGAGCGCGTCGGGTCCGCCAGCTGCTGCGCTCACATAAACCCGACTACCCTCGCGTTTTCTTGCTGACAATTTTTTCCTGCTTCGGTCATTACGCAGCTGGCCCCGAGACAAAACGGCGAATCGTTTAAGCCCTCTCCGGAGATAGTCCAATTTTATTGTGTGTACCTAGTACAATTTGATATGCCGTACGAGTGTTGGCTCGCGTCATATGGTGAAAGATCCGGTTCTCATTTGGTAAATTTCAACTTGAGTTACTCCAAAACCCTGACATACATCACAAAGAGGTTTTTACCAATCTTCACAATAATCTGACATTTGTATTGTAATTTTTGATCTGACTATGACATTAATTAATGACAATAAATCCAACAAAATAGATTAAAAGTAAAAATCTAATGTTTCGTTATCAAAAGTGATGTGTGCAAATAAAAGCGATTTAGATGTAATATCAGTGTTAGTGGGGATGGTGGTATTTGCGTTACCACTGACCCTGCTGACGCCTGGTTACTCAGTGTTAGATATCATCCCGAAGGTCCATGTGTCTCGGTTCCACATCCTCGACCAGCACGTCACGTGGACGCAGCTCAATGCCGCCCTGGTTACATTGATTGCGCTATTCTTTTGCTTGTATCTTGAATTAAGGAAACGCCAGTTAGTTCCTCTTCCCGCCATTTTATTTCATAAGTTATAAGAGACTTACTTGGTATAACTTCTGATAATTACGATGTTTTTAACCACGTATTATTATTAATAACTTTTCATTTTATCTTAGAAATATACTTACTTATAATTCTACTAACGTTTCTTAAGAAGATAATTACGCTGAAATATAAATAACAACTTTTGGTTACATAAAGACTATTGTATGATTATAATTACTATTATTTTATTTTTTTGATATATCTTAGATTGGATGAGATGGTAAACCACGTGATAACTGTAAGTCAAGCTACAGAAGCGGCGATGGAGATGGAACGAGAGAAGCAAGCTGCAGCAGTACGTGTTTGTGTCAATCTACTGGACGCGTCCGCTGAGCACTACGAGACCCTCGTTCTCCTTAGAGATGACCTTCGAAAAAGAGGGAAGCAAGATACAGAGCACCCACCGGAGATCGAGCCCAGCAGTTCAGATCTATAAAATTATTGTAATTGGTAATTGTATGTTGGTTAAATCGATTTTTTATATATTTGTCAATTAATTTGTGTAAATTACATATAATATTTGAAACATGATATATAATAGAACGCTAGACTTCTTTGGCTAGACTTATCGCAGACAAACTTAAATAAAATAAAATATATGGATATTCAATGCATTAGTGAAATTGCTATGTATCGCCATTTATTTACGGTAAACTAAAAATGACATGTTATTAAGACTATATTTAAAGTTTTCACATTATAAAAACCCTATACTTTTCTACTTTGAACTAAGAATTCTATAACCCCAATCCCCTCCGCTGCAATTTCACGCTAGCAGTTATATACAGCAGTTATATACATATAAGTAGCTAGGTATTCATGGTCTGCTAGTTGATGTAAAAGGATTATTATAATACAAAATAACATGGAATTTATATAAGCTTTCACTTACTTTGTTCCCAACGACAAGCACAATGGTACGTAATGGCCTATAATTGTCGAAAATTATTATTATTGGACGAATGAATGATGGACGAATGACGGACGAATGAATGAATGAATTGAAAGTATCAGATTTATTTATTTATAACCCAACACTTTATTGCACACAAAATTTGAAACAAAAAGAACAAACAAAATAAAATATATTATATAACGTTTGGTGCAAAGGCGGCCTTTTCACCAAAAGTGGTCTCATACAGGCAACCTATAATTAAAAGGACAATTTCACTAAAGTGCAGGCAATACTTGTGCATTCAATAATTAGATAAAATAAAGTACATACATACATAAATACTAAACTTTTTATTATTATTCAATATTATTTTATATACTATTACACATTACTATACATAATACAAATATATTATATATAAATATTATATTTATAACAAAGATAAGTAATGTTTCTTAAAATTACTTTTAAAACTATATAGTGAGCGTCACGGATATTAAAAGTAAAATTGTATATAAGTATTTAACACCTTGCAATAATGTAAGCTTCAAACATAAAATTCAAGAAAACTTACGTATAATTTGAGTTGATTACATTTGTATACTCCAGACGTTTCCATTAGAGGAACCACGTTCTCTTGGGATGCTGTTGACGCGAAAAAACCAATCTGGAGCTTGCAATTACTCTAAATGACCTAATTAGATCGGGCTTGCCCTTTTACTCGCTAAAAATATTGCGTTTTTCACCTACCATGCTTCAGTAATTATTATTCGTTTAAAGCTACCACTTAATGGGTGATTTATTCATTTTATTTGACGTTTAGAAATTTAAAGAAACTCTTTTATAATTTACGTCTTTAATTGGTCTAGCTTTATAATTCATTTCGTTTTAAACCATTTATAAACTAAAAAGCTTAATTTATAAAACTAACTAGATAAATAGCTAGGTAGCGTGTATATTAATCACTAGTAAAATAAAATTTCAAAGGTATAGTCGAAAAAGACAATATTTTAAATCAAATCGCGTTGGGGAATTGGCAGTACATTTAATTCGGCTCGACAGGAACGACACTTAACATAGTGAACACGCCCCTCTATTTTCATTTAGACAGATCCGCCGGGAGCGGATCAGGCGCTCGCAAAAATAAATAAAACTGTTATAAGCATCTGCGTCGCGGCTTTCGCTAAGTCCCGCTGTGTCGCTGAGCAATGTACTGAGATATGTCCGGATTACTGCCGCGCGTTTCCTTCAAAATCTGCCGCTTTTCTACCAAGTTTACAGCTGAAACCGCTTAGCTTTACCGAGATGACTATTTAGTAGGTATAAATATTTCCTTTACGGTTATTTTTATATTTACAAAGGCCACGTACAAAATATAATTTGTATCTTATTAATCATTTTAATAAGATACAAATTATATATATCAAGCTTACAAGATTTTTTAATTAGAAATATCCACTTAAAAAAAATATCGTTTAAATACGTTTAAATAAAAGTTTAATATTGACATATATTAAAAGTTAATACAATAGTTGTGATACGATTTCTCTATTTGAAAGTAAGGTAAACGTATGGATTACAAATCTGAGAGCCGGTGGAGCATCGGCCGGCACCTGCGACCCCGGATTAATTCCTCATCACGTCCCGGTACCCGAGATATAATGAAGATTGGAGAAAAATGCCACAAACCGGGGATGTCTTTTCTTGATTAATAAACTAGCCTTAAGACGCTGTCTGTCTTGGATGGAACTTAATAACATTTTAAACCACTTAATCAGAGTTTTGTTAAAAAATGAACAAATATAATGATGAAATATGTGCTTTGGTTTAAAATTAGGTTATTTACTTCACTGCGTCCGTGGTGAAGTGGATTTAGAATTATTTTTAACGATGGTATAGTGTTATTTTTTAATAAGGTTCATTTTACTATTAAAAGTCAAATTTTGGTCAATTTTATCGAAAAAAATAAAATTAAATGGTGACATTTCGACCACAAAGTCACGAAAGTGGCTAACATGGCCGCAAGCAGCTGCCGGGTTGTTTTTCTTACACAAATTAAACTTCGTTACAATTATTTGGTATGCCATTATTGCGGTTTGTATTATCACGCGAATACTTTTGTCTCAACCGAAATCGCCTTGAGATACGTAAATTGACGCTCATTACAGAAATACCGCAAAATTCCACCACTGCATACGTTTATTTAAAAGACTAAACTTAAAGATAAGCAGAGACCGTCCTCTATAAATTGAAATTGTCTTTGGACTTCACTCAAAATTATTTATGTTACTATTTATTGTATTAATATAAATTGGACATGAGTTATTTTATTGGCCCGAAAGCGTCAAACGCGGACAACGGTTATGATTGTCATTCAAATTTGTAATAGATCGTAAAAATTGTTTATTGTATCTTAGAAAAATAATCTATTAATTTATTGTAGGACAAAGCAACGTGAGCGTTGCATTGTAAAGATTAATTTGGACATAAAAGATATTCGAATCACAAAAAGGGAAAGGTGAGAATTATATGACCCACATAGGTACCAACTTAACAATTCAAACAAATATGCATAAAACCTTAAACACAATTGAAATACCAAAAGCTAACAATACTTATAGTTCTTTTCTTAATTTAAATTCATTGATATTCCATATCCATTAGCCTGTAAGAGGTAATAAATTAATCAGTGCTGGAAGTAGCCCGCAGCCGGTTGGTCCAGTCACTGGTCACCTTTATTGTTTAAGCATTAATGATGACCAGGACTGCGACCGATAGGTCTTGGTCGTTTAATTTTTTTATATATACTTATTGCTTTTGTTTAAGACTTGGTAGAATAGAATTCAACTGGAAGCCCCTTCTCTCACAATATCTTAATAGAAGTATAGTAAATAGATGAAGAAAAAAATGCAAATTGAAGACATTATTTTTACAAACAAATTTTTGATTTATTTGTTGCTATCAAAGTAAACCACATTAACAAATTGAATTTAAAAATAGGAAAATCATCTTTAAATCAACGAAAATTTTATATAGTAACGTTATAATAAGTAAATATATATTTGTTATAGTAAAGTTATAATAAGTAAATATATATTTTAATTCTAAAACACAAGTATCAAGATCGTTCTCTACATAGGCATGGCTAAACGTTGGCTCACAGTGGGCGCGTGGAATGGGTCAACCGGCGGGGGTCCTACGTTCAACGCCGTACAGAGCCGCTTTAATTTAATAATCGCATTACAAACTACATCACTATGGACCATGAACCGTGAAATTTGCTATATTTTATAGACACTTTACCGTACTATGGACTGGATTATATATTACTTATATTGTTCATTCAGAAGGTAAATAATTATTTAGTCATCTTTCAATTGCTTCCAAAAACTTGCAATGCTGAATACTTGCATTGTAGGAAAATCCTGTTAGTGTCAATGATTTGAATCGACATTGTCATAGCGTCATAGTTTACTCTCAACTTACCACAGTTTAAATTTAAAATCCAGTTTGATGTAAACACAAAAACGTACAACGTTAATCATCCTTTAATGTCCTAACAGTGGAGTGCCCCTATTTTATTTGATATGTTAACGATATGGCAGCGATACTCACACTCAGCTTTAAGCCTTTTCATCTGTCAAGTTTTAACAGCTATGGAATTGGGTTATAATTTACGATTTTATCTCATGTATGCTATAGGGGCGGTCAGTGTGGTCATTGAAAAAGTTTACAATAATGGTCAAGGGACCGCCCGCTTGGACACAGCCGGTCCGTTATGACTTGCCAAAATAGAGTTGTTTGCGGTGACACTATGAGAGGTGCCCGCGTAAGTTGGATAATTTAGAGCGATCTCGTAACGACCGCTCCGGGCTCCTGGTCGTTTGTCCGGCGCCTACTCCCTTGCATTTTGGCTGCTGGGGGTGATTCAGATTCACTTTTATTGGTCACTTTGTGTTTCTACTTGTATTGTTGGCTTGCGTAAATCAAAACCGTTGTATTGAATACATTGTATAAATTCGGGTTAGTGTGGAGGAGTCGATATAGTAATCTTGTAGTTGAGATTGATACTAGCAAGCGGACGCTGGGCCTGACAAATAGTCAGTCCAGCGGAGGCGTCGCTCGGCGTCTTACCATAAATAAGGATTACTCTCGTGACCACGCAGTCTTGCGGAGTGGACGCCGGAGAGCCTTTGTGACATTGTTATACCACAAGAAACTCGTGTCAAATAGCCCTCCTACTAAAATTTGTTACAACATACGACAAATAAATGTACTCATATATATTTTTAATGTCGATATTATAAAAATATACCTATGAATTAGCGAGAATATGCGTTATTTCGGCGCGTCAATCTTGAAATTAAAGTCAGAAGTATCAAGTTCGATGGAAAGCGCTAAGCCACGACTGTTTAGGCTCGGTGGCGACGTTTGAGACGTAGAGCGCCAAGTCTTAACGGCTCAATATGAAAGCGGGGAAACGCGACGAAATTCACATTAAATCCCTCTTTCGTTTATCTGGCTGTACATACGTCTACGTAAATGCCGACTGAGTAACAACTTCGCCAAAGGCTAATTGAATATCAAACCTTGTGCACAGTAAAATTGAAGGGCGGAATTGTAAATTAAATTGAAATAAATATATTGGTTGTAAAATTGATATGTCAAGTTATTGTAATTCATTAACTTGATTGTAACGCATTTGAAACTATATATCACAAAATGTATATGTAAATAAAGAAATATTTTATGAAATGGTATGAATGGCTTAGTTCTGAGTTTGAATTGTCTTTAAGACAATTAAGAATACAATCAAATTGACATCAGTGCTGACGTATATCAACATGAATCAACCCTCACGTTTAGTTCTTGTTTAGACTTACGACAGTTTGTAACTCACATTAACTGACTAATAGACATTCGAGCTATTCCAAAGCGTTAAGAAGATTGTAAATTCACGCGCTCTGTTAACTCAAATGACTCGAGTTTGAGTCTGAATTTCTGATGGTAATCTTTTATTAGTTCGGTTATTCCCTTACCGTTTATCTAAACAATTTACTTAATTCAGGAACGGATTTTGCAATTATCTCGTCTATTTAATATATATAAAATAATAGAACTATTTTAATTTTAAATAATTTTGAATTAAGAATCAACAACTCCGTAAGGATTCGATCCTGTGTCACCCTAATACCATTACCGTCGCTCTATCAACTGAACTACGGTGTCGTCACTCGTCTAGTTGAGTTTTGCACATATGTAGTCTTTATCGGAACTTCATTTACTGTAAAAATGTACGTCTTTATATACAATTCTCACTATTAATTATGTATATATAAATATGTACATAAAGGGCTTTAAGACATCACTGAATCAGGTTCAAAGTGACTTATATTCAAATCGATAGTTTGAATCTTAAAACTGTCTTTAATTTTATTAGATTTTCTCTCCTGAGATTCCTCTTATTTGTTTACTTTTTATTTCGAAGATTACATAGCAATTAATTTAATCTAGATCCAGTCTATCCAGTATCAGTTCAAATAGAAATGTACTGAAACATTTTTCTTTATATTTTTCAATAAATTACACTTATAGGAATAAGTTTACATTTTACATTAATAGAACAGATTCCAGAACTCTTAGTTCGTCTAGAACATTCTAGAAGTATCTAGAAGACAGTTAAGATTTTTTTTTTAATTAATTGTACGCGTTATTTTTGAAAGTGTATGCCGAAATAATTTGGGTAAATACGATAGATGTTAAGTTAACGGTATCTTATATTCTTCATGTTTTATAATAGATATATGTCTCGCGATATTATCTCTCTTTTTAAAGGAATAATATTTTAAGATATTCTTAAGTTATATTGAAGAGATTGTGAAATTATTTTTTTTTATATTTTAAAATGTAGAGTACTAATAACATTGAAGATTATTTTTCATTTAAGCGCTTCAATCTTGTAAGGTACACTTATTTGATTGATATTTGATTGCTGGATTTTAGGGTAAAGTAAAAGATAAATAAGACCACACTGTGGCCCTTACTGTCAATTCAAAAGATCTTTCTTAAAAAAATATAAATACGATAAATACTAAAAAAGTTTTATATTTATCGGGTTAGATAGTATAGCGAATTATTCTTCCGATTCACCTCTCAGCCTCTCTGTAGTCCTTGGAGATAAAGTCGGTTTACGTACCTACTTAGTTATATTAAATTATTAGTGCAATGAAAATATTAAGAACTTATTAAAATGTCTATTTTATAAGCATTCGTTTTTCATTTATATAATAATAAGATTTTTATATAGTAATAATATAATACGGTATCAACTCAAGTTCTGTGTCACCGAATATTACCAATTCTCTATTTTGAAACAAATTTCAAACTTTGGAACTTTATAAAGTAAACTTCAATTGTAAGTAAGTAGGTTATAATTACAATAATAATCCTATGTTTTTTTATTATTAATAATATACAAAAAAAAACACTTAAATAACGCTAACAATAATTCAATTAATTTGAATGTCCTTTGGTTTTTGTTCCTGTATCACATTCCAATGTAAATACGAACAGTCAATATTATAAAAAAATAAAATCTAGGTAAATCAAAAGAGTATCCATAGAATTTCTTGCCGATACATCACCTTTGACTTACCCTTTTAAAACTGTCCACAATTCTAAAACTAGAATTTGACTTTTCATAAGTGCAATATATGTAGTTGAAAAAAAACATGAGTTTGACTTTGAATTTATGATTGAAGCTTGTGCTTATTCATGAATTCTAAATGTTTTTTGTACTGTAAATATCTCAAAAAGTAAATTAAATATAAATACAAAAAGATCACTTATATTTTCGTAGTCAAATGGCCGCTAGAATAATATTTTTAAATCTACATTAAAAATATATTTAATTGTTTAAATAAATTTATTTGTATAAATTATGCTTATTTTCTTCTGCTGACCGGATGCTGTGTAACATACTACATCCGGTAAAATTACAAGAAATAGGTATAAAATAAGGTATTTAGGAACTTTCCAGTATATGTAGTTCATGACGAATATATATATATATATATATATATATATATATATATATAAATATGTATATTTGAAATGAATATTAAACATTTTTAAGCAATGTTAACTATATATTTTTTAAATAAATAAAGAATTAAATTGTGTATTTATATAATAATTAATAATAGTGGCATCTTGAGGTAGAGATACGTCATACGGTCGCTCAATTGAGCCACGGAACGGTATTCCAAAGGTCGCAGGTTCGTGTTCCTGCTGGTACCGATTATTTATTCTTTACTTAATGAAAAATACTTTATATGTATATATATATGAATGAATGAATCGATCTCTATATTGAAGAATTTGGCGGGGTTACTTTTAACTGTTATTTAACATATTTAATTTACGAGTGTATTGCAGCGTAGACATATGCTAGGAAGATACAGCTTTATTCGCTTACATTTAAAAGATTGATGTTCCTGGATTAACTTCCCTATAATTGGCCAGGCACTAAAATTGTTTTGTTATTTTCAGTAATATAATTTTAAATGTAAGGTGTATCTGCCGTTGGCAATCCTTAAAAAATAAATAAATAAATAAATAAAAACTGATGAAGATTCTTGTAGAGATAGAAATAATATTAGCTACCTTATTTGTATGCTATTAGCAACGAAATACCCTGTATATGTGTCAGCTATATCGATTCCGTCGTCCTCACTTGTAATATATTTATTTGAATTTTTAGCTTGTTATTTTCGCCATAAATGGATTACCAGATAACAAAGTATTTAGTATTTGTTCACGGGAATTATATTTCATTAAATTGTTACAAAAAGTACTGCGTAGGAGGCTGTATTTAAACTCTTACAATAAACATAATTTAAATAAAAATAACTTTATTTGTTTTCTTTTATATTCCTTTGCTTAACATATAATTTTAATTGTTAAAGCCCTTCTTGTAATATTTGATTCAACGCCATTATTTCTGGCCTGAATAAGAAATAATAACTGACTTTTTTCAGACAGATAGATCTATTAACTGTTTTTGATTTATATTATTAATAAGATATCTTAATTAAATTTATTTGTCAAGATGTCAAAATTTTGAAACATTTTGAAACCACAACTAAATATATTTTTTGTCAAAAGTAAGTCTGCCTGCCATTACATAAAAAAATACAGTAGCTACTTTAGACATTTTCGCTCTGGACCTATAACTACTGCCAAAACTAAAAGCTATCAAAGAAAAGTCACGGCTGAAAGCTGGCAAAGTATTTTAGACAATATGTTATAGTTGTTATTCCGAACGGATGACATTTTTTTATAATACTGGAAAATATAAATGCTCGAGATTATCTTTAATAATCAAATAAATAATTATGGTGCGTATTTTTAATATAGTTCTAAATCTGTTTATATTAATCAAGAAATTCGATCCCACGATTTTTTTGAGATAATTTTATCTGAGATGAATAGTGGCCCTTTTAATTACTTCCTGGCTTTTTAAAAGCTATTACAAAAAATACTAGATTAGTTTAAGAGCAAGGCGTTTAATAAAATCAAAATAAAAACATTCTTTAACAATTACAATATTAGACAATTGTTAGTTATTTATTTTATCTTACGTTTTATTTCATCTTGGTTATTCCTAATTTGAAACATACATTATAAAAATAAAATTATAATTCGACCGGAACCGGAACTTTAATTATAGAAAATTTTTGTTATCTGTATTCGAACGCGAGTTTTGACACATCTTGTCTATGTCACCCACGTAAGAAGATCCAAATAATTCTTAGAAGTAGAGGAAAATTTTGTCAATAAATAAGAGAATGTTATACTGAAAAGACTTTTACACACCATCTGATTAATTATTATTAAGCACTTGTTCTGTGCGGGTCCTTAATTAGGGGTCGCAGTGTTATCTCGTGAAATCTCCAATTATATACAGAACGGGTCCAAGGATTTGGCGATGGATAGTCTCCTCACGTCGTGTCCGATTCAATTAGAGCTAACCCGATGTTCACATTGGTTTATTATTATAACTATATACTTCCTAAATTCGAAGACAATAAATAAATCCTTATTTGTTTGAAAGACATTTAAATAAATACTAAATGTAGATTTGTATTTTATTTATATATACGCAAAGGGTTATGTAAATAAAATTACACCTACATTGTGAATTCGTTCCATTTAAACCTTTTAATCATAGATCTACATTATAATGTGAAACGTACTTCCCGTTTATACGACAACTTGATTGATGTGCCACCTTATTTATTTAACCTAAATATAACGCATGTCCTTTACAACGTAAAAATGACCCCTTTTGTTTTATTTAAAAATGCGGACCTTTCATAATTAGCGTAATAAATTATAAAATGATAATACCGGGGCCATCTTGTGAAACGCTTAATACCACGCGTCGGGGGGGCGCTGCCGGCGACCGCGTGTCAATCACTCGTGAATGTAGAGCGAGTCTTATACCGAAAAAGAATAAAAATACGTATCACATTTATATTTCATCCCTTTCAAACAGTGTATATTATATAGAGATCGAGAAGGACAACACTTCAATCGTTCTTGTGGTAACATCTGTGCTTTATAATAGACGCTTACGTAGGCTTCTTTTCGGGGATCCAGCCCGGTGGGATCGCTTTAACATGATTGATCTGTTTATTTTACATTTTAAAGGAACATTTTTACGGTTGCTTGTCAACTTAATAACAAAGTGTTTTATTTCGGAACACGTTATGTTCGGTTTTATTGATAGGTTCTTTTAGCTTTATACGTTTCTTGAGATGGGTCGCGGAGGCATAAATAAATGAATCGGTAATGATTTAGCTGGATATGATTGACATTTTGGCTTATGAGTATAAAGTAAATTTGAACAAAAGTTGATAGAGTGTTAGCGATTGTTTAAAATTTTTTTTTTTCAGTAGCTGCGGTATGAAAAACAGACATAATTTCAAGTGCGGGGGTGGGCTTAGTGTTTATTAAAAGCGCTCTCAACAGATATACTGAAGAGGTTCTAAAAATATATCATTTACGAGTATCGGCGCCGGCGAGGAACTCTAGATCGGTGGTAGAGTTTGCCGACTAAGAAGTCTTCTGGCTCTTTTGTGTCGGCGGCGGGTGGAGAGTGTACTTAGAATGAGATAAAATTATCACAAATCGACAGGTGCATTGCTTAAAGTATGTAAGAGGGGCAATTTTAACCAATTCTTATTATAGATTTTAAATAATTTTATTGAAAACATATAAAAGTTAGTGAGTTTTAATTTCTCTCACAAACTTGATTAAATTTATTTATTTATTTATTAGTTATAATAATTGCTGGAAGTAATGTTATATAATGTTTTTATTTTTAGAATTATTTAATCAACAAAAACATTATACTTATTGACAAAAATAATTTATAATTTGCTACAAAAATGTTTTTCAATAGAACTTCTTGTATCATCTAAAAATAAAGTGTATGAAAGAAATTTTAACAAATTGCATGTTAATTTAATCTAATCACGGCTCAACAAAAAGTATTACGCTCGTTAAGTCATTAAAAGATGTACAAAAAACGGGAGTGCTCCTGCGCAGCTTATCGGAAGCAATTACACGTCGCTTTATTAATTTTCATAACTACCCTCTACATCAAAGCTAACCGACTATGTTCCACGGACACAAGTTATAAGAGAATCTCTACAATATCTTAAAACATTTGAAACTCAATATTACCGATTATTTAATGGAAGCTACGTTGATCCTTGTTAATATTATATCGACGTAATTAAGAAAGACAATAAATGTTATTTTGAATATTAAATTTATAACATATAATACAGAAAGGTGACGTAAGAAAACAAATAAAAGTTACGTCAAATTAAATGTCAATTAGAATCTATGTTTTATTTATTCTTCAGATAAATGTTAACCGCGGAATAATTTTTATATTTTGATATTTACCTACTTTAGAAAAATTGTCAAACATTAAACTTATTCAGTGATTAAAGTTACCCGAAGATTAAAAAATTGGAAGTTGTCTTTCAAACGCTATCTCTTATGAGTTGCGGCGAGTCCAACATCAGCTACTGTTTACCGCGCGATGACTCTTGAAGATGTTTAAACAGCGCTCAGTTCGTATAACCGTCCTTTGATCTTTGACGACACTTCAAATTCAGATGAATTTTAAAATGTGCCTGTTTCTAGCTTCTGATTAAACGTCGATTATGTAATTTGTTTTTATGATTTTCCCTGAATTAATCTTAAATTTGTTAATAACTTTCGTTTATAGTGGAACTAAACTCAACAGATATTTGCTATTTGTATGCGTTTAGTATTCAATAATGTAACGACCGATTTCCTCAATAAATAGTTTTATATGTAAATATAGTATTATATATCCTGTACTGTATTTAATAAAAAGTTATTAGCGGATTTTATTTTATAAAAACGTACTATAAATAAATTGTGTACGTAAATACTATTTTATTTCTTGTTTATGGTAATAACGTTGCATTAATATCTCGCAAACAACATCACAAAACCTGTTACAAAAGGAAGACGAAGGTTTAACAACCATTAAATCTGAGACGATATTGTGACAACTTTCAAATTAATCAAAAATTTCATACAAAATAAATCAAACACATACGAGATAATATACGGTCCCAAATTACCGCGCGTCAGACTTACATTGGAACCGAAGAGACATATCTCGCTAAAACGATTCCCACATAAATAAAGCTCATCGGATATGAAACTTTATTTACATAAGAAAAATATAAAGAGGCCTAAACGATAGAGCACGAGGGTATGGGGGCCGGGGCTCCGCTCACTTGAGACTCCGCTCACGTCTGCAGGGACTGACTTTAATAACAGTACACAATATCAGTTCGTTTCTCCGATCGCAAATCTACGTCAATAACATATACAATAGTGGCGCTCAATTCATTTCGACATATTATAGGAGAGCACGTTCCGCGCCTAAATCTTCGGCCACATGTCGCCAAGATGGCCGCTCGGCCAAAACGCGAAACTAAAGAAAAAGGACATCACGAATCGGTTATATCTTTCGAGTCCATAAACTTAAATGTTTATTTGCAGCGATATTTTGTCCTTTTGCGGATATTGCTTTACTAAGTTAGTATCGGGATTGTTTTCGTAAAGTCTGAATCTTATATTCCAATACAACCTTATCAAAGTCAATATTTGCTTAGAAATATCGAATTGCAATGTTGTATTGTTAGCTGCGTATTACTACTTAATAAAATAACGGATTTGTCGCATTTAAGTGATATGTAACTAATTCAAGATTTAATTTAAGTAAGTTCGTTTTCAGGAAAACTTAGGCTATCTAAATTTAGTAATAATACATGCATACAGTCAAAATCATTATTTAATTAACTCTAATAGATACTTCAAGAAAATTGCTTAATCGTAAGAGTAACAAATTAAGGTTTGAATAATCGATTTCACACATCAATAATAAAATGATCAAATTGCAGGCTTTAAATGCAATAAAATAGAGAATTCCGTTCCTAATACAAATATTTTAAACTTATTCTTACAAAGCGTGTTGTGTTTGTAGGTATAATTACGTATAGCATTGCCAGTACAAATAAATAGGAATTGGATCTATCAAGCCTTTCTAAGCACTGATTGACCAACTACGGGCACCCACAATGAAGAGAAGTGCTTTGTCTACGCCGCATTGTCGTACGTGTTCTTTGAGAACAACCGATGCTGTAAAGATTATTCGAAAACAAACGTACAACTGTAATAAATTTATTTATAGATTTTTTTATTAACCTATACAATTCTTTTCATCTCTACGTCAGCTATCATTATCTAGCTTATTGTTTTTCACAATATTATTTGTATAAGTTTTTTGTATAAGTACAAAATTGTGTGAAATTCAATTATCAAATAACTTACAATTATCAAAACTGGTTGTTCTTTATAGTAAAATTATTAAATACGAATCATTATAATGTAACGTCATGGCGTATCTGTACCGAAAGATATAATCTGTGGTCGTAATGGCAAGCTATTTGGATTGATTCCGTCATTGTTCGAAAGTAGTGATTTCAGCAGGAATTGTTTCATCGGACTCCCGTGGATTAATACGGACTTACTGGCAATATAAATCAATGAAACTACGGTACTGAGTTTTATTTAGATCTAATTTGATCAAGAAACTGTATCGAGAAATATTTATATCATACAAAAACACTGTTCTATACAGTTGATTGGTATTGTATTATAGATTTTTTTGCTTGTAAATAAAACGTTAAGAGTGAGGAAAAATTGAAAAGTATAGATTTTTTAGTTGTAAGTTTACAAGTAGTGGTCAAAGTCATGGGTCACGTCTGCGATTGTTATTGATTTCCATTTAATCCGAAGCGTGCCGTGCTCACCGCGTTGCCGACAAATTGCCTGCCGGTTTCATTACAACTGATTGAAGGGAGGCAATGTTTGATCTTTTTCGGACGCGGGCTATAGATGTAGAGGAGTAAGCTTATATTTATATCTATGATTTAAGACATATGAAGTATTCTTCCCTTCCAAAGATCAACGTAACCCATACATTACGTAATGTCTTATAACATTGATTATTTTGTTATTGTTGAATGAATTAATATAAATTATATTTAAATATCAATTTATAGAATAATTTGTAGCCATCAATTGGTGAGTTTATTTCTTTTGAATTATCAATCGCGTAGACAATGGAGTGCGTGACTTGATCTGCTCAGCGTCTGTTGCCACCGTCGTATTTAAATTGGTTTCTTCTCTGATTTTCACCAAATTAGGATAAGATGTGATTCCATTACAAAATTATTACGTTCAGTCGTGTTAAGATCATAATAAATACAATTATATCTATATCATTTCACTGTTATTTTGGTTTGTTCAATTACTCCGAACCCTTTTTTTTTTTACTGAAATTGCTTTTTATTAGCGTAGTAAATTTGGAGAGATGGCTTACGCAACTGAAAAATTAATTGATCGGATCTCGTTCCTGAGAGGAAACAGCGTGGAAGAGTTTTAATTAGCGAGAAAAAAGGCACCACAAAACTTTTGATGTAAAAAAACCGGGAGACAAGGGTGGGCGTAGCGAAGAATAAAAATCTCCCGCTCGTAATGCGGGTAACATTTGTGTGAGGAAGACGCTGGGTAATGGAAGACAAATTTCAATATAATTTGCAATACATAAGCGTGTTACTTTAATAGCCCAGAACCACCCTTCAAATTAAACGGGGCTTAAGTATTATTTTATTTTTTCCTCCTCTCCCCGATAGGAGTGTGGTCTCGTGAGCGCATTACCGCTCTATCGCCGGTTACCCCGCCAGCCTCCAGCGGGCTTAACATAGCGCGGTGCTGGGCGACGGGAAAAATATAATCCGACTAAATTAATTGCCTCTACAATAGTTGCATTGCCACGATGCCGCCAAATCAAATTAAGGATGCGCTATAAAAACCAAATTAGTACTCGCTTTAACCGTGAGGGGGTATTTAGTTACAAGACGTTAGTTCAAAACCCGCCATTTTCATTAACAATAAATATACCCTCGTAGCCGCACGGAATCCTTATTGTTTTACTTTTTACACTCTTGTGTCCCGAGTGGGATATAGCGCGGACGTCTTCCGCTGAGGCTTCGGCTAATTTGTTCTTTTGCTTTACTTACTTATAGGGTAAGTAATAAAAATTTGTGTTGCGAGAATTGTGTGTACTTTAAATTTTATATAACCGCCGTCGGTGCTCAGGGCGAGTTTTGCATTTAATTGGAGAAAAATTTAGGGTCGGCGAAGCGCTTCTGCGAGGATTCTTAAACTAATTGGATGGTCGTTACAAAGTTTTTTGTTTTAACTGTTTACGCAATATAAAGTGGAGAAGAGCTTTTTAAGCTTGGACCAAGAAGGGCTTTGGGGGGGAGTTAAATAGATTTTGAGGATTCAATAATAATGATACAATCATGTTAATTATATACGGTCTATATCATACAGATGGTATGGAAGGGGTGACTTTAATATTTGTCTGCGAGCTTATAATTAAAGGTGATGCACTGAATTAGGGGGTGCAGCGATTTAAAATAATAAGTGGGGGGTATTATTACTGCGCCCTGGAGCTGGCGTCGCTCTAATGTGACGACATCATATATTTGATAAGTGTCCTTAGATTAATTACCAAGATAATACCTGATCCATATAGATTTATATCTACAAATTATGTACACAAAGGTGTGTTGTTAATTTGAACAACCATTGTTTTTTATTCATTAGAAAATAACCATCTAGTGTTTAAGTTAAAGTATGGTCGAACTTTTAATTTATTTTTTTGTTGTATATATATTTTTTAAGTTATTATTCTTTCAAGTATACTGGAGATGAACTTTAAAACCATGTTAATATCCATAAAAAAAGACATTGTTAAAACATATATATAGGAATTATATACGATACATGAAAATATATTTTCTATTTTTCAGTAATAAAAATATAACTGTCCAAAATAACAAAAATAAGATTAATGTTAAATATTTTTGTAATTAACCTAAATTTGTCAGTCAATATTTTGTAACATAGCTAGTTATTAGAGCGAACCGTTAATTATTAGAAAAATACAAGGCATTCTTAACTCTACATATAAGTGTAGAGCAGAGTTTAAGGGTTAAATTGAAGTTTAAATTTTTTACATGTCCTATTTAAAATTGTAAAAGTATTTTTTCATGTAACTGGAAAAGTATTACGTAGGTGTTTAACTAGTGATTATTTTAATTATTTGTTTTGGAAGTAATAAGTAGTTTTTTTATTTTTTTTTTGTTTTTTATAATCCGGTAATAATTTGTCAGACTTTTCTTGTAATTTTTAAGTAAGTTAATTAAAAGTGAAATGAATGTTTACTTGTAAAAAAATAAAAAACGTTTTATTACAAAAAAAATATTTTACGTATGTACCATGTAAGTTTTATTAGAATACTTTTAAATATAATATTATGACGTTGTTTGTAATATTTAATACTTTTTTTAAGAACACAATTTTTAAGTTTAAAATTTTACTAAATTTGTAATATGTCATTTAAATATAAACACAGGTAGATATTGTATTTTATAGATATATTTGTATTGGCCGTTAGCTAAAACGTTGTCCGAAAATTATAATTATATTATAAAATTACGACAATGATTACAGGAAACGTGTTATTTAGCGTGAGCCGATACAATCTTATCGCTTCCATCCTAATTCCCGACGTGTGGATATTATACAACCTGCCGAAAACCATACCTACGGACGTCCGATATTTTACATGATATATACAGCATGTTTTTAAATTATAACTTCAATTCATAATTACAATTAATCTGATACTTACTATTATATCATTTAAATTTTTTAATATTTATTACATTTATATTGTTTTGCAAATTATAGCGTTTCTGTAAATAATGTAAAGTAAGAGGGCAATAAATAAACTAGCGGAACGAGTTAAACACGGGCGCTTCAATTTGTCATTATGACAGCGTATACAGCGGACTGCGACGTAAAGAACACCCGCTATAAGGTGTTATTATCGAGACAAAGCGCTCTGTTTGTCTATCACGATAATCTGTGGACTGTTCGTTACAATTCCATGTTGTGTAAATGCCCTAATGGACGACGGTAATGTGACACGCTTGACGATTTTACTCACAAATTGTTGTACGAAACTCTATTAGAATCTAATGACAGCCACCGTCTAATTGCGAGGTTATTACGTTTTGTTGTGCACGCGGCTTAATGATAGTCCTCAGTAATTATTGGGCGAGGTGAAACATTGAAGATGTGTCGAATTGAATCGTCGGGCGCGTAATGACGGGCCTCGCTCTCACCTCGCCGCCGGATGCGACCACTGGTATCCACGTATCAATGAAACCACGTTTAATTTTTAATAGTTGACGCCCCCGGCCTTCCTAAAATTATCTTTACATTGTATCTATTACGAAATTTTAATTACATAACATTTAAAATTCGTATGCTTTCGCATCTGCTTTTCTTTATTCCTGTAATTAAATGTTTTCACTCAACAAAATAGTCACGAAATATTGTTTAATAACTATACAATATTAGCAATCAAGTGTCTGTCTTTGTAAAATAAAATCATAAAAAGAAAATGGAATTGAATAAGATATTCGTTCAAATAATGACATAATCTGAAATCCACCTCGTCGTTATGAATAGTTTTTTATATGGGAAAGTCTAAATCTATCATTAACCTCAAACTGAGTAACTTGTCACGACTGTCATCAAATAGTTTCGTTGTTAAATATGGAAGTATGTAATTCCCCGTATCACACGATCTTCACATCTGGAGCAATACAATTCGTGAATAATTTAAACAGACAATAAACTATCGCTGTGGTAACGCTTTTGTATATTTTATCTGTAGATACAAAAACATATTAGAGGGATGTGTTTTTGGTTCAATGTTTTATGTATATTTAAATTAATAATTAATGGATAAGTTTACCGAAACATATAGATCTCTAAGCCACGTTTACGAAATTTCAGAATCAATTTAAACTATGCTAGAGCATGTCTCTATTGTTAGAAAGCGGATGTAAGCGGATTTTCAGAGCAGAGCCGGGAAGGCACGAGCGACCTCTTATTTTTGCCGCGTCGTCTCAACTGGCCGAGATTGATTTACGGGGCGAAGTGCGACTTCATCCCAGCTTAGTCCTAACTAAAGCTTATCCCGAATTACGCAAACACGCCAACCTCCCCGTGACATTTGCCGAGGAAAATAAGGAAAATGGAATATTAGAAGCCCTATTTGCTTTTATTTTTTAACTCAAATTGAGGGTATTTGTCTTATATTTTATGATGGACATAATTTTTGTGAACTGTACATAGAGTATCTATATCTCATAAATCTAGTTATTTATTTTGATATAGTTTGAATATTGCGTTACGTTAAACTTTACTTGTTTTTACTTTATAAGGAAATTCTGAATCGTGGGTCTGAAATATTGACTGGCCCAATAGATATGACAAAAACTTTAACTTAATTCTCAAGATTTGTTTAAGTTATGACATCTATTAAGCGCAAAGTAAGAGGACACGTTTGCCGTTACGGCGATCTAAAGCAGGCAAGGATATTATCGCGCCGCTTGTTACGCGCGTAAAATTATAATGGCCGAACTTCCGCCGGCAAAGGAAAAGTTAGTGAAAAAATTTGAGACTGCCCCCGGCTTTTGGCTTGGTTAAGTTGGATGTGACGTCATTTAATTTATTAACACGTTTCTACTACCAGAGTTAATTTTATATAATGACGCTTTAGCTTTTCCGTTGCTGTGAGATAATTTGATTATTTTATTCCGACTTGATAATTTCCTCAGTCTTTACAAAAGGTTTATTTTTCTTAAACACTTTATAACTATATATAATAATAAATAATATATGATGTCTTCGTTTGCTGATTCAGGAAATTGGTTTTCGGTAACATTTTCTGAAGCTAGGCAATAGCTAACGTTGAACTGATAAAATTTAAAAAGGACGACAACTACATATTTTAAGAGTGGGTAATTAATTGATTATTTGAGAATAATAACATTTTGAATTCTATATAGGCTTAAAATAGTATTAAAGTTTATCTATTTCAGGTTTAAGACACGTTTTTTCAGAAATAATTATTGTATGTCGGTATCATTATCATTGAACGGTTAATAAAACAGATGGAATCAATATTCGTATTTTATTATTCGATTCGAATGGCATTTGATCTAAAATAACTTGACTTGCAACGTTCATACAAGATATTATTCATAAGTTTAACAATTGATAACAATCATTCAAGAAAACTGTCGCTTAGTTGAATAGGATAGGTTTTATTTTTCATATGGACGGCTACCAGAGATATTACTCTCAGCTGAGCCATGGAAGCAATACGTCATGTCACGTCGGGTCCACTCCGATACCGACAGGTGAAACTTAAAACTGTGAGTCAGTACAAACACGCTCGGAAAATCAATAAGTGAAACCGCATTGAGCGCCCAAATAAATACAGGATGACTATCCAATAAAACACGCGAACGGTTTACAATTAAAGCTTTAAATCTGCAATAGGTGTTGCCATAAATTGGACGAGAAAACAATCAGCGTGCGAGCGTCGTTCGCAATTAGCGCTGCGCGGCTCGATAAATTTG
This sequence comes from Dircenna loreta, assembly GCA_963555665.1. Classification (NCBI taxonomy): domain Eukaryota; kingdom Metazoa; phylum Arthropoda; class Insecta; order Lepidoptera; family Nymphalidae; genus Dircenna; species Dircenna loreta. Next base: position 7,464,033 of record OY743094.1, read on the forward strand.
CATTAATGCTCTGAAAAATACGAACGGCAATAATTTTCAGGCCCCGGATCCGTGTTACTGAGGGGCCTCAGCCGGACGGTCATCATCGCTAACATATCATGTTATTCTACCATAGAATTATATTGCTTCGTTGTTAGAACATAGAGAAATAAATTCTTCTAATCTATGCTCTATTTCTAGTCTAGCCTGAGTTTAAATTTTAACCTCAGTTAAATTCATAGGTAGGAAAAAATTACATTCTTTTTTTATGATAAATGAAATTCGCTATTTGAAACAAAGTGATTGTTAATAGAATATATATATAAATATTAACTGAAGTTATCAATAATTAAAATACTAATGACGCCGGACACAGGCTACGTTGTACTGAATCGTATTTCAGCAGCGTCGATTTACCGTTCGGCGCGTGATTTACGTAACGCCCCCCGCCTCACTGCACTTTACACTTTTGCAGTTGCGCGCACCGACGACTATTAATTGATATTCGCCGCGACACTTACACACTGATGTAGCATTTTTCTATACTAATAAACTTTCTGTATTTTACAACATGTTCGAATTTCCGTCCCATTTATATTTGAGTTTAAAAATATAGAAATAAAAGACAATAAATAAAGGTCTTTTTTTTACCTCTGATAGATTAATGTAAATAAGTGAATTTACAATATTCATAAAAAAGAAAAGAATTTTTGTAACTTTCGTGAAATGTTTGAAATTCTTTCCTGAATTGAGAAAAACATTTTTCAATGTTTTCTTAAATATATTATATTGTAATATCAAAAGGTTACATGTAAAAGTAAAAAATACGAGTACTTTATAATTCAGCGTTATACCATACCATAAAAAAATCTTAAATGCTGAAGAGTCTTGACGGAAAAATTTTACGTTTTTGCTGACGTCAGGTGATTCCTAATCGATTCCAAACAAAACAAAATTTGATATACAAAACGGCATATTCAATATATAAAATATATATACATATTACTAAATCTTCAAAGTGTAAAAGATCTCGTCTAATTATTGTACATTTCAGTGGGGGGAAACTTTAACGTAGGCGTTCGAAACAATTTAGCTCACCTACTAACACTTCCCGCAAACATGTTTAAAATGCTAATGATTTTAATTTAATTATTCATTAGCGGATACGTTGCTAAATGTGTCTAAATTGCTTAATTAAGGAGCAATAAATGTCGCTCTATTCGTTATAGGCTTTAAATTTATTGTAAAACTTAGAAACCTCGAAAATGTGTTCACTTAAATGTTCTACCCATTTTTTCATTTACTTAATAGAAGACCAAATCTAAATATAAATAATCTTTAAAGTTTAAAATAACATTCGTTAGAGAATGTTTTTAATATTAATTCGCAGTCTCTTTACTTAATTTATTTATATACGATAACTGTTTTTATTATTATTCAAAAATTTTTTTATAACTTTACCTTTATAATTTAGGACTTTATTGAATTATATATTTATATATTTAAAGTACTATTTTATAGCTTGATTCAACCCTTTAATGTCTAGAACCGTCATGCTGAGAGCATACTGGGATACAATTCCAATTTTAGGGTTCTCTGGAACTAATATGGAACCTTGCACGTATATAAAATGGTGATTACTTATTATATTTTCAATTATTAATAAAATAAAATTAGTGCTTTTTTTAAAAAAATTTAAATCGCATCGTTAAAGCATCCCATTTCTTTGAATTGTGGACAATAATTTCAATGTATCATCAAACATACAAAATAAAAATACAATATACATCGTGTATTCTTTTATATTCTAAATATTTATTCGTCATCATAAAACCGGTCAAGTCAGATCGACGCTCTCTAATAAAATAAAAAGAACATCTCTCAAATTTTGTAGATACGTTAACATTGACATTAAATAACGTCTCTATTCTCAATAAAACGTGTCATAAAATCTAGAAGTTGGACGGCTGGGTAGTGAAGCGCCGGAAGAGACGCACTGCGGGTATATTGTAGGTGCTTAATATATGATATATTCAATTTTATAACATTCCGCCGAGATAACATCTGAGTCTGTCGATTTGATATTTTCGGCGGTAGGGTAATTTTATACTGGACGTGAATGGAGGCTGGAGAACGGGAAGGTGCCACGCTGCGCGCGCGCCGCTTGCCTCGTAACTTAGCACTTAATCATTTACAAAGACACTTTATAGGGTCCTTCGTCCGGATAGTGCAAGCCACGACCATAATATCTCCCCAAGTAGAATATTCAATTTGCTATACCAAAATAAAATACATGGGCTTAGCTATATAACTGTTTATTATTATTAATAAATAGATATATAAATGGTTTTATTTCGGAAGTACAAAGTGAGGAAATAAGATAACTTAACCAACACATGTAGTTCAAAATAATTATTTATACGTTAGCTATCTTATTTAATTTCTTTTATCTTAATTTTCCTATATGTATATAATAAATCTTAGAATAGGTAAGATTTTTTTTCAAAAATATGAAAATGCAAAATTTGTTCTGCAAAGCAAGAATATAGAAATGCAGATGGCACGTAAAAGGGCAGAAGGTGTAGTTGTCATAAGTCAGAGGGCTAACAGCGTAGTGCCATAATAAATAAACCCAGCCAGCAGCCGGGCTTGCCCCCATCTCGCTGTGCGTGGGTTGCTCTCGAGACTAAAGTAAATCTACTCTTCTCAGCTCCATTCTGGTGTTAGGTTTCACAGGATTCAATTATATTTTAGTTGTTTTAGAATGTTAAACTTATAAAATATAATTATGACTTAAAGTGTAATTGTACTATTTCTGTTTTCAGGCTAAAATATAACCATCATAATAACGTAAGTTTAAATATTTATTTACAAACAAATTTTTTTTATAGATTTTTTTTAACAAAATAAACATAAATTTAAGGCTAAATACCTGAAGTAAATAAAAGCAAAAAAATTATGTAGATTCAACATCTCGAGTAGATCAGATCAGAAACGTTGTAAGTAAAAAAAAAAAAAAGATAAACAAGACAGTCGATAAAAAGATAAAAAAATATCGGGTTTTACAAAAGACATTCTACGAAACAAATCATAGAAACAAGAAAGTTACAAATGTGAGTGAGTCAGTGAGGCTACCGACTACTGTTGCCAAAAGTGCTGATAAGTCGCTGGAGGCAGCGTTGTGCGGGCAACGACGACCCCACATATCATTGCATAAACCAGATTAAACGTCTTGCAACAAAACGCTTGTTACTCAACGAAGCGCTGCCCACCATCAGGCCATAAGGCAGTTCATTATTTATATTAACAGTTTAGCAGTCAGTGGCAGATCGAAATCCGGACTTAACTGCGTGAATATGCGTGGGCATTATTTGTGTCCTTGTTAAGCGTTAAGGATATTATAAAAATTATTCCTTTATCCGCGCTGTGACACTCGCTGGAAATTGGTCGTTTAATTTATGATTATCATAAAAAAGGATTCAGGACCGTGCTGGTTGGAATTTCATTCATAAGAAGTCAGAGGCATACGAGTCTTTATGGTTGGATGTTTTCATTAATTTAACGTGGATTTGGTGAACGGAAGGTGAGATATCGGGTGTTGCGTGATGGTGGGCAGCCATTAAAAGATAAGACACGACTAAAATGACTACTGTTTACTTCTGTGCTCATTAATTTTATATTTTAAGGCGACCTACATCTTTCAATTTTAAACTCCTTCTAAGAACATATTCATCTTTGTCAAGTAAAATTTAAAATAAAGTATCGTTATTAACATTTGAACTGAATATGTTTTTTTTAAAGTCAACTGCGTGACTTTTATTATTACACCGATCAATAATTGCATTTCTTAAACAATTTTGAAGAGGTGTCATTAGTCATTGGGGTCTAGCGAGTGGTGGCGACGGAGTAAGCGCAGTGGGTGCTCTTTGGCCGCATCACATGCTCGAGGACTACACGGCCTATCATCAGATAAGAGACAATAATTCGATACGCGCTCCAAATAAGCTCAGAGGCGCATTAGTCATCACTGTGAGCGACCACCGCGCCGTCGGACGACACCGACAGTTCCCGTAATCCACTCAAAACATACAGAGACATTTGTCGGTCCGTCGGGGATCGGTTGATCGATAGCGCGACTCGCCACAAAACGATAGATAAAACCCCGATAAGTCAGAAGAAATATGACGCGAACAAAATCGGGAGATATACGTAATAAGATAAAAGTCAAACAATGATTCGACCGCGGATTCGCCGCGGCATAATTTATGTGACAACGCGTGATGGACGAGCGGCGACTTTCGGTAAACTATTTACATACGGCGGCTGGCGCGCTGTCGGATTGGGTTCCGCTGTGACAGAGGGTGGGGCTTAGTACCGAAAACAAATGTCACTGTTATTTATTAGGTTACACTAATATTAGGCCTAAGAAGGGAAATATAAGCCTATTATGGAGACCATGGATGTGAAAAGGTCGGGTCTATTTTACTTATAAGATAGCGATCAAAGTATGCGAAAGTGACAGGCATCCGCGTCGCATCCTTCAGGGTCCCGCGGCGAGTGTTCTAATTGAATCAGGACCACGGCGCAGCGCTCTGCTCGGTCGGCAATTCCCTTCGCACGTCAACTTAGATTGCTTTCTCTAACTTCCTGAAGCGTCTTAAAAAACGGTACTTGAATACGAATATATTTTTCGTAATTTTTGAGTGAGAAAATAATAATTCCTTTATGTTTAGTAATTAAATATTAAAAAAAATACAAAGTTTATAGTGTTCATTTATTGAAATGCTTCAAATTTTATATCATGAAAAGAAACCTTTATTGAAGTTTTATAATAATCTATTAATTATCGTAATGGGTGCTTGTAAATTCACTGGATTATTTATTGTTTATATCTAAAAAAGGGCTATGAAGTACGTATGGTAGGTGAAAACGTTAGGCGAGCGACAATCCCCGCGGAGACAGCAGCCGGCAAGCTAGCTTTTTATCTGCGCCTCGCCGCGCGCTCGACCGTGTAATTGGATGAGAACGACGCGATCCCAATAGCGCGCCCTTATCTGTTCGCGGCAAATCCACCACCCCTCCCCCACCCCCCACACCCGCAATGCCCGCCGACGCTCAGCAATAAGTTTTTAGTGAGTAATTCAAGATAACCCCTTGATGTTGTTCATTTTCACACTTCCTTTCCCGAGAACAGGTCTTTATTGCGTAATATGTAACTGTCTCGTCGCCGACGGCCGTCCCGGGGGCGCGTAGACAATCTTCGCCCCTTTTATGATGTTAATGCAATCCTACCCTTATATCCCGGGTAATGATAATTGCTTTTTAGAAAATTATTGTTTGATGTTGTCGCTTAATGCCATTCCAGACGATTTTGAAAGTCTCTTGACTTTATAACTTTAACAGTTGTTGCATGTAATTAACCAAGCTTCGTATATTTATTGGAGGAGGAGGACTTTGATTTGGATTTAATATTCAGATACTTTTACTTTATAATATATATTTTATGGAAGATTTGAAATGTATGCCTAATAAAGTCGTTTTTTTTGACTTTGTTGGTTATTAAATAACACATTTGGTATTACTAACACAAAATATATTATATTTCAGTTTTATAACATCAAATGTTTTTAAAGGTCAATAATCATAAATAATATGACTTCACAAAGATATGCCACATAACCTCGGGACGTAAGAGAATTAAATGGATTAAAAAATCACGGCTTATGTAGAGGTCCTTTATTTGCGGAGGAAAGCGGGAGGCTGCGAATTGTCGTCGTATTAGTCGCTATCAGATGGGCGCTGGCTATACACACCCTCTCCCCTCTTTTCCCCCCCTCGATCGCATCTGTTTCGTATTTGCTGTGCCAGCGGATTCTTTCTTAGGTTTGTTTGTTGTTTGTATTTTTCTTGTTACGTTATACCAGGGAGCGTTCACATATGTAGTGATAAAATTTAATATTTTATTTTGATTTATTTATTATACTTTCAATTTATATCAAAAGATGAGTTGTTATTGTATGTTGAGAGAATGTTTATTTAATTTACTTTGTGAAAAATATGTTTAGGTATAAGAAAATCCAGGTATGAAATCTAGCGCGTTATGTAATCTGGTGCGGGAGGCTGCGAGCTGTCAGCATACTCTAGCGTTATCAGATAGTCCGTTGGGACAACACGGGCTTTACCGCGCTCAAAACTGCTTTCAGCTACGTGTATTAGATACCAGATGTTGGCGTCTTATCACTTATTTTATGAGATATTTCTTATATATACATACAAGATATGAAAATAGGTTTAATTTAAATAAAACTTATCACTGAAATCATACTGAATATATAAAATTATTTTAATAATTTTAATGTATTAAAAAAAATAAGAATTATGCCACGACTCTTAGTCTTTTATAGTTATTAAAGTTCAATAAGACTCGAAGGTTGCTTGAACAAATTTATATTCAAAGTTTTATTCTCGATAATGCCAGAAGTAGATCAATAACCGAACAGAGGATACGTTGCCAATCATTTGGAGATGCGTCGATGATTTTTTTATATTCGTTTTTCTGAAATTGCGAGAGCATTAAGTTGAATACAGGGTGAAGCTATATTACCGGCTGCCCTGTAATCAGTGACCGCTCACCATCGGACACGTATTAGCGTCAAATTAATTTGTTACTCATATTTTGTATTGAATTGCTCGCAATGACAATTATAAGAGAATTTAGCTTTGAGGTTTTATGTCTTTCTACTTCTGAACAAAATATATTTTTTTGTTTTTAATAATATGTAGTGAAATCACGTTTAACTTTAGTTCTGAGAGCATTTCTTAAAATAGGATATTAAATCGTTTTTCAAGTCTCACAAGATGGGAACAAAAAAAATAATATATGCAATATCTTACACGAATAATACAAATTATATTAAAATAGATTGTATCTAATAACTACAAACATACACTTACTACGGACCCTTGCTTTAAAATATCAGAAAAAACCTAAACTGCTCTTCAATATAAAGCAACGTCATTAAATATAAGGTTAAATGTCAAAAATTGTAATTTAATTTTGCCGTGCTATGACTTGGGTGGTAATAATTACAAGTCCCACTTTATTATGGTTTAAATAATGATTATAAGTGGGTGAGAGCTGGTGGCGTGTCTCTTCTCTGTAATCTCGTACCGCTCCCCAATCACGCGTTTCTCACCCGGACGCGTTGAAAAAATAATACCTCGAGATTTGTCTATAATTTGCTGGACGCCGCTCTGCGCGCGCGCAGCAACAATCATTCGTTTCTCACTATTTAGACAGTAGCTTTCTAATTCTGATCTTATTTAACGCTATACTAATGTTCAATTTTTTTGCAATCGTTCGAATTTGTTTTAAATGATATACTTATAGTAGTTAATAAATAGGTATTTATAATTAATTATACTCAAAAGTTTCTACAAAGATGAAGCTCTGTGCTTCATATTTGAGTTTGAAGTCGATATAAAATACAAGACATTTAACACACCGTTTAAACCAGACCGTATTGGTTTCCACGGATTATTTAACGCCGAAATTGTCCATCCATCGCAAATTGTGACCATATCAAATATTGTTAATGTTATAGAAAAATCGACATAACATTTGGTGATGTTTTGACGTTTGAGTGACACGTGCTTTCAATATAGAATGATGCAGAACGGACCACCTATCTATACATTGTAGTTCGTTTGTATTTTGTACAATACGCCGCCGCTATCAAAGCTGTTTGTTAAAATGTTACGCGCAAACGAGAAAACTGATATAATAAACCAATGTACAGTTTTAATTATTACTCTTATTTGACATGGGATTTCGTAAATGTGACTTGATTTTTTTACATTAAACGTTACAGGTTATATTGCTATTTTTAGAAATATTTTACGTATAATACAGCAAAGATATAATGTTTTTCATTATATGAAATATATTTAGTTAGAAGGTCAGAAAAAATATATTTTCGAAAATGTTATATTTTTATCGTATTTTTTTTTATTGGGTTTAGAGATTTAGCAAGAAATAGATCCTTTCGATAAAGTTTCAAAAGAGTGACATGAAATTTACACTCTTTTTAGTGACTGTCAAAAAAACGGCTTCACCTTGCGCAGGGCTGTCAAAAATTTGAGCGATTGCTTTTTGGACGTATCATTGTTACATATTTTAACATTAAAATTAGGTTACAGCGCTATATAAATATATTTAGGGTCAGAAGTATCTTACCTAACCGTATTCGAATTGCATATTCGAGTAACTGCCAAGATTTATTTGTTTTATTTTTCTTGTAAGCTCGTGTAATAGATAAAAATAATCTTAATAAGAATATTAAAGTATTCGTAAAAAAACTATTTTAATTATGAGGTATAATTATATAATTTAAGTAAACTTATGTAAAAAAATTCAGTATATATATTTTTTGCTAAAACAAATAAAATAAAATATCAAAAAATATAAAAAAAATATATCAATGGTCTATGGAAAGACGCTGCTCTAATAAATAAATTCACTATTACGTAACTACAGATCATACAAAATAGGAGAAGCTGCGGGAATTTCCCTGTATATTTAGTATTTTAACAGGTAATTTAATAGGGATGTGGTGGTACGTGGTTGCTTTGTGTGCGTGTCAGTCGCAGGTCGTGTTCCGGTGACGGATTACCTGACAGTTAGCCGCTTATATCTCTTTGTACTAAACGCCTTTGGAAGCCGACTATTTGAAAACAAACCAAGGATTTTGATGCTACATATCACCCTTGTACAAGCACACGATGCGTTATAAATATCTGACATTCATTCAAAATTATTCATGCAGTTTTATTTATAAGTTTCTTTGGTAATAATCTCAGTATATGTAATTTATTACCTTTATAGAGCAATCAAGCTCTCGTCTCTACTTGATGTTTTTAAAATTATTCAAATTAATTAATAACAAACAGTATTTATTTGAAAGAGAATTATAATAACATAGTCATATTCCATCGATGATTACATTCGATGAAAAAGGGAGGTTACTTTTATGAAAGAAGCAAAGAATGCTAATAGAATAAAGAGGCCGCCGTTTGTCTCAATGGTCGTTAAATGTTTCTTGATTGGACCACTACTGTGCCAGTCATCCTGGAATCTCGGCGGCGATCACAAATTACAAACAAAAGGCTAGGAGCGCCGTAATCTGACATCACATCACGTTCGATCAACGCTGATCATGATTTACGAACACATCGGTGATAGGTGATCTGGTTACAATTTCGATTGCCGATAGCCGAATTCGTAGCTACGAAATCGTTAAATTCATAGAAGTTTGTGTGCCTTGTTCTGCTATATTCCAATTGCGTTGTTTTTGAAGGGTCCTATAAAGGATGATTGATGCGAATTTGTGCAGTATATAAAAAAATGCGTTATTTTTTATTTAGATTATTAATGTTTGAATGACTGTATATAATGTGGCGTACCTAAATTTTACCTGTTCTATTGGAACCGTTTTTCTATATTAAACGTAAAACTAAAATATCTAAAATATAGATACCTTTAGAATGATTAAATGTTTGAATTTAACATTCATGAATGTTGTATGAATTGTTTAAAGCTCTCAAAATCAGTGAGAAATACGTAACAAAGCTCACGTCAGCCCACCTGTCTGATTAGTATCACCTATCTTGTGCGAGCCACGGACCGCTGCAATTGAAATCTTTTTTTACACCGTGTCAAAGAATCTAGTTGACGTGAAACATCACGGACTAAAAGTGACTCATACCATGCAACGAACTCCTAAAACTTTGCGTGTTTCATTAATCAACACACGATACCACTTAAGGATACCGCTGCTTCATTATCGAATACAAACAGACAATCTATTTAATTGATTACAAAAGCAATACTCCCTCGCCATCTTTAAAAAATGAGAGTGTGCTTCCTGGATATGTTAATCTAAATTAAAAGCAGGGGCTAGTACCAAACGTTGGGCATTAGCCGAGGCCCTAGAGACTCCATTACGGGCAATAAAATGCCTATTATTATCGAGGGCCGAAAAGTCGATGCACGCGATGCAATTACTTGATTGGCGGTGTTCTGGCTCTGGCTGAGCAGTGATTGATGTTGAACATAATTAGAAAACACTTCAGCATGTGTCTTCATTGGTGCAATCTTAATTGTGGCCAGCACTTACCTCGCTGACTCAAACAGCACGTGATACCGGCAATGATCTTTCAGTTCGCTGGTACTGATAGCATATATAACAAGAATTGAATTGGAATTTTTGTTTTTGTGCAGTACTTACTTCGTAATAAAAACTATTGCTCACTTAAGTAAAATATTAAATAGATTAAATATATATGCTATGTGTCTTAATAAAGTATTTTTCATTGTTAAATAAGGTTTATAACAAAAAAATATAGAGTAGATTTTTAATTTATTAACAGAAAAAAAATATTAATTCTTATTATTTATGTTTTAAAGAAAATAAATTAATTAAATTGTCTATTTAAACGTTTATGCATTTAAAAAATCTTGAAATAGATAATAATAGTAAATTTCCTTTTCCATCCACTTAAAAAACAACTTAAAAAGAAATTAATAGTAAGTTTCCTGTTCCATCCACTTAGAGTAATTTCGTCTTATTATAAATCTTCTAAGTTCATCACCAACAATCATCAGAACAAAGAATGGTAATGAAAGAAGGAAGTCATGCCAAGCGATGGGATCGGTGCCGAAGACCTCGTTACAGAGTGGAAGATACGTGACACTTAACGCAGCCACAATATCTAACACAATACTCATATTTAATACATGATTTTTCATCCCCTTTTGGAGCAAAGAAATTCTACGAGTTTTGCAAATAATAACATCGGAAACTTGAGTCCAGCATATCGCAACAAAATAAGCGGTTTGAGCTTTTCTTTCGACTTTCTTTCTGTCTGCAAAGAACCACTGGCGACCTAAAGTATCCATGACATTGGCTGTCGGAGATTCCCATTCTTTGCGAACAAACAATAGACTAGAAGGAAAAAACCCACTTTGAGCAAATACTACAAAATATGAGTACATACCAGCGAAAAACTGTATGAGACCAATTTGAAAATATGCCATGAATATAAGAACTTTATTCACTAAATGATCTGTTGTTTTCCGTGGAGGAATAGACATTATATCTTGCTCAGAAGTCTCGTAGGCTAAACTCATTGCTGGCAAAAGGTCTGTCCCAACATTTATAACTAGAATCAGAATTAAAGTCATAGGTAATGGCATACCTAAACACGCATACAATACAAAAGGTAACATTTCAGGTGTGTTAGAAGTAAGAGTATAAGCAATAGTTTTCTTTAAATTATCAAAGATACGTCGGCCCTCTTGTATACCTAGAACAATTGAAGAAAAATTATCGTCTAATAATATCATATCAGCAGCCTGCTTAGACACTTCCGTCCCAGTAATGCCCATTGCGATTCCTATATCTGCCTTTTTTAATGCTGGAGAATCATTTACGCCATCTCCTGTGACTGCAACAACATGGTTAAGTGATTGATAGGTTTCTACAATAACCAATTTTTGTTGAGGACTAGTTCTAGCAAAAGTAATTTCATCATATTTGGTTTGAGCCGCTTTTAAATCATTTATACTCATCTTTCGAAGTTCATCACCAGTAATTACCGCAGCACGGAATTGTTGTTTAATATGCGGAGGTACATCAGAAAGTTCAATATGATGCTCAAAGGCATAGTCATATGCTGTAGGATGAGTAATAGTACCACATTTTCGTGATATAGCTAATGCTGTAACAGGATGATCGCCCGTCACCATTATTACTCGAATACCAGCTTGCCGACACAGAGCGATAGATTTATCTATATCATGCCTTGGCGGGTCTATCATAGATATAGCTCCGAGGAATCTTAGATTTTCTACTGGAAAATTTCGATGCTGTGTGTCAAATCTATATCCTACTGGATAACTTTTTACAGGTAAATGGTAATCACAATAGCCTATCACTCGCTCACCCATATTAGCCAACTTAATGAAACTAGCTTTGAGTTCCTTTTTTGAAACTGGAGTCATTGGCTGATCTTCATCATCAGTAAGAATCTTTATACAGTATTCTAATATAATTTCCGGTGCACCTTTCATGATTAGGTAATAACTATCCGTGGTGTGCATTCTATGTATGGAAATCTGGTATTTATATGCTGAGCTAAAAGGAATTTCAGCTTCCTTTGGATTATTTTCTCGTGTTTGCGTAGCAGATCGATTTATTTCCATATATCTCAAAATCGCAGATTCTGATGCATCTCCAATTATTTTACGTTTTTCGATTGGTAAATTAAGACTATCATGTGCGAATGTGGCCCTTAAATTAAGAGAAGCAGCTAGACTAAGGGTGGCATATGCGTGATCAGAGACATGTGAGTGATCCGTATTATCATAAATGGTATAGTTGCAATACAAGTGAGACACATTCATTTGGTTTTGTGTAAGTGTCCCAGTTTTATCTGAGCATATACAAGAAGTAGAACCTAGGGTTTCTACGGCTTGGAGTGTCTTTGCTAGACAATTTTTCTTTTTCAATTGATTTGCAGACAATGTCATACATACAGTTAGTGTGACTATGAGGCCTTCGGGAACATTGGCTAATATGATGCCAAGCATATATTGCAATGCAGCTAACCAACTATGTTGAATTACATATACCATTATGAAAAACATTAAGCCAAACGTAAAGGCAACACCACAGATTAATTTTATAAAATGTGTGATCTCCTTGGCGATAGGTGTTTCTTCTTTTTCAAGACCAGTGACCAATCCGGCTATTTTACCTATTTGAGTTAATTCACCAGTAGCTATTACAACGCCTCTTGCTGACCCTTCAGTAATAGGACAACCAAAAAATACCATATTTTTTGACTCTAATGGATTTGCATTAGTACATTCCGGCCTGTGTTTTATAGGCTCTGACTCTCCGGTCAAAGATGACATATCCGTTTTAAAATTAGAGCACGTTAAAATTCTCACATCAGCGGGTACTACCTCTCCTCCAGCCATTTCCACAATATCCCCTACAACCACTTCATTATTTGGAATTATCTTTTTAACCCCATCTCGAATTACGCTAGCGTTTGGTGGCACTAACTTTTCAAAGCCACTCATAACAGCCATATTTCTTGCTTCTTGATAAAATCCAAAAAGTCCAGTTCCTACAATTGTTGCTGTTATAACACAACCCAAGTATAAGTAGTCCTTTCCTGAATGACCACTCTCACTGCCAGAATCAATTTTTTCAGAAAAGAAATATCCAATAAAATTCAATATGGCTCCCATCCACAGCACACATTGAAACCAACCAAATAAGTTATGACGAAATATCTTCCAATAACTGTTACCTTTTAGTTCTTTAAGTGAATTTGGTCCATGGGTCTCTAACAATTCCCGGGCAATGCTATCACTTAAGCCGCGGTTGATGTTAGTTCGATGCACGACTTCTAATTGGGCTGGGGTAAGAAAATGGTCACCAGTATGCGTTTCTTCCTTCAAAAGTGTAAGTTCAGAAACCTCTGGATTAACATGTTGACCACTTAAGCGTCGTCCACTTAAAATAGACGTGCTTGATCGACGATGAGATTGGTGAGGCATTATACATACAAAATCTCAATGCAACGGCAAAAATATAACAAAAAGTTATACTAGTGTTCTATCAATTATTTTGCGTATATCATGTCATTGTCAAACTATTATATTTCTTTTTTTATTAATACGAATATACTTAAAGAAGTTTTAGCAGCAGATTTTAAGCATTAAACAAAGCTGGTACAGATTATTTTTGTATTTCGTTTATCCAACAGCTATGTGAAGATACAACCACGTTAGAAATATGTAGAGAATTTTACATATGACTTGTAAAATGTAAAATCTAGATCTTCTAGAAAATAATTTACATATGTTATTTTTTAATTACATTTGTATACTATTGTAAATAAAGTAATGAAATAAATACATAAATGTTCGTTAAAAATCTTATAATAATACAATATATATTGGATATAAATAAGGAATATGTTCTATACCTTTTTAACAATATTTATTGGTAATTGATAATTCTAAGAAAAATATGTATATTTAATTCCCGCCAAACGGTACTCGGGTACTTTTAATACTTCGTGTGTTGCTTTGCAAATGATACAAACCATAACGCGGAGAATGAGCGTCCGATAGCAGCCGACACCTCGCAGATTTATAGCCGCAGAACCGATATGCCGGCTATTTCCGGACAATATTGATATTTTCGACTCACTGCACCTATCAACTTCCAACGCGTTAAAGTACTCCATAAAGTGAAATAACCGAAATAAATAACAATCAATCCTTTTAATGGAAACCAGCGTAGCCGTTCAAAACGCTTCTTTAGCTCTTAATATGGATTTAGAGTTGGTAAATGCAATTGCAGTTCAAGAGATTTTACTAACGTTGTCGCAAGAGATTCGTGGCGGTTTAGAGTCCGTCTTGTGCCGCCGGCCCGCAAGTAATCAACCTATTAATAAGGGGATCATGTGTAATGCGACCAATTAAAACGGCGACTCCGTCTTAAGACGCCCTCAGTTTTTGGGCTCGTTCCAGCCGGATTAAGATTACTTTGGCGACACTACTGTATTATCTTTAAGTGAATTCTGAAAGTGAGATGGGGGAACAATTTCAAGAGATTATAGTTATTTATTTTTACAGTAAATATGTTTTATTTTATTGAACTCTATACCTAATAGTCTATATAAACTAAGGTATTATGCCGACCTCACAAAGATCAGAATTTTACTTGAATTAAAACGTATTCCCATTTTATCTCCTTTTAACGGCGATTTTATGTAAAATAAGATCATTAATATTCAATTGGCTGTAAAACTCGCCTGTAATGTTAGCTGTAGGCAAGCATTACGTATGGCCCGTGACAGCGTTGACAGGGCTGTGTTCTGGCGGCGCCTTTGTCGGCAGGCATCTTTGATGGGTGCGCGGGCGCCGGTAGCGAGGCCAGCCTCGAGTGCCAGTTTATGACCACCAACACGTTTTATTACTCGTCTGCCAACTTCAATCGATAAGCGTGAAATGTCATTATCTTACACGAAGTTACCTACATACTATCGGGAAGAACTTGCGCACCAGATAACTTCCAAATCTAACATTTCTAACGATGGAATGTCGCTGTTTAATAATTAGTTTATACGTGGTCGAAACATACTACCATGGTCAGAGCAAATTTACAACATTTAAATATTATGTAGTTACTGAAATATTTAAGAGATAAAAATTAGTTTATATTCAAATACTATCAAAGCTAATGATAATGGAGCGAGATGAGTTTACAGTAGGTGTTTTGTTAGCGTCCTAGTAATGGCTCCAATGACGCGTTTAAAACAATTAGGCTGCTCACTAACCGGACGGGTCTGTTTAAAGTCATTAAGTTTGGCTCATACGCTGTAACACGACTACCAATTATCTACAAAAAACATATTCTATAAACGACACCTTTTCGAGCAATTAGTTTGGATTGCAAAGATACAAAAGGTAAATTATCTTTATAAGATAATATTTTATTTTTTACATTTAAATAAATTGATGCTTGACTACATTCCATCTTATGGTAAGTGGAAATGTAGTTGTAGGAGCAGCCTAATATTATTATGTTACAAAATTGTACTTATTGATTTGAAATTTGTTTTTTTATTTTTTTTCAAAAATTATTTAACATTTACATATTTTAGGGAGTTAGGAACGGAATTAGCAAAATTATGTTGAGAATAAAATTAATTTAGGCTTATACATATAACTGAAAACAATTTCACTTTCAGATCTATTATCAAACGTATTATAGTATTATAACATTTTGATTAATTTGTGCTATCTGCTACAGACTTTTTCTTTCAACAGTTATTATTAGATATTATAGGATTACATAATAATTAAACGTATCGAAGTCAGTAAGTAAAACCAACGAATAATTCAAAATTGTCTGTTAAAATAGTGAAAACTGTCATCATATAGAAAATGCTAAATTCATCAAGGCACTGTAGCTCAGTTGGCAGAGCGACGGAGACGGGCTCTCTGAGGTCGCACGTTCAAATTCAATATTTTTTTCTAAATTACGAAAATATGACATTTCCTATAAAATAGTTTACTTTATTATTTCAAAACATTTAATTTTAAATTACATTGGCTGCTTAATGCCAAAAAAAAATATGGAAAGTAAAAAAACCTAAAGGCAATTTTATAACTGGTGTTATTAATTTCATCATTAATTTAATACTCATATAAAAGAAGTCAAAGTCAGGTTATTCATCTAGTATATAATAATTGCTTATGAAAGGTGATTTGTTAGTAAATCAGAACAGATACACGCACTCAAGTAATCTTCAATAGAGCCGCTGTTATTGCTTACCGAGAATAGACTTGTAAAAAACAGAGAGATTTTCTGTAAGATACAGTACCTACACTTGTGCTACCGTATTTTGTTTTCTATTTTCAAAAAGTTCCCATTAAAAAGTTTAAATAACAAAAATATGCATATATAATATTTGTCGATTGGTCAAAAATATGTTCATTATTTAATGTCACATAATATTTTACTAACAATTACGAGTCAACTCAAGAATAAAACAAATTTTAAAACCTTTTTATGTTCGTTTTCTGTTTTTAATATAGTAATTATATTTAAATAACATCCATAAATGGTAATATCAGTTCAACGTACATAATTTATTATAATAAGGAGATAATAGTACAGAATACATTTATTTTTATTCTTACTTTTACACAGCATACTTTTATTTATTTATTTATTTACACACCAACAGCTTAACACATAAATAATTACATAAGTTGTATTATAATTAATAAGTAAACCACGTGTTTATGACAATTAAAGGTGCGGACAACATTTATAGCACATAAATTACAGTGACAGTTACAATTACAAGACTATCAAGCTAATACAAAAAAAAAGAAAAATCAAGAAATGCTATTAAAATCAAATTAAAAAATATTAAAAAAAAACAAGTCAAAAGATCATCATGACTTTTCTAGAGTCAATTTATTATAAAAAGGTATTAAATAATAAATAAGTACTATCAGATTATTGTAAACTATTAATTAAATTTATGGAACTGTCACTTTCATATCACAAAAAATTTGAAGCGGTGGCAATTTAGAAGTAGGTAGATATAGAAACGTCAATGAGAGTGAATCACTGTCGTATAACTGTCAAAAGTCACTTTCGGACATGTCTTTTGACATGTAAAAACGAAGGAGTTTGTATTAAATATTAATATGCTGAATAAACTTATTCATCACTTACTTCTAAAATACTAATATTTATTGAGCGCAAAAAGTGCACCAAAACACAAACTGACACCGACACCTTCATAGTGATTAATTCATAAAACCAAAGCATCTGTTGAGGAAACATCTCTCTTCACGAGCGGTTGATGATCACCATTGTCACCAATTATCACAAAAACAGACCACCAGGCTGGAGACACCTTGGCTAATGTGCAAGTTGACAAACCGTTCACAAAAAAGTTTAAATAAGCCGCAGGGTGCGGGTTAATGGTGACCAAATAGACCTCCGGCGATCTTGCGTTATGACATGTGCGAAATTATGTACTAATGAAGCTATTTTATTTCCGAAAGAAAATAGCATCGCCATTATTAAATTCCTTCTTGATCTTCGTTGTTAATTTTAATGCAAGATTTATTATGATTATTTCAATACTGATTTTCCCTACTCTAACAATTTTACTGTTTTATTAATTTATCTATAACAGATTTATTATGTTATATTGTTTATATTATAAATAATAGTGTATGCTATTTGCTAATTATTATTCTGATGTTGATTACTTAGTGTTACCATGTATGACGCTGTTGCCATTACGTGAAACAAGAAGGTCGGTTTGCAATGACCACACACGCACAAATATTGACCACAAAATGCCATTTTATTTATGGGGTGTGTAGTAAGAAACGCCCTCAATACTTCAAACTACAATGGCATTGTGTTGCGAACTTAATTGAGTCGAAAATACACAAGAATGGAACACAGTGGAAGCTGATAAATGACTAGCAAGATGTAGTTTTAATGACTTAAACTGAAACATACTTTTAACGTGTAATTCTAACACACAATGTTTTATATTTCATAAGATCTGAAAATAAACAATGAGATGAGTTGACAATAGCCCATCTATTATTAATTAGCCCATTCGTATTTGTTATTTATTAGATATTTAAAGAAAACAGTTAAAATATAAAAAAAACTATAAATATAAAAAATAACTGTAATATAGTTGATTAATTAATACCAATAAATATAGTGTAAGAAATAATTTATTGGGAATGGCAATGGTCTATGAAAACAGCATTAAGTACACTTATAAGTCTCTATACATTACTTAAGGAGAAGATAAATTATACCTCAAAGGTGCAACTTTACATCTTTAAAATGCATTTCTAAGCCAGATATTCACAAATCGATCTTATTTATATTGAGTTACCAAATAGCTGTCAAAATACAAAAACAATTTTGAGTCAGACAATGGATCGTATAGTGGAGGGCAATCGAGTGTATTTACAAACACGACCCACCACAAAAGAAAACAATACATCATACTATCAAAAGCCAATGAGAAGTACAAATGTAGACACCTGGCGGTTTGAGTGGAGTATTTCAAGGCGTTTATTTGTCTTTCAAACCTTTAATATATACATTTCAGATAAACCTGAAATAGCATAGGAAAATATTTAATTAGTAGATATTACTTATTCGTATATTATTGATTTAACTTGTTTGTGAACATACGTAAGTATTAACGATAGAAGTATGACTAGGTATGTTGAAAATGTAAGTTTATAATAAGCAAGGAATATATGTAGTAACTAAAGCAGGTACGGAATGCGGGTCGTGTGTAGCGAAGGCAGTGAGCGAGTTGGCTAGATATGTCTTCGTCACAATTTACATAAATGATATATTTGATCCGCCTAATACTGTACGCTGGTCATTTATTAACCTGGGAGAGTAAGAACTGCGCTCGCGCAGCCGCATAGCGCGCGTGCCGGTGCGCATGCGCCGACAGCGGAGCAGACGTAAGACCACACTGGAACACTCACAGCCATGAGAACTTAGCCTTCTGGGTCAACCTTGTTGACGTATGTAAATCGTCTAAGAGATCGTTATCGGTATGACGGATAACTGACTATTTTTGAGTACAGTTTTTTTATCAGATAAGGTTTTTTTTATGTTAAACTCTAGGTCTGATGTTTAAAAGATCTAAACCAGCTTTAACTTTAACTTCTCTTGAGATGAAAAAACTGCAAATAAAAATAGGTTTCTACCTACTTTAGAAAAACGGAAATATGATAATAGTAATATATTAGGATATCTTATATTTTATTTACATTCATTGTTATAATGTCATAAGCTCAATCATATTTCTTTTATTTCAAATATTAATACTTCTGATAATATTTATTGTAAAGACATATCAAGTCCAGTTATTCAATTAGACTTTAATTGTCTTTGCATAAGATATATATGATTTGGACCTGTAATGATTAGTTACTTTGTAAATAACAAAAAATATACACACATAATTTTATGGCAAAAAATGTGTCAAATGTTTTGCAGTGCGGCGCGACGGACAGCGCGGGTGGTCTGCGTTTGCGCAGCTTGGATGCTTACACGCCTGTACACTAGAGGTATTAGGAACTTTAAATATATATTAAACTATAATTTTAAAAAAGATCTGTTTTCAACTTATCCAATAAATACAAATACCCCATAATACCACTATTTATGTTAGTTGCATGACTTTAAATTACTGAAAGATTTAAAAAAAAAACATAAATTAAAATATCGATAAGTTACTTTTTAATAGCGATAAAAGTATTTGTAACATTACAAACCAACACATGGGTGATAATTACTAACATGAGGCGTTATAATTATATTTTTTGCTACTAATGGTAATGTAAGTTCCGGGCTATGTTTTTGTTGGATATAATCAAGCGTAATCAGTGGTTTGGCTAGTTCGTGTGTGCGGGCATTAATGTGATGGAATTATTATTTTTACGAATCCGTTCCCAGTAGTTTTGTGTTGATTTAAAGTTTCAAAATGAAGATATTACAGTGATCTTCATCGTCATTGCGTGCGTTTACGTATTCCTAATCGCAATATGATGGCGTCATTTAGATAACAGTGGAACGAGCGATCTATCCACTCGTGAGGGTAATATTTGCAGCCTGATGAACATAATACTTAAATTTCAAAATATATAGAATGAAAATTAAAATGATTTGAAATTTGAAACAGGCAGAGATTCGAACCCACGACCCTTGGGAAACCATACCACCTCTCCACCAATTGAGCTATCGAATCGCTGTCGGACTCGGTGAATTTAGCATTATATACATGTTCGTCTGTATCGGGAGTCGTAAGTTTAAATAAAATTAGCATGGCATACATGCTTATAAATATTTTTAAACACATAATACTTAATTTTTTTATAATAAGTTTAGAAAAAATTATGACTTTCTACGTTTACGAACAATTTGTAATGGTTTACGAGGCGTAATAAATCACGAATGGGAATCTTGTTTCGGGAGAACTTTGAATTGCCGAAATATTTGGAAACGCGTCTGTCATCCCGAGGTTTTTGTGAAGCTTAGTTTTTGTTTCGCCGCTGGCGCTAATGAGACTGTTATATAATTTGAGTTGACGAATGTGATTTTTACTTCCCGAAAAGTTTTGAAATTAAAATCATTTTACGGAAATCGACCAAATTTTATTTGCATATATATTAACTTAACCTCAAGCCATCTTTTGCTATTGTGTCTATCTGATTATGAATTAAAAAACATGAATTAAAAAAAAAAACAAATATATATAAAAAGAATAAATCATCACTGAAAAAAAACGAAACTGCCCATTCTGAGAGACTTTCTATTTTTGTTTTATTAGACGTAATTAATATATTTTTGATATCAATATTTTAAAACATAATATCGATAACAGATACTTATTGATAAATACATACCTACATATTATAACTAACCTGAATAATATTTTCAGATCGCCCGAGTGGATTGTTTGAAATATGATAATGAAAATTCGGCACAACAAACAACATGTAGAAAAAACAAGAAAATCATCTTGTAAATAAATTTCGATAGCGTGTGGCAGGATTCCGCAGATGTAA
This sequence comes from Dircenna loreta, assembly GCA_963555665.1. NCBI lineage: Eukaryota > Metazoa > Arthropoda > Insecta > Lepidoptera > Nymphalidae > Dircenna > Dircenna loreta. The sequence goes on from OY743094.1 coordinate 7,485,247, forward strand.
TCAGAAAACCCACTATTTCCATCGGGGCAGCCATATTTTTGTCAATTTTTCGTCTGACATATCCCATTTCCCATTCAGAAAAACACGGAGTAGACATGAAGTTGGAAAACAAGGAAATGGAAAAAAAGAGCGTCTCGGTCGAAACGACAGATAATCGTGTTAGCCGGCCGCACCGGCGAATAACTGATTTGAGCCGCTCGGTGCACCGACCCAATGAGATTGCGGTGTTTTTTTCCACTGAGACTCCGCGGAGACAAACAAGGGATGCAAATTCGTGTTGACACAGCGATCCATCTTGTTCGGCTCTCCGGAGACCCGTTCCCAGCAAATAGTCGTGATTGAGAACCGAAGCTTTATTTATATCTTCCAAGTGGGTAGTGTTTTTCTTCTTTATTGCTGAGTATATTAAAAGCGGTTGTGTAATTCGGAGTTTATATGGAGGGCGATAAATATGTATGAGTTGAGTGAGTGGAGGATGTTGTTTAGATTCGCTTAATCTTGAACACAAAACTGCGGTGTGTCGTAAAACAGGAGCAGGACGACAGGGCGGGGGCGGAGGCTGTGCAAACTGTGACCTTCTGGAATGAGGGACGGCTTGCGTTCTGCTGCAAAACGTAGACTAATACCGTAATCTATATTAAAAATAACATGTCTAGTCAAAGAAATTAGAATAATCGAATTTGTTTTTATTCATTAGAGACATACAACCTTAGATTGAAATATTTTAGTCGTAATATTAATAATCCAAATGATATTTTATACAGATAATTTATTCCAGAGCCTTCATATAATCACCAATGTATGAACATTTATAAAACAAGTGTCAATACAAACAAAAAATGTCACCTTACAAGCTCTGTACAACAATTCTCTGTAAGTGTGCAGTGAATAGATCATCTCGGGATCGCCGAGCCGCGTGCTACTGTCCAATAAATATATTGTTTCGCGCAGCCAGCGCAGATAAAGCAACCTCGCGCCTCGTTCTGCCTCGGTGCCTCTGTTCGGCCTCTCTGATAGCCGTATTGTCTCTTCGAAGACGGCGTCAATTATTCTATACAACTTATTTATATATTATTTTTAAAATCAATGGTTGTGGTACATTTTCTAAAATCCATATCTTTTACACTGCTGTGTTGTCTTTTAAAACAACATTAATACAAGAAATATTTAAAAATGGTTTAAATTATTGTATCTATAAACTTTATACATTACATATTTATATTTCTACAAATAATTTATATATTATATATTTATACCAATGCGCATATGAGTGGTAATTTGCCGGTTTGTGGTAATAATTTTGAACCGTATCGAGATGCATAAGTATGAAAAATATGCTTCTATTTAGTTTAATAAGCATTAGTTTTTTTTTAAAATGTATTAATCTCTCCTCTGGCACTGAGAACCGACGTCAGGGTGAAACAGTGTCAGCCAAACGCGGAGAGCTTGGCGTTTCCACATTATGACTATGTGGACGCTGTATTAGACTCAAACTAAATTTGAGTAATTTTAAATATTACATGGTGTTTTAGTTTATAATATTTTGTTTATAATATATACTAGTTATTTTGTTTATAATATATACTAAGTATCTGGATAGTATCTATATTGTGGCTAATAATATTATTATATTTAACTTATCAAATTCTATCAATCTCAATAGTTTATTAAAATTCGTTTATTTCTTAAAAATAAACATACATACAATTAGTTTTGAATATAATAACTTAAAAACGTTTTAAACGAGTAAAGTAAACATACGTCTCAGGGGTTGTTGCTAAATTTAGATTCTCGTTTAAAAGTAGACAAAAGAAATATAAACCCTATTAAGTCCTGAGGGAGCGGTCCGTCTGCCACATATCGAATTGTCACCTACACTGGGGATTCACGGTTTCCTAAAGAGAAATCGAATTTTCAATGTTTATTTTCTTTTTCCTTAAAAAGACAGCACGTTGATTTAAGGATTTGTTTTAAATTTTAATTTATATAAGTTTATTTAAATTGCTGATGGTTTAAATAAATTTAAGTATGTGAAATTTTGTTTTTAAAGAGATATTGTCAATTTCATTCGTTCTAAATTACATTTACTGAATATTTCTATAATGTTATATGAAGAAATTATTTTATGACAAAAAAATAAAAGGTATGGTAACTAATTATATATCGATAGCTTTTATCGATATATCGTTAGGTTGGCAATGAATTTTTATTATAAACCTACCTACCTAAAGTATCTCTTTTTTTTTAAGTTAATTAAAATTTGTATAATTGAAACTACAGCTGGAAAGTATGTGTGATCTGTTCAATTGCAATACAGTAGAAAAAATATCTAATATTTAACCAATCATATTATTTCATTTCAATTATTTAATCTGAATTCAAAATTATTTTATTTATGATCAGTCTAATTGCTCTGTAAGTTACCTAAAAGGAGTATTTACATTGAGGTTTGAAATTACTAAATGTTCAAGTCTAGAAGCTGTGTTTATATACTTACATGATAGATTACGTCCATCAAAGAAAAAAATATAACAATTCAAAATAACATATTATAAACAAAATAAAAATCTGTAATTACAGATTTTTATTCCATAAAGTTAATATATCCCAATTTTTGTAAGAAGACAAAAACAGATATATATTAATTCTCTTACTCTACTGGAAACTGCTTGACTGATAAACGAGCTTTGTACCAAATCTGTACAGCAAGGTACACACATACATACATACAAAGGTACATACATACAAAGGAACATACATACATAGGGGAGACTGGGGCTGGTTGTGACATTTTTTTTCTAAAGTGGCATAACTTTTTATGTTAATGATTATATTACTTAATTATAGGTTCCTTTGATCAAATAACCATTCAAGATTTTAATTTAAACATAATTTTAAATAAAAGACTATTAGAATTTAAATCATTGAAAGAATTCTTGCAAAAGAGGCGTGTCACTTTCAACCCCACGTCAGGGGCTGGTTGTTACAACACAAGGGGTAAAAAGTTACATTAAAAACAAATACATAAATCACAGAATCATTTGATAATTATAATTATTAGCTACTTCCCTTAAACAAAAAAGACTGATTAGTCTTGTATCTTTGCGTTTACAATAAATATTAAAATTCTTTTAAACAAAAAACAATCGACTGAGCATCTTTGTGCTTAAAATAAAAATCTGTCTTCTCATAAACAAAAAAAAACAGCTTAATATATTTGTGCTTTAAATAAAAATCTGACTTCTCGTAAACAAAAAATAAATCGGATTAGCATCTTAGTGCTTATATTAATATAAAAATCAGAAACAATCAGACTTCTGTAGAGTGTACAGAAAAAGCTAAATAAACATTATTTAGGTACTATAGTCTGAACTTAATCTCTCTCGTAATTTATACAAGTATAGGACAGAACGTATCCTTTAACACAATTAATATGACCATTTCTTGCAAACTAGACATAGTACCCATTCCTCACCAGCTCGACTCTGGTCAAATGGTTCGCAACATATCAGACAAAAATAGTCATCTTTTTCACTTTCTCCATCAGTCTTTTAACACCTTCCTCTTTAAATAAACCTTTTTTCCTTTTTTATTTGTTTTTCTTTCAGCAGTTCTTGGATAAGGCCGAAAAGCATCAGGTGAAAAAGTAGGTTGTAGAAGGTAGTAGCTCCTAAAGCAGTAAATGCTTCTTAATTGTACCCTTTTGCTTAGCTTCTCTTCGTTTCTTTATATATCTTGTTAATGACATATGAAATAACCCGAAGTCTTTTGCGATGAACCTTACTTTTGTTAGTCATATAAAAATATTAGGTAGGTTGTTACATGTCACAACCTGCCCCGAGCAATTGTCACTTTTAGCCCCAATACCAAAAGTAATCTTTCAATATTATGCAGTAAATAGAATAATAAATATAAGTGTATGAACGTAGATTCATTGCAAAGAGAAAGCATTAGGGCATAGATTTCACACAAAACACATTTCATCTTCGACTGGTAACTGATTTTAGACCAATATTACTAAAAAACAAAAAAGTTACTAATCCGTGTTTTTTATAACCGCGTGCGCATGCTCCTTCCACACAAACGTTAGGGCCGCTGAGGGTCGTGCGACGTGGGGGCCTATGATGGCGTGATTCTTTTCTCTTTCTAACGTCAATCTATCACATTCCGTTCGGCCACTATTGCCGCTGTAACTACCTACCCCTGTCACAACCAGCCCCGGTCTCCCCTACATACAAAGGTACACACATACAAAGAACATACATACATACAAAGGTACATACAAAGGTACACCCATACAAAGAAACCTACATATATTCATACAAAGGAACATACATACATACATACAAAGGTACACACATACAAAAGAACATACATACGTACAAAGGTACATATAAAGGTACACACATACAAAGAACCCTACATATAAACATACAAAGGTACACACATACAAAAGAACATACATTCGTACAAAGGTACATACAAAGGTACACCCATACAAAGAAACCTACATATATACATACAAAGGAACATACATACATACCTACATACAAAGGTACACACATACAAAAGAACATACATACGTACAAAGGTACATACAAAGGTACACACATACAAAGAACCCTACATATAAACATACAAAGGTACACACATACAAAAGAACATACATTCGTACAAAGGTACATACAAAGGTACACCCATACAAAGAAACCTACATATATACATACAAAGGAACATACATACATACATACATACATACCTACATACAAAGGTACACACATACAAAAGAACATACATACGTACAAAGGTACATACAAAGGTACACACATACAAAGAACCCTACATATAAACATACAAAGGTACACACATACAAAAGAACATACATTCGTACAAAGGTACATACAAAGGTACACACATACAAAGAAGCCTACATATAAACATACAAAGGTCCATACATACATACATACATACATACAATCCATAATTCCAATCACGTAAGATGCAGCTTGTAGTATCTAATACAGAGATATCAGATCACAGATATAGGTATTGGTAAATGTGATTTAGTTGTTTCAATATCTTCGGTGCTTCAGTTTCATTGTCCTGAACAGGGGTTTGTAACGGTTTATTTGTATTGAGCTCTACATGTAGAGCCGTTGGTATAAATATTATAGTAATAAATAGTAAGTAGGTTTTATTGAAAATATTTTTTTTTTATTCAATATTTTTTTTTTAATTTTTATTTTTATCTCAAAAAAAAAATTGTTTGCTATTTTTATGTGCCTTTTTAATAATATTTTTTTTAAACTCATTTTTTGCTATTATAATTTAACAAAAATATAATTATCATAAATAAATATGAATAAGTTTAAATTATAGGGCATATAAAAAAATTGTCGTAACATCTCGTCTTTAAGAAATAACATTAAAAAAAAATAAACAGAAATTAGAAAACAGAATAGATTGAAGATATTTGATAATTGAAGACAATAAAATGAAACCTTACTCGTTAAAAAGAATACTGATATTGAAGGGCTCAAACGGAAAAACTCAACTGGAATGCTTATTACGCTACTTAGCGGGACCCCCACACCAGCGCAGATGCATCCATGCACCCACTCTACAATTTTTAATATGGACTCTATCCCACGGAAGATAGAGTTATATTTCCAGTAAGTCCCCCTCGACCCGCCTTCAAGGGGCGTTCCCCCTCTCGGTGCGTTCACACAAGTTGCTTACTTTTAAATTTTAATCACATAGCTCGTTGATTTGTACAAAAAGTGGAAAGGACGTGTCCAGTAACAAGTTAAAAGCCTTTGGAGTCGCCTTTTATTAAATAGTCATATGTTTACTTAGCTCGTTCTGGTCTGGATATATGTTTCTGTAATTATCTGTAATTGTATGGAAAAGTGGCTCCAATGTCATATTTAATTCATATATGTGATGAGTTAATTTATATATATTTTTTTTTTGTTTTGATTTCTTTGTACCAAGTGCTAGTTTATTGTGATATTGAAAAAAAAAACTATTTATTTTTATTTTTATGCTAAGTAGGTATTAATTATTTGGGGTTTGATTGTACAAACAATACTTGAAATGCAAGATTATTTTGTTTGATGCGAAGTTTTTTTTTTAAATTATTATTAACTCCTTCGATTATTCGAGGCCTGTGACAAAATATTTTGAATTATATTTCTAAACTTTCTAAACCAAACATAGATATTTGGAACCATCTACAAACCAATAATTAACAATTGATAAAACAGTTATATTTGAAATAAACACCAACATTTATTTTCAATTATTACGAATTAGAAGTATATCCTTATTTACGGAATTTGCAATAAATTGGTAGAAAAAGTTAAATCGTTTCATATTTCAGAAATGCAATTTCATAACAATTGTAATTAAATAACGCGAACCGTTATTTTCATAGCACGTGGCTTTATTGAAGAAAACTGAAAAAAGGTCAACACCACCCATGATTTAATAAAACGCCAACCTTTAGCCCCCCCTTCTACCTCCACGGTAGTGTTTGAAAAATGAAAATATTCATTGATTACACAAAGAAATAGACTAAATAATCAATATAATCCGTCACAATGTGTATCGTCGTCATTTGAGCGATTACCTGCCATAACTTCCGATAACAGTTTACTGCAAAACGACATGGTTAGTTTGAACCCTCACGCCGCTAATATTATAAACGTACTTAACGAAAGTTGTCCAATTTTACGGAAATTTCATCTGTTGCTATAATATTTGAAGTGATTTACGTTGCCTCTTGTTTGTTTGGATTAGGATAATTAAGCTTTTTTATGATTTTAATTTTTTTTTTTTATTATTCCGTAATAACGTGTTTATTTTCGTCCTTACAATCCATTGCCGTAAGTTATTCATAATGGTGTAGGTATATTTTGATTTTATTACCAATAACGATAAGAAATACGCCATAAAATATGCTCCACTTAAATAAATATTTTTAAGCACTTTGAAGCCACTGCTCTTTACGATCCATTAACTAGACTTATTACAGTTCCCTTTATCAAAGACTAGTTGGCAAACATTATATATGTAAATATCGTCGAATCAACAGTATCATATCAACAAGCTTTTAAAAATGCATCGATGTGAACGTAAAACGGGAATAAGTAATTTGATAGAATCGGTCGACTGTTTAACCGGAGCCTTTTCAGGGCCGCGGTGAGCCATTTAGCGAATTTCAATAGTTATCGCTTGGAGAAAAACTCGCTGGACAGGGAAGAGGAGCGAGAAGCGAGGACGTGCGAGCGAGAGGGCTAAGAAAGAAGACTAATAAAAAAGCGGTTGTGTGCGTGGTCGGAGTGTGGTGGCGTAGGGCGGCCCAGGCCCCTCCCTGCGCTCGTCGCCGCCTCGCCTCGCCTCGCCGCCGCCTCAGTCGGCTTCCCAGCGCGGTGGCACCGGTCCGCTCTACCGCCTTCCTATCCGCGCGTAAAAAGTTTACTCACTATTCCGAAACTTCCGTTCGCGGTGACAACACACCCTAATATTAATAACTGCTCTCCGAATCAAACTTAGACGGTTTTAATATATTTTAAAACTTGTGTAGAGTTTTGTGTTCATTTTTATATTATAATATTTAAAAATATTGAAGAATTGTACTTTTTTTAAGACAATTATAAGTCACAACAAAGTATATTTGTCAAGACTATGCACTGTGCCACACATGGGATGTGTAGTCGGTGAGGTGCTGGGCAGGTACTCGGAGGCCGTGAGCTTGATGCTGCTGCAGGGTGAAGGCCGGGGGCCTGCCATGGAGGATGAGTGCTCGGCGAGGCCTTGCGCCACCGACTTCTCCATCGCTGCCATCATGGCCAGGGACCGTCAGGAGCGCAGAGAGCGCAGGAGACACAGAGACCCAAGGGAAGATACACTTACACCTTTAGGTTAGTATTCAACTTATATTTTTTAAAATATTTCTTCTGAGTTTAGAAGATTTATAAAATTCTAAGGCCTAAAGTTCACCATCTTAGTGTTGTCACAAAGAATAAAACATTCATTCATTCATCAACATTTATATTATAATAGTTATATTTAAATTTATTTATGGGATCATCAACTTATTATGTATAAGCTATCATATAAAGTAATCAATTTCATGATTTATTTCATCAATCAATCAATTAAATAATTTACCTGTATCAAATAGGGAAAATTCATAAATCAAAATATACTTTTTATAATAATAATAATAAATATTCTTTATTGTACACCCTGAGTATAAAATTACAAAAACATAAAACAAAAAAAACAGTGAAAAAAAAAATGGTACAATTTTGGCGGCCGGCAATTTTTATAGTAATAATATATATTTTATTTATCTATACTTACATTATCAAGAAAAAAATATAATTCTAACTTAACATATTATAATAAAAAGGAAAATTTATATAGAATGATTTTTAAACACTTGAGCCTCAATCGAAATCCTATTAGTATATTTTGTAATTGCAAAGGAATAATTTTGTTTATTAGTATAGACTTATGTAAAAAATATATTATCTTCTTTTTCATATTTATAGTTAAATTAACGCCTATTTGACTCTTCACAAGTAAATAAAATATTTCTCCTATTTATAGGTTATACTATTATCGACCATATAATATGTGAATTGTCCTTTTTTTATCTTACAAGCATTTATAGAAAAGTAGGTACATAGGTACCTAATCACGTTCAATATAATAAAATTGTTAAAAAATATAACAATTTATATATTTATTTATATATGCAAGTAAACGTTGTATTCTAATTTAAATCTCCCAATATCTAATCTAAATCAACCTAACGAAGAACAAAACTTTTTAAGATTAATCGTAAAACATTTTGAATGAGAAATAATTCTTAAGCCATGTCTCTAAGGAATTAAGAAATCAGAATTCTTCAGACACAAGTTAAAAAAAGCTTTTAATTTATATTTTAACTTTATTGAACTATCTTAAGAGAAAAAGTTCAAAATTATTGAACATATATATTTAAATTATTGTTCACTCATTAAATCTACATGAGTAAAAATTATTATTATTTTTGATTAAAAAAATCGTCAATATATTTAATATTTTTAAAATAATATTGTAACAATATACATATACAAAAACAAATGTCCTACTTTCAGTTACGAAATTAAAGAAGTATTTTTTCTTTACTGTGTACCTACTTACATAGAAAATAATGTAGTTAAAGAACTAAATAAAGATATAATAACAAACATAATACACAATGAATATATTTATATATATTATATGTTATTTACGAGTATATTATTTATTAACGTTACGTTATTTCTATCAATGAAAGTTTATAACGTCGTAGTTATATCACGTTGTTCCTATTTTCATATTCTTATCAAACCTTTCAGGTATTTCACTCTGAGTATATATAATCTAGAAATAAAAAAGTATGTGTAATAAGTAGTATATATTTGTAGAAAGATTTGTTTAAAAAAAAGATGTAAATTTGATTTTACAGTGGGAAAAAAAAAACCAAAACGTCATTCAATTTTTTACTTCTTGCTTGGTCGTTACTATTAGTATTAAGTGATTACTTAATAATAGAAAATAGTACATAAGAATATAAATATTTAAAAAATATATCCAATTACCAATTAAAAGTAAACGACACCCATTTTTAACTTTGGAGACATTGTTTAAAAAGGTAAAGAAAGTAAGAATTCATTGTTACTTTATATACCTACTGAAATCTTTTTCTTTCTTAACTTGTATCTGAACAATTCCAATTTTTTGTTTGAATAAACAGAACTATAAATTCGAACAGGAAATGAACCTGGGACCTCTGGAATACATTTTTGGCTGAAGCTCCTGGGGTCAAGAGTAGCGCGTGTTGATTTGTCATTCTATATTTATTTTCAATTACGACGATATTATTTCCATAGACAGACATAATTTTACTCTTTGAATGTATATAATTTATACTTAGTTTTTTATTACAATAAATAAATTACAATTTCTATACTAAATGACTTTTTTGGTATCTTGGTATTGTGACTTTTCAGCGTTCTCTAGAATTAAAATATCGTTTTATGTTTGTAGCAGTATACAAAGGCAAAATAAAAACAAACAAACTACTTATCTGTAATTATATTTTTTTAGTCATATAGCTTTTAAAGTTATTGCAATCTTAATTTTATTTGAAGAATAAACAATGTAAACACACGCTAAAGCAGTTAAAATTATCTTTATATTTTATACCCGTAGAGAATTTCGGTTTAGGTTTCTGTCTATATAAAAATAAAAAAAATATTTTATAAGTTTAAACAATAATAGAAAAGAAGTGGTTAATGCAGTAAGAGAAAATACTAATTCTATTCCAGAAATAATAATTACATACAAATTGTGTATAAATTAAAAATGTATTTATATCTATTTAAGTAATAAATAAATTTGCTTTACTGACATAAAGTTTTTTCTACGAAAATTTATATTATAAGCCAAAAAAACTGATCATTCCCTATTGTATATAAATATAATTGATTAAAAATCAATTATAATTTATTTATTTTAAATTTCTTAAGTGATATTCATTTAAATGATTTTATATTTATTAGTATATAATGTAGTATTTATTTATTATGATAGCTTTTTCGTTTTTACTCTCTTAGATTTTGTTTTATCTTCTCTCTCTTTCGGTTTTACTCTCCTCTCTCTCTCGCTCTTTTTCGTTTTACTCTCCTACTAGACGTTAGGATATAATTACAAAACTTTTATTTTACTTATCCTTAACAAACAATAATACTTAAAAGGTTATGTTAGATTTGAAATAAATTTTAATGAATTAAAAAAAAATAAGTTATTATTTCAAGTATACGTTGTATTTATGAAACGCGAGAATCTAGTTAGAATACCAATCAATAAAACTGCTTTATAACTCGAAAATTTCCTTAAGTGTACAATTTGTTTAAATTTTATGTGTAAGAAAAAAAAAACCCTAATATTAATAAAAAATCGCACTACACGATAAATAAGATTTATTTGCTTAATATTTATTATGTTCAATCTTCTCAGTAGAAATGTATTTACATTCAGATGGCGGTAGCTTCGAATAAAACGATCTTGATACTTAAAAACCACTTTTTGACATATTTTACAGGACGCTTCTTTTTTTTAAGTGAAATATTTAACGTTCGTTCCTCTATTTGAATGTTTGCATACAAAAATAAACTAATTATTTTACTGTGTAAGAAACTATAGGATATACAATGAAAAGAATAATATATACAATGAACTTAACATTATGGCAGCTTTTTCCGAAAAAGTCTTAAAAAAAGCTACTTATATATCAGCATATATTAAGCTTATTTTGTCAATTTACAATAAACCTCAAAACATTTTCAGTAAAGAAAAAAAAACATACGTTAATAGGCCATCTACTGCTACTAATAATTATGTTTCACTTACAATTCTTCTGAATGCAAATTTAACAAGACTAAAAAAATAAATTTTGCATGATGTAGCGCTTATATTTAAAATGTTAATAGAAATACAATACTTTCAGAAAAGTTCGTGGACGCGACAGCATCCGCTACCGAGTCTCCTTCACCTCCTTTGGAATATGAACGAGATTCTCCTGTAGATGTATCGTCAACATCAGAAGCGGGTTCAGCTGGAGCACCAAGCGGCTCTCGAGCCTTATCCCCTCCACGGAACCCCCAGCTAGCGGAACGATGGTCGAGCGAAGAAATGAGGCATATACAGTGTCACCTCGAAACTAAAGAGCTTTGGGACAAGTTCAACGAACTCGGAACGGAAATGATCATCACTAAAACTGGAAGGTGGGTTTTTGATTACATTTATTTGTTGAATACATGAGACCTCGTCCGGTTTCATTTTCCATAAAAGAAATGATTCAATAATGGAATACCTCAGCACTAGATAACATAATTAAGCTATGTCTGTTCCTAATAGAGATTAATAAAGAAAAATTAATAAAATTAATAATTTAAAATTCGCGGTGGTAGGTAAGTTATTGTTTGTTAAAGTCGATCAAGGGGATATCGAGAGCGTTGATGGCGATGGCGCGAGGCGTAGCGGTCGCGCTCTGAGACGAACAATGGGTTCTCCAATCGACCGCCCTCACAAAAACGCACTTGAGATTCCCATTATCGCTTATTACAGTGTATATTTACTCGAATCTTTAAAAGCGCCAATTAGTACTATTTTTATTTTCATGATATGTGGTCCAGTTTAAGTAATGAAGTCATATCTCACTGATTCAAATAGATCCTGAATTATATTCGCGCTACTTGGTTTGGGTATTCAATAAAACAAACAGTTTATAGTTTCATAAACAGATATATATTTCTAATTTTAAAAACATTCTTTAATAGCTATATCTATCATTTTAAACTTGTGCTCTTTATTCTATTAAATATTAACCATTTAACAAATTTATAATACTTTTTTGCGGTTTCTTCATAAAAGTATTTTTCAACAAACCCTCAAATCATGTTCCTTGGTTTCTTATCGCAATTATACATATGAATGTTCATGGCTCTTTCTTTAAAATTGACGGATTTTCATACAAATATTATACCCTATTTTGCTCTCTAAGGGAAGGATTGCATAAAAATTCCTTAGTGCTTGCCTCAATTGTAGAAGAAAGCCTATTGCAAAAATTCATAAACTGTCAAAATTTTATTTTACATTGGCATATATTGCATTTATGAAACGTCGTCTTGCACGGTTCCAAAGATAGATTCGTGAAGTTGAACTGGCAAGAAAGTCCATGGACACTCTTTATTATATAATATATATGTAACTAATTCGTCTTTATAGTTGTGATTATAATGTAATCATTAATGTAACCTTACTCTACTACTTGTGCACACACCTTACAGTATTCTAACTTTAATCCTTTAAAATAATAGTAGGTAATTTATGCAATACTTAATTTCCTAAATAAGAATAATTCGAATAGACAATACCTTGGAGGTAAATTTTCTTCAGATGTTTATCTGAAGAATTCCTACTAGATTGTTTATTGCCAGGTTGTCCAATCGCCAATATAGTCCTTAGTTTTATAATGAGCTATGAATACAAGAACGTTTTTAATTAGGGCATGATTTTTTTAATGGATTCCATAGCCTAAAACTAATTTCTATTTTAATTGGGAACTGTAATTTGATGATTATTTCTAATATTAATATAATGAAAGTCACTTGTTACATTCAGTGCTTATATAATATGTTTTCCGGACATACATTATATTTTCTCAGAGGTCTTTGAAATATATTTTAAAGAACTCCCAGGACCACTCTTGTATATAGCTTGAACTGCCCTTTTTTGTAAAATAATGTAGATTATACATCTGCCCTTAATCACCAGAACAGGATTCCGTTAGATATACTATGAAGTATGTAAAGTAAATCAACCTAGCTGTGGTGATATTAGTTACCAGTAATTTTCCTAACCGCATTTGCCGCTGAACTTAAACGGTTAGCGAATGTGTTGATATGAACGCCCCACTGTAATTTAGAATCTAAAGATATAAAGACCTAAGTAAAAATACGCTTTATCTACTATAAAAATAAGAAAATTTTCTTCGGTGAACAAGTTTATATTTCATTGATTGGTTCCCAAATAGGAGTGGTCGCTAATATATAGTAAGAACAAAAAAGTAACTAAAATTTACCCTTGTGGTACGCCCAGTTCTATAAATTGAACCGAAAAACAGCACTGGTTACACAATTATTCTGTTTTCTGTTTGATAAATTTGAGGCTAGAAGATTTTCTGTAAGTTAATGGATTAAGATTTTGTGGTCATTTGCCAGCGATAACAATAAAGACACTTCAGACTCCTATGTCATCTTGAGAGCGGACTTACAGCTCCAAATCAGTAATCGTTCTTTCATCAAAATCAAACTTTTGGTTATATTACATTCCCTTTAAATAAAATGCAACATCATTTTGCCTGGCATAATATCCTATATATATTATGCCAGGCAAAATTATGTTGCATAATATCCTATATATATATAGGATTTCACTAAATGCCGGTTATACGGAAACGGATCTGTAATTTGGAGGAATATTTTTACAGTCAGATTTGAAAATAGATATAACTTTGGTATGTTTCATTAGTTCTGGAAAGGAACCGTTGTTTAAGTTATTTATATACATTTAAAATTGCCTAAAAGTAATAACAGTGAAATTAAGGATATGCCAGATAGCTATGAGATATGCCAGATAGCTCTTTGATTCCTTCGTCTTTACATTCAAAAATCGAAACAAATTTATTATTGTATTTGGAGTAATATAATTAAAATAATAGCTAATAAGTACTTTGATGCGCCATTTTGTGCCAATGAGTCAGTCAGTCAGTTTTCCTTTTATATGCTATGTAATATTTAGAAGTTTCTTTTTTAGTTAGTTATTTTTATCTATGTATGATGTTTGCGATTCAGTGTCGTAGCGGGTGTATATGTATGTATGTATGTATGTACGTTATCGCGAAATATAAATCAGCGCGACAGTTCGCCGGTCGTGACAAATTCGCTAACGCAATCTTTTGATAAGGTTTTCCCACCTTCATTGCCAGACCTCTTCAAAAACTATTGTTCTAGAAAGGTTTTTTTGCTATTTTATTATAATTATTCTCAGTTATAACTTATCAAACATATTTACTTTGAACTTAAATTATTAAATTATGTAAAAGTAAGTCAATTTTTTTATAAGAGTTAAAACATTAGCCCTTTTGAAAAAATATCAAAAGAATTAAAAAAAAATACTTTTAATAAATAATCTAAGTCTTCAATAATAACATAAATTGTAAGTCATAAATACAAAGAAAGATCTGATTAAGTTTTTTTCAGAAAAACGTGTTCAAATTTTTATTGAAATAAAAATAGTTTTTTTTGAAATATCTTATTGTAACTTAAGCGAGTGCAAAGATCACACAAGAATTATTAATATTATATACAAATAAAAAAGTCACACACAAACGCAAAAGAAATACCTTTCCTGAATTAATTAACGAAATTATTCCTTAAAATGTTTTTCTACTCAATATAAGTCAGTTTTTCCTTCACGGTTGATAAATGACTTCGAAAAATAATCCATTCGTATTTATTTTCATTTGTATTAATATTAAGCAGTGCATAACAAACATAAAGCATGTTTAATGCTGTGTTTATTTTGTAATATTGCCTACTTATACAATAATATTTTCATGATAATATTCGCAGTTCCGTAATATAATTAATTTAACGTAGATATATAAAGTTACAGCAGAATATAAATATGCAAAACTAATATTCTGAATTATCTGTGTTTCGTTCCGGTCATATAAAGAAGATTAAACGCGCAGGCGGGCTTTGGAAGTCGAATCGGGAGAAAATTTGCCACACGCCGTCACGCGGGCTTATCCGACTCGGCCCTGTCGATTAACATAAATCTCGCCAACTAACCGTCACAAATGAACAGCAGAACCTACAGCACGAGCAGCAGTACATTCTGCTAAACAAACAGGGATTGTCAAAGCGATGGCAACATTCGCATCACGGCGACGATGCGCGACGAATCGCGGCCGTCGCTCGCTCATATAAATCAGCATTATCTCGCGAGATAGCCGCCTGGACCCACCCCGTCGTATCACACGGAGCCCTGTGTCGTTCGAAAAAATTAATGACTCGGAAAAACGATTCGCTTATGAGGGATCTTTCAATGTAATTGAATTGCTCTACTGAGATCTGCCGGATCACAAATTCGAAGTCAGGTGCAGTAAATTTGAGTTTTGTTTCGTTGATCAGATCTCTATAAAACATGTTTGTAAATATCAATAAACATGTACAGACATGTTAATCTTATTTAATTTTTAAAATAAATATGAAATGAAAAATAAATCTAAACGGGATTTGAACCCGCGGCCTCTGGGAAAATATGGTTTACCATTTGTTACAGTTATTTGAAAATACAGATATGATACAAGAGAATAGATGAATTAATTTGCATTAATATTGCGAGGGTAGTTGAAAAATGTGGTGTTGTTAGATCCGAGCACATTAACTACATTCCACCCCTAACAGATTGTCATTATAAGCGTTATTGAATAGCGCCTGTCTCTGATGTTAGTTGAAAGCTAATCTTGCGCAAATCGAATGGTAAGCTTCATTATAAAAGCTCTATGTTTGTGTTGGGCTTTAAAGTTTATTTGTTACGTCCATAATTTTTTAAACCGCAAATATTTTGACTTCTGTGAGGGATGAAATTGAAACTATAAAATTTAATTGGATTATAATTGAATAAACCATCTGGACCAGCTAGGCTTGTAAAAAAACTTTGCAAAAAACAAATGGTTGTCACCTTCGGTCCGATGAAGACGACTATATAGAAATCTAAGTTCATCAAGATGGATAACGACATGGTAACGCATTTGGTAAAGCGACGGGTACTATATTCCAAAGGACGCAGGTTCGAGAGCCTCTTTTGATGATTTTTTAACTGTTCATATGAAAAATTAACCCATTCATATTAGTATTATAAAATATTATAATAATAATATAATAAAAAATACGTCAAGTACGATTGTTAATTTTCAATTTGAATGAATAACATCACTAAAGCATTAGGACGTGTTATAAACAAAATTCAATTAATAGCCGACTCCGAATCTTAAATTTAAAATTAATTCTTAAAATTTTCCGATAACATATTACCATTTTCCTTTTGATATGCCGTTCGGCGATTGTAGAGTCGTAATTGATTTAATATAACATGTTTTGATATGAGTGGAGCCAGCACCGGCACGGTTAAGACGTTCTCTGTGTACGTTGCCAACACATTGTATTCACTGAGTTGGCACACAACTCCCGCATTGATTTACTAACTTACTCGTCATGTTTTCTTTCATATTTGTATCTTGGGTGATAAATAACATTTGCAATCATTCATAGCAAAAGACAAAACAGTATTGTGATTTAATTGTCCCTGAGTGTTCTTTGATCTTTGATATGAGAACAGCGTCTAGGCGAGAGGTAATTGAGTTATAAACATGTCTCTTGATAGAATGATGAAAGAATAAAAACGAGATGGTAAAAGAATTTAAACGACATAAAACATATTAAAAATTTTGAAGAAAAACTTTGATGTTCCTTTATTACTTTTCGGTGACAGTTACCTTAAATATCAGTGAAATATATGTCGTTTAGATAAATCGTTTTATTTTTAAATACATTATAATCTTAACGTGCATCTATTATTACAGTGAGTATTAGGAAATTAAATTCAATTTTCAGTTTTTCAGTCTAATCCTGTATTATCAGAGGGTATATATGGGCATGTAATTTATGAGGTAACAAAGCATGCCCAGTGCAGTTATTTAGCAAGTTGGCGAGTAGCTGGGTGTATGTACGGCGCACCCCGTTTCACGTACTCGCTCGCCATTTGTCGCAACTCGCACGATAATTGTTGATATACGATCGCTATCCAACACAGTAATTGTCATCGCTTTATCTTCTAATTGACTCGCATTTGCCAATGCCAGCGTGCCTCCTCTATTCGCGATAGTTCTTGTAACAAAAAAATTCTGTATCAATTACCTTCGTGAATCGATATCGGTTTGTTATAAAAGCTGAAAAGAAGAAAAGCAATTCGCCACGCCAATTTTGAGAACAGTAAAAAGTGAGATTCACAAGTGCAAGTTGAAACGGCGTTTAAGAGCGAACCGAGGGCGGCGCTCACCGGGGGCGAGAAACAATTTGGAGTTTTATCGCCGTCGAGGTGGTGGGTGACCGTGTTACCGCTGATTTATGGTCATATTAACTGCGAGCTGGCTGTCGCGAAAAATGCAGAGCCAGGTCGCTCACCCTTCCTCTCACTCGTCTAATTGCTTATGAAGCATTGTTTCGATTTTATACAAATCTCATGTTGTTAATTTAAAATTTTAACTGCCTTATGTTAGGTTTTTTGCGAATGAAGCACTTCCTTTTATAATATTCAGTAACAAAAAATATGAATTGTCTAATTGTTATCAGAATTCGGGATAAACTTCTAAACTTCACCGCCAACCGTTTCTGTATTTTAATGTCATCTAAATCCAAAAGCTAATTTCACTAAAACCTTAAATGAATCGAGTTGGCCGAAGCTAGCACATTATTTAACTTGCCCCAAGTTTAAATTGAAAATGCCATCAAACTCTTTAGGTAGTCCGAGGCAAATTTTGAACTTTGCTGCTGAATCGGAAATTTCTTTATAAATATCTTATTAAGCTTAAATTCAGTTGGTGTCACGTTGCCGACACTAATTTTATTCGTGAGAGACGGCGTCGGGGCGCTGGAGTTGGGGCTCCGGTCGGGTATCAGTGTAAATATATGCAAAACGGAAAACGCGATATTTGACGGAGCTGAAAACGACAAAAGAATTAAGGAGGTACCTCCCCGCGACGTCGACGGAGCACCACCTCACTCCGACACCTTGCAAATTCACTTTACTCTGGGTCTTATTAAGAGATTAGCTGTCACTCACGGCGCGATCACTCTGACGGTCTTTTATTTAGATAAACAGACCTGAAATTTTAATGAACTTAAGTAATTACTTTTGTCTACGCTCTCTATCTATTTTAAATAGATAATATTGTTTACTTATATATAAAGTTATATATAATTATTATAATATCTCATTAGGTATATAATTGAGAAATATAATTTAATAACATGTACATAATATAATATGTTGTTTTAAATGTCCGATGCATTTTTAATGACGTCGCAACCCTATCTGTTGTTTTGGGGGTTATGTGAAGAGACACATGCCGACCATTTGAAGCCAGCGTGTAATAGATGTGTGATTCATGTAAATGTACCCTTAGCAAGTGTATCGTGGGCTAATCTCGCCCCCGCGGCCCTCAGCCCCCACGCAATATGGCGAGGCAGGGGTGGCAGGCGCCACGGAGAAAACGTGTAAACTAATTATGTACATTTTCGTAGCCACTTATTTACATAACCACGGCCCGAACCCCGCTTTCACCGTGAATATTTCATTTGTAATCTTTACTTTGACGGATTAATATGACAGCTGTTGGTTTGTTTTGAGAAAACTTTTAATTTTCGTCGTTTTCTTCCGACACCACCCTTTGTGTGCGCGTCAACGGTCGCCTCGCGCGGCTAATAATAGGCACTGTCGTATGTTTTTTTAAGGATAAACGTCAGTTAAATATTTTTAAGGTATAATTTGTAATTTTCGCCGCGACGGGCTGTTGTGTTGTAATGAAGGTGCTTATTACGCGTTATATGTATTGAACAGTTTTTTATCGAGGTGTAACCAGTTTTTACGTTAAAGTATCGCTTGTATCTGAATAACTATAAAATATATAGTTGATTTGATGAAACAGGAAACCAATAAATAAGATTATTAGAGGTAATGATCAAGTGGCCATGCGTTTCGCGGGTATTTATACCGCGCCTTACGGGAACTAATTTATGGAAGTAAGTACGCGGAAAATGTTTATGTACGTACTCGACCCTCCCGTTCGATGACATCCGGTAGCCTCTATGTACTGTACATAGCCGCGTTATGTAAATTGTTCAATTATTAACTATCGACATACCCGTTGACATGCGGACGATTTACGCTGTAATTTTCATGTAATAATGCTTCGTATCTAGGGCGTTTTCAAATAGTATATAATTGCGTAATGTTGGTACTAGCCATTGTATGTCATTGAGAAATAGAATGTTCTCCTTTCTAATTATAAAGAAATTAGATACTAAATGAATAATTCGTAAAACAATAAATAGCGAATGTTAAATTATATTTATGCCAACTTCTTTGATTTTCAACACTATTAAATATATAATATTAAGTATATTTATAATAATATTAGTATATATATGTAAGAGTGAAAGACAATATAGAAAGTAATATATAGACCGTTGTTTACAAATAAAGTTAAAAGAATATATCTACTGTGCAGTTGTTTCAAACTGTCTATCTGTTCTGATTGGTTTAGAAAAAATATAAAGGACCGGTGTCTTTTCGTTTTATTAAAAAAAACACATCATATTTTATACATATGTACATTCCTAAATAAGTTCTAATACGTTCCTAAAATATGTGAATTATATTGTGTAGATAGGTTAAGTCAGATCCATAGACGAGAGGAGGTGTCCTCGCTGACATGTCGCATTTCAGCTGGTGGTACCTCCCTCCCTCACTCACCCCCAAACCCTCAACTGACGACATTAGCAACCGCAGACGTGGAACACGTACAGACGCTGACGTCCCGTATACATCTATATACGTGTACATCTTTGAACAGGTCTGGTTATCAAAGACTAACAGAAATTTAACAATCGATAAAAAATATATAGGTACTTTTAAATGAGATATAAACAATTAAACAAAAACAATATTATTTATTTTATATTAAATCTTTATTGTCCAAAAATTTTGTGCAATAGACCCAAAGAAAAAAGTAATAAAAAGAAAAAAATATGACAATAAGGCAGTGTAACTGTAAGTCTATGTGTGAAAAAAAAACAAAATTATAAAACAAATACATTTATTATATCATAGTATATGTACTTTTAATAGTAATACCTGATATTATTTATTATTTAATCTGTATATACATAAGATAAATACTGATATCTTATTAGAGTTGCGCCTTACCTCAGAAAATAAAGTAAAGCGAAAATTCCGACTTTTGTCCACAATCTCTATTTCTGTTTTTTAATATTAAATGTTAAATTAATATAAAATCCATTTGTGTTTTCCTATTTTATTTATATATATTGCAAGCAAAGTAGGTATATGTAGGCATTTACTACAAAAATGTATGTGTGTGTCTTATTATCTTAGTTTTCACGCTAGATTGCGTTGTGTTTAAATGTCCAAATATTTATTATTTGCTTGAATACAAGATACCTAAACGATAAAAACGTATTAAGTTAATTTATTATTGAATATTTATTTATGATAATAAATGTTTTCATCTACAAATTTACGTTACGGAAGTGTCGTAACGTCGGCAGTCTCATCAATATTATCTCCCAAGTTCCCAAATTCAGTGTCGACTTGCGAAACTCCGCAAGTACGAAAATACAGGTGTCTGCACACACACACCTGCAATATTTACATGTGTGCTTTTTGAACGTAAATTGAGCTGTAAGCATTAGCTCGCATTTGCAAGTATTTTACCATTTTAGTCCGTAAATTATCGAATATGTAATGTTTTTTTTATTGCATTGTGTTTCTTGTTTTGTTATTACATTATAAAATCTCTACGTCATCATATTGTTATAGACGCTGCAATAATTAGTCAAATATTATCGCTATATAACAATATGAAGCCTGTAAGTCTAAAGTCGTAGTAGCAATGTACATGTTAAGTCTCATTTGCGGCAAACAGCCGTTCACCAAACGAAACCAAATTCCGCACGAGCTCAGTCGATAATCTAATTTGTAACCATTTATTTGTCCTGTATCACTTACTCCATTCCAATGTATATTTAGATATAACATACGACCATTTTCCTTTATATTTAACAAATTGTCGTGCAGATAAGTGCGGGTTAGCGGTGTCATTGCCTCACCACGGACTGCGCAATTAAAATCGTACGCTTAAGTAATATTTGTTTAAAATCACTAATTACGTTCCCACTAATAAATACTTACAAGCAACATCTGTTGTGGTAATGGACGCCATTGCATTGTAGAAATGTTTTATTTGCTACGAGCGCTCTTACCTTATAATTTAGTATTCGTGCGAACACGTTATTTGACACCGGAATGTGTGTTGTTCTTTTATTTATGCAGTAAATTGGGTTATGGATACCAGCTAGTTTAGTTACTCATCTATATTTGAAATAAATATAGAATGTAAAATGAATTCGAATCCGCGACCTCTAGGAAAGCGTTCCGTCGCTCTTCCATTTGGGCGTATAGCTACGCGCGTCGGTAAATTAAGCATTCTATACATAGCCGTACCTTCGAGACGGTGGTGAAATTTTTTTAATTTTTTTTGAAAATACTAACCAATGTTTCTAACTTTGCAGTATACATTAACATTTGAAATACCAAAACCGATGTTAATATTTTAAAATAAACATGTTTAGTCATGTCAAACCATGTTCCTATTGTATAACAATACATATTCTTAAATAGTCCTATTTATTTTAGTTCCATTCTTACGGCAAAGTATTATTTTCATAAAACAAAACCCAAACTTAGCGACTCCATTAATCTATTTTAAGTCATCATAAATTTGAAGTAGAAACATGACTAAAAATAAAATGTACTCAAATTCCCGACATTCCGGTATCCGGAGCAAGTGATCCGTTAATAGCATATTTCTAGATTCGTCAATGAAATGACAAAAACTTGCGAGTGTCGAAAATTAGACGCGGCATCGAACCCGGACCTCCCAAGTTGGCTATATTTCACCCCATGCGCCATCCCAGACACGCCCAGCGGCTCATTAAGAAATAATACACATCAATCTTTCACACATTCCAAAATCACAAAAAACTAATACAAGATATCTGGTTTGTTTTTCATTATTTATAATGTATTAATTTTAAAGCACTTCGATTAAACCTACAGCTACTTTGGTGGAGATTATTGATGTAACACAAAAATAGATTAAAATTACGGCACTAATAAGTAAAAATTACGGCACTAATAAGTAAAAATTACGGCACTAATAAGTCTGTAACAATTACGGCACTAATAAGTAAAAATTACGGCACTAATAAGTCTGTAACAATTTAAACAATAAAACAATATATTTTTGTATAAATTCCTTACTCTATTTCTTTAAAGATTAATTTGAAATTTAAATTTGAATTCTAGATTACTCTAGAATCTAGAATCTGACTGATTAGAATTTAACGTCTTACAAGTGCAATCTAATTCTAATTGAAATAAAAACTTTGACTTTGAACTCTCAGTGCCGCCCACATTTTGATATTTTTTTAAATTTTCAGTTCCAGCATATATTATTTTACTTAAATCGCAATTTCAATTCCTTCTTTGGAACTCAGATGATTTAAAAGATTTAAAATTCCGTACATAAGCATTAATTATATCTATATATATATATGTCTCTAGCTTTAGGTATATAAATAACTAATAACGCGAGAAAATCTCAACAACAATGGTTTTGCTCTTATTACATAGGATGTAGGATCTCAAGATGACACGCGGTCATTTGTCTTCTCGTCACTCACACGTCAACGCCGTTCCGCCTCCTTCATAATCGCATCTCGAAAACTGAAAGATACTTTAAACTACTAACTTTAAATTAATGATAAAAGAAACCACAAGGTAAATTTCACATAAAATGTAACTTATATAGTAATATTACCAAATGACTTCCAGTCAAAGGTTTAGTGTTTCATACCATCGGATGTGAGGCGACAAGTCGTGACCGCGTCGCACGTCAGATGCGGGACCGTAACCATCCGTCACGGTACCGGCCCGTGACTGAATGCGATACTGAAATTTTACTAAGGGCTCGTTAGGGTTGTCACTTGAGAATTGTTTGAATAAAATTGGCGAGTAATACTGGTTATGCCAAAGAGACGTGGCCTACTTGGAATTTAGTCAAATTATATGACAGTACCTTTCAACCATAAATTTCATTTCATTTTAAGTTACCAATATTTTTTTTGCAGTGCACTTTTGCTTCTAGTGCCGTCGTCAAATTCTAATAATCATACTTTTTAACTCTATATTATTATATTTTTCCTTGTATACAATACATAACGTAATGAGGCCTATTTTACCTAATTCACTTCTATTAAGAGATTTGTCCTCTTCACCGTATCTGATGACAGACCTAGATTAGTTTAGTTTTTTGCTGGAGGTTCTAAAAAAGCTCGACTTGATTTTAAGGCATTGCGCTCATGGCACATTAAACAAAAGATTTTACTGTCATCAAATATATGAAGACTTTAGTGGACATTGGTGACTAACTTCTAAGATGTCGAGGGCTTCTAAAAAAAAAGTAACGTTTAAAAAAACCTATGTTTAATAAACAATAGAAAACGAAATTAAGACAATACTACACTATATACAAAAAAAAATAGCCTGTCCGTGTAGCTGTTTATCCATTCATAGGTAACAAACTAACAAAGCAATAATTTCTGTTTATCATTGGCCACTGAGCTGTGAGAGGTACATCAAATGCACTTATCAATTACGATAACTGTGTATTTCAAGCGAGATGCAATCTCCATACAGCCTGCAGCGCAATTGGATATAAGTGCCTGAATACTAACTAGGTGGCATTGTCACTTGAATTATTCTAATTTGAGTAATTATTACGTTAAATCTCGTTTACTTCTAATAATTTGACCAAACTATTTCATCGTTTACATTAAATGTACATATTTTATTATATTATATTATTAATAATCAGTGAAAATTAGTCTTAATATAATTAATTTTTATTTGCCAGAAAAAAATATTAGTATAATAAAATAGTGAAATTAGTCGGATTCCGATATAATATCATATATCATATTTCATATTTACAGGAAATTAATAGTCATGGTTCACGAAAGTTTCAAATATAAAAAATAATGGAAAAGGTTTATTTTAATTATTACTTTAAGTGCGTTACGCGCGCCATCTGTCCCCAATCAACGAAACAAGTTAATTAAATCGCTGGCAATATGGCGGCATGTAATTGCTAATAATAAAAGATTCCTATATAATTAGACGGCGCTGACTGGCCACGACGTGTTAACGCCGAGCTAATGTACTCGCCTACATATTTATACTGGATTATAGACATATGAAATCGTAATTATATATATATAAAATTAAACCACTCATAGAAATTTTTTTTTTCAGTGGTTACTCTACTTTTATTCAATTTGTCATTACATTTCCTTTTATTCTTAAACCAACTAAAAAAACTACAATTGGCTATCTGAGATTATAATGTGACATTTTATAAATAAGTAATCTATAATTTTATACTATAATATTATGTTTAAATATTAATAATGTTACATTATTTTTGATGCGTCAAATGACATAGCTGTTGCATCGAAACAATTTAATTTACTTATCATTCATACTAAAATATTTGGCGGAAGTCGTTTCAAAATCAAGCTCGAACATTATAAATTTATATATACGTAATTATGAAGATTGTCACTGCAGATATCTGTCCGTTTATATTTATTAAATGAAACGGACTAAGACACACATTTAAAGGGTGATTTTAATAAAAGAAACATGACATGGATTCATGGTCGAGATATACGCAATAGTGCGTTGAAGATGGATCAAACAAACGCCCAAGGGAACAATGATTGACGAGTTTGCACCTCGACCGCCTCTAATTAAGACGATATGCGCGTACGCAGCATTTATTTTATACTACAAATCATTATACTCGTATAATTATGCTTAGGTAATAAGAAATCTTTGCATTAATGGCTACGATTGAATTGTTATTTTTTTATATAGTAGGTATATGTTATGACTGAATGGTTAATTTTACACTGATTCTTTTTAAGATTTTTTTTTTAATACTAAGCATCGAGAATGTTGAAATTTCTGATCGAATTCGTTTATCTGTTCCATAATAGGCACGGTTTCATTCAGTAAATAAATTACACGATTCTATCATATTTATTGTTATTTATTCCAAAATCAACTGTAGTTGAGACATTAAATTAGAATGATGGAACGACGCTAAATTAAGAATTCTTAGTGATACCCTATTGTTATAACAAAAAGCCGCTGTAAAACGGTGTCCCTTATTTCTGTCTTCGGTATCTGCTCATTAAAACTGGTGTTAGTACGAGTGTCGGGAACTTATTGCTCTCACACGCTTTTCCGCTAACTTTCGGGTGGTAGAATGATGAACGACGTCGGTGGCCATATATCATTAGAGCCATATATTATATGTACGCCGAGTGTCGCCATTAACGCGTGAGCGCGATTGCCTGAGCATGCGCTATCGCGAATGCTATAAGAGTCTCACAAATCGACGCGGCCGCGGCTAGAGGTGAATAAATCTTTTTAATGGCATTCTTATTTTCGTTCAGTCTCGTTCTTGTAAAATTCCCATCGCATACATTGCTAATGACGCTCCGCCTTTGTTTTACACATTCACTACCCATGGTATGATCGTACCTCATGAAACTAACAGAAATATCCTCAATATTATATTGTGTACTCATTTATCTATTTGGGTGGTCTGTTTTGAAGATAAACTAGTCACGTTGTTTGCGGGTCACAAGTTACATTCTTCATTCGTTGCCCAACGGACAGCAAATTGTCAGTTGCGCTTACGCATCACTCTGGGTAATGCCTAAAAGGCGACCGCTATACTGTCTGCTTCTCAGCTTACAGCAAAGAATCGTTGTTTCCGTTCTCGCCGCCTCAATGGCTACCATTTTATGTCGATTTGAAGATAGTGTTACACGAGCTACCGACACCACTTTTTGTGACACTCCTTTCTTCTTACAACGAGTTTATTATCTTCGATCGGTTTCTGACACATTTCACTTTTTATGTTCCGTTTCTCATTAGTAACTAAGCTTTACTGATTAAGTGTTTTAAATTCTTCTTTTTTACTAAGAGGCCTTGTTAAAGTAAAATAATAACAGGAAACCACAGAAACAGAGATAATAAAAGCTATTATTCAACCAACCGCAAGCAATTTCAGTAACAGTAAACAAAAACATACACCTATACAAAAATGTCTACCCATTCATCTTTCTGCAACGGGAGACATTAGAGAATGTCTCCGTTAAGAAGGGGAAGGGGAGTGACTGTTAAGAGTCATAGTCGCATAAAACCTAGCACTTTACATAATATGTTTCTGTACGATGCCTTATAAAATGTTATACAATTCTAAGCTCTAACAGTTCTTAACATTATTCTAATGTTCCTTTTTTATTATTTGAAATATTTATTTTGCTGATACCGTGTAGGGTGTGTAAGCATTTACTAGATAACTATTGGTTGATATATTTTTTTATTATGTGCTTATTAAAAGTTATTAAAGTTGCCATATAATATAATTATTTACGATAACCCAAACTCTAATGAGCAAATGTCGATTTTGTACGCTCTCAGCGATAATTGCAACTCAACCAAGTAATTGTCGAATAATTGCGTTAATGTGAAAATACACGCTTTAACATAACAATAGAATGAGGAAGTTCATAAACGAGTTAAAAATTCTTATACAAATATCACGTCCGAGTTGAGCTTTAATGAAGGGATAAAGTAACATGAAAGCCCTAATTATAGCGGATAATATATATTTAGGATTGTTTTAAAAGTTAAAATAGCTTTAAATAGAGCTGATGTAAAATTTACAAGTAGTACATTTGTTTTGATGACTACGAATTATTTTAATTTATTCTTTCCTATGATTTATAAAAAATGTTTGCTTTAAATATGGCTATGAGCATTTCCAATTGATCGGTTTTATCATAACTATGTAATTAATATTTTCCAATTAATCTTACTTAACTGTTTTGTGCAGACGCATGTTTCCGACGGTGCGCGTGTCGTTCGCGGGGTGCCGCGCGGAGGCGCGTTACGCCGTGCTGCTGGACGTGGTGCCGGTGGACGGCAAGCGCTACCGCTACGCCTACCACCGGTCCTCGTGGCTGGTAGCGGGCAAGGCGGACCCCCCCGCTCCCGCACGCCTCTACCCGCACCCTGACTCACCCTTCTCCGGCGACCAGCTTCGCAAGCAGGTCGTCTCCTTCGAGAAGGTCAAGCTCACCAACAACGAGATGGACAAAAATGGACAGGTAAACATCGCAATAAAATATAAAACTGAATTTCAATTCTTTCAGTATATTTGAGGCATAATGTAATTTGAATGTTGTTCCTCTACAGTTGGTGCTAAATTCAATGCATAAGTATCAACCACGCATCCACTTGGTCCTAAGACGAGAAGGCGCCATTAATGCACCGATAACCGACCTGGAACAAGAAGAGTTCAAGACGTTCATATTTCCGGAATGCGTCTTCACTGCTGTCACAGCCTACCAGAACCAACTCGTAAGTAAACAATGCCGTTGGTTTAATTCCTCACGATCATAAATAAGGCGTCCTTTGTTTTATTTGGCACCATCGGTTAGGTATCACTCGATTTCTAAAATAGATCAGAGGAGCAAACGTTTGAAATCGCAGCACGTTGTCGAGTGACTATCGACGATTGCTATTTCTGTCACACTAATTGCATCTAGCTGAAAGGTATGTCCAGCTTGAACAAAGGGAGGTAGCACATAATTTTTTGTGTATCAAGAGGCCACCACGAGTGTCTCCGACGATGGACGGACAACGCGGGTGACGATTAAAGTTTTCACCGAACTAAATATAGATTAGTCTGACGCGATTGTCTGACCATTGTTGCTAATGTTTTTCTTACAAGACAAAAATAACTTTACAAAAATATTTCACAAATAATACTATTTATTTCTTATTATAAACTATTAAAATATTTCAAGAATGCGACCCACATCGCTCAGCATACATTACCATAAGCGGTACTTAATCCGCTCTCCGCTCCGCTACGCCCACCCGTGACCGCACGCTGCTTGTGTCGCCACGAGCAATTAATTCCCTGTCACAAGAGCGTTTGGGCGTCACAGTTTCTCGTTTTGTTTCTTCCAAGCAGTAATTAGGACGTTTTGAGGTTCATAAAGGAAGCGTTACTTTATATCGACAACGCGGCACATAAATCTTCATTCGTACGTTAATTAGCTTGGGTTACGTACATTTAAAAATATATGTATCGTGTTTAGACAACATGTAAAATAATTGTAATAATAAATTTAATAACAATGACTCCTTGTTTAACGAAATAGGAACTGAGTACCTATTTCAAATTAGCAATGCTATTCTGACTTCCTGCTACGGAATTGCTCCCCGGAGTCGTAATATTGATATCCATTGATTCTAACGCGCAACTAGATTTACAGCTAACGCTTGATGATAAAACGTAACAGAATATATCGTTTCTGAACCTAAATCATAATCTAGCCAATGATTTATGCTACAAATAGTATAATAAATGGTCTTAAACATGTTTTAACCAGACTAACTTGATCTTAAATATGTAAAATGTTGATTAAATCATAAATTATTAATCAAATGACACTTAATAATCATATCCCTAAAATGGATTTATAACAAATTGTTTCCAGAGTTGAAGAAAAAAAGGATAACTTACTACCTCAGAATATTCAACGATATCGGTTCTCTGATCACGACAAGTCTGCGCGGGCGCAGCTCCGAATTGGCTGACGTCACAATTCTGACAGTTTAAACATTTGTCGAACGTAGATAGTGTCAGTGATAATCCAATCCTCTACAACAATAAGAGCACACTTAGCGTGTTTGCACCTGCGCCTGCGCCGCTTGATATATCTTATGAACGCTGTTTAACTTTGACGGAAAAAAAAGCATCGATTGTACTTGTTAGACTTTTCAAATAATAGGCAAGTTACATTTAGTTTACAAAATTAAAAATTAAAAATCACATTATAATGACATAGATTTCATTAATTTAAATTCAAAAACATTGTAAAAAAATGTCACCACATTAATATAGATTTATAAAATCAATTCAGAATGGAACATCATTATTGGTGCTTTATCATACTAGAATGTTGATGTGAGATGAGATAAAATCGTAAAAGAAAAACGTGAACTGTATTTTTTGTGCATTAGCCGTGAGACTCCTCGTCGCCGAGGACGCGCCGCGGGGTGGTTTCCCTGGAAAGCAACCTGCTTCAATATTTAACATTTACACCCACCATGCCTTTCTTCGTTTTGTGGACAAGCCTTTGTCTGCTATCCACCTCGGGGTGAGGTGACAATGTTTGTTAGACTTAACGCGTTTCCAATACACAATGAGTTTTTTTAATAGCCGATGACTAGTGAATTTGTTTTGATCGATGGCTCCGGGTCGAAAAAACCTTGCGGATGGCAACCTGCCGTGATGGATCGCCCGTTTGAACATGTTTATCTGTAAACGTAAAGCTTATTAAATATTTGTTTCATTATAACCGCTAAATACCGATAAATACGGACAAAAGATTTCAATATTCAAAGACGGCAAATACAATATAACGATTAAAGAGATCATACCACATTTCGTTAGTCATGCTTCACCATTACGCGCCCTAGAAGATAATCACGGAAATAACAGCCGTTCAGCCACACGTAAATGCGTAAACACGCTCAATAGCTACTTAATTGAAATTTATTTCTCATTTCTCAGAATCAACAATCAATATTCTAAAATCTTCTATCTGTGGCTATTCTCACATTGAGCATCCACAAACGAGTTCTATTCGGACATAATCGAACAATATAAAGAAGGAGTAAAGGCAAACACAATTTCAATAACAAAGGGCAGCCATGACAAATAAACATATTTCACGGGCCAAAATGGCTGCGGTCAGGTGTCACGAGTGTCCCTCCCCCGCGCTGCTCACCCGCGACCCGAACCTCTTGACTTTATTTTTTCTTCGAATATAATCGATTCATTCTTTTGAATACAATCTTTTATATTTGTCAACGTATAGACTTTACAGTTCTTTAAGATATAGGAAAGATTATTTTAAAATTAGTTTTAGTATAATGTTTTAAATACCTTTTGTGGCGATTTAAGTATTGTATTTGTCTTGTATAGAGACGTAACTTTTACTAGTCTGGTCCATTTCTAGAAAACTAATACGAGACGATAACACGAGAGCTACTAAGTCAAAAATACAAGAAGTCAACGTACTTGCTTATGAGAGGATTTAAAATAATTTAACACGAAATTATTTATTGATGTTGCATCTCTCTTACTCGCATAGCATTAGAGTAAGGGTTGTAAAGTGTGATCTCCTTCTCTCTCGCCATCGATCACGCGAGGTGTGACGTCACGCAGAGCCGTCGTGTGCGGCCCGTCTGAATTTATTGCGTCTGCGCACCCAGCCACCTCAGGAGAAGCACATTTATCGTACATATTCTATACTTGAAATTAACTTGATGTACTTATTAAATTGATGTTATCATATTTTTGTATTATTCTTATACTAAATCGTAGAGCGTTAAGTAAACTTAGTAGATATATTTGGACGTATCGAATATATATATATAATTCCCTTTAATCCCCTAATTTCATTTTGTAGAGTTTATTCACATATACCTATACCTAAGTCTAACTTTACTAAATACTGCTAGGTATTATTATATCTTTGCTATATTAATTGAAAAAAATATCTCATTAACCATATCATTTTTAGTATTCAATCAAATCAATAAATATTTTATTATTTATAAATAAAATTCCTAGCTGTCACTTTCGATAAAGGCCTCCTTTAATTGTAAAGCACTTAACAACTATCAAAATATTTTAATCTATGTGTGGCCTCATTAAATTATGGCACAGCCTTAGAATTGACATCTGTCAAATCATTTTTTCAACACTACTTTAATGATAACTTACAAAAGTTGTTTGCATTGAAATGTGGCAGATTGCCTATTCTCTCATATTTAGAGTTTACAGTCGTAATTACGGACATGAATGTAAGGTTGACCTTATACTGACTATTGGTCCTCTAAAAGATCTCCTGGCCCGCCTCCGAGACACTTCCGAAAGGTTACCATCGCATCAAGCTTCCTGAAACCAATGAATTAAAAACAGCATAAAATATGATTAAACAAACAAATTAAGATGTCATAATGTGGGTGGCTCGAATTCTTATAAAAATAGCGTCAGAGATCGCAGAGGACCTCTTCAATTTATACTCCATATCCCTGGTTTTATCGATTGGAACGATCCAAGACAGCTTACAGCTCATCAATATTTTAGATGAAGAAGAGGGGATTTAAATATCAATTTCAGGTTTTTTTTACTATTATATTTTAATTAAAATTTATTAAAAATATTAACCATTTTATTCATATGTCTTCTAAATGCTTGTAGCTTAGAACAAAATATTATATTGTCGGAGTTCTCGAAAATATCGTTTACAACTCTCGCATCTGTCGGTCGTTTTAAATTTACTGTCCAAGCGCAGTTCCTACTACCAATACATGTTGAAAATAGTAAATAATCTTATATACGTCTTATATAACTTAGTCTTTACCTAATATAGTCATGTCACAATTAAAATCCTGAATGAAACGAGCGCATATTATGAATGATACTCTCTCATAATTCATATAAGTGACACACAAACGGACATTAATTATCTGTTTATAGAAAAATATCTTCAACGGTATTCATCACATATGAATTAATTTCTTCGCGCGGTAACGTGACGTTTATTTATTCTCCAGAATGCTCCTGTCATGTCCCCTTCTTCATCCTGCCATGTTTACACGACCATTCCTCCATTTTACACTTTAAATTAGCCTTAAGATATATTGTATGGATATTAACTATTACGGATACTGATGCTTTGAAGCGTTTTGCTTTTGGACGTTAAAGCTGTACGGACAATTATTAATCTCATTATCACTAGAAAAAATGATCTATTTGAACTTTCGCTGAAAATTTTAACAATTAAAAAAAACAACATCTACAGTGCAAGCTTGGTGCGGTGACGCGGGCTAACAGCGGAGACATTACAAAAAAAAAATAAACAGTGCAAGCTTAAACAGCCACAAACACATATAAATACTATTTACTATATATCCTTATAATGTAATAGAAAGTCAGAGGAGTCAGGAATATTTATGTTCCATAAGAATTTTAAGTTACTGATTATGATTTGAATACACCGCAGCTGACACCGCTTCCATAAACAATATATCACACGGCAATCGTTATCTGTTACAAATGCATGCGCCTGCGCATCCACTTCTTTCTCTCTTGACGCCTTTTCTGAGTCATTTTTTGTTTCCCGCCCGAGAATAATGTCATTAGGGCGCCTTTAATGTTTTCAGAGAGCAGAAGCGGCATGCCGCCCAAGGCGAACGTTTGTTGATACTTAAATTAGGTTGTTTTGACACGCCTTGTCCTTATGTTTGTATTAAATCTAATAAACTTCTGTTGCTTGAGAGCGATCTATTCATTACTCCAATATTCCAATGTTTATTCTGTTAATATCAACATTTGTATTGTAATACAGTAGCTACTTAAAATATACAACACCGTTTATACCATTACTTATATTAAAAATTTGAACACCATGTTTATTTTTGAATTCATAATTTGTAACACGATGCATCATTAAACCCATGACATTCAAATATGCGTACTGCAACTACGTCAATATAGCTCCCTGGCTGTAGCCACAGGCGACAGTCCATTGTAGTCAATGGGCTGCCAGGTGGGCGTGCAAGTGTAAGTAGCTGCTCCACCATGACCCTCGACACCATCCACCACACTTGGGGGGGCGCTCCAACATGTTCTCTAGAACATTGTTCTTACGATATTGTATCTCAAATTTTATTCAGTTCCAAATGACATTGCACTATTAAAATATTTTTTCCTAAACCATTAGAAACTTTTAACTCGTAATTTATGGCAACTAATATATTTGAAAGGCACTATTTTAGACATAATTGCTCTAGTAAAATAGTATTGAACCGAAAACTAGACGCGCGTCGGTCAATATATCGTAATGTTTATGATTTCGTTTGATCTAGAACAATACTGCTTAACTTTTATCAAGACGTTTTGTAGATTAACGCTCGTAACAGAAGATCAAACAGTTTCTTAACATTTTAAAAGTAAAATAAGCGGTCATTTACATATTTTTGTTATTATATAAATATTTTCGAGAATTTGTCAGAGAAATCGTTAACATTGCAATTTCCTGTAGTCATTTGTGAAGTTCGTCGCTCTAAATTACCTGTCTAGTGCAAACTTGTAAAAATACCAGCCAATTAACTTTTGTGTAGGTGAGTCAGGTGTATTTTTATTAACTTGTAGCGCTGTAGCGACTAAACATAAAAGCAACAAAACGTATTTAGACGGGGTTGCGGCGCTCGAGTCCGCTAGAATAGCCCAGAAGCTTGGCATAGTCTGGATCACTCCGCAGATAATTAGTGGCGCGTCGCCGGCCGCTGTTACAAGCGTCGCTGAAAGATTGACACGAGCCCGATGGATACTCGATGACTTGTTTATTGCAAATGCCACACTACCGAATTCACACTTCGCCAATTGACTTGGCAATTCAATAGAAACTAATAACGTTGTGCGTTAAATGGCCTGTGAAAACAATCTAAATAATAAATACAAAAATAATATCAAGTGGACAAGTAGGATATTTTTGGTCAAGTAGACCCATACATATCCATATTTAGGTATATCTACATTTGATGTTAATTTTTTTAATAATATTATTACATAACTGTCTGTCTGTATAAAGCTGTCTTGTCTCAAAATTAAAGTTGCAAAAATCAACTTTATGATTTATGATAATGAACCAGAAAATATGGAAGAACATGCAATTATAAAAATTTGGTACGAGCTATTCCGTGTGGATTCACGTACCAAAATGTTTTTTTATATTTCTAAATGAAGTTGGTCCTTGAGTTGGCGTTGAAGAGCTAAGAAACTTTTTTGAATCATTTGACACAAAATTAAATGCAAGGTAGACTTAATACCTGATTTCAGGTTCATTTTTTTTTATTTTTCCATCTCATCATCATCAAGGGTATAGCATAGACATGTCTATGTAGCACCAGAGAGGTTACTGGAATAATTAAGAGTCAGAAAAATAAATGCTATTAACGATTCAGATTATTTAGTTAAAGTGATTATATACTTCAGGCTGATTAAATCGATTTTATTATTATACGTAAATATTTCTGAAACGCTGTCATTACTTGTGACGAATATAATATTACATTTATAACATATTCAATTTTCAATTACGATATAAATAAGAACATTTAATTTGCACAGTCTCATATAGAAAGTTAAATATCCTTTCAGACAAGGTTAGTTCTTCCAATTTGCATGGCAGCAGATTTGTCGTAAATATAATTCACAAATTGTGAAGCCGCAGCGGGAGCGGCCGCGCAGCGAGGGGGCGATTTCTCATCACACTGGCCTCTGCCAAACACATTTTTAACACCTCGGCCCTTACTAAATCAACAGCGTAGTTTATGAGTGCATTGACACAATTCTGCATCAATTTCGAATCGAATCGAATGTAAATGTTTTGTCGAACGATAGATGTATTACAGTTTTTATCGAAAACATTTATATTGGTATTAAAACATACAAGGTTCATATTTATTTTAATATTTCATACTCATTCGTATTGTTGTCAAGTTGTGATTGATAAATAAATAGAGATTGTCTTTTGTTTCAGATCACCAAACTTAAAATCGACAGTAATCCATTCGCTAAGGGATTTCGCGACTCTTCGCGTCTGACGGAATTTGAGAGGTAAATACTGAGCTTTCTTTTCACAAAAGATAAAGTGTTTTTTAAAAGATATAAACGATGAATAGCAAACGTGCGTCTTAATCGTTTAATACGCCGTTCGCCATGTATCATTCACTCAGCCGCAAGCATTCATTAGGCCTCATTACGATATGACAGAATTCGGTATCAGTTTTCTAATCGAGCATCGGACACGCTCTCAGAAACAAATGCAGCGACACTGATTGATGCTTGGGCCAACTCGATTACCACTAGCTCTCCTCCAGTTCCTTGCTTACTGATTTTTGATGAATCATACCTTTTTTGCATTTGTCTATATTTTTGTTTATCAATGCTTTTGCGTCTCCTAGATGTTTATTTTATTTGGATTGTGTTTTGAGCAAAAATATTCTTATTCGTTTAGGTGCATTTGTTTTATTTTGAATTTTTCTTTTTGAGATTCTATATCACGGGGGAGCACGAAAGATCATCAGTCTTCCCCGATGACGCGCGCTTCAGCGCCGCCCATTCTAGGTAGATACAATAGCTACTCAAATTTGGGTTTACTACTCAAAGAAATATCTAAATAACATGTAAATTTTTTCAGAGAGACAATGGAGTCCATGCTGGCGGAGCAACATTATTTACGGTCACCTCTCCGACCTTTTGACCTGGATCAGCACAACAACAATCTGACGCTGGAGGAAAAGGCGATACTGGCTGCTCGATCGCAGTTATTCCTACGTGCAGCGTACCCGCTTTACGGCGTACCGGCAGCGGCGCTGTGGGGTCAATGGGCGTGCCTGGCACCGCAGTTGCTGGCGCAGCAGCATTTGGCGTCGGGATCGGGTCTGCAGCTGCCGCGGCCAGTGTATCCAGGCGGCGTGCCGGCGTCACTCGCACAGCACCGCTTCTCGCCGTACCCCGCACGTCGCGCCTCGCCTGGCTCTTCACCGGACTCGCTGCGCGCGAGCCCCCACTCCCTGCCCCCGCCCGCACCACACACACCGCACGCCCCCCACAGCCCCACTTAGTAGAAAACGTGACAACATCGCGCACGGCGCACGCACTACCGAGCACTTCTGTTGCATTGCTTTATGAATTTTGAATCCTATAGCCTCTACGGATCGAGGCCGTGAAGGAATCACGTATTTTTGGTAGATGTTGTTAACCTGAATTGTTTTGCAATTAACAGTGATTTCGAAGGACAGTGATAAAAAAAACAATCCCAGTGTCATGTACCATATTGTAAAATAAAATATTTAAATATTATATTTTAAGACTGTGATTATTGTTACGATAGAATATATTATTGCGTTCCTAATTTCGTCTCAAATGGTTTCACAATCAGTATCTATCCTATCAAAAATTAAAAATTAAAAAAATTTTGCAATACACAATGAGTTTTTCTTTACATAATACAAAAGATAATTGTTATTGGTTTAGTGAAAATGTGCAATAAAAGAAAATATTGTGTTAGCAATCTAGCTGTTTGTAGTAAGATAGATGTTACAAATAAACTATTGTCTGCGTTTAAGGTACTCTACTAAATTACAAATGGACACATAGAAGTACCCACTATATTGTAATGTAGTTAAATTATAGTAATTATAAATAATATATTGATAAAGAATACAAAAATTAAATGTTTGTTAACATATTTCACATATTGTATTATTTAAAATACCTATCCAATAAAACATAAAGCATTTACGA
This sequence comes from Dircenna loreta, assembly GCA_963555665.1. NCBI lineage: Eukaryota > Metazoa > Arthropoda > Insecta > Lepidoptera > Nymphalidae > Dircenna > Dircenna loreta. The sequence continues at coordinate 7,522,319 of OY743094.1, forward strand.
AAGTAGAAGGAAGTGGGATCACTTCTTTATTAAAAAATAAAAAGATGAGGGCGAGATCCCAGTTCATTTATAAAAAATATATATATATATTTGATTAAAACTGCAAATTCTTGATGAAAAACATTTAGTCCGCAAAATAGGAGCTTTGGCAATTTTTTAACTAACATAAAACTAATTTAATACCCTTGTTTAGTTCGTCATTCTACATAATGCGTCAACTTTAATTTGCGCTTGTAATTTCTGCTATAAATAATATTTAATTTCACTGCTTGCGTTTTTTAAAACCGTTTAGTGCTAACACGTCTCTAAGCGTTTGATTTAAATATAAAATTGCAAGCATTACAATAGTGCCTCCGGCTTAGAAAACCAGTTTGCTGTTCACCGCAACGACACCGCTAGATGGCGGTGTGCGCCATGCTCACAATATACCGCTAAATATCCCATACAGAAACTGTATAATATGTGTAATCAAAAAATATCATAATATCAAAACTCGAAGATACTCAGAAATATAAGTTACTAATTTGCTTACAATAATTATACTTGTGCGTATTTTTGAGTTTCAGTACTATTATATAAAAAAATATTTGTACACATTTTTTTTGCTTAAACCATCTCAAAAACCGTAAACTTTTATTTATAAACTAATACGTAATGTGTCACATCTCCCAAAACAATAGTGTATAAAGAAAAATATATAAAGTTTATCATTTTACTTAACATTTGCTTTTACTGGCGTGCAATCGGTGATTTATGTAAAAGACAAAGCGTGACAGATTGCGAAATTGTTACAAATTAGAGAGACACGACCCGCAATTATGCAAAGCGTCTATAAAGTTATCTAGGAAAACAACCCCACACCAACTATTCAATTAAAATGAAACAGTGGCGAGGCGACATTCGAGTCACATAGAGGAAGGGTCGTCTCCATCGAATTAGTTCGGCGCGTGGCCACATTACTAGGACAAATTTCATCTCCCCAGGGTCTCCGGACTGGAGGGATGCAATGCTAATCTAATCTGGATTGTAGCTAATAAATGTTGTACCCACCGACGCGGCTGCAAGAATTTATTGCTTGTAAAACTGTTTCCAATCGCAGAAATTGTTCGAATGACGCCGTACTTTCGACATGGTCTGATTGAATTTGCCATCTCACTGACTTTCTTATTTTGTTTTTGAGCTATATTTTATAACGATGGTATCTAAAAACAACGAATTTGTACACAATAATCTTTAGCATTAAATCTATTCTTTTAAGTGAAAAATAATTAGCCAATTATTTGTGTTTATTAAGCTGGTATCCCGACCCTTATGCAGGAGGTCATATTGCTTAATACGGGCAGTTCACTTGTCCGAAACAAAGCGTACGCGATGGATTATCGGTAGACTCCTCGGAAGGGCGTATCGCACGTAATGCTGTGTTATTGGCCACTCGGCTCATAATCCGCTTTTAACTGCGGCTTCAGCTCGACTGAACGTGCTTCGAATGTTTATTTCTCGATTTTTGTGCAAACATTCGCACTCCTTAGCTTCTGAAGCGTCGACAGTTTGTAGGCGTGGATAACAAACATTTAGTATGTACTTTATATTATTATGCCTGATCCTAAATATATTGCAATTCACGATTCGAAAAGTAGAGCAAATGTCGTCTTAATTTCTTTGGCCCACATGTAATTCCAATATATATTTGCCATATAAAATAGGCAATAAGATAACTCTATCTTCTACAGCCCTTTTATTTCGTTAAAAACCGTAGATGCTAGGAAGATACGCGCTTACATAAAACAGTTTAACGGCATAATAAGTCGCTCGGAGATGGTTTTTATTTTTTGGTAGGTACTAAACGTGCATATAAAGTTTTATTATCTGGGCGGAGGGGGCACGCACGGGGTGGGGGTGGAGAGTAAGCAGCCGGCGCTAATGTCTTCGCTCCACACGTCTCCACATTTCACGAAAACTGCAAACCTAACGGTGTAATAAATTCACGTTTATTATCGCAAATATATGTGTAACTTGGCGGTCGCTACCGAAGCGAATTGACGGTCCAATGTTTTCAGGAATTTCGAGCCACCTAATAGGTAATAACGTTCCAGTGTTGCCATTTGAATTGTATCGCAAGTCGCTAAGTTATGAACATTATCAAAGCGGCCGTTATGGAATTGATTATATTATTTATGGCCAGGTATTTATTATTGAGGGTCGTTTTGGAAACCATTACGGAAATGGACGCCCGTAACTCATGTTATATGTTTGTAAGAGTTACAGAATTAAAAACATAATTTGATCTAATTGTATTTTTTAAAGCTGCATCGACATGACATGACTCTTCCGACAAATAGAAAATGTAACACTTACAGCGTTATAGAGAGGCAATCTATTTAATTCTCTGCCATTCCGTATCACAGAGCTATATTGCAACTCGATAAAGTTATTTTTGTTCAATAATACGAATGATCTGACTTTTCCCATTTTTCCTCCATGGATGGCCCATTCCATAGCCACCCACCTCCCCTATCCCTCTGCGGTGCAAAGTTGAGGGCATTAGCGTGTTATCAGCGTGAAGAAGGCACCCACCTGAACATCTACCAATACGCGTAACGGCACTTGGAATAACATTACAAACAGATGAATATTAATACATTGCCGGTTTATGGGAAGGCTGCCTAATTGTAGGGAAGTAGTTACGCAGTAATGTACTTGATATAAGGGATTTAATTTATTTTACGTAGGTAGGTTTAATAAGTGTACAGGACTGTATCTAAGCGTTGAGATGTGTGAATAGCTGGGACACGAAAACGTGTTTTGCAAACCAGGCCAGGTGTCCCCAAATTTATAGTGGCGTCCGCTACTGCTAGGGTATAATATAATTTCTACTTTAGTAATTTTCTTGTTCATTTAAAAAAGGATGAGAAATGTTTTGTGACTGTTTACGGAATGTTATATCTATCGATCAAATACATATAATTCATATCGAATGTAGTAGTTATCATTGAAATTAATGTCAAACCATTACTGTATACCATAAAAGTTTCACACGGCCAGAGCAATAGATTTATAATCAAATCAATGCGGTCACAGACGCAACCGAGGTGGCAGGTCCCCACGGAGCAGGAGCCCATTGACAGGTTATTGATACAAATAGCCCCACCCCAACCCGCCTCGATAACACCAATAAAACCTGATTGATATTGTGTAAGTGCGCCCGGAAAATGTGGCAACTCGATTGATGTTACGGCCAAATTCGATTGGAGGAAAATTGAAAAGAATTACACTTGCAGAGAAATAACAACTTTATTGCGCTGCAAGAGAGTGAAATGTTTCAAATATTTAGATAGAGTTTTTGGTCGTTTTGTTTTCACGTTCATTGTATTGATAGTAGCTGAAGGCGTGAATAGTGTTGTCTAATGGTGGCGTTCCACGTGCCACTTTCGAATGAGGTGAAACAGTAGGCATTGAAGTCAATATTTTTAGTGTGCTATTATTTCTGTTATTTATCGCCAGACATAGAATGTATGTTTTCAAAAGCTATTAAAAACATATACAATCAGTAATATTCCGTATCTCATCAGTATTTATCCAACAATGTAAATTGGATATTAGATTCTAAAATCAGATACAACATTGTCGTTGGGTAACAAACAAATATTTGCGATGTATATTAAGAATTCGTGGGCGTTTAAAACGACCAGAAAGTCTGAAACGTGTCAATCTTGAGTGACAGTGATGGCCGTGAGTGTTGTCTGTGGGTGGCAACATGGCGTCGGTAAACAGTTACCGGAACTAAGTAGCCTGCCAGCGTCCTACTTAAATACAAATGCATTAATCTGTTAGACATAATAAGCTGTTCAAATTGACACCTAGCTTAAAAAAAGGCTTAGAATTTGCTAATCAATAATTAAAAATAATTGATTTCTATTGTCATATAAAAAATATATAAATGACAATATCGAATACTCACACATTAATCAATATAGTATAAATCAACAAAAAGCAATATAATACATTATAAAAGTAATTCGTAACAAAATTATTATGTTCCAGATAATATGAAAATTATTCCTAACGGTATTAAATAATAGGATACTTAACGTTAGCGATGAATGAGAATAATATTGCTTACTAAGGAGAGGGTAGAATTTATTTTATTCCGATCAGTCCTCTACAACTCTTGAGGGTGTCTATGGCAACCCCATTGTGGGAAAATTCGAATTAAATATTTATTGCAAATTGGCTCATGTTAACGCGTAAAAATGTTGCTCTTCTAGTACTTATTGGATCAAATATGTATGTCCAGCTACGCATGACCCTTAAAGGTAAATGTATTGGCTTTGTAGTATATAAGTTAGTTTATGTTTATATATATTTTAGTACACTTTATTAACACCCAAAAGTTAAGCAATAATATAATAAATATTGATGTTTTAGTAAATTAAATAAAATTAAAAAAATAATTTAATATAAATGTGTAATGTAATGATAAATGTACCGTGACAACATTAAAAAGTGTAAAAGTTACTCCCCTTTATACTACTTTGACAAATAATGTTTTATAAATAAAAATTATTACAAAAAGAAATATTTATTATATATTTTATTTAGGTATATGATACGTTACAAAAAAGATATCTCAAATATTTTAAGGAATGCGTCAGGGTGCAGGTCATCGGCGGCTCCTTGAGGGCTTAACTCTTGACGGATGGAGGGTCTCACAATGCACTGCTTAAGAGATGTAGGATGAGATTACTTTTCGGCAAAGGTGCGAAGTCACCTATGCGATACCATCTATGATTTGTCAGTTTCTTGGATGTTGCTTTTTTATTTCAATATATTAAAATATTGTAACGTAACATTTAAACATCCTTATTTTATTGATTGTTTTGTCACATATTTTGTTATATACATATTATTTTTATTTTATTTTAATAGATTATAAACAAATATACTAGCCATTTGAGGGGCGAAATCTCTAGAAATAAACCAAATACCTAAGTTGCCTAGTTACCTTGAAGGATTCTTTCAAAGTATTTTTGCACAAAAAAATATGATTTATTAGTTTCAATTAAATCTTCCACGTTTTTTGAACTATCAAAAAATATTTATCTCACTTAACATAAAAAATAACTTGTCGGTACATAGATACTTAAATCAGAGAACAGTCGTGTCGTATAGGCGTGAAGATCGCGAGATGGCGGCCGTGGCAGGTGCATCTGATTTATCTCGTATAAACGCTCGACAAATTACCATTTAGCCTCGTAAATACCTTATTATCAAAGCCATATGACATACTAATGCGTGGCAAAAGTTTAGCCTCAGGAGACAAGTATCTGCAGCATCCGTAACGATTGCATTATCACCGGGAAACATCATTATATATTCCGACCATTCCGACCAGTCCTCCATTCAGTCTTCCCTTCCTGCTGTCTGAGATAGTATATCCTGCAGATATAAAAAGTGCCTATAATATAACCGTAATAGTTTATAATGTATATATTTATAATTTACAAGTACCGAATTAACTTTTTCTGAATAATAACGTACTTAATTTCAAATTTAAACCTAAAGCGCTGTTACTGCGATCGATTACTGAATTATTGTATGCCTGGTCTGATAAATATAATAACTGCATTTAAATATATGTCATTTGTCGCCATTTGCTTCAGTTTTAAAACTTTATTAACTTATTTGCTATTTACGTATCTACTACTAAATGTCATTATAACTCTGTCCTATGATATTATTATCGATATATTTCGATGAAGCTCGTTATAGGACATTAATTACGTAACGCCATATGCTGTCAAAGGCTTAATTCAAGGTGTCCTGTAATTAGCTGATTCCAAGGTGATGGTAATGAAGGAGCAGCGTTATGGGGCCATTCCGGAAGCACCAATTATACCATCACATTATTTATTGTTTTATTACTGGATGGAACCCTCCTACATATTTTTTGTTACTAGATCATAAAGTACTTAGAATTTAATAAACTTGCCTATACTTAATATATTTTTGCATTTATCTAAACACCTCTAGAATAAGAAAATGTAAATTTTGGTAATTATAACTTAATATTTTAGAATAGAAAAATATAATTGATAGTTAAAAAAAATGCTGGAATATGACGACAGCCAGATTTGTTACAATTAAATCTGACAATAAAATCTGTCAACTTAAATGGCTGTATTTTATCAAACCTACCTATAAATATGCTCTACAAAGTTTATGTATACCGGTACCGGGTAGTTCTAGCACCTTGACGGATACCCGCCAAGAAAAAGTCCACTCGTGCACATTTAATTATAACGAACTCATTTTCATGCCTTGCATGAGAATTAAATAATGAACCGTACAATTACAGCCCATAACTTTAGTTTTAATATTGAATTATCTCGCTATAAAATTAGAATTGCGTGTTTTTTAATTTTTTTTTTTTTTATAATATACACCTACATCGGATAATAAAACTCCTTAATTCTGATTCGGTTCAGTGATCTTAAAGGGCGATTCACAAGTCGGTCGTAAAATAACAATGTAGTACTGAAATATATAAAATATCTCTTTACGGTTCATAAACGGAAGCAGTTAACAATGTGTTTAATAATAATTATATATATATATATATATATATATATATATATATATATATATATATATATATATATATATATATATATATATATATATATATTATTTATTTTTTGACTAATTTGACTCTTGACATTATTTTTTTTTTGACTAAGTTGATTCTTGACATTCCAAATGTAGAAGTTAGGTACGTAGGTTTAATTTATTTTGGTTTAGGTAACATTTAAGATTTTAACGGCTTCTAAGAGCAAGATTGCATTTTTGTACTGACTATTAATATAAATAACGACAAAATATCATAGTTATTTATATGAATTATTTGTCACTTTTTCTTCCATTCACGATCTAACACACATAAAAACAGAAACATATCATTACTTGTTTTCACTCCATATTATATATGAATAATAAATTAAATAGCGCCCGTTTCCCATCTCGTGTATTTCCATTGCGCCACATATCATAACTTCATACCGTAATTCTTATTCATTTTATTAATATATTTTGCTGTGTGAATGTTAATTGACAATTAATGACCGGGTTATGAAACGTGTCGTTAAATTAAGTCATAACTTCATGCATCGAAAGTAGCATTTATTATTATTAATAATAAGAAAAATATGCATAAATTTCATGAATATGGAAACTCATTACAATGTAATGTAATTATTAGCAGTTAGCTCGTACAATGTCGTGTCGATCGGTCCGGTCCGTTTCCGCACTCGAAAAAACTTTACGTTTACAAGTAAGTTATATACTTACTTGTAAACGTAAAGTTTTTTAACGACATTCTTTGTACCATCATAACTCATGTGCTTAGAAAATTCTATGGAATGGTTAATTTTATGTTTACATTTCATTTTTTATCGTCATTATAATATTTCTGATTTATGATTTTGATTTATTATTTTTATAACTTATTAGCTTAGCTTAGCTTATGTACCGAAATATGTTATTTCAATTAATGAATGCTGTTCGATGCATATTTGTGAGATATTGTCAACGGTATTCAGACTGTTATCTGGTTTCAGTCGAGGCGTGGTCGCGAGATCTTATCACTCCCATTAGCGAGCACCGCGCCCAGCATCTCCCGCATCTTCAGTCAAACATTCAATAAGCTTAGTATTAGAAACCAAACTCTAATCCAATAATTATAAAGTTGCGTTTTACTTGAAATACGACGAGGAAGAAATGAGTTCCATATTTTTATTTTTATTTTCTGCGTTTTTTCCATATTAATGGGTGGACTTTCGTAGTATCTTTGTGATAAGTAGTTCTGCGTGATGCAGCCGATTTTGGTGATATGATGTCGTAATAGCGTGGAAGGCCTCCATCAAAGACTGTCATGCTCTTGTTAGAAAGTTATTTCAAGAATGTCTCACCCACGCTTGGTAACACAGCCCATGCATTTAGTATACATCGTATATGGATTTATCTTTAAGAATGATGTCGATATGTCTTTGCTTTTAGGATCTTTTAAGTATACTGTTTTTTTTTTTAATATTTCATAGGATTTTTATCACCAATAGCTACAAATATTAATTTGTAAGTTAATAATTTTATTATTAAAGTTGTTTCAATACTTTCACTGGTTCTTACTTTTCATAATAAACAGGTAAAATAGGATAATTATTTTTTTATTATATATAAAATAATAATCCATTTATTTATATTTTAATTGATCCTGACATAGCGCAATGTTGCATATATAGACATACTCTCATTAAATATATGAAAATTATCAAGATTTATGGTACCATTGCACTTCCTTCCTTCAATATCACTGCGGGTAGATCGATATTATCTTTAGGCGCTAGGTAATGTCGAATAGCTGAATTTATAGTTGGAGCTGCGCAGGCGTCGTGACTGGCTCCAGTGTTGGAAAGGGAGGGGTAGTGTAGTCGGTAAGAACAAAGAGCCTTACGAACATGCCGCTGTGTTCTCATTAATGAGCAATAAACAAGTGGGAGGGATTTTTGAACACCTGAAGAATCATATCGCGATTTAGTTCAGCGTAAGCGCATCAAACATTACTTACATACGTAAGCGTATGTGTGTAAGCGTACGAAAAAAAGAATATATTTAGAATATGTCTATCTCAATTTCAAATTCAAGTTATTATATAATCCTGATATGTCGTTTAAATCTATTTCCCATTATTAAAATGGTTATAATTTATATTATTGACTTCTTGAATATAAATACGTATATTCGTATATATGTAGATTATTTACGGACTACAATCTCACGCAGTCACAGCCGACTGGCTGGTTATCCTAGCGTTGCATGGTTTTCATTGCAATTAAAATGCTATAAATGTTCTTGTTGAATACTTGTAAATAAATACGGGATACAATTCAAACAATATAGTAAATATTATAAATGTTCTCTCTCTCTTTTATGATAGCTAAAGAAAAAACATTCTCTTATGCAAAGAATAATGTTTAGTTGCAAATATAAAAAATAATGCTAAATGGTTTATAATAACAGTGGTTGCGTATATTCTACGCAAACTAATCATGACCGCACTCACACTTCAACAAACATCACGTTATAGAACACTTAAATGATGTAGAAATGTTTAGAAAATCATGGAACCCAATACTTAGCACGCATTCCTCGGTATTCAAGGATAGGTGACTACAACTCCCAACTATAATTGTATGTGGTTAGATCTGATTGACGGAGTAGTTGGTTCAAAGTAGCGTTTGTGTTCGTGACTCGGTGCAGATAGCAGCCGTCGTTAGCTGCTGATAGACTTCAGACAGCCTAATGTCTGATGCCACACAGGTTTAATTTTGCCCTGGGAATATATTGTTTATTGGCACCTTCACACGCTAACTTTCTCAGGCCTGGTGCGTCTGCTTTCTGCTAACTTTTACTGCTCTTAGAACTGTTTGTGTTTATGTGTTTTTGAGATGTATTTATTTCTTCTCGGATAGGTTATAAATTATTGTTAGAAAATGAATGTTTTTTACACCCATTTATGAAACACCTTTTCATAATTCTCAAATATATAACAACGACAATATACGTATATAATGCGATTTCGTTGTAATATTCATGTATCGTTAAGATTTTCGTCGTTTTGAATAATATAAATTCACAAAAACTATAACCTAGTTATAGCTTAGCATTAGTCACGATTGTAGGCCTTAATTTGTCAGTCCAGTCACGGAGAGCGTGAACAGCTTATTAAAGTTGGCAAAAGCCAAGTATTATTTATTCGCTGATAAATATACAATGACGGCTTTATTATTGATATATAAATGATATTATTAGACTATTTTATTCTAATTTAACTGTGAAAATATGCTGTTGGTCTAAGTCGTGACATGAACCCACACAGATGTTCCGATACATCGCATCGTCCAAGCATCTATCACCAGCAACAAAGCAATCGTTGGGCGCTCCGTGACGCAGTAATTCGTCGTTTCCTTCCACGCGACGATTAACCTCTCTGTTAACTTGTCTATCTCTAGAGCTGGCAGCTGACGCCGGACGTACCCGACAGACGGACACCGTTACAATTGCAACATTGACTTAGAAAAACGTTTGGACAACCGACTTGTCTGTACCGATTCGACACTTAGACAACTAGACTGGCCGGCCGTTATACCTTACTGCACTGAAAATGGATGCTTAAATTGTTGCACTTTTGCATCCAACCTGAGTCGATTCGCTCTTTTTAACTCACTGTGATTGAGTTTTACTAAGTTGCTCACGACTAACTTTCACGCTCAGTGAATACTATAAAAAATAAATACTTTTTTATTTGATTTCATTTACAGACAAATGTTTCTGTTTATTATACATATAAGCTATCAAAATATAAAAGGAATAAGAACGAAGATATTAGTTACGTTTTTTATTTACATCTAAGATGTAAGCCCTATGCTAATAATTCACGGAGAAATATTTCAGATCGAGATCTCGTAGGGCATGACCGAACAGAGATCGCACGTGGAGTCGAGCCATCTATCGCTCTTAATCACTGATAATCTGCCGCCGCGGTATTATACAGCACTGGAAACAATGCCGCTATGAGCTCGATAAATGAATGCAATTAGAACCAAGAAATCGAAACGTTCCCAAACATAAACAAGCCACGACCAACGTAAGATTCTCTATAAACAGCCGCCAAACTACAACCAATCGTTATCAGTAATGAGATCGATATTTACCGCCATATATGTCTACTATATTCAAAGCTCAAGTGCAAAACCTCTTTCCATAACAAAACATTTAAAATATTTTCTAAAAGGACATTCCATTCTCTGGACCTTTCCTCGAACTAGTGTTACATTTGAAAACTAATCAGCACCAGCCATTACGACATCCCGCCTGCCTTCCCATACACCAATATCTCAAACTTTTCTCGAGCGAGGAGAGTACCCGTCCCCGAGAAATTAACTTCGACAACGCTACAATAGTCCATAATTATGAAATGTGTTGTGATTCCAAAGGATATGTAATTTTTTTCTCGTGCCGAACAATGCGAGGCAGTAATGAAAGGAGTCAATCAGCCGGTGTCTGCGAAATACGCCCGCGCTAATTTATGCGTCGCTTGGCGCTCAAAGCTCATATTTATACCCTTCCTTTAATGTTCCGTTTGCAGACAAAGGACCATGAAACAGCAATATCGACGTGAATTATATAAGTGTTAAATTTTAGATTTGTTTCCAATATGACTCCATGTGCGATGATCTCTGAGTTGATCATTACTTGTGGCTAGCACGCGTCTTGTGCACGTGTAAAAGCCACACTTATGCACTTACATCCTAGACCCATATGAATTTATAGCGAATGGCATATTATTTACTAGCATTATACGCACAATTTGCGAAGCTGTCGCAAGGGCCGGCTATAATTTGTCGATGGCAGGAGATCCATCAATACGCGCCTCGGGCCGCGGCCGCTTTCAATTTGTAGGCCGCTACATCGCCGGCAATTACCGTACGGACGGAAGGCCGGTCATCATCGATATATTCGCTTAATAATGCCTAATGACACTTAATAAAGACGGAAAATAAAAGTGTGACCGTCCTTCGCAATCTACATCACAAATCGTAGCGGTTCATGACTGTTTCAAATGCTTTCATAAATTAACTTTCTTTATGGTCATATAAATGGCAATATAATAAAATTCAATTAAATATAAAATTACTAAACGTATTATTTTGATTTAAAAATCGATCCCACACCCACTTCTTGGATTTAGATTTAAATTATAACTGAAATTCATCACCCAATTGTTTATCTTCTAATCAAATAATAAAAAATACGTTCTATATTTTTTGCATGAGATATTTTGTTTTAAGATTTAAAACATTGTCCTGTCTATGGCTAGGTTTATAACGAATTAAATCGTCACTTAGCGTATATATCGAGAAACATGAAAATAATGTAATTTGCTACCGCAAAAAGAAATACAGCACTACATAACTAACTTAGTATCCTTCCGAAAAGTTTCAAGTTTGAGTCCCGCGTTTATTGAATATATTTTATTTATTATGTGTGTGTATTAAAAAATATTTTTTTGAATTTTGTCATAATAATTAGACATTGGAACCAATAAAGAACTGTTTACATATAATTATTGTAAATACCTAGCTACTGCCATCTAGCGTCAACATACTAAGATGGTATTTTTTTTTATCACATTCTATTACTACTTTTTGTTATTTTCTATTCATAAATATAAAATAAATACTACACTATAACATTATGTAGGTATTACTATTCATATTTTGGTTTCAAATTGTAGGTTTGTTTTTATTTTTTTTGTTTGGCTCAACAGCGCGTCCCCTCTGCTATGCGAATGATTTTGTTGGAGTTCAGAGAAATACAAGAGAGTCATCCCCAACCCTTCTGCAACCCCTACAGAATAAAAAAAACTGTTTTCTGTCTCATAGTATAATCAATATATAATAATCTCACTATGTCAAGGGGTGATAACATCCGGAATATCCTATCAAAACACATCCTTAATACTTTTTTATCTATCACCTAAAATAATAGTTAAAAAAAAAAGTCTGATTTCTCAAAAAAAAAAACATATTTATAATATATTTTTCATTGTAAGCTTTAATTGAGGCAACTCTTTGAACAGATGAATTATTTAAGATAAGTTTAATTATTTAATGTATTCTAAAAAATCTAGAAAAATATATGTTTATATTTTTAACATATTAAACCATGATAACGCTGGATCAAATATGCTCAGTCGAAGTATCATTGAAATATATCAGAAATCATAGATCATTTTGTAAATATCTTTTATGATATTAGGGGTGTAAAATAAAACAATGTTTATATTGGTTTAGTTTATTAACACGTAGGGATCAACCCTGATATGTGTCACTACGACCGCGAACACTCTGTACCATAGACATTACACATTAGTATCATAGACATTTGACACTTATAAATAAACTGGATATTTCCAACTAAATCCATCTCAAGAACATATTTAAATCGGACAATTTTGAAGTATGTAAATATTACATATTATATATCAAATTGATATTATTCAAACAATTAAATAAAAAATATTGCTTTGAAACATTCTTCAAAGTAATTTGATATTTTTTATTATATAAAATCTTGACAGTAGTATTCGCGGTATTCCATCTACGTATTACCTTCAAAAATCTCTTAAAATAAACTACGTGACCCCTTATATACAGTGCTTAGTCTACAAAAATAATTTAATCAACTCCTATACAATACATACAATTTTAGATACATTTTAGTTTTACAAACCAATCAAATAATTCACGAAGCATTTTGTAAAGTTTTATTCTCTTATAATATACTTTAATGAAATCAAAATATTTTATAATTAAAACACCTTAAAATGCTTTGATATTGCTCCCAAAATTAATTATCAGAATGTATTAAAATTGCTATTTTTATAAAATCATATTAGACATAATTATGTATGTAGATGCGTATAATACAAAATAGTGGAATGTCTTTTAAATTAGTGATTATAAAGTAGGATTAAATTTCACATCTAAATATTTTTTTTATTTTAATAGCTGTTAGAGTCTTTGGTTATATCATAAATAATTTAATACATTGACACATTTTTTATCTGTACACATTTGCATAAATACTATTTGCTGTCACTGAAATGCCACAGAATAAAAAAATCTAAGCAGGTAACTGTCTTCTAATTGACCTAACTATACATTTAAAGTTATACACTTGGGGTAGGAACCTTCAAATTACTAAAATACATCTATTAATAACTAACGAATTATATTAATTTATTAGGTACTTAGTCTTACATCACCAGAATGTCTTTCATCGGATCTCGAATATTCACAGCACTTTTAAATATAGAACAAGTTTTTTAGTTTACATTGGATGTCTCGGGGAGGGTGAGTGTTCGGGCCGGGAGGGGTTTGCTGAGGGGTGCGAGGGAGGGGGGTAGGGACAATACCTGATGGGTGTGGGGGGTTTTTGAAGCCAAAGTTCAGGGGGTAAGGCTAGTGGTTGCGGCCAGGCGGTGGGCCAGGCTCGACCACCAAGGGCCAGTAGCTGCAGTGCGGGAGGAGTTCTGGCCCAGGCCGCTCTTTTCTCAGCTTCTTCCTCGCTTCCGCCGCTTCCGGAGTATAGCCGCAGTGGAGACCGAAGTAACTGTTGCTCCATCAACATCAGCTCCATCGGGTCTCTGAAATTAAAAATATATTTGTTAAAAAAATGTTATTGTAGAGACTTAAGAACTACACAAGTTTAATAACTACATATAGGTCGTAAGTAGGTAGGTATATAGTTAAAGAGCTTTCATCACAAGCTCATTTATTGATATTCATAGAAAACACTAAGGAAGCGCAAGACATCTCTAACATAAATACAATTTCATTGAGACTTTACCTACTGTGAAGCTTGTTCTGCGAAAATGGAATTTTGCGAGTTCGTCTGTTCGTTAGCTTTCAGCGGTCCATGGTCTATAAAACCGAGTTCGCGGAATGTTGCGGCCACCGCCGGGCCACGTGTTCTCAAATCTCATAAAACATTATTACGCACGCTAACTTGGCGCATTAAAATAACCTGCTCTTAAAACGAACATATATTCAATTATATCGTTCTAACGAATTACGCAGTCATTTGACAAATCAAAATAAAAAAAAAAACTGAACGGCAAAATTTATAATTTATGATTCGCAAGCGTGTGAAAGTACTTCTAAACTGTTTCGTTGAAATATATTTCTAAATGCAGAAATTAACGAGGCGAGCACGTTCCGAGCCTTTACTGCAACGCGTGATGCTCTTTATTGGTTCCAGGAGGTTGTCGCCACCACCACGGTTCTTGAAACATGCTATTTCAGCTTCCTTTACACCCGTATCGTTTTCTTAGTTCACGCTCGTTCATTGTGAACGGCTATTTCATTCTCCGATCCGCTATTAACTTCTACATGAGATACGAGCAGTTGATGAGCGTGACGGTGCAGCCGAGTGGAGGCGAAATTGGCGTGATATCACGAGATGCCGTGTCGAATTTAATCTATCACCGACGGCCGCAGGCGCCGGCTCTCAGACAGGTAGTGCCCACACATGCTAACCGAAATATGGATTTTTTTATAACAAAATCTAATTCGTATGGAAAGGATAATGGCGGGTGAGTATCACCGTATCATCTCTCGTCGTCTCACGCTTTACAATAATAGACCATGATATTATGAAACCTTATTTAGTATCTATTAATGCTGTTTTTCATTATTGTTTGTTACTTTATATTATTTCAACTGTGACAAGTTTACGCTGTGTCATGATTTATGTTTATCGTGAACGGTTTTTTTTCTATGTTTCCTGATTTCATTTTGAATAGGAAATGTAAGTTTGGCGCTTTTAATATTCTAGTTTTAGTACAATTTTTTTTTCTATTATTTTTCATTGTCTATGATGTCACAACTTTCTTTACTTAATTCAATATGCTTATTAATTTTTAATTTCCATAAATGAGAAAATTATAGGCGAATAATATTCTATTATATAAAATTGTATTTAGTACCTAAATTTATAAAACTATACTTATATTTTAATACAGAGCTGTTATATGATGGTATGTCGTTTCGGGTGCTATGGGGGCGTTAATGGGGTATTTATTATGATCTCGGTATCAGCGGTAATAGCCAACACTCGCCGCCAAATTACAGGGCGGCGCTCTAAGAGGCCGTAGGTATGGGATGGAGTTATCGATATCGATTTATCGATACGAATTTATTTTTCGTAACATCTCCATTTTTGTTGAGCAAAACGTGTAAAAGTTATGTTTAATGTTTTTATTTTGATGGGAAAAAAAAAACATATAGTCATATAAATTTAAAAATACATGTAAAAAATTGGCAAATAAATATAAACGGACTTTATATTTAATGGTTTAAATTTACGAAATTCTATTAACTTATTAATGTTAAAAGCTCCAATTTAACCTTTCACGCCAACCGCAGACGGTTTCATAAAAACAAAATTATCTCGACATAATAAATATTATTTTAAATGTGTAAATCCCATGCTATTAACTAAACGCTATGTGCTAACGCTGCAGACGTTAGCCCTGATAAAGTGGGGGGCGTTCTCTTATTAATTAATACCTAAAATAATACGTATTCCCACACAACGCTGATTTATCACGCTCATGAAGACGATGGGCGACGTCAGCGAAAGAAGTCATTAGCCTTTGCCACATTTAAGGTTTATAATGACGCTATATTTTCTGTTAAATTATATCTCTACAAAAAATATACTTTTAAAAGCAAGTTTGTTCTATAAATAATGTTTCGACTTCTATACGTTCATGAATAGGTACGTTTACCTTATTTTTTATGTTATAACAGTATATAATATGATCGTCCACATTACAAGTCTGTGTGTAGTGTGTCATATAAGTATATGCCTAGTTTTCACTGTTCACATCTCGATGTAAACTATTCAGTTTACATCGAGATGTGATCTAGATCTAGATCTAAAATGTACTATTTTTTTTCAATAATTAAAACTTTTTTTTGGTATTTATCTATAATACAAAAATATATTATTTTTTTAATACCAGATATAGAAAACAGCAATTTAAACATTGCAACACTAACACTATGCTTCTATATTACGTCTTAGTATCGTCTATTTAAGTAAATTAAAGATATATATATTCCTAATATATTTTAGAATTGAATATATTATTAGATACATATATAGTATTATATTTTAATTATCTTTCACTTAGTACAGTAGCAGCATGAGGAAGCCGCGTAATACATCGATAACATCTCAAATTAGCCGTCAATCACGAGTGAACTATCAACAGCGCCGTATCAATTAATACGAATCAGTAGCACATACGTACCAGAGAGTACAATATTAACAGGTTCAATGAACTCATCATGTCGCTTCATCTAGCGCGTGACTTCACGGAATTTAAAGTGCGGGATCTCACTTTTATCTATTCATCGAGTCTATTAAGTATTGATTTTGATTTAAACTTGTTTTTAAACGAGTCAATTGAAATTATTTTAACAACTAAAACTAAATTAAAAGCTTGATTTAAAACGTGTTAAGATTTTGCGCATCGCGCTTGAACACGAAACGTCTTCGGACATGAACCGGTCTCGGCGATGGACAGATAATAGAAATGCGTTTTAATTTGTCGTTTAGGGCATAATGAGGAGCGAGCCCTGTGATTACCGCGCCGCCGCCGCCGGCTTCGTTGTTGACGGCCGCTGTTCCACGCCGCTACAACCGCGTATTCTCGATTGTAAACTCGAAGTCATTTCCATTTATGACGATGTACGAAATCATCGAGTGAGTGCAAAATGAGAAACAATGGTAAGGGTCCCATGGGAACGCCCGCGATTACGGCCTCCGGCAAATTCAGCCTCGCACAGGACGGCTCGCCTCAAACGTAAGTGGATATCGGAATTATGTAGAACATTTTAAAAATTTACTTTTAATGAGTAAATATTGTCGCTCTAAGAATCTGCCCCAAGACCGTAATTAGGAAATTTAACTTAAAATTGTGAGTTTAAAAAATAATTTACATACGTGCTTAATACTTTTTACAACCTATTACGTACTTTTTCACGCAGCATGTGCACGAGATTTGAAAATCTTTTTTTTAATTCATATACTACGTTTATTAGACATATGGCCACAACCAATATTTTTGTGCCAGCATCGTGTTTAAGAATAACTAATTGCTCAACTGTTGAGGTTATATCTTGTAATAGTCAATAATCTACCAAAATATCATAAATAAAACGTGAAGTTAATTAAGAAATCATCAGCGTTCGTGACATTTATTTTAATATTAATGTTATTACGTTATCAAATATAAAGTTGTTTATGTTTAACTAATGTTATGACAACTTGACATTTCCATGACATATGGTAATACAGACTCAGCTAAAAGCCAAAGCAGAACCAACCATAGAGTATAGAACGTTATTTAGATACCCGCATATTATAAAATTACGTAATATCCATAGACTATAAATCTTGGTGATTCAGCAAGATTGTGTAATATAAAAACATATTAAAACACATCAAATAATAAACTTTTAAATATTCAGATTTCGTCACAATTTTTTAAAGAAATAACCTGCATAAATTTGAAATCAGTAATTCGCCATAAATTCCAAAAACATTTTATGGCTATAATTTTTGCGAGCCGATTCAACCGATAGGGATAACAACGTTCCCTAAATCGGCAAATCGGTAAATCGGCTCGCCTATCAGCATCGGAATATCCGCTGAAATCAGATGGTGCGAGTTTTTAATCTTTATACCAAAGCCGCCTCAAATTGCAGGGCGGCCGACCTAATGCCTTTCAACTGGTACTAATAACCTACCAATTTATCAAACGCCTGCAGCTCTTCGAGTCCACGTGCTTGTGTCTCGCCTCTTGGCTCGTAATAGGTGCTAATTTTTATAATAGCTTTTGTTCATGCAAATTTTAGCACATGGTCATAATAATTGTTTTATTTTAAGATTGCTGTCGGCTATTCACGACCGAATTAGGTGCTTACAAGATGGGCTGTTTTAAAATTTCAATTTCAATTGCTTTCACTCAGTTATCTTGACTATACTTATAGTAGGTATTAATTTGTTTTTTTTTTTTACTATATGCCTAGGTTATATAAGTTTAGTTTCGTTTAATGGAATCATATTATTCAATTTAATAATTAAATTCTTACCTATCAAAATCGGTGAGCCTGGAAGAATCCCTGAATCCTTTAGCGAAGGGATTGGAGTCTATCTTCAGCTTGGTGATCAACTGGTTCTGATATGCGGTGACGGCTGTGAATACGGTCTCCGGAAATATGAAGGTCCTGTGCTGTTCCCGGGACAGATCTGTAATCTGGCCTCCCCCTTCCCGGACTTTCACGAGATGAATCCGAGGCTGATATCTGTGCATCGAGTTGAGCACGATCTGTAAAAGAATACGGTTGGCTTTAATAAAGATATATTGGGATTTTATAAATAAATCCTTTAATTTGAATTTAATGTCGTTTATTATATTTTAGAGTTTTTTTTTATAAAACTATATATTGAAGAAATGTGAAAAAATGTGCATAAAAAGCGGGCCGAATGTTAAGAGATAATAGAAAATCAAAATTAAAAAAAATATATAAAAATACTAAAAGTAATATTAATATCTTATAAAAGTAAAGTTATGTATGTAATTTCCATTACTCTCAACACATTTTAATTATCTCATTATAATATCAGACAGCGCGTAAAGCCCATTGTAAATATAATGACAGCGTTCAAACTGCATCTACCAGCGCTTTACTAATTAACAAAAACTAATTCACCGAAAGCTTATTCTTGTTAAATTCATTAACATTATTTTAATGATATTAACGGCCATACCGCAATCATTGATCGCGATAGCACTGACGGTATAATTAGCGTCTGTTAATTAATTCGAATGCTTGACTCTTATAATATAATTGCGCTTCAAGAGTGCCGATTCATTGTGTATTCTGGTGTAAGTCATTACTTTGTTTGGGGTTTCCTAATTAGTTTTATATGGGGTTATGTGTTGTCTAATTGGTTATATTTGGTAATTGGTGTTAGTAATTTGTAGGGTATTTTATATGTTAATCGTTAATTATATGTTTTTTGGAATTAAAAATTATGTAAGACGAGATCACTTCATTTTAATTTTATCTCAGATGACTTTGACTGAAGACGAAAAAAATTTAATATTTATTTAATTTCATTCTATAGATTAGAAGCTTCTTAATGATAAATGTAATTCTAATGATAATACAAATAGAGTGAAATGAACTATAAATTTAATTAGATGTTCGAGATGATACAGAGCTGGGCGTGGTGACTGTCATTAGGGAACCTTTAATTTCAACACCTGCGTCTGATGAGTTACTGCACTCGGAGCCTCAGAGCTGTTAATGGCTCTTCACTATTAACCTCTGGAATGACCACGTATCACTAAATTGTTAAATAATTACCAAATTGAAGGTCATTACAATAATATTCAATTTAATTCAACACCGTTGAATACTAGATCAGTTTTATCAATCAATATAATATATTAAATTAAATATATATATATATATATTTTGATATAAATCGGATAGAACGTCTTACATTCCGAATAAGTACAAATATGTACTTAAAATCTTATAATTATATTAATTAAATTCATCATACTTTTTATTACATACAAATCTAGATTTATAAATATATTTATTTAGGTAGGTACATAGTCATAATTTTGTACCTATATATTTTTTTAAGCCCCTATTTTATACCAATAGCGTAAAAAGTAAAAAAATCTTTGTTATGCTTTGCTTTGGCAAGTGGTGTTGCCTGTTTAGAAATTTCAGAATATGAACAGCTTCATTCATGTTAATTATTTTAATAAATCTATTACATGTGTATTAAATATTTTAGTTTTTTTTTGATACGTATTTTTAAATGATAAAAATATATAAGTTTATATATTATTTAAAAAAATATATATCACAACAGCAATTGTTAAATATAATGCCTATGACTTAAACCGCCATCAAAAAATCTTAAGAATATTAATCTTCGGACGGCAGTATATGGACAATTTTCGTCAAATATGAAATAAGCTGCTGTTTTACTGAAAGACACGTTTCCATTCATACCTACGAAGGCGACGACACATCGGGAAAGGGATATATCGCCCCTCTTAAATCTATTCACGACATTATAATCTTTAATCCCTAAAGAATAAGATATATATTCCGCTTAACGTTAGAAGGTAGAGCCGCAGAGGTAGAGTGTAATTGCGGTGGGGGGCGTTGGGAGGGCCGTGGGGAGGGGCGCGGTGGTGGGGGACAGAATGCTCCAGACCGTTGAGCCGATAACACGTCTCGGTGACGTCACGGAATATTAATTCTACAAATTGGTTATGAGTGAGGGCTCTTTGTGTTTATGTATGACTTTATTTGAATATCTTTATTTTTGAGGTTCTTATTTTAAATAGTTTTTTTTTGTTTTTATTATTAAATAAAATAATTATTTATTTGTAGGTACATAAAAAATTTTGGTACTAAGGTACTAGCGATTCCAATGTAAATGGAATAGAATATATTTTTATAATACTAAGTGATTTTTGTAATTATAACGAAAATTATAATAAAATAAACGATTCACATTTTTGGTTATAAATTTGCATCAGAAGTAAGATTTCTGACATTGCTTTACAAAAGTGTCGTATATAAAAAAAAAACTATTCTAAATTTAAATAACATACAATGCTGACAGGCTGACAACATAACCTGAGCCATTTTATGTAAATATTGAGTTTGACGGTAATTGAGCTGTGAGTCGCGAGAGCCGGCTCGTCAATACGCCCGTCGATATTTCGATTAGCGCGCGATGCCGCGGATTACGACGGATTGTCGCCTCGACGCTACCTCGACAAATTACCCCATTTGTACCTTGTTTGTACAATATACACACAGCTTAACATGGCCTCTTTTATATATATATATATATATATATTCATATAATTCATCTTCAAACCATGCATTACAGGTAACAATATACCTACTTAAACTCTAGTTTGTTTTATTCGTACTCTAAGTTCGTTTTGTATTTATGTTCAACATTGGTTAATGTGATGAAAGGGTCAAAGGTTTATTTTAATATTAATAACCAAGGATGCCGCAGAGGTAGAGAAAAATGAAAGACATTCCAAGACTCTACTGATTTAAATACTATTGTAATCTAGTTAGGTATCCTGTGTAGATAGTAGGCATTTAAGAATATACTGTAACATAATAACACGTAGGCAATAATAAACAATAAAATGGTGATTTTAAATAAAATGTTTTTTGAATTCCATACAATTTTAATAATAAATAATATTTTAATGATCAACAAGCAATATAAAACACAATAATTCATTCCAACTGTCCTCGAAATAAATGACATGTTAGGAATAATATTTAAATTATTACCTGTGTAATATATATTTAGATTAATTATATATTTGATATGTTCAAGGAATATTACTTGCAATATTAATTTATCAGGTTGCGAAGGTTCCTAATTGAACCTTGGGTTTGTGACAGATGTGATCGTCACAGACGAGGCCTCAGGTTTCAAAACCTCCATTATTAATCACAATTGATTTATTAACTATATTAAAATTAATATATGAATAATTTTATTATAAATATTAATAATTTTCTATCAGACGTGTTCTCCAAACAGTTACACACTAAAATATTTAATGAATATATTTATGTAAATATCGTCTGTCCATTCAATACAAGATGTCAACAGATTCAGCTGGTGGAGTGGGCGAGTACAGTCGTTTACAGTCGAAACAGAAAAAAATAACAAATGTATATTGAAATCATATATTTTTAATATATATATATATATATATATATATATATATATATATATATATATATATATAATAAATATTTGGTATTGATGGAACGTAAAAATTGATTTGAAATATTATTAGTTATTGGGAGTAAATTTTCCTTACTTAAAAGTTGAATAAGCCGTACTTATATAGGTAATTTTGGAGCGCGAACCTTTTTGAGAATTTAGTGATTTATTTTATTATGTATATAAAAATATTTATTACTTAATTTTGTGCACGACTGTCCGTAGCGTCATTGAGGTTAAGTCAACATTGGCGGTAAGCGATGAAAAATGACGCTCTAAAGTAGCGGATTTCGCAGCCTCTTTATTAGGCTCGATCACATTAACGAAATAAACATACAGAATGATACAGAGGTTTAAAATGTCTGCACTTTGCATCATGTAAAGCTAATGTTAAATGAATTTGCGAGTTTTATAAGCTTATTTTTATTTTTTATTGTTTGATTTTTGGTTAGTATTTTGGGGTAGCTATTATTTTTTATATATCCGTGTATGAATGAACTCACATTAGCCCATATTAAGTATATTTATTTCGAAAAATATATGGGTCCTTAAAAAAATATAACATGAAAAGTCCTCTAGGTCTTTGGGTCAAAATATGTTTACAAAATATTTATATTGATATTATCCGGGTTATTTAAATACGTGTCAAATATATAAATATTGATAATAAATAAGTAGTTATTATATTTATGTACCTTTTTATGTATTTTTTATAGTGTCTACGTCTTTATTGACTTCTAATGTCAAGGCGGAACGTCTATTTTGTCACGAGAGGTCTCTGAATGACCTTCAAAGATTAATAATTTTAATAAACGCTTAACATCTTAATAAAATATAATATTGACATAAAGTTTAACGCTTTGATAAATTTAATAATAGGTACTTATCAAACTTATCTCAATAACTACGGAAATTTAATATTTATCTGATAAAAATATCAACTACTTATATTTTCATCCCAACATTTGTTTATACTTCGCTAAACTTAAGATCAATTTTCTTACTACTCTGTTGAAGTACGCGCTTGAAGAAGGTACGCCATTATCTATGAGTTTTATTATGACCGCTGAATTGCACTCCATGGTAAGTACTAAAAAGATTTAAAAAGATCAAAATACTTAAGTTCCTACTCAAATTCAATTACTAATGGATCAAAACTGCACAGTCCAAGTATAGAACGAATATCTCAAAAATAAAACTATCAAGTAATAACAGCGTTTACATTTGTATAACTAAATACCGTTCTCTCATACATATTCACGAGTATTATGACACATTATGATAAATCTGTCTGTTTGTAAAAAAAAAAACTCAATCTATTAATATTCGATTCAACAACCGTTTGATAAAAATGTTATAAATACTTCTGCTGATAAAAAAATATCAGTTTTAGTTAAATTTTGAATAGCATTTTGTTTGCAATTTCATTTCTTAATATATATATAATTAATATTGATACTTTAAAGATATTTATACATTATTATTGTAATGTTTAAATATAAATAATTGGTATTACCAACTCGTTACTTACAATTTATACAGTACTTTTATCATTAATCTTTATAAAATTAAAATAAGCTATATTTTCCACATAAACACGATTTTTATCACCGTTGTTAATTTATATGGAATTGAAAAAAAAAAACAATTATAAAACAATACATAATAACATTGAAATCAATCGTTTGAATTGTAGTTCTTTGTAAATGACGTTGAGGTTCTTGACCTTCATAAATCAAAATGCATTTAGCGACATTCAGCCAATTATAGAATCATTAACACAAAAAAGTTAAGAAATCCAGTAGCTTTTATAAAGGTAAAGCGGTTTGATCGGTACGACGCTATCTTAAGTCGTTTTAAAGATAAACAAGTGACAATCACATTTTATCGAAATATAAAAAGAAAAAAATGACACGTCACAACTTTATTAATCGTATCGACAGGGCGTAAAAATTTAAGCTACTTTAAAATTGCCTAGACGAATGGCATTAACACTCGTCGAATAGAATAATAAATGTATAGATTTTTACATAACAGCTTACATACATACATTTCAATAGAATTAACAACGACGCTTGTCATTTGTCTAGGCCCTGAAGGTATTTCATTCTAAAAAATCACGATATTATGAGGTGGTAATAAAATATTCTCAAATAGAATGGTTAGATAATAAAATGAGTGACGTGGCTGTGGTAAATCGTCGTCCAAGTCGCGCCGTCACCCGGGGAGCCGCGATAAACGTCACCTCGGAATGAAAAAGAAGAAACGTTCTTTAATAACCGCTCACGGACATTCTTGGACACAGTGGGTTCTGTATTTTATACTATAGACCATTATTTGATTAAAAACAATTTTATAAACCCACTTCTAGTGTGCAAAATGCATTATATATATATATATATATAGAATCATAAATAAATATTTATAGAATCATTGGGTTTTCGTATTATATTACGGAAAATACACTAATAAAATCGCCTTACAACGAATAAAAATCAATTCCTTACAACTAATAATACCAACGGAATGTTAAAAACCGTTCAATAAAATGTAAGATGATGATAAAAAAACAAACAGTCACAAATTGAGGTGAGAGATGTGTGTCGCGGACGCCCCGTGGTCCATACAGAGTCCTAAGTATCATTACAAACTTTGATTAATACCCGCTCGATATCATTCCATCAAGTCATAACGAAACCCTGGTTCCATAACTCTGCTAAATGATCTTGCCTCTCCAGTCCACGTATTTGCATACAATACTACCGCTCTTATATTAGACCGCATTCCACGTCTCGGATACATTTTTCCGCTATTGATATTTATATTACTTGTAGATAATATTAGTAAAATAATATTATCTGGACATTTTAACTATATTCCTAATAATAGTAAGTATTGCAATTAATAATGTTATTATTGCTGTTAATAATACCCGCTTGGTAACTATTGTTAAAAATAATTTAATAATAATAAGGCAATAATAACAAATGATATGTTTAAGTGGTTTGTTGTTAATGAAGTTAGACTTTTTTATTTGCTCAATAAAGTTGTATTTTTAAGACTTACCAATAACAATGGTTGAGCTGGTGATAAAGTAACTGAACGTTCCGTGACAAATACATCCGTGTTGTTATTTACATTGTGGGCCTTGTATTATATTTGTTTTAAATTAATGCCGGAATCTTTTTGAATAACGCCCTGTGCACAAAAATGACAAATAAAAATGTTTTTATATTGCATACAATTTATAAACTGAAAGTGATCTTGCTAACGTTTTAATCTGCAGTGTAAAAATGGCAGTTTAAAAAAATACAAATTTAACGTAGGTATAAAAGTAAAAGTAAAATGACGATCGTGCATCCGACAGGGCCTTACATTCTAAAATGTCTCTATAAGATAAAGGTAGTTTGAACGAATACGAAAAGTATTCAAGTATGAACGACGCGGTATTTACAAAAAATTGCCTCTATCAGTCTGTATTTATTTATTTACCATAAATATTTTACTATTTTAATCTTTTAACCTTTAGCTTACAATTTCAAGCCGGCGGCTCATACCTTCACAAATTCTAATTACCAATAGCGAACACTAAAACTGGCATAGCCATCTTGCAACAAAGTCTAAGCTGAACTGTAAAATATTTACAGCTCCAGTCGAAACCAGACTTGCGTTGATGGCATAGAGTAACCACTTAGTATTGGCATAAAAAGAATGATTGCAAATTGGCATGTTTACTCGGAAATAAACTCCGTCTCTGTTATTATACGCCATCTGCTTGCAATGTTCCTCGTACGCTAATGATAAACTAGCGAAATGGTTAAACCTTATTTTATATTCTTATTAATACTGTATTACCGATTTTAATAGATCCTAAGTCGTAAAGTTACTTTATGTTAGAAACTTTACCAACAGAACGCTAGTGTAAATTTTTGCAGAGGTTCAAATGAGAGGTCAGGCGTCTAAACACATTCCCTAGTTATTACATACTTAATATAAAACGTAAAACAAATTAAATTTCATATAAACTTATATCATATAAATCTAAATCATAATTTCTACCGATACATTAAGCAAACTAAATACAAAATGTATATATTCCCAAATTGTTCAAAGGTTATTGATACCCCACTAAAAGCGCACCGGTCGCTTCCGCCGGCTACCCTTCATACAATTGCCCTTATTATGACATAAAAATAATTCAAGCCATCTTCCCACAAAGTAAATTAACCGCCTTTAATCATATTTGAGTTACCTCATACGAATACAATTTAGGGTTCCGTCGAGAAATATATTATTATCAAGATTATTCCTATGTTTAGTACAATTAAGTAATCGGCATTTGTAGTATTTTATTTTAAGGTTTTACGTAAAAATATCATTGCACGCTACTTTATTATTGATATTACCTTTTTGGTTGTTTTATAAAATTTACTAAGAGAATGTTTCGTTGTTTGTAAATGTACCGATAAACTTTTTGGATATAAAATATTATTGATTATGGATTCAAATATTTTAACTTGAATGTCTTGTAAAATAATTTTCCATCATAAAAACGGGTAGCCATTTTTTTTTCCGAACTCATCACAATTTACAATCACCTAAAATTATGTTAATTTGGAGATCTCACTATTGATTTATGAAAACTGATTTTAAATGCGTGTTAGTTTTGTCTGTCTGCACCTGTTGGAGCAGTTAATATGATTTACGACTCTACTTTTATTAGTGAAAACGATAATCTTCAATTATGACATCGGTTGGTTTTGTTTATGATATTTCATAAATGAATGTGATATATAATATGGGTTCCAAGATTTCACCCAAAAAATGTCGCTAGTAACAAAATTGAGGTTGAGCCTATTTGTATTTTCGTTGATCCTAGCTGTGTTTAACTAAATGTTTTTTTATATATACATCCAAATATGTTGTTTATAAATATTTTCGTAAACGTACACGCGATTAACATTAATTATGATGACTATCGTCAATGATAACGATTTAAGCAAAGCTGCTGTAATAAGAAGCGAGTGAGGGAAACGCGACGGGAGATCGGACTTTTTAAATTATTTATTAATTTAAATATTTATATAACATTAACGCGTTTCTAACTTACCAACGATGTGGAAATAACGGTGTAATTAAAAAATGGGACGTGAGTTCACTTGACTTTTTATTAGATGTTTGGTTGAGTTGTCCTAAATTTAACATATCATCAACCAACAAAGTAACAAATATTGGACATACTTTGTTAAGAATATATCCATTGTCCTTTTGTTGGGTCTCAAGGTGGGACAGAAGTGAGAGACCCTAACGAGAGTGGACAACTTATCTAGATTTACACTGTTGGCTATATCTAGATAGATAAGCTAGGGATTACAGTTAAATTTACTGCTACTGTCTAATACACAACATTCCATTTAAATAAAAATATAATCAAAATACCTATAGATGGCTATTTAATACTGAATAGAATGTCATAGGAGCTAAATATATCGAAGATGATGAAGGCCCGTAAGAAAAATTAAAAAACTGTCATACGTCTTCTATCTTTTTTGGAAGAAATGGGTAATGGTAAGATATAAATATATTGACAGATTAATTAATTCAAAAAATATATATAATTATAACATCTATACCTTCACTTTTTAACAATTCTCATTATTTTAATAAACGGTCAAAAGCTAGTCATAAATCATCAGAGCGTCATTAACATCGTGTGTACGAAACTAGCAATTTCCATATTTTCATTAATTATTATATAAAATTAATGTTCCTATATGAATATTTACATTTCTATGAATTAATAAACAATCAATTATAACTTTATATTGTTCTTCAAATATATTATTATTCGGTCTGAAACGGATACAGGAATGGGTATTTTAAAACAATTCTAATGAAGACGATAATTATAGAAATGTAATCATAGACTATTTAAAATGTTAGTCTATACTGCAAAATTAGAAACATTGGTTGCGATTTTTTGCGAAGTCTGATAGATGTCGCCACCGTCCCGATAAAAACCAACAATTCACCGAGGCGAGTAGAAATAGCTCGAATAATAGAGCGACGTGACGGATTCCCAGAGGTCGCGGGTTCGAATCCCTGCCCGTAGTGATTTATTTTTCGTTCGACAATTATGTAAAATTTAAATAAGCTTAAAATGACCATGTTTATATAATTTCAAACATCAATTTAAAACGCTTTATAAAGTAAGAAGAAAGTATATCATTTAAAAACAGATTAACACGTACACCGTCTACGGCGGTCTTTTTGGCCCGCTATCAACCTTGCCGATAACAGAAGTAAGGCTCACAATCGCATCCGTCATCGCCGCCTTCGTGCGACCATTCTCATAATTTGAACGTTATTATGACCCCGATTCAGAAT
Organism: Dircenna loreta; assembly: GCA_963555665.1. Classification (NCBI taxonomy): domain Eukaryota; kingdom Metazoa; phylum Arthropoda; class Insecta; order Lepidoptera; family Nymphalidae; genus Dircenna; species Dircenna loreta. The sequence continues at coordinate 7,551,200 of OY743094.1, forward strand.
CACGAAATAGGCTTCTACTTAACCCTTCAACTGTTTTTCCGTTTCGACCCTAATTTCAATTATAATTTTATTATTGTTTTCACAATATTTATTTAAAAAAAAAAATCAACAAATTATCCAAAGATAGACAGACAGACATCCAGTTTTTAACGAAAAAAATGAACAAAATACGCATTTCAAAGTATCACACAATAAAATCGAGGGTCAAGGTACTTGTGTTAAATTGAAGGATGCTGATTAATTCATATTTTCATACAGCTTTTGTTTAACAATTATGTTTCGACACGCGCGGTTTATGGCGGTCATATTTTTACTATTCCGGATTAAGTATTTTTTGCTAATAAACCAATTTTCTACAAAAAAAAATTATAAGCAATCCAGTTTATTTATTTTTAATAATATCATATTAAAAATATATATAATATCAAACAAATCGGCTGTAATGTCTTTATAAATTGAGATTTTTTTATTTTCACGAGAATCCGGTTTTTAATATTAATTAGGCATATAGCTGTATCATGACCGATGGAACTGATAAGGTATTATGGGAAAGCCAATTAGAGCTAGGCGCGTTTTTCGTACGAGCCGGTCCATCCATCACCCAACCACGCCCAGGCTGTTCCGTTCCGCTGCCCTTTCGTCCCTCATTCTATTGCACTGAGCACAGTCGCTAAAGTATAATTAAATTAAACAAAGCGCTGTATTCTTCAAATTTTATTCCTTCTAATAACTCTATACGGTCTATGAAATCTGTTTCATAGACTATATAGAGTTATTCTATCATATAGTTTATAAATAATAAATAAATAAAAACTTTATTTCATTTACTTTACTTCTTAAGTGACTATTTGGTTAACGTCAGTCCAAACCTCACCTTGTGATGTAACAAATTTCTCTAATTCATTATTTTTAATGTTTAAATATGATTATAATATATTCTATTACAATCAATAATTGCAACATAAAATAGAACGGAAACCTAAATTTTATTTTGCACTGTGTAATTATTGTTTACGACATCCGCGATCGTTCATATAACAGTTTGAAATGACATAAATGATCCTGTTAATGAAAAGGCTGTAATAGCATAATATAGCGTTCTGATGCATCATTGACATTCAGAATATTCAGCACGGGCATCTGCGACGGGAAGGTAAGTGTCGGCGAGCCGGCTGTCGCGCGGCGACATGTGCGTCTAATTTGTTGCCGAGAACGCACTCATTACACTGTCCCCAACGCCCGAGGTGTCGCGACACCCGCAATTTCACTCGTAATTCTATAAAATTGCCACACGCATAAGGAAGTCTCATCTCCGTAAACGTGTGTTTAAAAAACATACTGCTACCGCTATTTATTGTTATTTATACTTATTTGCGCCCCCATTATATATTTGATGTTATATTCGCACACCATTGTCACAAAAATAAATATATGTTATAAGATAAAAGACAAAGTAAATTTGAGGCAGGATATTATGAATGATGGATGCGTTCTAACCTGTCCATTTTTGTCCATCTCGTTGTTGGTGAGCTTGACCTTCTCGAAGGAGACGACCTGCTTGCGAAGCTGGTCGCCGGAGAAGGGTGAGTCGGGGTGCGGGTAGAGGCGCGCGGGAGCGGGGGGGTCCGCCTTGCCCGCCACCAGCCACGAGGAGCGGTGGTAAGCGTAGCGGTAGCGCTTGCCGTCCACCGGCACCACGTCCAGCAGCACGGCGTAACGCGCCTCCGCGCGGCAACCCGCGAACGACACGCGCACCGTCGGAAACATGCGTCTGCACACACATGAAGCATTTATTAATATAAATACCTATCTCATAAATGTGGGCAACATTTCTCCAAATCCTACATACAATTCGCAATTGTCTGTTGCATTATTTGTAAAGGAGTAAATTGACTTCATTAACGACAATACGAAGTAAAACGTATAACCAAATTAGACATTAAGATACAAGAACGTTATAATTACCAGTGTTTTAGAACATCATAACACATGCTCGCAATAAAAAAAGATGATGAATGTGTATTAACAAAAACTGCCAAAAGATCTGGCCACGGACGGTGACTTGTATAATTACAGGGTGAAACCCGAACTAGGAAATCAAACAAATATGATGTATTCGATTTTAATGCACCCCTAAATGGGCTGAAGCGCTTCCTGCCGGCCAGAGCCGATAACATCTCGCCGCTACCTATTTATAAGGCAACCTTTCTTAATACACTTTTTTTCTACTCTAAACGTTACTTTTATAATTTTGAAAGCTAAACAAGTAGTCAGAGATAAGATAACATCTGACAATTTGTTCATTGGCCCTAACATGATTGGACGTGCGTCGCGCTCCACTAGATTCTCTTAAACACAAACATTTAATAGATTTCTTCCAAGATAGTGCAGCGATATTGAGTTTACGAGAAATTTTCTACACTGTAATATAAAATGCAGGAGTGAAAGAAAGAATTATTAGCAGCCATAAAACACGGGTGCGGTGTCAACCTTCCAATAAGTGTAATAATAAATGCTATAAAATTCTCGGAGTCAGAACCCTAGCGCGGCGATAAAGCAGCGTTTCGGTCTCGTAGTAAGAACTGGTCATAAATAAATCGTATTAATGTGTGTTTTGAACGTTTGTTCAGTATCGGAGCGCGGGATCTCTCAGCGCGGTGGACAATAAGTCGCTGTCAGACGCGTTTATGAGATTGTCGTTAAAACGGTGTCGCGACGTCGCGGACACGGGCCGCCACCCAGCGCGGCCAGCAATGCAGCATCCATCACAGGCCACAATCGATCTCGGACTCCCAACTCGCCTCGTTACGGCTTTAAAAATTGTTTGCAATGTTATCGATTGCTCAGTTCGCTTAACTTATCAACGAGTGATGTCTTCTTCTAACACGTCATCATGAAGAATAATCATAACTTAAAAGAATATAATGGCTAATCAAAAGACGCTGATTAAACCAAGTTCAAGAAACAAAAGTTATCCATTAACTTCATCAGCTGTCGTTTAAAGCAAACATTTATAAAGCGCTGAAAGCCCTTGACGGGGTCTCGCAAGGTATTTATATTTTGTACCGTTTATTCCTAGCCTTTAAAGGCCGCGAATAAAGTCAACAATTGATATTAATATGACATTAACGAGTGAAGTTAGACAGGCCGGGAACTCACTCCGTTACTATATTAAATAATTTTTAATATTAGATGCCGACGATACCACGGCAATCCATATATACGTTTCATTTGCCTTTTTCACTATAATTGATGTTTTTAATTGTTTTTATACATGATGTACATGTGTTATGCTAAAAAATATATAATAACCGATACGGTACGATATCGATAAATTAGCAGAGCGCCGGGATGATAACCAGAGGTTGCCGTTTCGAATCCTATCGATACATTTTTTAAATATGCTTAACTTGGCTAAAGACTTTTATAGACTAATTCAAATAAAAATAAAAATTATATATACATATATTCAAATTAATAATCAAAGTTTTTTATTTCAAATATTTTTGCCAAACACACTTCCGAACAATTTTTTTATTTATTATATAGTAGAAGTATATTCAAGCTGTCAGCCTCTACATGAAACCATTTAATGGATTTACTAAGAGCGATGTCTTTAATTTCTCTTTTTATTTAAACATAATTTAATTCATAAAATAAAACTATATTTGCAATGAACGATAGAAATTAGTAAACCCTTCACTGAATGGGAACTTTAATTATACAATACAATAAAAATTAGACTAAGTATTCCACAGAAAACAAGTTAATGCATTTAAAGTCGATTACATTAAAAGTAATGGAGGAATTATACAAATTATTTCTTGATGGAAGAAAAATTCGTTCGTAGCAATTATGTCCTTTAACCCTGTAGCTATAAGGATGAACAAACAGAATTTACTTAAAAAAACAAGGAATTTGCGAGCTAAATTATATTTCCTTTTAAGCACTGACAAAAAGTAATTTAATTGTATTGTTATGGAATTGTATAAACGCTGCAATTACGTGACAGGCTTATGAAGATGTGAATGATCAAGATGCAATTATGGAGAACCACTTCCGATGTGTGGTGAGAAATTGCCAACCAATATCAATATTTATATACGAAATAAATATACGAAAATAAAAAAAAAACCACAAAGTATACACTCCTAGGCATACCTCGGAATCTTGACATCCCTTGTCATGTAATAATACTAAATATAAATCTCCAAATATATTATTTTGTAACAATATCACCAATTTGTTTCAGAATTAAATAAGCAACCCTATCTATACCTACTTGTATTAAAATTTTTAAACTTTATCTATTCTTGTATAAGTATTTTTAAACGTCAATTTGCATTCATATATAGAATAAATTGCAATATTTTTTATTAAATAAATGACAAGATCTGTACGTTCACAGATAAATTATTGAAGTTTAAATATCAGAAGAACTAAAAAAGATCACCATACTAAGATATATTGACTAAATGTAAGTCTCATTTTGAATAAACTTTTAAAATATATGTATAAATAATTATTCCAAATTATTTGTCCCATAAAAAGACGTTTAAGAATATTTGCCATAACGTCGTAGAATGTAAGACAATATTCCATCACCTGTCATTTTATCGACTATTATAAAAATTACGAATAGATATGCCTTACACCAAACAAACAATAATATGGTATTAATGTACGAAATAATTACGTATATTTTCCGCTTTGCAGAAGGCAAGATTAATGTTCATCAACTGTTGGTTCGACCTTTACATGATGGCTGCGAATTAATATTCAATACACGTACTAGAAACTAGGCTTGTTATTCAGTTTTTAATAGCGTATTTATGTTTGTTATATATGTGTTATGTACTCGAATAGTTTTCCGATTTATATTAAAATATCTATAATTGAAAATGAAAAGCGTGTAGCCAGAAAAATGTTTTTATTGAAAGTTTCGTGAACCATGACTATTATATTTATATTTACCCGGCTGCATTCACGTAGAATAAAATCGAAATGTGCCCGACTAGTTTCGAACCCATTCGAGGTTCTTACTTATGAGCTCTAAGCGTTGCGGATTCGCGGCGTGAACTGCGTGCAGCAGCTCTCTTAATTCTACGTGAATGCAGCCGAGTAAATATAAATATAATAACCAGAAGAATGTTAAATATGAATGTGGATATACAAGTAGAACGCGACAGAAGAAGACGTGGACGAAGAGCGTGAAAAATTATGATAAGTTATATTGAAAAGAAGCCCGTCTATACTAAGATGACGTATGTGAGAAGACCGTGAAGAAATTGACATACAACCTCAAAATATTTGGGATAAGGGCAAGTGATCAGTTATTATTTAATTCGCGAACATTTTTTTTGATGGATCGATGATCCAAATACCTAAGACGTTCGCGTGTTAATAAATATACCACTCGCGCGTTTATATTCCAAACGGTTTCACTTTTAAATGAACTAAAGGCAACATGTAATATTTTCGAGCTGTCATAATTTAAATAATTTGTAGTTGTCTTCCGTTCAAGGTTCGATATTACATGACTACTTAAATAATAAATAATTACAAGACAATTATTAAATACTTATATTATTAAAAAAAATGACTTTACTAAAGAGATATTTGATATCAAAACTTATGTTTATTAGTTTCAGTAATTCGGACAAAAATCCGAGTTGTATAGCTCCGTCCAGATTCCACGAAATGTCATCGTGTTGATGACTTACATGCAACTTGATACAGGGCTCAGTTTATGAGTTCTCAATTTACAAAATAACAAACACAATTTTAGATACATAAAATTTATTTTAGAAAGGAATTTCAAACAAAATTTGCAAAACTAAATTCTCACCAATGTCGCTTTACGATATAAGACAGAATAACAAATAACTCAGTTTCAATTTCAGTTGATAATAAAAAAAATTAAAAAGAGATTCCATTTTTGTCAATGAATGTTTGTCATCAGTTTAAAAAATACTTATAGTATTAAAAATACTAGGGCGTAGTACAAACGCGTGTACGTCAAGCAAACGTCATTCTCGCGTCACATTACGCGCCGCCGCGCGTCCGCCACGCGATCAAATCGCCTCACAACTGATATTAGGTTACCAATCGCCACTGGCTTAAAATAATCACAGGCCTATTGAAATATATGATCTAACATAGAGGTCAATTGTTTGTATTATTTATTATCTTTACATAGTAAATCCACATTACATATAACTAACTTATTATCAACTTAAACTCGTTAGTTCTGATTGTAGAGTTGACCTTTTGAAACCCAATTCTGTTCATGTAAATATTGAGCAATAATAACTTTTTAGGCAATCCGATAAAAAAATACTATCGTAGAATCGAGACTTATACACATTGGTTGCAGGTCAACATTGTTACGTTCTTAACAAACGAAGCTATCTACACGAATATATACAAATTCCAAGTTTATAATAAATATTTTTCTTGCTTTTTTCAAATATTGCTTTTTTCAAATAAAAGTTTATACAATATCGTATAATCCATAGCCTTAAAAAAACCCTAGCACTTCCGTGATCGCCATTTAAATAAAACAAATAAATTTAATAAATGCTATTCAACCATGAAAAGCCATATACCATATACCATACACCATACTATGAGTATTTAGCGTATGGCTCTGTATATCATCAGTTACAAGTTTTCTGCGAATGATTCAAGGTGCCAACATTGAATTGTAATTAAGACGATGAATCAATAAAGATTCTACCTTTTTTTTTCTTAATATCTTTATTGTCATTAATATATTCTCTCACTGGATATCCTTTGTGGTTTAAATGTAGCTTATTTAAATGTGTAATAATTTTGATACTTTAAAGATTTACTTTAAAGTATCAAAATTATGAATCGTAGATCGAGTGTTGTAGATAAATATAGTATTAGTTACAGAAGTATAGTTTAAGAAGACTTTTTTGTCCAAATCTAGTGGAATGGAAAACCAACGGACGACCGATGTATGTTTTGAAAGAAATTTTATTTTATATAACCGACGCTTCATTCTATACTTTGGAAGCCTGAATACATTTGTGATATTAATAAAATTTGGTACTTTAATTGAATATTTGAAATTAATAACTTATACAGCTAATTATAGAATAAAGTATACCTTAACAAATATATTATTGTATCGTTGACAGAACTGATTTAAAATATAAATATGTACCAAAACGTTGTTTTCTCAAACTTAATTAATATAATAACTTGCCATGAAAATAATACAATAATATATTAAAAAACGCCGCGACGCCATGGACAGCTCAAGAGCAATGCAAAAATCAAAGTTTACGATGTTACAAGTAAAAAAAATGGTGTCGTAAATATTTTGAAAAGTGACGTTTCGTTAATGAGCCCGACGCGTAAGTAGCGCCGCCACGGGGCGCCGGTCGACGCCTAATTAAAATAAGTCTTTGTATTTCATTTAATATTATATTTATGTAATTAATGTATGATTATTTAACACTAATACAACCAAGTAATGGTACATTAAGCTCTAGCCGGAAGCCTTCAACATATATAAACCAAATATAACTACTTTATTCATTGCTAGAATATGAGAGAAATATTAATATTCAGTTTTTTTGTTTGTTTCGGTTTTTGTCTTAATTATAATTTTGAAATAGATCCGTTTACATGACCTTTGTTACGTAACAAAAGTAACAAAAGCATATAAATAAAACAGATAACATTGTAATGAATAGAATTCTATATTATTAATAATGGGTTGTTGGTGAAAGAATATCGATTAATATAAATTGGAATAAAACATTGTAAATTTTACTGTAATTCAACTTTAACGTTTCTTTATCTATGAAGTAGGAAAGTGTTGATTAAATATTGCTTTAAGAAAATGAAATATGTATATGGATGTTTTTTTAAATGCCACGCTTACAATGTCAAGGAGTTTAAAGCTAGCATTCTTTCAAACACTGAATTAAAAAATAACCTATTCTGCTAATGTCGACTATTTATTATAATTATTGCTACACCTTACAAAGATTAATATAATAAAAAATCGATCCAAATTTATTGCCTTCGTTAAGTAAAGTGGGTAATTTGTGAAGGCATCATCTAATAAATGTCATGAATGTATGATTTTATTTAAATTATTTTATATATATCAAAAGGATCTATAATAAAACAGTTAAAATTAACAAGGTGCTGTTTTTTATCGGCGGAATCTGTTGGGTTTATGAGGCTTCCGGTCGTAAACCTTAGGCATTCTTAATATGCGCCATTCAACGTAAAATATGGCGGTTACGTCAAATTTTGACAGCTTTAAAACAAAGCCGGTGTCAGATAGAGATCGAAATTAGCAAACAGTTTATGAATATGTCATTACAGATATATTAAAATAATTTGAGGAAACATGTCTTAAAACTTTGAAAATGTATTTATCTGCAATTGGATATAGTTTATCACTTCTATTATTCATACAACATAGGCAATAAGTAAACACTAAGAATAATTATCTAAAGCAGTTAATAAGGAACGTAAAAAATTAGATTGCAATCAACTTTACCCTACATGCGCACCCAACAAGCGAATAAAACAGTTTCACTGCAATGAGTAAGAAATTTCAACACGCGAGATAAACAATCGAACCAAAGGAATAATCAGCTATAAAATACACAATTACAACTTATAATTATATACAGACATACGGATGACTTATTAAATGTAATAAATTTTATATAACATGTTGGCTAACATGTTTTTAGACGTTTTCAATCATAAATGTTAGGTTATAATCATTACACACTACAATGAAGGAAAATATTTACTACATACATAGAAAAATATATGGTTTAATAGGTTCTTATTTAGAGTCAATTATCTTTTATTAACATGATTATAAATGTCTTAATTTAAAATTTATTAAGATGTTATGTGCCGACAATACGAAATCATGGATGATTTAATTGCTCGTGTCGAATGCGCAAGCGCAACTGCCGGAAACGATACTCGCGGAACTAAACATTTAATAGATATACAAATATTATATAATTATTATTTTATGTTGTACCACTAACGACTTTGTATTAAGTTATCGAGAATTATTTGGTTACAAATGTGTCTCTATAAAAAAGACAACATATTTATATGAGCCAAATTCAAAGGTTAATATAGGAATATATAATAAATCTTGCCATCCTTGGATCATCAGGATTCATAACAAGTTTTAGTGCCAGTATCTCGGGTAGAGATTACAAAATAATTAACTGTTTTACGCGCTCTTAATGGCTTTATTCCGCTAATGACCGGCTCATCTCGACTCTACCTCTCTACTGCTCTACCTAGAGTGATATTTGATGACCTGACGAGCCACGTCCAACTTTATTATTTGAATAATTTTATTTTATCGTTACTAAATTAATTGTTTTAAGGTTTTTCCAAGAAGTTTGAATAGATTTTTAACTCTATATGTATTTATTTGATATTTATGTTAAATTCAATGAGAAACTAACATAGAAGTATTATTAACTAGATTTTTATATTGTTTATTTATTGCAAGTAATTAGGTGGAGCTAATAAAGTCAAAAGAAATAGTTTTTCCCATATTCTGTCAACGGTAAATAATCTACAATTGAGAACAAAGCAACTATCTCTTATAAATCATTTTTATAATAACGCCGTGCACTGACGGCAGACATTATAAATAAGATAATAATAACGACGCGGGCTTGAAACTGCGACTTCTAGGAAATATTACCGTCACTCTGTCAATTGAACCATAGGGTCACTAGAGCCTTCTCGCACCAATTTTTATTTTATTCTATTTTTTTTTTAATAAATATAGCTTATCATGACTAACCATATTTACAGAGAAATATTTAATTATTTTTTACTATATCTTGTTCTATAAAATGATATTTCTTTGAATTGTAATATAATAAAATATGGTGCAGTGCGTTACAGAATGCATGAGTGCCTGTGAATAAAACGCTTTTTAATTTCTATGTAACCTATACCATCTTGAACGTTCGTTTGAATTTAGTATTCATGTAACGGAAAAAAGTCAGCTTACTTTTGTTTTAGATTTAAATTCTTTTAGCATAAAATAGAACGTGTTGATTATTTAATTTGTATTCATGTAAGATTAAAGTTGGTTAATTAATATAATATTTCATTGAGTGTAAGGCTGGGTATCCACTACGTACAAACCCGATGCGTTCCGTAATTTATTTCGTGTTCACTGTGTAAGTGTGGCTTTAACGCTTGTCGTATAGAAATTCAAATATATGGATCTAACATAAGAATACGTTACCTGCGGACGGCTTAGACAAATGTCATTAACGATTGTTGAATAGAATAATAAATGTATGAATTTGACAGACGACAACGCTTCACTATCGCTTACGTCCATGCATTTAAACGGTTGCATTAGGTTATGGGCTCATTAGTGTTACATACATTTGATTAGAATCGACATGAAGCGTTGTCGTTTGTCTACAATTTCAGGAGAATGAGCTCCAGGTGCTGGAAGTCATTGGATACATCCATTTTTGTTATCGAGGTGCGTGACGCAGGTGCTTCTTTGATCGTGTCATCTTGTCAATAAATACATTACTTATTAAAATCAATAATTTATATTACATTGATGATTTAGCTTCGGACTGTTCTGTTGCGGTTTAATTACTTTAATTAAAAATGTTCAAGTTGTGTTCATTAATTTCCATCTGTGAACATATTGCGTTGATAACTTAAAATATTTAAAATGTTAAAAATGAATGCCCAAATTATTTTTACGATTATAACTCATCAAGTGACTCAAAAATAACTTTGATACAATTTTTATATCCAAATTATTATAATACAGGATATTATTTTATTCAATTATATCTTAGTCAATTTGTTTTAATAAACCACGTAAAAAATATAGTTAGAAACAAAAGGACAATCTGCTCGTTAGCTTTCGTATTACATTAAAATCCTGAACGAAATTGCAATTCACTCGCACGATCCAACGTGTATTTATTATAAAATTATCACATATTTAAGTTATCTTAACTTGAATTAAAATAATTACGTGATTGTCATTTCAATATAAAGAAAAATAATCAAAAATAATATATATTTCTTATAAACCATTATATTTTTGTGAGCTATTTGCAACAAACAAACATTAAGACATCAAAGACATTATATTAGTGTATCTATAGATATCTATAGATAGTTCTGGTCCAATCAGCGAGCGGGTGACGTGAACGGTTGTCAACGAGTGATGAATGGAAGGCGCGAGGTGAGGTTTGACAGAAGTCGTTAGTGTGGCCTGTACTGGCACTTTACCGATGATCGATGACCGGCGCCAGACTCCAGACAAATTTAATTTTGTTTACTAATGTCGTTACTTCAGATAAAGTGATTATAATGCGACGGTCTACTCCGGATACAGGCTGAAGAATCCCATATCACGCTACGATGCCCACACAACACAAGAACGTTAAATAAAAACTGGCTTACCACATAAAATGATATAATGAGGCCGTTTAATTTTCTTATTTTTTTCCTCAAATGTTATCTTAACAAGCAATTATACAGCTTACTCGTTCTCATATCGCGTATCGCATACCAGAATAACGCGATACAAACTTTCGGTATTTCCTTAAGCGTAATAACGCGGCTACATTGTACGGACATAAAATTTATAACGTAATTCGGTTTAATGATCACAAATAACATTTACAGATCGCTCGCGAAGTGATGTAAACGGCTTTAATTGCACCGTTGGAATTAAGCACCTAGCGGCTACCGGATTGGAATCAACACCTCTGATCAAAATAACTCGCTGTCCATTATATACGAGATACAATAAACTTCTCATATAGCGGAGATTCTTATAATAACGAGGATGTAAAACGGGAGCAACGTTCGCGAAAATATGGCAGAAGCTATTCGCATTCCGAGCAGACGGTAGACAGGTAGGGTGTATGTATGAAGAGGGTGGCACTAGCGGGTAGTAAATGCAGTCGGTCGGGGCGCTAACGTGCGCGGGGTGGGGGTGGGGGTGCGGGGCGCCGGGGCAGACGTCGTCGAGGAGCGTCGGAGGCTGCGATCGATGAAGCGCGGACACGCCTCGCGCACTCCGCCGTCGCCCACAGCCCGCAGCCCACTCATTGTTCATTCACCCTTTCGTAATCATGAATTTCAGACAATCTATTTCGGTTACACATTCCTTTTATTCGAAATACTTATAGCTTATATAGTCAATTTTGTTCACACGATAGCTGACAGGAGTGAGGGACGTAAACATGTAAGCTGTCAAGCGTTCGTCCGAATATGGTGAGCGTATTAAACGGGTGTATTGTGGTGAGCTGATACTGCGGCGGCGGTTCCTTTGCCGTTACATCGACATCATCACGCCTCGCAGACAAGGAAGCACTCGCTTAGAATCGGGGAAAAATATAAATCTGACATGCGTCATTCCACAGTTAATAATCCCCTTGACTAATTGACAAGTATTTATGATTTATTTTCTTATAGATTTAAAGAAAAACCAATATATAAACTTTCGAACATGTATGATAAGTATTCAATAGAATTACTGGATAATATGGAAAAGAGTTAAATTTGAAATGATAATAAAAAAAAAGGAATATCTGTAGACTCTTATCTCTATATCTTAAATCTTGTCAAAACGGTTAGCTAAGAGCGGGCTTAGGCGACAGGAACAAAACGACCAACGCTTCGAGCCCGGACTCCGACACATGACCAGTAAACATCACAACTGTAACATTGTAAGCTATAAATACAGAATATTAGAGCCGGTTTTCAAACAACGCTTTCTCGAACAAAAACAATTTGGTCCGCGACGTCCGATTGGAATTCCAAACGGTTTTATAGTATACAGATATGTCACCGATAACGCACGAGCAGCATTTTGGTGACAAGTAAATTGCTCACTTGTAATCAGACGGATTAAAGATATCTCAATTTATAGCCTCATATTTCCTTCATTGCGATCGTATCGTAGTAGAACTCTTTACACGAATTTAATTACTTTTACGCAGTTAATTTTGCGTTAACGGTGCCATAAACAAAATATGAATACTTATATTTTTTTTTTACTTCTTTTATCTTGATCAACTCGTAATTTATAATCGTATAATAATAACCAGATACATAAAGAAGTTAAATGAGCCGGTTGCCTAAATTACATTTTGTAACGTTGCCATTGCAGGCACGAACCGAGGTACTTTAATTTAGCTGTATTAGAATCTATGCAAATTTTAGTTGGATTATTTTTTTAGTCACTATGACATAAAGGCAACATAGAGTTTGTCATAGAGAAACATTATTTTCTGGATGTTATTACCGCAATTGTATATAAATTTTACAGCCGGTTGTCACAATGGAGCAAGGCTAGCCAGATTTACGTAAAATTGTCGCGAATCACGCGATACTGCTTGTAATCTTATCAGAGGTTACAGCTCTTAATTAGAAATGTACTAATTATTGTTTATTGCATTACAATAACTACAACTATACTACAATAACTGCTGTCGAGTTCATGCCGACACGACATAAACTACGAGCTACTGACCAAGTTGACACTTCTATAATTTTTAGGTTTTATTACGATGTAAATTGTAGATATATTATTTAGAGTATATACATGTCGTAAATATATAAATAGCTTAGATGTTATAAGATACAATCTTAAATTTTGATACACCTATTAGGTCATACAAAGTATCTAGATAGGTTACCTAGATAGTTGGTTGATATCTTACAAGTAAATAGACTATTACAGCTACATGATTACATTTCTTCGATAAGCCGTAAGATATTTTTAGTTTCTTGTTTTTTATTTAATCCTAAATGAAACACTAATTTATAATTATCACCGACTTACGTAGTTCAAGGAGTCGTTAATTTTCGGGACTTAGCAAAACTATCACCGACAGTGTCAAGATATTTGTAAGTGGATTTAAAAGGACAGGTGTACCTGAGGGACAGACGGACAGACGATCTAATTCTACCGAATGCTAATGAGCCGCGTAACCCAACTCTACACCTGTCTTAAATGAAATAATTTTTATTTACGTAGCCCTCCGGGGATTATGAATATTTGGCCGCCATCGCTGCACCGCATATTATGTTACAAACCTATGAAGAACCATAACTTAACGAATGTTTCTACCTCGTTGAAGAATATTTTCTTTTCTCGCTTTAGAAAGTGATTTCTTATATTACTTACGTGCTTTTCGTCTTCTTGTCAGAACGAGCAACAAAAACTAAATTATTAAGCTAGAACACGACTTTCCTTCGTAACTTCTAATTATCGTAAATAAATACGAAAAACGATTTTCACTAATAGGAAAGACGAGTGAGTAATTTGTAAGTGCAAGCCATAAAAATTTCATACATTTCATAGTTAAAACGCGTCAAAATACGCATTCAGGGTCCGCAGGCGTAGGTCATCAATCATGGCGGCCGACGCCCCGTGACGAATGCCAACCCAAACAACGTGTTCGACCGCACAGGTGACGTGGAAGGTTCCTTATATGTATTTTGCTGTTTATTCGCAATATAAATTGCATTTTAATGTATCATTTGATTATTTTTTTTATAATAGTCCTGGGTGGGCTGGAGGAAATTGAAATATCGTGTTTTTGTTACGATATTCAATATTATCTAATTGTTATATATTAAAAATTAAATATATATATATTTAACAGCAACATTTATATACAACGAGGTAAACAACGATTCTTAAAATGTAAAGTCACTTATTAATAAAGTGAAATTAAACCATTATATAAGGAATTAATTTAGCAATAACTAATGAAATTTTCAACGTAACTCTTATATAAAATAATTATTTGTCGTAAATTCTGTATAACATCGTGTTAGATTATTGCAGACGAAATACAAATTATTCTCTTAGATATGCAATTCAAGTGCTTAAAAATATTTTTTTCTGAAAAATAAATATTTTGCAGAACCCTAATTTGCAAAAAACTCTGATAAATAGACATTGTGGCTTCTTTTCAACGGCCATAGTGCCATTGTCACTAAATAATTAATGGCCTACTCCATTCAAGATTACGTCAAGTAAACCTCCCGGGGAGATGTTCCATCTAAGGAAAATTTAGAGTCTGTAAATAGTGGACTAATGTGCTAAGAGATGGCCACACACGATCTACTAAATACAATAAATGCAGCCCAAATATCTGAATTTGTCAGGATTTCATACGTCATTACATATTTGCGGAGAAAATGAGCCCTTCAATCAGTTCTAATTTGAATGTTTTTACCATGTATTGAAGGTAAGTGTATTGAAATGTTCAATGAACATTTCTTTCACGATGTCAAATGACCGTCCAGATCTAATGTTTGTGCTAGTATTCGATTTTCCGCCACACCTGACTAATTTGCGAGACACGTTCAAGCCAGGAATCAATCAGGCACGGTCCTCGGGGCCGAGGCGCAAATGCAATTAATTGGCTTATCGTATGGCTTTATTGATTTGGTAAGGCGATCCGATTTAATTACCGCCATTGCTCATTTGCCAGTGATTGGCTGAGCGATTGCAAACCTATTGCATGCGATCTGTCACGCCGATTTAGAACTAATTTTGTCAAAAAGAACTTAACTAAGGTGAAATCTATTTTAGCTGCATTGGCTACATATTCACCCAGTAAATAAGTGACTCGTTCAACTGTAGAAATGTATTTTGCATGATTACTAAATCACAGAACATCCATAACTACTAATTTAGTATATTTAAACAGTTTTCCCGTCACGATATATAATTTAGTATTGTAACGAGGCCAACAAACACACAACTGGCTGGTGGGACATGTGTGGCAGAGTGGTATTACAGGCTACACCTAATTGACAGTCGGCGCACGAGTTGTTTTCTGCTGCATTTGTCACTTCCTCGCTAATGACATATTACGCGTTCCCGGCAACCCTTTCAAAATAAACAAATTCCCTTATTGAGTATTTTTCTATGATTACATTTTTTGTAAGTATAATTTACTCGACAAATGTCTTTATCAAATTAAGTGATGAGTTATTTCGAGCGGTAAGTAACAGTTAACATAATGAATTTATCAATAATCACGAATCAGTTAATCTCCCGGGGGCTAAGTTTGAGTAGTCTCATAATAAAGATGTAATATCGCCAGCAGGCGCTCTCTCGAGGGTGACGAATTGCTCAGCCGATTAACTCTTAAACGACAAATAGAGGAACTCCCTTCCCGCAAGCCTCCCAGTCGGGGGGAAAACTAAGCCACGACTTCCGCTAATTATTCTAGGGTGCGGTTCCGCAAACATCTCCATCCCCCTCGCACTTTGCGATCCAATGCACATCTCCGCAAAAACTCTGAAAACCAAAAATTTCCCTCCCGACGGGCGGTAATATTTCTTCCCTCTCACTCCCATTAAACACGCCGTAAACGCTTTCCTTTTTTCACGCCCTCGCTCTAATAGAAAGGCAAATTACGAGCTTACGGGCGCGGACGGGTGGCAATGTACGAAACCGCCGCGGCCGTGCTCGTGTGTCCCGCTTGCGCCCGCCGCCCGCCATACTGCCACTTTGTTCAGACAAAGAGGGGTCGACTACGTGAAATTTCACTTCATACGTATCACCCATCATACAAAGCTACAAGACAGGTATGAAAGTTATGTACACAAATATGAAACACAAAATTTTCACAAGCTTGCTTATAATTCTTAAATATCTACATTAAAAATACAAATAAATTAAAAGTATATAATCGAAAACTTAAGTAATTAAAAGTAATTTCAATTACTTGAAAAGTGTAGAGCTAATAAAACATTAATAAGCCTAAAACAGGATTTATGTGCGTTGAGTATCAACGGGCCCGAGTGAGTCGTAAAGGTGGATGTACGTAGCTGATGAGCGGTTCGCGTGCCGTCACAATACCGCCATGTTTCATAACAGACTAAACTGTAAGGATATTATAAAGATGTCATGACATTTCCACATTATATCACTACGAGCAAACAATAATAACTCATAATTTAGTATTTCGATTAATGATCACAAAAAAGAAAATACGTGGTAAGTAAGAACGGTTAACTTAACTGTAAGAGAAATTAATGTCTTAGACATTTGATTTAAATAAAAATATGTTTAACACATATAACTCGGTTATGTATTTATTTATTTTATTACGTTTTTTGTTATCATTACAAGCGACGTTTAAAATTTAAACATAAAATAGATGAATAAGTTTTATACATTTTATAATGTTTAATAGTTTTAATTATAATTTTAGTTAAACGCTTTTTCTTGATACTTTTTTTGCTGTTGGCTGTACCACGATAAGATACATCAACTGTTTGTTTCAGGCAATATTAGGTGTCTGATAAAAAAAAAATATAGACGATTTTTCGCTTATTCTTACAGCAAACCTCTTCTTATCTACCATATTTTATCTTCATGTAACTTGGAAACAATTAATTTAAAGATTTTGGTGATTTTTTAACCCCTTGACTATTTCATAAGAAGCCAAATTGGCGGCGAGCTCGTTATGTCGAATGTCCGTCATTTTCGAGTTATCGACTCAACGCCGAGGAAATAGAAAATAATGACTTCATAGCTGGGTAGAGCCCGTAACGAACACAATTACGTCGCATTAGACGTAATTTGTAGAAAACTTTATTGCGGTGCGTGGAAGAAATACCCCCACTTTTATAGTGTCGAATAATAAAAATATTACCGTGTATCAAAATGAGATCGGTATTATACATCGTTATTTATTTTAATGGAGAAGTTAATGCTGACATAAAACCAGGCAGTGTGCAACTCGGCATCTGCTCGTCGTTCAATATTTCTTAAGCACAACTAAAACCAACCCTTACTTCCGCGGCTGATCACGTTTTTGTACAACCACGGCCACCCGGAATCGACATTAATTTATTTCCAGCGAGGGGTAGCTGTGAAACTTTAACGCCTAAAAAAAATATACCACACTGGAAGCGCTCTATCTTTTTCATTTGCAAATTGAATGAGTGAGATGCACAATATTTGGTCGTGTATCGTTTAGCGCCTGAAGCTATAGTTTTATTAAAAAGTTCACGCTGCAACTGTTACTTTGAAATATAGCGATCCTTCAAGCAGTGTGATTAGTAAAAATATATGAAGCACGAAACACATGGAAGAAACTTTGTCAATAACAATAAATGTTATCCGAAAATCTATATGGAGGTTTGCTAACAAGATGGAGTGAAGGTCGTAGTAACGAGGTCGAGGGTCGCCGTCGCGGAGTCACAATGGCTCGTTTGGGCACAATGCCGCCCTCGCCCACTTCATTACGCGTATTGTGGCCACGCGCGAACCGATCTGACTCCTGACCCAACGTTGGTGGCCAACATTACAAAACTCATCTAGTTTTCTGCCAAATAGCAAAAATTATATAAATATTGTAATCAAAAACTTAATAATAATAAAACTTCGCGTCAGGAAAAGAAAAGTATTTCACGCTTAATTTTATAGCAAAATACACTCGATATTAGTTTAAATTGCAAAAATTCATAATTTTTCCGTCACAATAATAATAACCGCAAAAGCTTTTTCTATCAATTAATAATGCAACGGTCGTCATTGAATTTTATATATGGCAATACTTTTTATCATCCCCCTGGTAATAAAACACATTGCTCTTAACTCTTTGAAACAATAGTCATAAAACTAAAGAGAAAATGTCACTTACTCATATAAGTCGTAACCTTTTATAATTCAACATATAAATAATGGTTATTAACAATGGAATAAACAAATATATATACATTGGGTGTAAAGCTAATAATAGCAGATAATATCTCGTTGAGTTCAGTGGAGGCCTGCGATTGAAGAGATGACAATAGGCGTAGGAGTAAAGCCAACACAGCGCCCGCGCACGCTCATATTGCAAGGTGCACAGAACGCGCGCACAATGGACAGCTAATTGTGTGTCAACAAGCGACAAGCATTGTTACCACTGCAACTTTTATCAATATCCTTATTAAAATAATCTCTACTAAATACATCACAAAACAGAAACAGTTATCAAAATCTAATTGCATCCAGTGATGTATGAAATCATCTTCAAATTTCGTAATTAAATTCGATTATATGTACAGTTGATTTTGAATATGCTTCAACGAGCCATGAGACGGATGATGATTTCTTTCTATTCCCGAAATCACCCGACCTCCGTAATTACATAATCAATCTCCGTCGGTCCACACCGTCGACCTTTCGTCGAGCGCGGGCGCAGCATTTTTTTAAACCTATTTTCAAGTTGTTTAACACGCTATAAAGAAGACTTTTTTAATAGAATCAAAAAAGGCTTAAATGATTTTTAATAAACCAATTTAAGTATACAAATAAAAAGTTTGAAAATAAATGGATTTAAAATACTCAAGTGAATGTCTGGTAAGCTATTAAGATAAGATAAGAATGCATTTGCGAGAGCGGGGGCACCGCAACAAACGGACGGTAGCTGACAGTTGGCACCGCGGCGAATCGCAGGCGTGGGCGCACATTGTGCCTCCTGTATCTTGAATTAACGCCGTAAGCAGTAGCAGCTCTTACATTAATCATATCGCCTCTAAATGATCTTTGTCAGATATCAAAATTGAATTGAGAAGACTATTATTCAATTATTCCTACACATTTAATCATTGTAATGCAATACGCTCATCAATTTTAATACAATATAATTTCAATCAATATTTACGCTTTGAAAATTAAATGCGAGTGGAAAACATTAAATTTTCATTTCACTATCATCCCCGAATGGTATCGGAAATATTTTCGTTTGTATTAATACATTTGTGGCTCCATTAGTCGTACGTGCGCCGACTGAACCACCAATTAAGGTGAAATTACAATAAAGCCGATTGCTCATTACTGAATCGATTGGCCAAATAAAACGCACCGATTACATGACCTTAACAATTCTATAAATATAGCTGGAATTTCGTTATAACCTGAAGCTTAAACGACAATTAGTAGTTTAATATTCATTTGACAGCAGCATTGCATTTTATAGCGCCATGCTGACAGGTGGCCGAGTTACTTTTTTAATGATCTATTATGCGTCTTTGACATTTGCCATGCGCCATTTTGAGTAAGATAATAAGTAATTAACATATAAACAATAACTGCCAAAAATGCAAGTTATATTTATCAAACAATATTTTATAAGTATATGTAAAGTTTATTATGTTTTATTTGTTAAAAAAATATACAGAGAAGAAGAATTCAAATTAACCTAGCTATTTTCTTTGCACAGATTAAAAACTATAACCAACAACAAACCAACAAATACAATCAAAATCAAAATAAAATTGCACTATTTTTATTAACACAATCAAGACTGATAAATTTAATATAAATAAATCCTGTTAATCGCCCGCGGCGAGTGTTGAACTCTTCATTATAATGTAGTGCGCGGGAGTACGTGTCAAGTTGAAAGGTGCATTAGCGCGCGAAATAACACGTAGCCACAAAAATTTCAATTAAGTCCGATGCGTGTGTTGCCTCCCTACTGTGTTGCCACACTACATATTACATAATAAAAATATATAACGTCGGTTGCGTTTATAAGATCAAAGGATAATTTGTAATGAATATTCGAAAACATTAAAATATCCATATAAGCACTGACCTATGCCATTCAAATAAAAACACGTACAAAACAAATTAATACCAAAACACTTGAAAAGTTACATGCTATTAACATTTAATTGTAATCCTTTAAACGGAACCCAGGCACCTGTTGAATTAGACCCGTATATATAAAAAAAAAACATAATTACTTCAGTTAGTAATCATTGAGTACAATAACTGTCAGCTATGAACTAAATATTGTTAGTAAAACGAAGTTTTTCTATTTTGTACGACAGTCAACACCTTGTCTCGACCCACAAGAGAATGGCCAGCTGCGTCTGATACGTACTCTCGATTTTCAATCAAATTATAAACGGAAATCATAATTCAGATGTTCTGATGAAGTAAGTTATACTTTCATTTTGATTATTTTAATTATTAAAATTAATGGCGCCGGTGGTTTTCTTACTCAAACAGCGCCTTTATATATAAAAGTACATATAATATATTAATTAGCTTTGTATCAGTAAGCTAGTATGGTTATAGATTTAAAGCAATATTATTTTAACATATATATTTATATTTATGCTAGATATGTCAATATAATATTTAATATATAAAATCTACAGCTAATATCAATTTCAAAATTCAGTCACAAACCCTAAACATTTTAAAAGTATAGTGTTATAAAACAAATATATTAGTAATCAGCCTACCGTTCATATCATTCAATAACATAAGAACTATCCATACTGCTAATAAAAGCTAGTAAAATATTTATTTAAAGACCCATACTTGTAGCACCTTCATAAAAAGTAACGACCTCAACTCTTACCAATGCTGGTATAACACTGTGCATCAGTAGCTACCAAAATACCAAATTTTATATAACTATAAATTTATATTTCATATTCTATTTTAAAACAAAAAAAATCTAAAAAAAAAATTTTTTTTTACAAAACTGCAATTTTGATTTTGAACTTGCAATTCTTATAATATTTTAAAAAAAAATAAGCAATAAAAGAGAATATTTTTTTTTTAATCGCAATAACTATCAAGAATGTTTCCCTCCACTATACCCAATAAATGTAATACGTAAGTGTGTCATACACTCGTATGCTATAAAAGCTGTAGATTGCTTTACAGGAATTTATTAGCACGAGACGTCCCCGGCCGGTCGGTAATTGTCAAGTATTAAAAAACGATAAAGCGCTTAACGTCCCAGAGATCGCTCAAATTGCACGGACAATTTGACGCACGGATCACGATATCGACGTACTTTAAAAATATCTCGCCGACACAATAAAGGGTTGATTGCAGTTATCACATTTAAGTAGCACTTTATTTATTAACACATTTTATTTAATTTAAAGTTCAAACCTTTTGTCGGAGTGAAAGCTACGATAGTATAAAATGGCGGATAGTTTTTTTTTTTAAATACCACCGGCACTTGTTTAATACAAGAATATGTCAGATGACGATCTATAGAAAATAATTATTACGAGCTCGTAGTTCAATTATAAGAAGAGTTTTAATAATAAATGGTATATTTATTACGTTGTTAAAGCATCTTTAGTATAATAAACATTTAAATATTTGAGTGTTATTGTCAGCGAGGTCCGACATAAATCGTCAACCAGTTACGTTCTAACAAAGTCGGCAGTAAAGTGTTCGCTTGTAAATCAAAATGAATAAAAAATACGTATGAATAACCCGGGACAGCCCGACATTTTATTTTCTTGAGCACTCTTGGCACCACGGTGTCACTAAAGTTATTTCTTATATAAACATATTATATGATTTTTCTCATGATTTCTCTTGTTAAGAACTTTACTTATGTGAGTCAATAGAAAATTATTTCTTTACTATTATTAAGCCACATTTGGCGACATGTGTGTATACGTTGACTTTATAAAAAAAACATAAATACACAAAATAAAATAAAATAATAAAACAATGATTTGTCAAATTCATTTGTATATATCATCCGCCATATCCAAATTATTAGGGGTCGACGTACTATATTTTTTTCTACGCTGTTCTATCATACGCCTATAAAGGTGACTTGTTTCATATATAATCTTCCACGCATATATAATATATCATGAATATATCTAAAGGTATTTATTTTTTTTACTAATTGAAGGATTTGAGTGAACTTTACTAGACTCCTAAAATGTACCATTAGGCGTTATAATCATCATACATATTAAGATCAGCGTAGCCTAATATAATTCAATGTTTGAAATATATATATAAATGTTGAACGAAAAGGGCTCAACAAATTTGGATTTTTTTTAAGCTGTTATTTGATCCACCTGGATGAAGATTATAAAAATAAAATGTGTCTAAAAATCCACTAGAATAGTCTAAAATATCAATGGCGTTTCTTTATCGGTATAAATTATACATGTGTTCAGTTTGAAAGTTCAATCTAGTTGTCGAGACAGACAAAGCATCGCTAATTATAATTACGATTACGGAATCTTACAAATAGATACATATCAAATTCCTTTCTAAGTAACTTTTCAAATTTGATCCAGAAGAATACGCTCTAGATAAAAAAAAAATATTAGTAACGTTAAAATAAATGCAAGTATGAAAAAGCTATATCTCTACTACAAATGGGGCTGTTATCTAAATGTATCCTAAAAATTAATAGATAAACCATTGTAAAGCAATTTAAAAACACGCTCCGCCGCCCTCCCTGATCAAATTTGTCCCTGATATCTCATTTTGATTGGACGGCTTGATTTATCTCTTGTTTAGCTTTTGCTACGGCGATTAAATAATCTTGATACTTTGTATTATTAAGTTTTCAAATATTCTTTTGATTATTTTTATTATTTTTAGTTTCAGAATATATCTCACGATTTGTAAATATTTATATTTACGAATAATATTAATTTCACCTCAAAAGAAAACTCGGTCAGAAGTCAATGCTTATAAGCAACTAAAATTTATTTTTATATTCATTTTGCGTATTCAACCAAAAATTATCAAAGCTTTAATAATTACATTATATCAAGACCTATCGTTCGCACAACACTGAGCACAATAGAGACATTACCCCCGGGATTGAATCCCGGGCTACTGATTTACTCTACACTTGTTGCCCTAACATATGACACGGGCTAATACAGACCTTATATCAGCTACAATTTGTACCAGTTGCTAGACTTGGACTATGACAATAAACTTTATTGAGCGAATAATTAAATTTAAATTCTTCGATTGTAATGTATATTGTAACTTTATTTATTATACTTAATATACATTAATATAATATTATTCAATTGTGAGAATCGTGACTTTCGTTTTCGAATTCCGTGCTAAAAATCTGTAGTCAATTAATATTCAATTCCAAAAACCGATGTAACCGTGGAAACGTAATGTGATATTATGCCTCTTTAATATATCAAAAGTAAATTATGTCTTGTTCATATTAAAATGCAGGGAGCCTCGAGCGTACACAATGCCAATTTTACGCTCACCGCCACCGACTACGCAATTATTTAGATAAACCTCTCGGCGTGACTATAAAAGCATCTTCCCCTCACCCTTGGTGTTTGTTGTCTTTGGGGCTTTGTGAATTTATAGCCTGACATTACAACGGTTAGGATAAAAATGTACTTTTAATTTATCTCGTTAAAGGGTTGAAGGACGAGCGGGTTTGCGAAGTAATTATTCCGAAATTGGCCACTTTATCTGATGAATCCATTCGAACCCTTTGTTGGGGCGATTGTCGAATGAAGGACTGCGACTGCGCTTTTAGTGAGGTAGAAAATTACAATGATGTAATAATATAAGAAATATAATTGAAATTAACATTAATTATATAACTTACCTTCCAGTTTTGGTTATTATCATTTCAGTGCCTAAGTCGTGGAACTTGTCCCACAGTTCCTTTGTCTCGAGCTGGCAGTCCACAGTTAGAAGTTCCTCGCAATTGCAAGAGGTCACTGGCGGGGGTAAGGGTCTCGCCGGCGAAGGGGTATCCCTTTCACCCAACTCTGCAAAATATATACCTTAGTTTAGATAATCAAATTTGCTTCAAATGTCGCATTGGCCTTTGAACTGACCTTGTAACCGAACCTATTGCCGTCATTAGTGCTAATAAGTTTTACATTGTAAATGTTTTACATTATTATTTATAGCTATAGCCTACTTATACTTTATGGCCATAAATTTATGCCTTTTATATTTCATATTAAATTATATAATACAAAGTTGTATTCATTATTGAAGTTGAAATATTGACTAAGAAACAATTCTGTACCACCTTATGATAAATTTATGCAATTTAAAATATAAAACCAGGATAAGTTATAATAGTATATATAAAATGGTAGTAAATTCCATGTTTTAGCGAGTTAGAGCTACATCGCAATAAAAACTCATTTCCTTTATTAGAAATATCGTAGACGACTCACGTAATGATATTGTAATTGTATGCCAGCAAAACCATGTCTGCATTTTGATTTATAGACAAGACTTGATCAGTCAATAATTAATATTACTGGAAAAAACAAAAAAAAAAACTTATTATCATTCCGTACACACGCACGCGTACGCAATCCAATCGACATATTTCTAACAAACAGCGAGCTTTATAGTAAATGTAGACGATAAGATTTCAATGTGGCGTGTTAAACATTTCATATGTTTTATACTACGTTTCCTATATATTTTTTGTGGTGAATGAAAACATCGAATTCATAATCGAATCGAAAAAAATCGATATCATAATCGATTGTTCGTATCTACCGGCATCCGACATCGGGAACGGTGTCACGTCAATCTTTCCTAGCACAATGTAATTATAATTAAATACTAAATCAAATAGAAAAAGAAATATAGAAAGGAATGCGGTGTGAACTGTCGTATGAGAAAACCAACAAGTAATTCAATTCAATACTTACGATATATCATTCATGCACTAATTTCTAATGAGTAAATCGTAAAACGGATCTCACATCACATATTTTACATAGATGTTATTTGGATAAGGTTCGTGAAATTATAATTCCATGTTACCATGTTGGCAAATGGTAGGGCTTTTTAAAATATTAACGTAATTAGAATATTTTTTAACATTATTACAATAAAAAAATATTAAGAACGTATTATTGTCAACCAGAAATAAGAGAAAAATATGAGTAAGTGAATTATAATTTAGAAATATACCATGCCTACCAAATTTTCGTTTATTAAGACAAGCTTTATATGGAGGGAAAGTGTTTCAAATCCTTATATAGATAGTATACAACCTTATAAGGTTGCATGAGTAAATAGTAGGATACTTTCTTATAGTATACTTTCAGAATATATGGTAGTACTTATACTAGCCATATTAATACATTTAACTAACGAAGTTAATATTCTTATTAGGTCGTGGTTGAATAAACTAACTTACAGTACTTGCACGTGCATAAGGGTCTCGTGTTTTTGACCCCACTTATAGAAACATGCTAAAAACTTACGTAATTCCTATGCTTATGTAATTCCCATGTCTTCTATTTACATTGTAGATTGAGTTTTATATTATAAAGGTCTAACCTGACTCATGTTATAAGTTGTTTCTTTGAGAAAATATAATTTAAATGAACTTGAAAACAGATTTTCATACAAAATTGGTTACCTTCGAACTACAGTCGCGTGCAAGTAAATCGACTCAAGCCTCAAGTGCGCATAAAAAGTGATATAACTTAAAAATGCCTTAAAATACCTCTATATAATGTTTTACATAATTAAAGCCTAGTAATTGAGCTTTAAAATGGTGCAAGTTGCATGAAAATCGATTCAGTAGTTTAGTAAAAAAGGTTAATGCCAATGATAATGTAAAAAATGTTGAAAATTCATACAATTTCACAGTATGGGGCTATTGTGTTTAAATGAAACAAAATGCGCGTAAGATAAAAAATTTATTCGTGTCAATATTTGGTATTTCCTCCTCTAGCTCTGATCACTGTTCTCATGCGATTCTTCATCGACCTTATCAACTTTTTAATGGATGATTGTGGTATTCGACCCCACTCTTCTACCAACGCAGTCTTGAGCTCATTGATGTTTGTCGGAGCTGATTTCCTCGCTCTAACTTTCCTTTTGAGCTCGTCCCATATGTGCTCAATGGGATTTAAATCGGGGCTGAGCGGTGGCCAATGCATAGTGTGAATTCCAACTTCGTTCAGGAAATCACGTGTGGCCCGAGCAGTGTGACATCGGGCATTGTCATGCATCAAGATGAAATTTTCTCCAATAAAGCCTTGATAAGGGACAACTTGATCCAGTAGAACATTTTCAATGTAACGATCACTGGTCAGACCTCCTCCCCGGCCTCCCCCAGGAACGAAAACAAGCTCCGTTTTGCCTTCTAAGGAAATTCCGGCCCACATCATGCAAGATCCGCCACCATATGCAACGGTTTCCACAAAGCAGCACTGTGAAAACCGTTCACCGGGACGACGGTATACCCGACCTCTCCTGTCGCTGCCATGGAGACACATCCTCGTCTCATCTGTGAACAGGACTGACTGCCATTGCTCTATGCTCCAATCCAAATGCTCTCGAGCAAAGTGAAGCCGTGCTTGACGATGAGCTGTGGTCAACTTCGGGCCTGTAGCGGGTCTTTTCGGAGAAAGGTTAGCTTCTTTCAACCTTCTTCTAACTGTCCACTGACTGACAGTCACCCCGCGAACTTGACGTAGCTCCTGCTGCACATCTACGCCGGTAAGGTGTCGATTTCGGAGAGAGGTCGAGACCAAAAACCGGTCGTCACGCTCTGAGGTGCACCGGCGTCGGCTGGTATTAGGCCTCCGAGTGAAGGCACCAGTCTCTTGAAACTTTCTGTATACTCTCGAGACAGCGGACTGACTCATATTCAAACGACGAGCGACTTCTCGCTGGTTCAACCCTTCTTGCAATAGGGCAACGACTTGAGCGGCTTCCTCAGGTGTTGTATCCATAATTTTCTTCAAATGACGGCTTTAATTTGCAGAGATGTGTTCAGGTCAACGTCTAATGAGCGACTGATAAGAAAAAACGATTACAGAGGGTTTTTATAGGGGGTTGTGTCGCGCAAGTTGTGTATAGAGCGCAGAGCAGTTTACGGGAGGTTGCGTTCAGTTGCATTCTAAGTACAAGTGTTTATTTAAATTACTGATATTATGCTACCATTTGAAAGCCTAATTACTAGGCTTTAATTATGTAAAACATTATATAGAGGTAAAATAAGTAATTTTTTAGTTATATCACTTTTTATGCGCACTTGAGGCTTGAGTCGATTTACTTGCACGCGACTATAGTTTAGTCTGGATTGTGTGGATGACATGTCATTTAATTTATGGGAAACATTTTATCGAAAAATTATCGAATATTTCGTTGGTTTATTAAAACAATATTAATATCGATAAATAGAAGTCATTTTAATCACTCAATTAGAACTCTCATCGCTTTAAAACCATAACAGGAAAAGAAAAAACAATACATGTATTCCATTCCATTGAAGAAAACGTGTGTATGATTTGTTAGAGAATAGCAAGACCGACATAAACTCGTTTAAATATCTTAAAGATTTCATTTGATTTAAAAAACAAATATAGGAATATCTTTTATCAAATGCGAGCAACTTTAATGTGTCCGAACATTACCCTCAGTTGGTTAGATGTTGAAAAATAATTTTCACTACAATAAGCGAAGGTATTAATTTGTTATGTTTCTTTTCATTGTATAATACATAAGTAGCCATTACATGTTTTTATGAAATCTAAGCCGTGTTATCGATGAGGATTTTCTTTCACCTTGTATGCCGAAGGTTAATATTCTTACATAGAATTGGATTACCAGTGTCTAGACTCTCGTTATGCAGCCATTGTACATCTTTAGGTCTAAAGCGTTATATATCGAAGTACTTCTCCACACCGTTGGTAAAGTGAATTCTATTTTATAGAAAGACATCAGATTTTTGTAATATAGAATAAAAAATGTTTTAGAATGTTTTAGAATAAAAAACGGCATTCAAACCAGTAACACATATTGAAATACAACTTACATATTTATAAATAATTTCCAATATTATATAATAAAATTAACACAAATATGTTTTTTTTTCTGAATCTTCTTATAATCAAAAAATTAAAAAAATAATAATAAATTACCTGATGAAGGCGCGGGGGAGGGCGCAGCAGTGTCTGAGGCGTCCCTTTCCCCGTCAGAGCACTGCTCTACATCAACCTCTACATCCTCTTCAGGAGCTGGAGAGCGACAGCTTGACGCTGGCGAGCTGAGTGATGCTGGAGAACTCTGCCTCGATGATGGGCCTAGTAAATATGTATTTATTTAACATCATACCTTTTCGTGATTACATATTGCAATTTCGAAAAAACTACTTTAAATGTCTAATATTTTGCGGTCGAGAAAATTATTTATAAATGTCATTTTATTAGAAAGAAAATAAGATTATATTGGAATTGTACTTAGCTACAGTTCTACCTAGAGTCACGCCTTATAAAAAAAAAAATATATTTTTTTTTTAATGTTTTTAATCTATAATACACAGACGTTATGGTCTTAGTAAGATTCTTATAACTAAGTACCTTCTTAAATACGGTTCAATGTTAATAAAACGAATAAATTATATAATACACAATTATTAACAATGAATTAGAAAACGTTAACTTTATCATTAACATATGTTTGTTAATTATTAAAATGGAGTACAAATTTTATTTTTGGTTCTTCAAAATGCATTAAATACCAACATTATCTACGAACCATAAAACAAACATAGCTTCGTAAGTATTTCTCACCCCTTTTTACAAAATAAAGGTATGTATGTAAGTGCCGTGTCCCTGCAGGCGGGCAGTGTTGCCGTGCTCGGTTCCGCGCAATTAATCTGGAATAACGAACGGCAACACGACGCCTGCGCCTGCGCAGCTCTCCAATTAGTAGGCCCTTCGGTTTCTAAGACTACGGTTTTAGTGTTAGTTCAGAGAAAGGATTGAAACTTTAAATGTTCGAGATTTTATTTTAATTTTGTATAAAATATTTGTGTATTTGTTTGAACTTCTTTGAAGGGAAAATTATGATTTTTTGAACGGACGTATGGATGAACTTAAAGACAAGTACATTTTTTTGTTTTGGAAATCTGTGTGGCAAAATAATAAAAAGAGGTATTATATGTAAATGAAGAGTTTATTTTTAATGTTTAACTTTAATTCTTAAGTGATCAAATCCTGATGAACTTATTTTGTTAAATATAAATAACTAATGAAACGCAAGATATAACGAGATAGGTGCCTTTTGCCTACTTTGTATTATTTACATTAACTAGGTATATCCGATATTTTACAATTTAAATCTCATAGGATTTCTTTATCATGAATATATTTTCATTCACTACACAGTGGTTTATTTGAAATCTCACGTATTTTTTTTTTCTTTAAGTTACAATATTTGATAGCAACAATTAAAATGTATCTTGGTGTCCTAAAACTCTAATGAGTTTGTATGGACATTGCACTTCAGAGTACTTTATTCAAATATATATTCGTGATCTTGATATGGGTTATTAAATAGTTCTAAAATGTTGAATACAAAATAATTCAAAGTATTGAATCTAGAACTAAAGTTGTAATTAAAAATAAGTTACACCTACAATATAAATTTCATAAATATTATTAACATTCACCTGCCCATAACCTAATAATTTGGCGTAATGTGTCAAATTCTTACGAGCTAATTAGATAAATTCCCAAAATAATACTGTCGTATTTAAAATCTAAACAAATGTATATTTAATATTTAACGTTAAAAAAGTTTTCTGGTTTATAACTTGAAACCGTATATAACAACAAATATTGAAAAAATACACAAAAAGAAATAAATATTGTCTTATAAGAATATATAACATTGACTTACAAGATTATAATTATACTTATAAATTAAATACTAATTTCCCTATTAATCAAATATATAATTATAAGAATGCCGTTTAAAAAACAATAACAGACTCATAAAAATACAATAACTGTTATATAAAATAACTTTAACAATTTATAAATCACTGGAACGTGGCTATAATTACGAAAGTTATTTTTTTGTACAGTAGTTATTTTTTAACAATATTATAGTGTAACAATATCTGACGATGTATTGAAATTAGAATTAATATAAAATTAATTATAATGTCTTTCTTTATTAACAATAACTTATAACTATTGTTTGTGTTCGTCAGCTTGTATATATGTAATGTATAGAGGATTTTTTTTTACATTACTTCTTTATAATTAACAAAGCCGTTAATAAATGTATAAAATGGTCTAGTTGGTATGGTAAGACTCGTATTGAAGTTTTATTGACATAAGTAAAGCTCTACATTTGTAGAGCAACGAGCTGCTATTCAAAGATTATTCGTACTGTAGACGGTCGAAGACCCATGATCTTCTCACCAGCCTCATCATCAAATCGATTGATTTATCAAACTTATAGTACTTGTATGCGAAAATATGATTCTATTTTTATCAACGGCAACTTTTACAAGCGAGATCAGATCTCAACATAAGTTATAGAAGCTGAATAAAAATATACTTCCTATTGCTTCAATAGTATTTTTAATAATTTATTATGTATATTGTAAATAATTCAATATTAATATCCAGGCTATATATATTTATAAAATATTAATCGTAACGGGCGTGGTTACAGTTTGTAATAATATCTAGTATATAATATTCAAGTTTATATACTAGATATTATAACGAACTGTATTATAACAAAATAATTATATATCCCAGTACATAATAGATTGTTTTTGTGGCACATAGAGCGTCGCGGCGCCGTCGGCACATGTCTCTGTTAAAATTAAAACGTAAAGTAGGCTCCTATAATATATTTCTATGTAATTTAACTTTAACTAATTCATTATTTTTCTTATTATAAGTTGCCAGTAATTTATCAAAAAAAATATAATGGGTAGTTATAAAATATAAACAAAGTGTATTTTTACCTACGTTATTATATGTAAATATGTATGTTATTATATGTAAATGTGTATTTAATAAATATGTGATATATAAAGAATATATGAATACCTACCGACCTATAACGTAGCGAGTCGCATATAAAATTATATTTTAATTCTCAGCTTAAACAGTTTCATAAACTATTTTATAAAAACGAAACCGTGAACTCTATAATAATTACAATATTTTTAAGTCAAAAATAAATTAGCTTTATAATATTGCAATCGTGGGTATATATTGTGATAGAAAGAAAATTATACTACCTGATAAGCACAGATTTGTTATTACTTTGTTTATTAAATTAGTTAATAAATATTATTAGTTAAGTAGCTCGAAATCGGTGAAAAATAGGTACATTTATTTTGTTTACAACTAAACGGGGAAGTATTGTAGCTCTCTTCCGCTAAGCAGCTAGATATCAGCCATTGCAACCATTTCTTCAAAGCATATCAGGTTTTTAAACACTGTGATGCTTACCAAGGAACGGCGAGCTGGCACCCGGACTACGCGGCTGGTCGGCGCTCCGGGCCATGATGGCCGCGATCGAGAAGTCCGTGGCACGGGTCCGGCCCTCCTCCGCCACCATCCTCGAAGCCCATTCCACATCCATTAACACTTGATACCCCAGGTCCGTCACCTATATCATTCCGTCCGACACATTGCCATATTTAAACCCAGCACATATTTATGTACGCGTGAATATCGACTGAAAGGTTCTGTCTCGCGATTGTAGCGGCACGGCGGTTGAGCGCGGACTGAACGATGCGCGAGCACAGCGCCAGCGAGCGGGGCGGGGCGAGGGGAAGGGTGCGAGGGGGGAGGGAGAGGGATGACAGCGAGGGGGGCGGGGCCGCCTCCATCCACCACTGGGCGCGCTACCCGCTGTCGCCGCGCACCCCTACTCGTAACAATATCGCATTATTATTTAATTTGTATTCCATATCACTTGCTCATTCCCGTCATAATTCATTGTTGTTCGATAATTTGTAGGTAGATTCAGTATCGGTATCTTAACGGCTATGTTTTTTTAGCCATATCTATAACGAACATTCTACGCTAAAGACGGCATGTTTTATTTTGACACAATAGCGATGATATCAAAAACAAAAGCTTAAAATAAAATAGACACAAGACGCGCGCGCATTGAACGCGACTGCGCCGCCCATTAATACAGATCACTAGATTAGAGAGAGAGGGAGCTATTTTATGACGTTTAATATACGCTTTTAGAGAGAGATGACATTAGATAGCTAGCTCTGACTCTAAACGCGGGGGCATAATGGCAAGTATACTTGTGACAAATAACACAAAGAAGGGGCTCTTCATAATATTTACTTAGCCTTTACTGTTAGATCAAGCAATTTGCTATAAATATGGGAATAGGTAACTGTGATACCATTTTAATAGGAAATGTTTTATCGAAGAACTCTACATTTTATTTATTTCAGATATTTTTATACTAAATTAGTTAAAGAACTCTACATTTAT
This sequence comes from Dircenna loreta, assembly GCA_963555665.1. Classification (NCBI taxonomy): domain Eukaryota; kingdom Metazoa; phylum Arthropoda; class Insecta; order Lepidoptera; family Nymphalidae; genus Dircenna; species Dircenna loreta. The sequence goes on from OY743094.1 coordinate 7,584,308, forward strand.
TTATGTACCTTAGATATTATTTATTTTAATGCAAAGCATTCTCTACCAGTCAACCCGAAGAAAAAAAGCAATAAAAAGAAAAAAAAGCAATAAGGCAGTATTACTTTAAAAAAAAAACATTGGAAAATTTTTACACTAATTTTAAAAAAAAACTGTAAAGAAAAAAAACCTATAATTTATTTAAATCCAAGATCATATATAAACTCTTCCCCACCCTACAAATTTAAAATAAAACCTATCTAAAATATATGTCATTATTTTCTAACCACGAAAGTACCAAGTAGCTAACTTATATACAATGCGTTTAATAATTTAGACCCTTTTAAGCAAGATGAAAGAACGTCTCTCACTTCTCAAAGCAATATGGTCCGACTTCACCGACACACTACATGTAGGTAAAACTAACAAATATATTATTTGTAGGTACTTAGATACTTTACTTATATTAAAATAAGTTTTTAAGCAAAATATTTCAAACATTCATTATTAATTCACAACTCTGGAAATTTTGAAAAAGTTTTGAAAAATATACTCTATTTGTTTCTTCTTCTACAGGCAATTTGAAATCTAGAAATGCATATATATTTTTAATTTTATAAAACCATGTTAATCTTATTTTTAATTTATGTTATTTAAATATACTAAATTACTATTAAACTAATGGAACATAAAAGGTTTACCTTCAGATAAATCAATATTATTCTTACATGAAGTTTGTAATATCACGACCTCCTTAGAGTATTTATTTATTAGGTACCTGTCGACATTTTTTTACAATATAGACAATACTTCATTATTTCCCGTCATTTAAGGGTGTTATTTCAATCCCCAGATATATCTTATCTATGGAATAACATTGATTGATACAATTCTCAAAGAAAGATAACATATTAAAAGAAATAAACCGTTTATTAATTATGGTTTTCTTGGATGGTCCTAAGAACTTCATATCATAAGATGTCGTAATACCTAAATATATTCAAACTCATGTAGGAAAATATGAAAAACATTGGATTCTTAAACAGAGCAATAACTCTGGTAACGCATTAAGAGACGTTATGAGGTAGTCGGATGTTTTTCAATTTGCCGTAATGGCGTCTCCCGCTTTACGACTCCACTTATTTCAGACTTTATATTGTCTGGAGTAACTGAAAAGTTTTTTCATCAACTGAATTAGTTACATTAATGTGTGTTTATTTTACAATCTATACAATTTATATAATTTAATAACCAAATATTCTATATAGTTTTATAAATATCTTTTGTGTGAAAATCATGTAAAACCAGTCAAAACATTTTAACAAACCGGAACTCGATTCAATACAAACATATAAAAAAATTGAAAATACAAAAATAAAGTGACAATGAATTGTATTATTCAAAGGACGGCGCCGTTTTTTTTTCAAATAAATCTTTTCAAAACGCACAAATATTTGTTCAAACTACACGTGATGTGCCACACAGGACGCCATCTTGAATTGTATTGTGCAATAAGCCGGGCTAAAGTCAAACGGCACTTGACGATTACGTGTTACAAAGCGTCTTACCACATTCAGAACTTAAAATACGACTATAAAATAAATATATATATTTATGGTTTTGTCGGTTTTTTTTTTCCATGCATCTATCCGTAAACCGTGCAACGAATCTGACATTTCATGAGTAAAATGTGAAAAAATCTTTGACTTTGAATTAGCTTTGAATAAAATGAAATAGATTAATGTTTTGTGTTGAAAACAATTATAAGTTTTATTAAGTATTCAGTAAATCATTGTATTCATAGTGGTAGGAAAATATGAAATAAAAATATGGGATATCGTAATTATATTTTTTTCTTTCACATCTATTTTTGTAATACCTCTTTAGCAAAACATAACACATTAAAAGATAATTAGAGATAATCCGTAATTTAAGACATAACTGGTATGTAACGTTAGATATAAAAAGAATAAAACCGTTTATAAAGATCGTAAGAAATATACAACACTAAAAGTAAATGCAGAATGAAATAAGCAACGCTTCAATCGCAAAGCGTGAAATGAACTGACGAGTGCCCTCGGAAATCAATTTTAAACGAGCTAGGGAAGCGCAATTTGCGATGGAGTCTGTTTCATTACACACTAATTAACTTACTTTGGATACGATGATATAGAACTGCTTGTTAATTTGGAATTTGCTTGTGGTTTTCATATATTATCTGTATTATTTGACATTGACAGACAAATGTCTTTTTTCAGTGCTAATAGTTTTAATAATAACAAAATGGCATATTTTAAATTTCAATATGACTCTTATTGCGTAGTACCTATATTAATAATTTTTCAATGAAACACTAAAAAGTTTGTATATATTAAAAAACGAGGACTAAGAACTGGCAGTATAAACGATTGCCATTATAAAAAAAAATCGTCTCAAATATTTGAATAAAGAATAAGTGAAACATAAAAAGGCAGCGAGGAGCAACAAGCAACAAATCGCGCATTATACATGACAAATGTAATGCCCGGTGTCGGGTTGCGCCCACCCGCGCGACGGATTACTTCTGACGACTTCCAACCAACGGATTCCGAACGATCCGTCAAACACATTAATATTTTTCTACCACTAACAATATTTAAAAAAAAAAAATTTTAATATTATATTTATATAGCATAAGGCTAATTAAAAAAAGTGGTAAATAAGTTATTCAAATTGTTTTTCATATAATTTCAGCTACAATATAGACTATAAAAATCTATAAATATTTTTTTTTTAATATTTTTTTTATGCTAATTATAATATCATACAATGGAAACAATGCCGGCTTGCTTTCCGCTTGCTCCCCAAATATAGCGCCCTCTGCCCTTGACGTTCACCACACCACCGATATGACTCCTTAAAATAATTGGATCCTTCAAATCTATTTGAGGACTCACTTAAAATAGCTTCCCATATATAAACACTTTAAATAAAATAGATTTAAAATGGTTTAAAAGTCACTATACAATTTTTAATGTCACGAAAACGTATCTACTATTTTTTTAATTTTTCTCGTAGATAAAAACTGTAACAAACATATGAATTATTCATATTATAGAGTAATATACTACTTTTACATATATTTACATAAATAGTAAGTAGAAACTTGTTTTCTTCCTGATATTCTAATTAATTCTCATGAAAAATAACGATGCCAATTACTTAGATATAATAAACATAACTTAATAAGAAATAGAGTAAACAATATCCAAAACAAACAAATAGAATATATAAATTAATGAATAATGTCGGCCATCTTAAAACTTTTACGAAATTCAATCGATATCCCGGTAGGTTCGAATGTGAGAAATGGGCGATAATACCTCATTACTGTAACGTGGCCTCCACGAAGCCATTGTGGCGTGGATAAGCTCATTATTTATGTACTATTAGCCACAATCTACTCAACCCCACCACATATATACCTCAGCCCACGCCATGGCTTTTTAATGGTCTCCTTGGACTGTTAATCTTGACGATTAACGAAAAGGTAATTTTCGATTGCCATAATTTAATATAAATGCTGTTTTATTACTTTAATTTATAACAGACTTATTAGTGCTGGCCTAGATGTTGATGTTGCCGAAAAAGGTTGGACTTAAATACCTTTTATTAAAAAAAAATAACATTACATACATTTTAGGTGAAATCCTAATATTAATATTACTATGTCTAGTGCTTAAACATCATTTAAATACTTATAAAAAAAATAGGCATTCCATCTGATCACATTCTAAATTTATTCCCAATCACATAGACCATTGTGAAATCATATTCGATTCAATGTACATAATTTATTAGTATAGGGTTGGTTACGTAATGACATGTTCAAACAGGCGTATCAAGAGACAGTACCTGGTCACAACAGCACAATGGTTGCCACTACAGACACATTCACAAATCCATTGAATATTTTTTTATTTGTAAGTATTTAAGCTTTTATCGAGCATGGCCATAAATCGGTGCGCAGGCGCTCGTAATCCGCGCCCGAGTCCCGCTGCCAGTTATAAACAGAAGCCAACGTGTTGGACTTATAAATCCTGCTCTTAACTATTGTATCTCACGCCACAATAATGAAGTTAGCTCGTTCAGGAAGAAATATGCGACCACGTGGGTGGGCGACGCGGTCGGAATGAATCCTTAACGATTACGAATGCCGATTTTTTTTTGTGTTCGAAGTCAGTCGTTGACACTCGAGGTCACACAGCTGGTGAAAGGTTGCCTGAAAAAACAAAATCGTATTAGATCACTGTAACGCAGTGTCGGGTTGCATGGTGAACTTGTACTGGTTTGTCGATACCAAACAAACACATGTTCAACCCTGAATTGTAAATTTAACTAAACAACTATAGAGACAGGATAGAGGATTATAATATCTGAATGTTGGCAGTAACACTACAATAGGCGTTATATAATACACGTAACGAAAAGCCTGACGAATATGCGCAAGCGCCGAAGAGGCGTGCGTAATCGCCTCTATATAAACAAACACTCGCCACTAAAAACCGATATATTTCACCAAACTTTTATATCCGTTCGCTCCAACTTAAAATATATTACTTTTTCTTTAGCACCTTTTGTATCTTTTAGTACGTTGTCCCCACTTTTATGGATGCAAGGCATTCGTAAATCATTGTTGTGGAAGTGGTATACAATCGTAAACAATGTGTGTCCCGTGGGGTTGCTTGGACTCGCCTTCATACACTATGCAGGCAGGGAATCATTTTCATATCTTGAGACTTTAGAGCCAGTTCTATATTTCTTAGACCTAAGACTTGCTATTTGCGTAATTTCATACATGCATAAAGTACAGGACATGACTTATTGGATAAACCATTACGTCTCGAAACAACTATCTACAGATGCTTTTGTGGTAAATTGTGTTTGTTTAAGCTATTAAGTATGTAAGTCTAGTTTTGAGAAAAAAATATACCCGTTTTATAGCTTAATTTATATTAACAAAGAAAACAATTTCCGAATGTGGACATTATATCACCGATAACAGTTAATCCGAGACCGGCCAGCGCTGTAAATTAAACTTTATATCATTTTTAACGGCTGCCTCGAATGGTGTTTTGATTACCGACGGCTGGAGGCGTCGACAACTCGACACGTTGATAAGACGACAGCTATCGCGCTACACAAAAAACGCGATTTTATAACCAAAAAAGCGACTCACGCGCAGCGTCTCTACCTAGATCTCTAACACTCCGTGGGACTTAATATTTTTATGTGGATTCCTTCCACACACTTTAATTTTACGAGCATCGATATGGACTAACTCGATATTTTACATCGTCAATATTTTTTCTAACATAAAGTCAAAAGATTAAAAACCAACTTTGGACATATAAAATGTATCAATTGAGCCAATTGTCAAAAGTGGTTCGTTGTTTTATATTTGTCCGAAACGACGTGTGATTTAAAGTTCATTGATGTATTTAACGCTGCAAATAAACCGTGAAACGAGACCACAAAACACGTAAAGAGCATCCAAAAATAATAAAAACAAAGAACGGCCATTAATCTCTCATTGTGCGACGTCGTCCCGTTTTGTTTGCGGACTCGTCCCGTTCGTTTACGGATCGCTATTATCCTTAAACCATCGGGTGTGATCAAACACAATGAATTAACAAATGGGGCGAAAATAACTATCTATACATCATACTTATGTACACAAGTCGTAAATTCAAACCAACGGCGAAACGAATTTCAACGAAAACTACATTAATTGTCATACAAATTCAATTTATCATTGCGATTGTTAATATATCATCTGAGTAATATTTTCCAACTTTATATAAATAATTTAATACGTTTTCTAAATAAACATATTCCATATTAAATGTCGCCATCTTGACCCACTTCAGTTAACGATGGCGTAAACCTCGCCCGTATCCGCCCTTATCACAAACATTTCATGATAATTATAAACTACTTTACTATCCCTATTTGTCTACAAGCTACATGTGCTTAAGAATATATACAGTTTATAATATAATATATTCCTGTAAGATGCGAGTCGATAGTCTTCGTCATCAGATCGCGGCGCTGTTATTTTTATTCCTATTCCATTTTTTTTAAGTAGTCTGTGCTCCTTCACAGCTAAAGTAGTAAAAAATATATTTCTGATCATATTAAGACTTTCTCTTAAATATCATAAAGTGGTATTAAATATGTAATATAGAAAATGAAAAATTCATCAACATGGACAGGACTCGAGCCACATTCGGAAATTAGTTAAACTGAATAAATGTAAGTTAACATCTTTATAGACAATGGCAATTATTAAAAATATGAGAACAATTTTAAAGAAGGTGTAAAAAATATAAAAAAATAAGTCAAACAGTTAATATTAATGCCTGTTATTTCCGAGGAGTTTAACGCGCTTCTAGAGACCGATCGCTCATCAGCTAAGCGTTAGGAATTTCGTTTAAAGATTTCTTTTGTGGATACCGAAATCCCGCGGGACCCGCTTCTCATGCTTCCAATTGACAGCGAGTGACATGTGACGTCCATTGTCACGTGACATGTTGACACTGTCAAACTTGACTCTTGTGCATTCCATGTAAATACGGAAACATTACCCTCGCGGCAGCACAATGTACGGACAAATTAAATAATAGAATAATAAACTATGCTCGGACCGGCAGCTGCCGTTTGCTGAAATGCCAAACAGTTAACTTTTGAGTGTCGATAAAAAAACAAGTCCAGTATTTTTTTTCTGACACTTATAAACAAATAATATTTTTTTTTTATAGACAATTTATAAATGCTTTAAATCTCTTGGGATAGGATACATTTTGTTGAAAAAGAAAAAATATGAAATATAAGCCTATACCTGTCTTAAGACTAGACATAGACCTCTTTTCCATCTTTGGCAAGTAATCGAAGTTTATATTCCACTCTACTCTACAACTCAATATATATGTTTCATCACCGATTTTCATTTACACAGACCAGACCCAGACAAATAAATATTCGTGATACAAATATTTTGTTCCGGTCAGGGATAGAATTCCAAAAGCAAGCATTGGTAAAGCCACATCAAACGTTTGTATACAAGTCATAATGTTATTATAAAATATACGTATTTCATTTGATTTCGTCGTTTTATTTGATTCCTGAACTTACTAATATCCATTTAAGTTATGAACTAAATTTATATTGGAAAGGAATTCAATAAAAAAATGTCAACACTCATTTGTCAAGAAAAAGAAACAAAACAATTTGAATAACTAGACAAGCCAAAGGTCCGAGCGACCCCTGGCGAGCGCCCCCCGCGTCACTACCCGACTCCTACAGAGCTTCTCTCTCACCAAAATGGTGACAAAGTGACAATTCAAACATTCTACTCTCTAATGTTGTTTAGAAATATTCAACAGAGCCACAATTCGCTTTATTTATGATCCTGTTGTCGCCCACAATGGTATCGTATTAAATTATTTTTAAGCTGTTTCATTTCCGGACAAAGTGTCTGAAGGCGATCACATTCAGAGTTAAAACAAAGTGCCCAAAAAATGACATATTGTTTCTTTATAACTAAATAAACCGTGACACTTATATAGAAACTATTTTACTTTAACTTCAGTGAACCACGATATTATTCGAACCCGAATTCGAAACTAGTCGGGCAAATTCTAATACAATTAACCTGAATATACTCGCATATATATAAAATAACTTTAGTATCACACGCTTTACTTATTAGTATTATTTACTAGTGAAAAGTTGTAAGTACATGAAAATTTACACAAGTTATAAATATAAGTGTAACTTTCTCTTTTCGTTCGTATATTTTCGGTTTCTGATTTACTGTTAGTTCTGACACGTGTCAGTTTGGGGAAATCACAAGAGGGCGAACTTCGTAGTGTGTGACTGGAGGTCATTACTTAGGATTAAACGAATACTCATTCTAACATTACAAGTTTAATGAGACGTGGCTATCCCCTGTGACGGCGGGACCTTCGCCATCTTACGTATAAGTTTTAAGTCAAAGGCATCTGTCTGCTGACTTTGATTTTCTCTATTGTTGAAAATTTTTGAACTAATTGTTTTATGTCAACGATACTTATATCTAAATATACTAAATTTATTTATTGATCAATTTTTATTTTTGCACAGAATTTGAAAAGGCATAATTCTACAAAAATTATCTTCCAGATAGCCCTCAACAAACAGAGAACATAAAATTGTACATAGATAAAAAAATATATCTTAATTTATTTTTTATAAGCTGTTAAAAATGCAGGTGGAATAAGTTTCCGTCTTCTTTATTTAAAACACCAGAAAAGTGACGTAACATAAAACCCAATTACAACGAACAACTCACAATCATAATAAATGAGAGGCACGATCTTCTAAGTCACACAATTATAGATAGCTGCACTATTATCCGCCCCCGCTATCATCTTCCCTCTCTATCCACTAATCCGTCGGGGAAGTGACTAAATATCTTGTACAAATAAACATTTCTGATTGTTATATTAGAGGGGAGTTGGAAATCGGATTATGCGTGCGGTCGCTCGCTGTGTAATTAAAAGAAAGATTTATTGTATCATCCGCGCAAAGTGCAAGCGCGCTTGTTGCACGTATTATTTTTAGTTACAATTAAATTGAAATTAATGCTTCATTTATGAAATAGTTGATTGTGATTTTTTTATTTTGAACCCACATTCACATTGTTTTTAGTTACATTTAAATTAAATGCTTCCCTTTATAGAATAATTGATTGTGATTTTTAAATAGTGAACTAGTGCCGGCTTTTTTACGTCTCCCATTCACTTCCGTTGAAGTCATCTTTCGTCTCATAAAATGTATATCAAATCGATACTTTTTTAAATTATAGTTTTATTTAAATTATAGAAGGTACACACCATTTATGTATTTTCTTATTATAGTGTAAAAAACAAGGTGAAAAGCGTATATGTTGACGTCAATGTAATATGTTGACGGAATAGTCTGATACCACACCAAACTTTTTAAAAATCTGCACGAGATTTGGCTACTACTTTTTTATCATACGTATCGATTTTCATACCAATTATTCTCCTTCCATAGAAATAATTGTAATATGATTTAGTAAACAGTACATTAATTGTACAATTCATTAAAGTTTCCCAAATCTAAGAGACAAATGAATAATCATACCTATATATTTCTATACAAAATGTAGTAATAAAATTCTTAATATTGTAAATAATACTAATATATTTATTTTAAGGCTATGTCATCAGTGATAAGCTGCACTCTCGCACTACCGAAAACAAACAGTTAGCGAGGTCGTTCAGATCAATTTACATAGTAAACAATACAGACTCGAAGCTCCATTGTCAAAGCTGGCTCCGCCCAGCCACGCTCATGTTACAATGGAGTAATGTAACCTGTTCTCATACACATGGTGTGACATAAGTTAGTTCAAATATGAAAGATAATCAATAATATTGTTTCATTACTAGTACAGGTTATAATTTTATTAACTTTTTCACGCTCGTAAATTGTTTAGTTAAAGATTTCATATACGAGACTTATAAAAAATAGAGTCTGAATAAGATGAAGGATTATGATGAAAGTGGAGAATTGGCATGAAACGTGAAGCAGCAGCCGCAGTGGTGGATGACAGTGCACATAGTGCGGAAGGCCGACTGATGCCTATTCATGAGGCGACGGCTGTTCACCCTCGTCTCCCCACCGCATTTGAATAAATACAATTAACTTGTTTGTTTTCCTCGCCCCGTTACGCCCCATGGACTCGTCCTTCCGGCGACATATTTTTCTTTAGCATTAATAGGACGATCGCAAATTTGATGCTATTTTAGGGATTCCAATCGCAATACGGGCGGTGTCGGCGAGACTCAAAGCACCTCAGCCGCGGCGTCCTGCACTGTTATTATCTCAACACCATCGGCTCTCACCTAACCCATTCCTTTTTTACCAGACGCCTCCGTCTCCGTCTTTCCTTCCTCGGCGAAACAGGACTACGGGTCATTTATACTAAACTCGACTGGAGGGCGTTCCCTCGACGATTTATCATTTAGCGTTGCCTACAGACATTATTTGAAACGTATTAAAATCGCGGTTGTGGAAAATTTGTCGGCATCGAAATTAGTACTCCTCTCCGACTGCATAATTTATCGCTTACACAGCATCCGCTACGAGATGTGATCTTTCTAATTAGCAAATCATTGTCATTGATGATTAATTACTGCCTCTGCCACTGCCTCTTATAAACGTTGACATCTTAATAGAAGAAAAAATAATACAAATATATATATGATATATAGTGAACCAAGGGTATTATATAAAAAGAACATGTCATATGTGCTAGTAAAGACACACCGTAATATAAATTTCAAAGTTAAATCTAAGTCCATTGAACAGTCCAAGCCGGACTTGCAGTGCCCTGAGGAAGCAGTCACGCGCTGCCACCACGTGATGCATATATGTCGGCAGGCTGCAGCGGCGCCTTGTAATTTGAGAAGTGCCGGTAATTATTTACGTGAGAAGGGGCCCCTCCCCGGCCGGCGAGACGAATCGTTGATTGCGCGTGAGTTGATACCCCTAGATTGCCAGTTGCCACTCTTGCTCACTGACTGCTGGATATCATGAAACTGCGACTCATCCTACTTAGAACTGTTCCAGATGCTATATTTAAGCGTTGCAATTTCAATTTTATAATTATATGATAAGTACATACAATGAAAGTGCACATAAAATATTTTGAACCAATGGTAGTAACAGACATTAAAAAAATATTTTTTGGAATAGTTGTCTGTTTTTTTATGTTAGCTCCCCAATGTGAAACGAATGAACAGAACAGAAATTTGTTTGTAAATTTACATAATGTAAATTTACAATTACATTTTACAGAAAAAATATTAAAAGACCGAAAGTTTTTTTTTTTTTTTTTTTTTCTCAAAAATGTTTTCTTAATCCACAAATAATACAATAAAAAACAAACAAAAACAAAAACAAATTCATGCAAATCATATCTTATTAACACGGCAATTTAGCACGAAATGTGAATTAAGTGGAACGAAGCAACGGGGTTTCACGATTCTTATATTTTTTATTTTTTTCTTAACTGAGATGTGGCGGAGTGATGACGGTTGTTTTGACTTGTACTGACATTTGCGTGTAATACAGTCTCCTTATCAGACCCAACAGGGACTTCTCGCTAAAATAATAAAATTAAAACATATTCTTAACTACTGGACGTCTAGACATTTTTTTTTAAAATAAAATTTTGGTCACTATAGTTTTTTTTTAAATCCTCTTTAATATAATATATAGATTAATATATATCTATGAATATATTTTAAACAAACAATTCTTCCTTAGAGATTATGTAATTCTTGAGCTAAAACATATAAATAACGGTTTATATGTGTATTTTAATGAGCCCTCTTTTTTTTATTATAAAGTTATAATTAAAGTTTTGTTTAAATCGTATTCAATCGCAACCTTCTTTTATTTATTAAATTACTTCATTTTATTTAACTCTATATCCTGTGTTTACAATCATTTTACCAATTTACTTAATCTTTTAACATTATAATATTTATAAATGTAACATTAATAAAATTTAAGAATATATGTGTAAATTATACCAGAGTTTACATTCGGGCATGTAACGCCATCTATTATCCATTAAACGAACTACCAACCGATGCAAGCTGTGAGTCTTTTGATACAAATTATTTGTACCATGTTAGATACATGTTTTCTATAAAACGTCTGTAGCTATAATATTGATTCCAGCTATAAATTACGTTCTTAATTTCAATAATTCCTAGACAGCAACTGGGTGTTTGTTTAAACAACAAAATGTTAAATTGGCTGCTTTCAATAAGTGGCCAAGTCGTGCGGTATCTGACACCTGCTTTTAAATACATTAAATATAGATATAGCAAAATGGCTCTTGTTTCAAATATATAAGGGTCATATTAGCTTCTATATTTGATTGATACTGTAGAGGAGACGGTTGTGGAGTGTACATTGGGTCGCTAAGGAGTGCGGAGCCCCGCTGCGCCAGGCCCCTAAAAACACACAGACCGCGGGGCGCCGCACTCTACCCGCGCCTTTTACTAATAACACCGTCTTTCCCTCTGTCATGCCTTATTTCATCCGAACGTCTCTCGTTTTTTCAATGTCTTCGTTTTTTTCTAACCTCAAACAATAACAATAAAACGATTCTTTGATGATAGTAATCCTTCATCCTCATTGTCTTTTGGCAGTTTCTCGGAATAAAATATGTTCTGCTCTTGCGACTTGATATCTGAACGTCATATTATAAATGGCATCGTTTAAAATATTTTAATACCCTCTACATCACGGCCGTATTCATTTAGTACGCTTGAGTGGAGCAGGCCGGGTGCCGCGGCGGGAATGTTAAATGACGGATTACTGGCCAAGAGATCGAAAGATAACCGGATCTCGCTGATTCTATCGTTGCCCTTCATTTCGTTCACTTTTGTCCTATTTACATTTTTTGTCTAAACTTTTTGTTATGTTACATTACTTTAAAGATGTATGATGATTCTTCACTTCCGTTATAAACGCTTTTAAATAATTATTTAATATGTATAAATGTAATACTTAACTGACAGAACTATAAATAAACAAGAATGTTGTAACCAAATTATATAACATTATATAAAATGTTTACTACATTGTTAATAAAATATGTATACAAATTTAAACAATCGTATTCATTTACGTTTTAAATTTTATTCAAACGTATAATAAATTATTAATTTACATTTGATTATTATATTTGTAGCTGTTATTTTAATGGACTCATACGTACATAGTATCTACCAATAATTTGAAAGTAATGAGGCCAGTTCCGTACATTAAATATTTTATTAAGGACGTTATTAATTATTGGTATGCATTAAGTTTCTATATAACACGAGTTCAATATAGTAGATTTTAAAATGTTTGTCTGTATGGTGTACAATTGTCTATTCGCTGGTAGAGTCAAAATAAAAAAATTAAAAAAATTGGTGTGAAGCCAGCATAGCTATTCATTTTTTCATTCGTACGTGGTGTTTTTGTTTATGAAAATTCAAATTCTTACGAAAAAAAGGAAACCATGGTTTAGACTTTATTTATCATGAAACAAAAAACATATTTGTATGCCTTTAGTGATGACAGATGACAACTTACAAAGTCGATGACAGCAGCTAGTAATGGATAACATATATTTTTCCATGGCAACGGTTTCCATGATATTTCTTGTTATTGTAGTGGCACGTATTTCGTTAGTTTATTTAACAAATTAATAGAAAATGGTGTTAATTACCGTGGAATTAGTGCGAAAAAAAGCCGAACATCACGATAGACTTTTGGCTCCGCTCGAAGAAATTGCTCTACATCAGGAAAATATAGAGAAAATTGAATATCTTCAGGACTGGTGTCCGAAACTTAAAATTCTACTAATGCAAAGTAATTTAATTTGTAAAATAGAAAACCTAAACAAATTAAAATATCTCACTTATCTCAATTTGGCACTTAACAATATTGAAATCATCGAGAATTTGGAAAAATGCGAATCACTACAGAAATTAGATCTAACTCTTAACTTTATTGGTGAAATAATATCTATTGAATCTTTAGTAGGTAATTATAATTTAACAAACCTCTACTTGACTGGTAATCCGTGTACTGATTTTGACAATTACCGAGATTTTGTTATTGGAACGCTTCCTCAGCTCATGAGTCTCGATGGAAAAGAAATCGAACGGTCTGATCGTATTAAGGCCTTACAAAACCTCCCGATCATTAGATCTGATATACTATTTGAACAAAACAATTATATATACCAACGTAGATCTCAAAAGGCACGCCTCGAAAGAAACATACAAAACAAATGGGAAAACGAATATAAAGACATGGATCCAGATGAAAGGAACAAGAAGTTTTGGGCTGAGAAATGTGAACACGCGCCTGAAGTTAGATATGAAATGGAACGCATGCGTCAAATTAAGCTGAAAAGTTACGAGACAGAAGAAAAAAAAGAGGAAAAACGTGTTTACAAATATTTTTCAGCAGACGGTAGACCATATAACATAAATCAAGCCAAATTAAACTTTAATTTCAATGATAACGAGTGTGGTAAGTACATTTTGGACATAGCTATTTACAAACACTTGGATACCAGTTTACTTGATATAGATGTCCAGCCAAACTATGTAAGGGTTACAGTAAAAGGTAAAATATTTCAACTGCACCTTCCAGAAGAAGTTAATATAACTGATTCCAATGCTCAAAGGTCACAGATCACTGGACACCTCGTGGTTACGATGCCCAAAGCCAATATCATCATCAAGAAACCCTCACCAAAATTAGTTGAACAAAACAAATTACCCACGAATCCTAATATAAAAGAGTACCACGAGGCTCAATCCAAAAGGGAGTTTTTGGAAATCGGTCCACCTGATGATGTTCTGGATTTTAGAAATATGTCAAAACTTGCAAAGAAACCCGATTTTATTGATCCAAGAATGAAATTAGAAACCAAGCAGCCCTCGGTGGATTTTGTTGATGATCCTGAAGTTCCAGACCTTATTTAAGCCAGGCAACAATTTTTTTTTTATATATATTTTCAAACATTAGACGTTCTTTAAGAAGAAGCATAAGTCTATATGTCATTTTTATTTCAAGTATATTTTTAAGCAATAAAATAATATGACGCTAAATTAAAGAAAACGTATTTTAGTTATTATATTATTCATTAAATTTTAATTGAATGGAAAAGTAACTTTTCATGCTATTACAGTTGACTTTTATTGCTATCCAAAATGTAATATTTATTTCAGGAATATTATTAAGCAATAAAATAATATGACGGTAAATTAAAGAAAACGTATTTTAGTTATTATATTAGGCTTATTCATTAAATTTTAATTGAATGGAAAAGTAACTTTTCATGCTATTACAGTTGACTTTTATTGCTATCCAAAATGTATCCTCGTTATTGTTTAATTACCAAATAAAAATCACTTTTATAGATGACGTAGGTATATTTTAATGTTTAATGTAAAATTATGATATACTTATTTTTAATTTTATAAATGGCACAGCAATCACACACACATTTACAACTTAAGAGATTGACATATATTGGAAATAAATAATGAAATTGAAACAAATGTGTTTATAAGTAATAATATCTTCGATTTTTCCTACCTGTGCCCTCATATTGGCGTTGATATATTTACATTCTTATTTCATCTTAAGACTAGATACAATATTTTATCTTAGGTCAACTTGTAATGATAATTCTCCCATTATTTTAAGTAGTGTCAATAAGTAATCAAGTAACACAAAATGTATAATTTCTATAGTAATGTACAGTTATCCTAAATAATAAAGAAACAACTTAAAAATTAAATTCATAGTAACTCGTACACATATAGCCATTTTTTTAAATATAAACAATAAATCTCCCGCCGAAAGTTTTTCATTTTAATACCAATAACGAAGGTTATATAAATTGTAATATAATCTAGGAAACTCCATTAGAGTCAGGTGTTGCAACCGCGAATGAAAGGAAGCCGTCAACGTCGTGCATCTCTTTTGATGAAAATTTAGCCGATATCTGATGGCGACCCGCCCAAGGTGGCGTTAGCTTGAACTGAGTTGTGGCAAAACTACCGGGAGCGACGTTCTGAAATCAACAATTTATATAGATTACGTAAACTAATGGGAAACAGCAAATAATAAATAAAAAATTAGCACCATTATTGGAATATCAATTTATAATATTTTTTAATAATCTATTTGTATATAATATCAAAATCTTAATGAATTTAATACTTTCAATATTGAAATTATATAATTGGATCCTGCTTGTACATTCCATTGAATACTATACCTCGCTCAGCTCAATCTTGAGTTGTTTATCCAATCCAGGTCCCTGAATATAGAATTTACCACCTTTCAATGGAATTGGCAGTGGATTTTCCAATTTCACTTCCACGTTGAATTCTTGTCGTGAAATCGGTTTGCCGTCGATGGATATCTTTATGTCAGGGTTGCGCACTCGGAAGTCGTCTTGAGCGAAGTAATCGAAGTTTCTGTCAACTATCGACGCCAGACAAGCTATGTTAAAGGATGCCTGCAAAATGTAACAAATTTACGTGAAATGTTTTTTGTTCAAAGAAAGTTTTATGTGATTAGAAATTTAGCCATTAAAGCCTTAATCTTAAAATAGTAGGAGCAGAGTTTTTTTTATCGTAAATTTACATGAAAACGATTTTGCTAATTTGGTGAAAAGGGGAATGAAAGTTTGTATATATTTTTTTATAATATATATATATATATCCTTAGATGGAATGAAAATATACATTTTGTAAATTTGAATTATTAATTCGAATTCAATAATATTTTTAACAGCTTTTTTTTCCTGTTTCAAATTAATGATGCTGGCGACTATTATTCAGTAATATTTTGTTTAAATATGGTGACTGTAACTTATCAAAACAAACAAATAGTAAATCTTACCTGATCAACTAATTTCTTATAATAATCATTGAAGCTAACTGGCAGTGTAATAACTTGCTTTTCCTCCGGAGCCATCTTCATGTCAAAGTCTTGTCTCTTCACCCCGTCCCCGGTGACCCCGGTATACGTCACTGTATCCACACGTAACACACCCTTTACGTGATGCTCGTTGATTGTGGATTTGTTCTTTATATGTAGTACCTAGATATTTAAATAGTTTATATATTTTTTGTATTCACTAAACGCCTGATAAAATAAAATAGCAACTCTTTGATCTACATTTCTCATGATTTTTATCTTTTTTATTTCTTCTTCCTTTATTCACCTAACTATAAAAAATTCAAAAGTTAAATGTAATGTTAATGTAATATATAACACTATCTACTTACAACGTTAAAGTCTTGTCCAATCTTTATATCGTCTCTTAATTCAAAGTCGAAGGTGACGTCATTAAATGCGTCATTAAGATAGTATCTTGCGAAAATGCTTTCAGATTTACGAAGAGCTTTCTCCATAGTGTCGCGTTCTTCTTTGGTTCGTTCCGGATATTTGTATAGATTAGTGATGTCCTTAAAAATTAAATAAATAAGTCAATGGTTTGTTTAAACTATCTTATACTTTGTTTTTATATTCACTTAACATTATCTATTGTTTGTAATAAAATTATGTATTTCCATTATTATTTTTAATATATCTTTTAATAAACTTGTGAAAGTTAAATAACATAATACTGTCTTTAAGTAAGCGCCTGTCGGTTATTATTAGCAATACTCCCTCAAAAGCTATAGACCCATAAAAGGAGTAGGCTGTCGCAAAATATAATCCGGGAATTATTAACCCACCTCTCGTTCCATTCGCCCAATTGCCTTTGTTGAAATATTTTGTCCAATTGATATAGTATCACGAGCTAGCAGTTTTAGTGGTTGAATCTCACCAGAGTATTTCCATAGCACCTGTAATAAATAGTCAAGTAAGTACATACCTACATTTTATTACATTTGCATATGGTTTAGGTTGAATATTATCTATAAATTTATACAAACATTTCATTAAAATAACACAAACATTAAAAATATACTTAGGACGAAGTTATCTCTCCTCAGATAAGACTTAATCAGAAAGTTGAATACGTTGAATTAAAAATACAGTATTTATCCAAATATAAAAGACATTTCGTAAATTAGAATCGAATTAAATCGTAGGTACCTATGTAAAATAAAATAAAAAATATTACCTTGTCAGCATTAACTTGTGCGAAAACATAAGACACGTCATATGGTTTCTGGAGTTCTCCGTCGCGGACTGCCCTCAGGGACGCGGGTCCGCAGCGGTACATGTCTTCTGATGTTTCTTGTGGTGTTGAGTCAATGGCCTGCCAGCCACCATAGTCTGGACCTAAGTCGGGACGGTCCATCCATACCTACAAATTCGAACCCATACATTATTTGAGGAATTTTATAAGCTGCTGGGTCATTAACAAGTGGATTAAATTTCTATTGCAAAATATTTTTAGGATTAATTTCAATGGCGCCATAAAATAATAATAAGTACAGATGTAAACCATAAATTTCGTTGCCAAACCATTTTATAGGCTCACTTCTCCTAATAGCTCCATTAATATTTAAATTTAGCTTACCTCGTTCCAAACATGATAATTCCAGACAGAATCATTCGTGAAATCATCAAGCGTGTTGCCGTCTTCGTCTTTGATGATGTCGATTGTCAGGCTGCCCTGGCTGTCGTGTGCCGCGTCGTAACCAGACACTGGTCTGCAGGGGATTCCGAGCGCTCTACACACTACAAAATGCATTTATTCGTTAAAAATGCGTCTTAGATTTATTATGCAGACTTTGTAAGTTGTCAATATTTACTTATACTTTATATCTATATATATACTAGTTCTTCGCCGCGACTCCGTCCGCATGGAATACAGAATGGCGGTACACGGTAAACCGGAACCTTTCATAACTACTGATTGTACCCGGAAAGGGCATAAAAATAGTAGAAGCGCGCTTCCAATAAATATTTATTTTTTAAAGGCACTTTTTATATTCTCTCATACTGGCCTGTAACTATCCTTAACAAATGCAAAAAATATATCATAATAAATTAATTATTATAAAACATAATATTGCATAAATGGAGTGTAACGTGTTATAAACCTCGAAAAAAAAAATTTTAAAAAAATGCAAATATATTCAGGTCAAAAGAGATTATTGTTATTTTCGGATTTGATCACATGCATAAAACAAATACGTTATCAATCAATAGAACCATTAAATTAATATAACATTAAATTAGCTGTCACACTCACGTGTCGTCAACACCCCCGCGTACACCCAACACTGAGCATATTTGATTGGCTTCTTCTTTTCATAGTATTTCTGCAAGATAGCCAAAGATCCGACCCACTTCAAAGGATGAGTGCCTCCACTGTAGTCGCTCAATTCTTTGGCCCAGTTACCGAATAAAACTCCATTGTCATCTTGTACGTTAACCGCAGCAGACAAAGCACGGACTATTCTTATGGGATCTCCTCTCGCTCCGCCTTTGACCTGATAAACGAATTCAATATGTTGATTCAACAAGCTCTAATAAATTAACTCGGTACACAAGCTGGCCTGAGTGACCCCTTTCTATGAGTGGAAGATTTCCATTTCGACAAAATAACATAATAATAATTAATTTTAACCAATTTATTACGTTGTTTACCCGAATAATACTTATAAATAGGATTGCAAATAATAATACATTTATATTAATTGATGATAATAGTTGGCAACTTTAGAGTACTGATAGCATTTTGCCTCAATAAAGATAGTGAAATTAATGAGAGCAGAGAAATACTGACCTTTCCAACTTCTCTAACAAGATATAACGCGCATTCTAAGATATCCTTATCGTATTGGGCATAGTTCCATGGTGCAGGTTTGATTCTATTGTACACGCCTCTGTATATAAGTCCTCCATCTTCTTGGACGTATTCTTCACGATGACTGTGGCCTATTTTTTTTTATGGAAACAAATAATACCAAATATAATTTGACCTTAACCATAAATCTCCATCAATCTTTAAATATATACATATTTATAAAAATTAACACATATATATGTACATATATATATATGTATCGGTATTTGGAATTGCAAGGCTTAAATCGGAATATAATATGTCCATGAATGTTTTAACTAACAATTCAAAAAGCTTTAAATATTTACCTGGCATGTAAACGCTATCATTTAGACACCATGGATTAAAAAGCACATAAATGGGTAGCGGATGCGTGTAACTCAGTGCTCCTCCGCCGGTGAGTTTGGTGTCGATGTCAATACGCCAGGAAGCCACGATGCAGTCTGCTGCTGGCGTTATTGCCACCATCAAATGTGAGTTCATTTGCCCATCATACACAGCGTTCCAAGTACCTAAAGTCTCCGACCCCTTTTCCAACATTGGAACAGCGGCGGACGCTTCGTTCGACGGCCCACGTTTCTGCACATCTGTTTCACAATATTCATTCAGTTAAATCTTATCGTGCTCTAAATAAATTCTGACTCACTGTCTTTAATACAGATTCTATATTCGATTTACCTTCCACATAAAAGATGAAAGAAACGGCATCTCGTTTAGCGTCGTATGGTCGGTTTAAAAGAATATCCAATTTGAAGGCCTGACCTCGTCTGATAACGAGACACCTGTCCACATCTCTTGTCATGAGATTGAATTTACTTGTGTGATTATTTTCCCCGTTGCTATCGATGCAAAAGTCGACACCTTGGACGGCGAGGACGCCTTGCCTGGTTGCGTCGATGACATCTGAATAAATAATTATAATATTAAACATATAAAGAATTCCTTCATCTATAACTTTTTATAAAATGTATACAAGACTGATCTATAAACAGTGGCTTATTATAACCGTTGTTGTTAAATTCGTATTTACATTGTAGGTATATTGAATTATATAAACTGGTAATCGATCTAACATCGTACATAAAACATTATAAAACTCTGATGTGAATTTATCATAAGCATTCGTCATCGCTAAAAACTTTTGAGTGACTTTGGATTTACGCCAATATTTATGAAGAATAACATAAACTTAACCCAAGAAGTTGAAACAATGCTATTTTTATTAGAATTTAGTACAATTATAATTCTTACATTTTATTTGAAAATCTCATAACTTTTTTTAGATAAATTACCTGGCTGGAAAGGAATAATAGTAAATTTTTGCCTCCGTCCAAAGTAATGTCTCCACAAATTTTTAAGGTACTCCATCGCGATATTTTAACACTATACACTATTCGTCCATGCTAAATATAACTGAATCGTGAATTTCATTAGGCTCTAAACAAACCGACTTAGTAATACGAATATTCAATACGTGCTAATATTTTATGCAAACGTCCAGTTTCCATTGAATGCCGTCATAGACTGTTACTTCTCGTTCTAGACATCATCTATAAGACTCCTACAACCGACTTGAGGTGATGTCATAAAGTAAACATGGATCAAAATTGCTAAAAAGTGTACTATTCATTGATGGATCCTAGACCAAAAACTTATCACTCAACATCGAACTCAAAACTCAACACTCAGAGTCGTTCGAAACCAAATTATATTAATATTTTTTCTTAGAACATAATATTATTTCGTTGAAAATTACGTATTAAACCAAGCTCACTTTAGTTTACGTAAACGTTTAACAGTTTTACGTTATCCTCGTAGTTTTTCTATTCCATGAGATCATTCGGTAACATTTGTCATGCCATCGATATGACATATCTTTGTAATAGAAATAATTAATACGCGTTCCTGACCCTTGGACTGCTGTGAGGGTCAATTAAAGAAAATTGGCATCTTAATTTGGTAATCGTAATTCTGTCTATTACGACATTTCATAGCACCAAATACCTTTATACCCTTATACAATAGTATTAATTACAGATGTGGGTGAATAAGTCTATATCGAGCTGGAAGTGCAGTCCAAGGCCTTCTTTAGTATTCCCACGCAGGCGTAGGTTTTGCATGAAGATAAGATCATTTCAAAGTTAGCAGATAATAATGTAAATTAGAAACGTATTTTTATTCTAGCTCTACTTTTTTATCCAGTTTTTAGTCATATTTCTAAACGTCTCTGAACTCTTCGTTTTATTTCTTTGATTTTATAGTTTGGTAGAAAATACATTTGTTCATTGCGTGATGGAAAAATTGTTTTAAATTTTTTTTTCCGTCTTCCCAATATCAACTTCAAATTATTTATAGTTATGTATCAAATTATTCACTAACGATATTTACCAGGTTAACATAACCTTTTTTTTATTTATTTATTTAATAATGAAATCTTAGAAATTAATAACGTTTTCGGATATTTCTAAAAATTATAACTAATATAACATAATCATATAAAAATTTAATCAAATAACTAATTATAATTACATAATAATTGTCATGGAAGTTGTACATGGTAAAAGTTTCTGTCGTGTTAAGACGCAGTATACCTTAAACGGAAACGAAGACTTCACTGCTCTTAAAAAAAAAGTATGTTTAAAACATCTACCTATATATTAGAATAGCTTTTAAGACTACAGTTTCTATTGAGCAGCGTGATATTAAAATTATAATTCACAATAATAACTTGACAAGTATAAGTTTAGAATCCGTAACGAATTATTTAAATTAAAACATGAAATATAGATATTCTCTGACAATAGAAAAGAACCTTCCGAATAAAAACATTCCATC
The DNA here is from genome assembly GCA_963555665.1 of Dircenna loreta. NCBI lineage: Eukaryota > Metazoa > Arthropoda > Insecta > Lepidoptera > Nymphalidae > Dircenna > Dircenna loreta. The sequence continues at coordinate 7,606,581 of OY743094.1, forward strand.
ACTCAGCAGCTGCATTTGAAACATTGCAATTGACCTCTTTACGAAAAATATAATTATATAACATGTGTTACAGAATCAAGTAACATTGACTCTATTTCCACCTGTATTGATAATATTGTCACAGATATTGTAGTAAAGAATAATAAAATAATAAATAATTTAAATTCCGATTATTGTGAGCCATTAATATCATAATTACATATTATTTAGTAGCTATAAAAAACAACAAACACATTTGTTTGTTTATTATAGCTTGTATTTTTTGAAAATTTTAATTATTATTATAAATATACTGATAATTTTTGGCCATATATACAATATATAAATACGATGAACAAACATAAATTTGTGTCACTTGTTATTCGACTCCAAAAAGTTAAACTCTAATATGGGGCAATGAGTTCACTGTTTTCCGACAAGTTTCCAGCCAACGTTCCAGTATTATGTTACTTACAAACCTTTGCGGTAAGGTAACTGCGAAAAGGTACTGACCTTTTCCGAATATTTGGAGGATGATCAACATGGCGGATGATGATGGATGATGATGCCTCATCATCATCATCATCCGTCATCGTAGGTATGGAGCATCACTCCCACGCTCGTTCAATTCATCATAATGAATATATTTCAAGCTTCTAATATGGTATTATTTTTTTTAAACAAGCCCGCTGAGTTTCTGTCGCCACCTCTCAACTTATCAATTTTAATTTTTAAAAAAAGCAACTGCTTTTTTTCCATAGACTAGGACTTATTTTTACTCTCATTCAAAATATAGATAAATATAATATTTTAATTAGGTTTACTTAAATCGTCAAACTTTACAGAAACTGTATTTCTGTTATTATAGGAAAATATTTAAAACCATTAATATATGTATTCAAGCGAATGCTATTTATGATTTACGTAATTGTCACTATTTATTTCTATTCAACATTGTCTGTTTTATAAAACTGTATTTTAAATCTTATTGATATTCAATTAGAACTTGATTTTGATTGTACAAGGCGGATAACGTAAGACGCTTGTCTGTACAGACTCCATTCATCTTAACGCACTGGCTCACCTTGAACGACTTCCTTTTAACCAGAGCTTAATTACATATATTATTTGTTAATCTACTGGACCACGATATCGTTTATGGTTGAACCTATAACCTTTTTCTATTATATTTATTATAATCAACTTGTATGCACAGACATTTTAAAATCAAACACCACAGAAAAAGTGGTGTTTGGTTTGTATTTTGCTATCTAAATTTTGATGCATGATTTTTCAAAACAGACTTCGATAGCTTGAGCATCGATGAATCTATTAATGGGCTGTTGCAAAGATAATAAAAAAAAACAATAGAATAAAATTCCAAGAACCTCTATTTGAAAATATGTATAATCAATAATAGTCTAACACTACGCATAGTTTTACAATGAAATAATTATTGAGAATAAATATTAAGTTACCTAAATTTAGAACTACTAAATTTTTATACCCATTTTTATATATTATTTAGATACTGTTTATTTACAACGTAACCAGTAATTGCAAAGAATCATAAAGGACAAGTCGAATATATTACGCAAGCCTTACATGTCGACCGTACGCTAAGAATTAAAACAAACTCACGGAATGGTGATGTATTCGAAATTCAAAATAACTTGCCAGTTTTATTTGAAGCAACTTCAAAGACAATGGTTTTAAAATTTATAACGATTTTTATTACTTTATCTGTCTATTTATGTAATTTGTATTTAGTTTCAAGTGCATCGTAAATTATTAGACATTGTAGAATTTGTATTTTACAACTGACTTTACTAGAGTTTCTGTTTTGTATTATTTAATGAATTTATATTAACTTTATATAGACGAATAAACATTGTAAAGAAATAAAGCGGATTCCTAAAAAAATGTTATTATATGTTAGTCGGTACATTTGTTTGTTTTATACACGCATTTCGCGAAAACTACTTTTAAGATTCTGACGAAATTTGGTTTACTAATAGAATAGTCCGAAATAAAAAGAATTGAACACTTCATTTCTGAATTGAATCTCTCATTCATGAGAAAAGTCAAAGCCACCTTAAAGTATAATTTGAAGCTTATAAAAACTTTTTCTTTTATCCAATTTATCCAATAAATAAATTGATTAACTAGTTATTACCTACTTACTATTTTTCTAAACATATACAAATTGTACAACCAAATTGCGTATCAAGATTCCATCTTAATAGCAGCTAAGTCCTAATGAATAGGTGTTTGTCATGAATATGTAGATAAGGAATTAAAACAATAGTTAAAAGCTGTACTCACTTATTTACACTCTAATACATGTAAATATGATTTGATTGTAATGACAGGTAAGTAAATACAACAGGAATATACTTGTTTTTAAGTGTGTGTGTATTTATTTGTGTGAGTGTACGCGTGTGTGCCAACAATCTAAGTTTTTTTTTTCTGTCATGTCTCTGCTGTTAGCCCTATTAGCTGTTACAGCGTCAACGGGGAAGTACGCCCAAGAGTATTGATACGGTTTCATTGTATTTTATCAGTGAAATGCCCTTATTGCACCCTTGTGTTTATTTTCATTTAAAGATAATTTTTCATCACCTCTGTAATAATTTCTTATCTCTCCTGATAGTGATATGGTAATTTGCAATATATTTAATGGATGAATATTTCGTTATTATTGACATGTACATTGCCTAATTCATTGAAATAAAATAATAAGTGGTAACATTTTTTTAAAGGTTTAAATATTAAATAAATATTTTATAAGATATATGAATATTTTTTTGCACATCAATCTACAATTCAATTTGAATATCTCTTCACGTTATAAAAGAATATTGCGTAAATAAAATAGGAGAAACTCTTTATGTATACAGACTTTCGATGTATTTTAAAGAGGGAATGTTACAAATTATATATATATAATATAAATAAGTACCTAATTTAACCTATGTCGTGTATATATAATAGATTAGTTTAAATCAGAATATTTTAAGATTGTATTAACATTTCATACTACTCAAGGATTTTTATTTTTAACGATACATCATTTAACCTTTTTATATTAAAACAACAGAATAATTAATACAATGATCTTAAAATAACTTACCGTTAGAATCATCCAAGTGTGGCGGTCTCGGCAAGTCTTTCAAGTCATATGAGTCCGACCTTCGACACCAACAAGATGTACATCTGGGTGAGCAGCTCGCCAACTTACTCTTCATTGCACCCATGGTTACCACTTATCACCACTAGTCATAAAACTTTTAACTATTCTTACTAATCACCAAAATACTTCAATATCTCAGGCTTAGATCACCTCTCAAACCGCACTGAAATTCATTCAATGTTTAAACAGTCTGCCACAATGTAAACAAAGCCTAAATTAGAGGTCGAACGCTTCTACTACGTAACCCACTTAAAAATAACCAATTATCCTACGTTATTAATATCCAATTAAAATATGTTTTCGATAAACGATGGACGCGTGCACACCCAGCGGCGGATTCGATACATGTGAGCGAATCTATAATTGAGTCCTAAAGTACATTCTGTGGTTCATATGTGACCTCTTATCATCAGAAAATTGGAATACCCGTGGATTTAGCAAAATACTATAGAAAATTAAATCACAATGCATTTTAACAGCGTTAGTCAGTTGTGCGTGGGCGCAACAATGAACAAACCTGTAACAAGTCACCGAGACCTTTGGTGATGGAAATTATGTCATTATCTGCGGAATGCGATCTAAGAAAATGTTGATTGTTTATTTGTGGCACGAGTCGTGATTGTTTACGATAAAGTTTAGGTTAAATGTATCTAGTATGGACATCAATGATTAAAATCGACAACTAAATGATTATAAATAATCCAGCTTATTTGAGATAAACCTCTTAAAAATACTTTAATATTGCGAATGTGTTAGAATATTTATTTATTAACCTTGGAAAAGTTCCGAGTTAATAGACGGTATAGTAAAGAAAGGAAATTATAAAGAATAGCAATTTTAAGAAATATTTAAGATGAATATAAAGATTATCTGATAATAACAAGATAACATGTAAAATGTTCAATATTGTGATACATAATTTTATGGTAATTTACTACGTATGACATCATCTGGCACATGTCGTCACTCTGTCAATGATTACTTGTCTCCGAAGGCCCAATATTTTGCATTAATTACCCGTGATGGGACTCTTTAAGCACTGACTTGTTTTCCTTGAAATGAATTCATAAAATATCTTATTCCCTCTAGACAATTTACCTCTTACGTAATTATAATGCGGTCAGTTTGTAAACCGAATAAAAAAGTTTAACATGAATACTAGCTTAAGGTAACCGAGCCATTCTAGGTTTCTCAATGTTCATATAGATTTTTTCCAGCTACGATAAAAGGATTGCCCGTATTTGGTATCGTATTCATCATTGTGCCCTTGTACTGTTCCTGGAATTGACAAAGTCACACGTTAGTCTTGAAAAGACGTCATAAATTCTTGACAAATTTTACTATTAGTTTACAGCTCATTACGGCATTCCCTTGACCTCAGCTTGAGCACGATTCCAGCTATTTCTGATGACTGAAACCAAATCTCGGAATGTAAGGAGTTTGCTATTGAAACTGAAAAGAAAACATTAAACAAGTTTAAATTATTAACTTCCATACAAGAGGAACTGTTTTTTACAAAAACCAATAAATATTTCTTGTTTTAACTAACTGATCTCATCTGATATCTTTTTCTATATTATTTTAAAATTCAAAATAACACAAAATAAATAAAAGTTCAATAATAATCTTCCATCGTGTATTATTGAATTACATATATTATTCCTATGATAGGAATAATATCCTATGATAGGAATAATATATTGGTTTATCCCAAAATATAAAATATCGTAAGGAAAATATAACTCGAACTCAAATTGACTCTACATTGATTATTATTTAAAGAAAGATTCAGTTTTATCAAACAGCTAAATTATGACCTTGCCTCCATTTCAGAATGGGCGAAAAACTTTGACCTTTCAATAAATCCGCTCAAATCCCAGGCAATAATAGTAGGTAGTTGGAGCTATATATCTAAATTACGCGGAATGACATTATCTAATACTGTTTTTGATGGATTTGCTATTCCGTACACTAGGGAGGTCAAAAATTTAGGGGTAGTCATTGATCAAACTCTATCCTGGGCACCACACGTAAATGATATTAGTTGTAAGGTATTTTTTTCTCTTCACTCGCCTTGGCGTCGACAAAATGTTCTTCCTATTAATACTAAGATAATGTTGGCTTATTGTTTGTTAATACCTATAATTGATTACTGTGACGTTGTTTTCCTAGATCCTTCGAATGATTTGTTATTAAAGCTTGAGCGGATCCAAAATGTTGCAATAAGATTTATTTTCGGTTTGCCTAAGTTTGATCACATTTTTGAATTTCGAAGAAAACTGAATTGGCTTCCGATAAAATCCAAAAGGAATATCTATGCATCTTCTTTCACTCCTATATAATATCCTTTTTAATCCGGTATTACATGTTTATTTGAAATAAAGTTTTCAATATTTGGCCATTTTAAGTAAAGAGCGTTTGAGATCTGGCGCTAATATGAAACTTGCATTACCGAGTGCCAACTCAAATTATTATGCGGGGCCTTTCACTGTACCGTTAAGTTATAGAATGGACTACCAAAGTCCATTCGTGAGTCGTCCTCTTTAGTCTCCTTTAAGAAAAACCTGCGGAAATGATACGACAACGAACAATAGTCGTTCATTATGTAAATAGATGTATTAATAAGATTTAAATATATATTATATTATATGTGTATGTTTATTATATATAAACAGTTTGGGATTAGGTTAGATTTAGTTGTTTTTTTGTTTTATTTTTCATTATTTTCTTTTTTTTTACTTCTGCTATATTTAGTGATATGAATGTACACACATTTTTTTTATTTTTTTTAATTGTATAATTTATTATTATTTTTACCCTTTTTTTTATGTAATATTTTTCTTTCAACTACTCAGAGGTTGACTGGAAGAGATCCCTTCATGGGATAAGTCCGCCTTTGTGGATAAATTGCATCTTAATGTAGAATTTTAAATGTACTTTTTTATATTATTTGTGTACAATAAAGAACAAACAAACAAACAATAGCGCATACTCATTTGATGGAGTTTTACTTTTTCTAGAAACATGAATATATAATTGGATATTCAATATTATATAGTTATATGGACATATATACTATTGTTTGTCTGTGATTCATGTTACAATGACCTTAATAAATAAATTTAATTGATTTTTCAATCAGCTAATTCTCATTTAAGAATATGTGAAGAAAATAAGCTTTTTTAGGTTAACGATAGTATGTTACAAGAATAAATATCAAGTAAGGCATTTTAAATAAAGCCTATACATATATTTATATGTAATGAAATTCACTAATATTTGCGTTAATTGTTCTTCTTTAACTTGAATATAATTACAAAATATATTTTTAATTAAATTTTAATTTCCAACTTTGGCGAAAAAAATATTTATAATGATATATGTTTTTCACGTGAAATATCTCACGTATTATTGATATTTGAAAACTGTAAAAGTGCTTTCTGGTTAAGTGGAAACGATATCAAAAACGTTTATTCACTTAAATAATTATTGTAAATTATATTTGTTATTGGATTTATATTGCAATAGATAAGAACGGAAACATTTCACAATAGCACTTTGATTTCTAAATTTAGATCATCAACATATTTTTATGAGTAATTGTTACATGTACTTTTCATGTAAAAAAACATTATTCCCAGTGACTAAGTGACACCAATGACGATCAAATTTTGAATCATCGGAATAATGTTTTCATTTAAAACGGTTTGTTTTGAACATTTTATAATATGAAGCAAAATTAATTGTTCTTATATCAAATTTGAAAAATATGAAGCGTTGAAAAAATATATTTTTTTTCAATTAAACATTTTAAATAAATCAGGGTTCATGTTTTTATTTAGATTCAGGTTTAAATTATTAAAACTCAAGATGCGGTGTTTATTTTATTTTTGAGATCCCAAAAACACACAAACACAGTGCACTATTTTATCTTTGATAATAAAAATAATAAAACAATAATAGCGTATACAAAATAATAAAATTACAAATAACATTATATATGTATAACATCGTTACATATGATGGATTAAAAAATGGCACTCGAGTCGTCGGTTTCCGTTCCTTAACTAGTTATCATTAGAAAAAAACACACCGTGCATCGTGTAAGGATGATATTTTTTTTTATTTTATTATATGAATAGTGCAAGTGTACAAACGCATCTTAAACCTTTGTCATAGCCAAGTCGTCGATGTCCATATAAACGTTAAACAAATTTACACTGTTCTGCAAATACACTGTTTAAATAGTCAGAGGAAGTTTACATTGATTTCAATACAACCGCTTCCTCCTATGAGCAAATGAGTATTTTAGGCGCCACAAATGACACAAAGCAGTCCGTGTGTAGAGATCGTGAAGGGCCCGCGGGTCTCCTGGAGCCCAGGAGCCTCGTGAGCCCCGGGGGCCTCTAGGGGCCCGGGGGTCGGCTAGCCGCGCACTGTAACAGCCGCGCAGCCAACGATCTCGTCAATCTGCCGCGACGAGAAAGTCACGACCACCCGTCGCTCTCCCTGGCGAGTCGGCACGAATTTCTCCTGGTAATTCACAAATTCTCCCGGCTTCACATCCCGAAACTTGATCTGAAATTTTATTCCATATTAAAAAATCTTGTTATGCAGTAATTAAAAATGATTGGGCTAACTGTTGTACCTGACGTGGCCTTTGCACTCCCGGACCCTCGATTGTGAAGTAGCAATCGGTTAGGTGAACCGTTAATGGATTCTGGAAGCTAAGCGTTGCTGCACTTTCCTGTCCCACTGTAGGTTGCCCCCGCATCTGGTTCAAAATCTGATTATAATTAATAATTTTCAAATAAAATATATCTAAACAATATGATGTTAATACCTGTACTTGCAGTTTTGGTTTATGTAAGGAAAAATCGTCCTCATCGGACCAAGCTTGGCGCGTTTGCTTTACGTAGGCCATCGCGTGCACCTTGACCATCGAATGGTCCACTAGTTTATCCATGTACTCTTGGGGCGTGACATGCAACTTGAGAACTTCACGTTGTCCCGCACGGACTATAAATTCACCTTGAGCACGACGCAATCTAGATGAAATTGCTCCAGTGTAGTAGCATGAAGAAGCAGTAAGCACACACCAGATCGTACGATCTTCATTAGATTTGTTCTGTGAAAAGGAAAAATTATGTCAATTAGAATTGCCTTTAAATTGTCATTATCATTATTATATAAGATGTATAATATTTAGGGCAGTACCTGAATATTCATCGTGCAATCGAAAGGTTGACCAAAAGGCACGGTTTCGATGTCCATAAGATCAAAATGGACGTCTTCAGTATTGCGATCAGGTAATTCATAATACTGCTGGAGCCGTTGAAAACCGCGGCAAGAGGCAATAACAGCAAGACGTTCCGGAGACGTACTTTCAATAGTTTTATATTCGTGGGTTATTTCTAACAAATCACTGTCTCCCTCATCATCTTCCCGACTAGGATTCTTGGTTAATATTTTACGTCCAACCCTGTCCCATACATCATATTATTTGGTTAATGTTATTATTGACTCATTATTAGTACAATATTTTAAAAAAAACCTTCTGCTACTCCCAAATAGGTGTAGCTTCGGGTAAAAACTTAATTATTAAGAAATTAAAGAATTAATTGATAAAAGTGTATATTTACGTATTTTGATTCGATGCCATTCTAACAAAACCCCAGTCAGAGTTATCTTCTTCTTGGAAGTGACAAAGCTCAGAATTAAGTTGAGAGAATACAAACGGTGTATCATACTGGAAGCCAACCTCACCGCGGCGCACAGCTTCGACACTGGCTGGTCCACATTGATTTACAGATTCTGCTTCTTCCTGAGGTGTTGAATCTATTATTTGCCATCCTCCATAACCTGTGTAACAAAACGTATTATTTTCAAACAACCTTCAGAGTCTACACAGTATAAATTAGATTTTGATATACCTTGAGGTAGGTCAGGTCTTTGCATCCAGACATCGTTCCATACATGGAAGTTCCAACATGAATCATAGCAATCTTCACTGGGTCCGTTAGGAACCTCATTACCCTCGTGATCGAAGAATTTATCCACCGTAAAAGTGCGATTAGTATCGACCGCGGATACATAATTTGTCACCGATCGACAAGGGATACCTAATAAAAAAAATATGTGAACTTGTGAATTATAGTCATATTTAATTAATCTACTAATCTTAAGTATTTCTTACCCAGTGCTCGGCAAATTGTTACCACTAATGCAGAAAATACCCAACATTGGCCGTACTCAACGGATTTTCCGCCACTGGTAAGATATCGTTCAAGAATGGCCACAGAGCCAGTCCAAGCGTGAGGCGCCACTCCGTCTTTATATTCACCATCGTATCGACCGACAATAAGCCCATCAGTTTCATTTTTGGCGTTTATCTAAAATAATTGAGTATTGGATTTTGTTCTTTCAAATATAAATGGTTACTTGTAATATATATTTCACTCACTATAGCTGAAATCGCCCTGGTTACACGAACAGGATTACCGCGTTCAGAATGTTCAAGCCCACTGCGTTCCAATAAATACATACAAGCAGGCAAAACTACATCATCAAATTGCCCAAAAATCCATTTACGGCCAATAGGTTGCCTCCAAGTTCCACACCATAATTTTCCTTGCTCGTTAAGAACATACTCCTTTCTTGACGAATCATTATCCATGTACACCGAATCCTCACGACACCATGGATTAAATAAAACATAAATATCTTCATCACATTTATAATCGTTACGATTGTCGCGTTGTCCCAAACGGTTGGTTTGAACCCAACAATTCCATACACCAACTGGAGCCGAAGCGGGCACGTGGACTTGAAATGTTATTGTATTACCGTCTTGACGCTGAATACTTATGTCCCATTTATCTGTCTCTGGTACGATTGAAGCCAAATTTTGTGAAGATCCGTGGCGTGAACCATAACTACGACCAAAGGAAGGGTGTTGAGAAGCCCCGCTGTAACGTTCAATAATAGGACGTGTTGCGTACGTTTCGGCTCCGTGAGGGCTTAGTGGACTGTTTTGAGATGAAACTGTTATTGGTTCGGTACTAACGGAACTGCGACGCACGCCATATGTTGCTGTCTCGCGAATACCACTAATTGCCGCGATAGTGCACATAGTACTTGTAGGGCCTGCAGCCGCCGTGGTCGTGGTAGGTTCTTGCACTCGAACCATTCCTATACCCATTCCAATTACATCCCGTGGATGTTGAAAGGCTGCTTGTTGGGTATTCCATGTTACCGGTAAAACTACCCGAGTTCCTTTAGTAACACATGGCTTTGGTCCTAAAAAATAAGTTTAAAAAGTTACTTTATAATTTTCATACAATCGCTTTGATATGATATTTCTTCACAAAATTACAAAAAAGACTCATATAAAAGTTAAACTCACCAAAGCAAAATACAACTCGTATAACATCTTGCTGCTTGTCATAAGTTCTATCGAAACGAACTGCGAAAAAGAAATTCTGGCCTCTTCTAATAACCGGATTTGGTAGAACATTATCGTTAACTAAGTCATACTGTTCAGTGTGATGGTCCTTTGCATTGTCCCGTGAATAAAATTCACTAAGTTCAACCTTTAGCGGGTGTTGCGAGTAGTAGCTCTGAGGGATCAGCTCAATGGTGTCCTGTCGACGTCGGCGTTCATTTTGATCGGCCAGCTTACAAATAAGGTTATGAGCATATTGCGTATTCGGGCTATTTCTCGATGAATGTGTAAGGCGTGTCTCTACACTCTGAGAACGTGCGGTAGGACCAGCTCTAGCAGTAGGACAACGGCGACTTTGTCCTGGACGCTGGGAGAAACTTGAAATATTATAGTTTGCTGATAACCCTGGTACGTAATTACTCGGCATGCCTCCGATGGTAACTTGTTGTTCTCTCATACACGTAAGAGTACTAATTCCAGTTGTTAAGCCAGTAATTCCACCAAGTCCCATGCCAGTCATGCTCGAAGTCATGCTGGTGGTCATTTTCTCAGCAGCAGCTGTTGACTTTTGAACCACGGATGCCTCCATTTATAGCAGCAATTATTTATCTTAATGTAAAACTGTCCTACGCTCCGGATTGAATCCAGAGCGAATGTGATGTGAGGTATAATCACAGTCCTTTATATACTAAAATACTTTGTAAAGTAACTCAGATCATTCAACTGCCGGTGTCAGTTGTCACAAGTTGAGCTCCACTATTGTTTGTGATTGCTGAATTGTAACTACGAAGATAATTTCTAAGCTAAAATTACGAAATTACAAAGCATAATAAGCTGTTAGTGCTTAATAAAATATTGGGTATTAGGTATTTAAACTATTATTGTAAGGTATAAATTTAAATAATGAAAATTATACCTTTATAAACTTTAAATAAATTTTAACATTCAAAATTTCTAAGTAGAATAAAACAGTGTCGCTTTATGTGTCTGTCTGTTTGTCCATTCCTTTATTAAAATATTCAATAACATAATACTGAATACTATTTATATATCTTTATAAACAGACATAAATAATACAGGAAATTATAGTTTTTGTAACCAAGTAACTGCTATGGGTAGCATAGATGACTACAGCTTACCAAACCACATTAGATACACGACAATAATATAACAAGGAATTTCAGTACATAAACAGGCAAATACGCGTTGACATATAGCACTATCTACTACAGATCAATAAACGTAACAGTTTTTTTTTAACATATTTTAATAATTAGGAATGATTATTTGTGATATATTATTATCAATATAGTATTCAATTCATTCAATTAAAAGATGAATTCTTGATGAATATTTGTAAAGATGTCAATGATTTTAAATAAATTTTGCATTTTTTTTTTCAGATGACACTAGTTACCATCACCACAATCAGACAGATAAAAATGTCCTTGTAAAACCAGCAGCAACATAGAATAATAAAACGGTAAAATCACAAGTAAAACCGGGATGAGAACTTGTAAATAGAATTTAATTTCAACTAAACTAGTTCTATTGTTGGATTTGTCTATCAGCATTTAGTGTGCATTGTTGTTGTATAAAACCTTGTAACTTAAGAAGGTATGTACCAGTCGTTGAGCAGCGACCAAAAGCATTACTTTACAGATTACTGGCTCATCATATTTCTAAAATCTAAAATAAGTTAATAGAGTTCGGATGTCTTATATATATTAATATAAATTTAAAGTGATATATAATCAGATACTTTTAACTATATTGGAATTAAGAAATAAGAAGATATCTATTAGGTACTCGATATAAAACTACGTAAGTAGACACACAAAAATACTTTTTACAATCCATTTACAGTATAATTTTCCAGAACACTAGATTATAAGTATTTGAACTCTAAAAGAATTTCGATTACTTATTACATACAATTTTTTGTTTAGAGAGCCTATATAAGTAATACAAACTTAACGAAACACAATCTTTTTATTTTCTGTATACGATAACTGATTCTTTCACAATTGTAGGCATAGGTTAGAATATTTTTTATTATAGGATTAGGCGACATTATAGGATTCTTTTGAGACTGTACTTTGTATGGTCCTGATTCCTGTAAAAAGATTTGTTTTGGAAAACAAACATTAGAGTTTTTAGTCTTCAAGCTTGTCATCCTTGTATCCGAAGCCTTACAATGTAATCAAGGTTATGGGTTGCTAGGCAACGTTTATTTATACAGAAATGTCATTGTCAAATCTATTGAGCTACGAACTTGCTACGAAATACAAAATAAGCTCCAACAAAACTAAACATACAACCTATATTATAGTAGAGAAGTATAAAATGGCTTGTAAGGGACGTTAATTTAAAAACTATTGTGTTTCTATCCGTACTAAATGGCTCTATACAATCTTTATAGCCATAATGTGGTAATACAGTACAAAAGCTGTCTACTATCTAAAGCTACATTCTTTACTGTTATTACCGGCCTTTTAAATATTATTTTACCTTTAGTTATAGCTTACAGAAGTAGAGGTAAGATATTATATCAATAACATGTAAAAATGATCCATCTATTACAATGCAGCTTGCTAAAAAATTTTATTTTCAGGGCTATGGTTACGGTCGTACTATTTCTATGAGCAGGCACAAATACGCTCAACATATGAATATTTACTAATAGCAGAAACTGATGAACCTAGTATTAACATTATATGTGGACAAGCTGCTGCATTAATCAATGAAGGAACAGACCATGAAGAAAATTGTGCCGAAATTCAAGTCAGTCAAAAATATTTTTTTCTGTTTAAAATAGTAACACATGCTGTTAATTAATGAGAGAAAGTATTATAAGTTTACATACGAAATCTAATTTTTTTTTCATATATTTTAGATAGAAGAACATAATTATGAGAAAAAATTTAAGAATGATATAATAGAATTCAAGTTCAATCTAAATATCCCAGATGACAGAATTGTTACATCATTTATACTTTTACTAGGGTTGGATTATCAAATTATGGTAAGTTATTTTATCATTAATATTATTTTTATATAACATTATTATTATTACCCCTTTGAATGAAAAATTACTATTTTAACAATTAAGATCTAACATTTAAGATCTTTGATGATAAAAAGGGACTCTCTATATTTTGAATTGTTAAGAAAAGCTATTTTGGTAAAAGATTGCGAAAAATATTTCAGGATGTGTGTCCTCTTCAAATGCAAGCTTTAGCAGTTATTACCAAAGAATTTGGAGTAGTACCGCCAAGTGGGTTTAAGTTTTATGGAGACATACATTTGTACCAAACATCTCATTTGCCATGTTTTAGAAACATCTTAGATATAAGATATAATAATTCCATATTTAAACACATCAGTGAAAGTAATGATAATATAGTTGATTTCATGATAGAAGAAAATCTAAAAAGAGAAGGTAATCCAATATTCATGATTTTATATAAAAATACTGTAATCTAGTCATATTATTATTACATTTATTACTTTTTGATTGCAGTCACAACTTCCATCACAAGTTTTTATTCAAGAGTACAACATGGTCAGACTGGTACTATGGATGTAAAGATTATTCTACGAGCTCCAGAAACACAAATAAGGTACATGCCAAGTGCATTGCAAGAACTAAAATGGGCATGGCCACAGTATTTATCACTGTATATAATATTTTACTGGCTAATTGGAAAATTAAGAAAGTTTATTTTTATGAATAGATTATTAATGGCTTGGGAAATAATACCTTGGAAAAGAAAAGATGATAAATTTAAATAAGGTTTGACAATAGCTCTAATTTAAAAATGGTTTGTTCTTTGGAATAATTTGTATAATTTGAAAGTTATTATTTATAGTATCATAAATATTTCAATAGATATAATAAAAATTATTTAAATTAAACAATATTTTATTTACATAAAATAACTAACTAATTTACACTTTTTACAGTTTTTGAACAAACACACAATCTGTCTGACTACTGTGTGAGCGTTAGTGTTGGAAATTGGCTTCCAAAATCTGATATTGCATGATCTAAGGCTCCCCTGTTATCTTCAATAATAAAAGTTTTACCACTATAGTCATCAAGCTGGACCAATAAATACCGACACTGATAGTTGCCATATTCATTCTGAAATATCAAATAGATTGTGTTATTTTTTTATATTTTATAATTAGTAAAATGCTTAAATAGCGCCACTAACATTATAATTGAGAATTCTCACTAGGAAGTATATATAAAATCTCACAATGATACATTGCATAACTTGTCCAAGTAGTTATTAGATCTATTAATTCTTATACTTTAGCTTCTAATAATAATATATAAATATTATAATCATATTTAATAAAATACTAAGAATATATATATTAAATGTAAAAGCTATACCTGTTTCATATCTAATTCTACAACACCCTTATTTCTAATTCCCTTAATATAGAATCTCATTCTCATATGTTTTACACCATCTTTTTCATATACAGCATGACTGACATGGGTCCTCCGTCTTCTTGTTGTCTCCTCCCCATAACCTATTATAGGTGATCCTAAAGCATCTTCTACATTGGAATTCTAAAAAGATAAATAATTGTCATATATTTTATAATATAATAAATAACTACATTAATAAATTCAAACTCACATTTTTACACTTTTCTAAAGCTACTGAATATATACTGTTTGGACTATTGCTGGAAAATAACTCCCTAAATACATAGTAAAATATAACACCAGTTACACCAACACCCATTAAAATGATACCAGTATAAGATACAGTTTTCGTAGCCTCCTTGATTTTTTCACCAACAGGTCTTACATCTGTTGATACATCACTTCTTTCATGGTTTTGAGTTAATCTGTTCTCTTTCTCGGTAGAATAGAATCTCTCAAACCTACATTTAGATATTACTACAGCTGTAGGTACTTTATCTATAGCTTGGGTAATTCGCAAGACGGGCAATAATTTAGATAGAAAAGTCATAATTTATAAAAAATAAAGACGGAAAATTTCAAGCCGGTATGATGGATATGCTTGATGATCTAATTAATTACGATATGAAGAATATCAAATTTGTAAATAAATTAATGTCAAGACCAGAATGACTTTCGATGACATATCTGAATCGATAGTCGATAGATAATATATGTTAACGAATTTTAAAACAGCAATAATTAGTATTTATTATCAGTATTATGGCTTAAAGAATAAATATTTTAAGGTAATTAATAATCCTTAAAATTCAGGCTTGATTTCTGTTAGTACAAATTATATTATTAAATAATTTTAACATGGCTATACAATATAAACATTTATACATATTTGAAAATATGTATATTTTTTACTTTTTATGAAAATTTAAATACAAGGAAATTGCATTATCTACGACCACTTTCTGACAGGCGACAGCTACATTGCCAAATAGGAATTGACAATTGTCATTTATGTCATCCTTGTATTGTCAGTCAGTTGTTTAAATAATGTGTACTGAGTGCTGCTTATTACTTTTATATTACCTTGTAGCTACTACCTTCTCACCCGTATGCGTTTGAAGCTCAAATTCATACAATATTCCTTTCCAATAATAATGAGATAGCTGTATTAATAATTTGTGTTTTCGTTTAGTATATACGTATTAACATATCAAGGTGAATATTCATTCATAATCTCATTGAGACAGACTAAGAATAACGAAGAAAAGACAACAAAAGTATTTATAAAACTATAACAATGGATTGGATAATATCTGACGAATTAGGTCTTACTGTGGGCCACTTAGTAGGCTGGGGGGCTGCGTCTGCTATGATAGTAGGTGGTGTAGCCCCATACATTCCCCAATTTCGACAAATTAAAAAAACACAAGATTCTGAAGGATTTTCTCTATACGTTTGTTTGACGCTATTAATAGCAAATACATTACGTATTTTGTTTTGGTAAGTTTCTATCCTTTAATAAATTGGCGATAATTTTAACAATATAAAACATAAGTAAGCTTTTGTAGTTACTTTTTATGTTAACACTATAATACATCATTACTTCAACTAACAGATATGAAATAACATTAAACACAAAGATTATTGTCTTTTGACAATACAATTTACATAATGTGCTTTAACTAATATTTACACAAGTCAGTAATTTCATATTGTTTACAATTAAATATGTAATTCTTGTTAAATTTCTAACAATATATGCTGATTATTACATTGAAGATTATTTTACATCAGTCTATTAATTTTATAAGAAACCATTGACTACTTCAAAGGTACTCAATGTATATAACCAAGTATTTCTTGAGGATGGTCATTATAGTCAACAAAAAAAAATATATTAAAAATATGCTACTTTCATTTTTAGGTTTGGCAAACGTTATGAGTTACCATTGTTAATACAAAGTATAGTAATGAATGCAACCATGTTTGCTATGATACACCTCTGTGTCACTGTGAGAAAGAAAAATCAAATTATAAGAGCAAGAGAAAGAATTTTTACAGGTTTGTTTTTTTTGTTTGCAGTTTTTAATTTTAGCTAACATGGGATCATTTGTGCCACATGTAGATTAGTTATATGCACTGTATTATTAGAATATTGTATCTTTTATGTGGAACTGTTTAGTATATAATATAAAATGATATAGATTTGGCTACTAAATTTTCTTTCAATAATTTTTAATTATACCTTATTATTTATGTATTTAAGGCAGTTTATTGTTTATTATATTGTGTTTTATTTGGTGGTTGGTGTTTTGGTGACATTAGGTGCAATATTCATGTTATATATACTATTATGTTGTGTGAATGGGTCAGCTCAGCCAGATGAAACGGCAAACTGGTTGGGACAGCAGAGCGGCTTTGTAGAGGGTGAGAAGCCACATCGCTTCTATGGTAAGTGTTGTCATGCTGTTATTATATAATTTCCATGTAATATTTGTTTTCATTCATTTGTCATTCTTTTTGTTGCAGTTATGAAACCTCATGCATCTTACATTGGGATTATTTATATTTTTTTGGTTACAGTGCTTTTATATTAGACCGAATAGCTTGGTACATCTTTTGTTTTGTTTGTGTTATTGTTTGTTTGTGTCTGGTTTTGTGTTATTTGTGTCATTTTGTTTTGTTAATTTGTGTTATGGAGTTCATTAAATAAATTTGGTAACTGTTAGCCCATCAATCATTTGTTTTAATCTCTTACAGTGCATGTCATACTATGTTTGTATGTTTGAATATTATGTACAATAATTATCATCTCAGAGCAATGACCAGGTCACTTGTATTTGTGTTTCAGATATGTTATCTGTTAACGTCAATTTGTATGATTTCCTTAATCAAAATTATAGATTTTGGACTTTATTATGCATGATTTAATTATAATATTAAATTGAATTCATATAATAATTATTTATTTAATTTTTATTTTATAACTTTACCACTAATTAAATTATATTTTTTAGATATGGACAGAAAATATTTCTGGGCGTGGACGGATTTTCAAAGCTATGTAGATTGTATGCTAGTGTTCTCAGTCTTAGGAGCAGCCATTACATATTTATTAATAGAATTCTCACCTTTTGTCGAGCTTATTGGGTTCCTTGCTGTCTTCACTGAAGCCATGCTTGGAGCCCCACAAATAGCTAAGAATTTGCAGAATAAAAGTACAGAAGGAATGAGGTATGTTTTATTAAATTTAACACTTAAGTTTACATTTTGTTTCGCTAAGTGATTTTTCATGTAATAATTATAAATTTAATCTAAGTTCATATTGCTTTGGCCAGTTCAGATAAGATAATCTAGAAAAATATTAATAATACTTTTTTTTTGCAATCGGTACTGGTAGCTAAAAATCATATTAAATAATAAAAATAATGTTTCAGTTTGTGTATGGTAATAATGTGGACCTTCGGCGACTTGTTCAAGACTGCATATTTTGTCATACGAGAAGCACCCACACAATTCTGGGTGTGTGGAAGCCTTCAAGTGTTATTAGATATCGTTATACTTTTACAGGTTAGTTGCTTGTACTCAGTTGCTTATTTTGAATGTCAATGTCATTGTCACTCAGAACCCCAAAACACGTACGCTCATACAAATACACTCTTTTATTAACTTAGAGAAACACAAAAGGCAGATTACATACAATAAAACGGCATTATTATATACTTTTTATTTATTTATGTATTAACCCTTTGTAGAATAACACAAAAGGTGATAAAAATACAAAATGCCCGTTGGCATTCTCTACCACTTAACCTTTATGGGTGGTGAGCAATTTATTGAGCTTTTACAAGAATTAACATTGTATTTGAAAAATTAACTTAATGTACAATTTTGTTGCACAATTGATCAATGTATTTAGTGTATTAAATAAAAATATTTAAGAAATACTTGCAATTTCTAAAAAACATTGGTATGTATAATGGGTAGTGACAACTACAAAACAAAGTATGCGGTCTGTATAGGTACCTCAGAACATTCTAAATAGGTACGTCCCAAAATAGTCCTTTTTTAACATATTGAAGCGAAATAATCAAAACCAATATTAAATAAAATTTCAGCTATAGAATATATATATAATTTTTTTTTTAACAATATTATTAATTTTGGGATCTATATGTTGAATCTTTTACACGTTTTTTATAATCTAAGTTATTAAAAAAATATATATTTACCGCCACCCGGCATAACCTTTTAAAAATTATCTATAAACGGTTCAGTAAAAGATATTTATACATGTGTGTTCATTACTGAGCCCACATGTTAATGACTAGAATAATTTATCTGTGTGCGAATAATTTTGCTTTTTATTGCTTGAATGAACGACCTACGTTTCAGATAACTTTTATGAATAGCATATTTATCTACAAATACGTTTAAATCTATTTATTCCCTGTACATTATACATAGTAAAGATTATCCTATTTACAAATCGACAGTTATATGAACATGCATTATATACTTTTTAAAAACAAATTAATATTCGTATTTCTTTTTAAACTTTACATTAAATTCAAACAATGTATGTTGATCTTTAGGTATGTAGAAAATTTGAGTTCTCCAGGAATCATATCTGTTCCCGTAACTATTCTGTTTTGTATAATAAAATAATGACGAATATTTATAATCTAACGAATAGGATATAATAATTTATAACAATATTATTACATCTTGTACCTATAACTAAAACATAAATAAAACTGTCGCGCAATAATTCTGATTCCTGGTATTGTCAACATATTAAAAATATTTATTTTAATTCAAACCTATTAATATACAATATACTTATTAATAATATTAATAAGTCAAAATTGTATATATGACAAACATATTAATTACAGTATTTTAATGTCGTTTATATCTGTTAAAGGTATGGATATACCGTCACAATACAGCCGCAGCGCGACGTCTACGACGCGGCGACTAGCAGTGGACTGAGACAGATTTATAGCATTCTCCCCCTCACACGCAGCCTTCCCCTAACGGACGTAGGTTATGACGAAGGATGACTTGACCGGTATATGCCGTGTAACATTTCTAACGTATTTTAGGTTTATTTTGATAAATATTCGCTTTTCTACCTTAATTTTACTGACATGTACGACCGCTTGAGCTTAAGGCTTAATCTGTGACTTATTGTATACTTTGTGGTAGGTTTTATGGTATGTGTCTGTTTTAAATTAGGTATGGGTTACACTGCTTGGGTAAGTTGTTCAAATACGGAGCGGAGTTGCCATAATGTAGTGAAGTACATAAATAAACGCGTTACAGCGATATAAGCGATATTATTGAAGATTTTTATGTAGATCTTTATTTAAATAAAGTATGAGAATTATATCCAAAGGTGCTAGGAAGTGATTTCCTAATTTTGTAGTTCTAGATTTCTATTGACGCACTTCGAAGTAAGTACACTGAGAAACAATTCGTTATCGCAGTAATAAAATTTCATCATCTTCGTCAGCAAAAATGTTCATTTCTCAATTCACCATGACGAAGGTAGTAAAAATATTGAGCCAAATTTTATACTTTTTAAAATATAATATACTATTTACACGTTCTATACGTAAAGCAGTGTTTCTTCCAGACCAGTAGTGTCATTTAAAAAAATATATATTACATGCACCAGACATTTTTAAATCTTCACTGTTGTATTAGTGTTAAGAAAATATAGCTGTGAAAAGCATTCTTAACTGTTGAATGTTTATATACCAGATAAAAATAAGGTTTTAGGGTTTTTTTTTTATCTGAATATAATTCTCCGTTGCTTTTGCAATATAAAAAACATATGTCATCTATAAGTTGAAATTAGTCTATGATTATTTTCTTCCATAAATATCATTCTAAGGCCCAAAACACTCAATATTAGTTAAATTATATTTACCTTATTTTTGTTCTGGTAATTTTATCGACAGTATACAGTTATTGTGATATTGTCCTAGTTTATCGTTTTTGTTGTTATTGAAATGCTCTATGAGTTTTAAGGCATAATGTATTTGGAAGGCATTTAGAATTATATTTCGCTCTTCATTTATGAGCCATTGCTATGAATAGTAACGATAGCAACGACGTTTAATTAAAAGTCCTATTTATTATAATATAAAATAATATAGAGAAATCAGTAATATTGTTTTTATTACATTTTTATGAGTAGTACACAAAAAAAAAAATATTTTTTTTTCACGTATTCAACTCGCGTATTTTGTTACCTCGATCTTTCAAATGCTTTGCAGAAAAGTTCACGAAAAGACGATATATAGGTATCCGTTAGTAAGTCAGTTACTTAGTCATCTACCTCCAACGGTTTCTCCGATTCCGGGCATGGAGTTCAAGATGCACAATAGACTATCAGTGTCTTTGGGTCTTGCATTGTGTTCATAGACGTGGTATAAGTTTTCATATTTTTCATAAGAGGATGCTACACTAAAACCATCTGTTCTTTTAAAATTTGGATGGCTTTTTTTATAGCCTTGTGTTTTTTTATGTTGAAACTTTCGTTAACCATGACTATTATATTTATATTTACCTGGCTGTATTCACTTAGAAATTAAACGCGGACACACACATTCCGATATAATTCTACGTGAATACAGTCGGGTAAATATAAATATCCTTAAATTATGGATCGTCGGTGACCATTAAATTGTAAGGACGCGAGTTAAATTCGTAAAATAATTTAATTTTAATAACATTATTTTGCTATCTCCCAAAGTGCTCCTAATTTATTATTTTATTTTACTAATTTTAAAATATTTATAATTTAGTACTAATAAAGTAATTTAATGTTGAGATTTGATCGGTTCTCTATGGCTGCTAGACTAGTTCTTCAGACTGACTAAGTACTTCTTTTTAGTACAATATCTTTCTACGAACGAAATATTTTATATGTATATATTGTTAAATATAAATAGAAATATATGTAAGTAAAGCTGTCGTAATTTAATACTTGTATGAATGGCGTATCTTTAAGTATTGGACCTTTTGTTCATTAGAATATATACAAGGTTTTAATTAAATTAATACGTTATGAGGCTTCTGAAAATGGATAGTATTATGCAATAACGTAATATTTTTAAAATTTATCTTTCCCATACATTACTTTAATCACTACGATTGCTGTCATATTAATTAATTTTAGAATTAAAATAAAAAGAGTTGGGTGATTATTGCATAATACTTTCATTGATGACATTATTTACTCAGATATTCGCCAACACATATCAAATGTTGCAAAACGGATATCGGTGTATAACCCAATTTAGTTTGAATTTCATTACAATATGTTTCATATTAAATTTTTCCAACGCAAAGTATTATTTTTAATGTTTAATTTTGTTTTACCTACATGTACAAATTAATGTAAAGGTTTTTGTTTATTAATGAGTGAAATAATGTAACATTAAACGAAATAAAGCTTAATTACAATGGTTGTAATATTTTTAATGTTTTAGGAAAATATTTAAAAAATATGCTAAAGATTTTTAAGCTATGATGGATGACATTGTTTATCATGTAAAGAAGTCTTAAAATTACGTTAGTACCTTTTTGTGCTTATACATTTTATATCATAACGCGTTCGGAAAATTTAGAAATATTTATAATATACCTGCAAAGTTTGTAGATAAGTACAATTATTATATATATACATTTAGACATAAAAATCATTTTTTTATGATATTATGTACTACTGAATCATAATTTAATTATTTGTTTGAAATATTATCTGTATTATTTGGTAAATAAAATTAATATTAAGTCTTCCTTACACTGTCTATCAAATGTTCATAATAGTCAAATAGTAAAATGCTATTTAAATTATCACGCTGAAACTTATAGAGAATTAATGACGCGATAAAACATATCAAAGTCATATATACGAATAACAATAATTTGTATCACATTTTTATTAACACAAAAATATTACATTCCTGCAGTGTTTTTTTGTTTAGGTTATTTTTAAGAGTATATTTTGACACATGTCAAAATTTAAAATTTCGCATAGTCTAATGTCAGTTAGAATAAATAAATTATTACTCCTTATTGCTTTATTAAAATTAAATTATATAGTCCTCATTTGAAAATAAAGTTATTGAGAACTTTAATTTATTTATTAATTCTTTTTTTTATTAAATTGTCTTATTTAGAGAAACGGTCTAAGGTCTAAACAGAGTTATCTTAGTAAAAAAACATCCTCTGAGTATGTTAGATACCATAAAGATAATATAGCAAATAGATTTTGTCTTAACTATTCAAACAAATATCGCACCTTATCCTAATTTTACGAGTTAAGATAAGAAGTCGTATTTCTAAGGGGAAAAAATATTGTGAAATTGAAATTGATTGCTTCATGACCGAACTAGTGACGGGTTATAGGTTTCGACATGTGTCAAACAAAAACTCTTAAAAAATCAGATAGCCCACTTTAAATATAGTGATGTCAGCCGGAACAGAATAACTAGGAAATTGACAAATTGTCAATTTAAATATAGTGTGCGATATGAAGGTAGATATGATGTTATCAATTCATATACGAAATAAAGTTGTTTGTTTTATCTATTGTTTTATTTTACCCGAATATTTTACTTGAATGAAGATGATGTAATTCAAGACAGCGTCTTATAATGTAGTCATGAAAACATAGCTGGGTAATCAGTGAGAACGATTTTACGTCAGCAGAATTGCTAGTGAATTGTTGTTGATTAGCGAAAATGGGTTCATCGTCATAGGCAATAAGAGCAGGGTGTTACGGCTGGGGTGACAGGGTGGATCGATGGTCTGGGGCCGTGTGACGCCCTCTGGCGGGAAGCTAGCCGTCAGTGCGCGAACACCGCCGTCGAAGGTCGCTCGTGTACAGCCCTTATCTACGATATAGGTATGTACTTAGTATTTAGTAAATACTTTTATATCAACGTCGATATCTCTTGTGTACATTGTTAATAATATTGACGCTTGCTTTGTTATTAATTATTGTACTTATGTCCTTTGTTATGTTTGACTGTGAATGAAAATACTGTTTCGTAATTTCAGTGATACCGCTTCCATTCATGAAACACCTGTGCAAACTTATTTAATATTTTGTTTCGACTTTTTCGTCTTTATTATTTATATTTTTCGAGTGATATAAGTTATTTAAAGCCATATTATTTTATGTTATTATTTTATTAAAAATTATATTGGTTTTGATTTTTATGCACAATGCACAGTAATTACAATCGCAGGTCTATTTATTAATAAAAAAATACGATCTGTTTAGTAGGTACTAAATTTTCCCCCCGAACGTACAATATGACTGTTTAATTTATTTTTATAGCGCTTTTGTTTTATTTTATTCCCACCAGTATCAATCGTCTAACGTTCAGAGTGTTCATACTTCATACTTATAAAATGTCGCTACGAAAATATACTGACAATATCTGGCTATGTCAAGGGAGAAGAAAATGTTATAGTGTTTTTTTTTTAAATATATTTATAACAAAAAAACTTAAGTCAACGTAAATACATACAACTTCATGAAACTAGAATTAACGGAAATATATTTTTTCAATGACTTAAACATCATATAAAATAGTAACAAGGCCAAGATTGTAAATTAAACAACGCACACGCATTAATGCAATTGTTTATAAATTTGTCTGTCTGATCGTACGCGCAAGAAAAACGTTAATGGATTTTGAAACAATTGTGTGAATTAGTTGAGTCCAGTTGAGATATATACTTCGGAAATTTAAAAATTTTCAAAGGATACAAACACTACAAAAACTGAGCTAAACTAAAACTATAGGTACAGATTTTGTATAAGTTTTATGTATGAAATTGCTATCAAAAACTTCTAACTAAAATGTGAACTGCTAAATTCTGATTTTAGTGGAAGCGAGTTAATTTTTTTACGCAGTTATATTTATACAGTAAAAGCTCCCTATTCGCGCTTCCGTCATTCGCGTTTTTACTATTCGCGGTTTAAAAAAATGCAACCCAATTTCTTTATTCGCGGCTAAAAATTTCTTTATTCGCGGATCTAAAATTTCATACAAAATTCCAATAGGTGTTTAACGCAATATCTTTTGCAAGTGCCGTCAAATGGTACCGCCAAGCACTTTGACCTAAGCCGCCTTTGTCGCATTTGCCGCAAACACCGCGGTTGGCGTTTTTGAAAATGTAAACAAACAAAAGAAAGCAACCTTATTTCTGAAAAAATAAAGTATATTTATTAATGTTGCTGTTCCGTTCTTTGGTAAAAGCCGCTTTGCCTATTTTATTGTTTTATCTTTTACATTCGTTACAAAAATTGTGATCGAGTAACACGTCTCTACTGCTCTCTTCGTTCTTTGTAATTAATATAATGTCAACAAAAAAAATTGAGAAACGCGTTTCTACACGAAAAAAATCTGTGTTACCGCTTAAAGTGAAAATAGAAATGCTTGATCGTTTACGCCTTGGAGAGTCATTTGCATCCATATCACGCTCATTCAATGTCAACGAATCAACTGTAATATCAATAAAAAAATCCGAAGATAAAATAAGATCATCTGTAGCTTCAACTTCATTGTCGGCGAAAATTGTTCGTGATCCAGCAATAGAAAAAATGGAAGTAGCGTTGTCATTATGGATAGAAGACCGCAACCAAAAAAGGGTTCCCCTGAGTGGTCCATTGATCCGGGAGAAGGCAAAGCGTCTTTACGCTCATTTTAAAGAACTTGATGGTAGTGGTGAATGTACAGATGGAGGATTTCAGGCATCGGAAGGTTGGTTCAATAAATTTAAAGTAAGACAATCATTGCATAACATTAAAATTGTAGGAGAAGCTGCATCAGCAGATACTGCTGCAGCAGAACGGTATCCAGAAGATTTTGCAAACCTAATAGTTGATGGAGGATACAAACCTGAGCAAGTATTTAATGCAGACGAAACTGCACTGTTTTGGAAGAGAATGCCGAACAAAACATTCATTTCTAAAAGCGAAAAGTCTGCTCCTGGATTTAAGGCAGCAAAGGATAGAGTTACATTGCTGCTATGTTCTAATGCATCTGGAGATTGTGTCATTAAGCCACTGATGCTTTACAGATCGCTAAATCCACGTGCTTTAAAAAATCAAAACAAGGATAACCTGCCAGTGTTTTGGCGTGCTAATAAGAAAGCGTGGGTAACAAGCGCTGTATTTTGTGACTGGTTTCGGAATTGTTTTGTTAAGGAAGTTGAAATTTACTTAAAAAAAAATAATTTAGACTTTAAGGCACTTCTAGTTTTGGACAATGCACCAGGTCATCCTCGCGAACTTGAAGCTATGCATCCAAATATAAAAGTGACATTTTTACCTCCAAACACGACGGCTTTGCTTCAACCTATGGACCAAGGAATAATCCAGGCCTTTAAGCTCTATTACATTAGACGAACCTTCAAAATCGTATTGGATAATATGGAGTGTAATCCTGATATGAATGTTATGGAATGCTGGAAGAAATTTGACATAGCAAAATGCATCGTAAATATAAAAGAATCATTGGAAGAACTGAAACTACACACATTGAAGTCATGTTGGAAAAAACTATGGCCTGCTCTGATTGCGGAAAATGACGAAGAATCCGTGCAAGTTCAAACTTTGACTGCAAACATAGCCGAAATTGCAAATGGAATAGGACGAGATGGGTTCGAACAGATAGAATCAAGTGACATTCAGGAATTGCTTGAATCGCAAGATGAAGATTTGACTGAAACCGACTTGGAGGAAATGTTAAATTCACAGCCCATTGAAGAAGAGGCTTCCACAAGCACTGAAAATGTGACATTTACTCTGAAAAATCTTAGTGAAGGTTTAAGAATGGCAAATGAGCTATGCGATTTCTTTGTGAACATTGATCCATCTATGGAACGAAGTCTTAATTTTAAGAGGAAAATTGCTAATGCGACTGCTGAGTATCAGTCTGAATTGTCGGAGCTATTAAAAACTGCCAAGCAAGAGAAAATAACAATATTCTTCAAACCATTGCCTAAGCCTAAGGATAATGATTAAGCAAAATGTTCAATAACATCAATAAAATTGATTTTCTTATATATTTGTATTTTTTTTTTGGCATCTAGGAACGTATCCCCTATAAACCCATAGAAATTACCATTCTGTATTCACGGTTTCTGTATTCGCGGCATATTTATGGAACATATACCCCGCGAATAAAGAGATTTTACTGTACAGTAAATGTCGCAGTATGAACACGGAGTGCTCCCGTGGGTCATGCTCGTATATAGGAAGAGCTTGTCGAATGCTTAACAGAATGCGGTTTTCAAGGTGACCACGTTTTGATAGACCTTTATTAACTGTATTCATTGGTTTGATACAAATAAATG
The DNA here is from genome assembly GCA_963555665.1 of Dircenna loreta. Taxonomy (NCBI): domain Eukaryota; kingdom Metazoa; phylum Arthropoda; class Insecta; order Lepidoptera; family Nymphalidae; genus Dircenna; species Dircenna loreta. The sequence continues at coordinate 7,634,037 of OY743094.1, forward strand.
CTACCACATTCTTTAGTTTTCTTGTTGGTTTATAAAAAATAAATTTAAAATCCGTTTCAAACCAGTTTTTCTGTATTTTCATGCTGAGCTAATTAAAACCACTTTAAAAAAGGAATAGTCCTTTTTTATATTGGTTTTCATTCTGTACAGTTACTAAATATAAATAACATTCTTTATAATGATTATTGATATGATATTAGTTAGATTTGTACATCACTGAGAACAGTTAATCATAGGTATTAGGTATATCAGCCACAGAACTAACCTTTTAGTTTGTTTGTTTAGAACAAACTGGCAAAGTGGACTTAGTCACTCTTTGTGTTATTTAGAATACATTATTAACTATAAACTCTACCTACTTACTTTTCTGTCAAATTAAACAAACTGGGTGTATTTGAAACGGTAGGTAATTTTAAAAAAAACCTTTCTGCAAAACAACCTTACCATGAACAAAGTGGTATAAGCTTTGACTCGAAGGACTTGGCCACGTCCCGTGCCATTTTAGAAATACCTGGTGCGCACCAGGTATTTCTAAAATGGCACGTTAAAAATACTTGGTACGAATGTTAGAAATGTAATAAAACAGTTTTGGGAGAGTAAATAGCACTTTGGCTCTTAATAACTATTTTACTGTAACAAGTGTCAAACGAATACGAGTATGCAATTAATTTTGTGTAAGAAATATTGCTCTTACTATTTCTAACTAAACTACGGTCTAGAGAAGGTTCGGAGGCTTTGCGATATCAGCTTTTCTACGGGCTAAGATTCCACAGCTCTTCGTCTTCCCTAATCTAAAATTCAGTCCTATAGGCCTTCATCACCTAACATTTCGAAAAAAATATAATTTTTACTTAACCTACAAGTCGCAAGGTCGCAAGTTCCAGGAGCTGTTTGCACTCCCCTTCCTGCAACGCAATGGGCCCCGCACGCGCACCGTGAATCCATGGAATGCTAAGAAGCTTCGTCTCTATATATTGTCGGAAATTGCTAATATTTTCCGGTGTAAGAAGCGTAGTTGTTGATTCAGATAATAAGCTAATACATCATAAAATGTTATCAAAATCGTTCCAGTAGTTATTGCGTGATGCGTGTTTATAAATAGATATATCTACGGAAAAATAACAAAAACTGTAGAAATTCTTTCTATTACTTTAATCTAGACTCCTTGAAACATAACTTGAAAAGGACCTTTATTTTAATTTTATCTTTACTTAAATTTTATTATTTATTCTGAAATATCCAGATCGATAGGTCACTGAACAAAAAAGTTTATTCATTGGCATTATGCTTTTAAAAGGTAATTTTTATAAAAATTTCTTCAGAAGCCAGAGAGACAATTTAGAAGAAAATATAGAATAGAATATATATTTCAAAAATTCAAATAAAATACCACTAGTAGTGATAATTCACTATCAGTATTGAACATACTTAATCAAAATTCAGAATTTTAATTTCAATATTGCCCGATATCCTAGGTCCAATAAGAGCTCAAAATATTGGAAATGACTGATCATGACCATTTAGACAGACGAGGTTTTCGATAAAAAAAAAATTGCACCCAAAGCAGTTCGTCCCTTTGGGAGATATGATGCCACCGATAAGCACTCAAATACACATACAGAAATTTATGGAAATCTGATAACACGGCTCATTTTTACGCCGGAGATAAAGAAAAACAAAAACAGGATAAAAAGTATCTAAATACATTCCTTAATGCTATTTACTGTGCAATAACTTACAAAGCACTCCGCAGACTCTAAAGGCTTTTACTCGAACAAAGTTATCATACATTTTCTTCGAAGTTCTTTGTCATAACTTAATACATTAAACACATTAAATTAGTAATTGTTTGTTGTTTTAGTTCCCACAAATACCTATCCACATTATACTCATAAAACATTACATTTAAACTTGAACTAGATACGTAGATATTTAACACAATCGTAGAATTGACTGTGACCTCGTTACAGATACGGATGAAATACTTTATTATAATATATCTAATAGAAATAACGATACAGATAATAAATGGCGTGATAACAAAAATTAAACAGGAAACTTAATATCCATAACAATATGTATTAAAACTGAACTAAACTAACAAACCCCAATAATTTTAGAAAATATAATGGCTTATGGTGTTTGTCACAATCGTTTTTTCATATTGTCAGTTTCTGTCGAAAATGTTTGGCACGTGACGTGACTTGACGGTGTTCTCACCTTAACAGATTATCAGGCTTCATGCGTAAAGTAAAAGAAATATGCATTATATTACAGTTTGATTCTCTAAGTCTAGCTGAAATGAACGTGCGAAATTAAACAGTAAAATTTCTTGGATTCGCAGAGTTCCATCAGTTCATTCCAATTTGTTTCATTAATAAGTATAACCGCAAGTCAACACAAAAAAAAAACATGTTTTTTTTGTGTTTACTTGCATTAATCATAGTACATCATTTTTTCCAATAAATTATAGAGTTTATTTCCAGATGATTTCTTGAACTGCGAAACATTTGACAAATGTAACCGTTACGTAGTTACAATATTTAGTCACGGTGGGAGATTACAGCTCAGATCTTTAAACGCAAATTTCCTCTAATTCTCCCTCCCTGAGTAGGGTCGTAATTTTATTGGAATATGCTGCTTTAAAATGAGCAATCACTTGATGTTTGAAAAGCATTACTTTGAAAAACCTGGAATTTGGAGAAAAGATATTTAAAAAATAATCTGTTTCGGTTGTACAAAAAGTTTGCAAGTAGGTAAATATATATTTGAAACTAAATTTTCTTTTTCTAAGTATATAAATGAAGTAAGAATACACTATTAAGCGATACGGCATTACTGACCATACACGATTCGGTTTGTCCATTCGGTCAGACGCGTCAGATAGAATCTCTCCCGTCCGCCTGGTCGACTTTAACTCATTGGCCGTCAAGCAAAAATACACACGATACAGATTGAAATGACCGAGGCTAAACTGAAGGTACGTAGAAACTGTCTGTGTATTGTAGAGGTAATGGATGGTAGCTGTCCGAAAGATATCTTTACTTTAGCATACTTACAATTTTCCTATATCCAACTTATATAACATTGTATACAAACTTCTTGGATATGTGCATAAATGACATGAGATCAGTGTAGGTTTTTATTATAATTCTTTGGGGTGGCATGATTTATGTTACGGCTTAGGAATACGTTTTTCTCTGTCTGATATGCATACTAATTCCTCTTTTCACCAGCAAACAGATTCACCAGATCAAAAACATTGAAGTTATTTAAAGGTCGTAAACTACTTGGACGTCAGGTTTCTTTTAATATCATGATTACAAGTTTTTTGTCTGTTACTTATATCTAGGTAAGACGTACACACTTTAGTCAAATAAAATTCTGCTGTTTCATTATGTGTTTGCAGTTTGTACATGGCGAAAATAATATAAAACTCTTAAATATACGTGTCTAAATACGATTGGAAGATATTACCAAATACTGTCTACATCCTTACAACGTGTCTAAATACGATTATATAATATTATAAAATAATATTACATCCGACAATATCAGTGCATGTTTCACTTTCCATGTTTCTTTTGTCCTCGAGCCCTGAACAGTGAATATCAAATTCTTTAACTTTCACCTAAAAGATAAGAAGACAAATTACATTTATTTGTAAAGACTGTTAAGAGAATGTCGTATGTCAACTTATATTAAAGAAACCGGCTTTAATTTTGATAACGAAATGTTCTTTCGATTCGAAGGTTCTTTGTAATGTTAAGAGAGCTGACAATATTATATCCAAATAGCAGATTAAATAATAATTGCTTCTAGAGGACAAAACCATATAAAGTAGTTATTCTTATCAGATGGTCTTTTTATTATGTATTATACCTAAATAGTAGTAAGTAGTAGTTCGGGTAAAAAAAACCAATCAAAAATAAATCTAATGAAATTCTCGAAATACATTTTGTTTTATGAAACACTAGCTGTTTCTTTGTTCCTTCGAACAGACGGGTCTCATTCGTTCGGGACATTACTTCTGAACAACTGAAGGAATCCTTTTTTGGGATTGATCCTGATCCCTGTTGAACGCACTTGGATTCCTTTGCTCGAATTTATGAAGGCCTTTATTATTGCTTGTAAGGAATAAATATACATGGGCAATAAATTTTCTCAATAATAGGCTATGCAATGCCAAAATATTTTTTGATATCCAACTAATAGTTTCAGCTATCAATACTTTTAAAACAAAAAAAAACGTGTTCATATTTATTACATTAGTGTAGATAAACGGGACGAATTTCCCAAACTAAGCAGAATAAAATAGATGTACTGGAACTACCATTCACCATGCCAGCGTAAACCAAGCTTAAATGGATAACAAAAAGGAACATGGCCGATCAAACGGATGATACTTCATAACATCGTGTGAACTTTGCCAACAAGGACGAGACGTGCTCGAAATAGAAACGCCCTTTTTATTGGCGTGCACGATTTACGCTTTAAAAGAATAAAACCAAAAACTTACATACCACTGGATTGCGCAATGAGATTACGCCGAAGGACTTTCCTCGAGTGTAACGTTAACCAAATCGAATCATGTTGTTAGGTAACTCTAAAATTAAATAACTGATCATTTATATTACTTTTATTTATTTGAATATTGTGATTTTTTTTTTAAATTATTATTTTGATATACACATGTCGCGCTAACGGTAAAGTTAAATATGAACTATTATTTAAAAAAAAACTCGTAATTAATAATTATATCTATAGCTTAAAAATATATTACGGTTATAAAATACTACGTCGTATATATTTGCGATATTCATTGTTGCAAAATAACATTCAATAAAAAATAAGTACTAGCAACTGAAACAAACGAATAACAATTAATTTTTCATAGTTATTACTTATATGTTAATGAAATGCTGACAAATGTTATTCGAAGGAATAAACATGGTCATAATGTGGAGTTCTAGCGCCATTCAAGTAATAATCATCAACAGGCGCCATTTTGTATAACTGCCATAAACATTATTGAGCTTAACGATGCCTGGTATTTGCATTTTTCATTTTATTAACGTGCTTTACGAACGAAATTGTATAATTCTGTATAATGTCAATGCTACTGGGACTTTAAACGACGTCTAGTTGATAAATGCCTCTTACATTACTGTATTTAAAGCTTGTAAATATAGAGCCTTAGATAAGTAAATAAAAAATAGATAGACACATTTGAATGGGAACCATAGCTTGAAAACGTAACTATCTTGGCTATAAAACTGAAAGCCAGACCAGTTTATAGCGTCTTAAAAGAGGTTTTAAAAAATAATGTAATTGTGTTGCATTCGTCGAAAGGATACTCAAATCTTAACCATAGAGAATACAATTCCTTAAATGCATATCTGAAAAGGATACCTACTCTAATTCAAAGAATCTAGGATACAATGATAAAGCCAAACTTTTACCGAACTACTTATTCAATGTAACTAAATTACATTTTACACGGGTCCGTTAAAAATCGATGTTCATTATAAAATCATAAATAAGATCATAGGACATCTATGGCCACCATAAAAAGAAATCAAACTTCATTATTTACATAGTTTTATCTCTTCTCATTAAAATCCATTTCATCACAGAGTCAAATTTAGGTAAATAAAAGGTCAAAAGGGACGTCGTCCTTTGGCTCTCGGCCTATTTGAATTTCTGACCATTATTTTTGTATTTATTAATCAAACGCCTAAACATCTAAATATACAACACAAAATTGCATATATTTATTATAGATACATATAATAATATAATATTATTTTGAAAAAACCATACCCCCATACATGAGACGGAACTCAAAATAATTCTAACTGCGTATCCGTTTCGTCCAAAACGCAATAACTAATGGACTTGACTGGACTGAATTGTGATGAATTTTGAGATGATTATATGTTATTAGCCCTGTTGACACATATGATACTTTTAACTGTCGACTAACTTTAACTTTTTTATTAAAACTCTTTCTTTTAAATAGAAACTATAATTATAACTACTTTAGGAATTTTGATAAGATGTATTGTGACGGTGATACATTATCTGAGACAACGCAAAATGCTTTTATCTCCGGGAAAGTCTCTCATTTTCACATTAAAACAAAAATGGTCTGTGGCCATGTATGGCCATGATTACAATACTAAACTTAAAATATATGAACTATTGAATATATTTCTTTATTGGTAATATTTACAACCACAGAGATGACTAATCAAGAGGGACTTAAACACTAAGAAAAATCTAACCGGGGTAATACAATTACTTAGCACATTAAAAAAATATTATACAATAACATGCGTATTACAAAAAATTTGGTATGTAATCTTATACACAAAAATATACACATTTATTACTCTAGATTTCATATCTAATTCATATTTTAACAAAATAGAACTGCGCTTTAAAAGATAGTAAAAAAGTACGTATTAAAACTTCAAATATAAATATATATAAAAATCCTACGAGACAGAGAAGTTGAGAACCTGGCAACACCTAGCTTTTTAAGATTGTAAATTGTAAAGTAATAATGGCACTTCTTCGTAACGTGTAAATATTGAAATCATGTGAACCCTACTTTTATATAACACAATGATTGATAAAATACTGTTACGAAACAGTAATTTAAACAATAGTCTTGATACCTGCATCCCGAGCCGTCCTTAATCTTCAAATCAATGTCAAGTCTTACAAATAACAAGCATTATGTATTATAAAATAGCTTTTATTACATATGCAATAAAAGCCACAGTTATGCAGTTATATGCATTTCCTGTCTGATTTAAATCGAGACAAGTGTCTGTGACAATCATAATCTTTTATGCCCCTATAACTCACTGGAATGTTTTCTTCAGATTAGACACCTATATTATATAAGATGGAAGCCTTACATAGTCATTGATACCTACATTATAGCCCTAGCGACACGGTAGAACAATTGGCCGAGCGACGGGACGGTTTCTTAGAGATCACACGTTCGAACCCCCTTGCCCTAGACAATACATTTTTCTAACCATGTTTAAAGTATTGACAAAATCAAACTGTCTTTATTAATCATATTAATTAATCAGGACCTCATTTGACGTTCAACAGATAATAATTAATTATTGTCACGAAACTGTCAAAGCTAGATTTTACTCCAGGATAATACTAAAAAGATTTAGTACTTATTGAGAAGATGACAACATTTAAAGAGAAATTATATAAAATAAACATGTAAGTAAATATCTTGTTGCTTAAAATTGTAAAGTTTTAACGTCTCGATATTCATGAACAATTGCCAGACCTAACAGCTAAATATAAATATTTAGTAATTACAGTACATTCGTGAAGCATTATAAAATATATTTTACAATCAAAATGTTCGTAATACATCACATTGCTAGTGAAAATTCCAAACCAAATAACGCGACGCAAGATGAATGTCCAGCCTCATTTTAAAAGCGCGAAATGTAAACATTATACTGGAAAATTCGATACGCATTTGCATAACACGCTTCCGGCTCTAAAATCCATTATGTCAATTCGTGCGAGACATAAAGAAGCCCTATTGGTTCCTATATTATAGACTCCTGAAAACATCCGCCCTGTAATTTATTGCAGATCTAGTGACCCAAATCGACTCCATTGCCCATTATTAAAAAAAACCGGTCCGTCATTATCCTTTTTGCTACTTTCATTCCTTTGGAATATGCTAAAATTTGCAATTTTGGTCTTATTAAGGTTTACTAACCGACTCTTGTAGCTTGCCTTTGTCTTGTTTCAAAAGACTAACTATATTATAATCAGTTTATCTAGGACGACAAAAAAATCATAAACGTCAAAGGAATTCATTGTTATATACTGTACATGTTTATTGACGTTCATCGAGCACATCCTCCGACCAGCATAACATTGTACCGTCTACGTGACACATCCAAATTATTTCAGTGATTGGTCTCCCTTGCCTTGTCCACACACTTATAATAACAAATAAATTGTTATAAAATGTATACCTTACGTTCCCTTACAGCATCGGACACTTATTACGTCTACCTTAAAACTTTGTACATGCAAAAGCACTTACAATTTAATAATAAGGCAATATTTTTATTCAGTAAGGTAGGCAGGGAACACAGTGAAATACCATTCATACTCGTCTATATATGTAGGTATACGGAACGGGGGATGATATGCGATCCCACATGGCGGATTACCGGTTGTAGGTACTCAAGCTCTCAATGAAATTGATAACAAGCTTTAGCCGGCGGCTGCTCCTGCGGTTTTTATTCAGAACCAACCGACGATAAAACCGACAACATACTACAACCACTTTCAATCACGAAACACTTAAAGACTCTAGGAGCAATATGTATGTGTTATGTAGAATATATATTTATATATATATATATATATATATTCTTTATTGTACACCACAAATATGTAAAGTACAAGACAATTTATCAGCAAACAAAAAAATATATAAAAATAAGCAATAAAAAAAACAATTAAATAAAAAAGAAAAAAAAAAAAATTATACAATAAAGCGATCTTATCGCTAAATAGCGATCTCTTCCAGACAACCTTATTTGGATAAGATTGAAGTAAGGTAAGCAGAAGAGTGGGGCATAATACCAAAATACATAACAAATAAATATACAAAGAAGATATAATATAATATAATATAATAATAGATATATATATTACAAATTTCGTTCAGTTTCTCGAATAGTAATAAGAACAGCGAAAAAGATAGCGCGGTCTATTTTACGTGTTAATGTGGTTAATAAAACTTTAATAAATTATTAGTTTCTTTGTGCTTCGAATTACACAAAATATGTCAATTCGCCATATTGTTTTTAATATGACACATATGTAAGAAATATTGGCGTAATATTTTATTTTTATAGTTTGTCGTTAGGTTCTTTCCTGACAGACTTCAGTGTTTACCATAGACTAAAATATATTTAATTTAAGCCCCCTTTTAACAGATAACAAAACTTCAATAGTACTTTTCTCATACGCGCGAAAATACAGATTATAAAAAAAACGTTTACGTTCAATTCAAAACATCGAACTCATGCGATTGCGTTATGTCCAAACAATGTATATACCTAATTATACAAATAAAGATTTATATGTATAACACGTAGTTTATATATTTCCATCGAACATCGACACTGATAACGTGCTCTGTTTATTTATGCAATTATTTTGATAATGTTTGTCTGATTCTGGTTGCTCAATAAATATTGCATGCACTTAAAGTTGCAGACAAAGCATATAATTTTCGTCTGCAATGTCAGGAACAACAGGAACAATGTTTAATATAAATTTACTTTAAATTTAAGGTTTCATCTTGAATATCTATCTTGTACACTATGCTTATTTTAAAATGTAAATAACAATTATTCTGTCCGCTGCTCCTTTGTTCTTGTATTTATTGTAATGTTGGTACTTAACAAGATAGCATTAGCCTTTAGCGATAAATCAAGAATATCTTTATAATGGATGGAAGAAATTATTGTCTTCCTCATGTGATACTGTAAGCCGTAACTTATGATTTCTTTGTATACAGCTTACTTACGGTTCTACAGTTATAAGCGATCTATATAATTATTGTAAGCTTGAGCTTACAATAATTAAATATTAGTAAATTATCAGAGTTATAAACTTGTTAAAAAATACTAAAATTATACTTTTTTTTTACGATATATTGCAAAATATTAACATAAAAGGCTTTACTATTGTTTTTTGATTCAAAACCATGCGATGCTTATTAGTAAATAATTATCTGCAAAAAGCAATAAATATCAGCTATTTTTAGATATTATCCTCTCCAATGGTCGTTAAAATTTACGATGAGCTGCGGCTGTTTCTTTTCGAAATTTCTTATCATTCTTAATTAAAATATTAATAGCTATACTAATAAATAATTATATTCATAAATATAGACATTCACTACCACTGGTATTACCACTATTTATTTATTAATTGGACCGTTGAGTACTGTATCCTTACATTTAAAGTTTTACATACATTTATATTATCTGGTATGTAACTGGCACCACATATCATTGTAAATTACGCTTAGTCGTATTTTTTCATATACTACATATAAACAAGTATTCAAATTAAACCATCTCTTCCCTGTCCCCTTGTATCCTCCTCTACTTGTGAGGTCTCTTTTGTGTCGAGTGTCGTACGTGACAATACCTACAACGTTCTTAGTGATAGAAAAAGCTTTCAGCCGTTACAGGAAGATTGTAATACACACGTAAGTGTTCATCGCCTCTCATTCTGTACTTGAAACATCTGAATAAGCGTCAAATTAAAAATAATTAACATTGTATATATATAAATGATTAAATATAATAGCAAAATTATGTAAGTAATAAAAATAAGCATTTAATAAAGCGTATATTGATTTCTAACAGCAATATAAATACGATCACATCAGTTAAATAAAATAAAGTTAAAAGAGTTTTTTTTTATATTATTAAATACCAACAACACAATTCATCTTAGATATCACTTTTATAATGGCATCCATTACTAAATTATATTCGTTTAATATCAATACGTCAGTCGATTCGGTATTTTTATTAATGTACCATATTTTTCTTATCCTTATTACCCATTAAGGCACAGTTCAGATAATTTAGATTGTGGTGTGTTTAACTTTTAGGTGACCAAAAAGATTTCGCGTTCTTCTTTTTATTAAACTTTTATATATAAATAAGAAAGAAATTTCAATTTTATTATCATAAACCCAGTAATTTCATAGTCAAGAATACTTATCCCTTTACTATAAAATAACAAAATCCCAAAAACTTCTTAACACGATTGAAACGTCGACATTTTTCCTCAAAACATACGGTTCATATTTTTCTTGTATTATGTAAATGAATCAACAGCCTGTATAACACGGAACAGAATTCTTTTTGATGGATATTACTATATTTTCTTTCATAATATAACAATAACGAAGGATACATCCCTAAGGGATGTAATAAAATCAGGCAATTTGCCAATGAGCTGACCTTTATCCCTGTTAAGGACACGCCAAGGGCGAACCGAAAATAAAAAGGTGGCGGAAAAGTTATGTTTATTTATCAGGCTTGTAACTCGTTCCCGTAATAAACTTCCTCCATGTTTATTACTACAGAAAATGGCTAGATTTAACATATTGTGTTAAAGTAATACCATTCTTGAAATGTACGTGTATTGTGTAGATATTTAAAACAAATTATGTTCAAAATTACTAAGCTTGTAAATATGCATGCAAATTATATACGTCAATTTCTGTGAGCTTGACTCTAGGTTTTTAAATATGAACGTATCGGGAAAACACAAACTATAGAGCAAAAAAATATGTTTCTCCTGTATTACGGAAAAATCTAATAGCTCCAGTCACCGAGATGAATATAAAAATAGGTATTAAGAGCGTCTTTTTAATAATTTAATGAAATAAAACAACAAAAACACTAACGTTAAAATTGACGGTCATAATTAATAATCTCTTATATTGACCTAATTACGAAACAGTTTAATTACATAAATTATATTAGTTTCCTTTGTTTCAGGGCTAGACCATTCAGCTCACGCAAGGATCCGGAGAAGACCTCGTAAGCTTTAGTTCATTCACTCCGAGTGTGCAGCGGCGTGTGGCAGCACAGAGTAACTTATATACTTTAAATGCGCCAGCGCTTTGTCATGACTGTGATACAACGTTCGCCGGACACATTGCGCATCGGTGTGACGATAGCCGACTCCCATTCAATGTGCCAAGTTTCGTTTTCATCGGCGCTCTCACTCCGCAAGTAGTCGCACGTGCGTCTCAGCACGCAGCGAGACGGCATTTGCGAAATCAACAATCATATAACAAAATCAATTTAGAGTGCTGGCTGATTACATCGGAACAAATTCGAAATTAAAATTTGAAGTAGTTTTGACGTATAAAATAAATATAAACTGTGAAACAGTGTAAACAAACAGTGACACGTCGTGTGAGAGAAATATTTAGTGGAATTGTAAAGTGTCAAATAGTGTAAAATGACGTCCCGGTCCAAGGAGAAGGTGGCAGCTGCATTCCGGAAGCTTTTCCGGTCTCCGGAAAAGTTAGACAACGAGGCTGCAGGCCCAAGCGGCTCACCAGCCAGACGCGGCTTATTTCGTCGGCATAGGTAATTTCAAACATTTTTAAACAATAAATCATTTATTTATATTATAAAGCTTAGAACCAAATGTTAATAGTATTTACGTAAATAAATACAACATTTGTATTATTGTATTTAGAATAATCACAAAAATTAGGACGCGTGATAGATAGAATGACATTACGTCCAAATTATCTCAAAAAGGTTAAAATTGTTGGAATTTCTCTCGTTATTTATATTAAAAATATATATTTTATATATTATTATTTTAACCGAAGTAGGTTAAATAAATATCAGCTATGTAATAAATGTGAATGGTACTCTACAAGTTGATTGCGATACGTGAGGGACGAAATTATTATCGTTTTATTTATTTATTTTTAGCCTATGGGCTATATAAATAGATATTTATATATATGTATTGTATGAGACAAAAATATGTCTGTAATATGCATATAATGTTATAACTATATAATTTAAAATATAGTTAAACACTAACATTTATCGTTATTATAAATTGATCTCTACATTTTTTAATGCAATAAAAGTTTGCATTTTTTGGAAAAAAAAAGTGTTTTATATAAATAAATTACACTCACTTTTTATTTAAGTTGAAGAAATAATTCAAATGGAAAATCTTTTATTACTTACTAACTCACCCGAACGTATTTTGAGTGGAGAGTTTTAAACTTCCGTCTTAATGAAACTACCGAACATCCTGAAAAAACATTTATTTATATATAATTTATATATCATATATATAACTCGAATAATAACGTAGATGATTACAAAATTTCTTCCATTGTTAAAAACATAAAAGTGAAATTTCTGAAAATCCTTTCATAGCGGATGCTTACATCATAAAATAAACCTGTCTTCTAAATTTCACAATTCTAGACTCAATAGTTTTTCAATAGTCAGTGAGGACAAGCTATTTTATAAGTATAGATGTTGCGTATGTTTGAGTCATACAGGAGATACCTGCCTTGACGTTCATGTGTTTGCCTGACTCTCAAGGTCTGTGGCAATCATTGTATACTAATTAATTACTATTTACAGTATTGTTACTATCACCGGAATCAGTCATTTTTACCTTGTAACGAAAAACGAAAAAATAAAATAATTTTTGTATTTCTAATATTTTTATTATTAAACAAACATTTTTAAACGAAACGAACAAATATGAAAAAAACATGACAACAGAACTGTCAAACTAAACGTCAAAATTCAAAACTTGTTTTGACCAGATTTTTGTAAAAATATATCTGCCATCCAATATCACCATTATTTTTTCATTATTGTCTTACAATTAGAAGGGCAGCCACAACAAAATTAAAATATCCAAATCGGGCCAGACGTTCACTTCATGTCGCAATTGTTATTTATTTATGTAGTCTATAAGTCCATTCATTGTTTGAGTCTTAAGATGTTTGAATTTTTACTTGTTTGTGTTTTAGTAGCGTCATTACATCATAATTTTAATTAATAGACATAAACAATTTTTTTTATTATAGATTATATATATTTTTCATTAAATGCCATATTTGATAAGTATGACACAAAACAGTTTTAAATTTATGTTTATCGGTGTTACCTACATACCTATTTAAACGTTAACGTAAATAAATTTGAATTATTGACATATCTCGCAAGATGATATGTAATAATTTCTCTTGCGTATCTTATTTAAACATCGACTTGTAACGATAGACAGACAGACTCATATTTGTAATTCTACACGGTAGTTAGACTGTCTTGACTTCTTATCGTCTATACAGCCAGACAGATGCAGTATACTTAAAACATTTGTCTTTTTTTTTATATAACCAATAGCATGCATGCAGGCATGCGAAGATCTAATACATTCATATAATTTACTGATCTTTATAATAACCTAAATGCAAATTGAATTGTCATATCATTCTTTAAGAAATATAAATATTGAAAAGTATCTTAAGGAAGGCTAACTTTCAATATCGCACTGATTATTACCATTTTTTACAAACGTTTTTCGATGACGTCAAAGTTACGTCATCGAAGTTGTTGCCCTTTATTTATCGGTTTACCAATTAATTATTTTGTAGTTAACTTTGTATAAATATTATAAAAAAGAATATTATTAATATCATAAACGATTTCAATCTGAATTTTAACAGTAGTCTAGTAGTCATGCATAATATAAAAATAAAATAGAAACGATGATAAATAATACATGGAATATTTTAAAATAATGTATTTGACATGACAAAGACATCTGAACAGCCATTTTTGAATTATTCACTGTTTACTCTTTGGCGCGTCACGAAACATCACTTTATTGAATTTTGGCTTGATAGATTATTGTCCAATTCAACCATTTGCCCAATACACAAAAATCTCAGAAATTGGTTTTATAATTACATATAATAAAAATAAACAATTACATATGTATATGTATTATAAATAAATTTGATATTCTGAGAGTTGGCTTACTTTTTTTTAACTGGAGTAGAATCATCTGATTCTCAAGTCAGTTAATTTAATAACTTTAACGTTTGTATGTCTGTATAGACGTTACTAAATGAACCTGAAATTGGATTATTATTTATTTTTTTACGTATAACTCTACTCTTTATATAGAAGGCTCCTCTTTATATCGCATTTTTATGTCCGGAGAGATTACATAAATATAAAATGATAAAGATTTAGGCAAAGCTGGAAGCGAAAACTAGTAGCTGGTACAAAACCAAGTTTCTAAATAGAGACTGCTGGCCATGTATGGACTTTTCCTGTTTAGAATAACCGAGCTTCGATACACGATACCTATACGTTATACACATACTTACATACCGACGTAATTATATATATCAATAGTATATATTTGTATATATTTAGAACAACAACAATTCTAATATGCTAATTAAGATTAATTTAAATGAATACATCAATAAATAATTATGAATTGATTACACATATTATTTGTTTTCGTATTGGACTCGTTGTATTGTAATGAAGTTATTGTATTATTACGTTATTAGTATTTTGTTATTGTTACGTTTGTTATATTGATTTATATTATTATCCACGTATTCAGCCATTAGATACATTATATTTAAATAATTATATTTTTTATTGGCATTGATGAAGAAAGTGTTAATTGCGGGTGACTGATGTCTGTTTTGCGAAACAGTTAGAGACAAAGACATTTGTTTACTTATAACGTATGAGGGACTCACTATGATGTCGGATCTCGAGCGCACTGCGTCACTGGCCAATGCGGAACAAAATCACTGTATCAAGCTAAAATGTGCTGATATTTACAATATATATATATATATTGTCGATATAATTATATTACATACGTCACAAATCTATCAGGTATTTATTGAATATGTACATAAATCGATTTCACAATAATTATATGTTTAGTCGAAACTCTGAGTAATTTTAATTTGAATAAAAATAGTAATTAATATATAAAACATTAAGAAAGTCAATATCTTACTCGAGGTGGCGTTAATTAAATCGTTATCTTATTTAGAATATCTGTCCTCAGGATTTAAATCAGGTTTTAGAATTTATAGACGAACCTAGATATTACATTTCACTATTTACATTTTATAATTATAATATATGTAACTTTTAATTAATATAATAGATACAAATTGTATTAAATATTTACCGGTGCCATTTTAATTTGTTTTTTAAATATCGAATGAAAGTTAGTAATTATATAAAATGTAGGTCCATAATAATTATAAATCATAAGCTTGGTTTAATAGTGAATATTATATAATCACAAGCTAAACCCGTTTTTGTTACTAAAATAGAACGTTTAAATCATATTAACATTTTTTTTTAAGAAAAGCACGGATTATACGCTAATTCCTTATGCCATAACAGCTGTCTATGCGGTAGTTCAATTACGTAATAGGATTATTATAATTATCCTACTCATATCATAATCTGACTCAACTTGCTATTGAGTAAAGGATATGATTACGTTGTAGTTATCTTTGTGTAATATTTGAACATAGATTAGCAGTTGCACTTAAATATTTGTTCATATTTGGTCACCACTTATCTATTAACTTCTGGTAATTCACACTGTTTTTATCTCAAAAAATCTACGTAAAAATAAGTTTATTTATTCGGCTGACTATTAAGTTTTATGTTTTTTTTTTTATAAATCGAAGTTCATAAGACATATATATTTTTTAAAGAACATTTTGTTTTTAATTGTATAAACAGTTTTGGCATTCGTTTCCATAAATGTTTGGCCAATTTAACTCATTTTCATTGACCCAAAAAAATTAATGGCAACATTAATTACACAAAATTTATTGCTTTTAAATGTTTCCTATTATAGGTTCTTCGTTTATATTTACATTTCCTTATACTGTCACAACAAACCTATAATTGCGTAATATGGAAAGCTGTCGTAGCAACGATAACTTAACCCATAAGTGATAAGTTATCACATGTCGTATGGCTATTAGCGGACCGTCAGGCCGACTTCTGAGTGCGTATGGCGATGACACATCTATTCAGCTCATTTGCTTTCACTTCAATATGTGACCGAGTTCAGAAATATAACGTGCTAACAAATATGTAGGGGTTAAATAAGGACGCAAGATGAAATATTTGTTTACTCTATTTAAAGACCGTTATAAATTGAGAAACTGAAGCAACAAAATTAGCTCGTTGTGAATTTAAATATTGTCAGTTCTAGGGTTATTTTACGGCTAACGTTATATTTTTTGAAGGTCCATGATAATTACGTTTTAAATTAACATCTAAATAATTTAAAAAAAATCAAAATTCTACAACATTTTTGAACGTGTACCTACTAAATTAAAAAAAAATCCTCTACATTAATATTAAACATAATATACTCTTTGGTTGGTTGTTACAACTTTAACCATTTTAAACATTCAAATTTATCAATTGAGATCTTATATTGGTACATATTTAATCAATAATCTCTCTCCTATATCCTAATAATTTTCTACTTTTCAATATTGTCAACTGGCACGTAGTTCTTGGTATGTATCGGAATTTGTTTATACAACACATTTTCCAGCATACAACTCAAGGTTGTTGACCGTGACGTTTACAAGCGAATCGTAGTTTTGACGTTTGTATATTAAATAATATTATAGGGTTGTTACGAATAATAGTTTCAAATTGTACGCGAAATCCTTTACTACATTAATAACTTAATGTATTATTGTATACTGTATCTGGGTAATTAATCGTATTATCAAGTGTCAGCTATTGTTGAATAACGGCTTCATTTTTATACCACGTCTAACAAGCGACCCTCACAAAAAATGTCATTTAAATGCTCATGCATTTTCTGGAGTTGACAGATAAATTGATTTTCAATTCCTTATCTTGTTAAACATTGCTATGATAGATAGCTGACCCTACGTATGGACATTTACAATCAATGGAGCAGTCCAGAAATCAATTATTATAGATTTCTTAATATATATTTATTCGAGTTATACTACAGTTGCGACCCAATTTTTTAATGCTTACACATTCACAGGTCCATATTACTAGTTAAAACATTAATTACTTACTAATATTAGTAAATTGTAGGTAATAAATACCTTTGACTTGACTATCTATAATTGAGTTCGAAGTTCGACAAACAAATATGTATGTAGTACCTACGAAATCTGTATTAACAGCGTTTTCTTCGTATCTGTAGGTCTCTATACACTTTCCAGACGTCAAAAAAAAGGTCTGTGTACACTTTTTGTTGTGTTGTTACCTACTTTACTAATATATGTATATCTTAAAATAGTATGTTTATAGCTATTACATTTTTTTAGTGCAGTTACTTTTAAAATATATCTATTTTGTTATAATCTATACAGTATTGTCAGAATTACCGTATCACGTTAGTAAGATGATATAACGTCCCCTTTGTAACTCTTCAAATAATATTTTGTGATCTGTGAAGTATCCACTATGGCAAAATACAAAAAAAAACAATCAAAACTAGAGATAGGTATTTATCTGTCTTTATATTTTAATAATAGATATGCTAATTTTCTTAGGTAGGTACGTCCTACTCGTAACATATGTAATTATTTATTAAATATAAACTAAACCATATGATATTTAAACAGTAAGGCATATGCAGTTGTAAACTGCAAAAGTAAGTTTTCAAACATCATCACAATAATACATTTAAATATTAATGATTGGGGTAACAGCCTCTTAATAATATTTGTAATTTCCATGGGACGTCGATATTATTAATTACAGCTATTGTAATCGATTTCCAATCGTTATTATATCTACACTCTGACAATGCCGATGCCAATGGCCTTCACCAAAAGACTTACTTAACTGCTTGCCTAACACGAAACGTCATTGTACCGTCACCAGTAACAAAAAGAAATATTTCTTATGCGCCCATTTCATTATACAATCTAAGCGACACTATCTCAATTAGCGTACATCGCATAACATAGTGAAAAGGCTGTTAGTGAGTTAGTGCTTCTTTCTAATTTACGGAGACGCTTACTAACTTTTCAAGGTCAAAATTGTACAATGAGATTGGCGCACTACTTAGGTACTTATCGTTGAGCATGTAAAAAGCCTGTAAATCTCCACTGTAAATTCTTTTGCTATGTAGTAATATCGAATTCCTAGTCATTTTATAGCTTTATTAAATACATTATGTTCTTTATATTGTTATCAATATCAGTTAAGTAGCTAACCAATTTATATTTACATCGAAGGGAGAAATAGACCAGAACTAATTAGTTCGATACAACGCCCAACAATGTCAACATCACAGGCTGAACTGGGTCAAGTTTGCGAATCAATGGTCTGCGGGTTAAATACTTACTGGCTGTTACTGGCAATGCCAAGTTAGTACAAGTATTTACCAAGACAAATTTATTAAAATATTACGACATATATATACAGCTCTGCTTTGCGTCAAGTCACGTTATGTCAAGCTTCTTTACTTTTTTTTAATGGCTCAGTATTGGAGCATGTGTTATAAATGATATATTATACAAATGGCGGACTTAATGTAAAGCATTTTCTACCAGCAATCGTAACTCTAAAAAAACAACTACAAGGTGTACAGGGATACAGGAAAAATAACTAAGTAAAGCTTAATATTATGACACGTTATAAAAACTAAAACATATACCTAACACATAATTAATTTGAAGGAATAATAATAACTTAAATATATACATTCCACTCAATATACTAAATATACTATCGTAAATATATACATTATAAACTACATATACAATATCTGTACATAGTCTTGCCATAAATATTGTAATAAAGAATATTTTTTTTAACTGCAAATAACATATATTACTTTTACAGTATGTAGTATATATATTATTCTTTATTGCACACCACAAATATGTAAAGTACGAGATAATTTATAAGCAAACAAAAAATAAAAATAAGAAATAAAAAAAAAACAACAAAGTAAAAAAAAAAAAACAAACAGTTAGTACATAAATATAAAACAATGAAAAATTTATAAAGCTTATTGGAAGTACTCTCTATTGGCTGCAATACAGTCCTTTAAGCGTTGAGGCCAGTTAT
Organism: Dircenna loreta; assembly: GCA_963555665.1. Classification (NCBI taxonomy): domain Eukaryota; kingdom Metazoa; phylum Arthropoda; class Insecta; order Lepidoptera; family Nymphalidae; genus Dircenna; species Dircenna loreta. The sequence goes on from OY743094.1 coordinate 7,653,791, forward strand.
CAATAGAAGCACGCACTCTTTACAAGGGAAAATTCTTCACTGACAATAGTATAGATTGTTTTAGCGACTCCAAATTATCATGGCGTTTAGAGCAAGCTGTACTCTCTTAAATTGACCATAAATCATAATCCAGCGGATTAAGATCGGGACTAGACGACGGCCAGTTTTCAGCTCTGATGAAGTCCGAAACGTTCGCTTCCAATCAAGACTGCGTGGAACGAACTTTATGACCCGGCGCCGAGTCTTGCTGGAAGGACCATACTTGATTATTGAACATGATGATGTTAAGGGACTTAACTACCTTCTCAAGAATGCTATCTTGATATACTTGTGCCGATGTTTTGATACGTTTTTCACAAAAATATGGCTCAGTAACTCCTGCACAGCTAACACCCCATCAAACCATCACTGAAGTCGGATAATGTCCACGTTGCACTCTGACTAATTACTCGACTAATTAGGAAGCTTCCTTAGAGCTTTGAGCATAAATAATACGATCATTTTGTTTGTTAAAATGTTGCTCAATTGTAAAAAAATTCTAATCCATAAACAAGATTATTCAGTGACCTCCCTTTGCGCCCTCCCTCCCGCTTCAGTAGTTGTTTCGATTTTACCACCCTATTTTTCTTTAAATTATCAGCTAAGAAATGACCAGTGCGTCTCGTATAGGCTGCAAGTCCTTAGCTTCTCCGACATAAAATCTTTTGCTTTCGGGCAGGATTTCTTCGAATTCTTTCCCTTACTGCTTTGACCAACTTTTTCGTACGAACACTACGTGAACGGCCAGATCTTTTTCTGTCACAAACAGAGGATGTTTTACTGTACCTATTAATAGCCCGGTACACAAACATTTTACTAATACCAAGTTTATGGATATGGATAGTTTTAAAAATTGCATTTGGCTCCATACCTACTTTCTGTAATGCAATCACAGCGGTTCGGTTCTCTCTATCATCCCACTCCATTTTAATATCGCAAAACAATGCATATACATACAATGTACGTATTGGCGCCAAAATGAAAAAACACAATCGTATAAAAATGACAGATTCGAAATTCAAATGTAATATTTTTTTATTTTTACGTTAACAGTATTTATGGCTACGATTCATAATAAATAATTATATATTATGAATCGTCTGTTTTAAGGTCAACTCTACTGGGCCAAAAAACAAAATATTTCAGAAATAAAAATACAGTTTCGTAGTAGGTACCTCTTCGGTACTTAGATTCCTCCATACTGTTCCAGTCAAAAAATACTTTTAATACCTTTTAAAATATCACTATTATGTAACTTTAGCCTATATATTAAAGTTAATGAGTATTTTAAGCAAAAATAGTTTTATTTATGGATTGAATTTTTTGAGTATTTAAATGCCTGATATTTATTTTACAGAGATGGCGTAAGTCCCGCAGAAGCAGCTGTTAGTTTGCCATCAAGTCCGGTTTCATCTACACTATCTAAGAAGAAAGCAGGGTGCGCCAGCGACGTGCGGGAGAGAGCAGCAGGAGTGCGCACGCGAAGATTAATGAAAGAGCTCAAAGAAATACAACGGATACAAGAACACAGACCTAATCCAGTTTTTACAGTAATGTTATTAAAACAAAGAATTGAAACGTTAAAATTTTTATCCCTGATGAATATGGAACTATATTTCTATGATATTTAAAGGTGGAGTTAGTTAACGACAACCTGTTCGAGTGGCACGTGCGGCTTCATGAAATCGATCCTGAGAGCGACTTGGCCTCAGACTTACGAGAGATGAGCATTCCTAACATTCTGCTCCACCTCATCTTTCCGGAGAACTTCCCCTTCGCACCTCCTTTCATGCGTGTTATAGAACCTCGAATAGAAAAAGGATTTGTTATGGAAGGTACATAAATTATTATTTATGAATTCCACTTCGATGAAAGACGAAATCTTTTAGTAAATATAACGCATACATTTTTAACCTCTCCAAATTGACCAGGTGGAGCAATTTGCATGGAACTGCTGACTCCGCGAGGCTGGGCCTCCGCGTATACAGTAGAGGCAGTTGTGATGCAGTTCGCGGCCTCCGTGGTGAAGGGTCAAGGCCGCGTAGTGCGTGTTCCACCGCGTTCCTCTCGCGAGTTCTCACGTAGACGGGCTGAAGAGGCCTTCCGCTCGCTTGTAAAGACACACGACAAGTATGGGTGGGTTACGCCCGCGCTGTCTGATGGTTGAAGATATTAGGTATGTTCTGTGGTTCACTGTTTTCTGCCATGTTCAAATGTGAAGATAATTTTCTTTAGACCGACAAGGATATTCCATTTTTTTAATTTATGGTTAATTTATCACCGAGGCCAATACAAATCTTCAGTTTGTAGTTTTATTACACAAGTACTTTGATCCATGAATGCATACATAGCAGTACATGAATAACGCATTAATATTACGAGGCATGATGGCACAAACGATACGGGCTATGTATAGACTGAAGAACCTTGACCTTTGATTATTCACTTTATTTGTAGGATATCTATGTATCTATTTAAAAATTATTCCGTAATTCTATAAGGACACTATTTGTTTCAGATAAACGCGGCAAACTATAATGCAGAATGGATCTCTCGTAGTTAATAAATTCGATTTAATTGAAATAATTTTAGTTGTAATTATTAGTAACGATTTCTATAAAAAAAAGATACTTCTGTCTTATTATTGAAAACAATAAAAACCTTGTCTTTGAGTACAGTGAAACATTAAATGTTTAAATTTTTAAATGTACTTAGTAAATTATCTTTGGGATAAAGCTATATAAGAGAAAATTTTAATATTTCCATGTAGTATAAAATTATTTGTTAATATGTAATGTGTGCCAAAGAATAAGTACTTTGCTCATAAAACGCCACACAAGATGTTAATAATAAATTTAATTAATATTATTTAACAAAATTCCTTACTAATCATGTGTCGTAAATTTAAAAAAAAAATAAAAATTGTAATATTTCCGTCCCTATGTCATTTTGAACATTTTTGATATTATTAAAGAGAATCAATAAAATTAAAGCATTGCCATTTGAGGAATGCGTGTCTCAATTTTCCTATTTCTATTTACTATTAATATTGTATGTGCAATTCTCGTTTGCTGTGTAATATACACTTTGTATTGTAATATTAGAAAAAAAAGTACTCAAAAGTAGTGGATAAATAAAATGTGAAAAAAAAGGCTTGTGGCATTGTCTTAGTATATAGGAATATTAAGTAAAATCTAAATTGATGTTGTTGATTTATTTAGTAACCAAAGATGTTTATTTTTTATGTGAAACAATTCAGTGCAAAATGTGTATAGCTGGATTATATGTACAATGTTATGAGTGTAATAAATTACTTGCTCAATTACATTGTATTTTTTTACTCATCTCCTTCCAATAGCTGTAATAATTGCAAATGGAGTTAACTATTGAAACAGTTGTTTTTTTTTTATTGCTTTGCATTCTGGCTTAATAGAATGTCAACTGAGTCCTATGTGTATACATCTTCATTATTTTTAACAAACCTATTAACATTTTTCTTGAATATATTATTATTTAGTTATTGTAATGTAATGCAAAAAAGAAATATAAGAATATAGTTCATATTGATAAGAAGGCACCATAACTTAAGTCTAAATAAAAACAAATTGGTGATTAAAAATAAGTGTTTAACATTATTTTAATCAGGATTCAGTTTATACAGTAAATCAAAATATTAAATTAAGTAATAATTGAGATGAAAAGAGATCATTTGCCCCCTCTCAGAGCCAATACTAAATGCAAAACGGAACCTCCCTGCACTTTGTAGTCTTGTGCTGTTTTTTCATCATTCCTGAAATATAAGAATCCTTAATTAGTTAAATGTTATTAAAAATGCCATGTACTATTAATTATTTAATCCAATCTTCTGTGAACCTGCTTGTCTCATGTCACAATTAATAAGACTCAACTAAACATTTATATTTCGATATGCCTAATACAGAATTGTATTATATTGTGGATAAGGATATACATATATAAAAATGCAATAAGTGTTTTGAAATGAGAAAGCAGAATTAAGAATTGTCCAATGAAAACCGACATTCACATGAAAGTTGTTAAGGATGTATTAAAACAATCTGACTTGATTTTTTGCACTTCACACATATCATCTAAATTATCTTTGTCTTAATGGAGAGTTCCATAGTTAAATTTTTTCTTATGTTATTTAAAAACTTAAACACTTAAATTCAATATATTATAAGATGTTCTTGTAGGTAAGAAAATTATAAGATTTTTGTTGATAAATTGTTCGTATAGATAATATCTCTCCATGAGTATTTGTGATTCTATTAATAAAAAAAATACATATACAATACCTATAACTATGCTAGACACTTTTTTTTATTTAAATGGAATTATTGACTTACATCTGTTTTCCAGAAAATATGAGTCGCTGTTGCTGTGGAGGAATACCCTCTTTTTCTTCAACTCTTTCTTTAATACGTTCTACTTTGTCTGTAGGTTCGATGTCTATTTCGATTTCTTTGCCTGTTAAAGTCTTATAACCAAAAAAAAGTTATTAATAAATGAAAATATTTAACATGAAAAAGTATTAAGATTATTGGTCTTACCTTTACTTTGATCAGCATTTTAGAAGATTGTACTGTAAATACTTATACAAACTACTAGTATTCAAAGATACTCAGTGTATAATAAAGCTTATTAACTTGCAAAATTCTGATAAATTAACTTTTACTTTGCAGCTGCAAAACCGCAAATCGGTTCATTTGACAAAACACAAAATTGACATTGAGTTTTGAGTTTAATATATATACTATATAATGTAGAGTCCAGATAATAAAAAATATGATGTAGAGGTAAGGGCTAATTTATATGGAGTCATTATATTAGGAGAGAAACTAAAACAATGATGAATAAGCACTAAAAACGATTAAATAATACGCCATAATGGCACGAGTGTTGAGTGTCTTTCAGTTAGTGTTTATGATATACACTTTGTAATAAGGTTAATTATACCGAGAAGTAATAAATATGTATTTTTTTTTGTTTTGAGTGATTTTTAAAGATGGAACATTAATGCTCATAAGTTTTCTATTTTATGTGCTTACTTTTAAAAAAGAAGTTGCTGCTGTTTATAATTATGTAGGAACTTGGACCTGTGACCACAGACTACAGAGTAAATTTATACTGAATCACTACATTTGTCATTTAGATTTTTTTGTTGAAAATTTACTCATTTGACTATTGACAGAATTTGACAGGCTGTCACACATGAGACATTCAAAATAACAATATTTAATACCTTTAATCGGGTTTAAATTTATCAGTAAAAAATGTCGAACATTGACTGTATATTCAAACAAATAGAAAGTTTCCTTAAAATTGGTAAGAAGCAATGATACATAACAATTACTTAAATATTTGTTAACCTCATTTATAATAATAATTATTTTGATTTTAGACACAAACACTGAATTCATGGTTGCAGTTTTTCAAGAAATCTTAAAATCTAAGCATTGCAATGAATCTGATATATTTGAAGTTTTAAAGACATTTCTTAATAATATTATTATAGAAATAGATAAACTAGGTACAGTGATAAAAAACAATGATGGTGTGCTCATAAGTGTAAAGAATCAGAAAATGCTTCGGACTTGTTATCAAATAATAACGTCTTTTGGTATTTCATCTGGCTTATTACCTGGTTTGGGCATCAATTTAACAAAAAGATGTGCATCTGCAAAGTCTTTGCCAACAATGACATTTACAGATGAACAGAAATATGAGCTTTTAGTTTTATGTACAGATTTCTTATCAAGAAGTTATGATGTTCCCGTGCTTAAAAATATAATTTTAACCTTCCATTTGTCTGATTATTTAGCAGCTCTCATACAATTATCATTTGCTCCATTAAAAAAACCTGGGGAATATGCAAAATTTATAATGACCCAAGAGCTCTATAGTAAATTAATGACAGAGCAACAAAAATATACACAGATATATGATTATTTAGTGAATAATTGCTTCCAACCCACACTGATGAAAGAACTACTAGTGTTACAGAACATAAGGGATCAACCACCTCCAACGTTTGTAAAAAAAGTAATAGCTAAAGAAATGAGTAAACGTCTCACAACACCAGGAGGACTTTTAAGCTTGATAAGATGCTTTATTGAAAACCATGAAGCAGATGTGGGGATTGAATGGAAGAAAATAAACATGATTTGTAAGATAGTTTCATGCAAGCATGGAGACATGAGCGAAGAGGACTATGTTTGCAATATTGTGGCTCAGATGAGGCATATAATGACCTTGAATAATACACAATACCTCATCACTGCTTCCTCTTGTCTATTAACCCTGTTTGAAAAATACAATAACAACAAATCTGTGCTGAATTTGGTACATGAAGTATTTAGTGCTTTTAACTATGAAGCACTACTATCTAATTCAAATTTACCTGGTACCATTATTCTGACATCTCAGGAGATTGAACATAGTATACAAATTCTTCTTGCCAGTACAAGTATTACTCAATTGGTACTGCCCTCTGCCATAATGTCTACAAATTTGTATGTTCTATATTTGTTACGGCTAAACAGTACCAAGAATGAATATAAACACAAATTAAATAATATCATAGTAAAAATTTTTGAATTGCTAAATCAATCTGAAATACAAACAGTTGTAGAACATCTCATATATGGAAGAAACAACATCAATTCTTATAATATATTAGTTGAAGAATATGAGTCTGGATTGGCAATCAAGTGTGTCACAGAGGTGGAATATCCCAGTGAAAAAGCAGTTATGCAGTTTATAGAAATGTTTAATTTAATCAACAACAACCTCCTTGTAAAAAACCTATTTCAATCATGCCTACAAATTTTTGTTAATACAAATTCTGAGCGAGAATCTCACGATAAAGAAACTTTTTTAACTTTGGAAGACGAACCCGAACTTCTTAACAAAGAGAATAAACAAAATGCTCACATGCTCCACATTCTTTCCGAAATATCTGCTTCACAAAAAGTTATTAATGCTTTAAAAGCAAATCCCTTGACTGTGCTTGATTTTGTTGAATCTTTGCTGCTTCAAAAAATTGTATTAGCAGATGAATGTAAGACCATTGTATTGGTTCTACTAAATACTTTATTAAGTAATATTAGGAAAACAGATGATTTACAAAAACGGTTGCACAGTTTGATTCCAAAGTTAAATAAAATATCTGAGGACAGTTCTTTCTATGTAAACAATTTATGTAAAGAAACAGTATCTTTGATTATCTCTGAATATCCAAAAGCTAAGGAAAGTGATTATGAAAAGGCAGTTACAAATATCTATGACAATTTGCTTCCAGTGAGAGTTCATGGAATAATTGAACTTACAAAACTTATAGATAAATCTGATTTAGAGACAATTTCCAAACGTCATTACATATTTTGTCTGTTGCAGGTGTGTATGATAATATTTAAAAATACTTTATACAAATTTAGAGGCCATATTATAATCTGAATTTATAATATGTTTTCAGGAACAATTAAAGCATCCAGATTCTTACATGTACCTGGCAGCTATAAATGGTATATCGGCACTAGCAATGCACTGCACCAGTGAAGCGTTGGCTGTATTGTGTCAGGAATATTTAGACCTTTCTCTTAAGGATCAAATTGAAACTAGAGATAATGAAAATAAAAAAGCTGAATTAAAAATGAAAATAGGTGATGTAATTGTAAGAGTTACCAAGAGATTAGGTGAGTTACTATTTTTTTAATATTTGTATTTCTTATAAAAATGTATTTCATAAATTATTTTAATACAGTATTATAGGACTGACATGTCTGTAAAGAAAAGTCCTTTAAATAATAAAGAAAAAAAAATACTATTATATTAGGTAAAAGGTACTGGTACTGGAAGTATATTAAATGAGTATAATTTTATGCATAATTATATTTTAGGTGAAATGGCGGTAGTTCACAAATCAACTTTGCTTAACACGATGTTATGTGCTTGTAAGGACGATGACCCCTTAATTCGAACTTCAGCTTTATCTAACTTGGCTGAAATAGCCGTAGTACTGCATTATAAAATAGGAACCATTTTATATGAGGTACATGTCAAAATGAATATGCCTATAGTTAAAAGTTAACCAAAAAGCAATATGTAACTTTAAATATATTCTATTAGTAAAATGAGGCCTTTATTTTTTTTCAGATTTTGATGTGTATTTGGAACATCATAGAAAGAGATGAAGCATTAGAATGTCGGAGAGCAGCAGTCATGGTCATCTCCAGTCTCATTAAGGGTTTGGGAAAAGAGACCTTGGTGGAACTGAATGATTCTCTACTACCTATATATAGAACTCTATCAACGCTCTATAAAGATAATAACGAAGATTCGATAGTTAGACTCCACGCACAGACCGCTTTGGAAGAATTAAATGACATTGTTAAGGAATTTTTAGTATCCTCTCTGCCATTAGAAAGGGAAATTTCATTGACGAAAACTACAAACGAAATTGTGTATAAATAAAATACGTTATAATTAAGAAGTCTTTTATTTCACTCACTTATAAATACGGCAATAGATTTACGTAATACTGGCCTGGTGGCGAACATTTAACCTATCACACTATTCTGTGCTAATATTTACATTGCTTATAAGTCAACTATCTCACTAAACTATCTTCATTATATTCTAGAACTATCAAGCGGTCCTGGGTCATTGTATAAGTGTACTTAGTTAGCGTCACTTAAAATGTATTTTTTTAAGTGTTCTATATTTGAAATATATCTAATTGTGTATTTTTAATCTACCACAGACATGCATCTAAGTACAAATAGTCCGAATTTACGCTTCCGAAGTGTCTTCAACGTCGTTCTTTTTGTTGGCATCGCCCTTTTCCGACAACGTGATTGAATATACGGAACTTTTATCGGAAAATCGATCTATATTTCGTCTGCTGAATATTCCACTGCGAGATAATGTGGAGGCTGTGGAAACTGAAATATTGTCGGTTTCTTTACCGGCTTGAGGGACCACCTTCCAGATCAAAAGAGCAATACCGCCGAAAGCCGCGACTACCAGAAACATAACGAGCGAGATTTCTCCAAACATACCTGTAATATTAAAAAAACACATATTTAGTTATTATTACTTCAAGCTTCCCGATTTTGTATCAGTCTATTATTTTGTTATCTGTAGTGCTTATCATAAATTTTAATAACTGACTTTGTTGGCTCTCCTCCTTTCGCGCTTCAAGCCTCGCCGGCTGCAAATTGTTGTCTTCGTAGGGCTCCACCACTCCTTGTGATTTGGTGTCTATCAAAATATCTTCAGGGTTGGTCTTCGGCAAATTTATACCCGCTCTAACAGTTAAGGTCTCCGGTTTGTACGTGCAGAGAACTAAAAATCTGAAAAATAATTATGAGCGTCCTTTTTAAAAATATTATCTAGAATTTAAAATTACAATATGAAAAATTTTCAAGATCTATTAACTATGCCCTTAATTAAAAGATTTTGACAAACTTAAAACCTTTGTACTAAAGTTATGGTATAGTCGCATCTGCAAGCGTTAAATACAAATAATTTAGATGAGACATAAAATGCTTCCGAAAAGCAGAAGGCCTTGACCTCAACAATCACTAAGATGAAAGTGAAAAGCTACTTTTTGTCCATTGACTCACCGTCGAGTACTGTGTGTGAGAATTGGTAAGTTTTCTTGCACTATAACATAAGTTGCCACTGTAGTATCGTTGACTTCAGATCCACATTCCTCGTGATGTATTCGCAGTATGTACGCATCTTGGGCACTGTTCGGATTCCCCTGAAGAGAACACCTCTCTGGTCCTCCGTCGGCTGCCTCTACAGCTACACGACCGCCGAAGTACGGCCCAGTTTCAACTTCGACTTCGCTTGCGTGAGGCAAGCACTGAGTCGCTCGAGCTGAAACTACTTACCTGATTAATATACTATCGCCTCAATATAATATTAAACGCATTATCGTTTGACATGTTACTAATGGATAGGCCTTACTTTCACGTGATTTCAAATATACCGTTGGAAATTAAATTAAAATTGTTAATTCTTTAAAACATTGGTTTTGTAATACTTTTTGTTCTACTTTTATAATCTAAATTAAAATTCAAATCATGTTTAGAAGTGTCGGAAGTAAATAATCGTTTCGTTAGTAAACAAATATTTACTAAAATGTAGGTATGTAATTACATATTTTTATGTTATTCCTGCGGTTTTTGTATTATTATTATGAATTACATAAGATTTTTAAGGGAAATAAATTAAGTTTAAATTGATACTTACATCCTTTAGTCGGTACAATTATAATTTTTGATCCAATGGATTGTGGATCAGCCAAATCTCGGGCTTCCCGTTTGACAGGACGGACCTCGAATGAGTATGTCGTGGCCATCCGTAGACCCGTGATGTAAGCAGTGTACGTCCGCCCTCTTTTACCGACAGGAACTTTGCTAGTAGTGGTCTCAATCATCATCCTTGAAGATCTTTCTTCTTCGAAATTATCTACTACCTAAATTTAAAATTACATATAATAGTAAGTAGGTATTTTATGATCAACGTTTTTCTTATTATATATATAACTGGTTATATATTTAACATAAGCTTTGAAGAAATGTAGGTATCTGTTAGGTGTGAATGAATCTAAATAAAAAAAAACAAAAAATATGATTTCTGAAAATACTACATTTCTGCTTAGCACAACATTCAAAGCAACAACAAACAAAAATAATCTAAGATCTAAGCAAGCAAGATAATTTTTCTACAATCTCTTATTTTAAAATATTGTAGAAAAATTATTTCATATTATAATATAAACATTTGATGGGTTTTCGCACAAGGTAGGTCGCACGTCACGGTCACGCTATGGCGCGCTGGCGAGCTATTATCCCCCGTTTTGAGTGGCAACGCCAACAGTTACCGCGCCATGGCGTTCCCGGCTCTGATATCAATCTATACCGAACTATTTTAAAACAATTTAGCTGTGTAGGTTTAATCTGTAGAGATTCTATTGTCTAATAGGTATAATACAAACATTGAGCTGGATAATTGATTTCTTTAGCCTACCATGAAGTCTGTCCATGAAGTCAGCAGGAAAATTATTGATGAAAAATGCAATAACTAAAAGCAGGCCAGCCAATAGAAGCGTATACCTTTGGAAATTACTTACGACCTAATGGATTTATGAGGATATTAAAACCAACATACCTTAGTCCGGCATCTGTATTGGCCCCAGGCTTGTACCTCGCAGTAATGAATTTGAAATGCTAATAATTTCTGTGGATCTTCTTCTTCATTCCTACCATACTCCCAACGTAATCTCACATCGCGGAAGTCTGGTTCGCCTATTAGATGTTGGACCTCTGCAAAAACGAAATAATATTTTTGATTAAAAGAATATTTCACATAACTTAAGGTACTATAACTAGTAAATAGGTAATTGAATAAATTCGAATCCACTAAACCGAGTCAACCATCTATTTAAGATATTTGTAATTGTACTAAAGTTTTCAATTGCAGATTGTTATATTTTATTAGTGCACTGTTTTCTAAAACGATTTCTGTAATTTGTTTCCTAGGATTGGTAGATGCGCTCCGATGAGCTATGCAACGACCCGCTTGTACTATTAACCCAATGACTTGCTCAGTGGGCTGTCCCTCAATCAGTAATATGACCTATGCAATGAGATATCTTGCGGGCAAATACAAAAACGTATTGAAGAGAAGTGACTATCACATTGATTTAAAAGGGACAGTAGGTTAAGTATACGTAATAATCTACAGAAAACTGCCTGTTAGTGTAAAACGGATACATAGGAACGATTAATATTTATTGAAATTATCTAACGATGATATTACACGCTCGTGACATTTTATTTCATTGTAACAAGAAACCAACCATAACTTGCGTTGTAGGTAATTAGTAAATGTATGAAAACAAACAATAGATAATACTGAATAATATATAAAAAGTTGCAAGTTAACATTTTCATTTACAAAATAACAAAGTAAACATACACGAAGTAAATAATGTTATAATTTAAAATGAAGACTTTGTATGGAAGTATAATATTATAAAGCATCTGATATAAGATCCCCTACACAAGTTATTGCCCGATGAACATGATTTATCGCTATATATTTATGATATAACTTGAGGGTTTTGAACTGCATAAGAGTATATTTTTAGCATAAATTCTATTCCACCTTCGATATTTGTTATACGGCAAAGTATTGTAATAAGTATATTATAAGTATGATATTTAATATATGTTTTTTTTATTTTAAGTATAAATGTGTATACAAAAGAAAATGGCGAAGAAGAAATGTCAGTAAAGTTGTCTAAAAATTTATATGGCAAAGAAGTATCTCTCCACGCGCCATTGAGATGTCGTAAGAAATTGGCATATTGCGCCGACTTCATATAATTTAGGATAAGGACACAGGATGACGTTGATAAATTTGCGACAGCTATAAATGTTCTCCCTTTTGAAGTGGGGATGCGCAAATGTCGGTATTAAGCTCTTTCCTTTAAAAAATATGAACTGTTAGGTCGAAGCAAATAAATATGTCATAATAGAGTGAATTCGTTATTATGTTCCATGTAATATTATTACATTTGGTACAAAATAAATATTTGTAAACAAAAACTAAAAACCAGTAAAGCCGAACCGATTCAAATCTCAATTAGTAAATAGCGCTGGTTTGGTTTGTTTGTAACCGGACGTGGCCTCGCGCGACCCACCGAGAGGAAGCGCAGGAACAATGTATCAAATGTACAAAAGTGAGTACTTTTGTACAATATCATCCGGTCTGGCAATAAATTATACAGTTCTATATTGTTTTTTTTTTTAAATTAAGCGTACATACTCCTTTATATGTTATCGATAACTATGTAGAAAATAATAAATGTCAATCTCGTAATATTTATGTCAAACTTATAATAAAATATAGTTAGTTGTTAGAATAATTTAGGAATATTTTTCCTATCCAATAAACACAGTTTGATAACTAAGATTAAGTTTAGAAAATATTAAATTATCAAATGAGGAGGTATTATGTAGGAAAATTCTTTAATTTCTGTGAAAATTACACTCCAAGTGACGTCCATAATTTAACAATCTTCTAAGTAATTTATCTCATGTATTACCAAGCGCGGACATTAATTATAATTAAATTGTTAACTGACGGCTCAGTCTAAACGGTTGCGATAACTACCTATAATAATACACCTACCGGTGGACAGACACCACAACAGTGATTAATATATGTACATACAAAGAGTCTCTGAGATAATAATGATAAAAATACATATAATTAAAAATATCCTGTACCTCGTATACCGGGTTTGTTTTATGAAAGAGATCCTATTAAAGATATCAGCTTTGTTTTTTTTTTATGCACCAGCTAAGAAAGATGAAATGAACACAAATAATTTAAGTAGGTTCGCTTTTAAAATGTAGGTGCTCTAAAATTTTGAATACATTATAGCAGTAAAATAAAAGCGTATACCGCAGGCCTTTAGTACGCACGTTATGTACATACAAATTACTTTTCTTTGGCCTGGTCTATTACACTTGCCGATTGTCAAGTACCGACTTGGCAACAGTAAAATTGGAACTACGTCACGGCTTTATTTTTTTAAAACACCAAAAAAAAACTTTATACAGAATGACCCAACTCCAGCTCATTATTTATTTTTAAATATTTATTCAGAACAGAGTCATGTTTCGTATTTTAACATAAACTAAATAGTCTTCATATAAGGTACTAAAAAAATTATATCTACATACTCTTTTATCAGGTCCTGGTTCTAATATTGTGCTATTTAAATTGTCAAAACCAACCAGTTGAGACTCGATAGAGTTACTACTAGCCATTAATGAAGCCTTCTAGATCTATGATCAGATCAGCTCGGTAATACTGTATTATCATGTAAATTCCGCTTATATTTGCTTACGCTTATTTATGCTATTTGGCCAATGAACCATCCATCATGGTAAGGTACTCTTGTGTAAGGATTGCTGATACAAATAAATAGTTGCATTGCCATTTTTGAGGAATACTTGAATAGCTACTTTGCACCAATATTTTTCGGAATGGTATCTAGGTACCGCTGTCGTGTCTGTCCGTAAAAAACTGCAGTCAGTTAACGACAGACTCTACAATCTGTAATTACTTTATTAGTCACGCATAAGGCAATATTTTTTTATAGTGACAATCGTTTAGCCCTGCGGCTGTGACAGCTTCACCGGAGGTGGTGGACATAAGAGCTCTATGAAACTTATATTTATTAATTTTTTCACGTTAAAATGTTAAAAATCACAATAATACGCTATGATAAGGAAAAAAAGGCTTTGTGTATGATCATTCAGTTTTTATAATTGTACATTAAATAATTTATCGTATTATAATCCGTCCTCAGGAGTATGTACCACTAGCATGCATGAACTACTTTACTATATGAAAGAATCAGTTTGGCAATTTTTGAAACATATTTTTAGGTATATCGGTAAAAAACTGCAAAACTGGTGCATAAAATTTAACTTATCGTGTGAATCTCCTCTAAAATGTTAACACTTTAAGAGGCAGAGAAACGATGTAACTCCAAATCTCATTGTTAAGTTGGCCGTGCGTGTATAATCACCGTTTCTGCAGCATTCAATTAAAAATTGACCCACTGTCGGCGCCACGGACAAAACAAAACAGACATTGTACTGCTCCGTACGTCTCGGTCACAACATAACGAACCCCAAAATTTATTTACGCCTCTTTAACTTGCTAGAAAAGAAATTGGGAACGCTCGAAATAGAATTACGGTGGATAGATCCACTTTAAAATAGCAATTACTTAAAGTAATTGGATTAAATGGGTGCATTGGTGGTCTATGTCGCCCAATCTATGTCAGCTTACGTCACTGTCATACGCCACATATAGATTCGAATCACATTTTCTTTTATTACCTACACGGTCCAATTTTGCGCTTAGTAGATTAATTTATTACTAAAATAAATGCAATTATGGTTCACCAACCATTAATACACCCACCCACTTTCTAAAGATGTTTAGCAGACAGAGGCAATACATTAAACCCACTCAAATGTATATAGGCTTTGCATTAATTATTGTATTTGATATAGATATATTTTATGTTTCAATATAGCAATAACACTTACTTTCTTTCAGTACCAATGTTAAAGACAAAGTTTTATCTAATAAAGCCATCGATCAATGTCCAATACATAACTATTACGTGGAAACTTGAAAGCACCTTAACTGTAACGGCTTTCTGATTTATAAGCACGTAGCTAAGAAATTGGTAGACTAGAATTTACTTAGGGTACAATAAACGTAACGGATAAAGTCTAGATGTCCATTATTTTAAGGTTTTATTTATTGACATTATTACCTAATTTTTTGTTTTTAAAATTTAATCATCCAGAATCAGGTCTCCAGGCAGACATAATATGACCTTTGCTTTTCCATTAAAACTACGAGCGATCTTGATGAGGCATAAATAATGGACCAAATACGATATTGGCTTTGCTAATGTCGCCTCTATACCGACTCTATATTATACAATCTTAATATTAATATCAATTAGGGACATTTCAGTATGTTTAAATTTAACTAAATGGATAATATTGCCCGAAAGAAAACCGCAGATAGGTGTCTAATTCTATAACAAAATTACAAATCAGACATTACAGCTGAATGAACTTAAAACTACCTAATTTAAAAAGTTTGGTATAAAGAGAAACTTAAGATTATTTCTCATACTCAATTATAGAATTGTCATCAATTCCAAAAACGAAATAAACTAATTGTCTTCAAAACCTCATTCTCAAATCATTTATTCACATAAATTAATGACAACTTCTTTGCCATAAGCCATAATAGATAGCTGTATTATATATTTATTGTGAGAATTCTATATCTTTCCACAATTATATGTATATATAATGTTTAACTCATGTTTTTCTGTTTGCTTTTTTATTACATATTCAACACTAAATTTAGATTTAGTAATTAATGTATATAAAATATGGTAAGCATCCCAAAATAAAAAAAATATATAAATTTTAAATGAAAAATTAATCGATGCGGGCATAGATTTTATCAATTTATTTATAATTATATATATAATGTTCTAATTAGCTTAACAAGGTTATACATGCTTATAGATATTTTCAAAAACTCAAAAAATGGCCTCTATTTGTGTTATTTATAACAAATAATACGCCTCCATAACATTTACTCCAAAAATATATTTAAGTGCTTCGACTACCCTAAAAAAGCTATAATATAAAAATAGTCAAAACAGCATAAACGAAAGTGTCATATTCTAAAAAAGGTTATAGAGCCGATATGAGTCAATATGCCAAATGTAGGATTATGCCGGTGCTGTTTATATGCGCAATATAAAGAGATTTTATCAGTTCTAAGTTAAACGGCTGGAACTAAAGAAGGTCCGGTCAATGACCTCGCCAGGAGTTTAGTACTAGGCGTCCTACATACAGTACTGCCCACCACATTCACCAGATTCCGCATATCTGTTTTTTGATGATAAATTTTGCTAACTTTATCTGAAACAACTAACTATAACCATGTAACAAACAAGTCTAAATCTGTAATTTTTTTTTCAGCTTATTCTCATGGAGAAACAAAAATAAAAACTTCATTAACTCATGAAAAGTGTTGATAGATGGATTATACCTTTGCTGTAAGTTGTATCTAATTTGATGGTATTATTATATATTTGTGAACCCCTTGCAGATTAAGGGTAACACATAGGCCATATATTTATAATGCCAACTTAAGCCGAAGAGAAAAAAATATTGTTTTTTCTATAGCTATTTTTTTATAAATGACATAAAAGTCAAATGATTGCGCGTACAACAATTACTTACACAATATCGTATCAAATTCGCAAGGTATGTATTTAAGACTAATACCTTTGTAGCAGTTCTATTAGTAAAATATTTTTATTTCATTGAATTTAATTCGGTCACATTCAGTGGCAGCTAAAATAGATTTATTTGAAGAATATATATATAATATAATATTCTTTATTGTACACCCTGAGTATAAAATTACAAAAAAAAATAAAAAATGGTACAATTTTGGCGGCCTTATCGCTAAAAAGCAATATCTTCCAGGCAACCAATTGCATGGAGGAAAAAAAAACATATCTACTGGAGTCGTAGTGTGGGTGTGTTTCAATTTAAAAAAAACAAAAAAAAAAGGGGGTTATACAATATATATATGCATATACCTAATTAGATACATATAAATACATACATATACATAAATATACATACATACATATACTTATAAATAAACATACATATATCCACATAAACAAATAAATAACCAGACGACAAACATAATATAAATTGAAAAAGTGAACTTTTAGAAATCGTTTAAACGATTTACAGGACTTTGCACGTTTAATTTTAAGTGGGAGATCATTCCAAAGTCTAGTGGAATTTATAGTCAAGGAGTCCGAGTAGAAAGAGGATTAATGCAAAAGGAATTTTAAGGATAAGGTTTTGATTGGAACGAAGAGAACGGTTATGAGAGCTACTCAAACACTCAAATCGTTCACTTAAGTAGAAAGGACTTGAAGGGTTGAACAGTAGACAGTATAGAAGGCCAAGCATATCAATATTCCTACGAAAAGGAATCCACTGGAGCTTTTTACGGAAATGAGAAATGTGGTCATGCAATTTCATTGGCAAATGCATTGCAAAGGCCAAGTATGAACCTTATGCAGAGGTTTTGAAGGCGCTCAAGTTTATTTAACTGATCCTCTCGTAAATCAGGATAGCAGGCATCTGCATAATCTAAAATTGGAAGAAGAAAGATTGAGCTAAAACAACTTTGGTAGAGTGTGGAAGAAAATTACGTGTTCTTCTCATAGATCCCACGGCTGCAAACATCTTTCTACTCAATAACCTGAGATTTCCAGGGAATCATACTTGATCAAGCATTATTTGATCAAATATTATTCCCAGGTTTTTTACTTTATTACTGTACGGGATTACTACGCCTTTTAAACTAATGGGAGGTAGTTGCAGATCGGAAATGCGAGCAATCAGCCTAGAACTTCCAATGAATATCTATATCTAATCTACATATGTGCCACAAATTAAACTGAACCAAATCTATATACTTTAATGATTAAATTTCATATTGAGATATAATGCCAAATCATTATTTCGCTACACGTATTTAAAAGTTCATGAGAACGAAGCCGCGACCTCCGTACGTGAATAAGGTAATATATTTCTGCTTACGAAGTCAAAAACAGCGTTTGTTAAATAAATTTAACAAACGCTGTTTTTGACTTCGTTCTATAATAGAGAATATTTATTTAATAATAAACGTTTAGTTTTCAAGATGTATATATAATCTCAATTCAAATATATCATAAATTTAGGGTTACTAAATCCCAATATTATTTGTCGTTAAAGCTTTAATTTATATTTTCGTAATTATCCAGAAGTAGTACCTAGGTATGATTCTTTTCACTGTTACCTTTTCTATTGGTTAGTTTTATTACTAGTTATTCACTTGTTTTGTACAATGGCAAATCTGTACCCAAAAAAATAAGATAAGTACTTTATTAATAAAATGTCACACATTTTTTGTGGCTGGATGCTTTAAGGGTAAAGCTTTTAATACATTTTACTTTTTAACCTACCCATCATCGCATTGAATCCGTACATAAACTAAACCGAATTGGGTGTATTCTCAAGAAACATTTTAAATGATTTCTAGTGAAATTATATAGGTATTGTATGAGGACGATAATAAGCTGACACACCACATCTCATCAAATTCCGTTCAAGATTTAGTGATTTACGAACAAACAAACAGACCAAATAATAAAAACATTGTTTTGAAGTCTGTACCATTTACCTAGCAATGACTTTTTATAGTTTTACTTACTCTTTTATTATAAAGATTGATAATAAATAATAAATTGTTAAATCTATACATATATTAGTAATCTAAATAAACTATTATAGCACGGAACCCTAACAAGCGCGATTTTATAAATTTTTGCTTGTGTTTTTAAAATTGTCAACCCTAGCTAGCGTTTTTCGTATAATAACAAAGTTTTAGTCGTTTGTTTACTTTCATCATTCACAGAATCAATCAATGGAGCAAATTGATATAATCAAAAATTCTCGCCAACTTTCTAAGCATGCAAAAACCGGTTGTAGCCCGGAGGACTATTCTTTGTAGTAGTATCACTGTAAATCACTTTGATATGACTGGAGGTGGCTGATAAGTTAAGCCAAAGAGCCGTTCTTTCAAATTAGCAACTAATTAAAACGACTAGACGACGTTTAGTGAAAGCAAAATTTCACGCATGCTCCATTTGTTGGTAACGAGAGCATAACCAAAAATGTTTGCTAAAAAACTTTGACATCTGTTACATTAAAAATGTTAAATGTCAATTTACGACGTGTAAATATACAAACTTTTAAGAAAATATTTTTTGCAAACATTAAAGTTATATAAGTTATTAAAAACGAACAATAAACAAAGAACGATAAAACGTTTACAGTTTTCATCACAAGTGTTTTGTGAAAATAAATTCCCCTGTGAAATCCGAATGAATGAAACTTATAATATCTATAAATAACAGTTAAGCAACAAAAATGCTCTTGGTATTAAATTCCGTTAGATATATTATAAAATAAATAATGTTATGTGGCTTGTCAATGCGTTGTCTGTGCTCATTTCGCATTTATATTATGTTTAATGTAGTTACAATGTGGTGCTGCCGTTAGCGCATGCATAATGCGACCGCGGCTGTTCCACTGACGTAATGACATGCGCGGGCGCACTGTGACTATCTCGTATACTACATTAAACTTTTTAAATTGTTGGTCTTTATACTCTTTGGAAAAGTAACTTCACTGAATTATCCTTAAATATGAAATCATTTAAACTAAACAAAATATGAAAAACGGTTGATAATCGGTATTCTAATAAATTCTAGAAAACAGTAACTTTGCTTTAGTATTTAATATAGTAACTTTGCTTTAATATTTATTATAGTAAATAAAGCTTTATTTCTACTAACAGTTAAGTAAATCCAAATGACTAGATATAAAACGGGACTCCGAGCACCTGCATGACGAGAGCGATCAGGAAATATCTGATACAGTTCGGCCGTGTTCTAGCTCGTGATAAATCACCTGCATGTCAACGCAAAAACTTGTCTATCTGAATAAGATTAACCCACACGCAGAATAGGTCAATGCTTAGATGATTGATAACACCTGGGTTCAAGAGAAATGTACATACGGACACTTAGCATCCTAATATCTGTCAGGTATTATATTTTCATCAAGTATATATTTAAAAAGCTTTGGCTTGGAAGCTTTTTATACAAAATTACAAAGCTTTAAAATAAACAACGTCATAATTTTTGTGATGACAATTTTTTTATTTATGAAAAATAGAATGAATAAATAATAATGAAATCTGTCGCCAACAAATACCGCTAAAAGTCTAACGAATTCAGATATGACAAATCGGACAAGCGGGCCATGTCAGAGCAAACAATAACCACGATAAAATGATAGGATTTGACATGAATTTTAACAATGGTTTGCTTTGTTTTACCGTAAACTTAATTCGGTCACAACTGCATTGAATAGATTCGAGATAAGGTGATTCACGACGCGGAGATCGAATACAGATAAAAGATGAGTTTTCCATGTTTCGGGGTCGAAACATTGAAATTGTGTAACGCACAGATTAAAATTTGTCACAAAGGTATGCAAAAAATCGGTACAAGAGGTGGCACGTTACATTATAAAACCGTTAATATGAAATGTGAGTGTGAATCTGATTAATTTGTAGTAGATAGTGAGACTATTGTTACTGGATTATTGTATAATCACTGGCGTGGGACAAATCATTATGTCTCCGCTATTATAAAATATTTTTTTTCTTTTCTAAATATATGGTTTAGATGGCAAAATTTTGCCAAGGTTTGAAATATGTGGTGGGAGAAGGTATATAAGTAAGGTAAGTAAGGCCCCTAAGGCCTTTATTTCGAAAATCTGAAAAAGTTTTCTGGATTTTTTCAATAGTCACTCGCAAAGAAATCGCCAGGATACCCACCAAACATAACGGCCATCTTCATCGTATAGCGCATAACCAGGGATTAAACCTATTCATTTCATTGGAATGAATATATTTATCAGAATAGATAACCATTAATTTTGGTAGACTCTACCTTACTAGAGATAGATACTAAGTACTGATTGACTGTAGTTGAAAAAAAACCTTATTTAAAGGCTATGAACTTTCATATATATATATATATTCTATGTTTATTTAAAATTTCAGTTTAATATAGTAAAGATGTTTATAGATAAATGCAAATATTGAGTTCGGTTGCATCTTGTAAGATGATAGTTCAGTTGTCAGATTGACGGATGAAGACTCCTATGTGCTGCAGATTCGAATTCTGCTGTTGTTAGATTCTTCATTGCTTATTTTTTTTTTTTTTTGATAAAATTTTGCGGTTGGGTATATTTTTTATTGTATGACAATTTTTTAATTGTAGCCTACATAAAATATATCTTCTATGTATGTTCTAAATTTTATATAATAAAAATAAAATGATCAAAAATATAAGTAAATGTACAGAACGTGACTTTACGTGACCTGGTTATGATTTAAGTTAGGTACATGTGCTTTGACTCCAGTTTAATAGGCTATTAAGGTACTTGACATAAAAAAATAAAATTTAATGATTTTCAAAAACTAATATCTAAGTACGATATATCAACAAAGGTATTTTACAAGCACTCCATTTTCTTTTAAATTTTATTAAAAAGTTTGGTAAGGTATTAAATGTAAAATTATTTATTTAAGAAACTTGTGTATTCAACACACTGTTGCGCTCTACTTTTGGATTATTTTAATGAAATCATAATAATTAGATTTTTTAAAAATTTTAATCTACGTAAAAATATACTTACCTACTTTAAAAAATATATTTAAAAATAACCACTTCTGTAATGTTTTAGACCACAATATGGGTACTGTTATGGCGTTCTGTATTCATCCTTAACTCTAACTCCGGAAACTAAGGAACCGTTGGAGAAAGATAAAAAAAACAACCAACAGTATCTGACAAACATACATTACATACATACTACATTACTAAGTGTAAAAAATAACATAAAAAGGTTTTAAATCAAAGAAAATATAATAAAAATTAGGTTTTGTCTAATCTAAGTTTTGATATTGGACAGATCTTAATTTACAATCATTAGTAAAAAAACGAATAAAATATATAAATTTCATCGCTATCATAATTATATTTAAAAATAATAAACTCTCATCACTCTTCATATTAATAAAAATAGGATCAGGAAATACACTGGTTAATCTTTTATATATCATACCCCTTAATCATAAGTTAATACTACTATTCAAGGTTACAGTAAAACTACACATTAAAAGAAATATTATGACAAGTTATAATTATTTTATTCTTAAAATAATCACGAAATTACAAAAAAAAAATGTGTAAAAGCGACCTCACCGTCATCTGCTTCAATTTCAGCGATCGGGCACACACTTGATATATGCAATATAAAACCGACTATAAATAAACTCCCCGAAGGTGTCATTGTCAAAAAATTATATTTGAATAAATACAATAAATTTTCTCTGCTTAAAATTTCGTAAAAAAATCGAATGATATCTGTACGTATCACGATCGTGGTTCGCTAGGCACGAGAAAGCGTGCGCCTGCGCTGCACTGTGACTTCTGAACGACTAACAAAACGATAAAATACTGAAAGGTTTAACATACGGGGAATGTCTTTTACCTCACTGCTAGATAGAATGTTTTAGCGCTTTGAAATAATTTTACATTTTATAATAACATCTCAAGTCGTTTACAAATTATAATGAAAAAAGATTGCGAAGTATGTGCAAAATTTATTAATCCCTTTCTATAATTAAATAATTATAAAATGGTTGGTTATTACCTTTTATCAAGATCTTGAACCGAAAATGAACCTATTTTAAAATAATTTTTATCTTTTATAGTCTGAAAAAGAGGGCTTTGAGTTTTGACCAAAAAGGTTGTACCTAAGTAAAGAAGACCATTTACTTCATATAGGTAGCTAAGTCCTTTCTATTTGTATGTTATAGTCGAAAGTGGATACCTACAGCATAGTCTGAGCCTGATAGTAAGTAAAAACTGAAGTGGAGAACTTATTTATATGTATTTAAGTATCCAATGTAAGAAATCACTATTCTCTAGTCGTTGAGATCCAATAAATAGACTGACTGTAGTTCTTCCAGGTGTAGTATAATATATACTAAAATATATATATATATACTACTATTATGTATTCATATAAAATGTTATTTATATTGACCTGTTCAGAAAATGCATCTATATTTACCAACAAAGAAAGTAGTGGACGCCAATTTTTCGACGCATGCGCGTTCAACTGGCGCGCGCATGTTGTTTTTATCTGATAGCAGCTCATTCAGGGCCCGAGCTTAAGAAACATATGGTTTGCCAAAATATTTCACAAATGATATCAAAGAACTGAAACCGGGAAAATGGGAAACCAATTTAAAAACGTGGCGGTCATAGCCTGCCTTAAAACATTGCTCTTCATCTTTAATATAGTTTTTTGGGTACGTATTATTTGAATTTAATAAAAGTGTTGCTTTATTGTCGCAAAAGGCACATGAAGCTCCTACTCAGATAATCAGTCTTCAAATCTCAATCTCATAGGGTTGTCCATCCGTTTGTTACATAAACCTCCGTAATACCTCCGTAACAATGAACCATTAAAAATCTAATTTCTACCGATATTGTATTATATATCTATGAAACTTATAAATAATTTAAAAAAAGTAAGGGACCGAAAGGAGAGTTCGTTTTGATAGTATTGAATTAAAAATAAAATTTTATAAACTTATTTATTGTTAGTTCACGCATAGCTCTCTTTCACAGCTGGCAGGACTTCTCATTTTAGTGGTCGGGCTTTGGGCAGAGTTCGACCTGTACAAATACATGGAGTTGTCTCCGGAGTTCTCTGGAACCGCTCCCCACGTGATCATCGGCATCTCTGGCCTGATTGTACTCATCAGCTCCGTGGCTTTCTCTTGCATTATCAAAGGACAGCCTGTACTTCTCTACATTGTAATTACATAAAAAAGAACAATAGAATTTTAATTACTTGATTATTCAGATCAATATGGCTCAATCGTTTTAATTTATATTTAAACATAACTCTCTACCACTCAAAATAATGGCATATTATATCTCGTCGTATTTTTTTTTTTTTTTGTAATTTTGCCGGTTATATAATCTTCAAAGTTACTTAAAAAGTCTTTAATGGACACTAATAAAACCTTTCAAAAGTTTCACATGGTTTTACCTACTCTACTTAAATGAATGAATGAAATGCTTGGTGGTCAGTGAATGACGTTAAATTATATTCGAGTTCATTTTATTATTTGCCACCCGTCATTCTATTGTTAATCTATTCATCTTTATATTTTTTAAATATTTATCAAAGTTGATTTGACACGGTAAGATGAGGCTAAAGTAATCATAAAAATATTTTTTATAATTTAAAATAAATATCTAATATCTAGTACGGCGGTTTCCTGGTCTGCATCTTCATGATGGACGCGGGAGTTGGTGCGTCGGTGGTGTGCTACCGGGACACCTTCGCGAAGGGGTTGCACGACGGACTCACGCAGACTATTGTTACGTACAACCCACAAAAACCGAATTTCGATTTTGCTCAATCTACGGTATGTAATAACACGTGTCACATTACTTCCATTTTAACTTTTACATACTGATATCATGGAGGAAAAAGTTGTTTTTGTTTGTTTATAATGGGAAATATCTGACACTAAAATATATAAAAATACTATCACTGAAAAAGAAATAGAAATATCAGTACCTTTCATATTTATATATACTTCGTTTTGAAAAAATAAGTTTCGTCAGAAATTTTAAATTTTATAGTATTTTAAATTCTAATTATTAATTAATTCTATAAAATTTTCTATAATATATTTAATAGATAGTAAAAGTTAGTTATCTATTAAATATATTATAGAATTTAAAATATCTATAACCATGTGTTGAATTATTTTTTAATTATTCAAATTTTTGAGAAGAAACTAGTAAAACAACACTTAATTTGTATGAAACCTGTCTCACAATTGCCTAAATGCTGAAGAGAAAGTTGGTTAAGTCTTTAGTCATAATTAGAATTAACTTGCTATGATTAAATATCTACCAGATCAAAAGAAATGGCTTTCCTTTTCAATCTTTGACGACATCATTTTCTTGACAAATTAATTCCATTTAATTCATTTGTGTTTAGTCTTAAAGCGTTATTACAGGTAGATGGGCACCTCGTATACAAACGTCTGACATTACTGTACTGTTAGATTTGAATCGACAGTTCCGAGGTTGATTTACGGCCAATTCTAAATATTTGGTCAATGAATAGATACTTACATTTGCTCGGGTCTAGTTGATGTCGCAAAATATTATATTCAAACTTACATATATTAGCTGCAACTTTCACTCCAGAGTAAAGCAATTTGACATGTAATTGTCGACCATTTTGATTTTTTTTTAAATACATAGTTATATTGCTGCGGCGTCAACAACTACACGGACTGGATGCGTCTGTCGCCTCAACGAGTGATTCCTATCTCCTGCTGCTTGGACCCTAACCGCTGTGTCACCGCTAACTACAGCGACGTTTATCAAAGGGTATTTGGTTTATTATATATATTTAAAAAAAAATTGATTTCATAAAAACGATACGATGGAGTAAAAATGTTATCGATATTATTTATTTGTAAATGATATACCTTGAAACTACTCAACCGACTAATCATTCCTCCGCTGTTAGAAAACTCCGTTATCTCTGATTATAATAATATCTTTTAAAAAATAAAGTCTGAAAATAAGATATTTCAATTTAGGTAATAAACCACAAAATCTGGACCCGATATATGGTACTGTGTCAGAGATGAATACAAATAATATGTCCGCTAGCTAGAATTTGTAAGAAATCAGTAGTACAATTCAGATATACTTCTAGAACTAATTACAATTATCACAGTTCATTGCGAAAGTGATCTCGTGTCGTAGTAAGAATACGATGATGACGTATGTAAGAGGTGATCTATGCCGCCGGAAAGTATCACATAACCTCAAAGTGATCACGTTAAAAAAGAATCTTCAAAGGTAAAATAATGTGATAATATATATAATAACTTTTATTCAGGGTTGCTACGAAGTGATTACGGAATACCTAACAAACAACATGAATATTCTGATTGGAATGGCAGTGGGCACTGCCGTGCTGCCGCTAGCGGGCGCCATACTCTCCTGCTCACTGGCGAGATACATTGAGAAATCCAAATATGACGTCATCAACTAACCTACCCGCATTTGTATTTTCAATTATACGACTGAATGTTATTTGATATTAAATATTTTCAAAATTTTATTCTTGAATTATATCCATTATATCATATATTGTAGGTGTTAAAGTTATTACTATTCTATTTCTTCTTTCTATGTTGTAAGTGTTACTCAATTTTCATGTCAGTATAAAATATATTTGAAAAATAAAAGAATATACTCAAAAAACATTTTTGTATTGATTTTTTTAACAATTAAATGCATTATCTACCTTAATTAGAATAATATTTTACATAATCTGTATCAGGCAAATAGAAAGTCAAAGTCATGAATGCTTAGTCACTGTCGGAACTTGCTGGATCTTCCTTAGCCTCAACTGGAGTTTCCTGTTTATAATGCCTATACTCAGGTTTTAATTCCCACATGTTCTTATGAGGATTCTTTAAATTGTAATTACAAACCTCCTTCAAAATTTCTTTTAAATATACTATGGGTTGTCTTGTTATCTAGAAAAAGAAAAGTTATTATAATTGTGATATAATTGCGACACATTAAATAAATAATATTTAATTTACAACATATAATAATAGGCTTATGTTCCTTTATGAATATTGATTGATAAATTTTAAATGGGAAAATAAGCCAGAATATTTTTTTTTTAGATTATCTCACTTTAATAAATTAATATCATGTTAGTTAAATGATCTTGCATTAATAAATACAAATATTAAACAAACCTTTTGTAAATCTTTAATGTTATAATACTGATGTTTCTCAAATGCGGCAAACAGAACATTGAGAACTGCTTCTTTATCATCACGAGCCTTTTTACCCTCAGCCTTCTTCTTAACTTGATAATCAATCTGCAAAAAAAATAAAAATGACAAAGATTAATTTTGAAAACCATATGTTTGCAAAAGTGCTTTAAATATACTGTTATTCAAATAATTAACTGTTTATTGTATTATAAAATAATGTTAACTTTCAAATTAAAATTAATTAAATTAAAAAAATATTTATTTTTATTTTTATTTATTAATGTTTTAAGACTTACATTGTGTTTATGGTCTGATACAGGTTTAAAGTTTTGAACAATTCCCTTAAGTTGTTGTACTTGTCTTTGGGGCATTGAAGCCTTTCTAATAGATTCAGACTTGAGCTTGTAATATGTGGGATCGGCATATGGTCTACATTCTAATTTTTGCACTATTCTACCTTCCATATACAGCTTTTCCGATTCAGGGACCACTGTATCAGTGTTTGAAGCTAAAAGAAAGCAACAAGCAAAATATATATGCATATATTCAAAATTACATGTTTATTTAGTTTTATAAGTTATGAGTGTTACAATAAAAAAAAACATCGATTTTGTTTGACTTCTCAATCTAAGTTAATCTAAGTTTGTTTTCATAATACTCACGAACGGCATGGGAAAACACTCCTAACGATTGTCGCGTCACATTTGAAACATCAAGACGATGTTCTTTAGGTAAGGCTTGTTCTCCAGGCTCATTTAGACATAACACTGCCTCCGACAACGATAGCTGAACTTGGGCCCGCTGACCGTGAACACGAGAAATCTTCAGTTTACCTACTTCGATATCACCCGAAGCTTTGTCCCATTTGTTCGCTATATATTTCGGTACTTTTACAAGCCACACACCTCGTCCTGTATTTGACAAATCTAATTCACGGTCAACTTGAGGGACGGTATTTGAATTACTCATTATTTTATTTATGAAAAATTAAATAGTACTTTTCTTCCTAATTTTTTATATACGCTTTCTGGTATCAGGTACGATCTTGTTTCTAAAATGTAAGTTATGACTTTTGAGATTTGACAAATGACAACTGTAATATTTTAACAGACCATCTTTATAGTACTGTATATAGTATATACGAACACCTAACATGGCCGTATTTGAGAATTATATGGTATAAGGTGGTTCAAATTTAAAAACATCGTTAATTTTAAAGTTTTATCTTGATTCTTGAGTTTTGGGGTTATTCCATGGGGCTTATATTCACTTAGATAAAGGAACAAAAAGAAGCGAATTAGCTTGTAATGTATAAAATTACAAACATTTCAATTTAATTTTTAATCGCATTTGAGTTTATCATCTCAGTGTGGCATTTAATCTGTATTCGCCCATTTGACATTGGCGTCAATGTCATATTGTTTCTAATTTGTTGCCTTTTAATGACGGTGGACCCCAAAGAGAATTTTAAAAATTTGGAGATATTTTTTTAAAAGGAAAGAGTTTCCGTAAATTGTAATATGTTATTTTTATCCTTAAATAGAAAAACCGTATTGAATAGTATTATTTGGGAATAGTAATGTGAAGCCATGTTTGGGTACAGCAAAGAAGCTGTTCGTGTGAAAGTCAAGGTTTGTATTGTTTTGCTAAAAATCAAAAGAATACAAAAATACTCGGCTATCCTTATATCCTGTAATGTGTTCAACTTCATATTTTATGTGATCTAATTACCTATACAAAAATCAATATTGGAAATTTCTTAGCAGCTACAATATTGTATTTATTACAGAAATGTGAAGGGAAACTTCAACCAGAACTAAGAAAGTTTTCAGTAGATCCCCAAATTACATCTCTGGAAGTGTTGCAAAGCATTTTAGTGAAGGCATTTGATATAAAATCTGATTTTACACTCTCATACAGAACAGTTGATGATTATGGACAGGAAATATATCTGCCTCTACTTTCAGATTGGGATCTGGATGCTGCTTTTCTCAAGTAACAACTATTTGACTTTATTTTTACTTGTTATAATTTATTGTATCTACTGTACTGTATATTAAAATTAGTCATATAGTCATACTATTTCATAAAAAAAATATTATAATTCATGTATCTGTTATTTTAGGGCTCATAATATAGCACTAACGCTGAGGTCGGAGCCATGTGTCCAGTTGAAGGTAGATATGAAGCCATTTGCCGAAGCCTCTGAGGATTGGGAGCCTCCAACAATTCCCGAAGTTCCAGTGTCAGCTGAAGCTCAGAGCCAAATCTGTAAAGATCAGCCTATAATCCCCCAACCAACACAGGCTGAGAAACAAGATAGTCAGACTGGGTTCCAAGGCCTGATTATGAATCAGGTAAATATATAGTATAATTATTTAATTGAAACATCTTTTAACAGTAAAATATAAACGTATTAAATGATGACTTAGCTTTTTAAATATATAATGTTTTCAATAATGAATAACAGTAAAAAATAGTAATATATAGTATATTGTTACATTAACTTTATAGGTTGAAAAGACTTTTAATATGGTTTCAAGAGCACTCAATCTTTATGATGATCCCAACACACCGCCTAGACCTCCACTAAATGATATTGAGTTCAGGGCATTCTTAGATGCAGTGGGACAGATTAATAATACAACCAAGCTAAGAGAGGTCATATATTGTGGAGGAATAGAACCCAGCCTCAGGTGAGTAAGTTTTGCTATAGAAATATTTTTAGTCTTAACTTAATGAATAACTTAGATTTTTGACTAGACTAGATTTTAAACTATCAAATATAGAATGATTATTAAAATGATTTATGTTAAATGTGTGAGGAAGTGAAGAGTAAAATTACAATAAGATTTTTATATTACATTGGAAGGGTTTTTTTACAGTTAAACTATTGGCATCTTGTTATTTCATTTTGTATAATATAAATAATGTGTAAATCTTGAATTATAAATTATATTCATTATTTTAATTATAGGAAAGTTGTATGGAAACACATTTTAAATGTTTACCCAGATGGTATGACTGGTAAAGAGAGAATGGACTACATTAAAAAAAAGGCAAATGAGTATTACGCTCTAAGAACTGAATGGAAAGAGTGTATACAGAAAGGAAAGGTAACTAATAATCAGAATATTGTTTTTGTGTTTCCCAATATTTGTCAGTCAGTCAGTCAGTCAGAACAAATAAAGTTTTGTAATTAAAGTATACACCCTTGGCATAAAAGTAATGCTACTTTGAATTTATTATTTAAAATTATTTGCAACATGTTACAAGGTTTTGATTTCCTTGAGTTTTTTTTTATATTTTACTTATATGCAATATTTAAAGGTGAATGCTGATTTAGCTTATGTGACAAGCATGGTCCGGAAGGACGTTCTCCGAACAGACAGACACCATAACTTCTATGCCGGCAGTGATGATAACCAAAACATTGCATCACTTTTCAATATATTGACTACGTAAGTACATTCTAATGTGAAAACAACTTTATATATTAAAGTTGTTGTCACATTATGTTTTTTCTTGTTTCAGGTATGCATTATATCATCCTACAGTGAGTTATTGTCAAGGTATGTCAGATTTAGCTTCTCCACTCCTTGTGACAATGGGTGATGAAGCTCATGCTTACATTTGTCTGTGTGCCTTGATGACACGGCTCTATCCAAACTTCCTTCTGGATGGAGAGGCGATGACTCTCAAATTCACACATTTGACAGAGTCTCTACAAGTATATGATACAGATTTCTATAATTACCTCAAGTCTCAACAAGCTGATGATTTATTATTTTGCTATAGATGGTTGCTTCTCGAAATGAAACGTGAATTTGCTTTCGAAGATGCTCTTAGAATGTTAGAAGTATTGTGGGCGTCCTTGCCACATAAAACTACAATGGTAGATTTGCCTTTGAAAGAAAAAGATTTCGATCCAACTATAGAAGTGATTATAGATCCGCCTCCGCTAAGTCCTCTCGTAAAAGCTCCAAGAGAAAATGCATACACGAAAGTCTGTGCGATAAGGCGCCAAAGCTCAAGTTTTAGTCTCGCAAACATTAAAGCACCTAAGCTTGCAACTACCAAGCAAACTAACCACAGTTTAGATGAAAATACGACAAGAAAAATTTTAAATAATTCATCACTGATACACGCGAAAGGATTTCAAAGTCTAGATGATGCTGCGTTGAAAAATCAGAAGTTAAATAAGGATAGCTTTGAAAATATGGAGAATTTGAAAACAGAATTAGCATTAACAAGTAAGGACCCAATCTCTCAGATGAAGAGGTCTATGAAAAGTGTGCCTGAACATGGAAAAGTCATAGAAGTTCAAGAGTCGAACACAGCTTGGTCCAGTACAGGCAATTTGTCAAATGGTTTATCGAATACGGAAATAAAAGATACACCTCTAGGTAGTCAGATACGATTACTAAGAGATAAAATATCCATACATAATAACAGATTCTTCTCGTCACTTGATACACTGGACGATTCAAATTCATCAAACTCAAAGAAACCGATAAATCAAGTAAAAATGATAAAAAACCTTAACGAATTTTTAAATTTTGCCACTGGTAATAAAGCTCACACAATGAAACCAGAGAAGCTTCAACGAACACATTCAGTTATCGAAAGAAACCATTCCAAGGAATGTCCTAAAATTATATTAACAAAGACATCGTACGACGAAAGTGATTTATCTTCAACAAACCTGAGAAGTAATAGATTAAATAAACTCACCAAAAGTAGTTTTGATATGAATGACGGTAGTAGTCCCGACGACTCCCAAGAATACTATCCGATGACCACATCTATGACACGAGAGTTGAGACTGGAATTGGAACATTTAGATCGACAAGTTTTTGGTAATTCCTATGTTAACCGATGCAGTATGATTTGTGATTCTCCTTCCGACTCTACCAGCGCTGAAGACAAACCCGCAGAATACACGGACAAAGAGGACTGTGTAGCGACTGATGCTTTGGAAATACAAACGGAAGTTGCTGAAACTGTTGTCACAATAAAAAAATCTCCACTATTCGATGTTATAAAGTCTACTGCAAGAAGTGCAGAAGATATATACTTGTGGGAAAATCCACTACATCGTAATACTCCGACAACTAGAACAACAGCGAGCTGCCCTCAGACTCCTGACGAGCAAGCCGAATTAGACTTCGACGGAGATACAGGCGAAATATTCGAAGAACATTCTGGTAAGAAGTCGATAACACCAATAAGATTATTAAGAAAAAATCATTCCTTAGAACCGCAAGAACTTTCCAGAAACATAAGACATTCCAATACACATTCCAGTGAATCCGATTTTTCGGAAAAAGATCCAGTCGATTCAATTGACACTGTCACAGTAAAAAACAGTAACCAAGAAGCAATTAATTTAAAGTCTCATAAATTTTTCTCTAATATGTCACATGAGTTGGAAAATGCTAAGAAAAACTGTGAGAGCCTCCTAAATGTTAAGCAGTCCAATTTACAAAGTGTAGCGTCGACAATAAACAACTTCCAGAAAAAGTACGAGGTTTTTAAACCGCCGGTTCAGAAAAATACGATAATTTCTTCCGTTACCGATAATTCGGTAAAAAGTATTGGTAGTTTGCCACCACCGACAATTTTCGGTGGAGGAAATCCATTTTTAATGTATTTATGTTTGACGGTGTTGTTACAACACAGAGATTACATAATGAGAAATCGTATGGACTATAACGAACTAGCGATGCATTTTGACAAAATGGTACGTAAACATAACGTAAACAGGGTACTGAATCAAGCGCGCCAAATGTACGCGCAGTATTTAAAACAACAAGCAAACAAGACTGGTGACGTTACTACTTGAATTGTTATCATTAGTGACGTGACGATCTCCAATAATTACATTTTATTGCTCACAATTTGTATCTAATGAGTTTATTTATAAGTTAAAATAGAAATATGTTATGAGAAGTTAAACCACGCATTGCGATTAACGTGTAACATTCTGTATATAGAATAGCAAGAGGCCTTATTTTGACAGTTCGAAATTAACTTTTAGAAGCGAGCCTTATATTCAAATAGTGGCATATTTTCACTGCATGTTTTGCCTCTACTTTATAAGGTTTCATAGAAATAATTAGCTTCTGAAATACACTACAAGTGCGGAATATCATACAATAAATTATAATTTACCACATACGTTAACTTCAGTTACAAGCTACGCGCAAAATTACTCATAACCCCTTTTGAATTCTTTTATTCGATTTCCAAAGATTTGGTATACAAACTACCTAATGTGATATTATTTTAGTATTATATGTATAACGTTTTTTACGTATTATTTTGTTTATTAATTTTATTTGATACTTCGTAATCGGTATGAGACATGTATTAAGTGCACAATGCTCGATATTTTATCTTAACTAATGATATTGTTGTAAAAAAAATATAAGAATGCTTTGGATCCAGTTTTTCAAATATGACAGTGCAGTGTGAATGAGATCTTTAATGTAAAGAACTTATTTAATTCAATTGAAAAAAATTGTGCTTTCTCTTAAAAATGCTAATTTTAAAAATATTATAGCATGTAAATAAAGAAATAAAAAATGTGTTTTCTTTCCAATTATCTTCTACATTTCCAATTAGGACATAAATAAATAAAACATCAGGTCAAGAAATAAATACTTGGGTAAATTTATTCCGCAAAAAAATTGTAACTACTTACTCATACTTAACAATACTTTTACCTTACATATTTTACAATATCACATCAGTTCTCGATTTCAAATAATTAAACAAAAGCACGAGAATTTGAAGGAGCTAGGGAAGCGTTCTAATTGTAACCTTGCTAATTTTTATAACATTTAATAAAGTTGGTTATCATAAAGGTTTACTTTCTCTTGTTGCCACCTTGTCCGGCCAGGATCATTGCAATGCGCATAAATATATTCAGTACATCCAAGTAAACTGAAACAGCCCTGAAAGCAGAAAGTTTAAACTACACTGAAACATTTGAAAGTCAGAAAGCAGAAACATTTATCATTTGGGTTCTTTTAAACATTTTTTTAAAAGATATAAATTCACAATAGGTTAATAATTTTTTCTTAGATATGTTTTCTTATAACTGTTTTTCAAAGTAATTGCACCAAATATTGAAATTCATCCTATTTATATGAATACTTACGAGTTGATTGGGTCATATGGCTGGAATCCATACATTGGATGCATTTCAGCTCGCTTAATAATTGCCTGGGTGTCATACAACAAGAAACCACCAAAAACTATCAGACCTCCATACAAGCTTAAAGAGTATAAACCTGAAATAAAAAAAAAGTATTCATATAACATTCATATTTGCATATTCAATTACAAAATATATTCTCTTAAAATTCATAAAATAAAATTACTAAGGATACTTTTAGCAACAACAATGTAATTAAAAACATTAACCATAATCATAAAAAATCTAACGTAAAATACACCATACCTGCACCCAAAGCAGATGTGGGTGGCAGGAACATCCCAGCAATTGATGCAGCAAACACAGCTCCTAGACCCATAGCTAGTGGGGCACGCATGTTCAGGAATTCTCCAGATGGAGCACACACTGCCAGAGTACTCAGACCCCCTACCACACCTGCTGTGTACCTATAATATAGAATAAATTAATACTACATTTATTTAAGCAATTTTTTAAATATCTTATTGGTGGTTATTAAATAATTTGTTGCAATTATCCATTAATCACCAAATAAATTACATATTCCATAAAATGAATACATGACTCCTTTGTATTAAATGAACAAAAATTTTGTTTAAAAGGTGTTTTTTAAAGATTAGAAACATTTAATTAATGAATAATAAATATAATTACCAGGCGGCACGGATGAGAATAGGTCCACCGAGGAAGCAGATAGGTGCAATGCAAGCCCCCATAATGCCAGTGTGAACTATCCAAGCCAGCTGCTTACCTCCAAACCCTGGCTTATAGTCCATTCCCTGCACTACCATGCCTGAGCCAATCATCAACCCCATTGTCATGATAATAGACTGGAAATAAGTTATTTATGTACACAAATTTAAGTTCACTTATTTAAATAATATCAATGGTACTTAAAATGTGCTATTTATACCCGAATTTGACTGAAATAATTGATATTTTTAACCTTTTATGGTAACAAAAATAATATGCCCACAAATAGAACTAAATGTGTAACATAATAATTAGGAAATTGGTGGAGGGGGGCATAAAAATATTGAATAAGGAATAATCCTCTTTCAATATTTTTATGAGAGAGATACTTACAACCCATCCACTTCTAGCCACCATATTGAGTAATGCAGGTGTTCTAAATACAGTTATTGCACTGCCAGCAGTTATTAGCAGTGATCCGGCAATGTACCCATAAGTGGTTTTGATACGATCCTTAACATACTGAGGCCATAAACTATAAGAAAAATTGTAATTAAAATAATAAAAACATTTTATTCAAGGAAAGGTTTGTTACAAAACCAAAATTATTGTAGCATTGGTTACATTATTCTACAATATTAAAGGAAAATTCATTTAAAAAAAAATGTTTATAAAGTTTTGGGTAAAATTTTAAACATATTTTTCTAAAATCTAAACTATTTTGTATTGTATTTGTGTATGAAAATTAAGGGCTTACTGGGCCTCCTGCAGAGTGCCAGGTTTGACACCTGACCCATAGTAGCACAGAGCTACGATACCAACTGCTGATGCCCCAGCCAAAGCACCTTTCCCCAAGCTGAAAGCTAAAAAAGTACAAAGATTAGCTTATTAAATAATACCATTAATTTGGACTACCAAATACTATTAATTAAGTAGTACTAACTACTTAATTAATAGTATAAGGCTTGTACAATTGGAGTGGCAATTTTTAACACATACCATTGGGTCCTGCTGGAGCCATTAACTTTTCCCATACAGTTGGTTGAGACCTCGTAGATACCCGAGAACGGGGCTCACGAGCATAATTTCTGATAACATAATTTTTGGGCACAAATCTTTGGGGTACTGGAGTTTTCAGGCTTTGTGTTATATTTAATGCAGAGCGAGCTACGCACATACGTGACAGCATGATGCAACCTGGATGAAATCATAGTTAATTACTAAGCAAATAAATATAGTACTAATTTAAAAGAAATACACAGATATTATGATGACCGTATTTAAAAATAACAAGAATGATTGGTATTAAAATCTAAAATTACACAATAATTAACTTACCGGTGTATTGATGTTTTTACAATTATTTATTTAAAAAATGTTTTTAATATATTGTGCAAGAATAAAACAACTCCCGGAACAATCAATATATAATTTTCGCAGGTCGGATCGGTTTCTAGAAATGAGAAATAATTTGACGTGTTTTGTGTTTTGAGTGATTTGACGTTTGTTTCTTGGCAAATGGCAAATTCTGTTTTTCAGTTTTCTTTTTTGAAGGAAGGCAAATGTCATAAGACGAGATTTTATGAAAATCTATCTGTACAACAATAACAATATAGCAATAGGCATTTCTTTAAAAAAAAACATAATATTCTATGTTGCCAGCGATTCTGTTCGCCAACAGTATTAAGAATTACGGAAGAAAAATTTGTAATTCAGAAAATATTGCCCGAAACCGAGTAAATAAGCATCTGCCAAATTATTGTAGCAGCCTAGTTCGATATAATTATCCAATGAGGATAATTTTATTAGAAAAGCAACATTACTGATTAGTTCAATAGATCATACCAATAAAGAAATGTGTCTAGCACGTAGACAAACGAATTAAGCGACATATTCATTAATTTATATTACATAATATAAAAAAATGTAAAAGGATGGATTTTAATATCACATGCCATTTTTTTCCCTTGAAACTTGGTCATACCCTCTATTTATGCCTTCGTTCTTTTTGCATAATATCATCGTCATTCGAGGCCCAATTGGCAATAAGTAAAACCGTTGTCACTTTGTTTTGATTCGGTGTACGCACAGTAGAAACAAAAACTTGAATTTTTTGGTGGATTGCAAATAATTAAAAACAGAATAGTTGCCAACAATGTCAGTGGAAACACAAATTTGTTTATTGTTCGTAGATTTCGTAGTCAAAGTTGAAGGTAAGCATTAAAGTTGGAGAAACGCATATCAGCGGTAGCTAATTGAATAAAACTTCCATAAAATCTCAGTTTTTCTGGATTTGTAGAAGACTACATCTTTAAGGTCCAACCTGATTACCAAAATGACACTTTCAGTGTAAAATTTTGTAGAATTTAACTAGAAAAAAAATAACAAAGAATGTTTCAAAAAAAGGCTGTATGATTCTGAATCTTAACCTGTATTTTGACTTTTTCACGTCACAATCAGATTGTCAAAAAAGGCAATGCAAATGTCAATTTGTTCCTGTGAATTGTCAAATGTCAATGTGGTTTTATAAATAATACCGCATGGGGGTTATACTTTTTACAATATATATTTTTCAGTGTTTAAAATAATTTGTTTTTTATTTTTACTTGTACTCAAGTTAGAAAAAAATATATGAAGATGAAGGTTAAAAAAGCAGCTGTGCCTGCACCAGAAGCTTCAGGTTAACATTACTACGTTTTTGTTACAAAATAGTTGTAGAAAGAATTAGTGACTAATTACTAATTTTTAATTATTCCCAAATAGATTCAGAAGAAGATTTAGATCCTGAAACACACAAAAAATCATTAGAAAAATTAAAGAAGATTGATCCGGACTTCTATAACTTCCTGGAGGAGAATGACGAAAATCTATTGAACTTTGAAGAAGATTCTGATGATGCTTCAGAGAAAG
The DNA here is from genome assembly GCA_963555665.1 of Dircenna loreta. Lineage (NCBI taxonomy): Eukaryota > Metazoa > Arthropoda > Insecta > Lepidoptera > Nymphalidae > Dircenna > Dircenna loreta. The sequence goes on from OY743094.1 coordinate 7,691,859, forward strand.
ATAATGACGATGAAGATACATTACACGTCCCTGGCCCGATTACAGGAGACAGTGATGAAAGTGACTTTGAGGTATAAGTTGTTTAAACCCTAAATGTTTTTACACATTTGACTAGGAAAAATGCCATTAAATAAAATTAACATAAAAAATATATTTTAGGATGAAAATGCTAAGGCTGTTAGTGGGAGAGTCACACTCAAAATGGTGTCACAGTGGCAAACTCAACTTCAGAGTGAAAGTAAAATTAAAATAACAGTTCTAAGCCAAGTAATAAAAGCATTTAATGCAGCCATGTTGAGAGCCACAAGTGAAGATGGTGAATCAAAGGGAGAATTTAAAGTTGAAGGTAATCTTGCCATTATGTTTTATATTATTAATATAATATCATTGAATTTAAAGTTATAGTTATAGTTCTTGTATTCATAATTATTTATTACTTAGTAAACATATTGTTTTAAAACATGTAGAGTAATTAGTTGTAAGTACAGTTGTACTTAACCTTCTATGTTGATTACAGGTTCTTCAGTGTTCAATGCTGTTATACAAATGTGCGTCTTGTATCTACCATCTGCTATAAAGAGATATTTAGGAATGGAACAAACTGGAAAAGATCCACAAAAATGTAAACATTTTGTGAAGCTGAAAGGTCCATTGGTAGCCTATTTAAAAGACTTGCTTAAACTACTTGGAAATGTCACATCTGAAAATATTTTGACTGTTTTACTCAAACATTTACATCAACTGTCAGTATATGTCGCTTGTTTTAATAGCATCTCTAAACAGGCCTTAAAGAAATTGATACCTTTATGGAGTCGTAGTGAAGAAACTGTGAGAGTGCTATCCTTTTTGTGCATTTTAAGAATCACAAGAAACCAACAAACAGCTCTCTTGGATCTAGTATTGAAGGCTATGTACTTGACATATGTGAAAAACTGTAAATTTGTTAGCCCTTCTACTTGGCCTGGAATTAACTTTATGAGGCGATCTTTAGTTGAGATGTTTTCTTTGGATCTAAATGTGTCCTACCAGCATGTGTTTTTATATATCCGACAACTAGCAATACATTTACGAAATGCAATTGTCGTACAGAAAGTTGAAAACAGACAAGCTGTATATAACTGGCAGTTTGTCAATTCTCTTCATCTGTGGGCTGATTTGATATCAGCTACGTCAAATAAACCACAATTGCAGCCGTTGCTCTATCCCTTAGTAATGGTGATCACCAACTCCATCAAGTTGGTACCAACGCACCAATACTATCCTTTGAGATTCCACTGTGTTGAAATATTAATAAGTCTTTCAAAGGAAACAAATACTTTTATCCCTATTCTTCCTTTCATTGTTGAGGTGAGAAAAAAATAAACTATCAGCCTATATGTGTGCTGACACTGCTACACAAAATACTAGTAGAATACAACTTTGGAACAAAAAAGGAATAATTCTAATAGATTTTGTTTATTCCAGGTATTAACAACATATGATTTTAATAAGAAAAACAAAAAAGTTTCAATGAAGCCATTAGATTTTTCATGTATTCTAAGATTAGCCAAGTCACAGCTTTTGGAAAATGGTTTCAAGGACACTGTCATAGACAGGGTGTATGGTCTGCTATTGGAGTATACAGCTAACATATCAAATAGTATTGCATTTCCAGATGTCAGTCTACTTGCTACACTGCAGGTATTATTGTTTTTAATTTTTTATAATTTATTTATTACATTAATTAATATAATATTATTAATTCAAGTTTTGATAAGAATCTTCACTTGATTGATCTTCAATTTAAAAGTAACCATTTAATAAATATTGTTTCAGATGAAAAAGTTTTTGAAGTCTTGTTCTGTTTCTAATTATACAAAGAAGATTAGGCAACTTTTGGAAAAAATTGAAGAAAACTCTAAATTCATTGATCAAGAAAGAACTCAAGTGAATTTTGCTTTGAATGAAGAAAAAATGGTGACAGCTTGGGAAGCTAGAATTAAAACTAAAGGCACACCACTATTGTCATTCTATGAAAGCTGGAATAAAGTCAACAGAATACAAAAACGAAAGAAGATCACCAAAAATGATGAACTTGCTGGGGAATTACCTATGATTAAAAGACGTAAAATACCTGAAGTAGAGGAAGAAGTCAGCAAACCAGAAAATAAGGGTCCAATGGTTCTTTTCCCTTCAGACAGTGAAGATGAGAAAGATAACTTTAAAGTCAATGGAGAAGAGGAGAATGAAAAACCTAAAAAGAAAAAGGTGAAAAAGAATAGAAAGAAAGCTAATTCAAAGGAGGTTAAAAAGAATACAGTGTCTGAAGTAGAGTTGCCAGATACTGGTGATGTAGTTCAAGATTTCAATGTAAGTGACTGGTGAACAAATAAATAATTGTATTCCATTAAAGTATTTTATTTCGTTTTACATTATAAGAAACTATTAAACAAAAAAAATAATACAAACTACAAGACTCCTTCCAGAAAGTATGTCCATTGCACTTTGGGCTCTTGAGGTTCGTAAGTCTCGATTGTGAGGCAGCCAGTGGGCATTATTGGTGAAGTCCGTGTAGATATGTCATTTAAATAAACAGTTATTTTCAATTCCTAAAAGTAGTTTAAATTAAAAAAAAATCGAATTGTTAATATCAGTTAGTTAACTGACAGAGACGAAGTTTCTTAACATTCCATGGATTCACCGTACGGATGCCGGGCCCATCGCATTGCAGGGAGAGGAGTGCAAACAGCTCCTAGGACTTGCGACCCAGGTGTAGGTTTAAGGGGGCCTCTTTAAAATGCGCATTAACGCTCACCTCAAGTGGTTGCGCTCCTCACCCCACCTAACCAAGTTTGGAATGAACCTACCAATGCCAATGAGCTCTAAGCGTGGCGGACTGGCGGCGTCACGAATAAGAACCCCGAATGGGTTCGAAACTAGTCGGGCACGTTCCTATTTAATTAAACCGAAATGTGCCCGATTAGTTCTATATCTAAATTTAACCAAGTAGAATTCTACGTGGGTAAATATAAATACAATCTTGAAATTCTTTTTAATTAATTTATTACATTTTTTATAATTTTATCAATCTTCTGTACCAAGTACAGACAGTAGTTGACAGTATATACAGTACGGTATAGTTAAGGTGTATAAGGTACATATACTCTTTTCAATCTGTGCACGTTAAAACTAGTAATAAATGGTACCTACATATTATTATACATAGACAACAGTTGCATCAAAAACAGAACATTTTCTCATGGTGTTTAATTTTGTGCAGCTATTTTTTTTAATATATTGTTTGGATATGGAAATCTATAACGCAAACATATCAGTTACAAGGTTTTCATTAGATATCGTATTTTTAACATATTTTCTCGTTCACCAGTGCTACTTTTGTTATAGGTACTATTTAGTATCTATTCTCATATACTCCACATTACGTACAACACAATTAGCCATTTAAATATATTATTTCTATCTTTCTATATTAAGCGTAGTAAACAATATTTTTACAATTCTCTCAATAGAATTGACAAATTGACAGATTTGTGGGGACCAGTTATTCGAGATATGAGGTTCGATTATTGCTCGTGTTGGTAGTTTTTTCATTTCATATATTTTATAACACTTATTGCAGATACTAAGTACTATTAAAATACCTTAATACCGTACCTTTTTAGCCCTTACTGGCTCGTAGATAGTTTTAACGTAAAATTCTTCACGGTCGACGTAGATTTTGAACATACGAACATCTTCAAAAATGTTTTTAAAGGTAATAGTAACAGATCCTCCAGATTTTATTTCGTAAGGTCCTTGAGGTTTAGGCTCCAATGCTATTCCTTTGATGTTAAAACTAAAAAAAATATCATTTGCATATCACATATTAAAGAGTTATTAAACTTGGTACCATCCACATCACACACGTAACATAAAATAAACTTACACAAATTCCCCTGCTACAGGAGAATTGAAGGATACTCTACAATTTTGAACCCCAAGTTCTATCGGTTCAAACCAAGCTTGGAATTTGCCTTTTTCGAATGGCCCGAGCCCGTATTCTTTGTCTGTTATTATCGACGGATGGGAAACCTAAAACAATGTCATAGTAATACGGAGATTTCTCATGAGTAAGCAAATATTTTCTCACAAATATTAGTCTTGAAGATGGTTTCATTTACCGTGGCAATAAAATCAGTTCGCACGTCAGTTTTGTTATGTACCCTTAACCTTAAAGGAATACAAGAGCCTAGAAAGGTTTTAAACTCCAAGTTCTTCATCTTGGCGGGCAAGCACTTGAGCATCACCTTATAAATGTATGAGCCAACCAACGGGTTGTTCACTTCCAGAATATCCTCGATCTCACCCACGACAAGCGGGGAATAAACCATTACGAGTGCCGTCTGGAACGGTCATAAAACGAAATGTGTAGTAATAAAATATCACAAATATAAATATAAGTCATTCGATCGGATCATGTTATAGCATACGATCAGTTTCCATTATCTACCTCCGAGTTTCTGGTTATCAGCAGCGAATCCGGACAGTCCAGGCGATCGCATCGTACAGTGAAATATGCATTGGTGGCAAGCGGGTTGGTAATCACGAGATCGTGGCGCACGGACTCACGCGCACGGGACACGAACGACAGTGTGTCCACTATCTTGCTGGCCGTTACGTGCACGCATATATTGTAGAACTGGTACTCTCGGCTCTCCTCGTTTATGAACATCACCTTCAGACGGTAACTAATTTTAATAGTATATTTAATATTTTTGATGCTTACCTTAGACAAAACAGGTACTAGTGTTGTAATGTTTCAGCTTAAGATTATATTAGTAATAGAGATTGAATAATTCTCACTAACTTACTTTAGCATTAATTTCACATTCTTCGTAGCACACTATTGTCCAGCGGCAAGTTGCAGCGGCTTCACCCCATACTTTAATAGTTTCTGGATGCTTTTTTTCATAATAGCCCTCAAACTTCTCAGGAATAATTTTGATAATTTCCGTTGAAACAATGTAGGTTTCTGGAAACTAATAGTATAATTGTTACATATTTCCATTTTCCGAGACAGGAACGCTAAATTGTACTATCAAAGTCAAAGGTTTAGTTTCAAATTCTAATACATACCAATTATGAAACGGCAGACGATAGGATATTATTTAAGAAATATATATATATGATATTTAAAAACTGGAATAGTTTTTACAAAAAACTTACAAACCTCAGTAATGTTATGAACGAGTAAATTTTCAGTGTGCAATTCTTTCGCCGCCACGTAGATGTCGATATTTCCGGTGGGGTTGGGGTGAGTGGCGACGCCCGTAAGCGTCACAAAAAGCGCGCTTTCACCTAACGGCGAGTACAATACTTGACTCTGAGAAAATTTAAATGATTATAGTTTTAACTTAAGCAGTTATTAGTGCAGAAGACTCAAGACATACCAGTCTTTATATTAAAAGTAGAAACAAAATTTAAATATAGAATGATTTTATTTTCTCAATCTCAACTGACTGGACTCAAACAGTAGACTTCGGGGATGCAGACCCAGATAAATTTTTCATTGATTGTTTATTTAAAAAAATAAATAAGCTTAACATGTCTATCACGTTTATAAATAATTCCAAACATAAAACCAAATGGTTCTTTAATTTTTTTTTACTTAATATTAGAGAAATAACCAGATAAACTTGTCTTACTATATAGTGAATTCATTTCTCTTTAGTGTTTGATAATTTCCCACTTTTCTATATATTTTAAGTCTGAAGAATTTTTTGAATGTTTGCTTATTGATAAAAGAAGTTACTTATATTTATATTATAGGGAGAGAATGCGGACTTTGTAAATTTATTTGTATGTGAAATGTGTCTCCGGAACCATTGTATTAACAGTTATTCCTCTAATATGAAGGTACATTACTCTAGAGTCTAGACGAAGCTTTATTAAAAAAATAGTAGCTTTGATTAAAATTATGTGTTATACCTCATGCTTGCCCACAGTTTTTGGTTTAAAAAATACTGGGATTTCGAAAGTAGAGTTCGGTTCTACATTAAACTCCTTAAGTGTTTCGAATGGTCCACCTGACACCTCAGACAAAAGAAGCCACATGTCATCAGAACTGTAACATAATATTAAATAAAAAGAACGCTATTGTATTTTATAAGATTTTAATGAGTAGTACACATTTAAATAAAACTATTTTTAACGGATCTAACTCATAATGATTTAGGTATATTTTACAATGTAAGCCTTTAAATTTAACTCGCCTTTTCGAATTCTTTGCAGCAATCGTGTTCACGGGAACATGATATGTATGTATCGTTTTCACGGGAACATGATATGTATGTGTCTGTCAGTAAGTCGGTTAATTAGTCATTTACCTCAACTGGTTTCTAGGATTCCGGGCATAGTGATCAAGGTGCACACAAAATGCGCTAACAGGATCCTAAGGTCTTACAGTGCTGTCACAGACGTGGGATTTTTTACATGCGTGGGTTTTAGGTCTTAAACAATCTCCAAACATCTTCTATATTAAAATTTGGATAATTTTTATTTCCATAGCCGCGAATAATTCTTGGTATGCAGCAGTGTTCCTTAGCGAGGATTTCATCAAATCTAATATAACTATTGGGCTTGTCTATGGTATGTTCACATATTGTAGTATGTTGATTTGTTTCACAAGTGTTCTCCTATTTTTTATATCCGCTATGATTCCCGTAACTCTTGTACCAATACTCCTCTTTATTTGATCAATGTATAATAATCCAAACAGTTAAGTTAAGATCCGTTAAAATTATTTTATTTAACAATAACATTTATTTGTTTTAATTTACTTACGGATTTGTCACAACAACGTACTGCGTATCGATTTCTCTAACCGGACATTCTAAACATAAATTTTTCAATTGAACATTGCCGGTATCCACACACGTGGCATACAAGGCCAGCTCTAATGGAATATAGTTTTCAATATTACAGCAGGCCTACAAGTAAAATAATCGGAATTTATACATGTTCATTATTTATTACATTAATTTAATATTTCCTGATAAGTAGCTGCAAGTTTGGATTAATTTTACTATACCAGTATAATAATGGACCACTCACCCAAACTTTAATGAATGGATTATGATTTATAGGTCTAAATGTTATTGTAAAAGTAACATTGGTGCGCGCTGCAATGTTTCCCTGCATGGGAGATATTAAGAACTCGTTTGATATTAACGGCTGCCAGCAAAATCTGTTTAAAATTCAAATATAAACAACTTTTAAAATTAAATTATTAACTATACTAGATTTGGTTGTTTTTCAACTCATGAAAATTGCACAAAAACCTGAAACCTGAACTTAGTGAACTGTATTAAAAAAAAAAGATATCACTTGAGATATACCAGTATCCTGACGATATAGAGTAAATGTACTTACTTCGCTCCAAAGTCACCTTTATTGAAAAGCATGACTTTGAGTATTTTACAGCCACGCCTGCGCACGCGCCCGAATTGAAGGGAGTTCTGACTGAAGCACAACCACATACCGGTGGCGCTGCCGCTTAGACGTACCAGAGGGCGCTCGAAAGTAAATACTTTCATATTTAGCTGAAAGTAGATTCATATTTTTGGTGAGGGAAGCGTTTAACCCAGTTCTCAAGTCCTGATTGATTAAAATATGTTTTTTTTTATTAGTTAAGTTAGTCTAATCCGGTATATTTTTTTTGGGTTGGTTACTTTTATGGGTTAAAGGCGTTACAACTACTTTTGACAGCCTATTACGACTACTCTTGACAGTCCAGTCAATTAATTTTTATTTTAAAAATCGGATGTGTACACGTTAAGTTATTTGAAGGTGATAGGGAATACTGAAATCACTTGGCTGCAGTGGATACATGGTGGTTTAACCAGGGTACCAACCTCAACCAGAACGTCGTCGTAAAGGATCTTTTATGGCTATGTTTTTTAGGTGGATGGAACCAACCGATGTTACGTGAGCCGGATGCCCAAATCTACTATCACCTCCGTATGTTCTAGTATCCTTCATCTTTTGAATTTCCGCATGAGCATTATTTACAGCTCTTTACTTTTGCAGATGTGAGTGGAAGAAGACACTTATCATCAGGTAAACCATAAGCACATTTCACAGCACAAAGCCATAATAAAAGGTAATTTTAACCTAACCTTACGAAACGGTTAGATGAGTAATCACTAACTAAACCTCAAAATGATTTAATCAGAATATCGTTTTAAAGCCAAACCTGAACGTTAAGATCGCTGATCATTCCAACTGGCTTGAACTGAATTTTTAAAGGCACTTTCATATACGGTTTTATTATACACTTCGGGGGAATCACTTTTAAAGAGGACAAAGCGTTTTTAACGTCCATCTCAATTTGTTCCTGGATCTTGTCTTTTTTATATTGTTGCAACATATGTCCTCTATAAATATTAAAAGATTTTTTAATAGTGTTTTTAATAGATAAAAAATACATTCATTAACTTTACCTTGATGGGCCTCCTTCAGCAGATACAGTAGCTGGAACATTGGTAACACTTGGGACGAGACAAACACTTGTTCCTTCAGACTTGACCGTGTCCTCAACATTTGGGTACATAACTCTAAATATGTAACTAGCTTCAATTGGCACCTTGCTGTGGTTCATAACCTCTATCTGTCGAACAATTTTTTCGCCTACTTTGACTGGTCCCAAGTCAAAACTTTTTTGACACCCTTCATAAAGATCGAATAGAAGAGGGATTCCTGCAACCAATATTAATGAAGTTATTTCATTTGTTGTACGACTACGCCATACGCCATACGCCATACGCCATACGCCATACGCCAGTGGTACTTTTGACGATATGGTTGTGAAAAATTGACTGACACTCACCGATAATGTAACTTTGCCTTGGTGAAATTTTGTATTAAATCGGTTCAGTATTTTCAGAGATTATCTGCTAAATACAACTTTATTGTATTTTATACTATATAGATAGTAAAAAGTTAATACAAATTAATTACCTTCGCCTCTTATTGTAACAATTTCTTCACACAACGAGTTCACCCAAAATTGTAATTTAAACTCGTATTGCTTAACTTGTTTGGGTCGAAAGAATATTGATATTTTTGAACGTTTTTTGGGATGTATACTGCTCTCTTGATTATAACTCACGAATAATTCAGGCAGATCAGAAAAGTTTAAATCAAGACTGAAAGTATTTAAAAAATTAACTATAATTTCCCCAACAATGTAACACAACGAACTATCCTAAAAAGTGCAACACTGGACGAGAAAATAAAGCAAATGTCAAGAAAACATGTATGAAACGTACTTAATATGTACTTTGTCATCATTTTCAAATGCTATATTTTTCTTATAAGTCGAGTCAGGTGCGTTTACTATACATCTTCCAAAATCGTACTCCATACAAGAAAAGTGATATAACGGTTTTTCTATTTCCGCATGAAGATTTATTTGGTATTCAGGTCCATCCGGAATCTAAGATTTGGAAATCGAAAGCATTATATTATATATTATATTAGTTTAAAAAGTCATGTCTTGTGCAAAGTGTTATGCAAAAGAGATTAGCAGATTTTTTGAATTTTGTTCAATTGTGTATAGACCTTCGATTAACCATAGACCTCTATACATATTGTAAAGTGTACTTACAAAGAGAGTAACCGGAAAAGCTTGCACGGGTACTTTCTTAAGCGTAAAGTGCAGCACGCACTCTACCTCTGCCGCGGGTGCCACGTGTCCCCCGGCCGGCTCTACGTACATGGTGAGATACTTTCGTACTGCGCTAGTGTTGTAGCGCCATTCGTAGAAGAACGTCGCCGAACCGTCATTCTTTATAGTGAACGGGATTGTTCTCTCATATGTTGAAGCAGTCTACAAATATGAAGATTTTGTATAAAATTGCTATAAATATATTTTTTAATATTTCTTAAAATTATTTTAATATTCTTATAGTGTTTTCTAATTTGCATATGAGAGCAGAGCAGAGCATATGTTTCCATCTCTGTTTAGAGAATGACACCTAAATATCATACAAAAATATATATACTTATTAAAGCACATTTGTGTTAAATATACCTGATCTAGATGAATATTAGTAACTGCGTCACAATTTAATGTATGCATATTTCCAATTATATAATATGTGACTTTTGGTTTTATGGAGTAGCTCAGTGCGTTTACACACAGCGTAATAAGTTTCGTTAAATAAGTTACATTACAGAATATCTTGAAGGAGAGCGGTCCGTCTTGTATCGGTGTATAGATTATTCTTAAAAAGAGTATTATATGTTAATTAAGAAACATTGAATAATAAATTCAACAATTTTTCAATATCTCTTTTAATGACTTATTTGATGTATATTATCTCTGAATATAAAATCATCTATTCATTCATTCATAATTCATCAATTGTTAATCCACCCTATTTTTCTCAGTCACGTCAGGACGAGTAGACCATTTTAGTTTTTTTTAATATTCCGAAGTTACATGAAGGATCTTATGAATAAAAGACAATAGCCCTAACTACATTTTTTTTTTTCAACAAAAAAAATTTAATAGCTGTCGTTGCCATGACAACCTCTGTCAGTAATGAAAAAAAAAAGCAATCATAAGTAATCTTAAGTTAATTATTTATATCACTTACTTAATAGGAGTATCAGATCTAGGTTTCAGAACTCCTTGTTCAGGTTCTACAATGACTGGCGTCTTGCCGGACTCATTACACAGTGAGTTTCCTTTGAATTCGTAATTCAAACTTTCATTTTCACTGTTTTTTAAAACTACTGTGTGTGTTGTCGTAAATCCCACCAATGAGTTTCTTATAATGAGAATAGTCGGGAGAAACACAACATTCGGTTCTCTTACAATGCCTACCACTAGTAAATGCATTACTATGGAATGAACTGGAACCATAAATTTCCATTGTGATTCAAATACCTGTAAACCACAAAATATATTACATTACAATTTATGGGAAAGAATATAATATTATACCTACATATAATGAAATTCTAAGTATCGAAATAAAAATCTCGGTGACTTGAGACAAGTTATAATAGTACAATATATAAATTTTTAATCAATCTTAAATGTCTGTCGGTACGTATGCACATCACTTAAAAGCTGCTGAACTGATTGAAATTGTCACTGTTGGAAATTTAAGATCCAGTTAGATCAGACTATATTAATTTATTTTGTTTTGCATTAACATATGTCCATGAATCGCGTATATCATAATAGCGATAAAAAGTGCTTTTAAGAAGAAAAATAGAATTGAAGATAGAATTTAACATTATAAAATTATCATGGTCTTTCATCTTCCTGACCTCTCAATGAATATAATGGAATATACCTAGATGACACAATAGATCACATGGCTAGCCTTACCCCTGGTGCTGTGGGAGAAAATGTGAATACCACTTCAGTGGATGTTCCTCCTTCAACGTAACCCTTGAGCATATTACAGTGCATGGGGATGAGCTCAGGCTTGTCACTCATAACCATCTCAAATATGAACTCGTAACCCTCACACGTGGGGTTTATTACGTTGAAGGCCCTATATATTTAATTTGGGAGTATTTACTATAATATTGCTCGAACCAAACGTATCATAAATCTTAACTTATTACTATATTCTTAATATAATTTACTGATATACTATCTATAGATATACTAGCTATAGATATAAAGATATACTAACTTTTTATAGCATCCCGAACCAAGAACGTCAAATTCAAGCACGGCAATATGTGGAGGAAGCGCTACTCCGGTAATCTTTCTTCTACCAGACGTCAAATAGTCACTTTCCTCAATATCAAGATGGACGTAAGGAATAAGAGATTTGGCTCTGATTTTACATGATATATTTTGATCATATGGATCTAAATTATCTATAGCAAACAAAATTACATCAACAAACGTAACCGAAAAAAAAAATTGAATGAATTTGTCAACTTACACTACATGAAATAATTACAAATTTACAACAGATTTTTGGAGTTTTACAGACAAGAAACAATTATGCATGTCAATTCATTTAAAAATATTATATTACCTATTGTACTTTTCAGTCTAACATTAAAAAGAAAGGCCTCCAGTGGCGCAAAAGTCACATTAAATTGTTGACTTTCGTTCGGTTTGAGACATGCTCTCATGGGTTCTATTACAAAGGGCAAGTCAATCTCAAACCACGTGTCTACACTTTCTCGTCCTGTACTCTCGCTAAATAAAGTGATTTTACTTGGATCTAAAATAAGAATTAGAATGTTGTGTTGCAATTTTTTTTATCACATTCTATAAATTGTTTATTTTAAAGAACATATTTTTAAATTTTTATACCATTTTCATTTTTCTTATCAGTAAATTGTTCCTCGGCCTTGTTTTCTTCGCTTACTAGACTTTCGCAGTTGGTATTATCATTTTCCTATGTCATATCAGGCAATATTTTATTCAAAGTTGTATATCAATAATTATAAATTTGCTTTTATTTTCGTTATACTTACTTCATTGACTATATACTTGTCTATTCTAGCAGGATAATTATCATCGATTATAAAGTTCCAAACTAACTTCATGGGCACCTTGCCAACATTTTGAACTTTAAAATTAAAAGTTCTTATCTAGAAAATAAATATCATTGTTATATAAAATCAATATTTAAAGTCACCAATTCAGTCACGATTTGTAATCGAGAGCGAATGGACGTCAATCTGAATATTGTAGCCAATTATTTAAAATTTGGTGCTTTTATTTATCCAAAAGCTAAGATTTCATCACACTTATAATAATAATTATAAGTTTTTTAATAATGGACACCAATTGTTTTGCAAAATACTTTTACAGTTGATTTTCAGTAAACAAGTAACTTGTTATATTTATGTTCACCCGGCTTTATTCAAGTAGAATTAAATCGGAATGTGCCTGACTAGGTTAGAACCCATACGGCTCTTATTCACGAGCTCTAAGCGTGGCGGTTAAATATAAATATAATAGTCATGGTTAACGAAAGTTTAAATATAAAAAGTAAGAGGTTCTTATGTGGTATTTTAAGAGAATCTATTCTTAAAAGAAAATATAAATAATCGTATCTTACTTGATAGATGAATGTATCATCTAGGTTTTTGTCGGATGCTAAATGGCATGTATATTTAGTATATTCCGTCAAAGCGGACAACACAATAGCCATCTGGATCGTATCGGTTATAGAATCTGCATTTTGATTAATCTGTTCATCTATTATCGTCTCGAATCTTTCGTTGAGGTCCGCATTTCTGTATTAAAAAAAACATTAAATATACTACATATAGTTATTCGGTTATTAATTTTTTAATTAATATATATAATTACTTGTTGTGATCGAAAACAGTCACCGTTTGTCTATTGTCCCATGTCATTGCTTTTACGTCTAGAGTCAAAAAATCATCATTTATGGCTGTTAAGGTTAAGTTCAATATATCCTGTAAATTTTATTGCATTAGTTTCGTAGTTTTTTTGATAAGAATCTTATGATAAAACTTAATGTATACCTTAAAAATATTTACTGGTTGTACAGAAAAGAAAATAATTTCTATATCCTTTTCTTCCCCAGGAGAAATGTAACCGATAGAAGGTTTTACGACTATATTTTCAAAATCAGCCCACTTAAATCTGTACATTTTCTCCGAATTATTCACCATTATTACAGATCTTCTGTGCATTACTGATAGCTCGCACCCACCTGGATTAAACAACAAAAAATATATCTTTAAGCTAAGTAAGAAATAAAATTGAATAGTTTGTTTTTAATACAAATTGAACTCTTACCAAAATTTAAGATATACTTAAGGACAGAATGCTCCGCGCTGCTGGCAGTGTCGCTCGCTTTTACCGAAGCTTGAGATACTCTTTTACTTTTTTTAATTTCTATGTTACGAGATTTCCTTTTATCAATAGGAGCACTTTTACTTTTCTTCCTACTGTCCACGGTTGACACAGTAGATAGCGTCCTTTAAGTAAAAAATAATTATTGTATATTCTTTTATAATAAGTAAATTATAATAATAACAAACTATTTTTTTTTTCCAGGACCACCAAAATGTTGTAAATACCCTTCTGCAGAGGCTTTAAATGCATCTAAATCAATATCCAATGGCAGCATTTCTAAACCCATCAAAATTACATCTTCCATAAATGCCTCCGCTTCACATAGAACCTTAAACAGCAAAAAAATGGAATATGTAATTCTATAATATGCAATTCAATATTAGTGTTAAGGGGACATTCTTTTTTACCGTAAAGTACTCGTAAGGATTTTCAATTATATTTAATTTCACATCACAAGATATTCGTCCTCTTCTTACAGGATTATAATAGACGTAGAAGGTAGCTATTTCTTTTGGTTTAAGATTCATTTTCATAATTAGATTCATAGCATCTGCAAATGACATTTTTGATGTAAATAACGATTATTAAAAAAAAGGACAAAAATTAAAAGTTACCATTATTTCCTAAAATAACCATATGGTCGCTATCTGGTGCTGAAGTCAGCCAGAAAACTGGCCTCTCTTCCTTCATCGGGAATTGAACTTCTGCGACCACAATGGTTTGCACTTGGCTGATATTTTTTATACGAATTTCCTTATTTGTTATCGAACCCAAACAGGTAACAGGAAAATGTAATAAAGCAATTCTTTGATGTCTCAACGGTGGGATAATCAAACTTATTCTCGGTATTACACCTTCCCCAATTAAGCATATTTTGAAAGACTGTTCTTGGTTTTGGAGTAACTTTAGCCTTATTTCTAAGACTGCTCTGTATTCCTGTATTTAATAATTTAACTATTATATATAAGTTACTTGAGTCATATAGTGGTATATCTACAGTAAAATGCTAATCAAACATACCTCAAGAGCTTTTGGGCTAAATATAATACCCAAATTTTTGTGCAACAGTGGTTCTATATGAGTCTGGTATTTATCCAATGAAAATATATTCTGGTTGGAGTTAGATTGATAATGCAATTTCATCGACAGAGCACAAGCAACGAGACCGCTGTTGTAGAGATCCACCACTGCCACATAATTCGAATTAACGTTAACGCAGAAAAAGTGAAGAGTGACAGAGTCCTCAACAAAAACACAATGCGATGATGACTGTAAAACCAAAAACATCAATTAGTGCCATCAAAAATACATAACTACCTCCAATAGTGGTCAGATACTTACCTCGTGCACTTTATATTCACACAAATTTTTGACAATGAGGTGTTCACGGAAAGTTGTTTCTAAATTCCAAAAATCTAAGGTTGGCATCGCTCCCGTCCCTACTAGTTTTAAAGGAACGCCCAGAGCTTCAGCAGGGCAGGTGTCACTTATTATAAAATTGATTGTTTCTTCAAATGTTCGGGCAGCAGTAGCGAGGAATTGAATTTGAAGTGTTCTACTTGTCCCAGGAGCAAGTAAGTTGTCATCGTTTAATATGAGAAAGTTTCCACATTTTAAGGGAGGGTTTTTTAACCTGTTAAAGAATTCGTGCTTAGTGCATCGATATGCAGGTCATTTATATTAGTTAAATTATAATAACTGATTCTGACTTGTTATCCTTTAATTTGGCCTGAGGAGGTGGTTCGTTAGGGTCTGGTCGATATTGTTCAGGTAAAACTATTTCATAAGTTACTGGACATTTACTAGTATTGTTTAAAATAACATCCCTCATCACACCACTCCCAACAGGAATAATGTGGAAATTTAATTCGCCCAGAGGAAATAATGTAAAACTGAAATATATTTATAAATATTATTACAAAGCGGATACTATTATGGATAGAGAACAGCGTCCAGACTCACGTATTATAGAATGAAGCGATTGTAACACACACAGGAAACTTGGCCACGACAACTTGATTTTTACTTCCATCTAGTATGGAGCAAATATATGCTGGAACATTAACCAAGTTCATAGAAGTTGTAGGAGTGCATTCAAATTCTATAGAAGTTAATTTTAGAGTCGGTGGTACTAATCCACATTCTTCAATTGCATCAAAAGATCGAAGTAATGATGGTTCAGGAAAATTCTTCACCTTTTTTAGTCTGAAATAATAACATTTGTGCTTAAACATAAACGCGGTTCGTAAATATCGCGTCGGTCAACTAGCGTATTAATATAGTGTTGTAAAAAGGCTTTTAGTGTACTACTGCTCTTGTTAGATTTGTGGCGACTCTTACTTGATATTTTTTCAGGCCAAACAGTGCCGCATAAATTGCATAATGAAATGGGTCTATTAGTCATAATTATAAACTTTTTAATGAATGATGCAATACATAGTACGAGTCGGACCTCTATACCGTTGTCTGCAGCCCTAAACTCTAAAAGTACGTAGTGTGTTTTTAAAATTAAAGTGGTTTATAAATGAGTAATTTATTAATAAAGAAATGAAGTACGATACATACTTTATTTATATTGAAAATATCTCTTTTAAATTGGTGACTTCGAGAAGAATAATTAAGAAAAAAATATTCTTGAATCGCTACTCATGCCCCCAGGCTACGAACATATTAACTAGAAATAAGTAACGTTCTCGGCCTGAACCTATTCTACGTCCACCAGATTCACCTCTCTCAGTTGATCATCTTACTTTTTGAAACATTAGATATCTGATCAATATAATAATCAGTGAACTTCTCAACAACCTACCTATCAGAACCTGCTAGAATGCTCTCAAATATCGTCTTATCAGATATAGATCTCGGCGACAGACTCCACAGTTACTTCGCCGTCTGCCTCTTTTATCGCCATAAGGCATCGGATTCCACGCAACGTTTACATTGGTGAAATCTAATGGCACGTCAGTCCGTTCGCGTTTATTTTACCTGATAGCGACACTGTCAACAAGCATACCTCGCTTGAAGAGTTAAAAAATATTGCATGCAGATAAGAAACCCAAGCTAACATTCCTGGTAGATACTGGATCTAATATACTGGTCCTACCACGGAAAAAAGAACTGAAATCAAAAGCACTACAATTTAAAATGGTTGCTAAGCAACGTAGCATATTGTAAAACCACTACCGCCACAGCGCTATAATGTCAAACAAGTATTTGAAAATATGATGCAACAAGACCCATACCTTGCACATAAATAAAGTAAGACTTCAGTTACTGTCTAATAGTCGTCTACCCTGCACGTTGTAGTTAATAATAACAACGATATAACATATGGGTATTACAGATGATTTAATGCGACTACAAAACCTGATCGATAACCTATAGCGAGAGAAAGATTTTACACATGATCTCGAAACAAGACTATATTAATACCGTAGACTTTAACCGCGCCTATCAACGTCTGCCGATAACGGAAAAAGATATAGAAGAAACTGCGATAACAGTTCGAGGGAATTGAAATAACTTTGTTCGGGTTATTTCAATTCCCGCGAACGTAGGCAAGATCTGAGTCATAAGACATCTAACAAACATTTATTCACAACGGTTAGATTTTGTATTTCTATCTGTCGATTTATTCATCGCAAGCCTTAATGAACCAAAACCCAGACAAAAGTTACAAACAATTTTTTTCTGAAACGCATTAAAAAAACATAACGTTTGACAGAGAATTAGGTATGTGTTAGCTGTAGTGATGTCACTGTCACCTAATTCATTCATCTTCTAAGTTCATTAGCATGTATGTACATGCAACTCTTTAGGTAATATTTATAAAGGGGTGAATTCATTACCTTTCTCGATGTATTTAATAAAAAACAACATTATCATCAGACACGCTAAGTTGCCTAAACAACTTCTTTTTGTTACATAATTGTGTATTTGGTTTATAAAAATAGTATATTTATTTGAAGACTTGCTAACTCCCCTGAAGTGCTTATAAAGTGCAAGATTTCAAACTTACTTATAATAAACGTTATATTTGCCACGATTCAGTAGATACATTTCTCGATAAACTGTAGAATTTACTTTGACGTTTCCGTAGTTCAAGAAGTTTTCGCTTGGATTTTCATAAGCGCAATCTACCATTACGTCGTAGCACTCTGCCGATAGGACCAGTACATCTGTCAACATTGGATCACCTCGTCCTTCCGCGTCGTATATCTATAAGAATATAAATATGAAATACAAAAATAATATTACATCATTACATTTTTTTTTCACAAAAGGCTCGAATAATACTAACATCGATTGTTAATGCCTTATTAGATATGACTCCAACTCTGCATGCGATGTAAGTCACCGGCACTACTTGATTGTCATGACGAGGAACTACGCCTGACGCTTCAGCTATTATAAAATCTTCTACAAAATCGTGTGGATTTCGTATCTGCCATTTAATAGGTAGGATGGAATCATTTTTCACTATAAACCTATCATCTTCACGTCTATAGAGCAAATGTTTGCCATATTCTAAAAAATACTCAAAGAATCAGATTTTATATTAACTTTTGATACCATAAATTATTTGATTTATTTTTATTAACCGATCGTTTTCGTTAATGGGAGAATTTCCACCACCGGAACGACTCCACTACAAGCTATTGTAACAGTAACGATTTCAGGATTGTCTTTTATACAAAACAGTAAGACACTTGTATGAACTCCTATTTCCGTTGGAGCGGCCGACACCTCTATTTTTCCCTTGCAGCCAGGCTGAAAATAAACCGAAGGAATCATACAAAAATAGCAACTCGAAAACTAACGATACATATTCAAAACTATCACATACCTCAAGTATTAAAGAAGATTTATTAATTAAAAAAACAGAAGTTTCTTCTAAAAACTCAATTACTATGTCAGTCATTATCAATGAAGAATTTTTTATGTCAATCGTGTATCTTTCTTCGTATATTCTGTTAAATCAAAAGCAATAGTCAATATTTTTTAAAATATAATAAAATAAAATTTCAGAAGGTAATTACAGCAACTCGATTTTTTTTTAATATAAGTCCTCTTTATATATTTAGATAGAAAACCATGGTCTGATAATGGAACCGGAAACTAATCTTAGGAATTGAATACTCCACATAAAGTCGTACTAAATATTACATCACATATTTGACTTTAGTCGAGATGGCTGGTGAGTTATTATTTATTTTGAAAATTCTATTACCATTTATTATATTAAGAATATATTTGTTCTAAATTTAAATTACCCCCTAAATTTTATTCTTAGCAATTGGAAAAATATATAGTGGATCTTTGTTTCAAGCACTTTAGTGTCCAATTCCAATTTATAACCCGATGAAACTTTATGAATTTTCAATTAGCTTTAATGAATAAGGTGCCTTCCAAAGCAATTATGTACTGCTGGTATATAATGTTTAAGTATGTTCATTTTAAATTGGATAAATAACAAAGTGGTCGTCCTTTGGCTACTGTTACGATGAAAAAAGCGTTACAAGTGAAAATATACCGTCAAGAAACGGGCGAATCACATATGCGCAGATTTAGCACAATCTCTATATCAATTTGGGAACACTTCCGGATATTTTACAAAATCAGCTTTGCGTGAGGAGCATTCTTTTGCGCTGAGAACCTCACAACCCCAACGATACACACATGCAGGTACGTTTAGAATATTCCTCTGATATGTGATTAATACGTTTGAAACAGGTAATTTTCGCCGTATTTACATTATCATAACAAATGAGATTTTGGATTTATCAATATAGTTCAGAAATTAAGTAAAACGAACTAACGCCGATGAGTGTGATGGTATCGAGATGCGCTGGAATAATATTCATTGACAGCTTTTTTTTCCTTAAAGAGGTATTTAGTATCAATTTTCTGAACAATCTAATCTAATCTTTTTAGCATCCATGCAGAGTGGTAAACTAATATGCTTGCTACAAATTTTAGCTGCTGCGAGCCACACGAATGCGGAACCGATCAACCAAGCGATTGAACACGGAACCGAGGCGTTTTGCAAACAAGGAACTTCCTAGACACCGCACTGTTAAAATTTTTAGGTCAACCTTTAAGCCCTAATTTGGCAGCTTCCCTAAAATTAAATCAAAGGGATGCTTATTTAAACTTTCGTGAATCATGACTATTATTTTTATATTTACCCGGCTGTATTAACGTAGAAATTAAATCGGAATGTGCCCGACTAGTTTCGAACCCGTTCGGGGTCCTTAATCATGAGCTCTGAGCGTGGCGGACTCGCGGCGAGAACTGATTGAGAACGGCACATTCCGATTTAATTTCTACGTGAATACAGCCGGGTAAATATAAATATAACAAAGGGATGCTGTTTTTTTCGCCAGAAGAATGAATATCTGCCTTCAAAAAGACCGTTGAGAAAAAACCTGTTGGAGACTGGAAAATGTGAGAAATGATTTAGAGACATGATAATTTATATAAATAACCAGTGGACCCTGAACTCCTTGAGAAAAGTCAACAAAAAAAAAATACTTATAGATATAGAACATTTATATTATTTTTATATTTATTACGTTTTATTTTTCTCATAATTTTCTGAGCATCAAAGTATTATAGACGGTCATCTAATATAGCTTTATAAAAATAAAATTACTACCTGTTGGTGCCAATAAAAATGGGACCGAACTGAAAAAGCTTTTGATCGTCTAAGTAAGTCACTTTATAGACATGGTCATCAACAGTTCTTCTGACGAAGTTTTCAAACATTTTTTTTGGACGGCTGTCCAACCTTAAAACAGATAGTTTATTGAAAGTATGACTTGCAAAAATTTAATTATCGACTATGCTAAAAATTCTGATACCTTGGCAGGTCACATATTCCAGACACATTTATATCAACCCGTGACTCTGGCCATCCACTGACTTCCACAAATCTTTTAACTGTGAAATTTCCTTCCACTTGAGGACTAAAGGAGTACTTGCATCTAACCAGATCGCCAGGATATAATACTATCCTAGTATCATGATCTAGAATTTGATAATTTGTAAATTCATAATATTATATTTTTGAAATATTTTAATGAATACTGGAATGTTGTTATTACCAGTCATGGACTTCACACTACGTAAGGGTAACGGATATGCCACTTCAGTTTCGCTTTCGACTCCCACAATCTTTTCTACAGAGACAGTTGGTATTCCACTAGTAGATGTTTGAGAGGATGTGACCTGATGTTTGAGAGGATCTGACATGATTTCAAATTTACCAGAGCCAATTACTTATTTCAGTCCAAATTGTGATATTTGATTAATAAGACGTTACCCACTTTTTTACCACAAGTACAATTCCATTTGCTGAGAATATTTAAGACATTATCCTGGTTTGTATCATCTAACAAGCTTAAATCGTTTAGTTGATTACATTCACATTTTTTTATCTAAAAAAAAATCACATCTCATCGTCTATCCTTGAAATATTGATATAATTGAAGCACTAGCTTAACTAATTAAAAACTACTTACTGGCGGTTCGTCTAAATATTTCCATTTTAAAGGATCTTCATGATCAATAACAGGAAATACTTTTGGTAGAAGTACGGTAAACGACTTTTTATTGACAGGCAACTTAAGCACATCATACTTTTCTTCCTCTCTTAAAGCTTCCTGAACTAAAGTTGAAGTTGCAAACTTATGGACTAAAGCTTCTTTATATCGAAGGCAAGGGCATGTTATTATAGTCAATGGAAATCCTCGTTCGGAAAAACTAACCTCAGACGTCTGTAAAGCAAGTAACTAATTAAGTACGTTAAAATCCTATGAATTATTAAGGTTTTATTATTATTGTGACATCGGAATGAACTTACCTGTATTTGTACTTCAGACTTTTTCTTAGTCTTTTTCTGGGCTGCACTAAGTACTTGGCCATTAAAACCATATAAAGGATATCCAATATCACCCTCTTCAAAAACCCAGTTATTGGCAATATTTATTAAATTTTCATATGTATTCTTCAAATAGTCATTGTATTTTGTGTTCATCATAAAATACTGACTTGTAGGCTTAACTGAAACAGATGAATGTCATAACATATATAGAAACAGCGTAATAGGAGACGGAGTTTCTTAGATAATAGTTCCTAGTCTTTTCCATAATCGGAGCCCCAACTAGGTCATTTAATTATAAAATAATTATACTATTTTATATTACAGTAACAACAGTAATTTCTTACATTTCATATCTTCTTTCTTTATTTTTTTTTTGGACTCAGACTTGTCCATAGCTTCAAAAGATCTGCTGTGATCTAAAATCAAAATATTTTATCATGAATCACATTATCAAATACGTATTTTTACAATCATTCAATGATTGATAAATTAAGATATACAAGTATATAATTAATTACCTTTGGTATTCTTCATTGCAACAACCAAATTTTTTGCGTTACTGGAAATTAAAAAAAAAATCGAGGATTAATATGCGATTATATACGTAAAAGTCCAATGCCCTTTTGATAACATACTAACTTACCCAACTTTATCAAAATATTTTCTTCGTCTATTTTCCAAACCGTAATTAACATAAATGGTTTTTAATTCAGCGTTGGCATTCTCAAATTCTTCACATTCCATTTCTTCAAGCATCTCTACTATATTCTCTATTTCAGTACTATCGTACACTTTTGATATGTTTCTAGAAAATTAGATTTTTATTAATTTTTAATCGCCTAGTACAATTACATAGATAATAGCTTAACATACTCATCGATCTGATCTGTTTCTCTTTGAGCTTCTTCGTTCGCCATGGCCCATTTATTAAAATCAGATTGACATAATATTAAATGAACATTCCAAATGTTATGCTTGGCTTTAATTAATGTAGACAGGGCTAATGGTGGATTCTTAATGATCTCGCTACTTAAAGTATCTATCACAAAACCTCGATCGAATTTAGGCAGTTTGAAGAATTCCGTTAGCAATTCTTGCATTAAATCCTATAATTGTGTTATTGCGAAAGTTATAAATATTTTAAATAATTATAAGAAATGTTTATTACTACCATACCATTTGAAACATTGTTGATGAGCCAATTGCTCCAAGTGCAGTGTGTGATGCTAATGAAGAGGTAGGTGATTTTTTCTTCTTTTTATCACTTAGCTTAGATCGGGGAGTTCCTACATTTTTATTGTTTGCCAAAAACTCTATCTTTTTTAATACGACATCAAAATTGTCATCAGTTTCATCAGAAAGTACTAAAATTGAAAATAATTTATAATATATAAATAATATTGATTAACTAAGTGATATAATAAACTTTACCTTCACAGTCAACTTCCTCCTCTACCGAGTCAGTTTTGTTATAAGTGTTTTTTCGAGACATGGAGTACATTTCATTAATAGCACTTGTGATTATGACTTTCGCCGCGCAAGTACAAACACATAGAGCTTCAACAATGCATAAATCTATGTTTATCGTAGGTATCCCAAGATCTTTACCGATAGAATACGCCATTTCTTGGCATTGAATTTCTGGAAAAAGGTCAGTACATTTTTTTTTTACCTTTTTTTCTACGGAGAGTACTTATTTAATTCTTTTGATTGTTATTTTCACTACCTTCACAAGGAGATCCGTGTAGAAAAATTAAAATACCACTGGAATGTACGTCCGTACAGGTGTCCGTTGAAATAAAATCAAACACATGGAGACTTTCTCTTAAAGGATCTACATTAGCGTCTTTCAATTCCTTTATAACATCTACAGAATTATTTATATATGAAACATTAAATATATATGTATCTATAGACTATAGTATATTACTATATGGTCGTAATATAATTGAAACCTGAAATTATTTCTGCTTCGCTTCGACTTTTTTTTGCGGCCATTGAATCTTTGGCTGGTGTTGATTTTTGAGGAGTTTTAGGGCTTTTTGGTTTTCTAATAAAAACAATAATTAATGCAAATTAGTAATAATAATATTTTGATACATTATTATATTTGATCGTCCCAATAATAACTTAAACTAATACTTGGAAGCAGCCATCGACCGCGCCGTTGTTGCTTTCGCTGCTTGGCATTCTTCCTCAATACACCTGAAAAGATACGCCTTAGATTTTCTGTAAATATATAAATAATTATGCGCGCACAATTCACACTACCGTTTAACAGTTTCTTTAAACTTAGTATGAAAATTCACAACTTCTGAGGGTATTCCAGTACCAGGTTCTATAGATGGAACCAACATTTCATCAGGTTTATTATAATATTTATAAAGTAATTGATATATTGATTCTTCTTCTTGCCAATGTCTAAAAAAAATAAAAAATAAGTCACTTATATTAATTACACGTTACCAAATATGTAAACAATATTAACTTATCACTATGGGCAATAATGAGTTCAATTGGGAATGGGCATGGGTTTGTGAGTCCAAAGTAAATGTCTGTTGTTTCCGACCACGGCAGGGTAGGTGGAAATATGACATTTGGTCCAATAATGTGTACTTGAGGTAAAATCCCTTGGCCGATTACTGGTATGGTCATTCTATTTGGATTCATATGAAATTTAAAAATGAGTAGGCCTTCATACGCCATCTGAAATAAAAGTACTTAATTTTTTTTTTTGCTTCACTTAAAGAATGTAAAAAAAATATATTATACCTCTATTGTAGGTTTGAACGCAATACTGAGCCAACCACCTTCGCCAGGTTCATATTTTCCTGAACAATCGAGTACAGTCATAGGATTCGCACTAGGTGATTTTAATTTCAATGCAACAAACCAAATACAGACTGGTTTTCCACTAAAATTCGTAATTTAAATTGTTTTGAAATTCCTAAGACATAAATCATTGAACTTATAGATTAGATATATTTTTTTAAGCTTACATATTTTTAAGTGGGATTGAGCATATTATTTTGTCTCCGCATCTAACAGAACCGAAGTTAATTTCTTTAATGTTCGAAACCAAATATGGTACAGCACATAGAGCTTTTATAACAATTGGGATAGTGACCCCACAGGGTACCTGTTAAATATTTTTGATAAGCGTTTCTTTTTATGCAAAATATATATTGTTTATTTATAAATATATATACATTATTATTATTTAATTATAAATATATATACATAGAATATATATAGTAATTACATCAATGTTAAATGATGTCTCGACGTTTTGCTCTAGTTCGGTAAAATCATTTGAAGTAGGTGAAAATGAGACTTCAAGTTTTCCACTTTCACCAGGACTTAATTTACCACATAATTTTAAGCCTAACCAAGTTGGCACATAAGTTCCTTTTGCAAAATGTAACTTTAAAACTATTGGACCATAATTTATTACGTCAACCGAACATTGTATCTGAAAAAAAGAAAGAATGAGAAAGTGGAAAAGTGTAAAGTGTATTATTTTTTTAATCTAATTTGTTAATTGAAAAAATATATTCCGAATATTTTCTTGAGATTTATAAGAAAATATTGCTTATAATAGTAGAAATATTTACAGTACTTCCAGTTATCACAACACCGAAATCTACGACGTATGGAATTGTAAAGAAGCCTGGGATAGGCCCCATTTTTCCCGTGGTGAAGTACGAAGTTAATATTTCTGGGCGTAGATTTATATGATTCACCACTAACAGTCTTTCTATGGCTAATTCAATATCCATAGTCGAAGGATAAGCGTCCTATAAAGTAATAGTAAATAATAGCATTCGTTATATATTATTATTAAATTTCATGTGATTAAAGTATAACGTAGTATATTTTTAAATGAGAAATATTTAATGTTACCCAAGCTGAACAAATATGCCAATCTTGTTTTAGAGAAGAATCTTCAAAACACTTTTCAGTCAATGGAGAATTAAGATGTTCCGTTGTCCCACTACTAAATATTTCACTAATGGCTTGCAAATATTCTGCTGTAAGCTTTGGAATAGCGAGGTAGCCTAGTTGTTCATCCAGCTGAAATAAATCAAATAAATATGTATGTAAACATAGGTTAGTGACAATGATAGTTCATAGAGGGTGGCATTATTCAAATGTTATAATACCTGTGATATGGCCGGCCTCGGTAGAGATAAATAAATTTGTGGAATAACGCCCCACCCAAAGACTTCTATGGGTAATAAAGGAAGATGTCCAATCTCTAGAAGAAATGTAGTATTAAAATAACCTATTACTCCAGGCCGCATTTCAATTTTCATTTCCGTTTCCTCATCTGGTTCTAAAACTTTATCTGGGGGAATTAAACCAATAATAGTACCATATAAGTCATTCTCGAATTGAGGTTCGTTAAGGTACGTTTTATATTCAAATGGCAATTGTGCTACATTTGAAATCAATAAACGCTCTGTAGCGTTTTCATGAAAAGAACGTATTTTGAAATTTATTTTGTGGGTGTTGATCTTGTATAATAAATTTGAACTTTGGCCGGTGACTATTATCGTTTCCGGAGGTCCACCTAACACTTCACACTCCAGTACAGCTCGCACACTAATGTTAGGTTTTGGTCTAAATATTATATTTACGTATTGAACTTCATTGGGTTTTAATAATCCAGAATGTGGAATCAGTTGGAACAGGTCGTTAATTGATAAATTATTCATTCTATTGAGTTTTGAAAATTTGTAAGACCACTCAAATTTAGAATCATATTTTGTATCCAACATAGGAGATATTCTCTGCATCATTTTATAATTAAATAATTCTGGATCCTCGGGTAATATCTTCTGCGAACTTGTTGAATGAACAGCTAAAGTGTCCTGATTATAAGATAAAAGTATTTCCGGAGCATTACTGGTATCCAGCTCATTGTCAACACAAATGGATTCAGTTGGAATTCGACACGCTAGAATTTCATGCAATTCTTCGCCGGCTTAAAAATAAATTATCAATTAATTTTCATGTATATGGATTTTATAAGTACAAATTCAACATTTACCGACAAAAAGTAGATTTCGGTTTTGTGAAGAATTAAAAAAAACAAAATTTATAACTAACCTCCACTGCGAGTGGTTTCCGTCGTTGAGACCTTCTGATAGAAACTCATCTGACTGATGATTTCATCATTAATACCCTCACACTAAAAAATAAATATACAACTCATCCATTTATTTTTAATTATTCTCACACATCTTATTCAATTCAAACCAATTTTAGTTATAATTTAATTTATACTTGAGATACGAATCAAAATAAAACCGAGGCTAAAAACTGTATAACAAAACAAATTACCGGCATTGTATTAATCAACACACACTTCTTCCAGTTAAATCTATAGCAAACCATAAGTGGTGTTGCATTTTGAATTTTAATTATCTTGCTCTCGATACTTCCATTAAGAATGTATTGAAAATCAACTTTTGGAGATAGAACAAATATGTTAGGAAAATTGATTTTTCCTATAAGTTTAATTGCATCCTAAAAAAAAATAAGTTTTATTTTCTTATATCAAAGCAGAGTACAACTTGTTATTTTTGTAACCTTACTTTATTTTTATGCCCCTTGAATTTTAATCGCAATAAATCACAATAAACTCTAGATTTTAGTGTCGTATGTTTAGTTGTATCGAATAAGATTTGTACTTTCATAATATCTTGATCTTCCAACGTCTCTTCAATAAAATGTGTCAGGTTAAAAGCCCATTTTATTTTATTTATATCTTGAAAAAAATGCAGGGCACATTTTCTTAAGGGGTCAACGGGTTTTAGAGTTAAATAATCTATAAAAACTTTTGAAAGTTGATGCCCATTTTCGTTCGTTATACTCGGTATATTAAGATCTGATTCTCTGTAGCAAATACAGCCACATAAATGTTCTTCAGTGTGCAAAATTTTATATGAACTATGCTTTTGAATCATAGCAAACGGTGGTTTAACGCTTATTTCGAAATCCAGTGGCAATTTTGAAACATTTTTGATGGTAACCAAATCTAAAAAGGTTTTGTTCAATTAATCCAATAACTATAAATTGGCAAATTATTTTTATGACATATCCAATCGTCAAAATAGATTATTATAGTATTTCTACCTGTTAATTTGTAAAATTCGCTGTATGGTCCATAATCATATTGAAATTCTATTGAGGAAGATGATACCTCAATTTTCGGATCTACAAATTCTGCTACAATTTGACATTCAAGTAACAACTCTTTTTTATTAATGCCTTCGACGCTGCCAACCAAGTACCACATTTCCTTCACAGTAGTCACTTTGTAGGAAAGACCCGTAATATTCAAATCTAATCTCTCTCCAGCGGCCATTTTAAAAACGCGAGGTTCTAAACTAAAAAATCCACTGAAACCGGATTTCAAGTTGTAATTTGTAAAAGGATTTTATAGTTTTAAGGCAAGCCAATCCTAATGCCAGAAAAATAAACAATAATTATATTATTCTAACATACGTAGTGTGTTGTTTTGTTTTAGGGGCCTTATAATGTTCGCTCCACTCTAAAGCATGCATACGGGTTCCGCAATTTTCCATTACCACCTTACAGTTTAGAGGTATTTTGGTAAAATGACGACCCAGCGTAACATTATCCCTAAGTTCACCAACTAAAATACTGGTACCTATTCCAGTTGCAGATAAAGGAACTAACTGAAATAAATACACAAGTACATTTTATATTTTTCCAATCGCTTTCTCATTTACTAGCAATAAAATCATATTCTAAACTAAATTATCTACTTAACGTTAAGTTTTTTATCTTACTATATCTTTTACTTTCTCCAATTGAATTACAGCTTTGTTTGTATAACTGTCTGCATCAATCAAGTACAAACTGGCACATAACTCCGTCTCTGACTCCGGTTCTACGTGGCCCTCTGTTGGAAAAATCTGCCATCTTCCATCACGATTTAACTGCGATACGATTTTTAACGATATGAATTATTAAAAGGAATAAAGTAACTAATCGGCAAATTGAAAGCGGTATCATGGCAATAAGCTCACCCAAATTCTAATGGATACTCGTAAATATCACAAAAATGTTACAAGAACATACCAGTGCTACTTTAAAATTAACCACAACAGGTGAATCGTTGCAAAGAGTAAGTATTTTCTGAGTTTTCGACAAGAGCTTAACCTGACCCCAGTGCAGAGCCATAGGGTTGCAAGTTACTATGGGCCTCACTCCGCACCCATATATATGACAGACGTCCAATGGCTTAGACAGTCCGAAGAGGTATAGCCTATAATAGATATTAAAAGTCAAAACTTAATCAAACCTTATATTCAATCCTATCAAAATACACGATCAATAATGATTATATATCTTTTAATAATGCCTCACTGGATAGAATATTCTTGAACTCCAAGAACACTAGTTTTAATAGTGACAGGTAGTATGACAGTACTATTTGGTTCAATTAATCCTTCCTTGACTGCCACGTTTACTTCTAGAGTGGATTCAACCTTAAAAAATATATTAAATGGTTAGTATTGGACCTCAAAAACGCGAAATATAAATAAAGTGTTTGGCTTAGTTAGTCACGGAAGTTATGCTTATGAACAAGTACCTTTGTTCCCGTTGGAAAAATCCGTCACGGATACCCGCCGGCCAAGTTACTTAACGGTGATAGCCGGGGCCAAAGAGAACGCTGCCATTTTTAAAGTTACGTACTAAAATCGCTTTCGCTCTCACCCTAGCGTCCCGACAAAAAATATTCCGATACCAGTAATCGAATCCAAGTCTCCTGGATGATAGGCAGGTTTCCTAGTCACTATACCATATCGGATGTTATATTTAACTATTTACCGATTGGGGATCGAAGTTATGCCAATAGGCAACGCAGCACGGATCAAATCGGCATCCTTAAATACGTCGCCAACTTGGTATATAAAATAATTAAACAAGCACGTACCTCAGGTTCAACCAACGTAAAGTATCCCCAAAAGTCACTAAAAACGACATGAATGTTCTGTTTATAAGGAAAGTCCAGGAAGCAGGCTCGAAGTTTGATATCTGGTACCGGCGTGATGATTGGCACCATGGCATTGAACGTCACCGGTAAAACTATTGGTGGACTGTCTGACTTGTCTAGTTCTAGCTCGAGATATGTCTGGTTAGCTCTTATTAGGTTAGCTGTTAATGTCACCTGGAAAATCGAAAAAAAGATCTTTTTATGATTTACTAAAACTATGAATTTGAAGTTACTTATACTATTACAAAATATTATACTTGTATAGTAATTCTGGATTCCGATCCTATATTAACTTTCTGAGGTTCGATATTAAACTCTCTTGGCCATTGAGGAATTTGCGGTTTTGGTTTATCAGTTACAGAATAATCAATTAACGTGATGCTGCTGATTTCTGGTCCATCAGATGATATCTTCACATTTGCATCCACATGAACCACAGATTCATTGATTACTTCTACTTGTAACATTTTTGGTATTCCTACAAAAATATACAAATAATGTATCTGAACATATATATTTTTTTATTAACATTAATTGTTTTTAAAACCCACCTAAACTAACCATCCCAAAATCAAGACAAGGCATACTGAACATTAAAGACGGATAAATGACGACTCCTCTGAAAAATAATAATAATAACTGAACTTAAAAATCTGGATTAAATCAATAGAGTATAACAAATATAGTGTTCAAAATAAATTAAGTTAAAAAGTAAACAATAAGATAAAACAGAGATTTACTTCAAATAAAGTTTTAAGACGACACTTGTTTCTCGAATTGCGAAGTTTATTTCTTCAAAAAAAGGGCCTTGATTGGAATTACAAAATGAAATTATAAATGTATGCCTGTCGCCAGGTCGCATACAATGTATCTCAGGAGTACATGTTATGATACTGCCAAATAACGTTGGTACGTGTTTGTACACAATTACTCCATTTATATGGCCTAGAACATATTATAAGTAGTAATTTTTAACCTCATTTTTTTTGCATAAAAGAATATATTTAAATGAACCTTTATTCATAGCTACAATTTCATAATTGTAAGTCTTGTTAATGTAAACCCGATCCATATCTAAGGTCTCCAGATTCAAGTTAATATGTGGTGGTAGCGAAGTGCCGACCATCTTTAATGGTACTCGCTCGTTTACACCATCTATGTCTAGAAATGCGGTGGCCTCAAATTCTCCTATTAGTTTCGGAGCAAACGTTATTGTCAATTCCGTAGTCTTATTTGGCCAGAGCTTCCCTGCCTGAAAAAAAATACTGGATAATTATTAAA
Source organism: Dircenna loreta (assembly GCA_963555665.1). Classification (NCBI taxonomy): domain Eukaryota; kingdom Metazoa; phylum Arthropoda; class Insecta; order Lepidoptera; family Nymphalidae; genus Dircenna; species Dircenna loreta. The sequence continues at coordinate 7,722,915 of OY743094.1, forward strand.
CATAGAGCAGGAGCAGTAGTTTGGTTTTATTTTAGGCTTAAATATTTACCACAGGAGTCACCGAAAAGTGGGTATCTTGAAATTGTAAAGACTCGTCAGAAACTAGAGCCTGTATCTCATCGAAAAACACTCTTGTGTAGACTCGCTCGTACTCCTCGCTACTTATTACGTCGTAGTAAACCAGTTTGTTGGATTTTCCAGACTCAGTTTGTTTCACATTGTGAAATAAAGTCGCCAGCTTCAGTTTATTTTCGAAATCTTTGTGAAATTAAAATAATTAAGTATTAAAAGAAAGAAAGAAAGAAAAATTAAGACTGTGACACTATATTTATACAATTCAACCTTATAGGAAAACGTAATACTAATAATTATATAACATGCAATAAAAATAAAATAAAGTTAGAAAAACTCTGCTAGCTATAATCATTAACAATTAACTCCCGCCCTTATGCGATGTATTATAACATTTAACAAATTAAAAAATAATAATAATTTAGAAGTATTTTCGGACAAAAAAATTTAGTCACTGCGAGATTATAAAATGTCAATGTCAATGTCAATGTCAATGTATGGCCAACAGAGGCGGCCAACCACAACTCTCCAGCGCTTCATACTATTTACGAGTCTATAGAAAACTACAACTTACCGTCCAAAACTGAATTATGTCTCATGCACATATAACTGATGATATTATCAGATTTGTTCTTAATCTTAAATGTTTGCTGTCGGACCATTGTGTTATATGTATCCAAGAATCGAACCACTTGCTTTTCCAGTTCTATATTTACTGTGTAGGTAAAGCCTGACAATTTGATGCAGAAATTCTCTCCTATCAATTAAAATAGGACTTGAATGAAAGTAAAATGCAGTATAAGCCCCACCCCAAGGCAGAGACCTCCTCAATTATTAAAGGGTGAGGACCTTTCAGGATTGGAAAGTTAACATATTATAAAATTTCAACGGATATATACTAAGTAAGTTAGTAATACGTTTGCATTTACCAACCATTCTTTAATAACTAAGTATGCATTAGACAAATATATTATGTAATTCAATTTCATTAAAAGCAAGCACCAAGCTACGGCTACGCTAATCGAGTGGCTTTGGCTTTCAAGCTTTATTTTGTATATCATAAAATTAAATAAACTAAACCTACTTATAGGTTAGGCTATAACCAACAATTACCAGTTTCAAACAAGGCATTCATTATTCCATGTCTTTCACCAAGATGCATAGTTTTAAATGAAACTTTTATATCAATTTTCTGTTTAGGTTTCAAATATCCAGATTCAGGTTGAACAGAAAAAGGACTGCAAATTGAGAAAAATAATATATACTTATACATATACAATGTATTATATCTTTATACATATACAATGTATTATATCTTATTTATATTATATCTTTTAATTTTAAATTTAAATGTATATTTTAATATCATATATATGTGTAAAAATGTATATATATTTTTACCATTTCGTAGTTAAGGTAAATCCGGCAGGAACCACTCCGACATTGAAAACCGGAAATATTAGATGATTTTCGATTTTAAGTGGCACTTTTGGTATTACGACTTCATCGGGGAAATTAAACACGGGTCTAGGACCCATAGCTAAAAAATATATTGCGTTAGTTTTTTTTATTCTGTTAAAACATAAAAAATTTTGGAATGTGAATAAGAAAACGAGAAAAGTATACATACAATAATATGAAATAGATTAGTTTTGTATTTACCGATTAATGGTAGAACATAATGATCAACGTCTGTATAAAAAGTGACCTTGTGTGTGTAGTCCTCATATTGAACAGGTTGAAAAGTAATGGCGAAGGTCACACTAATTCCTGGCGCTAGACGCGACAATAGCTGCCCTCCACAAGGTTTTATGAAAAAGTAGGATGATTCCTTGTAAACCATGTTCAGAAACGTTGGACTCTAATTATTTAAAAATATTATTACAGCGTGAAATATACAAATTATTTTTTGAATGTAGAGAAAAACTATGTTAAAGAATAAAAGGTAACCTTGCTTATGTTTTTAACTGAGAATTTGGCAACAAGAGTATCGTTCGGCTTAAAATTCTGAAAAACAATTAATTTTGGTGTAAACGAGAGAACAGGAATCCTTGTCTTGCCACCGTGGACGATGTTATCGACAATAACGGTGTTCAAGCTACGTATGCGTTCCGTTGTACTCATTTTCATATCCCTTTCGTATTCCGAGGGAATAATCTGCTAAAAAAATCTCAATTAAGTTAGTACTGTATTATTGAAAAATAAATGAACCATTCCAGTAGTCCTTGCAAGTATATTTGTATATTAAAAGAACTTTCTCGACCCTATTGTTTTGCTAAATACAATTTGTGAATCAATAAAGAAATAAATTATTAACCTCTTCAGATGGATCACCCATCTTTTTTTTCGCAAGCAGATAATATAAGTCTGCTGTAAAGTATCCATTTTGTTTAAATCTTTCCAATATCTCCATTGCTTATAGTTTGTAATAACAACTACCAAGTACTACTCTCTAAGCACATGACATGTTGTTTAAACATTATCGGATGGTTGCTAAGATAGTGACAGTGGATTAGGTTAACTTTTTTTTATTCAGAACCTATTTTAATCAAAACACAACATGGACCTATATATAATTTACATTATTTATAATTTGATTCATTTTATACTATATATATATTTATTTATTTATGTACCAGATTTGAGGAAAGTAAAAATACAAAAGGAAAGAAAATAATACATTGGATTAGCTTATCTCTAAAAAGAGATCTCTACCAGCTACCCGTGAGAGTGACTGAGATGATTTTAATTTTATATATATATATATATATATATATATATATATATATATATGTAAACATGTTCTCAATGTAAGCATCTACATCTATTCTCTTGGCACATAGATCGTTATATATGTAGAAGTTATATAAGTTGTTCAATCGCATAAATAACAGAAAATTAATAATTAATATTTTTTTAGAGCAAGTAATTGACCTCTAATAAAAAGAAATTTGCTAAGTGCTAGACGAGCGCATTGAGTCTTGTGCGGAAATAGCATCGGGTAGTAATTTTAGTAGAATCAGGGCAACGCGGCCACGAACAGAAATAGAGTCGGGCGCAAGCGTCTTCGCTCTGTCAATTTCATCCGCATAGGGCGCAAGTTTAGCTGGTAGATGTAGTGGTACCGGTGCCGTGGCTAGATCACGCCGCTTTTTCTTGCGCGAGTGTCTTTTTGAACTTTGTGTGAAGTGCCTCGAACTGCTACGTTACTTTACGAATATGCACCAGTATACCCGAAGTGCCACTTAATTTCGGTATTACTTGAAAAATTATTGCACCAAGGCAAGTATTTCTGGGCAAAGCTTACAAATAATTCAACAGCTAATAGACTATTCAATCCTATTAACAGAAAATGGATCATGATTTTGTAATCTGATGTATATATTTGTATAAGTATGTAAATGCTTTCGATATTTTGGGATATGAGAGGCGGAATAAATGGGTCGACGTGCGCTTGCGACTCGGCAACGCCCGCACTATCCCGGTCACAGCTGCCGATTAGTTTTGCATATTAAATATTCTATTATTAAAATAAATTATAAAAAGTATAAATTTATACCCTTATTAAAACCTATAAAAATTTGTTTCTCCCGTCACGACGACTCAGTGTGATTAACATACGAAAACAGAAAAGAGCTTCTCGTTCCTAAATAGATCTGTCAAATATAAATTTACTATGACTTTTATTGGAGTACAACCTATTGCCAGCGACTTCATCTGCTGCCAACCTCAAAATTTATAAAAAAAAACAATATTTTTTTTTTAGTTTTTTTTCGGTTATAGTACATTTGATTGGTAGAATAATACATAGAACATTTGATTTATTCTTAACGTGAGAAAATGAGTAAATTTTCATAATTAATAAGTAAAATCAGCGAATATCTTATGTACACTGGAGCTTTTTATAAAAAATATTTTTATAGTATATAGTATTTTTTGCTATGCCATTCCAAAAAAATATTACTAACTTCTAGAGCAACATTTTTTTCTAAATATCTTTAAATTACATGATATAAAAATCATGAGGGATATAAAACATGGCAGCATAAAGAAAAATTCTTAGATCCCTAAAAAATCAAAGCACCATATGCTTTGACTTTGAAGACGCTGAGGTTTAGATTTACAGTCGTTTAAAACGATAAAGAATTACGTAAAAAAAACATTATAGACAAACAAATAAATTTAAAGATAAACATTTTTACTTCTTTGGTACATTCTAAGTATATACATTGTAATTTATATGACATTAATAACAATTTACTATTTAGAGTAAGACATGTCGTTCAACTTTTTACGAGGCTATTCCTCCTTCCGGTTAGAAATAACAACACAGACTAACCTATTTTGACTTTTGTGTATATTAGTACAAACTACTTAGCTATAAACTGAGTTTCTCGTTACGTAATTCATGTTTTATTTGTCGCAATAATGCAATTTTCTAATCTTATATTGCATTTTCAGGATACAAATACGCCTCAAAATCTTTTGTATTTTTTTTCAAGAATTGCATGCATCTTTACAACAATGTCACAAATGCTCTATGATTAAATTGAGTCAATACAAGTGCCTAATAACATATTAAACATTTATATTTAAATGACAGAAACCTACATGTTTTACATCTTTATTTGCAATAATATATTTTCGGTATATATATAATATATGTATTTTCGGTAACAAGAGAACTAGTTCCTCTATATCTATATAGACATTACCAATCCGTTCCGTTCCTTAGAACTGACACCATTACACCATTAAACATCATTATTTAGAGTACACAGATTTGTTTTTAATATCTAGATTTAGTATTTAGTTACTAATGATTAATTAGAGTAATTAACACAGATTTTTTTTTAATATTCAGATTTAGTAGTTAAATGTATAAAAAAGTCCCTTCCTATTACTACTACTACTTTTGACCTACTGTTTACTACTAAACTTGCACGTTTTTAGGGTTCCGTACCTCAATAGGAAAAAAACGGAACCCTAATAGGAATTACTTTGTTGTCCGTCTGTCTATCAAGATTCTTTTTCTCAGGGACGCGTGGAGGTATTACGCTAAAATGGCTAAATTACTGAAATTAAGATGAATATTAAATACTCAGGTTTATTGTCCGAGATAGTGGCAACAAACTCGCCGGCTGCATTTTCCTGATTCTTTTTGGGCAAAAAATGCCTAATAATCCTGTCACTAGATGAAGCAATAAGACTTGGTGTTAGGTATTTTTGTCTTATACATTTCATAAATTTATTTCTTTGAATCCATTATGTATTTAGATGCTGAAAAACCGCGGTCGCGACCCTCGGTCGGCAGTGCCGCACACGCCTACGCTGTCAATGCGCTCCACTTCACGAGCTCCCATGGCCAGGCCAGAACCAGATTACGAAGTCGTCGAATTTCCAACTGAACAGTACGTCAACGCTAAACTGCAACCACCGCCTCCACCACCTCCTCGACCATCAACAGGTGAACAGGATATTTTTATTTTTACTATATTCTGATACTTATAGGCTTGAAATATCATACTTAAATAACATAGTTTCCTTAAATTTATGTAGGAATGACTAAATAAGAAGTACGTAAGCTAAGTACCTCCTTAAGGTAACAAGTACGTAAGCGTAAGCTAGTAAGTTACAAAAAATAATAAGAAAATTCTTTAGGGCACCCGCCGGATGCGGGGTCGTCTTGTGGGTTGTGCGGAGGAGGCAACGCTCGCGTGCGGTGTACCGAGTGCGGCCGCCGCGCCCTCTGCGCCTCTTGCGATGAAATGTACCACCGTCACCCGAAGCGACGAAATCATCAGAGACAGGTTAAACAAAATAATTTTTAAGATTTATATATATTAAATTATTCTATTTAAGTTAGGAAATTATGTATTAACAGTTATAAAGTAGTATAGTGTAATTTTATAAATATTATTAAGTAAGTACGCGTATCTTTTTATACGTACAATTAGCACACCTAAATAAATCCTAACATCGTCAAAGTTTTGGCTTAGTGCCGACGGTGACATCGTTATGTAAACAATGTTGCTATTGGTAAATAACAATAAAGATTAAAGTAATAAGTTTATCGCATTATACTAAGGTAATACGTTCTAATATGTAATACAGGCCCTCTCGCACTTACAACTTCGGGATGAACGGCCACCTTTACCGCCAAAATCGGCTCCACCAGTACCACCCCCACGAAGACATAAGGTAAAACTTTATTAAGTACAAATATAAAAACTTACAGAATTGATTCAAACTCTCTCATTTATACTTGCTTACATTTTTTTTCAGATAAGTGGTGACAGATCGAATGCAAGCCCTATTCCGCCTACATCAGCGTCAGATCACCGCAGAGCTACGCTAGCTCTACCAACAGGAGCACATAAGCAAATATCTCCAATAACTAACACCAATCACTTCGCCACACAGCGCCAATTTCATAATCCACAACAAATAGTTCCAACTATGGGAGCGCACATGGGCAGCATGCCCTATTTGCCAGGAACCATACATCACACAAATACACCGATTATGACCCAGGATCAAAATCACACTATGGGACATTTTGTATCGGGACGTCCTCGGGGTTCTCTTCCTGGATTCAATGTGCCTCCGAATATTGTAAGTAATACATGCAATACCTCCTTGTAGACACTCAAACTATATTAATAATTTATGTTGGACAACAAATCATTATTAACTCGTAACATTTACAAGCAAATAAAAAATATAACAGAAAAACTATACTCACAATTTTACTTAATAAGTTGTGTTAATTGACTAACTTAACCATTTCATATTCTTTTGAATGATTACCATTCTACCATTCCAGATTCAACCTCCTCAAATGGGCCCATGGGAAGCTCAAGAAAATGTATCAAATAGTTGGGGCAGACCTTTACGCCGAGGTACATCTGTTATGGAGTTGGGCGGAGTTGTACAAGCTCCTACTGGATGTTCTGGTTGTTCCCACTGTGCAAGCAACCCTTGGCGCTATGGAAGTTGCGCCAATTTAGAACACTCTTGGGGTCAGGGCGCTTGGCCTCAAACATGTTGTGGTCCACACCCATCACCACATAATCCACAATTACATCATCACCATGGTCAACCTCTTCAAACTCCGCAGCCATACCGACGAGGTAGCTCATAAAATACATAAAATAAAATACATATATATATAATATCCTCCATTAAATAACCAATATGAATAATTTCAGCGGAAAGTCGAATGATATCACGAGCAGCATCAAGGGCTGGTTCCAGGGCAGTATCGCCGGTATGCAGTATCCGTTCGCGTACGTCGCGAAGATCAAAACATCGGTCGCCATCCCCAATTGCTCTACCATCAAGTGACGCCGATTCCGAAAGTGAAAATGAAAGTGATCACCAAGATTCAAATAAAGTTAGAGACGATGAAAACACTTTGGGACCGGCTCCCCCACCACCTACTGCTACTTGGCAATGTGAACACTGCACTTTTGTAAATGAGCCTGGAGTGAGAGTGTGTTCAGTTTGCTGTAAGACGCCAACAACCAAACCTAAAATCATACCCGCTGAGGTTATAAACAATGGCGTATCTAAATTAAAATTAGACACATCATCACCTTCTCCATCAAAAAATGTGGTTACAGAACCTTATACTAAAAAAGGTACTAATAACTTAAAAATCTACTAGTACAAAATATGTACCAAAAAATAATAAAAACATTTTTTTTTTCAGAAAATAGAGGTAATAAAAGCAGATATTCCATGGAACGCACTTCCACCGCGTGCGGACCATCACCTCCCAGAGATAATAAGGAAGTAACAAAATCGATCAACAGACTCACTACTCCTATAAGGGATAATAGCAATGAACGCATAGAGCAATCAAATTCAACTAAACAAGTTCGTCATGATATTGCAGTGGGTCCCTCACCTCCTAAGGAACTGATTAAGCAACAAGTACTGGCTCCAAATGCAAACCGAAGTTTAGTTAATAGTCCTACAGACACCCGACCATTTTTAAGACGTGATACACCATCCAGCGAAATAAAAAATTCACACAGTGTATCAGTTGGTCCTTCACCGCCTAGAGAATATTTACCATCAAAATCTACTTCTCAAAAAAAGTCCAATGGCAATTCACCTTTTAGAGATAATATTGACACCAGACCAGTATCAAGATCCAGCCGCACTACTACCGGGACTTCACCACCTCCACAAAGTATTTCCACCCAAGTAAGTATCTAATAGCATTGTATTTTTATTAATATAGATACTGAAACTATACTTCTTTCAGACTTACGAAGTGCCCACAAATTGGGAACGTGAGCAATCTATTACACGAACTCGTCCAAGACGTCGTTTCCGTGATGAAAGTCAGAGAGAGCGATCCCATAGCAGATTATCTTTGTCAAGTGATACACGGGTATGTAACATTGGTATCTAATATTTTTTGTTAGTTATAATGTGGTATCGGGAAGAAATAGATTCTGAATATAATTCTATGGGTACTCAAGGAAAGTGAACGAAGTATACGCACAAGCGGTGGCAGATGGGAGTGGCGGGAACCTCGTGACAGTAGTCCGAGTGGAGGAGGTGATTGGAGTGAGAGTGAGAGAAGACAGGACAAAACACGTCTTACACGACGAGCATCTCACCTTGACTTAAGACGAGAAAAGCCTTCAAGACGTTCCAGCGTCTATGGCTCAGAGGTATCTATTATGATATTATCAAGTTTGAGTAGGTATTATTATACTGTATATAATGTAGAGACTACAGTAACAATATTTAAATATGAAAAGACTGATTATTCCATAGAAGGTATATCAAAATAAGTCCTAAAGCTTCTTAGTTACAAATGTTAAAAGCTATTCTTTCCAACGAATGTAGTAAAAGAATAAACTTTATAATAATTATAAATAGTTAAATATAATAATAATTTCTTTATTGCGTAATACCCGTAAAATGCTGTTATGATAAAATATTTTTGGACACAGTGTAGTGTAGTGTACCATATATTATATACCATATAAATTACTATCATAGAAATATAATCCTGTAAGTTATTTTTTTGTGTTAGGTACAGTCTCCTGAGTCAATGGAAAACAATCGCGCGATATCTCTTGAGGCTCTAGCTGGAGCTGGGTCGCGACGAGAAGCTGAAAAAGGTTTAGAATTGGCCCGTTTAATGGGTGAAGCAGAAAGACTTGGATTCAGTGCAGCCGAAGTACACGCCGCGCTTGCACAAAATCCAGCTGCACCACTTGCTTGGTTGAGAGAGCGCTGGCCAAGTCTATGTGCCGGTGTTCGTGCTGCTGCTGCAAGACTTGCTCCAGGAGTAAACGTGACGGAACTTGAGGCACGCGCTTCATTAGCCAAGCATAGGGGTGCGATGTGGCCTGCTGTTAATAACTGTGTCGAAAGATTTCGTCGTCAGGTATTTTATATATATTTTTTTAATTAGCTTGAAATTACTAAAAGTAAAGTACTAGTTTAAAACAGTTTAACAATATTTTTACTAGGTCACATTAGGTAATAACTTGTACAGTTTTAAATTTGGGATTTTTAGTCACTTTTTTGCTACTTTCCGTAAATTTGTAAAAAAATAATATAAAGTAATTGAAAAAAAATACTTAACAAAGATTTACGATTTAAAATTATTTAGTAACTTGTAAATAATAATTTTAGGCAGACTCCTCCGGTGTTGGTGAAGAGCGTAGGTTGCGAGGTCATGTTTGGGGCCCACCGATGGGAGCAGATGATGATGCAGCTCCCCAACATAACGCAGCCAGTCACATACACCGCCATCGCGGTAATCAAAGGCGCAACGCAAAACCGTAACATTACACAAAAGAAATCGTTCACCGTTCCATCCATTTTATATCATCATAACATTCACGTTTATATTTCAGCCGAAGACAGTTCAGATGAATTTGAAGCCACTTTAAATAAATTTCAAGATGACGACTGGATGTATTTACCACTACAAACGAATCCAGAAATATCATACGAATATGAAAGTCCGAAGATAAAAGAATATACAAATGCGACTAATGATATAGCCCAGAAATTAAAAGCCCTTTTAAAAGAAGCTGGTATCCCTTTAATTGATGAGACTTTACTGTTAAATGGTTTACTTGCCGATAATTCAACAAAAGCAAAGGACCCCCACAAAGACACTTTAGAACAGGTTATGCCCAATGAAACTGATTTCATTCCAATAGAAAATAACATTGTTACTCCGGTACTCAAAAAACCTCATTCAACAGACTTTATTCAGTCCGAAAATGATTTTATTGACGCCTATAATGCTTTAACTAGATTAAGCCCATTACCAAATGTGAAGAACAATTTAGATGTCTCTAAAATCAAAGAAAATTTAAAAATACACGAGAAAAAAGAACCTAACGAAACCACTTTTTTAAATAAACCTTCAAATAATTCTTTAAATAAGGGAAACAAAGATTCTAATAAAAATAATATTTTAATTGTTAATGAAAAAGGTGATTCTGAATACGAAGATGATAATATAAGAAACCTTTCTAACAACAACTACGCACTTCCAGACCCAAATAGAAATAACAAACAAGAAGAAGAACAAAAGAAAGATAATAACCAAACATCAAGTGAAATTGACGGCAAACAAAATAATCTTAGTGATATCGTAGATAACACTCAAAAATTAATTCAACAAATGAAAAAAGAAATAAACTTAGACATTAATTTAGTACAAGATAAAAGTGACAGTGAAAGTGAAATTAATAACAGTTCTGACGAGTTAACCAATGATGAAGTAAGTTCTGATAAAGAATCTAGTTATAGTGGCTCTGAAACTGATTCGGAGGAAATTTCATCTGACGAAAAAGAAGGCTTCAATAATAAAAAGGAAAGTTCGAGTGTGAATTTAAAACAGCGTATTTCAGAAAACAGAACCAGTTCTGAAGATAATGAAAATTTTGAAGAAGCTATGGACCATGTAGAAAATGAAATGGAAAATTTTAAGCAAACGAATATTGAAATGTTGAACTCTATTGCTAGAAGTTTAAACGAAGACCATACGCTTACCGTAGAAGTGAATGATGCAAACGAAAGTCATAGAATAAACCAAGATGTCAACAATAACTTATATTCAGCAGTTGACACTTTTGAAGAGATTTATGCACAACTTGATAATACCAAACATATACAGCAGGAAAGTCAAGACAGAATTGAAAAAACTTTTACCTCTCCTGTCGTTTTAACAGAAAAACCAAAGTATAATACTTATATAAAGCTTAAAATGGAATCCTTCAATTTAATTCCGCAATTTCCAATTAAGGTAGAAATAGTTGAAAATAAACATCAATCTCTTAAAGCATTCATAGAAAACATTCCTGAAACTTTAGAAAACATTAATGACATAATTGAAAACAATCGTGACAATTTTATTCCTACACATACAATTACTTCAAAAGAAACTCATGAGAATGCAAATGCTAGTCACAACACTGTTAATGAAGGTTCTACAGAACAAGTTAAAAGGGATTCCGAGGAGAGTAATACCTCTACAATGATTGAAAATGTAACATTGAATAATGTTTCCGTTTCTATAAATAATAATGGAGACAGCATGTTAAGTACCGAAGACAGTATTCAAACACATAAAGAAAATGTTATTTTTTTAGATACTACAGGTCCTGACGTAACAACCTCCAGAGAAATTGAAAGGTTAAAGCCGCCTAATGTAACAAATAAATCAAACATTCCCAAACTTATTAAAACTATACAAACTACTAAACAGAAAGCAGACAGAAATTATCCAAAGGTGATTGCTTCTAAGGTACCCGTCCGAAGAGGTAGTCTTAAGCACTATCCTGCGCCGAATCCTCCAAAGAATCATTTTGGTAACGTTTTAAGTGGACACGTTAAGCAATTGCAAACACGACTCTTTAATAACAAAACGACTAAGACTAATCCGCCCAGCCCTTTAGTGTCAGAAGAAGCATCCACATCGTCAACCATAATTAAAAAAAAAACAGCACCTCCACCACCAAATCAGGATAAACAGTATTTATCACAGGAAACCATATCTAGTAATAAGAAACAAAATACCTTCTTTCGAGAGACATGTCGTACAGAAGATGAATGGACTGAAAGTGATGTTGAAGAACCGACTAAAATTGTAACCACGACTGCAGAAGTAGATGTAAGCCAAAAGTCAATATCACAGGCACAACCGGTAACAATGCGTCAGGTTTCAGGACAACTAATAGATCTTACTCAAGTAAGATTACCAGAAGGCTCACCTGAGGTAGAAACAATTTACTTTATCTTACATAAATGAATACTCTAGATAAATAATAACGGTTTATTGTCTTTCCAGAGGCAAGCACGTATGCTACTAGCTGAAGGTGCTACAGAAACATGGGAGCAAGCTCAACTCGCAGTAAAACTTGTATTGCAAGGAACAGAGACGCCCTCTGCCCTCTTAGCCGCTTTAGAATGCAATGATTTACCATCAGCTCTAGCTTATCTTAATCAAGATTGTGAGCTTTGTGCATCTAAATATGCTGAACACGAAGTAATTTAGAAAATTGCATATTTTTTTTGTAAAATTTAAATTTCGATAAGCCTGCTAAGATTAATCTGAAAATTATAATGATTGCAGATGGTATCAATGTTACGATGCACACACAGATGTTGTCGGGAATGTGCTCGTTATTATTTTACAGTACAGATAACAGAACGGAGTATAGCAGACTGTGTGTGTCCTTTCTGCAAGGAACCAGAATTGGAAAACCTGCCAGAAGATGCATGGCTTGACTACTTTGCTAATATGGATATTCTGCTGAAAACTTTACTAGAACCAGATACTCACGAACTGTTCCAAAGAAAAGTAATTGAAGATTTAATATTCAACCTTATATAAAGTTGTTAATGCAAGCATAACATATTTTTATTCTTATTTCGTTCTTTCTCAGTTGCGTGACAGAACATTAGCTAGAGATCCTAATTTTAAATGGTGTATAGAGTGTTCTTCGGGTTTCTTCGTTCATCCAAAACAAAAAAGACTACGATGTCCTGAGTGTAAATCCATCACTTGTGCTAGCTGTAGAAAACCGGTACAATACTTTTTAAAGCCTTTATATAAATATACGTTTTTATAAAACGAAACATCTTTTATGTTTTGCTTTCAAAAAAACTTAATAAAAATAAAGTTTATTGCTGTATTGCAGTGGAGTACTAACCATGAAGGTATAACGTGTGACCAATACACAACGTGGTTGGAAGACAATGATCCGGAGCGTTCGATCGCCGCTGTGCAACAACATCTGCGAGAAAATGGTTTAGAATGTCCACGATGCCATTTTAAATATTCTTTATCTCGGTCAGTCAAACAAAATTGTTCTTTAATTATGCCAACAAAAAACTTAATTAAGTACTTAATTACTTTTACTAACGTGAAAAAAAATACACTAATGTATAAATACATTTTTTAATTTCAGAGGAGGTTGCATGCATTTTACATGTACACAATGTAAGTACGAGTTTTGTTATGGATGCGGAAAACCGTTTACGATGGGAGCAAGATGTGGACTCAGTGAATACTGCGCAAAACTAGGACTTCATGCCCATCATCCGCGTAACTGTCTTTTTTATCTTCGAGACAAAGAACCACATGAATTACAGACACTTTTGCAGGTTAACTACTGAATGCATTACCAAATAAAATACTTTTAAAATCCTTCTGTAAATGTAACATATTTTCTGTTATTTATATTAGATGAACAATGTGACTTATGAAATAGACGCCTCCGAAAGCAATTCTGGACGATGTCCTATACAATTGCAACGTGAAACACCCGGTGGACTAGTAGATGCAATTTGCGGCAGTGATGTGCAAGCAAAAAATGCTGGGCTATGCAAGTACGTTTTAACTTAACTGAGGCTTAACATACTGGTTATATATCAAATAATAATTTCCTAATCATATACTAATACAAAACTAACAGACCTAAGTAAAAGTAGCTTCACCTTTTAAAAAATCTTGGTGGAAAACAGGGGATGCACTTTAAGTAGGCCCATTTTCTTAAATATCCTGCGGCGACAGCAATGTACCAGGGATGCTCAGGACTCAGAGGTGGTGGTCAGTGCAGCATATTTTTGCAGGAACCATTACTTGGAGTATTTGAGTCGGCTGGTACGAGGCCATAATGTTGACCCCTTGCCGATCTTGGAAGTGGACGACCTCGAAACGCTAGTTCGACGAGCTGCGTTGCGACCACCACCACGCCCCTACGGCTCACTAGACGGCCTCTACAAACGGGGGCTAATCGAGGTGTGTTTACGAGGTATCTTTTTTCAGGATGCACTACTTGGAGTACTTGGCCGGTTTGGCGCGTGCCCTTGATCCGATTCCAATCATGGACGTGAGCGAGCTCGTTGCAGAGTTGCGCAGACGAGCCTTACCTTTGCCTGAGCGTGGGCCATGGGACACTGATCCTATATATGCTGGAATGTGTGCTGAGGTATAACGTAACTTTAATGAAACTGCAAGCACTATTAAGAATACAGACGTTAAAAATATATATAGACTAGATAATTATTTGTACATACGATAAAATATAATATGCAAGAAGGGTCTTCGCTCGATTTTGTTCAAGGACAAGTATTTAACTATTCAAACACACACAAATCTCACGGCCGCTGTTAGGTGCTGAATAAATGGCATTAAATTGTCATACTTATGTTGCTTGCCATATTAATTTCAGCTATTATGTATAACACAGTTACGGTTTTATTTTAGTACTAAGCGAGATTTTTCATGGATAGAAGTCATGTTCTGGAAGATATTACAAATGAAATAAACAATGCCCTTTTAAACCAAAAACATTTCCTACCTAGACCAAATCCTGTATCTGCGCCTATTTTACCTCATATATTAGTCACATAAATTAACCAGAACACTTTCAGATCAAATAAACAGATTTCAGAACAAATAAACAGTAACCGCAGCGCGCACGTTCGTCACCAAATTACAGATACTACTAGATAATATCTAGAATGGATAGTGTAAATAAGATTATATATAGCGAACAAAGACGGTAGTAGCGTTTAATATACCAATATTAATAATTTTATAATATAGTAAATTTAAAATTCCCCAGAACTTGTAGTGGTAACCCTAGTGAGTAAATAAAAAAGAAACCGGTATCGGAGGTTTTTTAAATTAATATATATATTTTTTAATAATTACAGATTGTAAGGGAGAAGATACCACTCGACTGAAAAGTAGTAAGCCTCGGAATATCTCGAGACAATATAAAAATCTTTTAAATAAACCGTAAAATGTAACGGCTTGTCCAGATTAACTTTTTAAGTGCAAATAAAATTAGATATCATTTGTGTATTCATTTCATAATATTGTATTATTTTATTATTAATATACATAATTGGTTATTATTCTTAAAATTAAAATGATTTTACATCTAAAACATATGTTTGTTTTATTACCGCCGAGCAAAATGTTCATTCATATGTCGTTTATCACGCTGTATGTTATGACGATTTGAATGTATGCGACTTTCGAGGGAGTCTGGTAATATCCGCGCTTGGTTCCTGGTTGAGGAAGACCTTGGAACATTTGACACTGTTTCTGCGGCAGCCTTTTCTGCTAATTGTTCAGCGACTCGTCTTCCTCGTTGTACTTCCCGCTCCGCCCCAGCTGCAGCCATTGCTGCTAGTCTTGCCGCTTTCTCTTCTTGACTGAGACCAGGTCTTGAAATTTCTCGGCGATCCTCTTTAAACTGATTTCTATTATTAGGTTCTTCCTCTCTCCTTGAATTCTTTCTATCACTGCCGTATTCCCAATAAGGTTTTGGATGGCGATCATGTCGTTCAGGTTGTTTATGGTGTGGTGGAGATTCTTCTCTGTGGCTCTTTCTGCTCTTTGAATGTGGTTCACTATCACTTTCAAGAGTACTTTTCCGTTTACGTGGTGTAGGACCCCTAGCGTCATTATTATGAGATTTTTCCTTCTTGGAATACATCTCTGCGTCACTATCATCATGCTTACTTTTTTTTTCTTTCTGTTTTTTCTTATCTTTAGATTTTTTGCTTTTATACATAGACTCGTCAGGACTGCTGTCTCTCTGTTTCTTTTGTTTTTTCATCTTTTTTTTCTTTTTCTTTTTTTTAGCCTTCTTTTCTACTGAACTATCTGATGATGAACTGTCTGAATCAAGCAATTTTGCAAGATTCATTGTTTTTTCACCACCTAAGGCATTTAATTTTGATGCAAGTAAATCATCCAGGTTGCTTTTCTTGGATTTTTCTTTTTTATTTTGATTCTTATGCTCCTGTGAGTAGACAAATATTTATTATAATCATAAAAAAATATAAAACAATTAAATAGCGAATGATATGAGAACTGGTGCATATAATAACATGAAAGATGATATTTGATTTATAAATAAATTTTAATAAAACATTACTTTGTTGGAAATAACATAAAATAATTATTTTTGAATCAGTATTACAATAATGGATGGATGGATGTTTGTTACTCTTTCATGAAAAAACTACTTAATGAACTCGTACCTCAGAATAACAGATAGGTATTGAAAAAAATGGTCCAAAGTATAGTTGCATATTAACCTTATAAATAATTCTAGAGTATTGGTCTTAAATATAAGAAAAATATTTGCAGTGTGTGTACATAAATGTGGATAACATTGTTTTGAAGGAACAGTTTCCGCCAAGAGTATTTGATAACTTATAACATACTTCTGTAGCCTCAATATCTACTTTACATACCAAGTAAAATATCAAAGCTTTTTCTTAATATTGTGTTCTAATAAAAAAATTGTTCCACACATAGAGACATAGAGATCTTAGAATTGTACAATTTAGAATAATTTTATTCATTTTAATTATTTCCTTAGCAATATTTTAATTTATTGCCTGCATTCTTATCTAAACTATAGAAATGTGTATTCTGTTCCATGCTTTAGAACTACTTATAATAAAAACTGTTTATACTAGTAACTGTATAAACAACATTTTAATAATCTTGACATTTCTAATGATAACACTTCAGAATTTACAAGAAACTCAAAAATCAAACCAAAAAGCCAATTTAAATCCAAATATTTAAAAGAATATATATTTGGGTAACTTGTATATATAAGAATAATCAAAGATCAAAGGCGTAAGTTAAAAATATTTTTAGTCTACCTTATACACTGGGCAACTTTTAAAAGAAAATAGTGCATATAACTTACTTGTTCTTTTCTTAACAACTCTGCGAGTCTACGTCTTTGGATTGGATTATTAAGCAAAGCTGCACGAGCAGCTCTCTCCCTCTCTTTTACTAACAGCAATGGATCTTCTCTAAGTTTCCTCACTAAATCCACTTGAACATCTCCACCAGCAGTGATCATACTCGATCCCACAACCCTACGGGATACTGCTGGTATCTCATTTTGGTCTGGCTTGTCACCTTGTTCATAGTTTTTATCAATAGCTTTTCCAAGCAAATAATCTTCTTGTTGGACCTGTTTATCTGGTTTCTGTAAGGAGTAACATAGCTAAGGTCATTATTTTTATAATTACATTAAATACATGAGTAAAAATATCTTAAAATAACAATCCAAAGTAAGTTTCTATAATAATACATTTATTTTCAAGTTTATGAATAGCTAGTTAGTAATAGTGAAATAATATAATTTAAAAAACTTCTTGAGGTAGTGCTAGCTGCTTTCGTCAATAAAGTCCATCTATATTATATAAATAACAGAATACAAAAATCTCCTTGCAATACAGTCTAAATACAGTCTTTCAATCGGGTAGAAATGGATAACATATATCTATATTTTATTTACATACATCATACATCCAATGTAATCTATTATCATGAGGAGCATTAGATGTGTGTGGATTTTGTCTAGACAATGAATTCAGCTCTTCACGATCTCTTTCCTGAGCTCGTTCGCGTTCCAATTCCACGATACGTTTCTTCTCCGCGGCCACAGCTTGCTCGGCTTTCCATACACGTTCCTGATTTTTTAAATTGCTCGGATGCCACGCTTTTTTGGTATTCTGTTGTAATAAACATGAATAACATATTAGTTAATTATATTATAATATAATAGCATTAAAATTTATAGGTATATCTAACGAAATAAAATAATACCAACAACAAGCTACAAACAATATAATGTAACTCACCAAATCACCTCCTCCCATGTTTGTCTTTATTATTAAAACATAAAAGTAATAAAACACCCCTGAAACTTATAATTTAGTTTCAGATTAAGCGTACGAATATAAATTATAAGTCATAATTAATATAAATGTATAAAGAGATGCCCGCTTTTGCACTAGGTATGAATTATGAAAGATTATATTTAACTGTCAAATGTCAGTTACCAAGTGTCAGTCAACTGTTGCACGTAAAATATAAGAGGACAAACTTTAAAAGTTGTGATCACTAAATGGCAATTTGACAAGTTACCACAGTAGCGCTAGTGTTCCGTCATTTTATGATATGAATTTAGCTGCTATAGACAAAAGGAAGTATGCTAGGAGAGCAAAATATAATTAGAAAATTTCTTCCCTTTTTTACTAACGACGAATGTTACGAATAAATTGTAACATTATGGTTTCCAAAATAAAATTAATAGTTCTTGTAACAACCATTTTCTTCTATAGTTTAATCAACATTTGACTTTATTATATTATTACTAATAATATATTACTAACTATTATATATTACTAATAAACATAACTTTGGTGAAGAAGCCAAATTCCAAGGACACGATAAGGAATCTTGGTTCGAGAAGTTATTTATATAAAGAAAATATTTTTTAAAAGAAGGACTAACGACTGAGTACTGAATAAAGATAATATTTTTTAAAAGAAGGACTAACGACTGAGTACTGAATAAAGAAAATATTTTTTAAAAGAAGGACTAACGACTGAGTACTGAATAAAGAAAATATTTTTTAAAAGAAGGACTAACGACTGAGTACTGACTAGTTTCAAGGCTTTTAAATACACTTTTTTTATTACCTTAAGCTCATTATTTTTCTTATATTCCATATTACTGATTAACCTACTTTTTTAAGGTATATATTGTCTAATAAAAATATAATAAACGTCTAAAAACAATAGGACAAGTAAAGTACTTTACAATACTTTAATGATTTATGACGTATGGTAGAAGAGCATGAAGAATTAGAGATATTTCGCCGACCTTAAATGATTAGGATACAAACCAATACTGAACACACTATGTGTGAAGGGTGACAAACTTCCACTCGTCCATCTGTGCCGTGATATGAGTCATGGACCAAGTTCCCATGGCCCTTCCATACTGTTATATAAAGAATGGACCAAATTTTTATCGCATAAGGTTATGATATCGGATTGATTCAAATTCAAAGCCCAAAACTCGCAAAAGTTGGAGCCGATTGCTCTGGAACCTGTGCAGTAAACTGCAGCCCCTTTGTTTGTTTACCTTTTGGGCTATTGTTAATGTCCAAGGGGCCCGTTCGCCATACCCAGAGGTCGCAATTTATATTTCATTTTATTTCTAATAAAAGTGTAAATAAGCTTGACATGGCTTATTATTTATAGATATGTATTATGTATTTACAAACATGAAAATTAGAAATTTTAATTTATAATTTAAAAAGCTGATTAATTAAAGTAAAACAATATTGTGTAGGTATTTGTAGAACATTGGTGTGAATTGGTTTAAGTTTAGCAACAAACTTTTTGGTTTATTTAGTTTTTGAATTAATACCGGTTTATTAACACTTATACTGTTGTCTAAAAGAAAACACATGTATACCTTCTGTTGTCTAAAAGAAAATTATACGACCATTAAATAGTTTTTGGATTTGGATGATTTTTTTAGACAGTGACTAGACAAACTGGATTCGAACTGATTAAAACGTATTACTAGTTGAATATTATTAAATCCGCATCCGTAATTTAGCTATGTTACAATAAAAATCAAAATGATATTCTTATAAAAACTGTTTTGGTTGGATATTCACAAAAAAAAAACTAGAATAAAGCCTTGCGTAATGTACAATGATTAAGACTATTGTGAATGTAAATTTACAGTATTAGTTATAAACATTTGAAAGGATTTTCGAAAGAAACCTAATAGATGTCACCACCGTCCCCATGAAGACGAATACCTATGTATACAATGTAAAATTCACCGAAGTGTGTAGCAATACCGTAGCTTGATAGTAAGATTGACGTTACGATTTCTCCGACTTCACAGGTTCGAATCCCCGCCCATATCTGTTTATTTTTACTTCTATATTTATTAAAAAAAAAAAAAACTTAACATGCTTACAAATACATATTTTCAAACATTAACAAACATTATTTTACACAATAGGCGATAAATTCTAGAAATTGTTCTCTTATTTTAAGTTATTTACAACACGAAGCGGGATCTATTATAGATCAAATATCAAAGTTAGTCTAACATGGTCTAATAAGGGTTTGTGATAAGACATTGCTGTGAAGTGTGACTAAAGGCAGATCTAATGGAAGTTTATTTAGTAATGAAGGTACATAGTGTGGAAAGAAATATAGAAACCTGGACAATATTGGATATTTGACTTGATTGACTTTACGAAATGAAAAATACTTATATTTATTTTCCCTCAATATATTTTCAACGTGAAACGTGACACGTGTATTTATGTGTTAAGAAATCAATTACCTAATGACTATAATTCTACTACGATTTCCTTTTTTCTGACGATAAGTTATAAAATATTATAATATATGTAGGTATATTCATGTATAAAAAGTTTAAAGACAGACTCGTAGCGCTCCGAGTTTTGCTTACTAAGGAATTTTTATTCTTCGATCTCTCATTGTTTAAAAATTTTACAAGTAAACTGAGTATTAAGTATTCATTTATAGTATAAAGCAAGCTTAATTTTTTTTTTCATCCATATATTTATAACCCTTATATAAAAAATCATTTTATCATATACCTAATATTTTAAAACGTTTATTTAAAAAGCAAAATCAAAACCATTTTTGTACCTACACCTCATGGTGTAAAGTCTGGTGAATAGAAATTATAAAGAAAATTAATTAGAAAAAAAAATATTTTTGACTTGCAAGTGCAAGTCAGAAATAAAATGTAATTGAAGCCCTTAGTGCACGTGTAACAATTATTACCTTGCACTACGATCGCGAGGTCGGTCATTCACCTTGCCTCAAACATCCAAGAATGGTGAGCGATCGAGTTGGGTCGATGACTCCCTTATATAATTTTCGTACATTGTAGCACTTTATTTATAATTCAGTTAACGTAGTGCTATGTATATCTACCCTATATTAATTTAATTTTCTTGTTAATATTTATTAGTACTATTCTCTTTTTTAGATAAATTATAATTCCTATTTCAGATATAAATAACACTAATAATAACAACAGATACAGTACGTCGCGTTTACTTTGATAGCGGTTGAATTTTTCAATAAGGGTCGTGAAAAATAATGAGCTTGACAGTGTCATTTCTCCTTTTTTTCCTCGTAAAAGCAACCTTGGCAAAATGAAATAATTCATCATTTTGTAAATTTTGTAAAGGCTTCTTTTCATCACATATTCAAATTATGTATATACTAGATTGTCGATTACATTGCGGTTAGGATTTTTATAATTTTTCTCGGAATGGATCTGTTTTCCAGCTCTCGGACAGTGTTTAAACACAAGGATTAGGATAAACATATTTTTCCTAATTTATATTTATACAGATATGTTTAAATAGTAATGTTTTTATGACTATACGTTACAAAACGTGGTTCCGTACACACAAGAATCTGTGAATATCTTTAGTCTATATTCAAATTAATATTTATTGTTTTTACACTTACGCTTTTAATTATTAACAAGCATTATTAACCAGTGGTACTCTCTGAAAATACAGTAAGTATTTTATATTGTACTAACATAGAATTAAATATTTGATTACATAGATAATATAAATCTATGTTCTCCACAATTTACTTAAAAAGCAATTTAAATAATTACAATGTAATAACGATCCAGTTCAATATATAATCAGATACGTCTGAATTCTAAAACCTGTTTAAATGCTGCAAGGCTCAAAGTTATAATTTGATGCCACACAAAACATCGTGTCGGTACTCGGTACGTACTAAACAGTCTAACCTTGATAAATTTAGTTTTTAGCTTTGTATTTTGTTAAATTATTTTTTCTATATGAAACTTTGCTATATGTCTGAGTATACTACATACAATTATTTTAGAAAAAGTATCAAATTAACTTTCTAGTATTGATTCCTAATAACCTAATTTTTAGTGAAAGTATATAACAAAGTTAAATAGTAATATCAGTGTATAATATCGTCATTATTGGTGGATCATAGAATAAAATATACACCTTACGGAAGGTTACGCGCACAAGGAACCCAACTCGAGGCGATGAAGCTATGTGGCGGTGTTTGTCCGTGGCGTGGCGAGGCGCGGGTCATCCGCGGTCGCATTGAGGAAGGTTGAATCGGGCGCGAGCCGCACGCGCCGGTGGCCTCAGCACCGCGGTTTCGCGCGTTCGGTGACCGCGTGCAGCGCGTGTCGACACTCCGCCCCTCTCGCCCCGCCCTGCACCCTCGCCGCCGCCTGCACCCTCCAGTCTTGCCTCCGTCCAATTTAATTTTAACGTGTTGCTCATGGAGTACAGCAGGGGATAACCGAATTGAATAGACGTTTTAATAGGTTAGAGCAGCATGTACTAACCTGCCTCAATTATAAAACCAATCCGAAATCAATCGACGCCGATGTCAGAGCTATTAACAGTTTTTAACAATTATAGTGACTTCATATTAACAAAAACATGTATTCAATGTTACTTTCTTTAACATGGATATTCTTAAGGAATAAAAGTATACGTATATGTTATTTATAGATAGATATATAAAAGCAAACCTATATCTCCCTACTTCAATTTTAATGAAGTACCTAGGGCAAGTGCCTATTGTCTACTTGTGAATGATCAGGATGCACACATACTTGCAAACATTTTTATTGTAAATATACACGTGGTATCCATAAATAGCTTTCTGCTACTGAGGCTAAGCTGATGATAACAGTATAATATAATTTATTATAATTACTATATGTAGATACAGATTATAGAGAAGCGACGGAATTTGACCTCATTCTACTAAACAGTTTTTGGTGATTTTGTTCATTGTGTTTGAATTTTTAAAAAAAACTAGTTATACTATACAAATATACTTACTACTACTATACCATACTATACTTACTAGTACTATACTATACTATACTATACAAGCATACTTACTATAAATTATATCATATATATATATATATATATATGATATAATTTACCATTTTTTTATTACATGTTTTTGATTACATGTTACACGAAAAATGGTTTGCAGTTCCAGTGCATTAAATAATATTATAAACTAGTGGACCCGACAGACGTTATTTCTTAGCAATAAATAATAAATTGGAATTGGTAAAATAATTAAAAAAAAAAAAATATTATAAATCCAACCGATTCTGTTTGTGATGATATTTTACAGCGAGAGTTTTATCAATCTCGCAAACTGTCAAACGACTGACGGTAACAAAAAGAATAAAATAGAATTAGCGAAATCAGTTCAACAGTTTTCACGTTTATCACTCGCAAAGAAAAAAAATCTTTTACAAATAGTTACCGAGGAGTAATAACTATATAACAAAAAAGTTTCATGAAAATCGGTCCAGTTGTTTTTGCGTTAAAGCCGGACATCAGACAGACGGACAAAAATTTCATATTTTGCTGGCTGGTTTATTTGTTTATTTTACTTGTATGAATGTTCCTAGGGGTATTTTTTTAGTTTTTGCTCAATGTACAGAATTGAACTCTTTAATTTTGAATTTAACAGTTTTACTGATGTATAGATGTCATATGTTGTTTTATTTGTCACCACAGCTGATTTTATTCTGATGGGAAATTTTATAGACTTGTTTCATAGTTGCTTACACGTGTAAGTAAGTTAAGTCATACTTTTTATCAGAATATCAACATTAAATTACACCAAAGAAGTAGATTGAAAGTGGCGGTATTATAAAGAATTATTGTAAAATCGTCGTTTATTATCTTGCAACTATTAGAATATATGTAAGTACATAATATATAATCAAATTTTAATATTAATAACATTGCCAAATATTACTAAATATTACTAATCTACTCTACTTAAAATATAAATCGCTTGTACGTACGTACGTACGTACGTACTACATAGGTACTCGCACATAGGTATGACATGGATTAAATATGTAACTGTAGGCCAGGTCGCGTCTTCCAAATACCAACGACACCCAGTGGGTAATACACACATAGTTTTAAACGAAATTATAAAATGAAATGTTCATAACAACACATTTAATTTTTATATGCTGTTTTACTCTACAATATTGTTTTAAATAAGGATTAGGCTTTATTAAAAATAACATTAGGTACTTATATAAATTAAGGTAACATGACATTTGACAAAACCAAAAACTTAATAATATAAAAAAATGTCTCATATCATAGAACGATGCCGCTTTTAAATAAAAACCGTATTAATACTTTGTTCTCAGTGCTTTGTTTTAAACGTGACCAACAAACGTCACCTGCCAGGATCTAAAATAACTAATTTGATAATCTATATAGATAGTCAGTGATACCAACATTTTATAAATAATTATATCAAGATATTATAAATACATAACGATGTGTTGTACAATAACGATAACTAATTTATTATTTGCAATTTGCAATAAAATCATGTAATTTTTTTTAGGCAATACTATTCTTCATGAATAGGTGCTTTGTTTTTTTCATGTGATTAAGAATAGACGAATAGACTGTTCATCTGATGGTGAGTGTTACTTACCTACAATCAGAGAAAGATTTCTTGTTATCAACAAACACATGTGGAATGGGGAGAAACGCTGAAGACGAGGAATCCCAGACAGGAAGAAAGATAGACGCCCGGCTCCTTCGCTCATCGTACGAAAAGTACTGCGTAGCGCATATAATAGCTATTTTACGACATTTCTCTGTGAGCAGTAAGAGGGTGGACCGAGTCGGGTTAGGCCAGCTCGTAATTCATTAAATGGTGATGACTTGCCTCTACCACATACAGTATAGGTACTGTATACATGTACCCACATACTTTTAGTAGAGGACTTTGGCAAACAATTAAGAATTAAATAAAAATTTACTACATTCATACATAGTTACTTAATAAGAGACGAAGAGAGTATTATTTGTTTCTTCAATATTATATTTAATAGCTACACATTGTTTGTTGACTTAAGTGTAAATTAAAAATGGATCCTATAGATAGAGTACCTGTAAATAAGTTGAACTATAGATATGATTTTGTATATTATGAAAGGATTATACATATAAAATAATTGTACTAGTAATGGTTCTTGTTACTTCTACTTTTATTAATAATTAATTAACAGAAATATCTGAATTACCCGCAATAACCATAGAGCATAGAATCAATGTTATTCTTATTTTATATTATTCTAGAACCAACAACCAACCTGTTCTTATTATCCTAGAATTTTCTAGAATAATAAGAACAGGTTTTCTCAAAACATCCTTATGAAAATGGCATAATTAACTACCATTAAACTTATTATGTAAGCATACACTAAAATTACAATATTATTGTTACATTATCTAACTAAAATGTTATTAAAAAGTCTTAAAATTTTATTCGAAGGCCAATTATTATTTTCTGTTCGGAATTGAAGATAATAAAGAAACATTAATATTATAAAATACTTTAGTAATATTATTTGCAAGCGACCTAATTAACATTTGAACAAGAAATAACGCGTAATAACATTTTTATTTATAGAGAATTAATTTATAAATTGGGTATATTTTCAAAATATATAAACGCTTTTCGAGTTATAACATTCCATATTACTTTTATGTGGAACAGTTATGTGGAAAATAGAGTAAAGTGAAAAGTGAAATTGCTAAAACACTTTCGCCTATTGATCCATCGCAACTTAAAGCCAAACGGAAAATGTAAAGATTTCTATATTTATTTACAAATAATATAATGTTATAAAATAGTATAAGATAGCACGAATCGGATTATAGTTATTGACAAAGTAATAAAGTCATTTCTCCTTGTATTTATTATTGATATTTAAAACATAAGAAAGATTCTGAACATTATATTAGTTTAATACAGATAAAGAAAACTATATAAGACTACGTAATATAGGTGCGGAATTAAACTTCCTAACATATTGTCCTAGACAGACAAAATAGAAGAGTGCGGTAGGAGGCGAGGTGGCCGACAACGAAACGCCACGCACGCGCACTCTAGCTGAGAGTTCACACGCGTTTCGAAACCGCGGTGGGCCTCCACGTGTTTCTCCTTCCGTGCCCCCGCGCTCGTTCCCCGCTGCCCTCTCCAACCTTCAACAAAGCCGCGGTCGTACAACGTATACAATGCGCCTATATATACCTATATATGTCTTTAATTTATTTTATGCGTATGGGTACAACTTATTTTTTTGAGTTTTATCTCAATTTGATACTGTGCTTTGTATTATAACATTTTGTAAATTGTAAAGGTTTTGTGTTCATAAAATGTAAGTTACGCTTAAATAAAAACTACGAATGCTTATTACTATATTATTAGAACATTTTTATACGATATTAAAAAAATAATAACCAACATTTTATATAAGTTTTATTCCTGATAAAATTTCCCAGTAGAGTTATTTTAATTGGCAATTGTTTTCTTTGTAGTTTGTAATAAACGTTAAATTGTTCAAGTGGAAATCCATTATACTTCACTACATATAACCAAAATTATGTTGCGGCTCTGCTGTGACACACAGTCACAGAGTAATATCGTTGTTTCCCACACTCAAAGAACACTGTACGTTTACAGCGGTGTGTATGTGTGCGTGCGGTGTAGAGGAGAGCGGACAACCAATGTGCTGGCTGTACAGCGAGCTCGCGAATTCCGCATTCGGCCGTGGACCGTCTGTGGGGCGAGCGGTTTTATCAATCGAATAAACTAATACACAACCTACACCAACATAGACGCCATTGAACCACGAGTGAAAAATAAATCATCATCCTCTAACATGATTGGTAAGCAATTTTAAATACTTATTCGTAATTAATTGTAGTTATATTATATTTGTTAAGTCAGATTTTTAATTTGTCATAAGACTAATTAATCTATATATACAGTACGCTTTGTTAATTAAGTTTACTGAAATATATTTAATTACTTAAAGATAGAAGTTATTTTAACAGTAGATATATACGCTAACCTTAAAATGTATCATGTGTTTTTACTAAATTGATAATTAGATTCACCGCCCTTTGAATATATTTATTTTAATAAGTTTCAAGGCTCTCGAAAGTAAAATATAAAAATTTTGAATTATATATAACAATAAATGGGTTAGGATATAACGAAAGTGGGGGCAGAACGAGCGGGTGAGCGCGGGGCGCGGTAGAGTGCGGATACGGGGTCGCTGGCCCAAACACGTGGAGGCCCACCGCCGCACTATCGGTTCGAAACCGCGGTGCGGGCCTCCACGTGCAGCCGGAGGACATTCACTTTGCCTCGTTCCGTTCGCCCCCCTTCCCGTCCGCACCCCTATGTGGCCGTAGTATGTGCATCCTGATATTCCTGATCACTGCATACCATCCACAACAGACATAGTAGAACGGTCGTCGCGCTAATACGTTCCTAATTAGGCATTTAATTGTTAATTACGTGTTTAGTTGAATAGTTTTAAAAAACATGGATAATTTGTTGACTGATTTTGAACTGGATTCTTCTTATTCTACAGGTGAAGAAGAACGTGAACATCAATGTAAAGAATGCGGATTGAGGCTTTCAACCCGCAGTGCATTAACGGCTCATACCAGGTCACACCGGGTTGCGGCCGATGCTCATCGTTGTGATGTCTGTCACAAGACCTTCGCTGTGCCGGCGCGATTAGTCCGTCACTATCGGACTCACACTGGCGAGAGACCGTTTGAATGTGAATATTGCCATAAGATGTTCAGCGTGAAGGAAAATTTACAAGTACATCGACGGATACATACTAAGGAACGACCATATCGCTGTGGAGTCTGCGGGGCCGCTTTCGAGCACTCGGGTAAACTACATCGTCACGCTAGAATACATACGGGTGAGAGGCCTCACGCTTGCCCGCATTGTCACAAAACGTTCATACAGTCGGGACAATTAGTTATCCATCTCCGCACACACACCGGCGAAAAGCCTTATAGATGTCCGGCGCCTGGCTGCGGGAAGGGGTTCACGTGCTCCAAACAACTAAAAGTACACTCACGCACGCACACTGGAGAGCGCCCCTATACTTGCGAAATATGTCTCCGTGATTTTGGCTACAACCATGTATTAAAACTGCACCGTTTTCAACATTTTGGTGAACGTTGTTATCGCTGCACAGTATGCGATGGTACATTTAATACTAAGAAACAAATGGAGGCTCATATTTACAAGGAACATGGAGCTGAGAGCCCGAAAGCACCAACGCCACCTTCAGATTATGTTGTTCCTTTAGTTGTGAATGAGAATGCCATGTGCGATATTGTGGAAGCGGCGCTGCAGGAACTTCCTCCCACTCCTCCGAGCTCACCACCTTCCCCCCGTTGCCCGTTGCCCGCGCCGGTATCGGCACAGACCTCATACATACCACCCCTACCCTCTTCACCGACTCCATCTCCCTCGCCACCTATCATAAACTCCTTCACGACGCAAGAAGAATCTACACTTCCTTATAGAAAAAGAAAACACATTGCGCAAATAGAATTAACTCAAACGGAGCCAGTGGTTCGTCACACATCTGTTATACAGTTCGCACCTGCGTCGAGCGTCTCTTCGTAGCGTTTTACTAGTGTATTTAATGTTTAATTAGTTTTTAAGGCTATTTTTCTTGAAGGCTGTTAGATGACTTTGTGGGTCAGTAGCGTAGTAGCGTACATAATATTTATAATTATCAATAATTGCAACATGACCTAGATTTCAATTTTGTTGTATGGCTGCAATGATGTATTGATTTAATGTTTTTAATCTTGAAAAAAGACTAATTAGATGTGTAATTGTATTTGTCCTATCAATATTAGTAGAATAAGTTTTGTATTTATCTACCATGTGTTACTATGCAAAGTAAAGAATTAAGTAAATAAGTAATTGTTATTTCATTGTTATGTAAATTATTCCGTGGAAAAATATATGTAACAGTTTAAAATATTTTTCACATAGCATGGGTACGGTGACATTTAATGAATAGCATTTTACGCCTATTGTATTCCAATTTACAGAACCATTTATAACAGAAATAAAAAAAAATATATATCCGGCTATAAATATTTTTTAGTCTGTTTCTTCATACTTTAAATAATAGAATGGTCATGTTACAGTGATTTTAATTTATCATAATTATTAAAAATACTCAAAACTATAAGTTATTGAGTGAAATGAAACGATCATATTTCAGAAGCCGCTAGTTTAAAATAAATTCTTTATAAAAATGGACGAACTGTTGCACAAAATTTGGTTTTGAAGTAACGTATTGTTAAATGTTATTTTTATATAAAGTAACAAAGTTTTATTTTTAATTTGATTCAAATCCGCGGGTTCGTTTCTTGCGAAGTCCTTTGTTTTAGTACACACCTAGTTATTACAGTACCGTCAAATTAGTTATATAATTATTTTAGATTTTCAGTGCTATGGTGTTCATAAATCCATGCTATATGAAAAATGTTATAGTGCCTTGATCACTTTCATTCGTGGTGTTATTTTCGTGTTCAAATAAGTACAATAATGTACCTATTAGAACTCTATTAAAAGACAAAAAAGCATTGATTGGTTTATAGTTTCGATTATTATATTATATTTTTAATCAATTATTGTCTTGTACATCAAAACTATCACACAAATATACTAGCTTCAGTTTTGTTGTTTTTATGTACTGCTTATCCATTTAATTTAAAGCAAACGTACAGTCCCAAAATATGTTTGTTTGGAATATGATATTTGAACTTTTGAAGATTGAGACATGTTGTTTTCCATTTTTCATGTAATGCTTCATTAGAATTAAATATGAAATTAAAGTATTGCTAGCATATAAATTGTATTAATTCACTTCACGGAACAATATTGAAAGTTTATAAAAAGTGTAACCTTCAACTTTAGTACCTAATCTATATCTACGACGCAGGCAGTATGTTCTTGAAGGGAAGGCAAATTATAAAAAAAAAAAAAACTTTAATCATTCTGTATCTGTGTCAGTACGTACGTAATTATAAACATTACCAGACGTTTCACGTCTTGTTTCCATTATTATTTCCTCTTATCTAATTCTTATGGCTTCAGTCTGAGTAATGCCAGAGAGAGATAAGTCAGGATAAAATATCTCTTATAGACTAATGAATCAGGCTAGGTTCATTTCATATACTTTTTATACTTAACATTTTATTAATACTTTATATACGTCGTCACTTACGCACTCTCTAATAAACATAATTTTTACGTAATTTCTCAGTTATAAAATTTTGTTATCAACGCTATAGCGCACATTGACTTACGGATACGATACCGTAACTTTGTGTCTCGAAACTCAGTGTTCCATTTCGATGTTGATCAACATATAGTCTTAATAAGTGGATTAAAATTGTATTTCGAACACGTAATTTCAGGCATTGTACGTCAGATTTGGATTCGTCAGAGATGTAGAATCAAGCTTCTTACTCTACATCTATATATATTCTAAACAAAACGACTAAATTTGTGATTGATATTTACCAATAAATAAGGGCGCCATTATTCCTTATATGAGTGTTAACTTATTCCAAAAGTTTATGAGAATATTTATAATTAGAAAGTTATGCAAAAACATGCTTTGTATAACAGAATCCGCTTTGCAATGCAATGTTATGCTTTGCATAACTTATTAAATTGAGTATAATCCTTAGGAGACAAAGAATTTAACTTATTCAGTATTCCAATAAAACAAATAATTATGAAAGACTTAATTGCTGTTAGTACCTTAATTTATTTCTCTGCTTACTGTTGTAAGACCTGTCTATAAATTAGGAGATTTTCCGACTTAAAATACAGAAGATCGTGTCCAATACGTCAACATACTTAATTTCAATTACAATACTTTTTTGAATTTTTAACTTATTGAATTGTATTTTAATAACTGCAATTTTAGTCAATTATGGATTCTCCGATTTGGAAAGACTCGTACAGAAAAAATAGTATAGTGGTGCGGATATGGAGAAACAATTCCATGGAACAAAAACTCAGAAGCAGGCAAGCAAGTTAAGTTGATAGTTAAATTTCCAAAAAAACAATTATTCAAATAGACATTTTGGTGTTATAATATCATTTAAATCAAAGAACAACGACTACACGTACAAAAAGGTATGACTCATTGTCACGAACCGCCTGAGCCGATCGTGAAAACGAGAGCGCGGAGCAATACGATAGAGAGGCGCGATCGGCCAAAGCGTTGAGCTTGTGCCGCATTATTCCTTTTTCATACCATCAGCCGCTGCGTCCGATAAACATGTATACTGTTTATACTGTAAAGTGAAATGTTAATGTGGTTTCCATTGTTTGCTATAACAACAAATCATCATCCTATACTTAACAGAATAACTTAGATTGGAAGATCTGCAATTCACACATGTATAAAAGTTGTTTATATATTATTAAAAGCACATTGTTACTTGTTATTAAATTGTATAATTAGAGTAAGAAACAAATAAATAACGCGTACAAATAAATATTAATTCATCAAAACAATTTTTATATTCAATTAACTCCTTGTTTGTATTATACAAAATAATTCTAATTCAGTGATAATAATTCAATTCAATTTATAAAAGTATGTAATTTTTTTCATGAATGATTCCTTACCACGTTATTACGTAAAAATCTGATATATAAACTGGCTTCACAGACAACCATTTTTTTGAATTCTGTATTGTTACTGTTATGCGAATAAAATAAAACATACAATTTGAATAATAACAATAAGCCTACTCACAACAGTTTATCAGGTTATGTTCGTGAAATAAATGAATAGTGCTGTTAAAGTTTTATTTACTTATACTTTTCTCTCTACTTTTAAATTCATATTTAATCTGACTGGATAATAGCGTCGACTTATCGAATTATTATTCAGTAAAAACTATGATTTAAGTTGCCAGTCTTTACTCCTTAAGCGGCTATTTCATTACCCTATTAACTAGGCGCATGGTCAACTAAGTTCCTAATATCACATTGCGAAAAGGCTGTTAGTGACCTAGTGCTCTATTTGGTTGGTGTGGGACCTTTGCTCGCTATTTTTAGGGGTCCGATACTTTTTGCCGATGACACCTCGATTATTTTTAAAGTCGAGCGTAATAGCGTAATAACATATTATTTGCTGTGACGTGCAAATAATATGTTATTCAATATGTATCGAGCAAATTTCGATAATTATGTAAAAAAAAAAAACAGTGACACGCTATAAATACAAGAAATAAAAATAAACTTGTAACACAGAAATATTGTCAAGAAATCATCGAAATCGTCGAAAAAGTTAAGAAATCCTTTATGGGCTTTATTATAGATATCTAAGACTTTCCAAAATCCAAAATTAAAAGCATACTGTTAAATAGAGCTTCATCTAAACGATCAACTAAACTGTTAGATTGTGGAGCTTTGGTTATTGGCTCGTTTTCAGGATATTCTAATGTATATTATATATCAAACATTGTCAAATTAATTTTAAACGAGCTGTTGAGTTTCCTGCCAGTTCTTCTCAATAGAGCAGGATTCCGAGCTGGTGGTAGCTTAATCACGGACTAACTACCTATAGTGACATTTCGATAATATAATAACTGACGATTCATAAGTGCATGTAAATGTCTACTTGAATAAAGATATTTTTTGAATTTGAATTTGTACGCTTCTCAAGATGATTGAATGACCTGGCACGACGAATCTGTGGAACAAATTGTCACCTAAGGTATTTCTGGACCGATACGACATTCAAACCTTCAAGAAAAGAGCGTATTCCCTTCAGGCTGTAAACAGTAGCTCCTGAGTTGTTCCATAAAAAAAATACCATATATCTATGTATTAATTTTTCGTTTATTTATTTACATTTAAATATGATTTTATATAATGTATTAGTGATGTATTTGCTCTTTATTCACCAACAAAGTTAATTTAACCACTTGTCCATCAACTTGGTACACCTTTGATTTATAATGTTGTTATACTATTGTCATGGTCATCAGAATTCATGTTTAGCGTCTTTATAAAAATATTTTATATCTCACCATATTTAGCATTTTTAGTCTGTATAATATATTATCTACAATATTTACAATGTCCTTTTTGAACGCCGGTTGCCGCTTGTCTAATGTCATTGTCAAAGTTTCATTATTCAATGGCGGATAGCGTCACTTGTCTAAGTTATAATATTTTATTTCCCGCTATATGAATAATTATTGAATTTTCATCTTAGAAAATTAATTGAATCAAGCATTCAAAATGGTAAGTTTAATTGCTAAATCAGAATTCACTTATATCCAGTTTGTGTTTTAATAATATTTTACTCTAACAAATAGTTTATGTATTGCAAATGAAATTACAAATAGCCAAATATTTGTCATTTATGAAATATAATATTGTTATTTACAGACGATCGGCAAGAATAATAAGATGCAACAGCACATTAATTATAGAGTCAGAGTAATTTTACAAGACTCTAGAACATTTATCGGGACTTTCAAAGCTTTCGATAAACATATGAATTTAATACTAGGAGACTGTGAAGAATTTAGAAAAATCAAATCTAAAAACAACAAAACTGTTGATAGGGAAGAGAAAAGAACACTCGGTTTTGTTTTACTACGAGGTGAAAACATAGTATCCCTTACAATTGAAGGTCCTCCTCCCCCTGAAGAGGGTCTGCCTCGTGTTCCACTTCCTGGCGCTATTGGAGGCCCAGGAGCTGGTAGAGCAGCTGGTCGTGGTGCAGGACTAG
Organism: Dircenna loreta; assembly: GCA_963555665.1. NCBI lineage: Eukaryota > Metazoa > Arthropoda > Insecta > Lepidoptera > Nymphalidae > Dircenna > Dircenna loreta. The sequence continues at coordinate 7,757,092 of OY743094.1, forward strand.
GAGGTGCACCTCCTGGTTTGCAAGGACCTGTCAGAGGCGTTGGAGGCCCATCACAACAACATATGGCTCCAGGTGCTAGAGGACAGTTGTCAGCGCCTCCACAAATGCGCGGTGGCCCAATGATGGGTGGTCCTCCACCTGGGATGATGGGTGCACCTCCTGGGATGGGTAGAGGAGGTCCTGGTAGGGGTGGACCACCAGGTATGCGTCGCTACTAAATGTTTTATGTGCAGTGATGTGATATTGCAGTACGAAAAAATCCAAAGTGCTTACTAATGGTGACATGTAAGTCTAACTGATGTTATACTGACCAATTGGATTATAGTATTTGATATGTAAATTACTTATCTGTTGTCATGTAAGGTTTGTACCTAAAAACTATTTTAATAAATAATTATAGAATAAGTACACTTAAAATTGTTGTTTTTTTTAATACATCAACAGAATATTAGTGAGAGACGTAATACAAACTTAGCTGACAATAATTTATTTAGCACATAAATTTATAAGACATCATAGTTGCAGCATATATTACTTTATTTATATTTTAAAGTAAAATAAAACTAAATGATACAGTATCCATTGTTCACTTTAGAAACTGTAGGTTAATGCCATAAAATTAAACTACATTCCACTATGTAAACTTTATTATGTATATTACATTATTACAAATGCTAAAATGAAATTGTCTTAAATAAATTTTATTTCTATTTAGATGTAAACTTAATTTAATGATGAAAATAAAATTGATGTCAACCAACCAAACTGACTGACTATAACATCTATATTAAATATCAAACTTTTGAGGCCCATTACATGTTATAGTTACTTTTAATTCATCAATGTTTTAATAATTTTTTTATTAGATATATAATAGTTAAACACAATGAAGTATTATGGAAATATGATGATTTATATCTGAAAAATAATCATATAAAAGAAAAAAAGACCCTCTAGACACTAAACAAATATAATCTTTAATTTAATTAAAAAAAAATAAAAATTCATTTTGTAAAAAAAAATATTTTAGTAAAAGGGTTCTATTAACTAAAATTTAAAAAATGATGTCAATCAACTTTTTATTATTTTTGATGTTTCATACATAAAAGATAGAAAATATTTTAATGGCAGTAACCACAAGAGGGATGACATCGCTTTCCATCAACTCCGCACTTACACCCTCCACTTGTGTCTCCCTTACCAAGGGGTCCCCATCGTCGCCCTTTTGTTACCCAACAAATCTCCGTTTTGCAGGATGAACATTTAATCCAGTCACAGCCCCACTTTTTAGTTATAATGGCACTACATTCAGGACATTCGAGGGCTTCACCTCTCTTTATAAGTGACTCTAATAGAGCCTGTGTTCCTTCATCAGTCTGATTTATTTCTGTCACTGTAGCTGCTCTATGCAATTTTGCTTGATACTGCTCACATGTTTCATCTTCATGAACAGCCTGAAAAAATAGAGTCACCAAATGATTACTAGTGTCTTTATTAATATGATATTTCGTAATTAATAAACTACTGTTAAGCACAGTAAATATTTTTAAAATGTTATTATTTCAAATAAAGTTTTTATGTATATAGGTGTAGGGCAAAGTACCTTCAAGTAAGTGATAAACTCACAGCAAAATTCAACAGGCCTATAGTTTAGTCAACATAAAATACTTTTATAATTAACTAACATGCCCTTTGCATTGTTTTCTTTAATAAAATAAATTAACAGTGATGTAAATTTTAAAATCTAGGTGCTCAAATATTCTGGCAATACCTGACAAGGAATACAATTTGTATGTTTACAAACTGGACAAGGAAATCGCCTCACGCCAGGCTCGCAAAATGCCCATCCAGTGCAATCTCTAGTACGGCAATGAAAGGTATTTCGAGTGCCGCTCTCCACAGCAGTCAAACTTCTTGCCAACCAACGGTCATATTCCTCTGGGGGCAGAAGAGCGCGTATTTCTCTTTCTTGCAAGGTGCCGTGACAACCAATAGCAGGGCATGAAACGGTTGGCTCTTCGCAATGTCGCACTACATCAGACAGACATTCGCGACAGAATGTATGTATGCATTCTCGAAGAACCGCGCCGTTGCCAGTCGGACATTGCTCTATACAAACGCCACATTCAAATTCATCGGTATTTAGAACGAGCGCTTGCTGTTCCAATTTCATTAATTCAGTGTAAACATCGCCAGATTCTTGTTTTTTTAATGTATTTGGCAATGATTTATTATTTATTTCGGGATTTTCATTGATTTTATGTGTTTCATCCTTGTTCGTTCCTTAAAAAGACGATAAAAATATTATTATTTATTATGTAAAATGATGGTTATATTACTATAAATTATGTCTAATTTTACGCCTTAACATATATTGCGGTTTCTAGATCCACAATTTAAAATACGTAGTTACTAATTAAGATTCTAACCCGTAATTATAACTTACCAGATTCTACTAAACACAAGTAAAATGGAGCACTGAAGTCTGGGCCTGCCAGGTTACTGAGAGGAGTATGGTCATTAGTGCAAAGATTTTTTCCAACGATCCAGCGCTGTAACCGTATATCCAGCCCTAGTGACGCGTCCGCTTGTTTCTTCAAGTCGCCCATTACAGCTTTTCTTCTAACTTGCATACGAATTGGTCCTCTAGCTGCTTCTTTATCTTCAACCCATATTTCTATTCTGTAATGGACACGTATGTATGTATATGTATATATAATATTATGATTAATAAAAAGTCATGTCACAATATAAGAAAAGTAATCCATTATTTTTATTTGTACTGCAGATAAGTGAGAAGCTAACATATTTACAGAATGATTGAAACTACTTATTTACTAAACGGTATATTATCTATAACTGCTACTTACGGGATCATTTCCTCTCTGGAATCTTGTCTAGAAGTTGATGGTAAAGGATTTCCTTCAGTAATAGATTCAGAAATTGTCGCTAGATTGCTTTGTTTATTTTTAACATTATTGTTATTGTTCGTTTTTGTAACACTTGCGGTTTCTTTGTCTCGACTAGCATTTTGATTTTTATCACCATCGTTATTATTAACTAATCCAACTATTTGCGAAGAAAACGATAAAACTGAACACGATAGTTTCAGTTTAGCAAGATTAGCCGCCGCTTCAGATGCAGTTCTTTCATCTCCTTTGGAAATCGCCAACTCTAATTGATTGATTAAATCCCTACGTTTGACATGTTGATTTAAGTTACCTATTATCGAAGATTTTTTTGTGGCTTGTGATTCATTATGCTGTTTGTGATCTGGACGTAAATTATTCTCGTATTTTTGAGAATCACTTGCAGTACTTATTGCAGTGTTAGGTTTTGAAGTACTTGGCGCAACATCTGCAGCAGGCGACACGACAGTGTTCATTGCCACTTTATTATTACAACCATTGTCAGGTTTCGATTGTGAATTCTTGCTAAAATGGCTTTCTAGAATTGATTTGCTTAATGGTTCATTTTTTGGTTGATACAACGGATTCAGTAGAGAAGATATTCTTAGAGGAGTATTTAAATTTGCATTTGATGCCACTTTACTTTCGTTTAAATTAACCTTAGTTGGTAAAATAACATCACCTGAATGAAGCCGTTCCATGTTGTCGTTTTTAGTTAGGTCTATTTTTCCATTTAAAAGTTTTGTGTTATGTAGTGGCGGCGCTACTAAATTATTTTTAGAAACATTTTGTAGGCAGCTTTTAGTTTTGAAGTGTATACCAGAATTAGTTTCAGTTGGCTTTGTAGATATTTCTTTGGGGTTTTGATCAGTAATATCTATTTTTTTATCATTTTTTGATGTTTTTTTACTTATGTTATTGGCAGAGGTAGTAGTCTCGTTGTTTATTTTGTAGTTTGGGGACTTCAATCCTGAACTAACTGATACCCGTTGGTCAATTATAATTTTAGACTTGCCTGTGGTCGATTCTTTATTAACATGTGATAACCGTTTCGTATCACTTAATATTTCTTTAATAATTACCTGTTCTGGTAAATCATTACTAGGAACTTTCGTTATTAAATCGGCAGTATTGTTTGGTTTGGAACCCATTAGAAAATTATATTTTCTTGAATTTAATATTGATATTTGTGAATTATTAATACTATCATAATTACTATTTTTGTCATCCATATCCTTTATTGTATCTATAGTTTTTGAACTGTTATCTAAAATGCTTACAATACTTTGTTTGGAACTAGACGGTTGAGAAATTATATTTATTGCTTTAGTGCTTTTTTTATTTTCTGGAGATTTGGTTTCAAGCTTAGACAATGTTGCAAATGGTATCTGTTTTACTGGACCAGTAGTGTCAGTTGGTGATCCTATTCGAAGTGTTGGCGTTTCTGTTGAAGACATATTATTTTTATCTTTTACAATTTTTTTTTCGTTGTGTTTTGTTCTTTTAGGTAAAGAATCTTTCATTTCCTTTAACATTTCTTTTAATTTTTTTTTCTCGTCATCTTCAAAAATTTTACTGGACGTTGGAACATTTTTATCAGTTTGGGTGTATATATTAGAAGCAATATTTTGATTTCTATCACTTTTAACACAATATAAACACGATACAACCGCTGCATTATATTTTCTAAAACACATTTTACAAACCCACATTTTTTCATTAGGTGATGGTATCGTCAATTCAGAATTGTCAGTGTGAGCGCTTGCTGCCCCATTAGCCAATTTTTTGGCAGCTATTATATCGGCTGCTTGTTTATCAAGTTCGCTTATACTTGGAAGCCATTTAACATGACTAGTATCTATCGCCGAATTTCGTTTCCGGTAATCGAAAAATTGTTTTAAAAAGCTTTTCTCTGGTCGCAACTTTACGTCTTTGGACAAGATATCTTTTACGTTATTTTCTAAGCTTTGGTGTACTGGGATAGAATATTTACTACTAGTAGATTTGGAGTCCATTTCTTTATTTCTTTTAAGATCGACGTTTTCTTTATTTTCTTCGGTAAAGTTTAACGGTGGCTTTGGTGCTTGTCTTTTTCTTTTATAGCTGCGTGGAAGAGTATTTGAAACTATAACTCGAGGAGGCAAAGGGGCACGTCGTTTTCCAGGAACGTATGGAGCTCTACGTTGCAAACTCTCACTGGTTGCCCGTCTATCTCTTCTGGTAGGTGAATCTCTTTGAAGTTTTTTAGCAGACGGTAAGCTGAAGCCGTCAAATCCTAACACCTCTTCTCTATGTAATCCGTACTTGCGGCGTAAAGTAATATCACGATCGTACTGCCTACGCAAGTTACGCTCATTTAACCTTTTCTTATATGTATCAGTTAAAGGAATCTGTGTTAATTCTAAAGTCGGATTGTGTTTATAATGACGTGGCGCTAAAAAGTCAAAACTAGCAACTGTTAGATCGGAACCAACACTACCGATGCTTTCATTAGAAGAAGATCTATCAGAACGACGTAGCCATGAGAACAGGTTCCAAATGCCACTGGACAGGGGACGAGGGCGCGGTGCCTCCTCCTCTATTTCGCCGTTCATCACCCTGGAACATTGAAATATTATTGAATGCAGTGTTGTTTAGCTAATTTCCGTGACCTCTGCTGAGACTGATGTACTTAAATATTATTTTGATGTCTTTAAATCCAATATAACTTTTCGTTGACATGGTTCAGTCAGAGTAGAGTCAATTTTATAGGTCATTCTCTATTAAAAACTAATACAAGATGCAGTGTTTGCGTAAGGCGATGTAAACGTACAGACAGACATATATTGTGAAAATATTATTTTGGCTTTTTATACAAAATATGATTTTTATATAAATTGAATTGCAACAAACATCAAAAAACCCAGCTTAGTTAGTAAAGTTGCATTGAAATCGTTACAGCTGCTTTGAAAATTATACTGGAAATTATACCGGCACTCAAACGATTTTTATGATTTTATAAAATAAAATGTAAGCCCAAAATTAAAGAAATATTGAATAATTAAACTAGCTTTATATATTATAATACGTATTAAAATGTGCACATAATATACCTACTTTATTGACCGTTAATATAAAAAAATATATGCTCATTAAATCAACGGTAAATGTGTAGGTACGGAATATATTTTGTTGAAACTTACACTCTGTAGTAACAATGAATATTTGCAACGATCATAAAATTTAACTAGCACAGACATTAACCTCCATTCGATTCACTGCTACATTACTCATATTATATCACTTGTTACGTATTATATTATTATAAAAAGATTAATTTGTATAATACACCGAAGGGAATACAAATTTATTGTATGTATTGAGAATAATGTGTCGTACAATACACAAAGCGAGGTCGCTCGCTGAGTAGCGGCCCGCCGTGCATACGGAACGATACTCAGTAGTCGGTAGCCACTGCCGCCCGCCCAGCTAAATTTAGCGGAACTTCGCGATACAGTTTTTGCTATTTCTATTCATTCTCTTACGCCTGACCTCACTTAAATTTGGATACCTCCCGCCTCTTATGCCGTTTTATATAATGTAGTAATATTTGCTAGTAACCAAATAGTATAATAATGGTATAAAAGATACCTACACTCAATGTTTCGGCTGAGAGTGAGGCGTGTCCTTTGCCCACATGTCCTCGTCGGTCATCCGAGTCTCACAAATTATACGAAATGGACGACTTCCTTTCTTGTCTGCGCTAATTATAGCACAGGTCTCATTGGTATTGTTTTATTTCACGGCAAAACAATATTTTAGAATAACAAAGCAAGCGTAATTTATTTACATTCATTATAATTTTTTCTACTTATATACAAAAATACAATCTGCATTTTTTTTATTTATCATATTACAATCACAACACTATGATAGCTTTTCGTCAGCTTGTTTCTTGGTAGCCGAGTGTCGCTCTGAGCTGGCGTGTATGACCAACAGTGAGGCCGACACGCGCGCGGTCAGCTCCGCCTGGTTGAGCTCATGCGCCCACGGCACGCGGCCCCAACGAGACACCTACACAGACAAACACTTTGACAGAGACACTTATCACCTCTTATTTAATCTATGTGCTTTAAAGAGGTAAAATTTGTTCACTTTTGTTTCCGAAAAACAATGATGTCTACTTATGTGACGGCCGATTTATGTTTTGTAAGATCAATTTAAGTGCAGAAAATTAGTTTTTGTAAAAAAAAATATTGTTTGCCAATTTACCAAACAAATAACAAGCAGCAGTTATGGAAAATTAAAAATCAAGAAACAACCGTAATTAGACGTACCTAACAGAAATACACGTCTTACTCAATGCTATTTTATATAACTTGGATATAATATCGCTGGTAATATAAGTTACACGAAACATTTCAGCCTCTCCCTTAAATATTTCGAGACTGAGAGATAAGCTGATCTATATCGTATGCAAAGTTGCGCTTAGAAAGAGAGGAATTTAAGAGCTGTTTATAAAAGATAGTAAAAGATACGGAGAGGAAGGAAGACGGTTTCGAATTAAAATAAGTGATTTAAGCACTGTTATCAAATTAGCTACATTATTTTGAATTTTAGAAATGACCCAGGCTGAAAGCCGATGTTGTATCAATTCTTCAATTTTTTACTGCAGACAGGCATTAATTGGCAGGACTAATAAAGATTTTATGACTCATATATTTTCACATATTTAACTAAAATAATGTAGCAAACCGAAACGAATCCACATATTCGGTGTTTTACTTCATGAAAAATATTGTCCTACTGTTACGAAATATTGGTCAAGTTTAGCAAGCTGCATTATTGCTTCAGTCACAATAAAGAAAGTCTTATCTTCCCTGATGCCCTCGTGTGTTTCAAGTACCAGTTCGGCTCATGGTCGTCAATGACGTCAAAGTAGTTTATTTAGGCTTTCCTTCTCACGCATGAAATTTCAACATAATTTTCCTGTCAGGGTTGATTAAAATTTCAAAATCATTAGTTGAAAGTAACAATTACGAGGGTGGAAAGTGGATTTTCTAAGGCTTAAGGCGCGTAATTGAAATATTATATATAAAAAATATAGTTTTTTTAAAATGTAATCGAGTTTATTTTTTATATTATTATATACTTAACTAAAAATTATTAGCTCTTTATCATGTAAGATCTAAACCTGTTAGCCCTATGGGATATGATAGCTTCACCGGAGGTCACTAGCCTAGTAAAAAACTACTTTAATTTATTGTTATAATTAATGCTAAGTAAACAAATGTTTTTTAAATCCGGTTGTCTCACAAGGCCCCTCTATCCTCCAATAGCGGGAGATCTCGGTAAAATCACCTCAGGTATGCTTAGTTTGAAGGTTCCAATCAATAAAATATTGCATACAATGTTTGTTTGTTATATTTCTCTACGCCACTTACACAACCCACAGAAGAAGTTACTATTTCCCATATGTTTCAGTTAACACACTTTATTTTAATGGCTCACTGAAGAATAACAACTTGTTAATAATAGGGCTGATAGCCACCATACAGCCCTGTGTTGTGTGTTTTGTATAATAAAAATTAATTGAGAAAACTTAAATGAATCAGTAATTGTAAAACATTGGTTTTGGCGTTCTTTTCCAATGTAATTGGTGAACTTGAATTCTATCACTATATTTCTATATTTTATTTCCATCCATTTTAAACCCCAATAGATATAAATTCACAATGTAGGTTTTTCTCATCGAATGTGTTTATCATCCTCTCAAGATCCAAATAAAGAAAATGTAATTTGTGATTCAATTGATGTCTTATGTTTTAAATAAATACAATATTGAACTTTCTTTTCACATATAGCAAAAGTATTATAGCACAAGAAAATTAAACAAAATAAAAATATGTACTGTTATTATTTTAAGGCCATATTAAACAAATAAAATTTATTAACACACCTGGTATTCTTCTTCTAGTCTAGCCAATAACACAGCATCTTTGGGCTCCAAGTGCCTGTCCACACAGGCCAGCATCAGTATTGGGGATTTCAAAGCCTCAACTCCAAAGTTCAATGCTAAACAAACAATAAACTTTTATTAACTTAAAAACTATTAAAACAAAGTTACTTATGGTAGTTGTATGTTCTAACCAGTCAATGCAGCAAAGTCATAAGACAGGAAATGCCGAGCTAACACAGCTCTGGTCTCAGTGGAGATGGGTGGAGGTTCCAAGTCCTTTGATACCTCTTGTTTGACTCCAAACCTCTTGCAAAACCATTCCAGAACTGGATCCCATTTTTTTTCTTGTAAGGTTCTTAGCTCTTCTTCCTGGTAAAGTATATTAATGTTTTAAATTATAAAATATGGTACTGAGAAATGTACAGGTTCATATTTAGTTAAGTTTAAACTTATTTTAATGTATAACAAATTATATGCACAAATCATAACACTAAGTAGTATTATTTAAACCACAAATATTACTCACATCTGAATAAAAGAGTAATGTGTCTGTTGCAATGAAGTCAAGTAAGTAAATTGCAATATCATGTGAGTTCAGTTTTCCTGGATTATCAATAGATGTATTACACAGTGCAGTCTGAAATAAAAAAGATGTACAATATATATGAATAAGGTGTTTTAATATCAATGGGTGCTATCCCTTATCAACCATTACTAAATTCTGTTGTTTTCCAAGAACTATAATAAAATAAATCGACATTTATCTAGGCCCATGGAAATATAATGAGATATGTGACTGCAGTTGGTCCAACTGGAAAAAATGATATTGCAAAATTTAAACAGATGTAAAAGGTAATACATCACTTATAATATTTTACCAAATGCATTGTTGGTTGTGTTATATGTTCGTGCTGTGCGTCCCATTCCACAGCAATAGCTCGTGCTAATGGCTCTGTATTCACGGCCAGAACGCGACCGTTTGGAGTTTTTAGACGTCGGTGGTCTAGGGTTACTTCCCACTGTTTCTCGTTTTGGACAATGTCAGTTCGTCGGTAGAAGCGTTTGTGAGTTGCTAAAAGTGTTGCTCAGGTTATAGGACTGGTGAAATTTTAAATAAATACCATACTTTAAAAAATATCTACCATATTGTTGATATCTAGACCAAGTCAAATATTGTTTGTTATTAAAATGTTTTACAACTTTGTTTAAGAACATTTTTAGATTTTTGACTTTAGGGTTTTCAGTTGAAATAAAGGAGAATTAAGAATAATTATAATTTAGATAAATATGAAATGGTACATTTGTTGTCATTTGCATTTGACAACTCAAATTAGAAATTACAATTGTTACAAATGCCAAACTGACATAAGATATAAATTTGTTAGGTGAATATACAGTGAATACTATAGATAGAAAGAGTGGAACAAGAATAAAACTTGAAAAAATATCTGTGAAAGAATTTAATTTAGTTTATGCATTTAAATCCTTTTCTAGATGACCAAGCCCAGATTCGTTCTTGTCTTAATCAATGACTACGCTGGACGTTGTACTTGTTTAAGGAACCTTCATTATCTACCTATGATTCTAAACAAGTAACTTATTTATTACTAATTTATTATAGATTTTCAGGTTTCAGCACTAATTTTCAATATACGCTTTAACTAAGAATAATCTTATATTTTGATGTTGACAAATCTATTCTAATATTATAAAGAGGTAAAGTTTGTATGTTTGTGGGTTTAAAATTTATAAGTTTATCTGTAAAAGGTAATCTTCAAAGTAAGTTATCCAAATCTAAAAATATCTTTAACAATATGTAAAAAAAACTTTTATGTTGTATCTATGATATATTATATTACTCCTTTCAAATATTAATGAGGCTTGATAGAGAACAATTTTGAAATAATTTTTGCCCTCTGTTCTCGCGGACGCAGCCACGGACAACAGCTAATTATAAATAAATTGTTTGACTATAGCAAGAGACCAATATACTTTTATGTTTACATACACTGTCTGTGTGGTTTTATTTTGCATCGGAACACTTAAAATTTATCGGATGTATATCGGAAGTTTTAGAAGGTTTGAAACTGGTCGACTAAAATTTTACTACATAATTACCGTGAATAAAGTTAGGTACATATATTTATAATACTTGTAATGTGTTAAACAGTTATAGATATATAGATCTTCAATTCACATGATTTTATCATTTTCTCTGTCTACGCTATAATATTAGGGGAATCAAAGAAAAATGTTTAAATTTTACAAATAGTAACTACTATTAAAAATTAGAAATTTAAGGTAAAACTAGCAAGTGTTAACAAATTTTTTGATTCAGTTTTACTTTAAAAGCTCTGTTTTTTAGACACGTTAAAACATATTTATGTATCTAATTAAAATTTTGTACTATAGTTATATTGAAAATATTGTTATAAGATAAGATTGAGAGTTTAAAAGTATAGAAGAAATATATTTGGTTGACTAGTTTTGGAACATAATACATACAAGTTCTGTCAAATTATAAAAAAAAATCCCTTCGTATTTTAGTTTTAGGAAATTAATAAACATAATAAAATACCAATCTTTGAAAAAAAAAATTCTTTAAATAGAGCATTACTCATTTCAGCGAGAATCAGATATTCAAATATTGAGTAACTTCTATAAACGCCAAAACGCCGACAGTGTACTGTTATAACAGTGTACTGTTATAACGACTTTTTAATAAAGTGTAATAGTAAGTTAGTAAGCAGCTTTACTTTGGTTCTTTGTTTTATTAGGAAATGGGTCATCTTTTTGTCTGTGGCGTTCTTGATGCAATCAGCCATAGAGAATAAAGTATAAGCCATAGAGTAGATTATTTAGATAATTACCTATTCATAATATATACCTACTAAGTGCAGTGTTTGTCGTTTTCTGTCTGAAATTTTGTGGTCTAAAATTTGTTAGATAATTTTGTAATTTTAAGAAGTTACGCTATTTTCTAACTTATTTATACTTATCGATTTGTTTTTAACATTTTAATAATGTATTCTATGGATTTTTATTTCTAAGAGAGAAATCAGTGCTTTGGTGATCTTTCTAGGACTGCAAGTGTAGTGACGCGCCATTGTTATTTAAGCCAAACAAAGTTATAAATAGTTCGCTGGCTATTAAAGCCATTTGCAAACCCAACTTCTTTTTCTTATTTGTGATGTTCCCGCATTTCACCAGCGCGGAAGAACAGAAGACGAATCTGATTCCAAGTGTAAAGCTTCTTCACTCCAAAAGAAAAGGAATATTTATACACCCCTCTGCTATGTACAGAAGTAGTGCTCCTTGCACGAATATAAGAAATACATTGATAACATTAAATTGTAGTGGGTAAGGAGGTAAAAACATCAAAAGATGAAACTCTTAGAAAGTGGACGCTTGGAGGCGCTGAGCAGCGCTCTGTCTATCTTAAATGGAGATAGCGCAGTTCAAGGCCGAATAGAAAGCTACAGCTGCAAAATGGCAGGTGGTGAGAAAGCTTTCTACAAAAGGTTCACTGCAGATGGAGAAACTTCCAACAACCTCCAGGCTTTATCCCCCCCAGAGTGTATCTCTTATAGGTAGGCATTTAAGATGCATTTCAGTAATACAAGAGAAAAAAAAGATCATTTTTACCAATATTTATGTTTCTATCTATTGTTATAGTCGGAGCTTGTCAGGAGATGAAGAAGGCATACTGTGTGATACTATCTCTCGGAAGACTTTGTTTTACCTTATCGCCACACTGAATGGTGCTTTCCCAGACTATGACTTCTCTATGGCTAAGGTAATTGTCCTGTTATCTTAAATCTGTATTATACCTATCTTGAAATGAGTCATTACTTATCTGTTTTGTTTTTCTTTGAAATGTTTATCATAATATTTACATTACAAATATATTTAGAGAAATATAAGATTGTATAAAGTAAAAGGCTACTTGGTATTACTCTTATATGATAATTTAATATTAAATCAAGTATATACTAAGGTATATTCAATTATGAAAAGCAAAACTAAAATAACATTCATTTTAAAATTTGATTTTAAAACTGATTATTTTATTGTTTAGTTTTATAGAATACACTTTGATCCTCAATCAAATTGTTTGTTAAATAGTGCTTTTCTTAGAGATACAGCTCAAAGTTGTGGGGTAAAATTAAAAGTGGTTATTGCTACTGCTGGTTACGAATCTTGGGTAATTTAGTGATACAAAATACACATGAGCATGGCTATACATGCTTATAGATGACCAAACAATTTCTTATAATAATTGGTAAATAATGTCATGGTAAAAATCTGTTTGAGTAAAGTGAAAGTGGAGAGGTAACTTACTTCTTGAACCAATAATTGTCAACTATAACAATTTTCAAAAAAATAATCCCTCATATTCATTCTACAGAGTAGTGAATTTAGCGCGGAGCCATCCTTGAAGTGGGTGCAAGGTGCTGTAGATGCTGCCCTGTCAGCAGTGGGGGGAGCTCGATGGCGACAGTTGAAGCTAGCTCTGTGGACAGCAATTGAGGAGGAAGTGCTCTTGTCAGAGTGCAACATTTACAGTTACAATCCTGACTTGGCAACTGATCCATTTGGGGAACCTGGCTGCCTTTGGACTTTCAATTATTTCTTTTATAATCAGAAGTTGAAGAGAATTGTTTTTTTTACTTGCAGAGCCATGAGGTGAGTCAAGTTTCATTATAATATTTATGTCACAATTTTATTATTATGAATCAAATAATTAATCAGTTATATTGATTAGTTTAATCAAATAATCTCTTGCAGCCCTGTCTGTGCTGATTCTGGTGTGGATTTTGCTATGGATGAAGATGAAGAATATAATTGATGTTTCAATAAATCTGATCTTTTTTTTGCTATTTCACTAATCATTATGTTTTTGATTCAATAATATGTGTAGGTTAAATAATATAAATATGGAAATTAATTAAATATTAATTATATACTTAAATGCACATAAATATAAAGCAAGATAGTATTTGTTCAATATCTGCTCTTATACTTGAACTCCTTCAAAGCACTTTAATACTAGAGGGTAGATCAACTAATTAAAACAGTCTAAGTCTCGTAAATTGTATAAGTAATCTATCAAATTCCAATATTAACTTTATCACTATGTAATTTTGTAGTTGATGGTTAGTAATTGGGTTTTCACAAATCTTATTTCAATTCTAATACAGTCTGTATTAATAATTCGTATAATATTATTGTAAGATAGGTAGCAAAGTAGGATTTCAATATCACTGTTGGTTTGAGACAATAATTTTAATTTATTGCATATAGTAATATACACAAAATAGTGAGGCTAAACAAAACATTAAAAAATTACAAACAAGATTTATTACTTACTAACATATTTCTTAAATTATATTATTTTTTATAGTATAAGTTTTCTATTTGTTAGGATCTCAATAAAACATTTAATAATATTGTTGGATAACTATTTTAAAATCTTAAAAAATATAATGCAAATCTGTTTGCACTGTGAACTTTTATCTGAAATGAAATGATTGCTGATAAATACTGCAAAGTAATTATTTTATAATAAGGTATCAATATAACATTGCTGTTATAAATAAAACCAATTAGCAATTAGTTGTACCTAGTCTGTTGAAGGTACAAATTTAGAAGATCTCAGTCTTTGTTGCACAAATATTTTTTTCTATTATATAGATATACTAAAATAAAATAACATTAAAAATATAAGTTTTTAATTATTATGTAACAGTTATGTAAATCAAGGTGCACTTGTATAGTTTGCAGATAATTATTTTAATTGCTTTTGTTTTTTCAGTTTTCTATTGTTTGTAACTAGTTCTTTGTATTACTAAAGAGAAAAAAACATATGTGGTTGTATTTTCCTTGTACAGAAAAAAAAGAGGAAATACTCTTTAATGTTAAAACAGTTAGTCATTGATTCACATTGATTCGTATACATTCAATAGATTTATCTGTTTACTTTGTCTTCTAAATAGTTTCAAAATAACAGAAGTTCTTTGATGTAAATTTACATAAATGAACTTACTCAAGAAATATCCATTAAAAATTATCAAGAAAAGAACCATGATTTTGTACAAGTGAATTATTTACTATAAGCACCTTTTATATAGATAAGTGAATTTTAATATTAATGTAAAATTTTCATTAATTTAAATTGATGTGTTATTTTCGAATATATACATAGTTAAATATTAAATAGTATAAATTTTGGTGATTTTAAGAAAATATTAATCCGCCTATTTATTCTGGCGTCAAGTTTATAGTTGTAATAGATTAGATGAGGTTTATAATTAATAAAAAGTATTTTTTCGAAAATATTTGACTTTTATTTAAAGCCAGTTTTAAATATAATCCCAAAGTTTATTTTTTTTGTACATGTAATGTGCCTGATAAAAAACTTCAAGATTTATATGTACATATAATAAAGACTTCTTTGTACTGACTCATCGACATCGTCTGCTGCTGATTGTATTCATTCTTTAACACAGGAATTAAGATAATTTTGAGTTTAAACAATATTTCCGGTGTGTCCGCGAAAGTTGTAATTTAAGAAATATGTAATTCGCGATTTTCTAAGATTCCTTAAGCCCGGTATTTATCTGACATTTCTAAATAATCAGAATGAACATTTTTGAATACCCTGTATTCATTCATTCATCATAAGATGGTAAATAACCCGCTTAGTTTTTATTTTCCCGTGAAGTCTTGCTTTCTGGAGCAAACAAATATCCCTATAAGATGATCTGGCAAACAAAAAATATATTAATATTAGTCCAGCATATTTTTCTAGATACGCAAATACATAAATATTTGTCACAATCAGGCTAACATAGTAAAAAATATTGTTGAGTTCAGTGTTTTATAACACCAACATTTAGTAAGTGTTAACATAGGTATTTTCAAAAAATTTTCGTGTATAGATTTTGCCTCAGCTAATTAATGAAACAATTAATTATAATATTATGAAAAATATAAGTCGTTTAATTAAATTATAGAATGAAGGCAAGATGCCTTAATATACCTCTAAATCGTAAGGACTAACATTTGATAAAAAATAAAACTAGTTTTTCAGAAAAATATTATAATCAAACAATCAAAATATAATCTTTATCGAACTATACAACAGTAAAAAGGGATTCTTAAAAAGAACTTACATTAAGTAAATAACCAAAATTTTCTCAAAAACTATGTACAATATGCACCTTGCTATATACAATATTATGTTTGCTCTCATGTAAATACAACATGATTATAAAGTGAATACAAGAATTACACATACAAAAAACACATCAAATGGAATTTTGAATGTTAGTCTTGCTAAAGATTTAAAAAAAAATATATTGAAAATAACAACTTATTTAAATATTTCATAGATGTCAGGTCAAATATATTTTCATGTTATTAAATAAAGTGTTTGTATAAAAGTTAATTTACTACATAATATTTTTATCTCAACTCATTAGTTTTTTTTTATTTATTTATTTTATAAAATAAAATGCCAATAGCTCCATACTAGGATTATTTTTCCCAAAGCTGAAATAAAAGGAATGAGGGAGTATTGTGAAGTATAACAATACTTGTCTAGAACATATGTGGCTAAAATATATTTTTACCTTGTAACCAATAATTGCGTATTGGTTGTAACTTTTGAAGTAAAAATACTAAAATAAATATCAAAGATCTATAAATGTATGTGGCAACCTCTTATTAATTATTTGGATGGATAATGATAATAATGGTACTATTTAAAAATAAAAAATAGCTTTTCTAATTATGAACAAAGACCATTCATCCCATGGATATATATAACGTGAAAATATCGAGCTATTAGCGATTTGTTTGTTTTCGCAATTAGTTCCGTGATGTTTCAAGAAATTGGCTTTTAAAAATAGCAACTCCCAACATAAATTTCTATAGAGATTAAATATAAAACAAAATATTATCGAGGAACTCAATTCATTTAATACTCAATACTCCTTAAAAACCAGAAACGTAGGGAAATCATTTATTGTCACAACAATGTTCAATGTTGCTTTAATTAGTTTTAAGAAAACTGAGTAATGAAATGAAAAAACAGCAACGATATGAACCAAACAATTTAACTTAGTCATAGCGAAACTCCGTGTCGTAATAAAATTAATATCAGACGATCTATAGTATAAAACAAATACAATTCTCCCAATCATTGTGTTGCATTTACTAATCAATTAAAATTAATTAACTCATAATTGATAGTTTTTAACAAATTCATTATCTCTTATCGCGCTTATATTGACTTGAATACGCACGAGCAGAGTACCAGAACGTCAGTAATGTACATGTCAAAGACAATAACTGCAGTTAATAGTAAATTATTTATATTGATCATCTTATTATCATTCTTTACATATTTATATGCAGGGGTATATATGTATGTATATATATATATATATATATAATGACGGATGTTTCTACACTTGATCTGAATTATAATTATCTTGACTATACCTAGTTATAAAAACTATATCTAGAGCATCACAAACATTTTTCCATAATGCTGAGTTTTTCTAAATTTTTTACCTACTTGTGTGCCACCATGCACAAAATATTTATAAATACACTAAATAACTTATTTCTTATATTATATTCTTCGGTACATAGTACCATTACCACATTGTATATTATGGTTGTAGGCTTAATTCTAAGCACTAACTACTCTCTCCTTACAAAATGTATTATTATTTATGTATTTATGCTTTGTTTTGGTGTGGCACATTTTTTTTAATGACGGATGAAGATATAGTATTAAAATTTATTTAGTAGTAATATATCACAAGTATATGTTTCTCGAGGCTGTAGATCGATAGAACACTTACAACGGTCATAACAATGTCGTCTCTGATTATTTTATAACTATTTGCGCATTTGCTTTACTATACAAAGTCTCCAACAGTCGTTTTGTTCCAGTGAATCATCAATCACCAACACAAAAACACTTAATATATAATTGAAATAGCCGATATCATCGATCACTATTTAAATAACGGAAAACATTCGTCGTTACTGAGGAATTTGCCTCAAAATTGACATTTAAAAATTGTCATGTTAATTCGACGGCGGCCCGTCGGGTCCCTAGTACACGTCCCGCTCGTAGCCCGAGGGACGCGGTGGTGGCTAGCGCTTGTCGGGCGCAGGGTGCGGCGGGGGCGGCGCGGGGTGCGGGGAGCGGTCACCGGCGGGCGGGGCGGGCGCGGGGGGCGCAGGCGCGGGCGGCGCGGGGGAGCGCAGCTTGGCCCTCGGGCGCCACGCGTCCAGCAACACCTCCACGCGCTCATCGGTCGGCCCCCAGCGCGCGAAGCCCGCCGCGTTCTGCAACCACACCACCACCGTGCCGCAGCCCCACCGGAAGTACACCTCGTTCCTGCAATTATGTGACATGAATCGATCCACACATACCAGATTTTACCACACCTAGTCCTAGTAAAATTAATGTTTCGCGAGTTTAAATGCTGTTAATTCTTTAAAAACTAATAATTCATATTTTTGTATTTTTTAATAATTTTTATGTGTAAAGTTGACAACTTACTTCGGAAGTACATGTTGAAAACCGTGTCGATACTCGTGTTCGAATGCTGGAATAACCACCTAAAAAAAAGTGAATTAAAACTAGCTATTTGAAGTAATAAAGCTATTAAAAATTGTGTATTTATGCTTTTTTAATATCAGAATCAATTAAATAGTTAAATACGTTGTAAACTATGTATATGGCCAAAACGCTAGTTATTTTCATGTCACTGAGACCTGGTTAACGTTGTCGATCACTTGCCTGTTTCCGTTTGAAATGGCTGGCCTGCAGCTTGTGCAGCGCGTGCGTGTGTCGGTCGGGCCACTCGGGTAGTACTACCACAAAGCTGAGAGGCTCAGCGGAGTCCTGCAGCAGGCGCTCCATGTGACGAAGCGCCGCCGCCAGCAGCTCCTCGCAGTACGGCGGGTGAGCCACCAGCGACCCCGACACCGGACGCAGCTCCAGGAACGGCCTGAATATAAGACAGTAATATAATGTGTTGTAAGAGTATGCAAGCGCGCTTAAAAAAATACCACGTGATGTACTAACCCCCTTGAGCCAAAATAGGAATCGGTATCCGCGAACGCCGAACAGTACTGGCGGAAGTAGCAGTCGAGGGGACTAGCGAAACATTCAAAGGTGACCCCAAAGTAGCGATGAAGACATTCGAGTACGGGCACTGGCAGCGCCATCTGCGTGACGTGAGCTTCGTTAGCGGCGCCCGCAGCCGTGCCCACCCACGCCGCGTACCGTCGCAGCAGGCACCACACGCGAGATAGGAACTGCTCGAACTTCTTGTCGTCGAAGCAGCTGTGGCGGTAAAGTTGCTCCTGAAACAAGTTTCGTACAAGATAAATAAAACCGACGAAGTTGCCGTCACACAATTTAGAAACATTATATATTTGTATGAATTCTTTTTTAATTGTCTCGTTCAAATACAATCCAATAGTTTTTCCCTTAATCATTAGTTCACAAGAAAAAATGAACAACTCACAAGTTTCTGCAGATAGTTAGCATTGATGACTTGCGTGTCCCCCAGGTAGCGCATGAGAGCCTGGTCTCTGTCGAGGAAGTGTTCCACGAGCGGCGGGCGGGGCGCCGGCAGCGCGCACTGCACCGGGTAGCACCACACCTTACGCAGTGCTGCCTGCTGCAGCGGAGCCGGCAGCTCCTGTTACGACACTTGCTTTAATACTATTATTTTTTGACACTATGATGTAGGTTTGCTAAAAATGTGTGGTATAAAATAGGTCAACAGTGAATGGTATATTTCAAATTCTAAAATCTAAGTTTTTTTTTTGCAGAATATATTGGATATTACATGCAGATAATGTTGTTTAAGTAATAAATAAAAGAATACTGATAAACTTTTTCCATACATTTTTTTTCTACTTATTACTAAAAAAATGATTCTTATAATGATTTGATTAATTATTTTTTATTTTAATGCAAGGTTCTTCATGTTTTCTTTACCTGAATACCATTTTCTTTTAATAGTACACTATGTTTCTCTCTTATTTTTCTAGCATATTCTGCCGATAAATGGTAAATTTTCAGACAGATCCCTTCCACTGAAGCTTTTGCAGTTTCTGCCAAGTGTGGTTGACATTGTCTCTGTTGAAATTAAATAAATGTATTTCATAAACGGTAATTAATTTCACAAGTTAATGTAAACAGATATATTAATTATAAGTATTTAATGATGTATATTAAAAGGAATTATTATTCATATTAAATAAACAGTTTTTTTTTATTGCATATTGGAAGGATTACAAAAAAAGATTAACATTAAACTTGTATCTAAAACATTTTCAAATTACCACTAAAGTAATAATTATTAAATAGTACTAAAATTATATTATGATGAATTTTTTTGTGTTAGTATTTGCTTAAAAATATAGAGTTTTATAACAATTCATGAATTTCATTATTATAACATATGGTCTGAATCAATGATATAAGATTATTTTGACTATGAAAAATTATTTAAATTATTAACAGTTAAATATAAACAAAACTATAAGGATTATTTTAAAATATATGTTATGATAGATATGTTTTACTAGAGGTCACCACTTTTGATCGGCAATACCTTAAAAATTGGGTATTAATAAATATACATTTTAAACAAACTTACCCTTAAATGTGCCAATCTATCTTGAAAATCATCATAAGTGGCTCCTACAGTACGTCTCAGCCATTGAAATGTATCTTCTGCATTCCACTTTACTACTTTTCTGCTTTCAGGAGATGCATTTCTAGATTCAATCATTTTTTTTGCCGCTTCAGCATAACGAGACAATTGCTTTCTCGCATCACCAGTGAACTTTGGGTGAGCTAGTTTTATAGGTATGTCATTCATAATTTCTTCATACATTGAATGTGATATCTCTGGAAAACAGTGGCTGGGTAGTAATGGGTCCGAGCCTCCTTGGTCATTTACTTTTCTTTCCATCATCCATCTATTAAAAGAATCCCTTGGAGCATCTATACTTTCTCTTGTGTGACACAATTCCTGATAACATTGCCTCAACTTATTTGCCAAAGTAAATCTGAATCCTTCAATCTCTGGATGAGGATGGGGACAAATAGTTGGTGGACGTTCATATATAACAACATTTGTTGGAACTTCAATATCCCAAGGCCCAGCAAGAACAAACTTTTTTGCTGGAGGGCCATTATCTTCGGATGGACGGCGCTTACTAGCACTTGGGGTAACATTACCTGCATTAGGTGGTCCTGTGTGACATATTCCTAAGGGGTCAGTTATAGGGTCAAAATCTCTCTTAACTGCCGGTAATTCCCACATAGATTCACCAGATATTTTGTTCCAAAAATATGGTCTGTTTTCTCGTCTTGACCAATATTTCCGCCAACCCTGTTGTATCAAGTCAGGATGTAAATCTGCTGCAAGATGAGGTGCAAGTGGAGCAGGAGCGCCAGGTGTCTGGGGAGTGTCTCCGCTGCCTCCAGGAGACGAATTAATTTCTGGGGAAGAATCATTATGCGTTGGGGCATTTTCCCACGTCGAAGAACCAGCAACAACTTTGTCACGAACATCATTCATATCGTCGAATTGATGACTTAATAACAGACTTCAATAATTATAAAAGTTAATAAACTTATAAAAAAATTAAGGTTTATAAGAGGACTTAAATTTCTTCAAGGCTTATAAGTTTCTTATAAGCACAATATTTTTGTTAGTAATCATGATATTGTTACCGCCAAGAAATTTTGTACAAAGGAATTGATCACTTTTTCTGGAGCATATCACATATTTCATTCCCCATAATTATTAATGACCGCTTTAACATAAAATAGTAACTTCAGGATTAAAATAATAAAGAAATATTAAAACAATCGTGTTCTACAAATTAATTCACTTGGCGTAGTTCTTTCCTCAAGCACCGCCATCCACAGATTAATCATAATTTAGTTTTAGCTTTTATCCAAAATGTACAAGACTAGTGGTTGACCAAAGTAAAAAATAACTGCATAACATCGATTACATCTGTTAGTATGAACTATGACAGTTAACATCGATTAATCTAATGTATAAACTGTATTTAGCATTCAGAATAAGAAAAGAGAATAAAAGAGTGTTGAAAACAATAAAAACATATTTTGTAACTAATACGAAGATCCATATTCGGTAACTCTTAGTTTAATTTCTACAATTATTGCTATGTTTATAGAACCTGTGGAATTACATTACCAATATGACAGTAGTAGTCAATGGTGTCAAATCTGCCAAGTGTCAGTGGTATTGTAATTTTGAAATAAAGAAGTATTTAATATGTACTTATATAATTAAATAAATATAATAAATATAAAACTAAAATATGAGTAACAATATTATAGAATTGGATGCAAATATATTTAAAGATAAATCCAATAAATATGATTGTTCTCAGTGTAAACTTCATTTCCTCGATATGTGTAATATAAAGTATAATATTTTTTATGAAAAGTATATGCTAAATAATGTACCTTGTATAATTAAAAATGTTTCTAATAATTGGCCATGTTCAATTAACTGGGTAAAAGATGGAAAAATTAACTACAATTACCTAGAAAAGGAGTATGGTGATATGATCGCGCCTGTTGCTGATTGTCAGGAAACAAATTTTAATGCTCATTGCAAAAGTAGCATGAAAGTTAGAGATTATATAAACTATCTCAAAGAAATTGAAAAGGAAAAGCTTTTATATCTAAAAGACTGGCATTTGAAAAGATTAATAAAAGATGTAAATTTTTATGAAGTTCCACATATATTTGCTTCAGATTGGTTGAATGAATTTGCTATAGATCATGATGATGACGATTTCATGTTCGTTTACATTGGAGCTCAAAATACTTGGTAAATATCTTTAATAGTCTCAGTAAAAATGTAGATTTTAATTATGTATCAAATTTGGTTTCAAATAAAAAATATTGTTCTCTTAATTTTTAGGACACCTTTACATGCAGATGTCTACTCATCTTATAGCTGGTCTGTTAATATAATAGGTAGAAAGAAATGGGTTCTTTTCCCACCTGGAGAAGAGGAAAAATTAAAAGATTCTCTAGGAAATTTGCCCTTACTATTTGATCCAAATAATAGTAAGGACATTAGACACATTGAAATAATACAAGAAAAGGGAGATGGCATTTTTGTTCCATCTGGATGGCATCATCAAGTGTTTAATTTGTTAGAAACTATTTCTATAAATCATAATTTTGTTAATGCTTGCAATATTAATATTGTATGGGAAGCATTGCAAAAAAATCTATTATCTGTTGAAAATGAAATTAAAGAGTTTCAGGAAACACCAGAATTTACTAGTCAGTGCCAGATTATACTTAAATCATTGTTTGGTATGGACTTTGAAACATTTATTAAATTGATAACTTACATTGCTGATAAGAGATTAAATTTAAAAAAGAACAAACAACATTCATTTTTTAACATATTTAATCTTGGTAAATATCACATTGATTTTGACCTTCACATAATATTAAAAATAATTAACTTAATATTAAACCATCCCTTAATAGTTAATATTGATTTATCACAAAACATATCACCAAAATTGATTAGTATAAAAGAAAATATAATGTCTGCTTTGAATAAATAAAGTTTATAACACCGTGTTTATAAATTTGATTTAGTGTGGGCATAAACACTGTTCTTGGCTATGAGTTCTCGTATTTGTGAATCTCCATATCCTAAAGTTTTTAGTATCTCAATTGTATGTTGCCCTACTTTAGGTAATGGCTGCTTACCACTTGCTACAGCTGGTGTAACTGACAATTTAGGAGATGGTTCTGGTGAAACTAAATTATTTTCATCTACATAAAATGATTCTCGGGACACATGTAATTCATGTTTATTGACCTCGTTAATATCCAATACTGGTGTCACACATGCATCTAAGTCTTTGAAAATGTGACACCATTCCTCTTGTGTTTTGGTTAAAAATCTTTCCTTAAATTTTATTTTACATAGCTTTGTGTCAATTTGTGAATATTGTTTTTCCGATAGCTGCAGCCCTTTCAAAAACATGGAGTAGAATTTTGGTTCCAAAGCACCAACTGCTATAAACTTATTATCCTTTGTCTTATATGTATTATAACTTGATAGTCCTCCATCAAGGACATTAGTTCCTGGTACACCAAACCAAACTGGCAAATGCCTTGATTTATATAGCCAAGTGGATAAATAAGCAGCTCCTTCTGTCATACTGGAATCAATAACTTGCCCTCTTCCAGATTTATTTCGTTCAAATAAAGCCAAAACTATCCCAAGAGCACATAAAAGGCTACCACCAGCTAAATCTCCGATTATATTAATTGGAGGACTAGGCGGTTGCCCTTCCTTGCCCAGTAAAGATAGTACACCAGACATAGCGACGTAATTTATATCATGTCCAGCTTTATCTTTATAGTATCCTGTCTGACCATATCCTGACAATCTAGCATATATTAATTTTGGGTTTTCCTGCATTAGTGTCTCAGGACCAAGACCTAATTTTTCTAAAACGCCTGGTCTGTATGTGTCGAGTAAGACATCAGAAGACGAACACAATTTTTTGAATATTTCTATACCTTTTAAGCATTTTAAGTTTAAAGCAAGAGCTTTTTTACCGTTAGACAAAACATCAAAAGGAGCGGGTTCGATCTGAAAATCAAGATATATATAAAGATATATATTAAAACTAGACTTTTCTATCATTGTGGAAATTAAAGATCAAACCTTTTGTACAACCGTAACAGTTGCTCCAAAATCAGCTAACACTGTTCCACAAAATGGTCCAGGTGCCAGACCCATCATTTCGATTACTTTAATTCCTTTCAAAGCCATATTAAAAAAAAAAAAAGGAAAATTAAATTACTTGAACAACTGAACTTAGCTGTAAACTTCAGTGGTAAGTGATAACTGATAGTTGTTAGAACAAACTACAAAGAGTAAAGATCAAAGTCTTATCTTAAATTTTGTCGCCAGTTGAAATAAAACTTAATAATGTTCTTTTTGCTTATTTTATATAAATACTTTATAATAAGATTATTTAATCTAATTGAATTTATTTGCAGTTAAATACGTTTATGCTTACTATTTTATTGAATTACTTAATTTTTTAACAAAAATATTAATCGATTCTATGTATCGATATATAAAAATTTATGAGAAATGTTAATACTGGGATTTTCATTTAGTTTTGTTAGTTTCAATGTGTCTAAGTTGAAAATATATGTTCTGGTAACATAACTAATACACTCTGTATTTTTATTTTAATAAATACATATAAAACGGAAAATAAACCGATACGGGCAACCGCGATTTCTGGGAAATCGTCCCTTCGCTCTACCAATTGACCTACCGTATTACTGCCAAACTCGCTGAATTTATCACTCTATACATGACGTCTTTATATTCTATATTTATTTATAATTTAAGAAAACCTAACGTTGCTAATATATATCAAACTATATTATACAAAAATTATTATCAAACACATTCTATAATTTTACTGTAAATATTTTTAATACTATTCAAAATATTTTTATGTTGGTTATTCAAAATTATTTAAAGGTTGTTTAGAATAATTTATTCTAAGTGCTTTTACTGGACAAACTTTTTCTCCATAGCTAATAGAATAGATACAGGACATGGTAATTAATGTACTCGACATTGTTCAATCCGTAGACAGACAACGCTATAGACGAACAGCTAGCCTGGCAGTGAGTGAATCAGGAAGATTGTGAAAGTGGTTACCTTTACAAATCGCAAATACCCATCTGTTAACCTATAAAGGCATGATATTCAGGTTCTCTCGCATAAAACTTATTAGTGTAGCACAAAAACATAACTAAAATTGAACATGTAAGAGAGTTTAATTAAATGTTTGCACAAATACACATAAAATAATTTAGATTATTGTATTTCTATTTGAAAAACAATCATCTAAATTGTTTTTTAAGTGGTCTCTCTTCGTTTTTGTTTTTATGGTAGCCTTATAATTCACAATAGTGGTTCCCCCTTGTGAATTATAAGTTTTTTACTGTTTACTTTGTTCGTTGATAGATATGTGTTTAAAAAATGTACAAATATAAAGACACTTAAAAATTAAGTGACCTTGGTACTACTATGCTTGGTAGTACCTATTATAACCGGATATCGTAAAGTGAATGAAACTAGAGTAAATTCGTTTTTTCTAAACTATTTCTGATTTTGAATCAAGATTTAGTTGCGATACAAAAATATATAGTTTCAAAACCTGATATCAACATATAGTTTCGTCTTCTTCTCTCTCCTTCCTTCCCCCCCCATTTATGTTTACTATTCATGGTCTTTACCATCAGATGCACTAAAATAAAATGTAGCTTTTTTATTATTGAAACAGGGTTAAATAATTATTTGTTTTGAAAATGTAATTTATTTTACTTTAATGAACATAATAAATGAACTATAAAACTGTCACTTTGTGTTTTCAGAAATGTTTTGCCATACAATTAGTAAAACAATTTAGTTGGGCAATTTAAAATTCGAATATATGCTACATATATCAGACAGGTCTATCATCAGTTTGTGAATAATTTTCATTTATAAATTATGTTTTATTATTTTTAAAATTGATATCTTACCATGTATAAACATCAATCGTTCATCAAGCTGTTGCATAGACTACAATTAAAAGCGCTGTACTTACGTTGAACGTTGTACTTAAATTTTGTCAAAGGACTGTTGAAAGCATTTAAATTTTTAAAAATATTTAACCACAATTTGCAAAAGATTTCCAAGTTTTCCGTGTGTTGATATTCTGGATATCATCTTTTTCGGTCAATTATGGTTTTCTGTAAAAGGGTTTGTATTCCTACATTGATCTTGATGGGACTTTTATAAACTTTTTTTTAAGATAAAGATGAAGTAAAACAAAAATATTATGTAAAATTATCAAAAAAAGGAAATAACTTTGTTCTATCTGCATTTGGAGATTTTAACAATATTTTCACAGCACTGATAGATTAATTTAAAAGTCGCTGTTTGCCATTACCAAAAACTCAAATATAGTGTACTGGTATGTGATGTAATCTGTGCTCTTTGCTGACGCTTTGAGCTTTCTTTTGTAATACCAAAATTATTCAACTGTTAAGCAGGAACGATTGGTTTCCAAGGGCTGTGATTTTATAAATTAACAAGACTGTGGGAATTATATTATTTATGTAACTATGGGAAAGTGAATGTTGTTTTTTAAATCCAATAATTTTTCAAATTCTATATAATAATGTCTGTTGCTTTCGCACCCCGAGGCAACCGGCCACCATTGAATCCAGCGCAAATTCAAAAAATGCTAGATGAAAATGCACATTTAATACAAACTATTCAAGAATATCAAGCAAAAGGTCAGCTAATGGAGTGTCATCAATACCAGCAAGTCTTACACAGAAATTTAGTTTATTTAGCATCGGTTGCAGACGCTAATCAGAATATCCAGGCCTTACTCCCGGTAAATAGTTATATAGTTATTGTTTTAGAGTGTATTATACATTTGTCTAGAACATTGTTTGGTTCAATGTCTTAATTTGGGGTAAAATATAATAATTACAAAAAGTATAAAGTTCTTGTTATAATTCTACCTAATTAAATATGATAATTATATAAATTTATTAATAAATACAACTATATCCTCAAGTTCACTATATTAATTTGAAGCTTTATTTGCTAAATTAACAATGTGTCTAAATTAGAAAATTTAGAAAGTTTGGAAAGACCAGAAACTATCTGTTTCATCTATCCATCTATATTTTCGTAATCCCAATAAAATTAAATATCCACTATTGGTAATTTTGATATCCTACTCATTTGTTTCTAATTAATGCTATCAGCAGTATTGATAATATCAATTACTTGAACTGGACAAATAGATCTTATTTAAAACTAATGTATTTTTATGGCAAGAACAATTAAAGTCATAATATTACTCTTATAATTTTTTTTATTGTCAGTCTAACCTAGAGATAGGGAGCACAACTTTAAAAGATTCTACCTATGTTTTAAATCTTTTAATGGTTTAATGAGCATGATACATGTAATTATTCCTGGCCTACAGGCATGTCCTATATTTTAACAAATAAATAAATGTTGAATAAGAGTCCATATAAAGAAGCACTTTTAAGCCAAATTTACATATAAGTAAGATGTATTTTATTCTTTTACAGCCACCACACCAATTAGCAGGTAATGTGCAGCAAGGTCCACTTAACCCTGCAACTAGTGGGGCCGATGTGCCAGGATCACCACAACAACCATACCGTCCACCCTCTGGAGTGTCATCAACACCCACAAGACCAACACAATCATATGGTCAGAGGCCTTACCCACAGAATCAATATCAAGGTCAATATCAGGGCTCACCAGGTTATCCTCCCCAAGCTGGCTATGGTCCACCAGGACAAGGTTATGGTCCTCCTAATCCATCTCAACAACCACAGGGTTATCCTCCCAATTCAACATATGGACCTCCTATAACCACTGCTCCAAGTAATTATCCTCCATCAACACACCCAAGTTCTGGATATCCACCATCTTCAGGTCAACAACCTTATGTTCCCCCACCAGGTAGCCCAGCAGGTGCCGGTTCACCTTACCCAGTTAGAGGATCTAGTCAACCAGCATATACTGGAAATTCTGGCTACCCTCCACCGCAGTCAGGACCAAACTATCCCAATGTTGGTGTGAGTTCTTACAATTCAACTACTTCACAACCCCAGCCTTATCAATCACAACCATTCCCAAATACCACCCCTACCTCTGCATATAGCTCAACACCAATTTCTCAACCAAATCGTTCTCCTCAACCACCACCAAGTGGATATACATCTCAAAACCCTACCAGTACAGGGTATGGCTCTCCATCTGCTCAATCTCCAACATATAATTCTAGTACCCATGGAAATAATGGTCCTCCTTCAACTGCAGCTTCTAATGCTCCACCACAAAGTGGTCCACCCTCTGGGCCACAATATCCTCCATCTAGTCAACCGCCATATCCGCCAGCGACACAGCCCCCATATTCTAATCCTTCATCCCAACCAGGAAGTCCCGCGCCTTCAGCGTCAACAGCGCCACCTCCACAGTCCTCATATCCTCAAAACCCTCAGAACTATCCTCCTGGAGGAGGTGCATATTCTCCACATGCTTACCAACAAGGATATCCCCCAGCTCAGTACCCTCCATCTCCCTACCCATATGCTCGCGCACCGGCCCCGGGCGCACCACCGCCAGGTGCACCACAACCATACCCGGGTTATGGATTCCAACCGCCGAATCAGCAGTAGCTACAATATGTATGATTATAAACTTTAGTTTGTAAAACTTATTAGTCCCTTTGGTAAATATTTTGAGCATTGATTATGTAGAATGTTATGTTGGTCATTTTTGATCATGATTTTACATATTTAAGTATCAACTAGATCATTTTAAGCCGATATTTAGATAGTTATGCTATGATGTGATAAGTAATAACCTAATATTATATACATAGTTTCGTATATAGTTTTTTGTGTAGAATATTAAAAATAAATTATTTCAAAATATGTTGTGTGAGTGTTGATACTAACGTAATAGCTGCTCACAAATAAAATATTAAATATCAATACATCTATAAAAGTGGTAAAGTAATATTGTTTTGTTTACTTCTTATATAATGTTGGACTACATTATATATTTCATTATGAACAAGATTTGTACAAGTAATATTAAAATATCTTTTTTTTTTTTAAATTTTATTGACCATTTTTAGTTCTTACAGCAGAATTCAATATTTCAAGTTATTTTTTATAGGTACTATGTACTACAGCTATTTCTAAAATTAATCATGTATTAACTAAGCTTCTTCAAAACTTAATGAGGGTTCTTCAAACAAATGTACTGATTCATCATAATACTCAAGCGGCAAATCTTCAACAGCAGGATGAGTAGGAAAAGGAGGGGCTGTTTGTAACTTTTTTAATGGTAGGATAGTGTCATATAAATAGCATATTGCACCAGTTTCCCCAGGAATGGCAACACCTAATGTCCAGAGTACATTATGTTTTGTGTTCATACGGAGAATCTTAACTCCCCTTAATATTCTCCAACTGAAAAAATATTAAGATATAGTTAGTATACTTTAGGTACATTAATTTAGTTATATGATATAAGAAATGTTCTTAGGACAAGTAAATTCCATGAAATATATTATAGTGGACATGTACTTTTAATTTGTAAATATATAAGGATTTGATAAATGAACTTTTTTTTTTTACCTATTACCCATGTGACCTGGCATTTTAGTGCCTGGCCAAACACGAGCTTTTTGACCACCGGAACCAATATTTCCTGGTCTTCTGTGAGTTTTAGTTACACCATGAGATGCTGGCATTCCTTTAAAACCCCACCTCTTCATAACTCCTTGAAATCCTCGGTCTATTCTATAAAATTAAAACATTTCATAGCTTTGTTTTATCTTTAATAAAATATCTCCAGCATTGAAGTTAACGTAATCCTTGCGTCGCAAAAGGGATCCGAAAATAGATAAAGGAATAAAAGTACACCTAAAATCGGAAGAACTATGGATCACACAAAGGAATGTCCCTTATGGGAGTCGAAACCACACCTGTAGTTCAGCAGTCGTTCGGTTGGTTGATTGTTTGTTTTAGAATTCATATATATATTGCACTTTGTTTGTCTCCCATTATACCGTATTCCTTAACTGCTGCTAATACGCGAGTGCGGCTCTACACCGAACTCTCTTATTAATACATCGGCGAAGTGTGAATATTTATATTTTTACATTATGTTATAACAGTTACATTTTATATTATGTATGTTATAATAAATTAACATGAAAGAGCGATTTTGATATATTATAAAGTCATGCTTTTGAATATATGCAATATATAGTACATATATAGAATATATTAAACTTAAAAATCGTATTTGCACGCCAAATGGTGGAATATAAATAAATACCTAATTTTGAATAAGTCCTATTGTGTATACCTACATTCAGAGCAAATAAATTATTATTATATATAGTATTTAAAAAATTAAAAAAACAATTATCGCTTTTGGTAATTAATGCAAACCATTGTTTCGTAATCAGTAGTTGAGACAGTAATGCATGTACCCCAATGGGTATTACAATTAATAGTCATATGAAACACAGTTTTTAACAAACTTAAATATAATATGAAGCTATAATTTTATAAATATCCTTGTTATTTTAGTCAAACATGGCTAACTTGTTACAAAACAATTTTTAAAATTATTAAACTGTCTTATCTTCTTTATAAATATGTATGTATACTTATATATACTCTTATATATATACTTATATATATACTTATATATATTACATATAACCTAAACATAAATAGAACAAAATATTTTAATATTTTGTTCTATTTACCATGCTTTAAAGCAATTTTTAATGGTTAATATCGTTATATATTTTATTAAAAAAATATATTAAACATAAAAAAATAAAATAAATAATTATATGCCCAATGTTACAAAGTCATACAAATTTGTGAAAACTGAACTGAAATCACAACTAAAAATATCCAAATGTAGCATAATGCTGTACTTGTGTATAGATTTTATATTCACAACTGTTTTAACCGGGCCACACTCACATTGCACAAAAAATTGTCAAGATGTGGAACCACAGTCAGTGTTAAAGATCACAGGTTCAATAGTTGAATATTAGTGTAACTTATGTTAGCTTCTATTAACATTAATTAAAGGTATACCACTACATGCAGTCTTTTTTAATAAAATACAAATTACGTTAAAAATTCTTAAATGTATACATAAACCATGGTATTCTTACGTTTTAGCTCGGATATCCAAATAATCTCCAACTCTAAAATGGGTGGCAAACAATGGTGTACCAGTGGCTAATTTTGCTTGTGGTGACACTAAAAATCTACATAGATGTCTTTTTGGTAACATTCCCACCCTACTGAACAGACCACAATAATCTTTAGTGACAGTGCTTGGATCAACAGTTTCCGACCCAACCAGTAAACATCCCAATTTTCGCTTTTCCATCCATTTAACTTTCCATTCTTTCATAGGTGTGTATTCTTCGGGTGGTATGTATTTTATGACATGGTTGTCCACAACCTAAAAACAAATCAGAGATACTTTTAAGTAGCATTGACATCTATGGGCCACACACATCTGTCACATTGAGTACAGTTATGGTGGGTGATGATATAAATGTTTCTTAACAAACCTACACACAAGAATATATAGCAATTTTTTTCATACCATAATATACAATAAACTTTGTATTCTTTATATTACATGTTAATAATTAACTTTTTTTGTAATAGTTTTACCTGGAGAAGTGTCGTTTGTACTTTTTTCCCATCCTTTGTCCATAATGGGTAGTTTCCAATCTTACGAGCAATAAGACCAACTCTGCGAGTAAAGGGATCCCATTCTAATTTATCTTGTTGCTCAATGTTATCAAGTGGTGATTCTAATGCAGCTTGGAAATTAAATTTATCTTGTTTAAATTCTTGAATGAAATCTCTATTGTCTTGGGTTAGGAAATCTTCACTCATCTATAAAAATTTAATAGTTTCTTTAGATGGATAATTGGTGTGTGAAAATATAAATCATTGATACAAATTAGAATTCATACCACTCTTTCTTTGGGCATAAACCAATGCGGTGGACGATATCTAGGGGGTTTATAATGACTTCCTCTCGTCGATACAAGGTCCACTCTAAAATAATTATATAATTAATTAAAGCTAACTAATATGAGATAACTAAAAAAGTAATATTATATTTAAGTGTTCTAACCGCATCTTGCCTATCATATTGAAAAGCACTTTTAAGTTGGACGAAGTCATCTTTGTTTTTTTTAATCCAAATTCGTTTCTCTAATTTAGGTACATATATATAATCATTATCATCTATATAACCTCCACTTTTATTTTTTCGATATGTGTATTATTAACCTTAAAAATACTTCAATGATCAATAAACTATAAAGACAAGCAAAAACTGACAAGTGACAATTGACAACACTAAGCGTAATTAGAGATGGCACAGTAAGCTTGAAGCATTTAATAAAGTCTGCTGTTCCGGCTTAGCACAACAGCCTGCTTTAAAGAACAAGCTGATATCGTTGATTTTTTTTTCAACCATTCCTCAAAACAGGACAACCTATACGATGAAAATTAACCATTCCTACCATCAAAAAAAAAAAACTCTTTTTTACTTTGGAACAGTTTTAACCAACGAGCGCGGTTTTATCAGCCTTTAATAATAAAGTGAAAATTTATATTTCTATTTCTGAACATGAGACTCATTTAAATATTTGGTTTAATTATTTCTGTAACAAAAAAATTCTAGCAAAGAAAAATCTTGAATTAGAATTTAAGAAATTATAAACATTGTCAATATTATTAAAACGTGATTGATTGTTTTCACATTTTATTTTATAATTCTTTAAACGCTTCTATATTAATTAAGTACTTTTTTTTTAAGACGACCAACATTATAATCACTGAATATTTTAATAAGTGATTTTTTGTTTTAAATATTTTATATTTTTTTAAACATTTATATATTTGAACGAATTAATTTAGAGGGAGATAACAATTTAGTTCACGTTCATATAAGGTGTTATAAAGTTGCCTGAATGTATTAGAAAAGCCCCTTCTCGTAACTCATTCAAGCGTCAGGTAAAAGAACTTTATCTCAAATAAAGAATATGTATGTGCATAGAACATTATTGATATATAAGACATTTTATTATAAATTGTATTATTTTCATATATATTTCAATATTTATCCTTATGTTTTATTATAATAAGGAAGTATATTTTTGTAGTTTTTTTGTTTTAGAATTCTGTAATTCTTGTGTTTATTCGTTTCTTTACTGTTTGCACACCTACCAAAGCTTTCTCATGAACCCTAAGGTTAACATAAAAAGAGAGTAGTATATGTATATGACGTTGTAAAAAAAAAAAGTAGACAAAAACTATATATTTGTTAGGTATTCCTTATATTCTTACAGTCGTCTACGATCCTTTTTAATGTTTTCCAGTTTGAGAAACTTCTTTGTTATCTAGTTTTATTGGCTTTCTTTGAAAAAAGTGGATTAAATTGTTTTAAGGTTTTGACACGGCATTGTTATAAGGTAATATAATAACAGTTATTACCAAAATATACAATGTTACTTAAAAGATAATAATTTGTTTCATTTCAACCTAACCATAACTACATACATTACATACTCTTATTACACAATTGATTATTACTTTTTAAAACCCAAAGAGGTTACACTCTTAGTAATAAGTTATTTACATTAATGTATGCTTCATATTTTTAATTTTATTAACAACAAAAAGAGCAGAATAATTAAAAAACTTGTTACAGAATTTCAACTTATAAAAGAACATTTAAACAACAACAAGCATATTTACCGTTTATTAACAATCGGATTTGTTATAATAAAAGCTAAGGTGCTAAGTGTTGTGTTAAGTTGTCCGATCTTGAAGCTTCACTACATTATTTACTCTGTGTAAAATGACTTCTCTATATTTACTGCGAAGTGCAAACTGACTTTTGAGTCATGTCAGACTACCAAAAAGTAAACAAATCTTTATTTTTGGGTACAATAGATACAATATATTTCTTGTGTTTTATTTTTAATACTACTAAGTACTCAACAAAATGTTAGATTTATTTAAGTATAATACTCTACATGTATGTATATTTATAATTAAATTAGCGTCATGCCATGAAGTTAATATATTTGGTCCAGGACTACAACCAAATAATATAGTGATGCCGGCAAGATATTTTTTTGTAAATTTTACTGCGTTTAATGAAAGCTCGTAAGATTTTTTATTACTTAAACAGAATTATAATTTTTATATATGTATATATATATATATATATATATATATATAGCTCAAACCCTTTGCAGATACACTAAAGATTTATCCAAAAGCTTTGCCATAGAAATAAGTGGAAAATCTATGAAAAACGACCGGTGCCGAATATGGACAAATACTCTAGACCGTAAAGACGGAACTTTTATAGTTCGCTATAAGTTATATGAGACTTGCATTCATTTAACGATAAGTATTTATTATAAAAACAAACCCATTGTGAATTCCCCAATTCAAATTGAAGGTAAATATTTATATATATTAAATAGTAGCTCATTTAAGTTTTATATAAATGTCATGTTCATTATGTTATAATGCTATTTCAGGCCCCATCCAACCAGATCAATGTAATTGCCCAAAACCAAACCTTCAGAGTTGGTTAAATCAATATGGATGCCCATCATCTTATAAACAAATTGAAAGGGATCTTCAACCATTTAGAAGAGTTGTCATGAAAGATCAGATAAAAAAAATTGTAGACAGATATCACAATCCTGAAAGTACAAGTTTTTGTCACTATGTTGTCAAAGATAACCAAATATATAGAGATTGTTATGGAAAACATGTGGGCTTCAATATGTTTGCTGACAACATTCTTCTATCCTTATCTAGAAAGGTAGTACTGTTGGATATGGAGTTAGTTATCAATCTGGGAGACTGGCCTCTGATACATAGGAATAGTGAGCCTTTGCCAATATTTTCATGGTGTGGCAGTGACGAAACGATTGACATTGTTATGCCGACATATGATATAACTGAGTCATGCTTAGAGAATATGGGAAGGTGAGATAAATAAATCAAAAGCTTTTTATTAAATAAACATTAGGCACTTGGCTAAAACTCATTACACAACTAAATTTAGATATTTTTATACTAGAAGTCCAGAAGTGGCAAGTAGCATTGCAATAACAAATTGGGTAAGAAATCTTGGATTGTATGTAAATACTTTCTTCTTCACAGTACCTGTTTAAACTACATGTGTGTCAACCTCTGTATTATTAACTCATTCTATAAATATTAAAATTGTCACTTTAATTATTTGTGATTTAATAAACATGATGTAGTACATATAATCAATATATTTTTTTCAGAGTAACTTTAGATACTCTTTCAGTACAAGGGAATATTGAGCTTAAGTGGGTAGATAGAGAATCACGTGCATTCTGGCGCGGTCGAGACTCGCGCGCTGAAAGACTGAAACTCATTGATATTTCACGAGCAAATCCAGAACTTCTTAATGCTTCCCTTACCAACTTCTTTTTCTTTCGTGACAAAGAAGCACAATACGGTCCAAAATTACCACATATCTCATTCTTCAGATTTTTCGATGTAAGTATTATATTATAAATTTGTTTTAACTTAAATTTTATTCCGTCAAATCCACCATTCCCTCTCAACCTCTCAGTATGTACTAATATCCCATATTGTTCCCGATTCGTAAATGGCAACGCAATTTTAAATATTATTTCAGGATAATAACAGGATCGTCATAAAATTACAGGAGAAAAAAAAAATCTAATTACTAATACATACCAACTTTTGCACAATAATGAAAGAAGAGATTTTCAACAGGCTCATTACCACCTTCGCACTATTCTTACACTTATTTATAGCTGTTAAAGGTGACCAGTCATTTGCGTAAAATCTACTATAACTTTAGAAGTTGGCAATTAATATGACCTATATATATTGTGATAATTACCAAATTCGACGATCATTTTCCTGTACAGGTTAAACAAAATTGAGCACAGTACATTATAACTAAAGTTGGTCTACCATCCAACCTTGATTTTTTATATTATTATATAATAATTTTATTGGTTTACTTACAGTATAAATATCAAATAAATGTAGATGGTACTGTAGCCGCCTACAGAATGCCATATCTTCTGGCTGGAGGAGGATTAGTTCTAAAACAGGATTCTTCCTATTATGAACATTTTTATAACAAATTAAATCAATGGGAGCATTATGTGCCGGTTAAAAGTGATCTCTCAGATTTAGCTCAAAAAATCAAATGGGCTCAAAAACATGAAAAGGAAGCACATACTATCGCAAGAAATGCACAATATTTTGCCAATGAAAATTTGTTGCCACAGCATATTATTTGCTATCATGCCGTATTATTTTCGGTAAGTATTAAGTTATAATTTATATTTTATAACTAAGTAAAAACCAGGTAAAACCAGGAGTTTATTCATGCTTCACTTATTTTATAGATATTATGTGTAATAATTAAAGGTCAAGCTTTGACATGTCTTTCAAAAAATATTAAACAAGTACAACATGGCTAAATCCACAAGCATTGTGCTATACCGCACTCGCGTGGAAAAAAAGACACAAATGTTGTGGGGCCGCAGATTTTGTATGTATTTTTTTCATTATAGTACAGACTCCATATTTTTTTTTCTAGGAATGGAGCAAAAGAATAAGTAGTACAGTAGAAGTACGTGAAGGTATGACACATGTACCACAAACGGATTTTGAATGTCACTGTCAATCTGATGAAGAAGAGCAATTTGAACGGGAAGATTTATGATTTGTTTTATTAAAATTTGAGGTGAAAGTTGTATTGTAATCTCAGTTAAATCTATTGAAGTTAGATATATAAGCTGGAATTAGTATTCTCAGCTATATTTGCAGCTATTTATAGAATATTAAAATTGTTGGCATATTATTTGTAGATAATAATAGATAGGTTTATGAAATTAATAAAAATGTGTTCAATAATCGTAAAACCCAGTATATAACAGGCTTAAAGAGATTTGCCTTTTTCAATATACGTATCTAGAGTTTTATTGTAAGAAATATTGTTATTAAATAAATACAATTATTAATAAGTTCATAGCTTTTATTTAAATCTGTTATGTACAAGAAAACAATGATATTCTAATCTAATTCTATAATTGAAATGTAAAAACTATGTGCACTTAAATAGTATATAATTAAAAATACGTTTATCAAATATCGTGTGAATGATTTTAAATTAGAAGTGAATATTGGAATGATATTACGAGTTTTAGTTTAAAATAAATGTTAATATTGAATATAATAATTCCTGACTTTCAGTAAAATACAATGAATCAAATAAAATTACTCAATTGTTTGCGAGTTCAATGAAGGCGAAGAATCATAAGAAAGGTAGGCCTGTGGCGGATTGAAGTAGAGGGGGTAATTTAGTAATATACGATGTCATCAGGGTTCGGATACGAGACGCTGGACGTTAATAGTAGAAGGCTTGTTTTATCGCGAGGGGTCTACCGATACATGGCGACGTCGGGGCTGCGGTAGAAGCACATGTAGGCGTCGGCCAGCAGGCGCTTGGCGGGCGCGGGCAGGTGGCGGTCCAGCGGCGCGGCGCGGTGCAGCGCGCGGCCCTCCTCGCTCAGCCAAGCGCCCAGCTCGCTGATCGATACTATCTCCGGGATGTTGTAGCCGTTGCGCTCTCCTGTGGTTGCGGCCATTCATATAAGTACATAACTAGCACCACCAGAGTGATAGGCGTGACTGTAAACGTCTATGACTGCATTACCTTTTCTATCAGCCATGGAGTCGAAGAAGCACCACGGCGCGTCGTGTCCGACGCCCGTCTTCACGAAGGCAACGTAGTGACTTGTCTCTATACAGAGAACCGCAAACAGCTCCATATACACCCTAGGCACCGGGCACGACTCTAAGATGTTTGCGTATTCTTCAGAAATTGTTAACGGAGTGGCCTATAAAGAAAGTAATTATTAAATAGCCTAATGGTCATGTAGAAGGTTCCATTCCGTAGTGGTATACTAATGTCAGTGTGAGTGAGTGTGCGTGTACCTTGTGGTGCGG
Organism: Dircenna loreta; assembly: GCA_963555665.1. Lineage (NCBI taxonomy): Eukaryota > Metazoa > Arthropoda > Insecta > Lepidoptera > Nymphalidae > Dircenna > Dircenna loreta. The sequence goes on from OY743094.1 coordinate 7,795,772, forward strand.
GCGCGTGGCGTGCGCCAGTCGCAGGCAGGCGGCGCAGAGGGCGCCCGCGTCGAGCGTGCCGCCCGCGCACGCCGCGCACTCCCAGCGGGCCAGCGCGCCGCACACCGTGCACTGACGAGGCACTGCATTACACCACTTTAGTTTAGTGACAAAAAACCTTAACTGGGCCAGATACGCTCGGTTTAGTACTAATAAAATACACATTATAAAAGTTTCACTCAAATTAATTTCGAATTTTCTAAAATGTTTTCTCAAGTAGTTTTATTTTGTTTCACTACAGAAAAAAAACTTCCGTGTTTTGGTATTTCCTTAAATTTTTTGTGGTATAAGAAAATGAAATGAAAAAAGCTTACATCCTTCAATAAGATCGGTGACATCCAGCAGAGGCGATGGCTGTACTCGTTGGTATAGTTTATATTGTTTGCCAAACCTTGGCATTTGTATTATAAATGCAGCAGGAACCTGGAATATTTAGAATAGTCAGTTAGCTGCCAGTTAAGTATACGTCTGATTTATAATAATTGGTCTTACCAAAGTAGATAATTTTTTTTCCTGTTTCTTACCTCACTTAATTTAACGCCCGATGTGGCAAAGGACTGTTCCAGCAGTTGCTGGACGCTCGGTAGTGTGACGTGTTCATCTTTCTCCACAAACAGTTGGTAGCAGAACGCCTCCTGACCGGATGAAAGTTTTAAAAACGGCTCCGCCCTGAGTAGCTGTGCGACGAGACCGTTGAGAAACTCTTCGGGATCCTGTGACAATATATCGCTTATTATTGAAAATGTCGAACTTGTATAGTGTTTAAAAAAAAATATTTCATAATGTAGGGAAATTTACGTGTACTGTGTGCTGATTTTACCTTTTCCTCAGAAGTGAGTCCTGGTATGTCCGACAGTCTCTCCAGCAGAGTGCGGAGTTTCATGACGCGGTCGGCGCGCACGTACCCGTGCTTGCGGAGCGGGTTGACCACTTCCTCTCGCAGAACGCGTTGCACTTCCGAGTAGTGGGGCGAGTCCTATGGTCATTATGTATCTTTAAACTCTTAATTCCACCGAACGCAAAACATTAAGCTTTTTTTTTAATTTGAATTTATAAAAAGGAATCCATAGTTAATTATGAACCTCCGGTTCCGGCGGCCTATAGAGCAGCGCGTCGAATACGCTGGTAAAGGTGAACATGGCGAACAGTGTGGCGTCCAGGTAGCAAGAGTTGTGGTGTCCCTGGATGCCGCGGTTCTTCCCCGCCAGGTCACCCAGCGAGCTCAGAGGGGGCACCACCCCCGGCACCACGGGACACTCAGGCTGGAGAATATATTGTTAAGTAATGATATGATGATTTAATTTAATATTGTATACTTAGAGTGACATATACTTTACTAACCAATTTAGCTTTGCATAGCATATTTAAACGATTTGAATGTTGCATTTATTTGGCATTAGACATAAAGCAGAATATCTAGACTACTGCATAGAGGATGGTAGTAAAAGGCTGTCACCACTCGCCTGGTCCCCGAGGTCGGGGCGGTGCGTCTCCGGCGGCGGCGTGTCCCTGAAGCGCGCGTCGCGGCGGCACAGCGGCAGCGGCACGAACAGCGCACGGCCCGACGCGCACGAGAACACTCGCGCGCCGCGGTGCACGCCGTCGCCCAGCCCGCACACGCTCTGCTCCAGCTCCACGCCCGCCGTCGCTATGTCTGACGTTCAACAGTTGTTAAACACGGTGACCTTCAAACTGCTGAAAACATTCTTTTGAATGATAGAGCTAAGAAATGAAATCGATCGAGCCAGCTTTCGTCTTTCGAACAAAAAACTTAATCAAAAAAGGTTTATCCTTCTAGAGGCTATAATGAAAAAAAGACACAGATACAGATGTAGATACACACGTTAAACTTATGATCCCCCTTTTCACGTCATGAGTTATAATATAAAATTTAAACAGTTCATATCTACGAAAAATATACATACCGTCTATCAGGCCGATCCACCGGACGACGCCGTAGTAGTTTTGATCCACATCTGTTGCTACTTCGACCAAAGAACCCACACCGATATCGTCTTGTACCGGTGTAGACTGATTCGTTGTCTTTGAATTTACGGCGCGCGGTGATCCCAACAGAGGAGAGTCATAGAACTCCTCCTTGACATCGCCACTGCAAACATCTGTAGAAGAATTGTGATTAAACGTTCAATAATTTTTAAATTCATATTTAATTCTAAAACATACTCTGCTCAAATTGTAAAACACATAGCGGTATTTCATCAATAGAAAGCTCCTGTAGATAATATCCGTATGACATGTCGAACTAGACTAAACTACAGCGGACGATCACCTACATCGCGAACGCCTAAAATTAGAAAACAGGAATCTAAAATAGGACACATAAACGTAACATGCAGCTACTGCTCTATAAGTAATATTTACTATTTCGCCGTTATATGTGATAAGGCTTTTTGTTTTGTGATAAATAGCTGTGATATATATTATGTACGGAAGCGGGGATTCTCCTCCAGAAAAAATGGTACGCAAATTCACTCTTTTTCGTAATAGTGTTTACATTAAAGGTGACATTTACGGGTTCAAAGAAAAATTGGACTAACAATGACGAGAGATATAATATACTATTTTATTCTCATATTATAAGCTACGATTTTTTTTTATATAGTTCATCCTTCCTAATAGTAGGAATATCCAATGCTGTTTACATTGAAGGTGACATTTACGAGTACAAACAAAAATTGTTATGTAAAAAAAAACATTACGTTATTGTAACACATTTATCGTTTATATTTTATATACTTTTTAATATTTAATCGTCGTTAATTGAACGTCTAGAGGTGTGAACTATCGATTACTAAAGATACAAAATAAAAATATTTGTTAAATTTATTTTTTTTAAATTCTTATATTATTAGCTACTAAACTTGTTTTAGTTATTCGTAAGAGTGTCTACATACAAACAGAATTTGTATAAAAACAAAAAAAATACATTAATCTAACATATTTTCTAGCTGCTAAGATAACCACGACCAAAGGTACAAAATAAAAATATTTGTACAACAAACATAACATTCTCATATTGTCAGCCACTATTTTTATTAAATATTTTAGTTCTTTTTTAATTATTCCCATTCTTTCTTTCAAATTACGTCACTTTTTTCCTAAACAATATACCAACTGGTATTTAAGAATAATTTAAAATATAAACTAAATTTACTTAATTTATATTTTTTAAGTGATTTTAATTAAAGCAAAATTAACTTTACAAATAATCTCCACACCTTTCTAAACGGCCTATAGCATAGTAATGAAAGAGTAAAGGTTATATTATATATCATTAATCAATTAGTATGTTTAAAGATTTTTTTTTTGTTTAAGTTTAGGGTTATTTTTATACATTTGTCACTCTGAAATATTTATTCATAAACTTCTTAATATTTATATTATGTACTTACATACCTTCTTAACAAAGGCACCTAACTGTAAGCATTAATAAAAATGCTGACATTATTTAATTCAAATGTTAATTTTTGTAATTGTTTTGCTTTTTCTATACTTAATACTTAAAGTTGAAATGCGGCATTGGTAGGTTCATTCCAAATTTGAATAATAAGTTCACTTACCTACTAAAAGACCAGTTTCAATCTTTTTAGTTTCATTCACCATTTTGCTATTCTGATTTGAATCTTCACTAACAGTGGGTCTATTTGAAGAAGGATGAGGTTTTATTTTTCTTTTTTCTGGTGCCAAGTGGTTGATCAGGTTTATAGATTTGACCCTTTCATTGTGGCCTGTGCGCTGCATAGTTCGTCTAGGACTACGGGGCATAGACCCATACTCTGGATGTTCCGGCTCCCTTGGAGCTGGTGGCCAACTTCCTCCAATGAGGTTGAATAGATCAAGCTATATATAAAACAATTTTATTATTATCATTAAAATAACAGTTGTAAATAAAACAATATAAACACTTTTTTAAAATTAGTTTTACAGTTAAATTTTATATTAAATCTGTTTGAAATTTGATCCCATCATATTGTAAATTAAATGTATACATGTTAGAATAAAAATGTTTTGAGTCCTTGGCAACAGTTTAAATAAATGGATAACCGTGTTATTATGCCTACATTATTAATTACAAAATGTATGTTTATAAATAGTGTAAAAATTGATTAGAAAAAGAGAAAAGAAAACATTTCTTATAAGTGTATTAGTTACACCAATATTAAAAGCAAGTTCACATTTACCATGGCTTCAAATTAAACTTAAAAAAATGTTTTACCACATGCTCCTTTTCAACAATTAAAATGATTAGTTACTTAACAAAACCCTAAAATCATTGATAATTGTTACAATGTATATCCATTATGTTGTTAAAATCATATGTATAGCAATTATCAGTTTTATAATCCCATCAAAACATGCGCTTAAAAATATTATAATTATATATTAATTTATATACGTAATTAGTGCAAATATCTTTTTCGTGGAGTAAACTTTGAACATTAAAGCAGGACAAACAGAGGCCTATTAAATCTTTTAAACCTGTGTTTCTCTGCTGCTTGGCTTTTCAACCGCCTGCTCCTGATGAACCTCATGACTCATTTTCTGTCGATAATCCACAAGTTCACTTAAATATAAAATCTAAACATTTTTCAGATCTAATTTAAACAGATGTAAAAATAATGTAGCTATAGTTAATTACCAACCTATATTTGAGTCTCGAAATGGAACGATTTATTAACGTAATTGTAATTTTTAGAATTAAACCAGATAATAGTTAAAATAAATAAAATAATGACAACAATTTTGCATTTTCGTATAAGCAATTTTTTACGTCAAATTATTGACAAATAAGTATCTTATTATTTATTTGTTTAGAATTCAGATTACAAAGCCTTCGCATACTCTACAGATTATATAAGGCATAATATTAATGCTTATTTATTGTTTTTGCAACATTGAATGTATATATAATATCTAATTAGAAATAAAATATAATAAAATAGTAAAAATATAGGACTTACTAATGTTATTATTGGTAAACTAAAATAAATTGAAATCGATTTTATTTAGCCAACCCCTATTTGGATAGTGACAACTGACAAATGTCATAATAATATGATTCTGATGTTTTGCCCTTGTTTTGACCTTGGTAAATGTTTAAAATAATAAAATATATTGAAAAGTATGAGAAAACAATAAACTTTTTATATTGCGATTTTATAAAACATTACTTTAACCTTTAAAAATATAATTGTTATCTGCTCTTCTATAGCTTATTATCTATTTTTAAGTGATAAGTTAAGAAAAATGTGAGACAGTGATAAACAGTATTTGTTATTACACCAATATTTATTTTGTTGGTAAATAAATAGCATTTTATTATTAAATATTTTTGTACCAGTTTATCAACGCTATTTATATATTCAATATTTTTTTTAAACATACATTGCTTACTAGTTATAGAATAAAAAATATATAAAATTGCTTGAAATATACTAGTACATATTTAGATAGATATTGTAATATTTTTTGTAGGCTCGTCCAGAGACAATGATTCGACAAGGAAGTATTGACGACATAAATACCCAACAGTTTCTTAAAATTTCAAATTATGAAGATACTGTGAGACAGCTGGATATATATTATGCTATTGGTAAAATATCTACTTTCTGTTTAAACTTACCATAAATATGTCCATAATTTTTTGTCACATAATATTATTTTACAGTGAAAAGACAATTATTAAGGTTCCAAAGTCCAACAACGGGGTTGTTCCCAGTTGTGTCTTCTGATCTTCATATAGGTAGTGTTAGAGATAGTGTCTACTGCGCTGCTGCGGTATGGGGCCTATACCAAGCTTACAGGTAATAAAATGTTCATAATTGCGTAATATCTAATTTAATAAAAATAAAATTAGATCATGTGTTAATTATTACTATTCCTCCTGTTTTATTTGAAAACTCCTTTATTATTATAATATTTTTCTGTTGTTCTTGTTATTAAAATGTTTCATTCCTCATCTTAAAATTAAATAACATCATTTAATGAACAAAATGGGTTTTTTTTTTCAGACGCATAGATGATGATAGAGGTAAATCTTATGAGCTTGGTCAAAGCACAGTTAAATGTATGCGTGGGATTTTGGAATGCTGGATCAAACAAGCAGCGAGAGTGGAATCATTCAAAACTCGCCAGAGTGCCGCCCACGCCTTGCATGTTAAGTTCCACCTCACCACAGGCGAACCGGTCCTCAGCGATGATCAGTATCATCACTTGCAAATTGATGTGATATCACTGTATTTGCTGTTCCTTGTGCAAATGATCACTTCGGGACTACAAATTATTTACACACAGGTTTGTTATTGGATGATTCTGTAAGTAAAATACACTCAATTTTAAAAAAAGCATTACACGATGGAGATAAAAATAGACCATCATTTGAAAACCTTAACAATTCTTTGCTTTTGCAGGCAAATGAGCTTATAGCTTTTTATATTTATAGGATGAAGTAGCCTTTGTTCAGAATCTGGTGTACTATGTGGAGCGCGCATATCGAACTCCTGACTATGGTATGTGGGAAAGAGGGACCAAGTACAATGATGGCAAACCAGAGATTCATGCATCATCTATAGGTAAGACCTTCTTCATTGTTAAAAACATCAGAAATGTCATATGTAGTAAACATTTATTTACTTATTTTAATTTTGATAGGTATGGCCAAAGCAGCTCTGGAAGCCATAAATGGGTGCAACCTGTTTGGCGACAAAGGTGCGTCTTGGAGCGTCGTTTATGTAGATATTGATGCTCACAATCGCAATAGAAGTATTTTTGAGACAATGTTGCCTAGAGAATCTAGTTCCAAGGTAATTCCAATAATATTATCATTATATAAATTTAAACTTCATTAATTTAATTTAATCCTGATGTTTCAAAGGGAGTTGATGCAGCCCTTTTGCCAACCATATCCTTTCCTGCATTTGCAACTCATGAAGAAATATTAGTACAACTTACAAAAAACAACCTGTTGAATCGGCTACAAGGCAAATACGGATTCAAACGATTTAGCCGAGATGGTCACAAATGTGTTCTTGAAGATCCCAACAGAAGATACTATAATGAAGGAGAGTTAAAAGAATTCGAGGGGATAGAGTCAGAATGGCCATTGTTTTATATTATGATGATAATTGATGGAGTGTTTCGTACATTACCCGACCAAGTTGAAGAGTACCAGAAACTGTTGAAGTCTCGGATATATATGGATGAATATGGAGGTATTGCCCTCATAATTATTAATATTAATACTATTATAATTAGGGAGACATCTGTTATCTATAAGAAAGAAGTTTTAGATTTAAAGATACGTATAGAGTTGGACTTCCGGCTCTCTCAATTACCGTCGTAAATTCACCTTTAATTTATCACGTTGATTTGCTTCATTTTATATATGTATTTCGTGCAAAATTCACTCACACAGACGCGCGTGTGAATGTTGCACGTAGAAGTATCGCGGTCTCTCTTGCTTTAGTCAATCAAACGCAGTTTGATACTTTGGGGGTCTGACTAATTTATACATATAATAATATCATTGAGTATTTTTCTTTGTTTCATCAAATAATAAAATGTACAATACAATACTAGCTACAATACAAATACAATACTAATAATAACAATACAACGATAATAATAATAATGATATACATATATTATTAATATATTTAATAGTGTATTTTTAAATATACTCATATATTCAATACTAAATGATTAATTTAAACATTTATAATTACGTAATATATATACATATGTTTTTATAGTTTTCCTTTTAAGAATATACAGAAAGTTATGTAACAATACTATCTTTATATTATTTTTTTGATTTTACTATCTATTTTCAATTGATATATAGTTAGTCAAAGTAAAATATAAAAAAATGTGGTTATTAAAATATAAATTTACGTATTTAAATTAAGTATCAATAACAATAACAAAGTATCAATAAGTGTCGGTCCGACAATACTCGACTATTCCTTTAGGCACGATTAAGGTCACATAACACATTGGCGCGCAGGTGTGCAGTGTACAGTGTACACGTTCATTCTTTAGACGCCGTAATGGCGATCTGGATTCTGAAGTCTATCCTCTGATCTATCAACTATTAAGTTGCACGCGGACTTTTATTACAATTATAAGTAATTTAATTAATTAAAATTTGTATTTTTAAGAACATAATTTCATCACTTTATTTTCTTTACATGTACTTTGTCAAGAATATAATATTATATACATATTAAATAAGATATAAAACAGACAAAATTAAAGACGGTTTCTGTAGATGTTTGCTGTCTAGACTTTCTTGTTACTTAGTTTTTCACATCTTTAAAGGAATGCTAAACTAAAAAACCCTCTGGTAAATATTGTTTCAAGGATATTGGCAAATAACAAAAAAAAGTTTTTGCTTTATATAAAAAGTAAGAAAAGTAATTTATAGAGATGTCAGATTTTGAATTTGGCGCTAAAAGTGATATGAGTAATACCTATGTTTAGTTACCTGGTCAACAGTCTTATTATTTTTATTCACATTTTTATTAAATCCTTAACACTGTTCCTTTTGTTAGATCCTGTTATTCCATGGTACTACTACGTGCCGCGTGATGGAATTGAAAACGAGAGAAGCGAGCCGTACTCAGTACGCAGAATACCAGCTAGTAAGTTATGCTGACAATAATGACATATTTTAGCCTATATATTTCTTGAAAAAATAATTTGATTATGTATCCATGAGTCAGGCCCAAATCATTATGTTCACAGACCAGCCAGGAGACCACGAACTTCAAGGTAAAATTGTAAACTGAAGATTGATGTTATGTGCTAATTTTCCTGCCGTTTCAGTTCATTAACCCTGTTTTTATGCTATCTTCTGTGCTAATTCTTCTTGTATTTCAGCAACTATTTTCTTTTATATTTCATACCATACCAACTTCTACCCTAACATAGCTTAAAATTTCTCGTTTCTTTTAACTAGATTTAGTTAATAAACTTCCTTAAAACTGCTCTCTTTATTAGTCGCTTGTAAAATACAAAATACATTCGTTTAATGAAATCTGACACTTTTTTTAAATAATGCTTATTACTTTTTATGTTAAAAAGAAAAGATACGATCTTTTCTTAACATAAATATTTATAAGTGTTAAAGATTAAAGGGTGTTTCAATATTCATTGATACCATATAAGTGGTGATAAAGTTCATCCGACTGCCATAAAACATTGAAACATTGACAGCAACAAATTCTAGGATATTTTCGCTCAATAAAACATTTAGCAAGTTGGGGATTTGTTAAAAAAAACATAAAATTTATTGAAAAAAACATTTATCAGTTAAAAGTGTTAACCCCTCTGGCTCAAAGTATAGCTTGACACCGGTTTGAGGTTATGAACCTGGTGTTGAGCTGCTGCTATAGTCAGGCCCCCATCATCAAGTCTTCTTTTGACTGGCCACCAGCTGACGTCTACTAGTCGCTCCTCTTGAAGGTGATGTGCAAAAAAGGCATTCAGACGACGTTTTCGCAACGCTGTCGTTACGGGAAATCGGTTGTTGCGCTGCGTTGTAGCTATAGCTCGATCAGATCCTCGTCGCCATCCATAACCACTAGTCTCTCACAAACGCTGGCACACAGGACGAACTGAATATCCACTAATATTCAGCTGTCGGGTTAATATGTGAAGCTCCGAAGCTAAGTTAGGTTAAGCGTTGAGATGCAAATGATGACGTTTAATTTGAAACATACCTTTTTATACCTCCAATGAGTCTCGCAAACTAAGGGCTAGGTGAGCAATTTTGGGGTTTGTTATTGGGTAGTTTCTTTTTGTCAATACAATAAACTTATTACGTCTCATTTGGTATCATTTAATATGTATTGGAATACCTTTAATCTTGTATTAAAAATTTTTATATGTATTATTTTAAATAAAAAATTAAGATATTGTTAAAAATATACACATGTGTCATTTCATTGCACCCAGGTTTAGTTCTTGTATCTGCTAACCTATACATGTAACCATAACGAGACCCTTTGTGACTGAAATATCTCTACAGACACGGGTGGGCTGTTCCTCTGGGCGCAGTCGTTGTTCGTACTAGCGCAGCTCCTCACAGGCGGTTTGTTGCATGTCAATGAGCTGGACCCGGTGAGGAGGTACCTGCCGTCCTACAACCGACCTAGGAGAGCAGGACGGTACTCCGCCTTCCAGGTCAGTTGTATAGCTGGTTGGTTGTGTCAGATGGTTTTCTGTGTTTGGATGATGGTTCATTATATATGATCGACTATATGATAGGGGTTGTATAATATATTTTGTCATAATGCATCAAATATAAAATACAAGAAGTACTTGAAATTTGGTTTGACCCATAAATCTGATCTAATTAATTATTTAGAATTTAACATAATGTTATCATTAAGGACGCGTTTACAGTTTTGCCGAAAATCATCAATTTTTCGGTACTTATTTCTACAAAATCTAACTTAAAGTGATAAAACCTACACTAACAGCAGATATATTGGTTTTTGTTTTTAATTCATTAAAAAAAATATCAAATATTATAGCTTTTAATATTAATAAAACGATTTTCTATCACTTCTTCACACATATTCCACGTTTTCAGGCGCAGTTTCGGTACATTTTTCTTGTATTAGTTACCATATATTTCAGAATAAAAAAATACCTGGGCAAGAAAACATACTTAACTACAATCCTGTGAAGAACAAAATTATCAATACTTTACAAAGTATCTTTAAAAAAAAAAATATTTTTTTTATTATTTTCACGTCCTTGTAGTTAATACATGACTCATAACTTACTGTAATAAGGTTTATTTTACTTGCATTTTTGTTGATTCTTTATAACAAATATTTCTAACATTCCTACATCACCTCACTCGGTCTAAGACTAATATCAAGATTATTACCAATTAGTATAGACGGCGTGACCTGAACGTATACTGGTGAATGGACGCCACATAATCTCCTAGACAAATAGAGCTAGGTGCTCCGAGCTTAGGCTTGTTTTGTTAGTGTTGATAAGATCGTACCGTCACACTTGATTGATTGACCTTGAATTATACTGGTGAGATGGAAGCTAGTCGTTGAGGAGATCCAATAGCATCCGTCCATCAGTATACCTCAAGGTCACTCAATCAAGCCCGACGGTAAGATCGTTTCAAAACTAAACTTAACTCGTCTGACCTAGCCTTTTTCGTCTAGTAGATCAAGTTGCATCCTTCAACGTTTGGACCTTCAGGCCACACAATACTAATATCATATAACAAAACATAATATTTTATTTTAAAATAATATAAGTTATTAAAAGTATAAATATATGAAAAACCAATAAATTCATACTATCAATTGTTTCATTTCGCGACTAAACATGCGTATGTGTGCTTAGTCAAGCTTTGTCAATGTAGTTATGTGATTTGCGACCTATCTGTTTCGTAAACGCGTCCTTGAAGGTATTTAGGTATTATTTAGTACTTATAAGGCTTTGGCATTTAAAATCTCTTAAAAATTCAAATTTGTCTTATTTTACATGATCAAAACGCAGGCCAAGCCAACATTTGTAAGTATTAGGTACCTTACAAATATGCATGCAAATAACATCATTATCTTTATATATATTAATTAATATTTAAGTATAGAATGTTTGTCCATAATTTCTGTAAATGTAATTGTCATACAATGCAATTTATATTAAAGCTTTTGTATTAGCTAATAGATATTTGTAAAGAGCTTCAGCAATGTTATGTAAACAATAAAACAAAGGGTAACAATATGACCCGTCCCAGAGGTCGCGGGTTCGAATTCTTGCTCGTCGTCTCTATTTTTAATTCTTTGTTTATTAAAATTTGGTCAAATCATTTAAATTAATTAAATTTAAATTTATTTAAGTAATATTTATTTCTTAACATACTTACCTCAATATTATTATAAAATAGGTATTTTTGATAAAGATTAATTCTGACTGAAAAAGTTCAATCGTCTAGAATTATTGTAACATTTATTAAATCAATAAAGATTATCTCATGAACAGTTAGTAATAATAGTTTTTAGTATTTAGAATAATACAATAACAAAGTATATTAAATTATTGTAAATATTATTGGTTACAATAATATTAAATTATTGTAACCAATAATATTTTTAATTTTATTTTAAACAACTTTATTGCACATATAAAAGAAACAAAAAGTACAGAAAATCAGTAAAACAATAGGCGACCTTATCACTAAAGTGATCTCTTCCAAGTAATCCACACTTAGAAATAGCAATACAAAGAAATTATTATTAATATTATGTGTTTAAATAATATAGTAAATTATAATTAGACATATATAATACATTTCAAATAAAACATAAATAATTATACATATAACATATGTATATAAAGTCTAATAAATTCAAATACACATACTATATACGTATATACATAATTAAATTACAATAATATTATGAAAATAAATGATAAAATTTACATTTGGAATTTAAAAATGTACTTAAATGTGTCGTAAATAAATTAAAAAATATAATCATTATTCCTTTTCTTGTTAAAAAACATTGTTATTTTCCGTACAGGGCATAGCAACAGACCTGGTGGTGCAAGTGGTGCTGATAGCAGAGTCGATGCGTCTGCAAGCTATGATGGGTACTTACGGTATACAGACACAGACGCCTCATGAGGTTGAGCCGGTCCAGGTTCGTGGTTTATGTAGTTCAGTAATAAAAGGTAGTGTAAGCATTCCTATATATTTCTTCTAAATATTTAATTAAGGACGCGTTTACAGTTTTGCCGAAAATCATCAACTTTTCGGTACATATTGCTACAAAATCAAAATAAAAAAAAATTTAAATTATATATAGATATTTTGTAAAGTATTGATAGTTTTGTTCTTCACAGAATTGTAGTTGAGTATGTTTTCTTACCCAAGGTATTTTTTTATTCTGAAATATATGGCAATCAAAACAAGAAAAATGTACCGAAACTGCGCTTGAAATCGTTGAATATGTGTGAAGAAGTGATGGAAAATCGTTTTGTTAATATTAAATGCTATAATATTTGATATATTTTTTAAAGGAATTAAAAATAAAGAAACACTTTATCTGCTGTTAGTATAGGTTTCAGCACGTTAAGTTTGAATTTGTAGCAATATGTACCGAAAAGTTGATGATTTTCGGTAAAACTGTAACACGTCTTTAAATCAGATTACATCCTATGAGAAGATATTACTTTAAATAAATAAATTTAAGAAAACCTGTTCAAGTTAAAGGCCAGTCTTAAAAATCCAAAAAAAATATATGATTCTGATTCTAGTGATAATATTTTGAATTATACATATTGTATCCAGATATGCAGTTCCACTCAACTCGTGCACGTATACAGAGAGTTAGGAGTCTGTGGGAAACTGAAACTCACTGGACGACCCATCAGACCTGTTGGATCTCTGGGTACGAGTAAGGTATAACTTACTACTATTCTAAAATAATATAATTGGTATTGATAAAATATTAATTAATATATAAATAATTGTTTTTTTCCAGATATACAGGGTGTGTGGTATGACGGTATTGTGCTATCCTCTGATATTTGAGGTTTCCGAGTTCTATTTGTACAGAGATATGGCACTTTTGATAGATGATATCAAAACTGAATTGCAGTTTGTTGGCAAGTACGTCAATAACATTTTCATTACATTTATTTTATTTCCAAAACGTTTATTGCAAAACCTCACATATAAAGATCAAATTGGAAATCTATTTTTTTTTATCACTATCCACCAAAATATTTCAAAAGGTAATATAAAATACTGGTAGTAACGACCGTCATGTGTTATTTTGGATAAATTATAAGCTACCTCAATAAATAGGTTATATATATTAGGTCTAATATAAAAAAAACTAGTGCCCTATAGTAGGTCCAAGTAACTATTTGTCTGCGTGTGTCGTGCGCAGGTACTGGCGGCTGTCCGGGCGGCCCACGGTGTGTCTGTTGGTGCGCGAGGAGCACATGCGGGACCCACACTTCAAACAAATGCTGGACCTTTTTGCGATGCTCAAGAAGGGGCACTGCGACGGGGTCAAGGTGCGCCTCGGGAGGCTGCAGAATTTGATCTCCAGCTCATGTATAGGTAGATGGAAGATGTGCTTAGATTTTTTTACTACTTAGATAGTAATGCTTTGGTACGTGCTTTTCAAGGTTGTGTATTAAAAAAAATACTACTACGTTTCGATTTTGAAAGAGCGGTATGAAAACTTTTTAATACAATATTTTATAAAAATATGAATGACGCCATCTACTTGGTTTACTTGTAGAACATTTGGACTTCATGAGCCAAGGCGAGTTTCCATCGGAGATGTTCACTCAGTTCAAGCAGCTGCAGCACGACTACATCGGCTACCAGTCGCTCACCGACGTGCCCAGGACCCTCACCTACAGAGAGACCGACCTCGACTACCACGGCTACAGGAACAGATCCACCCCAGACGTTGTGGACGCCTTGAGGACCACAGATAACATATTCGCGCAGGCACAGCTATGGGGCATCCTCATGGAGAGAGAGGGACCCATGTACGAGGTTTGTAAACATTCAATGATCATCTTATCTGGCTATTTTATATACTACAAGTTGTTACTTTCGACTCTAAAATGTAAATACTCATTCTGTTGTAATAATCATAAAAATAGTTAGAAATTTAAGTTCAGACCATGGTACGCCTCAATTTTAAGTATTTTGACCCAAAATTCACTCACACAGATTCGCATGTTTATGTATGCCTAGAAGTATCACGTTCTCTCTTGCTATAGTCAAACAAACACACTTTGATACTTTAGGGATCTGATTGATGTATACAGATAATAATATCATACTTAGCAAATGCGCATTTTTGATTGTTTTTTGTTTCTTTTAACATATAATAATATTATAATACAACACTAGCTTTGGCTTAAGTACTGAACTTTAAGTTGAATGGTATATCTTTCATATCCCTCACTATTTAAAACTGTAGTACATATTTAATTCATCCATTTATTTATTTGATTTATTTAAAACTTTATTGTTCCAACACAAATGTTACAATGAGCGGACTTAATGCTAAATATTCGTAGCATTCTCTGACAGTCAACCTTAAAGAGTTGCAGAGAGTTAAGAGGCGGTACAATAAGAAGGAAATTACAGAGAAGATAAGAGTGTGATACTTTCTTCTAATATACCATACAAATATATACTTTATGGATATTTATATATTTTTTATTTTAATATATAGTAATTGATAGAGATTTTAGACTCCGATGTTTAATTATCTGGTGATAAACGAGAAATTATCAAATAATCATAATTTTTTTCTGATAGATATTTAGTCAGTAATATTTCCTCTATAATAACTGATAAACAATGGGATGGTGAGATACGTGATTGAAATAGGAGTGTTTGAAAAATTTTTTCGTTAAAAATAGGACACGCGATAAACACTCAAGGTCATTCCCATCCAACGAATGGAGAGGTGCAACGCTGTTCTGTTGCTAGGTGAGCGGCACTCGTGCGCTCGAAGCGCTGAAAGCGCTGTACGGCAGCGCCGGTGTGCTGCGTCACTGGCGCGCCGTGCGCTACTGCTCGTCGCTGCTGAGCCACACCGTTGACTCCATCAGCCCCTTCATCACCACCGTGCTCGTCAGCGGGAAGCAGGTGCCTCTCTTCATACTGATAGGACTATGGAGAACTTCTAACTCCTCATAACTTTAACGAAAATATTTAATATATCTCTGAGTATATTTTGAGCGTATAGAGACGTCATGACCGTCTGTGTAACCTCAAATGTTGCCACACTTGAGTATTGCGGCTTTACAACTATTGTATGTTATATTTCTGTTAAATTTTGAAAGTGTTTGTCCACGCTAGATAGACAAGCATGTATATTTTTTTCAGCTGACTGTAGGCGTCATAGGTCGTAAAGAAACAGTTTTTGACAAACCAATGACTCCGGGAGAAATCCAGTCCGTGATGTACTCGACCATACAACCGTACGACATCATCGGCGCTGTGTTACAACAGGTACGTACCGTAGATTGTTATATATAGTTAACAGAGAACCTTTATTTCGACATTTCGTATACATGTCATGTCAATATGATCTCAAACAGTATTTAAATATTCTAAAATGTTGAAAGCTGTGTACATACAGTGGGCAGGAATTACACATTAAGGTCGGTTATATTTTTAGGAAATAGTGTTGTACTGCGGCCGTCTAATAGGAACCAATCCGGATATGTTCCGTGGTATCCTCAAGATCCGCGTAGGTTGGGTGTTGGAGGCCATACGCATCTACCTGGAGCTTTTCCCGGGGGAGAAGAGAGCTGACGCCACGCTGGAGAGTCTTTCGCCCTACAGATTACGCACCTTGCTTCAAAAAGTACTTACTGTGTCGGACTGGGCTGAAGAAAAAGGGTAAGTGCATGGTAGTGTATTTCTAAGAATTTTGAGGCCCAAAAGAATTGACGTGTTGACGCTAATGAGACTTCTAACCCTTAAATATCAATGTCACTATTCTCATGGATTTCTGGGACTTATATAACGGTCTCAATCTTCTCCTCCCATCATGGGATTGGTGGAAGAAATGTGTTTAAAATTTATTTTAGGTTACAACTTGTGATTCTTTCAGTTTGACTCCGCTGCAGAGGAGGAGGTTGGAGGGTTGCCTCTGTCGTGTACCGAAACATTTTTATATGCAAGTTTGGGACATATTATTGCGCACTCCGAAAGGAATCGTTGTTCAGGTAATTAATATGAGTGGAACAGCTTGCCTGCGTCGGTTTTTCCGTCCGAGTACAATGTGGGTGTCTTCAAGGTAAGAGTGAATAGGCTTTTACTAAGTTGATGCCCTTTACCACCTACGACTACGCTTCCACTTCCCATCAGGTGGAATGTAGTCAAGCGTCAACTTAGTCTAAGTGTAAAAAAGAAAAAAAATACATTCATACATAATATAGTGACAGTCATTAACATCCAATGTTCTTGTATGTCTAAAATTATCACAATCGTTTTGAATTATAATGAAGGATCGAATTAATGAAAGACTACCCTCCATATTTAAAATAAACTTTCTTTAAGGGCATAAAATAAGTATTTAAAACTGTAGCGCAACCGCAAACTATCAAAAGCAAAGAGGCCTGTACTCCTCAGTAGCCCGCCCCACTTAAAATATGGATTTCAGCAATATCAGGGTATTACACACCAAGGTAACCGTGTTTCAATAAAAAATCAATAAGACGAACTTTGCTTTCCTTTGACAGTCATAAGTCCAACTGGCCGGAGGTCATTACTCCAATCTTACTCCGAAGATGTTTCAATCGAATCAGGAGATATTGACTCCCATGCTTATTCGTCTATTTCGGCACTTCTATTTAAAAGACATTTCCTCGAACTTATGAAGGACCATCCCTATCCATTGGATTCCTGGAAATGGCGACCAATCTGACCTTACTACAGGCTTATTGACATTAACTACCTGGTCTCCAAAAGAATAGAGACTATTGTCAGTAGTCAGTTAATCAATGACCGGTAATATTGCTTTAGCCGTGGTGGATCAGTGGGCGATCAGCAGCTGACCGACAGTTTATGTGGATATTGAGTAGATCACCAACTTTCTTACTGTCACTTACTATTGTCAAACGTTTAATAAAAAATTGTCTGCTTATATCTCCCTCGTTTCTATATGTGGCAAAATTCATCACTGGTGGCATCAAAAACAAAGAAACAGACAAATTTCGTGGATTTCTCTTAAGCAGAGTTCTCACAGTGGCCAATTCAGCAGGGCCACTGCATTCCTGCGCAGCCGACGCTGGTGAACATGTCCCGCTCCGAGCTGTCGTTCGCACTGGTGGTGGAGGCGGCGCTGGCGGCGGTGCCGGGCCCCGAGCGGCGCCAGCTGTGCGTGGAGCTGCTGTGCGTGCTGGCTGCCATTCTGCGCCGCAACCCCGAGCTCTACCTCACGCAGCCGCTGCAGCTCGACCGCCTGCTGGACGACGCGCAGCTCACGTACGCCAAGGTACGGTGCTGTTTACTCATAGCGGGCATTTATACGATTGTTGCTTTGATGATGAGCTATTCAAGTCAAATTTCAATTTCCCAAGAAGAATAAATTGAGATATTTTATCAAAAGCTTTAGAAAAACCAGTGTACACGGTGTCGACCTGAAAGCCATTGTCCATAACACACGTAACATAATCAGTGAATTCTTTTTAAGATAGGTACTACAAAAGATCTTTTCCATTGAGAAGGAGGCACTATACTCGTCCGCAAAGATTGAGGAAAAACAATATACAAGGGAAAACTAAGGCTATCTGAGCAACTCTTTAAAAACATAGCAGTTATCCCATCCGGGCTGTACCCTTTAATTATATTTAAAGATTTTAAATATTTGCCGACCTTCGACGGAGATATTCTAACTGAAAATAGGTTAATGCTATCACTGCTACTTTAAGTACCTCCATTAATATTACTAGGGGGGGAAGTGATGCAATTTTGTTGAAAAGATGTATGAAAATAGCAGTAAATTAAATAAATTAGCTATCCCTTGTCCATCATTTGCAGAAATATTATTGAATTAAAACATATCAGGCAAGTCAGTATTCAGTTTTTTATTTTATTATTTACAATGTCCAAAAGTATTTAGAATTCTTGACTATAGTAATTTCAGCATAAGTGAGATATTTATCAGAACATTTGATAGATATCTCAGTTAAGTTTTTTAATTTTGAATATAAAGCGAAAATATAATCAATACGGACATTTGAGAAGCCGTCCCATCGTTCTATCAGTTGAGCTGTCGCTCCCCGCTTGGATGAATTTAACATTCAATATACAATCATCTGTATCGGGACGGACGTTACATAGAAAGGATTTTTTTCGCGAATCTTATCTCAATATGCAGAGCGACGAGTTCTTTTCCTGGGGTTCGAGGGTCGCAGGTTCGAGTTGTTTTATATTTTGTATATTAATTTTGAATTGAAAGGAGTAATCTTGTCGCGTAGGACTGTGCGGAGAGCGGCAGTGCGGGCGCGGGTGCGTCGCTGGGCGCGGCGGCGGAGGGCGTGTCGCTGGGCCACCTGGCGCGCGCCGTCGTCAACAGCGTGCTGCAGGCCGCCGCGCCGCACTCCGCCCACTCGCCCTACTCGCACGAGTCCTGCCTCGTCGCCTAGGCCGCCGACACTATACACGTCGTCGACTATATCGTTTTCTATGTATAGCAAAATATATCATTTCTTACAGTTCAACTTTAAGAGCGGTGTATAAACTTCAAGGATGTTTACTGTTTCTTCTATTGGAAGATAACCTATATCCCGTGGTCGTATAATTTTGAATAATACATCGTCCGAGTATGTCACGAGGAGGCTGCCTCTCGAAACGGTTTTATTCTATCATTCTGATCTAATTACCGTCGTTTAAAAAAATTACACGTGTACGTGAAATTATCAATCATACAACCGCCGTCTGAATGTAGCCTTATTATATTCTATGTGATATTCAACTATAGATCAATCTAAATTTGTATGTTCTTTGTACAATATTTACATGAATTCATATTTAGCTAGTGTTGTATATATCAATAAATAGGATGGTGTAGTAAATGTATTTTTTTATTACAATTAAACAAGCTCGTGGCCGTAAATTACATACATGTATTTATAAATGGTTACTTAGAAATGGTTTATATTAATAAATCTCAATATATCAAACAAAATTGTTTTATTTCATAAAAACCTGTTTTAAATCATCACAAGCAACACACATCACATACAACTGCTCAAACCCTCGTATTCAATTCACTACTTAAATAACTTAATTGGCAGTTACAGCACTAAAGTCCATTATATATTTTATTATTTGGTGACTGTTGTAATATTTTCTTTAAGGCTGAAAGAAAGTTACAAAAAAGCATTAATATAGGATAAGGTACAAAATGATATCTTCTGAATGATATCTTTTTCTGGAGCTCAAAAAATATAAGTTAAAAAGCTCAATATCTAATAATGGGAAAATTACCTTCTTTTTCTTCATCACTGAAATCTTTCTTGGGGAACTCAATATCAAAAGTGATATAAAGATTTCCATGCAAATTGTTGTTTTCAAAATTAGGCATGCCCTCTCCCTTCTTACGTACACGAGCTCCTGCCCATGTGACCTTGTCGCGTGCTACGTTTACTTTGTG
Source organism: Dircenna loreta (assembly GCA_963555665.1). Taxonomy (NCBI): domain Eukaryota; kingdom Metazoa; phylum Arthropoda; class Insecta; order Lepidoptera; family Nymphalidae; genus Dircenna; species Dircenna loreta. The sequence continues at coordinate 7,816,024 of OY743094.1, forward strand.
ACCATCTAAGTGCATTAGCTCTAAATTAAAACCTGTTAAAGCATCCTGAAAAAGAAAGTAGATAGAAATCAAATATTTTTAATGATAAAGAAAAAACAGTTCTTTTGTCCAATTTATAGATTTTATTTTATGAATAAGTATAGGTATAAGTAACTTCACCTACTATGCTATTGTTACACATACACAACTAAAATTCGTTGATTGAATGCATTTAGATTATATTTAAACTTTACTAAGAATATTCTCATAATTAAAATCTTAATTAAAAAGAAATACATATATAATACACCTGTGTCAACACTAACCTGTAATGAAATTGTAACATTTGTGTAAAGATCATCACCACGACGAGTGTATTGATGATGTTTTTCAGTTATGAACACTATAACCAAGTCACCGGGTTCCCCATCCATGTGGGGTTCACCTTCTCCTCTTAGTTTTGTTTTGTGATTGTCTGGAGCACCAACCTCAACCTATTACCAGACTCATTTTAAAAAACCATTATTTATACAAAATAGTGTAATTTTCAATATAACAAAGGTTAAATTACACCCATTGTGACTTTCTTATCAATAAGTTTATCAGACAATAAATATGATGTGTAATTTAATGAATATACACTGAAGGTTTGTTATTTAATGCTATTAAAGAAGGAAATGACTTAAATAACTAACAAAAGTAATTAAAACAGTTACACAGATATATTTATTGATTAAAAAAATAAATGATAACAAAAAATTGCAAACCTCTATCTCCAGCAGTCTTTCTTCATTTACTAGTTTAACGTTGGGACACTCATCACAAACAGTTTGTTGCATCATCTGAAATCTACCAGGACCAAGGTTTCTTGTAACCATCTCCTGTCTGCAGTTACATTTACGAGTTCCGGAGGCAGATTTTATGACTGGCTTATTGCGTGTTATCTATGAAAGATTATATTAGGTATATTATGTTAATAGTGTTACTATGTAATATAGTATTGATTTAATGTCAATCAATAAGTAACATATTATATTTAGATCATGCTAACATCGAAAAGTGGTTTATAAATTTATAATAAATTATAATGAACTCACTTCTATAAAGTTTCCATTGTACAACTCCTCTAAGGATACAGTTAGTTCCATAACAACATCTGCACCCCGCGGTGTCTCATGATGCTGGGATTCTCCACCAAAATGGAAACCAAAGTCACCAAAGAAACTTGCGAAGGGATCATTGTTGTTCATCATACCATCTTTCTTAAGACAGTCTTCTCCACACCTATCATATAACTCCCTCTTTTCTGGATCCGACAAAGCTTCGTAAGCTGCGCCAAGGTCTTGAAACTTCTGAGACGCGTTCGGATCATCTTGATTTTTATCTGGATGTAATGCTTTGGCTAATTTTCTGTAAGCTTTTTTAATTTCATTCGTATTCGCCGATCGTGGCACATCGAGTATTTGATAAAAGTCTCGACCAGCAAGTGTCAAAAGTATAGAAGACAAAACATATATTATGCAAATAAACGCCGAATTAATTAACATTTTTATTTAATGCAACCACTCAAATAAAATTGTATGTTTTACAAGAAATTGGGAAGCTTACACTGTACCATATCAAATCTGCAACACATTCCCGTCCATGACATAAAATTTTGACAAGACAATTCGTCTTGCTCTTATTGGTTTAGGAAGTCCAATAGAATGCAAAAAGTATATGTTTGAATTGGTAACAATGGTATATAAACTATATTGACCCTCAATAAGGCTTATTTTTTGTTGCAGATATTTAAATATTTTAACACCCAATCAAACGCAGCCTCGTATTGGATGGGCTCAAGCTTGTCGCTTTATTCTATAAAGTATAACATTCACAGGGATACATAGTAATAATACAAATTAAAAAATATTAGTAAATATGTAATACTATATAACTTTTTTTTGAAACTGCGCAAGGATAAAATTGAGGCAAATTTCATTTAAAAATTTGCCTCCAGCGAATAGGTTGGTATATAAAACTCTATACTCTAATTGAAAAACCAAAAAGTGTTAGAAATATGGTAGGTAAGTAGGTAATTAAAGGTACTACACAGTTTGGTCAAATTTAAGTGAATGGTCCACAAACATTTTTACGGTCATAATTGTCAATAATTGATTGGTAACGGGCAATTTCTTGTAAGTATTCCATGAGCACAAGAAGTAAAAACCGATGACGAAATTGTTACTATTCTAGTTCATATATATATATAATATTATATATATATAATAATAATAATAATAATAAACGGTTATGAATTAATTAACAACAACAATTCAATTGTCAATTATAAATTGCTGTTTTTAATTGGTAATTGACATTTTGGGAGGGTGTCCACACTCCACAGAGTACTAGTTGCCATTGGTGGCAACATTGCGTGTAACTGTCACTTACAAATTTGTAAACTCACTCAGAATTCAGAATTTAACATTGTTTGTTAATTTAATTGTCCTTATATTCAGTCGACAAATACAATAATTACTATGGCGTCGGTTCTTGTGCCTGATGTCCCTGCCCCAGGCTTCTCCTTCGAAAATTGTCAACGGTAAGAGAACATGTAGACTATAAATTGAAAATAATTAATTACTTTATTGACTGAAAATGATACTTATTTATGACATCCCTCATTCCAGGAACGCTTTTCTATCTTTAAAAGGGTTTCCTGCTCCAAAAGCAACAAAGACCGGCACAACTATAGTGGGTATAATTTATGCAGATGGGGTTATTCTTGGTGCTGATACCAGGGCAACCGAGAACACCGTTGTTTCTGACAAGAACTGCCAAAAGATTCATTATTTAGCTGGAAACATGTACTGTTGCGGCGCAGGCACTGCCGCAGACACTGAAATGACGACTCAAACTGTGGCTTCTCAATTGGAGCTGCAACGTCTCCACACTGGACGCACAGTTCCAGTTGAAACTGCCGCCACATTATTAAAGCGAATGTTGTTCCGTTATCAAGGACATATTGGAGCTGCACTTGTACTTGGAGGGGTAGACCGCACTGGTCCTCATATTTATTGTATTTACCCTCATGGCTCTGTAGATAAGTTGCCGTATGCAACCATGGGTATGTACTGTAGTGAATTAGGTATGAATTTTCTTGAACAATCATTAATAAAAAAAATACATTTTAGGTTCTGGTTCTTTGGCTGCTATGGCAGTGTTTGAATCCCGCTGGAAGCCAAATATGACTGAAGAAGAAGGTAAAAAGTTAGTGCGAGATGCTATTGCAGCTGGTATCTTCAATGATCTTGGTTCAGGTTCAAATGTAGATCTGTGTGTCATCCGCTCGTCAGGACCAGCTCAATATCTTAGAACTTATGAAGAAGCTAATGTTAAGGTAGGTTACTGGTGTAAATCTCTAGATAGTTTGACTCCTTAGTATATATTGATGTGAGTAATCCTTTGTGTGTTACAATGTTAAATGTTTATTGTTTGTTTCTATTTTTCAATCTCCTTTATTTCATATTCTTATAACCATCATGTAGCCAATAAGTATTTTGTAATATATTTGGCAAGACAACATTAAAGTTGCAATATATTGTAGCAATTCTAATAGGGCAATAGATTCCACTATAGAAATAATAAAACCCTTAATCAATTTATTTCAGGGTAAAAAGCAAGGTTCTTATAGATATCCTCCGGGCACTACTGCAGTTTTGAGACAGAGGGTGATCCCACTTGAAGTTGAATCTGTTGCAGTTCGGTCAGTGCAGCCAATGGAAACATGAAACTGTCTACTGAGCTTTATTTTTCACAATAAACACTAATAAATAATGATTCTTTATCTTACCTATTATTTCTGAAACATTTTTATTTATTAAATAGGGGTTTGAGTATCTATAAAAAAAACAATGGAATAATGGAAAATAGTAATTTATTTTACTTCAATTAATAATAGTAATATAATATTCATTAAACATAAGTTATAAGGTAATAAATACTTTTACAACAGTATATAAATATATATATATATTATTCTTTGTATAATAAAAATTGCAATTCGAGTATTTGTAAACTAAGTACCAAATATATTTAAATTAACTTAAAAATATGGCAGCTTGAAAAATAAGCTTAAGTCTTTTTATGTATAATAAAATCCCAAGTATCTTTCCATCTGAGACTCAAGAGGTCAGTTTCAGTCAAATCTGTATTACCATAACTTAAAACACTGAATTTCTTAAATGTTATGATGATATACGAGAACCAAATGGTTAAAAATATTATGAATGTACTAGTAAATGACTTAGAATTCTCATGAATACTAATCATGTAATACACATGGTCAATAACATAGGCTAAGAGAAGAATTTTAAAGATATAAGCAGGTAAGTAGTGGTGCAGAAACAATGTTCTATCCATGAAGAAATAAGGTAGGTAATGTAGCCAATATCCTAAAAAGAGAATATATCCGGCAGAATAGAACTTGTGTGAGGAATGAGAGGGTAGATCAACATAGTTTCTTCTTTGTCGAATAGCATAGACACAAAGTAGAGCACCATAAAATAGTACAGAAAGCGTGCCCGCATACCAGGTTACTAAATTTCCAATCAGATGTACCTGCGCCTGGAATATAACACAAAATGATTATTACTACTAATTGTCTGATAAATAATGAAAGAAAAGGTTTTAAGCCTGTGAAAGACGTTTAGTGCCACACGAATGTATAACACGGGGATAGAGGGAAGGTAGGTAGATAAGTTTTCGCAACATAAGTGACTCGAACTAAAATAGTTTTCCAAGTCAGTCTGACATTTTAAGATTAATCGTATTTTTTTTTATTTATTTCATATGCGTCATAATGACGAAGTAAATGATAACTTTTTATTTCATAAATAACATACTATTATAATATATACAAAATAGTAAGAAAAATATAAAAAACAAGCTTTTGTGAAAAAATGACTAAAAAGTAAAAAATATATATTTTATGCGCGGGGTGACGGGTGTCAATAGATTACTTAGAATGCATCTCATTTTTTTTTTTACATTGCAACACATTATTTTTATTTATACTCACTCATTTTAACTGTTTTTTTTACTATTATAAATTTTTCATATTTTAGTTAGATTTTTTATTAAAGCTTTTTTTTAAATCCGGGATATCCGGATCCGAGGAAAACAGCAGGAGCCCAAACAAAACCAAATAACCTAAGTCCTAAGGTGACAAACAGTGATAGATATACATGCCAAGCTAAAAAATTGTGTGTGCTAAAAATGTGACTTACATTACTGTCAGGCGAGAGCCAGTACGCAATAGAGCGCACCAGTAGTGGCCACTCTGCGGGCTCGCTCGCGAACATGTGACCGCTCGGCGCGTCCGGCGCGTGAAATATCATCTTCAACTGCAGCTCCATGAATTTATCCCAGAAGGAGAGCCGCGGGGTAGTAGTGGGAATCATCTCTGCTGATACTAGCTCCCGTTCGCGCTCACGACGGTCCTCGGCTACATTTGGATGTTATTGGAATTAGATATTGTTTTTTCATATTAACTTTTTTATTTATGAACGGTTATATTTATAATTCAAACCTTTAGTGAATCGATGTTCTTCAACATTCCACAGAGTATCTTGGTGTGTAATGACCTTGTCGGCAACCACCTCATGTTGGTTGAAACCCCAAGAAGGGAGTTGGCGGCCACTAAACCTGAGAGCGGACCCCGAGTCCACGTGCACGAGACGAACGAGTGAGCGAATACTGTCCCAAGTCGACTCCTCACTCTCGCGATTTACTATATCTACCCGCCACAAATTTTGAGCTGGCATTGACACGTTGTAGTCGATGTAGCAAGAAACTTCCTAAAATAATATGAACCAATTTACAATACAATCATTAAGATTTCAATAATTGTTCATCCGTCTAAAATCTCCGCAAGGGTTAGGGACTTTTTATTATTATTATTATTATTTTATTCTTTATTGTACATCACAAAATTAAAAGTTACAAACACAAATATATACCCTATTAAAAGTACAACAGGCGGTCTTATCGCCTAAAGGCGATTTCTTCCAGACAACCTTAGGGTTAGTACGAGAGACAAATAAATATCTTAATTGAAGGTAGGTGGCATAAAGTAACAATAATAATAAACATACTTACTAATAACTACACACTAATACATATATTTATAAACATACCTATAATAAACTAAACCATATTATATATATATATAAAAATAGTTATAAGTAAACGCACAAATAAAATGGTAATTTATTTATATTATTTATAAAAAAAAAGAGAAATAGGAAATATGAAAACGGAAATTATTATATACATATAACATTACCAACGATTTGCCCGATAACATTACTCGATCTGGGGTACCCAAGTCCTTTTTATTACAAATGGACACTTTCGCCACTCCACCAATGAGAAACAGACTGTTTATAATATTGTTAGGAAAAAAAAACACAAATATACACCTGTGACTGAGGAGAAACAGGAGCAGCGACATCATGCGAGTTCAAGGCTCGGCTTGTAATCCCATGCAACAATTGAACCACATCACCATGTCGTATTACATCCGGTGGATGTGAAACTGCCAGCGACGACTGATCGGGTCGCTTGACTATCCACCAGTTGTTGACATCCTTGAAGCTGTAGCACGTGATTTGTTGCTGGTGGGAGGAACCACGTCCGTCGGTGTAGCGCACCGGGTACACGTGCGCATGGGAGTGCAGCCAACATGTACGACCGTGGGAGTGCCTTAACAAATATTATCATTATATCATTGTAAAGTTTCTACATTGCTGTAAAGTCATTGGCGAGCTCCATACCTCAATGTTATTTGTGAGCCATGAGACACATGTAATGGTTGCCCTCTCGTAATACTTGCAAGTCCGCCCTGTAAAGATGCCTGGAACGCACTTGTCATTACACTGTCGTGTGGTCCGGCTTTGGGCAACATGGCCAGGTGTGCATAGAATACACAAATGTAAACAGCTAATGGAATACCAATTAATATTAATAACCGCCATAAACATGACAGGATAAGTTTGATGCTGGACTTCGTTATACCAATAAGATTCCACATTTGACGGCCAACTAAGAATATTGAAAGAAAATATGTGTACAACCCTGAGTACTTGACTCTGAAATAGAAAAAGTATTGATTTTTAAAAAATAAAAGTATTTTATTTGTAGGTACAGTTTATTTATATTGTGTACACCTTTTATAACTATAAGCTCCATATAGCATAGAAGTGAGTAAAATTTGTTGGTTTACGTTAAAAGACACAAATTGATACTTATACCTAATATTAATAGTGACACTGCCATTCTCTATTACGAAAAAATGTGTTCATATTTAGAAAGTAAATATTGAAGTACTAAAGTACGTTGTTTTCTTGGAAGACATGGTCTTAAACCAAATAGTCTTGGTATCCATATGAGTGTGTAGACAGAAATGTTGGTGTGATACGTGCGAGTGAAATGGCAGAAAAGAATAATGACGTTGAAAGAAGTTTCGAACTAAATCAATCTACTGTTGCTACCATAGTGAAAAACAAGAAAACAATTCTGCAGATGGCACTGGAGAATAATTTCTCTGAACATCAGCTGAACTGAGCTAAAGTTAAAATTAGAAGAATTGAATCAGTTTGTGTAGACACTGAAGGCAGTCTACCACTGGGCGAATGAATAAAACTGTGTAACATACTAAACACTTTTAACTACCTTTTGAACCAGCTTGGTTACACCAAAAAAATCCTTAACTTAGTGTCGAAAAATAATGGGCACATTTCATTATCCAATTTATGTGGCACTATTTAATGCGAAAAAAGGCAAGTACGTCTCTGCCAAACAGACGCTAGCACTAGCTCACTGCTAGCTAGCTGTTAGCTTTTTCACAATGCGATATTTGTACGCTATTTGTCCTAGCGTCGCTTAAATATCATAATGAAATGGCTGCTTAGTAAAAACCCTTTTAAAGATGATAAATCACTACCAACTAACTATACCATAAGCACTGGATTCTGCTTATTTTATAGTTTATTTTTTGGTTTAATCACGACAATTTTTCAAAGTATACATAGAACACATAAGATAACACGTAACAAGTACTGGTAAATATCAAAAAACGTCAGGCAAAGTTACCACTATATGCATAACATGAATATAATTTGATTACACATTTTATTAAGTACGTATTAATAAATATTTCGAATTTGTTTGTGCTTTTCTTTCATCACAACATAATATAATCAAAATGCTTGATCCCTAGTTTCGTTATAACAAAATTACATATTATTAAGACAACAATAACTTACGAAAAACAACAGCCAAGAGAAAAAGCACCAACAGCAAGCCACACAACTGACGATACACCAACCTTGCGAGCACTTTTAATAACACATAATAATCCCCACAACCCAAAAAGAATTTGAATGCTCTCCAATAACATGAATCTTGATTGTGCTAGAAAGCAATTTTCTGAAAGGTTTTTTATTATTTAATATGATGTTTTTAAATTGTTTTTTATGTTAAATTAACAAACAAAAAGTGTAACACAATAGATGTGTAGTATCTTTTTTAATAATAACTAACCAAATAAAACTAGAGCAGCAGCAAATATAGCAGTTAATTGATATGTTGATATTTCTAACATTAACTGGTATGAAACTGGTACAAGTAAACTTCCACAAACAGCTGGAATCAAACGCAAAGCTTTCACAGGAACTTTATCAGTGTATGGAGAGCCTATTCTGTCAAATGTAAAATTGCCATCATAACCGGCCCAGTGTCCAGCCAAATATAACATCTGTTTTCCCAAAGGTGGATGTGCATCAAAGAAGAATACACCTTTGGTGTACAAAGTCACATATCTTCCATAATGTAATTCATCAAATCTAAAATAATGAAAAGAATTCATTTATATATAAATTAATCAAAATAATCTGCTTAAATTGTATATAAAAAACACTAACACAATATAGTTTGGTTCTTCTAAGTTGTAAAGTCTTGTACCAAGTGCTAATAATAACAGTACTACAAATACAATGTCGATTTCAAACCTAAAGTATATACTTTGTATAGGCTTCTCCTTTTGATTTAATCTTTCATTTTGTTTTGTTAACTCTATCTCATTTTCAGCTGGCACCCCATCATTCTAGACAAATCAGAATAGAAACTGATTAGAAAATATACTACCATTATACAAACATAATTTTTATAATAATATTATTATGTATATACATATATATATATACATAATTTAGATTTTTTATTTAAAGATTGATTATTTATATTTTATATGGGAAACTTCGTTTTTGCTGAATGAATTTTGAAGGAACCTAAATTGTAATATTATTTTATTACATACAAAATAATAACTTACTATTTCTTTTTTAGAAGCTATTGAGGTATTTGTTGAATCCGATAGATCAGCTTCCGAAAGTTCGGTGACCTCGATTGATTTTTTAGGTGTTTTACGATTTTTGTGAGTTATTCCATTGGCCATTATATTTATCTTAATGACATAATTCTTAGCCAATTAACTTTTACACAAGATTATCTTACTATAAATTAAAAAAAAAAGAAATTAGCGTTCGTAAAAGTTGAACGTAACTGTACTTTCCATTCCAATTGTCAATACATAGTTTTTAAAACTTTGATAATAGATAGTATAATTTTAGTGTTGTAACTTGTAAATACTAAATGTCAGATCATACAATTTAATTTTTTGCTATTTCAATAAATAAATGTTTGTCGGTCTTTAATTTAGACGTGAATAACTATTAATATTATAAATAATAAGAAGTATTAATGATTATAAAATTGATTAGTGAGATAATTGGCAGCCATACTTACTTATTGTTTATTGAATTCATATAGTTTAAGCATGTAAAAGGCATGTATGTATACGATATAAACCATACGATTTGAACTTGACGAATAGCTAATATGTGTCTCCACCAATTAGAGAAAAGCACTGAAAAATTCCTAACAGCCAGTTCACTGAGTGATATTATTTAGACCAGTTGGGATAAAGTGGCTCAGATCGTATAATGTAATTTCACCATAGTGAGAATATTGATACGGGGATGACTCCATTAAAACAATAACAATAGCATACCGCGAATTTTTAAATGTTTTGAACATTAAATATTTTTAAAGATATCATTTGTAAAGGAAGGACAAGTTCTACAATATATTTTTTTTATAAAGGAAGGACAAACTCGTACTTTAACAATCGATAACAATTATTTTCAATTAGGAATTGCGGCTCAGAGTCAAGAGTTAAAAAGAGTCAAGTCAAATCGAAATATAGGCCTCAAAATATCAAAAATGTGGTCATTGCTATTGATATTTCAAGATTTGAATCATATTCTGAGATCCGAATGCCGCCTGAACCTCAATCAAATGTCAAGTCACAAGTGTCAATAAACAAAATGAAGTTTATTTATGTCAAAGTACATTTAAATTTTTTAAATAACATTAATGCTAAAACTTAAAAGTGTAAACATTATTAAGTTTATAAAAGTATATCGTATATCAATTGAACCTGTTATATTGCAGTAAGTGTTTAGTGTTAGTAATTTTGTATTTAATATACAAATATTTCTATATATTATATATAATATTCAGAATTATTATAATTCCAAGAAAATTACATTACTACTAAATGTTATGCAATTGTGTGGAACCTTAGCAAATTGTTCAGTTGCTATAGCTTTTATACACAACTCTAAAAATGGAACAAACTGGGTATTTTTGAACTCTGTTTTCATTTCTTTTACTGATATGGGTCACAAATCACTACTATTTTTATAAGTTTATTTAATTTTATTAAAAAAACTGATCCAAAAAACATTACAGTTCTGAGGAAATTAATGCAAAATGGACAGTAATGATATTGAAGCATGTTTTGTTCCCTGTCCTGTGTGTAACAGAGAATATGAAAAGAATGTCATAGAAAAACATGTTGATAAGTGTATTTTTTTAAATACCTTATCCAGTAATACTAAAAGAGGTGCATCCCACTTAGAAGAAAGTAGTTCTCAGCTGAAAAAAGTTAAGATTGAAAAGAAAAGTCCTGTAAGCAGTACATCAAAAGCAAATAATATGCAACTTCAAAAAGTTAAAATCGAAAAGAAAAGCCCTGTAAGCAGTACATCAAAAGCAAGAGCCAGTTTTCATGTATGTTTATATTACAGTGAAACTTGGTTAATTGGGGTCTCAAGGGACCAAGGAATTTTACCATCGAAAGAGGTTTTCATTTATCCGGTTTTCCAATTAGACAGATTTATAATTTAGTTGTCTCATTTACAGAGGCCCGGCTTATAGATGTTGAAATGTACCAATATTCTGTTTATAAAGATGAAAATGTTAATAAAAATGTGTATTTTTGATGTTAATAAATATTAATTAAGTTTAGGTATGTATTTATAATAACAGTAACAGTAAAGTTTATGACTTAAATAAGTAGTAATTAATAGTTGTTTGAAACTGTTTCTCTATAAAATAAATTTGATCAAAAATACTAGAATTATCAATGTTTGACATCTCAAAATACAAAGTAAAGTTTAAAGTTTCTAAGGAATGTATTTCAAATGCTTGTAGACAATTATCTCAAAATTATTATATTAATAAATTGCCTCACTTATAAAGGGAATCCAGGCTTCCAATTATAGAGGTACACATTGAAAACCTAGAAATCAAATCTTATTTAACCAGGTTAGAAAGTCCCATTAACACAGGTAATTCAACGAAAAAGTTCCCAAACCTCATAGTAGTTCTCAATAATAGAGATTTCTTACTTATCCAGATCCCATTTAACCAGGTTTCACTGTATTGAATTATTGTTATAAACATTTGCTACTTGATAGTTTATAAATGTATAAATTTTATGTTTCTTTTTATAGGAACTCCAACGTGATGATTCTGAAGTTGAAACTAAGAAATCAAAAAAACCAGGGGCAAGTGCAAGAAGCATACCTTTAGCGGAATCAATGAGACCAAACTGTTTAGAAGATATTGTTGGTCAAATAGAGTCATTTGGAAGTGGATCCATGTTACATACAATGCTTACAATGAATAAAATACCGAATATGATATTATGGGGTCCCCCAGGTTGTGGGAAGGTAAATAAAGTGCACAAAACGTTTTCCTAATATATAATAACATTCTAATTTTTTTTTTTATATAAATAAGAAGAAAGAATGCTTGAAAGAATTTATGATTATCAGTTATGTAAATCTACCTTTTTAGACATCACTTGCGAATGTTGTGGCCAATATTTGCAAGGAACAACCATCCTTAAGATTTGTAAAGTTGTCAGCAACTATGTCTGGTATAGGCGATGTGAAAGAGGCAGTAAAGATTGCCAAAAATGAGGCACAATTTAAAAGGCAAACAATATTGTTTATGGATGAAATACATAGGTATATAATTAAATTATATATTGAACTAGGTATAAAATACTTTATTTAGTACCATTATTTATTTATATTTTTATATAGTTTTTATTGTTTATTAGTATTTATATTTAGTTGGGATGTAAATAATTATAATTCCTAATGTGTACTTGTTACAGGTTCAATAAACTACAACAGGACACTTTTTTACCACATGTTGAAAACGGCACAATCACTTTAATTGGAGCAACCACCGAGAATCCATCGTTCAGTTTAAATAATGCCCTGTTGAGTCGTTGTAGAGTCGTGGTGCTCGGCAAGTTGTCAGTGGATGACGTCACTCAAATATTACAGAGAGCGATTTTAAGGAATGATTTAGCCATTATCATTAATAGCTCTAAAGAAGAAATCAATAAATGTGATGAGAGAAGGTAATGTACAACTTTCATAAGTATTTTTAAAGAAAAGCTCTGCCGTTCAGCCCGGTCCTTAAAAACGTAGTGTCTGCCGTCCAGGTGTAAGATACAGCTGGAGTCCATCCGCTGGCTGGCGGAGGTGTGCGACGGCGACGCGCGCGTGGCGCTGAGCGCGCTGGAGCTGGCGCTGGCCGCCGCCGGCGAGGACGCCGTCATCGGGCTCGAGGACTTGAAGAACGGGATCAAGGTGACCCGTCGTCCTCAATCCAGACGGCGATTTATTTTATCTGTGTCTACATGTGTATTCATTTCAGTTATTTTTATTTTCATATTTTTTTTTGTTTTTTGCGGGTTCGCTTGAAAAGTGACTTCGACATTAACAATAATATTAACATTTTAATTTTTTTAATACATATTTACATTTCAAAAAATATATTTAATTTAAATATAATAGTAAAATATTAATATAATAGTTCTTGGTGAGCAAGTTTAATTAATTACTGGAGGTTGTCCTCCAAAAAAAAAGTTCAGTGTTTCATTTTCATTTTACTTTCGATGGCAAATATAATTCTCGTATCGTCGGGGTCAAAAAATGAATAATAGGGAAGCCTAGTTCTATTGTTATTATATAGTGAAATGGCTACTAGAAATAAAGTGCGGTTTGCTAAAACTACCACTCCCCCCGTGACGCTGTTACAGCCAATAGGGCTAACAGCAGAGATATGACAAAAATAATAAAAAAATGCTAAACTAAACTCTAGGTTAAGTCTCAGCTAAAAGACTGCCATCAAGCATACCTAGCTGCTAGGAAGTGTTTTGGATGCCATTGGCTAAATACACAAATATTGCGAAGCTAAAGAAGAAAAAAAAAAAAAAGAGTATCGTGACGCTATGCCCTACTATTTGTTCTCGCTGTGATAGTTGATATGCCAAAGATTTGCCATTCCTATAAAAAGATACATGCATATAATATTATAAGCTTAATTATATATTGGCTTTATGTACCACACTCATTAGGATTAATGTTTAGTCTATTTGTGATTCATAGACGGAATAGTTTCTTTGTCTACGTTGCTACGGTGAATGTAATTTTTTATATTTCTTGTTTTATGTGCAATATAATAACAAAGAATGTTATATTTGTATTCTATGTACACTTTTGTAATTTTATGTAAGTATATTAAACCTATTTATGAGGTGACTATTGAAGTATTCCAATATTATTCTTATTAAATCTAATAATATGTACTCAAACATACTAATACGATATATTGTTGTTATATAAATGTTAATATATTGTTATAAACTATTCAGTATATATAAATGACCTATAATCTAGAAAATACTCTTTTTTCTCCTTTTTCTTTCTCCTACTTCTGATGAACAGAGTTGGTGTCAGTTTTTCGTGTCACCCGTGTCTTAGTGAAATGAATGTAGTGTTCTTTGAGCTTGAGCTGACCCATCGAGTTGTGCGGATTCTATAACCGATGCGGTGCATTAGGTAACGGAGAATTTCATACCCTTTGCTGGCGTTCCAATTGATGGCAAAGCTCGCCCATGGTTTAATTTTGAAAGTTCTCTTGTTGAAAAGTGAAAATATTGGGCACTCTTCCTTTGGGCTGCTGCTGGAGATCGCAAAGATCCGAATATTAGTTCTATAGAAGGCTCGTCTCGAGTGAACCACTCAGATTAGCAAAAAGGCATCGACAATGTCAGTTTAACTTTCTTGTCCTTTGCTAATGCGATCGAGTCGGACTTGACTCTCCCTCACTCTTTTGGATAGATCCCTGATAAATACGTCGAAGGAAATGTTGATGTATTTGTTACTCTTTTTGTTAGTAATTCACATCTGAACAAAGAGTTATGGAACGCCATTTTCGTCTGGATGTGAATAAAACCTGTGGGTTTGATGGTACGCCAGGCATTGTACTAAAGACCTGTTTAACCAATGACACTTTTTTGTTTTGTTACTTGTTGGCTGACCGCCTTCAATTGTTAGGGATACATATATCTTCGAATATTTTAGAGCTAGAGCAGCAGCAACAAAGATGGGCGTTCTTTCAAAGGTCGCACAGTGGGACCATTTCTAACATTATAGAAAGCACAGATACGGTCGTGTCTTAAGTATTTCTGTCACATATTGCCGGTGCCGCAAAATCTCATCTTAAAACATTGAACTCAATTGTGATGTGTTCTAAGAGGCTAATTTGCTAGCCTCCTAGTATTCTATAGGATAGGTATTCGTGAGTGTGCCCAGAAACTGCATGAATTAATTCCCCCATCCCTTTCACCATCGCATGTATCAACCCTTACGTCGGGGATATTCCACCTGACGGAACGAAGCGCATTGCCATGTCTTTTTTATTCGCACAGTTTGGGACTGGATCAGCTAGCCTGCGTCGATATTTCCATCTGATTACAACATAACCCCCATATTACAAGTGAATGGCCTATTACTAAGTTAGTCCGTTTTACCACCTACAGTGGAAGCGGTTACATTATCACTTACCACCAGGAAAGTCTAGGAGAAATATAAATTACTGTATTGTTCCTTAAATAACAGTATTAACTAGCTGGTTATGAACTAAACAATGTGGTAGGGAATATTAGTAAAAATCATGAAAATACTATGTAAAGTATAAAATATTACTTTTACTTAATAAACAAAGTTTCAAAGAACAATTTCGTAATCAATATTAATCCAACATGCAAAAACATTGAATTTTATGTTAGGTACGGAACCAAACTATAATATTGTATTGTAGAATTTATTATATTATGATAAAACTAAATAAAATTTAGCTTAATTGGTAGAGCGACGGGACGTTTTTCCAGAAGTCGCGGTTTCGAATCCCAGTTCGTATACGCCTTATTTTTCAATTTATATTTAAATTTAAATAAGCTTCTCATGTCTATACTTATTTATAGATTTCAAGAACTACCTATTGTAAAATGAGTAGGTATCTTATTCAATAGCTTGCAGCTAGTAAGTAACTCGCCAAAGTTTAACAATAATCGGATGAATACTTTATCAACGCGTAAGTACAAGCAAAAAAATAAAAGAGATCGAGTGGAAAATAGTTGGTTGTATTGTAGCGAACCCACATGCTGTACGACCGCACGGGCGAGGAACACTACAACATAATATCGGCCATGCACAAGTCCATCCGCGCGGGCGACGACAACGCGGCGCTGTACTGGAGCACGCGCGCGCTGCACGGCGGGGAGGACCCGCTGTACGTGGCGCGCCGCCTCGTGCGGGCCGCCTGCGAGGACATCGGTACGAACAGTGCATTAGCTTTTCGTTCTAAATTGCATCGGACACTAACCAGCAGACGGTCCACGCATCACCGCTCACCGTCGTGTATAAGCACATTTTGATTCTCTTCTCTTTTACCGGTTTCCAGATCTGTCTGGAAGAAATTGCTTTAAGCGAGGGCACCACCAATTTGTATTCCTCATCTTTTGTGTATTATTCTGATTTATTTTAAAAATATACGAGCAGAAAGTATGTTTGGCAACAGGGATGGCGGATCCCAGCGCGCTGGTGGAGGCCGTGGCGTGCCTGCAGGGCTGCCAGCAGATAGGCATGCCGGAGTGCGACGTGCTGCTGGCGCAGTGCGCGGTGCGGCTCGCGCGCGCCGACAAGAGCCGGGAGATCTACAAGGCCATGACCCGCGTGCAGAAGTGCCTGAAGGAGGCGCGCGGCCCGCTGCCCTCCGTGCCGCTGCATCTGAGGAACGCACCCACCAAGCTCATGAAAGATTTAGGTTTGATGAACTGAATTCACTTTTTACTTTTCACCACAGGGTCGCTATATTTGGTTTTGTTGTTTTTTTCTGTATTTCTCTTTTTTTATATAAACGTTTGCTGTTAGAGGTTCATATTTGTTTTTTTTATAATTACTTTTTTGTTTTCAGGTTATGCAAAAGGATATAATTTAAGCCACAAAGATGTCTCCGGTCTCACGTACATGCCTGAAGGTATGGAAAATGAGAACTTCTTTCGTAAGGAAGATATTAATTGGTAATTAACTTAACGAATGTAAACTAAGAAATCTATGTTAAATATAAGTACAACATAAAAAATGATTATTTTTGTAAGTTACCTATTTTCACTAAAGAAATACTACTCAATGATCGACTGACGTTTTATTTTATACCACCCAACAGAAAAATAGTAGCGAGCTGAAATCTGTAACTAGACATCTATTGTACTTGAGAATGGAATAAAGTAAATAACATTATTTGTTACTATATAAAGACTCCATGAGCCATCTCCATATTATCTGATGCTTTTTGCTATCTTACTTCCGAAGGTCCAAATTATCTTTCTAATTAAAATATCATGATAAAAAATAAAAGTACGTGTGTAAATATGTACATATATAAAATCTCAAAAATACACAATAAATATATTTTATTTTAACGACTTTGTTTAAATTCCCTACTTCCTTACCTACCTATTACCAATTGTTGATTTTTTTTCACTTAATATTGTAAATGGAGAACCACACACACGTTTTAATAAAAGTTCATCAAAGTACTACAAATATAAAATGAAGCAATTAATGTCGCGACTCTTTACAATAATGTTAACTATGCCCATGGTCCGGACAGATCAGTTGTGGCACCGACACCGACAGAATTCCATATCTAGTTGGTGGGCAGAATATATTTTATCATAATACTGGCATTTCTACCAACTAACTATACCAGATAATATTTTTATAAATTGTCTATTTCAAAGATGCTAGCCATGTGTAAATTTTTTATTTCTTTTAAAATTCACCAACACGGGCAAGACTCGAACCTGCGATCTTTTCAAATTCATAATATGGTTGATGTTTTTATCATTCTATATTTATTTTTAAAAGTTTTATAATGTTTTCTATAGTTGTGTAAATTTATATTTTTAAGTGTATAGGGTAACTTCCTTTTGAACTCAACAGTCAACAAGACATTCAGACCTCTGAATTTGATGGCATGATTAATCATATTTGCTTCTGGTGGCAATTTTAAGTGCTATCTATAGCTCCCTGCTGCTCCCCCATTTTAGTATTCTGTCTTTCATGGCATTTCACCTAATTAATTGTAAATGATTGTAAGTGAAGGTCATACATTCAAAAAACAAATGTTCATATAATGTGTACATTAAAAAATATAGATTTTTGTATGAATACTTTGCACCGGATACATTTAAACTCATTTATCTATTCATAGGTAGCCCGTATACTGTATGTCACATACACAACAAATTTAAATTAATTCCTCTTGAAATTATTAATTAGACCAGGGTTAATGTACAATGTCACGTTACGAATAACGAGATATTATAATTATAAGACCTTATTTTTAAAAGTATATAATATTTATATATATTTAACGCACTAGTGTCATCTTTAACTAATTAATGTGCTATCATTACCGTGTTCATTTTTTTTGACTTTCAGGGCGTAGAAGGAAGGTACCACCTACCTTCTCGAAAACGAATAAGTCCTGATAATATTAGCCTTAATAAACTCATAGATCATGTAATATACTAACGAATTTAATTTAAATAACAATAAATTTATAATAAGTAAATCAACGACTGATGTGAGTGCCACGCTTCTTAAGCGCATTTACGTCGCATGGGAAAAGTCGCAGAATGCAATTGGGGTGTTTTGCGAGTTATACAAATAATTTGTTCGTGTTGACCAGCAAATTGCTATGCAAACTTAATCTCTACGGTGGTCGTAGTGTTGCTTTTGATCTTATTGCTTCTTACCTAGATTAATGAGTCCAGACGGTTGATGTAAATAATTCTAAATCAGCCATTTCTCATCTAAATATGGTGTTCCACAAGAATCTGGCCCCTTTTTATTTTTACTTTATATACCGTGTACTTCAAATAGTGTTAATTTTTTTTTAAACAGAGCATCTATTGAGTTTCTAGACAGCTCTTCTCAGAAGAGCAGAATTCCGAGCTGGTGGTAGCTTACTCACGGATTGAGTACATTGACAGTTTTGCTGCCTGCCTACTTGAATAAAGATAATTTAAATTGTATTAGTATGTATACGCCAAGCCCTACGACTCGCTCCTCGTGGACTAGATGAAATCAGTTTCATGTTTGGAGCATTAGTTATGAAATCAGACCAGCAAATTCAGTCTCTAGTTTCTACAATTTATGTTACTAACTTGAGGTATATGTAATATCTTCTAGATTTTCGTTCTTAACATATTATGATAGTCTTGTTCATAAAATATGTACCCCTACTACGAGTTTTGATAATACGAAACGTTGATAGATTTCGATTAGTCAGTTAGTATTTCAGAACGCCAAAACTCGTATTAAGGGTAATGGTACTGTTAAGTTCTTGAGATAAGATAGTCATGCTCTTAAGATATGTATGATACAGTTGTTAAAAGTAATAACTGACGATTGTACTATTATCAATTATTATATTAGTCGCATTACATATGGACTCTCATAAGTGATAACATACTTTTATTGGGCCTCCGTATCCACTAGTTTTATATATGTTCCTCCAACAATAAGGTGATATCATAATTTCATTTAAGTTCGTACTGCAGTTTTGTTTAATGAAGTTTGTTTGTTTTCCTCACCAATGGTAATGGGAGTAACCGATTTGTAACACCGTACTCAAATCTGTCTTTAAGTTATGTTTCATTTAATTTAGCACAAGTATTTTTTATTTTGCCGTTAAACTACATTTTACTGTAGTTTAAAAATCTTTTTAGATATTATAAACATAACAGTGCTAGCGTAGACCATTTCATGTATCTATGTCGACTCGGACGAGTTATGGAGACATCAAATTTCATTGGGATCCGTTCAGTAATTGAGAAGTCATCACCTACCAAATAGATAAAACTAAAGATATTATAAAAAGGTGTTTATCATACACTCGCAAGCAGTTATTTTTATAAAAAAGCATTTAAGACTTATTAGCCTTATAATATAATTTTATATATTAGATATATTACAGCTGTTATATGTTATTTAGGCCCTTATATTTGTTAGTCATCTGTCCATAACGGTGGTTGACACTATTAAAATAAAGAAATATAAATATCTAGTGTCAATGTTTTTATTTTGGATAATCTCATTTCACAACTTTTATGACGTGGTAAAAATTTACTATTTACAAGACGCACACATACATTACAAATTTTAGCTACATTGTACCTTCGTAACACTGACGGCTGTGTATTTATCTGCCACTTCGGTCCTATATTATAAAAATAAAATAACATATCTTAATTTACAACATTTCCTACAGCACATTGTGCTCAAAAATACAATATAAATTTACATTATCCTAAGTCGTGATCTGTGACATGGCGTCTTGGGGGCCATTGTAGACAGTTCACTACCGCTGAGTTATACAACTCGAGTAGCCGTTGGTGAAACAGCCACACTATTATATACAAATAACTTTCATCCTTGATTTAGAAAATGACAATTTATTAATCTTACTCAGCATTTTTCGTATTCATTATTTATACTAATATATATAAACTAGCTTATAATATATTTTTTTAAGATTGGTTTTTTATACTTTTTTTTGAACTTTGAATGGCAAAAAGTACCATATATTACACAAGAATGTATTTTTTACAATCTTACACTAAGATTGAAAATAACACAAACTTAATCTTAAAAATAAAGCAAACTCGAGACTAAAATAAATTAGAATCAGACTTCCAATTTGGATCCTAAACGAGAGGAACAAATTTATTTAATGAAAATATCAATACTAAAAAATATAATACATATTTGAATTGGTCATGAGTCCATAAAACAATAAATAATAGTACTTGTGTAAACAATGAAGAATATGGAACGTTTTCAGATATGAAAAAGTGTAAAAGACATAAATATGTATATATGATGGCCGCTTGAGACGATTCACAATAGATTACTCAAATGTTAACATATTTTTACTGTATCTCAAAGTAAGATCATACTTGTAACAACTAATAAAGCATTGATTTGTTGGAAAGTTCTCTTACAAACCAAATGCTCTATTTTTTTGTAATACAATGTAATTAGATGCACATATAGAGTAAAAGCACGGCTGCTGATCTTCGCCTAAAACGACCATTACAGATAGCTAACTGCTAAGTTGACTTAAAAAATATAGTCGGGCCCGGCCATATCAATCGCCCAACGGAATTTATCACGCTGCGTTTTGTTGTATATTTTTTCAATGGGCACCCCATGCTTCTTACACCTGTAAATAATAGAGAGCTCAGAGTTGGTGTTGAAAAAAATTTTGATATTTGGAAAGACTAATCACATATTCAAACAAAAAAGATACAAGTGGTATCTTACCAAGAAACTGAGATCCGGGGATCGAGATAATTAAGCTTAGAAGTGCCAAGAGCTATAGTTTTATTTTCATCACGATCTGTTTCTTGGAGCTCCAACTTCTTCAGTTGTTCCTTTAATCGCTCCAGTGCTTTTTTCTTTTTATCACATGCTAACTTTTCCTTTACCGAGCCTCTTTTAGCAGCCTTAGCTGCATCACTACAATCAGCTTCGGCTTCATCAACTTGATCCCTCTTGGCTTGAATTTTTTCTTTCAAGGCCTCCATTGATTTAGAATGACCTTAAAGCATAAAATATCTAGATAAATAAAGTTTAAAATGTGTACCACAAATATCCCACATGGCTCTGGGTCATAGAACTATAATTAATATAAATGATTAAGATTTTAGTATGTTTACCTTTAGGTACTGCACGTTGATGGTTACAAAGTATAGCAACAGCTCGGTTAGCCCTGTTATATGCTAGAATTTTCTCAGGTATAGTTGCATCAGGGTCTGTAAGTTCTTCTAGTTGCCTTTGGAGAGTTATAGATGCATTATAAGTACGGAACACTTTAGCAGTCAGTCCCGGCATTAAGTCCTTCAAATGTTCATTTAATGTTTGGGTATTTAATCTATCAAACAGATCATCACTATCTTTTTTATTTTCCATGAATAACTCGAGATTCTTAAAGACACGTTTTTCTACTGGCACTTCATTATAATACCGAATGGAATCTTTACCAAGAAAATCAAAAACTACTACAAATTCCTTTCCATCTTTTTCTTTGTGCAATTCAATGTGTTCTACACGGAGGGAACAACAACCTACAGTATCAGCTTGATCATCATCCTTTTCATTACCGGCCCTTAAAGCTAATCTATCAATAAAATATAAAGCTACAGCACGTTGACGTACACGCATCTCTTTAGCTTTCCAATCATTCTTATATGTTTCTCTTATTTTATCAATACACTTATGTAAATTTCTAGCTGTTTCATACTTTTGCCAATCTTTTTCACCTTTTAGTTTTGAACTAGGATTTAACATAACATACTTGGCTTGCTGTTGAACATTTTCAGTCCATGATGCTAACCAAGTTACACTGTTATCATGTCTAACTTCTTTCCATTTGTAACCCTCTGGTGGTTTTGGTATTTTACTGTCTTTAGAACAGTTAATAATTACATCTGCGGGCATTACTCTCCTTTTTAACATTCCCATTTTTGGATGCTCACCACGGCCTCTAAACAAGCCAGGAGGTTCTATTCTAAAATTACCTATTTTTTCTTTGTGTCCATCTATTGTACAGAAACCATATTCTTTTTGAATTTCCTCATTTTTGGCTTTAAGAGCAGCTTTTTCTTCTTTAGTACGATTTTTGTTTTTCTCTGATACACTTGCGAAATAAGCTTGCATTTCTTTGAAGTCACACTTAGAGAGATCTTTTATTAGTTTTTTTTCTTCATGGGTCATAATTTTACGCCAATCATTGAAAAAGTTTGTATTAAAAACAGTTTTGGTAGTATAATCGTGGTCTAACATTCTAGCGTAGAATCCAGCGACTTCTTCACTATCTTGCGAAAGCCACACAACCTTGCCATCGTAACGGAACTTAACCTGCTGTGGCAGTGGTTCATATAAAGGAGCAAAAAGAGGGCCTTTGTGTTCAAGAAAATGCCATTTGGTTCCATCGTCCGTCTTAGATTCTTCCCACCTAAGTAGAAAAAGCGCATGTTAATAATATTCCGAGATTTGAAAAAAACATTAATAGAAAATCGGTTATACTTTTTTTTGGAAGTTCTTAATTGTCTAAAAATACTATTTCGATAAGTTGTTTTCAGGACTAATTTAAATCTAACCAATGTAACTTCAAGAATAGTGAACATTTTCATTGATATACATAACCTCAACAAAATGTCATTTTGGCATATGTCACGGACAACAGCTAAGTCCATGACTTATAATGTTGCCGTGATACAATCAAAACAGGTGTTGCTAAATTAAAAAAAATTCTTATATTTGAAATGAATACAACTTAAAATATAATTACTTATATTTATTTATCACATTTGAGATTTGTTATAAATCTGTCAGTCTCAGCTTTGTAGTAGAAGTAACCTGTTTAGAAGCACCGAAAAAATAAATTACTCGACACGGTCTACCAACATCTGCAAATCGAATGCAAGTATTGTAAAAAGTATATAATTAAATTCTTTTGAAAAACATCAGTCATATCCATGTCAATATTTCAGGTTCAAACAGCTATCATTATCACGGCGATACGATACCATAGACCATGACTATTTGTTCGGAACTTTTAATGAGTATTATAGGCCTAAAAACACATTTTTTCTCATATTTATTAGTAGATTAAAAAGAATAATATGAATTATAATAAACAATTATAGGCCTAAAAACACATTTTTTCTCATATTTATTAGTAGATTAAAAAGAATAATTTGAATTATAATAAACAATGTTGTTTATTAATTAGAGGCTAAAAATCGCTACATACATTTTGTTATTTTTAATTTACAGGTGTTTAATCTTTTTTTATCTTTATTTTATGATTATACAAGTGATATCCCTAGTGTTTAAAGAGAAAAAGTTCACTGATGTGACTTTGTAACAGCGATTTTAGGAATTTTAAAACAAAATTTGTTTTTAATGTTACCAATTAAACTAAGAAAATCCTGAAATAAGTTAATTTTTGTCATTATTACAATGAATATCTATGAAAAAACTAAAAAAAAAATAGTGTAGTTGTGAATTTGAAAAAATATTATTTTGAGCCCTCTTACTCTCCTCTGAATTTTGAAGTATCAAATGTGATTTATTAGAATTATCCTACCTTAAGTATTTCATTGTTGTATGTTGACATTGATTATTTATTAATCAGCAATATATTATATACTTAACTTCAATATACTAATTGTTCAAGAATTAAAAATAATTTACATTTTGATGTAAGAAACTAAAACTTATATTCAAAAGTATTAAAAAATTTGTGCAGCCATCCACAATTTTATGCATGACACATCTTTTAGAAAAAAAGTGTAATAATTATTATGTGTTTGAGTGTGTGGAAATTATTGTTGCTTGTGTAATAAGAAAGAAAACTGCTTAGCATTCCATGGAATTACCGTGTGGATGCCGGGCCCATCACATTGCAGGGAGAAGAGTGAAAACAGTTCCTGTTACTTGCAACCTAAGAGTAGGTTTAAGGTGCTCCTCTAAAATGTGCATTAATGCTGACCTTCACTGGTTACACTCCTCTCCCTACCTAATAAAATATGAAACAAACCTACTGATGCTGCCTTTGAAGTAAATTCTAGAAATTAAGTGATTTTTAAGTAGGTTATAGAGATTAAGCTCTTATACTTCTCTATCCCTCTACAGCAAACTAATTAACTATATACCTATTCCTGGTCAGTTCATAATACTTGTTTACCTTACATGTGTTATTTTGTAAATAACAGATGTAATAAGAAAAGATTCTTACCACTTCCAAACTTCTTGTTCTTCATTTTCTTTCTTCTTTCGTTTTGTAGGACTAGGACCATCTACAGGTTCAATCTTAATGCTTTTAGTGGGTTTTGCTTTTTTTGCCTTCTTTCTCTTTTTCAATGATTCTTCTTCTTCATCCAAATCATCAAATGTTTCTTTAACAAATAAGATACAAATTGTATTACTCTTAATGTTACAGTGGGTTTACAAAAGGATTAATTGGGTAGTTAGTTTTAGAAAAATAGATCACAGGAACTAATTCAATTTCAACTACACATTTTAGTATTAAATATATATATATATATATAAAAGAAACATTTTATCATTTAATATTATTTAGATGGTTAAAAGAAACAAATGGATTATAATCAAACTGTATTTGCTAAGAAATACCCAACAAAATGAAGTACTATAACATCAATCAATGCATGTATGGTTTAAAGTGTAATTTTGGCTTGATCTGGTACTTGTACACCAAATTACACAAGCTGAGCCAAGCTAGCTCGTAGTATACATATACAGAAATTTATTTTAAGCTCTTGAATTGGGTCAGGCAGAGAAGTCATTATAAACAATAATTGGTTATATATCTATAGGCAGAATAGTTAATTTGTCTGTCAATTGACTACTATGTATATTTACATCATAATTTTAAAACCTTCATTTACGTATGTGTAAAGACTTATAGTTTCAATGCACAATCAGTATTAGTACAATGTCAAAATTGAATATATACTACACAGTATACATATCTTACCTTTTTTTACCTTCTTTTTTTGTTTCTTACGTTGAAGCAGTGGTGTATCTTCTTCACTTTCGCTAATAGCTCTTTTTTTGGGTGATTTGCGGTCTAACTATAAATAATAACATTAAGTTATAAATGGCATAATTATCTGTTACTAACTAGTTGACCCTAATCTCTTGACATTATCATACCAGGGGAACATTTTCTTCTCCGCCAGATGCACTGTCTTCCTCAAGGGGCATTCCCGACAAGGGTTCATCCTTAAACTGGGACAGTGAATAGTCACATGATGATGCTGTTGTATTAACAGTGGCCCCATAGCCATCACTTTCAGATTTAATGTCCCTCTTCAATGTAGGTTCATCAACCTGTGACATAATATTTAATTAGGTGTCAAATAATAATAATTAGTTAATAGATGCTTACACTTATTTGTGTATAAACAAGTGACTATGCCTAATTCCTTTTCTATATTTTTTGTATCATTCATTTAGTCTTACTTAATAATATTGTCTTACCTCCATATATTCTTGTTTAATAGACAAATTATGGTATTCTGGTTCAGACTTTATTTTATCAGCTTTTTCAGAACTACTTTTTTCTTTATTCTTGCTTGAACTGCAAAGTACAATTATTACATAAGATAAATAAAGAGAGGATACAATATTTTTTTATATATGAAAAGAAAGAACAAAACAGTTTTACTGAAAACAAACACATCAGGTTTCTACAATAGTGTCATGGCTATTCGGTTCAACAAACGATAAGAACCATCAGGCTAACTCCATAAATGCTAAAAAAATATCAATATCAATCAAATTTTTCTCTTACTTAGAAGACAATTTACATTTGGAAACCAGATTATATAATATCTCCTATCCTCTATCCTCTGTACTGTAGAAACTTGGAGACATAAGTCAGTAGTTTTTTTTTTGACACTTTTAATTTATTTTTACGAATTAATATTTTTTATGATATTTATTGTTAAACACTGCATAGCTTCTAAATTACATTAAAAATATATGTACATAGATAAATAAGTTATTATATTACTTTCCAACATATCATTTATCAACTTATTTTTTTTTATTTATTTATGAGGTAAGTTAGTAATTTTTTGTAGCAGAACAATAATTTCAATAATTGTTAAGAATACCTGTGTTTCTCTTTAGAACTGGAGTGTCTATCTTTATCGCTTCTATGTTTGTTTTTGTCACTTCTGTGGAGGTCCTTTTCATGTTCCTTTTGTTTGTCTCTATCTTTTGATTTATGTTCCTTGTCCCTAGAAGATGAATGTTCTTTTGAAGACGACTTCTTTTCTCCATCACCGGATTTGTGTTTGTCTCTATCACTTTTATCTTTATCTTTTTCGTTCTTGTCCCTATGTCTGTCCTTGTCACTTTTATGTTTGTCCTTATCTTTATCACTACGTTCCCGGTCAGAACGTTCTTTATCCTTATGTTTGTCATGGTCTTTATGTTCTCTGTCCCGTTCTTTATCTTTGCTTGAAGATTTATGGGAGCTACTATGATTTTTGCTGCTTGAACGTCGTTCCTTTTCCTTGTCCCTAGACATGTATATATACTATTTATATGAATTGTGCTATTTGGCAATAATGTAAGATTAGCATACATTTTTAATTATGGCAACATTGTAAAGAAAAAATCACTGATGAAAAGTACTAACAATTAAATGTCATACATCTAATGTATATAACTATCATTTGATCGAAAGAAATTTCTAGAATACTAACCTGCTAGAACTACTGCTATGTTTCGAACTCTTGTGGTCACGATCTTTGTCGCGGTGTTTATCTTTACTTGAAGACTTGTGGCTGCTTTTGTGCTTTTCGGAGCTGCTGTAACCGTTTTGAATGCCGTTCACGTGTTCACTTTTATTCCCATTTACTTTACCCTGTGAAGAAAATACCACAACGTGACTTTAATAAATGAATAAAAATAACATTAAATAACGCCATTTTCAATAATTTACAACGTAAATACGTTTTTTCTAAGAATTTATAGAACTTATACAAATAAAAAAATCGTAACAGACAGACGCTATGCTTCTTTCTTTAGCGAAAACTACCGCAGACGCCATATTGGGACTTAGAAAATTTTCGCTTTGTAGCATGAACGAACACCAGTAAACAGAATTATGTATAACAATCCTAAATAATTTTATTGATTGAAATAAACGAAGCAATCAAAACTAATTAATGAAAGTACTTACTGATTCACAATCATCACTGGCTGGATTTTCAACGCTCATTTTGCCTACGTATAACGTCGTTTGTTCGAAACTACATGAGGCCGGTCGCCCGAACGCAATAAATGTAAGTGCTGAGATGCGACGAATGCGCATGCGTAGTTCGCATATGTCGACAACTTCAGGTGAATTAGTTCAATGATCTTGGAGACTTCAAACTTCTCTAATATGTTACCAGCTTGCAAAATAAGAAACTCCGAAACTTTCAAGTAAGTTTGAGGTCTAGACCAGTTGTTGTAATCGGTATCAAGCATAGAGTAATATAACTTACAAGGACGGTATTTAAAAATAAAGAATGTGCTTTGTCAGATGAGATGATAAAGGAAGAAGTGTTTAAAGTGAAATGCTGACAAAATTAAAATTATGATTAATTATATACGTATTTTAATGGAAAATATACGTATCTTTTCCCTTCTTTTCATAAATTATAAACTAAATAATAGAAAAGTTAAAAACAACACAATATTTTCGGTTATGCAGCTTACACTTATTTATGAAAACATTTAAAATAAAAAAATAATGTTTCAATTATTATGTCTTGAGGCTTGCATATCTACATAGTCCTAATAGGGAGAATTTATGAAATGTGGCATAGCGTTATGGTGATTTTTTCCATTTCAATTTAATTACTTTATTATTACCATGAGAAAGGTGGAGACGGAAGGCGATTGTTCATTGGATACTATTCACCTTACGATATTCAGCTATAATAGCCAATTTAAAGCCCATCTTTTCGAACATCATGGTACTATCACGGTGATATACTATACTCTATAGCATTATCTCTACCCCTACGCTGTGGCAGAGTAGTAATAGATTCTTCCAACTGTCAAAAGAACTGTCAAAGAACTGCCAAATGTTATTTACTAATTATTTACTAGTGGCGAGGTGGCGGTAGTGTTCCACTTTCGTGACTGGTGTGGAACTATGACTTGGAAAGTCATTTATATGTTCTAATTATTTGCATTTAAAATAAAATGTGTTATGTTTAAATAACTTAAACCCAACGGGTAGCGGGTTGTATATTTTGGTATTGCTCTTAATTATATTTTCATAGCTAAAGAATTAAAACTTAAAATATGAGTGACTTCACGCCTAACTCAGAACTAGAAAGAAATGACGATGATAAAACAAGAAATAACAAAAGACGTCATGAAATTGATGAGGACTCTGAGATAAAAACAAAACGTGCCCATGCAAATGTTGTCGCTAATCATTATAATCATCTTGAAGAAAAGGGATTAAGAGAAAGGTTTAATTCTCCAATATTTTACCTGAGAAATTTCAATAACTGGGTGAAAAGTGTCCTGATTCAAGAATACTCTGATAAAGTACGTGAAAAAAACTATGGAAGACCATTGAGAGTTCTTGATATTTGCTGTGGAAAAGGTGGTGATCTCAGTAAATGGCAGAAAGCCCGTGCTGAACATGTTGTCTTTGCAGATATTGCTGAAGTGTCTGTTCAGCAATGTAAGGCTCGTTA
Organism: Dircenna loreta; assembly: GCA_963555665.1. Lineage (NCBI taxonomy): Eukaryota > Metazoa > Arthropoda > Insecta > Lepidoptera > Nymphalidae > Dircenna > Dircenna loreta. The sequence goes on from OY743094.1 coordinate 7,845,137, forward strand.
TGAAGATTTACGTCGTCGTTTTGGTAGATTATTTACAGCCGAGTTTATAGCTGCTGATTGCACTAAAGATACTCTAAGGGATAAATATGAAGATCCCTCTATAAAGCATGACTTAGCGAGTTGCCAATTCGGTTTACATTATAGCTTCGAAAGTTTAATGCAAGCACGTAGAATGCTGTCTAATATATCCGAGTGCCTTAAGCCAGATGGTTATTTTTTTGGGACAATACCTGATGCATATGAAATTGTTAGTAGGTCAAAGAAGTCCAAAGATAGATCATTTGAAAATAGGATCTGTAAAATAAAACTATTATTTGATCCTGATACAAATGGATATCCCCTTTTTGGGGCAAAGTATGATTTCCACTTAGAAGGTGTTGTAAATTGTCCAGAATTTTTGGTTAATTTTGAGATGTTTGTTAAGTTGGCCTTAGAGTGTGGCTTAGAATTAGTGTATAAGGCTGGGTTTTCAGATTTTTATAAGGATTATTCTGAAAAATATAGAGATTTATTACAAAGAATAAAATGTTTTGAGAGTTATCCTGCACCACCCGGCAAGGAATTAATGGGTGATATAGCTGAATATGAACATGCAAAAAATCATCTTGAAAATATGTCCAATAACACAAAGTCTGATTGCCTTGGTACCATGAGTCGGAGTGAATATGAGGTTGCAAGTAAGTTTTAAAAACTTATTATCCAATGTTATCAGTCATTCATTACCTCTTAAAATTTACTACTGGATGATAGTTTAAAACGGGTCTGTAAGGCTTTAAATACATTATTCCTTCACATCATTCTATTTTATTTATTATTAAAAAACTTGTAGGCAATAAGACTATTATATTTATAAAAAGTCTTGAGATTATGTTTTATTAAAACTTAAATATTTTAAACAAAAAATTGTATTTAGAAATATATATATATATTTTTCCATTTCAGCTGTTTATATGGCATTTGTATTTAAAAAATGCAAAAACACTTGGGATGCCGAGGGAAAGCCAGTGTACTTGACAACTCAAAGTATAAGTTCAGCAACACCATCAGACTAGTGCTACTTTTACATTAAAATGTTTTACAAATATAAATGAATTATGTTTAAGTTAATTTGGATTTTTATTTTATAAAATAAATTTAGTAACTCTAATATATTTATGCAACTAGTCTTAAATCAAACGTAAATACTTTTTTTTTGTCTCCTATTATCTTGTAACCAGCTTAACAAGTTCTTAACTTATAAGATTGGCTGTAGAAAGTTTGGCAGGTGAGAACTGGTCCTCCAGCAAGAGAGCTGTCCCTTAATTAGGGATCTGTTATTCAAATGGATCCCATATGTAATGTCTTTTAAGTTGTTGTTTATTCATGGGATTATCTAGTGCTGTTGCGAGGATATTAGTGTGAGTTTTCGATTTCGAGACGATCGTATCCTTTTTTTCTAATTCCTCTTTTACAGTTTTCATTTCTGTCTACTTATGTAATTCACCATAAGTGATGTATAGAGGTGCATCCCATATCATCCGGAGTGCTTTGTTCCACTCCGGATGCACTCTCCCACACTACGCCTTTCGTTTTCCAAGTCTGCTTCTTATACTAAACTTAAATACCTAATAACATTTTATTTCAAATACAGAATTGAAAATAAAGTGATATGGCCAGGACAAATTTGGAATAATATAGTCAATTTTACCTATTTAAATTTAATAACATGCGTATACATGTCAATTATATGACATTAGTAGACAATTGCAAATAATTATTAAATAGTTAATGTAGTAGTAATAGGTGAATAATACACCTAAACATGTTTAAATGTTCTTCTTCATTAATAATTAAATTTTGATCTTATTTGGATAAAACTTGTGAGATGTTTAATTTTCAATTACGCATAGATGCTTGTAAAGATTTGGATAATATTTGTAAGCGCCTGTAGAAATTTGGATAGATTCGATAACAGAGGAGAGGCGAAAGCCTTAGTTAGTTTTTTTTTATACTCTAGAACGCGAAAGGTGAATTCTGAACTTCAAAGTAGGTATTTTGTAGTTATTTCTATAGCAATTATTTACTACGACGGCTCTCGATTTGTTAAAAACAATATTTTTGACTTTAGCTGTTTTGCTATCTGTTCTCTTCGATTGTTCAAAATTACATTATGTAAAAAGAGGTACTTTTAAATGTTTGAGTTTACGTTGTTTTTTTTTGCTAGCTAGAATTAATTTTAGACGTAAGATTAAATAAGGCAGAGGCTGCAGACAATTATTTATATATGTGATACATTCACTAGATTATTACAAAGTAAATGCATGCAGAAGTTACAGTATAAATGCCTTTTTTAAAATGTCTATCGAGTCTAAGGTTAACGAGGTATGTCAGCCCTTTAAATCCTGTGGCATAGATGAATGATCTAATGAGGTAAGTATTACCATAAAAAATGATTGACACCAAATAGTGATCCAAATTCAAATAGTAACGTGTTCGACAGTATGGGGAGGAATTTGATGTTATACTCCAATTATGGTACATAGTCTAAATGCTTTGCCCTATCACTCGAGGTATAAAATTATAGTAGTGGCAAATTAACATAGAGTTATAAGAACAGCCCTATACAATTTGGAAAGGATAAAAATAAGTCTTTTTGAAAACGTTGATGCATAACGAAATAGATTAAATATAAAAACTAATCCAAAATCAAAATTATTTACTCGCATGCATGTATAATGTAATATTTTATTGTTGTGTGTTATTCGAATCGTAAGCGCAACTGGTCAGGCAATGTTGAACCGTGAGACAGGGCAGGTTCGGAGGTCTGGGGATACGCGGGCGGCGCGGCGGGGGCCTCGGTGCCGTTACGTGGTGCACGCGCGACGGCGGCGCTGCCACGAAGCGGACGTGCTTCACTCAGTTCGTGCGCGAAAGTCGTTACCTGCGTAACATTATCTCCTCGACACATGAGAATACCAGTTGGCACAATAGCTGAATCGAATTGATTTGCTTAGCAAGGGAGAGCGCCATTTGATTATAGCAACGCGACTTTAGAATTTGTGGCAAGTGTATGCAACACAACCTTGTGGTTTGAGAAAGCGTGTGACGTCATAGGACCGAACCGAGCGATCATATGTTAAACACGGATGCAGTGATGGAATGTGGTGTGTTGTTGTGATCTGCGATGGTGTAGTGGCTTTATTTACCTTGTCTGCAGTAGCGCCGATAGGCGAGTCCTCTACGGGAACCATGCGTAGAAAAAGATGAGCCAAGATGCTGAGAGCTTGGTAATATCATTTTAATGTAGCCCATATCAAATGTAACATTAGGCTTTTCCTTTCTTGATGTAAATATTTTAGTCTTTAATTAATTTCACTACACAAAAATACGCCTACTTATATTTATCCGCACAGATCCGCGAGTATCGTCCTCCAATGTTGAGTCACTATTAACAAGTTTATAAATTCAAAGGTGTTTCAGTTTATGCTATTTTTAATGATGATATTGCGAATGTACGCGATGTCTATGTATTTAAAAACAATCACACATACTCAAGGTAAAACTAGCAAACTAATTGAGCTCAAAATATAAAAGAAATCTATTCAAAACTCATATTAGGTAGGTATGTGAAATTCTTTAAAAATAAATATTACCTACATTTTATAAACTTTGATTGATTTTGCAAACGTAGAAAGTCTTTCTCAAGGTTAAATGAATTATTTCATATTACATAATATTTCTTTTGAGTAGATACACACCAAGCTATCATCTTTATAAAGATTTCTAAAATATATAATACATAATTATAATTTCTAAAATATATAATAATTATAATTAAGTTATAAAGAGTTTGTTTTAGACAGAGCATATTAGTTATAATATAAATACACAATAGTTGTATACACAATCTATGCCTTTGTTAAGACTGTATTTCAACAGAATTACAACATACACTATTAGTGTTGAAAATATTCGTGAGACCTACGCCTTAACGGTTTTCGATATTATTACAAGACTATTGTTTAACTAAATAAAAAACACGAATCTATTAAAAAGGTCCAATACTTAACATAGTTAATGGTTCTTTTCTAAATTGAATTCTTTAAAATTTTAATTATGTAATTCAACTACGCATTTTTTTGTAGAAAGTATAAGTGAATGGAACGCGGACCTTAAATACTCTCACAGTACGCACCGTGACACGAATCTTGTAAATAATAGTCTTGTTGGTTTCATTCTCAGCGGATATTAAGGTACTCACCTTCTCACCCCTTATATGCTTTTATTATCGCGTTGAACTTTTTTATAATTAATATTAATTGCCGACTTAATTTTAAAGTCAATAAAATTAAGCCAAAATCTCGTCAATCAAAGTAAAAAAGAACTAAAATAATTTAAGATAAGTGTATCCTATAAATTATAATGCATTTGGTTTCTCGATTAAGCTAATGCTTACGATTGTTTTTTTCTCGTAAATTTAATTCTAACATGTCATTTACAATTTTAACAGTTGGGTCCAATAATTAATGTAATTAAAACAAAAAGTTTTTAGGTTACTTTAGATAATAAACTAAAATTTCCCGCGCATTCTGGCAAACTTGTATAATTTGTATAAATGTCATTTCAAGCAAATTAAAAGTAAGCATTACACCATATACCACTAATGTAGATTGTAAGTGTATGTTGTAATGGAGGTAAGTAAATTTAAATGTAGGTTGTAATTTGTCGATTACTAAATGTAACTTTTGTTTGACCGTAGAATGTGTATCTTCAGTCTTACGACCGACCGACAACAAAAGAGGTCCTTTTTCGTCTGTGTGTATTTTTTGTCCCTAATGTCATTGTTCCCAAATGCCTATTTTATTAGATATGTTGGGATTATTATTCCAACTAATTAAAGCCATAACACAAAATAAACTAACTAACTATATTTACATACTATATTTTATTAACACAAGCTTTTTTATAAAAACAACGCAAACCATAAAGGGTAATTATATAAAACTGCCATATACAATATAACTGCCATACATATATATATATGATATATATAAATATATGATATATATAATATAACTACCATATATATATATATATATATATATATATATATATATATATATATATATATATATATATATATATATATATATATATATACATTTATATTCTGCTACTTAGCGATCTGTTTATTTTTAATCTTATATGGTGTCAGATTTTCATCAGTTATTTTATTCTTAGCAGAGACATGGACACATCGGTGCATTCATCATATTTTGTCAGCAAATCATGTCGCTAGCTCAGATATATTATTCCTCTTAAGGTGATTAGTCTGAGTTGATAATTCTTGCTGTTTATCTTCATTTCATCCTTCTCAGTTCTCAGATTGAAATCCAGATTCACATATTTGTTGTTTATGTGTATATTGAACATGGCTCTCATTATTTTGCTTTGAAACCTTTCAAATATTTCAATGTCACTATGGCTACCTGTAACCCACAGCTGGATGTCGTAAAACCATATAGGCTTTACTATGGTACTATATAGGTATACTATATAGGTTTATAGATAGGCATTTTACTGGCATCTGTCAATTGTAATTTACGGTCAATGAGCCAGTACATGCTGCGGAGTTTGCAGTATAGTTGTTGCTTTTTAGTCCATATATGTTTGCGCCAAGTGAACCCACATTCGAGGTGTATTCCTAAACATTTGGCGTTATGTGATTGTGGGATCACTGTACCAAAAAGTTTCACAGTAGGGCAGGTTCTTTTTCTAAGTGTGAAAGTTAATTGGACTGACTTATCTGTGTTGACTTTAATGCGCCACTGGTAGCACCATGCTTGGATGAGAATCAGATATGATTGGAGATTTTCGGATGCAGAGTCAGGATTATCATGAGCAGTAATCTTTTTTTTGGAAGGTGTTTCAAGAGTGTTGCGTCAATATGGTCATAGTCTCTGACATTTGCTTTCCTGAAGTTTTAGGAATTCCCGACAGGTCATTTAGTGTTACATGCTTACATGTATAAGCGCTAAGCACATTTGACTTTAAGTATTGGTCTATTTCATTGTCCTAATATTGACATTGAATTGATTGCTGGGAATTGGTTGGAAAGCTCTGTGCAAATGATCAGCATATATGTTAGTTTCTTCAAAATCACGTTTTTGTTTTTAAAGTGGTAGTTTGTTGTTTAGGACGCTTAAGGTTTCTGGTTTATGGAAGGCTTCCATAAGGAATAGTTTGTGTTACTAGAATATGTCAATTTTGCGAGATATGATTATAGATTACTATTCCCAAAATCGTCAATAAAAATATTTAGATATTGTGAATCCTTATTGAAAGTAGTCTTGTCTCTAGTATAGTGGGTATGGAGCCATACTTTGCGCAGTTTACGTCTTTCGTTTATAAAGTCTTTGTTGAACTGAGGACACACTATAAAAACTGACATGTTGAACTGAGGACACACTGTAAAAGAGTTTTTACAGTTCTCGATTTATGGTCGGATGTAGATCTGTTTGCTACGTCGTGAATTAGTTTGTGTGGCTCTTCTATAGCACGTTTTATTTCATCATTCGTTTTCAGTGAGATGTTGAGCTGTATCTTAATTGTGATGAGATCCTGATATTTTTCTTAGTTAGTATTTTTATTGTAAATTATGGATGGTGCTTATGTTTATATTATCTTATTATACACGTTTAAAATAATAGCAGAGTGGCCTGAAATAAGATCAAATGCATTTTCTTGGTGGTATTTATTGCAATGTTATTTAATCTAAAGAAATCCAGCAAATATGTACGTTCTCCAGCAGACAAGCAATCAAAATTAAAAAAAATTAAGGCTTGCTAAAGCAACCTTTCTCTAGTTATTGTAAGTCTAGAGCCCGAGAACAGGTGTTTAGCATTCCAGTAGCCTCCACTAATGAAGTGACGTCCGAGCATAGGGAAAAAATCTTTGTAGTTTTATGTTGTTACCTGATGATTGGGAGGGCAATAAACTGCAGCAAGGGTAATGCCCGATCTATAATCATACACTCTAATAAGAGAACCTTGTATTTTATCAGTTGAGAAAGGTTCGAGCGGATGATGATTTATATTTGATTTCATGATTACTGCCGTTCCTCCACGTGCTTTTTACGGTTGGTGGTTGGTAGCATAAATGGTGTACCCTTTAATTGAGATATAGCTTTTGCTGGTAAACTTAGTTTCAGATGTTAATGCTATGTAATTTTTTTTCATGATGATAGTTAGACAAATAGATAGATAAATAGATAGATAGAAAGATAGATGGATATAGACCACACGATAGTCGGACAACTAATAAACAGGCAAAAATTTCAATCGAATATTCGATCATAAAATTTTATTATAGCCTATATGTTGCCGAGGACTAATAGCAATATAACAAATGTACATATGTTTCATCGAAATCCGTCCAGTATTTTTTGCGTGAAAGCCGGACAGTAGACAGACGAATCTTCTTTTGTCTTGTGTTACTTATATGAAGAGGTATTTTTATTGTTATTTATAATATATACTTTTGATGTATTTTGTTTTATTTATATATATATATATATATATATATATATATAAAATATAACTGCCATTTCTCAGCTAAGAGACGACATTCTTTTAGTTATTAGTAACCCAAACTTTTTATAAATCAATAATAAAGAAAGTGTTATGATTTTGAGAAAATCTACAAAAATGTAAAGTAGCTTGTGTCAGATATATCTTATTATCGAGGTTAGGAGTGCTACCTATTTTTATATTAACACTATTTGATGAATAAAACTTCGTTCAGATCGAAGTCTAAAGTCTTAGTTGAACTTAATTTATGTATATTTTTTAATTTATAAACGAATCACGTACAGGATGGAACCATAATCAGAAGGTTTCAGAAGGAATTTTATTTGTTATGAATATTTTTATAATTCATGCTAAAATACATATAGTAATTTAAAATTTTATAAATATTAAAATTAAATAAAAATTTGCAGTAGTCTTACTCAAAGACAACGCAAGTATTTTTATTTTTTGCTCGATACTGGCACACACGTTCATCATATACGAGTACTGCACTGCATACCGCATTTCGTTACGTGTCGAATTCTATCAAAACCCTTTATTCCATACTAGGAAATCAGTTTAAAAAAATATATTACACATTGATTTCGTATTGAATTATTTTTGTTACCTGTCTCCTTATCTGTACGAGTTTAAATAATATGTAACACCAATATAAAACTATTACTATTTCGGAATAATAAAGTATGACTTATTTTTGAAATAAATTCCGTCAAAATAAATCTTAAATCAATCAAATCGGACAGAAGTATCCAGAGCAAGTTTAATGATACCAGCCTTGACTTTCGGTTATCTTTTTGCTGCTTCTTCACTTCTTTTTCACTTTTCTACCAGCCTCCACGTCATTCATTTCATCCTCTTTAGGTGTGTCGTTAAACACACCATACTGATTTTGTTTTTCAGTTGAGTTTGTTTCTCTTTTTAAAGCATCATTTGGCTACTAACTACCAAAGATATTCAGAAGAGAAAACAGACATAAAGGTATGGGAACTAAGGGCTGTAGACGTTGAAGCAATGGGCTTTTTGATGTTATTGTCCAGAATAGACTGATTGCTGAAAGGTCAGAACATGACCGATTTGTGGACATACTTGGAGCTCTTGCTTCGGTCCTAGTTCGTCGTATTGTTTTCAGATGGTTAGGTTTTGAGTAAAGGTATTTTCGTATCAGTAAATAATATTTACGTTTCATCATATACATATTTCTTTTTTTTTTTTTTATATGTAGAAATGCAATTAGTGCGCTACAAACCAACTGATCAGATTTGTAATGAAATTATTAGTGAAAACATTTAATAATATTTCCAATACATTTAATATTGGTTATTCATAGCTATTATTAAATAGATTAAGATAAAATACGTAGTTCATTATATAATATTACAGGTTATGTTAAGTTTGTTATTTTTTAGAAAGTTTAAGTGTAAATAGCACGAATAAGGAATATTGAATATTTTGATGTAAACAGGATACGTAATGGACATCTTTAATAATGCTAATAAGCGTATATTATTAAAGAACAGCCCCGACCCAAATCCATCGGTAATTGTTATGTGATTGATATCGAATGCTCCGTTACGTGTAATATTTGCACAAGTTTGTATCACACAGCTTGCTATCAGCAGCAACGTCAATGCCTACGTTCCATTTTACGCTACAATCTATTGTAGCGTGAAATGGAACGTAAGCAACATGAGGATTTAATGTCAATTCGACGACGTTCCTTTCCGTCGTCGGGCTGAATTCTGCTAAATAATACGAATTATAAAAGTGTTTAGATACATAGGTGTAGAATACTTTATATGAAAATGGTATTAATATGGCTTTTAAACGACAGTAACGGATAACTGGATATTTTTGTAATAAAGTTGATTAGCTTGCTTTTGTTTGAACGCCTTAAGCTTTGCTATTATCAATATGTTAAAAAAACAAACATCATTATATGTTGAGGAAAATTATAGACAATATAAGATCACTGGAAGACTCTTATAAACAGTTTAAGAATGAATTTTACAAATATATGGCAGATGCTTAGCTATGAATAATGCCTTTCTTTACGTAGTTCAATCATTAGTTCTGAATTAAAATGAATGATCCGAATTATAAAAACCGGCTAAATTTCTAAATCAATTTATGTGTCTGCTTTGCATACCAGTACATTAAAATGGAAGCTTTCACATTTTTTTTGAGTTCAAGGCGTAACAGGGAACAATAAATCTATTATTAACAATAAGTAAACATTGAATGTCAAAATTAGTTAAAATATGTAGAGCTGTAGACTTGGAGTGAGCGATATAGCGACAAGATATTTCTAACTGACTGTTAGAAATATCTTGTCGGTATATCGCAGTTACTTCAAGTTCATTTACGTCACAATTAACATTACCGTTCGATATGACTTTGTGACGTCACTACGGTACATCACTATGTGACATCACCGCTGTGATGTCTCGGAAAAGCCGGCATCTCGCACATGCGTACACTCCTTGTCAATGTTCTTTTAGCGCGGAGCACAGTTTACTGGCTATCGCGGTACGGTCACGTCGCGCTACAAATGGGCAAGAACCGAAGGGCTCGATTTACGTTTTAGAAAAAATATAAAGCGAATTGTTTTGTTCGCAATACAGTTTATTGTTTTAGTAGCCTGTGCCAGTTACAATAAATGTACGTTGTGAAGTGAAGTTTGATTTTATAGTTTATATTTGTGTTATTTGTGGTAATATTGCTGTGTGAATTGCCGTAGCTATGAATAGTAATTAAGTCCAAATTGTTATCACAGGATGCAGTCAATGCCAAGTTGAAAAAGGTTTTAATAACAAAATTGTCATTCATTCAAATGAATCATGTATAAACCGCAGATGCAATCGTATTCTATGAGCTGTATAGGTACGTGAAAACCTATGCCAGTATATACATCAAATATAGTCATTAACTTTATTTGATATTATTTAAACTGATGTAGCCTGTTGTTTTGTTGATTCTTAATATTCTTTTATCAAGATGAATCAGTAATACACTTTAGATAAAAACCGGTGTTCTTGAAATGTTTATCGATAAAATTGCAGCTATTGAGTTTGTAGTTTTAATATGTTACAATTCCACCGGATATCAATTGGTAATATATAAATTCTTAAATTTAATAATATAAAAATTTCTTATTATTTTTTTTAAATTACACTATACCGATTCAGTATTACAAAAAACTTAATTGATATTCTATTTATATTTGGTTGTTAACTAGATAATTAATGATTAAATTAGTTTTTTTTACGTTCTATTAGAAGAATGTTAGCGTGAATCAAGATCATGTATACAAATACATCGAAATTCAGTAATTGTAGGTAGTTTATATGTTTTACTAGATATTTTATTTAAATTAAAGTGGTATTAATTTATTATGACGACAAGCTGAATATTAATAAAAAAAAAACATATAAGAGAGACCTTGTGAAAGATTAAAATCGTGGTCCGGACAGAATTCAGGTAGAAATGACAAAAGCTTGTGCACCTGATATATGTTTTGGCACCTGTAAATATATTTGTTTAATAATAAATGTTATATGTTTGGAATATGGTTGAAAATAGCTTTTTATTTAGAGGCGCAGGTAAAATTAAACGGTTAATGCATCTGGGACGCCAGGTGTTCTTTTTATCTTGAAATGTGTCGGTAAATTTGTTTCCGGTTTTGACCTGTTTTATCTGTACCGGTTATTTGAAGCTTTTTATTAACTAATTACTACACAAAAGAAGTAATACAAAATACTTCTAATACAAAATGATTAAGGTTCTAATAAAAAAACAGTTTCTTAGTGTATGTTCGCTTTCTTAATATGTTCTAGATATTTTATATGAAAATTCATGATACTCCGTGCATTGCGACATATGTAGTTACTGAATAGGCAAGGTAACTTGTTGTCTGTTGGACCGCTCCCTTCCTCAATTACCCAATATCCTGGGCAGATATCGACCCAGTTACTAAGACATTTCTTTCCATAAAACATTATAGAAAGTATTGAGTATATATATAAATAACGAAATCCATTTTTGGATAATTTCACACAATGTAATATAGCCCCTAATTAAACAAAGCTTGTGCTAGGTAACTGATAAACTTACATGAACTATTTTGTAAATACATACATATACACAACACCCAGACCCTAGAAAAAAAAAGATTTTATAACGAATATTTTCTAGTGTGGGGATCCAACCCACGACCATCGGCGTAACGATCACTGCACCAATTAGTCTTTAAAAAAAAGTACCTTGGATAGGCGAGTTGTATGTAGTTCGCCATGAGCGTTAATAAAAAGAATAGGATCTAGAAATATCTACATTATTCCATTTAATTATATTAATGTATTTTATATTCGTATACGAACAAAGAAACAGGTCTTCATTCGGATATGATGCTATTTAAATTATTAATGTAACTCATTGACTTTTAAATATTAAACATATTTAAATTACAAGAAAGTATTTCGTAGACAATTTACAACTTGTCTGGACTTTACTTGTACTATGAATTACTAAGATACGTCAATATCACAATGAGGATATCCCTTTTGTACTCGACTGCATGGATGGTACTTATTCAACGTAATATTTATTTACGTATGTACGTACGTCGACAGTTACAAAGATAGTTGATCGTCGTGGTATTACGGGATTGCGTAGGCGTTATCGAGCTTCTCGTGTTATAAATAGTAAAACAGAATCATTGACCTTATCACGACCTCAACCTTGCTCGTTAGAGATAAAATCTTTACTTTTATCATTAATTACATTTACTTAATTTTTACTAACTTGGCACTGATAACATCTTTATTGAAATATTGTTAGCGTTAGTGTTATTTATATTTAAGTCATGAGTGGTAAATTTGACGGGATAAATATCGTGCGTGAAAGAAGCGCACGAAGTTGAGGGTGAGACCATGTTGGTGCGGGGGTGCGCGGGGGGTGACTTACGATACTCTTTAGCTGAACGCACCAAAGCCCTGGCGGCGAAGTGTCACGCGTTGCGCTCTCCGTCGCGCGAACAACGCAGCACAGACCGACGGCGCTCCAAAAATCGCAAGTCGCAGACGCGATGGTACGTCAAGGTATGTTGCGATCCTTACCCATCGACCGGTCTGATTATTATTATTAATATTTAATATACACATATAAAAATATATTTATTATTAACCATTGAGAATCAGTATCGTATTTTATCACTAAAAACGTTTAGAAATGGTTGAAATTTATTATCGACGCATCAGAAATAGCAGCAGACCATATGGAATGTCAAGGTTAGTTGTGACATGCCATCCTCACCTTTAGTGATCCTTCTTCGGGAATAGTACCTAATACATTTCTTAGAACGAAATCGGAATTTTGGATTTAAATTTAGTATAATACGAATTCTGTAGACACTGGATACGTAATCGTTCTTTAAAAAAATGTTCTTTGTTTCAAATAAGTGTATGATTCTTAAACGTTTGATAATAATGCATCATGTTGTTAAGATTTTCTTTGAAAAACAATTCCCAGTAATGCCAATATGATCTTTGTTTACTAAGTATAGCGGAAACTGATGTTTCACAGCTCTAAATGGTGAATCAATACTGATATTGGTATGTATTAGGTATATATATTCATTATATGACAAACGATTGGTTCGTTATTCAACTAAATATAATCAATATAAGTTGCAAGTTCCTGATTTAATTAAATTATTGTTTTTGTTAAGGAAATCGTATAAAATTATACCTTGATATATTTTTTTGTTTTTTGGATACATTATAAAATAATTTATTTTCATCGTTCGTTTCGTTTTCAATTTATTAATGCTAAAATATCTCAAGTCAATATCACAAAATATCATGACATGTGTCAAAGAAAAAAAAAAACAAAATAACTCATATTATCTGTATAGATACTAGCAAAGTACGAACAAAATATAAATCATTTATTTATTGTGGTTACATAGTAGCTCAAGCGTTCAAATGCAATTTGAAACCTAGATATATTTTTTGTCTTTAAGGCTTCGTCTGCAATGCAGGCCAAGGCTTAAATTGTGTAAATGCCTGTGTGGCTACACAGATGTTTAGTTCAAATTCAGTATAATTCCGTCTGTTTACCAATGTGTTTCAGAATTGACTTCAAAACAGAATAATTTATGATAAGTTGAATACTGATAAATCAAATAAATATATACTTGATATGAGACTAGAGTAATTGTTACAAATCTATATTACTATATGTGTGTTATAATATTAAATTTGATGTGTTAACTTCAACTTATGCTTATATTTTTGCTAATATATTTGCGTAGACATACTTGAAAATAATAAGTCGGGGCCTCGCCCCCCAGGGGGCACTTCAGGCGACCGGTCCTCGAGGGCTCTCTATTGCGCCCCTAGCCCTCTAATATAAGTGGATGTACTTTGCTTTATCGTCGTTTAATGAAAATGGTATATACTTTGTCGCTGCAACATGACATGACTCACCGCTATGTCTGTATATTTCAGTGTATGTACGAGGTTTGAAATAATGTAATTAAAGTGTGGTTTAACGTTCTTAAATTGTGTTATGAATCACCGCACCGTCATTCAAGACGGTATGTTCTTACCAATATACTGCGAAAAACATCGATGTATGAAAAAATAGGAACGAAAATGTGTGATTTAATATAATTCAAGGATTTTAATATTTACTCAACAATTAAGTTTTGTAGTCGTTGGGTAAATGATTTAAATATTGTAGTATTTGAACAACGTATTAGTACTGGAAGTGTGTTTTGATTCTTTCTTTCCCCTTCCTTATAACAAGAACAAACCCTAACCTTACTCACTGACGTTTGTTATCAGTAATATAGCTGCGAGAAATGAATACATTACAGCTAACTGACGTGTACTTTAACAATAACATTTTTCATATTTAGAAATTAAAAAGTAGATCTTTTAGTTTCCCATAACATTATAATTTATAAAAAAATATATAAATAAATGAAATTAAACTTCAACACAAGTAAATTCTATTATTATAAATTTTTAATGTAATAATTTTTACTAATGGACACGTCACCCTTGTTCTTTTGAACACTTTATATTATATATTGTTATATTTGAATGTAAATTCTATTAGTAGTTAATGTACTTTTTATGTAATAAAAATATATAATTGGTACTTAAGTTGGCAGTCTGAAGTAAACGGCACAACGCTCTCAGTACTATCGATTGTGAGGTGTCGAGGGCGATGACCCTTGCCTCGTCGTGGCTAGCTCAGCTGATTTTATTATTGTTACCATACGACACTACGACAGAGAATATCTTGAATCACACTTCAATTACTATATATCGTGTTAATAATCAAGTATTATCGCTTATCATTATTAATAAACACAAATTGTATAAATCATAAAAGCCTTCTTTTAAATGTCAAGATTGTTCTTTTAAAAACCAGTAGAAAGTTTCAATGCGAAATCTGTTGTCAAATAAAGTAATATTTTTATTTGCTTTACCGGTGAAATCGACAGTTGGGCGTCGATAAATAGTATAGTATTATCACTCACAATAACAATATAAATAGCTAGTTTATAACCAGAAAGTAACAAATGGTTTGATATTTTTTTTAATTTTAAGAAACGGAGGGATGATTCTTACGGAATTATATTTATGAATTGTAAGCGTATAAAACATTTACGACTAGACTAGACTTCTTTTAGTCTAGTTATAAAGTAGTTACAACGTGTATGTCATTAAGTAGTTTTCATTACAGAGTAATAATATGCAAGAGGTCATGTAATTTTGGGGTCATCATGAGGGCGGGTTCGCCGGCAACCAAGCGCTTCGGTTACGCTTAACGCTTACAATGCTTTCTAGCTATGCTGTGTTATTAGATAAGCCGGTTTGTATAAAGTACGTTTGATAATATACTAATGTAATGAAATTATAAAAAAAGATATTGTCAAGTGTAAGAAGAACGGTTAAGGAAATAATGATTTTTAAATACATTTATATATATAATGAATATATGAAAATATTCTAAATACTTTATCTATTTATTATTGTAATATATTTCTATAATTTTGATTACTACATATTATAGAAATATATAATTCGGTTAAATTATTACATATTAATAATATGAATTACGTTTACTTTTTACGGTGACATTCTAAAAATACAAACAGGTGTAGCTCTTAATTATATAACCCGTAACAAATGAATATTCAATGCTTTCTTTACGGAAATGTTATTTGGTTCAAACTTCCCAAACGCCCTTCACAAAGAAGTGCGTTGCCATTGTCTTATTCTAAAAAGAGTTTTCTAATATGATTCTTATTTATTTGACATATGATTCATATTCGAATAATGAATATAAAAAAAAACATTAACATATTATTTAATGCGTTTTTAAGAGTTCGTTTTTAACCCACAATGCTTTTAAAATATTTCGATGAAATACGTAACAGATTCTTTATCTTTCTTTTATTTAATGTTTTATTATAATTTTAATAAAGCAAAACAAATACTAGATGTAGTTTTACGATCATTCAAAAAAAATCCGTTAAGCATTTAAACCATTTACAACAACGCCATGTTTGTTACGAACATAATAATTACACGTTTAGTTTGTATATTTAAATGCAGTAAAAACCATTGTTGCTTTGTTTTATAAGATGGCGTGAGAATGTTAATGAAGCAATTTTGATAGTTTTATATGAATATTCGTAGATAACAACTCAAACGGAAACTTAAAACTATACGTAGAGAAGGTAAGAAAGGCACTTCACTGTGAGCTATTCTAATTGGAAAGTTATAACGATATTTATGTTTTGCCGATCTATAGCTTAAACATTGTAAAATTTTCCAGTAGCACTTTAATCATAAACTTTATACTTATAAGTTTATACCGTGACTCTGTGTGGAGTTATATATGTTCGTATCAATAATTCAGGACCAAACCCAAGAAAGAAACAATACTATGTGTATTTTTCACTTTTTTTAGAAGACGCATATAGTTTGATATAGAAGTTTAAAAATGTTTCTAGGATAAGGATGGCAGTGTGATTTTATATCGACAAGACATCTTCGTAGAGACAAGGCTTCATTCCAAATTAAAATAAATCAAATATATTGACCGGTTCAAGATCAGTGCGCTCAAACAAAAAACAAACTCTTTAGCTTTACTATTATATACTATAGATATGTCTGAAGACGCCGCGGTACAATTTTTTCATAAGCTTTGAAATGATATACCTATATTAAAATTTGACAACTGTACAGAAATGTAGTTTAGTTTAGTTTTCGTTTTCGTTTATTACACAATGTTGGTAATTTTCTTGTGAATATAAGATATTTTCCGTACTAAAAATCCTTAAAATCATTACAGTAGTTTTTCCGTCATGGTGGAAAAAACTGATGAAAAATATTGCTTAGAGGTCTGGGTCCAAAAATATTTAATATTCAGACTCGTTTCTGAATTACGTGTATAAATAAAAAACAAAGCAAATAAAAGAATACAGATTATCTCTCCATCACGTGGACAAAGAGTACTTATATTGACGTATATTAAACATTTACCCCTCAGGTTAAGGTCTCGTATAGTTTCCAATTGTAAAGCAATTAACTGTCCTTAAAGTCTATCAACGTCACTGTATGAGAGCTATAGGATATTTCCTGACCTGGGTACTTTGAACTTATAATATAAATTAAAATGTATACTGTTTCAGGATTGTATAACATACTTCTTGTGATAATTACTTTGTTGATCAATACAGCTATTGGCTTACACGACGACTTCGTGAAAAAAATTAAGTTTTAAATAAATATAGAATGAAAAATAAACCGATAGGTTCAGGCACTGGAACCCGGGAAACCGTTCCGTCGCTCTACCAATTGAGCTAGATACGTTATCCCTGAGGTCAAATAATTATATGAATTAATATTCCGAATTCAATACAAATAACTTAAAAAATAAATACATATATTTTATAAGCCCTTCTTAAGATCCTTGTCTTTGAAAATGTCTTTCGGTACTTCTATGGAAAATGTCAGTCTGAATTTATATAATACTGATATTAAAACGAAGATGCCAGCAAAATTATAAAAACAAAGACATGTAATAAATTGAATGTTTTTTTTTATAACAACTTAATGCTAAATTCAATGACAGTTTTGTAAATGGCCACCATTTATTACGTAACTTTTAAATTAATTAATTTACTATATTTTTTCTGATTATTTATAATGTAAATGTGTTTTATTAAAGTATTCTGAAGTCTTATTTAATATGTATTGTTATTTAAAAATAAATAACTTGGGACGCTAAATAGTATTTTTTATTATTTTTGCTTATCAAATGTTAATCAACCTCGAGCGTATACAATTTATTACCGTCTTGAAAAATTAATGTAATTCGTTATTAGCATTGAATGTCTGATCCATAAGATACCATCGTACCTGAATATACATATATTTCCGAGAATTTTAATATTTCTTATATTTGTTCATGTATTTTAATATTTTTCAAAATAACTTAGGTCATCAAAGGTCAGGCGTCAGGGTATTCGCGAATATTGTAAACCTATAAATGTTATATTATTCTTTAATATGTTTTTTTCACATGTTATGTTCAAAAGAAGTAGGTATTTCCATCTATCCTTAAACATGTACCAAATACTGAAAACTATCAACGAATGTATTGATTAGACTTACATCGATATGTCAATATGTTTTCATTCGATAAGTTCATTCTGACTGAGTGAGTAATTGTTCTGAAGCTATATTTAGCTCTCACAGATCAATTGCTTTTAGAAGGCAGTAAATTAATTGGTTTCTTTATATATATAAGTAAACCATTACATTATTTTCAAAATTTCACAATTTAGATGAACGCTACACCCTTACGCTACAACCTAAATAAATAATATAAAAAAAAATTTACTATAGTAATAATAATCACATAATATCTTAATCTCGTATACATTTTATATATATATAAATATACATTTAACATTTTTTATTCGTTACAATTCAATTCCATGAAGTATGTACATTTGTAACTGTACATTTATCCGTGCCTAGAGTCGTGTAGCTCAGGATATGGGTGGGAAATTACCCAGCGTATAAAGGTAGCAGCAACGCGACCTCATTATGTACTTGACCCGTTTCCATTTCTGTTTCATCTTTATATTTATGTTGTGCCGGGTCAGGTTGTTTTCCAGAATTGGGTAATAAATATAAAAAAAGATACGTGCCACATGTCATATTGAAATTATGCCACATCAGAAGTACACACACGTAGTTAATTTACATGGTAATTAAACGGCTTAAATACAGACATATAATCTAAGTTTACGTAATTAATAATTAATATTTTGAGTACATCAAGTATGTGTAACAATAATACAAACAATATTAATACATATCTTAGCAAATTAATCAACAATTGTATCGGTCTAGCGTTATGTAAGAGATTGCGGTAGCCGGGCTTTATGTAGCGTGTATGAAATATTTATAATGACTTGGTCTTAATTGCATCGTTATCGCCAATATCATTCTAATAATCGATTAATTTTAGATTATCAACAATTATACTACTTAATACTTAAATAACTATTGATTTTATCTAACTGTGAATTGAAAAGTTTTCCTTCAATACAAACATTGTATAGCTACGTGTGGTAATATTAACGCTATGACTAATTACCGTATTAAATTAGTGACAAACATATGTAATTTTCATGAGTGACAGAGTCAAGGTATTGTAGCTGGTAGATGTTCGCGTCATTCAGTGCTCGTTCGGAGTATTTCTCACGATCTCTCCGCTAGAGAGCAGTCGTATTGCTCTAGCGCCGCAGAGCCGAGCTGTCATTTGTATTATTTTATGTATCGATAATAAATAACAACTAATATTATACTTTACAATAAGGATAATTGTGGCCTGTTTTGACTCAAAGTCAAGTGTGTATATTGTTGATATTTTTTGGTTAAATATGTTTTTTATGTGAGTGAAAATATAATCCCATAGCGATCAATAAGTGTCATGGTATCGTTGTTGAACGATAAACGGATTTTTTTGTAGAAACTAAGATCTAATGAGTGAAAGTTTGAATTGCCTTATATCTATCGTTATAGTCATTTGGTACATTGATGTTTAATAAAATTAAAAGAAAGAGGTTTTATTGCAATATCATTGATTGGAAGTAAGAAGTGCCGGATACTACCGGCAAGTGTGCCGCCGCGCGATTTCACCCGCGTCACGCACGCTCGCGCTTACGATTCGAGTCTCTCGCGACTCGTGAGTGTATGGTCTAATTAGAATTATACCATTTGCATGAGCGTCTGTGTCGCATCGTGTGGTATGGTAGTGAAAGTGAGCGATGCTCGCGCTCAGCTGATTATCGTGACGTCACGACATGGGCCATGTGGAGGATATGTGGTATCAGTAAGGCCGAACCTGTGTTATTCGCATCCATCGATGACGATTGTGTAAGGATTACATCACCTTAGTTATATATATAGATGACTGATTATATATGTGCATTGGCCGTTATCGTCTAACTGCAAAATATACCATTCAAAAAAATATATCTATATATCTCAACCTAACTTTGTACCTATATGTTACTTGTTATAATATATATGTGTTTAATATTGAAATAAATCATTTTTCATATACAAATTCATGTTGACATTAGGTATATTTGAAAGAAATCTATTTAGTAGAATTGAAAAGAGTAAAATTAAGAATATTACAAAATATTTATTTCAACTACGAAGAAGTTCTTTAACTTCGTAATAAACATACTGTATATATTATATATTAACATCACGTATGTTCTAAGAAATAATAATTAATAGATAAATAAAAAATTAAATGCAGCTATAAATTGAGGCTATAAAATTTCAAGTTTCGGTCCCTAGAATGTATTGCATGTATTTTATATTTTCTTGTACACACACATCTATGTTTAAAGGAGTTGGTGAACAGAATAAAGAATTTATAATTCAGTAAAAAAAAAAGTTTTTCTTGATGTCAAATATAAAAAAGGCGTGACTAACATTTTATAATTAATCTAACGTGTTAATACAGGTACATCTAAAGATTTCTTTTGCGAAAATGAAATCTCGCATTATTCGTTAGTGGTGTACTGGTCTATAACGATGATGGTATTCAGCAACTGGTGGTATGTTCCAGCAGCCGACCTGGCGGTTGTGGGGCGAGGAGCGGGTGGACGGCGCGGTGTACACCGTCTACCTGAAGAAGGTGCGCTACCACCGCCCCACGAGAAGCGCATCCAGTGTAAGTATTACTCATTCTCTCTCTCTATAATCGAACCCTCATATCTGAGGATCGTGGTCAGCATCAGGGTGACATTTGGAGCGGATCATCTGCCTCCACCGGGGCGGATCCAGAGCGTCTCTCACGACTGAGTAGAATTTGGAGGACGATGAGTCTTTCACTTGATCGGTCCATCTGCTTGGAGATCACCTGATACCATTAGAGAGCTTCAAAATATAAAAAAATACTAGAAATAACTTAACCTATTCCATCATATCCAGTGGTGGAAAATACATTTAGTACATTATACTGTCAAATATTGCGTTATTGCAATCTATACATATAATAAGTAAAAACTGTTGAAACAAAATCGATTCGAGCTATAACTACAATATAATTACGGGACGGATTCTAAGTTCAATATGGTGTCTCGTTAGCTTATTGTTTGAGCCCACACATATAATGCTTTACACTTAGAAAAACTCTCATTTTCACGAGAAAATACAAAAATATGTTTGGGCTAATACATAGATCTGTATACTTCAGACGAAATTTCTGGCAAAATCTAGTTATATATGTAAAAGAGAAGTACATTCATAAAGAGAAAAATACATAAGATCAGAAACCAGACTGAACATTAAAATTTCCTATATTAAGAATATAAGTGCCCACTTAATTCTTCTATTGAGATGAGATAGAGCTTTAGAAAATATAAAATTTGAAATTATACACTCTTAAATAACCGTTATACGATATTATGGATGACATATAAAAACAAAGATAATATTTTTGAACTGTAATTGGATTTCCCCTTTAGTGGGGTTTTTACAGAAATAAATATTGATAATATTTGCATGAATTACTGAGTGTTTTTTATCAATCTGTCTATATTTATCGTCGTCGTCATCATCGTCATAAATATATAGATATCTTCAATTTAAGGTTTTTTAAATTGATTATCTTTATACAAATTTTGGCAAGAACAAAGATATATATATGTATATTATTGGCCTTGATTGCAAAACTATGCTTAGTTAGCTGTACCGTAAGGTCTTAAAGCTATTTTAATTGGGTATTTGTGTATTTAATATAATCCAATATATATTTTTTGGGCTTCATGGTAATTAGATGAACATAATATAATGAAAATAAATCATATTAATACGGTTGAAAAACTTTATGAATCGCAAAAATTGATAACATTGTTTGTTATTTTTGCTATTCATGACCAAAGTCACAAAGTATGTGTACAAAAATACAATAACTGCGGTTAGATTATCAACAAACGTATTTTTTGTGTTTTAGAACAATGCTATTTAAATACATACCACTATTATTTAGACACTTGGCTCTGGTTATATTGCGGTAATTTTTAAACACTAAGTATCTTAAATATTAAAATATGTATATATTTATTTTTTTGTAAACGTATTGCGTAATATTTAATATCTGGCAATACTATCGAATGCTTTTTAAGATCCCAACCCATAAATTACCACAGTTGTCACCTTCAATATTAAAATGAAATGCAGACTTTAATACCAGGTAGAGTAGCTTGCATGACTACGCTGTAATTATGATATAGAACACGGACGTTCCACTGAAATTAGTAATTAAGTTTACTACAATTGGACTATTTCATAGTTCCGTGATAGTTTATGTGAAATTTAAAAGAACAGACTTCACTAAAAATCGATTTTACTGTCCTTGGAATTACTATCGGAAAAGTCATGATGTATTGCAACCATTACTAATATATTCAGAAATAAATTTCATTTTAATTTAAAAATTGTATAAAAAGGAACTTACGTTCAAACCAATGATGAACTTGGTTAGTTACAAGAGCCAAAAGACCAATAAAAATGTATGAGTGCGGTATTATTTCTTTTACCGTTTTAGTATATTTTTTACAAACATTATAGTAATTTAAATAAAAAGTTTATTTAACATTTCTAGGAGTCAGATGACGAGATTTCTCATTTGGAGTGGGAAACTGTGCGAGTGCGCTTTGTGAAAGCTGGCACAGTAGAGAGACTGGTTGAGGCGCTCGCAACTGACGATGGAGAACTCGAGTCAACATATGTCAACGTCTTCCTTGCCACATACCGGTAACACTAAATAAAAGACGCTATATCTAATATTCTCCTTAGTAGTAAATTAAGAACTACCTATTTTCTGCGTAACGTGACTATTTTTGAAACTGTCGAAATTATAACTTAATATTTAAAATATTTCAGCTCATTTGCGGAGTGCGGTAAAGTGCTGGATTTACTGCTGCGGCGGTATCAAGCACTGGCGTCGGAAGACGTTATTCCTAAACCGATCGATAACTCGCAACAACATAGAAAGTGAGTAAAATTGTTATTTGATATACAAGCGCACTGCTTAAATCTTTTTCTATTTTTCTCTATTCTTCTATAAAAATGTATATTGGAAGTTATTACATTTAACATTCCTTAAACTAAATGTATTTTTCGTAATCGTCGTGTTTATAGGACTCTGGTGGCATGTCTCCACGTTTGGTTGGACACCTATCCGGAAGACTTTCGACAATCTCCGCACCACCCTGCACTGCAGCAGCTTCTCGCCTTCACACAGCTTCACCTGCCTGGCTCTGAGCTACATTCGAAGGTGGCTTTTGCAATATTATATCTTAACTAAAGCAATTAACGTTATTTACCGGATATGCACCGTGACGTGCCGTTGCAACAATGCGAGGATATCGGCAACTCAATAAAAATAAAAGAAACGAACTATATCCCATAAATAACATTAATGTACTAAAGTTTCACTAACCGCATCAGTTTAGGAACTTTAAAATCTTATATTTAGATTGAAAATTAAAAACTGTAACATTTGTATGCACGCAGGTGTTACAGAAGCTAGCAGTGTTCAGCGCGGAACGCAACGGCTGCCCGGGAGGGGGCGGCGTGTGCCTCGCGCCCGGCATGCGCGTGCTGCAGCACCACACCAGCGCGTACCGCCTGCCGCACGTGCCCCACAGACACTTCGCCGAGCAGCTCACGCGAATGGACATGGAGTTGTTCAAGAAGCTCGTACCACACCAGTGCCTCGGCGCGGTGTGGTCCAGGAGAGATAAAGACAGATCCCACGACGCGGCCACCGTCTCGGCGACGGTTAACCAGTTTAATGCGGTTTCTTTTCGAGTGATATCCACCGTGCTCGTCGAGCCTAATTTGAGGCCGATCGAACGCACCGATATACTTGCGGCCTGGCTTGATATTGCCCGTGAATTGAGGGTACTTAAAAATTTCTCTTCCTTAAAGGCCATAATTTCGGGATTGCAAAGTAATCCCGTCTATAGGTTAAGAAAAACGTGGGCCATTCTATCAAAGGAGAAAGCGGAATTATTCGAAGAACTGGCTAGAATATTTAGCGAAGACAATAATCGCTGGGCTCAACGAGAACTACTAATGCGTGAAGGTACGGCA
The DNA here is from genome assembly GCA_963555665.1 of Dircenna loreta. NCBI lineage: Eukaryota > Metazoa > Arthropoda > Insecta > Lepidoptera > Nymphalidae > Dircenna > Dircenna loreta. Next base: position 7,869,423 of record OY743094.1, read on the forward strand.
AAGTTTGCGGATACCGTGGGCGAAAACGATAGACAGCTACAAAAATTACTTCACGAGCGTGGGTCGCCCGGCGTCAGTCACGGTACAATACCATATCTTGGAACATTTTTGACAGATCTTACGATGATCGACACCGCCATTCCAGATACGGTGTTCGATGGCTTAATAAATTTTGATAAAAAGCGAAAAGAATTTGAAGTTCTTGCACAAATTAAATTATTGCAAGGAGCCGCTAACGCCTATCATTTACCTTGTGATCCGCTGTTTGACAGATGGTTTGATTCCGTAATCATTCTCGACGATAGAGAAGCGTACCAGCTGTCATGTCAAATTGAACCACCGACCAATCCCCCAAAAGAAAGAAGACCAAAGAATTTAAACAATAACAATCAAGGACACAGAAAGAACGATTCCATCGCGAGTACAAGTTCTAGTAACAGTTCTCAATTTTACTGCGAGACTGACGGTGCCGGAAACGCTTGGAAACGAGACAGCTTAGAGCGTCGTATTTCACCGACAAGATTATCACACGGTTCCTCTTCATCTTCCTTGCCATCATTAGACGTTTCTTTGTCAAGTGCTAACAGTGGACAGAAGACAGCAAATGGCAAAGTAATAGGAAACAGTCCAGCTCATCCAACGAAAGGTGGACCAGACTTTTACATAATCCGAGTAACTTACGAGTCTGATTGCGTAGAGACTGAAGGTGTGGTTTTATATAAATCTATAATGCTAAGTAACAATGAACGCACGCCGCAGGTCATTCGTAACGCCATGCTGAAACTTAACCTCGATGGAGATCCCGATGGCTATACATTATCACAAGTTTTACCAGAGAAAGGTATGTATGTTTGAAATCATCAAATGATAAATTATTTAAGTTTGCTTAAAACAACCATTCATTTCCTATATAATACTAGCCGTGTTAACGTTTCTATGATATAAGTGTTCTATGTCTATGTCTTATCTGCATTAGATGTATCTTAAAAACTGCTGTAACTGGTTCTTTTAATATACTTAGAAGTTCAAATAAAATCTAAGGGAACTTTTAGCCTCACGCTGATTGAATGAATCACGCCGATTGAATGAAACAATTATACAATCTTGGATTTGCCTGATATATCCTGTTGGCAATAAAATTTATATAGCCTTGGTATATATTTTAATATAATATTTTATTTTCACAGAAATGGTGTTGCCGGCCAATGCCAACGTGTATTACGCAGTCAATACAGCATATAATTTAAATTTCATCTTGCGACCTCGTAAAACACAACAGACTGAAGCCATCGTCAACGGAAAGGGAAAAAATAAACGAACCTGATCGTATCCCGACGTTACTAAACTATTTTGCTGTCCTTTCACATAAATTAGTTCTATAGCCAGTATAATTGAAATAATTACGTCGGTAGGAAGCAACAAGCAAGTAGATTTGACAGCAAAATTAAGTTCTTTCAATATCCAACCTGATGGATGCGAAATAAATACGCTGAAAACATCAGACTTCTAGATTTACCGCCGTTCAAATCCAAAAAAGAAGACATTTAGAATTATTTTGCGTCTAAATTGTGGTGAACGTTAGAATCCAAAAGACCCTAGTGAGTGTTCTGAAAAATAAACATAAAATTATAAAATGTTTAAAACTAGTTTTCAATTACTCGTGCCTGATAGTATGAAATGTGCCCACGGCATTGTTATTAAATGTATCTTAACGTACCAACTAGACACTATTTTATATATTGTATTTAAATGTAAATAACATGCTCTCAATGCCACCTCTAATTTAAGTGTTTTATGTAATGTTATTTGATATTTGTATATATTGATTCCGTATTTGGTTTTATAAGAATCTCGTAACGTTAGACTTTTTGTATGAATGATATTAAGCCAAAGGCAAACTATTTCTAATAGAGAGGTGCTGTTTCTCTTTATATGTATATTAGAAGCTTTAAATTATAACACGTTTTTAAACCGAATTTTGTATGATACTTAATATTGTAGCGTACGGTTATTAACTTTGAACAATGTTGAATGTAAAACAAGGCTAATATTAAACTAATATGTTATACATTTTCAAATGTATACAAATAATTTTCATGTTTTTAATACAATTGCAATTTTAAATAACTGCATTTGAAATATACAATGTGCCTATATTAAATTACTGTTAATATTGTATGTATAATTTTGTTTTTGGGGCATTTATAACTGTCTTTTAAATACTCTATAACGTGTTCATGTTACCTATAGTTGTGGAGAAGAGTGTACGGAATGATATTATACAATAACTTTTTTTGTAAATAAGCGTTCTTAATAAATGTAATGTCCTAGCTGTCACCGGTGTCCCCACATAACTTGTTATATTTTGTACAATAAACCATTGATAATAAATTAAATATGTATGTTATTTATCCTTAATTATATCTTTTATTTCTAAATTATTCCTTTAAGTAAATCTATATAAAAGATATGTTTTATATTTATTTCCAGTTTAATGAATCATACATTTATTTGTTTTGACGTATAACTCAAAATTATTTTGAATCAATCACAACGCTATTAATAATACTTTCTAAGATCGACTAAAGATTATTTGGTTACGTATTTTAAATTACTTTTAAATAATTAAGTTGTATTCCTTAGTGGCTATGTATAGTGAATGGTTGTTCACTTGAAAGCATTTGTAAGATCTAACTATTAAATACAGTAAATTGATTTATTTTATATGTTTTACAATTTATACATTCATTATGCATTTTACCAGTGCCCAGTCAGCTATGGGGCTGCACCTTTGCTATTACATTACAATTGTTTGCTGTGATTCTCTTGACTTGAAAATTCGGTTTTAAAATGCCGAGTGTTTGTTTCTGATAGGCCGACAAAGCATTATTATATTTTATTGAAGACTAAGTACCAGTACTACTACTCCATCGTAGTTTTTTCTTTGGACACAAAAAATAATAAATGGTTTGAAAAGGGTTCAAAGTGGACTCTTAAGTTAGAAATCCTTTAGCCAGGAGGTTATAAATTCTTTATTTTGTTTATAAATTACCACTACAAATTAATCTGGCTTATTATTCAGATATCAGGAAACTCAGCTCATAACTTAAAAAATAAAAAATAAGGTTAATAAAACTCAAATTTGGGTCAAAATTCAATGAATTATTTAAAATGGAAATTCATTCAGGCTTAATCATAAATATTAGAATGATTGAAGTGGACTATAACATTTAAAATTATCCTGAATAATGTGAAAGCTTCACCTTAAAGCTGTGGGCGCATGCCAGCTGCGTGCCGCCACCGGTTGACAGCGACTCGGGAGAATATTTCATGGCCATGATATCGAGCGAGGATCAGTTCGCGCAGCCGCGGGTCGAGGCGGTCGGGTCACAACAACAAGCGCGCGATCGCCGCCCTGCTGAGTGCTGCGCTCACTAGTGCCGGTTGCGAGTGCAGTGCCGCCACGTGATCCTCTGCTGATAGCGATATGTGAATTGAAACGTCTTTGTGTCTGCTCCCGTTGGAGCTATGGCGCGTTATCGTATAGCGCGCAAAATGAAATAGTCAGGTGAGTGAATTTAATAATAAAATTAACTCATTTGTTCGTTTTATATTTATCGTATCTGTGGTGCTTAAATGTTTAATTATGAGAACAAAAAATATTGTCTCTATTATCAAGAAATGTATGTAATATTAATTTATGGATATAGTTAGTATATTTAGCGTAGGCACCCTGATGGGAGCGGCCGATATCTACATCGAAGCTCTACGAGTGCCGCAATCTGATTACGGCACACCTACAGCAATTTAATACATCGCCAAATGTTAATCTCTCCAAGAAATTAGACATATAAGAAATTTATAATATATATATATATATATTTTTTTTTTTTCAATTGAAAAATAGTACTATAATGCTTAACTTTCTTTACGTTTTCGGTATTCGTAGGCTTGTATTGGAGTATTTTAGTAGTGAATTAAACTTGAAGTCCGACTCCAATTCATACAATAGATATTCATCTTTTATTTATTTATTTATTTATTCTTTAAGGATTGCCAACGGCAGATACACCTAACATTTATAATTATATTTCTGAAAATAACGAAACAATTTTAGTGCCTGGCCAATTATAGGCAACCACAGCTTATTTATTTAAGAACAGTGAATAATTGAGAAACTTTCAACTCAGGCGGAGTAGGTCAAAATACTCGTTAAAATTCTGGTAGATATATTAATCTAGAAAATAGGATTCCGTATACATAATATACAACATATATTTAATATTTCTAATGTTGCATATACATTTCTTTTTTTATCTTAACGATTTTATAATTATTCAAACGACCAGATCCTTTGAGCAATTTAGGTAAAAGGCCGTGGATCGTCAGGAGACTGAGAACCATCTTTTTTTTATTTTTGTAGGTTATTAAAATATAAATCGCTTTAAACTACTTGACTCTTAATTAAAATAACTTTATTTATCCTGAAATTTAATCACGATTAAATTCTTCGAGCAAATAATAAAACGCTCAAACGAGTTGGGTTTCCTGGTGTTAAATGAAATATAAATAGTATTTAAATATTTCATTTCATAGCAGTAAATTGTACGCCGTGCGGGTAAATCGCGTGATATTAGAGCTCTGTGCACGCAACGTTCACAACAATTCAATAGTCCACAGGCATTTTCTTTCCTTCAGTCCTGGAATTAACTGCACATATATTTTCCATGAAATAATTCTTATGCTTCTGAAACGTATAATTAATTTCACAGGTCAACTATTTTATTGACGAATAACATTTTTTGTTTCGTCATTTTTTTTAAATCCATAAAGTAAGAACATTTAGTTAATTTATCCAGTAGGTTTTACGATTCCGTCGAAAGAAAAGAAATGTATACTGAATTAGACTCTTCAATGGCCTGGTGAGTCGTAAACAGAGACATAAAAGGACAAGTGAAATCATTTTACTGCGGAAATTGTATACATTTTGTATCTTTAATATGTAATTTTTATTTTAGTTTGTTACATACGATTGTACAAGTTATCCTATAGCGGTTGATACATATTTTGTCTCAGAAATATGTATACTCTATTATATATCAACGGTTTATTGTCTAGTAAGGAATACTTCAAATATTTGATACTAGCGCTTCCCCTCAACTTCTTACGTGTAATTTACTGTAATTTACAGTAATTTAGGTACTTACAAAAAAAATGAGAAGTGCACTTTCAAGAATATATTAACATGTTATTTTAATAATACGGCTCTATGTTAAGTGTTTAAAATGGCACATTGTCTTTTAATCAATTAAAAATCTGTGACTGTACAACTTTACAATTTTTTAATTATAATTTTGTACCAAAACACGATACAAATTTCCGACTTTTCGGAAGAATTACAAAATTATCATACAAACCGTGTCCTGTTATGAAAGCAGAAAATCGTAAATCAGCCAACTCGAGGCCTTTTTTTTTATCCTTCATACATGATAATTTCAATTGAATTGTATCTATTAGGTTAAGTGTTTTTATGGGTAACTTATGTTTTACATTGAACTTAAAGCATGTTACGTTAATATCGTTATATCTACAATAAGCAGCAGATATATATATATATATATATATATATATATATTTATACATAAATTTAGTTTCTTGCGGGAACTCTTAGGAGTCCTTTCCGGTTCCTTAATAAGAACGAAATACAGTTTAAGAATTATTCCTATAAGCATATAGAAATGGAATATTTTGTCAATCTTCTATATATAGAAAAAAAAATTGAAGGAATTATACCTTTTAAATAAATTGTATTCACTTGTGTTACATTATACTGTATGGCTTCGTTTGAACTACTTACTTTCAAGGCCAGTAAAAATATATACTGATAATACCTTTTTGTTAAAAACAGCATATTTTGTAAAATAATAAAAATGTATAATATTTCTCTGTCTCTCTCTCCGGGTTAATCTTCAAAATGGTAGAGCCGATCTATATGGGCCTTTCGGGAAATATCTCCTATATCTAAATATGCGGGTGAAAGCTAATTTACTAATAAACAAAGAGAATCCAGTTTTGACTAAACTCTGTTTTCTTATACCATTATATCTGTAAATACAAGTACTTTAAATATTTCAAGCTCGACTTAGCTGGTTTTATCTCGTTAAGCGGTAATTTAACAAGGTTTTAATGAGAGTTTAATGATATTACGTACGATTCCATTTACGATGCTCGTAACGAACACAAAGCAAACTTTTGTTTAATACTCCTAATATAATAACAAGTTTCATAACCTTAAATTACTAGAATGCATGGTCGTGCTAAAAAAAACATAACCTAAAAGGGTTTGTTTCTGAAACACGCGAAGAAGGCGTTAACTTGCGATTTACTATAAAAGTTTTTCATTCGCTCGTGTATTTTACAAATGAGGTTAAAGTTTTGACACGTACGTCGTCTAATCATAAAATAGTGCATTCAACTAGAAATTATCAGCCATTATATGTCCATGATAATTGAACTTATTTTGAATATTTACTGTAAATTATTTTACAATTTATACTATTATTTTTGTTATCGAGGATATACATAGAGCTTCTTTATAAGTATAATTTGGTAAGGAGTAAGTTATTTGGGACAATTCTCGTCTCGTGTCGTACTGTTATAAAAAATATATTTTTATGTGCTCGTAATCTTCTTGATCCCTTTTCTCGTCAGCTACTTTAGTACTCAATGGAAGGCAAAATTTATAATTCCAAGTGAATAGGAAAAAGGAAACAAAGGGGAATTAACTTCAACGATATAAGCCACGCCTTTGAAAATAAATGCTGTTTGAAAGTAAATTGTATCATTAGCTTATATCTACCCTTTGCTGGTTCAAATCTGGTGTAATTAAAATGGAAACAACAATATTATCGCTTCAATAACAATACGATGCGAAAGTAACTTCACTGATTATATTTTAAGTTCTGAATTTTTTTTTCTTTTCTTTGAGGATAAGATAACTTTTTCTTGTTAATATCAGTATTGTTAACATTATAACTGTTTTTTCTTATATGTCATTCAAAATAAATAATTTTTACTCTCAATTATGCATAGTATTGCTAGTTTAATATTAGAAATAATATTTGTATTTAAACGATAACAATGATTTGGACTAAAACCTTTTTTAATAAAAAAAAAACAAAAATACCTAAAATACAAGGTATTACATCGCATAGATATCTTTTTTGTTGCGAAATAAATGGTACCTTAAACGACTAATAAAATGACTCGAGGAACTACTTACTATAACAATCTGAAATACAATATTTATATATATTTAGACAAAGGGTCATACTAATGATAAAAGTATCAAAATCTGAATTAAAAAATATATATTTACTACAGATTAGCCACGCCCCTTTGATGCGCATCGTCATTAAAATAATACGTAAGAGTTCCGACTTAAATGTTGAGAGATAGGTCTTTGTAGTCAAGGATAAAAAGGAAATATTCGTTTGATCCTTTCGTTCAAGCAAAGAAGGTTATTTTATATTATCACAGTATTGTAGGCTTTAGTTTCATATAAAGGACATATAATTTCTTTGATGTTAGAACGAGGTCGCTCGCTCGGAAGATATTCGAATGATGACCAGCAGACCGAATAATTTTTGCCACCTGAATTCTTGCACTCGAATGGTTATCAAACATTTTTTCATAAAAATTGGCTATATTTGGTCAAGTATTAGTAAATAGAAGTATTATTTGATTTAAAGTATCAAGATTATTTTTCAATCAATGTGAGGAACTGCATTTAAACAAAGAGGAGTCTAAAGGGTAGTCTAAACAAAAATTAAAGCGGTTGACTGGTAGAGAATGCTTTAGCATTAAGTCCGCCGTTTGTATGAAATTGTTTTTTTTGTACAATAAAGATTTTAATAATAATAATAATAATAATATATATAAAAATATAGTAATAAATAAATTGAAAGCTTTTTTCAAATTCAAATTCAAAATATCTTTATTCAAGTTAGCATTTTTGAATGCACTTTTGAATCGTCAATTACATTACATTAAAAAATGTCAGTATAGTATGTCAGTATGTCAGTCCGTGAGTAAGCTACCACCAGCTCGGAATGCGGCTCTGCTGAGAAGAGCTGGCCAGAAACTCAACACTTGCTCTTTTAAAAACAATTTAACAATGTTTGATATATACATTAGAATATTTAAACTATAACTGTAGATAAAAATGTAATATATCTACAATTAATTGCTGTTGAGTTTGTTGCGATATGAAATTATTCAATTAAATTACAATTATCCTAATTTCCTGCTTCGGTTGATCAACTAATTGATAATTGTGGATTGTTTTAGCTTATAATTAAATGGTAATTAATTATATAAATGTTAGTATATTTTATCCATTTCCCTGAAATAAACAATATTGAAACGTATATTATTAATATCTGTTTATTTATTTTTATATATATTTTTTGTTATATGAATAGTAAATTTAAAAACATGACTTTAAAGCACAAATATTGGGAAGAAATTATATATCTATTGTATGAGATATATTTTGTGTATCACACACACACACACACACACGCACACACACACACACACACACACATATACACACACACACACACACACAATACTTTTATTGTACACCAGATTACAGTTATAGGACACAGAATACTATTCAATCAGTTCAAGCAGTTGTTAGTTAGTTAAAATAAAAGTCAAACAGCTGATGAATATATTGATTTGAGTATGAATATAAAAAAAAAGTAATAAACTTCAGTATTTCTAGGAAATACTTTAAAGTATGTACATCGCTTGCGGTCTACAGCTGGTAAGAGACAATGTATAGTTCGTAACCGACACGTAGTGTCGTAGTAACTTCGTAGGCTTGTAGCCCATCTGTCCCACTGGCCTAGTTTCTCGGCCTTGAACCACCCCGCGGGTTCCTGTGACGTCTGCATATTGTCGTTTAACTGCTCCGCTGCTGTTAGACACGTTTTCTAAATGGTAATTTATAAAATTGATACAGTTAAAAAACTGTTAAACTAACTTGTAAAATTGCGAGTGTAATATATAGTGTGTGTATCACTGTGCTTGATTTTTTTTAAATGTACTGAAATGTAATATTAAATAGACAAATATTAGTCTATAATATTAGCTTCATTTCGCCTTTACTAGAAATAACGTGACGTGTTAGTAGATTAGCCATGATTAAATGGTTCCATGACGTTTACAAAAGCACCGCCATCAGAGCGAACCAAATATTAATATAGAATAATGGCGGAATGAAGTGTCGGACAAAATAAGCTGACTAGTTCATTTAGACAAAGGAATACAACCTTTTAGTTCTTTGTATGACATAATCTAAACATTTTGAAATGTATTCAGATAATTAATATATTTTCTATTATTATATATACTTTTATTCTCTATATTTACGTTGATTGTATCGGAATTTGCCCGATTAAATTCATACCATTTCGGTTCGTTCTTATTCATGATCTCGAAGCATGTCTCACGTCACGAGTCTCTCGTATAATGTTTATTATACGAGAGACTCGTACAGTACAGCCGGATAATACGTAATAGGTTTATATATAATACTCGTCATGGTTGAAATATTTAAAATTGTAAACACTTATGTAATAGTAATTTCGTTTAAATAAACTGTCTCTTTACGCCTTTGTCTATCTATGTGTGTGTATACATTAGAGTAGGGTATTACATTGACAGATTCAACCTACATGTACGCAGTATTTTGTTATTTATCTATATTTGAAAGAGCAAGATGAGTTATTGAACTTATTTTTCCTGTTTGGAAATGAAACTTGGCATTTATAGGAGCTGAGATATCAGCAAACAAGCTTACTATTTTTTTTCTACAAGTAATAACTAAGAAGCATCTAAAAGCCAGTATTTGGTCAGTAAAGTAATCTTTATCCTTATATATTTACACACATATATCTCTGTTTTTACTTTTGTGCATTTATAAATCAAGAAGTCCGGATTTGGTAAAAATTTAGTCGTAATTTGGTTCTGAAAGGTTACGGAGTATCTAAGAAGCAGTGAAAATTCTAGTCAATATTAGAACAAAAATCATAGTCTACACAAGCAGGCGGGTACAACTAGTATTTTATAAAAGAATACTGATAAATCAAAAGAACATGGTAAACTATCAAAGTTATTCGAGGATGCGAGCTGGCCGTCGGAGTCAGATTGGCGCCTCGCCAGATCATGCGTCCGTCGCTAGCTTATCAACATGAAATATTATCGTCAGTAAATATCGCCGCTTGGCAGATTTCTTACGTCGTGTAATATACAATCAACTTCGACTGGTTCACCAAACTGTATATTATATGGAATTTTGATTAAAGCTTTGATTTCTTGGCTAGGGCTGGTATAGAATCATACCAGTCCTAGCCAAGAAATCAGTTCGTTTTTTCCTTAAAGATTGTTATTGTAGAATTTCAAGTCAGTTTTTCAGTCATTATAATATACAATTATTACTTTATACATACATAGATAATACATAAATTTAAGAATCATTTATGTTTTTTATAACCTAGGTCTGATTAAAAAATACATTCTTTTGCCTTTAAATAGTTTACTAACTGTCTACCAGCAGGTGTTGTCTGCTCAGTAATAACAGTACTGACAGACTGATGGATTTTGAAATGTAAGGGTTTTTCATAATATAGTTAATATTTAATTTTTATATTTTTATTTTCTACTTACTCACTAGGTGGAATATCGCAAATCTATCTCCACATCAAACATAACCATACTAAAACAAACCAAAACAAACAAAAATAAATTTCAAAACTTCAGACCCGCAGCATTCGTACTTTTGGATATCATTTTTCCTATATCCTCGAATGATATATTGATTTCTAATAGATTTTTATTCTGACAAGTGCTTGCCTATTTATTGGTTAATATTCGATCATTACAATTATTGAACATTTTCATATTACAAACATTAATAGTTTGTTTGTTTGTTTGTTTGTTCTTAATTGTACACAAATAATATAAAAAAGTACATTTCTTAAAATTCTACATTAAGATGCAATTTATGCACAAAGGCGGACTTATCCCATGAAGGGATTTTTCCAGTCAACCTGAACCAATAGTCTATCTATCTACAATCATTAGTTGTTTATCTGAGATCATACACTTATAGATTTTTAATCTCCAACTCAAAAACGAGGGCTGTTATAAGTTTAGCATGAATATATGTGTATTTGTGGGTGTCTGTGGCATAGCTACCAAACGGATGAATCAGACTTTAATGTCAGTAGCATTTTCTAGAGCACTATGGCAGGGTTTTATTAGTACCCTCATACAAAAAAGTTCTTTTGATAAACCTATCTATAACAATAAAATAGTTTCCCGATAGGAGAAAAATATACTAATCTAAATAGTCTAAAGTGTAATTTATCTTTATCTTTTTAAACATATGTATAGATTTGTAATTCTTGTCGTGTAATTTATCTGAATAAAATGTCAACTTTAAGTATATCTTAATAAAATGTGTGATATATATAGATTTAGCATCAATTTTAAAAGTGATATAATATAATATTTAGTATTTCTAGCTACTTGAATATTAATTAAGACTGAAGCTTTCTGGAATATGTATGTAAGCCACGATTTATAACAAATAATTAGTAAATTGTAAAGTGTGATGGAGATGTTGAGTAAGGTATATTCATTTCATTCATTCGTATTAACATATCAAGTAGGGCATATTCTTTTTTGAGATAGATATATAATAAAGCGGAACAGTTTTTATATTGTTTGCTGTCTGCAATTACCAGTCTGATTGGGAAATCTGTGCATCATCAGAATGCTCATTTATCGAGGATGGTTCATTCAGTATTACCTTTAAAAAATGTAGCAAATTATATTTTCTTAGGTTCAATGAGTAGTTCTGAATGAATGTTTATGTAACGACCGTGGGTAGTTTACGATAGTCCATTAGTTTTTTATATTTCATACTTGATAAATTAATCATATATTTATTTCTGTTCGAGCTGTGTATTGGTTTGTTGCAACTTGTATCAGTGAAATAGAAAACGTAAAATTTACGAAAAAAAAAGGATAAACATAAAAAGGGATAATGAAAAAAAATATATTTTTTTTGTATTAACTACTTATTAACTGTTATTATTATTAACTGTTAGATTAGCATGAAATTTTATTATTTATAAGCTTCAATGATACATTTATTATTTCTATATTAAAATATTTTTAGATATTTTATCCTTGTTGACCAATAAATTTAATACATAGCATAGCATTGCATGCATAGCATAGCATTGTCCAGTAATCAAACCGAAGATTTAGTTATATTTTATAGATACATTTAACATATCAATACATTTCGGCTAAACCTTCCCAATGATATAACAATTTTATATTTATGTTACGCCATAATAACACGACAGTCAAGTTTCTTTTTTGAAAAGTGGGTAGTTCATAATTTTATCATAATTCGAGACCGTTTTATACTTTCAAAGGATTCCTTCTTAATTTTAGGATCCTCAATAAAACTATTTATTTAGTTACATGTAAATCAGCGTTTTGGTTCAAAACTACTATTAAATATGTAAATCTGTTATTTCTCGTAATCTGATTTACCAAATAGTTTTAAAGTTCTTAAATATTTGTATCCTTAGATAAGTTCTTCTTTTGCCAGTAATTTATTATTAAGCTTTATTAAAACGTTATTTATCTTAATATATCTTGCATTTATATTGAATATACATACTAATATAATAATATAATATATATATATATATATATATATATATATATATATATATATTTTATAACACTTTATTGCATACAAAATATGAAATTAATAAAAATAGAACAAAAATAATAAGTAAATAATTTGAAGAAAATGTTGAAATCTTTTTAAAAATAATCAAAACACAAAGATTGTATGTATTTCGGTAATAATTCGTTGGGAAATCCACTACCAAATAAAATCAAGTCAGTTGAATAACATATTATACGACGTTGAAAGTATTATTAGCTTGGATTATAGGAAAAAACTCAAATCAAAAACTTTTCAGAGCTAGTGAGCATAGTTTGGCGATAAAAAAAGGAATAAATTAACTCAGAACAACGATAATATCTCAATGTAAATAATTCAATGTCTTTCCACAAGTTGGTGCTTAGTAGGTAAGGTACAAGATAAAAGTGGAATGGAAGCGTCCGTGGTATACATGTTTAGAGTTTTTTTCAACAATTTCTAAATAAGTAAACAATACCGTTACGCCTCAGTTAGCAGATGCAGTCATGTAAAAAAACTGTTACAGATTGAATGTTAGATAGTTAGCTAGTTTTCTCTGGACAACGCGATAACTTAGCTTTTCATCCTAGTATCTATTGTACCATTATGAGACACCGTAGGACTGTCATAGAACTAGTGGAATGGACCCTATATATTTATACATAGTTTACCTCAAATCTCAAAAATCTTTTAAAATCACAATCAGATGTCTAATAATATCGAACGTATCAATAAATTAAGAAGCATTATTTATATTGACTCTTACTGATATACGTTTCGGAATATGTTTTGCTACAACTACAATAAAAATAATATGAAAAGTTTCTGAAATGTAAATAAAATTGCTTTCAATATGTCATTATTTTATTAAGTTTATATTGGACGCTAATCCATATATTCAATTAATCATTGTAGTCCGAAGCATTGTGGACCGCAGTGCGGACATTTTGTCGAAGCGTGAGGAGTCATCAATATTATCACGTTCATATTTATTGTAGACATATTACAAAATTAATTAATGTCGTTGTGGTATTTTGATTATTTTTATGAATCTTTTTAAAGTTTAGAATTACTATAAATGTTATCAATTTCAGAAGTTGTATCCATGCAAAGTGTACATATATTTTATTTATTTACACAACTAATAAAATTATACACCAATATGTTTTCCAATAAACAAAATTCATTAATTTATCCTCTCATTCAAATAATCGCCATTTTCCATGCAAGATTTCATTTAATATAATTAATACACTGATATTACGAGTCTACGAATTCACTCGTGTAATTATCAAGAGATTCGAAAAATATACGAAAATTAAAACTCGTAACCGAATGAAATAGTCTCTTGATTTAACATTTCCGATAAACGTTTCAGATAAAATAGTTAATTAAATTAACGAGGCTTTTAAACAAATCGATTATTTGTTGGTTACGTAATTAATATGATTTCAATATGTTTTTGTTTTTCTTTGTACCTATGATCACTATTAATTTACTTTCCATTAAATATTATTTTTAATTTCTGTAAATCCCTTTAAAATAGAATAATTTTGATAATACCGTAAGCTGTATTTCATGGTAAACGTTTATTCAAATAGGTTATTCTAGCTTTAATAGAGGTAAATAGCGGAAATGGGTCGGTCCTGTCTGGCCACAATCTCCGGAAGTCTCCACAATCGCTCGGAAATACATTTTAGACGTCAAACCCTAATTACGCAAGAATACGAAGTTAAAAAGCTTTTACCTGTATTAAACTTGAAGTCAGTAATTACAGAGAACATCAGAATAACAATATAAATAACGTGAAAATATAAACCACCATACGAGTGCCAAATTATATGGTAAAATTTCTTATAATTCAGAAATTTCATCGTATTTTTACTATACTCTAGAGAATTGTTAAAGAGGTTCTTTACAAAAGGGTCTTCTCTACATGAAAGAAAGCCCATAATGTAAAGATAAGAATAGAAGTGCGATGCCAAGGCAAGTTTGTAACCTAAGTACCTTGAAACTTGAACTCATTAGGAAAACACGCGGTAGCTAACGTGTGGTAGACGTTGAACTACCTATCTGATCTTGTAAAAATAGTTCACTATCATTCAATTTATGAATGATTAATATTTAAATGTAAAATGCATAAAAATTAGTCTCTCGTTGTAGAAGTTACATAAAATGTATAATAATGATAAAATATAATAATATTAAATCATTAAATGTTGCATCTATCATGTTAAAAAAATATCAGATCTTATAAAAATTATCTTTAGAACAATGATACATATAAGAACTAAATATGTCAAATATTCTTCAAGGCAATGTTTAAGAAGCAAAGAATTACATGCCTCTATAATTTTCTGGCGAGGCAGCCTAAATCCCGCAGTCTATGTGCCCATAAATATGACCGTCAGTGAACAGGTGCTACGAGTCCCGCAAAATTAATATTTATGATTTGTAAGCCGCTGTAAAATATACTTTATTGTAATTTATGCTTTACTTGTCTATCCTTTCCGAGAAGTTTCTTAGGTACTTAAAATTTTATTACCGGAGTTAGGTACAGGAACTTTCATAACGGAAACAAGTCTACTAATTTACCAGGATATATTTTTCATGTAGCTACGAAAATATATTATACTACAACTTTTTTATTTTTGTAGTAAAGGTCTACATACTTTCATTGCAATACATACGTTCGTTTTTTTGCCAATCAACCTATGATTTAGAAAATGTACGAATATATACATTTTTGAAAAGATGCTGACAGTTACAAACCTTGGAGGCCATATTTTTTTCTTACCTTTCCCAATATAGGCTATTATAAAGGTTAGGTTATATTATGAAGGTTATATATACGACAAGTTTATTACTTATCAAATTGTATATCTTATTGTTTGACATTTAGATACAATGCGGAATATGTATTTATTACGAAAATGTAGTAATTATGCAGACTACAACTGTACGGACTTATAATCCGATTAGGCGTGTCATAACCTCGTAATATAATATAGCAATGGCTGTACTAGCTGACGGGCATAGTGCTATTGTATTTAGTAATATTTTAAAGAATTAAAGACATTTCAATATGACAATAATTACTATTGATTTAACTTTTATTACGCAAATTGTTCAAGTATGCAAATTTTGTAGTTTGTAAATTAAATAAAGAGGTATTCAGTAACCATATGAGTTATTAGAATATTATAAATTTTTTTTTTTTTTCACAGAATATTAGGTGACCCCCGGCATGAGGTCGGGGGAGGGCGAGGGTTCGGAGCTGGCGGAATTTGGCGCGCGCTGGCCGCCGCCCTACACTCAGGGCTACGGCTGGCGCTCCGCCACGCCGCAGCACCCCCCCGCGCACCACCTCGCCAGACACTCGCGCTCGCAGCAGGTAACTAGTGCTCACCAAGGAGTATAACTAAAAGGTTATTTCGAATAAGATACTGGCAATACTTGATCATTATTACGAATTTCTTAACTTCAACTGTAGTTAGTAAAGTGTTAACTTTATTGAAATATAGTTAAAATACTTATTGTTAAATCGGGATATTATAACTAATTAATTTTTATAAATAATTTATGTAAAGGCCATGGTTGATGTTGTTGGCCATGGATGGCCATGCGGGGATTGTTCCCAAAGGGGAAAGGTTAGCCTTAACGGATGTTGGACACTACCAGTGGTTGCAGGACAATCGGCACACCAGCTACGAGGCGGAAGACGCGCGAGCACGTGCGCGTGGCGGCGTGTACTATTCGCCGCCCGGCACCTCCTATACTATAGTGGAAAGGCCGGCCTCCTCACACGGCCACCATGCTCCCTACTCGCAGCACCACTATTCGGGGAAATTATCGAGAGCCCCGTATCTTGGATCTACCACAATAACGAATACTGCAGGTAATTAATTATACGTATACTTACATATACATTACTGTATTATATTTAAAAAGGATATGGTAGCTGAAGTGTTTATCGCGTTTTTAAAAGGCATTTACAATTTTTCCGCTCCTATGTTTGCTGTTTGTTCCTCCCGGAACTGGCACTTAAAATTTGCATAGGAAAATACGATAAAATCTTAAAATTGGATCTCAAAAAGGTCACATGCTAAAAACTTATAGCATTGCAAACAGTCTTTTTAAGACCCTTGAGAATATTGTGTCTTCATAGAGCCATGAGAACGACTTAGATATTTTTATTATTATTGGATCGTTGCGAGAATACATGTAGCGAAATAAAGATATTCTTATTTTATATACCTAATATAGCTACGTATTGTAACAGGAGCAACCAGTTTACGAAACAGCACAAATCATCTAAGCGCAAACGGCAAGAAGCGGCCTATATCTCCAGAGCAGGTGCTCCGCCTGTTTGGGCAGGGTGGGGCAGCTGCTTTGGGCAAGGCACTGCCACCTTCTCACCCTCCGGCACCACTGCCTGCGCCGCTACCAGCACCGCTACCAGCGAGGAGACACTCGCCTGCTAGCAGCCCGAGCAGTACGACTCACCATGTAAGTATGACAAGCTATTTTTTTGTATTTATAAATATGTATAAACGGCTACTTCCTTGTCAAAAAAATCAACGTGAATTCTCTTGTGGATTCAAAAACCCGTAGCCCGCGTTAATATTTTTTCAGATAACCTTCTTTGTCAAATCTAACTAAACATAAATTAAAAGCTCATTATTTTAATAATTATAATCACATATGTAACTCATGTGTCAGTGTAATAATATATTTAGTTGCCTAAGCTTTATATTCAATGAGGATTTTTATGATCCACCGAGCCATTACAGCTAATTGGAGAAATACGCAATGTCACTCAGCGTTTTGCAATCATCGTAATAGGTTTCTAAATATAGCCTAAAATGTAGTAGTTCAGTCGCGCTGTGTGTAAATAATTTGAAGCAAGCAGTCGATATTACTAAGTTATTCACGACTGCGGCGTCCAGCGTTTAAAGAAGATGGGAAATATTTCATTTCTTCTGCTTCAAATAAAATAATAACGTTCTATTTCCTTTAAAGATCATTTAATTAAATAGGATTACTTTTCTTTTTATAAATTTTACAAGATAAATGAAAAAACTGGAAGGCGTGTCTGTTATAGGCCTGTCATGTCATGGCCACCGCTGAAACAAACGTTACGTATATTAAAGTCAGTTGACGAGAAACAATTGTAGAATGAACCGCTTTACACATTTTTTTATGTGAATTTGATGTCAATTTAACTTATATTGTATTTAAAATACGTAACCAATGTATTGTTATATATAACTTATTCCGGATCGTATGAAATAACAGTGTATATAAATTTTTACGACGTCACGTAATATATTGATCACCTGGGCACATTCCCGTGACTCGTCTTTTTTAAACGTTCTAGAATTGTATGAACTCTGAATTTCTGGAAAATATAAGTGTTTTATTTTAAATGGGCTTGCCTCTGATCGATACGGTATAAAATATAAGTGTAACAGAAATGAAGGTCTAAAGGAAATAAAACAGTGCGTGATGTGCCTAAGTATTGAGCGGTTTAGTGAACTGGTTCGCTCTGTTTGTATTTCAAATTGGATTCTAAAGAAAAATATGGGGTAATAAAATAATACTCTTTTCATAATAATTGTACATTTAAAACATTCATATCAAGTATACCATGTAGCTTGTTGTACAGCTTTATATAGACAATTATTGCTGCTCGCAGCTTCGTCCGCATTCAAATAATTAGTCTTAATAAGACCCGCCATGAATTTAAAGTAGCTACGAAAAACTATCGACATGATTTACAAACGAGACTTACTGAATTTCGCATTCGGAATACTTTTTCTAAATACATACTATTCATCTTGTAGCTTTCTAAAGGTGAAAGTATTATTTAAATCTATTCATATTTCATAGTGTGTAGTTTATCGATAACAAACATACAAAGCAATCTTTAATAAAATAGATTTTCCTTTAAATATATAAAATTAAATCAAATGCCTGTCTCAGCTATAACAACATTATTGTTATATTATATTGTATTAATTTCACGATATTGTCTACATTTAACTGAATGGACACTCAAAAGGCTTATCACTTACCTTAAAGGGCTCCAATGAATGATAAGTCAGCCTGTAGCCATTTCGTAGCGTAATGCCATGAAGTTCGTGAGTGCTGTCTGTTAAACCCTGGTGATTGATGAAGATAGCAGTTAGCTCACTTGTTGATTGAGTAGTTACTGAACTTCTGAGTGGATTTACTTTCGTTTAAGTATTTATCTAATAAAGGAAAAACATGCTAATATATAGTTTATTCATTAAAGTTATGTTATGAATGGATTCGGTAACAATGCTTGACTTTTTATCGAAGCCCGGAATAACCTGGCCGGTGAGGTCTTGCATATTTTTTAAGAAATATTGTGGAACCATGACATGGCTGTATAATTTGCACTTTCTAAAAGAGATCCATCAGAGCCAGAGGGCTTCATTAACCTCCCAATGAACTGTACCTATTATACGTAAAATATTAAAACAAAAAATAATAATTTAAAATTAAATAATAAATTATTACCAAAACGCGTAAAATTTAAATATGTGTAAATCTATACTTATAACGTCAAAGTAGGGCCGGCAGGGTAGTGCAAATTTTCTGAATTTCTTTCCCGTGAGCCATAAAAGCTACACTTCAATAATACGTCCTCTGGGCAGTGAGCCAAAAAACACGTCAAATTATTGAAAGCAATTGCCAAGTTATTTATTACGAAAGATATCTAAGGAAAAAGGAAAGTTTTTTATTTATTTACTTTCTCGTATTAAACTATCGTATTAGCATTAAATAAGGGATAAAGACTCTTCGCCTGGTGGCATTGAATGCCAGTCGGCCCGTGGCTTTAAAATAACAATATTTTATATACTAAATACATAATGTTAACAGTAAAGTTAAAGTATCAAAATATCTTCATGCGATTTTGTAATATATCAAATTGAAATCTGCTAACATTTGCTTCAGTGGTGGGTTGAATCTAAACACATTTTATAGATGGTTTTCTCTTTCGAAATTCTAACAATTGGTTTACAAAATACTATATTAAAATGAAAATAGCCTGTGGATTATACAATATTCATAGATTTTCCAACCTAGATAAATGTTTGAGCTTCATTTAGTAATTTCTATTATATTCAATATTATTATATTCAAGATTACTTCAAAATTCTATACATTGCTAATACGAAAGAGAAATCAAAAACTTGCTTGAGTAATTGAAAATCAATCTCAATCAGAAGATAGTTTCTGATCGGTAAAAGAACGCATTATCATTCAGGAACACGTTTTCGCAGTGTTGCTAAACTTTGTTGGCATTCGGATCACATTTTAAAGTTTCAGTTAGCTCTAAATAGTCAAAATAACATACATTTATCTTACGTTTTCTAATTTTATTGTTACAATAATACAAGCATTCTTCCATTGTCATAATTATAAGCTAAATTAAAAAAAAAACAAATCGTATACCTAAATAGAATTTCAAATCAACGAGGTCACGGTTTTTAAATGGCATAACAAAAATTACTTCGCGAGTATTTGGGTGAAACAAATGTGATTTATTCAAATTTTATCGATAGCAAATTTCTAAATTAATTTATGAAGCCGGGTTTAGACAATTAATATTACTTTGTCCTTGGGCCAAAATGTTGGCCGAGGTTAAATGGTATTCTATTTTAGGAATCAAACACAAATGATATTGTTTTTGACATTCAAATGTATTAAAGAGCTGGGAGCTTGTATTACAAACGCCTCCGCAAACATCGTCCAACTTATTGTGCTGTTTCAGACGCAGAGCCGGATAGCAATTTCTCCTTCTCAATATTGTTTGTGATTTCCTTTAGAAATGTGTTTTCATTGCTCTTAAAACAAGACTGAAATACTAGCAACCTACTGAAATACTAGCAACCTACTTATTTTCCACAATATTTTAGTAGGCCGGAATCTTTCCTTTGCTAGTTATATTTATTTATTATTACGACGGAGTTGGTAACATTTTTACTATTGCTGTAAAATTATTTATCTTTGTTTATTAAAAAATGCAATGAAATGTTTTTTCGCATTTAAGACTCCAATCGTACTTTAAAACTGTAATCCAATATACTTAATATGGATATTAATTGCGATGACCGTAGTAAAAGTATTTTCAAAGAGTAGGTCTGGGTCTGGTCTGTAGGTGACATAACACTGGTATATCATAATATACTTAAAATGTATACATTTAACCTTTATTCATATTACATGTTCATCAGGCAATATACCGAGGTGAGCGGGAAAGGGACCGGCCGTACTCGTCGGGCGGGGCGCCGCCGCCGCCGGAGCCCACCACCAGGACCGTCACCATGAGCAGGGACCCCGCAGACTCGCACGGCTTCGGCATCTGTGTTAAGGGCGGAAAGGAAGCAGGTATTAAGAATATATAGGTCAAACGCTGTCATATCATATAATGGTAATTAAGTTTGTGGGTGCGATCCTGGTTAATTAAATAAAAAAATTAACAAATTCATTATTTTATGTTTATAATATCGATGATTTAAGCTTTAGTATGTTCGAGTTACTTTGTAAATATAGCTAGTGATGTTGCGTGAGCATACGACAGAGCTTCTGTTATCGATTAGGTAGGTATATAAATAGCACTCGGGTGGTCAAACAAAGCTGTATAATCAGTGATCAACGCCTCTCTACGGAGTACTAATCTCTACTCTAGCTGCGTTAAATAAAAGTAACTAATACGCTTTTGTTTTAATACCAACCTCATAAGACTTTATTGCCACAATTAAGGACGCATATTTTATTTATTAATAATAGTTTAGTTTTGAGCTGATATTGGAAACCGGAATAAATTTTACAGCAGTATACATTTACTGATGTTGTGTTTGGATTACTTAAACTAAAATAAAAAAAATATGATAGAAATTAATTAAAACAATATTTCATGATAAAATGTTGCCATAGGCGTGGGTGTGTACATATCGAGAGTAGAGGAAGGATCTGTGGCAGAAAGGGCAGGTTTACGTCCTGGAGACTCTATACTTCAAGTAAATGGAACTCCTTTCTCGGGGATATCTCACGAAGATGCGCTTAAGGTAAGAAAATATTTAAATATACATAATTTTGGTATTTCTTAATTATAATTTTGACATTAAAATATTCAATTGTTATTCGTTCCAATGGTTGTTGTGGTTTAAATATTAAATTCAAATAAATGTGGGTCATTAAGGAATCGCCGGTTGTCACTACAGGTTGGATTCAACGACAGATTCAATTAAGATTTCTATCAGGTCGCGTGCTGCTCGCGTTTAATTTCGTACTCCGAACAATCAATATCACAACAATTTTGGCTGGCATTTGACCTTAGCCCGTTCTATCTATGTTGGTATAAGTAAATTATATTGATAAGTTACCGCAAATAAACGAAATGGAACTGGTACGATATTTGAACTGGAGTTTGACACGAGAATTGTAAACTGCCCTTGGTTAAATAGCTATTTTATTATAGATTATAGTACCTCTGGTTCAAAATTAATATATAATATGGTAATGTAAATTAAATCAATATTTCAATAGCAATTAAATTAACCGTTTTATTTATTACATAGTTAAATAATAATATAACTAAAACTTTAATTTATTATACAGTTTATAATGTAATTTTAAACGTAGCTACACCTTAAAGAAGAGTCATGAAATATAAAAAGGTCTGCTTTAACAACCCCTATTAAACAAATGAATTTATTTACATGGTTATATTCTATAGAGTTTTAATAAAAAATAATAATGTCTAATAAATATATAAATAGAAATATGCTTCAAATATAGCTTATAAAAAGCAATATTTACTTGTTGCCGTTGGCATGTTTTTCTGAGAGAGGGCCAAATGACTTCATTAAAAGCGTGAAGATCGACGCCAAGCAGCTCTCGGCTCTACCATGTTTCACCTCCAGCAATTATATCTAGTTTAAAATACTTCGAATCACTCTGGATGCTAAGGGTGTTTAACTTTGAAAGCTAGTTGAAGATAAAGTGGTTCACTTGAAAGCCTAAATACATTTTGAATATTAATGTTTACAACTTTAAAGGTTTAAAAAATATGACTCAGTTTTATTTCATTTCATCTTACTGTAATCTGATAAGTGAAGTGTAACAAAATTCAACAATCTTATCAATCAAATATCACAAATAAAATAAAAACAGCCAAGTATCGTTTTTTTTTACACTTAAACTAAGGTGACGGTTGACTTCATTCCACCTGATGGGAAGTGGAAATGTAGTCGTAGGTGGTAAAGCGCATCAGCTCAGTAAAAACTTATTCACTCTAATAATATAAGAATAATGATACTACTATATTTTTGTGATAAAGAAAAAGCTGATACAATGCCTACAAATGTCTTATTTCTGAACAATACAAGGAATATTGTTGAAATGGCTCACATTTTCAGGCATCATATTTTCCAGGCGAATAAAAATAAAGATTTATTAAAAATATATCACATATAAATATTCTATATAACTGGTGTTTGTATATGAGATCTGTCAGTATACATTTGACAGATAACTTCAGAAATCCGTCTGTGTAATAAAACAATTATAATGATAAATTGTCTTTTATGAAATATGCATACGTGAAGACAAGAAGCAATCATTGACAATATTGTTGGAAATATCTACAGCGCATTACGAACGTCGCAAATTAAATATTCAGGAAATCGACTCGCTGATAACCTAACCACATATCGTTCGAAGTCTTACGGTAGGAAATGACTTCTGGTAATGGAAATGAGGCGTGTCTGTCATATATTATCCAACAATTATTATTGAAATGCATCATATTCAATAATGTATTTATTTTTACTGAATGAATGTAAAATGAAGCAATCAGTATTATATTTTCAAACGAACTCATTTGGAAGTAATTGTTCGTTTGTTGAATCATTTCCGTATAAATGGAGCGACGATAACAAAATACTGGTATTCAGAAATATGGAAATTGTAACCTTTATTTTCACTATAATTATTTCGTGACCAAATCGCGTTAAGGCTAACGAGTATCGACAGGTTCTTTGTATTTTTCTTTGTGCTTGAAAATATTTTAAGTTATATTTTCCCAGATTTGTTTTGTTCTGATAGAAAAGTAATGGAGCTTTCATTTAGAGAAATCAAATCAAATTTTCATCTCAATATATCCTGGCTATAGTCCTTAAAAACTTACACATATAAATTTTCCTTTTAGCTACTTTATTGACAAAGTTAGTCGATGTTATAGCCTTAATCGTTGGAAAAAATATTTCACTTCGGTATTTCCTCTCAGGGGAATGATAAAAAGTTTCACGCTTAAATTACAAACATTAGGTATATTAAAAAAGTTGCAATAAATATTTGCTTTTTAAAATGAGATAAAATTTACTTACAATTTTCAAGTTCTCTATTAGTGTATTGGATTTTTATGGCTTTTAATATGGTTATATATATCACACTGCGTATTAATACAATTATACTAAGTGATACAGATAATGCGATTGAATTTTGTATCATAAGAGATAGAGCAAAGTATTCGGAATTTTCTAGGTGTAATTGGATCGTTGCACGAGCAATCAATACAGAAACTTTTTATTCTTGTTATAAAACAAAACTGTAGTTAGAAAGTCCCACTCTTTCATTTCTCGCTTCAGTAGATTAGTTTAGCGTTGTTCGACTGAGAATAACTTAATTTGAGAAACACCGTTCGTAAGTGTTATCTTCGAATTCTATCTTTAGTACAGAGTAATACATTTGCGTCTTATTCTTTTTCTTTTTCTCCTTAAATAACCTAATAATATATTAAATTATTGCGACCTCAAATGTTATTTATGTAACAAGAATTTATTTTTATATCTGTTTCTTAAAGTTTGGTTATTATTATGTATTTATTTATATAAAAAATTGAGGTTTGCTTATGGACCTACGTAATTTTTCTCCTCCTAAATGGCTTCATCGATTTCGATATAAATTTATTTTTTAATGTTTGTTTAAATTTAGTTCGGTCCGATAGGTGGCATTGTCATAGAAAAATGTTCTTTTGGTTTCGTTCATATAATTTTGAAAGAAACTTTTTTCGGGCACTTCCATATATAATGTATTTTATTAACTGAGCTGTTGAAGGGCAAAGAACGGTGCCTTTTGACGTTTTCACTGAACAAATTGGCAAATAAAACGACATTTGCTACAAACTATTTCGTTTTATCGCAGTTTTTCACCAAGGCCGTATTTGTCATTTATTGAATACCATGTAAGAATATGTAAGTTGTATGACACGGTAACATTTGTCTATATGTCTGTTTATTATAGCGAACAAAGGATTATTTTTTTCAAATATCTTAAAATTAGAAAAGTATATAAATTTTGTTTATGATTACAGATATATATATTTATTTAAAAAAAAACTAATACTTAATTAAATAATATTGGCCAAATAACCTCCAACAACAACGTACACTAAGCCTTTAGGATTCAGATAAATCCCACAACTAAATATTAGCCAGGACTGAAGTAATATTACACAAGAGACTCTTGTTCGAATATAAAAACATCTTAATAGGTGTTAAAGCGAGTTTGGTATCTAGTTAAACATTTCTTAATTGTTATTTAGGTTTAAAACTTACATCTATGCAGAAATAGTTCTAACCATTCTACAGACAAATAGACGAAACATTTAGTTTAAATGCTATATCTTAAAAAATATTAAAAGTATATATCACAAAACTTAAACCGAACATATTTCCATCATAAATAACAGCTTTCGTTTTATAAATACCTAAACGAGGAGCCTGACGAGGCTCTAATTTCGTTAGGGAGCGAGCACTGTAGCTCTCTCGTGCTTTTAGTCAAATTTGTGTCAGTCCAACGCCTCTCTAGACCGATTCAAAATAGACATAACATGGCAAACCAACCATAAAGTAGATCACGTGACTTACGAATATTATTCCAAATAAGCTATACAATGAAATTCCTTCCTCTGTCATCAATTTGCCTATATCTTTTGAGTTTCAGTTAAGATTTAAACTTTAATATCTGAAACGTGTTCTCTTAAGTTCGATAAAATATCATGTATTTATTTGTGTAAATGTAAGTAATTTTACTTTTTATACGTAGATTCTTACTCTAAAATGCCTTTTGTATATTTAATAATTCATGATTTACAATTTATAGATTTATTTTTAAGTACATTGGAATTCTACAAAATTTTGTAACTTAATTGTTTAGATTTATATAAAATTACAATTAAATTAAACAATTGAATGAAAATGAAATAATTATAGTGTGAGTAAGCAACATTTTTTAACTGTGCTATTATTTCCAGACCCGAGAGTAGCATATCGTTGTGTCGGTAACACATATTTACCTAGTTCTAAGACAATATAAAAAAAGTTTTCACTAGAATGAGAAAAAGCACCACAACCACGCTATGAAAACCTGAAGCCAGTTGAATACATTTATTTTCAAAAATGTTGTACACTGCCTTTGTTGTTAGAGAAGTAGAAGTAAAAGTATGAAATATGACGCATTGTATATTAATCAGGAGTCTCATGCGTTCTGTTCGCTGCTGTGTGTGTTTTGCTATTGTTAGACTCCGACAATGCCTTAACGTATTTATAAAACGCAATGCAAGATTACTATTTTACAATTAAAATAGTAATCTATTACAATTAAAATATAATCTCACAAGCTTTTGTGGTTTGTCCTCGTAGACCATATCCATTCACGGAACGGAATTCGTTGTCGTGTCTTGGATTTCAATTCTCTTACTATGTTATGAAATTGTGATAATTCCGTTAAAATCTGTTTTAGTTTTTTTTTTTTAAGTTTGTTAGTTTTGAACGCCAAATTATACGGCCAACATTTAGACAAACATTTGTTATTTAAGCCAAAATTAGATGAATTGTAATAAAGTTTATTTTTTTTATTTAAATAAGTTTATTGTGCACAGAAAAAAAATGTACAGAAAAGTGAAATAAATGAAAATGCAAGGCAAAGGCCTTAAAGTAAGTGATTTCTTCCAGGCAACCCACACATAAGAACTAGAGTACTAAAAGACGAAATGAAATGCAAAACATAAAACAATACAATATATAAACATACACATAATATAGTTATATACACTTTAATATAATACATATTTCTTACAGATGTACAGAATATACCAGATGATAAAAGCTCCTAATAGAAATATATTTAAAAGTTTAGTTAAAAAACATTTTCTATACTTGTTAATCATACTTTAAATCTTGACTCCATTGGTTATATTTATTGCTGTTGTTTATTTTTAATTTGTGAGTTAAGTTGATTTTTACATTTACCCGTCTAATAATTTCTTATTATACGACAGAGTTTATATATATTTTTTTATTATTATTTCCTTTTTTTTTACTTCTATAAGACTAGAAGTTTAAGTAGTTATGTATATTTGTTTAAGTAGTTATGTATATATGTATATTTGTATTTCTGTTATAATTTTTTTGTTTTGTTTTTTACGGACCATTATTTTGTTCTCTTATTTATAACAGGGCTAGTTAGAAGAATGCTCGTAGCATTATGCTAGCCTTTGCAGGTTTTGTGTAAATAATAAATAAATAAATATATTATAGCAACAGATAATATTTACAACACCGTCTTTAAAAACCGCTGGTGATGTAGGGGCGTCTTATTTCAATAGTAATTGCGGTGTACAGTATGGCTGCTTTTAAAATAAGAGAATCCATCTATTTTTTAGAAGTAAATACCTAAAGTAATTCTTAGAACATATTCCCTAGAGGACCCTCTAATTGAGCTGAGAAATTTATACTGATCCTCAAGAGAGGACGATGACCAAGGATGGAAGAGGGTAGCAAAGGGGATATAAAGGATAGGATCTGTCAATCCCGATAGGAAATAGTTGTCTTTTTTACGGTATAGAGTTGAGTTGAGTTTGATCGATTTTCCTAAGACCAAGTTTTGCAGTCGTTCTAGTTTAACTATGAGATCTGCAGGTAGCAATGGCCTCGTAATTTAAGATAGGAAGAGAGAGTGAGAACTTCAAGGTTATTAGCAGTTTTGCTGCAAGAGAGCGTAGAAGCGTTAAATATAGCAGGAGGAAGTGAACAGCTAATGATTTTGGAAATTTGTCGGGAGATATACACAGTTGATCTGTGAGCCATGGGAGTCACTACAACCGTAGATGACGATGATGGTTTAGACGCTTCATGGCTTCAGGGACATGTTAAAGAGGAGAAGATACATAAAGCTGGATATCATCAGCGTGTAGTTGATATCGTAAGAAGAGGAGACTATAAGTAAATGAAGATGGAAAAAAGTAGAGAAGATAAGATAGCACTTTTTTTTGGTCGTGTATTGGTTACTGGAACCAACCAATAGCATCTGAGAAGGTATTGATGCAATGAAGAATACTTAAAAGAATTTCCACTGAAACTGTTGGAAAAATGAAGCAGTGTCAAGATGTGACTTGTCATAAATCATCACAAACCTTCATTAACCACGTAACAGTGGTGTACCCTCGTGGACTCGTCTATACAACAGTTTGCCAAGATCTCTCAATGTAGATATATTGCATGATAACTTTAATACATTTAGGAAGAAAATATCAGAACACTTTTCATATGATAATATATTTTTTTATATGGTTATTTTGTTTTTCTCTTGTTTTATAATTTTTTTTTATGTTGTATTTTTTTTTCTTGATTGTAAGCTGTGGTTGCCTTTAATTGGCCAGACACTAAAATTGTTTCGTTACTTTCAGAAATATAATTATAAATGTAAGGTGTATCTGCCGTTAGAAATCCTTAAATAAATAAATAAACAGCGAGAGTTGGGAATAGGCCATAGCAATCAAGCAATTATTCAACTGCAATAGTTTACTCCTACATACACACTACATACATACTACATACATGTTCAATGTATACGTCTAAGTTAACATTGTTGAAAGTTAAAATCATTGCTTGGTTTTTATCAAATATATGGAAAGGAAAAGGTGTCGGCATGGAGAACTATAATAAGTCACCGGACTTTGATTACGATAACTTCACCAACGTTATTTATGTAGCACTTAAAGCCCCAACCTTCACCAGACATAAATACATTTCGTCCGTACAGTATTTTTATTCAAAGCGGAAACAGATATAGGCACAAAAAGGTTCATTTTATTTATCCATACATCACATTGTAACGAAAGTTTTTCATATACTATGTATACCTACATAAATCTACGGTCGAATGTTATACCCAGACCCTAATTATTTATTTATTTGATGCCCCGCGTTCCTTTGTGACCCTGGGCTTTTTCCAATTCAGATTCCATTATTATATTTCTTCTATTTGCTTGTCGCTGCATTAAAATATTGTTTTTAATTCCGATACTGACGTATATAATTATAATAAATCAGAAGTAAAATATTTTGAATTTGAAATATAAAATTTAGCTAACTCTACCGATATATGCATATATTCAGAAGTGTATGTCGTTAACCTCATTTTCTGTACGTCTCATATTGTACAAATGTTAAATAACCTAACCTCCATCGCCATTGTAAGTAAACTCTAATAAGTAATAAGTAATTGTAAATATGTCAACGAATTTTACTACTTTTGTGGTTATGTTGTGAAATCGTTTAATACTTTATTTATAGGTATGTTTTATTTGCACTTAAGGGCATTCGAATTTTCAGTTCTCTTTAGTTTTAATGCTCCTTTCAATTTATTTGATTAATTATAAAAATATTTATATATTTTACACACACATTCAGGTACGTGCTTTTACAGAAATTGTGCCACCTAAGCAGAACAAAGAAAAATGAATTTCAGTCTCTGCCAACTTTTAACTGAATGATAACAAGATAAACTACAACTCTTGATTTAGAAGACGCATTCGAGTAGACGTTGTTAAAATACTACTTTTGTGTCTAAAAATTGTAATGTATTTTATTTTTCCATTAGTATAAAAACAACCGTACATACTAAGCAATTAGATGAGTAAGACATTTAAAGTAATTATATATTTATTTTACCACCAGATGCTGAAGTCATGTCGACAGCTGACAATGGTAGTCAGGACAGCTGGAGCGTTAGTGGGCAGGGCTTCCTGCTCCTGGATGGACCGGTACGGTAGACCAGCGTCACCACCGCCTCAGCGACCTTTGAGATCTGCGAGCAAAGATCGCTCTATTCGAAGGGTAATTGAATTATATCTTCCTAGATTTTGATAATGTTTACTAGAATCTAGAATAGCTTAAAGGTGTTCAAAAAACTATTCAAAACCCTTTACAAAATTTTACACGATAGTCCTTTGTTTTCATATCAAAACTTTGATTATAGTAAACAGTTTGTTATATTCTATTTGAAGAGCAGAAATAGAATCTCATTATTTTATTAAGGAATACAAAATAAGTCTGAAAGTAGTTGGGGCTTGTTACTTTATCTTGTTAGACTGTTTAATTATTCAGCAAATGTTTGAGATTCAATTACTCTTTCTACGTATTCATGCCAATGAGTTTGGAATTCACAAAGAACGTTCAAAGAAGAATCGGATTATCGACATGTAAATCGATAAAGTGAAATAGAATACGCTTTATCCATTCGTTATTTGTTCCTTTCTTCTGATACAATACAATAATTGACGAGATTTATTCACAAAATATCAAAAAAAGCTTTAATTATTCTCTATATAAACAAATATTGCTATTCTAATTTAAAAATAGATGAGATTTCTATGCTTAAATAGTATTTTGAGGGCCAGAAACGCGTCTTTAGGCGTATCTAGGTCACAGCTCCCTAGAGCTTATTAAAAACCTTGGGCTGAATATTTGATTTGCTCTATACTATCTTACATTCCACGTCAACAGGTGTAGGTAAATGTGTCAACGCGACAAAGTAAAAAATAAATGTTAGGTATACTAATATATTTCTAAATCTCAACATCCGTCGTACGTAACGACACGTGTTCGTTTTCTAATACTTTGCGATTATTTAAAATGAATCAAAGTTTTCGTAATTGAAACGAATAATTTATTAGTTAACTATAAATATTATACACCGGTTGTTATCACGTAAATTTATCGAATAGTTACGAAACGTTCCGGGGTCTTTATTCATGAGCTCGGGGAGCGGTATGAACTGATTTCACGAAACTATTCGTGCAAATTCCGATTAATTTCACGACTAAAACCAGCGTCCTATTTAGTTAATTTTAATAATGTTTAAGGTTTATCTATAATCCAAACGAGTTTTTATTTTTTGTCGTTCAAATAAGAGACTTTTCCGCTTTGAAAATAATAGCCACCCTATACGTTGACTCAATGTACAATAAGCTTTAACAAACGAATCTTACATGAGTTTTATATATTATTATAGTCCAAATTAGTTCTTTGTTTTTCTGTAAAAAAATATCGTCTAATAAAAAACATTTATGCATGATAAAGCGCTATGACCACACTAAAATTCATCAAAATCTATCCAGTAGTTTTTCCGTCGTTTACAAACAAACTGTAATCAATTTCAAACGCTTGTTCAGACGTCCAAGTACTTCCAAATTAATTATTTTTTTATAAAATTGAATGTAAAGATTTATTCTTAATACCCTCTATATATATATATATATATTTATTATAAATTGGCATATCAATTACAGCGATGATTTGCCAATATATGCGTTGGCACAAAAGAAATTTGCAGCAATTACGTTTTGTTTAGACCTCGCATATTTAACGCACGATGAAATAAATGACCTCAAGCTTTTGTGGATGAAAGAATTGCGTTGTCATGTACGCGCTATTAAGAAATATTCTTATGATTTGAGTCCTTTTATATATATAAATTTGAGGTTAGAGGCGACGTGTGGAATATAAGAATCTCTAAGTAAAATGTTAAATATAACATAATGTAAAGCTACAAGCATGCCCGGGTGTACATGATGGGTCATTACGCCGTAGGTATGCTAATTCAGCCAGCCAATGGCCAGCCAATGGTCAATATCAACGTCGTTAGGGGTTGTAATGACGCCACTAGCTCGCCACATCGATCTCTGACGTCATAAGATACACCCTGACAATAACAACAGATTCTTGTACGAATTTTCAAATATGATAGCGAGCAAAGATTTTAAATTAATTTGATTGAAATGTCTGCGATTACTCAATAATCAAATCAGATTAAATTGTTTTCGTACAGTTTGCATTATACAGAAAATAGGTCTAGGAAATATCAAGTAGTAAAATTTTATAATTCTATCACCGTCTGTTGTTTAAAATGTATTACTATAATTTGAATTCCAGACATACTAACGTTATTTTATTTTTACCATATTTCCTTTTTCTGCACATTTAATAATTATGTAATGTTTATTTTGTATTCAATTAGACGTCCCGGAATTGTCTTACTTAAATGACAATATGCGCAGAAGAGTACATTTTGGAAGATCTCATTTCTATTTATTTTGCTGAGTAAGAAAATGGGAAATCTCTTCGTAATACATGTAGGTATACGTCTACGTGATATTGCACGTGGTGTTTGCCAAACTGAGACTACAGCGAATTGGTCTCGATTGCAAATAATTTCAGCAACTGAGTACTAACTTAAGTACTTAATAAACAGTTCTGTATTGTGGGGTACATTTAATTTAATTTAGTTATTACAGTTATAAGAATATAGCGTATTTTTTCCTCTCATATATTATTTTTTAAGGTGGACTTGTGCATCGAGCCAGGGCAGTCACTGGGGCTGATGATAAGAGGCGGCTTAGAGTATAATCTCGGCATCTACATCACCGGGGTCGATAAGGATTCAGTTGCAGACCGAGCAGGACTAATGGTATGTTTATATAAGAGAGAAGACTCCGTTTCACTTTTTAAACAAATTCCCAAATGTCCTTTTTCGAAAAATTGTTAGGTTTGTAAGGTCTCCAAAAATCTTGGAATCATTTCGTTAGAATGCAGATAAAGGTAGCTGAAACTTCGTCAATATTTCATGTTTTTTGTTACGAAAATATATGTAAAGCATACGACATTAAAAACAAAGTTATGGCTTCTTTGACTATATTCGAAATCGAGTTTCCTTAGTCCTCCCTAAACTAGGTCAGAGGTCACCAAAAACTTATATAGGCCGTATGTAGCATCTAATGTATTGTACCAAAGCTGTTTCAGATCATTTAACACGGTCGAATGTTACCAAATCATTATCGATTTCTCATTGTTAGAAAATCAGTGAGAAATCGATCATCTATTTTGGAATTTTAAAAACCTTAAAGAAATGGAATAGAGAACGAAATATATTTACGGTCTTGTATTTTGTAGCGGTGGAGCAAAATGTGGTTGTAAGCGAGGTGCGGCTGAATATTTATTGCGCTCGAATCGGGCTCCGCCCCGCTGCTCGATGCCCGTAGCACGTTCTATTCTATTTTCTTGAGATTTTTTTTTTTGTGTTATTTATGCCTTGAATTTTAATTCAACGTTTAACTTTGAAAGAAATAAACTGTTTTAAAAAACAGTAACAATGGTAACAGTATTTTCAACCGGTAAACAGAAATGTTACTCTTATTATTGTATAATTAATGTTATTATATGGCAATAATATTTTGAATTGTAATTATAATTGAATGTGTGAAAAGTAGCTTGGAATTATTATTATTTACGAAATTACTTAAAATATCAACTATTGTACAAATTAAGAATGTGAAATGAAGACCATGAAAAATAATACCAATGAAGAGCAAAATATTTTTTTGAACCAGAATGTAATCAAAAACACGAAGCCGTTAATCATCAACTGGAAGTTGCCATACATTGATGGATGAGCTTTTACTAAAAGCTTTATCTAAATCGCCTAGGACCCACCATATTTCAACTTTATTTTTTTTTTCTTTTATAAAGTTACTCTAAAAGAGTTACACAGAATATGTTTGTTTGTTGTTAATTATTCCTAAATAAAAATTGATTTTTATATTTAAACTTTCGTGAACCATGACTATTATATTTATTAGCTGTATTTACGTAAATAATAATACGTAACAGCCGGGTAAATATAAATATAAGAATTTATTTATCGTTAAAATAAAAGTTTATAGAAAATTGCTCAGAATCAGTTCGTTTAAACAGGTTGGAGATCAAATTCTAGAAGTGAATGGACAGTCGTTTGTGGACGTGACTCACGACGAGGCAGTGGCGCAGCTCAAGTATCATAAACGAATGTCCTTGTTAGTAAGGGATGTGGGCAAAGTGCCTCATGCTTGTACTGCGTATGGGGAACGAGATGCTGCCCCGAGGTAAATAGATTAATTATTCCTACCTGTAAGTTTATTATTGATACTTCGTATTTGAAATGAGAAAGTGTATTTGTTAAAAAAAAAAACTACTGCCAAAAATATAAGTTCAGGAATAGTTTAACCCACAATTTGAACCTGATGCAAGTATTTATTTAATATTTGGGAAACAAACAATATTAAAAAAAAAACATAAAGTTCAAGTTTATAACATTTATTAAGTGTCAGGGAACACTTACATCCTAAAATGAAGCCCATTATTAATAAATTTTATTCGTAGCTCTTGTAGTTACTGTGTATACTACCTTAAAGACTGATATTTTCTCAGAATTAGCGGATGGGGAAAGAGAAGAGGAGCAGCGGCTACAGCAGTAGAACAGAAGGCAAAGTCACTGTTACCTCAAAGTGACTTGCCCGCCCTCGCGTATTACATGGAAGAATACGCGAACAGAAGGCTCGCCCCTGACGCCTTTCTTACAGTATTAAGAGACTTGCTTGACACGCCTCAAAAAGTACGTGGTTTTATTATTGAATTTATTACTTCCCATATATTACGTATGAACGTCTATTTCGTGGAAGTTCTATTAGATCTATGAAAATTTGTGGCGTGGCGTGAATTACCATTCAATATTTCATTTGAAATGGATGCCTCGATATCACATACCGCCATATTAGGAAATCACTTATATTTTATTGAAGCAGCTTCTAAAGCATTTATCGTGAGGTTATAAGACTTTTTTATATTGACATATTTTCTATTATACTGTCTTTTCACTGACTATTATTTTTGCTTAAGCTGTTTCAGAATTTTCATATAAGAACACTTTATTATTAGCATCGTATACAGATAAAAAATAATCCTAATTCGTTATTTGCTGGCACAAAGCTACTGATTAACATGTGTTCTACTCTTGAGTACTTAAAAGTTAGTTACAGTCCAAGCTATCCATAAAATTATTAATTGTCACGTACTGAAATGTAATAAAATAATTGTATATGTTATTTTCATTGTATTATACATCCTAGAACAAATGGAATAATAATAATCCGTATAATAACGTACACGTAACCCAATGACTCTCTACGACTAATTTTACGTTGTTGACTTTCATTTCATAAGCGATTTATTAAACGACAACTGCCCTCGCATTTCTTTTATTGCTAAGTAATGACCGTTTTGTTTATATTTACAGATGGTAATTGCTTCATAAACATAATTTTCTGTGTTATGGGATTTTAATGTGTATTAATAACCTTGTTTTGATGCGGAACAAGTATATATACATATATACGTATATACATATATACATATATACATATATACATATATACAGAATAACTTTTACTGAACAACTTGTTAACTTTTTATAGTTATATATTAAAATCTTATATATTAATTATATTTTATTCATGTATATGTATCCCTGGAAGTTGATTATTTCAATAAATCTATGTAGTTACAGTAAACCGACGAAGTGTTAGACAATGAATATATCAAAGTTATGGTACGTAATTTTGGCGAAAAAAATAATCTTTTCATAGATTGATTAATGCTACAATCAATCAGATGGTGAATAGACATCTCATAATAGCTTGTGTAAGTTTACCAAACTGATGAAATATTACTGCGCTAAAATAGAATTTGTAACATTTTTTATAAAAAAAAAAGAAAAGTATCTTCCGCTTCTGATTAAAGTGACATAATACAATAATGTAAGAAGTTTGTATTAAATTAGGATGAACTCGTTTTGTATTGTTCGCAGTATTCTCTTCTGACGGAAATCCGGGAGTTCCTGCTTCCGGAGGACCGCCCTCGGTTTGACGAGCTCGTCTACCGACGTCCTGAGGACGGGGCAGAGCATCATGTAAAGGTATTATTAGTTATAGCTTTCATCATATAGAAGTAAAACCTCTTTAAATCCTTTGGCAATTAGTTATTCGTCGTTTATTCTGCTTTGACTTAAAAAAATCTTTAAAATATAAAAATAGTATAAACATGTATAACAGATACAATAACTTCCCACACAATTTTACATTTTAACTCCCACTAAGCCAAAATTATTTTTCTTTCGTCTCTGTTTCTTTGAGATTTAATTTTAATTTGATCCTCTCATTTAAGCAACTTTTACATGCGACATTGATTTTTAATTCGGGTAATAATTTGGGTGATTTAGCAAAATTTGTAAAGAGAAAAATATAATTGATTTTTAAATGAAATTGAACATAGGAGAAACTTTTAGAATTGTATGTTGTTGTTGCCATTTATTTATTGTAGATTCAACATTTGTATAATGTTATATCTTATACTTATCTAAGACTGAAAGAAAAATTTACTCCGTGCTCTGGTTTGTGTATTTCAAAAATATCAATTCCCAATATAATAATACAGTCTAATTTTAATCCCTTACTTCATTTTATTTATCAATAATTTAATTTGTTTTTATAGCGATTGCAGATTATTCTGGCGTAGAGGGAAAAATAATAAAAAAAAAACTGTCTACAGCTTTCTTATTTCCGTGAAATGAAATCAAATTTAAGATATATTTTATATTTTTTTCATTATTTCCCGTGATACAATCTATTACTTGAAAGGGACATTTTATATAATAAACATAATTAAGTATCGAATATTTGTTTTTTTTTCAATTATAAGTAAAAATATTAACAATATCACTCGTGTACTAAGCAAATAATTCGTTAAATATTTGAAAAGTCTTCATTATTAAAAATTATTAGCAGATTTATATAAATTAAACCACCTACAGATTATTCAGCTGTGAAAATTGTTTAAAAATCCACGAATAATTATTATATCCAGAAGTTACGCCATTTGATGTTAGATATATATTCGTGTCATTTAATATGAAGTTAAGCCACATTCAATGGATTACAAGAAGTTGATCAAATGTCCAATTCTATTGATATAAATGTTCAAAATCCAGTATAAATACAAAGAATGTAACGTAAATGTCACTATTTGTACTCTCTCGTAGCCAGATAAGGCCACTCTGCCTACGTAAACTCTTTTGATTAACGTCCAACTAAACTATACAATTCATAGATATCGATAACTTTCTGACACTGAGACTCAATGTAAACAAAATATTAAACGATTTAAAGTTAGAGAATTATCCACGCCATATAATTCGTATGTTTTGTTCAAAGTTTGACTTTTTCGTAGCGAAGTGGCGAGCGACACATGCGCCATTTGATGTTAGATATATATTCGTGTCATTTAATATGAAGTTAAGCCACATTCAATGGATTACAAGAAGTTGATCAAATGTCCAATTCTATTGATATAAATGTTCAAAATCCAGTATAAATACAAAGAATGTAACGTAAATGTCACTATTTGTACTCTCTCGTAGCCAGATAAGGCCACTCTGCCTACGTAAACTCTTTTGATTAACGTCCAACTAAACTATACAATTCATAGATATCGATAACTTTCTGACACTGAGACTCAATGTAAACAAAATATTAAACGATTTAAAGTTAGAGAATTATCCACGCCATATAATTCGTATGTTTTGTTCAAAGTTTGACTTTTTCGTAGCGAAGTGGCGAGCGACACATGCTTCCATCGTCGACGATGCATGAACTCCACGAACCGGTAAGTGTGTATGCATGCTTGTTTGTCGTTCAATGTTGCATGGCAATTCAACGCAAAACGATATAAATACAATGCATTTTACTGCAATAATATTTTATATCTTCTGTTATGATGCTATAAAATCTTAAACTTGGATCGTTAACTTCTAAAGCAACTGATATTCTGATAACAAATATATAGCTTTAAATGTAATAATAGAATGAGTTGGCCGAACGTTTCTGAAAATAATTTCTTAATTAAATTGTATTGTATTTTAATCATTTTACGTTATAAATGGCGTTACAGCCTTAAATTAGATAGTCGTATTATGTTGCTTTAAGGCAAGATTGATGTTTCGTCGTTGCAGCTTTGTAACCTATAGATGAAATGGGTTTAAAATAAAGTGTAGATATATTATATGTTAATAGATTTTAAAATCATTATCATCTAGTGTTACTCGAATGTCGTTATCTATATAAGGTCACCACTTTCCAAATTTAAACCAATTTAATATATGGCTTGGCAGGCAATAGTACAATATACACAGCATATACAGAGAACCACAGATAATTCGAAACTTTACGTATATAAGGGATTAATACGACAATATATATTTTTGCTATTTTATAAACTAACAAAAGGGTCCATTGATTTCGACGTTAAATACTAGGGTGAGGTAGAGATTATTTTTGTAGGAGGTGCCGGCAGAAGTGCCCCTTGTTGTGGACCATCGCTCACCCTCCGAGGACTCCGGCCTTGGTCTTCCGCCTCATGACCAGGCTTACAGGTGACCTACTGTTACACATATTTATATGAAACCTGGAGATATCTATGAACTTTTCTTCAGAAGCCCAGGGTTTTCTTCGCTGTGACTAAAAATAAAAAATACGAGGTTATATATTTCTTATATAATTCTAATGTATGTAAAGCCATTAAATATTCACTTTCACCCTCAAAATTCTAAGGGTAAGTATGATCAAATTACATATATTATTCCTTAACAAAGTCCTAAAATACTTCAGTATACCGACCGGGTGCTTTATTGGCTAGTGGCCAACACTTCTAATTTTATTCGAAACTACATCGATTGCTTTACAGCCGCATAAACCTTCTCATTTATTACCAGTGTCGGTTTAATACCGTCGT
Source organism: Dircenna loreta (assembly GCA_963555665.1). NCBI lineage: Eukaryota > Metazoa > Arthropoda > Insecta > Lepidoptera > Nymphalidae > Dircenna > Dircenna loreta. Next base: position 7,908,261 of record OY743094.1, read on the forward strand.
CCAGCATCCGTAAGGGTTTATTACTTTAACTGACCGTAACGTCTGAATCGCCGCATCAAATAAAACATTTCAATTTTCACCGCCATCCATTAAGGTTCATTTGGTATATGAGTTAGTGTATTTATCTTAGTAATAATTATAAATATATAATTAAAAGCGCCATCGCATTTTCGTTGCAGCGTAACCGTTTTAAAATGTAAGATGAATAGAATATAGACAAGCAGATGCGTATATTATCTTGTTGTGTAGGTGTTTTAGCTCATATTGGAAGCAAGATGTAAGGTGTATGACAGAATGTTATGTGGGGCAGGAGCGGGCGCCCGTGGCGCGCTGGGGAGCCTCCGCCCCCGCAGCCGGACGACGAACTGGAGCCTCCGCCCGAGGTGATTTTGCCAGAATTACCTTCTACACTTCTTTAAATTCTATTTGCGACACACTCACTTCTTTATGCCTTATCTGGTGTCCTGAGCGTCACTAGAAACTCTTTGCATCAACACTTTAATTAAAATAAAATCGCTTGCAGCTCGAATTACAACATTCTTAAAGCGAGGCGCAATGCAAATGTTCTGCCAAAAGCGGCTTTAGCAGTTTTCTCACATCCATTTACTGTGATTGAAACTATTTGCACACGAACTCTTTCTCGTCTATATTTTAAATTGAGAACTAATGTAGATGAGTGCCACCTCAGCACGACCACTCAGCTCCTATAATTCACATTGTTGCATGAGTTTAAAACGGCTAGATGTATTTAGTGCCACAACATGTATAATTATGGCCGTTATTTCCATTTACACACAAAATTGTTGAGTAAATCTGGCAAAATGTTCACGAGGTTCATAATTACATTGGCGGTAAAGAATTTAGTTATAAAATTAATCGGTAATAGCGGCCAATGTGTCTTCTCACTCCTCGGCTAGTTTCCATTTCTATTGTAAGGTATAATATTGTCTATATTATGTGAAACATGGAAAAGATTTTCATGTTCCATTAAAGAATTAACTGACTTACTTTAAATAAAACTTTTTTTTTAAAATATGAGACAAAAGATATTAAACGTTAAGGTACGTATACTCTGACCTATTTTTATGATAGATCTATCATCGGCTCGTTGGTCTAGGGGTATGATTCTCGCTTCGGGTGCGAGAGGTCCCGGGTTCAAATCCCGGACGAGCCCCATTCTGTTTTTGTCACAATGTTTTATGAAAAACATATGTAAATGCAAACTAACATTACGCGAAGCGGTTATTCAAATATCTTTATCTAATTCATTTTATCCTGAAAGAGTTTATATATATACGTTTCCACAAACTTTCAATGTATACATTTGAACATACCTTTGATATATACATTTCCATAAACAACGCGGATATAATTTCTTACATTAAATTAATAAAAAAAAAATATAATAAATACGAAATATAAGATAACTTCTTAGTTACAAATAATAATTAGGCTTATTCTACTTACATACCTTTATAAACATACTGTATTAAAAACAGACTATTGACTCAACATGAGTCTCGTAATACGCTAATATTTATACGAAAGCAACACATTTCATATTTACTTAAATGGTTATTGGAATATAATATACTAATTAACGCTAAACAATTTAGCTAATAATTCAATGACTATATAATTCTTATAATTCTTTTTTTTATATATTATAATTCTTTTTTTAAATATTTTACAAATAGCGGTTAGGTATTGGTTTTCCACATAAAAGCTACCCTATGACTCACATTTTTCAGTCAAAGACCCACGCGAGGTACTCTTTCTCCTTTATTTTTCTTATCGGTTTATACCTACGGAGCCCTCTATAAATTGTAATGAGAAACGTTCAAATGACATATGACATATGTTATATATGTTGCCAGCACCCCTTCCCTCTGAGTACCAGCTCAAATAATAAACCAGTCTATCATGACTTTAAATATATAGAAGTTCATTTATATTTGTTGTATTTTAATAATAATAATCTCTAACCGATTTGGGATTCTATTTCCGAAAAAAATTAAGATTTTTTAAATGACAATCCTCTCAATCGCTTTTGCCAATAAGCTATAACTACATTAAATTAATTAACATAAAAGTTTAATTATCAGTAGAATTGGTTTATTGAATATATATCAATATTAAAACTATTACTTAATTTAATGAATGTATGATGCTATATCGTAGGTATTAGTGATGTAACGAATATTCGCATTCGCATTCGCGAATATTCGCATATTTTCATATATTCATATTCCCATTCGTATTCGCAATTTTTTTGCGAATACTTAGCGAATATCAGAAAAAAATATCAATTTGATGATAATAGTAGGTTACTCCGTGCTACTATACAGAAACATTAATTTCTTGTTTTTTAATACAAGAGAATGTAAATTAACCTCGTAATCACATTATCAGTCCATATTGTATCATTTGGTTTTTATTTTTTCTTTACTTTGGAAATGAAGGTTAACAGTTAAATTTTCATAAGAATTTATGAGACAAAAAAATTATATAATGCAACATTAACAAACAAAAAAACAATCTTCTATGAAATTAGAACAAAGCCTGAATATTCGCATTCGCATTAATAATGTCGGTAGCAGATATTCGCATTCGTATTCGCATCCGTGAATGTCCTAAAAGTGACATTTGTTACATCACTAGTAAGTATATATATTCTTAGGGACACATAGCCGATTATGCAACGCTTCAGAGCCGCTACGTTACCCTTTCTCTCTGCTTAAATTGAAAGAAAGATTTCTTAATAACTTTGCTATAAATATATATATGGCTTGGTTAATTACAGTGTAGCATAATATTTAGGGATACACATTTATTTTAGATTTTTTATTTTATTTTAAATAAACTTAAAATGACTATACATGTATATAGATATTTTCACATATTTATTTTCAACTTTATTGTTGTATCATATTTATGTAAGTAATATAATGACTGGTTTTAATATATACCAATTATGAAATACGTAATTGTTACAGAAAGTGAATCAAACCTTTAAAGTTATAATTGTAGGTTGTAAAGTTTTTTCCTAGTTGTTAAAACATTTCAATTATAGGAAGGTGAAAATTTTTAAAAACTTTCTCTGAACCTGAAAGACTTATATTTTAGCATTTTTAGATAAAAATTGTAATTTTAGTTAAGAATTTGTATTACCAGATAGCTTTAACTCGCGACTTCTATTGCCTGGTACAGCAAAATATATTTCAATTATAATTCCTGACGAATCTTTGTCATACATTTAAAAAAAATATCACCTTATACCCACTTTAGTCTTGTTTTTGTTTCAATAAATAAAAAATAGTACAGATTTGGCATCATTAATGTAAAATTTATTAAGTGGCCCCGCAGACGTTTTTGTGCCTTGGAAAATAATCTATACCTTGCAACGCCCCGTTCTGGGTCCAATTTGAATCTAAATCTTCAAGAAGCCTTAAAAACACAAAAAAATACATTGTTATTAAAGATGGTGGCGCTAAAGCTAATATTATCCATATCTAAGAACTTGTTAACAGAACTAGGCTAGTGTGGAAGTGTGTTTGACGCGTCCTAAATACAGAACAAACTAGTTTAAGTGGAGTGATGCTACATCCACTTACAACTGTCATAACAATTGACAGCTTAGCAAAAGACAGACTTCAAGCCACACGCCTTGTGAGTTCTTACGCAGCTTGTGTGTGATGGGGGTTGGTTTCTCGTGATCAATGTCAACTAACTTAAACAATTAAAGTAATTATTTTCTTCTAATATATACAATATGTTTAATGTTATTTTAAAACAATTTAAAAGATATCTCAAATAATTTTAGGCTATACTGTTAGAAAGTGTATATAATCTTTGACAATATAATAAAGCAGAGAAACATAATATACATTTTACTACGAATTTAAATAAGCTAAAAATTATACGAAAAAGTACATTAATAAAAATGTATTAGGATTATAAACAATATTTATAATAATACATGTAAGACAATGCAGTCTTGGCAGGCAGCATACTTAAATTATAAATTTAATTTAGTTAGATGTGCCAGACATGGTTAGGTTTTATCACGAGGTTTGGTCAAAGTAAATAAAAACAAAGTACACAATTTAAAAAGTCACTTAAATTCTTAAGAATTACCTTAGCTTCAGAGTTTTCCAAGTGACGTCAAGCCAGCCAAGACTCGTGCCGCAGACGTAGATATGTTATTAAGATAAGTTGCCTTATTCCCTTATTGTTGGGATTAATGAACCCGAATTAACTCAGCTAAATTAAGACCCCATTGCATTCTTGCGGCATAAGATACTTTTATTCAAATTATTTCGAGCCTTCCTTTGTGCGTGTATTTTTAGTCTCACAAAGGTTTGCATCGTATCTTATTAACATTAGAAGAAGCTATATGAATATAAATTATGCGTTTCTTCCAAAGTACTTATACGGTATTTTTCTTTCATAAAAACCTGTGTGTTATGGATATGTGTAGGTATATACATACTTTTCACTTATTTCAGTTGGCATAAAACAATTTCAAATAAACGTACAGTTATGAGAAATATGCATGAAACATGTTTTGCAGGTAAATAAATTCATGAGTTTGCTAAACCCATAAAATAATAGTATAAACGGAATACAGAACACTGAACTTAAGATTATTGTATCTGTAGTTAGTATAATAATATAAATAATTCCAATACTAGTCATATTACACTTGCCAATTGAAATAGCACGTGCGCTGTAAATTGGGCGGGCGTTTGTTGGGGCGGTGAAGGCGTCTGGCGTCTAACGTCAGTATACATCGGACGAGCGCGCAGACGGCATGTCGCGACGCCGTCGCCGCGTCGCCTTTTGCGACTACATGCCTTTGGACATTCGTGCCATGGCCAAGGTACTACAGTTAGAGGGATTCCTTTAACATTGATATGATAGCTGAGTTGCCGCGTTTCTTACCGCCAAGTTGTGTGCGCCAAACTGTTTTTAAAGTTAGCTCATTACGTGAACTTTCTTTTACACATATGATGCGTATTTTGTTTTATATCATTATCATATTATGATATTTCTTGTAAATATTATTAGGATAATTTTCTATCTTATCCTAATTATATCCTATTTACTGGATGTAATATAGCAGATATACTAAGAATATTAATTGCAGTTGTTTTAACAGCTTTTCTTATATCCCGTTGTTTCAAATCCAAATTATGTTTATTCAAGTAGATATTTACACGGACTTTTGAATCGTTATTTATAACATCATAAAAATGTCAGTCCGTGAGAAAGGTACCACCAGCTCGGAATGCTGCTTTGCTGAAAAGAGCTGGTTAGAAACTCAACAGTGGCTCTTTTTAAATTAATTTAACAATTTGACATGTTTTCAGTTTTTGAACCAAATAAATTATGTAATATTTTAATATTCCAACTAAAATATCGACAATTTTCACACTTTAGTCTCTTCATAGATATCTTTTATGGGTTATTCAAGATAAGTACCAATTTAAAGCAGTCGGGTAATAAATTCTTCCCCTATATTTTCTCTACATATAATATGAGCATACGTTTTAAACTGACATTAATAATATTATTTTTAAAAGAATATCATAACAATACTTCAAAAATATCAGAATGCTATTGTGACATACGAATGCCAATTTTGTAGGAACTTTGACGTTGAACAAAACTTTTCTCTAGGTTACCGGTTTTTACTTAACATGACTTAAAACTTATTTTTACAAAGTAAATTTAAAAATAACAAGAAAATTGAAAGCATTTTATCTAGTACATATTGTCACAGATACCTTTTACATCAAGGTAGTAAGTCGCTGCCAAACGCCTGTCAAATATGGAACTGCAAATGTGCAATTTTGTAGAAAATTAAAGGTTATTTTAAAATGACTATATATATTTATATATTTCATTATATTAATTAAGCAATTAATTATCAATCGTTAATAAGTGTCATTTTAGTTTAATAATTTTTATTTTTGTTTACTTAATTCATTGCAGTTTAATATTTAATAATCGACTGTTGATATAAGTCATCAGTTAGATTACATTTTAAATGTATTCTATTGATATCAAGTGTTTATTAAAAAAAACAAAACAGTAAAAGATTTACTATTCTTATATTTTACTTAAAGTAAGATTATAAAAATGTGGGATTAGTTTAGAGTAAGTGAGCGTTGCTCAAGTATGATTTGCTCAAAGCTTAAGCGTGCAAGGAGATAAAGAGACACCACTTTGTTTAAGATTTGTAGTGTCCGAAACGTACGCCGTACACAGCCTACATATGTCAGCACGTATCTGATCGACGGCCAAACGGATTCTCGAACTATGCTGCTAATAAATCTACGCTGCTCTCAAACGTATAATCGGATAAACGGACTAACACCCTGCCTCTATTAATATAAGTTTTAACTTATTTCCTGTTATAGTCAGTATTAAGCTTTTAGACTTTTGGTTGGTTAATGGCGTGATGATGGGCTAACCAATACTTTTGATAGTAATTTAAAAAAAAAACTACTTTAAACTTGCTTCCAGAAACCGTGAGTTGAGAAAAATGAAATTTGTGTTATTTTTCGAATGTAATGTATAGTTAAAAATATAATATAAATTATTCACACATTAAAACAGCGATTTCATTTTAATAAATTTCTCTTTCAAATGCTCTTTTTTTGGAGAAAATGTCTTAAATACGATGTAGTGGTTCAAGTTTATAAAAAAAATTCTTTGAGTGAAAATAAATTTAAAATGAATTTAGAATGTATATTATTTTTTCTCTTGCTCACAACTACTTTACAGCTTATAAGACTCATAGACCAACTTTAATATTTTATTGTTGGGAAAACTTGTACGACGCAATTGTTGGTATATAATTCAAGCTTAATTCCACCAAATAAATTGTAATAACAATATAATAAAACAAACAAATAAGAAATAAGGAAACAATTCACGTAATTGTGATGTTTGCTATAAAGTTAATGATACCTTACACGACAATTATATATATATATATATATATATTCACTACGAAAGAGTTTAATTATAAAATTAATAAAAAATTACGTACCATTTAGTTTTCGTGTATTGAAATTGTTCCGGAAAATATATTTATATATTAAACATGTTTATAAAAAAAAAATTAGCGGATACAAAATCAGGCTTCGATGTAAAACTATGCCATTTAAAAATAGCCAAAAAATCAATTTCATCTCTTGATCATCCCTCAGTCTGGCCGCAGTCGCCGTCAGCTCTATACCCTTTCAAGTACTACTTAACCTTCATAGAATTTTAAGACCACTTGTAGGATTAGTCTGCCTTGTATATCGAGTGTCCTTGTATGCTTTTTTGTTTTCTTTCGTGCATGGGTTACTGTTTGGGTGTATGCATATGTGTCTGTGATTAAAGATAACTCATATTATATTAATGTAACATAGTATTGAGATAGTTCTCTGTATCAGGAGTACGAGGAGGACGGCCGACGTTCCAGGAGGCATTCTTCACCATGTAACTCTAGAGAGGGCAGCACCACTGCGCTCCACACACAACACTACGACGACGCTGTGAGTATATATTTGATTATGGTTTTCAAATTAATTATAGTACAAATATTTTTAAGTTACTTCGTTGTTAATTATTTATAAATATTTAAGATATGGATGAACAAATTAGTACATTTAATCTTAACGGCTATCCAATATTATAATAACACTTGAAATGTATATTAGAATATTTAATCAAGGTAAAACCATACATAAAGATGATTGTTACGAAATGTTCCTGTTTTGGAAGTAATATGTCACAAGCAGCAAATGAAAAATGTAATGAGAAGATGGGATGGTACGAGGTTTCGCAGACATTTTCAACACCGTTCTAATATAAGAGAAATGAACGGCTCTTATTACTCATATCATAAAAGTTATAATTCATGAATCCCGTACCCTTTCTCGTGAATAGGTTGGCGGAGAGCCAACCCTCTGACACATTCACTCTCGTGTTGCCAGCTAAAAAGCATTTGTAGGAATTAACCTTAGGTAATTATATTGATCAAAAAAAAAATATTTTCAATTTAATTTCAAAAGAAATTTAATCTGAATATTTTTTTTCCATCCGTTTAATAATAGGCTCTTAAAAATCTTCGGTATCATTTTTAGAAATATCTTCACTATAAGAACTAGCGATTATGGCCAATCGAACACGCTCTTTCTATTACAATAGATTAAAAAATAACATTTTGATTTTAAAATCATTTTAAAAATAAATTCTTGCGTTACATACATGAAAAGTATATATTACCTAAATGAAACAATGTTCCGGTAGTTTCGAGTCCTTGAGGAGTCACTGATCTAGTATTTTTGAATAAAAACAGATAATAAAAATTGTATATTTCAATCAATCTTTAAGATTAAATATGTAAACTATTATTCTACCTTCTTTCTCTTATCATAATGTCTTCTTTGTCAACATCTCTGAGATTTGCTAACAAAAATCCTTATTTCGTATATTTCCTTATTGAAACTCAGCGTGGGTTCAAATGACAAACCTTCACTTCTGTAATCTGATTGTGTTAACCTTCAAATAAAAAGGTAAAGCTTTTTTCATCTTATGATTCATATTACTGCCTTTTATCCGGACTTTATAAGGTTATTTGACATGCAGTTGTTTGATCTTATCAACAACTAAAGCGGACCAATTTTTTTTTTTTTAAATGTATATTTATGATAAAACAATTGTTTGAATGTATGTAGATTATATCTACCTTAGGTCAGCCAATGAATGAATGTTTGAATAGAATAGACACAGAGTTTAAGAACATTTAATAAAACAACATTAATTTTAGTATAATTAATTTAATTTAATGTCTAAAAACTAGGTTTTGATTATAAATTAACTTAATTATCAGTCTTAAAAGCTACTTAACATAAACCATAAATGGTTTTAGTTACAGGTAGTTATTTTATTGCCGGACAGTTTTTTTTTAATCAAGGTACAAGTATCAAGATTTTAGTCAAATATTACTCTACAGTAATAGAGGTCAAGTATCTGTAATTATAAGACGTTGAAAATAATTTCAACTGTGAAGCTCGGATTCTTTATCAACTATTCTTATTATATATATTTACTAATTACTAACAATACTATAGTAATATTATTCCCGAGATTTTAGATCTCATGGCACCTTACAATTAAATGACGTAAGACAGCTGCGAGTCGATAATATCTGGTACTGATTTCGGTTATAGTTTTTCTTGTAGCGTCCGTCTGAGTTCTTCTGTTGCCTTGGCCAAGTCCTTGTTTCCATGGTGATGCCGTCCTTTACCGCTGAGGTCACTGCAATCTTCCAGATAGTCTTTCGGTGGTTCCGTTGGATATTTACGTTCAAACTTCGGTCGTGGTATCCTTACGCGTTTGACATCATCTAACCAACTCTCCATATTTGTAATAGGTTTTTTTATATTTTCAAAGGTCGAAGGTCGAAGGTCGAAACGATTTTTACGATCTGCAAAAAAGAAATTGAATTCAGATTATTCTTTTTAACATTTTTTATATATACACGGTCGAGTGCCAAAGCGATGTCTGGCCGTCCTACTAGCGCGACGAGGATAGACTGTTGGCTTTACTAGGTTGCAAATAATGTTTTTTGCTATGCCGCTGGGTGGGCCCAAAAAACGTAACGGTAAACTCTACTTTGGTGTGGGGTATATAAATAATTTACTGATGGAAAATTGGATTGTTGAGTCTTATCTTATAGCTCTAACAGTCAGCTCATGTCTCTACTCCCGGATGCTGGCGGTAGCGTAGCATGCTGTAAGTATGGGTGATGGCGAGAGAAACATTGTGAAATCTTAATCACAACTTTACTCAAGTATTGTTCCGTTACGGACGCCTGCGCAGGCGCGTGGGTGCCAATGCCATTGCAATTTGTATCTACAATGGAACACGCGACTGCCGGCGCCATTGTTTCTACGGATCTTGTCTCTTTATTTGGGTTAAACAAAACATTGCATTTAACATAAATAATTTTTAATTCAATATACAAAACAGCTGGAGTTCATTTGGCTTGTAATATTGTGTCTCAATCTTGTGTAAAAAAATATTCCGATTTGTTTAATTCAAGTAATTCAAGTTCCATACCCCCCCCCCTCCCCCCTTTTAATTTACTCCATTGAAGTTGTAGTTGCATGCCATAAAGTATCTGTTGGAGTTACAGAACGACTGTAATTAATTTATCACAGCACATCGAGCGCTAAAACAAAGATATTTACTGCCCGATTGACTTTCCCCAGCGAAAGTGTGGCTAAACGCGGTGGCATTATTCCATATTTTGACGCTTTCGAAATTCACGATTTGAGATTTAGGCGCTCATTTTTTTTTAATGTCGATCCAAAATAGAATAATTGCCGTATCATTAACTTTTCTTCATCTGATTCCTATCACGATTAAATATAAATAAAGCTGCTGCTTGTTGTGGAGTAATAAAATTGAATGTCTATTATTATACCTCTTACAATGGAGTGCATTTATTGTTTTATTTCCGGGCTCGTAAACAGTAGAGACCATGTGGCTCGAGCGTGATCTGAATTACCAGATTTACCTGTATTTATATCTAAAAATAACACCGAAAGGATATAATTATAATTCAAAGAATATATTGCTGTAAGAAACAATGTTTCTGAATAATTAAAATATTTACTCATGTATACCTATACTCGTAATATTTGCAAAACAAATCTATGGCTAAGTGATTAATATAACAAACTAGCTGTTGCCCGCGACTGCGTCCGCGAGAACAGAGGGCTCGTAAGAAACTCCTTCGCATGAACTTTTATGGATCAATGTTATTTCAAAATTGTTCTCTACGAAAAGCCCTATTAATATTTCAAAGGAATAATATAATAAAGAATAGATTCTACATAAAAGTTATAAATATTGTTTAAGACGTTTTTATATTTGGATAACTTACTTTGAAGATAACCCTAACAAATAAACTTATGAATTAAACCCACAAACATAAAAACTTTACCTCTTTATAATATTAGAATAGATTGATCAAAATATAAGGTATAGGGTAATTATATTAAACTAGTATTATCTTTTGTTAGTACCAGATAAGTCTTTACATTTTGACGCAATCACGCCTCATCATACATCCTGGGGTCCAAGTAGGATAAATTAAATCGTCGGCCGGAGATAATGTCGTAATCTCGAGAAAGCGGGTTGTCACAGAGTACGTAGTGGTTTAGTTGCGTGGTGCCGCGGCGTGACTCAGAGCTATAAACCAACCTCCTTTTAAAGTAAAGTCCACTGACAGTTAATATTATTGTATCATTATCGTATTGATAATTTAAACGGTTATTAAAATGATAATGACGTCGGTTGGAGAACAGTTAATGATTTCTAATAATTGGTTCTAATAATTAGTGATCTGTGACTCAATAATCTATTTAAATCAATATCAATATTATTTAATATTGATTGAATATTTCGTAGGTAATAAATATTATGTAGGTAATAAATATGAAGTAGGTAATAATTATGTTTTTAATTATAAATACAGGTGAAAGGAGATGAGATGGAAAAATGGTAGCGAAATATGAAGATCATTGTGAGTTTCTCACGATTATACCAACGAGATAGTGGCACTCGGCGTGCATTGCCGATGTAGGAAGTGTACGGAAATTCTTCATTATATAAAATCTAAATAGGAAATGTCTGAATCCAAATTGAATAATACTGATAATATAATTTATTACAATCATTTAACAAGAGGTCACTGAGTAAGTTTGATCTTCTAAGATTATTTTTGATTTTAACAGAATATATTTCTACATTTCTAACAAAATAAATAAAAATATGATTCAACCTAGCATATACACCTAATTATAATTGGACTATTCGTTCGTGAGTAAACGATTTCTTGACAAATATTTAAAACTTGTAACATATGTTATATCTACCGAACTAAATAACCTACGTGTAAATAAAAGAACACAGCTGTTGTGTAACCTACGTATAAATAAAAGAACACAACTGCTGTGTAATCTACTTATAAATGTAAGAACACAACTTCTGTGTAACCTGCGTATAAATAAAAGAACACAACTGCTGTGCTCATCGTCTATATACAGAAATATTACCAATTGGCAATTACTATGGATGTCAGGGATACAATGACTGATCGCGTTTTCCACTTCCGGCACGTCGGTGTCCTATCATGCGGAGAAATAACATCTTGCTGACGGTTCCATTACACAGAGATTACACAATCATAGATTTCAATATGTAAATTGTATTATTTTATAGGAATACAGACATTACTTGCAGTTATAGCTCTTAATATAGTATGTTATGTTAAATAATTTTTTCCTTATATATATATTAAATATCGGTTAATAAAAACTAGAGATATTCTCACGTCCAGAATTTTATTGCTATAGCGAAAATTATTGCCGTAATTTATTAAACGTAAATGTCAGAAAAGGGAAAGATCATAAAATTAGAAATAAATAATGCTCCCAGACTGGCAATACCGTTACGAGTGATATAATTTCGAGTTTTATTGTTGTATTACAGTGAGAAAAATATATGGTTTAGATTATTTTCTTTTATAAAAATAACATCTAAATAAAATAATATGCAAATTTATCAAACATTTCGTCGTAACAATGGGACATGCCTGTAACAATGTAACCTTTCTAAGTTTCTAATAACTCGATACGTGACACTACAAGCTGTCCAATTAAGCTCCTTACAACTTTCACCTCTTACCTTTTTAAACTCATTCACTCATCATTCACGTTTTAAATTGAACTATTTTGACTGTGTGAATGACATATATATGTTTCAATCGCGTACCTAGTTAAAGGGTTTCGGTATGTATATTTTTAAAATCAATCAATATTTATTACATAAGAAAGATCTTATCTATTATATTAAATAGATAAATTATTTAAAAGTATTTAACTCATAAAATATTTATCGTTTCAATTAAAAGAAATATGCTTTTTGTTTAAAAAAAATAATTGTAATATCTATTCCTGTCTAAAATTATAATATTCTAGATTTCATTTAGAAAGGTAGAATATTTATTTATTTATTTAATCTTTATTGTCAAAACACAACGGTGCAATAGGCGGACTTAATGCAGCATGTCATTCTCTACCAGTATATCCGTAAATAAATAATGCAGAAAAAGGAATAATACGGCGGTAAAACTAGAATACTAAAAAAATACAAAATATACTTTTTAAATAAAAACATATTTTTACCACAATTGATCACTTGTGTGCGTCAAATGGACCTGTTAGGAGGGCATATTTTAATACCATCATTATCGAAATAAAGCTTTCTGTAAGGACACTCCTCAAATTAAAATAACAAGTAATTATAAATTCTGGTCTGGTCTAAAAACCACACAACAAACTCACCTGGATATTTGTTTATTAAGATCTGTTTTACAAACGTCAATAAGTGAACACTTTACGAACAACTAAAACCGTAGAAATCAATTCCTAAAGCCTAATAAATAGTATTTCATGTAATAAAGATGAATCGTAATAAATGAATAAATATCATGTAATAAATGAATTCATCATAAAGTAATATTGTACGTATCTATGTAGTTGTATCGTAATATAATAATCATGTCGAACGGAATCACAAGCTTACCTATTAAAATAATTTCTTGAATTCTCAATATAGATCCCGATAGATTTACAATCTGATGAAACCTAAAATAATGCCACAAAACTTCTTACTAACAATAACTCCAACTCTCTCTCTCTCTCTCTCTCTCAACTCAACTCAAACTAACTCTCAATTCTTACAAAATTAATTTAAAATAACTTTTTACGATACATAATTTTGTTACACACATTATTAATATGAATTACTAACTTTTACAAATATTCTATCTATTTAAAACATATCTATAGAGCACCTCTCAATATTTTTGTGACGAACTAGGAGTGATAAAATATACTTGTACAAAACATTTACTGAATTTAAAAAAATATATATGAAACCCAAAAAACTTTAACCCGACATTAACTTTAAAAATAATATATATATCGTTTTATTCATTTTATTTAACAAACTTTATACAGCGGGCCTGTTAGAGCAATGAGTACGCACGAGTCGACCCAGTAAAGGCATGCGATTGTCGTTCCCAGGGTCCAACGAGAGTTCCGGGGTCTCCGGGGTCATCGGGTCGCACAGACCCTTGCGCGATAGAACGAAAAGCGTTGAGAAAATTACCATTTTAAAATATAATTGCGCCTCCAAAATTTATGACACGTAATGATGGGAATTTATAATTACTTTAAACAGCTTTCTTTGATAAAACGACGTTTATATTACTTTATAAAAAGCTTCATAATGATCTAATGTCTGTGTAATTATTACCTATTGTGTTCAAAGTTAAACCAGAAATTGTACATAATGAGTTCGATCAATAAGAGTCTAGAGATCTGGCACAATATGTATAAACACTTCGCACTCACAAACACCCATACTTGTACAAAATAATGGCGGCCACTTGTCACGATAATTGTTCACCGTTACCAACTGTTGATGAACTCGCTCCACTTAACCTTTCTTAGCATCCCCTTTACTTTTGTTTAAATAAATCTCCACTTATAACATTAAGTGTTAAACATAATTTAATAATTACTTGTACTGAGAAGATCTTGTAAAATTTGATCATCTTTTAAAATATAAAATTCAAGAATAATGTAAAATATGTTTTGCATATTTTATAATCATCACAACCAGGTTACAAAGCCACAGTGTAAATTATATCCGTGTGTAACCTAATATTTCCTGTTACGACCATTTCCTTTGTACGTTGCGTTACTTTCCATTCTGTTCCTTAATTAATAGACGCAGAGTAATTAGCAGACTTGACCCGAACAATTGCATGACTTTACTTTTGGTTCGCTCAGAGTTCAAATGAAGAATACAAGCGCAATGCGTAAACAAAGGGATAATTTTGTCTTACGTAGTCCATTGGTTCAATTTCGCTATGGATACGGCACGTTATAAATATAAGTGTATGATATATAATGACGGTGAATGGCCGCACTGTTTCGAGTAGCGGGATAAGAAAAGAGGTGCGCGAAGAACTTCAAGTAAAAATATAATATATAAGAACAAAAACCAGACAGCGAAATATAGAAGTTAATTTAAAACACAGAACTGTACTTAACAGTACTTAATAACCTCAAAATTAAAATAATTATAATCATTAAAAAAATTAGATTAAGTGACTATTATTCTAGTTCCCTTGCAATTATTCCTTGGTCCAGATATCTGATTACTTATATTTAGTAATTAGTTCACGTATCGTGTGTCGTAAATAAGCCGTGTCGTGTCGTGTCGCACGGAGTGAAGGCGACCTTAACCCACCGCTCTCGTATTACTACGCTAATTATAAGACCGAAAGAAACTCGTTTACAAATTGATTCTACACGGAATCCCTTCTCTTCGATGTATTATGATTATTGATTTTCTTTTCTTCATACGGATAAGAGAATCATCAATGAAATATTATAATTATATCTATATAACATTTCATTGATGATTTCCTTTATATATATTATATTGTGAATATAAAACATAAAGCTTTAAGTATATAATTATGTTAATACGATAATGAAAGTAAATACTTATGTACATATATAGTAAAATAACTGGAACACTATTGGTTAGATAACCACGTGCGGATAAATGTGTAATGTATTTCACAACAAATTTAATACAAGTAGATAATTCTGCAAGCAATCTTATCCGTCCACCATTACAGCGATTTTATTTTTGCAATCACATTTTAAATGAATAATTTTATATATAAATATAGGTTATATCATCAGTATTGAAAGCATTAAACTTGCATTTGCTTCACTTTGGCATATATCGATTACAGCTTAAATGTAACGATTTACTTTTTTTTTTTAATAAATTTTATTCATGACCATGGATTGATCTACTTATATTCGATCAGTGTTGCAATTATTCTTAAACCGCATTTAGCTTGAAAAGTAGAAAGTATCTATAAGATATATAAAATTTTGTTACAATGACTAAAATATTATATAAATATTTTAATTAACAATTTTATAATAGAATAAATATATAGAAGGAATTGTCTATATCATATAAAGGCTCAAAATGCAAGGGACGAAGCGGAATACAATAAACACAGCGTATAAAACATGTAACGTTAACCTCAATAGAGGAACACTGTTACTGAGAAGGAAAATTGTAAGAGGTATAGTAATCAAACAGTAAAAAGTAATATTCTTATAATTATGTGAATGTAATTGAATTCAAGTCTGGTAAGCTTATAGGTAATTATATTTTAACATAACGCAAGTTGAATATTTTAATTATATAAAAACTTTTTGCTAATAAAAACACTTATCTAAAAGGTAATGATATCATTCAATAAATTTGTTTTTAAATCGATCATCTGTCAATCAAATTTCAAAACGTGCTATAAGTTATAATAAATTTATAAATCATTTAACATGACAAATTGTAAAACGTCAAAAAGAGCACGGACATATGCCCGGTAATAATTATAATAAAAATAAATTTTTAATTAATATCAACAGTTCTATTTAAAATTAAAACAATGATTGTAAATATAGAAAGTCAACGTATTTATGTCGTAAAGTTCTTAATGAGGATATTACTTTGTCGATGGCAATGGCGTTTGTCGTGAACAAATAAGAACTTGCTGACATCGTGCTTAGCTTATTAAACACTGCCAAATTTATAAAAAAAAAATCGAAACTATTCTTTTTAATTCACCATTGTCTACTAAACTAAAAGTCTAGAAATAAAAGAAGAAATAGAACAATAGTGGCAGATTAAAAACCCACGCTTAATTTAGCGTAGTTCCAGGTCGCATGCGAGTATCAAAACAAAAGTGACCACAATGGCATTGTTTACATCTCAACGCAAATTATTAGAGAATAGTAATCAAAACCTTCACCTCAATTCGAGATTAACTCACCTTTAAGCGATTTTCCTTTAACTGATCACAGGAATAATGTAAACAAATAGTAGAGGTTGGTTGTATACGAGTATACGTGCGTATCATGCGGCGTCCGGTGCGAGACTAGCCAGCAGCCGTAAGCTAACACTCGACAATCGAAACGGCTCTCCGGCGACGAAATAAGGCTAGGTCTGCAAATCGGGTAACGAGTTTACTTGATAGTATTGAGCTAACCAAGCGTTGACTGTAAAGAACGGATGACAGATGTAAGCCGTTTAAGAAATTATACGAAATAACGTACACATGAGAAACTTTCAAACTTATTAATTATTAAAAAGAAGATTGTAATTATAATTATAAAGATATATAATAGTGTATAAAACAGTTAAAATTTCAATTATTTCAATTAATGTAGCTATTGAACGGATCTCAAGAAAGTTCAAACAACTCTAAAAACTTCACAAGACTATGATTGATGATGATTATATATATTGTCAGAGAAACTAAATATTCACTTATTATTACTGACCCAATAAGCACTAGAAACGTTATAATTTACCGAGCCAAGAGAATAACTACTAAATGAACCTCACAATAAGGAAATTATAGTTAGAAAGTTCTTGTAAGCAAATCTTATCTTGTTCGGTAAATATCATCTACAGTTTCTTTGCAAATATTTACGTATTTATAAAAAAATATATTTAAAATAGTAAACATCCTATAAAAATATTCTTAAGCCTAATACTACTCCACGATGACTCCTCATATTTATTGAATCTAATACATATTGTCTACTATTATATTTGTGAAGACAAAGCGCTTGTTGATTGTAGATATTATCTTAAAGAACCGTTATTCTCAAACATATTTCTATATTACGGTATTAGATGAGCCGAAATACAAATAAAACTAAATAGTTTTCTCTCAGTCAATTACTGTTAATATTAATTTGTATCCACCTACGCTCCCACGGTGGATACATCTGTCCAAAACTGGATTAACCGGAAAATGGAACCCGATTGCAGGATCTTTTGATGCCTTTTGTCAACAATTATTTTATAACCGAACTCGTTCAAGTCTCGTTTTTGTGTCATCAAAACAATCGTGCGAAAATTATTTTCATTATTTCTTAATATTTTTAATTAGTCATTCGGTAATTTCGGTTAGTTGCCGTTAGTTAGTCAAGAACTGACAGCTTACGTCATTTACGATTATAATTTTAAAGATACTGTCAAAGCATGCAAGTGTCACATTACACACATAGTTTTCACAATATTTCTCGTAACAAGCAACTACGGTTCATGATTTCACGTAAAAGAAAGTAATCTAGTTATTATATAGATTATTGAAGCGTAATTTTTATTCTTTTTAATCAGTAAAAGCAAGTTTTTATAAATCATTATCTGTTTAAGGTCGATACTGTGTTAACGCGAAGTCAAATTATTACGAGGTTGATTACGAGGCTATGAATTATATTATATTTTTATAAGATATTTACACAATTGCAGATAATTGCACACAATTAAATTTGATAGACTCAAATATTAAGAATGGCCGTAACTAACGGATATTTTGATTTGTGTGGCCGATAAAATCTAATATGGTTTATAATTGACGAATTGTGGTTAAGATAAAGATTGTACATTCAACTCACGTTCGAGGTTATCTTTAAAATAACTGTTTAGTTTTAAGTCATTGCTAAGTTTGATGACACTAGATTATATTTTAAATATCTAAACATTTTAAAATATGTATTACAAAGGTTACCTTAAATCACAACCATTTCGTACACAAACAATTAAATATAATTTCAAAACTTTATAATGTCTTGTGTCTTAAAAACCAAACTAAAATATCTGTCACTGCAATTTACTAAAAAATATTCATAATTTATTCATGAAATTAATTAAATAGCTCATATTTTTTTATTGAATAACGGTTGCAAGAGTCGACCGAATTCAACTCAGACTCATTCAGGTTTAAACATTTATATTACGAGTATAACTCAAAGTCAACTGTGTATGTGTTTATTTTATTTGTTACATAATATAAATCGCTTATTTAATGACATAATATCAAATAGGTTATAATTTATTTCTTAATTTAAACTTAGAGGCGATAGAAATCCTATAGTTATAATAAAATATAGACCAGCTTCCCTGTTGCTTAGTAAAGCATGTCGGTTGTCTGATAAATAACTGTTTTGGTAAATTATAATAATAAAGTAATAAAAAAAACTATCAACACTCACATTCACATAGCGAAAAGTTACATCTAAATATATTCACTTACATAAAAAAGATACCAACGAATTGTAAACCTCTTATTTTTTTAAATTAGGTTTGATTTGACAGTTTGATTATTAAGCTTTTGCCTATATGTATATATATATATATATATATACATAGAGGATACTATGAATAAAGGAAATATTTATCTAAACTCAAAACTAATTCCAAAGTTTACTCTGCAAATGTGTAACACTGTATATGAGTTGCTTTGAGAGTCAGTTATGAATGAATCTACATAATTACCAATTACTATTAAATCAAGTACTGTTAGTACTTGAGATAAAGTAGTACGTGTGTGGAGCTTACTGTTTCTATTTACTTGAACCAGATCTTGTTTCGTATTTTGTATTTGAAATAGATATTTGATTTAAAAGAAATTTTTAATGCTAATTTTTAATGTAGTCCGCAAAGATGAATAAAATAAGAAATCAAATTACGAACGGACAAAAATAATTAAAGCTCCTATAGTCATTATAATAAAATGTATTGTATTAAAGTCAGAAACTGAAATATTCTAAAATTACTTCTTTTACAATTTATATCAATTGGCTATGCAAAGACAATGTCATATGAAAACTATCTATCTTAGTAAATCTTACTGCAGATTTACCGCAACGAACAAAGTTAGCGAGTGCTTGTTAAGCTCAACTTGAACTTCAAAAGGACCCTGAAAACTGGGACACTGGTTAATATACTTATAACCGCCAATAAAATATGAATATTTATCATTTTGGTAACGGTGAATTAATTAATTTGATATTTATGTAAACGTGTCGATATAGCTGTATATCTTACACAAAAATATATTTATTTTGTTAATATTTTATTATTTAACTACCTGATTCCAGCTCGTGTTTTTATATACTCAAAGTATTATTACCCAACATAATTTATAGTTCTAAATATATTTACATTGCCAGTTGCTTGTATAAATTTTCTTATCTCTCTCGTGTGATTTAAAGCCTGTCCGAAGAATATAAGGACGTTGATCTGATAAGCTTATTGAAGATTATTCCACTTATTATAAAATATTTGGATTTTTCTTTCAAATAAAATATTGCATAATATTTTTTTTATACTTATAAAGGCATCAATATCCCAATTTCCTCAATATATAGATATTGTATGAAAATAAAACAAATAAAGTTTAGTAATTGCAAGGGTAAAATAACACAAGTGGTTTGATGTTATCTCGCTGTTTATAGAAGAGGCTAACGAGTCTCGCTTGTCCGCAGTCCGAGTCTGGCTTGTCCGCAGTCCGAGTCTCGCTTGTTCGCAGTCCGGGATAGATCATCTGATATTGGAGAAATCTTGTCATGTCGACTTTATTTTTAATTATGTGTAGCAAAATTATACTGCGTGTATTGCGTATGGACTTTTATCAACCTTTTTAGATCTGAGAACAATTTTCCCAGATGTTCCGATAGAGAAGAGAAAATTGTTTGTTTTCTGAACAAATATTCTCGATCTCGACTTTGATTTCATCATGTTTGAGAAAATGGAAAGAACACTTTCAAACACATCCCTTCTTAAACGTTTAAAAATAATAAAATTAAGAATCTAATGCGCAATCTGAATATTTTTGAATGGCTCATGTTACTAATATATATTTTTCACAATCGCTTCATTGTGTCGCCGAAAAACAAACGGTACAATTGGTAAAAAACTTGACATCAGCAGAACACAATGGAACTAAATTGCGTGACTCCAAAGATTTAAATCTTGACTTACAATGTGTAAATGTAATCGCTATATATTTGTCACAAATATTTCGCGTTCAAAATTAAAGTTTTTCTTATTCTTTGTTCCATGCATCCTGTTTACTGAATGTAGGACCAGGTATGTATTCATTATAGAAATATATACCATATTTAAATAAATACATTACTTTAACATTATAATATATGTTTAAAATTTTTACAAGCTTGGCAAGCAGTTTGTCTATATTTTACGATTTTTATAGATGTAGAATTTGCTAAATGTGCGATGCCATTGGGTTTTACTTGTATGTGAGTGCTAAGAAAAAATCACCAATGTCATACGGAAACATTATATAAAATTTAGACTATATTTAGTGTCCCTTGACCTGACCATACCTGCATTTTAGAAAGTAGCGTTCGATTGTAATGAATAGCTAGTTTTGGGGATATTGAGAGTTTGAAGAGTTGGTGGTAGAATGACTTACGACGAGCATAAGAGTAGGAACCAGAGGCCAGGGGATGGTTGCGTCGGAGTGAGCGCTGGCGCTGAGAGAGTATGATGTTTCAGTGCGGGTATCTCGACGGACTGCGCTCATCACTCGGTGGCTGGACGCAGAAAGTTAAATCATGGTACTGGGGACGACCTCTAGTAAGTGGCCCGGCCTCCCGCCGACAGACCGATCGACAAACTGTCCTAGCACATTGACAATTATTTCTTTTGCACGATGTTAAAACAAATCTTATTCCAAATTTTCGCTTCGTAAACGGAACGTGCTTGATGTTAGTTTAAAATATATGTTTTCACTTTACTTATGGCACTTCATTTTGGAGTTTATTTATTTTTTTCTATTTTATTTTGTTATTTAATAGTGCAACACAATCTGTCCGGTTGTTTCCTTAGTCTGTAGCGTAGGTGTATTTCTTTGAATGAACAAAGCTAACTTGATGCATGAAAAGTCTAGACAAATTCAGTTTAGAATAGTTTCTGCGACCGTTAGATTCTTAGTCCACTTCTAGAGATGTAAATTTCGTCTTAAAATATAGTTCAGTTCAAAATAAAAAATCTAAAAATTGATTGTAAATACAAAATGGTTTCAAATTACATTTTTCTTTCCTTCCTAATGCATGGTAATAGCAACAGTTTTATTACTTCGTTTATTATTTCAATTACCGTAAGTAAGCTTTATATTTTTATTTATGACATTTGAGTTGCGGTATGATTTTGATGTTCTGGATCCGCTGCGTAGGACCGCTAATTGGGTTAACGATTTCTCATAAGACATATGACACTATTAAAATATACCTTTTGTACCACGCCACCGAGTGATCAAAACGCATGTTCCCAAGCCTCCAGCTCACATCCACTTACAGCTTCTCGACACGTATGTCGTATACAGATCACTGACATTAGTAACTGAGAGGCACACGGCAGTACAAGTCAGTCAGATCCTTCCAGTATAGTTGCTGTCGCGAGTTACTTCCCTCTGCCGCCCAGCTACACTTGTCCTCAATCAACGCACTCAATTTATTAGAGGCTGGTATTTTTGTTATTTTAGCGTAGTTTTACAGATTTAGTGTGGATGTGGTATACTTAGTTAGGACAGGTATATATATAAAAAAAATATAATTAATTAAGTATTATATATAAATTAAACCAAATTATGAATTTTTAAGACACCGTAAACACCACTCCAAAATTTAAAGTTCAGTATTTTTTTCACTAAGAACGTTTTAAGTACAGTCATATCGACAGGAATTGGCCCACAAGTTGTCGCGTAGCTTCGACATGAAAGAAGAAGGTGGTGCTTTACTTGAGGATCGAGGTGGGATCCGCAGGCACCAGTCCATGCAGCGCCTGCAACATGGCGATGCGCAGATGGACGAAGGCAGAGCTGCGAGAGTTGTTCCCGATCACCATGGAAACCTACACATCACGGTCAAGAAGACCAAGCCGATCCTTGGCATCGCTATAGAGGGCGGCGCCAATACTAAGCACCCTCTTCCCAGAATTATTAATATCCACGTAAGTATTCAATACAGATGACTGTTTGTCGATATAAAACAAGCAGATATATGTGAAGAAAGTATATATTCATGTATTTGATGTACAATATTGTCTTTTTATCAAAAAATGCGGTTGTGGGACCCACGTTAGATATTATGTTACACAAGCTTTTTTTTTCATAATGTATTTTTTTATTAAAATGTATTTTTATCATAATATATTTTTTCAAAGTCAATAATATAAAAGTAAGTATCAATTCAGAAGGTGTTATTAATATTTTTGGAATAATTATTTTTTTATAAAAGTTTTGAGTAATACTTAGTCTGGCCATAAATAGTGTTACACTTAAAAATAAAAAAAATAACTGCAAATAACGTTTATTACTTTTATATTTATTAGAATGTTAGTTTAGTACAAAAATGTATAGCTTATCCGAAGTGGTCTCCATTGGCTGCAATACAATCCTTTAAACGTTGAGGCCAATTATCAATAGAAACACGCACTCTTTCCATGGGAAAATTCTTCACTGCCAATCGTATACCTAGATTGTTTTAGGGACTCCAAATTATCATGGCGTTTAGAGCAAGCTGTACTCTCTAAAATTGACTATAAATCATAATCCAGCGGATTAAGATCGGGATTAGACGACGGCCAGTTTTCAGCTCTGATGAAGTCCGAAACGTTCGCTTCCAATCAAGACTGCGTGGAACGAACTTT
Organism: Dircenna loreta; assembly: GCA_963555665.1. NCBI lineage: Eukaryota > Metazoa > Arthropoda > Insecta > Lepidoptera > Nymphalidae > Dircenna > Dircenna loreta. The sequence goes on from OY743094.1 coordinate 7,931,964, forward strand.
ATGACCCGGCGCCAAGTCTTGCTGGAAGGACCATACTTGGTTATTGAACATGATGCTGTTAAGGAACTTAACTACCTTTTGAAGAATGCTATCTTGATATACTTGTGCCGATGTTTTGATGCCTTTTTCACAAAAATATGGCTCAGTCACTCCTTCACAGCTAACACCCCACCAAACCATCACTGAAGTCGGATAATGTCCACGTTCCACTAATTACGAAGCTTCCTTAGAGCTTTGAGCATAAATACAGTCATTTTGTTTGTTAAAATGTTGCTCAATTGTAAAAAAATTCCCATCCGTAAACAAAGTTTTTCTGTGATCTCCCTTTGCGTAGCGCTTCAGTAGTTGTTTCGATTTAACCAGCCTATTCTTCTTTTAATTATCAGTTAAGAAAGGACCAGTGGGTCTCTTATAGGCTGCAAGTCCTAAGTCATCTTTTAAAATCCGCAACATGGTTCTAGGTGCTATCTTCATTTCCCTAGATAAAATCTTTTGCTTTCGGACAGGATTTCTTCGAATTCTTTCCCTTACTGCTTTGACCACCTTTTTCGTACGAACACTTGGACGGTCAGATCTTTGTCACAAACAGAGAAAGTCTTATTGTACCTATTAATAGCCCGGTACACAAACATTTTACTAATACCAAGTGTATAGAGAGTTTTAAAAATTGATTTTGGCTCCACCTACTTTGTGTAATGCAATCACAGCAGCGATTTGGTTCTCTTTATCACCCCACTCCATTTTAATATCGCAAGTATTGGCGCCAAAATGAGAAAACACAATTAAAGTTTCGAAATGCAAATGTATTTTTTTTTTATTTTTAAGTATAACAGTATTTATGGCCACACTAAGTATATTTGCATAATTCAAGTGTATAAAAATATATACATACTATAAATTAATTACAAATATGCCCAACGCAGTCGTTCGTAATCTGCTCTATACTCGTATATATATACATATTTACCGTTTTAGTTACGTGTCGATTTCTAGCAAAACCATTCCACTCTCCAATCCACGTTGAAGAACTTCGTTCGAAAATCTGTCATGTAATTATAACATTCAACGTTTATTCTAGGAGCATGGCTCAGCGTTTGAAGCTGGAGGGTTAGAAGTGGGACAGTTAATATTGGCGGTGGATGGACATCGAGTCGAGGGAATGCAACATCAGGAAGTCGCTCGACTCATTGCAGAATCCTTTGCGCAGCGAGATAAACCAGTAATCAATACTGATCAATAATATTTCATTCATTGATGATAAAATCAATTCTTAAGGTTTATTCGAATGAAATATTTATTTACAGGAGATTGAGTTCTTGGTTGTGGAAGCGAAGAAGTCAAATCTGGAACCAAAGCCAACTGCGCTTATTTTCTTGGAGGCCTAACATCTACTTTCCCTCCCCGCCAGCGACCCGCCGGCCGCGCTGGGCACCGCGATGCCGGGGGTCGACCTCATCGCCCACACCACGGAATAGCCAACTCCAACCTGCGCTGTCACATGCTCTTTTGAACGGCAACTCGACAAACAAAACTTCCCGCACATGGTTACGATACTAAATATATTAATATTCATATTTTGAGTATCGAGTGATTGCGGCAAGGAGTCGATACGAACCGTTCGCTCTACAGGGGATATAACTCAAAATAGATGATAACTTTTCTATTTATATCCTAACGTTGCAACGGACTGAAATGAGAAAACGCAGGTTTAATAAAGTAGGCTAAACAAAATTAATGGCACAAGGGAGGCAATTTTCTATACTTCATAAATTTTGATGAATTTTCCAAAACATTGAAAGATACTCTCCAAGCAAACCCAAAAAAAAAAATGTATAATATTCGATACGAATGGTCCCATTCTGCCACCTGGGATCTAATGGGTAGATAACACCATTTTGTAATTATTTCCTAGAAAGTAGTATTACCAGTTTACCGGTAGTCTGTGACTGAATTTTATAAGAAATTTCCTAATTTTAACAAATGTAATTTAATAAAATTGAAGCATCACATTTAAATAAGTAACAATTTGCAAAATAGAAAACTTTGATACGTTTCCGCAAAATTAATAAATAGAACTAGAAATTTTAAACACCAAAGATAGAATATTAAATGATAATTAGATTGGCATTGGTGCTATGAATATTTTACAAACAAGAATGGTTTTCGGATCATTGTAACGTGTAGTATTCATCACTAGTTTGATTAGAGCTTACTTACGGAGCGTACTTACATTGCATCCCATGTAATGTTCATTGGACCACTTGCGTCATCCATGTGCCATCAACGTTGCATTCGGTTTAGAGTGAAGCATCGGTTCATCTCATGACAGGTCGTTGTACCGACGGTACAGGAAGACCACGGTCACCTCCTCATCCGTAGAGCAGAGCTTGCAGCACGGCGCACTGCTAAGCAACCTGTACTTTTAGAACGCCAGTTCACTTTTTACGTTCACGTTCAAATTTATACAGGATTTAATTAAAATTTCCCTATACATTAATTTGATTTTAAGCACGTTTAAATGTTTCAAAATGTTGGTCATTAGAGTTGACATAATTAATTTGTCTCAGTGTCAGTTCAGTTTGCTTGGTAAGTTTGCACAGTGCGCCAAACATGTCATTCCATTGGTAGTTAAGCGGTGAGTTAAGAAATTTATGGCGGAGAGGGATTTCAGCCCACTCATTAATTTATTAATATATAGATTTTAAGTGAATGTGTGCAATATAAGCCGTTTTATGTTAGATGTTAGTTATACAATTGGCTTTTATATTTATTAGTAGATCGTCACAGACGACGAACCAGATCGTATATTAAAATTAGTAGCTTTTGTCATATACGTCTTATAATAACGATATCGGAAAGAAATTATTTTCAATCCATTTTAAAAGTGTACATACAGTTGTATAAAAAGCAAACACTGTAAAATGTTTTATATTTTGCTCTAATTGGAGCGGACTAATACAAAATATGTCAATTTATCGCAATAATTAATGGATTGAAAACTCTCTGATAATAATAACAAATACTTGAATGTTAAACGTGATTACAACAAATATATTATTAGATGTCAACGTGTTACGCTAAAGCTTGTAAAGCTATACAGCCGCTGTAGACTTTGTACCGTTATTCATCCATCTCACAAACTGTATTTACTTGTAAATTTACATGTAATCCAACATTTCAATGATTTTATCTCGACTCATTATAATATGGTTGTAAATATTTATTTGTAAGTTGTAAATATAACATTTTCAGAGTATTGTATAAAGAATTAATTATATTTCATAATGTTAGTGCCAAAGCGTACATTCCCTAGTATTCTGTACAGTGTGAACATAGCGACGGATACGAATTAACTGATTCACCTCACATACGCTTAAAGTTAGAATTTTATAAAACCACGCCTTCACTATATTCAACCTCATTTAGTAGATATTATATCATTAAAAGTTACTTGTTGAATGTATTTCTGAATACTTATAATATATCTCTATATTTGCTTTTAACTTACGACTCTACCTATAAGTATTTATTAAGTTAATACTGTTATAATTTTTACAAGAAACAGGTGAAATGTAATAAAATATATAATATAATATTTCGAAAACAAAATTTCTAAATCAGAATAATGATTAACGACAAAATAATATATATTATTGTAATATATGTCGTTTTACTTTTTGGAGGCAGATTGTAAAATTATAATATAAATAAATTATTTTCTTTTGCCTCTTATTGTCAATTGTAAAAATAAACAATTTATATAAATTTCTGTATGATGACTTATTTTAGCATAGCTTAAATAAACGTCGTTTTAATTGTCGTGTGGACAGTTTATTTTGTATTTAATCATAGTTTGTTTTTGTTGTGGAAGCAACGTATATTTTTTTTTTAATTATATATATGTATGTGTGTTCTATATCATGATATTCCTAAATATTCTATGCCGTCCATTTTTGTTTTATTTATTTTGTCTTCTGGCGGTGCGTTTATAACAAAATTAATACTATTGTATTTTATATTTTCGCGTTTCACAATTTTACTCTCTGTAATGATTTTATCAATTTTGTGTTAAAACATCTATATTGTAGTCTGTTGTTAAGTTTGCAGTTGACAACAAAAATATATTGTTACCTAGATAATGTATTCTGGATTGTTTTATTATTTTTTCCTTTCACCTGATATTAACTAAAAAATGAAACTCGTATAAACTATTTACTAGCAAATGTTAGAATTCTATGAATGCATTCATAATTGTTTTAAATTTATAAGCTTTTTAAATATCATTTTTATATTCAAACAGAATTTTCAGTTTATCACTATATAACTTACTAAACTTTGTTAACCTATTGCGGAGATAGATAAACGTCTATCTGAAAAATTGCTATAAATATTTCAATAGGAGTTACAAGGTAGTTTCTGAAGTTTATTAATGGCTTATCAATATATTCAGAGTATTTAGTATTGACCTTTTTAAAGACAGGAAATCCGATCAATTTTTTGGAAGTCCGTCCCAATATATTTTTTAATCTATTTACCTTAGAAGTTCAAAAATCTAAGTACGGTTTGGTATTTCGATTTGTAATGTATACGAATATACTTATTATCTGTAAAGTAATAGGAAATTGCTTTTTTGGGCGTGTGAAACTTTTTTATTTTTATTTGAATATGTAGTTATTTAAATAAGATCGGATAAGAATTCAAGCAACACTTGCACAATAGCTGTCCATGATATATGTCAAAAAAAAAAGTAAACTCCTTGCGTTTGCGTAAAAGTATTACTTAGTTGACACCAATGACTTAACTTCAAACAGTCACAAATACTCAAAATACATTCATAGAGACAACATATCCTTTGAAAATGTGACGTCAATATTTTATAAAATCGTTATTTACATTTTTTTTTAACATCCTCTACGTACAATTTTATTTTAAAATTTCACAATAAATGTAAATAAGGAACTATCGCATTTTCTCGTGTTCATGAAATAAATGAACCAATAATTATATTTTATATTAATTATACTTAGATAAATTAAGGGAACAGAATCCAAATGAAACCATAGTTCTGCAAAAGTTCCATACATCACAATATCGGCGCCAGGCTGCCGGTTGTCAGACTTCTGGAGGATTTATTGCGAAGAATTTCCTCAAAATTTATTCAAGTCAGAAAGGGAAACTTTCTTCAATAGACTTTATCCTCAATCAGATATCACAGAGACGTAAGAAACATTTAACCTCCTTTCTAATACGTAGTTTTTTGTAATATTCTTCTACGATCTGTATTCCCTGCCATTTATGAAAAAGTGAAGAGGCACCTTCTCGGCACGCGTGCTCTTCTTAAGACTGCATTACTTCCCAATGTATGGAATCACTTAAACGCTTGCAATAAGCAATTAAAAAATATATAAAGAATGGAAGAGGTTATTTATGTAACAGTATGTAGTAACATAATTTTATAATAATATTCCTGAACTGTCATTTGGGTAATACAACTTACACATAAAAATAATAAATTCTATATGCAATGAAAATTTATATCAACATGACAATACCTTAAGCTTTGAACTGTCGTATCGTCTGGTTAGGGCACGATCGATAACCTGATATCTGATAGTAAAATTCATCATCAGGCTCGAGTATACTTTTTTTTTAATTACCAATGAAATTATCTTTTTCGTTAACAAGAAACCCTCTATACCCAAACAAAATATAATTTGTTTAAAAAAAAACAATTTTTATCATGCCTTACGATAGGCGTTATCTCTACATAAAAAATAAAATGGTAACCAGGCAGTGACAACTCAAAACAATAGACTTAACGTTTTGGTGTCTTTGTCTGTTTGTTTGTCCGCGCATCAGGCAAAATTTACAGAATTGTATAAATGAAATTTGGTGTGATAATAGCTCATTGCTTTAGTCACCATACAGGATAATTTGAACTTCGGATTATTCTCCCATTTTCACGGAAAAACACCAAAATTGTTTTGACTTATAATTGCAAAAAAACAAAAAAGGGATGTTTTTTTAAGAAATTTGACGTAAAATTAACTTAATATATAATAGGCATTAATCCATAAATTCTAAAATGTTCCTAAGAGAAACTATAATTTGGTTACAATTACAACAAAGTTAAAAATGTACGAGTTGGTTTAAATTTTAAGTAACGCTATTATATAATTATTTCAGATGAAATGGACATAGAAGAAGACAAAGCCGGTGGCAACGGTAAGATAAATATTTGAGTATAAAATTGTATAATTTGTGAAAGTTTTGCCTTTTTTTATCAAGTATTTTGTATAATTTATCATTTAAAAACACAATAAATATTTACAAATATGAAATCAACGTTTATGTTAGATAAGGTAAGTTATATATGAAAAAAAAATCGAAATATTAAATATATATGGTCGTAGCGGGGGATGCAAAAGAAAATAAGACATATTTAATATTAATTTGTTTTAAAATAAAATTACATTCTTGATGATTCTAAGCCTAGATAATTCTACGTCAGATGGCAATCCAATTGTTTATAATTCGTTCCTATATTACGGCAGTGTCCTAAACAGGGACAGACACAGCACTGTACAGAGAGAACATTTTGCTAGCTTATTGTTGTTATGAGAAGTAAAATATTGCAAGCTGGAGTTACAAACTAACACATTAGCCTAAAAAGGCCAATTTAAAGCAAGCTCGAGCTTCATAGCTTGTTTAAGGAGTACTACCTTGGTCGATAATTTAACATTTAGGTACTTAATTCTAATATCACAGGCTTGACACTGGACACTGGAAGACTTGCGAGACAATTACTGCAAGACCGAAACCAATATAATAATAATAATAATATAATAAGAATAATAGTAAGCCTCTGTGCAATACTATACTATATAATGTACAGATTTGATCGACATACGACCCATTACAGTCGTAAGCGGCTTTATTTATGTTATATTAACGATTTATTGAGATAATTCAATGTATTGTCTTAGAATTTTTATTTGTACAAGATTTAGATAAGTTATTTTGAGGTTTAAGTATATTTATATTTTAATTGCTCACTCGATATTTAGACTATATTAGAAATGTATTTCTGTCTCCTGCGCATTTAACAAACATACAAATCCAGGATGGAAATGGATTTGAATTTAGAATCAGATCAACAATAAGTAACAGCTGATCGCAATATTTCATCTGCAAGATAGAGATAGAGACCTTTTTTTATGGCCAAGTAAGTCTAGGTAAAGTTAGAAAACGGATGATATATTTTTTTGGCATTTCATTTCTAATTTTAAATGTATTCCAAAGAAAAGAAAAGGTTCAATGTTGAAGCCTACATAAGTTAAGTTACGCTGAACCGATTTTAGTGTTGCTATAACAACAAGTGAGGTGAATTATAATGAGACATTACAGACGGACAGATAGTAGAAGAAAAAAATCTCACTCACTCAGTTGTTTCGTGCCATAGATAAGTTATATTTTGTATATTAATATTGACATTTAACGAATATAAAAAAATTAAATTAATTAAAATAATTGTAATTTCTTTACGTGTTAATGAGAACATCAAACCAAAATTATCATCTATTCTCATCTTTTTAATAAATATTATTTTTAATTAATGATTTCTTTAAGATTAATCTCGAAATATCTCTTATAATAGTTGCAGCTGTATGGCTGGCGTATTCCATTTTTTTTTTAATAATTATGTCACATCTGTTATATAATAGAGTAAATAACTTGCCAGTTAAAAATATTCTTGGAACTCCATCAGTTTATTTAGCATTCTCTGCCTACTAATTAAACAAATGATAAATGACTTACAATGACACATCGATTTTTTGACACTGATAAACCTCAAACTGATTATTTTATTATACAATTACAATTAAATTCCATTGTCACCTTTCGTGAACTTACTGATTTACGAACCTAAACAAGTAGATTTATTGTAAAGTACGGCATTTGATAAATATTTTACATATCAAAACGTAGGAATAAATATACTTTATTTTTAAAGGACTCGTCATCCAGAATTGGTTCATTGGGGAATTGCGAGTTGTGAGTGGGTTAGGTACTGCGAGCTCCATTATGTAACGGTATTTAAAGTCTAATTTTATGAATACCCCGGACTCTTTTAAGTACTATTCGTCACCCAATATAACGGCTAAGGTTTATTTTCAAAACATGTCCGCAAAGCGCTCCGCTAGAAGACAGGTTCTTGATTTATTAAAGCTGCCTCTCCCCGGACTCAAGTAAAAAGTCATATATCATCGCTTAAAACCCATACCATTTTAGTTTTTTGTGTATACAACCCAAACCAATTTTTTGCCCTGAAAAAAAAGTCAATTTTTCGGAATGAAAAGTAATCTATATCTTGACTTAGATAATAATGTAACATCACACCAAATTTTATATAACCCAGGTTTCTATATTTTACATAATTTGCGAAACAGACAAAATATTTTTAAATTATTGTTATTAGCGCCTTGTACGAGAAACAAAGTATAACGCGACATACCTACCTACAATTTATACGATAGGCATATTCAAATTAAAAAACTTATTTGGAAGTCGCACCCACAGTTTAAAATAAATATGTTTTGTACACAACAAAAACATATTAAAGTAATCATAATAAAAAGAAAATTACATAAAAATAATAATCAAATCATTAATATAATATTTGATATCCAAAACAGGGAACTACACTGAATCTGCGAGAGTGAGTGACTCCTGCGCTGATTTGGCCGCGGTGAAATGTTTTTTCTAACTATGACTAATGTACAAATTTGCTAGTTGATATATTCGTAGAAGGCTGATTTTCCGTGGCCACCACTGCATGGTTTTTTTAAATATAGTTAATGTACAAAATTGGCTAGTTAATATTTAAATATATAGATATTTATAAAATGTAAGGCGCTCTAAGTAAGTACTCTTTAGTATTCGTCGTATGTTTCTCAGATGTGTCGGTTAATTATAAATTAAATTGTTATTATAACTAACATTAATTAATATATTATGAGTACACGATACAGCTATTGACATTGCGATAATAATATGTTTCGAAAATACCGAAACTAATTTGTATTATCAGTAAAAACTTCCCTTGTTTCCATCTTACTTTACATACATGAAAATGTTATTTCATTGTTTGTTTCCTTTAAATAATACTATTATATTAGCTGGTAAATTAAGAAATATATCTTATCGCTAAGTTCTGACGGTGTTTTTTACGTTAAGTTACAACAAAACACTGGTTTTTTAAACATTTACGGACCAATGTAAGTTCCACGACAATAAATAACTTAACTATTTCGTTGTTTATTGTTGAGATTTTCTTTGTGACATTGTTATCATAAAAAACTAAAATATTGTTAAGTAACTTAAATAATATCAATGTTTTGCGTTTCACCTTATAAAAACTTAGGAAAATAACAAAAAAGGCCAACGCACTTCACTCGCAAGTCAACAAACCCTAGTTCTTACACGAGATATTCACAGTATTCGTTAAGTTATCAATTAAATCTATTTAAAACAATCTTCTAAAAACTATCTATCAAATATATTTCTCAAAATAATACAAATATCGAACGTAGGTCTACATTATGGTATAATCTATTTCCACATTAAACAGACAGACAATTAATGCTGTAGTTTCTTTAAAATAGTCCTGGATTAAAATGATCTCATAATATATACATATGTCTCTTTTTTTTTTCATGCTAAGTTGACACTTGACTACATTCCACCTGATGGTGAGTGGGGATGAAGTCGTAAGTGGTAAGAGGCATCAACCTAGTAGTAGACTATTCACACTTCGCTTGAAGACCCCCACATTGTATTCGGACGGAAATACCGACGCAGGCAAACTATTCCAGTCCTTCGCTGTTCGAATTAAAAAAAAAAAAAAAAGCGTTTCGTTCGGACAGGTGGAATGGAATCTCGGTATAATACGTTTGTAATTCGTTATTTTTTTTTAATATATAAGATTGTTTAAATATGCACCTTCTGAATAATGTAACAAGCAGATAGTCCATACAGAACTTTAGGGGTATTTTATAATGAAATAACAAGTCTCTAAGCATTTGATACAAAAATCCAATTACGTAATTACCCAAAAAAATCTTAAATAAACATATAAAATATAATCTTTCTTTTACTATTCTAAATGGTTCATTAAATGTCTCTGCAAGATTTACAATTTTTTTATAAAAAAATTAACTCTACAATATCCCCTAATATCTGGTTATATCCGAAACATATAAGAGAATACTATATTATTGAATGTAATAACATATTAAGATTATTTTGTTCCAACATCGGCTAAGCACATGTGTTAAAAAATGTTTTTATCTGACGCAAGAGTTTCCGATTAGATATCAGCCACGACCAAACAGTATGAATGAAGCGACCCTCCCGTCCCCCCCTTGACCCTGCCCCCTGTAGACCGGACATGCCGCTTGTTAGGCGACCAACCGCGGCGCACACGCAGGTAGAGTTACACACGATAAAAATTGCATCAGCCTACCGATACTATTGTTTACATCAAATAGCGAAGTTTGAGAATGACGCAACTTAAATGTTATTCTAGTCATGGATGTTTAGAGGCATTGAAAAAATTTGGACTACCTGACTAAAATATGTGTCCCTTCTTATATTAAAGGTATAAAAAAACTTAAGTAAAATAATTATTAACAGACAAAGGAGGTAAAACTGGCTTTAACGTATATTAAATATGCTCCGAGTCGAAACCTAACAGGTCGAAAACTGAAAGACGATGTATAGACTTGTTAGTCTACACTTAGGTGGAAAAAAAATTTTTTTTGAACAAAAAGTCTGGCTCAAAAATCTGGCTCAAAAACACCATAAGATTTTGATTGTAATCGCCAGCAAGATATATTCCGAATATTACTCCGAAACAACTTAAAATGTGTAATATATGGATATTAAACCAAATATTATATAATATATAGATATTGAAATAAATATATTCTAATCAAATCTTATTAAGTTGTGTGTATTACATAAACGGAATAATTCCGATAAATCTTTTTTTTTTATAACCTTAAAATCATTAAATAAGGCGATAATCGTTAGAGGATTCTAAATATTTCTTTTTTAAAAAAGATCTTGTAATATTATTGCATATGGGTAACTATAGAGTTTTCAATGGTTCCTCAACCCTCGTGTTTTTTATCTGAACAACTTGACCTCACAGTAATTAAGCACGATACGTTGTTCCAATTTCATCCTGATCGCACGCGATCGAAATTCGTGATTAAAAAAAATATATACATTTTTAATAGTTTATTTTACTATAAAAATTGCAAGGTATACCCATTATTAAGGCAGACAAAATGTGTGCGCTCGTCCTCATCTGTTTTGTTTTTCGAACGCTACCATTGGTTTTACCAACTTAATAAAAATAATTTTGCGTCAATACGGTAAAACGGAGGGAAATATTTTGACTCTTTAATAATAGGTGTCTTATGTGAATTATATCTGGTATACAAGTATGTCAAATAATTAAAAGCAACCTGTACGTATACATATGAATAACTAAAGTCGACCTTAAATAATCAATACTGGCTATAACTGGTTAAGATAAATGTATGTCATAGTGTAAATTGTTTGAATTTATACTACGACGTAAGACATATGTAGAAAAAGTAATTGTACCAGAGGTTATTTTAGAAATTTACTATAAATGTTATATTCATATATAAACAACAACACAAGCATATGTTTACCAGAATACCCAGGTTTCAAATAATTATAACACGGCTAACCTATTTGAAGAAATTTATAAATATTAATACGTTTGCGTCTATCAGCAACTTCTAGCGTTATATATTATCACGAATATATAACAATTGAAAATGATATTACAATTCTTGTATTATTTCAAACGTTTTTATATTGAGCATCATTGAATAAAATATATATTATATATTTTTTATTGGACCCAACGTTGTAAGACGTCCCGATTTTTTGTCAAAAATTAAATGTCCTGCAAAGGTTTTCAAAAATTTTCTTTTCTAAACAGATTTCTAAAAATAATACCAAGAATATGTTACGAATAGGTAATGTACCTATCACTTAATTATATTTCACTCGGTATTTTTCCATAAAAATGTTTAACATTGCTTTTAAGATTAGTAACTTTAAATAATACTCAAATAAATGGATACGTATTAAAAACGAATATTTTTTTACTGTCCCGCTTGTCATCGAACGAATCCCGCTCTTTTACTCAATAGGTTTAAAAATCCCGCTTTCACCGAAAAAATCTGACAACGCTGATCCGACCCCTCAAACCGTGGCGCATATTTCAATACATACTATTATCAAATTAATATATTTTAACATAACAATATTAAACTAGTTTTTGAAATGCAGATAGTGGGGTTAATAGTCAAACGATAACTTTAATAAATAATATCGAGCTGTTAAGGGCAAAATTCTGTTAGACGCCTATCTATGTTTTGTTTTCAACCACGCTAATATTTCTATCAAGGACAATGAATCATGTAACACCAACTTATTTAGAATTTTTTATCTCCTAATTAAATGATTTTATTTAATTTATAAACACATTTTATATATCAGAGTAATAGATTTGTTTTTTTTTTCTGTTCCGATGAAAAATATTCTTACTCTTTTTCACATATGTTATAACCTATAAGTTTTAACGTTTTAAGTTAACCTTTTACTTTTTAACCTTAATCTGTTAATAGCTTATTTGATATGTATTAATAAACACACGATAATAGCAATAATTGCATCTATAATAAATATGACCTATATTTAAATGCAATCTACAATGTCTATTAAGAATACATTTTTAATAATCCTCCATTAAACTGAGGACAGTCGTAATGTCACGCGAAAATGATTCGTATGTTATTTTGACAGCAAACATAAACTGGCAGAACACAAATACTATTGGTGAATTCGTACGCTCTAGTGTAAACAAAATTGCCCGATCTCTTTGGAAAAATACATAAATTGTTTTGGAAATTTACTCAGCAATCATTCAGCATTTGTTAAACAGCAATGACGTAATAATAATAACAATCGTGACGACAATTTGATAAGAGTAAGGCTTTATCATATGTAACAAATAAAATTTGACGTCACAAATACATAATATTTTGGTAATGCACCAGAATTCAATCATATTCCGATTTATTGAGCCGATAAGCATACATTCAAAACAGGCCTGTTGTTCTATCCTATGAAGACTAATATTCTCAATACTGATAACATATTTTCAAAACAAATAATTGATTTTCTTACGTTCATTTAAATTGTTAAGGTTTCTATTTCATGCAGGTTTTTTACCAATTTGGAATGAAATTTGTTTTTTAAATTATGAATGACTGAGCTTGGTATTATAGTTTAATGATTATAGTTGAATGATTTTAACTATTCAATGTTTTTGTCTCAATGAACATATGTCATATCAAATACCATTGGACTCAACTATATTTTATATATGTATATAAATTAAATTTTATTAATATGCTAAGAAATGTTTATGATAAGAAAGCATTGACCGGCGACATAGGACTATTCGTAGTGTGGATGGTTTTTCTAATCTTCTTTTGTTACCAGGATTTACTTGAATGCTTGCTTGCTTGAATGTTATCTCTTGATCCAATAGTCAATAAAATTTAATTTATAAAGTATCCATGGGGTTTCTTGCTGGTTCTTCTCCAAGGACTATTACTTGGATTGGACATTGGTCAACTTTGGAATCATGCAATTGTTATCTGACGTTTCATTAGCTTTAAGTATACGTTGCTGAATAAAAAAACATTACTTTTGTTTCTGGTTATCGTTTGGTAATAGTTTGAAATAGCTACGTTGCATTTTTTTTATAGAAATAAATGAGATAAATATTTTTAATATGAAATGTTATCAAACCAATATTATATTTTTTATTATTCATAATGGTACTGATACACATTAGCATGTAAAATTACTGTCTACGTTTGGTTTTTTTTTTTTCAATAAATTATATACAGTGACTAGAAATTCCTAAAAGTTACATCATCTTCAATCAAATCAATCAAACTTCGTACTTCGCGATTTAATATTGTAACTACTAAAAAGGTATTCATCAGCCATCTAATTGAAAACTGGTCGACCAAGTCCGGTTTTAAAGAACAATTTTAATTAGCAGGTGTATGTGTTTATTTTTATTCTGTATCTACATTTTTTTTTGATAGGGACATGTTGTAGTTTTTTTTTTCTATCTATACGCACGGTCGAATGAGCAAAATTGAGTGAAATAACTGTCGTATGTTATCTATCGATAAAAGATCTGTGGGTTTATTCACCGCCCTACGTCAGCGAAGCTTGTACGATAGGGAAATCTTCAAAACAATTGCTTACGTACGTATATTATTCATTAGAAAGTGACAAATACGTTCAAAATATGCGTCTGTTTATGAGGGCAGAGACAGTTTTACTCGTCGCAAGATATAAGATTTATCATCTATTGTCCTTTAATAACCTAAGTATATTATTATTATTTGTTTTAAGTATTCATATTGCTGCATATAATAATGTATAATATTATTGCTAAATATAATACCTACTTCATTATGTAAATCTAATTTATTAACATAAAAAATTAAGAAAGTATGTTACCTTACAATAAACAATTTCTTTATAATGGCATAACTACGAAAAGAAGATACATTAAGTAGGTATATTTCGGTAAGTGTGCGAGCGCACGGGCCTCGTAAGATAGCGCGTGGTTACATCAGACAACGGCGCGTGCCCGGCGACTATAAAACCAACGCGCCGACCGCCGTCACCTCATTCACAAATCGCAACTGTTAAATGAACCGTCCATATTAGATTGTGGCAATGATCAGCCATCTCATGAATTTACCTAAAATTTTAAATCTGAAATACGAACAGTGGTGGTACAGTGATAATTGGTGTGATAGTCATTCTCCACGTTTCGAGCACCAGCAGAGATAACACGAGCCTCTTGGATATTGAGAATTAGAGGTAAATATTTTTTTTTTCAATAAATAACTGTCAATAATATTGGATTTTTTTTTCGTAATTTTAATAATCCATAAGTCCTCTTTGTTTAAAACGGGCACAGGGGTCAATTACTTGAGTGGCGAAATTATCTTTTTGTCAAATTACGTCAATGTCCCGATAATATTTCTGATAACAGAACTTTTAGAGTTTTTATATGCGTTCCGCGAAACAAGATGCGAAGTTGATACTTTTTTTCTAGTGGAAACGAACGAAATCTATTTCATTGTAACATTGATTTATTTGCTTTCAAACTTAAGAACTTTGGTCTAGGTATGAAGCTTAAACTATTTACATTTATTACTTGCGATAAATTAAACGATAGGGCTGTCATTTTATCACACTATTTATTATTTTGACATAATAAATGTATTGGTATTTAATGTAAATCAAATAACAATTAATAAATATTATTATAACGATTACGATTCATAATAATATCATTAACAAGGTCTTGCTATTCTTTACAGTTGTTGGCCTTCTACGGTTGATAGAGTCAGGTTAGCTACGTAAAGCTATAAATTTATACGCCATATAGAAGAAGATTGAATATAATGGCTACCGTACAATCGCCGCCTGATATGAGCCTGGCTTCCCCGCTGCCAGTGAAACAAGAAGCGAGCGAAATAGATTTCATGGCTTTGACGATGGCAGCTCTTCGTTTGGTGAACCCTTGGTCGGTAGAAACCAAAGCCAAGCAGTGGTCATCGCAAATTGAACCTGGAACTCCAGAAGCTAAAGACCGCGTCTTAACCCTAGCAGAAATTTCCTATCATGATACTCCCAAAGATTGCTGGGTTGTTATTTACGACCGTGTATACGATATCTCCACGTTTCTCAATGAGGTAAGAATATTTTCAAAAACATTATACAAACGAAGATAATATACTTTTATCTATACAAAAAAAATAGTTTATACAGCCACTTAATTTTCGATAACCTTTTTTTACAACATAATGATATGTTTTAATGGAATTTTCTCGAAATATTATTTTGTAGTATTACTTACAACTACTAACGTATTTATTGTCTTGTCGTAGCACCCTGGTGGAGATGATATAATGCTGGAATACGCGGGTCGAGACGCCAGCACTGCCTTCAGGAGCTCAGGTCATTCGAAAATGGCCCTCAAAGCTCTAGACCGCTTCTTGATTGGCGAGCTTCCTATGCACGAACGAATGTACCGACGACCTGGCGGCATTCGACTTAGCGATATACCAGAGTAATACAATTAATAAGTATTAAGATAAGTTTGAAACCTCTAGGGGTTATTATTGTTATAACGACGAGTAGACAGACATACAGTTGCTATGCTGAAAGTTATCACCTCGCAAGTACCCAACTGTTATAACATGTATATTTTAATATTATAGGTGTTACCGATAACCTGTAACTAGTTTATTGTAAAATGATAAGTTGACATTTTTAATAAGCATTGTTTTTTTTAAACTCATGTGTAAGGAATATTGTATCCAGTTTTGCATTAGTATATTTTGTTTTTTTTACAGTATTACATAATATGATAATTAATTATTTTTATATACTAGGTATACTTATAGATAGTTTTTATTACTTTTAAACATATCATGTATGTTTTTTGTATTTTAAAGTTCCTATGTAAATTTATGATGACCTGTATTTACGTAAATAAAATTATTTGAAGTATATTTTTTTTTTTTTTTTATATTCTGTTGTTCTGGCACATGTTTTTAAACAGAATTTTATATTAAAAGGATCGTGGTTTAAAAATTTTCGTTTTTTGTAACCACAGGCTGTTCAAATAAAATGATTGTTAAAAACCTCGTAAAATATTATTTAGTACTTCCTGTGCCATAATGTTTACTTTTTTGTCACTAACGGAAGTTCTTTTTCAATGCCTTGTCCTTCACCGTTAATTTCGGGATCTACGGAACAAAATGAACGTTTATTCGATATTGTACAGTTATTTCTATTGCGAAGTCACTGGTTTAAAATGCGTTATGTGAAATTCCAAGAACCCTATAAAAATTTAAGACAAAAGACTTCCAAAAGAGTGTATTCAATTTAGATTCAATAACTCCAGTCAGCAATGCCTAAGGGAATACATTTTCAGGGGAAATCAGTTTCAGTCTAAGACTTGACACATTCAATTCTGTCATAGGACTGAATGAAGGACAAAATTCAATAGGGACTTAAAATCTATACCTAACTATAACAGCGCAACATTTCATTTCTGAAACTCCTCATGTGGCCAAAGGAACTATATATGTGTCATTAATACTGAAATTATAACGGCTATTACAGTTAAAAAAAATAAAAAGAATAGCCAAATATTGAAGTAGTGTTCGATCGAATAGTAGTTTATTCGCCAAATAATTAAAACCAGAAATATTCACTTCCTTCCTAGACTAATGGCTAAGTTCAATGCCATTCGTCCTTTAACTTTTATGTAACCATATTTGTCGAACATATTGAATTTCACTAACTACTGAACAAAGTAAAAGTTTATTTGCGAGAGTCGCTGTGGTATATGTTTTTTTTTTACCAAGCTCATTGATTCTCGGATTTAGAAGATCAGATATCAGTCAAGCATCTGATCTTAATAAAAAAAAAACAAACAGAAATTCAAAAATTAAATACCATTCGATATCAGATGTATTATATCTTACTTGTATATTTATATATTAGTTGTCCTTGCAAGCAATATGGCTCTGATTTCCATGAAGTTAAAGGTAAAAAGACTAATATAAAATATTAAAAGGCAACTTCTATATTCTGGAATGTTTATTTATTAGTTTAATCTTTGGTACAGTAGTAAATTATACATAATTAATCTTTGGTACAGTAATAAATTATACATAATTAATCTTTGGTACAGTAATAAATAATAAATAAATATATTGCTGGCCGCCTGGACAACAACCTTTTCGGAGATCTGAAAAAAAAGTTCAGTGACGATATATTACAATAAAAAAAAGTTAACCGATGCAAAAAAATGGTAATTTATTACATCCTGATAAAATTTCACCTTCGTCTTTTTATTAAAGACCTTCAGTATTGCACAAGTTGTCCTTAGTATAATGTTTTTATTAATTTTATTGAGATAAGCATTAAATGCAACTGTTTTATGTTCTTTTGATTCACTTTTTATATATAACTGTTTTGTTACAAAAAAATAGTATGGTTGATTGATATTATTTTATTTTAATTTTTAATTAAATATTTTCATCTTATTTTATTATTTTCTGGCGTAATTTGTATATTCTTAAGCGGAAAAGTCTGTGAGTTTAGATGTACGGTATAATTTCTCGTCTGATTTAAAGAAATATATATTTTTTTTAAACATAGAACTCGAAGGTTGACAAAGTTTATATATTATCCCGTTGAAATAGAAGTACTTTTTTAACGAACAACTTAATAAAAACTTCTTAGTTCACCTGCGTGTGTGAGGCAAATATTTTTTGAAATAAATATATATATATTATTTTTCACCACAAACTGACCCTTTCAAAAATCTAAAATTATATCTAAATAAGGAAGTCATTTCATTTCTTGTAATAAGAGATAAAAAAGTAATCAAATCCTTATGCTTAAATTTCTTGTATTTAAATACCAAGAACCCCATAAAAGTCAAAAGATTCATGTCTTCCAAAAGAGCTTATTCAATTTAGGGCCAATTGACTTGACACATTACATTTTGAATCGAGTGACGGACAAACCTCAATAGGGACTTATAACCTATAACTATAACAGAGCTACAATTCAGATCTGGTAATCATCCACATGTGGGAAAAAAACAAAATACATGTCATTTAGTGCTGGGGTTATTAACAGTAATTGTTCAAAAAAATAAAGAGTCAAGTCAAGTATTGAATTAGTGTTCGTTTATTGGAGCCGTAGTTTATTTGCAAAATAATTAAAACCAGGAATAATCAGACTATTCATTCACACAACTATGATGAATTGTCAGTAAACGAAAACCAAAACAGACCTTTGATTTTTTTTATAACCATAATCTTGATAAAAACAACTGACCAGGAATAGGTGTATAGTTAATTTGTACGCGGTAGAAGTGGGAGCGAGAGGTATAACAGCGAAATCTCTCTATAGCCTACTTAAAGATCTTGGCCTCTCTAGAACTATCATCAGTTCATTTCTAGAACGTACTTCAAAGGCGGGATTGATAGGTTCATTCTAAATTTGGTAAGTTAGGGAGAGGTGGGCTCTAGTTGAGGTGAGCGTGAATGCGTATTTTGAAGGGCCCCTTAAACCTACACGTGGGTCGCAAGTCCCAGGAGCTGTTTGCACTCCTCTCCCTGCAACGCGATGGGCCGGCACCCGCACGGTGAATACATTGAATGCTAAGAAACTTTGTCTAAATGTATAAAATAAAATCGTACAGTATAAATTATGAACTCTGTAACAAGGTATTGTGTGTGGTAATTTAATAAACAAATATAGATGATGTTTTAATTAAAAAAGAGGCCAATTTGATGTTTTAATGTTACAGGTAAAACTGGCTTCACCAGACTTTTATCTCGAAGTATTTTTATATAAGATGACAGTCTTAACAGTTCCATTGTAATGACCGACTTTTAACAAGAATAAAAGATATCATACTATTTGCATATATTAATAATACCGTCATCTTTATTTATTTACCTTTTGGAAAACAATGGCACCTTAAGTATAAGTATGCAAAAAAAAAATAACATACCTACAATTGTTTATAATTAAGCGCAGTAACAGCTGTAGAGAAATACTTCAAATATACAAATAACACAATTATCAACAACACAGCCGATACTTGCATCGCCCACTCACTGGGCAGCTCGCACTTGGCCACTTTCACCTCTTCCATGTTAATAGTCACCTGAAATTACATGTAAATTTACTTAAACAAAAATTACTTATTTCCATATTATGTTTATAAATTAACATATTATATTACGTAGGCAACCTCAGAAAACCAGTGGAGGAAAATATCTTATCCAACTTATTCACAGCTTCAGCTCTCATTATTTCGACCATAAAATACTACAGATAAATTATTAATCTGAATCAGAAGCAGCCCTGGCTAGCCACAGTAAGGCACAATTACCAAAAGTAGTTAATTTGTCAAAATCTATTATTTACCCCACTTAGTTCACAGGTAGGTACTATTCGCCAAAAAACTACGACTTTTTTCTACGACTACCTTTTATTTTACTATAAATATAATCAATAAAATATATTCAAATTGAAAAATGCTTTTGTATGCACAGTAATAAATAACTACGTGTACTACAAAATTTATAAAAAATATCAACACACCAAATAATACTTGGGATCCAGTCGATTTCTCCACGAAAAAGATGGAACAGTGTATTCTACAAACTCAGTCTTGTGATCACGTGTGGGTGCAAATTTATGTTTCACAGTGCAACTACGATGCGTGTGCGCACCGAACACAGCTCGCGGGTGCAAGCTCTCGACTAGATACTCTGTGGACTCCTTGGATAGACAATCCCAGCGCTCGATGAATAGATCGTTCTTTTTAGACCAGGGTGATGAGTCTGGGTCCTTGCAGACCCTGTCCGACTCCCTGTACAGTGGATAATGCTGCCAAGAAATATAAATAGAAATGTAACACAATATATAAATATCATGTTGACACATATAATGGCAACCCTCGAAGACAATATTTGTCTTGTGTGTGCAATAGTAGGAAAATCGTATAATTGTATTTACTTTTACTGATCTACCTAAAAACCACTAGAAATATTCAGGCCAATGTGTTAATCAGAGCCATCACTGTGAAGGAATAAAAGCATTTAATTTATCTACATAAAATAATTTAACATTATTTTTAACTATTAAAAAATAAGTAGAAAAAAAAATCTTGCTCAAGCCTCTGCTTGATCTCTATTAAGAGAGTGGAGAACTCTCTTGATCTCTGCTTGAGCATTTTAAGAGATTAATTTGCTAATATTAAATAATATAAAAATTGTGGAATGCGTTAAACTATAATGATATACTTACCTTTCAGTATTACATATTTTGATAATACTACTATGTGTACCTTAATATAATTCTTACTTTAAGTATCTACCAAAATATCTATAAAAACATATATTCAAAGTGAGTGAGATGAATGACTTTCTTGAATTGAATCTTGATATTATTCACAAGTGTAGGACTTGAAAAGACATAATTAGTAGATAAAATGTAGAGCTAATAAAACATATACAGACGACAACAGAAGTTTTCTATTATATATTTAAAAAATACCTTATTTTAAACCTACCCACCTGCATAATTATGGGCTTGCTATACTGTTGGACCCTTGCTTTGCCTTTACACAATTTGGAGCCACTGCTGCACTTCATGATATCTGAAAACAAATTGTTATTGTACATATTTTGTACTTGTTTTTTATGGAAAATATTTAATAGTCAAACCTGCAATTTTATCTATTTCAAGAACAGCTCGGGAACAGAAGGAGCATCCATCTCCTTCCATCGCCATAGAATTGAGCAATACGAAATGATTACCGCGGATGCTGACTAATTGGACCGGCGGTGCTTTCATTTTTTCCTCGAATCTATTCGCTAGGGTTGGCGTTATCCTATCAAAGAATAATATTTTGCAATTTGTTAATTAAATACCTTAATAATCTACCCAAAAATATTTTGTAGAAATTGTATTCGATCAAAGAGGAATTTTATTGGCTCTTGGTGGAATTCCACTTTGTTACGAGAGGCGTAACCCTGAACTACTGAGATAGTTTTAAAATGTTCAGTAAACTACTTATTCCAAAAATACTTCCTGCAAGAGTCGTGATATTTTCTGGTTATTTTAATCAATTTTCTTACTAAGAAACCTATAAAGTTAATGGTGTAATTATAATAAATAAATTTTTCCTTTAACAAAAGAGCAAAAAAAAAAATTGATTCAATATTTGAGAATTTAAATTTATCTCTAAATAAGTGATTTGTTTTGGGATTCAAATATGTACTTGTTTTATATAATATCTCGAAAACCTCTATCAAGTACTCTTATCATGGAGGGCGCCGCAGGCCATTCACGCAGATGAGGGTCACTTTGATTGGTGCAATATAGTCGCTGACATTCCTCAAGGCAGTATTTTATCATTTTGATTTTACGTCTTTATTAACTTTGTCATCCTTAATGATAATATAGATGCGAATGAGACTTTGTTTGTTTGTTGATCTTTCACGGCTTAACTCATCCAATCATCACGAAATTTAACATACAAGTCAGGGATAAAGAAAAGGGGAAAGGGTACCGTTAATTCTTGTGGGATATAAATATACTGCTTCCCGAATTAACAAGAATATTTCTTTATTAAACGGCGCGGACGAAGCCAAACACTCGTTTTTTTATTCATAAAAAGACCCATGTGTACGCTAATCTAAGTCAATTTATCCGAAACAGTAACAGCAACCTAAAGATAAGCTGTTATCACATAAATAACATCGAAATCAAATACAAACCAGCTACCAACCTCTGGCCCTCACCCGCAACATATTTTAAATTAACAAAATTCGTCCTGTACTTTAACATTTATATTTTAATAATATAGCACCAAAAATTCAAATTTTGTGGATGAATGATATTATTGTATAGATGATGTCACAAAGGCTAATGCTTTAAATCAATTTTCATATCTCCCCGCTCCAAATACTCCCGAATTCTATTTACGTCAGTTTTCCGTATGTCGAATTAAGAAAAACATGTTATCAGCGGACTCGGATGCCAACAGTTCTGATGCTATCAGTAATAAAATAATCATCCACATTTAAGAGATCCTGGTTCCTATCATTACGTCAAAGTTTAATAATTACAATGACTTGTGTGAATTTCCAAACTGATGAAAAGACGCCCATATCATCCCGAAATAAAGAAACTCTTCCTGTTCCACTGATTTCCACCACATATCTATCCCTCCCTCTTGTCCTTGAGGATCTCGTGCTTGAATAGAAAAAAGAAAAATGTCAACCCGTTTTCTGTCTTGGTTATAATTCAATTATTACATTAGTTAAAATTTCCGACTGGTGTCTTAGATTGGACACGAACAATCGCATGGTTCATATGTTGGCATTGCTTAACTTTAGTAATGTTTTTAGTAGTCCTGTAGGTTTTGGGCAACTGACTAGTTTCACGGTTACTTGAGTAGACGTCGGCAGCGTGCACGGTCAAATTATCTATATTCTGACTGAAGTATGGTTATCGCTGGGGTCCGCAAAGTGGCGTATTTAGACACGTTTCTACCGACGACGGAGACGTTAAACAATAAATCCAAAGTTACATATGCATTTTTTTATTTATTACTTTATGCAATGAAGTAATGGGTCAGATATAATATAATGATAAAATAATCAACATTCGCACCAAAAAAATTTGGCCAAATTTGTATAAAATATTTTATTAAGATGATTCCAACTCATAACTCATGGGTCTCTTGCAGGAAACATTCTGACGTAACTATAAATTGTATTTTATACTTAAATAATGCCGTTTTTTTGCACAATTAAATCTACAAAATTACAAGTACTATTTTTATTTACCTACGAAAAACGTCACTTTTCAAAGGTCCAGCCATCCTGGCTTCTACTTGAAGCTTCTTACTTTGTAGAAAAAAATATGTAATAATTTATAATTAATAATCATTAACATTTTGCTTGACAGTTAAAGTGTGATGATTTATATGTAGTTGATACATTGGAATAAAATAAATTTAATTTAAAGCGTATTATTTACCACAACAAAAAAAGAAAATAAATAAAGTCAAAAAGCATTATTGCTTGACTTTATTTAAAGTTCAAATTACTTTTAGTTTTTTTTTATTAATTTATTTAAACATAAATACCTAAAAAAAATCACTTATGAGGTCTTTTGCAAGTGTCTTTTGCAAATAATTTAAAGTATAATATAAATAAATATTTTATTAAATTAAGAATTTCATATTAAATAGCAAAAAAATATATCAATTTCAACTACTTATAAAAATATTAGGAAAGAGCACATAAGTTATAAGATTCAGTTGTGAATACGTTTTATGGTATACGGTTAAAACGATCTTTTTAAAAAATTTATATATTTTTTTACGACGATAATATTTGGGTGATAGTTGACCACAGAAAAAGCTTAAAAAATATTTTTTAGACTTAATGACGTTTAGAATTCAAACTCCATAAAAAATAAGCTTACGAATCTTATAAAAAATAGATTCACTCGAAATTAACTTATTTCTGCTAAATATACAAACCAAGGAATAAAAACTTTTAAATACAAAGAAATTTTATGAAAATAGGAAAAAATACAACCTACAAGCGACATTGTTAAATAGCGCAAAATCTACAGCAAAAAAAATCAGTTTTATATACATATAATATATTTTTTGTATACTATTGGAAAAATATTGATAAAAAATATTCTAGATTAATATTTTCAATTGTATTTATATATAAGTATGTTATCTAAATAATGTTCAAATGGGCCTTGAATAACAAGAATGTGTATTATATAATTATCATTTGAATCATAATACTTGTATATATCTTTATTATATTTATTACATAAATGAAAGTTAGCCTTAACACAAACTGACCTGTAATGAAAGCCAATATCATGGTTTCCTACAACAGTATACATGGTTGTTCCATCTGGAACCTTGAAAAGTCTGTAAAATCTCTTCACATAATCATCAAACTCCTTTTGGGAACACCATTTACCCTCGTCAAACAAATCACCTGCCATTGTTAAGAAGTTTTGGATTAAATTTAAGTAATATTAAATAAAAACTTTTTATATCTTATCTATTACTAAATAATTAATAATACTACAAGTTTGACACAACACAACTACAAAAGTAAAGTATTTTTTATAGAATGTATGTTTATGTATTTATCAAATATAAATAAAATCCTAACACTGAAAAAAAAAATTTTTTTTAAGTAAACATGTACATTAAAACAAATTAAAACACCATTTATAAGCATTGATTGATTGGATAATGGGAGTACATTACTTTCTAAACTGGTTTCTTTTAAGTATGTTCCTATCTTTATATTTTTGTCTTTTATTTTTAAAAGATTACATATTTTCATAAATAATGATGTTGGGTTGTTGCTATCCACTTTATCTTAGAGTAATAGTTAAATTAAAATGCTTATAATGGCAAACACATACCCAATACAAAGACAACTTCAGGCTGATGTACAGTCATAGCTGTTTGGAATGCTCGATGCATCTGCCACTCCCGCCTCCATTTATCAAACCAGTGACCATCACGAGAGCCAAGCAAATGAGTGTCAGCTATAATCATTGCATATACAGGCTCTAATCTGTCTGGCGACTTTTTATTGAGTACAGGCCATCCACACTGTAATATTTATTATAATTTTATGATCATTAAAAAAATTTAAAGTCATAAAAGAAAATAATCTATGTTCTGGATCAAGTAAATTATCCCTTATATATTGTTAGAATAAACTTATTCCGGTCAGAAAATTGTTAATTAAAATCACAAAGAGAGTTCTAAAAGTCTTTCATCAATTTAATTTATTTCTGAACCTACTCTAAACGCAAGTATTTTTTTGTTTTATAATCATACTTCTATTATGATTACCTGTATTTGAGTGACATAATAAATAAGATATTCACAATAAACGTATATAAACACCAGTCCTATAATTAATTTTGAAAACGTATTAATCAATGCATATCGCCATCTTTTCATAAAAAGCACCATATCGTTTAACTATGATACATTTTCATATGATGTATTTCGTATTAATACTATCATAATTATGATTTTAGAAGCAAATTACATAATTTTATATATATTACATATTTTCTCGAATTTAAATTTTGCTACAGTTCTTTGACACTTGGTATGTCTGTGGCTAAACAATATGTTGGCGTTTTTGATTTAATACCCATACTAATTAAATTTTTGGGGACTGTTTGAGTATTTTGTATTTTTTTTTAATATAATTAATTCAATGAATGCAAGAAGTCATTAGTTACAGAAGAAAAAATTGAAGAATATAAATATTTTGATCTTAATTTAACATATTATTAAACATCTGTCAGCTGTTTGTCAAATGTCACATAACATCTGTCACATGTCGAAATGTTGTTAAGAGTGTTATGGAAATTGTATGCGATTCTGTTTACCTTTCGTTTATTTACTACTCCAGTAGTAGCTATTTATAACAGTAAAATAACATAATTTCGTGATGTCTGTATAATTTATCATAAAAAATGTCAGTCCACTGGAGTTCAGAAATTATGAAATGGGAGTACAGAGAACTCCAAGCCACAGCCATGTCCGTGGACTTCTCGGGTAATAATGTGCTTTTGGCGGGTCGCAGGTGGCTTGCTATAAAACATATTAATATCGATGACGATGCTGGAGATATTGTTAAAAAATATCCACGTCACAGTAAATATGACGCAGCGGGCGCAGAATGGTGTCTAACATACCCCGGTCAGAAATTATGCGCTATAGCGGTATGCCTTTATATTATATTTGCAAGAAATGTAACTATGCATAATTATAGTAATCTTTAATTATTTCATACAATGCAGAGTAATCAACGAGTGGATGTGTATGAATGGCGAGCTGGAAATGACTTAACCTGTATATGTTCCCTTCGCGGACACACTAGGGTGGTCAGTGATACACATTTTCATAGACAGGACCACAACATTATTGCAACATGCTCCATAGACACATTTACTTATCTTTGGGACTTAAGGGATGCTAGAAAGCCGGTAGTTTCACTAAGCGCTGTAGGCAAGTTTTGATGTTATTAAATAATGAGTACCAACTTAAACTTTTTTTTACAATGAAACTAAGTTGACGCTTGACTACATTCCACCTGATGGGAAGTGGAAATGTAAATAAAAAAATACTTGTTAATATTTCATTGACTTAATTATGTTAAATTCATCATACAAACATATGTGGTAATATATATTTATAATTCATTAATTTTACTTTTCAGCTGGAGCATCCCAAGTTCAGTGGAATAAAGTATCATCTCATTTAGTTGCCACAGCTCATGATGGTGACATAAAAATTTGGGACTATCGCAAAAACTCTTCTCCCCTTCATTATATTTCTGCTCATCTTTGTAAAATACATGGGGTTGACTGGAGTCCGCACCATGAATACCAATTAGTTACATCTAGTCATGATGGTAGCATTAAGTATTTTGATATAAATAATGCTAGAAAGGCTGAAAATGTTATAATGACCAACTTCCCTGTGTGGAGAGCCATTTATACTCCATTTGGTAGTGGGTTGTTGACTATAGGTGTAGGTTGGGGAGGTCTGCCCCGAGTAGAACAGGCAGGAGTAATTGGTATTTGGATAGGGGGGACTTTAACCCATAGATTAGTAGGGCATACGGATACTGTTCAAACTATGGTTTGGAGGCCCAATACTTTACCTTCTAACTACCAGCTAGTCACTTGGGGTAGAGACCAAACTCTTAGGTTGTGGACAATGCACCCATCACTACTTAAAATGTGTTCACATTATTTGCCTGATGATGTAGAAAATGATGATATGAGCAGTGATGGTGAGATTACTTTTTTAAATGTCAGTATGAACACATATAACATACAATTACTTTTACTATATTTATATGTTACAGTAAGTTATGCTTCAACTGTAAATTCTATGAATGACTTATCCATTAGTGACAGTAAGGGGGAAGAAATACTAATGGTATGATTAATATAATTAATTAGATTATTTTGATTGGCATTTTATTTTTAAAGTATTAATATACATTTTCCATACGTTTTCAGAATAAGATTGTACATAAAACAACAGCCTCAATAGATGAAGAGTTTGAATCAATTCGTGAGATGGCAAATATAGAGGTTACAGATATGAATATTGAAACAAGAATATGTCAGATACATTCAGAAAGAAACGGTTACACTGCCAATTTACAAGTTACCTTTCCTAGAAATGTTTCTGAACAAACTATACCCAAGTTTTCCTGGTTATCTGGAACGAATGTGGACGGTGGAACTACGATTAACATTTTACAAGCTATTAACAGGACGGCCTATCGCAAGAAGAAAGAAGGTCACAGATGCTTGTTACATTGCTTAAAGACGTTAGCGACCTCTATAGACGAGGTACTGAACATTTTTGATTAATATTTTTATAACCTCCAAATTCTTATAAACTAATAAAATTTAATCAGATTCCAGTGAAGACGAACGAAGATTCGGATTCTATGAAATCAAGCCAAAGAAGTCAATCCGAAAGTGAGAACGCAGGCGATTCGTGCATACCCTTTCCGAGAACTTGCGGTGCTAAATGGTGTGGTGTCAGTACCTTGGTGGTATTCAACCGACCTCCGAACACCAGAAGATTATCATTAAAACACGAGACCGGAACCCCGCGGTCGATGTCGTCGCTGTCGCTGACCCCAGGGCTGTTCACGGCCAGCTACACGTCGGTGTCTCCTCACGCGACCACCACTCCCTCTCCCACGAATGCGTCGGGCTTCCCGCAATTACATCACAGACATGCTTCCAATTCTATCACAACTTTCTATTTTCAAGATAGATGGGTAAGTAAACTCCAACCTCGTATTTAATATTAAATTATTGTTCTTTCTAAACTGTTTTCTAACTATTTTTTGAGAAAATCTTAAATTTCGACGTGTTCAAGTTAAAGAAATTGTAAGAGAGTTTTGTTAGAAGGCCCAGAGCCGTCGCGCGGGCGGGTCGCGGCGGCGCGGCAGCGTGTCGGGCGCCGGCGCGCCGCGCGTGCTGCTGTACGCCGCCGCAGACCTCTTCCCGCTCAACAGGACGCTGGCAGAACGATACGTCATCGACGCCGATAACCCAGTGGGTGTGTGCCACTTGTATCTATATGCATATTGGCTTTCGGTCTTGTGTTTGATGACTGGTCGGCTCAGCGGCTAACCCAAGGTTCTGGGTTCGATTTCTACAAAGGACAATTTTTCTGTATAATCCTCAGATCGTAGTCCCGACGCTGTTCGCTTATTTGAAAGTTGCTAAACAGACGTGGGATAACTTTTTAGGACGGAGTTATTTATAAAAACCGCCTCCCATTTATTTGGGTCCTTGATGTCCTCCTACTGACTTGGTTTATTCCAGAAATGTGCGAGAAGAATGCAAAGGTAGCAACGGAGGAGGGTGAGAGTGAGTTGGCCCACGCGTGGGGCCTGGTAGCCCTGGCGGCCCGCTCGCTGGACGCCCGACCCGTAGAGCACCTCGTGTCCAGCGAGGAGAGCATGGGCTGGACCGGACACCCTCTCTGCTGTAACCTAGTACAGGCGCTGTGAGTACATTAGTCGATTATGCATTCGGATGCATGTTGATATGTTATATCTTGTGGTCGCTTATAGTAAAACTTTAATAGTAAATAATTATTGTTTTCCTCTAACAGCATAACTCACTATGCAAAATCTGCAGACCTACAAATGGCGGCCATGTTGACTTGCGCGTTCTCAGTCTTCAACGACACGAGCAACTCGAGTTCGGTCTCTACAATCAGTACTTCCAGCTGTGTAAGTATCGTACTTCAACAAAAACAGTTTGATATTTTGTTTTAATATTATAATATTCGTGTATTCCGAGGTTCGTTCCAGGGCAACAGTACTTCACCGTACAGCACAATAAACCAGTACAGTGAAATAAGCGCGGACGGGTGGACGCTGCCCGTCATACTGAGAAGCAATTCGTGCTCCGAGGCGGAGAACTTGAACACAGAGTACAGCGCCACGAAGTCCGAGCCGTCGTCGGCCTGCGTCATCGACGAGGCCACGGCGCACTTGTACCACTGCTTCAAGCGCGCCTACGCCGACGTGCTGCACAGGTGGCAGCTCTTGTACAAGAGGACTGAGGTGACGTATTGCGCCCGGTAAAACCTTTAACTATCTGCTGAAATTTATCTCGCATTATATGAGACTGGCAGACATTCCGTTCCCATTGAGAAAATTTAATGAAGTAACGGTATTATCATAATTTGCGATATTTTTATTGTAGAGAGAAATTGAAATACTTCGATGTTTAAAAAGAATACTTTTTTACCGCTCCTAAAGTGCGCGGTGTTATATTGTTTGAATCCGACCTGCGGTTCTCGAAGCCGTATGTAGCTCGTGTGTGCGGGTGGCAGGTGACGAAGCTGGTGCGTCCGGCGGAGGCGTGGGGCGCGGGCGAGGCGGCGTGGGAGTGCGCGTGGTGCGCGCGCACGGTGCGCGGCGCGGCGTGCGCGTGGTGCCGGCGGCTGGCGCTGCGCTGCGGGGTGTGCGCGCGCGGCGTGCGCGGGCTGGCCCTCGCCTGCGTGCTGTGCGCGCACGCAGCACATGCGCACCACATGCTCGCCTGGTCGGTAACGGTGCCAGTGCGGCGCTCGTTTTAAATATTTTCGTTAAGTTTCGCAATTGGTAAAGAGCGCTTATCACGTTTGGTGTACCTCAATTATAGGTATCTCTATGCAAAATTTACTAAAAACAGACTTAACGAATGTATGCGTAGAAGTTCCGCGTCCTCTCTTGCTATAGTCAAACAAGCGCACTTTGATACTTTGAAGATCTAATACACATATATTACTATCATAGTAAATGCGCATGTTTTACTGTTTTGTTTATTTATCATATAAAATATCAATACACTATCGTTTGAATAGTATGTTTTGCACATAACACACCCACACACACACGCACACACGCACACTTACACACACACACATTCATAAATCGTATTAATATTTACATAATATAATAAAAGCCGTGTTCCTCTTCACAGGTTTTCTGAACACGACACGTGCCCCACGGGCTGCGGCTGCAAGTGTGTCATAGAGGGGAACTCCGTGTGGAAAGGCAACAAATATGTTTGAAACTCGACTTTGGAGGACAAATATTAACGATTCGATTTATCGTATCGTTTAAAGCACATTTAAAGCTTACAAAATTTTTTAAATGTTTATATTTGTTAATATTTAATAACAACAAAAATGAAGACTGCCGCTTTTGTACATAATAAAGGAATAAATGATTACAATCAAACGTTTTAAAGAGCTTTATTTAACAAACATACTTAAATCACATTTTTAATAAAATCAACAAACAGTGCGCGTGATTAAAATTGTCGGTGAAAGACTAAATATTAACCCTATACAAACTACGTACACCGTGTGGTCACCAAGAAAGTATCGCCCGTCAAACTGTTTGTACCAAAAATATAATTGTATTTCGTATTTACGATGCATATGACTTTTATAAACGTCTGCTCCGATTTTATTAACTATTTCATTACGGAAACATGTTTGGTTAGGTTTAGTAATAAACTTGTGATGGGTTGTCTATGGTGTGAGGAACAATTTTATAAGACAGCTCGTCTACACGGTAATAATCAAAATGGCTAAATTGTTGGTCCAAGCGGGAGAAACCGCAACGAAACGCTAGTACTTATCAAAATATTGCAGAACTTTCTCAATCGCCACTTCTAACCTACAAGAGTTACTTCAGTCTCATTGAAGCAATTACGAAAATCTCACATTATTCACTAAACGGGCCAAATATAATATCCTCTCAAAACTTGCACAGCTACATTTCATGCAAAAAACAAGAACGTAATAAAAAATTGGGTCCCGTTTTCGGCTATCTATTTTCTTAATAGAAATTAAGCATCATATTTTTTTATTTAACATATTATCAAAAACACGTTCATACAATAACCTATACCTATAAAAGGTTAATAATTTGTGCGAAATTATTTATAAACATTTCTTTTCTGTTGTAATTATAGCAAATTATTTTGAAATATCTCAGTAGACTGATACTCTACTCTGATCCACACTAAGATTACACAGTACTCTCTCGTGTTTCAAATAATATTTTACTAAATTTCAACTATAATACAAATTATAAATATGCTGCAGTCTGAAAAATGTAGATTTCTTAAACTATTATGAATGTGTTCTACCTGTCTATACCTTACACTTTGTTCTTAAAACCTTTTAAAAGGCAAAGAGTACAGAATAGGCTTTCAGTCCGACAGGTTAATGACTTAAAAAATATATAAAAATAATTATAGGATAGTTTTTCAAAACAGAACTTCACTCGTCTGTAAATTAACAGCGAAAACTATTTATATTAAATATAAAAACTCATGTTTTTCAATTAGGATAAAATTATTAGAATAAATAACTTGTGCGTGCGACTATAATTGTCTTGCCTATTATGACTGTCATCGATAAAAAACATACCATAATCTGTGGTCGTATTTTTTATCGATATTATACAAAAACAAATTTAACCACTAGCGTTTCAGTTGTGGGATATAAACATTTTAAACAACTTATATCAAATACAACTTAAAATATATTAATTATACACATACGTACTTACATAGCTCCTAACCTTATTATTTAAAGATAGATGGTTATAGGACACTTCGTGAACAAAATCAAATAAAACATCCATCATGATTTTTGTATAGACTTAACGAATACGAAAACAATAAAAGAAAATAGGTAAGTAAAAGAAAATAGTACCTACCTGTGATAAATCTACTATTTCAAACTTCATAGCACTGCGCAACCTCACAAGATACGGGTAAGCTTACATTAACAATTTTAATGTTAAAACAAATGACTTATCTGTAAATATAAAAAATAGGCACCAATGTTTTAAGCGAACTACTTCTACCTATATAATTAATGTATCCACTAAATAAAATTATTTTAAAATCTTAAATCTATGTCAGGTAGTCTATTAAAATTATAAGTGCTTAAATTTGTGGAGTTAAATCAATTACTCTGTACCTTATATTACTAGTAAAATATTTTTTTTACATAAATCTATCGACAAGATATTGTTTTTTTTTTTTTGCTAAGAGAGGACGTTTTGAATTCGATTGTGTTCCGTAGAATGTCACCTTACCTAAAAAGCGACTATTAAATTAACCACAAAGTTGTGTTATCCTAGTTTATCTTATCTTTAATATATTTTACAGTAAAAGGTATGTTTTACGTTATATGAAATATAGAGAACAATTCGATATTAATCAAAAGGATCTATGAACTGATATAAGGTACAGAATATTGTCATCGACAGTAAGTAATTTGGCTAGTTTACGATAGTCTAGGAGTCATGCACGACGATGGGATGAACGTGCCTCAAAGTCGGGTTGTTCTATTGTAGCAGCTAAAAAAACGACACATCTTATTAGTAAATTACAAAATAATTCAACTTATAAAATACCAAGGTGCATACGCGAAAGGCAATTTTATTTAAATCATTAAAGATCTTCTCTAAAAAAATTTCTACGATAATAGAAACGTTTTAATATTAAACAAGATCATACCAAAAATAATAACACCATATATCATTATTTAAATAAAAGAAAACTATTTCTTTTTGATATTTAAGACAATTTAAAGCACCATTAGGATTCTAAAAATTTAAACTATTACGATAACACGAAAGACAAGCACGGTTTATAAAACGTTTTGGGCAGCGGTCAATCGACCCTCGTCTGTCTTATGTAAGGCGAGAGCAGGATGAGTGTCAGTCTGTTCCGAGCGTACCTCTCGAGCAGACGTCGCTTCAGCTCGGGCGGGTAGGTGACGTAGATGTAATGGTCGTCGTGGTCGTCGTCCAGCAGCGCGTCGTCGGCGCCGCGCGCGGGCGACGAGTGCGTCGTCATCGACACCGAGCCGCTGCCAGCTATGCTGCCCTCTTCAGAACTATGGATAATTGTTTGAAGCTAATATTTGCTGGTTTCCCAATTTAGAGTTTGTATATAGTGGTTTAAAGTCAAATATTGATTTGGGAGACAAACGAGCAGGCCTACTCAATCATAGGTGCCATAAATGTTTGTAAAAAGTTGCAAATGCGTCGAAACAATTGAGGATGCATCGGTGTATATTACACGGAGAGAAAGGGCGAGGGGGGGGGGTTAGTAATCCAGTTCTTAGCACTGGACAAAACTCATCTATTATAGCTACTTTATATACGGTCTTGTGTGTGTAGGTCAAATCTAGCGACCTAACCCTTTTAAAAAAGAATTCAACCACCAACAATATTTGATCCTAGAAATATATTTGACGATATAACTAACTCGAATACGATCCATATGATGTAGTAGCACATGCAGAGTGCGAGAGCCAGCCCAGTGGCGAGTGCCAGCAGCAGCGGCCAGGGGAAGGCGCGGGCGGCCGGCGCGGCGTCTTCCCAGTAGCGGTCACAGCTAAGGTACCAACACACCGCGCGCTGCATCTCCTCTGAAATATATAATGTTCATTATCACTAATAAAATCCTTATCCTTATCCACATAAAATCCTTATCCTTATCCACATGTTCATTATCACTAATAAAATCCTTACGAGAAAAGAAGGGAGGAAGATAAAATGTGTTTTTTATAATTAGACTGGGTAAAAGAATAAATTATACTTATTATTAATTAAACACAAACATTTCTTCTTATTATAATTTATTTTAAATTACCTTCAAGCTCCGTAAATTGATGTTGTGTTAGATGCAATAATAAAGTTGCTATGCAGGAATGTACGACTCTCTCACATCGCACCTAAAATATAAAAATAAATCTTATACATTCATAGCTATAGCAATGTAACTATATTAGTTCCATTATTTAATATATTATGGCCAGTATCTGAGTGGGGTTATGACCTTAAGTCCCTGTAAGTGTGTGGGATCACAAGCTGCCCTTTCTGCTTGCAGATCCGCTAGCCTCTTCTGACGACTGTCAGGCGGTAGAGACGACTCAACCGTGTCAGCATCACATAGTTCTGCTGTTTGATTCGTGTCTCCTTCATTCTCTTCTCTCTTTTTTTCCTCAGTTTCTATACTAGCAGTATGGGAACCTATATAACATACAAGCATATATTTTTAAATCTGGTTAAAGTTAACTAGGTTAAATAACAGTCAATTTTGACCACTGGAATGAGAGTTACAATTACAGTGATGTTACCTGGGGCCCCACTGTCAAGGTCAGATTTAGGACAGTCTGCCACAGTAGTAGTAGATGGACGTGAGCGATGGCGTCGCCTATTTGGCACTCTCGCCACGCTCCTGGTGGCCGCGGGGGCGAGGGCCTTTTTGGCCACTTCGGCGTCCTGCCACAACTCCACCTCGGTAACGGGTCCGCTGCCACGACTCATCAACCCGTGCGCCACCAAAACCTGGCAGCGCATTATGTCGCAGTAGTCTGCCAGACATACTGCGTCTTCTGCCTAGTCGTAAATTTAGTGATTAAACTTCTTGTTATATTTATATTTTATTTATGACCATGAGTATATTTTTTTAAAAAAGCTTGGAATCAATACACAACTCAATTTAGACAAGAGTATCGGGACAGTCTATAGGCCTCATAAATTTATCTTTTACTTTATTAATCTGGTTCTTGTGTCGCTGGTCGAAGTGCGTGTCGAGGTGTCGCTCCTCGTAGAACGACTTGCCACAGAAAGCGCAGGTCCACTGCGAGGACCGGTGCTGCAGCTTGGCTGCGTGCTGCGGCGCGAATATATCTCGCGCCGGGTGGAATGGACATTCTAGCGGCAGTTTCACCTATTTTATAAAATAGAAAAAAAAGTGTCATAACCCAG
Organism: Dircenna loreta; assembly: GCA_963555665.1. Classification (NCBI taxonomy): domain Eukaryota; kingdom Metazoa; phylum Arthropoda; class Insecta; order Lepidoptera; family Nymphalidae; genus Dircenna; species Dircenna loreta. Next base: position 7,967,642 of record OY743094.1, read on the forward strand.
CAAAATCTTAAACCAAAATTAAAAGTATACCTCTCTAAAATGATAACAAAGAGATATAATGTTTAATTAAAAATTATATTTTTTTTAGTTGTTTCCTTTTATAATTAGTTGTTTTGTTTTACGTTTAAATTATTTTTAAGGCTTATTAAAATAACTATATCTAGATTAAGTCGTAACATATTGTTACGACTTAATCTAGATACATGTAATGTTAATGTTTAAAATATTGTGTTCTGCAACTGTCGTAATAATGTTTGTTTGTTTTATGAGTTAAATAAACTTATCAGCACGATTAGATTCCCTTTCGCATTTAAGTTAAACCTCTGTGGTTTTTATAATGCTATGTAAAAGTTGTATATAATTAAGCTATTGTTAATGTGAAATAAAATATTTAAAAAAAAACTAGGCATTCCGTAAAACTTATAGTACCTACGACATTGGTTATGGCTTTGCACTCTACATGTACCTAACATCTAATGGCGAAAACGCCATAAAAAAACATTATTAAAATACCACAACTTTTGGTAACTTATTAAGATTCTATTATAGCGTGTAGCAATTTTTAACGTTAATCCAAAAATCGTTACCCTTTTATTATTTCTTATAAGCACACATATACAATTTATTAAATAAACACACACTAATATTTTGAAAACACTAAATTATAAAAAAATGCTGGATACTATGAGCTTACAAGACAAAGTAAGAAAATAGCAATTTCAAAAATTAATTATCAATATTGAATCTTTCTAGTAAATTTACCTGAAACCTTTCTAAAACTGGCAGCCACTTGTTCTCTATCACCTTCCTTACAATTTTGGAGTTGTCACGAGAACACGTGATCTTGAAGACTGAAGGTCCCGGCCAAGGGATCAGTGTGAGAAAAAGTAGGACCAAAACCTGAAAGATACAAATGAATCACTTATAAAATAGTATGCAAAAATAAAGCAATAAAATTCTAGTGTAAGTAAAATGTATCACAAATGACCTATACATTTACACCTTCGTCATTGCAAATAAATTACGTTTTAGGATATTTTTACTGTCATTGTTTTTTCGAAAAACAAAAAACTACTGCACAAAAAATCAAAAAATTAATTGACATAAATCAAAAAGTACTGTAAAATGCTACAAAATTGTCGTTATTTCTTAACATTGTTTAAATTAAAAAAAAAACAGATATTTTCGTCGAGAATTTTTTTTATTCAATATGGTATGACTAAAAGATACTAATTGTAAGCAAATATGAAAGATTACAATATATGCCGATGGCTGTATGGCTCTGCTTTTGCCTTTGCTAATTATTGGTAAGAAGAATTTAAAAAAAAATGACTAAGAGAAAGTTTGCAAGGTATATAAAAAATCACACTATTAAAAAGATTAATCAAATTATCTGTCAGTATCAGTTTGTGTCATTATGTCATTAACTGATATATTCAATTTACCGACTCGGACGGAAATATCTTTTTGTGAGTATTTATGATTGAAATACAAATGTATTATCTTGTATAGTAAATAAAATATGCTCCTTTATGTATTCAATCTCATTTTAAGCAGTTAAATCACGGTCGACAATGTTGTATCAGGCTTCTGATAAAAATATCACAACATTGACTAACGTTACCGCATATTTTTTTTGCAACGAATTCGTTATTAACTGCAGCTGCGCTCATGTCATGTACTATTTTTTGTTATATCTTCAAAAATTTAGAAATAATTTAATTAGTAAGTAGGTAGGATTCCTGTCTTCCACTCCTTATGCCCTATCATCTGTACTCGTCATCATCAGTCATTAGTGGCAAGGCATTTGGATTTTATTTCAGCCATGCCCATGTGCGCTATTATACTACAACAACATCGTGTCATAAAAATCTTCATATTTTTTCGTGATGAATTATGCCGTATTTATTTTACTTCGTGTTATTTATTTGATATTAAATGTGTAAGCATAAGCAGGCAAAAAGCAAACCCCCCATTTTCTTCTTTTCCTCATCAGATACTCCGCAACACATGTTATGAGATGTTACGTTTATACATTATAGTTTTTAACACATAGTAATAATTTATTATTATATTATATTTGTAAAGTAATCTTTGATTAGAATTTAAGTAATTGTAAACAATATCCATATCTACGCTCTTAAAAAGCCAAATATTCTTTAGAGTAAAATTTATATTAATGTATCTTTTTTAAATAATTTTTAGAAAACCTGCATCATATTCACTTTTACAGTATGAGACTTAGAAAAACATGCCCATTTTTTGTGTTTAACCGGGCAATATTGTAGTTTAAGACTCACGTTTGCCTATTTTTTTTCTGTAGTTTTATGACGTATTATCGGCTAGTAACAACTTTATTTATCCTTAGTTCAATATTGAATTATAATTTGAATCCCTTGAGATTATCTTTTATCTTAAGAAGTTATTGAATGAAACCTTTAAGGTCCAGGCAAAGTTGCAGAATGTTGCACGGTTCTAAAATGTTAATTATGACAGGGTTTTTATTTATTACCATTATCTTAGGTATAATATTTGGTACTTATTGGCTATGCTTGTGTTTCTAAATATCGATTTTTCGTGTCACTTTAACCTTATATGATAGAAAACATAAACTGTCTTACCTCGAGAGTGAACGACGTGGTCCTCATTCATATCTTTTATTAGCCAAATATTGGTTAAAACTTGTTTAAAATAAAACTGGTAAATATATATCAAACAAAACTGGACGTAAGTTTACAGAAGAATAACCTCAGGGTCTGTCAATGAGTTTAACGAACTGGCGCATGCGTACGTGCTATGACTTCCCCTCAAATTTAAAACATGTTAATAAATTTAAATTAATATTCCTGCCCCAAAAGGAGAGGGTGGCAGATAAGTTTAGGTGTAATGTATAAATATATTTTGTTTGAATTCTAAAATAACTAGAATTGTATGTACCTACGTACACCCATAACTCAAAGCTTTAAAGATAAAAGAAAAAAAACATATAATGTGGCAAAATGACTTTTTTAACATAACATTAAGTATTTTCAAATGTTTTCTAAACAGTCTTAAAGACTTCAGCTATAAGTAAAACACGCAGACGCTCTATATATAAGACAGCTTACACAAATTAACCGAATCCTATCACTAAGCTAAGTGCCATTTTTACAATACCTCTGTCATATTACGTGTATTATCTGTGCGCGCTCGAAGGAATTTTCTAGTGGATATGGGTATTTCGTTTATGGATCAGGATAGGATTGATATCATTAATGATTATATTTCAGTTTTTATTATTGATACCGACGACATGAGAAGGAATTGACAATATTTATTCATTTTAACATCACATTCAGTGAATAAGAGATAAAGTAAACGGTTGGTCAAGAGTTGGAGATAAAAAAATATAATTTTGCGTGCTTAATTTAACAGAGCTGTTGAATGACAGGTTGTAAAATGTTTGTTTAGAGAATCAATATCGATATTTTTATAAGAAGATTTAATAACCAAGCTATTTCCATATTTTGGATGAGACACCATTTTCGACTGGATAGGAACGTGTGCATCTCCACATAATGTATTAAAGCGATAACAGATTGTATTTATTGTCTTATCTAAATAAGTATAGTATAAGTATATAACCTTACTCTTCTGTATCACTGAACTCTTGATGTTTTTTTTCATGTTTTTTGGGTTGATGATGCTGTAGATAACCGGAATGTGACGCTGAAATCGAGTGCTAGGTTTTTTAGTTTATATATTTTTTTACTTTTTGCTTTTCATCCCCACTACTTTCCCCTTTGTATAGTACCCTAACTATCAATTATATGTTACATGTTCTAGAGTTAACTAATCATTAGTCTGTTATTTTGATATCTCAGGGACAAATGAAATACAAAATATGCCTGTTTATGAGAATTTATCTATTCATAGAATAAAATTATATAAATATAATATTCATGTTAATTCAAAGATAGATAAATTTCCCTTTTAGAGGAAACTCTGCTAGGTGAACGTATTATGGTTTTATAGAGACTGTTCCAGAGTTTAGTTGAATGAACTGTGAAAGGGCATGAGAAAAAACCCTGAGGTATGGTGTGAAAGGGTTAAAAAAAAGTTAAAGGTTTGAGGAGGAGTGAAGATACAAGTTGAGAGCACTTACCAGTAATTTAAATTTACTATTCGAGTGACAGAGTACGTCGTTAAATGGAACGATATCGTCATTAAATGGATGGACACAATATGGAAATCTTTGCGTTCGTACAGTTAGCCATTTTAGCTTTGAACGGTAAGGACGTATGTGGTCATATTAGCAAAGACTAAAAATAAAGCGAATTCAGCTATTGAGAAGACGGTATATACCTAAATTGCATTCGGAAAGAGAGGAAGGATTAGTGATGGCACTAACAGAGTTTTAGATCAAATGAGTAGAACATTTTAGTGACGATAAAATGCGCCTTAAGAACTTAACTTAACGGGTTACCTTGCGGCAAATTTCATCAACCGGGACATTCCAATATAATGCAGTGTCAATGCTGAGGCCCTATACTATTAACTGCAGATGAAAAAGGGTCGGTTATATTGTAATAAGAGAGTGAGACTAAATAGTATATATATATAATCATATCATAAAAATGTGTTAATGAAATAGTATATATATAATCATAAAAATGTGTTAATGAAACTCCTAAAGTTGAATATAGCTGTCACTAGGGCATAAAAGTTCTAAAACGTATTTTTCAGGAAATACAAAAATATTTGGATTATAATTGCAATAGGCACTATATTCGTACATTATACAGAACTACGGTAGTTAGTTTTTTTTATGGTTATTGCTCATAGTCCCATTCATCTTATATTTATCAGACAAAGTCGGTGGCAATATATTTGAATCAAAATTATTCTTTGTACAGAGCAAATAGAACGAAACTATCTGAGATTAATCTCTATACATGTACAGACATACTTCAATATACAACGAAAAATTAATTTCTCGATAAATATTACAGCATCGTACTGAAAAAATATTATTGATTTCTGTTATATGAAACAGTTTAAACCAACTAACAAAGTAGTGAAGTCAATTAGCAGGTCAAACAATCGGTGTTTGATAACAAATTCAGAAGTTTGAAAATGTAAAATCATTTGTTGTTACGACTCCCACAAACAAAGCAGATTTTATTTTGAGACAGGTTAGTAATTTTGCTAAAATTTCAATACGCTCATTTTTTTGGACTAATTTAAAACCTAAGCATTTTTATCCACTATCAATTGGTATATAAATAATAAAACGAGTAACAAATCGTTTAAAGTATTTGGGTAAAACATATTACATATTATAACAATTTTACTAAAAAAATATGTTATCTCGTATATTTTATTAGATTCAATTAATGTATGAAATATAACTTTATTCTTTAAATCCAGTCTCTACACGCGAGAGTGAAAACAGTTCAGTTTTCGTGATGTAGAGACGTTGACATCATTTATGGCACCTTCGTGACTTATATTTTTATGTATGTAGGTAGAGTATCAGTGTATCAGTGCATTTAACAAATTATATACTTAGCGAACACTGAATAAGTAATGATATTTCATATTTAGTAAAAGAAACAAGCACTGTAAGGATGAGACTTTTGTAAGGTGCACTAACCTTAGATAGTTGAAAATATTATTCCACAATTGCTTAATTAAGGCCGGAGCTGTGGTGCGCATGCTCCATGCAGCCTCCGAGCTCTCGAGGCCTCGCGAGCTGCTCAGTTCCCGTGGCCGCTCGTCCAGCTGCAACCTCTCGGTATAATGATCCGCAAAGTTTTGTTCTACTGGCCGTTTATCATATTTAGATAAATAACAGCTTCTGATATATTGTGATGTGTGTACTATGGATCATCAGAAATGGATTACTGTATTTGACAACGTTATGTAAATTGTGTTTGGAATTTTGAATTTGCATTGAGGTAAGTTAAAGCTGCACTTTCGTATAATCATATCAGTGGAGACTTAATGGTCACTTTATTTATCCTATTACGTTATTGTATACAAATTAACAAGCTAAGTCTAGCTACTTATTTTCAAATATTAAAATATTTAATACAGTTTTTATTATAAATTATTCGTTTGTTGATATTTTTAGACAAATAATCTGACCCTTTCTTAATGATTTTTCAGAATGGTTCATCCCGTAAAATACCCCGTTGGAAAATATCATTCGATACCAGTCAGGCTGCGTTACGTATTCTTGATTGCCGTAATCTTTGGCGGCAGCAGTTTCCTTTTCCTGGTAAAAAACAACGAAACCATCGATTTGATCAACAATGACAATATCAAACAAAGATATAACTTCGGTAACCAGGAAGATACATTCACAATTAATACAAGAGGCTGCACTATACCCGCTCTCAAACCATTTTCGGAAGATATTAAGAAATTTATCGAGCATCCGAAAAATATTAAGCCATGCCATCAATCAAATATATCGTTACTCGATAATAATGATACACATATCTGGATAAGGTCTGAGAATTTACAATTTTACGAAGTACCAAGAAATTCAAATGTATCGTGTTGCTATAGATCTTTTTATCGTCCACTGGCTATTGTTGATATTTCATCTATAGATGTAGATGATAGAGTTAACTACGAATCATGCATTGAATTTTCTAACTATATAGAAGTTATGAATGAATTCGTGAGGGTTACTTGCAGTTACATAAACAACGTTATTTACGATCAATTCTTTATATTTACACCAAAGAAACCGTTTTTAACATTTAAAGACGACTTTATGGATTTAAGTCAAAATCAGACGGCCTTCAATGTTATAATATTAGGCATCGATGCTATTTCGAGGTTGAATTTTTATAGAACAATGCCAAAAACGTTGGCGTTTTTAAAAAAGAAAGGTGCTATAGAATTTTACGGATATAACAAAGTAGGTGATAATACATTTCCTAATTTGACACCCATTCTTCTCGGCATGAAAGAGACAGATTTAAAGAAAACTTGCTGGCCCAATGCAAGAGCTACGTTCGATAACTGTCCGTTTATTTGGGATTTATTTAAAGACGTCGGGTACTACACGGCTCTGGGGGAGGACACTGCAAGTTTGGGGACATTCAATTTTGAGAAATTTGGATTCAGCCGAACTCCCACTGATTACTACTTACACACATTTATGCATGAAGCTGAAAAGCATACTGGAAATAACAGAGATTTTAATTCTTACATATGTATGGGTAATAAATATTTCTATAAAGTCTTATTAGACTATATTGAAAATTTGACCATGTCACTAAGAAACTCTAAGCTCTTTGGATTCTTTTGGGAAGTCACCATGAGCCATGATTATTTAAATTACCCAATGGCAATGGATAAGAACTATGAAATGTTCCTAAAGAAACTGGATCACACTCGTTACCTAGAAGATACAATTTTAATAATTTTAAGTGATCATGGAATACGTTGGGGTGATATTCGATTTACCAAACAAGGAAGGTTAGAGGAACGACTGCCATTGATGCATGTCTTATTACCTGATTCATTTCGAGCCAACTTTTCTTTAGCGTATGATAATATCAAATCTAATAGCCATCGTCTGACAACACCATTCGACATATACGCCACTCTTATAGACTTAGTAAATACGGAGGCGATAAAAAATGAGAATATAAAATTACGTAGTGCCTTGTCCTATGGTAATGAGAGAAGCATCAGCTTGTTTCTTCCAATTCCGTGTAACCGCACTTGCATGAGTGCAGATATAGACGACCACTGGTGCACTTGCCATAAAGGTCAAAAAATACCGATTGACAGTGTAGAAGCTTATGAGGCTGCAGGTAAATTATTGTGGCATTTAAACATGCTTATACATGGCCACCCCCAATGCGCTCGTCTATCTCTCGTGGAGCTAATGGAAGTGACAGAAATGGTATCAGGGACTCCTTATGAGAAAGAAATCGGTTGGCGAGAATTTTTAGTTGTAGTCAGAACTTCACCTGGCGATGCAATATTTGAAGCAACTCTTCGCCGGGACGAGCGGGAATGGTCTCTGGCCGGAACCGTGAGCAGACTGAATATGTATGGCCATCAGAGCAAATGTATACATCACTACCAACTTAAACTGTATTGTTTTTGTGTATAGACAATTAGAAATGTAGATTAAAGTCTGTGATATTAACTATTTATACATTATATTCTTTTAGAAGGTTTTTTTTTTCATATGCTATTTGTGATTATTCGCAAATTTGTTTGTAGGTTTTAGTTTTTTACTACACTCTAGTGAAACAAATGTTCTATAAAATCTTAGTTGTTTTTTAAGTTTGTTAAAGATTCATAGGTAAATTTTATATACATTTTCTAGAAATGTGGAGCTTAGAATAAACGACTTAACTTAATTAGAAATACATATTTAGAACTTATATTTCCACTGTGTGTATTTGGACTTCGAAATCGGTGGCTAGCATTATATTAAAAGGTTATAAATTATTACTAGGTAAACAGATATATATTTAGCTTATATATATTGAATGATACAGCCTTGCAGCTTTATAACAGAAAAAACAATATCTAAATAGATACATATCGGAGTTATATTTATTTGTAATTTACTTAAAATGTATTGTATTCATAGAATTTGTAGAATGCTTTTGACGTAGACAAATGAAATAGAATCACTATGGTCTTGAAGTTATTAAAAGTTGAAACTAGTTAAATCTGTCACATACCTATATCTAGATGATAATTTTTTATCAGTTGTTTAATGCATAGAACAATAAAAACTTATTCGTTATATTGTAAATTATTTGAGCATCTTTTTTATTTGTATAAACAGTACTTACATACAGTTTTTTTTTGGTACTGAAATTTAATTCAATTATCAATATCACCCATGATACATGTCGCCTCCTCTGGTGACGCTGTAACAGCAATTAGAGCTGACAGCAACAAATAAAAAAAAAAACGCTGCCGAAAATCCACCAGCACGCTATACCATGAACTCTTAAAGCTATAGTTCAATAATGTTTCGACAAGAAATTTTGATGACACTGAGACATAGAATATCTAAACTTTTGTCAAAATTCCTTAAATAATGCCATATCTAGCCGTGTACATATATACACATCTTAAAATTGCAAAGCTTTTTTTACCTAAATTCAAAAAATTTGCTTGTCTCGGGATTAATACGCGATAATAGGAAAATACATTTTCTTTGCGAAACCATACATATTTTTAATGACATGGATTATTGTTGACGTCGTGGATAGAATATTCTATATCTCCATAATGGTAGCATATTGTGAAAATTATATAATATTGTTACGCGAGCGTTACGTTCCCGTACATTACATTAATATTAAAAAATCTCTCTGAAAATTTACTAGCGTAATAGTAGTAAAATTTGAATATTTAAAATGAATATCCTATTATTTTATTATAAACTCATGATTATTTATTTAAGTGGACTCACACTATCTCGTGTTTGCGTCCCGTTAGATATCAGTACCTAAAGACATGAAAATCGTTTAGCTCCTGTTACCCGATATTGAGTTTAAAGCCCGCTTGGAATTAACAAATCTTTTGAACTTATAATTTTCAATAATAAACAATACATATAGCCTGACAAACACATTTTTTTTTTTGGTACTGCAAAATGACAACAGCAAAGCTACAAGATTCTTTTTGCAAAACCAATTTCTATATAATAATTAATTTAGAATACAAAATCAATTTTGTTAACAAACAAGATCAAACCGAATAATTGAAACCTAAACGAAAAAAAATACTTCTATTTACAGGATAAGATAAATTCCATTTATTAAAGTACAATATAATGACGCACTAATAACTAAGCTAGATAAGGTACCAACTTATTTGAACAGCTAATTAAAAGAGGACAAAATTAAGGAAAACAAAAGCGTTACCGAATATTTGGCAACGTCCTTGAATTTACATAAGTATTTGTTTTACATGTTCCGTTAATAATTGAGTCTGTATAGATTTCAATGAAATGGCCTAAAAAAATTTATCACTTTTAACAGACTGTATTTGAAATAAAAATTATATTGTTCCAGTATGTGTTGTATCGCGGGAGGTACCGGCAGCGGTATCAGCAAAATTGTGCCGATGCATCCAATCCGTCTTCGTTATTTATTTCTTCTGGCTATAATCGTTTGTGGGACCTTTCTTCTACTATCAAATAATATTTCAAAGCCATACATTGACAGAGATATTCTCATCTCTTGGCCAACGAGGGAACGTCATAGAAATGATAATATAAGTGATTTTTTATATACAATTAAAACAGATGGGTGCAGCATTCCCGCTCTAAAGACATTGGGAGATGAAGTGAGGGAATTAGTTGAATTTCCTAAAAATATACAGGCTTGTCCTCTTGCTGGTGCATCTTTACTGGGTAACAACAACACTCACATATGGATAGAAAATGAAAATAGAATCCTGTATAAGTTAAGCAGTGGCGACATTTTGAATTGCTGTTACCAATCTTTCTACCGACCGCTATCAATCGATGATATTACATCGCCAGATGTTGATAAGAGAGTGAAATATAATACGTGTATTAATTTCACTGACTCAATTAAATCAACTGATGAATTTGTCCGAGTGAACTGTAGTGTTGGTGAAGTGCAACTTTACAGACAGTATTTTATATTCGCTCCCAAAAAGAAAATGTCAGTTAAGTTGAAGAAAAAAATAAAAAAACAAACAGTATACAATGTTATAATATTGGGTATAGATGGTGTATCCAGACTTAATTTTCATAGAACAATGCCAAAAACCCTATCATTTTTAGAAGAAAAAGGGGCTGTAGAACTATTAGGTTACAACAAAGTGGGAGACAATTCATTTCCAAACCTAATACCAATGCTTACGGGACTGTCTGATCATGAGCTGAAATTTACATGCACTCCAAATATGAAATCAACATTTGACAACTGTCCGTTTATTTGGGATTGGTACAAAGAGGCGGGCTACTATACAGCACTGGGAGAAGATAGCTCCAGCCTTGGCACGTTTAATTATCAAAAACTGGGTTTTATCGGTTCCCCAACAGATTATTACATGCACACTTTTATAAGGGAGGCTGAAAACAATGCGGGAGTAAATAAGGATTTTAATTCGTTTTTGTGTATGAATGATAAGTTTTTCTATAAAGTTTTATTAGATTACATAGAAAATCTAACAACGGTGCTAAACTCTTCCAAATTATTTGGTTTCTTTTGGGAAGTAACTATGAGTCATGATTATTTAAACTATCCGATGGTAATGGATTACGATTACGTGAATTTTCTAAAGCGGCTAGATTTGGTAAATTATTGGGATAAAACCATTCTTATTTTAATCAGCGATCACGGGATTCGCTTTGGTCCAATGAGGTCAACAAATCAAGGACGCTTAGAAGAACGCTTACCTTCCGCTTACATTCTAACGCCGCCTGAATTTCGGCAAAAGTACAAGCAGGCATATGATAATCTCCAATTAAACAGTAGGCGGCTGACTACTCCTTACGATCTACACGCTACTCTGTACGATCTAGTTAAATTAGAAAATATCGAAAATAGCATTATTACCGCTCGGTCAAATCGCACTCAGAATTGTCATAATAAAGGAAAAAGTTTATTTTTACCAATTTCGCTCCACCGTACTTGTGCTCAGGCGCATATTGACGACCATTGGTGCAGCTGCTACAAGGGTCGCAAAATGTCAAATACTAACATAATTTCAATAAATGTTGCTGAACAATTAGTGCAACAAATAAATCATCTTATTCATAAGTATAGTCAGTGCGCGGTACTAAAGCTTGCCGAATTACTTGATATTACTGAGATGGATGTCAATGTCCACGACAAGATTCTCTGGCAAGAATACATGGCCGTGATAAGAACGACACCAGGCGATGCCATGTTTGAAGGGACTTTACGCTTCACCAGCAATGACTGGTCACTAGCAGGTGCCGTAAGTCGAATCAATCTATACGGTAATCAAAGCCACTGTATAAGCCAACCTACCCTTAAATTATACTGTTTTTGCCAGTGACTTAAGCAAATGAAATAATTAAAGCTTCTGTGATATATTGTACATATAGACAATTTATATTAATTATAATATAATTATAGAAGTACAATGCAGGCAATGTTATGTCATAATAATGGTAAGCAAATGGATGATTGAATTACAAATAAATGTTACTTGTCTTTTATTTTTAATAATAAGCGTTGTCTTTTTTACTCAAGTTGGTGCGAGTACACGTGATTTTTTATTTATTCTTTATTCTCCCGTTCTTTGTTTATTATTATTGAATAAAAAAAAGTTAATAAGGATCAAAATTTAGTTTTTTTGCTTTTGAAATGTCGTAAATTTAACGTGCCTCTAGAAATATGATATGTCACTAAATTCAATTTGTGATTATTAAATATGTGTTCTCGGTCTACACTCTTTATGAGTCTGGGTTTGGCATAAGTTGAAATATCATTCTAATTTAATTTTTTATTCGGTGTTCCAAGCCAGCCAGCCAGCGTATAATTATCCCGGGGGAGATTAATTGAGAAATATAAAAGGAAAACCTCTTTAATCACCAAGCACTGAAATCGTAATATTTGCCAAAGTAAAAAATATTTAATTATATATAATCTATACCTACTAATATATAAATCAGAAGAGTTTGTTTGTTTGAACGTGATAATCTCAGGAACTACTGAACCAATTTAAAAAACTCTTTTCGTATAAGATAGCCTATTTATCGAGGAATGCTATAGGCTATTAACATCACGCTAAGATAAATAGTGGAGGAGCAGCAATAAACAAATGTTGCGGAAACGGCAAAATTTAGAGCTTTCCTTTCGTGCGCGTAAACGTTACCCAAAAATGAACTACTACAAAATTGTTCCCCTCTAAAAGTTCTAAAAGAAAGTCCGCGAGAGCTTCTAGCTTTCAAGATTAACCCACAGTAACCATTTTTATGGTTATTAATCTTATATACTAGGTTTATGTAGTAAGCTTATATACTTAACTCATTTATTTATCTTATGTACTAAGCTTATGTAAGCATCTTATTTACTAGGCGTATTTACTAAACTTATGCAATAAGCTTATGTATTAAGCTTATGTACTACGCTTACATATTACGCTAATATACTAAGCCTAGGTACTAAGCTTATGTATTTTGATTATACATTTAGCTTATGTAGCTAAATGTATAATCAAAATACATAAGCAGTACTTAGTACATAAGTTTAGTTCATTAGCTAATGAACTAAACTTATGTACTAAGCTTATTTGCTAAGGTACTAAGCTTATTCGCTAAGGTACTAAGCTTATAAACTGAGCTTATGTACTTAGCTTATGAACTAAGCTTATGTACTAAGATTATGTACTTTGCTTATGTACTAAGCTATCGAAATATCAGAATATCAGATGGAAAAATTTGTCTATATGTATGTGGTCCGGCTTCCACGAAAAAAATACTGGACAGACGCAAGCGTTGCATTTATCAATGTCTCCTTGCCATAAAGTAACTAATATATCGGATACTGAGTTTAAAGCCAGCACCATATTATTTTAGTCATGAGATTTGTGGGAGCTGACGAAGTCGCTGCCATGCAGCTAGTATCATATATAATAGACTTGCTTAAACTTATTTCGTAAAGAATATATAGAGCCCGGATCTTTAGAGCTAGATTGTTATTGCACGGACAGTTCTCTTTTGTAACATGAAATTGGTATTTATATCAGCAGCACTATCCCATAGTAGGATACCATACGACATTTTACTATGAAAATAACTATAATAAACTAAATAGTCTCGCCAGTAAGTAGTCTTAATTTTTTTTACATTTGCGGCAGATCTAAGTTTAGTAGCCGATATAAAAATGCTGTTGGCCCTGCTGTAATTTAGCCTTAACAGTAAGTCCTGAGAATTCCATTACTTCCATCGCTTCCTCATCTAAACTTACGTTAGCTGGCACCTGTTTTAAATTTGATATCGAAAATCTAAGTAGTTTACAACGTCATACTTTACCCGATGCCGTTTTACTTTCAATATTTCAAAAAATAATAATCAATAGCAATACAATAACATTGAGTTTTAACAAAAAGAAATTGGCCTAAGATTGAACCTTGAGGGACTCCATATCTACACAAAACACTCCGAGACCATCCTATGACGCCTCTTTTTCAGTAACGTCTACCATATATATTTCAGTGCGACTACCCAGAACGTTTTTGAAAAATGTCTGCTACGCTACGTGCAGGGAATGCTACATCGTATGAGATGCGAATGCTTGTAATAGAGGTTTGTCTATAATTTTTTTAAATACTATCATAATTATTGTCACAGTGGAAGTATTCTTTATCTAGGTCACAATTTGTAACAGACAATGACTGTATATTCCTGACCTTTGCCTTTATATTCGAAAACCTTATAAACAAGGTACTGACTGACAGACACCGTCAGGTGTTAACTTGATTTGTCAAATGTCAATGTCTAGACAATTCACATTAGAACTTTGGTTTTGTAGTGCTGATTTAATAATTTTAATTTAATAAATATGTTTTTAAATATTTCTTAGTAACTAAATACATTTTTTATGGAAAATGGCACTGACATTCAGAACTGTATTAAGAAACACTTTTCTTCTAAACATAACCAAACCGGCAAAATGGAATGTGAAGAGAAACTATCCTATAAGAAAATTCTGCTGTGGCGTAGGTAATAAAAACTATAGTTTAGATGAACCTATATTGACAAGAATGGCATTAAGATCAATATTAAGGCCATATCGACTATGTTCTACGCAAAGCAGCTGCAATTCAAACAATCCATCAAAAGAGCCAGAGAAGAAACCTGGTATTATACAACGATTTAAGCAAATGTATAAAGACTATTGGTATGTACTGTTACCTGTACACATGACTACATCAGCTATATGGTTCGGCTGTTTTTACTACAGTGTTCGAAGGTCAGTAGTATGTTGAAATACTTATTGTAGGCCTGTAATATACATAATAAATTAGGTGATGCAATTTATAAATAAAATATTAGGTTGGGTTTTATAAAATACAAATCTTTTATAAGAGTACCATGGTATAATTATTTTAATTTTCTGCATATAGTCTGAGTCTACTGCCTTAACCTCTTAACCACCAATGTCTTCAGTAAAAGACAAATGTTTGTGACAACACAATTGCAAACTATTTAACTTTTTACGTTTGTCACATTGCATCAAAGATTTCAAGTATACAAAAGATCTTTGTTAATTTTATAAGGAAAGAAATCAAATACCTATAGCTTAATTGATGTTAGTCATAGGAAACTAAATTTCCCCTCTTATTAAAAGAAATAATTTAAATAACATTATATACTATTTTAACTTTATACTTATACTACTACTATTGTTAATAATATTCTTATATAACAAAGTATTTGTGCAATGCAATGAAAATTGCAAGCAGATCTACACAAATTACAACTTTACTAATAAGAATCAGCCATCAATTTTAATGTTGGAAATTCTAGAAAAAATATTGTGATTATAATATTTAAATAAAGTGTAACTTATACTATTCCTCATATAAAGTTGTTTTTGTACAATTATAGATAGGTGTAAGTAACAAATATACTTTATATTGTATGGCTGCCAAAAAACTGTTCTGTTCTCATAAGTAAAATATAGCAGTATTTATACTATACTTCACTTATATTTACTCATTTCAGTGGTGTAGATGTAATTGGCTTGCTAGAATATGTTGGTATTAGTGATAAACTATTGACACCTTTAAAGGAATCATCTGCAGGATACTTTGCTCTAGCTCTAGCATTATACAAATTAGTGACGCCACTTCGCTATGCTGTCACTGTTGGTGAGTAAGGTAATTAATATTATGAAATAATAATAATATTAAAGATTTTTGAATTTTGAAACTATTATTTTTAAGGTGGAACTACATATACTATCAACAGATTGACCGCTATAGGTTGGATAAAACCTGTTCCATCAAGGGAACGTCTCAAAGAAATACTCCAAGAAAGGAAAGATAATATACAAGACAAATTTATTGAGAGTAAACAGCATTATCAAACTCAATTACAAGAGAAGAAGACCCAAGTAATGGATGAAATGAGAAGGTATAAAACAGAAATGCGTAAAGTTAAAAATAAAGTGAAGAAATCATAGAAGAAAAATGTATAGCCTACATTTTATTTGACAGTTTCCTTACAACATTGTGAAAAATATTTATCAATTAAATATGTTTTTGTAAAACATTAATGATATAATTATTTTAAACTATTTATTGTTTGCAAAGAAAATAAACAATGTTAATAATTTTCTTCATTATTTATTGTTAAAATATATAAATACAACGGTACTTTTAACGAAAGTATGTTTTTTAATGAATTATTGTTATGATTAAACATTTCAATAGTCAAAATGTACAGATATTTCCTAATACTACATTAAGTACCTACACAACAGGACAGCACAGAACTGGAATGTTTGCTTTGATGATATTTTTCTTACTTTACAACTACAAATTTAACTTATAAAGATACAAGTGAACAGTTATAAATAGACCCAGATGTGCTGTCTCATTGAAAGAGTAAAAATAATAAATGCAGCAAAAATGTTACTTCTCCACTAACATTAACATATTTCAATTATATAATCTTGTTCATGGTTTCTAACTAATACTGTATTTTTTTATTATGCAAATATAACTTGAGCCCTGTGTTAATGATAAAATGTACTTGTTAAATTCTGGCCTAATTTAAAACTTCACTGCAAATGCATATCACAAAACTTAGAGGCAAAGCCGCACCTAAGTTAATTTACATTTGATTATATCAATACCTAACTAACAATCGTCATGTATACTTATAATCTATCCACCTTAAATTAGAATCCTCAAATTCTTAACATCCAGTTACACATAAATGTACTCATTCCTATTAAACTTATAAAAACTAAAAAGCTGTCAAAAATATATTTAAAGCCATACATTA
The DNA here is from genome assembly GCA_963555665.1 of Dircenna loreta. Taxonomy (NCBI): domain Eukaryota; kingdom Metazoa; phylum Arthropoda; class Insecta; order Lepidoptera; family Nymphalidae; genus Dircenna; species Dircenna loreta. The sequence continues at coordinate 7,984,641 of OY743094.1, forward strand.
TTCCTGTTGGTTTAAAAAGAATATTCTTCTAAGTTTCTGAGCACATTATTTGATTACTTTTTCTATTAATACATTTTTTTTAATGCACAATAATACATACTAGGCTGTAAATTCAATTAACTTGAGAAAAACATACTATCACAATAAATCTTGTCTATTGGCAATTTCTTATAACAGGTATAGAAATGTGAACATTCCTTTCTTGTTTCAACACTATATTGACCATTCCATTTATAGCTTATTTGTTCCTTGAATCCAATTACTTAGAAAACCATAACCCATTTATTGTTTTCAATATATCAGTTTAGCCCATGTACTGGTAAGAGGCCGGGGAGAGATGCGGCGCGGGTGGCATGCCGGGTCCTGTGGACGCGCCGATGGTAGACAAGTGACAAGCCCGGCACATCAATTTACCTGAAGCAATCAATAAACAATTAACTTCTAACCTTCAACATGAATGTTCACATTCTTTATTGATAGTAAAACCATTCTTCATTGTTAATAGATTTATGGTAGACCACAGCCTCAGAAAAATTATAGCCACAGACCTCACAATAGCCGGTGACAGAAACTCAGCAGGCTTGTCTGTATATATATTTTTTTAAATACCACTATAACCTATTACAATTTATATAAACAATAAAACTTGACGTAGCTGGTAGCAATCACCTATATACCTTGAAAGAAACCTACCTCAGAAATTCAAATTTAAAAATAAAGTTACAGACTTAAAATAAAAATGGAAAATTCTAGATAAAATAACAATAGAATTCTTTTTAGTAGTATATATATATATTTTAAATTTAAGTCTTAATTAAACCTAAATCGGAAATAATTTACCGGCTAGTGGGTAGCATCGTTTATCGGGCTCGTCGGTGAGCTGCATTCCGCACACGCAGCACATGTAGCAGTCCACATGGAAGTCTCGGTCCATAGACACCACCCGCACTGTCTCGTCTGTGCCCTCCACTGGAGTTATACCTGAAGTAAAAGTAAAGTACTATACTTACATTATATCCAACACATGATATAATGATATGATACACAGGAAAAAACAAATTCAATGAATAGTTTTTATGCCTTAGATTACAAAATATTTTATTTAAGATTATAAATATGTATTGATAACGAGGCTTCATATTACAAACCTCTAGATGCTAGTTTATATATGTTAAGTATAGCATCAAGCAAAAACAAATAGACAAATTTTGTATGGGATCAACAATAAGAAGGAAACTTTTCACTAAAGAAAAATATTCAAATGAATGCAGACAGTTTTGTGGAAACATGTTTTGTAAAAATGTATTTATGACTCACCTTTGCCACAGCTGGCGCATTTAGGCGCAAACATCCGATGATAATCATTGACACAATAAATCTTATTATCTACATCCACAGTGAAGGGTACTCCATCCAGACATTCATTACAAATACAACAGCGGAAGCATCCAGGATGATATGACTTGCCCATTGCTTGCAAAATCTATAGTAAAAAATAAACAGAAGCATGATATAAATATAAAATTTAACTCATTTGCTTAGTTGTTAGAAATTATTTCTAAACATGTTTTAACATGTTAAGCTACCTTAAATGTTAAAGAAATATAACCAATATAGTTAGGACTCAAACTTGCAAACTTTTTACAATACAATTCCACAAATTTATATGTTTTATTATAGAAAAATATAAATTTTAATATAGAAAAATTATTACCATTTCCATTATTAAATGCCCACATATTGCACATTTCTCTGCTGTTTGTTGGAAGCCTGAATACTGAAAAAACATACAAAAGTAGCAATAAGTTTTCACAGTTTAGTTTCTCATAAATAAAAAATATATAAGCTGTAATTTAAATTTAATACAAAACAAAAATATTTTTTTTGTAAAAGAAATCTAAATAAATATAATATGCTCTTTCTATTAAATAATAAAAAATATGTTTATATTTAAAATATATGAAGAACAAAGAAATGCTAAGATAGCAAGGTAAAAGCTTAGTAAATTATTACAACCAAAAAAATAATATGTATACATTTGTATCGCTAACCAGATAGTCCTCTTCACAATACACTTTGCCATGTACATTATAGAAGGCTTTGCCACGCAATGCTCTTCCACATGAGCAGCAAATGAAACAGTTGGTATGGTACAGGTTGCCCATAGCCTGACAGGCTTGGCCTGCACCTGTTACACCAGCCCCACAGGTGTGGCAAATACCTAATATTAACATAATTGTTACTTCTCATACTGGATTTATTATTAATTGTAAAACATTTATAATATTCTCAAAAAATATATGATAAGGTCTAGTTCTTACCAAAGTATTCCCCTTCCTCATCCTGTCGTTCCATTTCTTCTTCCAGTTGTCGGGTTAATTCTTCTATTTTACGTTGTGCTTCACTAGGTCCCGGTGGACGAGGTGGAGTGATACTATAAGGTAGTAGGCTTTTTCCACGACCTCCAGAACCTCGAGATCCTCCAGACACTTGGGACACAGAGCTGGGAGTAGGACTTGGCGCTGGAGATGGGGCAGGTGAACATAATGTTAGTCCTGATACTAAATTTCTGGAAGCAACTGACTCAGATGCCAGTGACACATTATCTTTATTGGCAGTGGCCACTGTTGCAGCTGGAGAACCTCCTGTCATGCAAACATAATCGGAACCATTAGTGTCTTCCACTATTTGCATTCTATTAGGTAGGGGTTTTGAACTTGTACCATAACTTCCATTAATTGCTGTTACCTTAACTTTTCCTAATCCATTGCCAAGAGGTGGCTTTGCATGGAAAAATTTTGGAGCCGCTGCTGCTGCTGCTACCTGCACTTCTGTAGCAATATTTGCTTTAGGTCTCTGAGCACTTGGTGCTATTGAAGCATAAATAGCAGTTGAAGGAATTGTTACAACCTTGTCATCAAAACTTACAGAATTGCTATTTTTTAAGAGAGCACTGACATCCATATACTTAGGAGGTGCAGATTTCATTACTGTATAGTCACTACTATTTGAATTATCAATTGAACTATTGTATGGTGGGGGCGGTGGAGCTTTATCAATTTTGCTTTTATCTCTAAGGATCCTTTGAGAAGTGATCCTATTCAAACTAGTATTAGGCACTTGAGGGCCAGGCACTGAACTCTGTTGTATATATGGTTGGTCTGAATTAGTCTGTACTTTAAAATCATGTTTTTTATCTTTATCAGAGCACAGCATATTTTCGTATACCAGTGGATTTAGTTTTGATTTATTATTAACTGGTACCTGTGGCTGAGCTTTACTATATCTTGTGTCGTAATATCCTTCAGCAGCAAGGGGCTGGCTTTGATAAAGTTGGTGATAATATGGAGGCTGGGACAACTGTTGTTCTGCGTAGTAATCTATATTCTCATACACTGGTTGAGCGTACTGAGCGTTAGTATTACCTGGTATCTCATATAAGTCCTCACTTTGGTAGCTCAGTGATCTCTGAGAAACAGAATCTATAGATCGAGTAGGACTAGCTGGCAGCGCAGCAGTGTTTATATCTCTTTTATTGATTGACGCAATAGTTTCTACTCGCTTAGGGGTTGCAAATTTTGAAGCCGCTATTACATTCGTTCGTTCGTAGAAACTGTAATCCTGACGATTAGCAGAATTATCTAAAGCAAAACTCTCTATTGCACCGACAGGTCGAGACTTTGATTGACCAGTAATGTTAGATGTTGAAGCACTTTGCGCTTGCTCAGTATCATTTTCGTCTTTGTTAGATAATTTCAAATCTTGTAAGCCCAGTATACATCTCTGTTCCTCAGTGTTACTTCTTCTCGAAGGATCCATAGTGCACGAAAATATGATAATTTCTACATGAATATTTGAAAATTACATGAAAAACATAAATGATTCATAATTATTGTGATCTAATGTAATCCTCAAAACATAGTATGAAAAAAAGACCAAAAAAAAACAAAATTAGTGATGTGCCATAACGAATAACGATAAGTAGAAAATTATTGCTAAAGATGAAAAATATTTCTTTAATGTAAATAAATAAAAAAAAACATTTTGTTACAGAAAGCTTTACAATTTGACCCGTATAAATATATTTTATTATTCAGTCGAATGCCATTGCAATAAATTACTTATGAGGTTTTTACTAATAGTAATCAAACAAATTATAATTATTATATATTTATAACCTTATGATTAATAAATAAAAAAACAATTATATTGGAGTCTATAAGATAAGTGTTAAATAGTTGCGGACACCAAATATAAATTACCAGTTTATCTTCATGAACGTACCATGATGCAACCAGAATATTACGACATTTTATCCCTACAGTTTATTTGACTAATAAATGAATTATTTGTTAAATTATCATAAAACTCTATAATTTGTTTTTTATAAAAGGAATATAGTATTTGAAAGCCGTTTTATGACTTTTTTTACATCATTTTCGTCAGTGCAGAACATATTCTATGTATTTCTATCATAATTGTTGTTATTGCTTGTCTGTGGCTTTTTATTCCTAACATAATTCAAAACTTTAATTTTTGTGATAAGTATGTTTAATGAAATTTAGCCTGTGGAACTATAAGTTTAAAAAAATATTACCAAATGTCAAATTGTCATCATTCGGCATTCTGACTTGTGAAGCGAATTTACTTTGAGTGTCGCTCACGCCATCGGCCATTTTAGCATTCGTGTTTATGTACGCAATAAAAAACGATTTAAAAAATCATTAAGTTCCTACTTAAGATTAAGTTGAGTTTTACATAGTAGAAGCTCGAGGCAAAATAATAACACTACCATGTATGACACAGAGGATGATCAATATGAAGAAGAAGAAGTTGAAGAAATTTCGTCCGAATTGTGGCAGGAGGCATGTTGGATAGTAATAAATGCATATTTCGATGAAAAGGGCCTCGTCAGACAACAACTTGATAGTTTCGACGAGTTTATTCAAATGTCAGTCCAGCGCATTGTTGAAGACTCCCCACCTATAGAACTTCAGGCTGAAGCTCAACATTCGTCGGGTGAAATAGAAACTCCGCCTAAATATCACTTAAAATTTGATCAAATTTATCTTTCGAAACCAACCCATTGGGAAAAAGATGGTGCACCATCTCCTATGATGCCTAACGAGGCTCGACTCCGCAATTTAACTTACTCCGCTCCTTTATATGTTGATATAACCAAAACTATAGTTAAAGAAAATGAAGATCCAATTGAAACTCAACATCAAAAAACTTTTATTGGTAAAATTCCAATTATGCTCAGGTCTACCTATTGCTTGCTGAGCAATTTGACTGATCGTGATTTGACAGAGTTAAATGAATGCCCTCTGGATCCTGGTGGCTATTTTATTATCAATGGGTCAGAAAAAGTGCTGATTGCTCAAGAAAAAATGGCCACCAATACTGTATATGTGTTTAGTATGCAAGGTGGTAAATATGCTTATAAAACTGAAATCCGTTCTTGTCTTGAACATAGTTCAAGGCCTACATCCACATTATGGGTTAACATGATGGCAAGAGGTGGCCAAAGTATTAAAAAGTCAGCAATTGGACAGAGGATTGTAGCAATTGTACCATACATTAAACAAGAAATTCCAATTATGATTGTGTTTAGAGCACTAGGTTTTGTAGCTGACAGAGACATCTTAGAACATATTATATATGACTTTGATGATCCTGAAATGATGGAAATGGTTAAGCCTTCTTTAGACGAAGCATTTGTTATACAAGAACAAAATGTTGCACTTAGTTTTATTGGTGCGAGAGGAGCACGTCCTGGTGTTACTAAAGAAAGGCGTATAAAATATGCAAGAGAAATATTGCAAAAAGAAATGTTGCCTCATGTTGGTGTATCAGACTTTTGTGAAACAAAAAAAGCATACTTTCTTGGTTATATGGTACATAGATTACTATTGGCTGCATTAGGTCGCAGAGAGTTAGATGATAGGGATCATTATGGGAATAAAAGACTTGATTTAGCTGGACCATTGTTAGCTTTCCTGTTTAGAGGACTATTTAAAAATTTGTTAAAGGAAGTAAGAATGTATGCACAAAAATTTATTGACAAAGGAAAAGATTTTAATCTTGAATTAGCCATAAAAACTAAAATTATCACTGATGGACTAAGATATTCATTAGCTACTGGAAATTGGGGTGATCAAAAAAAAGCTCACCAGGCTAGGGCTGGAGTTTCACAAGTATTGAATAGACTTACCTTTGCTTCTACTCTATCCCACCTTAGACGTGTCAACTCTCCAATTGGTCGTGACGGAAAATTAGCAAAACCCCGTCAGTTACACAATACTTTGTGGGGTATGATATGTCCAGCTGAAACACCAGAAGGAGCTGCTGTAGGCCTAGTAAAAAATTTGGCATTGATGGCTTATATTTCGGTAGGCAGTCAGCCATCCCCCATATTGGAGTTCTTAGAGGAATGGTCTATGGAAAATTTGGAGGAAATTGCTCCTTCAGCTATTGCAGATGCTACTAAAATATTTGTAAATGGCTGTTGGGTTGGGATACACAGAGATCCTGAACAGTTAATGGCTACTTTGCGAAAACTAAGACGCCAAATGGACATCATAGTTTCAGAAGTCAGTATGATTCGAGATATAAGAGATAGAGAAATAAGAATTTACACTGATGCAGGAAGAATTTGCAGACCATTGCTTATTGTTGAAAATGGATCGTTGTTGTTAAAGAAAAAGCACATTGATCAATTAAAAGAGAGAGATTACAACAATTACGGTTGGCAAAACTTAGTAGCCAGCGGTGTTGTAGAGTACATTGATACATTGGAAGAAGAAACTGTTATGATTGCTATGAGCCCTGATGACTTACAGCAAATAAAAGAATATGCATATTGTACTACTTACACTCATTGTGAAATTCACCCAGCAATGATATTAGGTGTATGTGCTTCAATTATTCCATTTCCAGATCATAACCAAAGTCCTAGAAATACTTACCAAAGTGCTATGGGTAAACAAGCTATGGGAGTTTATATTACAAATTTCCATGTCAGAATGGATACATTGGCACACGTTTTATTCTATCCGCATAAACCTTTAGTTACTACTAGATCTATGGAATATCTTCGTTTTAGAGAGTTGCCAGCTGGAATCAATTCCATTGTGGCCATTTTATGTTATACTGGTTACAATCAGGAAGACAGTGTCATCTTAAATGCTTCAGCTGTCGAAAGAGGATTCTTCAGATCGGTATTTTACCGTTCTTATAAAGATTCAGAATCTAAAAGAATTGGTGATCAAGAAGAACAATTTGAAAAACCCACAAGACAGACATGTCAAGGAATGCGAAATGCTTTGTATGACAAACTGGACGATGATGGTATTATCGCTCCAGGTATAAGAGTGTCTGGAGACGATGTAGTGATTGGTAAAACAATTACCTTGCCGGAAAATGATGATGAGTTAGAAGGCACTACGAAGCGTTTTACAAAAAGAGATGCTTCGACATTCTTACGTAACAGTGAAACTGGTATTGTCGATCAAGTGATGCTAACACTGAACAGTGAAGGATATAAATTTTGCAAAATTAGAGTCAGATCAGTGCGCATACCACAGATAGGGGATAAATTTGCGTCACGTCACGGGCAAAAAGGAACCTGCGGAATTCAATACAGACAAGAAGACATGCCATTCACGTGTGAAGGACTCACTCCTGATATCATTATCAACCCTCATGCTATCCCATCTCGTATGACTATTGGTCACTTGATCGAGTGTATTCAAGGAAAAGTATCATCAAACAAAGGCGAAATAGGTGACGCGACTCCATTTAACGATGCAGTTAATGTACAAAAGATTTCTTCTCTATTGCAAGAATATGGTTACCACCTCAGAGGTAATGAAGTAATGTATAATGGTCACACGGGTCGAAAGATAAATGCCCAAGTATTCTTAGGACCTACGTATTATCAACGCTTGAAGCACATGGTGGACGATAAAATTCACTCTAGAGCTAGAGGGCCCGTGCAGATCTTAGTGCGACAGCCCATGGAGGGAAGAGCTCGAGATGGAGGATTACGTTTTGGAGAAATGGAGCGGGACTGTCAGATTGCACACGGTGCTGCACAATTTCTAAGGGAACGACTTTTTGAGGTTTCCGATCCTTATCGCATACATGTTTGTAATTTTTGTGGCTTAATAGCTATAGCCAACTTACGTAACAATACGTTTGAATGTAAGGGTTGTAAGAACAAGACTCAAATTTCACAAGTAAGGCTACCTTATGCGGCCAAGTTACTTTTCCAAGAATTAATGTCCATGAATATTGCTCCTAGGCTTATGGTAGTAAGTTAAAATATTTCTTATTTTATTTTAATAGTGTAAGGAATAAAATCTGTCATAAGAAAGAAATGTAATAGATTAGGTAGTAATTAACAAGAAATGTAATAAGATAAATAATAAAAATAAAATCTTCAAAACATTTACAAAGACTTTATTTATCACAATACAAAATGTACACATAATCCTCGTAGGAAATAAATTACATTTTGAAATATAATTAAACACTAAAGTAAATTTTAATGCATATATTAAATCTTGATTATAATTAATGATATATTATAATAGATATATCTGACAAAACTTACATACATAAAAATTAAATGCATAAAAATCTTTAATATTCATTTATATGGGTTAACCAGTCGGTCATAATTTAACAATTATAAATATGTAAGGAGTAAATTTCTAATGAGAAATAAAAAAAAAATATAATTTACGATTTAGTAATCTTCAAGGATTTTATATTTTGACACTACAAACACCGAAAGAACTATATAAAACAATAATAATATAAGCTGGAATATATAACATTAGGATACAAACCGTCTTGTACAAAATTAATAATGAGTTAGTGACAACAGAACTAAGGATTTGGGCAAAATGAACCAGAAAATTTGTTATAGAAGGGTATTCTCACAATGTTATAAAGTTAAGAAGACGTACACTTTTTGTTTACAAGAGAACATAATTAGAGAGCATTAAAAGTGTATAAATGTAAGCACGATTATATTTAAGTACGTATCCATTGTGAGGACAGGTGCCGGTGCAAGTCAGTGGTGCTGGAAGTACTCGTGTATAAAAAAACTACGCATTGCAAATTTTGAATACTAAAATCAAATTAATTTCAATGAATCATTCGAGGTGAAAGAATCCACTACGAATACTTAAGTTTATTCTTAAGTTACCTAATAAGTTCATACTGTACAACTTACTTATCTATTGAATGTCATCGTTGAGGGATTGACTCGACTTTTCGTTTAGCGATGGTCCCAATGTAACAGAATAACTATACGATCTGGATAAATGCATTTTGGACGGCTCTTCTAGATACTTCATTAAAACGTAACGAGAGAGAGGCTTTCAAGTAGGAGCTGGTATAATGTTATAAAAAAACAAATGGTAGGGGATTTAATCTATCTTTTGAAGCACTGTAACGTTACGTCGAATATCTGAGACATGGGTTCGTTGTTTGTAAAATTAGTAAATACACTTTCATACAGTATTGTAAGCATTTCACTGCGGAGCCGGCAACGCTCTCTGTTCCTGGTGGTCTTCGTCCTTCGGCCGGCTCCACTTTATCATAGTTTCTGGAGACCGGTATAAGAACACTAATTTCGCAAATAGGTCCTCTTCCAGGGAAAGCTCCAAAGCTTCGCGTACCTGCAAAAAAATATATTAATAGTTTAATTAAAAACTTAAACGAAATTCTGTAAAGTTGCTGAGGAAAGTGTGAGGTGCCGTTACCAGGTAGATGTCGAGACACAGCTGCAGCACGCGGTCCACGTTGGGGAGGTCGTCGAACATGATCTTCGTGTAGATGCCGGAGAAGAAACCTCGAAGCACTCGTGAAGCCAGGAACACAAATGTAGTGTAGAGACCAATTATGCTGTAAGTATATTTAATATATGATTTAAATGGATCATGTATACTCATTTCAGTTGCTACGTCTAATACTCACCCGCCACCGGATATGAAGTTCAGCGTTTCGGGAAACAGTTTATCGTTGAAAGTGTACATAACCAACATGTCACAGTTGTTCATGGGGAGGGACGCTAGGAAATCCTGTAAACGAATATCTTCTGTTAAAATTAAGCAATCCAGATGATAAAAATGACTATAATGTAAAAATTTGAACAAATCAAGAAGAATACAAAACAAAAGAAAAAAAACTTTCTCCTGCGTCTCCGCTACCGGCCTTCGTCTCGCAGGCCTCCCGCACGCGCCAGTACATGACGTCGCCGACGCGCTCCAGGCGCAGCTGCACGTTGCGGTAGAGACGCGCGTCGTCGTCGTCCTCTGACGTGGGGACACAACATTTAATAATACAGTACTTTCAGACCACATAGAGACCGTCAGTCTCTAGCGCCCCGCTCCGCTATAAATAGACAAACTCACTAGTCCCGGCTATCGGAGGCATCAACTGATAGGCCGGTTTGGTGATTCCTTTATTGAAGACCTTGATGAACTTGGGAAATAAGGTCTTCACGTTCAACCTGAAAAAAAAAGTATTTGAATAAAATAAGAGACTGGTATGATGAAGGCAGCCCCCCGGGACTCCGGAGCCCTAGAACGCACCAGGCGTGTAGCGGCGCGGTGCCGGTCAGCATCTGCAGCAGGGTTTCTCTCTCTGGGTTACGCACGCTGTTCTCGTAGGCGACCAGCGGCACCTCGCGGTTGCTCTCCATGGTGGGCGGGTTCTGCGCGTTGTTGCTCGGGTGCGTGATGACGTACGTGAATTTCACAGTCAGGGACGCGTCTGGAGATCACGGAAACAATTGAATGTCGGTCAAGGTTGTACGCGCGCCACTAAAAAATCCTATATCGAGGCTAATATATTGAATTAAAATTTTTGGTAAATATAACATAAGAATGTGAAAACACGTACTAGAATTTGCTTCTCGCTCGAGTCGAGCGAGCTCCGGCGGCGAGATCTGCCACTTCATGGTGGAGTTGGGGTTGATGGTGACCACGGCCACGTCGTTGTACATGTAGTTGGAGAGAAACGTCTGCGCGTTGCGGTCGCGTGCGTAGTGGTTGCTGAGCTGGGTGTAGTCTTGCTCGGTGAAGCTAAAAGTTTAGTGTCATTGTGTTATTTTTTTTTTATCTCAACAAGTAAATGAAGAATGTTTAATTTAACACAATTGACGCCGTCCAAACTTACACATCAATGTTATGCGACTGAGCAGACATCTGGTACACGGGTAGGAAGGGTCCGATTCTGATTTTAACTGTGACATCGGTTGGCGGGTTGGGTTGACCGACCTAAAAAAAATATTAAAAATAACATATGGGAAATCTATATTGTGCTACTATTGATGGGACACTAACAGAGTTGCCAAACGCGAAGAACACGAGCGGGAACCAGATGATGGCGATGACGAAGGCCAGCACACCTCCTCCGAGCAGATACTTGGAGGGCGCTGATTTTTTGGCGCCTCGTGGCTGAGGGAATTCATCTTCCACGTAGCGGGAGCACTGAGGATCACACAATCATTGTATTACATTACTTAGATATTCTATATATTTATTTTTGAAGAGCACAAGCTAACCTTGAGTAGGAAGACGCTCGCAAATATATCCTCCATCTTGAGCCAGTCCATGAGTGTCATGGACGTATCCGTCCAGATCCAGTCCATGAGGGTGCGAAGCTCGAACAGGAATGGGACTGCCATAAACCTTTGGGATATGGAATAATACACATAAAGGGGATATGAAATAAAAATGAACCAACTCGTTCGCTAAAACTCAATAACGGTCTTTAAGAGCGATTATCGATTTTGGTGAACCTCAATTTGAGATATTTCTGTGCTAAGTCCGCAAGTATGATATATGTGTAAGATTATCGCGGGCTTTTCTGCTATAGACAAATAAATGTACTTTGATACTTTGGGTATCTGACTAATTTAAACATAATAATACCATACTTAATAAATAATATTGAAATTGAAACTATGCAACAATACTATTTTAAGTGATATATTTAGATATAAGTTATAACTTATTTTTGATGATTTTTCACTAATTTTTCCATCTCTAAAATATAATTTATCATTTAATATATTAGTAGTTCACTAGTTATAGTTAAAGTGAAAATAGTGGATATTAAAATATTAATTATCAAATACGTCCGACCTTGCCGCTATCCTTTATCCTATCCTATATAAATTAAATTTTAAGTTTAGGTGAAGAAAATTTTCCAATGATCTCATTATCATCTGGTAAAGTAGGCAATTTTGGCTCATTTTGCAAAAATAATATTTTGTTACGTTTTAGAAAAATAGGCAGATATTATAGATCAAATAAATGTATTCGACTCGAGGATGTTTATATTGAATCGAAAATTTAATATTTTGTTTTATTTTTTTTGCAACTCACACTTTCATTACGCGAACTTTTGGACGTCCCATCGTATAAATATTTTATAAAGATTTTAGACTTTCAAATTGACGCCAATAGGGAAATTGGCAATACCTAAGAGTATGTTTAGTTTTCTAGTTGGTTATCTGGTCATAATTCAGAAATTATCCAAATATAACATTTTGATTAAATTGAAATCGCTCAACAGCATCAAATTGTATAACAAAGAATCAATAATATAAACTTACCCTCTAAAGCAAATCATGTTGAGGAAGCGGTAGGACTTGCAGAGGAAGTTCCCGATGATGCGTCGCGGGTAGCCGCAGCGGATCTGGTACGCGGACAGCAGCAGGTAGATGCACTTCACCATGTACCACATGGGGGGAGGGGGGAGTGCGTTGAACGTCCTGTGGGAGGGATCCATGTAGCCATATACGTGGATAGAATCGCTGAGTATATTGGTCTGTGATCTACCTCTCCGTTATAAACGGCAAAACGAAGAACATCCAGATGTGGACGCCGATGATAAGTCCGTACTGGAACAGGATCTTGCCCAACATGAATTTGCGCAAGTAGAGCGCGCGGTCTATCACTATGAGACCGAACTGGAGGATCAACATCACGAGGAACGGTATGGGCACTTTGTTCTCCTCTAAGTACGCTTGGACGCCACCGTCACCTTGGTGAGTCTACAATAATATAGTCGTGTTTACCCATCGGCATACTACGTAGATTATTTAGAAAACTATTACGCAGTATTAGTTGTAGTACTACGGGTAGTACTACTGCTACTACTACTGGGCTATGGAATTGGTGAAGGGCTTAACCTGTGAAATGATGATAGCTTATCGATTGAGTATATAGGATACTTTTTCTCAAGAAAAATAATAGTATTTGAAGGAGAGGAAGAAGGAAGGGCAGTTGAGAAGTAGCAACAGTCAGTTTTTAAGTAAATGTCAGAACTCACTCCAAAAGCTGCGAAACCGAATATGACAACGAGGAAGTTGAAGAAGTCGCACAAGAACATGTAGGCATATATGTCGGCCGTCACACGAGCGCCCGGAGCCAACATGCGCTGGAAGAACTGCCACGTGGGACGCAAGTAGCGCTTCACGCTGCGACAAATGTAACCATTTATAACACAATATAATACTATACAAAACAAAAGTTGCCAAGAAAATTCTGAAACTGTTAAAATATCTATAGATTATTTAAATTTTCTGTTTTATAACGAAGAGCTATGTCAATACGAGACTGAAGCCGCGTGCACAAGATTGTATAGTTATAACCATACCCGTTGTATGATGTTTGGTATATTGTATTTTGACGTAATAATATAAAGCAGTGAAAAGCATCAGTTGTAATCGTATATAATATAATACCATAGACCATAGAGTATTCGTTAATGTAATGGAGTATATTATATTTATATTTACCCGGCTGTATTCACGTAGAAATTAAATCGGGATGTGCCTGTCGCAAGTCCGCCACGCTCAGAGCTCATGATTAAGGACCCCGAATGGGTTCGAAACTATTCGGGCACATTCCGATTTAATTTCTACGTGAATACAGCCAGGTAAATATAAATATAATACAATAGATTATACAGTAATCGTTAATGTAATGGAGTATATTCTTGTATAAACAGCGATTTTAAAGTCACATCGAGTCACATACAAAATGCATACTCACGATAATAATATAACCTCCGGATAGTGATTGTAGGAGTCCTCGAGCGTCGTCGCCACTGCTATTATCGGTTCTTGGTCGTCATTCACCCTGTCAACAGATTTATCAGTTATGACATACAATTAAGACTGAAAAGTTTTTTTCATCATCAGATCAGAGGAGAATAAAAATCTTGAAAATGATAATATTTTTCTAAATACATCCAACTCGCTTTTGCCGGCGGCTTCGCCCGCATTGTATAGGTTTAATAACTAGTCTTGTTACCTATGTCGGACGACCGTCCAAAAGGGTTTTTCCTGTCCCTCAGAATCAGTACATCTTTCAGCATGATAGGTGACAAGGTGTGTCGAACATTTCATGATGCATGATGATCGGTTGAGTAGTAACGGCCACACAAACATACTCACATATACCTAGGTAATAAGTTAGGATAAAATATTGTTACTCGTAATGTTCGTCGTCAGCCTGTTTGGAAGGTCCTGGCTCTTGGTCCTCCTGGTCCTCCTTATCTTGCTGAAGGTTATCTTCCGAGGCCGCCTCTTGAGAAACTGGTGTCGGTGGATTCTTTTCAATTTCGGAAGCACTTAAAAATGTTAAAAGTCTTTTCAATCCAGTGTAGTAGTCACTTAGTAATTTTCTACTAATAAATAAAGATGAGCTACTTACTAACTGACTAAATTCATTTATCTACGTAGACTGAACTACTAGACTAAAGTATCTACATCTAAATAGATTTAATTGTTATTTTCAACACATAAGCTACACTTTCTACTTAATATTATTGTTTAAATAATTAAAATGACATCTTCATATATGTCGTGGTACCGATATAACCAATGGGTGCGCAGAAATATTAATAGGCGAGCGAGAATGCCCGGGGACCGGAGGGGTTCGGAGTAACCGTAACCGTCGGGTTCCGTGGGAGAAGGTACAGTAGGAGCTGGTTCAGCGAGGGTCGTGGGGAGGGGGAGAAGTCGGGGAGCTAGGGCCCCGCGTGTGGCTTCGCGTGATCTCGCGAAGACCGCTGACTGCGTAATACTGTCTGTCCGTATATAATAGGTTAAGAAAACTGCAACGAGTTAATGACAATCACAGCTCTCTTAGCGTTCATACAACGCATTGATTGCTATGAGTGCTAATTGTTCAATGTAATCGTAGACTCACCGTCCGGGGCGGTCGTGTATGTGAAGGTACTTGAGGCCGACCTCCGCCCCGCGGCCCTCCACCAGTAGCTGGGTGTCTCTCGAGCTCAGCTTGTACTCCATGTCTTCTTGTAACTCCACCTCAGGAGTGGATTCCTTCCAGAGTCCCAACGATTTTAACATAAATCTGAGGAGGTTTTGACATATTAGTCATCGATAGCTTTGTACTGGAAACGTAAAGACACCTACAGCCGCAGATATATAAATATTAAAATAAATAATTAAATACCTGTGTAGGAAGATAATCAAGAGAAGCAGTAAGTCGTAGAGGGCGTAATTAAACTTCCTCTCTATTCCGATAATCCTCGGTGCAGTGAAAGGCATATTGGCCGGAATGGCCTTTTGATTCCAAGGCAGAATTTCGAATTGGAACATACTTTTTATCAAGACTATGACCTGTAATGAAATGCGATCGAGTAAAATAAGTTTCAAAGTATAATTTCTTTTACTTAATGTTATTTACCTCGGTATACGCAATGAGGGTGACCCAAAACGTTTTAGTCGGTCGAGGTATCGTCAGAGTACCCCACAAAAATACCATCAGTGGCAGAGGAATTGAAAGAATCGTCGCTGATTGTATCTATAACAGAAAAAGACCAACTGTTAGTAGGACTTATGATTCATGGATCACATTACCTCCTACCAGTATAAGAAACCAACGAAACATAGAGATTGAGTAATTATAGCCTTAATAAGACATATAAAGAGTGCAGCCTACCTGATTAATAAACACCATGATGTAGCACACGATGTCCGTGTGCGCCAGAACGGCGTACCACAGCGCGTATGCGATATGTATCAGAGGAGACTTCTCTTTCTTAAACATAGAATCGTCTTGTTCTTCGAGAGTCGTTACGTCTTTACTGTAAAATTAACACAATTACTGTTATACAAATAACCTGACAATTTAATGGATAATTAGAAATAAATTGCGAAATTGAGGAAAGATTTTGTCACAGTATAGGTAAAGCACATATACATATAGTGTTATATTTGTGTTATATTCAAAAAGACCAAATTCAAAGTTATACATGCAAAAATGTTGATGTAAAATGTATACATAATAAATTAAATTACCATTTCGGTTGTCGTACCCATATAAAATTCCGAATAAAAAACTACTTACCACCGATATCTATACAAAAAAAAGTGCAACATCGACAAGTGCTAAAGGATGAAGAAGATCGCAAAAGCCAAGCAACGACAAAATGTTTAGATTAGATCGTGTACTATTGTTATACGCAGCATTAATACACGGGTTTTGGAATACCCAGGCATTTAATATTATTTAAGAATATTACATAAATATTATTAGTTTTATTAAATGGTGTTAAAAAATATATTATTTAAATAACCATAGCACATTTTCTAATCAAAAGCACTCCACTCCACCTTCCGGTAGTCTGTAAGCTAAATGCGCTCTCGTGTTCGGACGTGTCGTCGGACTGGTCGCTCGACTGATCTGGCGACTCGTCCAGCCCTTCCGCGCTGGCTGCCAAGATCCGGATTTCCGGAACGCTTAATTCGCTTAACTTACGGCTGTAAATACCCCACATAATTTTGAAACCCGTTTCCAAATAGTTGATGTCCATGCTTCTTAATTTTTCCTTACACCAAAGAATTAATGGTGGAATGGCAAATGTTCAAGTCAAACGAATCTAGTGCTATCTTCTATTAATTGGTGCATATTTTTTATGACTACATTATACGATTATAATAATTTATCTAAGTTAGATTCTAGATCTATCTAATTATACTATAACAAACTAATTAATTAGTAGTGCAAATACTTTATCTAAGTCACGTCGAATATTATTTTCGAATTGGTTAGTACGTACCCCATGTCCACTGGAGGTTCCAGTAGATGATTGTTAGAATTTTCCATTTCCCTATTAATGGCAGCGTGCATAGAACAAAATACTTAATCTACGTAAACAACTATTTTGGAAACAACATCCTGTAGTAATCTGATAAATATTAAAAAGCTTCTCTCTTTCTACTTCTTCAACTCTACTTTCTACTTCTTTAACTTTCTTCTACTTCACAACAATTGTTAACCGGATTAAGGGCATGAATAATACCAAAACCAAACACTAATTTAACCAAGCCCAAGCGTTTTTAAACTTAAGATATCTTCTAACTATTTTAACATATTAAATATCTATAGACAATTTTTATACTCACTGATGTAGCAATGTTTCTGGCAAAGGCTCCCAAATCATTTGAGAGCCTTGCCTCAATCCTATTCCGAAGCCTTCTTTCTCCTGAAAAATATATCAATCATGGAGAAAATGACTCAATTGTACCTTTTTATAGAATATATAAGCCCCGTATACCTTCAGTCGTTTCTTTTCTACGGACAGCGTACGGGAGACGTATCTGTAGTCTCTTGAATACTTCATAAGATACCGTGTAAGTGAAACCAGAATGCTCGATATAAACGCGCACGCTGTATCTCTGAAGCCTTTCAGTTTATCTACAAATGTTTCGGGTTCTGGAAAACGTACAATGGCGAACATAAAAAAAGCACATATATAAACATAAGCACTTTGTATGTTTAGATGTTTATACGCTCATCACGCAAAAAGTACTGAATGGGTTTGTATAGAATTGGTACAGTGTTCAGATAGATTTGGTTAATTGGATAATTTTCCGGCCACCATGTGTCACCAGAGGTCGCTTTGCTTTGTGCGGACACTTTCTATTACTTAAATACTTTTTAAAAATAGTTCTCATTCCACATTTCCATTCGATCTGTGGGAAGCCGCAGGAAAAGGCTAGTACATGATATATAAAATTAATATTTATTGTAAGTTACAAATAACGATGAGGTAGACTTTAAATACCATATAGTGATATTTAAAACGTTCTAAGATCAGTGAATTCAATGATTGCAAGTAGTAAGTACCACCGGGCGGCGGTGCGATCTCGTCTATGTCGCCGGCGGGCGCGGCGGGCTTGGGCGCGGGCTCCTCGCGCACTGTGACGTCACGCGCGCTCGCCGCACGGGGAGACGATGGACGATTCTACATAATGTAAAGATTTTAAATATCCTGAAGAAGTTTCATCCTAAAAAATATCACATATATTTCGAATATACGATACTTTACCTTTTTAATTACATTATCGACATTTTAAAATAGTTTTGAGAAGATTCTCTTTTTTTAAAATTTCATCGTCTATTTGACGTATCTATGATATTGAAATATTCAGGATGATATGACTACACCATAATTCAACTAAATCCTAAATACTAGGGAGAAATATAAACAAAATACAAAAAAGCCCACAAATAAAATGTTCCAAAGCATGCAACATACATAATATTCAAAGCCTTTCATTACCCTTAAATATAATCCTGAAAAAAAATTATTAAGTGTTTCTAAAGTATATATGATATTAAATATACATAATAAAGTATATATATTTAACATAACAAAAAGTTTTGCAACTAAAATGCCAATTATACCTTAGTGTCAATATCAAATTAATCTATAATTATCAAATGGAGGTTTACACGTTATAATAATATATAAATATTTTAGATTGAACTTTAAATTCCTGATTGAAATTTACATAAAAGTTGACGAGCGATAAAACATACAGAGTTTCTTTTTGGATATGTAGATTTCGTCACGCTGGTTCATAGACCGGATCCAGCATAAAATGTTTTTTTTTTTCCCTTTCAATTATAGATCCCGGGCAAGTGTTTGGTGGCACTACGCCCTTTGATCGTCGGACATATTAAATATCACGACAATCAGAACAAAATCAAACAGCTTTATAAGTATTGGTGCAACTAACTAGCAAAATAACTGCAAGAGTGATTATTCCTTACTATTCCCATGTTATAGCATCTTCGATTTAAGAATAAAGGAATAACACCGAGTAACTCCATCGACCCTGATTACCTGTTGCGGGTACGAGAAGGGATACGTAGTGGACGAAGGGCGCGACAGATGACGCTCTCGGACCGCCGGCATGGAGGCGCGCCGGAGGGACACCGCGCGACGCACGTCCGTCTTCATAGCCGTCGACACCAACTAACACACCCGGACATGCGGCTTGAACCATTGTCGATACACACCCCGTACAACAATTAAACCACCATTTTAATCTTTAAATAAGATCGACAAGCTTCATTTATAAAATGGAGTTTGATCAGTATCGACGATAGTACTGCGTATTGTAACCGCTATACAATGTATTACTGCAAAGCCACAGTTAGTCACCAAGTCACCAAACATATATAAATAGAACAACAAGGCATATCATTTCATACTTAACGATCAAAATAAGATATAATATACTACTTTGAAAACCCCACTAATGGCATGCAAGTACCATACCCTTTATTTTAAAATATTTAAACCAGCGACCAAAATATGTCCCTTATACTTAGGATGAATTTCTAATAACAATGGCACTAATAATCCCATGCCTAAATAAATTGATAATCAATACAAATAATGTTGATAAAAGGAACAATATTTGTTCTGAACGGTCCTACCTTGCCGAAGCCCATCTCCTTGGGTGCATCTTCATCCGAGCTTGATTCGTCGTCTTTCAGGTGAATGTCAGTGTCGTCAAACTCGTCAAACATGTAGTAATCTCCAGATCGAATCGCTATATACAAAAAAATAGTATTAAAAGAAAATAAATTAAATCAAATGAACATTTAAAAGCATGCACTATACCATGCCAATAAAATATATTTACTTTTATATATATAAAATTATAATAATATATCCACTTATAGCTAATTTATACACCTTTTATTATTAATAATAAAAAAATATATTCTTATTTATATCAATTGAATGATTCTATATTCAATTCATTCAATAATTGATTTATTATAATTATTTTTTTTTTATAAACAATTTCAGTAAGCAAAACATGACTAACATGTTTATAGTTAATTTCAAACATTTATAGCATATTTTATAGAAATCTGTTTTAATATGTAATAAAAAAAGAAAAGGTTCTTAAGGTTTTATTTAATAAAATATACATAACAAAAATTTACCATTAGCATGGAATAAAAAAATAATTAATTATAGTAATTAATTCAGCCGACCGCGGCTGGTGAAATTCGGCCGAAACATCGTGAAATAAAAAGGTATTTCACCTTTAATAATTTTTTTATCGCAAAATGGACACGGTTTTAGTTTCAAATCTAAACAAGTCGCGATAGTTTAAAAACATTAACAGTGCAATAAATTATAAAATACATATATTATATGTGTGTATTTATTTATATTATCTAAGAGACAATTATTGCCAGTAATGAGTTAAATACGATATTTAATATTTATGAATATAATCTCATTCCATAAAAAAAATATAATCTTATCACAAATTAAAGTATATATATCGTGTATTGTGGTGATTACAGAAGCACAACTTGTGAAACATAAAAAAAAACATGCTTTTCAACATTAGCAGTGTACATGCAACGAAAACAAGAAACACAAGCAAAGCTAAGGCGCATTCTGTCTTAATTATTTTATAATCATATTTACAATTTGTACATGTCATATAAAAAAATAAATCAAGACAGTCCCCGCCATGTCGCCTAGATACCATCAGAGAAGCCGGTTAGTAATGAGAGGCAGTTAGGCCGAAGAAATGTTACTCAAATGTTACCCTTCTGGTGGCTGGCGGGCGGTCTGTACGGCGGCCTCGCGCGCGCTACAACAAACACACGACTCAACACCAGTCTCACACCGGGAGGCGGGTCTCGACAACTCACCCAGGACGGGTATGGCAGTTAAT
The DNA here is from genome assembly GCA_963555665.1 of Dircenna loreta. Taxonomy (NCBI): domain Eukaryota; kingdom Metazoa; phylum Arthropoda; class Insecta; order Lepidoptera; family Nymphalidae; genus Dircenna; species Dircenna loreta. The sequence goes on from OY743094.1 coordinate 8,005,699, forward strand.
TACTAAAGCACAGAGGCGTACGTCGTTATGTTGCGGGGAAGAAATTAGTTTAAGTACTAAAACCTGATGAATGGAGCTCAGAATGGAGGTTCAGTTAACACGTTCACTGCTATACCGTGAACCTTGGGCTATAGAGCGTTACTTTTATCTTCGGCAGATGAGTTGGATGGAAATGTGTAAACCCACAACCGTTACAAGAATTATACCTTCATGTCTGTTCGTGAACACTCGCCGCCTAGATCCCGAGTCCGTCTCGCTTCCTATTCACAAATAAACAAAGAATATAAAACATCTTCCAATGCTTTACAGTATTTACACGGTGATGTTTGGTGAACATTCAACGGAACAAGGTGATGGAATCCAACGGTAGTTACAGGTGTGATGCGAGTGTGGCTCCGCTCGGCTGGAGTGCGACACCAGAGACGTACGCAGCGGGCTCGGGCTGGCCAGAGTGTGGCGGCGGATGGGGGGAGGGGAGAACACCGGGTAGGACTCCTCCGGGCTCCGCGCCCGCCGAAGTAATTCCGAGGAGGGAGGGGACTCGAAGGAGATGCGTCGCGGTTCCAGATATGCGTCTAGGGAGAGTGTCATTAGAGCCGATGAGGGGGAAGGTGGGCCGCCCTGCGAGCCGGCGGCGGCGGCGAGGGGTAGTGAAGCAGGAAGGGATGGTCGCGCGGGTGAGGGCGGAGCGGAGGGCTCACTGACGGGGGTATGAAAGCCGCGTGGGGAACGCGGGGAGGTGGGTGTGGCGGGAGTGTGGTATCCTCGACGGGACTCCTCCGAGTCACCGCGCACCAGCGGGATGCGTTCGGACTCCCCGGGTTGGGTATCTTCTTCCTCGTCCTCCTCCTCTTCCTCTTCTAGTGATTCGATAGCGTTGGATGTAACTGACGTTTATATTTATTTAATACGGTAATTAAGGTAATAATAATTGTAAACGTTCGACGGTTTAATATTTCCCATAATACAACTACATATATAGTTTGTTAATTCTGTATGTAAGGTTATATTTATTTTGATTGAATATCTTTCATTACCTGCGTCATGATGGCGAGGCTCCTTAGACATAACCCCTTGTATCTTTTTCTGGTTGGCCTTTATTCTTTCCATTTTGACTTTGATTTTTTCCAATATTTTCACTTCCTGTTCTTCTTGTATGATCATTTGTTTCTGTCTCAGTTCTTCAATTAAGTCTGCTCCTCTACAAGGGAAGGAATCTCAAGTAGGTTAAGGGAAACAGATTCAATTGTTACCATCAGGTCACAGTTAGTTTACCTCGAAGCCAGAACAGTAGTAGCTTTGCTTTCATCGATAACTCTGTAAAAATAGTAGCTGTGGAACAATCTTCTTTGCAATATCAAGAAGGCGAAGCAGACGCCGTCCCACGCCAAGCCGATATCTTCTTGCGGCACGGAGCACACGGAATCCTAAACACGATACTTTATAAAAAAAAACCAAAATGATTAAAAAAGTCCAGATCAAAATGTCGTTCGTCACCTTATCGTACTGCATCTTGAGGAAGCGTGCGATATTTCCGCCCGCAAACTTGTCGACGCAACCGATGCCCAGCAGCTGCACGAGCCAGCAGGCATGCTGCTGCATGGCGCTCGCGAACATGCAGCCCGGCACCTGCAGTAGCGCCTTCACCGCCACCACGCACACGTTGTACCGCAGCAGCCACGACCACCTGCCACCACAATGACACATTTGTTGAAGGCTACGATACACCTATCAATTTCGTGGATCCACCAGATTTAAAGCTAATTCCTGTTAGTCGATAGAATACCTTTGTCAACTTCTGTTTTCCTGACGACCTGCGAGCAATCAATCATTATATCTGATAAAAAAACTAACAGACACACTGTCCCGTTTTTTAAATTGATGATTGAACAATGAACATCACTCACCACTGCAATATAGCTTCTTTTGGACGTAGGTAGAAGTCGGTCCCTTGCCAGAGGAATATAAAGGAGCCGATCAAGTATCCCATTGAGAACAGGTTGACGCGGTTGGTGCCCGTCATGAACATTATAGCTAGAGTCACCCACAGCATGCCCAGAAACACCATGCGCTTTAACACATCCAACCAGGACCTGCAAAATGGAATGTCGAGGTTGCTTAGCCAGACATTTAACATCACATTTATGATGATATTTCTTTATATTAGAAACAGTTTATATTTCAAACTTTACCCACCCGACATAACACAAAAAGTCTGGCACGGGGTTAACAAAGTTAGCAGTCTCCCAGTCTTTGCCGACGTCTTCACTGTTGCTGCCGCCGGGGTACAAGTCACCCTGGCTCTTCTCAACGCGGAATACTCTCAGCTGTCGAGACGCGAATAGGAGTAGGATGTAGTCGAAAACCAATTTGACAGCTTGCGGCGGCTCGTCGGCGTAGGGCAGGAAGAGCCACGTGCGCACGTGCTTCATTTGCTGTGATGAGATAAAGTGAAATATGTGAAACATTAAAAAAAACGACAGAAGAATATTATTTCTGCTCTACTCAGCGATGGTCAGCCAACTAGGGGATGTCGACTACGATCGAAGCATCGGGCGCTCGCAGCAACGATCAAAGCTCACCTGGTCATCCCCCCTCCAGGGGTACTGCACGCAGAAGTGCGGCATGAAGCCCACCGCGATGACGTACTGCAGCGGTATGAGCACGGTGACGCAGGCGGTGAAGGAGCTCCACAGCGCGCCCAGGCGGGTGCGCCGCGCGGCCGACAGCACCAGCAGCCACACCCCGTACACCACCGCGTACACGTCCATGCGCGAACCGATCAGCCCCATCAGGCATATCAGGGTTATCTGCGTGGACGAACCTCTTTAAAGCACTACGACGCAATTTTATGTTGAACTTTCCATAAATTATTTTTACTTTGAAGTAAAACGAGATTATTAACGTTCTAAATGACGATTTCATAAAAACATACATCCATTATTTGTAAAAAAAAAAAAAATAATAAAAATAAAAAAATTACCTCAACGCCAAACTTGTAAAAGCCGTAATTTACAAAATACTTAAAACAGTGCAGCATGTCCGTGTCCGCCTCCTTGCGGGTGACGTCGGGGAACATGATTTTCTCCTTGGTAATCTTCAACGGGCCCTGGTTCCTAAATCAGTTTCCGGATGTTGTTTTTGATACATTTATTTTTAGCATTAAAATACCCTTTATATTACTATATTATACTGCTTTTTTTTCATGGTTACCAAAAACATATATATTTTTTTAATGTAATAAAAATGTAATTTCAACATGACTCGGAAACCTTATTGGATACTCCTTTTTTTTATAATTGACTTTTATAAAAGAAATTTGCCTGGAAAAGATTGCCCTTGTGCTATAAGGCCGCCTTGTTGTACTATCTTTTTATTTTTTTTATTGTTCTCTTTTTTGTGTTTTGTTTTAATTTTAGTACAATAAAGAATATATCATATTATATCATATCATATCATATCATATCATATATCATATCATTGACAAAGTACCTGATATTCTCCTGGCGGTACGTAACCAGTGAGTAGAAGGTGAAGACCGCAATCAAACCAATGTATCCCTTCAGGATTGCGACCAGGGGTCGACTGGTCGTGGCCTTACTGAAGCCGACCCACTCCGCGTTGTTGTACGTCACGTTTGATGTACCATTCTCGGTCGTCTAATTTTATTAAGATAAAAAAATAAGAGTCTTCGAATATTTTGAAAGATACAAAATGCAGATTTTAAAAATTACCGTTGTACAGTTGACATCAAAGAAGGAATGCTTTATATATTCAATCTGATATACCATCTTGGCCATAAAGTACACGCTTATAAGAATCGATATGAAGAGTATACAAAAGCGTTGTTTCCTAGAGCTCAACAGCAGCGCCGGGGCTATTATCAGCATTATGGGCACGTGCATCGCGCAGACCTGGGACATTATATTAATACAATGTTACAATTCAATAGCACATGAATGTGATTTCCCTAATGTATAACTGTGAATAATATATAATTCGGATCCCTCACATTGAAGACGCACAACAGCATAAGCGACACGAAGACTATCTTGACAAGATGCACGTCCAGCAGCTTGAAGATCAGGTCGGTGGCGTCCTGCAGCCACTGCCGCGCCTCGTCCCAGCGCCGCGCAAAGAGCGCGCGCGCGTCCGCCGCCAGCGAGCGCCCGCCCGCCCACGAACGATTGCGGGACGACTTCCTGACGACCGCGGGTGAGCTCGGGTTTTAAATCAATATAGAATGAACAATTCATCAACACTCGCAGGACTCGAACCTCCGACGCTCTGCCGACTGAGCTAAGGTGTCGTCACTCGCCCCGACAAAGACAGCATTTTATATTGAGTCGCCTTTGTCAAAACTTTTTTTGGTGTTTTGGTTTCCAAGAGGAGGTTGAGACGATCGATATTTGCTCGATTGGTACTCCCACCACGGAATTTAACTGTCAAACGCCCATTATGATGTTTGTATGGTATAAAAAGTTATATAACCGGAGATCTATCCTCCCTATCTATCTATCTTATCCACACGCGTCCCTTCTTCCCTCCCTGTTTTTCTGGACTGCAACTCTTCTAATATTGCAGATACCCTAAGGTCAGCAAATATTAAAATTCACATATACGTGAGTCTCAGTTGTGTTTGTTACCTGAACATAGACCTCCTGGTGGTAGTGTTTGTGTCTAAGGAGTGATCGGCCTCGGTGTCTGATCCGCGGCGGGTATCGCCCGAGGAGGGACCAGCTTCCAGCGGTAACGGCGGCACCTGGGGTATTACTAATTATGAATATATTAAGATAACTTAATGATAAATTTATTGATTAATTTAAAGGATCTTTACATCATCTCTCTGAGTAGAAATTGAAATTCTATATATATCTTGACTAGGTCTATTCGATTCTGGTATTTTCACAACACTATTGGTTCTGCAAAAAAAAAAAACACTTTAATCTCGAATAACAACAATCAATTTCATTGTTTATAAAATTTGAACACTTGTCACATTAACCTTGACTTGGGGTCCGACAATGCCATGAAGTCTTTATGGAAGTAGTGCACTTGCATTATAGTTATGATTAGAAATAAAGTTGGAGTCAGAAGCTTTACAAACAAATCAGCGGGATGGTATGGTTCTAAGCCGAGATCGTGTTGCCTGAAAAAAAAAATACAATAGAATATTGAATTATAATTATGTAAAAATAATTTGATGGGCAAACTCACAGTCGTTCGTTGATGAGGAAATAGATTTCTATAGTTTTCGAGAAATTGTCAAACTGATATATGTAAATCAGTATAAGATTGATCATAGAATAAATGATGACCGTAATCCAGAACACGTACATCAAGCGTCGCCACCAGTACCAACTTATCTGGAACACGGATAGACCCGTTCAACATGTATTGGAGGATTCGCGTACATTAAGAAACACAAACAAACTTCAAAAACTAGAATTGCACCTGGAACATAAGTATGAATACAAGGAACAGGAACATATAAATAATGCGGAAGATGGTCATCCGGTCCCCGGTGATGCCGATGACGAACAGCATGATGACGACGACGTAGATCCAGTAGCGCGCGCACGCCGCCCGCAGCGCCACGCCCGCCGCGCGCAGCAGCCGCGAGTCGTGCCCCGTCGACCCTGCACGGTCCAGGTACTCTCATCACGAGCGAGTTCAATGTTTGTTATACTTACTGATAATGTGGGTCATTTTTAATTATAACCGGTAAATTGCACTTCTTTTTTATTTTTACCATATATATATATATAAACCCGTATATATGTGCTCGTGCGTCATTACATAAAAAGAAAGGAAATGTGATATCATTTGAGAATTGTGTAATAATAACTTATTTTTTAGAAAAATATTTATAGCAATGTGACTTAGTTTTTATAAAAAAAAAATATATTCTGATTCCATGTTCAAAAATGTAAGAATATTGATTTTTATTTGGACGGAGCATTAGCAGATATTAGAAAAAATCGAAGTCGGCAAGAAAAATGACAGATTTTCTGTTTCAGTATTCAAAGCGAATTGACCACCGACGTAAGACTAAAAACTGTAAAAAGTCCTATTTTTTTTTTAATCATTTAAACTAAGTTGACGCTTGACTACATTCCACCTGATGGGAAGTGGAAATGTAGTCGTAGGTGGTAAAGCGCATCAACTCAGTAAAAGCCTATTCACTCTTGCCTTGAAGACACCCACATTGTACTCGGATGCCAATTACTTTTACTAATTTTGTTCTTTCGCCAGCTCTTCTCAGATCAGTACCATTTAATTTTCCGAGCTAGTGATAGCTTTGACATCGAAAATTTGCTTTGTACAAAACTAACTTTCAATAAGGATTTTGATACAGTTAATAAAAATCTATCTTCATCTTATTTGATTATTATGTATATGTCTGTATTATTATTTTTACCATAAAAATAATAATAATCCACTTGCATTTAGGACATTTTTATACAGTATGTGGTGTTTATAGAGTTGGTATAAACAGAATAAAGTAGAATTATTACATATTTACTGATATGAAGTATAAAGTGAAAAGAAATATATTAATAAATTACATTGAATTTCCTTACATTATGTGTCAGTTGCTTAATTAATGAATAAAAATTTTAATTCTGAAATACTACCTATAGCGTCGGCCAAACCTGCGATATCATAAAGATTTGATTATAAAAAAAAAAAAATTGGCAGTATACATTATTTTTATAAGTAACAATTTTGTTTTGAAAACTTATTGACTATATTGCACGAATTATTGTATTTTATATAACTTTAGGAAAAACTGTACAAACGACTAAAGTACACAGCTCTAAGACTTAAAGCAATACTGTAATACAAGATTTTGTACAAAAACCAATAATATAAAAGAGTATTCATGGACTTTCTAATCTGCCATACCCTTTTTAATCTGACGTGCCATAGACGCAGTGTATGAATCTAAAATGAATAATGTATCGTAGTACCGGTGGCGGCGGCGGACACGCTGAGATGCAGCGGCGCGGCGAGGTCCTCCAGCGCACTGGCGCGGCGCTGCATGCGCAGGTCCTGTACGCGCTGCCGCAGCGTCACCCAGAACATGCACGTGAACAGGGACTTGATCAGCAGAGGGACGCACGCCTCGCCCTCCGACCGACCCAAGCCAATCTGCCGGAGGTTCACCTCCTGGAGAGGGGAGGAATTTCTTAGAGATTGTTCTTTGGAGGACGGCATTAATTCCATCTTAATACCGATTCGTGTCGTTTAAAAAATACCGTAATATTCGATGGCAATTCGCTCTCCGTTAGATTCAACCCGTAGACATATTGCGCGATGAGTAGGAGCATGGCGTAGCAGACTAGCACGGGACTAGTCTTTAGCATGAAGGATCTTTGATCTTGACAGAGCCATACTATGTTCGCCCACATCAGAAAAACGAAAGTCAACCACGAATGGAACATTATGCTCCAAGCCATCATAGTTATAGTTGTTGCTATGTATGAAGATCTGAAAGTAAATTGAATGAATTGAAAAAAACGGCAACAATTATTAAGGCTACTAATGTGGTGAATGGATTACCTGATTAGAACTTGGAAGAAATCTACAACCGCTTCCAGAATGTCGTCCATTAAAGTAGGTTCCTCTAACTCCATTAAGGACTCTGCTGACAAGAGAAGAGCTTTTAAAACTCAACTCGCACAATAATAAACCAAATGGGTTTTTGTAGTGAATAATCAAAGTTTTATTTTTATTTATATTGAAATCGAGATAAAAGATAAAAGTCATCCTGTAAATATATTACTTATAATAGAATTTATTGTGAGATATGCCGGTTTTTAAACGATAGTTTTCCTCCACCGACCAGTATCGGCAAGCAAATATTGCCAGGGTTGGAGTCGAATCTTAGACTCTTAATTCTAAGTGAAATTAGTGCCAATAAGCAGAACAGTGAAGATATAATGCAATTCAAATGACCTTCATCGGGCACCACCACGGAGCCAGTGGAGTCCTGGTGCAGCGCGCGCGCCGACCAGCGCTTGCTGGGACTCGTGTTGCCCAGCAACTGTAGGAGTCCGATATGAATATACGGTATGTGGGTAAGCGAAAATACTTATGTTAATTCTATAATATTGTAAGTAAAGGAATTTTACATACCTGTTAAACGTTATACAGTACGGTTTATGAAACCGGCAATGATCAAATAAAGCGGTGTGATAACAATAATATGTAAGGTTAAAATGATAGCACATTTACATCCAGTTAAAAGCAAATGTGATAATAAAAAACGATACCTACAGGATCTGTCTCACTGCTGTTCCCGCGAAGTGCTTGGGAATTTATGTATGAATATGCAACCTATAAAAGAATGAAAGCAGGTTGCAAAAATAATATTATCTAACACATAGAAATGCTTAAAGAAAGATTTACTTTGTTAAAGTTCGCACATGCCATCATCCTCTATTAAAAATTATAATACAGGTGCAGATAAAATGTGTTAAAAAACAAAAAAAAAACAATGTAGTGCTCGTATGAATAAAAATATTAACACTTAACTACCCTCTATTTACATAAGTCAAACATAATTTCAAATATGTACACACAATTCCAACTATATAAAAATATCGACGTGCCATATACTACCGAATAAAAAAAGTGCATATTCCTATAGCCTTACACGAACTTTCTTGGTGGCATTTTTCCACTTGTCCCGTGGCGCGTGTCGACTGCCGCGGTGGAACGACACCGCGCGTACCAAGGACCCGTTCAATTTGCCTGCCTCTAACCCACTTACAGCACTCTTTTTCTTTGCCTATCCCCCAAGTTAATATTTAATTCGAACTACGGAGCACTATATCTACGACGTTAGTTTTAGCCATATCCAATGAGATTAAAAGCGATTAGTAAAAAGTTAATTATAATTTTGGAAATTTATGAGCATTGTAGATACACATACCTTTGGTTTAAAAAGTTCCCGTGTCTCGATGGCGAGGAAGAAGTACGAGAAGAGAATGACTAAGGGACTGACCAGCGTCGCCCACATGTAATCTTCCGTCACCTCGTATGTGAAATTTGATGAATCCGTTTCATTAAGAATTACTAATTTTGTCAGACCAAAATATCTGGAAATAAAGAAGTTATAATTTAAATACACCTGTAATCATTAAAGGCGGTAAAGAATACAATTAATATACTTCCATACCTAGCGTAGTTCGTCTCGGGGGGGAAGATTTCAATAATCCAAGAGCACTGATACACCAGCAGCACTATTACATGAACTCCCATTATTGCCATCACACATCTGCTTACCACCGCGAAGCCCCTTTCAAGCGGTTTGCCTAACGCCCAAGCTGTCGCCGCACCCATGAACACCAGGAAATATATACCTGACGTCACGCTCGGACGCATTATACCCGAGAACATTAGTAGAAAGAGAGCTAAGTACTTTCCTGTGAATGAAACAAAAAAAAATCTTATGAACCAAATATAATGGGTTTGATTCTTATTATACGGAAAAAATATTAAGTTGAACCATAGCTTATTACTTGGAAGGTGTGTGTAAATTTGTGAAACTCATCTCAATATAGGGATAAGTCCAGTGTAAAGTTGTTTTAAAAATGTTTTGAAACATTTGTCCCGCAGATGAGATTTGAAATAACACGATAACAAATTACCTGCGCTGGTAAGAAGAGGAAAACGCTGATGCTTGGTGTCTCTTCTGGTGGTTCTCTCTTGATTAGGGCCACTTAGCAGTGTGCGCACTATAAAATATACGGCCGAGGACGAGCATATAACTATTAACTAAAAATTATCAACTTATGAGACAACTATTTTCCTAGAACTCCAAATTTTAAAACTATAAACAATAACTTGTGAAGTTCTTACCTCAGGTGCAAGGTAGTGGATTGCCATGAGGGGATCTATCCCAGCGTATGAAACTAAGCCAAGGTTGTATCCGATTGTTTGTATGAGTGGGTAGTCGTCGAGCAGGGAGCCATACGGCGCAAACCCAGCTAGCACACTGTGCCATGCTCCGTGAACAAGCAATAATAGAACTGACACTATGATATTGAGCTTAAGATAATTGCCGCGAAAACCTAAAAAAGATATATATATATAAGATAAATATATATATAAAGCCTATAATATACGTAATAAATAATATTCGCACCTCGAAAAGTTTTATAATCTGGAACTTGAGGAAACGGTGCTATAAGATATAACAGCAAATATATAAGAGATAGTCCGAACGGTCGAAGTGCTATACCTGGAAAAAAATAAATAAATTAGATATATGTCTATAAGTTACACAAAATTTAAAATAATAAAAAAAGTTAACAATTGATATAATATTGTTTTTTATGACGCCATAATTTTATTGCAAAATTTTATGAATTTTGATTCAAGTTTAGAATTACCATTTTCTCAATTCAAATAATAAATATTCCTTTTTTAAATTATTTCAAACGGTTAAATTTAACATGTAAGTAAGATCTTGCAGCTAACGTCCCGTCTCAGACTTAAATAATAAGAAATTCAGTATGAGTTATTACTTGAGTCAGAAATTTATTACTCTTTAGAGTTATTGTAATAACAGCATACAAGAAAGATTTTTTAATTTTACTGGTATTATTATTAGAAATAAAAGGTATCGTGTTGTTGATTAGACCAATAAACTATAACCACACCAAATTTCATTGAAATAAGTTCAGTAGTTTTAGAGTTAAACAAACAGATAATCAGTTCTGCGTCATATACTTAACACGTAATTAATTTATTCGTCATTATTTAATGTAGGTTTTGAGTTGATTCAGATTCCTGTTTGTCCTGAGAAAGGATATATTTGACGTTTCTTTTTTTTTTAAATAGTGTAGTGGGAATGAAATCGTTAAAGTTTTTTTTTTCACACTTTATAGTTACATTTATAGTTTTTTTTTAACATATAGAGAACTGTCTAGCGGAGTTTTTAAAATACATTTTTGACAGTTTTATTTGTAAGGTAAAACAAAAACATCAAATTGCTTTATATTTCATTGTTTTAAATGCACCAGTGTCACGTTCTTTATTCGATATTACTTCGTTTTTCCTTAATATAATAATAAATGTTTTTATTTATAAAAAATAATAGTTATGTATTACCATTTCGACTACTATGTTTTGGGTAAGTATGTCTTCTTTTCGCAATAACTACAAGATTTTTTTTAAGGTTACACAAAAATAATAGAAATATAGAAGATAATTTATCATTGCACTTTTATGTTATTTTATAATGAAGATAAACAGATTACTCAATTTGTGGCTAATAAGCTGCATTGTCGTAGCTTATCTTTACATTGATCTAGTTTTTTATCAGATTAATTTTGCGTCATTAAACGTGTGCTAGATGTATTCAAAAATTGCTCGTGTTCGTGCAAGTCATTTATGAAGTCAAGTCAATCATGCGCATATCAGAACAATGTTTATAAAAATACACAATATTAGGATAAAAAAATTATTTATCAATTATGCATCGGGATAAAAGTCGTAACAGTACATTTTATAAAGATGTCAGGTAGATAGTAGGTACATAAAAAATATATAAAATATTTAATCTCTAATATAATAAAATGTCTAATAAAAAATAATAATTAATATGACCAGAATAAACTAGTACACATTTTTCTACATAATATATAGACAATATCAATCCATTATATATATATATACTTAGCCTGATCATAAATACTGTTTTACTGCAAATAACATTTATTACTTTTACAATATGTTAGTTTATTTTATTTAAAAATATATAAAGCTAATTCGAAGTGGTCTCCATTGGCTGCAATATAGTCCTTTAAACGTTGAGGCCAGTTATCAATAGAAGCACGCACTCTTTCTATGGGAAAATTCTTCACTGCCAATCGTATAGATTGTTTTAGGGACTCCAACTTATCACGGCGTTTATAGCAAGCTGTACTCTCTTAAATTGAGCATAAATCATAATCCAGCGGATTAAGATAGGACCATACTTGGTTATTGAACATGGTGATGTTAAGGGGCTTTATTACCTTCTCAATAATGGTATCCTGATATACACTACGTGGACGGCCAGATCTTTTTCTGTCACAAACAGAGGAAATCCTATTGTACCTTTTAATAGCCCGGTACACAAACATTTTACTAATACAAATTGTATGGAGAGTTTTAAAAATTGCTTTTGGCTCCATACCTACTTCATGTAATGTAATCACAGCAATTCGGTTCTCTTGATCACCCGACTCCATTTTAATATCGCAAAATATTGTACAATGTATTGGCGCCAAAATGAGAAAACACAATGAGCAACCGTATAAATATGACAGATTCGAAATTCAAATGTAATATTTTTTATTTTTAAGTGTAACAGTATTTATGGCCAGACTAAGTATATATATATATGTGTAATGGAATGATATACACAACATATATAAATACAGTAAAATATGTACTTATATTATAATCTGGAAATGCTTTATCAATAAATTATGAGTATGGATCGTCCATACTGATAAAATGCATTTTGATTTGTTACATATATGATAAGAATTTTATAGTGACTGAAGTCACTTACGTTAATATGATTTTTACCTCAAATATGTATGTCATAAAATCTAAATTGAATGCCATCTATAAATGCCACGTTAACATTTACTTGCGGTATGGGGCTGCCAATTTAGTGATACCGACATTGCCCCAGTTTTCCAATATCCCCAGGCGGTTGTTTTTTATTACCATTCCCAAAGAAAGCCGACAAAACAAACTGACCCCGCCTGTGATGTAATACTGTAAATTCATTAATAAAACAGCTTGTTTGTATTGTATTCATTCAACTCCATGATTCATCTCTTTCCTTACAATCGAGTTTTCATACTGACGCTGTGAGATAATATACGTTTGAACAAGTTTTAATTACCTATTTTAAATAAAAAATAACTTAATATGGTAAAAGAGTATTTTAAAGCAGCGAAGCAAGTTTTGAAAGTAATAAAAATATTTAAAACCGGTTTTAATAAGACTATGAATTTAAGGTATCTTATTATATGTGAAGTTAGTTTTAAGTGCTCATATTCCATTTGGCCATCCTTTAATAATTCTTTTAACATGAAGTAAATACAAACAGTTTATGGTTTATAATAATAATTATAATTAAAAATATCAACAAAATGTTTCTTTAATTTAGCTTTTTTTATATCTAATACTTTTAATCTAATGTTTTTTTTTAATATAAACCAATTTGGGTAATATATGCAATGACAATTATAAACATAGATAATACACCACTTCGGTCTTTATTAATACGTTATAAAAAAACTTCTAGAGAAAAAAAAAAAATTAAAAATTTTTATCAACACATTTTTTGAATTTATTAATAATAATAATTTAAAGTACTATATATAACATTATACATAAATGACATTTATAAGTTAAAATAATACAGCTTATATTAACAGTTTCAATCGCAGTAAATATGTAGGTATACTGTTTTATTTCTGTTCTGCGGAAATAACCGGCGTATATTTGTTACGTTTTAATTTTAAACCGACGTTTCAAATGCGTTGCGGCATTCGTTTAGATTCTAAAATAAATATAGTTTAAAATAACTGAACTTTCTCATATTTCCCGTCTGATTTTTATGTATCAATACATAATTTTTTTTTAAATTAGTTTAAATATTTTGTAATGTTAGTTCTTTCAGTAATATTGCCTTATTGCCTTTTTTTTTCTTTTTATTGTCTTTTTCTTCGGTTTGATTGAATGCTTTGTAGCATTAAGTCCGTCCTGTGTACAGTTTTTTTTGGACAATAAAGAATAAATAAATAAATAAATATTAGACTGTATAGATTCATGAGTAAAATTATAATCGAAGAAGTTTAGGGCTGTGCCTAGATCATTGCAAAGTTTAAAACAGATAAGCGTGTATGATAAGTTCAAAATATCATAATAAAACATCTACATTACAATTAACATTCATTAATAGACGAAATCCTATATTTTTTAAGTTTTTAATAAACAATCTCTTTTTATTAGGTATCTTTACTTTATAGTGGTTTTAAGATATTCAGATAATAATTTGAATGGAATTAAATATAGGATATTTATTATATTTACACGTCAATTAACCTGTTCAACCAGTCACAGGACACTAAAAAGTCCCATACCATATTCCATCTTATTAATTAAATATAATTGTTATTTATCTGGTATAGCATCGATCTGGTTTAATTACAGATGTTTTTTATCTCTCATAATTATTAAATATATTTAATAAAAACTATTCGTGCAAAACGTGTTATTTCGTTAAGTAAGTAATTTAGATATTGACAAATAAATTGTACAAATATCTAAAGATTTTAATATTGTAAATATTAACTTAACAAATGAACGCGGTTGGAACATATCCAATATTTACTTACTGATTCGTTTATTCATTTATATACCTATATATTTGTCAAATGCAGTGAAAGATATAAAGACATTTGAATGAATAAATTGAAATCGCTAATATTGAAATGGTTTAACGGTTACATCTCACACTGTCTGATTATTTATTTAACTTATAATAGTAAAAGTAGGTCATAATGGTTCATTTAAACAGATATACTTTCATTACATTTTTGTAATACATTCTACGTTCTATTAGAATTCATCCACACAATAGTCAATAAAATTTCAAGTCTTATAAGAGAAATGAAAACTTATCTGCGAAGTCTTGAACCCTGAACTGCGATATACTAAATTTAATAACATAATAATTTAGATAATATATATTTTATTTGCGCATATTTAATATAACAGGAAATGTACTACGTGAAATTTATATTAACTTAAATGTATTTTAACTTAAATGTATATTAACTTAAGTCACTGTATCTATTATTATTTTTAGATATATTTAGGCGAATGCTGTGTGAGGCAATAAACTAGTAATTTATAACCAATAGCTCAGGTTACTTAAATAAAATAAAAAATATTATACATTACAACAGACGGATATATCTACTGGATTTTCTTGCTACAATTAAATTTCGAGGAGTGTTAACGCTCTACCTAAGAGGCTCTATCTTTTGTCAAGGACGTATTGTCATTGTTTGAAGCTCTTTGCCTTTACATTTTTTATCTCTAAGTACCCATTATAATAGTATGAATTAAATAGATATAGAAAGAGATCCAGAGATATATATAGATATAATTTTTTTTTTGCACACACTAAATCAAGACAATATACAGAACAGTGAAATGAAATAATATACACAAAAGGGGTGCAAGGGCGGTCTTATTGCTAAAGCACTTTCTTACAGACAACCTTTTGGAGAAAGTAATATTAGATATTAATACTAGAGAAACGAATATTAATACTAGACAATTAGATATTAATACTAGAGAAACGAACTATTTATAAAGATCAAAATCGTCATTGCTAATTTTATTTTATCTTTACCAATACCATTCTGAAACGGTGTCAGGCTAACGTGTCAGTCGTAAACGGGCAATGCCCTGGAACATTCTGATTGTGATTACATGCACGTAATCGTATCGTGTGTCGTATATCTTTTTATTACATAATACATAATGAAACTTAAAACAAACTTATTAATTTACTACATTAATATATAACAAAAATAAGGAACTTGAGTAGTTTTCTTAAATAGAATAACGAATAATTTTAATAAATTCCCAATTTAGTAACAGAAAACAATGCATGAATACGTACGTCAAGTAATATATTAAATATTTGCCAATGTTATGACCAAAAATATTAAACATATTAACTGAAATTTAAAAATAATATTAAGTATACCAAATATTTAAACATACTGGCTGTTGTCAGAGATTAGTGCTCAAAAAAAAAAACTTGTTAATGGGATCTAAGAATTTGAATGGCATTAGTTTTTGAATAACGCTAAGATTGATATATTAGCTTCAAGACGAGATTAAGTAAGACGTAGCGAGGAAAAACTCTTTAGTATCTGACGTTAATAAACGGTTTAACGGCCTACGAAATTGGCGTATTCAATAAACAATGGTGCGGTTAGGACCACGGATTTTTTTTTTTAGTTTATGTTTAATTTGTCTTACGTAATCATAATTTATTTGAACTTCTAAAGAACAATAGCCCTAGATATGCATCAGTGGACGGACGACAGTCCTATGACTTCCTTTAAGATAAACAATATTTTTTTAATGACAATTATATACGCGTGAGAATGAAATAAACTTAAACTAAGTACTAGCGATATGTTGTCATTTGTAATATTCGGACGATAAAATTCATTATCATTCGTTCTGCATATAGAAATATAAATCTAGGTCTAGTCTTCATTATAGCATAGTATTTAATTACTAACCGCAAACTACCTATCTAGAGATGGCTCGACTCATTGAATCACACCTAGAAAATTATACTTGAAAATTTATAATTTAACGCTGCTATTGTAAAAAAATATGTATCCAAAGATTCGACATAATGATGAGGTCATGTTTAATGTAGGTTGCCTCTAGTTAGTTGGTTGAACTGCGCGACCTTGTGAATCAGACATCCGATAAGGCGACGTTACACGCCGAATATGCCAGCGTGTGCGGACTGTACCTAATGCTATTTCCGTCACTTTGCATTCGTTTATTAAATCAAGTGAGAAATTTGTAAACAGTACATAAATGCAAGCTGTTTCCGTCATAGTGATACGAGCATTAAACTGACTCCTAATCTGGGTCTTGAGTACGTATCCACATTATAGTTTGATATTCTTTCGTGAATTACAAGTTTTATAATACATTTGAATTATACGTCCAGTCCATACATATAAATTAAGTCTCTAAAATAGTATCGTGGAAATTATTTTTGACCAAACGTGCTCCGACCTATAAGCTTGTCATTATTTCATTATTTTGAAATAATTCATTTTTACCTAATTAAAATACGATGCTGGCGTCATCAAAGCCGTGTTCATTTCAGTGTAACATTTTATCATATGGGTACTAACATTAGCAATAATTTATAAATACAAGGTAGCAAGTAATTATAAGATGCAAAATTTTCCCTCCAAATATTATCAATTTTCGATTTCATTTTTAATAATATTATAAGAATTACCAAATGGCCATTATATATTATATGTAAATAAATGTAATATAGTTAATTTTCGAAAACACAATATCTGGTATATTAAACAACACTTGTCTGTATTTAGTCCGAACTACTCTAAACGTCGTGACACGTGCTAATATGTGAAATTATTACAATATGAGTATACAAGTCTTAGGTATAGTGCTATTGAAATGTTTATTGTAGAAAATAAGTTTGCTTTTTCTATATTAAATTTCTGGTAAAGAAGACTGTCCACTTGTTGAAAAGTAGTCGTTAGACCCACTATGGCCATGCAATAAGAGAGCAGATACATTGACAATTCTATAGAAGTAGACGTTGAAATAGGGCTGTAGAACACATGGTATAGAAAGGGCGTGGTTGGATGTTCAGTCTCTCTTCTCTCTACCATGGTCAGGCCAGCCTAGGAACAGTCAATAAGTCATGTAGTCTTCTCTGAATTCAATGCGGTCTAAATATCAAGTATTTTCGTTCAAATATCAGTTTCGACAAATTTCAGTGCTGACAATAACTTTCTCAAAACTTTGTGTGATTTCTAATAATTAATATTATTATTTTAATAGAGTAAAGGTATTTATAAGAATTTTATTTTAAAGTATTATTTATCTGTACCATTTGTTACGATGTAATTTGTTAACGCCACTCTTATTGAGCAACTATTTTCGCTAACGGCATCCATCTTGTTTTCCGATGTATTTGAAACAAAAGTTTAATTTTTGACGTTGTTTTGTATATACCTAGTTTCAGGGCAATTGTTTGAACATCGTAAAAGTTTATATAATTCGGTTTCATTAAGTGAGTCATCTAAATATTTTCCCTAATAAAATACCTATGTATGTAATACAGCTAATTATGTAATTAATACATTAAAATATGACGATTGGTTTAAATAGATGTAGACAGTGTAACTGTGAAACTTAACGGCACTTTCATATTATTAACATTGCATACAGATATACAGTCTACATTTTCTGTTTATCTTTTGTTGTCCAAAATTATTTTTATTATAAACCGGATTTGATTTTATTTTTAATTAAATACTGGGTCATAGGATCATAAATTAACTCACATTGAGTCTCATAAGACAATACATGAGTAACAAAATTTAGAAGTACCTGTGACTTTTAACATTACATATATGTACTATGTATAGTAAATATCTATGTGATCCAACTGTATTATTACTTGGAAATCTACATTCTTAGATAATGTATTGTATAGTTAAATATTGTTTTTAGAAAAGGTTTAATTCAAGGAGATTTCCATTACGGATAGTTAACGTCAACGTGTTTTAAATTTTAAAGAGTTTTTGCAAAACGGTAAACCTTCAGTTGTTTATCAGATAACTATTCTTTAACCGTCTTTAACTTATAATAACAGCCTTCAATAAACTATGAGCGCTACCTTTAGAATATAAAACATCAAGGTTTTTTATAATAAGTCATTTTGTGTATAGCATAAGGCTATATATATATATATATTATTCATACAATATCATAACGTAATGTGAAAGGATGAAATGGATATAACCTGAAGTCTAAAGTGTAAATGTAAATGTTCTATAAGAGGACGACTGAGAAGTCAGTCATAAGTGTAAGTGTAAATTCTACAAGTACATTCGTGAAAAATGGTATGACAAAATAACAAGTCTGCCCGAGATGACGTATGATAAAAGATCGTACGAGAAATTGACATACCGCACGACCCCAATTTGGAAAAAGGCAGGTCGATGATTATAATAAAGACTGACACCAGATAGTTAAATTGAATATATTTTTAGAATAGGATAATATTATATTATAACTTATATTCTTACTTAAATCTAATAAAGTCTGTCTTTTAATTGCAATGGAAATAAACTTCGCACGACCACTAAATACTATTGTCTTAGCAAAAAACGTAACTCATACTAGTTAGTATACTACACACGCAGTACATGAAGCCTTGAAAATTATCAAATATATAGGTATATTTATTTCGTCTCTGTTTTCAATAGTATTTAAACAGTTACAGATTCATATCGGCTTATTATCTATAAACCTTTTTTCAACTTATTTATGTTACATATCATTCAACGGAAAAGTGCCGTTGAATGATATGTAAAAACAGACTATTTAAATAAAATACTAGAGTTAAACTGGTCCACTTTGTTTGTATTTTATACGTTCTCACAGATCTCTTTTCCAAATATTTACCAAGAGCGTTGAAAATAACTTCAATGACTTTTAAATAATCTAATTATAGAAAGAATTAAGGTATTAGCTACCTTAATTCAGATCCAGGTCCAGATCAAGGAAATACTAGTGGATGAAGAAAAGTAGAATCTACTTCGGATAACAACTCAGACGCGATGCGTAAGCGCACGTAACTTACACATTAATTTTATCTAATAGCTTTAACGGCTTTAGGTATAATAAAACTATATTTTAAATAAACAATGTTGATATTTTTTACAGTCGTGACTAGATCCTGACAATAAAAACAAACATAAACTTAAACTATACAATATGTTAAATAAAATTTAAGGTGTGACCGTTGCCTCGATTAATTTATAAGGTAATTGTATATATATTCAACGCGAATAGAGGTTTGCGTGCTTTGCCACTTTTCATTACATTAAAAGCTGAAATATTAATTATTTTACTAGAATTCCAGGAACAATTAACATGTATTTATTTCACGACACAAGGTTTACGCATGGCGCCAATGATAGTTACGTGTATATTATAGTTAGTTACATACCGTCAAATGTTACCTAAACACAAAGTTATATTTCAGAAGAGCTTCTGGTAATTTTGTCAATTTCAACGGTGCCAAGGTGCAGCCCATTACTTAAGTAAACGTTTAAGCTATAAAATGTAGGCCAAGCCAGGCCAGAAGCCAGGTCATATAATATTGGCATAATATCTCTATTGTCATTTTATGTTACTTTAGGATACTTTCTGGCTTTATGCGTGTATTATTTGTATTTTCATATGTTTTCAAGGTACTGTACCTAAAAGGTAAAAACGAGAACCTATTAATAAGCCTCCACTGTATGTCTGTCCGTCACCAGGCTGTCTTTCATAAACCGTGGTAGCAAGGAAGCTAAAATATTTCACAAATTATGTATTTCCGTTGCCGCTATAACAGCAAATACTAAAAATAAAAAAAATAAAATATTAAGGGGGGGGGGGCTTATAGATAATGGTACGGAACCCTTCGTGCGCGAGTCCGACTCACACTTGGCCCGGTTTTTACTAATTACATTCTGTCCTAAAAGCTTTCATCCTCTTAGAAGACTCTCCCTCACAGACACAGAAGCGATCGATTTGATTAAAAAGAGAGTGGATTTTTTTTTAAGTGCTAAAACAAAGTCCTGACATTTTGTGTTTATATGTATGGAGAGTTATATTCACATATAATATATCGCAACGTTCTCAGATCAAGAACGTACCTAACAAACACTTAACTTTTTTATGATATTTTATAGGCCATGTGGGACCAGTCAAGATTTTGCCCTTTATAAACATTTTGCTGAGGAGTCCATGCGAGAACGATAAACAAGGTTTCATTTGTTAGCGGGCACTGAGAAGGTTAGCAACACAAAGAGTGGCTATTGGCAGGTTACACAACCATAACAAAAAATTTATCAACTAAATTAATATACATAGCTACACATGTTGCAATTTGTAAGGCCGAAAATAATTAATATATTATTAATTCAATTAATTTCAATCATTAATGATTTTCAAGTTTATACTATCAACTAAATGGCGAAATCTACTTTAGAAATGTTATTGTATCTGTAACTTTCTCATAAATCAAAGAATTGCGTGCTTTACGGGCATGCAAATTGTGAACAATCAAAGGGGGCCCTTTATGACAATTCGGTCATCGGGTCAGACCCACGAGGTCGCACCCAGAAGGCGCGCCCAGAGGATACATTACTCCTTAACCGCAGTGCGACGTTAAGTGATATCAAAGCTTTCAAGCTGTGATTACAATTTTACGATGAAGATTTAATACAACAATTCTGCAAGGTACAAATAAAGTTACAAATCATATGATCATTCAATAATATATGATTGATTTTATATTCAGTACCTAATCATAATTAGAATCTCGATTCTTTCGATTTGAGATGTTATATTTTTTTTTCTCTGTTTTAAAGAAAAAAAAAATTTGATGATCTTTTCAACTTGGCAGCAAACGGTACAACGGAAAGTCTGCGTTTTCAACAAGCTATCTTAGTTTTTGCTTGCGGTTATAATAATAGTTTTTATATTGTTTTTTTAAATTCTCGCTTCTTGCTCGCTTGTCAATAGAGATTCACGAATGTCAAAAGGTTTCTAGTTTTCCAACTTGCGCATTCAAAACAGATCAAGTGGTATACTTCCAGCTATAAACACATAATACACCTACTATATCAAAAATTAACGTTCTTTACTGCCGGCCGGTTTCGGCGGATTACGTCACGAAGCCGTCTTGAGAAAATTACACAATCCCAAACTTGATGTGAGTCAACAGTTGAACGTTTTTTTTTTATAAATACATAATATTACCATGTGGCTTTTTATAAAGTTGTTAATTTTTATTACTTTCCATTACCTATTTTGTGTTTTGAAGAATATTTAAAAGATGGAAGGGTTTCAAAATTATTATTAATATAAAATAATTATGTTGTAAATATTGTATTATCTTTGAGTGTCTTTTAAATTAAATGTTTATTTTCGTATTGGGTTGAGTAATTTACATAATAATTTTCTTCTCTCCTATGAGAGAACTGTGAAGAAATAACAACAAATAATTGTAATTATTTCTTCAATCAATCAAATACTGTTGAAAAATTTATTGATGATTAAATTTTTAAACATTTTGAAATGTGATGGACACAATTTATTTATTTCTGGAGTTAACAATAATAAAAATAACGACTTACTAAGAAGAAGTGATGCTGGCAGGAGCAAGCGCACCAGTAACAGCGATATGAAGTATTGATGCATTGTCTGAAATTAGATAAAATTAATATAAGTTTTGATGTAGATGTATGGTGGAGGTACAAAATAATAAGGTAGAATATAATATTTATCTGTTTACATACCACGCTTAATAATAAACACAGTTAATCACTTTAATATATACCACTTAACCACTACACTAAATATCATATTTTAAAAGTTTTTGCACAAATAAACTTTCGCGCTTTCCGAACATTTTAACAATAAGAAAATATGAAAAACCAAAACACGACCACTTCTCATCGATGATGAAATGACACTTGTCAGTTGTCAGTTCGTATCGTCAAATGTCAAGAGTGTCAATTTATTTCTTACAAAATTTTGAGTAAAGTCAAACAAAGATTAAAAACTATACAGCCTTCATTATTTATTATTTGGACATACCAAAATAGAAAGTACAAATTAACCATTTAATAAAATGTAAAGATACTTTGTTGTTGTTGAAAAAAAAGTTTAAAAATAAGGTCTTAAAAAGAATCTAGCAAATCCAGATTTCATTGTAAGTGACACACCATTCACCAAATTATTTGAGGGAGGTTCTTATCGGTATAATTTAAAAACAAATAAGAGAAACCAAATATAGAAATAAAAGTATTAATTTTAAATGTAGCTGCATCGTAAAATTTAAATAATAATAATAATATCAAAATTAATTTTAAGAAATATTTCAATTCGAATCGAAACTTTTTTGTGATTGTTGCACTACACTAAATTTATTTTTATTGCGAATTTAATGGCGTAGCCAGGTGAGTTTTCTTGTTTATTTCTTATTTCACTATGTTCCATGGTTTTCAATTGTTTTATCTACATGTTTTTCATCGAGTAAAATATTAGATCTTCTCCAAAGTCAAAATTTTTTCATCTAACCGTTTATATTGCAAGAAAATAAACTAATTTATCGAGTAATGAACACGTATCGGGTTTGTTCCGAATTTATTCGCTAGGATCTTGTCATCACTTTCACTTTACGCGTTTTGCTGTAATAGTGTTTTAGTGCGAAAGAAAAAAAGACCATGGATGAGTGAGTTCCAATTTTTTTCTGATGTATCCTTTGTTTTATCCTCGGCATATAACTACACTCCTTTTACAAATAATTAGTAACCATCATAGACAGTCACGTCATTGTATAATTAAATGTAGAAGATTTGTATGCCAGAAATGTATTCGCAATGTTTTGATATAAGTTTGAATTTCAGCACCATGTCGACCCTAACGAAAATGACCCGCACGGTTAAGAAACTAGAAGTGCCCAGACCCTTGAAATCAACAACCAGTACCGCTCATAACCGCAACTCTGTTCTAGATGTAAAAATTAATTCTGGTAAGAATCTTGTTAGCTAACATTTTTTTGAGTACATATTCATATTATTATGCATTTAGTTCACTCAGCATTTTCATTTATGATTCAATTAGTTTAATTACCATAATGTAATTGCATTTTTCCTGTACAATGTATTTATGTTTTACTAGACATGTTTGAGGCATTATTAAAAATGTTTGTTTCTACTGCTGTTACAGTTGATGATTTAATAGTTTTGACGGAAGCAGTGGCATATCAAATGATGCAAGGGAACTTTGACCGTGCGCTTCAAAGCAATGTTGCTACTATGTACTCTAACCTAAAGCTTTATGGGGCACAGCTTGAAGCACTATATAAGGATTTTCTTGATAGGTTTGCAGAATATTTATTTTACTATCATAAGTAATATCAAATAATAATAATACATCTGATAAAACAGCAATGGGATATTTTAGACAGCAAAGTTTTATTCATCCATTATATTCATGCATTAAATAAAAGAATATAATTATTTAATTAACTGAGACACAGAATTGGGTTCTTTTTTAAATTATAATGAATTAAGTAGAGTAGTTACAACAGAGTATATTATTGTTATAGATATTTTGTCGTTTTCCGCAATGGATCCCAAGACGAGCGTCTGGATAAAAAAACTCGGCTTCATTTACTGGAACTAATAGAATTGCGTGCTAAACACTGGCAGGGTTCGGACTATATGAGTCAATATTACAGACACCGTGGAACACATGCAGAGGTATAGAAATGGTTTTATGTAGTTACAAACATGTTCTTTGAAACCCACAATAAATTCAATGAATTTTCTCCTCAAATCTTCAGTACATTGGCAAAGTTTTTTGGCATCTATTACTTTTAGCTCACATGATTCAGTGTCTCATGGAACATTCATGGACTTGAGTCATTGCTGAAAATTAGTACACAGCCAAAACTTGCTTTTTTTGCAGGACCAACAAATAGATGAAAAGTAAATTGTGCTGTATAATAACTGAAAATTATATAATATGTTAACCAAATAGTAGATGACCTACCATAGCTAGAACCCGAAACTCGAGATGACTTTTTTTACTTTAATATATTGAGATGGGTTGCATGTTGTAACAAACATGTAACATAATTACAAGATTTTAGTTTTCACTCTGTAGCTTATAATAAATAAATAAATATCTTTGTGAATATGTTTTAACAAAAGATGACACATGTATTTGATTTTTGCCAGCCTTTGCTAGTGCCCACTATGGAGGGGTCAGGGTCTGGGGGCGCGGCGTCCCCTACGCTGGCTGCGCCGGCCGAGCCGCCCACACTTCTGGCCCCGGGGGAACTTATCAAGCCCTCGGGCAAGTTCCCTAAGCCTACCAAGATCCCTGGCAAGAACTATTCAAAAGATGAGGTCGTCATTCGGAATGCTGACTCTGGAAAAGGTATTGTTCCAAATTCTCTCTCAATATTTTGTAAGCTCATTATTCTACTACACACAGACAGGTACAAATTGTTAACTATATATGTGCCAGTACAAGAAACAAGGCCAGGTCTGTGACTATGGGCCAGCAAGTATTACTGACGGCTAGGCTGGGTAGTGGCTAAAACCGTGCATGAAGTAAACATGTAATAATATAATCTTTGGGTATTTGTATGAATGCAATATTATTTGACGTTTTCATTCTTGCATGTAATTTGGATAAGAATATATGGAATATATGGAGATAGGTTATTTGTTAAAATAATATATTATGTATAGCAATTTATTGACACATGAACAGTTTACATTTGTATGTCAGTATATGTAATTGTAAGAGTTCTGGATTTTGTTATATAAAATTTGAAATAATAATGAAATCTGCGAGCTGAAGATGTGTTGTGGTGTTGCAGTGATGGGTATCAAGGGCAGGCGGGTCCACATGATCGAGGAGCTGAGTGATACGATTATATCGTTTCAGCGAGGTATGAGTGCACGGCGCGGGCTAGCATGGTGTGGCGTACTCTTCTCGCAATTTCTTGCCATCGCAATAACCTCCACCCCATTAAATATACGAATTTAAATCTAGGTTTAAGTACTATATTGAATGCATTAACAATAATAAACGGACCGGTTGTGGATTTAACGTCCTTGCCTATTAAAGCTTAGCTTTCCATATTAACAATATTAACAGAATCAAACTACAACCACATAGCTTTTCCTTTGATTAATAAAAATTGAACACATTTTCAGTGAGTCCCGGAGCAAAGGAGCGTCTGGTGCAAATTACCGGTCCCAATGAGGAAAATGTTAAGTGAGTTTAACATATGCATTAATATAGAGAATATTTACGATTAAAACACCCGAGTCTCTCATGCTATAAAGTCAAAATGAGATTATTTAACAGTTAAATTTATAATCCAAGCCACGCTAAGCACCTCATCGGCGACACGATCCGCCGCAACGCGTCCCCCGTGCGGCTCGACGGCCTGGAGCAGCGCGCGCCCTCGCGGGCCTCCATGGACTCCACCGGCTCCGACGACGCCAGGCCTAGGGAGGTCATTACTCACTTACGACTTTCATAGACTGAAGACTGTTTCAAAATTTGGATATTATGGCGCCTTTATTTAGTTATAATATTGTTAATTTCCAGAAGTCTCCTCATAATAATAGAACCCTGCTGCATAGTTTCTCCACGAATGATGCCGCTCTGGGAGAATATAAATACACTGTAACTTTTGGGCAACATTCCATCAAGATCACCGGGAACAACTTGGATCTTGTAAAGGTACGCATCGAACGCACTCCCAAAGATGGCGGACGATGGGTCTGCGGCTGGTCCTAAACACTTTCAAGTCTCTTGCTTACCCTAAACATAATAGGCCAACATCAAATAACGTGGATAAGGGAGGATGGATGACAGTGCCTTTTAATTCTATAGTCCTATAAATCATTCCAGACGGCGAAGCTGGTGCTGGACGAGTACTTCGAGAGCGCGGGGGCGCTGGAGGCGATGGGTCTGGGCTCGGGCGACTTCTTCACGCTGTCGCAGCGGCCGGCCGCCGCACTGCTGCTGCGGGACGACGCCGCTCTCAACGGCGTCGACGACGACGTCTTCACCGCCGACGCACCCGCAGACGACGGTCAGTGCAGCTTGCCTACTATGTGACCATGTGCTGGCGGTGTGCTCTTTTATGATCCCTAATATTTGGGCTAAAGAATACTAAATATATTAAAGCCTATATAGCACAATAAATAGGTATTAGTTTTCTAATAAAAAAGGTAGGACACAAAAAAGTTGGATCGTCCTAATAAGTAAATTGGATAAAAATTACTACAACCTTTTTAGAATAACTAAATACTTATTGGCAGCTCGTTGATGGTAAATTTACTAAATAGAAGATATCGTAAAAATCTGTAGGTATGTAGGTTAATAAGGTTTAATGCAAACAAAAAATGCATGATAGGGTGTGCAGTTTAAAGAAATTATATAATAGCCAGCCAACTAACATATATAGAACTGTTTGATGCTATGGATCTGCAAAGCATGTTTTTAAAGATAATTACGAGACAGTTGTGCAGTTTGATTATAGTATACAAAATTCTCATGTAGACTGACTTAAGCATGTAGTTTATAGTAATGATTTATTACTCTACTCAAATATATGTAACACGGTGTTTGGGAAGTGTAAGGTTAATAACATTGAGACAAGATCCATTATTTTCATTATATGTACCTATGAGATGTATATTATTGTATGTATACGTTATATGTACCTACGACTCCGCAGACCACCTCACATCACGGTCTCGGCTTTTATTCCGAATTAACATCATATCGACCATCATTAAATATATCATCTGAAATTTTAGAAAGACATGATGCATAATAAACTATCACATTCTTTAAATACCAAACCGAATTGTCGGTATGGGATTTCCACGTGACAGTTAATTGTGCATGTCACGTGACCCATGTCACTTGTCCGTGCGGTGTCGAGCGTACCGTGCTGTAGCGTGCGTTTGTGCAGCGGCCGAGGGCGAGGCCGCGCCGCGACGCCCGCGCTACTCGCGCGCCACCTCCAGCGACAAGGGCGCAGGTGAGACACACGCGGAGGTATCGATAACACACGACATGAACATGACACAGAGGAGAGACAGGGCATACACACAACACACTCGACAGAAACAACACACACACATGACGCAGTAACACGACAACAAAGAGACGTAACATACACACAACACACTCGACAGTAACATAACACATACACACATGACGCAGTAACACGACAACAAAGAGACGTGGCATACACACAACACACTCGACAGAATCATAACACACAACACACTCGACAGAAACATAACACACAAAACACTCGACAGAAACATAACACACAACACACTCGACAGAAACATAACACACAAAACACTCAACAGAAACATAACACACACATGAAGCAGTAACACGACAACAGAGAGAGACGTAGCATACACACAGCAGAATCATAACACACGAATACAGACGAGTGGATTTAAGAATCACGCAGCCCATTTTCAGTTCTACATATCTTATTTCTACGACTGATATTTTAAATGATGTGCATAATTTATGTACATGTTAATATTACATGTGGTTTTTTGTTCCATTGTATCTCATTTATATGTTTGGGACTTCGATTTACATGGACGTAAATGTTACGTAACTATTTTTAGCCTAAAAAAATATATGTAGTTTATATGTACCATATTATCTTGAGCATGTTTTTTCTTAAAAAAAATCATTTTCATGACATGTATAAAACTTTAATGCAAAAGTCAGTCGGTGATTTATTTAGTCGACGATAACCGTTTTCCGCTCGCTAATACGCACGCGACTTATATTTGGTTTGGTGCACGGGAAACGTATAAAATAAACTAGTTTAAATTGCCAAATAATGTAGTGTGAGCAGATGGTGTGATAGTGTAACGACGTTCCATTTCTGCATGTATTTTAATATTTACTACTCAATAAACAGAGATCTGTTCGATCTGATATTCCCTCGCCGCGTCGCAGGAGGCGGGTCGCGGCAGACGTACTCGTACGAGACGCTGGTGCAGTACGCGGACTCGCCGCTCAGCAAGCTGCCGCCCGCCGGGCTGGCCGCCTTCCCGCCCGAGCTGGCGCGCAAGGTAACGCTGTCCGCCCCCCGCCGGGCCGCGCCCGCACCCCCCGCGCCCCTCCCGCACGCCGCCCCCGCGCCCTGCCGCCTGTGGCCGCCGCTGCACCACCCCAACTACCTGGCGGCGCTGCTCTGCCGCAACTTCTACTAGCTCCCCCTCCCCGCCCCCTCCTCGCCCCCCCGCTAGCCGCCGCGCAAACTTGAGCTTTACCCGACGGCTACCGGCCGCTTTGCTTTTCGCATGTGTTCGCCTGCCTTGTGTTCGACGTTTCGGATTGCGATCGACGAAATGAATTTCCTCGAATTTAATGAATTAAATTTTTGCACCGGTAGTAGTCGCTATTGATTGTAATGTTCGACATTTCGTCGGTCGCAGTCGAGCGAACTCTGCACGAACTATAACCTACACCTACGTAATAGTTGCATCTTTTCTGTTGAAACTTACCGAGCCATTAGATAGATTCTCGCGAGATTTGACTCGAAATTGAATTTTCGAATCGAAATTGCCGACTCCTGTAGTACATTAGATTTAACGCTAAGAGCAAATTATCTTGTAAGTACACTTTAGATTCTTTAAACGATCTCAGTAGCGTAAGTTGTACGTTAACGATAAGACGCTAGTGATACGCCCCGGTCCGACGCGTCGCCTCGTAGCGGGATAAGACTGACCAAAATATAACTCATTGACATGAATAAGACTGATTATATACATTAAATACAAAATATTTTTTACGAGTAGTTATTATAGATTGTATTCTCTGTTGATTATTGAAAAATTTTATGATAAATATATATAAAATGTTTATAATATTGTTTATTAAAATGACGAAATTTTTAATGTTCATGCTGCTCCGACAGAATGGATATTCGAGAGGGGTTCGATACAGGTAGACCACGACGCTCCTCGGTTGTTGTCGATCTGTTTTTTTTCAAGTTTTGTTTTACGTTCATGCAATGTTCGTGTTTTAATTGTTTATTAAATTAACAGTGTTGATTGTCATTGTCAATTTCTGATTTTTTTAAATATAAAATTTGAAAATGTAACCTGTCTTTGCTTGCACTGTTGCTTTCATCCTTACTAACGTGTTATACGCTTCCAAATCACCTTACTAACTCTGAAGTGTTGCTTGCTTCACATCTAAATGTACATGCATCTTGGTTTTGGGACGGAATTGGTCTACTATAAGATCATGCTTAAAAAAATGGATTTGGTGTCTAGGCTGTTTTTCGGAATATAAATGTTTTTAGTACAGATTTATTATAGCCAAAATTAATTTTAATATATATTTTTGTTCGATAGACATGGATTATATGTTTCAGGATGTGGTAATGTAAATTATTAAACAAATTAATTCCATATTTTCTCTATAAACTTGCTTTCATAGTATATTATACTTAAACACTTTATATTTATTAAACTTTGATAATAAGTTCAAGGTTTAAGATGAATCCGAAAGTGACTATTGTAGTATTGTATTTCACTCAGTATACTTGTACTCGCCTTCCATTAAAATATATAAAACCAAGTCAAATTATAACAATATCTTGCTAATTAGTATATTATTTGTTCACTTTATTTATAAAAAGCACTAGGCGTAGGTACAGAAGCAGAGCGCTAACAGCGTTATTGGTATCGACAGAGTTGCCTGGAGTTCGACAGCGTCAGCTACTTGAAGAAAGTGCGCGCCGCCGCCGGCGTCACGCTCGCGCTCGACGCGCCGGACTCGCCCGAGCCCGAGTGACGCGTCCACACACACACACGCACACACACATACATACACACACACACACACACACACACACACACACACCGCCATCGCACTCACTCAACACGCTCCATACGCACGCATAAATACACACCACACGCACGCACATGCATACTCAACACGAGACGATATAAATTACTTCATTTTTTGTTTGATTAAAATTCGAAGTTATTGGCAGCTCCTTTGCAATTAGCTCAGCTTTACACTACACTGTTTAGTTTATTAATATGGCTATGAGTATGAGAGATATATTTGTGGCAGCCGGCGCAATTTTAGACCTTATTTTTATTTGTCTCTTAGAGCCGTCCGTCTCTATTGACCTCTTTATTTGCTTGTATATAATGTAACTAATGTAGCAGACTTACTACCTACTAAAAGTATTAGCTCACCAAAACTATTTATTTATTTATGTCGGTGTAACATACCGCATTGTTAACGATTATTGTCACTTCTCGTAACTTAATTTTGGATCTAAGTAATAAAAATTGTGATATAACCAGGTTGGCATATAAATTGTAATTTAAAGGCAGCTTTATATTATTAGTCCGTCGTTACTTGTTGATCTCTATATATAACTTGGGACACGTTACCTTATACAAGGCTTACATACAATAGAACAAATGAGAACGTGCAATTTTCTCAAGATCCGAAGTGCCTTGAGTTAGTTTATGTATATTTTGACTGAAAAACTTAGTATCAGTTGTCACAGAGTGATTCCATATATTTTAAGACGAATGCCTGCATTTCTTTGTGTGTTTGTTTACTCATATTCGATTTGTATCTAGTGTCTAGTCCTGAGGGGTAGGTGTCGATTCTCACTAATACATAAGGATTTTTTTTTATTTCGGAGGAAGCCTGCCTCGTCAGATTATTTAAAAATCTATACAAGTATTGAAAATGAAACTTATATACACTGTTTCTATTATTTAAAAAGTCTTTATACAAGCTGTGCGAAAAACCAAATAAATTATAATTACTATTGTTATATTATATGAATAAATATATTTGTGTTTTACTAACATTAAGACAGGCTTTCTCGTATGACCTTAATAAAATACTTGAATGTAAAATTTATTATTTAACTATAACAAAATATATACGTTGTTATAAGACTGTTACAAACACGTGAAGGAGAACCTAGTGTGACACATAACACGTTTACAGGTCAGCTTTTATCTTTTTGAAAAGTTGTTTAGAAGATTATTCTTTTAAAACATCTTTTATCTTGACAATAAACTTGGTATTGTTCACTCTTTATATATATTATATACTATTGTAATAACACCTAATAAATAAATAGAAGTCAAATTATTTGCAGAGTTATATATATACAATATGTTATCACATGTTACTAAATGATATATTTACACAATACAATATTAAAGTTGGTGCTCTTTGCGAGTTTAATAAGATTATATTTTATGTTTACTCATTTGTTTTCGTCCAAATTACAGAAAGGCTATATTGTTAAATTTTATGATATATACTAAATTTTCTAATTGTAAGCGTTTTATTTCTTAAACCTTTTTTAAACAATATACAAATCATGTCACAGCTGGAGAATCTGATAATAAATTAGTCAATTAAAAATTACGTTGAAGTTTTGAGACTCGTATACTGTTTATATAGGCATGTGATGTCAAATTAATTATACTTTAGTAAGTTTTGAAGCTTCCATGTATCTCGGATTTTAATAAAAGGACCACAATAAAATATCTGTATGGATGAAATAAATATATTTACAAAACAATAAATAGTTTTGCGCTGTACAACATTTTTCGTCATGTAAAATATTATAACATGTCAATTTACCGTCACAAGTGTCTATGATCATTACATTTACTTTCACAGATTAAATAAAATTACGTATAAGTCGCCCTTAAATTATTTTAAATGTAGTATAAGCAATCATATTGCATCTTAGACGTCCGGGCGTCAACGGTATATCTATCAAATAACTACATAAAATAATATTTTTTACATTATCTATATTTGAGCCGCGACTCATTACATGTGACATATAAAGATCACTTTGCCTTAAAATTAATATAACAAAAGCGCAATAAAAGAATACGGATTTTACAGAGCAAAACTTAAAACTACTAACTGCATAGAACTGTAGGTTTAACCGACATAAATCTAGCTTTTACCAGCATTTTCTACATAAGACATAGATTCTTGACTCACTTGTATATCTAGGCCGATAATGAAATATGGAATATCTTACGATTCTCTGAACGGAATGTACTGATACACAACTGTACACAATTTATTCCACTGCCATATTAAATGCTTATTTCGTTTTTATTTTCAAACTCATAATTCGAAATAAAGAGGTAATTGATTGATTTAGCTTGGCATTTTATATAACCTAACTAACGAGGTCTATATCCTCTCGGCCAGTTTGTCCGTGATGTTGGCGGCCCTGGTGCGAGCGTGTTGCATGATATCCTCCGCCAAGTCATCCGCCGTGGTATATCTTGATTTCTCGAAGGAAAATAAGTCTGTGATAAATCCTACTATCTCTGATTGAAAAGTTTCGCAAACGCTTTTTAACCGTTCCCGGGGTCCCAGGAAGCCCCAGACTAGGACGGGAAGTAAATGCTCTGATATGGAGTAGAAGTGCGCCATGAAGCCGTCTGGATACTGCAGATACCGTCTCTTCGCTTTAATGACGGACCAAACTGCAGTTGTCAGCGCCTGAAATAAGAATGCGTAAAATTAGAAAAAAATAGGGCTTACATACAAGAGTAAAAATTGTCTACTTATTCGAAATTACATATTTATCTGACCATCGCCGAAAATAAACTTTTTTAAGCATCTATTAGATGATAGGAATGTATGTATGTATGTTAAAATATACTTACGCTCTCCTTGAATCCATCGGAGAGCCACCTGTTCCTGACGACGGCCAGCACGGAGGCGGGAGGTGACGCCAGGTCTTCGAAGGCATCCAGTAAAATGTAGTCCAAAACTACGTCGTAAAACGACAACACTTTTACACCTTTACTTGTGAGTTCGCTTTCAATTATCGACCAATTGGCTGGATCACTCGACCACGATACCATTTCTTCATAAGCCACCAAAAATTCCTTAGGTTCCTAAAAGGAACAATTGATATAAGAAATACAGAAGAGATTAGAAACATTGTCCATCTGGTTAATTACAATCTATCAAATAGTCTGCTATGATAAACGATAATCTATAAACCAATCCGGGGGTTCCCACATGTCTGCAGTTCTCGGGAACACCAGCTGTTATAGTGAGTCTTGCATATGGCCCTTATTAATAAAACCCTGACCCGCCAAAATAAGGAAAAAGTAGTTTTTTTACTCCTTTCGCTTCAAGATGGCGGTCTTGCGCGCTTCAGAAATCAATGCCAATGCCTCGTCATCCAGACCGGACATATTCCTGTAATCTAGACAGTTAAAGTACTTAGGCGGTGTTGTTTATAGCTGAATACGACCACGACACATTCTAAAACAGACTCCAAACCCACCACAAAATCCCGCAACTCTTATTATTAGTGTTAACAAGAGTGGTTAACGGTATTATTAACCAGATGGCCGACATGCAGTTTTTTATGAAATTATATTTACATACCTTATCTGCGTACAGTAGCAAGTCGGTGAGCACCTGTCGGCCCGCGTCCACCAGCAGCGCCCGCGCCTCCCCGCCCCCCGCGCTGCCCGCCCCCGCCCCCGCGCCGCCCAGCGCCACTCCCAGGGCCTGCCGCAAGCAGTGAAGCTTGCACAGGAACTCCGCCTCAGACCCGCACTGCACCACCTCCGTCCGCAGGGTCCTTGAAGATATTCGAGTATAGAAAGAAATAGCATGCGTGTTGTATGTGATTCTGTAAGCTTGGCGATTCATACCTGTATGGGATCCCGATTTCCAATTGCTTGACGGCCGCCTGATACAGCTCCAGCTTTTCAATTTCCGGGAAAGATTCCGCCAAGTCGTCAAACTCACGCAAGTCGGCTACCTTAAATATGTACAAAGATTGATGTTAAACTACGTACAACATAAGGAGTTCGAATAATAATGAGAGCATTCTACAATAATTTGACGACGGACAGCCCATAACAGAATTTGCTCTACGCTACCTGATCCTCGGCAGAGGCGAAGGACTCTGCGCTGGAGTGGTGTTCCTTGCGCGTGTCGGAGGTGTGTGAGGAGAGCAGCCGCGTGCGGCGCCCAGAGCCCTCCGCGCCGCCGCCACTCTCCGACCGGAACAACACCGACCGCTGATCTAAGAACAGTAGCTCACAGCGCTCCTGAAATTCAGAATCAGATTCTTTTGTTTTTTTATGCCATGTCAATTTTCCGAAAATTTATTAATTTAATATCCATAACAAGTTAGGTAGGTTTCCTCAATTGGAAAAGAGCTCTGAGCCGAGTGACATGTAAGGTTGCTGATATCAAGTATTTCAAAACTCTTCAGACAGTTTTAAAGTTAAAGCTTACATACTTGCAGCATATACGCGTTCTGCAGAAGTTCTTGAATTTCTCTACAGAACTCCGCCTCCTCCGGCGAGGTGAGTGCGAGAGCGCCCGACACGCCCCCGCGTGCACCCATCGAAAATGCGGCCAGCGCGTCCTCCCAATAATTAATACTGGTCTCCAGAGCCTCCATGCCTTGGATAAGAAGAAAATGATTAAGCTATAAATAAAAACAATTAAATAAAACGTTGATAAAATATAAAATCACCAAAGCATACTAGTAATTATTACTAGAAGCTTCGGAACTGATTGCATGTGAATGTGTATATTAAATAAAAAAAAATGAATTTATTTTTCTTAGTTTTATATATATGTGTTTATATAATTGTGATACGTCATAATGAAAAATATTTTTCAATTTTTACATATACATATATTTAATGTAATATTGTCAGGATAAATTCCATATTGGTAGAATTACATTTTAATGAAATAAAAGGTGACTCTTAAAAAAATATATTTAATATGTATACTTCCATGTAAATATTTTTTGCTCTATGTAATTTATTAATGTATTCATTCACCTATTTATACATATAATTACAAAATATTTTTACAACTTAACTAAATGTATAATTTTACAATAAATTACAATTAAAACTAACAACTCCATGTTGTTAAGTCAAACTTGCTTACTAAATATAATCTTATACAAAAGACCCTTGGTTTTGAAATATTTCTCTTATATTAAAGTTTATACATCAATTTAAAAGCTTAACAAAATATAAATTGTTCAATTTACAAATATATATACATTATGACACTATTTCATAAAGTTATTTAATTTATAAAAAAATAACATCTTTCATTGAAGAAGTTTCACTGCGATCAGGTTGTGAGTGATGCAGATGCTGTAAAACATTTTTCTGTGGACTGTTGCTCAGATCTTGCAGAGTTCCAGCAATAGAAGTCAAAGCATCTGCTATTCTCTCTTCTATCATTCCTTGTCTCTCTTCCTGTAACCGCATAGAATTTGCTATTGATTCCAATGCATTTGCCATACGTTCTTCAGCTGCAATTCTTCGATCTTCTAATTCTAACGCCCATTTTGGTGGTGGAGTTCCAGATCTGGAACAGTTGTCTGCAAAATAATATTAATTAAATTACTAACAATAAAATCTATATAATTATCAAATATATGATATTAATGACATTGCACCAGTAGTTGGTCTTCTTTTTACTGGCTGTGACATTTCAGAAAAAAGGGCCTTGGTGTCTTCCATTGCGTGCTCTGAATCGGAATCTCCTGCTAGAAAGTTTTCTAATTTCTTTGAT
Organism: Dircenna loreta; assembly: GCA_963555665.1. Taxonomy (NCBI): domain Eukaryota; kingdom Metazoa; phylum Arthropoda; class Insecta; order Lepidoptera; family Nymphalidae; genus Dircenna; species Dircenna loreta. The sequence goes on from OY743094.1 coordinate 8,041,783, forward strand.
GAAGGAATTGTTGCACTGACACTTCCCTTTCCATTGAGATCTAGCACACGGACTTCTAAATCATTTAATGGTACAAATCTATGTGACCCACCAGTGCTTTTTGATTGAAATCTTCGGGCATTTGCTGCCTTTTTTCTACATCTATGTCTCCACTCAAACCAATACTAAAAAAATACAACTTTTAAAATAGCATGTTTGTTAATAAGAAAATAAAATAAATTGAGGAATAAATAAAATATATTATCAGAAATGCATTATATATTTATTTATAGTTAACCTTCTTCCAACCATCAGGAGCTTTTTTTGCTCCTCCTTCAACTCCATTGAGTCTTTTAGTTAATTTAATCCAGTTTTCTTTAATAGTCTGGTGGGTCATTGGAGAGCTGGGAGGGATACCTTTGGACATATCTTTATTTTCCTCCAGAAAGTCTATCATTATTTCTAACTGCCGTCTCACTATCTTTCTGGGGGGTGCCATCTGTGTAAAAATAATATTATTTATTGATTTAAAAATAATATCGAATAAGTTCTATATAAAAAAACATTTTCATATCATATAATAAAATAATATTAAATTAATACTGTATATTTTGTAAAAATAATAGATACTACAAACTTTTAAAGAAACAGATTTAATACTAGATCAAATTTAAAAGAAACTATTTTTAATAATATATAATAAATAATAAATGATATTACTTACCTTTACTTGATTTTGAGTAATCTGGTATATTTTCTAAACAGAAATTACAAATTAACTTACCTTTAAATCAAGTTTATAGAATAGGTGGCCGATCTAAGTAATTGAAATCAAAACAAATAGCCCGCGGTTATTTGACACAAGCAATTTCTTTCATTTACGATTACAAATTCTAAAGGTATATGTAATGGCGACCAAGTCATGAATATAATGACATTTCATACCGACCTCGCTGTCAATGTTTCAACGAACGGGTCGTTACCGAGTAGTGGCATCTGTCAAAGCTTCTACACCGTTTCCTCCGCACTGATAGATGGCGATGAAGCTAAACAACTTAACAGCGCCATCTATCACCGGATAGCGATATAATAATATTAAGTAATAAAAGTAATTGTTATAATTTTAATATAAGCTGAAATTAATGCTTATATTTTAGTTTTGTACCTACACTAATATTATAATTGGGCTTGACCGCTGCCATTATAATTTGTATTCGTATGATTATCGATTATATATTATCATGGCAGTAAAAATGTTTTAAAAAGTATCATTAAAAATACTATCATCTATGACCCATATGTAAAGATTACGCTTGCTTGATTTAAGTCAATTTCTAAAAAAAAAAATGTTTATTTTTTATAAGAATCTAATGAATAATAGTGATTTAATAATGTCACAGTGCACATGTCACTTTATCAGCGGAAGGCGAGGCAGTCAACCGAGTGTCAGCTTACTGCTACCCTTAATTAATTCCGTTACCCCGAATTTCTAACCACGGCCTCAATTGTCTCATGAAATGTTACGAAACAAAATGTTCTTAGCCGGAAATTAGGCAAATTTAAAATTTATTAAAAATGTCTTAGAAATTTTAATGGAAAATATTTTTTTAAGTTTAGTTATCATAGCATTACTTATAAAATATAGTACTTTTATAAAATATACTCTCAAAAAATATGCGTACAAGGAATCTTATGATAGGTTATGATAAGAGTGACAATGATTCTCAATCCCGTAAGACGCAATCCAACAGATTCGATAGTTAAAGAGTCGACATGCAGCGTTACGACGTCACTCGTTTCTTGCGGAGTCGCGGTTCCACTCAACTCTCAATACTGAACCCGCACTCGCTGCTCGCCACTCGCCAGTATAGTCGAGGCTCCGCACTGCAGCGGTACCCTGTCAAACGCTCTCATTGAAAGCATTTATTCGAATAAATTTCTGGATCACCGACACATTTGTGGGTTATAAATGGTTCAACAGTGATTCTTCCGACATATATTGTGAATGTGAATATTTCGGTGGAACCGAATTGTGATTTTTAAGTCTTCTTTCTTGTCCCGCGCTTATTGACGCCGGTATTAACCGACAACAGGTAAGAACAAAAACACATATAATATAACACAACACCATCAATATAATAGGTACTTATTATGTGGGCTAATATATAATCTCTTTTAAACTTTGAAATATAGTTTATTTTTTATTCATAACACTTTTAACATCTTCCTAATAGTGAAGAATGTAGGGTGAATTCGATAATTTGAGTAATTTTTAAGTTAACACATTAAAAGGTTTTTTATGCAGGTAATAAAAAAGGCCATGAAATACTAATTAGTTTAGAGGACACTAGTGAACAGCAATTATGTAAAATAACAAGGACCTCCTAACACGTTTCTTTTAAACCGGTTCATGCACGCCTCTTAGCAAGACTTATGCAATGGACCAACTCTATCAGTGACCCACCCATGAGCTCATCGGTCCTGGGTGATATCTGCAGCCTTTTATTCCCAGTACAGCATTTCTAGGGCTTTCGTACTTTTAAATAACTACTACTTTGACTATGTTAAAATATCTGGAAATTAATACGACTTAAATTAAATATAATATATTACTTATTTATTATTGTACTTATTTTTCAACATTATCAAATTAATTTCTGATTTATTGAAAGCTCCGACTTAACATTGTAATGTGTGATTAAATTTTAAGTTATATGCTGTTCAAATTACGTTCCGTATTGATAGTGATGAATGTGCGAAAAATCAAACATCTGCCGATGAAAAAATTTTAGTACATTCCATTGTTGGCGACAGCTGCGCTCCATCCACGTGCTTATACGAATGGTTTCAGATAATCACGTACTGTTAGTCAATACACCTTCATAATAAAATATGTTAGGTGAATAAATTATAACACATTCCAAAACCAGTCCGTACACTCACACATATTTCCGCGAATCATCATGGGATCAAATTAATCATTCATTTCCGGTCAATGTTCGTACCTATAAAAATAATCGTGACGATTTTCTTGGTTACTTTGAGATAATTTTAATTTATACCGTTACGCTATCACAACTAACAGCTATACACGCAAGGCTATCATGCTACATTATACTCCATGGACAAAAAACGACCCAACTTTAAATTAAAAAGAGCTACATTTGTATAAACTTGAGTTGGTCGGTTAAAGTCGCCCCGTCGCCGATAACTTGGCGTCGACGTATTGATCTAAACCAACATTGCTCACGTTAACTAACTAATATTTCTGACTTCCTAAAACATCTCAAACAACAATTGATTTAAATTCATCTTACAGAAACAACCAAACTTCGTGGGCCCAATCAAGGCTAGATATTTAGATTTGTAATTGTCGTGAGCTGATTGCAATAAGTTGTATTCGAGTTTAGAGTTCGAATATCAAACTATTTCCAATTCTTAACATCGAAATTTAATAGATTCATTGTCGGTTATTTGCTATTACAAATATCCGCTTTCTTAATTAACTCATTCCGCCATTGATTAATTATGTAATTGCGTATCGAAGCTGATCAACAGATCATTCACCTCAGCTACTGGTATCATTCAATCAAAATTCGGTGATCGGAATCACATTTTAAACGTCTGGAATTCGTTTAAAATTAGAACAGTGTTTTTGCTGTGATGTTTTTTATCAACTTGGAGGGTTTCGGCCATGGCGCTATTTCCGGGAGGCAATAAGCGACGTTGTCGACTAGAAAATTGTGCCAATTTTCAGGACGCGCCCTCGCTGAAATATAATTAACTGTAACAAAAATCTGAACGCAATCACAATAAATTCGGTTTGGTTGTTTTACATTTATCAGAGTAGGTACTTTGTTTTAGTATTTTTACCAAAAAGTTTTATTTTGACTAAAGGTAAACCGTACCTACTTGACATTTGTGATTAAAAATATTATGTAATATATTAATTTGAGCATACTATTAAAGATCCGTCCTATATTTTTTTTGAATGAATAAACTCATGAATAATAAAATATGTTGTCACGACACACAATGCTTTACAAACATTAACGCTAAAATGTTTTTCTTGCAATTTTTACGAAACGAGGCTTGATCCCTCGGGTCCGAACAAATTGAGGAAAGCTTTCCATAATTTGCCTTTTGATATGTCCACTGTGTGCTATAAAAAGGGTTTTCTATTTTTTACGACAAGGATTGTATTAAAATGAATTGGAGTAACAAGCGTGAATTTCTAGTGGGCGTCTGTTGACGTAACAATAGACAAGGTCACGGTGCTAACGAAGAGCTTGGGGTGTATTCGGTTTGAAGTTGCTTGATAACAGTATTGAGTCCCTTTTCTCTAGTTCCACGTATTCGTATGCAGGCCGCGCGGTGCGGGCGAAACCGATCAATACGCGCCCGCGCGACGATGCCTGCCGGCCTTGCGAACAACCGCCGCACAAATACGACCAGTGCTCACTCACTAATATTATTATTAATATAAATAAATACAAATATTTATTTATTTACTAAACATTTTGTCGTTGGAATTATTAATTCGTTCATCCCATAATATAATTGAACGGATGTGTTTGATGGAATAAGTAATGTTGATTTATGGACTCCAATGGAATGATGTCATTTCAACAGAGATATAAAAAAAATATATTTGTACAAGCAAGGCTACTATTGAACAAGAATGATATTATAGGCCAGTGACCGCGTGGCCCTGATCTTGGTGAAAAGATTGACAAACATTCTTAGTCTTATAATACTCCTACGTTATCATATAAAAAAAATATATATTTTGGCAAAAGAGATTTAATTTTACAAAATAATAATTACATATATATTTTCATCACCGTGATCGTAATAAAAACAAAAAACTTTATCAGAATATCTATGATGTAAACGATTCTTGGCATGACTAAATAAAAAATAAAATAAAATAAATAATCATCACATATTTCCGTAATGATATGATGCATCAATTATTGTTAACGCATATGTTAACGCATACGCCGAATTTTGTGTATTTTATAGATGAAGTTGTAGATCCACCGTAGATGGTGGATAGCCCCGTGTTGTGGGGACAGAACTAACTGTTGACTAATAGCTTAATACACTTCCAATGGCTACCGGGCGGTTAGGGGAGTTTCCATATCAGGGAGTTCAAAACGAGTTCGAAGTTTGCACACATTCAGAAAGTCTACGATGTCGTTAAAAATGTTATTGAAAATTACTTCACGTCCGAGCCATTATCATTTGTTATTCAAACCGTGTAGAGCGGTATATCTCTTAACTTTCTGTGATAACATCTAGAATTATTATGTATGTATTTTTAAACAATTAATATTACGAAATGATGGAAGCACAATTTGGTAAGCGTGCCTTGTAAAATTCGAAGCAATCTGTCACGTGTATATTTCAATAAATAAAATTCGGTATTGAGCAGAGGAATATACTGAACAATATAGTATCTTATAAGAAATTATAAAGCAAATGCTTCAAAAACTGATCAGACGAGAAATAGACGTAATACAATAGATTTTCGTGCGTGGGTACCTGGATGGCGTCTTTATGTTTTTTTGTTTGCGCGGCCATTGCTCCCCATACACGACCCTTGGCCTAACAATGATTGGAGAGGGGAACTGTACAGCTGCTCTTTTCTTTTGAGACGTCAATCTTTTATAACTGTGGGTGGAAGGAAATACCTGGCTTGCGAAACATTACCGATACTTTTAACAGCGCCTTTCCGATTCCTGTCATAATAAAGACGAAAAGCCAGGCTTACGGACGCCATTCATAAAAGTAAGAATTTACAATAATATCTTAAGAGAGATTTTCTTGAGTCATTTACATCGACCACAAAACAAATAAATGTAAATATTAATACGATACCTTAAATATTCTCGGAAATGGAAGAATTGAATATCTGAAATATGGTATTAATTCAATACCGAAAACCCTATTTCATTTGAAACGAACGTGGCTTCTGTGTTGTAGTCTGAGTTCATGGCCACGGAAACAATCGATTGTCAGATTTTGTGAGCGTGATTTTGCGAATATAAGATATTTCTCGTTGACTTTCCTGTTTTGTACCTCGTACTTATTTTTTTATAAATAGTAGATATAAATTACATCTCATCTAGTCACAGTTTAAATAAATTACGTAGATCCAGATGTTATGATAAATTAAACTCCTTGTTATTTCTATTGCCTCTTAGAGGACGTGTTATTACGTTGTCTCGTGTGAACATAACGAAAAATTAATTGCCTTAGTTGAACCAACAACGCGGTCAGTGAGGAAATTAAATATACACGCGCGTACCGTTCTTAGTATACTTCTCATTATAAATGGATAAAATATATTTTATATACTTATATTTAATCAAATATTAAATTAGCTATATTTGTTACAACGAGAAAATTTAATATGTTGTATATGTTATATGTTTATCCAGTTCGTTATATTCACTTCTGAGTCTGCGACTTGTTAAAAGAGTTATAAAATTACGTCAATCGAATGTCTACAAAATACCAAGAACACCTCAAAAAGGACATTCGATATGAATAACATTGCGATTAAGTAACTTAATTCACACGAGCGGTTTTAGCAGGTGTTTAACGGCTCCCAAGAGAATATAAAACCGCGTCGGTGTCATGGAAGTATCAACAGACACTTCCCCCACGAATATTGCCGGCGCGTGCGCAACCACGTGTTCACGATCGTTCAACCATTTAACTAAGCTAATACTTGGTGGTCATTATCATGTTAAATTGGTGTAGCCGACGATATCAGTTAGTTTAATGCTTGTAAATATATAATTTATGTACTTCAATGCGTAATTCATATATTCGATTGAAGCTTTCATTTTATTGGTGTCTATCTATCTACTATAGGATCTTACAAATATAACTGAATAATGTAATAAAAGAGCCCTCATCATGGTCACTAGTAGCGGCTATAATTTAATATCCGCCCAAAAATAATTCCATTTCCTCCTACAATTACATGGTTCAGATTTGAAAATTATCCAGTACCTGTAGTTAGTTGAAAATGGAAACAAGAGCTGAGTAATTAAGTGAAAGCCCACCATTTGCGATATTTGGTTACAACTATTCAATGCATTCGAGCGATAATTATAGAACCTTATACGATAATGGCCTAGTCTCATGTATAAGGTATTGAGTGGACCTAGATGTATAGTTTCCTCTGGTTTCCGTTCCAAATAAGCTGTCGATCGTCCCTCCGTGATAAATTGTGACAAGAAAATAAATGTCTCAGCAGTTATTGCGGAGAAAGCTTATGGATACCAATTTATTGATAAAAAGTAACTTGTACCAAATTATTTTTTGATTAAGTTTCAATATATACAAAACAAATATAAGGCAAATATTTCAATCTAACTAACTAGCACAGACTGGCCAGTCCAAGGTCGCTCCATATTACGAAGGTTGATATCAAGGACTCATCCGGGCCGTGGCGAATAACCTTCAGTTTTCCCTCTTTGTCTTTTGTTCCACTCGATAGAACAGGCTGTATATTTTTACACCGCTCAGACTCTATCGAGCTTTCTATTTTGCAACACACGGGCTGATTTATTTTTACGATCATCTTTAATTAGAAAACGCTGGGACATTATTTTTAGACCTTGGACATTTGCTATGAAAAAGTATATAAAAATATAAAGTAAGAACCAGGTTCCATTAATTTGATTTTATGATATTTTTTTTGCATTTTTAAATCTGTGTATTGTGGTATTTTAATGATACAATTACAATAGATACATCAATGATGGATGATAAAAATTCCGGAAGCCATTGCAATTCATGGTGATACGCGTCCTGGTCGGTGGGTAGTTCCCTTTTTGCGGTCGCCATAATTATTAACGGTTGATGGTTGTTGAATAAAGTATCATAGTTATCAAACTAATTAATTACTAATAATTCAATATCTAAGGAGGTATAAAGTGTGACTTATTTTACGATAAAACATGAAGCCGATTAGCTTTCACGGTCCAACAATATTTTATACCACTTAACGATAACCGAGTAATAGTTTCAGTCCGGATTAAATAACATTATTAGTCAAACAATGGTGAAACAAGAACTACAAAACAAACAAATCGAGAGCCCACCATTTGGAGTGCACAAAGGAAAATTACTAGTCGAGTATTGAAGCGGACAATGTGGCGGTAACGGGACCAGTCTCTAATTGTGAACGGAGCTCTTCCGTTACCCGCCGGGCTCCGCCGAGCCATAACACTCCCGGGAACTGACACACGATTATTATATCGTCTTGTATGGTGTGAACTCAAACAATACCGCTGGATAAGTATGAATAGCAATAGCTAGCTTCTAGAAATACGAGGCCAATAAAAGGCCTTCAGTTTACACTGAACGTTTATGTACATTACGTACGTACGTTTGGGTTGCCAGTTTGAATCAGGTTTACAAAATATTCCAGTTTTCAAGTAGAAATAAATTTAAAATGGAATGGCCTTTTTAAAGTGCGGCTGAGTTAAAGTACACCAAACTAGACGGCTCGGTTGAATTGACAAAGGAACGCTTTGTGGTTAAAAGCACGATTCCTCTTTAGATTTCATATCCGAACATTGGTCTAACGGTGCTCGACTTAAAATGAGTCCCGTCGCGATAATCGATTATATATTATATTATGGCGTAAGGAAAGGTAATGTAGAGCACATTCTTTGAAGAGTTTTCTATTGCATTTAAATGTATATATTTTATCTGTTCTTTGGTAGTTGTTTGAGCTCTGTGGTCTGAATGGTGATCATATTTTTCATTTGCATTCCATATTTGATGGATGATGTTGGTAAGAAATTGAAGAATATTTAGAAATATTATTTTATTAGAACAGCACTTTGAATTACTTAAAAATTTAAAATAATTTAATGACAATAGCTAATAAATATATAATCATTTCTAGTTACGTGGAAGGACTACCAACATGACGGTAATATAATTTAATATCTAGTCACGATTCGGGAACACAGCACGTAGTGTTCTATGTCTGTCGGCAATAATCATTATAATGATAATATGTACACATTTTAATGAATTGTAATATTTATGAGATCTTAATAGCATTCTACTAAGTGCTAATGAATAAGTAATTACGAGACAAACAGACAAACAGTATTACTTTACGAGCTTCACCAATCTTTACTGAGATTGGAATATGGAATTATCCAATGGAATAAAATATTTAGTTGATATAAGAAATGTTTACATATGTTTGAAATGTTTATTCAAACAATAAACATTTTAGACTCTGTAAACAATCTTCAAACTGACGACACCTGTTTTTTAATACTTAAATTTATTTATTGTATAAATAGTATCAAGAAACGAGGCTCTTGATATTCAAATATTTATAAAATCTTAGAGTGTCATATGAATAAACATTAATATCTGTAGAGGGAATTTAAATTTATTTAAAGAACGAATATAAGCAGTCAAGAATAGTGACGGGAATCCTGTTGGTGTTACATCTCTACGAGACGTGTTGAGTTTAACAAGCTCTTGACTCGCTACCGCGAGAGCATACGCGCTTGAGCAAAGTGTACTTTGCTTCCACCAGACGGCGCAAACATTATGTACGGCCTCAGGTGTATCAAAAGTTTACCGTAATAAGGAACGAAAGTTTTCTCAAGGAAAATCTTGTCCTTCTTGGGCACGTTTCTCATGTTTCAAGAAAGCTATTTTCAAATTTACATTCTGTTTTTTTATTTCGCATTACTATTTTTGTCATTGAAGAAATTACTATATTAAAGTTTTTTTTTTATATTCTGCTTGCACGAACATTTTTATACATTTAAAAATAATATAATTTGTTAAGCGATAAGCGATCGATATATTGGCTTACGAGTACCAATTTAAATTCTGATTTCAGAGAGTATGAGTTAGGTTGATTTTTTTTTCATCTCATTGCACTCTAGAGTGAAAAGTTAAACGATTTATTTACTTCAATCAATAATCATAAAACGTTCCACTTGAAGTTCAAAAGGCCGAAAGCAGCCCACGTCCACCGCAATAAACTTTGATCTTTATTATTATTGCATTAATATTTGTATAAATACATTGGATATTTATCTTATACTGTCGATATTTCTGCATTGAATAGTTGTAAGAGTATATCCATGTATTGAATTACAAGCAATATGATTTTGGCTTATCATATAACGAATGCACATCTAGTGTGACTCCCGTTAATGGTCCACCAGTCAACCATTTCTTGTTTATATAAAACCTATTTTTAAAATAAACTATTTTCGTTATTAGATTCATTAGTAAAGTTAATTAAGGAAGTCACTAAAGTGCGAAGGTTTACACTTTACTTAGTTTAACGCTTCGTTTATGTAATGGCAAAAAAAATGTTTGTTACAACTGGAATTACCAAATAATAATATAGCTGGCAAGTTTTTTCCCCAACCTTGCAAGTCATCAACGCGTCATACTCTCGTGACAAAAACATGTAAACTATGTAATTAAATTCATTTGGACTGAACTTTATGATTAATATTATTAATAAAGAAAATATTTATATTAAAGGCTTATTACGATCCGATACCTTTTATCCAGAGTTTATTCATTATTGAAATCTTAAGAGACGAAAGTTCACAGTTTAGGCCAATTCGTTTTCAAGATCATCGTTCTTAAATCAATTATCGACGTTATAATATAACATTACCAATTTTTTTTATATTTTTGTCTCTGCTATTAGCTCTATTGGCTCTTACAGCGTCACCAGGAGAGACCTTTCCAAAGTCATAATATTTTCCAAGCGTCTAACTTGTAACTGCGTAAGTGTGAAAATAACGGTTATATCTTATAGTGCTTTTAAAGTAGGAATGGTTATTTCATTTATGTATCATGTACGGTTTGCACTTACAGTAAGGTTTGCGAATGTATTGAGAATTGAAGATGCGGTGACCGATGAGTCATCAAAATGAGCCGCGTTCATCGACCCGCCCTCACGACTTGGGGCCGTTATCGTCAAATTACTCTTAAAATATTTTTTTTTGCAACCAAAATAGCAATGAGCTCTCATAGCGACAAAATTTCCAATTTAATTGTACGAATAACAAATCCCCCGTTGGACGTGACGGCTTTAATACAATAGCAGCCACTAATTTTATTGATTCATCATACCAGACTGGAGATATAATTGCGTGTGACGTCACAGTGTCCAGAGACGCAGCCCGCTATAATAAATGCAATGAATCACGAAAGCAAAATGCGTAGTTGTATGTTTACGCTATAGACGTAATTTAAATAAAGTTTTGTCCGTTTACCTATTCGTCATTGTTTTCGTTATTGTTTACTCGTTTACGTCAGAAACTATACTATTATGTAATCAAATCCGTAGTAAATTATAAATTCGTTATATAGTAGGCATATTGTAATAATTGACTCTTAAAATGCTCTGATGGCCTTTCTTGCTGTTTATATTATGGAACTTTCGAGACGGTTCGAGTGGTTATGCGTTTCGTAAATGGAATTATAAGCTCTTTATAATATCCGGTGTTTATTTTTATTACTCATAAAGCGAGACGGCGCTGATTGATGGAGAATTAATACAGTTAGATAATGTATCTTTGAAATAGACCGTTGGTACAAGCAGTGTATTAGTATAAAAAGGTAACATTAAAAACAACTCTGTCTGTATAATTTTAAGACTTAGCTTTTTAAAAATTAAAAAAAAACAAAATTGCTGTCTAAAAAGTAACTAATCTTTTTCGGTACGAAATCAAATCACCTTACATTTACATATAATTTATCACCTTACATTTATAATAAAAATGGGGTTTGTACTTAAATATTATATTTATTTCATCACAAATATTTAACAAAATTATTGTTTTAATATAAATGAAGCTGTGAAACAAAAATTGTTCCCCAGCTGTAAATTAAACAGTAAAATATTGTGATGTTTATTAGAACAATTTATTTGGGTAAAGTTAGACGACAGTAATTGCGGAGTTAGGAGGGTTTTGCATAATGTGTTTGGGACCTCCCACTGCGAACTCCTAAGCCATTATAACCACTATTGAATAGAATATTCTATAACCAGAATTAGGACTAATGAGTAATCTCTATTCATTCCTGAATTATATTCCTTATATATATTCCTTCACTAATTTATTTACTTTTAACAAATAATTGTAATCAAGTTCGTACGTATTGTATTCACTTTTTTGCACTGTAAATACAAAAACCTACACCTCTAATTAAAAAGCGCTGAAAATAAAAAAATCGATTCCCCCCGATAAAAATCAAGTATGCTCTTATCGAGTCGGAAGTCGGAAAGGCACATTTCCATTCCGCCAGCCATCCCTAGACCCTGAGCAATAAATACGTAATGTATCAGCCATCGATTACAGGGGGATGTTTTTATACCAGGTATGACATCAGCAAAAGTTCGAGTTTGCTCTTGACATAAATTCCGGCACACTGGAGGGGACTGGAGGGGAGCGAGACAAATTAACATAATGAATAGCGAATTTGGTCCTTTTTAGTAATGTTGTAATATCATTAGATATATTATTTTTGTATTTATATTATTTTACCTAAATTCTATTTGTATATTAAAGTAAAAAACCCCTCAATGTATGATGTCTCGAGGGTGCACCGAATAACGTGATTTTCTAATTGAATTTAAACTGAGACGCGAGATCAAACTAATGAGCAAATGAACCCCTGGGCTGGTTAAGGTACCGCGAAGGGCACTGAGATTCTGAATAAATAAAATGCAATTAAAAGTAGGGTACCACGCCCTCGCAATAAGAGACACTGTAAAAAAGTATCGAAAATAAGTAATTAAATTCATAGCTAGGGGAGCTACTGTTTATTAAAAAATATTTAAAAGATTTTCAACTACCAACATGTTGAAATTTCGCCGATAGATATTGATTTTAAATATCTATTCCAAGTTGTTGCTACACCCTGTGATGTTCTAAAACAAATTGGTTACAATATATTTAAATTTTCATAAAACCATGCGAATAAGACTTCAAGTATTTACCACGAAGTAGCCTGTTATATGAAGTAAGAAGAAAATGGAATAATCTTTAAATTACGTCCAGTATTTTGCTTAACTAATTCACAGACTCCGTAACCACCGAACCACGTGCGGGGAGTTGCCATAGCAACCGAAGAAACTGCGTCGTTTACATCGACCGTCCACTCGATCGGCAATGTATATTGGAATGGTTTTCATTATTGAATATACTGAAATATATCATAAGTAAATGCTATTTTTTACTTGCCATATTAATCTTTAAATTTAAAAGTTTTATTAATTGTATTTCAAAACTTTTTTCATTAAATAAAATGATATAGAATTCCGAAATAATGAAATCATTGACCTGCAACAATAACTCTATGGACAATGGACCAGAGATTATGGCGGGTATTTAGAGATTTGGGGGACGGCGTCGGTTTTGTTCCAAGTTATCTTATTTCAGATGACATACGTCATGGGTCGGAGGGTACAAAATTTTTGAATTCCCATATAAACATATAGGACGAAGTACGCTTTACCGACATTGTATAGCGAAAAAGGGGGTAACTCAACAAACATTGTGGCTCTTAGCTATTTGACCCCTGTCTGAATGCGGCGTTGATCGGATTCCCCTATTGGAAATCCCTTCATGTTCGATTTCGTGGTTAACTAAGCAATTCTCGTGGACATTAATGAGCACTTTACAGTACTGTCACATATCCTATTCACTTCTTATGATCAGTGAGTCGATTACACACACATAGACACCGAAATAACTACATATATACCGGCAACATATTTAAATATATGAATATACTCAATAAATACTTTGGTACTTCAAGGAGAAGAGAGCATCAGATCTAATTTGATTAATATACGAGACATATCTTAGTTATTAAGGTGACGTAATTGAATTTACTCTCAGTTATATATTCGTTCAAGATAAAATACCCTACATTTGGTATAACAGGATTGTAAAGAAAGATAAAATCGCGTTCCACGAACACGATTTCGTAATCATTCATAATTCAATGCGCTTGACGAGTACAAATATTAAGTCCAAAACAGCGTATACAAAGACGCTGATATCTGGTTTCTAAGCGTTCTTTGTAACGTTCACAATGAGTCCGTTGCCGTGGCGAAGGCCGACCCACCGCTGTATAACGACTGCATTATCACACTCGTTGCTGCAACGTGACACATTCTTACCAACATTGACATTTTAAATTATGCCAAATAAAAAAAAAAATCATAGAACTTGTTCAATTTAACTAATTACTTAAGTGAAATGACCAAAGTCGGTATTCATTTCATTGAGTTTGGTTAACCGCAGACAGAGCTTATAAAGCTATCGTCTTACATAGGAAACGACAGATGTAAAATGAGTTAATTGGAGTAAAAAGAAAGGTTCGTTAATTAACCGTGTATGTGTGGATTAAAATAGACCAGTACATTATGACTAATAGCCGTAATTACTACCGTCTACTGAAGCAAATGAATGTTGGTTATATAGATATTTAAGTCCATTTGATGTGAAGCCCTGTTCTTTTAAATTTAAGGCATTTTTTATTTCACATATATATCATTGATTAGAATCAATAATAAGGCCAGATATAAATTCGGGGAATCAGAGCGAAACGATTAAAGAATCAACAAAATTGTAAATTCAATGGGATTCTTCAGAGATGTCGTCATTCGGCTAAAAATAGAGCATTCACGAACTGGGTCCAGAGCGTGAGCGTACTTTTATCCTGTTAAAGATTTAAAAGAACAAGCCTTATATACAGTTTTATTGTAACTTATATACCACTGTATCTTTTATAATATATAAAAAACGAATGAAATGTTAATCAAAATAGCTCATGAATGGACGGGTTTTTCTATATTCTGAATAATTCTGTACCATGACGGTATCATTTGTCATACGTTAATAAAATTGATAAAATAATTTCTTACATTCCTGCGTCACAGTTTCAAGGTGGCAGTGTCGGAAAAATTTAGTAATTTATAGTGTCGTATAAGTGGGACAGTATGCCGTCACTGTGACGGTATCACAAGTGGTACTATTATCGGCAATCAGACACGACCTTGCAGCTCGTTGGCACAAATAGTGGGGGGAGCTGATTGTCATCCTCCATCCCGGCATCCGCCTTACGTGCACTTCATGATGTAACACTTTGTTCTTTTAACCTCTGCAGGCTGATAACGCAATTAAGGAATTCAACGGGATCTTTACTTTTGCTACGATATGATTCCATCGCCGTTATATAGCGTAACAGCTGTTTAAAGTGACCGTTACTTACGAGTACGTTTATATCAGATTTTGTGTTGATACAAATGTTATATTATATATTATATTGTCTATGTCTATGTATATATACCCCATGTCCTCTATCCAAAGGTTGCCTGGAAGAAATTGCTCTTTAGCAATAAGACCGCCTTTTGTACTATTTTTTATATTATTTGTTTTTTTAATCTTTTTATTTTATTATAATTCATGAACAATGAAGAATGTCGTATCGTATCGCACAAAAAAGTTATTCTTATCAAATAGTACATTTAATACCTATTTCTCAATGCAAGAACATAAAGAACAGAAAGATAATATGTAAGAGTCATTTAATAGCTGAATCACCAGGATATAAATACAATAATCAATCTTTTACAAGTTGTAATAATGACAACTTTGTAAAAGACAGGTGTAATGACATAATTTATCTTTCTTAAGTTGTAGGAGGCCGCTTAATTTATCTCGTAACTTGGTCTATCAATGAATCTATCTATTTATCAACAAGCGCTTTAACATTTAAATACATTCAATCCATGATAATGATTTGAACGTATGTATATTTTAGTTACGCTTCCGTAACGGAAATGCACGCAAAATGCCTTTTTATCCGCGAATCTCCTGACACCGACACGCATCGTTAAAACACAATGTTGAATATTGTTGCAAGTGTTGATCCACAATACTGACTCGCTACAATGACTCCAAAAAAAATAACATCCGACTTTCCATGAACGTTTGTTTGAAGTGAAGCTTCCATTAAGTTAATGTATCGTTATTGACATCGGTATTCAGGTCACGTGCAAACCATGGCGTGATAACTGGAGTCCAGTTTCTCTGCATCGCTTCCATCCACTAACCACTTATTAACCTATCCTTTATTGAGAGATTGAATACAGAAATTAGACATGTCTTTAGTTTTACGACGTATAAATAAAAGGGTTATTTGAAATGTTTTACATAATAATGGTTTTCAAATTACCTTCTCAAGAAATCTGGTAGATGTAAAGGTTTTATGAATCGTCTAATCGATAATTTAAAAGTTGTCAATCCCAAGAACGCTTAGATCTGAATCGCAGTGTGGTCCAAACCCGCATCCTTCTGCGTTAAGAGATACATTTATGACTGTCCTGGATTAAAGTTGACTCACTTTATAACTCACTATCATCCATTTGTAATAATCAATTGTTTAAACAATATTATATAGCTATAATTGAATCTATGAGGGACGGAATAGCAATTTAAAATTTCCTAACACTTATGAAACATATTTTATATATATATTTTTTTAATCAACTGTGCCGGTACCTACTATGTTCTATTTAATATCAAAACCACAAAAGTATTGTAACATAGTTATGGAATTTAACTACTAGACCATAAAGCACTACATACTACGTGGTACAAATTGTCCTGACCAAGCTGTTGTTCCCACGCTACTATGTAGCTGGTTCACGAGCCGCTGCGCACGCGCAGCGATTGATTACACTTGTGGCCATACAGAATGGTCCAAATAGAATAACAGACAAAATTCCCGACACGTACTAATTCATAAAAATGTGGTTTCTCGTAGCAAAGATAGTTAAAAATCAATAACAAAGAGGAAAATAAAAAAAAACGTTGAAATTTGGTTACATTACTTTGGACATATTTCATAAATATGAACGGCAAAATTCAGTCGAAATATTCGTTGTTATTACTGTATACGAACGTACAATGGCAGACGAACAATAATAAAGAATGATTTATCGATACTGGCTAGTGGCGCCGGGGAGAGCAATTTACACCGCCGCAAAAAGTGACCGGCAGATTGGGTCTGTATTTGGGTCTGTATTGTCGCGAGTTGAAATACCGTTCATTGCCGGTGCTATAAGCGCAACTAGCGGATCATTGTACTGTACTTAATTACGACACCTCTTTCTTTTTAGTTTTATTTCTTTTGTTATAGCTGTCATACTTGTAGACTTTTTTTTTTTTAATTATGTACAGGGTATATTGGTGTAATCCAAAACAGTTCAGTTATAAAGTTAGTCTCATTCAGAGTCAAAATTAGCACATTAACTGATTTTGTCTAAAGTAATTACGCGCGCATTTATGTAGTAAAGTATGTTAGAGACAAATTAAGTCCATTTCATTAGCCGTTGAGATGAAATGGAATTCGATAACGATATCATTAAAGTAATAAGGTCAACGTATTCGTTAGACGAATGGAATATTTATAAATACGGTGTTCAAGGAACTGCTGAACGGACATTAAACATATTTTACATTATTAAATGTACTGCAGAACAATCGTGCAGTAAATATATTGTGTTTTTTTTCAATGGTTTTAATCGTATAGAAATTTTACAACATTATCAGATCGACACGGGTGAGAGTCTTCCAATTACGTTTCCCGCTTAACCGTAAATGCAACAAAATAAAGCAGAAACTTGAGGATACGAAAGAAAATTTAATTAGTTTGATGCACCAGTAACCTTCTGCGTTCGAGTAATAACCAATAATGGTATAATGGTATAAAGGCTAGGAGTAAAAGCTTATCGCTGTCGCGTTGTCACAAAGGAACAAAGATAAGTCGCATTCTAGGTATTCAGCCAATGCAAGCCAACTGCCGACTTGTAAGGCATTAAATTTCTTATTCACATACAATATTTATATATTACATTTAATCTCAGTATTTAGTATTTTTTATTTACATTAAATTATGTATTAAAATGATTTATAAAATATGGCGTCATGCTTCTGAGCTTAAATCGTGCACTTGTTTGTAAGCAGTGACATTAATCCGCGCCAATATTGAAGCGAATAAATAATGCGATTAGGAGTTATTAAAGTTTAGAAAGGGGAGTTAAGTTCGGAAAACGATATTTTTAATTTTTTTTTTTTTTAATGTTTATAATATGATGTGTTTTTTTACGGCGCTTTACAGTAATTAGTTGGAGCAGTTTTGTTTCCCCGAGAACTTTACGCGACTGTAGCACACTCTGTATAATGAACGTCACAGCAGACTTGTTTAGGGGAAAAGTGAGGGAATTTTACAATAAAAACTAATATTCACGAGCATTTCACAAGTCTAGACGTATGTTATTTTATTTTATTCCAAAAGATCTATTCAGTACCCTTCAGATAAATTAAAAGAACAAACTTTATCGTGGCATTAATGGGAGAAATGTACTTTTCGGAATATATTTTGGAAATGTTACGTAATATTCCGATATGAATCAACTTGGCACATCGTATATAAGAACAGTAAATAACCATATAAATAAGAACTATAACCAGTATATATTTGTGTGACATACTGTTTAAATAAATGATATTTAATATGACAACGTCTCTGAAGCCAGTATATTAAAGTGTCAAGTTGGACTGGTGGGACATAAATCACTGTAAATCTGTCATTCTTTCTCAATTACTCGTTAGAACGACATTGAATATCACAAACCTTGACGAGCTTTGAAATAATCGTTAAGACTTGAAAGGTTAATTGCTTAGACTCTTCAAATATAAAGCTATTTATATAATAAGTTTTGAATATAATTCATTACGCGATGCATTTTTATTATTATTTAATAGCAGAATAATAAATAGTGATATAATTGACCAATGACATTGAAAATAATTTCCGTGATGGAATATATTTACGTAGTAGAACAACGTATTTATATAAATTACCTCCCACTAACGTAAACTAAGTACATACAATGTTAGAGTTCTAATGAAGGAAATTAAATTTAAAAAAAAATAAAAAATCCTTAACTTTTCAAACAAATTCCAGAGATAATATAAATTAATGGAGTATCAGATACAGAATTTACAATCTAAATGCAAATTCCTATTTGCTGATAAATTTAAACTTTTAGCCTTTTTAAGATAACCTTATAAATTAATCTGCTCTTATTCGGCAAGAATTTGTTATAATGGACGTTTATATAATGTACATTCAAGTCTTGAGAGATCAAGCAATTGTCTGTAACAAGTGAGGAGGACTCCAACAAGAGATTTCCTTGTTTTATTCAAAGCGTTCCTTCCCCTCGTCGCATTGGGTGTTACATGACGGCGTTTATTGTTACGAAATCATCGTGTATTCTTTAAAAGCAAAAAACCACTGACAGTCAAAAACCATCTTATAATTTCTCAGTAACGTTAGACAAGTATAAAACAAATTGGGCATAAGAACGTGCCTTGTATAATAAAAGCAATTTATTTTTAAATTAAAATTCTATGATCTAACAATAAAAATCTTTACGACTACGTCATCTTTCCTCATTATGTAATTATTTTACTCCATGATAATAACGAGTCCACCTACGCTGCTTCATTCTGTCCAATGCCAAGATAACCTTTGGCTTTGATGTAATTTTTATTTAACGTTCGTGACCTAAAAAGGATATATAAATTGAATTCTTATATTCTCAGATCGTTAATATTTAAAGCTAAACTATGCTACCTTCAACAATCGAGGCTATAACAATCAACTAATAGATATGAAAAGTTAAAAGTTACTTTAAAAGCGCCGTATCTTACATGGTATTTGAGACACAGCTTCTTAGCATTCCATGGATTCAAGGTGCGGTTGCCGGACCCATCGCTTTGCATGGAAAAGAGTGCAAACAGCTGCTGGGATTTGCGACCCAGGTGTAGGTTTACGGGGCCCTTTTAATATTCCAATTTCTTACGTAAAAACTACCAATACCTTTATATAGTATACAAAGAGCTCTTAAACATGTCTATGCAATACATTTATTTATTTTATTATTATTTGCACAAATCCTGTAATATATAATAATTGTTTGACTGTCGTGTATATTGTATTGCAAAACGTGTTAAATAAATGAATTAACACTGATTTATAGAAATCCTTAACAACAAAATAAACGTTTATTAACCAAGGAGTATTATATCATACCCACAAATAGTTAACGCTTACAATAATGACCTCTCTTTTACGACATTATCGGCAATCTAAGACGCAAAATATATCAATCAAACGATTGTAGGTCTGGGTTTACGTCGGATGAATTAGACCGAGTCAAATGCAATTGAACTTATTTAATTGAATTGATTAATTTATTTAATTGAATTAAATCCATCTGTTAGCGGCGTAAAGTATGTGAATAAGTTCTTTTTTTATAAACGTATTATATTACGCGATCGTGAATGATACGCAAAAATAAATTCCTTATAGATAATTGAATAACTATAACAATTAGGAATTACGAATTTAGGAATGCTGCTTTAAAAATGTATTTAATTTTATTTAAATATACACATTTATTAAAAAAATAGACTGTAATCCACGCTTTAATATTGTTAAGTAAATTATTTTGTAACATTAAATAGATTAAAAACAAAATGGTCAATGCTTTAAATTATAATAGGCTTAAACTAACGTAAATGTCAATCTCGATTATTTTAAGCCGTATATACTATCTCTAAAGCATTTATCATACATGTCCATCGGGTACATAAACTTCAAATTATGCAATTTTCTTGGAGGATTAACTTTTATGTTATTTTTTATTGCCATATTATAAGTCAAATTTGTCAAAGATTTCCCTTTTCACAATAATAAATTCCATAAGTTAGAAATTGTTCCGGACAATTCTATTAAGTTTAAATATATATCACTGGAACTCAAACTACCCTCTTGATTTACTAGATTCAAGTGTAGGGTAGATAAGAATATTTTGGGTATGTGTTTTTGTCCGAATTGGATTATTTTATAGATTTACATCTACACTTAACAAGTAAATATTCGTTATATCAAGTAATGTAAACTGAGGTTTGTTATATTGAGGTAAGGTTGGTCTCAAATTTGTTATAAAGAGGTAAAAAACTGTCGCGACTGAATCACATATGGGATTAAGGGTCTTATATAGGACGTTATACGAGATACGTTATATAGAGGTTTTGATATGACTAAATACATTAATTAGAGGTATTTAAACTTTTTTGATAGTTGAGAATTCGATATAAAGTTTTTCGTAAAAAAATGGTAAAAAAATACTATAAAAGTATATTTTATATTAATTACGGATTACGAAAAATTGGTTATATTAAGGTTTGTTACATTAAGTTGCATTGTATCACAATAGTTCTTATTTATAGAGTATAAAGTACCTACAATATCCTAACATAACATTTAACCTGATTTATGTGTGTGTTGCTTTCAATCATTCTGTTTGAATCATACAAGAGGCGCCGCGGTGACGACTGTGACAATTCATTTAAAAGATAACACGCATTCATTATTTTATTGTATAAAAGTAAAATGTAAATATTATTTATGAGTCAATAATCTCAATTCTAGGTCATAATTCCTTTTTTTTATGTGATGTTTTTTTTACGAACTCTCGATAATTTGATATCTATTCTTGTATCAGTCAATCCAGAAGGTCAATTTATATTCCTTATAATATTATATTTTCTTAAGTGAATAATTCTTACTTTAAAGCTTTTTAATTTTTAATAAAACCGGAATTTGAATAATACCGGAAATATTAATTATATATTAATATTTCCGGTACTATTCAACTTTAGAAACCACATTAAAATCTATAAATTCTTATTCACGATTCGCTTGCCTACACACTCACACAAATAAACAACTTTTCTAAAAAATATAATACAGATAAAAATGTTAATATAAGCAAGATAGAAAAAAAAACCGTAACGTACCGTGACATAAAATTGTTTGTCGTGAACAAATTGACGCTCTAAAATCAAAATGGGCTTTGGTAACTTCGTCAGAAGAATTGAATTTTGTACCGATAGCTCCACCGCAGCCGTTGGCTTCAGCCTACATTAGAACGCAATATTCTTTATATCACTTGCCTCAAATTTGGTTTCAATTTTACACGAAAATAGATTTTCTCTTCCATACTCCACTATACGATTCGTTTAATATCTCAAAAAGGTTCTGCAATGTACGCTTTTCATCCAAATTTATTGCAGGCGCTGGAAGGGCGCATATATTATTTTAAAATAGTTTGTTGCTTTCACTGAATATATTCTGAAAGGTATTCTTTTAATAGTCTAGGTCTAAATTGGCTCTGTTCCAAAACTAGACGTTGTATTGATCACTGCAGTGCTTGACATTTTGTTGAAGAAGGCTATTAGGTTATACGAATTTAACAAATCTACACCACCCTGTTTATATATTTAAATATTTACTTGAATAAAAAAAACTAAACTAAACCGGTTTATTATCATAATTTATTTAATCGTTTCTTTATTGCATGTGTCGTACAATAAATTGTTGTATGTAAGATAATTTATATGTATATAATATATATAAATTAGATGAATTATTATATTATTCCAATAATATGTGCTGATTTGAATTGTTTTGTTCCCAGATGGCAACATTAAATAAAATGAAAAACTGTACAAGTGGATGGTGGGTGGTGTTGTTGACGGCAACACTGGCCATGGGAGCGATGGCGGATACTGGCGTTGGTCTGTTTAATGCCAGGCTCCAGCAAATCGTTACATCTAGTACTCTGAAATGGTCAAACATGAAGAAGGAAGTCATGGATAACTATGTTACTGGAGCTGATTCCCAACAAGGTAATAATATTTAAATATTTAAAACGATCAATAAGAACCATATTTCAATTATTTCCTATTATAATATGGCTGGTATTGTTTTAGGTTCAATTTACTTATGCAGAGCAAGACATGAAGGCGACATGCTTTTGGGGCAACTAAGACCAGACTACACATCCTGTGCTTTATCAGGAAGTAAAAGCCACAAAGTCTTTGAAGTGTTGGAGAATATCGAAAACGCTTCACTCATCATGTGGCAACCATGGTATAAGTTTAACTCCAAGCCCAGTGGCGCTGTTGTCGTGGATTCATCAGTCGACTCTGTATTTATAGGACGAATGACAGCCAATAACGGATTTTCTCACTATGTTGGCAGAATTATTTACGAAAGCACTGTTGGTCATTTGATCACTTTTGACGAACAGAACAATGAAATAGAAGAAAATAGTGGCGAAATACTGATGGAAATTGAACCAATCAGCTACAGACTCGAAAAGGTTGAACTCGATTTGCCTACACAACACGAAAAGCAGTCGGACCCTCAAATTTATACGGAGCGTGTCTTGAGAAACGATGATGACGTCGCTGCTACGGTCACTACAGAAATAGAGTACAAATACAATTACACTCTATCTTGGGGTCACGGTCATGGGATTGCTATTGGTTTGAATACGACCATTGAAATGAGTGACGGGACTGTATTTCCGCAAATTGAATGGGCAAATCCATTCACAGAGGAACGAAAAGAACTTTTCAAATTGGAGAAGTATCTGGAACCGGGAACCGCATGCAATGTTACGTTTAGAGGAAACTACACGTACCGTGATGTACAGTATACTGGAAAACTGGTGACATTCTATAAAGAAAATAGTGCTCGTTCGAGGGACATGAGGGGTGAGCGCATCGAAAACACCGTTGAAGTGGAAGCTATATTTGGTGAAATATACTACACCGTCAATAACACGCTCGTGCCCACAACCACAACTACCACAACCACGACAACTACGACCACCACAACCACCACTCAAGCTCCGCCACCACCACCACCGTTAGATGAGAAAAATGACGTGGGCATGATAATGGACAGCAATGATATATTAGGCGATAGCAGCGAGGATATGGTGAAAGCACCACCACTCAAAGAGGATATCAACCGGTCGGTCGTTGGAGGTCTTGGCAGTAAGCCTAGCGATGCCAATATTAGGGTTGCCTCACTTATAATATTTGTGCCGATATTTGCCCTTCTTCTATAGAATATAACATATAGCATTCCTGTAAATAAAAATATATCATTGATATTATAGTTGCCTGACGTTATTCGATGTATCGCAACTAGGCTTATTGCAGTTGTTAATTCCGAGCACAGAATACCTGTCTCGGTTCATTTTGTAAATAGTGAGACATTTTTTGTTTCCAATACATTCCTGTTAAATATTTCCATTCCAAATGTAAAAATGTTGGACGCAAACACCAGATGTATATAGGTTTTGTAAATAGTTTAAAGTATATGGACGTCGCAGAGCGACAACAAAATCAATTGATTACAAACAACAGTTGGGTAGGTTATGAACTGGATTGCGGTTAGACTATGGCCCTGTTACCAATAACCGACATAATCCAAACGTATTTTTTTGTAACCTAAATCTTCCGTCAATGTTTCGGTTTTCGATTATACGTTCAACAACGTGATTTTAAAGAAAAAATCCTATTTATTCATATTTTCAACTTACAAAAAAATATATTTTTATTTACTTTTTAGAAAACGTTCAATCAATTTATCTATATTATTAGTAGGGTTACACAACACTTTTTTTAATTATAAGTATTTATTTTAGCCACATTTAATTAAAAATCATAAAAATGTCGAATGCAACGTGCAAATTTTGACATATCTCTACAGTACCTCTATAGTTTTGTGTATTTTTATTTGTTATTTTTAGTTTTAAGATGACAAGAGTTTTAAAATCCAGAATTAAAGATATTATTATTGTAAAAGCTAGCCGTAGTTGATATTTATTTGTTTTAGGTTAAAAACACATTGAATTACAATAAGCTTCTATCACGTATTATTAGGAAGATTTTTTTATAACTTTGTCATTACCAAAAATATATATTCTTTAAAGCCTACTATACTATAGCTAGCTATATGTAAACAATAGTATCGGCTTCTAATTATTTAAGTACCAGTCACACACACCAATCTCTAGAAATGAAATAAGTAACGATAACTGATATTTTTAAAATAAAATGCTTAGCTTTCGTAGACGTGAACAGAAATATGAAAAAAAAATATGAATGATATTTTTGTATGGGCATACGCCTTTTTCATCATCAACCTTCATGCATCACTCCAGTCCATAGTTTGTAACAATATATTGTCTATGGTGTACCATTGGTCCCGCGTCTCATTATCTGTAAAGCTCTTTATCCCACCTAGTATAATTATCGTAAGCATAAGATTTATAACGAGATTTTCAAATGTATTATTGCGATTCGCAACCGATGTTTAATCATATATAGCTTGAAAACTGTTTATTTCTGTAAGTAGTGATGTATGAGACAAAAAAAAAACTCTTACACAAGCTATTTATTAAAAATACTGCATTTGAAACTATAAATGCCTTGTAGTACACCTGTCCTGGCATTCGCGAAAACTTCGGTATGCATTATAGGAATGCAATTATCTTTATTTAATTAATATATTATAAAATGAATCTCAACATAATTGATGTTTTCGAAGCATAATTGTGATGTTTTATGTAAGTATTGTTTTCAACCATTAAAGTGTAAAAACATAAATATATTTGTATTATTTTTCCTATATTAACAACATGAATTCAATAATAGCTACGTAATACTTTACATGTTTTTAAAAAGACTATCCGTATTGGAAATTTCTATAAAATCTTGATACAAAACATACCCACATAAAAATAAATTGGAGCTATTTTATGATGAAATGTTTGAGATACCGTCGTCATCCCTTAACGTCTACCCTCACTGGTTATACAACGTTTCAAGGGAGGGTAAAACCACTCAATATAACTAAACTAACAGGAATGGCGCTTATTCATATACATATATGTATATACCAAAATAATTGAATACTTTTTGCTGAATATTGACTATAGATTTATTTTAGTCTGAAGTTATTTTAAATAAATTATCATCAAATCGTTATAAAGATATTTTATGTATTTCAACAAAACTTTCAAACGATGACTGCTATTTATAGTAATGTACATAACGTTCAGTTTATTTACTTATATAACATTTTACGCTTGGAATAGTCGGCGTCCATCTAAAGTTCATGGCTCTGACATTTTCATAGGTAAATAGGGTGCGTCTGTAACGTCCCACAAAAGACCAATAAAACAAATCATTACATCGCAATAAAACATTCGTAATACCAAATGTTATAAAGAAATCCTTTTTTTTTATTTTTATTATTTTTTTTATTTTAATTTTATAAACAATTATAATAACATTACTGTGTGATTTTTTTTAAAATTCAATAATTATAAAGCTCAAAATAAAATGTTATAGGAATGCTGTAGTGGTTTAGACATTCCAATTGAGGTTCTAAATATAACAAAAATATGCAATATTTAAACAGATGTTGTTTCTCAAAATACCGAATAAATAAGTATCGAGGCGCAATTAGGTATTCGTAGTGCAACGCAACGAGACGACGATCCCGGACTTTAATCTGAATTTAACTTAAATCTTAAACAATCACTTTTCGTACAAACTCAACAAGGCATTAAATGAAAAAAGTAATTTTACACAATCAGTAAATTAAACCACTCTCCGTAATGAATTTCGCAATAAATGTAGACCGGGATATTTATAACTGTCGTCAGGTGTCCGCAACGACCGGGCTAGCACAAGACGTATAAACCATCTCATTGAGTGAAAATTCAGAAAGTTGCAAGTAATGTCTATCTCTATTTATAACATTTACAACATTCGTATCAGGTTAATATTAAAACATAAATACCCAACAGAATATATGTGTAAAATACACAAATGCAAGAAATCTACAACAAACATTTACAAAGCACATTTTTTAAAACGCGCCTGGAAATTTCACATCACTTGGCAAGGATTAAAAAAAAATCGAGTCGTGAATTCGTGCAAGGAAAGCGCTGTGTAAATAGCGGGCAATCCTTTTCACCCGCGGCGCATTCAGATCCCTTTGTGGAGACATTTGAGCTAGGGCTAGCTCAAAGCTAGGGCTGGAGGCTCTTTAATTATTTCCAGCCTGCCGGGGGAAATGATCGCGGAGAAAGGGCCTAGAATGCCTTCGCGTTTCCCTCATTTATTTACGAACGGTGCAATGAAAGAAATAAGCAACGCTAAAGATAAGTGCGAATGACATTATTTTAAACCAGTTAAAAGAAGTAAGTGTCAAAGCAGAGTTATAAAAGTTATTAAACCAATTTTTGGGTAAATATAAAATGTAGGTCTTAAGTTTAAAAATATTATAAAATTATTATAATAAAATAATGTATATACACATTGGTTTACATAAATTTCAGAATAATATTTTAAAATATTAAAAAGATGGGGCTCGTCCGGGATTTGAACCCGGGACCTCTCGCACCCTAAGCGAAAATCATACCCCTAGACCAACGAGCCGCTTGTAAAGTAGGTTCAAATTGTCAAAATGATTTTTTATTGTCTTTCAAAAATATCAAACAAGTATTTAGTTGTTTGTATTTTGTTCCTTAAGCATTTATTAAACATTTCTACAGCGTTCATCTGATTTTAACAAAACACTGATGTTTCTAGATTATTGCCATTTTACCGTAGGTGGCGCGCGAGGTTTTTATTATATTTCAATCCAAGACGTGTATACAACGACAACTAATTCTACATATTATAATTATATAAACGAAACGAAGGACATAAGTAGCTTTTTCGTTAAACACAACTCGTTCGGTGCAATATTAAACTTCGTCTATCTGATGAAATATATATCTCTCTTTTAAAGCGCCATCTATTGTGTAGTAGCGGAAATATATTATAATACACCAGCAATACCCCAAAAAACCAAAAGACGTTCTATAAAATATTTATTATTATATATTTCTAGCCCGTGTGAGATAAAATTAATATAAAATTGGAACACCATACATCCAAGACGTCCATAATACCTTATGAATATTCATAGATGTAGAATATGAGAATTCTAATACAATTTAAAAGTGTAATATTCAACAAAGTATATTTTGAATATTCAGTGTCTTATCTTTTACTGATATCTTATTATCTCTCTGAACGCCATTCCGTCCTGTCTCAGCAATCGGCACGTATCTATTGATTTTCTTCAAGGTACATTATGTTACTATTGTTTCAAAAACGAAGATTTCGTTTATTTATTTTTACCATTTTTAATACTAACCACAATAGGAAAATAACAAAAGCATTAAATATAATTTTGATATAATTAATTTTATTCAATTGCAAACTGTCTTATCTCGCAACTGCATATCTACTCATGCAGTCAGTTAGTAGGACAAAACGTGCTGAGAACTTTAAAAGCCTATTATCCTTGTGAGACGCATAAAGCCTGGATATTTTTTAAGACCTCGTGAGATTAAATGTAATCTCAAAATTTTTTTTTTTAATGTATATATTATTATTTTTTTATATTGTGATAAAATATTAAAGGAGGCTCATTATGATCTGCAAGAAATACTCATTAAAAGCAGAAAGATTCTATTTGTTATTAATGCCAGTGGATTAGACGTGACACGAATTGTAAATTGGTATTACCTCCAGGGATTCCATAATTGATTACGCTATTTTAAAATACACGATAAGTGGGTCATGTAAATAATCATTGTAACTGAGACTTATAAAATAGCGCAATATTAAATCCAAGTTTGTTAGACAAAAACAATTCATTCGTTCCGCTTATCAAGATTGAGATTTTAGGGAAAAAAAAAACTAATAAATATTTATTGTATTTTAAAACTATTAAATAGTTTTTTTTTTATTGTATAAAAAGGTTCTAAATCTAATAGAAACTACTTAATATTTGTTTTGTATTGTTAAATTAGCACTTTTTCAAAACATGATATCATCACCTACATTTTTGTAAGTACATTCATTTATTACTTTATATGATTAAGTATTTTGAAGCACACCAAAAAAATATTTCTATAAATAATTTAATTAGAATTTTAATATATTACTTGCAAAATTGTAGAAAAACCTTAGTAAGAGAATGGAGAATATAGTATTATGAATACGGTTATAACTTACAAATAGAATAAGTACTTACAACCATATAACGATAAAAAAATAATAACTGTTGGGCTCGTCCGGGATTTGAACCCGGGACCTCTCGCACCCAAAGCGAGAATCATACCCCTAGACCAACGAGCCACAAATGTCTCAAATGAATAATATGATTTGGTTGGCCTTCAAATTATTTTTCATAATTACGTATTAATAAAAATAAATACAAATTTCAGAAGAAAATATGAAAAAACACTATATTTCTGTAATGGCTGTAATACCATGTGTACATTATTAAAAAATATTTGAAATCGTTGATTTATAATGTAGACATACCTACAGGTGTACTTAGTGTGAATTCTTATTTCAAGGCAATCGTGTTTATAACTTTATAATAATCAATGTTGCAATTAATTACACAACAAAACTTATTAAATATATAAGAGTTTTTTTATGGAATAGGGAGGAAAACGAGCAGAACAACAGATAGGTCCTTGGATAATTTATAATATAGACTTCTGTTATAGACTTATATTGTACAAGGATTATAAAGTTCTTATAAAAAAAGGAGTTTCAAATTTATCATTAATAATTTGTCTCTCTAAAAAATAAAATTATGCAGGGAAAACTAAAAAAATAATCTACATTCTCATATTAAATTTATTTATGTGACTTAGTTCTGGACTAAGAAGATCCATACTTTTATACGTATAGTCATATTCCAGTCCATCTATTGCAAACATAGTTTTAGAACTTGCACACATTTATAGAATTAGAAAATATATATTACACTAATAACACCCGTACTTTACTTTTAAAAAATTGGCTTTAGTGCCATCATTAAGAAGGAGAATAAACTAAATTTGTTTTATGGTAACTATTTAGCTACGTTAACATGTAGTATAGCTATTATTCAGTAGATGGCGCTGTAATTTTTTTTGTAACAACCTTACCTTTACTAATCATTTTGATCATACACAGAAAATCTCAACAATAATCTAGTTTTATTTTTTCACCAATAGGTGGCACTTATAATCTTTGAATTCTGAAACTATTTTTAACAACTTACCCATTACACCAAGCTGTTGAGGTGAAAGGGGCGCAGCATCACCACCACCACCACCAGAGCCAATAGAACCAGATGCCATGGAAAGCCTTTCACTGAATCCAAGAGGGCTACTTCGGCCTCCACTACTTGCAACAGATCCCATTCCTAAGAAAATCATAACCATATTTGTCTTATATGGAATTGACCTATAGTATTCAAACCAAAATAAAGAACTATTAGAAACATTGTTACCTCCATTAGGGCTTCTCATTCTTGACAATCTTTTGTTAATTGCTCTTTGAATCCTTGGATTAAAAATAGGCTTTGCCCTTCGCCTTGCTAGATACCTTGATAACACTCCTACCACTACTGCACTTGTGCCGACCACTCCTAGGCTCCATAATACAACCTACATAAAAAAATATTTAGAATTTTTCTTTAATAATTGCAAAGGAGGGAGTCCCCAGTAAACTTTTATCAGATTCACTTTATTATATATTATAGACAGTGCAGAATACAGAGAAGCTAATTCACTATCTTTCTTATATTGTCCTATATGATGTATTTTACACATTTATCATATGTATCAGTATATATATCGTAAAATAGTGTCAATTATAATAATTTAGGTGAGGGTTATTTAAAATTGATTAGAAACTACGATTTATATAATTAAAGAAGCAAATGCACCAAAAATATATAATTGTAAATTAAGACGGTACCAGTAAAATAAAATTGCTAAATAAAACTTATTAATCAATTGCCACTATATGTTCTCGAATGTTTGTGGTATTTAGAGATACTTGTACAAAACAAATAATTTATAACCTTCTGTGAAGTGGTCAGCTGTATCTTATAAGAAAGTGCTTGTTGAATATGCTTTAATTTATCCAATATAGGGCTAGCTTGTAATAAATGCTGCATTTTGCTCAATATTTACACACAAAAAACACACAAAACTGTCCTTACAAAATTTTATTTGCTTATAAACTGTAACTAAGGTTATCTGTCAAAACCCAAAAAATAAACACATTTATTTTTTATTGAATTACTTTACCACACAGTAGTTTTTAAATGACCATATTTAATTATTTTAATTTCCAATCAAGGTTATTTTACAGTTTTATTAATAAATAACAAAATTAAATATTCCCGGTAACAGAAAGAGATAACACTGAAAGAGATAGCTATATTTGCTTAGACGTTTTAAATGATCGTTCGGAAATGTAGCGAATATAAAATATGTATGTTTTCGTACAACTTCAGGCTCAAATTCCATTGTCTGTCGGCTACGACTTGATCATGTGTGACATCGAATTTATATTTATCGATCGTGGTTTCAATCTCGATCAGTCAATTATTAATCTTAACTGTTAAGTTTACCTCGTATGTACATTCCATATGTCTAAATTGCCACGGTCACTGCCACGATAATAGTCACAGTTGAGATCTATGAAGATCCGTATGTTTAATTATTATGTATAGGTGCTGCCCTTATAATATTTATTGAAAGGAAACCATCATGAACAAACCTATAAAAGAACTTTAAAAAATTGGAACCTCTGCTAATGCTCCGAAAGAGGGTAGAGCGCAGGTCTTCGCTCACGAGCGCAGCTTGTCGCCTTAGCGCACGTGGCCGGGGAGTGAGTAGCGGTTAGCCACCATCCGGGGGCCCAAGATGGCTGGATCACAGAGTTCCAACCCCCAGTTTGGTTTATAAAAGAGACCGCCGGTGAGGTCACGGATGTGTGCGCAAGCGTTCCCGTAACCTCACCTTTTGGCAGCAAGTTGGAAAGGTATGGATTATTGGGTATATTAAAAATGGTCTCGTCTTCTATGTCACCGGGAGTCCCACATAACATCGCTAAAGGGGTTAGATCCCTTAGGAGGACTCATGGATTCGTAAACTGAGAGTACCAGACGAAAAAACTTTTTCTTTTAAGCATTAAGCTTTTGTTTTTCTTGAATGTATGTTCATAAAAGTTTATTACGATGTAGAGCTATCTCCAAAATTGCAGGTTCTTCAAATATTTTCTGCGTAAAAACCAGTCTATGCAATCTCTAGTGCTTAGTGATATGTCATATGTCAAATTAGTTTTTTGAAGTTAGAGTTTATGCTTTGCGAAATATCAATAATCGAAAAGAAATCATAAATTTTTATGTTTTGCGGTTTGTGTTTAATTAATCTTGAGTAATAAATAAATGTGTATTACTTTTTTTTTTAAATGAAGAAATTTAAATGTGTAATTCTATCTTGAAATTGTTATCCTTTCGACCACACTATGAAAAGACTTACACCTTGTCATTAAATTAACTATAAATTGATAGATATGGATACAATACATCAAGCATTAGAAACTTCTATCGAAGACCTTCCAGATGAAGTATTGGAATTTATTCTAGGGTTTTTACCGCCCTATAAAGACTTACAAAATTGTATGAGTGTTTGTAAAAGGTGGTGTAATTGCGCAGAAAGTAAGTTTCAGTAAAAATAGTATTACTTATATTTTTACAATAAATTAATTACAGAGTTCAGGACTGATTTATTTTATTTTTGCTTTATAACAAACTTTGATTTTCTCTTATTTCAGATGTGTTGCACAAAACATCTATCAAATTGGTGAAAGCAATTGGAGAATTTAATATACTTTGGAAAAATGTTGCTGCTACTGATATTGTACCAAGTATAACTAAAAGATTCTCTCATGCAGCATGTATTTTGGAGAACAATATGTATATATTTGGTGGATGCACTACAAATGCAACATCATTTAATGATTTATGGAGGTTTGATTTATCAAAACGGCAGTGGATCAGACCTCTTGCTACTGGCACATATCCTGTTCCAAAAGCTTACACAACCATGGTTAATTACAAAGAATGGTTGATTGTCTTTGGTGGATGGACTTATCCATCTCTTTCTCAATATTATCAAAATGTTACTATGTTTAATGATATTCACTTTTATTGTGTGAAAACTAATAAGTGGGTTTTAATAAATGCAAGTAACCCACCACCTCCAGTGGCAGGACATTCTGCATGCATAAGAGGAGATGAAATGGTGGTTTTTGGTGGCTTAGTTATGTCAGCAGTACAAAATTTTCAAATTCAATGTTCAAATGATATATGGGTTCTGGATTTATCAAATTTTAGCTGGAGAAAACAACCTACTACAAGGCCTAGGCCATCACCACGATATGCTCAGTCTTTAATTCAATTAGATTGTGATCAGTTAATGTTATTGGGTGGTGTACAAACTTTGCAAAATAGATTTGTGTACAGTGATTGTTGGATTTTAACTATGAAAGGATCTATTTGGACCTGGAGAGAAATAGCAGTTAAAAATAAGGAATGGGCCTCAGCAAATATATGGTGTAATCCTGCTTGTAAAGTAGGAGATAAAGTTGTTAGTTTGAGCCGAAGTAGAAATGGTTGGAATAGTGCTAAACCTTTAGTAACTTCAGCTGTTCGTTTATCTAATTTTGGTCGTCCAGAAGGGGCCCCAGTGTCTGTTAGAGTTGAACAAAGTTTACAAAGGCCTTTAGATAGAGATCATAATATAAATGGAAGGCGTGGAATATTACCCCGACAAAGAGTTCCTGTGAATGAACCAATAGCTGGACCTAGTAATGCTCTTGATCAAATTCGAAGATTTAGGACAGTTAACGAAAATTCGAACCCAGATGGTAATATAGCAGGTTCTAGTGGAGAAGCAAGACAGTTAAATAACAGTTTAGATATATCTAAGAAAGAAACAGCTTACCGAAGAAATAAAAATAAGGTCAGTAATAATGCTACTTTCATTTTAAGTTATTATATATTAAATTATCTAAATTATTGCAAAAGGTACTCTGTAATTAATAAAGACTATTATTAACTACATACATCTTTTTTTTTGCAGAACAAAGGAATGAAAATTGTTAGACAACTACAAGAAGCTAACAAATACAGAATGGCTGCATTTGCTTGCGACTCTATAGGAAATAATGCACCTCCAGAAAATGATCTCATTAACCAAAGGCAAATAGCTCATTTAGAAAATAGGTTAGAACCTCCAGCAGACAACCAACAGCAGAGAGCAGCAAATGTTAAGAAAATCAAAAGAAATACATTGGCAATGCATGTTCTAGATATTTCCAATGTTGTTGGTGTAAATTCAATCAATCATGTGTCTTGGTTATGTCCCCGTCTAGGTGAAATGCATGGGGCACCAGAAGAGTTAGTAATGTACTCTCTAGTAAAAGGTAATGGTGAACTTATAATGTTTGGAGGTGTGCATAATGATATTAGTATTTTGAATTACAATGAACAGCAAAATATGTATTCTAACTCATTACATTTCATAACACCACCTAGAGATATTATCTAAAAGAATGTATTTTTTTACTATAGCAATTTGAAAATGCATATTGAATTCTGTGTTGTGACTATTAATAGGCTTGTACTCCTTACATACATTTGATATAAGATGATCAAAATCAATTAATGTCATCCATAGCAATGTTCTTTATAACTGTAATACATATAAAAATATTTTCAATAATTCTGGTTCTTGGCTACTCTCTTTTGAGCTTTCAATAATCACTCTTTGTTAGGATTTTGTTGGTAAATATAACCTTGCCATTTATGTGCAAGGCAAATATTGAGATAATTTGATAACTCTTTGACCATGATTGTGTTCAAAATATGAATACTGCCAATAATTACTCTATTGATATAAATATAGAACTTTCAGATTTTTTTCTTATGCAAAGATAAGAATAAGAAAAAATATAACACGTAATATATACCCATGTGCTATAAAATACTATTATTGTTAAAGTTGTTAACTTTTTTCTTTAATTTGTAAATAACTTGCTTTGGAAAAATTTGCTGTTGCTTAGCTTGGTAAATTAAAACTGTTTATAAAAACCACTATGTTTTTATTAATGAAGAATATTATTGATTTTCGGGAGCTAAACCTCCAAAAACTGCAGCAGGGATGTCTTTTTTGAGAACAGGAGCAATTTCTTCATCATCATCTTCATTACTGGCAGCTGATTCATCCTCATCAATATCAATTTCATCAGGGTTAACAACTCTGTCATTATCTTTTAGACCCTGTGTTTCACCTCTGACAAACATTATATTGCCCTTGCTTTGAACAGCCATTTCAGCAGCTTTAGCTTCCAACATTCTCATGCCATCCTTCATTCCAGGTGCAAGATCAGATATTGTACCAGCAGCTTGGGCTGCTGAGCCTAACATTTGAGCAGACATCATGTTCACTTGTGTGTTATATGTAGCTTGGACACTTCTCTTAATCCTAAGCATCTCTCTCATTGTATCTTCATTACCATGCCGAACTTCAAACTCTTTCCAAGTATTCCAAAATTCTGTAGTAATTCTTGGATCACACATTTGACTACAATGAGCATAAATAGCACGTGCTCTATCAATTTCCCCAAGCTTTGTTTCCATTTCTGAAAATCGTATACACATTTCTCTAGCTCTTTCATCAGGTAATGTTTCAATTGCTTTTTCATATATCTGTCGCGTTTTAGGAACGCCATATATTTCTGCAGCCTTTTTAATATAGATGTTAAACATCTCGAACATTTGTTCTGAAAGTACTGCTGTTGTAGCTCTTTCATACACTGACATAGCATGTCTGGCCAAACCATGTTCTTCTTCCAACTTAGCATATAATAAAAATATTGATTTGGCAAACTCTGGAGGGCAGTTTTCAAGGCATTGTTCAAAAAGATCTCTAGCCCTTTCAAGCTTAGTCCCACCATATCTTTTTAAGAACTTAGTCAAATATGTATTCCAAATATCATATACATTTGGCCATTTGAAAAGTGCTATTCCTTTTTCATAGGCTCTGAAAGCTTCTTCAAAGTAATTGTGTTCTTCCAGGAATAAGCCATAATTTATTATTATCTGAGGTGTGGCAATCTTTAAGTCAATGATATGATCATATACAGCCTTACAAGATTTATATGTACCAAAACTTTCTTCTAAATCAGCATACATAGACCATACCTTTAAAGATTTGTATAAACGCATTTGAACTGTTTCATTATCATCGTGATATGCTACTTTTCGACTAGGTAAAACAGTAGCTCTTTGCATTAGTTTAAGGGCTTCTTCATAATTTTCATGTTTTATTTCCATTTCTGCCCATTCACACCAAACAGATGCCAAATCATCAACTTTAGCATAGTTAACTTGGGTAGCTTTCTCAAAAATTAATCTTGCATCATCAATTTGGTCATTACTTTCATAAAATTTAGCAAAGCCAACCCACAAGGTATAAAGTTTACCTACAGCTAACTTTGGATCAACGGTTTGCACAGCTTCTGTATAAGTATCTATGATTTCATGTGGTTTACCTTCATAAAGTTTTACTCTTTTATGCCATTCTGCTATATTGTGTGGATTTTGCCTTAATAGAACTGAATTGAGAAGCAACAATCTCCTCTCCATCAAGTACTCAAACCTTGCAAGACGTAATTCTAAATCAACATCGTCATCTTCAGAAGGGTTGACTTTTTTTGCAACCTCTTCCATTTTTTTACTTAAACTTAGTTCCTCAAATTGAGCATAAGCATCAAAAACTTGAGTGAAATCTCTGACAGTAGTAACAGTTTGAATAGCTTCTTCATAGATATCTCTTGCTCTTTCAAATAAACCACTTCTTACATAATAATCAGCAAGTGAATTCCAGAGATGACCTAACTGATCAGTGTAGCGTCGAAGTCCACCTCTTATTATTGCATCAACATTAAGTGAATGTATTTTGTCTGGATTTTTAGATATAAGTTCACATAATTCATTCCAAAGCTGATGGTTGGATTTACCATGCTTAGACTGAAAATTTTCATTGTTTACTAGTTGGGCTAATTTTAATGCAGCTTCATCTAACTTTTCTATTGATATCAAATAGTCAATGTACTCTTCGGTATCCTCAGGGCACAACTTAAGATACCTTCTGAATACCCTTACAGCTGTTTCAGGAATATTATGTTTTTTTAGAAAATTAAGATATAGGGGCCAAATTCTATGATGTTGGGTAATAGGCAAAGCTCGTAATGCAGAATCAAATGCCTTTCGTGTAGTACTAATTTTCCACTGATCTGTTAAAAATGTACAATAGTCCATCCATATTCTAGGCATTTTGTGCATAAACACTAGAGACCTCTCAAAACAATTATTAACATCTTCATATGCAGGGTCTGTAATACAAAAACCCCTTATTTGCAATCTCCGTATTTTTAGGTAGTTATACCAAAGTTTAAAAGAGCCAGGTAGCTCTTTAATGGCTCTTTCATAAATTATATTTATTTCATGTTTAGGTGCTTTCTTTTTATGTTCTATGTACCTCAGCCAATGTCTTACTGAAAATGGGTTTCTTAATATTTCCTCTTCATATGGTAGATCTTCTTCACTCTGAAATAAATAAATTATGTTTTTATTACATAACACCATAATTAATGTTCGAAGCAGTTTCAAAATCTAGTTCTATTATTTCAAATCTTACAAGTAAATTATACCGTAAGTCAATACAATCATTTATATTTGTACTATATGAAAAATGGAATCAAAATTAGCACTTGTTCTTTTGAGTAACTCTAAAGAGTTTTAAAGAGAATTTTAAATAACACTTCTGAATGTATGATAGGTAGCACCATAATGTTAATGTTAACATTATACATTCAGAAGCGTTTTTTTTTGTTTGCCCAATAAAAATACACTAAAATACATTTTGTACACAAAATGACTTTTGACACTGCAAATAACCACGAGCTTAAGATTAGTCCGAATTATAACAAGAAATTAAACAAACATGTTTAGACAAAATAACATTTCCGACTTTTTATAACGATAATAATAATATATAGTAGGAATATATAATTAGGAAAGTATAAGATACAAATTATGAATGATACAAAGATGAAAGTGTAATATACAAATTGATCTTAAGTAATCGTAATAAATGAATAAATGAAAACATATTTTCCGTTAAGTCGAAAATAACTTTTACTTACGAAAAATATATCTGTTTCTTTTCCATCCAGTAAAGGCATTGTGTAACTTTATTCTTATATAGTTAGTACGGGAAAATCAACTTAAAAACCTTTATTTAAATTGTTGATTGTAAAATGCCGTTTGCCGACACGCGAATGCGTAAGTACTTTTAATGAATGGGTAAAAACTAAAATGTCAACTTTATCATCACAGATTATATTATATACTACATATTTAGTTCTCCACGATTTAAAGACCTAACTTAAGTCCAGTAGCAACACCTAGGTTAATGGCTTATCTTCTCATGTTTGTCATTTTAAAATATTTCTTGAAGGAGTTATAATATAAGCTTTACAAATTTCTTCATCTATTTAAATTTTATATAAAAGGATAACAGTTTGGGATATAGACAGCTTCTTGCTTTCACCAAAGTGTTAGTAGCATTTTACCAAACAATATATTGCAGTGAAAAGTATTTTTTTTTCAAATAGGCATACATTGCACTTATGATTTATGAAACGTCAATTATATTACATTGCATATTTATATTTTAATACCTAATTATGCAGTAGTTTTAAGTTTTCTATTCTTTAAAAAATATATAATATAATAAGTATTAGTAGTATTGTTCACTACCACGATAATATAAAAGTTAGTTAAAATTTTAGTCTATTCGATTCTATGAAGAAACTTCTAGGATGAAAGTGGTCGCGACTGATTTAAATTAGTGCCCATAATATTCTGTGGCCTGTGCAGGGAGAATATTCTCTATTTATATCAGCAATTTTGATGAGTAATGTATATATTACAACGAATCTCATTGTAGAGGAAAATAAAATGATTTATTATTACCTTTTAAAAAATAATTGTAATATTATTAACGCAATTTACTATATTTTTCATGAATTATTTAATATATTACTATCTGTGCAAATGTTAAATGTCCACATACAATCTATATTTTTAATTTTTAAAAACAAAGAAGCATCGGCCATCGAATCAATATTTTATACGATAGTCGGAATGAAAGCTTGTATTATTGTTTTCTCTATTCGATTATAATTTCCGTATAGTTTCTGGTTGTTGAAACTAAAGGTGAAATTAATCCATATTCCGCAGGTTATCTAACACCAGTAAATAATTAGGAAATGCTTTTTATCACAAACATTATCGGCAAGACCAATGTTTTTCAATTATAATGTCAAAACAAGGAAAAAGAAAAATTACTGTCGAGTTACCGAAAACTAAAGATCTCTCAAATAGACCGAGTGTGTTTGAACGTCTTGGTACTAAAAAGTCATCTAGTACTAAAAAGGCAGCAGAATACTGTAGGCAGTGGGCCCAACACGGTACTTGCGCTTACGGTAAAAATTGTAAGTTTGCCACAACTCACACTTTAATAAGTCCATCTAAGCAAAGAGCAGCTAATAAAGATAGTGAACATAAACGTTTGGTTAAAGATGATGCTAAAAGTCGGTTACATTCTACTGTAGTCGTTCGGTCAGGTCGTAGTCCTGATGGCGAGATTGACAATTGGGATCAAAATGACCTAGAGTATGCAGACACGGATGTACTTGAGAAACGAAGACAACAATTGCAGCGTGAGTTAGAGTTGCAATTGAAAATGGACTCAAACAAAGATATCCGTAAAGACAAAAAGAAAGCAGTGTCAAGTTCTTCTTCCTCAAGAAGTTCCAGTTCTTCTAGTGTCTCATCTTCTTCTTCAGATGGAAGTTCGTCATCATCATCATCTGGAAGGTAATTATTCAATATATTTGTTTAAACAAATATTTAAAATGAGTTACAACATATAAGTCTAGTTGTTTCTCTTAATCTAGCAAGCTGGTACTGCTGGTTGCTGGCTGGTACAACTCTTTCACATGATAGGTGTTTACTATAGTAGTGTTTTTTGTAGTCATTATACTCTGTTGTCCTAGTGACTTGTTTGATAACATTATGTGACTTTTTAACCTTGCTCCTGATGCTTTTGTGTCTTAGACTGTTGGTTTCTTCTTTCTATTGAAGTCATTAGTT
The DNA here is from genome assembly GCA_963555665.1 of Dircenna loreta. Classification (NCBI taxonomy): domain Eukaryota; kingdom Metazoa; phylum Arthropoda; class Insecta; order Lepidoptera; family Nymphalidae; genus Dircenna; species Dircenna loreta. The sequence continues at coordinate 8,081,953 of OY743094.1, forward strand.
GGGGGTCGGGTTGCTCTTACTCCCTCAAATTTGGCAAAGGGGGTGATGGCTGACCCTTGTATTATGTTCTTGAATGGATGCTGCTGGCAACAGTTTTTGTTTTTTTTTTATTCCTAAATTATTATGCCCTCCTTTCAAATTGATTGTGATGGTTGTAGTTGTTCGTAAAGTGCTCATTTTATTTTGACATTTCCAAAGCAGTTACCACAATAAAGAAACACCCAACTGAGTTTGTTGTGTGATGTATCTCCAAGCAGGGCATGTTTGGAACCCTCATAATTTTAATTTTAAGTTGAGAGGTATCCTTGCTGAAGGGCTCATTGCTATAAGTATGATATCCATATAGGCCTTCCTGATACCATTTGATGTACACAAGTTATCACCGGCAATGACTCAAAGTGGAAAAGATTTAAATAAATAAATAAAAATGTGTATTTCATTATATTGTGCTCTCACTGTTGGTTTTGAGTTAGTTTTATCACAATTTAATCCTGTTTTTTATTCTTCTAAAATATTTTTTCTGATGTTCTTGCAATATATAATTTTATTAATTATGGTGTAACATTTACTTAAAAATGTCCTGAAGTGATGTGGTATTTCAAGCAATGTTAAACTAAATTATACTTCTGGTTTTGTATCATTGTTTTTCTAGAAAAACCTATTATCACTACATTTTAGTAAAGGAAAAAAAATCTAGTGTTAAGTTTGAAAAAATATTTTAGTAATAAATTACTTTTTTAGAGATGCTAAGAGAAGAGGCAAAAAAGGAAAACTAAAAAGGAACTCTAGTTCATCATCTGAATGTGACATACCTACAAAAAAAAAGTTAATTAAAGGTGACACTTTAAAAAGGGATAAGAGTGAATCCAAAAAAATTACTATAAAAAAAGATGATAGGTTATTAAAAAAGCAAGAAACCAATAAAAAGAAAAATCTTTCAAAGGCAATAGTTAAAAAATCATTGTCTCCTGGTAAGAAATCTGGAGGAACACCTCCAATAACTTCTAAGAGTGTTACATCTAAAATTCCTGCAAAACATGTAAAGTCACCACAAAGAAAAGAGAGAAATAGAAGTATATCACCTCATTCAGCAAGAGACCGAGATAAAGATAGAGACCGTGTTAAAGACAAAGAACGAGAAAAAGAAAGAGAAAAAGACAAAGACCGTGATAAAGAAAGGGAACGGGTGAGGGGACGCAGCCGATCACCTAAAAAAGCTCGTTCTAGATCCCCTCGAAGACATGGTTCTCATCCAAAAGATCCAAGAAAAAAAGACAGTGCAGAAAGAAGTAGGCCCGTTTCACCCAAAAAGCAGTTAAGACGAGAAGGAAGTCCTGAAAGGCATAGAAAGCGTTCAGCTAGTAGGGATCGAGATAGAGGTCGGGACCATAAAGATAGATCATTGGAAAGAAAAAAGGATAAACACGATGACAAAGATCGTCATGATAGGAAGGATAGGGGACGTGAAAGAAATAAGGATAACAAAAGAGATGATCCTAAAAGAAGGGGACGTGAGCGTGGCTTAGGAGGTAATAGAGGTGATAAAGGACTTGAAAAGCCTAACAAACCTATGCAAAGACTGCTACCACGGCCGGAAGAACGTTTAGCTGCACTTGCAGCTATTTCAAACAGAGCCTTAGAGTCAGATAAAAATTCAACGAATTCAAAAGATCGTCAGGATTCTCATTCTGAACGCGGTGGGCGGAAACAAGATAGACTGGAAAGGGACAGGTCTAACAAACGAGAACGTATGGATAGCATCGACAGAGAACAAGGAGATTATGATTTAGGAATGGACCATCAATATGAACATGGACATGGGATTGAACATTACGACAGGATCGACGATCGCTATGAAGGAGTTGCCAGGGAAGGAGACAGGTCACCAGGTTACATACAGGGTAGAGATAGACATTATGATCCAAGTTATGATATGCCAGGTCCAGCTAGAGGATATGCTGAAGATGATGAAAGAATGTATGGTGAATCTATGGGAGATCATCGTGGAGAGATGGGTAAGAAAATCATTAAAATTGGTTTTGTGCTGTATTTTGTAGAAGAATTTATGACTTTTTCTCATATAATATATTTTAGGTTACGATGATCGCCGTCCACATCGTGATCATTCCTGGGAGGGACGGTCAGGTTCCTTAGATCGTGAACGTGGATACATGCATTCTCATAAAGAATGGGACAATGAAGACTACCGTGGTCCTGGCGATTGGGGCCGAGAACGTCATTGGCCAATGCACGAGGGCCAGGTGCGATAATTTGCATGTTACCCCGCGTTTTGCTATTTTATTTAAAAAAAAAATATTTTCATAAACTAAAAAAATATAATTTTTGCCCAGGCAAGTCTGTACCATCAAAGTCTATATTGGAATGAATCAATTGATTACCGCAAAAGAAATCAAAATACCTGTTGTATCCTATCCCATATTTTCCTTGGATGCCCTTATCCTCATTTTGGTATGAGTTTAAAAAATAATAAGTAATCTATTCTTGTCTTATTTTAATTGTTACTAATAAAATCAAATTTTATTGTTCTAGATGAACGAGTGGGGTGACAAAGAGCAGGATATGGATGGTTGGCATCATCGCGGCCATGGCCCTGGACCACACCGTGGCCGTATGCATGGTATGTATATATTTACTCTTTTGCCAGGGTAAAGGTTTTAGATGTGAAATTTAATTATACTTCATAGTTTGATTTTTCACATAATATCACATCAGTTTTATTACCATTGGTACTATGGACTTATCATATAATATAAAAAAATATTTATTAAAACAAACTTATATAATACATTAACTAACAAACTTTAAATTGAACGAAAGTGTTTTAAAGGAAAGTCACCCATATCTTAAAACTCTTTTCTTACGAAATTTCATTATTTTTAAGATGAGTATAATCGCGGAGGAAGGATGGACCATGGTAGGAATGATGGTAAGAGGCGCCCACCAAGAACTGAAGCAGAAACTGCTAAAGAGGCACCACCAACTGTTCAACCAACTGCAACTGTACAGCCTGAAGAACCGGAAGCTGAAGATAAACCTATCCCTGATGACCTTAGTGAGATCAGTGACGACCCTGACGATATTCTAGAAAGAGAAGATGTAAGCTTATTATGATTACCCTTAACATATTTGGGGAGTGTGTGCAATATACTTTGTGGTTAAACTTTTTTTCATATTCACAGATGTTGGATCAGAATATAGATGAAATTAGTCAAACTGATCAAGTGGTTGAAGAAGCAATTTCGAAGCCCGACGGATTTGAAAAGGAATCCACACAGGTATTTAATATCTAAAATCTGTACCCAGCTTCTTTTTTCCCAGTATGTATAACAAAATGACTTATTTTGATAAGATCTAACATTTTTAGGGTTTACTCTTAAATTTTATTACATAAATAACATATTTTTTAGTTTATGCAAATTTATAAAAATAAATTGTGGAATATATTAAAATCTGGTACATTAGTAATTTTATCCCCTACATGATTCTATGTCATACATTATAACAAATTTTATTATTTCTAGGATACAAGTGGAGCTGGTGAAGAAAAGGAATCTCAAGAGGGTAAAGATGAAGAAGATACTAATTTAGATTTTGAAGAAATATCTGATGGAGAACTAGAAGAAGAACGTACTAGAGGTAAAAATGAATCAAGCTTATGACTGCATAGGAAAAATAATTATAATTAAATTACTTCCTTAATGTACATAAAACTATATAATTTTTTTTTCAGCTGGATTGGGTGATGCCCTTGGTGTGGATTGGGCTAGTCTCGTGGCAGACGTGCGTCGCCGCGAACAAACTGCTCCAGCCGGTGGGGCCCGCGACAGATGGCGTCCCGAACGCGTGTTATCTCGACTTGGTCTCTCTGTTGACATGGCTGGACAAGATACTGTTAAAAAAATACTACAACAAAATTCAGAATCACTTATATCAGAAACACCAAATCAAGAAACAGTTGATGGAGGTTCTAATGTAATGAATGGGAATCATGAAGAAAATGAAATTAAACCAGAGGCTCCTATGGATGTGGGTGAATTGCATCCAGTAGCTGTAATTCAGGTAAACAAATTTAAGTTGTACTTTGATGTACTTTTACTGGGATGTTGCTGAAATTAGTAACACATTCAATATAATTTAATAATACCAAAAAAATGTAATTGCAAAGTCAGTTATTTTTTTTTTGCGTTTTTAAGTATGTAATATTTAAATTTATAACACTAGAACTGTGCAATTTCTTTTGCTTAAAAAATGATCAGATATCTTAGATCTGCATAATTATACTTGAAATTGTCTATAAATATGTTTTTTTTTTAAACAGGTGGCAATGGAGAAACGAAAACGTCAACGCGCAGTATTGTTTGGATCTGGTTGCGAAATAACCCGAGGGCTAAGCGCTAGACGTGACTTGGCGCTGAGAAGATATCTCTGTCATTTGCCGGTAGCAGAGCGCACAGGACCATCGCGTGTTACGCCACAGCCCTCTTTATTTCACGCCGCACGAGCTTTACTGATGCAAGCTCCCGTTACCGGCTGACATAAACTTTAACCCATGTGCACAGATAATAATTTATAAATAATGTGAAGAACAGCTCTGAACATCTCTGAAGAATATTCGTGCATAATAATGGGTTTAGTGAAGTTTTTATCTAAATTCAATTCAATATACAAACATTTTATTAAAACTGTGCTTTGATAATTGATTTTAATGGAATAAACACTATATATCAAACAATAAATATAGTTTTGAACCTACAATTATCTAGTGAGGATTTAACAGCATATAATAATAAGGATAATTTACTCTAATTGATTCAATGTTTGGGTTTTCAGAAAGTCTTATAATTTTCCAAAGTTAAAAGAAAATAATTGTTTCCAAAATAAAGTATAAGATGAATTATGTAAAGTTTATATTTTAATATAGATTTACAATAAATGTTACTTTAATGTATTTAAGTAGTAATATCTTTGGTGTTGTCCAATAAAAATGATACATTTGTTCCAACTGGATACTCAATTTTCTTTTCACCCCTAAAAAGTTTTAAAATATAGAAATAGTTAAAAAAATATAACATCAATTAATAATTAAAAATAAGCCAAATTTTACTTACTTAGTAAAAACAACAGCACCGGCAACACCTTTCAGAATCAAAGATTTCCCATCAACATGTAAAATGCATCCTTCTCTTAATCCTACCACTGTGCTGGCATGAGGCATCTCCATATATTCACTTATCCTTTGATCTCTAGTTTCTCCCTTGTGTTTATCATTTTCAGGTTTGTCAATATAGTGAGGATTGATATTGAATGGAACAATTCCAATGGCATCAAAACTAGGTGGGTAGATTATTGGCATATCATTCGTTGTATGAATACTTTTAGTAGCTACATTAGTTCCTGCACTGCTTCCAATGTATGATAGTTGGCCTGCATGAACTCTGTCTCTTATCAAAGATACTAAATTAATATCATACAGTGTTTTTAAGAGGAGAAATGTATTTCCACCACCTACAAAGATAGCTTTTGCTGATTTAATAGCATCAACTGGGTTTTCAAATGAATGAAGGCCAGCAACCGAGAAACCCCATTTGTCTATAACATCCTTGATTGTTTTTGTGTTACAATCATAGTTCTTTTGAGCATATGGTACAAATATTATTTCATGTACATCATTTCTGAAAATAAAAGAGGGGTAATAACATTAAACAGCACTGTATCTTGGAGAATTTGTTAAGTAATTCAAATGTGATCATTTTATATATTTATTTATTGATTTAACTAGATTTGGCTAAATGATTATTACACTATGTATATTTCTTAGTTCTTACTTTTGTAAAAAGTTGCATATTTCTTCTTTTGCAAATTCCAACATTGAAAATCCATGACAATTCGAAGATGATAGTAGCAAGGCCTTAGGTGCCATAATTTTACAGTTAAAATAAATACGTGAATAATTAACTGAAAGAGTGTTAGGTAGGTAAAAAAAACGAAGAGAAACTGATTTTAATAAATACTGCATCAATATAATAGCAATTTTTCTTTGTTATCACACTGATAACTTATCTTTGGCATATCTAATAGCATAAAGTATTATCTTGTATGTTCAATGATCGTAATACAATAGGTAATTTTAAAAATAAGCTAATAGGAAATTAAAAAATAGTCTTATTATTAATTGAAATATATTGACATAGTGCTACGTAATTTATAGTAATATATATACTAAATAAATCATATGTTAAATAGTACGAAATAATATTTTGCAGTTTGCTTACTTGTCAACTTGACTAATGTCAAATATACGTATGTTAAAATTGTAAACTGTCAATTTATTTTTTTTTAGATTGTAGTTATCTTGTAGTTTAAAGGCTAGAACTTAGGAGAACTCACAGATAACTATAACTGTCTTTGTGAGTGAAAGTGTCAATCAAAACATGATAAAATAAATGACAAAGCCAGAAACTTTTTCAAATTTAATCCAACAGCAATATTTTTTTATAAGCATTCCTGTTGAGAACTATATATATATACACCTTCACAACTTTGGTTATGTGTAAATCCAATATAAAAATGATTTTAAGGTTAGATGGGCGAGGAAAAGAGGAAAAGTTGCTATAGCAACGTCTAGTAGAATATGTGATTTCTGTACGTGGGCCACCTGGAGAGCTTGGAAAAAAGAAGATTTTGTTAATGGCACTCTGGGGCGCTATCATTTATTTTGAAAAATTCGTGGGTAGCATACCACAACCTCTACAAATATTTGGATCTTCCGTTTCGTCTCCTTCACTGGATATTTAGGATCAATTATCTTAAGAACCCAAAGTAAGCACAACAAGCGACCGAACACGAGACTCCGAGGCCTTTTGTGCCACCGTGACAACTCTCCAGCACATTACACAGTCAAGGCCAAGGGACATCCTAAACACCATAAAGAAAAGCTTTTGGGGCATCCGCCTTTTAGCCCTGTTTTACCACCGTACGACTACTTCTTTTTCCCTAAAATTAAATGCAAGCTCAAGGGAATAGAGTTTTCATCGCCAAAAGATATTCTTACAAGTACTAAGTAGTTGAGAAGTCCCTTAATTAATAAGTAATATCTGATTCATGACTTTAAAAAAAGTCTGATAAACCTGTAAATAAACATTTGTCCGGTTATTAGAGAATTATCGATGACTAGACAAAGAATTATGGGTTTCTAGTTATTTTTTTTTTATAGCATCATATTAATAACATCAGGCTACAAAACACTAAAGTTATCATTTTGTTTTGTAAATAATCCATTTCACTTATTTAATGATCAAATAATGCACAATTTTCATGAACCAGACGTTTTTTCCTCGTGTATTTTAAGTTTGACTCTTTTGACTATAATAAATTGCGACGAGATCCGTCGAGTAGTGTTTGTGGCATGCGAGTATAAAGAAATTACAGACAAAAAACGATTATTTTCACACGTAAGATAAGCGAGGAATGTCAGAAGTCGTTGTTCACGTTTACAACCAATATAACAGAACATTTGTTTGTTCGTTTAATTCATACGAACAAACAAATGGTCTATTCTTTCTACCAATAAAGTTCTTTGGACATCTATGTTTTTCTCTGTAATTAATTAATTAAGAAGCCTCTCTTCCAAAATGCTTGTTCTCAACCTTTCATAATTTGATTTGTTAGATTTTGGGATGAGTTATGTCTCCTTCTCATGTGTGATAAAACTTTGGCCATATGTTTATAAAAAAAAACGCATTTATATATTAAAAATAATAAATAGGTTATTTCAGATTTAAATACAAGTGCATAGTTTTGTCTACATAATTCTGTATAGTGTATAGTGTTGCAATTATTACTTAAAAAACATTATCAAAATTATCCGGAGCATCGAGAATGACGAATCTTTCTTCGTGAGGCTTGTCGCAACCAGGACCGAGGTACCGTCTCCGTAATTCAAGATCTGGCGGCGCGGATATATCATCCTGCAGAATATTACAGGCATGCTCTATAGTACTCTCAATTTCAGACCTCAGCTCCTGAAATATTTTTTTTTGTTTAATATTTTATTATACTTATTGTTAATTATAAGTATTATTTCCGGGATTTTGATGAAAAATTCTTTTGCCATAAAACGTTAATGGTTATATATATCTGTATATTGTAATGTTTTGCCCTGTAATAGGTGCCACTAATTAGATATAAAAAAACTGTCTTCATTTGATTATTTCTTAATAGGTTCGAAAAATAAATAAAAGGAGGGGTTTGGAAGTTATAAAATTCTATTGACGTAATGTTTAGATAACCCGTAATAAAAATAATATATTTCATAGAAGACATTGTGATGGGCCGTATGTAAAGAACATTGTCATAAAAATACAGTATCATGATTTAAAACATTTAAAAAAAGAGAAAGTGTAAGATAGTCACCTCATACAGGTCTGGGTAGCGGCGCGCGCGCTCTGCAAGCGCGGCGTGCAGGTGGTACAGCAGCAGGCCGCGCAGGTGCGCGTCGCCCACGTCCAGCGCCGCCAGCGTGCGCAACGTGTCTCGGCACAATTTCTCTTTCAGGGACAGCTGAGACTCCGACAGATCTGGAATTAATTGTGTCTGAATTTGTGTTTAAAGCACTGAAGCATTCGATCCTAATCTGAAAATGTAGATTTTGATGTCGACTGTACTTTAATTAAATCCAAACCGATTTCCAGAAATTATTGTTATTTTTGGTTAAATTATGGTTAACAGGCAATATAGAGATTTTTTTTTTTAATTTTTTGGTGTTACGTTTTGCTGTTAAATTCTATTCCACTTTCTGAAAGAGAAACTGTAACTAACAGAAATAAGTTCATTTGTATGGAATGGACATTATATGAATATTTTTTATGTTCTGATTAAACAGTCAAATATCTTTAATATTATTATACCAGAAAAGGAAGTAGAGAACCAGTCTCTAATATTGTGGACAATTGGAGACGTTTAGATCCTCATGCTGCAATAAAAAATGGCGCATAATAGCACATTCGTTTTTACAATCTCAAAATATATCAGCAGGATGTCTTAGTGCTTGTTAAATAAAATATCACATGATTTAGAAATTTTTATTTGTTAAAAAACCTTTTCCCCGAATATTTTAATGTTTAATATATTTTATTTGTATTACCGGTTTGGAGCTTTATTTTCGTACACAGCTCAATATTAAATAAATTATTATTGATTGATTGAATATCTTACGTGTGTTTAAGTTATTTAAAATTTAGCGTGGTAGGTGTTTGTGTGTGTGTGTGTGTACCTAATATGTGAGTGTGGACATCGTCCATTATTCTTTTTTACATTAATTGCTTTGATCAAATCCAAGATTGAAGGATTGAAAGTTAATGAAACTGTGAAAACATTACCACTGATTTTATTTCGAACGGCATCCATATTTATAAGTACATGCCATTTATTTTGAAAATGTTCGCTCTCACACATTTTTTTATTTACCTTATGCACTACACATAAAAATACACAAAGCCAATACGCAAAATTATCGGAATGAAGAGCATATTGTGATATATATACGTATCATAATAGCTTTAACGTTTTACGTTTAATTAACTAATCATAACTAACTGCTACGCATCAACGTGGATACCAAATGTAATTATTAAACACTAATAGTATGGTAAAAAATTGTATCAGTAACGAGCACAGAGTAGGTACTAACGGCAGAGGAAGACAGATCCATCGGGATACCACGTAAGGACGAGCGTTTTTTGCCGCGGCGCCCATTTGAGGTGCGATCAATCGGACAACTGATGCACAACAAACAATTGCCACTTACTTTATAATGCACTAAATATATGCCAGGATTCAAGACACTTGATGCCATTAATGACTTAAAATCTTACGACCTCAGAGTAATCCTCAAATTTATGATCTATGTTTGAAATTGCGCAGTTTTGTAACGCTGTAAAATTCGGTAAAACTGTATTTTAATGAGCGAAAACATCGTGTTTACTTTGTGTGTTTAAAAATGTATATATAATCCAGTGCGTTGCTCTTGATTATTTTTAGTTATTTTTTGGAATCAGACAATATAATAACCATAAAAATCTGCTTTATCCTTACGTTGCATTAATTGTAAAATTGAAAGTATGAACATAAATCGAGAACAATAACTGATTTCGTAACAAATATAAAATAGAGGGTCGGTCAGAATTTGAGAATCCTAAGTTAAGTATTTTTAAATTTGCAAGGTTATTAGAATTAATATTACGAAAACGAATGAATGGATTACACAACCCAAAATTATTGTTGAAACTGTTTCGGTTTAGCGCATGACGTTCTACATATCTACAACGCGTGACGCACGCATTAATATTTGTAATATTTTTAAATCTATGCATATTTTTGAATATTAATATTATTCAGATATTATTGCATAGATAAAACTATAAAATATTCCTTATAAACATTAGATATTTAACGATAAATTTACTGTGGGAGATATTATCATAATTGAAAAAGTTTTTCATATATGGATGATTATTTTTTTTCCTAAATGTTACCTAATGAACTAAAGGGTGTATAAAATATTATAGTAAATGATCTCTTAGTGACAATAGGACTAGAATAACAAAGATTAAACATAGAATAAAAATATATGTACCATATAACAGATAACACAAAACAGGTTGTTTTATTGAATATAAAATTGTCTTAATATTTGTTTTTTATCTAATATTTAATAGATATTAAGTGTTGCCATATGCAATATAATCTAGGCAGCATCAAACATATTATCTATAAAAAACCTTGACATAGTAAAAACCGCACACGTCCTAGAAACTCAACACTGTCGCGCTTGTCATTATAATTGTCTCTTTTGTCACGTAAGTGTATACCGATACTTCTGTTTATAATTAGTTCACGTTACGTTACATATCTTATCTTTTTGGAATGTCATTTTAATTTGTTATTGTAATAAATATTGTTAGGCTTCGGCTAAAGTAATTAGAGAATATATTCGAAATATATATTGAGTTTTTTTACCAGTGAGACCACATTTATCAGGAAATCCTAGAGATAACGCCATTTTTAATTTAATTTCAACGAATATGTGATTTGAAGGATGAATAAAAAGAGTTAATCTTTTCATTGCATCTGTTTCCAATTGTAAATTGTTATTTAAATCTAAGGTTCCAACAAGGCTTCCTAAGATACTGTGTATAAAGCCTACTTTTTGTGGGGTCATTAGCAACCCACAATCCTGGCACATCCACATAGTTATCTGATTAAGAGGCGCTTTGGGTAAAACAAACCCAGGGCAGGATGCATTCAAACATTTTAAAGCTGACAGTTTTGTATCCATTTCTGTTTTATCTTTGCATCTTGAACATGCGCACCAAAATTGTTTTGTCTCGTGAAGTTGCCAGCGTCTCACAGGGCTGCAGCACAAGAGACCGGTATAACAGGTTGTAAGTTCTTCGTCCTCTTGGATATCTTTACTTGCGTAAACCTCCATGGTGTAATTGTTTTTAAATTTATTTCTTGTGTTTGGAATACAGCTGTGGTTCAGAAATGATGATAGGGGATACAAGCCTCTCAATTGTACTTTTTTCTCAATGCTAGTATGTGTTATTCTAAATGTGTTGATTTTAAGGATTAAATTGACCATTTTTAAAAATTCCATTTCTTCATTCGGTAATACGAATTGGGAAACTAATATGTCTAGGTCCTTAAATTTACTTTTTGGTTCATCTCTTTGAAATATTTTAATAAATTTCCTTTGTTGTTCTGTGAGTAGCATACATTTTATATAAATTAGTACAGCCATTGTGTTCGCGTCTGATTTTGCATTGCATTTCCAATTGTTTCGAATAAATTCACATGGTTGTTTATGACTTTGTGAAATTTCACAAATTTCAGAACATATCGTCAAAAAGCACTTATCACAACGATAGCTCTCATCACTTATTTTGAAACAATTACAACAATACTCTTCCGTACCAGAGTCCGTTCGAGGACCAATAACTATTGGATCGTTGGTGAAAACAAGGGATCCTCTTTTAATATATTTTTTCGCAAAAATTCCTCGTCCACCTAATGAAGATTTTTTAACTGTTACCGGAGTCGAATGTAAGCTTTGCTCGACTTCTTGAAAACCATTTGCCGCCTGCATTTCAGCAAGGAATATTAACGCAAGTCAAGGCAGCTGGAAAATGACTGACGGCATGTATCGTTTTAACGTCGATGTATGTTTTTGAACTGTTATTAAAATAGCTCGAGGAATTTACTCACTTACTGAATCATTATACAATTTGTATATACAAATCTGACGTAATCGGGATGCAAGTAGTTGTGGCTTAACGTCCAATAAACAGACATTACGTACAATAAGTGTCGTACCGAAAAAATTTAATAGCTAATTCACGAAAACGTATATATATATATATATATATATATATATATATATAGACATTTTATTACATTTTATGAATAATTAGGACAGGTTTGAACTTTACTAAAGTAATACGTTAATTCAATACACACTCATCCCAGAATAGTAGGTATTCTATGGTGGGAGTATATATCCTGTAAATAGTTAACTGTTACCGATTTCATGTAAAAAGAGGTTTTACCGGCGTACATTACAATGCTAGGGGAGGAAGCGTTTCTGTATTTATAGTCAAAATCTGTTCCCTCCCCTGACCCTCAGAATCAAATGAAAAACCATCTTTTATGATTATAAAAATATAAAAATCTGTTTTTTTTTTGTTATAATAGCCCAAATAATTTTTATGCTTGTTTGTTGATTTAAATAATAAACCTCTACTACACTTATTTTTTAGCAATATTCCCTTCTATTCTTTTATTATATTGTAATTATAGACCCAATGAATTTTAGAGTTTTCCCGTAAAAAACGAAAGAATTAGTCCCTTATATTTACCGAAGACATTAACCTATAACCTTGAACCTATGAAGTTCGGTATGGTAAGGAAAATTCTCTAGTAGTTTTCTGTTTTGCGCGATCACGCAAACAGACATAAAGTTGAACAAAAAAACACTGAAACAACTATTGTTTTGACTTGTAGCATAAGAGGAATAAGTAGCAATTAGTTTTAAAAAAAAGTATTTGATTGAAAAAACGTATTTAAGTTTATATGAAGGAAGTAATCTATCAAAACTATAGATATGTCCGAGTCCAAACAATCTTTTAACAAATATTTAGAATAGTTATAATAACCTTAAATATGATATTTTAATTTTGGATCGTTTCGTGTCGATAATGTTATTTATACGAGCTTTGTTTTCTATAGAACAAGCGCGCAGAATCGCGGGTATCAGCTAGTTTTATAAAAATACAAATAAAAAAAGAATTAAAATTTTTCCGTATACACTTAACTCTTGAAAATTCTTTTGCTTCACGGGAATATACAAAAATTGGTTTAGGCTATGGCAACAAAAAAAAAAATCAGATTTGTATAAATTGTAAATTATAATAAATAGTTTGTGAATGGACTCTGAGGTAAAGGGGCTGAAATCACTGATAACAGAAAGTTCTTTATCAAAAATAATAAAATCTTGGTATTTTTAAATAAATATATAACGAGAAATTCATCGATACGGGTCGTTAAACATGTAGTAGATATTATCGGAAAATTGTTGATGAGCTCGCGCTCCACCTGTTGCAAAATGGACCTTCCAATTTCAAAACTTTTAAAGCTGTTTGATAAGGACTCTAGATACCTATATAACTATTCACTATTGTATTACTTTATGATAAAAATTGCTTTTGTGACTACTAATTGTATTTTTTTTTTACAAATGACAAAAAGTAAATTAACACGTAATAAAATAGAATCGACGTAAATCTGTACATTATATATTTGTAAAATATCTTAACTTTTTTTAGTCTGTTGGTTTGTTAATCATTTTTATATATATATATTCAAATCTGAGTCCGTGATCATAGACCTCGCGTGGATACAGAATGTTGTACAGGCATTTTTGTTTTTTCTATTTTTTATGTGATTCATAAGTCAGAGAGGAGAGAGTCAATTGCATCATTGTCTCTATCCTGTATCAGCGTCTGTCATAGACAAAAAACTGAGGTCATTTCGCAGATGAAATCATAGACTATTTACAATTACAGAGCATAATGTGAAAACATTTGCTTACTAAAAATAAAGCCTTATTGATGATATTGTAACGATTATCATATTTTAAAATATTTTTTTTTCAAAACATGCTGTATATGTATAATTATGAAAATAAAGTCAATCTTACCATTCCATCTTAAACCTTCAGTTTCTCCAAGTTCCCATATCAGACAACATTGCAGATCTATAACAATTTGATTCGTCTTCGGTATATATCTAGATATTCTATTTAAATAGAAATGTTCCAGTTCTGCAACATTTTTAAAATCTAATGATCCCATCAAACTTCCTAAGGCACTTTGGATAACAGAAATATTTTTATTTGGAACTCTCATTCCACATTCTAAGCAACGCCACGCTGTCGTAAATTTTAAAGGGTGTATTGGAATAAGTGAACCACTACACTCTGTAGAAAAGCATTTTAAAGCAGCCAAGAGAGTTCCACGTTCTGTTGGATCTGAACAACGTTGACAGTTACATAAAAACTGCTTGCTTTTATGAAGATAAAGACGTCGGGACGGTGTCCCCCATAACATTCCCGAGTAGCAAGTGTATATTTCTGAACCGGCGCGTATTGTTTTCGAAGCCTTAACTATCATTTGTGAGTCAACATTGAAACAGTTTCGAGTATTTGGTACACAATTGTGGTTCATAATGGACGCAACGGGATATAATCCACGCCAACTTATTTCCTTCTTACCATACGGTGTTGCCATTTGAAATGCATTTGTATTAAGAATGTGTGACACTAAAATCATAAACTCCTCTTCATTTGTCGGAATATCAAAATATTGATTTAAATATCTTATTTCACCTCCGTATTGTGGCAAATTATTTGCTTGCAAAGAAGTTAAGAAGTGTTTCTGTTCTTCGTTTAATAATAATGCTCGTATAGTTGTCAGTGCGCGCGATAATAACGTGTCATCTACTTCCTCAATGGGCACTTTGTTAGTCCAGCAGGAAATTAAACTACAGTCACTTAAATGGAAACCACTGTTTTGACATTGCACGGAACACAATAGCAACGCACACTTTGAGCAGTTCAGAAACGTGTCGCTATAAATCTTTTTGCAGACAGTACATCCTCGTTGTACAACACTTCCGGAACGGGGTCCGTAAACCAGTGGATAATCAACGAATATCACTTCACCGGCCTTGATATCCCTAGTAGCGACGAGTCCCCTAACTCCCAAGGGAGTTTCTTGGACCGCCCACTTTGACGAATTATCTTCATCACCACCAAAGTTGAGAAGGCCAAGGTGATGCTTGATCATTATAGAAAATTGTTCATGAGACACCATCCTGTCGTGACTCGGCCTGTGTCCGCACTAAACTGCGCACTCGGTACGATTATACACACGAGCGAGTTTGATAACATCGGCTGGTGGCTTGTGATCGAATATACATTCGCCAAAAACACTCGCGATCTTCCCGGTAATTAGTTGAGTTCGATAGACGAGTGACTGGCTTGCGTGGAAACTGTTAATGGCACCGTACCTGACGTTTTTAACCAATCTATTGCCAACTATTTAGAGTCCGTATGGCTTTGGCTATAATATTAGTTTTTTTTATAGACATCTAAGTATTTTTTAGAATAAAGCTTTAATAATTTATATGTGTAGAATAAAAGTGTTTGGCAGAATGACCATAATTTTATTATATAAATATTTATGTAACATTTTATTATTATTAAAAGAGTTTAATCAAGATTAGCCACATTAAATTGAATAATATAGTGTAATTTGGTGATGTCAATTATTTAATTTTTTATATGATGAAGAAAATTAATGTATTTTCCTGTCAATTTAGTCAATTAACCTTGAAAGTGCTGTTAATATTTTTACTACGTTGCAAGTTTAAATTCACTTTTCATGTTAGTGTTATTATAAAATTCAACTTTTGTAAGAAAGGGCAAAGGTAAATAGTGTGTTAATTTTTTTTCTTTCCTTTCCTTTAAATCTAATTTATGTATTGTTTTACAAATAAATCTGTCAATAGTTGCTAAGTAAAGCAATTACCATAACTCAGTATAATGTAAATAAATATATCTGGTTAAAAATGTAAAAGAAAAATCGTTGGTGAAATTAAAATTTGGATTGTACACTAGACAAAGAACTTTCTTCGCTCGTGGCATACTTGTAGAGCATAACGAATAAAAAATTTTCACATAATATAATAAATTTCTAAGAACATCTTAAGTAACTTGTTAATATTAAACTGGTTTTGAATTTTATTTTCAAGTATTGTTTCCAGTTTTATGTAAAAAAAGTGCATTTTAATGGTGTTTATATTTAAAAAAAGATTAAGGAATCGTTTACGAAACAGATAGGTAGCAAATCACATAACTACATAGACAAAGCTTGACTACGCACACATACGCATGTTTAGTCGCGAAATAATGGTTAAATGAAACAATTTTGATAGATTGAATTTATTGATTTTTCATATATTTATTCTTTTAATAATTTAAATTATTGTAAAAATATTTATTTTGTTATATGATATAAGTATTGTTTGTGACCTGAAGGTCCAAACGTTGAAGGTTGCAACTTGATCTACTAGTAGAAAAAGGCTAGGTCAGACGAGTCAAGCCCGACGGTAAGATCGTATCAAAACTAAACTAATATACTGAAGGAAGAATGTAATTGGATCTCCTAGAAGGATTGGACTATGTGCGCAGAGTTTAAGATTGTTTTTTTTTAAACGAATAACGTATTCCTTTAATACAAGAATACGTAAACTAAAAACGTTTTCGTTTCGTACAAGAATACGTAAACTAAAAACATTTTCGTTTCGTACAAGAATACGTAAACGAAAAACGTTTTCGTTTCGTGTTGGAATAAGTAAACAATAACGTATTCCTTTCATAAAAGAATATGTATTGTTTAATTAGTTTTGATAATATCTTACTGTTAATCCACCAGTATACCTTAAGGTCACTCAATCAAGTCCGACGGTAATATTTTATCAGAACTAACAAAACAAGCCTTATCTCGTGCACTTAGTCCTATTCGTCTAGAAGATCCAATAGCATCCATCAAATAGTATACCTAAAGGTCATTGGTCTTACTGTGCATTTTACTGTGATTCATAACTATCCTCTCATAGATAGTTGCCAATAAAATGATTGTAATATTTGAAATATTAAGCACCCCACGCTTTTTACTCTGAATTGAGTTATTCTGTTAATAACTTAAATTTATTATAATTTTATATTGAGGCGATTCACTATGATTAATTGTTCGATCTTCTACTACTGTAATATTAGATTCTTTGTCATTAAAAATTATTTTCTAGTTTTTAGTTCGATTAGTTTTATGTTATGTTTAATTTTGTAGCAATATGTACCGCAAAGTTGATGATTTTCGGCAAAACTGTGAACGCGTTCTTAATGGACTACTTTATTTATAAAACTAAAAAATAATAATTGGAAATCAAAATATAGTACATCCTTAATATAACGGCTTCCTCGATATAACAAATATTTCGTCATATTCTTGAATATTTATAAGAATTAATGTAAATTATACTTATACACTCCGATTTTTTACGATAAACCTTTTTATTGAAGTATCAAAAAAGTGTAAATACCTCTAATTAATGTATTTAGTAATTTCAAAACCTCTATATAACGTATCTCGTATAACGTCCTATATAAGACCCTCAATCCCATATGTGATTCAGCCGCGACAGTTTTTTACCTCTTTATAACAAACTTTAGACCAACCTTACCTCAATATAACAAACCTCAGTTTACATTACTTGATATAACGGATATTTACTTGTACCCTTGCGATGTGTTATATTGAGGTTGCACTGTGATTATATATATATATATATATATATATATTTGTTAGCTGTTTGGAGAAAACTGGAACTGGAGGTTTACTAGAAAGTGTAAATGCAAATGCATGGATAGTAAGTGTATTGTTTTAATCCAATTTGAAGTCCTTTATTCTATTGTGCTCTATATATATTTATTTTTGTAACTGTTTGGACTTAATTAAAAAATGGATGGTTTAATACAAAACGGAATCGTCAGTTTCAATACATCAAAACGATATTTTTGATATGGTTCTAGAAATCTTGGATCAAAGTTGAACCATTTTTTAATAAGTTTAAATAAGTTCTACTGCTGACAGTTGAGGGAATCGTTACACGTTTGTGTCGGAGCATACAAAGAGGTACAGGCCTGTAACATGATCTAAGTCTTTGTCTATGAGCCTGTTGGTTCGACAACCTGACCAGTCTCTGTGACCACTTCCCCTATGTGGACGTTTTACCAAAACTATCCTCCACATTTGGTACCTTTTTGTTTTATTTATATCTGGTGCCTAACGTGACAAGTAAAGTGTGAGCGTGAGAATGCACACATTGTTTGATAATAGCGAGGATGAGTGCCCATGGTATTATTTCGATGGATCATATAAAACTCTATTGGGAGCTCTTCTTATTATATTTGGTAAGTTTGAAATGCTCCCATTAACGATAATAGACTGCGCATTTTACAATTATATACTGCTAATTTTTCTAATAGTTTACTCCAGATTGTTTGTTTGTTTGCGTAGATATTCAAAAATATAGTAAAGATGCGATCTGTAGAGCTATTTGTAATCATATGTCAATGTATATATAAGATTGTCAATGACAGGTGTATTCGGGGTGCTGCTTAACGTCTGGCTGTATGCCACGTTTATACACAGCCACCTGCTCATATTTAAAAGCCACGTGCTGCTACTCAATCTTTGCTCGGCTTCCCTCGGTAGAAATTTACTCGGATTCCCTTTTGCGGCACCATCGGCAATTGCACAAAGGTATTTTTTTATTTTAGTATTGTTAACTTGTGTAAAATAGCTTAATATTGTTAGTGACCTTATGTTTTCTTGAACCATATTTTATGATCAATATGTCGCTTTGCTGTGCCCATACGAATGTCCGAATCAATTGAACATTTTTTTCGAAAACTGCTCAACTTTTACTTTTTATGCTTATGAGTTAGATGTAGCGTACTTTCAAACAGCAAAAGTCAAATTTAAATGTAATCACTTTACTAGTTCTATAACATTGAGACGAAGAGACAGACATACAAGATAATAAACCTACTATTCATACCTACTATTTTCGTGATTTATATTCATATAATTTACAATATCCATGAATATAGTACGTGTGAATATAACGATTTTTGGTAAATATAGCTTCTTTTTTCAAAAATCTTAAGCTCGTAATTTAGTTATCTTACATTTTTGGGTAATTAAGTGAAAATAGCCTCATTGCGACAAAAAAAAATCTTTTACGATCACGAGTATATCAAATAATTCATTTTGGTTCTAACAAGTCTTTTGGCACGACCATTTCAAATCTTTGTACAATACATCCATCTCATCAAATTTTCTAAGGAACTTTAAATAATTTAAATGTTTCCAGATGGCTGTTTGGTTCAGCATGTTGTCAATTGTTTGCGTTTCTGAACCAGTTTTTTGGGGTGTTTCAAATGATAGCTTTACTTGCAATAGTACTAGAACGATATTTACTTGCAAAATACTATAGGCGAGGTTCGTTTGTCTTCTTCCTTTTTTTACTTTCTGTTTTTTTTTGTTTTGCCTCTAGTTTTTGAAGATCAATTGTGTTTCAGAAAGAACGTTACACTTAAGGTTTTACTGGACATTAATTGGCGTCTGTTGGATGGTTGCGGTTTTTTTTGCTACACCTCCATTATTTGGATATGGACTTTATGCCTGTGACTTAACTGGTACTGTCTGTACCCTCATATGGCCGTCACTCGGTTCTGGTGCAAGGCACTTCGGTTTCAGTGTACCATACGTCATCATATGTGGGGTATTGCCTATAGTTGGAATGTATGTTATTATACATTTTGTTAGAATATCTTTTTTATATAATACATTTCATACAAATCATAAATATCTTTTATCGTAGATTTTACTACATGGGAAAAGCTGTTCGCTTAGAGAAAATTTATTACCGAAGTGAACAACAAAGAGAGGAGAAACGTTTGACAAAGGTAACATTTTAAACGTGTCATGTCGTATTACGAGTATAAAGCTGTTCTAATTCTATTTCAAAGCTGACATTAATTTGAATCTTATATTTCTAAAAATTCTTGAGACGGTCATTTATAATTTATAGTATAAATAGTAATAATTAATTATTGCGCTGCTATTTTTTATCCCTACAGTGCATTCACATTTTATGTGTCACAACATTGGCATTTTGGATCCCGGCGGCTGTGCTGGCCGGCTGGCAGTGGCTGCCATTATTGTTGTATGGCGACCGGCCACACGTGCCACAAGTGCTAGCCATAGTAGCACCTGTAGCCACCGAGGTAGGGGCTTAAAACGTCCTCCAAATTTTTTGTATTTTTTTTTACAGACAGTTTTACACTTTTTTTTATGTCCCATACACTCATATTTTAAAAGCACATTTTTTTAAATATATTTTTTTATAGCATTGTTAATACAATGGAAAATAAATAATGATTTTATTTTAAAATATAAAACATAGTGCGTCTTTCAGGCGGCGACATGTGTGCCCGTCTTGTGTTACCTCAGTGCTGACGAGAGAGTCCGGGCGTCATTACTAGGCCGCATGCGAAAACAATACGCATTGTTACATCCAGAGCGTGCCAAACGATACAAAAGAAGTTTATATTAAACTACTGAAGCTCTTAAATATACGTGAAACTGAGAATACAATGAGCGGCCTGGGATAGCCGGAGTACGTCCAGTTCAAATTGTGTTGGCTGGACGAAATTTAACACGGCTATAAATAAAGCGAGTTACTGAGAAAAGTTCTATGAGCAGTTGCAAGGAGGAATAGCGACAAATATGTTTCTTTAATAAAATTCATTTGATTGTAACTCATCTGTATCATTTATCCTATTAATTTATTTGTATTCTTTTTTATAAAACTACTCGTATATATACTCCTATTCTCTCGTATATACTTGTATACGTGTATATATTTTCGTTTAATATTAATTAAAAATTATAAAACAGTATTTTAAGAAATTATTATAGGTACTTTTTGATACTTGAAAAAACAAATCTTGATCCTGGACGACATGAACTTATATATTGTTAAAAAGTATTATGTAATATTATTTTTAATGATTAAGTTTTAATTTATAAAAATTGTAGTTATATATTTTTTATTTAACTTCTTATATCTAGTTTGTTTTCGTAGAACGATGATTATGAAAATCGATACTTATATAACAAAACTACAGCGTGTATTAATAAAAATATATATAATAACATAGGTATTCAATTTATTATGAGAATGAAACTTGTAAAGCAATGGCTTATAGTGAATTTTAGATTATTTCTTATGATTAGTAAAATGCATTTGGAAACACAAGTAAAATTAGAAATATTCGTCATAAAATTTTGATATATAGAAAATAAAGATATTATGGTATTATTGAATTGTAATAAAATGTCTTATTATAATATATTTATTAACATGAGTTGGAAAAGGACACCCAATCGAGTTCAGTTGGAAATCTTCACCGACAATAACCTCTGCGTCTCTACATAATGCTTACAGGATACTGCAAGGTCATTCGTAATAAATTGTCCATCGGATGAATATACAATTGAATGTATATTCAAAACTATATTCCATTCTATCATAATTTGATTATTTTTAAAAGTATAGTGTTATTATAATTAATGCCAAATTTTTCAATTAAAAAAAATATATATATTAATAGATTTAATTTAGCTTTTTTTTTAGAAAATAAGTTTACTATTCCTAAATGCTATTGACATTTATTACTCCATCAAAATTTTATTTTACAGTAATCTGAGAGTGCTTCGTTTAAGGGACACGACGTACTCCTGTAACAAAGTATTGGAGAAACAGAGCGCGACCAAACCTGTAACGCGAGTAAGCCGAGATAGAAATTTGATCTGATACAGATTACTGGAAACTGCACAATTGATTTAACCTCCTCGGATTGTACGGATTGATTCGTTAATACATAACGTATAAATAATATTAAAATATTAATGATGTCTGGCCAAGAATGTGAGTGGAGTGATATATTTGACGATGATTCCAGAGGCAAATTAGAGGCTGGCTTTATTATAACAGGTTGGTAATAAAAATGTTTCGATTTTAAATTTAATTGGATTAATTTAGAAAAGGAAGTAATATTTGTAATTTTTTCTAGATATTTCTTGTTCTTGTTATAGTACATTTTATGTAGAGTCACTAAATGTTTTATTATTATATATAATATTATTTTAAGGGGCAATATCTACGATATTGGGCTGCTGGCTCAATTTAGCTCTGCTGTTAAGTGATTTAAGATCAGACAGAAGCTACCGGAACCTGGCCTTTTTCACAATTATTGCGTGTGTGAGACGCGCTATTTCTATCTTTACACATTTTCCGTTGCTGAGTAATTCTGAAAGGTGAGTTTTCAAAAAGTATTTTATATGTAAGATGCTTGAAACAGTTGCAAATTACTTTAATTCATCATTTATTTTATGTGTAAATTAACAATAGGTATAGTTGCAATAAATAAATAAATAAATAAATAGAAACTTCTAATCCGTATAAATTTTTTCAGCATTTACTACAAATATCACTTTGCTATTAATTTAAACTTGTATATATGACTTTGATTCCTTTATATATACAAATTATAATTTTGAAATTAATACATTATTTACTTTCACGTGAATTAAATTATTTGTATTTTAATCAGTTCACGCCAGGAAAGTGTATCGTGTGAGTTTTTTGGATTTATTGAAACCTTTTTTGCTGTGTATGAATACGAATGTCTGACTCACGTCTGTATTGAACGATATGTGGTTGCGAAATATATAACGAACGGTGAGTACTTAAAAGTAGTTACATACAAAAAATACATTAAAACAAAATTTAACATAAATATTTTTCATTTCAGGGTGGCCTACAAAAAAAAATCATTACCTTTTGTATCAGGGTTCATCCTTGTTCTTCTCAGCCCTATATTCCCTCCCACCTGTTTTTGGTCTAGGCAAGTTTGGGCTGGATTTTGGATGTCAATCGTGTGTTCTGGATATGGTGCTACCAGAAACATGGGATAAATATGTTACTTTGACAATATTTCTACTTAGAAGCTTTAAGTCGACTGGTTTTATGTATGTTCATAAGTTATATATTGAATTATTTTTCATTTAAATTTTATTACAATGGTAACACTGACAGTATCTTATAATTTTAGCGTGATAATGTTAATATGGGCTAGAAATCTGGAAGCAAAATACGAGACTTCATCGAAATTAGTAAGACAAACAAAATTTACTGAGGTTAGTAACACTACTAGGTACTTATATATAATAGGTATTATATATAAATATAATTTATACTACAGAGTAAATAAACGCTTTAAATATACACATCACATCCCTTCTTCACTTAAAATATGTTAATATAATTCTCATATTTTATTTAAAGTTTACGTAGCAGTCAGAAATTATTTATATTCTCATATATTAACTTTGGTGTACTATGATGTCTATTCCATATTCACTCAGTTCTATTCACCTTCATTGTAGCGGAATTTATGCCCGACTAGATTCGAACCCCTTCGGTGTACTAATGAGTTCGAATCATGGCGGATTCACGGCGTGAATCCGTTGTTTTTTTTTAAATATTTACATAAAATATAAATAATATTTTCTAATATACTTAATCTCTCATCCATTGTGTGGGTCATGACAAGATTGACGTGTTGTTGATAATAGAACTTTTGGCACTAAAATTTGTTACTTGTCGCATGGAACTTCTGGGGATAAAATATCAGTAGGTATTTATTGCCCCATAGGATTAGAGTGACGGATTTAACAAAATGTGCTTTTTGTATTTTATCTTACCTTCATTATATTTAATATTTTTTCTCTCTTAATTTTAGAGTGTAATCGTAATGACTATCGTGAATCTTCTTTGCTGGATGCCAATAGCCGTGATACGAGGTTGGGTCCTGCTCTCATACGTGCTGTCCAATAACGTGCAAGTGAGACCTTCTGCGTCTTCTATTCAGTTTGCTATTTGGTTACAATGGGTAAATATAGTTTACTGTTAAACATTACAAGTATTAATACAATATTTAAACTTATCAAAGTTAGTATTGCGTGTACTTGAAACTGCGACGCCTAGGATTGACGTTGCCAGTGCAAAAATATGTTCAAAAATATTGGTTAAATTTTATTTTATTAAAATATGATTTAGATGATTTTCGCTTCTGTTTATAGTTATAGAATATTTATTAAAAAAAAATTGGTTTTGGGTTCTATTTTGTAAAATAATTAAACTCTTAATTTATATTATTTAGTGTCAGTTCTGGTATATTAACGTTTTTTTTTTTCAGGCGGCCCCTGCGTTTACTACAGTAGCAATGTATTTCTTTGACGAGAAAATTCGTCACAAAATGCTCCGTATTTGCGAAAACGAAAAAAAAGGCGAGATTTCATCAAAGCAAGACTAAAAAAGAACTTAATTACGGTTTCATTCAGCTCATTCAAAAAGTCTGTATACTCATGTCTTTGGCTGAATAATCGCCATAGCCTGTTAAATAAACAGGCTGTAGTTTTATAAATTTACTCCTTTTATATTTCATTCCGATTCTATAATTTTTATTTGAATTTCATAATGGAAATGATTTAACTTATAAAATCATTTTCATTAATTAATTTAATGGTAATAAAATTATAATATTTAATTTGCTAAAAAGTATACTTGTATTGTATATAGGCCAGTTATATTACATCATGATATATCATGAATGACAGAGAATAAATATGGGTAATAAAGATAAAGTATGTTTATTAAAGAATATATAGATTAGAATAATCGTAGTATAAACAAAGATTATTCTACTATGTAATAATTATTCCCACAAGTGTTTAAATAAAGCAATTTTTTTAGCATTAAAATGTAGTATACTTAAGTAAATATAAGGGCAGATAAAACAAGTAGAGGTGGTGGTAATTTTTATATAATCAGCACATACATTCAGTCCCAAATCACTTTACAGATACTAAAATTTGTACGAAGAATCCGTAAAAATACAGTATATTGTTTATCTAAGTCAGTCTAATGTACACATTTATCTATAGGACAGTTTCAGTATATGTAATAACGTTGTATACAAAGCAATATTTATATGTGAAGGATATGACATTCGTGAAATTAAATCAGACATTGGACCTCAAATACAATCTAGACAAGATTGGTCCGCGATAAGGCCGAATATTTACAATAAGATTATTGATAAAACAAGATTAAGCTTATATTAATTTAGTTTAGAAGAATATACAAAATAGTGCAATGATTTTTATTATTTATTTACACTAACGCATATGTTACATTAAAAGGAAAATATACTATCATAGCATAACTTATTTTTATTTTATCTTAAGATATAATTAAAGAATATATTGCGGAAGATTTCTTATAAGTTAAATTAAATATAGAAATAAAATATATAAATAGATTAGTGTTGAAATGTATTCATTAAATATAGCACTTTCAGTGTAATAATTTGTTGAAGTCTTTTGATTATATTCAAGAGAATAAAATATATTTTGCATTTTATCTTATGTACAGGTCTGGTATTGTTTCAATGTCTACGAACTCACAATAATCACTCTCACTGTTCAAACTATCTTTGGAATGAGCTCGAATCTTATATTCACCTAAGCTATAATTATTTACATATTCGTTATTATCTGCACTGTTGTCTTCTACAAATGTTGTATATACCCTGTTGCTATAAGTTTCTTCTGTGAAACTATTGGAGGACGGCGTAGAGGGACTATTCAGCACAATCATTGGATTGTCACGTCTAGACCCTCGAAATGCATCCTGCTAAATTTGCTCAAGCATTGTGTCTCTTCTGCCGGATCGCCTTTCCAGCATTGGAATGAAGAAAAGAATGAGACCGCTAACCGAAATCGTACCGCCCGCTACGTAGAAAGCGGGAGCATAGGAATGAAACGTTTGAAATAGCCACCCTGAAAATAAATATATTATTAAATCTTGACTGAAAGTGTTTTTTTAAATAATATTTTTCATAACTTAGGTTATATTATTCTGGTGGACATATTACGTCTATATCTTCAAATATATGAGTGGTAGTTACCAGCCATTTCATCTGCATTATCACCAGAAATACTCGTAAATCTATTATGATACTTTTTTAATTCACAGTTCTAGTTTATTATAATTATAGCTAAAACTAGTTTTTTTTATATTTTTTTATTTATTTCCAATAAACTTAAATCTATTTACAAAATATATATAGTTTCTCTTGTATGTTATATCAGTTGCCAGGAATAAGGTTTTGGTAGAAGCTACCACTAGCCAAACTTTATTAAAATCTGTCCAGTAGTTAAAATTATAGTATAGATTTTAGTTAACATACAAATGTTACTTGTTGCCAACAAGTAACATTTTTAGGCTTTGAGAAACGTACCTGCAAATGGTGGTCCGATAAGAGAAGCAATTCCTTGAAAAAGTAATAACAGTCCAAAAGCATTTGTTAACTTGTCTATTCCAAGAAGGTCAACGAGAACAACTGAGGTTAGACCAACGTAAGCACCAATAGTAAAGCCAAACATAGTTGCATAGATAGCAAGTCCCCAAAATTCCCAGCAAGCCATTGCCATTGCAGTGCCTGTAAAAAAGAAAAAAATATATATTAACAATTACTTAAGCAACCACATCAATAGAAGACTAACCAAATGTATAATACGAACTATGTCAAAAATATTAATTTCAAATTTAACTGCAACAGACAGACAAAGACAGAACCCGGACGTGGCATATCTAGATAATGACTCTATAGCAGGTTATAAATTTTATGACTTATTACTTCTGATTTCTGGCGATATTATCTACATGATAACGATTATATAATATTATAGGCTCATAAGAGTATACTCACTTATTCCAGCAAGTGTAAGGCACACATTGTAGGCCAGTAAGCGGTTAACCCACGGTTTGTCGCTAATATATCCGAGAATTATTCTACCTACTAAGTTTGATGCTCCAATTATAGATATTAAGTAAGCTGAGTTCTCCACCCCCAAATTATTACTCATAGGTACTGTATATACATATGGTATATAAAATCCAATACTAGTTAGAAAATTTGATAATGCAAATAAAATGAATACAGGATCAACAAATAGAGAAAAATCCAGCATTTCTCCAAGCGCCTCTTTGAATTCTTCCGAACAGGGTAGGCAGCTACATTTTTGTTTTTTTTCTGTTTCTGTTTTGAAAGAGAGTTGGACTCTCTCGGGGGATACTCCTCTAAATTTCGCTAGACTAGTCATGCTACCTTGATATAACACATCAGGCCGTTGCATAATTCCACTTCCTTGTCGCGAACGAGGTTTTTGTTGTTCATGCGGTTTGTTTAACGCAGGTTGAGAAAGAGTCAATCTTGCTACATCTTCTTCATTTTTTCCATTCGCTCTGACAACCTGTTCTGTACTTTGGGACCTTTTCAGAGGAGATTTATTTAGCTTTGGTAACATTGGTTCAGTGACTGGCGTGATCGGCCGTTCAGGTACTGCCCGAAACATTAGTCCAAGTGGAACGCAATTAAGTATAAAAGCTCCAATGAGGGCCATGGCTCCTCTCCACCCATAATTTGAGATGAGGGCATTTGTAATTGGGGCAAAAAGGAATGTACCAAGTCCAGAACCACATACAGCGATTCCTAAACAAAAACAAATATATCATTTCCATGTCAACATATTTTTTGGATTGTGAGAAAAGAGACATACCTGTGGCAAGACTTCTATAGCGTTTAAACCATACAGTCACGCTAACAATAGCGGGCAAATAGATCAGACCAAACCCAACCCCAGTGCCCAGACCTATGGTAAATATAAGCGTGTTCACGTTGTTTGCAAACGCAGAGGCAACCACGCATACTGAGGAGAGTAGCGCGCCTGCTATCGTCACCGACCTACATCCCCAGCGATTTACAAAAGAACTCGAAATAGGACCTGCGAATACAAAAATATATAGAGATAAATTAGAACACAATCATAAATATAAATAACGACTAATGAACTAGCGCAGCGCTATTGTTTACACTATAATTGAATTCTTTATCACCATAAATTTCTAATTTTAAATCTATGTAAAATATCTGGCGAAAATGTTTCAATCTAGCTTTCAGAGTTTATTTGCTGTTGCCATGAAATCATATTTTTAATAGATGTTTCAGAAGTAACTATTTAAAATTCGTACGTAAATAAAAAGTTATCTATTTTAAAATTCATTTTTTTGTGTATGCTATTTTTTTTCGATAATGCCACACAATTATTAAGTTTTATACAAAGTATTTTGATATTCTTCCCAAGCCTAAATATATGCAATATATGGTCCAAAAATAAGTTTTTATATGTATAAAGTTATTTTTATACCAAACATTGCATATTTGTATTACATGACACTAAATGCCTCATTAAAAGATATCAACACAGTTTTTCAATTTCGGCTAAGTGTTACTTATCCAGTTCTAATCTCGATATCCACATTGTATTATTTATCTTATTTTATTGATATCGTACTATCAGTCAATATGTTTCAGGTTAAGTGCTTTATAGATTACGTTGGACTCTATTAATATAATACATTGTTAGGTGTTCAGAAACGTGATGTGAGAAACGACAACGTGACGACGGAAGAGAGAAGCTATATAAAGAGCCATATTAAAAATAACTTTATAAGCCAATACCTGAACTAAGCGTGACCCCGACAAGGATAGATACGATCCACGCAGTCTTGCTTTCTCCCTCGTTGAAATAGGTCAGGAACTCGGCAAAGAACACTCCGAATGAATAGGTCATGCCATCGGCTGGAACAAGCGATGTGTTGTCGTTAAAGGTCACATATGTAATTGATGTTCTTAAATATGTAAAGCATTATTTGTTTGTTTGTTTGTACACTCGGTCATTAACCGACCTTACGATAAACAAGTGTTGATTACATTCATCATGAAACAATTTATAATTCTCGTAACACTTGATGGAAAAAAACGTGAGTGTATTTTTTTTTTGTTTTAAAGCAATTTATTTTTATAAATCTCACGTGATAGGGACAATCATGAGATGTCAATAAAACATGCATTTTGTCAGTTTTTAGTTCTGGCATTGTCGAGATAGTGGCAATCGTACATGATCTGATTCTTCTTATCTTCGATGACAGGCTAACTAGGTTAGCTTGATAGACAGGGAGACTACGCGCTACAGTATGCCACCTGTCACGTAAATGTCATGTGCAATGGACAATGGGGGACACCATAAACAATAGAAACTCTATTTCATAGAGAACAAAAGACGAGTGTTATTCAAGTTTCTTTGATATCGAGATAAATTTATAACACTTAGTCGCCACTCGATACTTGAACTACATTGTTGTAATATAAAAGTTTATGTGAATAACGATTCCATTTTTAAAGTATATAATGTAGAGTTCAAGTTTAAAATATAATATCATTCTGAGTATAACTAATACGGTCCTAGATTAGAGAGGGCACTTAATATTAAATTATACACATTTTGACAAATTACTTTATACAATATACATATATTATATAAATAATTACGTCCGCCTGTTTCATAGCAGATGCCGCGTGCCTAAACACGACGCTTATCCACCCACTCTTGATTCCCAATCTCCCACAAGTGCTTCAAAAGATTATTTTGTCGTTATTTATTATTTATTTCAGCGATTGTCCCGGTTTCTTTGGATTCATACACATAACTCTTATTAAATAATCCGATTATTTAAGAACACATTATATATTAATACCGTCTTTTATTATGTCTTTTATTCTGAAATGTTCTGTTGTTAAATATATTTACATAAAAATTTGATTTATAAAAAAAATACTCTGTGTAAATTATTATATATTTTTTTCTGTAATAAAAATGTATGAAAATGTCCTAAAATTCAGTGAACCCTGAAAATTGATAGCTTTAGTCAGTAAGTTTTTGGAAAGGTTTCGTGACATTTGGAAGTCAGTAATGATACAAAAGCTCAACCCGCTTAGCGATAATCAGCTGATAAAATCAATCAATATTCGTTCGATAAACGTATATTTGATCGATGGATAAAGATAAACCTAATATATAAAATATTGTTCAAAAAGATAGATAAAAAAGATAGATACCTGAAAGATACCTGATAGAAGTATGATGATGATGATACCGATACGATATGAGCCTATTTATATAGATTTGATATATCGATATTAAATACGCCCACAGATTTTATTTTTTAATACAATTAATCTATATTGCTATTTTATACATACATTGATTTTGGAGTAAATGTTCAAGTTTGATGAATCTATTCTGTCATGGTGATAAGGAATTAACATACTTCAGTAATGACTGATGAATGTATTTATTGGTCAAACTTCCAGTATCGCGAATTTTTCCATATGGTATGTTGAAAGTAAAAATACAATTAATATATAATGAATCATTTGAAGATTAAATTATTTATTATGTAATCTAAAAATAGTATATCCGTTAGATTTTTGATAAATAATAAAACAACATCATTAAAACAAGATGGATGAACATGTCGTGTCGACTAACCATGAAGCATCATGGTACCACAAGGTCAGTCCCAAAATTTATTAGAACTGATGAACCATTGAAACATAAATTATCTTACAGCAGACATTATAAACTTTATATAACAAATAATTAAGGTTCTCTACTAATAACAGCGATAGGAATAAAGTTCTAAATGATTTATGATTAATTATATTGAATGGTTTTATTTGTAGAATCTACAATGGGTACGCCTAATAGCTAATTTAGTTATTTGCTTTAAGAATCAAATGTTAAATTGATTTCTTCTAAAATTGTAAATAATGGCTTATAGTATTTAAAGTTTTGGAAATTTTGTGCTAAGGCTTTAACAGATTTGACATTTATTAAGCTTTAAACATGTACTTACTTACTTAAATACTTAAAATATATAAAATTATGACTTCCAAATTATCGCATACTTTGTTAAAAAGTTTGAAAAGGAAATATTAACTATTATTTTTATATTTAAACTTTCGTGAACCATGACTTTTATATTTATATTTACCAGGCTGTATTCACGGAGAAATTAAATCGGAATGTGCTCGACTAGTTTCGAACCCATTCGGGGTTCTTATTCATGAGCTCTATGCGTGGCGGACTCGCGGCGTGAACTGCGTGCAGCAGCTCTCTGAGCCCCACGCGAAGATATGTATACTTATATTCTATTGTATACATTTTTTTAAAATATTTTCAATCAAGACGGCCATCTTTAAAATTCATGATTCAGGCTAGAAATTAAAAGCTTCGGTTCTACAACGATTGGTTAATGTCAGTTGTTTTTTTATAAATTCGCTATACTATCATAACGACAAACATGCAAAAACTAACACACACATACATATAAAACTAACACTTTTTTTTTACTCTTTAGCTAAGTTATCGCTTGACTACATTCCACCTGAAGGGAAGTGGAAATGTAGTCGTAGGTGGTAAAACGTATCAACTTAGTAAAAGCCTATTCACTCTTGCCTTGAAGATACCCACATTGCACTCATAATCACTTTCGTATTTGTGGTATATGTTATTGAATAATAATATTTGATTTACGTTGCTTACTGTACAGTCAGTGTAATTGGAACATCACTATTAGCATACAATTCAAGTAATAGAGTTGCCCCGAGATGGTCAATGTTTACTTAATCAATGCTCATTGATATATTCAATTGATAGCTGTGCTTAGCGAGAATACCATCAATGGAGCTTCAATTGCCAGACATTTCATACATGTACACGTAGTTACATAACGAAAATACATAATACAGTACTACGATGTAGTTACAAAACATAAATATATATAGATTAAATGTGACCTTAAACTTTTTAATATTATATTTTGTGAGTGTTACAAATTAAATATTGTTTTTTTTTATCATTTATTTTTCTTTTTAATAATTTTATTCAATATATTATTCCAATTTTTTCAAGAACATATATTTATCTTTCTTTCAAACTTTTGCGATCCATGATGTCTCTTAAATATATTTACTCATCTGAATTTACGTCAATTATATCGGACATTGCCCGATTATTTAAAAAACCCATTCGGGATTCTTATTCATGATCTCCTGTTAAAATCTCTCTCTCTTTCTCTCCTCTAATTACGTCTTTTTTTATTCTTTGAGCTGAAACGTAAGTGAACATGTTTTATTATTGCTCCTTGTCGAAGAAAAAAGTTATCTATAATTAATAAAAAGTTTATAAGAAATATTCGATTATAATATAGTACAAAATTATCCAGAAATGGTTGATCGATGTAATTTAATATATGTTAAATAATTATGTTTCAGCAAATAAAATGAAATCTTACGTTCATATAGAAAGAAATGGTTAAGAACGTTTAAAAAAATAATCGCAAGTTGACAGAAGTGAAAAAAAACTCTTCATCAAATCTAGTCATATATAAAAATACGTTAGTATACATGCTATATATTCTTAGATGATCAATAACTTAATGTGTATGTTATTATTTTAAGTTAAAATAAAATCTCTATTTGTATTAAGATCTATATTGACTTAAATCGTATAAACGATAAAGGAAGTGCTCTGAGGCATACCACATATATTACGGTGAAGCAATCACAATGTAGTATTATATATATATATATTAGTTGCTTAATGGAATACACCGGGCTTAACGTGGTCATATAAGAAGTAACTCAAAGCGGAACGAGCTCATAGCTCGGAAGGAAACTGGGTGTAATATATTCTGGGTCAGCGGCTAATATATTCTATGGTTCAGTTGAAACAAATTAATTACATTAAGGGTTTCTTGGACCAGAATTATATTGACTATAATATATATATAGATATATATTTTACATTTAAAATATATATCTATATATATATAGATAGATAGATATATAATATAATTCTTTAGAATGCTATAATTAAAATTTAAAGTTAATGTTTTGATTTAGTGTGATATTCAAGTCTTGTCTATGAGAGGCAATCTGCGCTCCTTAATTAACGAAGAAAGTCGCTATATCAAGCTATATATATATTTTTTTAAGTTGTCTGTGACTTAATATTATTGAATAAATTGATGAGATTTGACTTGAGTAATTGTTAAATATACAAACTTAAAACAATATAATGCATTAATGAATGAAAAAAAAGGTGTTTAAAGTAGAGATGCTGTTGTAAATGATCTCTCTAATGATATAGAGTATGAAGTTTATATATGGAGCTTTGAAAAAGAAAGAGTCGCAGATGCGTTAACCACCACTTTTAAGAAGCTGGGAGGAGTGGAAGGCAGTTTAGTCCCTGTGTAAAGGAAACTGGTTTCAGTGAGAAAGCAGTACGACTCCAGACAGCCCGTATGCCAGCAATGAAATTAATGAAAGGAAGTTGAACTAGATTCAATTTTCGTATTAAAAGGAATACAACATAAAATCAGTTACTCAGAACCGTTTTGGTTTCTTCTAGAAATTACAGGATTAAGTCGCATGTTACGAAACGGAATGGACTAATTTGCGAAATGAAGTCCACTATTGTGTTATCCCGGCAATGCTTTGACACGGATAAGGACGTTGCATCCTGGCTCATTGTACCGTCCCGTGATACGATAAGTGGGATGATTAATTTCTCTGCTCTGTCAGGATTATAGCGTGAAATATAAGATATCTTTGTAAATAAAATGAAACAGAAGAATGTTTAAAATTATTTACAAACATGTATAACCGCCTGACGTTTGAATCCCTGCCAGTATCAAGTTATTTTTCAACCTACATTTATTTAAAATGTAATAGCGATACATATTTGAATATGTTTTTGGGATCTTTTTTTTCTATACTGCCAAGTTAGAGAAATTAGCTAGTTTTTGACAAAAACTATGATATGTTTAGATGATAAAGACGAATATGTATTGAAAGCTTGATTCACCGACGCGGGTAGCGATACGGCAGCTCAATTTGTAGAGCGATGAGACGGTTTCCGAGAGGTCACGGGTTTGGATCCCTGGCCATATTGGTTTATTCCATATTTATTTAAAATATGAAGAGTTTGTTCTTTGAACTATCCAATTCTTGCAATTTGCAATTTCCGACCGTTTGATGGCTTTATGAAGTCCATGCGGCCAGAGTCGCTGGTAATAGCTAGATGTCTAAAATTTCTGGATTTTGCCTTTTAACAATCCACACTATGAAAATAAAATAAATGATATCAAATACTAGTCATTATTATTAATTACTGATTATTAATTACCAATGAAATCTACTTTTTTTTAAATTAACCTTAAAATTTATTATGACTTTTAAAAATATAAGAACGAAATAAAACCACTTTATATAACTTATTAAAAGATGTATTAACATGTCACTGATTATTAGTTTTATGTTGAAATAAATAAATAATCAAAGACACATTGTATTGAATTCTCGTTTATTGTCAGCTAAACAATGAATAACAATTATGAATTCTTTGTTTCGCATATAAATAAACAACAATTTAAAATATAATTTAGGGTAATGGGAATAATAAATAATTGTTTCTTAAAATTTCGGTATATAAGTAACGACGTATCATTGTATCTTATATACTAGTTGTACGGGAAATAGGGTATAACTTAATACACACACACAGCCATATAAACCAATCAAACACACACGCACACACACATTCACACACACATACACACACACACACACACACACACACTCTACACCTACGCAGTCCACATCCATGCATATAATAAAAATGGTTGCTGTTAATAACAAAGTTTTACGTTTTAATTTATCCACTTTTCCCTTTTTTTAATATTTAAAAGCTGCCTTATTTAATTTACTACGCTAAACACAAAATTCAATAAAAACTCTTTGATGTCACTACTGAATGACGTCTAAATTATTTCACATAGGTACAAATACACACACCCGCCTACCTTTTATTCGCCTTAATGGCTTCTTTTAGGGAAGATTAAGAAAAAAATTCCTTCAATAAAAAAAAAACATTAAAAAATAAATTTAAGCATTTGAAAAATTTGTCGTACAGTACAAACATTTAATTCGTATCTATTTTAATAAATGTTCTTATTGCAATATAAAATTATTATGACAGAATGCAAATAGTGTCAAATTATAAGGCACGTTAGTATTCAATATGATATTTTGTTAAAATAATCATTTTTCATATATATAATGTTATTGTCAGTGATTAATAAGAGGCGATGACCTCGCGGTACTCCGGCGATACGACGCGCACTTTGCACACATTGCCATCCGCCATGCATTCTAGTATAGTATACAATATGTTTGTAAATTATTATAAGCACTGATATATTTATAGAATTTATATACAATTTAAGGCAATTTACATTTTCGCAATTCGTTAAATTAATACGAAAAATGTAATACTGATCTTTAGGTAGCTCCTAGAAGCTAATTCTATGTTTTGAATGGTAAGTAAAAAAATAAAATTCATTAAATTAATAAAAAAAATAAATAACTTTTAGAATGCTCCAGGAAGCTAACTCCAATATCTTCATGTAGTAAGTAAAAAAAGATAACTATGGTAATTTTGTAGTACAGTAGTAATATAAAAAAAAAACAATAATCTTTGGAAATTTTGTTAGATAATTATTTAGTATAATTAAAAAATATATTAACCTGTGGAGTCTATAAACCCTTCGTGCCGTTTATAAAACCGATCTGTCTAATTATTTAATTTAGTATAAGTAAAAAAATATAAACCTGTGAAGTGTTATAAAACCTTTTTGCGATTTAAAAAACCAATTTGTCTTGAAATATAATGAGGTTTTTGATGTGTCTGACAGAACTATACACGTGTATGAGCACGTGTTTGAAGATTGCAGACATTGCAGGTATGAGACGTGACTCAATTTAATTGTGCATTTGAAAGCAAAATGTATAATATATAATCGATCAAGAATAAAATTTAAGAAATATAATAAATATTTTAATATATATATATATTATTAAAAGTATATATTTTCTGTCATGTTCAGTTTTCTCCTCAGAGTTTAATGCATCCACGAGTATTTTATTTTAAATTTTCAGACTTGATCAATTTATATTAAACATAAACATATTAGCCGTGTTCAGATAATTTAAATTATCGATAAATATTAAAATAAAAATTCATCGACCTCTTAGCTCACCGTCCTAAATAAATGTTATTTATATGTAATAAGTATTTAAGTATATTACATTTATACATGTTTCTTGTACGCATTGTTTATACTTTTCAAGCGTATAATTGCTTTAGTGAACAAAGGAATCAATAATTACGTATGATTATTTACGTTGTAAGAATTCTACAACTAAAATATATTTACAAGAATTTATGATATCCGCATTACATTGCCATGTAAAGATTCCATAAATTTTTCCCTACTCTTGTGGTTAGTTATAAATCAAAGTACATAGAGATTGTTAAACACATTTAATAGCTATGTAAAGCTAAAGTTATTAATATATAATAATAATACACTAAATAGCACGCGGTGGCACTAACAAAATATTATACTATAAATTTTACTAGTTAATGCTTTAAATTGGAATAGTGCCATTACTATATAAATGCAACACTGACCAGAATATCAAATTAACTGTAAATTATAGAATCATTTATAAATATGGAATATATATATATATATATATATATATATATGTAAAATTTCTAAATACTCACTGACTATATGAATCATAAAGGAAGCGAAGACGACCATCCACCCCCAGCCTCCGTCTGGGGGGGGTGAGAGGCTCTCGGAGCCCTCCCTCGACGTCTCGACGACCTGAGACCCGTTTTTCTTCACACTCTTCACGTTTCCGTGCGACATCGTTGTTAAAACTATATTGGCACTAGTTACTCTACTTAAGGCAGTTTAGAATGAATGTTTTGAATGGCAAGTATAGGCACTTTATCAGTGTTTTTTTTTTATAATCTATGTTTTAAGGAAGCAACGTTTCGGAGGGAGAGTGACAGTGACAGTGACAGATTAAATTATTATTTTTCATGACCCACATAAAATCATATTCTGTCTAACTATCTGCGGTTTATTATTATATATAAATCTTTGTCTTCGGAAGAACATTGTACGCTTTGTTTCTGAAACAAAAATAATTTAAATGTTATTATTGGAACATCTATGAATCAAACATGTCATTTGATTTGACGCTGTAACAGCCAATAGGGCTAGCAGCAAAAACATAAAAAAAATAGTCATTTAACTTATTTTATTTAAATAGCACTTGATGTAAACATTTATATATATACATTGATTAAACGTTATTTCTAATAATAAAATTAGTAACACGATTAAGGATAAATATTGTAGGGAAATATCCTTAAAGTATTTCATGCTACTTCGGTATAATCTTAGTTGAAGTACTTGAGACTTACTCGAAAAGAGAGATATAACTAGATTATATATAAGTGGCGTAAACTATAGATAGTAAGTGAGATATCGAGAAAATCTTCTGGATTTCTCTTCATGTTGCTAGGCAAGAGATTATTCAATTTAATGCGGGCCTATCTATCTATATAAATCTATCTATATCTATAATATTAGATTGATGGATGGACGTTATTAAAATCCTTGATAATAGCATAGATAGCAACTGATTGATCAATAACGGTATCTTTTGTTTCTAGGCCTGTGTATTATAAATGATATATCAAAAGATTATTACGTGATAGGATTCGTAATTCTTTTTTGTTCTAAATTGATTTTACCGTCAAAGTTATAGGATGAGGATCAAAGGCTAGCTTTAGTTAGGAGTGACTTGGGGTAACTTGGCCTAAAAGCTTTGGATTTATTGATTATAGATAAATTCGTCTTGGAAAAATGGTTACACAGAAATATACTTTGTATTCGTTTATGAATATTATTAATTGAATAGTCCTAAATAAGTCTTTGAATAGTTTTGTTTTGTTAATTTATATACAATTCTGGATAAAGTATTTTACGTGGAACCGCTTAAGTTTATTATATATAAATATCTTCAGCCGTACCAATAAATGAAATGAAAATTTTGGATGCTAAATAGAGTAAAGCATATATTATTAATAGAGAAAAATAAATATTTCTAAAAGACACATATACAGTTTTATTGAGCACATTTCACGAAACTGATAAGTCTCATGAATATTCGTGAAAGCGATCGAAACCAAAATATTTGAAATGTTGACAAATAACTTAAAAAAATAAACACTAAATCCAAAAAAACTCGGTCATAATTTTATATGATACGCGTGTTTATTTACTGAATATAAACAATTTGAAAAATTCGCACGAAATACAAGGGGCGTAAGTTATTTTGATAACTCAGTCAAATACGTCATAGCAAAGAAGAATCAAGTTAGAATTGTGATAAGAGGTCATTGTCAACGGTCATGGTCGAACACCAATAAATCTGCTCCACATAGTTACATCATCTCTATTCGCGATCTAGGGCTAAGGCTGATCAAGGGTCAAGAATCCTATCTACACAATAGATAGACGCAAGAGATACATTTTTAAATTTTCGTTCCGTATCTAACCAATATTCGCATTATATATATAGCGAGTATTTATTTCACTTCCGTTTTGCCGTAATTAAATACGCTATTATTGTTGGATTTATTTTCTAGTACAGTAATTAGTCCGATACTCTTAAAATTGAGTACTGATAATATAAATATTTATTGATAAATACAACTCTTACTGTCAACAGTAAAAAACAAAAACATGTAAGTTTTTCACCTGATTTTATCCCATTTATTATTAATTTTTGGGAATGTAATAAACATTTTAATAAAGGTCGATAAAGGACTACAATATCTATAATTTAAATATGAGGCACGATTTCTGTTACATCATAAGAGTTACAAGTGTCTGTGCAGTAAGTTTTGAATTGTAAAAAATGAGGGTATTTTAAAATTTCCAATCACTACTATCTATCTTTCTTATAGTGTTGTTAAATATAGGATTGAGCTTGAGCAATTACAGGTAATTAATATCGTATATTGACTTAGAATAACTCAATTGTTGCAATTACTTAAAAGTCCACGTGCTTCTCAAATGTATGACCCGGGCTGCGGTCGCCTTCAAATGTTCTTAGACTTTTGACTCAGCGTCATACATTTCTGTGTCGCGGACACTGACGACATTCAAATTGTAACTGTGTTTCAAACAATACCATCATGTTTCCTCTATAGGTTCGTGTATCGTTTATAATTAATCGAAAAGTAATTTTGTGATAAAAAATATTTGTATTTATGATAAATAGACATCTGTATGTCAAATAAATTTATCGAATAATTTTAATGATAAGCAATATTTATCTTAATTAACCTTTTATTTTTATTCAGATAAACTTACGTGACAATATTATTGTAAAATTACATTATATTAATTTGAACACAATCTTAAATGCATATATAAACGGGCGCCAAAAATAAAATTTGGCATCCCATACACATTCGTGCATATAAAATGACGATAAAAGTTTAAAAAAAAAAAACATACCTTGAGCATTTAATATAATTTATTCACATCCCTAAACTGATTATTTTTTAAATCACTTTCACCATTTATAAATAACAAACAATTTAGCGAAGTAGTGACTTATAATTCGCTGGACGTTCTCCGCGAGGCGGTCACACGCGCGCGCTGTCGCCTTCCCACTGAGTACTGACAACAAAACAACAGATAACCGAGAAAATGTATCGCATTTATAAAATATATCTCATTCTGTTACACTAAATGCATAAAGGGTATTGTTTGTATCAGGAACTCGTTTAAGCATTAATAGGACTGGTAATGCCAATTAAATGCTAATTTTGTATTTCTGGGCTGATTGTACAGTGTAAATAACAAAGCAAGATACATCTTTACATAGCGAAATGAGTTGCCAATTATTCAAATACAATAAAATGAGATTACTTTCATTTTTTTTTTTTATCTTATAAATGACTTTACTAAAACTGTTAGTAAACAGAAAGGAATACATTTTTCAGTTGATGACAGTACAAGACTTCAAAAATATTGCAAATTAGATACATAATTAAACATGGGTATTGTATAATATATAAAATACAAAAAAATACTTGCGATAATGATATTGGCTTCAAAGTTTATTAGCTAATGTAAGTCATTGCAAATTGTAAAGGCATACCCTTTCAAACAAGTTGAGACTCAGAGATACTTAGAAAGATTGTATAGAGCAAAAATATAATACAAGGAAACCTTCCATTCTGCTCTGGGAATAATTATATTAAGTAAGTATAAATTAAATATGAGATAACCAAAAAATGTTACTTTTAAAAAAATAATTTGATTAAATAATAAAAATCTGTTTTGAATAACATTTCAGTTCAGCTGTTGTTTTGTATTTAAAGTGACACGTCTATATTTATTATGTAATTAAACTGTTCTAAACGTCTTATTAGTTTTACTCTCATTTATTATCTTGTTGATATTTTGTGATATCGTAATTGTCTCAATAATTATCATGTGACTCCTTTGTATGAGAGTGAAAATATAACTTATGTATTCATACATTTACATACATACGTTATAACAGTATGGTAAATATATGCATGAATAAAACATTCAGACAATATTTGTTTAAAAGATATCACAAAAAAATAAGTCTTATATTGTCACAGTTTACATACAAATTAAACTAGTAATTTCTCAGTATTTTCTTATTAGTTCGGGAAGTCGATAAGGTTTGACGATAATTTTATAAATGCCTGCCTCTGTTGGCATATGGGTTAATGTTAAAGCCATGAAACCGTCGGAATAATATTATTATGTATTAAATACCTCTTACTTGTATCTTCCAAGGCGTTCTCGATATCTCGGGTCATAAGGTCAGGCTGTCATAAGATAGTTACCGCTCTCGGTGTTATCTGCAGTATTCATATATTGCAGCCAGATGTTCTAAGAGCAAGTTTTGCGTATTTTTCATAATATATACAATACAGTATATTTATATATCTAATTGCATTAAGGTTATATCAAAACTCGCTGAGAAATTTCCAGAAGCTTTCATAATAATCACGATATTAAATGATATAATAAGAAATAAACAGAGGTTATGTAATGTCGGCCAGATTTGATATTTCAATTGTATTTCCGATAATGAAATAAATACAAAATTTTATTTGGGTCCTTATTTTGAAATGTTAATTAAAATTAAACATGGAATTGATTTTTTTTTTAAATATCGGAAGATGAATTTTTCAAGTGTCTGAGTTGATCTGTAGATGATTTTATTCAAATGAAAGGATCAAAATGGCTGATAGTTCAGTAAAGATCAATATAAAAAAATGCACGTGATCAGCTCTCCAGAATAAGTACTCCAAATGAAAGTGAATGGAAAAAGAAGTATAGGAAAGAATGGATGGATTACATGAAAGACGATAAGAGAAGAAGTGAGCACGGAGCTGACGAATAATAGAGTTGAGTTTATCGAACTCACAAAGTGGGAATAGTTTCGTTTCGCAAAGGTACTTACATAGACAATTAAATTCATCAAATGAGTAACGACATGATAGCTCAGTTATCAGTGGGGCAGTGACAGACTAAAAGAGGTCGTAGGTTCGAGTCCTGCACTTATTGATAAAATTTCGTTTATACATTTATATTAAAATGTATTATATAATTTCTAGGTTACCTACGGTTCAATACCCCGGTATGCACTTGACGGTTCTAAGATGTTGAGCAAGGTCATGTATAATTAATTTATCGCAAAACAAGTTTACGTAAACAACTGACTTATATAAAATGAATGTTTATCTTCTTGCAATTTTATCTTTGAATCTATTTATCATGACCGCAAATGCAAAACAGTTCAATTATAAATAATAAGACCAATAAAACAATTACGTAGCTATTATATTATTAAGTAATTATTAAATTATTATTGGCCTTGTAAATTAAATAATAATAATCATTAATAATCTTATCGATTTCAATAACATGTCAGCGATAAATTAGAATATGTCATCGATAACAAAAAAAAAAATCGTCGTTTATAAAATACATTCCGTTACAGCACCTACATAAAAATATAAATAAATTTAACCAAACGGGTCCCGAATCCATATTAATTGGGTCCCCTTTA
This sequence comes from Dircenna loreta, assembly GCA_963555665.1. Taxonomy (NCBI): domain Eukaryota; kingdom Metazoa; phylum Arthropoda; class Insecta; order Lepidoptera; family Nymphalidae; genus Dircenna; species Dircenna loreta. Next base: position 8,124,311 of record OY743094.1, read on the forward strand.
GTTCAATCGGTTATTTTATTAATCATTTGAAGGTTGACTGGACATAAAATACGGACAAGGTTGTTTTACACAACAGTTTTAGTATTCAACTAAAGTGTACAATTTATTATATGTTTAAGCTTTGTATTAAATTCAAATGTTTTAATCCAGGTTAATATTGAAATCTTATTTTGGTGCTGCGCAGTTTTAAAAAGAGTCAGAATTTTGGATTATTTGATCACGCGTCTATTTTATAATGACGTTGCAGTTTCTATTACGGACGAGAACCATTTTTAGATGAGAGAGAGAGAGAGATAGATAGAGAGAAAGAGAGTAAATATATTTAATTAAGTCTTATTGAACACAAGATAAACTGGACTAATGTATTTTAAAACTTGTTCTGTCATCGAAATACCATTACCCTTGACATAACGACATGCAGTACCTTTAAAGTATTTACATAATACTGCGATAAAAATATTTAAGCTGTCGCAAGAGAATCTTTATTTGCATTTTACAATATTTATCTGTACCAGAAAAATATCAAATAATATCATCATTATCTTGTTTTTAATATTTCCGTTTAAATAATTAATGTGACAAACTGACAAGGCTTAAAATCACAGACTAAATAAAAAAAAAAACATGTAATATTTTATATGATATGTTTGTTTTATACGAGATGATGTGACGTTTAAATCTCAGGGAAAATACGATCATCACACCATGCGCAATTTAGCTTACAGCGACTCAATTCTCTAGGGTTGCACCAAACACGTGCAGCACTTTGAAAGTTATTTCTAATATTGTGGCAAATTGCATTAAAAACATGTTAATATACATGAATCATTATATTTTATAAAAAAAAATACTAAAATGGTCCAGGACAGAGATTTCTATGATTTTTTGTTTTATAAAATATACACAAAGCAAATATATTTATACAATAAGCTCAATGGTTTGTAATATTTTATTGATAAAAATAGCTTTCGCAAAAAGACAAGCTGTGTGTATAGATCATTGGAAAATATTTGTTTGCTCATTCTACAAAACTTTACAATAGAAATAAATTAGTTTGCACAAACTTTGGTGTATCAAATAACAAATGTAATATCAAAAGTTATAACGAACCAATATTACAATTATACGTTATATAATACTTTAATAATAAAAACACCAACAAGGATTAACGTATAAAAAAGTTAATATTAAAATAAGATATATATATATATATATATATACATATATATATATAAAATATTTATTTAGATATTTCCTCGTTTAAAAGCAGCCCTATATTGTCACTCGATCGAAGGAGACCGTAACGCGATTATGACCGGTTGATTGCGAGTCAATCGCCCCAATGCGTGGTTTATTTACTAGAATTTACACACTTTTACGCTTTAAGACAAATCTACAATTTACGATATCGTTAAACATATGGGGGTGACTTCAAAATTATGTATGCAATGAAATTTGTATTACATTTTTATATATTCTTATCAACTATATGGTTAATAAGAGAATTCTTAAATTCAATAAGAATTATATGAATACTACGAAGTTTAAAAAAATATATATATATATTATAATTAGCTTTATCTACGAGTTCGCTCAAAGTTATGATTTATTCGAAATTAAATGTCGCCTAAGTCTGCTCTGATTGTTTTTAAAAAAACTTTATGTATATTTTTCTCCTAGATAAAATTTCCAAGCAGAGGTTGAAAATGTGATATTCCAGGAGTTTGCCAAATATATCTAACAGTAAGCAGAAAATTGAAGATACGAGAATTTTAATTACTTTGGTTCAAGAACATTTCACTTTGGCGGTTATTTTTAAATGAGTTAGTAGTATAGTTTGTTATTATAATAGCTTGTAGCTATGATAAAATTTTTCAACGTTTAGAATATCAGTAACAACTCCTGTCCTAGATAGATCTGTATTAGAATTATTTATCTGTCTGTCTGTGAAGTTTATTAACAGCAAATTTTTTCTTTGCTTGATGTTGTAACAAAACTAAATATTCTGAAATTTCATGACAAAACTTAATATTATAACAAACTAAATAATTTGACGATAATTTGTATAATGTATATTTTAATTAATTTACTAGTACAGATGTATATATAAATTTATTTACTACCTTAGAAATGCTCTTGTTAAACCTAGCGAGTGAATATACAGACCACATGACTATTTAATCTAGTCTTTAAAAGTTGCACATACACTTAAATTTTCACGAAAAAAAAATACTGTTATGAAAGAAAACAAATCAAATAAAAACTTTATAAAAATATCCGTGAGTACTTTCAGAACGTAAGTGTAATATTATTTGCGTAATGTGTAAATATAGAAACTATTTATTACCATTTTTTATCATTCAGTGTTGTTAATAAAAAAGTTTCAAGTGTTCTTACGTGTGTATTTATGGTTTTTTTTAAACCTATTATAGATAAGCTATACGTCTTCTAAATTAATGTCAATCTAGAAGCAATTTTAAAATATTATAGAGATAAATATATTAAGAGAAATAACAAAATATTTTGCTAGTTTCAAACTTATTCACAATTGAAAAATGTATGTTATATATGAGTGGCTGAAGAGTTTTCGCCTCAAGTATTTTTATCTAAATGATTGTGCATGTGTGGGTGTGTGTATGGGTATGTATATGTGTGTGTGTGTGTGTGTATGTGTTTGTGTGCGTGTGTGTGTTAATTTGTTTGAGATTGATGAGTTTTCTTGTATTTATGATTGGGTCTTACACAACTAAAAAAATAATAATATAGGTGACATTTTTGCACCGGCGCTTCACGGTTTAACGTAAGCTCTTTAGATGTAAATAGTAACGACATGTTATATTTTATAACATGTTTTATCAATACATCTGTAAAATCTTGATTAAAGGAAACAGTTTTTTTTATAATCTTATGTACAATTTTCGAACCTTTTTAAGATGTGTATTGTTCGTTTTTAGTTTTTGACCGTTCAATAATAGAAAGCTTGTTTTATTTACTATAAATAATGTTTTTCTGTTCTTATCTCTTAGGTGGTGAATCTCCTTTCCACGTGCAATGGGTATCTTATTCAGTGTTATATAATCTTTTATTTTCTACAATATAAGGTTAATTATTCTTTCTTCATACGTTATTTATTCTCACTGGTATATTATAAAACGAAAATGGCGATTTAAACACAGCACATGTTTACCGTGTTCACTTATCTAAGAGTTAACATTTATATAAGAATACAGGAAAACTAATATTTATTAAATGTAGTAACCGCACGCAATATATTAATAAACTCGAGGCAAACCTCACTTGTAAGTTTCCATTCCCAACTTATTATTAAAAGAACAATTTTATAGATAATATTAAATTTTTTATCATCAACATGTCCCTGCCCTTTTCTCACTTTAGGTATTTCCATCCATTCATCTCTGTCTTCTGTCAACTCTATCTCTACTCTTTTCCTTCTTAGGTCATTAAACAGTCCATCCATATGTTTTCGGGCTTACTCTTATCACATATCCATCCACATGTATATCCATTACTTGTCTAGTCACGTGACCTTCATCCCCCCTCATTTTATGCTTAGACCACGGGAACGTCACGCTCATCTTTACTGTCATAACCGTACCCTCCCCTTTTATACTCATCACCTATCTTATCTCTTTTTTTACACAATACATCCATCTCAACATTGTACTCTTATTATCACGCACTTGTCTTTCATCCTCTTTTATTGCCCAGAACCCTGATCCAGACATTACGATAGACCTGACTATACTTTTGTAAAATTTACCCTTAAATTTTAAAGCATTTCGGACATCGGACGTTGTTCCTGAGATCAGCTGCCACTTCATCCATACCGTATTTATTCTGTTCCTCACATTTCACTATTCCTTCTTCTGTATATCAATATAATAAAGACAAAAATATATTATTTTATTGTGTTTATTATTTTCTCGATCCTGACATAATTCTTCAATCTGACAATCAAAATAAAAATTATTTAATAATTTTTGTTCGACGATACATATAGTTGACTTATTTATTTACATACGACTTACAATGAAGGCCTATTATATTTTAGTATAATTAGGGGCTTATAAAATTCTTAGGATTATATAAATATTATAACAATTCAAAAAGCTTATTAAGTGAATAATAAATTTGAATTATTATAAGGCCTATAAAATATACTAACAACGATATAACTACAAAACTATCTACAGACAAGAAACAAACCCAATTGAAATTTGTAATTATAGAATACGTTATGAAAATGAAGTTAGGTTTTTTGTAAACAATGTATGTAGTATATGTTGATGATACAGATAAAACTTTTTAAGAAGTTTAATTGGTTTAACTGACACGGGTTATATAATTTGATTATACGCGTCATAAAAATGTAAATAAAGTGATATGAAACGTAGTTAAATTTACTTAGTTACAACTAGACTTATTTAGTATTTTCAAGAATATATTCAATGAATCAGATGTTTATTAAAAATAGATCAACTTAATATAAAATAGCGTGTACTGCATAGAAAGTAGAAGTACTAAGTTCTAACAGGTGTTTTGCCTTATCAGACAATTAAATAGACTTTAAAAATATATAATTATTTATATAAAACTTACCTCAGTTTTTAGCTGTTTATGTAAAAATATACCTATTTCTTTTCCTCTGAAATGAGACCACGGAATCGATACACCTTTGTTTAGTTTGTGTTCCGCTTATCGTAACATTTAACTGACAATTTAAACTATTATAAAATAATTTTAATTTATTCAATAGACTAAAACTTGATTGTGCGATATGTTTGATATTTTACTCTATGGTGTAGGAATTGTCGCATTTATTCGGACCGTGTTTAGGTTAACATATGATAGGTTATGTTTAGTGCGGCGAGAGGCCACGCGCGGCGCTGTCGGCGACCGGCGGCGGGCGACTGAAGCCTGAACGTTCAGTGCGCTCGGGGCTGTAAGACAAATTTTGCCGTAACGCTTTATGCCGCAAATATGCCGTCCCAACTTAAAGTACCAAATCCCCCGAGTGGAAATGGGACGGAATAATATATAAGGCGTAAACATCCTTCCGTCTGAGCCTCTGTCTTATGTGTGTTCAATTTAAAAACGGGTTTTAGTTTCTAAAGAGATTGTTAGTACTTGATATTTTAATTTCATATATATATTTTTTATAGGTATGGTACTGATATAAAAATATCTTAATAATTTTATTTCTCTTGAGATTGATTTGACTAAAAAATTCTTGGCATTGCTTTAATCGCTTTTATAGACTTTTCTAAGTACTAAAAATAATTTTATACGAGTACTTATGTATACATTCCACTTAACGATAATACCACTTACGGGTGCAATAAAAATGCACTATACGTGGTTAATTAGAATCACTGCGCTATTTTCATTTTTTTATATTAAGTGTTTGTCATGTCATTTAAAAGATTTAGGTGAAACGAAGACAAATTGGACCAGCGTTTTGCAGAAAATGGAAAAAAGAATAGTGGGTGGAACAAATACGTCTCTTCTTCAACACCCATATAGTGTTCAATTTTTTAACTACGGCGGACTTTGCGGCGGTTCTATTCTGACAAAGAAAACCGTCTTAACAGCAGCTCATTGTTTCGATTCAAACATAAATTTAGCAGAGATGAGAATATACACAAGTAACTTAAATTTAATATATTTTCTACCAAATCGGACACGTGACAAAATTTTGTAATAATTTAATTAAATACATATTTCAGAATCGCGCTATCTTTTTGACTTACAAGCAATTAGTCATGACGTCTGGGACTTCATAATTCACGAGCGCTACGGGGATCAATTTGCTTTTGATAACGACATCGCAATAATTTTGATTCACGACGAGTTCAAATTTGACCCTCAGGTTCAAAAAGCAACGATCACTGACTCTAAATTGTGGCTTACAGAAGATCAAAATGAAAACTTCACTGTTAGTGGATGGGGTGAAACTAAGGTAAGCTAAAATATTATTAATCTACATATAAAACTCTTCCGTTACTGAGTGACTGTCAGACAACGCACAGCCGAAGCTAATGAACACAAAAAGCTAAAATTTGGCATGTAGTTCTTTGGAGAGTATAAGGAAGCACTGAGAGAGGAAATTCCACCCGAAAGGGGTGAAAGGGGTTAAAAACTTTTATATGAAAGCTCTACACCGTTGAGGGCTCGTATATTAGTTGTTTACTACAAATTAATGAATACGTGTTAAGATAGACGGCTGAAAAATCGTAAACATGCTATTTATTGTAAAGTAAATGAACTCGCGGGCAAAACCGCGAGCGGAATGCAAGTAAATATATAAATCGATTACATTTAATAAACCATTGAGGACTTCCCAATTCATCCGTACGTTAATCTCAAACAGCCCTGAACGTGTATATTTTTTACATGTTACAGTATGGCGAAAGTGGAAAAAATTTAAAGGAGACTTACTTACATTACACTAATAGGAATACTTGTATGGAGATTAACCAGGTCAAATTGAGCCCCGAAATGTTTTGCTTATTCGGAGACGGGGAGAGGGACACTTGTAGGGGAGACTCCGGGGGAGGGGTGTTATGGAAGGGGTAAGATTTTAATATTAAGTTAAAAGTAATTAGAAAGTCTATTAATTCAATAACGTTAAAATATATTATTTCCTTTTCTCTTACAACACTTTGGAAATGGGTTTCCATTTGTTTCATAAGTATTTTAAATTGGCAACCTGAATCTAAGATTGATTTTTTTTAGTGAATTGGTGGGTATTGTGTCACACGGGCGAGGTTGCGGTTCGATGCCCGGCGTGTACATTAATGTGTACGCATACAAATCATGGATTAATGAGAATATCAACAAGATGTACAAACATTTTTGTGATTTCCATAAACCAAGTATAAAATAAAGGACAATTATCAAAATGGTGTCGTTTTTATATTGGCAGCGGGTGACAAATTTTATTTCATGATTTAATGATAAAAGATATCTTAGTTCAAAGGTGACAAAATTATACATTCACTTTATCTTTCTTAAAATCTGTTAATTTTCTGAATGTTATCTTTTTAATATATGATATACATATGAAGTGTTATTAATATCAACTCTGCATTTAATTAATACTTTTCACTGTTGTTGTCTAATTTATTGAGAAGCCAGTGAACTATGTATGGATTTCTTTCCTGCGTTTGTGACGTCACATCTCTGTATCTTCTACCGCATTTGTCCCTCTCCTCGTGTTTAAACTTATTCCTACAACTTCTAGACCTATTTCCATCTCCGTGCCAAGGAATAAACTATCATTCTTACCGTCTAGATGCATTATAGATTCTACTTGAATACCCTAAACGTTTATCCGTTAAAATAAACAACACTATAAACCTTCTAAATTCAAATTTGCCTCTTTACAAATCAATTGTGGGCGACCATGATTATTTATTAACAGATGCGCATATTTCCGTTCTTATACCTAAAAAATATCATCGATTTTAATATTTCATGACTCGGCCAACTGTTATGTGGTATTGGGCATGATTCATGATCATAAAGGCTGAAGTTAAAGCTAAGGATTTATTATTATTTGTGAAAAAATATAAGCTGAGTCATGATTGACAGCAAATTAATCAAGAATCTGTTTTTTCTTTTTTTTTTTAATTTTTTGGCTTCATTGGATGGAAGGATATGGAATATTCTGCCAATATCAAATATCAAGAATCGTTACGTAAAGTTAAGTTATTTTAATTTGAAGGTTATATAACTCAGGTAAGGCTAATGTTGCCTGTATGAGGTCACCTAATAAATTATTTGTAATAACTATTAGTTTCATATTTTTTATTGTCTTTAACAAAAACCAAATATAATTGTGCTAAAAACATTAAATAATTTATTTTGAGATTTCTTATTTTGATTTGTAGTTAATATACACTTAACTAAGTGTTGTGAACAATATTTTTGTTTTCGTTACGCTTGGTTAGATTGAATCAATAAATAGGTCAGGATAATTGAGGTCAATAGAAATTTGAATACAAATAATAATAATGAATATTTTAATGTTCGTTATAAGGAACATTATTTTTAAAATATTTTTACTCCTCATGTTGAGAATATATTCTTGGTTTTATGTAATATCTATAAAAAAAAAATTGTAAAAGAATTAAATTAAAAATGTTTTGTCAAAATATCTACCGTTTATAATTAAATATTAGGAGTGCACATATTTTATTAAAAAAATCTGGAATATGTATTTGTTACCGAAATAATATACATATTTTCTAGGCTCTGAATAGTCAAGGGGTTTTGAGCAATGGCTGTAAAACAGGAATACAGTTTTTGTCTGTCAGTCTGTTTTTATATTGGCGAAATTTTTTATTTAAAATCTATTTCAAACTCTTTGTACATCGTGGACAAAAACACAGGCAAAAGCTAGTTTAAACTATTACAAATTTATTTGTTCGTACGGCGTTCATCTCTAGGGCTATTATTGGAAAGCAAAATATATATATATATATATAATGCAAAGTAACGAATTGAAGAGTCGGGAATCGATCAGTAATATAAGACGAACGTTATACTATTTCACTAGTGCTATACGTTTTTCAGTACATGTAAAGTCTTCCTAACGCCCATAAGTTCGGAGTCGAGTCACAGCTAATTAAAATTTATAGCTATTTATCGTCAAAGGTTGTAAAAGTTATAATCAATCAGTTTTATCGATATCGATAACTCTTTAATTAAATTATGCCTGAAAATTAATATACCTTTTCATGACAATTCAATTATGGTTAGTTCAATTCTCTATACATATATATTTATATTTCCTTTAGTATATTGTGTGGATATAAATAATAGCATTAACGAAGTAGAAGGTAGAATAGTGGGCGGTTGGCCGGCTCTAATAGAAAGCTTTCCCTTTGCTATTCAGTTTTTTAATTTCAAAGGTTTTTGCTCTGGTGTTATTTTAAATAGTTTTGCAATACTCACGAGCGCTCACTGTTTTGACCATAATGTTGAAATTGAGTACATGATTCTTGAAATAAGTAAGTGTTAAACTTAATACTTAATTAAATTAAGCACTTAGTCGTTGAAATAAGTGTTTAAATTAATATAGTTACATTATTTACTTATGAATATTGGTATTATAGATATTTAAAGGCAAAATTATAATTTTTCAGATAGTCAACATTTGTCCGATGAAAACGCTGAAAAATATGAAATAGATAAATTCGTTGTTCACGAAGATTATTGCAAGGTTATCCCATTTGAGGCAGACATTGCATTAATTTTCGTTAAAGGTAATATTGTTCTGAATGATCGTAAGCAGCGAGCAATATTAATTAATAATAATGACTGGATGAATGATAAAATTAATATATCTGCTATTGGGTGGGGTTGGACCAAGGTATAAAACCTTTTTTTTTTTAATATTCGTTCTGAAATTTCTTTACGAATAGTCTAGACAATTTAAGTAATTAAGGAAAGTAGATAGTTGCACTGGACCTATAATTATCAAGTTACTCTTGTCAGCGTTAACTAAGCTTGGGTGGCATTAATATCTTTTAGTATGGCGGCAGCTTATCCAAACTGGGTTTAATGCAGACCTATCTGAGGTACGTGTCTAGACAGCGGTGTGAGCTTCTGCACAATCTGTCGCTCTCAGCGGATATGTTCTGCTTGTATGGGGATGGAGTGAGAGACACTTGCCGAGGGGACTCCGGGGGAGGAGTCTCTATTAATGGGTGAGACTCCTTTTTGCATTTGTTATCAGTTATCAGGACTTTTATTAATTATTTTAGTTCTAGAATAAAGGCTTATATAATTATTGTTATTCTCTACTACTACTAGATTGTCGAAAATTTTTTTTTTGCAAATTTTAGAATATCATAAAGTAAGTAATGGTGTGGTTAGTTATTTAAGTCTGCTTTTCGGTAACTTGAACACTTATTAAATTTAATTTTCAACGTACAAATTATGTTTGTATATGAATAGTTAAATATTGTCAAAAATTATAATATTTAAATACGTTAAAAGACCTATCCATAATGTTTCTTCTCGGTTCTTCTCCATGGGACCTTTGGAACCGTTATACGTGACAGTCGTTACGATCTCATTTTGATAAGTGCTATGTTTACGCATACATATGAAATTAAAAACTTTGACTTTGACTTTTTTTATACTATTTTTATTTAGGAATCTTTTAATGTCTTTGAGAGCATGCCAATTATATTATAACCCAATAACAATATATTCTTACTCTTTAACACAAAAGTAGCAGTATAACAAAAAAAAAATAGAGTCATGTTGTTGAATAATATCAGGCAGTCAAGAATCAATGTTTATAAAATATATTAATATTTATTAATAACTTATAATAATAAGGCTATTATTCATAAATACAAGAACACAAAGATTTTATGTTTGAAAATATTTAGACACATGTATAGCTGTGTTAAGCTTACTTTAATTTTAATAAATATAGAATGAAAAATAAACCGATACGGTCAGAGATTCTAACCCGCGACCTCTGCTAACCATCCGGACGCTCTACAGATTGAGCTACCGTATCGGTTTATTTTTCATTCTATATTTATTTTATAAAAGTTTTTTATTGTATTTAATTAAACATGTTTAATAATTTGTTTTAAAAAATCATATTTTTCTCTCTTTACCATTAGATGACCCGTCAACTATATTTATTTTTTACTCTACGGGTGCTAAAAAGTTATATCAAAAGTACGGAATATAAAGGATACGGTTGCTCAATTGTTACAGCAACGGGACGATTTCTCAGAGATAGCGAGTTCTAATACCTGTCCGTATCGGCTTATTTTTTATTCTATATTTATTTCAAATTTAAATGAGCTTAACATGGCTATAAATGTTTATAGACATTTTCAGACTATAAAGGACCTCCAACATTTTTTATACCGAATTGTGGATTTCGAAAGGAATGGTTACATTCACAAGTAAATTCGTAAATTTGTAGTAAAATATGATGAATAGTATATGTATTATATTTTTTCAGAACTGTTATCGGTATTGTCTCTCACGGAGATGGCTGCGCCAGAAAGAACAAACCTAGTGTGTATATTAGCGTCTCGTACCACCGAAGTTGGATCGAAGCAAATATTCTCAAATTCTTTGAAGAATATTGCCTAAAAAGCTAATAATAATTGAATACCTCTTGAAAACAATATGTAAACTGGATTTTGTTTCTAAGTGTGTGTGTGTTATAAAGTTAAATATAGAATACATAAAAAAACTTATTCTTTATAATTAAGTGAAATGTTTTATTCAAAGTATAAATATAAACATAGTTTATTTATTATGTATCATCTGATTCAATATTAGAATCATTGGGTGAGTTATCTTTTACGATACAGTACTTGGTAAGAAACCTTTTAGTGTTCAGGGTTATCCATCTAAAACCAAAAAATTATCTGTCAAAATTAATGGCAGGCAACAAATAATGTTTGGTAAAATATTTCTCGAATTACTTACTTTTCCGTACAAAATAATGTACGTGTACAAAACAATATATATAAATAGATATATATAAAATATGATAAATATTTTTGTATAAAGTGAATATATTTCAAAAAATACATACTAACCTATGGAAGTACGACACGTTTGTAATTATAGCGGTAGAAATTTTATTTTTATCTGTGAGTCCGGTTGATAAAATTCCAACTAATGTCTCGTCATATACAACTCCGCCTCCATTATCATTCAAAATCTGTTCCTAAAAAATTTGGTTTGTCAGCAAAGTTGTTTTATTTAAAAATTGTAGAAGGAATAAACTATTGTCATTGTAACTTACCAATTGTTATACTATTAGATTTTAAGATAAAACATTTTATAAGTAAATACTTACCGAAATATATTTAACACAAAAATTTGAGGGTGTTATCATATTTCCATAAATTTGTCTGCATATTGTTTTATTTAAAACTATCGTTTCAGCCTTTATGAGTAAGTTTAAATATTTAACTGGCATATTCTGAAATAACTTTCAAATGAATAATTCCGCAATATAATCATAATTCATACTTTTATATGAAAAAACTTCTGGAAAATATTTTTCTCTCTAAAGCTAACTTAGAGTAAGTTAGCTAACTTACTAACAAACATCTTTATTTATAACATGATTTTCCTGCTGCTGCATGATCCCTGATCTAAGGAAAAGCGATTTTTAATTATATTAACATTTAAAAATAATGTTTCAATTTGTTAGTTAGTTAAAATTAGCGCCATCTGTAGTATTTCTTCAGAACTAATATGTTGTGTTACATAGACACAGACGAGTAACTTCGAAGTTCTTTATTTTTAACATAGATGACGCTTTCTACAAATAATTAAAAACATTATTCTATAAGAATTTGCTTACCGTGCCACCCCAACCTGTGATCACGATAGCAGTACCCAAACGCAATGCTACGTCTGGTTCAACGAAAACAGCTTTGAGAACTGAACTCCTGAATACGACATTACTCTAAACAAATTAATATACACGTTTTGCTACATATATATCTTTTGTCATTGATATATAATTAATTTTTATTTTATTATTATACATATGTTAAAATATATTATAATAAAATATGTCTTTGTTTGATTAAACTTACTTGAAGTACTAACAAAGCAATATCATTGTCTAGAGGGCCGAGTTGTTCAAAGTATTCATGAATTTTATATTCCAGCACTGGAATTATTTGTCTGAAAATAAAAAGTTTACATTATAGGCACATTTCGTAATCAGACACTGATAAATTAAATATGAAATTCAAATTATCCTCAAATTCATCTTAATACATTTTTACGATAAAATGTTTTTCGAATGAGAACGGTACCTATTTTTTACATGAAATACGAAAAAAAAACAAAGCCGAAGTTATATCTGTAGTAAATAAATAAATATATCTGTAGTAAAACATCATAGTTGAATATTCATGCAATAATTAATTGTTTTCCAGAGAGACGGCAAAATTTTCAAAACTTAAAGCAAAACCAGTCAGTTCCGGAATTGGAATTTCTGGTAAATTAGCTATTTTAAGAAACTTTCTAGATTATTCCAGTCTGTATTTCTGACGGATTTGAGATTTATAAAGATATTGTTAACTTCTTTCAAGTCAGCGTCAATATGAATAAGAGAGATTTTGATTGATGATTTTTCCTCATTCTCTTGTGTATTAAAGACGGAATATCTTTTTTGTTTATAATTTTTCTTGTTGTTTACAATTGTACTGAGTCACGGGGAGTAGGTCTTATATTTCTTAATTATAATAAATGTTCCTTTGCGGTTTTATGAGTTATGAATTTATTGTATAAAAATTATGTTTAAACAAAATTATTATATAAAAATTATGTTTTATCTTCGTAGATGATAGAATATTTAGATTTAAATACTTAAATCTTACTTATCGTTTATAAGAAGCTACTGAAGGTTAGTAACTAGCTAATTTATATTTACCCAATTGCCGTCATAGAGCTGGCTCCAACTTTAACAATTATCGACTCCCCGTTGTTTTTCATGAAGCAGCTGGCCGCGGTCAGAACAATTTTACTGTAAATAAGACTGCCGGAGCAATACTTAGAACCATATACTATTAAAACATGATGGGGGTAAGTCGTAATACCAGCTATCGAGCTCATTTTGGTACCGTAGATGGACGGCATGATATGACGGTCTGGTAGATATCGGTAGGATACAGATGTTTGGAGAATGTATAATACCGTTAGAAGCCTGAAAGAAAAATATGAACAGTTTAGAATTTAGACTCTTATTTTGCATGCCATGTATATTCCGAAATAGGACATTTTATAGAATTTTATTGTGACGTTAATGATAAAGAAAAATATCTCATTTGCCTTTATTCGTGTAAAAATTCAAGGTTTATAATGAACATGAAGTAAATTGCTTTAATATTAACTGAAATTAATTTTAAATGATTATTTTGGTTACTTTGATAAAATTAAGGTAAACGGTACTTTTGATGTAAATATACCACAGTCTGTATAATTATAAGTCTGGTCAAATTAAGGCTTAAGTATAGTTTTTGGACAACACTAAAGATATTTCAAGGGTTCTGTAGACATCTATTAAAAGAGATAAATCATCCTTTCAATTCATTTTATCTCACAAATATGTCATTTATATTATTTCCGGGTACATATAATAAATAAGTAAATATATAAATTTCCTTTCAATATTTTGAATATAACCCTTTCTTCCAATATTACACAATGTAATAATGATTACGAGTTAATTCAAAAATTCTTGTTTTATCAAGAACCAATATTAATTTTACGAGATTATGTTTGTTTGATTACGTGGAAAAGACGTTATGAGGCTTCGAATATTAAATTATGTATGTTATATCTTCGTTAGTAGTTGCTACGTTACTGAGATTTATTATGTACCGTGTTATAATATCGTTGGTGTTAATATTGAATATTTATTAATAAAATTATTATTTACATGTAAGAAAATCATTTTAAATATCTAATATGAAGAAATCTAACTCGATGTCTTATTGGACAAACACCATTGGCAACTTTTATAGGATCTGTGGCACATAAAAATAAAAATAAAAAATACAAAACTATATATACTATACAACTATAATCTTTCTTACTTTTCTATATAAATTTAAATAACTGTACAAATAAATAATATTAGAAAAGAACTCCAATCATCGTTAAACCTATATTCTATTCATAGTAGCACTTCAATTATGTTCTTGCATTTGCAAATTAAATAGGAATAAAATACGTTTTTCCCTCGTTTTTATAGTAAACGTTCAAATAGAACTCGTCTGAAAACGCTTTTTTTTAACCCCCTATTCAAAAGCCAAGCATTGGCACGCAGTGCACGTCTGCAGTGCAGCTAATATTCCTGCAATGTTGATTTACCAATGAAGTTTATTTATTTTACATAATATCAGCATAGATTTTATATTCAATACAAGAAAAATACAATTTAATGAATGACGGTACCTTAGAACCTTTATTAGAATCTTATTTAAGATATTAAAAACTTACAACATAAAAAGCAAATGGTATGAAAATATCCACAAAAAATCACAAACACAATTGATATTTTAACTTCGATGAACACACATTCAGTAATAAAAGTCTTGCCATAAACAAAAAAAAAATTCTATCGATATCATAAAGCGGTGGCGTTATTGTGAGTTAAATTCTTGATCAAACGTTGTCAGCTGTACAAGCGATATGGAATTATTGTCGTTTACGCAACGGAAAAATATAAACCAACTTTTTAATAACTTAAAACGGATAAAAGAAAGAATAGCAACTCGTAACGCAACAGCAGAGAGCTCATATTTGTTTATCAAGTAACTGTGCAAGTGTAAAATAAGTTTGTATAAAGTTACAAGTCGTACGCAAGTTATATCGTAGGTGGCACTGAAGTCTGTACAATATCAGTGAGTTGATATTCCCGTCACGTGCGGGAGGGAAGTCGGAGGAATAGATTTACTTTGGCACTGATATGAAAGGAGCTCTACGTAATCACCGTCGAGTAGATACCCGCGCTTTAAGGGCATCTATAAATATATATTCAGGGAAAGGTTTAAAGTTTAAATAGGTTGAATGGATTCAATTTCAATGAGAGTTGTATATTGTTTTCATTTCAATGTATGTTTAGAAAATAAATGGAACAGTCTCAAGTCTGTGAATACATATTATGTAGAGTAAGTGAAGGAGATTTTTAAATTCTTTTAGACTTATCGAATTGATTCATTATTTTGAGACAAATTTAAAATCAGAATTATGGTAAATAAAATATAAAATCTGTCAACATTTTTATAATATGTTTATCGTAAAAATATTCGATGAGACTTAAGTTAATATACATTTAACATTATTTCTATGAAGTGATTTCATTGTCACTTGAGTGGAAACGAACGTGTGTCATGGAAATGTCCTTAAATTAGACGACGAAAGAGTTCTTCGCAATGTTTTCTTTTATCGTAGAAACGTCCTTTTGTTCTGAGTCACGTTCGTTTTTAAGTTTACCGACAGGAGGGCCTTCACCCTCTTGCTCGAGTCTTAAAGGAAAAACCATATCTGTAAATCATCTTCCGTTTATCTGTTTGTAAATAATAAATAAGAAAAAAGTATGAGTATGAAACAGTTTTGTTCAAATATAACCCAGTTCACTAAATCATGTTTAATTTTAATTTTTATGTATTTTTTTTACATTACCTCATCAAAAAAATATGGAAAATACGAATGTATCACCTCTCATGAAATATATAAACTCCCACCCCAATGCCCGGAAACCTAGAAACCGTTTGAGGTTACTAAATATTGTTACATTACAAATGAACTTATCAAAAAACAGACAACTAAATTTTGTTTTTCCGTGAAAAAGAGTGTTGCAAAGCATGTGACATATTCACCTGCCTTCATCCCAATTATTTGGGTTGACGCAATAAATCCGGCATAATTTAAAATATTTAATCAAAGTTTTTAGAAACGGCCGAATCAATATCAACTCTCCTTAGATGTTTTGGTTTGATTTCGGCTATCTTTTGGATAAGTGGGGTAGGATAGTATCCACTTCCATTTTTGTAACTTACCCGCTCTTATGCCCACTCGGGAAGATATAAAGCGGTCCTATTCTAAGTCACAGCCTCACGGCATTTGAAACGTTGAATAAATATTTGATCTAATTCGCGAGCTAAATCCGAACCACTGGAAAACCGTGCATTAAATGACATTACTTTTGAGTTACAATTATAAAGCTAAATTGATTTTGTCTGTCTCTCTATTTATATGTATTTTTGAAGATATCTATCTTGTTAAGAGGACGTACTCGAAGGACTTTGGTTATATATATTTAAATACAAAAATAAAAAAACAACGATGTTTTTTTTTTTTTTTAAATTTGGCTTTAAATGGATTCTATGTGACTAGAAAAACCTTCTTCAAAGTCAATAATATGTTCAAATTTGGAAGAATAATAAATTACAACACATATACATGAAACATTAAAGGAGATATTAAATATAGTTATTAGAGATGTGTGTGTTTGTGTGCCTGTGTGTGTGTACTACGCGTCAATTACAGGTGTGTATGCAAACGTTAAGGACTTGGTTAATTAATTATTACCAACAAACAGTTGCGGTGTTGTACTTGTAAATGTACTTGTATCAATATTTAAAATAATGTATATACGTACTGAGTCAGAATTCTTAAAGTACCTACATGAAAATTATTTACGGGTTTCTATCATAGGATATTCCATTGGAGACTTTCCTCCTTACCATATAATTATTTATGAACTCTATCGTGTAACCATACCACTACAAATAATTGCTTTTGTGGTATTGTCACGTGTATAATAAGTAAAATTGTCGGTCTATACATGTCCCGTAATGGTTGACCTTGCATAGTATTTGTGTAAAGGGTACGGTACTTGACCCGTCACGTTGCCGTGATACAAAGCAACGAAATAAAAAAATCATCCACCTGCCCTTATCCAATTATTTGGGGTCGGCACAATATGTCAACGTGCCATGCGTGCGGGGCGGACGCATGGCACGTTGAATAGGACCGCCCCATATCTTCCTGAGGGTGCCCTAATAGCCGGCTAAGAGACGAAATAAGCCACGACTTACTTGAAATATGGCAAATATCTCACCAACATGCATATTCACAAGTTAAAATCTGACAAGCGATCGGTCTTAACAATTTTTTCCTAACGTTTTGCAGTATACAGTGTATAGAATTATATATATATATAATTATATATATATATATATATTTATTATAGGCTACTCATTTTTAAAGTAAGAGGAGGACAACCAGTTGAGGTGAGCGTTAATGTGCATTTTAAAGGGGCCCCGTAAACCTACACCTGGGTCGCAAGTCCCAGGAGCTGTTTGCACTCCTCTCCCTGCAACGCGATGGGACCGGCACCCGCACGGTGAATCCATGGAATGATAAGAAGCTTCGTCTCATGTTTATAGTCTATTTGTTAGAATTTATTACGAATTAATTTAGATACGCTAACTGCAATGCGTCTTGAACGCCCGATATATTTTCATTAAGACGATCTTTGAGCTCAAAACTTTCTGCTACATAGCTATTATTCTCAGAAATTTGACAAAAAGTAGTATGGAAGGTAAAATATTTCCTTTGTATAATATTTCATCATAGTCAAATATTAATATTTTTTAATTATTTTTTTTACCAAATACTGAATGAGACAAAATTATATTACTACTATAATTATTTACGAGTTGCATCAATAAAAGCGTAGGGAGAGGAGTCCAAACTGAGTAGACTCTGTGGTTTCCCTGGTCTTTTTTATGTTCTAGACATTAAAAAAAAAGAAAATAAATGTGTTTGAGACATGTAATGTATGTAATGATAAAAATATAAAGATAAAAAGTATAAAATTCAAATTAAAAACACAGTAACACAAATGCTTATTTATTTAATCTGAAAGAAAATAATATAATTTGTGCAGGTGGTGCAAGGTGTGAACGTTTATGAGTGTTTCGTTTGCATCCACGTAAAATTAATCAAGTTAAACTTTAGTTTCGAAGTTCTTCTATTATATAATAATTAAGACTCAAAAGCCATGTCGTTACGGATATTTTTACTTGACGATTCGTATTAGAGGTTATATATAGCTTTAACCCGCAGTTAGAAACTATCAACATTTTTGATGTTAGAAAACCTCCGAGAATCAAGTTAAAACTTACAAACTACTTTTGTACAAAAGCAAAGTCTTTATCTAAATTATTTTTAAATGGTTATAATAACAGAGGGTACATTATTTTAAATGTATATGGAATCTAACAAAGTTGTACAATCTTGATCGCTGATAAACACGAACTCCGTTTCCATATTATTGTTGAAGCTGCATAGAAGATGGTTGAAAATTTAAATAAAGTATGGTTTCATCTCATTTAATTTTCATCTATTATTAGAATTCGCTTCAATCATGTAAAACAATAACGTAAAGAACTTCTTCTTTTCTAATTTTAATCAATGCCAGAAGAGATAGTATAAAAAACGATGTTGTGGTTGTAAAATTATTTAATTGTAAATTAGGTCAAAGTTCATCTGACTGTAACATCATAGATATCTGCAATACAAACAATGTTGTGGATGTGTTACCACTCTTATAACAGTGGTCATTGAATAGATTGGGACACATGTATGGAAAGGGGGAGATTTGGAATCCCCCTCTTTAACTCAAAGTACGATATGTGGATACAATAGTACAATAGCTAATTCTAGTAAATCATGTATGGGGTTGTAATATCCCGTATATGACCTGCAGTCAATTGGCTAGGGCTTGGCTACACTAGGCATTTTAGGTTCTAGTTAGCGGTAACTGCTTACGAGGCACGGACGTGGTTGATAAAGTTAATAACCAAATTTATTATCATATATATTTATCTCAGCGTTTCTTGTTCTATCTTAAAATTCTGTAAGACCTCATTGAAAAATTCTTATAGGAAATGAAAATATGATCTAAATATACCACTTTTGTTCAACCATATATTGCACGATAAAACATAAATAAAATGCCCGTGCGAACAAAGGTCTTTATTAAAAATCAATATGTCGCTAAAAGCAGAGAATCTATAAAAGCATTTCTGTATCTCGTTCACTGAGTCAATGTTTACACCTTCCATCTTCCGCGAGACGTCACATTGTTATTTTTGCTTATTATTTTCGGAAAACGTGAACATTCATCGAAGTAATATTAGATTCAATATGGTTGGAAAATTTTCATCTCAGAAATATAATATATAATAAAAATAAAATATTAAACGTTTAAAATATAATGTAAGGTTCACTGTCTTAGAAAAATTAGGGTCATCATTTAAAAAAAGGTACAATGTATAAATTAATCTATCTTAAAATTAGTGCTTAATGACCCAGATATGTTACAAATATTTTTATCTAAAGTTTAGATACTGTAATAAATAAAATTAAGCTGACCCTGACCTCATCAAAAACAAGTAAAATTAAATTGGGTTATCCTTATCCGGTTGTGTTATTGTAGAATATTTGTTTATATAATGTGCGGTCCGCGGAGTATGGCGTAGCATGCGAAGCCTGAGCTTCGGTGCGGCAGTCACGCAATCGCTGCCGACCTCTACGGTAGTGCTACGTCAGTGCTACACGCTACGGCTACGTAATGTGGTATTTTCTACTTTTGACACTGTTCGTCACAGTCCAAGGACGCGCGGTAAGTTTCCCATTCTTTCATATTGGTGCAAAGAACAATTTCTTCAGAAAATATTTTATTGCGCTAGTTGCTTTTTAAACTTTTTCCGCTTTAATGCTTTGTTAGGACTCTAATCTTTTCATCTCATAAATTTGGAAACAAATTACTTAATTAAATGTCAATTCCTTTTAAATTAAACGATCCGAGATAACTTTATAGCTTCTTGAGTTGGGTCTAAGATATAGACGTAATTTATCATTTAGGTAATTAAATCGTTCTCATGATGCTTTTGAAATAATTTGGTATTGTTATACTATTCATTTAGAATAATTCTAAATAAATGTTCCAAAAAAATAGTAGTACTAAATTATAATATTTATTTATTTATTTAAAAATAAATAAATATTGATATTTATTTCTTACAACCTAATAGAATTATGCAGTTTTATTAGATATAACACATAATTGAAGTTAATTTTTCAACATTTGTTTTTATTCACTGAAACAAAAAAAAACAAGCTAGCCAAGTAAAAAGTCAGTGGTATCCGTCTCATACAGCTTTTATGACGACAAAAATAAAAGTACAATTTATTTTTCATTAAAAATCTTTATAGAGCTTTTTAAAAATATAAAGCATAACGATAGCTTTTTTTTGTAAAATCTTGTACGAGCTACAGTCGAATTAACGTTAGTCAATAAAATAAAGTTGAGAGTTTATAGATGGTCTTAGCTTTTAAATAAAGACAACATTTAAAATTTTTGAAATATGTTTCTTCTTAATGTATATTAGATAAGATGTTATCTAATACAATGATTATATAAAGAAAAACTGGCTCTACAAAGATTGTTTTTAGTGGTTAAATGATAAAGAGGCTATTCTTATTGCAATACAAAAAGATTAATTAAAAATTAATCAACTGATTTTGATATATAAAACTTAGAATTTTCTTCTTATATTCAGTTTTCTTCTTATATAAAAATATTCAAATGAAATTTTAGTAAATAATTTTAAACCATTTTGAGGTTTTGAAATCAAACAGTTCGGAAATAATTTAAGCGTATCAATGTACCGAAAGGTGGAGGAGGTATTACGCTGCATAGATCAAGGCTTTACGGCAAATATATCAATATTTCTCGCATACAATACTTTCTAGATTTTCAACACAGGTCGTCCGACGTTTGTATTTACTTGTAATCGTATTACAATCGGACACTTTGTACTGAATTTCATTCTTAATTAATTGATTAATTAAATGGAAAACACGGTTCATTATTTTCCTTTTCGTAAATTGAAGTGGCGATCAAATATAAGGTTTATTCATTTAAGAATCCAATGTTTTAAAACGAGTTTAAATCATGCAGTGAATAAAATTAAATAAATAGATTATTGATAAATTGATTAATTTTATCGAACCTTTTTCTCATGTATTTTCTTTATAACCTACAACTTATACTAGAACAAGTAATAAAATAAAAAATCGCATGTTATAATGAAGCCAGATAAACATTAATCTTTAAACGAACAAAAGACAGTAAATTTTTGAAAGAATAAAAACACAAAATTGTTATGTTCGAAACATATTGAATAAAAAAAAAAGTTACATCAAAAGTTGTTTAAAAGGGTAATAAATGTTTATTGACGTTTTTAATTAAATAGGGTTGGAAAGTCCAAAGTGGCCGGAAGACTGCCCGGCGGCTAGTCCTGTCATCCGAACTAACATGCCTGATTAGATTATAGACAGTTAGTTACTTTATTCGGATATTTAGTTACTTGTTTTCTATATGTTAATATTTATCTAAACATTGCAAGGTCGGGCCTGTTTGCTTTGAAAAGTCATCAAATCAAATCATATCAAAAGCATATGAGATCTTTTAATACATATCATAGCATTTTTTTCGCAATTTACTTTAAAATTAAATAATCATTATGTACTCGTATATACATGGATATACGTCCGTTGAATGTATTTTAGTCTGTTTATAAATAAATAACACCTATAGGAAGAATCAGCTTCTACCAGAGGGTTTATTTATTTATAATTAAAAGATGCATTTAATATTTTTCTGTTTATAATTGGCTAAATTAGAGGTTATAACTCTATAAAATTCTTTATCAATAGTGGTTAAGCCTTTTCTGAGTGAAAGAAGGACATACAGACAAAAGATAAATTTTGTTTATGTGAAATAGTAATATTAATTTAGTAAAATTTGTGTCAGTGAGTCATGAATGAATGTTTGAAAATATCAAAGGACATGTAGAGCTTATTAAAAAATAAGCTGATACAAACCTGCGACCTTTTTGAAACCGTCCCGTCGTTCTTTTACTTTTCAACGTTGACGGAAAATTTGTAAAGTAGTATAGATGATTTATTTAGAAGTAGATATAATATATCTATATTCTCTAGAATATATAAGTGTACGTGCAGCTGATACAAATACATATATTATGCATACTGCAGAGCGCGATTCAAAAAGGAAAAGTGAGTCACAAGTTGACTTCAATACATAGTCTATGTTAATGTATGAAAGTCTTTTGAAGTCTTGAATAGCAGTTGAATAGTATTGAAGTAGACAAAAACGATGCTACTGGAAATCTGCTCACAACACTATTGTGAAGACACACATCACTAGTAATATTTACAATTAGAATTGCGATAAAACTTCTTTAGCGTTTGCAAGTGTTTTTCCGTTAAAAAAAATGTAAGCGATTTTTTTATTGGAGCATCTCTCTTGCTACGATCAATTCTACGAAAAGTATCGACTGCAAATACTGTTACAAAAAATTACTTCTCATTAAACAAAAGAAAATATTAAAAAGTTATTCCACATATAATATTTGCAATGGATTATAATTGATTCGAATCTACGTAATATGTCGTAACGTGAAAGTCTGAGATCTTATTTCACGTTATATAAACGAATTACCTTAAAAAGTAATTGATAAAATAATGTTAGAAAAAAATACATAAAATATAAATTGTGGACAGTATATTAATTACTGACTGACTAATATTAATGTGGCTTAAATCATCAACTAACTAATTATATTCAAGTATGATAAACTCATATAATACAGCTAGATTATAAGTCAAATATCGCGGGAGTAGTCAGTTAATTATGTTATTGAATTTCCTTCGCGAATCAAGTTAAGATATACTTGAGTATTGATTCATCACAAACTTGTATTATTCATTCTGACTGTTTGCGGTGAATCTGGTTCCTTGGTTAT
This sequence comes from Dircenna loreta, assembly GCA_963555665.1. Classification (NCBI taxonomy): domain Eukaryota; kingdom Metazoa; phylum Arthropoda; class Insecta; order Lepidoptera; family Nymphalidae; genus Dircenna; species Dircenna loreta. The sequence goes on from OY743094.1 coordinate 8,147,755, forward strand.
GTAAAATACGGAGAGCAGTCGAAGTTTGATATGAAAACTATCGAATATATTCTTATCTTCCTTAATATACTTCATGCTTTTATATTTCTTGCCTTATAATGGAATTTTGTTTTATATTGAAAAAAATGGCTAAGGTACATTGTCACATAGCATCGGAATTATTAATATTCTTTTCTAAAATATATTGCTTTATAATATTTTTTAATCGAGACTGAATAAAGTTACTTTTTAATTAAATAAAGAAAACGATGAAAATCTTTATCATGTTCACCAGCCTTTTTACTTATCAAATAAAATATTAAAAAGATGAAATCTTTTTAAGAGCGGTCTTAAATTAACCTTTCACTGAGTGGAAACGCTTTTAATATCTTATTGAAGAAAAAGGGGTATAAGGAACAGATGACGTCTAACAGGATATTACTCCATCCTGACGCCGATTGGATAAAACAGGATGGGAAACTCTGCGGGCAATTTTAACTTTTATTAAGTCCGGGCAGAGGCGGAGCGGTTCATTAGAACGGCGCTAGCGCATTCCGAGTTCATTTTTGTCTCGCTTTGAACAAGATTCCTTGGTATTATGTATGCATTTCGGGAATGTTCTTTATTCTTGGAGCACTGAAAATGTACGCTCGCCTTGTAATACGAAATTGTTATAACAAAGTTTTAAATGGAGTTTCACATTTTGCGAAATATTAAATGATTTCGCGTGTAAATGCAGCAGGAATGCAGTACTAATAAATTATATTTTCTGCGACTATGAATATTCACTATACTATAGTTATTAGTTTTACTTGGAATATTTTCATGAAAGTTTTCTGAAGTTATTGGGATCTATATCCTGATACGTATTGTAATATATATATGTTAATACTTTCTTGTGTTACAGGTAAATATTAGTAACACATGGGTTCTGCCAGAAGAAGGGTTTCCGGTGTTCTACCGCTACTTCAGAGACCGCATATCATGGTACGAGGCGGACGCCGTCTGCCAGTTCCACCACGCTAACCTCGTCACTGGTGAGTTTGTTTACAAACAATATTACCAATTCTATGCTCATGAAGACAATAAACCTATTTAGAATACGGTTGAAAAATATCCAAATATATTTTTTTTTTGTTAAAATATAAGATGGAACAAATTTTTAAAATAATGCTTCATCATTCGTTAAAGCGCGTTATTAATGAAATCTTTTATTCGAGGATGCTGTAATAAGATAATAGAGTCATTATAATAACGGCCAGGCATTATTACCAGTGTAACGGTATTGTTAGCTATAATGAGATCATTTAGGAAGGCAATACCACCATTATTCGTAAAAATAAAGCTATACTCGCTTATTACAGCAGTTTTATACTTCGCTTACAACTAATTGTCGTCTCTAACTTGCTTTTATTTTATTTCTGAAGTTGTTTGAGCGTTATTGCTTTCTGGGAAAACAACTGAGAGAAATTTATCAAAGATATTATAGTTGTTATTTATTACCTTATTAATGGACTATTATTAATATTTTATAATGTTTTCGACTTCGTTTTTAATGTGAATTGTTTTTTTAACGTTTTTGTGCATATTGTGAGCTTTTAAAAATAAGCTCTATCATACCTAGCAATATAGGTATATGTCCTTATCTGGTTAAGTGTGATCGACGCAGGCTTCCCATTACCGTTGATGCGACCCGATTCTTCCCGATAGCCCATTGTAAATAACTGCGCTCCGATAAGATACATACAAACACGTTCATCACAATGAAATGCATCTTGGAATAAATTTAAACTTTAATTATAAAGCTAATTTTGTGTCTAATAGATTAACCTTTAATTTATAAAGTATTATGTACGATAATGGCAAAATTTATATACTATTTTAATAAATCCCTTGGGCAATATCAATGTTGAATTTTTTTATAATCGGTTAGCTGTTAAGCCGAAAAAAGATCTACATACACCAATATTTAAATTGACGTGTTATATAAAAAAATATATAGTTCCGCTAAAGCTGATGTTTATCTCACTGTAGCTTGTATATATTTAATGAATATGTGGTGTCATTTGACCTAAGCGAAAGCAATTAGTCTAACCGAAAATGAGTCAGTATTCTCTGTAATTAGGACTGGACGCTCAGTGTACTATTTTGAGTTTAGTTACACGAACAGAATTACTTAACCAAATTATTTAAAAAGCTTATTATCTTGTATGTATGTCATAAGCTTATATATTCATAATATTTGTATACAAATGTATATAATAGAACAATACGGTACGTCACTAGTATATTATATCTGTATATTGGATCGAAACAAATTTTCTTTTCATTTATATACTGTGTAATATCGAACAAAAAATATCAGCGGAATAATATTAATCTGATAGAAAATTTTATTATATAAATTTATTTATTTTCACGTTATATTGTTGTCGTATTACTTGAAAACAAAACAATAATAAGAGCTTTTCGGCCTTAACGCCTGGCTGTTGCTGGCTTCGCCATAGATCTCGTTCAACGAATCCTTTGTAACATGAAATGCCTTCATTCTCTAAACAGAAACTTAAATTAGTCTCGGAATACCGGCTTCTTGAGAATTATTCAGCTATCTGAAATTCCAAAACTTTCCGAAATTTGCGAAAGAAAACTTTCTCGAGAGGGATAATTTACAAGTTCATTGTATTATATCTGTTACAATTTATTTCTTCTATTTTCTATAGAATGTTTAAAGATATTATTAAATAATATATTTTTAAACATATTCATAGAATTTACTACATAATTTATGATGTATTCAAATTTTCCTCTCACTTTACTGAAACTTATGATTCAGTAAAAAGGGACGGATATGGAAGCAGGGAAGCGCGGGCTATTTGGTTTGAGCCATGAGCCATCGTAGATTTGGCCGTCAGATGGTACCAATCCGTTATCCGAGAGATTGGTTCTGTCAGTGTGTGTGTGTGTGATCAGAATGTCAGTGTGAGAGTAACATTGCTTTGCTTACATTTTGTTCTTCGAAATTAATTTGCAATTGCACTGTTATCGGTGCAGTCTTATATTTATCTCTCTCTTTATAGTTATCCTAAGTCTTTTGTCTCTGTCTATCTCAAATAAAATGAAATATTCCTCAGCACGAAAATTCATTTCAAATAACACCTGAAATATTTATTGTTTACAATATATATTATTTATAAAATGTTTATTCTATATATATAATTTTAACCACGGCCATAATTGAATTAGTTCATTTAATAATTATGAATACCAAACAAAATTCAACATTTGAAAGTGCCTACAATATTTTCTATTTTTAATAATTAATTAAGGATAGCATTTTATTCAATTTTTTATTTAATTAAAAATATAAACCTCAATAGTTGCTAGGCATCTTTTCAACCTAAAATGTTTTTACAAATTAAAGGCCTCTACATAAAATAAATACAGCACAGCTTTTAAATTCGAATGAGAAGAGTGAGTGCTCGGAAAACATATTTGAGCTATTTAAATTACTATATTTCTGCCCTAGATACAAACTCATAGAACTTTCGTATTTATTTTGCTGTATAGTAAAAAAAAACTCTCCATTTAAACTTGAACTAGGTCAATAGCCTTAAGGTAAGCTATAATGTTAGAAGGTTTGATTTTAATCAGCGATGCTGTACGCGGTTAAAGTAGATTAGTAGATGGAGGGTCGTATTTCGGAATGAGATCTAAGTATTATCTGAAGGACACTCGAATAATTCTAGACTTAGATTTGATTTATCTCTTATATTCTGGTTCCCAAAGCTGTCTTGTAATCAAATATTCAAGATAGCGTTAAACCATCACTAGTTCAAAAAGTCTTAAATAATCACATTTTATAAATATTGTGACACCGAGTAATGAAATAGTAAATTTAGCCTGTAATTAAAAATCCGTTTTAAACGTTCAATAAAAACAAATACAGGATAAGCCTTTCGGAAAGGAATGTGTCCAGAGTTCGGTTGGAAAATATAATGAAAATACGACATTCAAGCATAATTGTAAACGAAGTGCCGACATTCCTTTTGGCTAAGCTCCGGAAACATTCGCTTAAATACATAAATTTGGGTTTGTACTACAGAATGTAACATAGCCCGTAAGGACATATGTATTTATATAGAGAATGCCGAAAGGTTGGATTTTATATAATATATGGATATCATATAATATAGGAATGTCTGAGGAACGGGATCCCAAAAAATGAAATACCTAATTTATAAATTTGGTTGTAATATTTTATTAGAACTCATGTTATTACATGAAAATAAAGTAAAATAATTTTCATAAAGCAATAATTGAGAAACGTTATCTAATTTTCTCAAACAGAACGTCTTTCTTAATTAAAATGTAACTCATGTAAAATGTACAAATGTATAACCTTTCAAAGAATATATTCAATTTATAAATTTTTACATCTGTCAATTAAAAACTATATAAGGGTTTTATTATTTATTTAACTACATTAACTGACATTAATTTACATGAATAATTTATAGTAATAGAACTAAATACGACTGACCTTACCGTGTGACCTCGTTAGCGTAAAATATATCGTAAACATTTATCATTCCATATTCTTATTCAGATATGAATAATCCTTGGCCTAACAAATTGATGAAATATGAAATAAATATTTCAAATCCTAACATATAATAAATATTATCATAATTATGAAAAATATGTCTTACCCAAAAATTTGGTAAATTGATATCTCGAAGAAAGCTATGATAAGTAATTGAAAAGGAAAACAGTAAAAAATGAGCGGATTAAGAGCCCTACAAAAAATTTCATATATAAGATCAGAGAATTCTTAAAATAAGGTTTAAGATTAAGAAATCGTGAAAGAATATTTTACTTTATAATATTTGTTATCAGAGAGCAGATATTTGTAAAAAATTACTGATATATTTTCAATGTTAAGTAAATTAATTCTGCTTATTTTTTTATTGTTATAGTATTAGCCTTCGCTTGGATAACACGGAATCCTAAGTAATGAGTGGGTGGTAGCGACAGCTGTGATGGATGCTATGTTTTTACAATAGGTAGTGATAAAGCATTTCTATAGACTTGTTTCTTATAAAAATAGCTAAGCACGTGACTTTGTTCGTTCGTTTGCGTGAGCCATGTCAAATTGTAAAACATTTTTAATTTTTTAAAAGTAACCTAATATATAGTATGTTGTTGAAAAAATGACAATATGGTTTTTTTGATTAATGGTCCAAAGAAATACAAGAACCGTGTTTTCTTTGATAAAAAAAATTTCGCCTGGATTGGTTTCTTTTAGTCAATAAAATCAATCCATTGCTTTTTACGTGCAACCAACAGACTTTAATATTATAAATATATATAATATTTATAAATATTAAAAATATTTGTAATTATTATATAAAAATAAATGAATCTAGGACAAGTTATTCACTATTCAAAAGCAATGAATGCTGCTATAATGTCACGGGTTAAATAGAAATCTTTTTAAAACCCTAGGAGTTGGAAAAAGACTGTTCGTTTTAAAACTACGTGATTACACTTTGATTAAAATTATTAAGTAAAATAATGTAAAAATATAAATTAAGGTATAAATACATTTTGAAAGTCTCATCAGCGAATTATTATCGTCTATCTATAAATTGTCTTGTAAAAGTTAAAAAAATATTATAAATTAAATTTAAAAAAAGGTGTTATTAATTTATTATCTAAAATTCCTAAAATATAGAAGCAAAAACTGTCACTATTAACCGATGCTACCTTTACATTACTCTTTTTAAATTCTAAAGCTTTCTATTGTAAAATAATTAATATTTATTGAACAATTTGATTGAGTCAAAGTTAAAGTATTTTTTTTATTTCAAATATGCATTCACTGCTTTTATGAAACATCAGACTAAATGCACAGCTCCAAGGTCCATGGACAAGAACCGGCAAGAAACTCTATGGATACTCTTTTAACTTATTAATTAAAATACAATTGTCCAGGGTATTGACTATTTCACAGTCCTATTTGATATGTGAGAATAAATTAGAAAGAAGACAATAATAATCAATCACATAGCCATTAGTTATATGATGCTCTTACGTTTACTAGATCTAAAAGAATTCTAACTTTAAATATAAAAACAAAAGTAATTATATATGCCTAAACTTAGTACCAAGAATGTCAATACATCCCGGAAATAATGACAGAAAAGTTACATGTGACATTTTTAATATGCTTTTTTTAATATGCTTATTTTAACATGCTTATAACTTATAAATATGTTTATTAAGCGTTTTTAATATGCTTATAACAGGAAAAGAAATTCACTCGTAAATTAATAAGCTTAAAAAAATAATCTAGAAATAAGGTCGATAAGATTAATTTATGATGCTTGCTCTTTGACTTTGGTGTTTAAGCTTCAACTTAACTTGTGTAAATTGCACTCAAAACTTTGCTATTAAGTTGTTAAATCAACTTTGTCTTGAAAACTCAAGCATTTCATAAAATATAATTATTATTATAATACTCTTACTTACGTGAAAGTTATATTTATAATTGCTTAATATATTTTTGTAGAAACTATGAACCATAGAATTATAACTATTTAATAGGTTTTGTTGTTCCACTGAAACTGTAAAATTCATAAACTAGTGCTGAGATTATGAAGAACGACCATTAATTGTCTTTAATTAAATTATAACGCTTGTACAGAAGATTGTGTTATGCGATTTGAATTAAAAACATTCGTTTATTATTAAGGAAGTTATATAAGACACCTCAAACAACACCGAATCTGGTTTTAAAGTTAAAATATATTGACGCAAGAAGCAGTCTTAAGTAGTCTCTTAGTACTTAAGTGTTTAGTCTCAGTTACTCAGAACGTGAACAAAAAAACATACGCCTTTTAATTTAGATATGATGACAAATTTAAATATCATTGATTCACATACAATAACTACCAAAATGTGTAAGTTCTAATATTGCCTTATTAATAACATTTCGTTATATAATGGTTTAAAATTGAACAAAGGCAAATCTGTAAATATAAATCAAGGAAGTAAAGATTGCCCAAAACCCGAGCTAATATGAAGGATCCATGGTATGCGTACGTATTTTTTGCTGTTACGAATATATTTGATGCGAGTGAGGGAGCTGACCCTAAACCGTTTATCACGAAAATTTATCGGCTTTGGAAAGATTTCCTTATATTGGGACAAAAAATGCCAACGTGCCGATTCAGTAGGTGAATCGTCATTTTATATCCGTACTTTGATCTTTTAGTAATCAGTGTTTTCATGTTTTGATTATTTCTTACAATTTAAGTACTAAAATATTTAAAGAGCATTTTACACATTAAAGCTGAGAATAAGTGATATAAAAGTATACAACATTTATCATGACACCTCAACATTTTTAAAACATTAAAAGAAACCAAAGCTCTCAAAATACTGCTTCTTACGTAAAATGTGCCTTTTATGTACACAATTGCGTTATCAATTTTTAATTATCCCATTTAATTTAACGATTCAATAAATTCTCATTATAATAATCACTAATAGTCGAATGCTTTTAATGTTATTAGTAGAGATTTCACAAAGAGATAACGACCTTGTATTCGAAATGATGGGTGTGGCGGCTGGTGGCTAAATTAATGGACTGCCAGTTGTTATCAACTTTTGTTTTTGAATTAAACAACCATAATGTGACAAAAGAGTTTATAATTGAAAAAGATTGAAATAGTTTCAGAAAATATATTCATTTAACAGTAAAGTGAACTTTACGAGCCTCACTCTGAAATGAGATTTTAGTGCTTTAAGAAATTAAAATTCAGTTTAACCGAGTGTTTGTTTTCACTGTACTTTCGCAAGTACCATATTAGATGAGAAAAAAATTTAAGAAAAATGTATAATGTCTTACAACAGATAACTTAAACACATTATGTTGTAAATATTAACTATAAAGTGACTTCTATACTGTTCTAACCTCAGTCGAGTTTAAATATACTATTTTACGATCTCATCTCTCCCCTCCAGACCCCCGCTTATTTTAGGTTATAAAATTTTATAATATGCAAAATCTGCTATAGCCAAAATTTATCGTGAAAATATTTGTATGCTGTTTAATTCCTATTTTCTTCTTCTCTGTTTAATTATATAAATATTAAAAATAATATTAAGTAAGAAACTAAAGTCACAAGCTATATAACGTTTCTTTAAAGATGCTTAAAAATGTCTCTTTGATGTAAAAAAAAACTAGATAAGAACAAAAGAGTTTATGAGGTACTTAAATGCAGTGACCTCAACCAGAGCGTCCGTCTCTGCCTTAAATTATTAAACTTTAGTTCTGAAATATTGACGATGATAATATACAATCATGCAAGGACGTATAATAGGTCCACTTCTGTATAAAGACTTTGTATTAAACTAATAATAATAAAATAATATTTATAATAAATAAATAACAAAATAGTATGTTGTCTGTATGTGTAATACCTAACAAAGTTGTAATTAATTATTTATCGATAACACATTGCGTGCAGACCAGCATGTCATCATAATAAACGGCGTGCGATAAGAATTATTGGTGATGAGATAATTAATATTATTTGTTTAACCGGTATCACATTATATAATAAGTAACAGGTTGTGGGTTCACCCGCATTGTAACGTCATAAGGGCCGCAGTATCGTATACTTGTATATTTATACTATACGGCATTGTTATGTAAATTTGTATAATGGGGGGAAGATAATTAATCTTGGATCTGTCTCTAACTAGTCTTTATTAAACATACAAGAGAAGAACGAAAATCTGATAACGTTAACCGCTTAATGACTGCTGAGAGAATTCAATAATAATATATTATTATAAAAGTAAGTATTCGGCTGTTCCTACTTGCTTCGTCACCATGTCAAATATAAGAATTTATACATTTATTTACTTTCATATTTTTTATTAACGTATTCTATGAGAATAATAAATGAATGAGCGGTGTGGCTCCTGCTAAATTTGTAGATTGGACAGCGAGATCATTTATAAACCGCCAACATGTCTTGGCCCCAGACCTTTTAGTATGGGTAATAGATGGATCTTTTAGGATCAAGACACCACATAAATTCATATTTCTATATAAGGATACTTCATAATTTTTCTTCGAACATCTTAGATATATTTAATGGTCATAGCATATTTAATAATCAGACAGTTATAAAATATATATAAAACCTGTATGTGCCCGGAAATATATATTGAGATTATAATTGGAATGTCGTTGCTTAAAGGTCTGTATATATTGTTATATTAAATGCATCTAAAAAATATAAATAATATCTTGTTTTATTAATTAAGCTAAAAATTTTGCGCGAGAGAGACTAGTATAGTCTCGATTATTTTTACCAAAATCATTTCATTGGCTGAATAAAAATAACGTTCGGAATAGCCTGAAAGCTTTTTCAATTTTACTCAGGCTTCCGAACGTCGTTTATATTTTAGGAATTTTAATGGAACCACCTATTGCCGATATGGTTTTCCAATATCTGTATATTGAAAAAGGTTTAGGGTGAAACGAGGCTATTTATTTTTTATTAAATCATTGAACTTGATTTTTGTATACTTGTTTGATCTAAATTGTGTTTATTATTAGACGCTATATAATGTGAAAAAAGAGCAAATTTGAAATGATATATCGCTGTATCTATTTTCGTGTCAAAAGCAAGAATATAACTTAAATAGGACATTTGATTCTTGTATACAGGCAATAAAGTCCAATTAACGGAGTATTTTTCGTCGTATATCGAACGTGAACAAGTTGATTACCGTTCGTATATTAGGGGATGTGAGACGAGGTGTGGTTTTATTAGGCCGGTGTGTATATGTTGGCAATAGCTCACAAGGTGTGTCTTATTGATCGCGACGGGTATTTTTGTACCTTTGCTTTTATTGTGAGGTTGAAATTTTTTTTATAGAAAAGATTTGTCGGTTTTTGTTTATATATATTCAAGTTTCAGCTTATGTTAGTTAACTTAATTTGAATACATTATGTATTCTTTGTAAACTAAAAATATGTAAATAGCTATGATTTATCAAGTCTGTAAGGGTAAACAAGTTAAAAGAGCCCTGTCTGAAGTTTATTATTAAGTGGCACTATAAATCACAGCTAAGACGTAAGAGCCGAACCTCCGTTAGACTTATTACACTACATTAATTCTGCGGCACGATCGGCCCTACCTTTCTTAACGTCATTTTCAAGAGTAATTAAAGAGTTTTGACCTGAAATTATTAAGTGAGAAAATATTTAAAGCAAAATTAGCTCAAAGCCTGAAAAGCTTTGAATACTTTTTGTGTCACGTAACTTTGTTTCATGGCTTAAACGAGGGAAATTAAAAACGTTGAGTGTTCTCGTGTGGATGAACGTGTATAAATAAGTTTGTTCTCTGTTTTGTGTACTCTTCAATTTACCTGGATAATAGAAAGTAAATATTAAATACATACTATTATGTATTACATGTACAAGAATTTACGTATTGTATTGGTGTAATAAAAATATGGGTATTAATGGTTGAGGTTGTGACAGAAATGTATGATGTGACAGACAGACAAATTGAAGTTCTCGCCAAACAAATTTGTCTCTACTTTTTAATAATATTTACAGTATATGTAACTTTAATTAAGGCAGTTTAATAAAATAAACAGGCACTATATCGTTTAACTATTTTACTGCTCTGTCAGACCAACTTACAAATTCAATTTGGGAGTACATAAAACTGTGTAAATAGTTCATATTTCCCGCAGACTTCGTGCAACATGAAAACGAATTCAATTTAAAATTTAAAGAGCACTCAAGCGTCGGACTTAAAAATACAGAGAACAAATATACCGTAGTGGTTTATTGGTTTCATGAAACTGTAATGTATACATCGTCATAAAATCTCATAACCTCATTGACCCAAATGCACCGAAATTCCGTTTTATATTGAGGCATTGTTTATATTTACGGAAACCCACCATAGCAGCTTGATTTAGGACCGCAATAAACCCTAGATGATACGTGTATCACCGTTAAGAGTTTCAATTTTTATGAGTTGAAAATGATTTTTTTAAACAATTTTGAATCATTTATTTCGTATTTTTAAATGTTGATTCATGTTAAGATTTCGATACATATATTCTGGTTTTAATTTTTTTAAGTTATTAAATGATTTAAATTGTAAAATGTTTCTACATATTGGATAATTCGCAGAAATGAACTGCTTAGACATCTTAAATATGATAAATAAATATAAGTGACAAACTAAATATATTATTTACATTTTCATGATTATATAAAAACATTATATTTTTATTCAAACAAGCTGTTTATATTAAATTATAAAGTCAGTCAAAGGTAGTTAGCTTGTAGTGAAGAAAATATATGTCTGGATATAACGTGCTTAGTAAATAAAGTAAAATAATAAATAAACTTCGTACGCCTGTCAATCAACGTCACATTTGATAAAATACTCCCCGAACTAAACACAAGTCAGCAAACGTATTTGAAATAATAAAATTATATTTATCATTCACGTTATTGGAAAAGCATGATCTATTTACAAACAAATAAATATATTATTTTTATTATTAAATTATTTATATTTTTTTAAAATCTAGAGTACCTCAATATAGAAGCTTGATTTCGTAATAATATAATATTATACTGTTCTTCGTCGCGTTTCCCTTTCCTTTGTAATAAATTCTAGAGGCCGTGAGTCCATTTGACAGCAATTACGGGTACGTTGTTTGCATCTGTTGTCTGATGTCAAGTGTCAGCCAACGCTAACGAGGCCTTAGTTTTATAAAGATATACTAAATACTAGAATGAAATATACATTTCAGTAAGTAACAAAATATACAAGTCATTTTCTAAATATTAAACATTTGATTGGAATTTTAATATTTATTTAAATCTTGTAGAAAAACCAAACCTAAAATTATTCTATATTAAATTATTAAAAATATAATCTGGAACAAAATTGAAAAGTATAATAATATAATTTGCCTAAATAAGTGTTGAAGCCCGGTTTTCTATTATGAATTCATAAAACAATTATTTATGTTCATGATCTTTACAAATTCCAAAAAACTCAAAAATAAATTCAATGATAACAAAGAATATATATAAACCTCAAAGATAACGAATCAGATATAAAAAAAAACATATATTTTTATAAAGTAAAAAAAAAAGCACAAATAAAAAATTCGTTCTGTGTTAAAAATAAGTCTCGATAAAGTAATAAAACTCGATTAAATTTTTTCCTTATTTAATTATTTCAATGGCCAATTCTAAAGGTAATTGCCCTTAAACGTCTTTGTACTCCATTTCCTTCCATATTAAGTTTCAATCCTTCGTTTCAATTTCCGAGAAATCATCGAATCTCCTCTCACGATATTTCTCGAGGGCGACTCAGGCTGGGTTATGTAACCTGATCAAGTTAATGCTACCAATTTACATAACTGAATGAGGTTTGTTGCCGGAGTAACCATACTATTTTCTGAACCTATATTTACTTTTTTTATTATTTCTATTGATTAATATTATTTCCTGGTACTAAATGCCTTACTTTAAACTTCATGAGAAAACAATTAATATAGCAATGTGGAACCAAGGAGGTGTCATATATACTATCTGTATTTAATAATTTATATAATATTTTGTAAGGAATATCCCAATTTTAATTAGAATTTTGCATAAATTAAACGCTAAATGTTTAGTTTTTTGAGTAATTAAAAAACCATTTCGTGGATACTACCTTTAAAATTTAAAGCCGTGAAGTGGAATACAGCTCTTAATTTTGTAAACTATATTTCTTCTCGCTTTCCTGCAACCTATAGAAGTTATTTCGGATGAAACGGATAAAAAAATAAGTTTTATTTTTCTTTCATTCAACTCCTATATTTTTAGAATATCGCAGGAAAGATTTGACGAAGATTGACCGTAATGATTTTTCTTAATTTAAGAATTCATTTTATAAATCTTTGAGTGGCTATAAATGAATGTATAAGGCAATATTTGAAGTGGAATAAATCTTCGTTTCTAAAATTTTTATAGCTCTTTAAAAAAAGGTCGTCTCACGGTTGTACATTTTATAAAATAAATCTTATAATACAAGGAGGGTTTGAGAATGAAAACGAGTTTTTGATGGAAGAGTAGGTGCTCTGTTTAAAGGTATCCGAAAAAAACATACCACATCTGAAGATTGCCACACATCCAACCTATCATTGATATGCAGCAGGCAAGGTGTTGGGATTACAACACTCGTGAATCCGTCAAGAATAATCCATAATACCAGTGAGAAAGCTGGTGGTAAACTTGCAGAAACTCTCGAGAAGTCTATAGCCTGATAATGTTATATTCAAGGAATATATAATACATAAACATGAAATGGGAGTTTCTTAACTTTTTCAAGTTTTATAAAGTATGGAGGTTGGTTGAGCATGAAAGTAAATTCGGTATAATTTTCATTTAAGTTGATTACTGCTCGGTAGTTAAAAATAATGTAATCTCTCTTAAAATTGGTCGAGCACGAAGCTTTTATCAGTAAAGAACTAATTACGTTTCACAATCTTAACAAAGAACATTAACTTTTGCTCATACAATTTTATTAACTTGCAATATTGTTTTCGTAAATAACAAACTTGTACATATGCGTAAAGTTATATTGAAACTAATGTACATTAAGGGATATCCTCAAAATAGCATAATTCGTAAATAATTCTTATATATTTCCCACTTAAAGTCAACAGCTGTCAGCGAACATGCCATACAATATTTTATCAGCTTGAACTAATTCTCCGCTGCAATCTATTAATCCTAAGATTGAACTCTTAATCCGTCAGTGTTTCCTTAAATTCTTGGTTTGAGTGTCGGAATTGGATACGTTGTCAAAATTATAACATTGAAACGTTAAAAATCCATCCGTTGTTTAATTATACATGTTAATATAAGAAAAGAACGAATCTATATTACTTTTAAAAAATCACCTTTTTTCAAAGTATATATTTAATTAATATTTAATATTTTTTTTGTTCAGGATAAATTGTCGTTTATGGAGGAAAGATCTAGAAGCTTAATAAGAAGAACTGTTTAATTACTATCCATTACACTTAATTGTCCACAAATATTGAATTGCCAGTTGTACCGTCCCGCGGCAAGTATTTGGTAACGAGCCAAATACCATTGTCTGTGCCGGTTCAACGTAACTTAACTGCTATTTTTAAAACCATACAGTTAATTAGCTTTTGTATTAGTAATGTTGAAAAGTTTCTTAATAAAACTAAATATCTTCTTATGACTTAGTTTATTTTTTATAAATTATTTATAGAACTTAAATATTTTTCCAATGAAGCAAAGTTTTATTGTTCAAAAACTCCTACAAGACTTATAAAAGAAGTGTTGTAAGAAAGATTTTTTTTCATTGATAAAAAGTAGTTTTGTTTGCGAATTATATAACTATTAATATTACATAATTATATTTATTTTTTATTTCTCAAAAAGATCTTTAAAGATATTTTAAAAATTTTATAAATGTCAATAACTATATATAATGATATATATAATGTTATAATATTATCTTAATATTACTTAGAAATATAGATTTCGTTAAAAAAAAATAAAAATATCGATTTTTTCTAGAAAGCTAATTAAAAAAAAGTAATATGCCACCAAAACGATGGATTCAAATAAATTAAGCAGGAAATTTTACATATTTTAAAATTTAAATAAAGTTATATCACACGCCCTATTTCCTGTTTCAAATATCTGACATGTACGTGACATCTCAAAGAGGTAATGCAAATTTCCTCTAAGGGATTGTCGAGTGACGTACTTTCCTACTATAACTTGAGTCCCAAATTACCTGTCAATCAGCCCCGATTGTATTGGAGCAGTTTGAGCGCTCTGTTATTCGACGCTGACGTAGCTTTCAAAGCCACTAGTTACCACTGATAAGTTATTCATTGGAATTGGATGGAACTTGTATTATTTTATTATAGTAATAGAAAATATATTCACCTAGTATAAAGGTGTATTTACATATAAAACTACTGCATATAATAAAATTATATACGAAATTCAAAACATAAGAAAATCATAAGGATTATTTAATGCATATAAAACCTATAAAAATCCTCCTCTCTTAGTTAAATAATAATTTAGTTTGATTGTCATTAAAGTTGAAACGTTTTTTTTTGTATTTTCTTGTATAAAAGATACTTTTAGGAAAAAAAAAAATCTCATATATTGAATAAAGCAGAAAGCTAGAACCACACAAAATATAATCACAGTTTGTTTCAAACAATCAGTAAAATATCTAAAAACTATAGTATTTAAGTTTCTGTCAAAATAAAAAATACAAAAGTATATTTGTACAAATTTATCTTGTTATTGTTTTATTAAAATAATATTAAGACATTTGACATTGACTTTGAAATTCTATTTTATTTATATTAAAAGTTGTACTAAGATTATAGGCGGCGTGAACATTTCAGAAACATGGACGAGATAAATAAGAAAAATAATTCTCTTGCATCTTATACAATAAATCATACGCAATTAACTACTTATTTTTAAATATTTGGTATTTTATTTAGTTTCCTTTAATTGGACTATTGTGTTTTATATATTGAGTGGGGAAGTTTTAGGTTGCTCCTGTTTTTACTACAATAAATTGGTTAAAAAAAAATATTGAGTTGGCGGCAGCTATTTCTCTAGTCGCCAGTCCCGCGGGTCCATGTGACATTTGGCAACCATCCAACCAACACTATTATGTGGCGTTCAGAAAATAAATCTCGTTGTGCGCTCGTGCACATAAATAGAATAATTTAAGGAAACGTTTCCAAATAAACATTTGTGACATACTCTTTGTAGATTTGTAGAAATTGTGATTCAGGAGACTCGTATTGTATGAGCTTTACTGTTACGAAGGAAAGGAATCAAAATAAATAAAGACTTCTCTCACTGTATTCTTATTCGTTGTAAATGAGAATAGTAGTTTATTTCTTGAAGTGATAAAACTAAATAAAGTTGCTTAAATAATTTTATGAATTTACTTAAACAAAAATAGTCTATTGTTTTTTTACTTTACTATTTTAATTTTACTTTTTATTTAGTGATGTAGATTACTTAACCTTTTAAAAAATATTTTTGATGTCCGATAGAAGCTTCATTCAATAAATATTTATAATATAAATTCACAAGCAAAATCAGATTTTTATATCGGTGAGATTTATCTTAATATCTTGAGTAAGCTTGGCTTCTGCAATGGTTATGAATTTAATCCGCTTAAAGAACTTAATTTTTGGCTTAACGTTAGACGAAGGTTACGTGATTTAATACTATAGAAAAATATTATATATGAGTTTATAAACACTGGTAATATTAAATTTATGTTATTAAACCATATTCTTGTTATTTTTTCGGATAATATTTTCCTTTAACATAATGTAGTATATAGATTTTTATCAAATATAGATTATTATCAAATATAGATTATCAAAATTAATACAAGAGTATTTATAAATATTAATAGTATTTATAGCAATAAATATATGCTGAATAGTATAAAAAATCAACATCAATAATTGTTTCAATAACGGCAGAGATTGCACAATAATTAAAAAAAAAAAATAAACCAACTAAATAGCACTTTATATAACATAAAAGTAAATATAAATTCTCCAAGAAACAACTCATACTCCAATAACAAATACCATAAATGTAGTTAACGGATCTCTTGAGGCTAAATCGTGGATAAGTTTACAACGTACTCGAAATATAAATAACTTGATCACATAATATTTTCTTATTTTTCCTGTCTCATATTTCAATAAAAATATGTATAAAATAAATAACTATACGATTTCAGTGTAACAAAAATAACACCTACCTTTAACTTTTAGGAAAATAATACTAAAGCAATAATAAATAGTATTCCTGATTTTATGTAAATTACATTTAATTAACTAACTCTTGCATGTGACTCTGTCTACGAGAACTGTAGACATATAATCCATGCTACGTGCATTCTGTGCAACAAGATGTTAGGAGTAGTAAAATTATTTAACTACTGTACTGTTATAAAATTGTCTATAAAAATCAATCAAAATCAAAATCTTTATTGAAAGTAACTTTTATATAAAACATTTTGTCATTGTCAGCTACGAAAACTACTACAGCTACGAAAGAAACTTTGGCTTGTCATATGAAATTTTTAAATCAACGTCAATTGGCTATCATCGTGGAATGGCATATATTGATCAAAGAGAAATATCGGTACAAGAACAAGTATATAGACGTCAGCTGTGTGAGAATATATCATAAACAAGCACGATCTTTGTGTATTTGCGTGCTTAGATTAGATATGATAAGCTACAATTGCTTGCTAGCTATTCAAATTATTATATAAATGGAGCTTAAGTGGAATCCACTCATTAACAATGTAAAACTTCATGTCTGTGACCGCTCTTTTAGAGCTGAAGATACCGTCAGTGTGTTATATTAGAATTTTGAACTCTATGCCTGAAAATTTATACAAGATGTTAATGACTTGTTTATTTCCGTGAACACGATCTCGGTAAAGCATTCCAAATGTTGCGGTAAACTTTAAATAATAGTTTAAAAACTAAATCACATTGTACGTTACGTAGTTACGTCCGTCAAAATTAGTTTTATTTGAATATGTAAAATCATTTTTTTAGACCCTTCTGCTCGTTTCACATATTAGGGAGCTGAAACAAAAAATCAAGCTCTTCAGCAAAAATAATAATCTAAATAAAATAATAAAATTCTAAATAAAATATTGGCACAATGCATGCCTCTATTTTGCGTGTGGATTATTGTTCAATGATTTTTTTTATTATTTTTCTTTTAAAATAACATTTTTCTACTGTAAAAGTTTTATATAATGACTCAAACAATGAGCTGACATACAAAATGTTACTACAATGTGTCCTGATATTTTTGCGTAATGAATAAACAAACAAAAAGACAAGAACTTAACACATAGCAATCATAAAACAATACTTTGCCTATGGAGATTCAGTCACGTTATTATTTGAGTATATGTTTTATTCAATATTAAGTGTCTCTTAATTAATTCAAATCATCAAGGAGCTTTAATAGTACTCCTGATATTAATCCAAGAGCTGTGAATGTTAATCAAAGTGTTGCAAAATCTCCAAAACAGGAGGAAATACGAGGTTGCAGGTCAAGGCCATACGGTGATGCGTCAAGAATTTCCTATAAATGTTCCGGAATGTTCGTTGAGTATATGTGTCAAATATGACAGTCATCTATTTACTATTTCGGCTGGATTGTCACAATTGTTGAAGTAAGAGTAAATAAGTAAGGAGAGGCACACTGGAAGTTTTAAAGAAGTACCCAATATATTTAATTTTTTATCAGTGAAAACTAAAGAAGATGAGTAATTTATTTTTTAAAAAGGTAATCAAAAATCGATAAATAAAATCGATTTATCGATCTCTGACCATTAAAAATAAACTCCTTACATTGATGATTGCACAATATCTGTCGCAAATAGTGAATGTTGGCTTTCAAAAAGCATCACAAAATATTGACTTGGCGATGAGCCGAAGTCTTTAGGCGTTTTGCCAAAAGGAACCCTTCTCCTTCCAATGTATTCAGCATAAGACGTTTGTTTTAAAATATAAGAAGAAAATCCAATGTCCGCTTAAGATTTTTGATATTTTTGAAAACATGTTTTGGCTCTAACAATAAGTTAAGAATAAAATATAAAGCAATTAATTGTAATTTTGAATAATTGACAAGGTTTGATTTCTTAAGAATTAAGCTATAAACGAGATAAAAAAAAATACTATGCGTTTTTTTTATTTTCTAATTTAAATGATCATTATAACGTGATTGAAATAATATTGTTTATATTTCCTAACATAACATTATGATAGCAATATAATATTTTATTATATGCGAACACAAATTAGGGACTATATTGCAATTTTCGCGTTAAAATTAATTTTGGGATATAATTGAGCTGTCAGTAAACTCTAGTGAATGAGCTGTCTAATGAGGATTATGTAAATTATTCAACACCTTTGATCTAATTGTCTCAAATTATAGGTATGTGTTTAATAAAGTAAATAGTATTAATTATATTACCATATTATAGTTCAGTAGAATTGTGTCTTCGAAGAATAATTAACAGATGAAACATTTAACCCACACTGATAAATTTTGCATATTTTGTATACGATAAACAATTTTATTACTTTTTTTACAGTGGATACAACTGCTCAGTACGATGCGGTGAGGGCATATCTCAAGGAGTTGGATATATCCAGTGCAGTTTGGGTTGGACTCATCCGCAGCAACCCGGATGGCGATTTCACTTGGACGTATGATTTTTTTTATTAAATATAAATTACATTTATATTCTAATCGTACAAATATTATTTTTGAAAGATACGTTTTTTTTTAAATAAAAGATTCACACAAGGAGATGAAGTTAAATGATGCAGATATAACTATTATTAAACTCTTGGATGATTGTCAGGGATTATCGGGGCTTAAGCGGTGATGGATATTGGAGCACTGCTCCGGATACCCCCGCCGCTCCTCTATGTGCAGCCGCAGACCCGTCAGCTGACTATCGCTGGGAGGCTCGAGCCTGTGGTGGACCTTCTGTGGCATCCTTTATTTGTGAACTACCTGGTAAATTATAGTAACAAAAGGGATAGAGAAGGAATCAACCAATTTAAGTAATGTTTACATTCTTGTAGTACCGCAGTGGGCACTTGGGAATGAAGGTTGCATGGTGCGAGCATTGCCGGCAGTTACTGTGCTTTATTTACCTGAGAGCGCAGCGGTACAACTTACTGCTGATTGCGGGTTGGCTGGCGTCAAACGTGTTCAATGCACCGGAAATATGGTATGATTAATTATAGTCATGTTGCCATAATTATTTTGTATCTCTTTACATTATTTTCCATAATTTCACAGAAACGAGACGATTTGCTAAAAGAGTTAGCATGTTCTGAAGAGGATCAAACATCACCTTCCTCGAATGGCACATCTCCAATAACGCTGTGGCAAAGTACTACCGATTCATTCTTTACCAATCAGGATACTAATAATGAAGTGAGCACAGATGAAAATGTCACCACGGAACATGAAGATGACATAAATCAATCAACTCCTATAAAAGTGATATCTACATCTTATAGCATTATTCCAGATGTTTCCAATAGATTATCACCGACACCTTTTTCAACGAAAAAACTTTACAAAATACCTTTATATAAAAATATTGACCTAGATATAATGAATAACAACAACCTTCAAAGTAATGAGACACCAAAACAAGATCGCAGCGATGACTTTTTCACTAATAAGCAAAGTGAAAAATTAGAAGATGAAAAGTTATTACAGCATACAAAGTTACATGATGAACTTGCGCGTCTTGGTAATTTGGAAACTATATTTAGTCAACCTACAGATCATTTTGTCCCTCCTTTAGTTATGGCTAAAGCAAAAATAACCGACGATATGACAGCTTTATCTATTGAAGAAAAAATAGCACAACAATTTGCGGAACGACCGTTTATAAAACACAATATTCAACCTAATAGCGTGGCTACGACTAATAATATTAATAAAGAATTATATAGTAATGAACTTCTCAATAGCACGTTAACTACGGCACTACCATCTATCAATTTAATAACTACTTTAAAAGAAAACAATAATGAACCAACAGGAAATGACATGCATACTATGCCTAAAAAGTACAACAATAAATACAATGAAGCAAAATATAAATTAGTGAAAAATTATGTTCCAAAATCATTTGATCCTTTTGAAGCTGAAATAGCTTCTATTTCTCCTAAATTTAATCTAACAGATAATGATGTGACTAGTACAATAAAAACAATCACGGAACATATTTATATCGATACATATCCAACCAAATCACACGCGGCGGAAGATGCTACGCTTGAACTTACGGTTATTATAAAAGATCCACCGACAAACAAAAGCAATAATGTAAATGTCATGACGACAACTAACAGCCCACTACTGGTAAATACAACTACAAACCAAACCGTTTTAGAATACAAAGAAAAAGACTTAACATCATCATCACAAAATATTTCATTATCACCAACGCCAAAGGAACTTATAAAAGAAGATGTTATAGACATCAAAATGGACGTCACAACTGGAACTCCAATTTTTAAAAATAGGACGGAATTAAATGCTGAAAATATTAATAATGATACCCTTTCAAAGAAAACAATGACCGTTTTTGAATTTATAAATAGTAATAACCCTACAACAGTATCCGTCAATTCGACTGCCGCTTCTATACACTATATGGTGGAAAATTTTACCACAGCTGAAGGTATATTTCAAGCTACGTCTGACTTGATTCCAAATATTGTATCAGAGTTGGACAATGTATCGAATGTAAACAACACAGCACTTGATACAAGCAAAGCCTATAACGTTTCTGACAACGCTATGTCACCATCTGATGATTCAATAAAAGACAGTTTTGACAGCGTTATCGATTCTGATTTTGATTTAGAAAGGAATATAACAGAAACATCAGAAATAGACGATTTTCAATCACCACTTTTGTCCGGTGCGAGTGAACCACTTCACAAACCTAACAGATCGAGGCGACTGCAACAACAAAATCGAAATAAATTTAATCCGTTTCGTATTCTTGGTTAAAACGAATATATAAATTCACTGCCACATTGGATTTCTATTAATCATGACTGAAAATGTAACATCTACCTAAAATTATTATATAGGATGTATTTTACAATCACAAGTGGTGATAGCACAGTGCACTTAGCTGATTTTCATAATTCGACATTAAGAGTTTTCACAGCAGTTTTAGTGTAGGCGATGGTTCATGTCTTTAAACATTATACTGCACTCCATACTGTCACACAGTCATTTATATCATTTTATATCTTATAATGTTATAACGTAGTCAATTCTATCAAATATAGCATAGCTATCATTGTATTCACTATTATAAAATATTTGAATAATATTAAAGAAGAAACTTAGTGTGTTAATAAATTAGATTATGCGGTAAGTCATAATACATAAAAGTTGCGGTTCAATCTTTAATTCTAAAGTATTTACAGTGTTCACATATCATTCTAGAATTAGGGACTTTTCAACATTTTATAACATTAAACTGTAAGTTATTGAGTAATGTTGTGGAGAATTTATGGCAATCTCAATAAAGAGATTATTTTTATTAAATACATTTGTAATTTAATTAAGGTCCATTCTGCAAAATATTATTCAATGGAGTATGTGGCTGTTTAAAAATATTCATTTACACAAATAGATATTTGTCACTTACGTAGTATATAATTGTTTAAGATTTTTATAAATAAAGATTTAAATACATATAAGTATTTTTCTTTTGTAACTATCATTTTTCTTTATTTTTTTTATCAGAATAAATTTTAAAAATTAAGAAGGGAGAGAGAATTATTTAAAAGTTAAGATAAAAACGATTATTCCTAAAATGAGAACAAAATACTGGTGGAAGCTCTGAAAATATTATTTCTTGTGGGCATTTTGAATTTAATGGAAAGTAAGTATAAAATTATTCTTGTGTAAATGGAATTAGTCACACTATGTGTGAAAAGTTAGTAAAAAGTAATTTAAATTACTTTCTGTTTTATATATTAAAATTAATGTGAGGGCAATTATTTTGTTTACAAATTAATTTTATAAATAAAATTGTGTTTGATTAATTATAAAAAAAATATCTAAAGGCCTTATATTTTTTGAAAGTTTTTACTTAAATAAAATAGGACGCGGTTTTCTACATAGTTGCAAGATTTTAAGCATTCGCCTCCGTCAATGTTTGCGCAACACTTCAGAAGCATACTCGAGTTTCCGAGAAGCCACAACTGAGGAAATTTTCTTTTAATATCTTTAACTTTATATACTAAGATCTAAGATAATTGTTTAAATGTATTAAACGAATATAAAATAGATCTTTAATTGTGTAAGAAGTTACAATTAAGAGTTAAAGAATTGGATGCATTCCTGGATGGTCCCTGAACTAATTGTAGATCAATTAAAGACAATGTACTTTATGAATATCTATAGACCTACTTCATACAAAGTATAAGGCTATCGCATACTTATCACTTCTAGCCGTTTACATCCGAACCTTTAGTACCTTTTTTATTTATGTATTTATTTATTTATTCTCTATTACCCAAAACTGGTATAGCAGTCGGATTTCATGCTTTGGATTCAACGAGAAAGTATAATATAAATAGTGAGGAGATTAAAACATTAAACGTGAAATATCACAGAAAAAATAAAAAAAAAACAATAATAAAAGATATTCTATAATATAATATAAATATAAAATAAAGCACGCAACATACTTCTAATTTATTAAAAAATATTCCAATAACAACAAAAATACTAACATAAATGTATGTTGGATTGATAAATAAACGTTGCTAAATTAATAAATATATAAATACATTATATAAATAATATATAAAGTACACGTAATATGCATAAGTATATAATAAACATAATAAATTTTAGTTCAAGACGTTTTAATCCATCATTCACATCGTTTACATTGTAATTTAATGATTCTGTAGACGCTCGGAAAGAAAAAGATAAACTGCACTATTAAAGGCCACTCTGCTACGTGAATGTGTGGTTTTCTAGAACACTGTTCCAGAGTTTAGATGAGACTGTGAAAGAACTTCAGAGAACACGTATAGCTCGAAGGCGTAAAGAGTTTCTCAGTAATTGAAACTTAAATATCTAATACTGAGGATATAGTGGATTGTTAAAAATGGTGAACAATTTACACAAGATACAATTTCTGAAGAACTTTCGCCCTCGTATAGGTAATTATGTTAGATTGGAACGTTAAGATGATTTCTGATAATATTTGCGAAGACCGAAAACTATATGAATAATTAAAAAATATATAAAATTAATAAGAAATAAAATATTTATTAATAAACATAATACATTACATAAATATATATTTATAAAAAAAAACTTTCAAAAAAACAGCATAAAAAAAGTTAAGTTAAACATAGTATTACTATAGGAAAAACATCATTTAAAAACATATTATACTTAGCGCATTGTTAAACTACTATTAACTAAATAAAAAATTACAGAAAAACAAATTAAACTACACAAGAATAAGTCCAGTCAAAAATCGAAATCGACACAAATTATACTTTCCAAAAGCAATTAAAAAAAATTTTCTTCACAGTAACAATAATAAAAAATAACATATAATATTACTAAGTGGTTGCACTAAATGCCAAATGAATACTAGCACACTGCATAATTATACTACAAGAAAAAATAATCTAAGTAAACAACAATAGAATAAATAAAAAATACATGACAAAAAAAATTTAAGACTTACTACTACTAAATGAGTTTAAAGATTCAAAAACATTTCAAAAACAAATTTTTTTTTGATTTTTTTTTAAATATTTTGTTCGACTTTTTTTTTATCGATCATTACAAATTGTGTGTATAAAAGATAAAAAGTAATATTTTTAAAGTTGAAAGCATTTTACAGAAACGTCTGTTATGAAAGCCTATAACGCTTGTTTTGAATAACTGAAACTTCATGTTAATTCTGTTTAACCAAAAAGCTGTAAATTCTGATGACCAACTATGGTCTTCAATGAAAAAAAAATTTTTTTCACTCAAATAAAATTAATAAATGAAACTGAATCTGTCTTTGATATTTTTTTAAGAAATATTACAAATTACAAATGTTGTTAAATATGTAATACTGGCATTCGTTATCCTTCAATGTCGTAAGAAAAATAAAAATAAACTTAAGCGATGTGTCGTTTAACCAACCTCACCTATAAAGCCTCTTTGGTGATCAAATATTTACGGCAGTTGCCACGTGTACGCTATAAAAGTGCTACGAGGTATATTATACTGTAATAATTGATATAAACTATGGAAGTATTAATTTTATAACAATGTATTTGTATGAGAAAATAAAAAATGTCATTACTCTAATTGTCTCTCTTGTTGTTGTCTCGTGTTGTCTCTTGTTGTCTAATTGTCTCTCGCTATGTCACAGTATTCCGCAAGGTATTTAACTGAGGCCCCGATATATTTTATCTGATAGCCGTGGATAGCAGCTAAACGTGCTGGTATAATATTATCTGACAGTATTTGGTAATCGAGATATTATAGTATTTTAAACACTTTAGTATTAGTATACTTTGATATTATATATAAGAATGTAATAATTGACGATTCAAATGTACATGTAAATGCCTACTTGGATAAAGATATTTTGAATTTGATATTGTATAACGTATTCTTAAACCTATGTAACTATTTTCAAGAATTAGCAATTGTCATAAAAAAATTATAAGAGACTGAAGGCTGAGTTGGAATCTGACTTTCAGTTATTACAGCATCGTTGGTATAGAAAAAGCCTGATAACTTAGGCATTAGTCTGCCAGGGTCCAATTTACTGAAGCCCTTCTTTCACATTTAGATTATTGCGATATTGTTTGTGGACCGCGTCTATTAAAGCATACTGAGATATTCAAGTTTGTCTTTGTATTATAAAAGTATAAAATATATAAAAACCACGGGAGAAAACCTTTAAATATTACCTTACCTTATAGAGAGATAAATTCTCAAGCGTTTTTTGGAAGAACGTGAAAGCTATTTTTTGTGCTTCACCTCAAGCCCCGCCGACTGGTCAAATATTTACGTTAGTTACCACGAGTCGGCTATAAAAGGCGCTGCGGGGCGTTAAATATCGATGAATATTTTATCATAACAGAGCAAAGAAAATCTTAGTAGAAATATTATCTATGAATATTATCTTTGAATATTATCTTTGATAGTGACAAAATTAAAGATGCGTTTATAAAGTATACAAAAAACCCGTAAGATTATAATAACGAAAAGAAGATCATAAAATTAAATACTGTATCTTTTATGTGCGGTATTTTGTCAAATCCGTTATAATATTAAAAAGCCGAAAGGGAAAAAAGCACACATTTAGATAATACACGCAAAGAGATTCCCTGACACGCGTAGGGTGCCGGCCATTCCAATGAAAAGATTTGACTTGTGAACTTTGATCCTATGTCAGGAATTTAATACTTTTATTCAACTGCATACCTTAGTTAACGTAAAGCTATGTCTAAAAGAGTATTATACAATCTGCGCATTTTTGGCAACATCACAGCGTGTAAAACACAAATAAATGTCAGCTAAGTTAAGTTATTTACTCAACAAATTTTCCCTCATAATTGTAACTATTTCCGTTTTTTTATAATCATGATTTGGGTGTCAGCTTGCATGTAAGTTAGACGTTATTATAAGTAGTTATAGAACACAGGTAACTCTAGGGACCGGCGACACAGTACGTCGCGATGTCGTACGTCAGACGCGAGTAAATGTGTCATTATAAATTTTGGCATTACTCGACGAAACATAATTATTTAGATCACGGTTAAATGTCATTTCATGGTTGGGGCATTTTGATGTCGACATATCGTTAGAATTACCATATTGAAATTATTCCTGTTTTTAAATCTAGAAAATATAAATTAACTCTAGATATAATAACAAAGTTGTATTTATATATTTAATATAGATTAATTCAGAAAGAAACAATAATTCAAGTTAATTCGTGTTAATTCAAATCTCGCAACAGTTATACGACCGCAATTGTATCAAACGCGGATGCATTGTCGGATACCGAACTAGTTAGATTTGATTGGTAAATACATATACGTTTTTATTTGTACATAATTTAACAATGTCTAGCATCATGTACTGATTAGGGATAACTTACGTATCAAGTTACTTTGCATAATAATACATAACATAATAATAACATTATTTACTTATAACCCTAGCTGGTTACGGTTAAATATTTTGAAGTTGAAATCAAAAAGTTCGTATTTAAAAATTATACACTGTAATCTCCTATCACAAATTATTCGTAAATAATGAATCAATATATTAGGAACCTTTGTAGGTAAAAATAGAAAAATATTTACCATATATAATTTATAATTAGTAGCAGCAATTTTCATAAGGTTCTAATTTTGACTCTTACATCATTTCGAGCTCTACATTAGGAAATATTTACTATCGTTACCTACGTATGTACGTAGGTACTATCGTTACCTACGTATGTACGTAGGTACTATCGTTACCTACGTATGGACGAAGCTCATATGTATGAGTATCGGGCAAACGTAGGTCGCTCCACTTCAGCCACTGCTGCGACCATTTAACAAGTTCTTCATCCCGATGTGGCTCAAATATAATCAGCCGTTCGCTCTGCACCCTCAGCTTGCACCCTCGTGCCTGAGTTGTTTTAACGACTTGACTGCCATTTTATACGCAATATTAAATTAACAAGAAATAAAAGAAGTCTAGAATAAAAGAGGATATATATATATATATATTTATAAACATTTGTTAGTGTTTCCACTTATTTTTATTTTGAAGTCTTGTAAAAGGATTACGATTACTAGTTATTTAAAAGATGGAAAATGGCTACTAAGTTGTCTATCGCTGGAAAATCTATTTCAAAACCATATTTACTCTCTCTTCTTTCGAACATAATTCCTTTATTTCTTCTTCGAGCAACACAATAGAGATATGTTTACAAACAGTAACAGCGTTGACTCATTTTTAGTTAATATTTCTCTATCAATGCTAGATAAATATTTAAAATATTTTATTAAAAAGTATCGCCGTTCGAACACCTGCTATATTTGTAAAGGATTTCTCTTATAATAATACAATCTTTTTGCGGACGTGCAAAATACTTTCTCAATAATAAGATAAGATGAATTTCAGGTTGACACTGTATAGGCCGATTTTCCTAAAGTTTAAATAAAATATCTCATTTAATGGTTGAGATATGAAAACACATTGATGTGCATCGATGAGAGAGTGTTTGATCGAGTCGTATCTCACCAACCATAGTCAAGTCAACCTTTTTATGTTAACAGACCATAAAAAGTCCACATCATATTTTATTTTAGCTCCATCTGGAGTACCTCAAGGATCCCATCTTGTTTCTTTATTATTTAACATATATCTCAATGAAATTACTGTAGCTTTCATGCATTCCATTTTTGGATATATGCAGACGGTAGTAAAATGTTTAAGATCATTAAAAATATCTATTATTGGGTAGATTGTCAGATTAATTTATCTGTCGTATGAAGTTGACAACACTTACTAAAGATATTCTATAATGGTATCAATAATGATATTGAAAAACTGTTACATTTACAATACATGCTTGATGGAGAAGCAAGATTAGTTGTTGTTTTGACACAGCTAGTAAATAGTTAAAAATAATCAATACAGTTGTAAGCGCCTTTATTATCTAATGAAGAAAAATGATACATTAAAGAGTAAAATTTTAGACATACTTTTAGTCTCAGGCCTATTATTCGGTTGATGACTTTTATCTCAATAACTTAATAAATAAAAATAGCTGACACAACCGAGAGCTCAATATTATAAATAAAATTCTTGTCTGGTACAAATTTATCATATATTTTTCTTATTCTATTCTTATTCTATTTCTATCATTTATTTATTTTATGAATTGATCTTATTATTGAATATTAAAAAATATCATTTTACTTAGGATTATTATTATCGAATAGATTTTTTTGTTTAAAATTCGAAATTTAAATTGTTTTTATCTTTACTTCTAAAGCCACATTTATGTAGAGAAAAGTCTACAAAGAAGGTTTAGGACATATTAAATAACGAACACGGTTAGGATAGAAAATTTTAATTATAACCTTACCGTTAAGCGAAGGAAAAATTCTTGAATAAAGATATAATACGAAAGACGAGAATTATTATTTCTTTACCGTCAACTATTTTAGAATTACATTTGTTTTTAATTTATTTAAAAACTATTAGACTTTTTTGCAGGATCCAATTGAGCCAGAACGAAATAGTTCGGAGTTAAATACAAGACCTTTGTCTTATGCAGATACGTACAGTTTTTTGCTTCGAATTGGGGAATTCAATTTACAAACACAATGGAAATAATAATATTATACAGTTTGATTAAATTGTTGAAATTATTTTTAGTTCAAATTAAAAAAAAACTGTAGAAAATATAAAAGCAATTTTACCTGATTTACCTCGAACCCTGCCTAGCGGTCAAATATTTACGTTAATTACCACGTGACCCCTATAAAGAGCCCTGTGGGTTATTAAATGTCGATTGATGTTTTAGCAAAATAGAAGATAATGTATCCTACAAAAAAATATTACCCACTGTTATTTATTTCTTTGATAATGACAGTGGCAATAAGATGCTAAGATATTCCTAAAATAGAATACCATATAACTTACAAACATATTGTTCGGTAAAATTCGACATAATAATCAAGTGGCTAAACTGACACATATTATGTAAATAGCAGATGCTGAGATTGCTGTTGCCTAGAGATCCCCTCTCGTCACACACAGGATACAGGCCATACCATTGCAGCAAGGATTAATTCCAGCACTTAGGTAGGTACTAACATATTTTTACTTAACATAACTTTACAATATCTATAAAAATGTTAATATAGTAAAGCATTGTTGGTAATGTACTTCATTATTTATAAATATATGTAAAATAGCAACAATGAGTTTTTTATAGCTGTAATTTTTTTAAGCAAAGATATTATAGGTATATTATATATATTTTTATCGTGTTTAATTTAATATTAAGAAGAAGTTTAATACTTATAAAATGTGCAAGTGTATAAGGATTAAACAAAGAAGAGAAAAGGAGACGAAAGAGTTTTAATAATTGTATTCTGGTTTGAATAATTTAAAGTTTCGAGTCTTATGATTTTGTCACTTACTCAACAAAGGCCACCTCAAAGTTTTTAGACCTTAGCCTCACTGGCTGTAGCTGTAGACCTTTAGCCTGATTTGAGTTCTAGTTAACGAATACTTCATATATTATATATGTATCGAAGATTTGTAACTCTAGAGACCGACCTTACTGGTTGGTGCGGTGTAATTAAACGGTTCAAGATTATATAACAAGTAAACTTTAATTAATTTTAAACACTTACTTAATTTCCTTCATAGTTTCCTTCTAACTTGGTGTTTTCCCGCTACATGGGCTCCGAATTACACATCGACGTAGCATACGTATTGATTGAACTAATGTATGTTAATATTTTATTTTCGTTTATAAGTCAGAGTGATAATTAAGTTAATAGTCGTCAAAAGCGAAAACAATATGATATTTAGTGATTTACTGATTTTTAAAATAAATTTATAATAAAAAAAATATTGATACGGGCAGTTGTATTCAGAGAAATACCTTTTATAGGCTTGCAATGTTATTGGATACAATAAAAGTTTTATAAAGCGTGTATTTTTTATCAATGGACGAATTGAAATTGAAACGGAATTGTGGGCCATATTTTAACTTTTAGCCTACCTTTAATTTTTATTGTCAAGTTGGGAAAAAACTATTTACAACATTTTTACCTAACCTGATGCATAGAAGCAGACGTATGATTTTTTCTCTCCCTAACAATGGTTCATGTCTGAACCAACAACAGCTAGGGATTCACACATCTTGTTCCAGGGGAAATTAATTGCTGTGCTATTTCATAGACAAATTAATCAAATGTAAGTTGTCCTCTTTTGGTGACCACAAAAGTTAACCATTTTAAAATTAAGTTAAGTAACGTTTCGATATTATTACAATTTTCACAAATTAAATTGAAAATAAATAAAAATCTGGAGGTTTGTCTTCCGTTATTACGTCATTGACTCCAGAAAAATTGTTTTCTTCAATTTTTTAAGATAATAGACAATTGCTAGTTTTAATAAATTTCGGTCACGTAAATATAATACAGTACAGTACAGGACAGTAAGTACAGTACAGTAAGTACAGTACAGTACAGTAAGTACAGTACAGTACAGTACAGTACAGTACAGTACAGTACAGTAAGTACAGTACAGTACAGTACAATACAGTACAATCCAATACAATACAATACAATAATCTTCATATTCAATTACAGTTGTAGATTGTATTCAGTTCGACATCTTATGATGTTTCTGACGGGTATAAACTAGTTTTGGAACATAAATAGGCGTGGAAGTGCTTTTACAAGACAAGAAGTTTTGTAGACAAATCTAGCTTTAGCCATTTTCGATTAAAATCTTTAATTTAACGTCTACTACACAAACGAATCCAACTAGAATTTTTACAAATTTCAACTAGATCCAAAATTTTATGATAATTCCTGTTAATTAAAAAAATAACTGTTTTAATAGAAAATATAGAGAACATAACCATTTTCTATAACTTTAAACAAATTAGAGTTTGATTTTAATGTATGTAGTGTATATTATTTATACAATTATTTATATATATAAGTAAGTGTATGTATGTATATATATATATATATATATATATATATATATTTATATGTATGTATATGTGTGTGTATGTATGAATATATATATATATATATACCTAAGTACCCACTTTCATTTTTCGTGTCCTCTAGCCAAAGGTTGCCTGGAAAACATTGCTCTATAGCAATAAGGCCGCCTTTTGTACTAGCTAATCTTTTATTTGTTATTGTTTTTATATATATCGTATCGTATTGTACTTGATTTAGATATTCAGAGAGTTTCGATGTCAGCTTTCTTGCTCTTAAGCAAGGAATTAAACCAAGGAAGCATCGAAAGTTTTAGGAATTAGAATAATTACACTCTTGTTATTTTTTTTTACATTCGAATGGGAACATAAAATAATTTTACTACAAAACTTTTAATATAAACAAATACGTAATTTAAGTCAAAACGAAAACAAAAGACCAAGACGAATTAAAGTTGTTTCCGGCAAAGCAAAACTTTATACACAAAGTTAAAATGCTTGTTTGTGACAAGCAAACAGGTATCGACCTAAGTCGTTGTTTTGAAACTTGAAAATTGAAATATCTTTTAGATAAATCTTGATATTATTTAACAATTACTTCTTTTATAAATTGCTTAGTGAAATGTTTAAATTAAAAAAAAAAATGTATTAGGACCTTATTTATCTTTTATCTCAAAGCAACTAATTGTAAACAGGTAACACTTTACTAAATATGGGTCTTTCATGAACTTGACTTAAACTGTTAGCGGCGATACTCTTTAGAAAGATACTTAGACATACTAGATATGTAATGATTTTAACATAAATGAGATAAATTGAAAATAATATAACGAAAATATTAGATTATAACAATAAAAAAGAAACAAGTATTACACAGAGAAAGTTTTGTGAGATTGAATCTTTCTTTTGATAATTAGAATGTTGACACTCCGACATGCTATCCGTTTTCTATTTCAAATGGAAAGTAAAAAAAAAGCGGGCCAGACTCATTAACTACCGTAAATACTTTTTCTTTACGTTCTGACATTCTTTTTTCTTATTTCAATATTATCTTTTAATGAATTAATATTATTTAAATATAAGGTTTTATATTCCAAATACAAATGACTTAGCGTCCTATTTGTACTAATTGGATTTAAATTGCTAATTTGTCTCTCGATGTGTCTCCATGTTTGGATCTGAATAAACATTTAGGTAAAGAAATAAATCTTTTCATTACAAACATTTTAATTTCAAACAGCCTCTTTTTATTCCAACCCGAAAAGAGAAAAGATAAAGAAGGTAATAAGATAAGACCTAAAAGCCGGTTATTACTTGAAATAAAAATAAAAATGAATTGGAGTGGCTTATATTATTTTTGTGACATTTTTTTTTTCTAGGAAAATAACAAATATGCGTCTAATAGGAATATCATATTATTTTTAGAAATATATATACTCGTATATTATCTATCGCTTATACCATGGGAGTGCTTTAAAGAGTTGTTCGGACTTATACCACCCATAGATTTTAGCCATCGTCCGTCGCAACAAAATCTCCACACTCACCACCTCAACATATGGCGCTCCACCTCTCTGCGGTTCTACAGAAGCTTTGTGCCTCGTACAACGAATCTGTGGAACCAATTGTCACCTAAGGTATTTATGAACCGATACGACATTCAAACCTTCAAGAAAAGAGCGTATTTACTTCTAAAAGGCTGTCAACGCACTTGTAACTCCTGAGTTGCAGATAGATGTCCATTGGCAACGGCAGTCGCTTAGGTGACACATCTGCGCGTTTGCCTCCCTTTTACTAAAAATATATGTACTTTTATTTAGTAACAGTCAAAACAAAGTACAAGAAAAAATATAAATAAATGAAGTTACTCATTAACTTATCTTCAAAATTAGTTATAAATAGTTTAAAATATGAAATATCTTCAATACCTATCCATATATATATTTCATAACAAAGAGTAGCTTTTGCAACGTGACTTTTAAGCTCTCTCTATCTACCTATAAATCTCGTCTGGTGATCAAATATTTACGGCAGTTGCCACGTGTTGGTTATAAAATTGCTATGAGATATGTTTTATCGTAATTATTGATATAAACTGGTTATCAAATAACCACGCCAATATATTTCTATGATACTGTAGAAACAAAGATAAGATAGAAAACTTTTGATATAATCTTAACTTCTCTAAAGAAAGATAAATTCTCAAGAAGTTCTGTAGTTTTGATGAAAACGAGTATTAATATTTCTTTACCGTCAATACTTTTAAAATATTTTATTAAATTTCTAATTTTTTGAAACATAATATCTATTTTATTGAGAAAAAATCTTTGAGAAACCTAGAATACAATGGAGTCGAAATGAACTACATTTTTTATAATATATGCAATAACTCTATTACTTCGCATTGTGTATAATTTATAAACAATAGAAATAATTATCTTTAACACATTCGGTAATAATTATTTTACTTTTTTTTTTAATTCAATAAAATACTGAAAGATATTAAATCTATTTTACGTGATTTACCTGAAGCCTCGCAGTTGTCAAATATGTGTTAGTTACCACTTGTTTTCGACATATTTATATATTTATAAAGTATAATATAATTACCTTATATGCCAAGTATTTCGTTAGATCAGTGTTATAATAATTAACTGCCTAAAATGGCGAATAACACACATTATGTAAATATCACATGCCGAGATTACCGCTGCCGAGATATTTCCTCTCGTTACACACAAAATGCGGCTCTTCCAATGAAACGAGGGGTTAATCTCAGCATCTAATATTGAATTTAATTAATGAACAATAAATATAAAAAAATAATATAAGAAGTAGCTTATTATGTGAGGAATTATAACAAAGTACTTAATAATTAAATGAACATTTATATTATTTAAAAAAACTACGATTTTTTCGGCCATTGACATTTAGTTGATTTACCTATTTTTGTAAGAATTGAGCAATTTATTACAT
Organism: Dircenna loreta; assembly: GCA_963555665.1. Classification (NCBI taxonomy): domain Eukaryota; kingdom Metazoa; phylum Arthropoda; class Insecta; order Lepidoptera; family Nymphalidae; genus Dircenna; species Dircenna loreta. Next base: position 8,182,194 of record OY743094.1, read on the forward strand.
ATTATTTGACTACTTTCAATAATTAATAAAATTTTAAGTAGGTGAAAATGTGATATTATACTTTAGTCAAGTTTTATTTAAATTTCGTTGAGATGTCATAAAAATAGTTAGGTTAGGTTTCCTAAAATCTAGAAAATATAACAAAACTGAAGATAAATTTTATATTTATTTTATAAGCAATATTAGCATTAGAGAAATAATCCCCGTGCTGCGTAGGATTTCACAAACATCCGACACACCATATATCCAACCTCGAAACAACAATCTGGGTATTACACAAAGAATTCTTCCGTGTGGGAATTAAGCTTAGTTCAATAACGAACTTTGGCATTTTTTCTTATTTTTTATATATATATATATATATAAAATAAGAAAATATATATATATATATATTTATAAATATCTGTTAGTAACCACTACATTCTAGGCTAACTAGACTAGCTAGAAGTCATAAAAATATAGATTATCTAGCAGATTGCGTGGTTGCATTTGAGTCGCTGCGAGCAATTTAGCAAGCACTTCGCAAACTAATGAACTATGATGGATGAATGGAGTAGAACGGGTTAAGAATACATTGGCTACAATTTATAAATATATTGTTTAAATGAGCCAAAATCTAATGATAAGGTTCAAGTAAGTTTAAAAATTCGTTTATCTGAGTTCTATATCGCTATATGGTTAATCATTCTTTCGATTATCAATTAAAATGGGGATGGATAAAAAAAGTTTTAAATTTCTGCCATTTTTGAGCAAAAAGTTTTAATAAAAACGGGTAGGTATATAACTTACCAACCCAAAAAAAAGGCAACAAAAAGTATCTTTGATGAGTTTTTGTAAATCAGCCCCAGATAAATCGATATGGTCACAAAACTTTTTATATAAAACCATTTTTTTTTTATATTGAATTAGGTTTTTCGATTTTCCATTTTTTGTTCGTTCCGTGTTGGAAATTAAATTGTTGCCGTGGTATCAAAACTTAATAGATTCTCGATAAAAGTCACTAAAAACGTCCAGTAACAATATAAAACTTTCAAATATTATATAAAGATGATTTTTTATAAGTATCTAAATAAATATTTCCAATTGTCTTCATGATATGACACACGCATATGAGGCGTAATATATTTGAGTTATAAGTTTTCTTAATCTATGTTTGCGAGCCGCCGCCATGTTTGTTTTTGCTAACAAATATTGTCACAAACAGATTTATATCCCTCAATAAAGTTCCAATGGAACTTTTTGTAACCAACGTTATTATTAATCACTCACTCAGGATAAGTAATTGTTTCTGTTCTGTATATATTTTCTTTTCATATTGTTTGTTTGTTTTACGTTTATTTAAATATATATGTATGAGGTTGTTACAATATATATTGTATAACTACTTGTGAGCTTTACTATTTATATAATATAATATATACCATTATATATTATATAATGGTTAGTTAATCTACAAATAGTATTAAACTAACTTGAAAACAAACTTCACAATACATTACAATATGTATTTACAAAGCCTATAAACCCTAAACAAACCTATACTTAACCTAATATAATAATCAAAAACGACTAAATTGTAGGTACTCTAAGATTTTTGAAAATAAAAAAGAAATGCTTGACTTATACTAAATACATACAATATGTATATACAAGACTTAAAATATAAGTGAAAATAAAAAATGCAAGCAAACAGAATATGTGCGTTCGCTGCTAATAAGTGAATTCTAATGGCAGCTCCGTCCTAACCTACATACGTCCAGCCTAAGCTGAACCGTATTTTCGAAACTGATCATTTTACTTTTATTCATTATATATATTTTTTATAATTATTATGAAGTTTAGTGTAATTTCAGTTCTCTCTCTCTCTCTCTCTTCAGTCAGTGATCATACTCTCTCTCTCTCTCTCGCTACTCATAGAGGATAAGTAGAAGACATAAGATATACAGTAGTTTTGTTAAACTATTGTACTACCATATGTTTGACGTGATTCTTTAAATTGATATAACTTTTTTACTTGTGATTCGATAATCAGAAACAAACATTAAATGTTAAGTGAAGCTTTTCATAATATATTGATGAAAACCGCAACTAAATCAGATAAGCCGTTTCTGAGATTAGCGTGCTCAAACATACAGACAAACACACGTTTTTTTTTTAATTACAAGTTTTAGGTTTGACAACGACGTAATAACCCCTGTTATTTATATTTTTATATTTTAATTGTACTGAAATCGCATTTCTAAAATTTTGATTATAGGTATACATATAGTTAGAAATTGGAATTTAACCAAGGAAAAAGTTTGTAGCTTCTCGATTTACCTTTTACTGCTACCGAATCTGATTATAAAAGTCCTTGCAAAGTTCTCGCACTTCTAGCCATTCTTCCATCTTCATAAGTAAGTAAGTTAGTCAAGTTTTCAAAGCACATAAGTGAGTTACACATATGCCTTATAATATGTCATCTTAATTTCCCTTAAGAATTTAATTGAATTCTTCCTTAAACTTATTGAAGGTTTACTTATATTTACACAGCTGTATTCACGTGGAATTATAAAGAAATGTGTTTACACCCGGTAAATATAAATATAATAGTCATGGTTCACGAAAGTTCAAATAGAAAAATAATCGTAGGTTATTGTAAATTATTATATTTATTTTATATTGTAAAAAAATATAGGAATCCGTCAATCCATAATTTCTATTTACTTTTTTTCTGACACCCTCTTTATTATATACATATATATATTATGTATATAATTTGTATTCTAATACCGTTTGAATATGAATTCACATGGTTTTTTTATTTCCCTGATTCCTATTTCCAGTGTTCGTTCAGGTCAATGACTTTATAAGATTGAGAGGTCGTACACTTGATTTGTGATGCTCTAATGATTTTTATTTCTCTTTGCTCATTAATTACAATTGTACTTTGGGCGTACTTTATTTCAAACAGTTATTTTTATCATTGGATTTTGAAAAAAATAATATGCATTAAATACCATTTTTGTTTCATATATCTTTCTGATTTATAAACATGTGTACAACCTTCTATTAAACTAAATGATTTAATACCCATATTTTCGTCAGCTATAAAAAAAGTTAGTATTAACTTATACTAACAGTAATAAAACATTTATTGTCTTTTTTAACTATAAAGCCTAACCAAATATTTAGAATACGTTCGACCAAATGTTTTATATTATTCAGTTTGAAATTCGGTTTGAATGTTTCCAGTTGATACAAATCAAAACAAATTGCAAATTTGATTCAATTTTAATCAAAATTCATTTAATATATCGTAGATTATAAGTAATAAGCGGTATTTTGTAAAATATTACAAATACATTTTTTACTATTTAAATAAAAAAACTTATTTGTTACGGAATATTTTCCATTGTTATATGCATATATAACAATGGAAAATATTCCGTAACAAATAATTATATTTATATCATATATGCGTAGTGTATGCCCCTTAAACCTACACTTGGGTCACAAGTCCCAGGGGCTGTTTGCACTCCTCTCCCTGCAACGCGATGGGCCCGGCACCCGCACGGTGAATCCATGGAATGCTAAGCAGTTTCGACTGTCTATGAATCCAGTTAAGTACCTAGCTTAGGTTATTAAAATATTGCTTAGTTCTGGCTGTAATTTGTTCCTTAGTTATAAAATGTTGTAAAGTATAATTAATATTAATAACACTTAACTGTAATTGAATTCAATACCGTTATTAATATCACACAATATCACCATAGCGGGACAAATGACCCTATCAATATTTCTTCGTCAGTGTCGAGACCCAAATTGATGTCCCATGTATCGCCAGCTTTTAGTGATCTATGTAGGACAAAAATAACTTCATATATCTACCATTGTTTGTTATTTTTGTTTTTTTTTAATGATCATGACTCAATATCACATTTTGTAAGATGAGCTGTATTTTGGGATCCCTGGTACTAACTGGTTTTTGGAAATAAAACAAAAATAATTTGTTTCAAAGTATTAATTATTTTGAAAGCACACAAGTTTATCAAATTATTGCTATATCCAGAAGCAAAAGACGTTAAATTATATAACCTAAAAGTGAAATTCTGAAATTAACTTCCTCACCAGGAATGGCTGGGTTTATAACTCTTATGTTTAAAAAGAATTTACTTGGAATGTTGTTCAAGAAAATTTTTCAATCCGTAATTCCATATAAACTAATAAGTGTATTTAATATCACCGGCAGACCACCAGACGTATTCCATATGTAGCCGTACTTGTGCTTTAAATTGTATTGCCTCGATTTATTGATAATTCCCAGTTTGCAAAATCATTTATTTATTTACGTTGCGAGTAGCTTTAGGGGAACGCTTTCAAAAGCGGTTGTATCTAGAGTAAACAGGAATGGCAACCGGAGAAAATGGTTTTCTGGGATTTAAACTGAACGAAATTGAGTTTACCCCATTCAGTAACTTTTAATAAGAAGCTCTCAATAGAAGAAGAAATATGCTGCATCTCATCTCAACATCATAAGTATCCAACAATCATTAATACGCAGCAGAGACGATGCTGGCACAGACCTTGGAAGGCATATTTCCCGTCCAGAAAAGCTCTACCCAGTGAAAAAGCTTGTGGTAAACTAGCAGAAACTTTCGGGAAGTGTATAGGCTAATAATATTATTTCTAAGAAAAATAAAAGAGACTAATATGAAATGACAGCTTTTTAACTATATCAAGCTATACGAAGTAGGTATAGAAGTAAATTCAATTTACATTAAACTCGATTATTACTTGGTGGCTAAATTCAATATTATCTCTCTTAACATTTGTCGGGCACGAAACTTCTAAGAGTAAAGAACTAATTAATTTCGCAAACTTAACAAAGAACGTAAAGTTTCCTCTCACGATTGTATTAAGTTGCAACATTATTTTCGTTAGTACGGAACTTGTAGTACTTATAAATGCTTGAGTTATATTTATAGTAATGTATTGGCGTAAATCTGAATCCGTCAGTCATCATCGTATATACTATTTTTGTCAATTTGGATTTAACACCTGCAATCTATTAATCCTAACATTAAACTTATTTCTTTAAGCTTTTTTCCGAGTGCAATGTGGGTGTCTTCAAGGCAAGAGTGAATAAGTTTTTACTAAGTTGATGCGCTTTACCACCTACGACTACATTTCCACTTCCCATCAGGTGGAATGAAGTCAAGCGTCACCGTAGTTTATGTATAAAAAAAAATAGGGTATCGGTTTGAGTTGGATTGATCATAAAGTTTACGTTCTCGTAATAACAGAATTCCTAGAACATTCGATGTCGGTTCGTTGTCTTACTATACAAATTAATTTAAAAAAAAATGGATTACTAATACTTCGTGACTCATGAAGATCAATGTAATCATTTATTATAGAAAATAGTATTTTAGTAAATAAAAAAAAATAATAATAGTAAAAAATAAACTGTTTTTTTATGGAGATAACATCTGAATGAAGCTTAATTAGAAGGAAAATCATGTAATTACTATCCAATTAACTTAAGTCCACAAATATTAAGTTGCCAGTTGGGTTTTCCCGCGGGCCTCGTAAGTATTTGGGGACGAGCCGAATCACATTGTTTGCGCCGGTTGTAAGTAACTTAAATGCTTATTTATTACTTATTTTTTAAAACCATTTTACTTGCTTTTGTTTAAGTAATGTTGAAAGATATCTTTATAAAAGTTTGTCTGTATATGTTATATGATTATTACATTTTAAAATTATCTAAAGAATCTTAGCAAATTTACAATGACGCAAAGTTTTACTACTTAGAACTTTTAAAAATTATTCTTAGACAGATAATATTTTTTTTCATTGACAGTGAAAACAGTTTTTTTTTGCGGTTGATATGATATATTAATATTACTTAACATTTTTAATATATAATCTTTTATCTTTTAAAAACAATTCAAATAACGTTATATTTATATTTTAAAGATATAGTATTTAAAATTTGAAAAACTACATAGTTCATATAAGGACATATATAATATATTAAAGAGATATAATATATTACATAGATTTGTTTAAGAAAGCTAATTACAACAAACTAAAATTATAACTTAAAAAAAACAGGCAATTAATAATCTTATAAAAAGTTTTTACACATTTTTTTCAAAATATTACCATTTTGAGGCCAATATATTATTATATACTCTAATTTCAATTTGAAAACATCTGAGATGCAAGTGACATCTCAAAGAGGTAATGCAAATTTGCTCTGAGGGATTGTCGGGTACGTAATTTTCTACTATAACTTAAGCTCTTAATTACCTGTCAAGACTGTATTCGAACAGTTTGAACAGAACACTCTATTTGACGAAGACGTGGCTTACATTAGATACATTAGTACAATAGCTATTAAATCTCATTAGCCGATGGAATTTGTATTATGTATAAGAATAATAATAATCTAAAAAAATATATGTATATTTGCTATTGTAGCGACATCAACTAAACCCAAAAGCTTAAATAATAAGCCATTTATTATCATTTCAATCGTATACAAATCTAAATAAAAATAAAAACTGTTTTGATTAAACTGTAGTCCTAATAAGTTTTATATTTTTTCATATAATAAAAACATTCAAGAGTAAAAAACTATATTATTTTATAGATAATTTTTAAATATGATGCGTTTAATACAAATTTTATTAAAAATAAAATTTATATTAAGCTTAAAGGCGGGATGAACCGTTATTGAATTATCACTGGCATTTCGAGAACGCTGGCGGGATGAATAACTCTACTGCAATTTCAAATAAAAGAAGCAGTATTTATTTAATCATAAAAATAAAAAAGCTACATTTATTACTTTTTGTTTAATTATGTAGTATTTTATTGATTTTGTTTTGGTTGAGCTGCTGCATTTTCTATATTCAGAGCGTGGAGGCTTAATGTCTTTTATTTTGAAGACAGTAAAAAAGTTTTTTTTGGCGGCAGCCATTTCTCTAGTCGCCAGTCCCGCGGGTCCATGTGACATTTGGTAACCATCCAACCAACACTATTATTTGGCGTTGAGAAAATAAATCTCGTTGTGCGCTCGAGCACATAAATAGAATAATTTAAGGAAACGTTTCCAAATAAACATTTGTGACATACTCTTTGTAGACTTGTAGAAATTGTGATTCAGGCGACTCGTATTGTATGAACTTTACTTAATAGTAAAGTTCATCGAAGGAAAGAAATCAAAATAAATAAGGACTTTTCTCGCATATCTTAGAGACGACAAGAGACGAAGACGAAGCTTCTTAGCACTCCATGGATTCTCCGTGCGGGTGCCGGGCCCATCGCGTTGCAGAGAGAGGAGTGCAAACAGGGAGAGGAGAGCTCCTGGGACTTGCGACCCAGGTGTAGGTTTAAGTGGCCCCTTCAAAGTGCGCATTAACGTTTAGCTCAACTGGTTGCGTTCCTCTCCCTACCTAACCAAATTTGGAATGTACCTACCAATGCCGCCTTTGAAGTACGTTCTAGAAATGTACTGATGATAGTTCTAGAGAGGCCAAGATCTTTAAGTAGGTTATAGAGAGATTTCGCTGTTATACTTCTCGCTCCCACTTCTACCGCGTACAAATTAACTATATACCTATTCCTGGTCAGCTCGTAATATTCGTACTAGCATTATATGCTTTTAAGTGAAATATCTTGCACTTACGTGTTTTTTTTAAATTTCATTAAAGTAAGATTGTTTTTAAAATAAATAATTATATAACTTTTAATTTCTTAAAGGTACGTTTTTATAAAATATAATAGATATTGGATTGAGGCTGTACTTCAATGTTGTTAAATAATACTTTAATTTATATTTATAATAAAATGTTTATTTCGAAATCTTAATTTTAAGATAAAAATCTTATCTTATCAAAAAAACTTAATTTTCGGCTTAACGTTAAACAAAAGCGACGTGATAATTACAGATAAAAATATTTAAAAAAATTATGTATAAATAATGCAAAATTAATAAAAAATAGTATCCATAAATAATGTAAAATTAATAAAAAAATAGTAAGCATAAATAATGTAAAATTAATAAAAAAATAGTAAGCATAAATAATGTAAAATTAATAAAAAAAAATAGTAAGCATAAATAATGTAAAATTAATAAAAAAATAGTAAGCATAAATTATGTAAAATTAATAAAGAAATAGTAAGCATAAATAATGTAAAATTAATAAAAAAATAGTAAGCATAAATAATGCAAAATTAATAAAAAAATAGTAAGCATAAATAATGCAAAATTAATAAAAAAATAGTAAGCATAAATAATGTAAAATTTATAAAAAAATAGTAAGCATAAATAATGCAAAATTAATAAAAAAATAGTAAGCATAAATAATGTAAAATTAATAAAAAAATAGTAAGCATAAATAATGTAAAATTAATAAAAAAATAAATTAAATACTAAATTTATTGCTTAAGGATATTTTTACTTTTTTGTGGGAAGTATTTACTTTTTTAATTTAATATAATTTAATTTTACAATCATTATTATTAAAAGCCTAATAATTATATTTTAAGCAAATAACAACGTTGGTAACTTAAGAACATAAGAGAATATAATTATTTTCAATCTTTTTAACAGTACTTTCGTAAAATGCCCAGAATAGGAAATATGATGTTGTAGTTTAAAGCCATATGCTGGATGTGTCACATTTGCCCACAAATCTGATATGTTCGTTGACTATCAAACGAGGTGTTCGATGAAATACCAGAACCATCTATTTACTATTTCGGTATGGCACAATTACTTGAAATAATTGTATGAAGGAAAATCTATCTTTGGTCAAAAGACAAAGTGTGGGAAGAAGAAGAGTTAAACATGTTAAAAAATCTATTAAAATGTTATAAAAAAAATGGAATTGAGTGTAATGCAGTCTTAATAATGAATGCAAGGCAAACCCTTTCAAATATTGCATTATATTTCTAAAGCTGTGACCGGATTTAAAGAAATATATTTTATAATCATCATAATTTGAATACTCAGGTAATATTTATTACAATTATTTTTATAAATTGGTTTTTCGATCCGTAATCATTATTCAAGTTGTCTCCGGACAAAAAAAAAAACATAAATAATATAAAAAATACAGATACCATAACAAGATTTTAGAAATTATCTTTCCGTTATAAAATAGGGATAAAATCTCAAGCGTTTTTGAGATGTATTTAATAAAAAATAGAAGTGAATAATTTGAAAGACATTTTTGAGCTTCACCTCAGCCCCGGCTACTGATCAAATATTTATGTTAGTACCACGAGTAAGGTATAAAACGTTCTGCGGGGCGTTAAATATAGATGAATAATTTAGTACAGCAAAAGTAGTTAAAGTAGTTTTTTATAATTATATGTTCCTTTTATAATGACCAAATAAATTAGTTTTTTTTTGGGACATCACTTAACCGATCAAAAGTGCTGACTTATTATTTAAATAAAATTTATTTATTGTATCTGTTTTTTGCTGAGTTACATCCCCATAATATGTGTTTGTTAACGTGTGTAAATAGTGATCTTATAGATAAAAAAAAGTGACACTTAATCGGTAATGTACCAACTTTAAAATACCAAGTAGTTATTTATAATAATAACGTATGTTTTTAGTTTTATTATTGGTAATTACAATTGTCTAACATAATTTAATGTGATATTTGTTGATGCGATTCGTTTTAATGCCTATACTTAAATAAAAAATAAAAAATAGCATAATAATCTTGTTTAGTTTGTCAGTTCCTCTAACGACTCGTAGAGAACTTTCGCGCCACGTCGAGTAAACTTACGAGGAATAATTCCCGCATCTAATTATATTACTAATGTATTTAGTTTATTATTATAAGTGTACTCATATTATTAAAGATACATGAGTATTTTAAACCATTTAGATTGGAATTGTCCTATGTGAGAATTTTAATACTTTTTATTTGACTTCTTTAGTTAATTATATTAAATAAAATATTCTATATAATTAATAGAATATTAACCACTTCTGCCAACATCACAAAGCTTAAAACATAAATAAATGTCAATTTTTAAAAAGTATCTCACTATTATTTTAGTTATTCAACAATTTTTTCTACAGAATTGTAAGTTGTTAATATATCCCGCTTAGTTACAAACGCATTTTACGTGTAAGTTTGCATGTTAGTAAAATATATATTATATTTTGATATATAATTCTGTTCACTTAAGGGACCGGTGAAATAGAAAGGCGCGTTGTTTTACGTTACCCGCGAGTGTCACTATAAATTTTATCACTACCCGACGGGGCTCATTTTTTTTTTCACCGGCCCCTTTCACGCCGTGGTCGTGGTTTCTTTTCATGTCATGGTGCGGTCATTCTGATGTCATCAGAAATAATTAACACATCGAAGTTATTAGGTAGTTTTAAATCTAGAAAATATAAATTAAAACTAAACTCTAACTATAATAGCAAAGTTATATTCATCTATTTAATACAGTTTAGTTCAGAAAATGATTTTAATTTTGTAAATCGAGAAACAATAATTCAAGGCAATTCATGTTAATTCAAATCTCGAAACAGTTATATGACCGCAATTATATCAAATGCGGATGCATTATCGGATTCCGAGCAAATACATAGACGTTTTTATTTATAAATAATTTATCAACGTCTAGCAACCTACCGATTGGGGTTTATTGACATATCAGGGCTACTTAGCGTGAAAACACAAAGAAGAATGTAATTTACTGGTCTGGTTACGTAAAATCATGTTAAAATCAATGTTAAGAATTATATATTATTATGAAAGATTTTTTTATAAAAGAATTATGAAAGAGTCAATGATATGATAATTTAATTTTCTATATTGAACTCAATCAAAATAACAGTAAAATTCAGCTTCACCAGAAAATTCTAAACATACAAAAGACATAGTATTTAGTATCAAAATAGTATACTAATTTGAGTAATATATTATAATTCTTGTAAATTATGTAAATAAAATCAATATCAAAATTAAAACAGAAATGGGTTTGTTATGTAAGCAAAATACATAACATAGAAGGCAACATTGCTTAGATCTGTTATCGAGATATAGAAATTAGGACAAGTTCTGGAGAACCAGTTAGACCACAAGTTGCGAACTTTGCTAGTTGGACACATGACGTTCCATCCATGATGTAATAAATTACGTTAAAAAAACGCTTAAGTTGAATTTTAATCTTATAAAATGGTTATAAAAATGAGTAGAGCACTGAATTGTAATAGTTGCGAGAAAATTTAACTCCGTCTCACATATTTTTTTAAATTTAATTTAAAATATAATTTAAGCATAAAATGTGATCGAAGGCAGAGAAAGGAAAAAAGGAAGATTTTTTTATTTGTATATGGTTGTATTATATATGGTTGTATATATAATCATGTAAAAGTCGTATGTCTTAACCAATTTTGATGAAACTTTAGATTCATGTTCTATAGTTTCCGGCGATGGGGATATATGCGGTTGTGGTTTCATCTAACAGTTGGTTCTCCTCCTCTCGTTGCACCCCCCATCAGGCTAGGCACTGATGAGGGCCTCTCCATAGTTCAATTAATCTTAGACACCCAGTAGCATCCATCCATCAGTATAACTTTAGGTCACTCCGTCAACTCCGATGATAAGATATTATCAAAACTAACAAAATAAACCATAAGTCACTTCTCCATTACGAACCTGTTGATTGGCCAAGAGTAATTAGTAAATGTGTCTTATAAAAGTGAGGTTATGCTGAGCAATATAAAGGCTAGTAGAGTGTAAAGTAAAAAAGTAGTAAAGTATGTAAAGTGCTATTATTTTACCTCACTGGCAACATAAACTCTGTAATACCGAGTCTAAATGATGATGGTTCTATCGCTCCGCCATTATATATATATATATAAGTAGATACTCTTATAAAAGGCTATTATAATCTAATGAAGAAAAATGGTACATACATATAGAAGCGAAGAAGTTAGGGATAGAGATGGTGTCAGCTTTGTAACGAGGACTCAGTCTCATGTTAATTTCATGTCAGTCTCATGTTAATTTCATGTCAGTCTCATGTTAATTTTGAGCTTGATCACTCCTTTAGTTCCATAAATTGAATAGTAGTAGCTGAGTATAAATGAAATCCTTGTATGATAAATATTAATTTTATAAATTTTTCTTTCATAATTAACGACTTCAAAAAGGAACACGGAAATGCTATAAAGTAAATGTAACTAACGGTAATGTGTATTTAATAATAAATATAAAGTGCTCTCGTTGAAATATATTTTTATGAAGCTCTTTACTTAACGTTTTTCTAGAAATATATGTAAAGATATTATTGTATAAATCGACATTAAATATTATAAATCCAAAATAATATTACTTAGGTTTTTTAATATTATTTTGATTTTTTCTTAGAAGTGGAAATTGAGGTTGCTTTTTCCTGTTTCTAAAGCGATAACCTTAACGACCCGTACAACCTTATATATATATATATAATTATCATACGCAGTTTCAGAAAATTTATAGAATTATATGTATTTAAATTTTTCAAAGACTCTATAGATGTAAAAGTAATTTTAAGTAAAATTGCTTTTACGTGCTTCACCTAATGCAGCGTCTAGCAGTTAATTATTTACGTTAGTTAGTTACTACGTGTTTCCTATCAAGGGCATTGAATATCGATGATTTTTTAATATAGAAAGTAAAATATGTCTTACAGTAATTCGTCTACTATTTATTTCTTTGAAAATGACGGAGTCAATGATGAATTTATAAAATATGACTAAGATAAATTAATATTGTAAATGAAATTAAGATATATATTTATTATTATTGGTTTGTTAAATGAGTCATAATTTTAAAGTGCCTCCACTAAAGTTATATGTATTTTGTAAATACCAGATGTTAAGATTACAGCTGCAGAGATATTCTATCTCGCGAGGATAAATTCCAGCACCTAGGTTGTAGCACATTATGGGGTTATGTATAATATTTACAATAATATTTAGTATAGTAATATTTTATTAGTAATATAGTTAATTATTAATAAATATATTACAAAATAACATGAGTATTTTAAACCATTGATCGTTTATTTCGCTGACATTAAAGCAGACATCTAAGAATGATATGTATTGTGTTATTGATTTCAAAATTATATATTTTTTTTTAAACTCAACAAATGCTACCTCAAATGAAGTCCTTAGGCTCACTGGCCCTTTAGGCCTTCAGGCCGTGCTTTGTACAGCAGTTAGCGCTTACTTCAAATGTTATATGTAGAGATAGAGAACATTTGTAGAGTTATAAATTTTGCCCGTCCTTTTTTGCGTTGCCTGTGTTCTAGTATCAAAATGTCGTTAGAAATTCAGTAACTTAGATATTTTTTCTGCAGTTTTAAATGAAATAAACTCTTGACATATCTTTATAATTGTTTAACAACGTTTCCCATCAATCACGCAGGAGATAGATAACCGCGACAGTATCAAATGGCGATGCAAAAACGAGATACAGAAGATTCTAATTAAATAAAATAAGGAAGAAATAAGTCAATTAATATTAATTTACTCAAATAGAGTTAATGAATATTAATTGACTGCCACATACACCATCCAATAATAGTTTGAAGAATTAAATTAAATAATAAAATTACCTTAAATAAATTGAATTATTTAGAATGAGTTATTTTTATAGTAAAATGCGGAGGAAAAATAACGGATTACTTTCATTATTGTAGCGTTCTTAATGTAACTTTTCGAGCCTCCATCTTGTTTGTTCTCGCTTACAAATATTGACCCAAACAGACTTACGTCCCTCACTCAATACACTTATAATGGAAGTTTCCGAAACAAAAATATTATTTATTATTAATAATTCACTCAGGGTATGTATTTTTTTCTGTTTAGTTTATACTTTCTTTCCCATATTTGGTTTTTTATACGTATATACGTATATAAAATAACCAAATTTATACCAAAAATAAAAATATAAACCAAATATATATATATATATATATATATATATATATATATGTATACATATTGTATGAAGTTTGTATAAGTATCATATGTACCTATTTTATTTTATAATAGTTATAAATATTTAGAAATTGATAATTAATCAAGAAAACAATTTTTTGGTTGTGATTGTTAAAGTCCATGCAAAGTTCTTGAACTTCTAGTTACATTATATGTAAGTAAGTTAATCAAGTTTTCAAAGCATATAAGTTGGTTACACATGGCTGCATATGCTTATATAAGTTTGAAGAACTTACAATTTACTAAAGGATAAATTTAAACATTATCTTAGACTTAGTATATAAAGTGAAAGAAACTAAAAAGAAAATTACTTCAAAGTTGTGGCTTCTCGGAAACTCGAGTATGCTTCTGAAGTGTTGCGCAAACATTGACGGAGGCGAATTCTTAAAATCTTGTAACTATGTAGAAAACCGCGTCCCATTTTATTTAAGTAAAATATTTCAGAAAAATATAAGGCCTAACATTAACAAATAGCGTCTAGATAACATTACTTTTTATGAATAGTGAAGTATGGTATTAAATTAATTTATGATCAAAGTGGTTCTCATATTAACAACTTAAAATTAAAATAAAATTATATACGAAATATAATTCTAGCTCCTGCATTTAATATTAAAAACCTACGTTACTTTAATCTATATATATATATATATATATATATATATGTATATATAGATAAATTAAATTAAATATACATAAATTAAATATAAATAAATCAAATTATCATATTTTTACATGATTCTTACTCTTTCCTTACGTAGCTTACTATATATGCCAGTTTTAATATTCATTAAATTATTAATTTAGATCCTGCAATATAAGAAGTAAGGCTAGTGAAAGGGCTTCTTAGCTCTGTTCTGTTTTTAGGTCACCAGAAAGTCATCTTAAGTCAGTTCATATGCGATTACATAAAAAAACGTCTACCTGAGAAAAATATTTTTTACTTTTGAACAATTATATCATTCTTAAAAATATTTTATTTATTCTGACAGTAAAACTGATAAAATGATTCTAGATAAATAATAGTTTTAAAAGTGAAAGGCTTTAATGTGTTTAAACGCGAGTAAGAAATAAGTCAATTAATTTCAATTTACTCAAATAAATATTAATTGAATGCCACATACACCATCGAATAATAGTTTTGTGGGTTAAATTTAATTCAATAATAAAATTACGTTAAACAATTTAAATTATTTAGAATGACTTATTTTTATAGTAAACTTAAGGAATACTAGTTCATGATTATATCTAGTATTTATATTATGCAAGTCGATTTTTACATTACATTTTTGTAATTTTTCCGGATGTACATAATATTTTATAATTAATTCAATTTCATTAATAGTCTCCATTAATTAGTGGCCGATAATTAAATTTGGGCCTAACTTAATTAGGTACAAAATCTTGAGACATGTCGTTTTTTTATTTTTAGGGAAAATAGTAATCACTGTAAACCTTTTGGAAAGTACCTCTAAGATGTCGTTTACAAGATTATATTACATTTATTGGTCATCACGTAGGGTAAATCGTTAATAAAAGCTAAGAACAAAAAAGAACCAAGATTTGACCCTTGAGGGACGCCCACATTTACTAATGTATCCGAAAAAACAACATAATTTACATAAACTTTTCGTTGTCTATTTAATAAATATGAGGTCACAAGTTCAGCGGCCATGAACTGTTAACTTTTAACATTTTAACATTTTCATTAGCGTTTTCAATCGAAAATTCTCTAAAATTATGCTTTACCAGATAATGTTATAACACGCAAAGTAGCTTTAATCAATGTTCTTTGTTTTTAACAGTAAAAACATTTGAACCTATCAATTATTAACAGACAAACGAAAAACAGAATTGCTTTTCATAGATAATAAATAAATGATGAGAATAGATGAAGAAAGAAGAAGAAAAAGATTATTTTCATACATTCAACTAAGCTGGCCTATAGTTTCAGTAATAATAACTTCATCTGGTGAACTATTTGGAACACAAAGTTCGAAACTTAAATAGTTATATAAAATTTATATTGAATATGACATTATGTCATAAACGTGACAAGTTTTTTCCGAGAATATATAATTATATAATATAATTATTGTGTATTTGTTACAAATTATTTTGATGTTACTGTGGATTTATTTGTGTATATTATAGCCAATTTTAAGTACAGAATTTTCTAGCTCTTGCGTCTTTGAAAATAAAGGCTAATTATTGTTTATTATTATTATTTAAAAATATTGTTTATTTTTGACTATGTTTTTTTCAGTTACAAACCACCCTTGCCCCCTCCCCCCCCCCTATTAAATATCGTAATATGTAGTTCTAGCACCGTATTGTTGTTGACATCAATAGAGTCATCTATAGTCCAGGGTATCAACATAGCGATACAGATGACCGCAGCAATTTGTTTCCGTCAGAGTCAAGACTTAAATCGATGTCCCTTCTATTGGAAGCTTTTGGCCAAATATGTGAGATACAGACAACCTCATATGTCTACCATTGTTTGTGATAACCACATTTTTATGTATTGTATGATCATGACTCAATATCACATTTACTAAACTATGTTTGTATCACTGGTACTAGTTGTTGGAAATGAAACGAAAATAATTAATATTGTCGTTTAAATATTATACATAGATGAAACTTGTAATACAATACATTTTATTAAACCTTATTAAAAGTATTGTATTACAAGTTTCAAAGCTAATCAATGTCTGAACGAACAGACGAAAACTTTCGGATTCAGGGGCTTAAGACATTAAATTTTATTACCTAAATGAGTATAAAGAGCGAATTCCGGAAATTTACCTCATAAGGGAGTGGAAGTGTCAGTTTTTATAAAACCTTTGTTAAAAGATTTACGTTCAACTTTGTTCAAGTATCCACTCCATATAAATGTAATAAGGGTGTTATTTTAGATGTTTTAATGAATTTCAAAACGTCTTACACTTGAGGGGCTTTAAAAATGAGTTGAAAACGAATAATATTTTTGTGTAAGACCCCTACTTTTCAAGTAAAAATAATTCAAATAATATCCCTTAGTTTTAAAAATTCACCCATTAGGAGTAACAAATAAAGGTTATTGTAATCGTGGAAATATGGAATTACATGTTCCATAGTACGAGTAATTTATTATGGTATATATACTGGGTAAGTTGCTATTAAATCCATTCAAACAAACTTCCAGATATCATGAAATTTCAGATATGAATATTGAATGGCATAAACTATTTTATATCGCATAAAAGAGTTGCGTGAAGCTGTCGGCAGAAAGCTAGTTAGGTAAGTAAAAGGTAATATTTTATACTTTTAATTGTATTGATTCTACGTACCTTTTGATAATTTTAATTGTATTGATTTGACCTTAAGACAATTTGGTCTTTTGGGCATCCTAAATTAATTATATTTATTGCGGTTTTAAGGTATTATTTTTATTTGTTAAGAAAAGCATTTGCCTTAAAAATTAATCAGGTTATCCGTTTTATAAATTTGGTTTTACGCAAAGTTTAAATCCTTGTCTTTGAAAACAAACTAAGTAATGAAAGTTACGTTACGCCTTTCTTTCTATTTACATCTTGAAATCTTCATAGTGATTTTGTTTGCGAATTTTTTGGTAAATTTAATTCTTAAGGCAACAGGTGTCTTTATTCCTTAAAATATGTATATATTTTATTGATATCTTGAATATATTTTTTAAGGAAAAAAGTAAAAAAATAATTGAAATTAAAAATGTTGCACTAACAATATAACAAAGAACTAATTCAAAACATAAATGTAAATTACATAGAGTAAAAGTGCACAGAGAGCTCAATAGGGGTTTATCTTATATAATATTTTTATGGCAAAATCACTCACTCATTATTTTGTGAGACTTATTAATTAGAAATATTATCGTTTTAAATTTGTTTCTTACGACGTAGTCCTATATACTCTTTAGTCCATTTTACATAGTAACTACTTATATATCATGTAAATCAATGTGTCTTTAAAACCTAAATTTAAGTGACTATTATCAAATTGAAATTATCGAAAATCATCCTTGAATTGACAGAAAAAAGTAATAAATAAGCCATTTTTAATATAGGTTACATTTCATAAGCAGTGGTTGTTTTCTATTAAGTATTAAGTATATATATAAGGTAATAATGCATTAAATTTACTAACGTAAGGTCTTCACTTCGGATGAGAGTATACGGTTTACTTTGTATTTTGTGAAGGACACCTGTGCGACATTAAATATTCAAGGTTTGAGGTCCACATATTGTCAAAATAATTACGTACTTATAAGCCAGGAATATCCATGAGATATTTTTAATGTAAACATTTTTATATAAAGGCAGCACTAACGCGACAACTGCACCCAAAGATAAAAAAATTAAATTTTGTAATTAAGTAACAACTATGAAAGATTTATTAAGAGAAATAATCAGCCAAGTATAAGAGAATAATTAAAAATAGTCAGATAAATTAATTTATTTTAAAGAAAATTATCTTTATAATTTCCTATTTAAATTTTAATGAATATAGAATGAAAAACAAACCGAGACGGGCAGGGATTCGAACCGGCGACCTCTGGGACACAAAGGTAAAAACCTGGTTAGGATTTTCGACAGAAGCCTCATAAAGATAAATATGTAAAGATATAAATATGCTTGATTCACCGAGTCTGGCAGCGAGACGGTAGCTCAATTGGTAGAGCGACGGGAGGGCTAAATAGCAATGGGATTAATAAACTACCTATAAAATGGTGAAAGTGTGTAGAGAATGCTAAGAGCCCATTAAATTGCTTGTAGTATCATCCAGTGTATCACGAATGCCAGCCCGGTAATCATTTATACGTATGGACGTTAGTTCATGCATCGGTTCATAAATTTTACACCGTTATTTAGCACTTTAGTGATTTTAATTTAAATTAATTATACAATACATACTATGACGAAATAAATATATACAAGAATACATAAAATAATAAATTCATATGTATTTAAATGAAACAGTTATTTCATAAGCCTCTAGCAAATAGACGAGCGTGAGTTACTTGTAAAAGTTGTCAATATCTTAGTTAATTGAAAAAGAAAACTGAAATTAAGTCAATAGTTTATAAAAGTCTTAATTCGTGGTGTTTTAATTCTTTCAATGTATCCTCATCATATTATCTGAATTACCTCATAATTAGTTGTTTGTATTTTCAACTTGGGTGCTGAAATTATTCCACGCTTCAATGCAAGAATCCTGCATGACGAGAAGAAATCTCTCAGTATATACATATAACTATAAATATCATTATATATCCAGTAATAAGATTAAATAAATAGGTAAAGCTTACTACCTAAGCTTAGTACATAATCTAAGTATATAAGCTAAGTATATAAATTGATTACATAAGCTAAGTATATTGCCTCAGTACATTAGTTTAGTACATAAGTAAAAGATAAAAACTAAGCGAATAATCGATTTAACTTAACATTTAATCCTTTCTATCTTCTATATTAAAATTGTGAGAAATAAACCTAATTCTCATTTATTATATATGTATATTCGACTTCGATTTTGTTGACATTGTATTCCAATGTCGTTCATTAATGAAAGACAAAGGTTTTTATTTCCCTGTTTCCCATTTCCAGCTCTCTTAAGCGCTTCAATGGTTTTGAATAAAGAGTGAGAGCTATATTTCAAACAGTCATTTATATTATTCGATTTGAAATTAGAACAAACAATACGCATGAATAAAAGGTTTTTATAAACATGTGTTGACATATCTTTCGTTTGGCTAAATAATTAAAGATATTATTATTTCAGAATTAAAAAATAAGTTAGTATTCATTTTTACTTACAATAAATATACATTGTTTTTAACCTTTATAAATATTTTAGTTTAGTTTAGTTATAGTTTTTATTCTAGTTAGACTCAAAGGAATAATAAAAATAAAAGAACTTTATTTTAATTATGCCCATATAAGGTTTAAAAATTCAAATTTCCAAAGACCAATCGGATAGCAACATTCATTTAAATTTAGTCAGAATGTTCAATAAATTTCAAGTAAAACAAATTTCTTTCTTATAAGTCTTATGTTCTCTTTTGGTAATTTTGTACACTAATAATACTTAAATAAATAATTGTCTTCACTACCAATGAATAGTGATTTGAAACACATGTCCTTAAATAATATTTATCGAAAATGGTACTTGAATTGACACAAAGTTAAGGAGAAAGTAGATGATAAAACATTTCTTAATGTGAGATAAATAAATGACAATTAATTTTCACGAGGAACGATCCACCAATAAATTGTAATAGAAGCTTTTGGTAACAATATTATTCTAATACCCCGGCGACCCATCCAAAGTAATAAATCCAGTGATATAATTTGGTTAGTGGGTCCGGCCATTAAACGGAACATCATTAGCATTAATACGCTTTGTCATTAACGGAATATGTATCATAATTTATGGAAGTCCATTATGTTATTTGTGATGATTAGAATTCATATTTCACTACCAGTCTCTATGTCATGAAGTTCTCACAAAGTTCCTTCGTTCATTTTCGAATCGTAAGACAGAGACGGAGAGTGATCCGTCGTAAATAATAAGATTGAAAGATTGAGTTTACAAAATATATAATAAAGTGTATTTATCTTTATTTTGCCAAACTAAACTGCTCTATCATTTATTAATCAAACAGTAAGTGTTGTATTACGTATTATTATAACGTTATAGAATAAAACAGCATTCATGTATTGTTCAATTAAAAAAAACCACCAAGATGCTTCTCCCATTGTCGTTAAAGTAATAAACTATAAAGAGAAACGACCACTCATTAACTGGCGCAATTTACCATCTTCTATTATATGTCCTGATACTCGTTAGAGTCGACTTCACGAACCTTCCTTTCGTAAAAAAAATAATTTCACGCCACATACATATATATACATATATATAATATGTATAACTTCAACCCACATATAAATACATATATATATATAATATGTATAACTTCAACCCAAATATATATACATATATATATAATATGTATTAATATGTATGTGGCGTAAAATACTACTTATACTTTGTACTTTTTATATAAGAAGTATATAGGTAGAGTTAAAAGTATTATAATATATATATATATATATATATATATATATATATATATATATATATATATATATATATAAAGTTAAAGTTAGTATAAGTAAAAAATATTATTTCTTAAATTACATAAAACATGTTAAATGGTTAAAGCAATTTTAAACAAGTGGGTTACAAGCTTAAACTCTCAAAAAAAAAATACAATATATACTTCCATATACAAAAACTTAAAATGACATCGAGGACTTTATACGTAGTTAAGTAAATACATTAACTAAAACTGGTAAACATTTCAGGTAAAATATGTAAAGTATTTACTTATTTTTATTTACTGCATTCATTCATTTATTTTCAAAATATCATATAATGTGATATTTCTGCTTGTAACACTGTTTTTAAAAACAAAAATTGTTTAATGTAATAGAACAGATATATTTGATTGCCTCAAACTTAAATCAAACGATATTTTTTACTTACTTTACATAACGATACGATATATTAAAATTTAAGGGAAGCTATGGAAGTCTAGTTCAATGACGTTGCTGACTCGATCTGGATTTCAGAACCAACCATATTCGGTGATAGTTATTCAGAAGTTGGTAAGAAGTTAGAGTTCAGTTTCTTGTTTGGAAAACTAATGATATGCAATTTGACGGAACCAAGATTTAGCATGATGGTCCGACCGCAAACTCAGCCTTAATAGTGTTGAAATATCTTGTAATTGTAAAGAAACGGAAAAAAAAATGGTTTACATGACACGCCGCAAAGTGTGATGAATTGTATTTAAAAAAAATGGTTGTCTGTAAATTCATTTACCGACGATAATTTTACGTGATAATGTAATAAGAAAACTTTAATTCAAAATTTCATACTTTTATAAATTTAATTAAATTATTATCACTGAATTAGAATTATTTTGTATAATACAAATAAAGAGTTGATTGAAAATTTTTATCATAATTTTTCTATAAATTAACATTTATTTGTACTCGTTGATTATTTTTTTAATTTCAATTATACAGCATAATAACAAGGATAAAATTCAATTAATATAATTTATTAATAACTTTTATGCCTGTGTGATATATAAGATCCTCCAATCTGCGTTATTCTGTTAAGGATATAAACATGATTTTTATTCAGAATAAATATTGGAAATCACATTAACTTTTCACCTTTATAAACAGTTGAAAATACATTTCACGTATTCATCAGACGCAGTGGCTGATGAACACGTGAATGATCCATGGGATAAAAGCGTCAAGAGTTCAAAGCTAAGGTCGATCGTGCCTCTCTATCGTATTATTAGAACGGAATATTCATTAGAGCAGTCTGTTGGTATTGTTAATAAAAATTAAAAGAGAAAGTCTTTAAACGAAAAATCACTTGACTTTTGTGCTTTCACAAATATGTTTAAAAATAATTCGTAGAAATATAAAGGAAATTTTAGTAAAAAATTTAATGGAAATTTGATCTGCTCCAGTAATGAAACGACGTTCTTTCTTTGTTCTTTAGTTAATATTGTTTCTTTTCTTTATTGGTAAGTTTATATATCAATTTAATGTGTCTCACAATTAACTCTGACTTTCCGAGAAAAATGTTTCTGTTACGATATTATATTCAATCTCATTAAATTATCTCAAAAATGTTTATTTAATGTTTAAAATTTTTTTGGATTACAAATTCGTAATCAAATCAAATATATTTTTTTCTATACCAAAAATGAAATTAACTAGCTCGTCATGCTTTTGCGTATTTTGCGTCCTAAGTTTAAGTGACTTATTATAATACAGATTTAAAAATTCTGAAATTTTACTCAAAATTAGAATAAAAACTTCATAAATAACCTGACAATGTGTCACACTCCCTAAGCCGTGAATATTTAATGTGACACAGGTGGCGCAACAAAGTGACATTTGTAAGTTAAACGTATATCAAGCTTTTTCAAAATCTCTGGCTTAGAGACCGCAGTACACGAGTCTTCAGATTCGTCAACTGGCTTTGTCCAATAGAAAAATCTCTTGCAAACACTTTGGAGGCCATGTTCCGTTCCATTGCGCTAACAATACAGCTAGCACTGTATAAACGCAAACCATGCAGCATGGACTTAGAGGTTTCTTTATTTTACACGTTGTATTATTAGCTGTAAACGAAAAATTGGGCAACATTTCACTCCATTCTACCATTAGCTTTGCGTCCAGGACTTAACGTTATTTTTTTAATTGTTGGGAATTTCTTTATGGACACTGCCCACGGAGTGAACATATTTGCCGACGTCTAAACTTACGCTATTTTAGTCATCGTCGTCGATATAATTGAATGAGAGTTCCGTAGCTTCTTTTAAATTTCAATATATCTCTCATAAAAAACATAGTTATTTTTTAAATAAGTTTCAGTTTCAGTTTTTATTACATTTCCGAAAATGCTGAAAATGTTTTGACACATATATTTTGACATTTACACGCATTGCACGTAGAGATTAAAGTATAAGAACATTATTTAATATTTAAAAATTAAATGACTAAATAAAAATAATTACGTTAAATATTTTATTTGATATGATCTACTTTGAAATTAAGTATTTAATTAAAATTATTATATATTTATGTCACACGGTAATAATTCGATCCGATAATAATCAAGGTGATTTTATTGATTTATTTGGAAGTATTTCATTAAGTTAATATATTATTCGGTTTTAAGTAGCTTCATAGCAGTCACGAAATTAGCAATAAAATATGGAGGCCTAGTTAAATTTACTGTCTCAATTATTTATTGTAATAAGTTAATATTTATTTATTTAATTTATTAATATATCGGTAGCTTTTTACTCGTAACTCAACCTCACTTTTATTTTTTTATATATAAGGTCAAACGAGCGTACGGCTCATAAAAGTGATCATCGCCACTCAATCTTGCAACATCAGAGGAATTACAAGAGGGTTACCAACCTTCAAGGTAGAAATCGGCCCTTTTTAGGGCCCATATTGACCTGGAATGATCATGACATTATTCCATATTTTGGTGTTGCGTGGAAGAGAGTTAATTGAGAATTGCAGCACATTTAGAGCAGCACATCTATAGCAGCACATTTAGATGGTGGGGATGGTATCGTAGTCGACGGCGTACAGTGGGATAATGGTAGTTGGCGGCTGAAATCAGAACAAAAATCTCTTCGGACTATTCTTCATAACTTTCATTGTGAAATGGTCGATGCTGATGCTGGAGAAATCCGGACCAGAGAGGAGAATAATACCTGAGATGAGAAATGCGTGGCAAAATCTGCGCTTCATCACGAGGCTTATGTCCCAGTTGAAGTACTGCCTTACTCTGTTTGATAAACAGAGTAAGGCAATTTCTTCAAGTCCCTCTTAACTGACTTACATACTTTCCAGGTAAGGCGAACTTTTTATTGCTATACTCAAAGTGGTGATGCTCTGTAGGTATATATTTCTACAAGTGTTCCACAATGCAAATGGTTAAAATTTCATTTTATACACTTGTCTTTACTCCAAACTTGTATCCACTTTACCAACGTTTCTAATATTAATAAAGTTTTTCATAAAATTAAAAAGGCTATATATATCTTGGCTGTTCAGTTCCCATAGTAAGTCACGGATATTTAAACATAGTTACTTTCTTCATAGTTAACTTCATAGTAAACTTCGTAAGTACATAAGTATTCTGACAATATGTGGCACAACGTTTAAACCTTGAATATTTAATGTCACACAGGTGTCCCTCACTAAATACAAAGTAAACAACGTACTGTCATGGCACCGAAAGATATAACTTGACGTAGTATATTTACAGCATTGTTACCGTATACTACCAAAGTAATATTGGTTTAAAACAAAGTATATATATCTAAAATTGAAAATAAGGATAATGTATTAATAAACAGCGCTCCTATAAATTTATTTATTACTGTACGAATGCTTGCGTTCAATAAAACATTAAAACGGCATAAATCAAATACAAAATAGAAATTGGTATTAGCTCTTAGAACCTCGGAGAATTGCTAATAGTCTCTACAGAATTTAAACTCTATTTTAATTATAACTTGTTCGCTACAACTAAATTACTTTGCTAGTTATTATAAATTGAGATAATTGCTCTCATTGATTACCACTTGGCCAGTAAACCATCAATTCAAGACAGTTATTCCAACTCCGAAAGTTACTTAACTTTGTTATTTATTTATTTATGGTTAAATAAAAATATAATGGCCGAACTTAATGCTACAGGGCATTTCCTACCAGCCAATCCCAAGAAAAAAAAAATACAAGAAGGCAGTATTTAAAAAAAAAACTAAAATATTACAAAATTACAATTATAAAATAATCATATTTATTACTATTGTTTGCTATACGTTAATGAATAAAAGCTAGTGAATTGTTTCCTGAATGGCTCCTTATTTCAAGACCTGATGAAGAAAGAGCCACCTGGATTGTTTGTATAAAATAAGACACTAAACTATACTTCAACAAAAGCTTTTGTAAGCTTCTTTGATCTATAGTTAGTTATTTTAAACTTGTTAAAACGAGTAAAAACTCAACCAAACGAATCTGTCTGAAATAAAGAGTATATAAGATATTTATACTTCGCGACTTTAGACAACAAATAAAACGAATAATAACGGAAAAAATATGAAATAATTAAGAGCAGTCTTCATCAACTTTGACGCGACTTTTATTTTTTTTAATTCAAACTTCGCGGCTGAACAATTTTGGATATATTGATTTCGTGGTTTGAACATTAGTTTTTGTTTTTAATTACGATTGAAGCACAGAATTAAAGATTTAACAATTAAAACACCTGATTATATATATTCGTATTTGGTCATGTGAAACATTATTTTTTTTCTAGAATAAGAATGTTTATGAAATCGACTCAGAGAGAGTAAAATTGAATGAGTTTTGGTCATTTGTCTTTATTGTTTGTTACTTTAACGACGGAGAGAGGAATGTCACTATCTTTGTTATTATTAAAATATATATTTTTTATTAAATTGTAAAATGCACGAATCACTTTTCATTTCTTTTATATTCTACTAATGAATAATAACAACAGTCACTGTAAATAATAAAAGTTTAGAATTAAGTTATTTTATTGATATTTTGACGAAATATAAATTATATAAATACATTTTATTAAATTATTTTTAGTAATCTCTCACTCACTCTTTATGACTCTCACTATCGTGAATAGTTAGATAGAGATCAAGGAAGGAGATGATCTATCGATCATCTCCTTCCTTGTATTCAAGACTCAAAAGAGAACGAATTAATTTCGGAATATATGAATTCTATAATTCATCGGTATTTTTATCTTATTATAGGAAACGAAATCTGGCAACCTCCATCTTTGCCAACGTATTTTATCTCCATAAATAATATCAAGAAAATAATGAAAAATATTTCATTATATTATAAGCTCGCTAATGATGCCAATGATTTTCTTCTTAATGGCCAGACCAACTAATTAAATTAAATTACATCACCAGATTTACTGCTAAGGGTCTGCCGGAACATTAGAATAAAACATTATTACCAAAAGCTTCCTATGAAATTTAATGGTGGCTGACAATTAATAGTCCTTTACTTATGAAACTGGTAAACTGTTTTTAATTAATATAACATTGTGCAAGCAAATAAAAGTAATTTTCCATCTCAATCTGGCGTCAATTTATCGATTTTTGAAAATTATTATTATACAGTCAGTTGATTTTTTTTGTACTACTTAGTTTTTGGTAAGTAAGACACTACAATAAAAATAAATCTGGTATATATGTTTGTATATATTTATATATATATATCATCAGATAATGCTATGCCACTCACGTAAGCCACTCAATGTGATGAAATTGATCCCGACCTTAGTTGAATTGCCTGGGGAGTTTTGTGATGGGACGACATCAGTTTAGACATCTTTCTACTACAATTACAAGAGCGTAAAGGTAGCGAATTACCCGTAATTAAATCATGTACATTTATTTAAAGAGCAATCTTTAATAAAACCATTATATAATGTAGACCTTGGATTGAAAGAACTAGAACCAGAAAGAATGATTCAGAGTTGAAAGAGGTATACGCACTGTTTAGGCTCAACTACAACTAAGGCGTTATTTATTAATGTTTTTTCTTAAATTTAATTACACTTCAAATAATATTATAGCACTGGAATGGTTGTCTTTTCAAACAATTATGGATTAGACAGTTTTTCTTCTTTAAATGAACTAGTTACAATATTAGTGCGTAATACATACGGTCTTGGAATTCTTTTTACATAGCTGGATCAACATTTTTATTTCAGTATTCTAACAATGATTTAAAGGACAATCAAATTACTAAAAATACGTTTAAGTTACTGAACAATAAACCTTTCACCTAAAATAAATAGCTTTGACCATTTTCATTCAAATAAAGGGATTGAATGACCGTTTAATTAAAAAAATATTTAGAAAAAAATATAACTTAAATACTCTATAAGTTTAATTTATTATCCAGAAATTGATAAATTGTTTGATTTTAAATAAAATTAGCAATCCAATATCAAGGTCGTTAAATTATATTTTAAAATGTTTCGAACATTTTGTGTCTGGGTTACGAATATGTTTTTTAAATATTTATTATTTGAAACAATGAAAAGCGTCAAAATAATATAATACGGGTAGATTTAAATGTTGATTGTATTTACAAAATGGACGACCTAAAACGTCTTCGATTGGGAAATGAAATTTGTATTTACAATGACAACAATTACTGTTGCTCGTTTCAATGGACTACGTATTCCGACATATTGAATTTGGAAATCATTTACCGTAACATGAATGCTTCATTGTATATTGTTTTTTTTAATACAATACAATGATAGATACAATTCTTATGAAGAGTAAAAATTAATAGATGTTGAATATTGAATAAGGTTTTATATGAGAACAAATGGAATATGAAAAAATCTATGAATTATTATAAATTATCTATTTATTTAATAATAGTAATTAGTAATTAATTTAATAGTTACTAATATTACTTAACCAAAAAATTTTGTATTCCTTTTTTTACTTATTTTCCGCAAAAAATAGTAAAAAAGGAATACAAAATTTATGAGGTAAACAACTACAGGTTATATAACACTTCAATAGTAAAAAGTTGTTGATCTTAGAGTCAGTCAGAGAAGCTTTTCTGCATCCATTCATTTATGTATGGGAAATTTAACAACTTATAAAATATTTTATCACAGCTTTTACCTGTACCTTTTTAATAGAGAAATATTTTGAAACTGAGCAGATGATACGTCTTTTTCCGTATTAGTTAATCTCTACATATGTTGGTTATATTTTGTATAATTTAAACAATATCTTCTTAAATTGATTTTAACCCAGACGCGATATTCTGTGCAGACATACAAACAAATATAAATTCATCCAAATTAAAATATGTCAAAATTTAAAATGTTTTTCATACTTATACACACAAAAAATATTGCTATTCTATTTATTTGTTGCACAAATAATGTTTTCAATTTATTTTCAATTTAGATACTAAATAAAGTATTCATAATCATTGGATTGCAATTTAGACTATTTATATAAGGCAGTCGATAGATGACCACGATTCCGTTCAATGGGAGTGGGATATTGACATAAACCAAACCAGTTATGTTGGATTAGTACGTTACGTTTCATTTGATATAGTAGTAAGATAAAGAATAATTCGAGGGTTCTTTAAACGAAAATGTATTATTTACTGCATTGTTGTGAAATATTGAACATTATAGAAATAACATTTTTTACGTTTTGGTAAGTGTTCATTTACTTTAGATAAATCGACGATCTCTTAAAATGCGATTTTTGTTACAAAATGACTTGATTAATAAATTAATTCCGCACTGATAGATGGCAGCACTTTACGTCAATGTGTGCAATCTCTGATCACTGAGTTTAAGGCAGAATATATGTTAAAAAATAATTTTCAGTTATTTTGTGAGTATTTACTTATTTGTTAAGTAAGTTTAAAATGATTTCTTGCGGACTGATAGAGAATCATGTCCTTTCTAAGCCTATTTAATATTTCGCAACGTTGTCTGAATTGACGCGACCCTTTGAATTGCGCTCGCGGCAGCAAAAGTGATTATTCAAATATTAAGAGCAATTCTATGGACCAAAATTTAAAGTGAACTGTCTGTGTATTAATTACATGAGTGTTAAGGGATTTTTTCTATGAAATTAAAAATAAACAGCGTTTAAATAATAATTTCAGTTAAAATAATTAGTTTTATTTCTTATTGCTGTTATAAAATGGTAGTGCAAGTTGCAAAATCAATGGCTTATTAGAAGACAACGGTTCTGGATATTTTTTAATTAATAATTAGATATATACATTTTTCCAAGCTTTCACTTCAACTCCACTTTCAATATATAGACTTTCCCAAATCTTTTGACAAAAATACAACACAAAAGGGAGAAAATGAGATGCAAATATGATTAAGTAAAACTTATATATATATATATATATATATATATTTTCCTTCCAATTGGGAATTCAATTTATAAACTGGATGGAAATAATAGAAATAATTTTCTCTTACAGTTATTAGTAATTTTTATGTAATTCAAATAAAAACCAATAAAAGATATGGAATAATTTTGCGTCATTCACCTCGAGCCAATGTTCAATTATTCACGTTAGTTACTACGTGTCATATACTTAGATATTTATAAAGTATACACTACTGTTATCTTATAAGCATGGTGTTTCGTTAGATCAGCCATAATGATAAAGTGCCTAAATCACACAAATTATCTAAATACCAGATGTCGAGGTTACTGCTTCCGAGAGATTCTATTCCTCATCAGACATATGACGGCCGTTCGATTGAGGATTTGTCTCAACTCGTCCCATGTAGGTATTAGAACAATAATATTTTTAAAAAAGCTATAAACATTTTCAACTTTTGACAGTTTACTAGCTGACTTTTGTACAAAGTAAGGAATTGATCACATATTATATTACTACGTCCTTTAGTGAATACATTTTTTATTTAAGAATACATACATTTATGTAAATGAAGTTATTATATCATTGTATAATTGTAATCTTATAACTTTGTAATGAATTTTGCAATCTTCACAATATTTAGTTATTGAAAAATGCGTTGTGAAGTTGAAACTTTTAAACTGTGGTTGGAGACTCACAATTTTTATTAGCACAAGATTTCAAGTCTCATCCCGTTAGAGATTACTTTAGATATACAAATAGGAAAAGAACATTTAAAATTCTAAGGCCATACAGAAAGACGCGTGGTTTTACAGATTCTTAGGGTGCAATTAAGCCGTGCCGCTAGTAGACGTACCGTTATCAATTTAAGCACGGTTCAAAGAAATGCATACAATTTTCACCGTGCCATTTAACGATGCGGTAACGGTTATGTAATTTAATGTTGCTAAAGTTCTATTAATCGATATGTTATAAGAGATAGTTCATATATTACAGCTACATATTAGGTGGTTTTATAATCTAGAATTCCTGCATTAGAAAACCCTGACCTTCGCGGCACAGCAATTAGTAGATAGACTAATAGGGCGTCAAATTAAGACCATATTTTCATAATTGAGAACCATACCTGCTTGGTAATAAAAAAATGTATTCATTCATTAAATATAGCTTAGTTCTGAAAGTGGTTTAATGACTCGACAATCAATATGGCAACGTGATTCCTACTGATTTAAATCACGCAGAAGATAGACGACCGCAATTGTATGAAATGGGTATGCAATATCGGATACCGAACCATTTAGATTTGATTGACCAATAAACTTTATCTGTATATGAAATATCAAAGTTAAAAATAATGTACAAATACGGGATTATTGTCATAATAGGTTATTTTAAAGGTGTAATATCATAGTCAATACTGGACGAGACCGCTGGCGCGTTCTGCTATTTTAGCATGGTAGCTCGCACACAGCGAAAGCGTATATTCATTTTGTGGTTATTTGCAAAGAAAATTGTACAAGTTCAGTAATAGCGTGATCATAAAATCATATTATTTTTTCTTAACTTTTTAATGGAATGCTTTCATAAAATATTTACCA
The DNA here is from genome assembly GCA_963555665.1 of Dircenna loreta. Taxonomy (NCBI): domain Eukaryota; kingdom Metazoa; phylum Arthropoda; class Insecta; order Lepidoptera; family Nymphalidae; genus Dircenna; species Dircenna loreta. The sequence goes on from OY743094.1 coordinate 8,213,408, forward strand.
GTTATAATAATTTGATAATTTTAATATTAATTTATAAGGTTCTTTTTAATATTAATCCTTTTGGTTTTAAATATAAATTGAATGCAATGAAACTTAGATCAATACGTTGTTTTAATTCATTATTTTGTTTTTTTTTTGGTGTCTTTGCTATACAACACCTCCAGGTTTGTTACATATCGTAGATATATCATAGAAATTAATGGCTTAAGAAGACATTAAAAAAAAAAGAAACGAAATTCAGTTTGTGAAAATAAGGTGATAATTAGTGAATTTGAAAAGAAATTTTCTTTTAAGATCTTTTATAGCATTAGTTGAGTAACGTTTAAATGTTTGATTGTTCTAATTCGTTACACTAAAGGAACAAACAACACAATAGATTCCTGCGAAATAATTTTTAATACTAATGTTTGCTTTTATTGTGAAGTTATGGTTTTTCTCAAATAATCAAAACGAAAATCATATAAAACTAATTTTATGAAATAAATTAAATAATCAATAAATGTTGAGTTGGAGTGACGCAATTTGATAATCTAAATGAGAAAGTAAAAGGAAGTTGGAAAATAGAAGGAAAGACTAGAATAGAAGGAAAGAGTCTTCTAGTCTTTCCTTCTATTTTCCAACTTCCTTTTACTTAGTAATTGTTTGTCGCGGTTTAGTTACGTAAGGGGGAGGAATAAAAAGCATATAACGAGAATTTTGAAATAATACAGTATGTGTTTGCAGGGTCATAAGAGATGAGATTATAAGACAAGCAGGCGGCCTAAGAAGATATGCATGGAGATCCTGAAAAATTATATGGCAAAGATATTAGTCTTCATTGAGAGGATACACAGAAGAAAGAAAATGAAATATTGCATCACTAAATATTTGAATACCACATATCTTGCAAAAGATAACCTGTATTTTTTTTTCTTGAAACCAATATGGATAAAGAATCAATTTGGCGATGAAAGTTTAAAAAAATATAAACTCAATAAGATTCCGGTTTGATGTGTTGCAAATTAAAGTTATAGTATTTATAAAATCGAACAGATTTTTTATGAAAGCCGCTGGATAGATTCAGTTACAAAATATAATTTAAAATATTTCATAAGCATACTCTTTTCTCTCCATTCTGGATTACGCCAATGCAAGCTTTACGAAAAGACGACCACATTTATAAATCCGGTGAAAAACACAAGTGGCTTCCAATTCACTGTCATAGGGATTTCAATTTTCTTTTTTTTCTGTGCGTTGTACCTTTAGAGAGAGATTTAAGTTAATTGGAATTTTGACCGATGTACTATCCCCATTTTTAAATACACAAATGACAAAAAAAAATATGCCTATACAAAATAATATGCAACACGCTGCCTTTCTATATAAGAAAGTGTATTTTTCCTTTCAGCTATTCAGAGGTTGACTGGACGAGATCCCTTCATGGGATAAGTCCGCCTTCGTGCATAAATTGCATCTTAATGTAGAATTTTAAGAAAAGTACTTTTTATATTATTTGTGTACAAAAAAGAACAAACAAACAAACAAAGTGAAAATCTAAAGCAAGAACTACGTAAAAGAATATTAATGAACAGTTATCTTCAGATAAAAAGTAAGATAACTTATCTTATCACGTTTATTACTATTCGTAGGTGTATAATCCCTATTATGTACTAACCTTGTTATGTACTAACCCTATATATATTAGATTTTATATTGTTTAGGTTCTTACCTAATATTTATTATATAATTATGTGCTTATTATGTTTATATATTAATGTGTTATTATTATAATGTATGTTTATTATTATACTTTTAGGCCACTAAATGTCCTTACATTATGGTTGCATAGAAAAAATATTATTTAGCCGATAAGACCGCCTTTTGTATTTTCCATGTTTATTTTTCGTTGTATGTTTATTTTTTATTTGTCATTAAGTGAATATGTCTATTTATTGTGGTATATAATAAGAAATTTAAATAAATTAATAGAAGATGTAACTTTCATATTAAATTATTAAGGAAAACATACCAATTGACTTCATCGTAATAAAGACGCTCATTCGAGGCGTAGTATATTTCAGCCATAAGCTGTCTTAACCTATGTTTGCGAGCCCCCGCCCTGTTTGTTCCCGCTAGCAAATATTGACACAAACAGACTTATGTCCCTCAATAAACTTCCAATGGAACTTTCCGTAACAAACATTATTATAAAACATACACTCAGGGTAAGTAATTATTTCTGTTTAGCTTTTACCTTGTTATCAGAATATTTTGTTTATGAGTCGTTTAAGTGGCAATTTCGTACAATTTTATAAAATTATGTTTATAATAAAAATCTAATTTAAATAGAACTTGATATTAAATCAAAAAACAAATTTTAAGCTTCTCACTGTAACGGATAACGAGATGATAAAAAATTGTTTCTATTTTTATAGCTCCTGAATTTGATTATAACAGTTCTTTCAAAGTTCTAGCACATATAGCTGTGCCATTTTCATATGTAAGTAAGTTTGACAAACGCCGCCGCAACATCTTCACGTCGGGCCCAGAAAGCTGCTGCACGCAGTTCACGCCGCGAGTCCGCCACGCATAGAGCTCATGAATAAGAACCCCGAATGGGTTTGAAACTAGTCAAGTACATTCCGATTTAATTTCTACGTGAATACAGCCGGGTAAATATAAATGTAATAAGTTAGACAAGTTTTGAAAGCACATAAGCGGGTTACCTATGGGTCTTATTTACTTTGATTTGATTGAGATCTCGTAACGCTGGATTTGTGACGACTTAATGATTTTTTATTTCACGCTGCTCATTATTCACAATTGTATTGTTTATTTCAAACAGTTATTTATATTATTATATTGTGAAAGTAGAATAGACAATGTATGAAATCACATTTCTATAAATTTCACAGGTTTATAAACATTTTTTCAACCTTTCATTAAGCTTAATAATTTAATAAATATTATTTGTCAGTTTCAGAAAAGTCAGTTTTCATTTATAAGTATAGATAAGTTTAATAAATATATATATGGTTATATATATTTTGTAAACTTTTGTTATATATATATATATAAATATTAATATATATATATATTAATATATATATATATATATATTAATAGACGCTAGTCAATTAGTACAACTGAAAAAAGAGTTTGTAATAATGTGTGATTAAAAAAAATATCGGAGATTATTAATGAAATAATAAAAAATGACATGAGCTTGCTTTGAAATTGTTTCGAACTGAAACTACAAGTACTGAGTAGGTTATGACGTAAGCTGGGGTATTGATAACAGTGACGTTTTCAATCGAAAATCCAGTGAAATTCTCCTTTATCAGGAAATCATAAAATTCACACATCTGCTATAATTAATGTTATTTGTCTCTAACAGTTATAATATTCGAACCTATAAATAATAGAAATCCAATTGTTAAAAAAAATCCAAAGATAATTCTATAAAATGATCTATTATATAGTTATGTGCTTTCTTTCTTATAATAAGCTTACTTTAATTTAAATAAATATAGAATGAAAATGGGACGGTTTCCCAGAAGTCGTGGGTTCGAATCCCCGCTGTATGGTTTATTTTTCATTTTATTTTATTTAATCTAAATGATAAATTATTAATTATTCTGACATAATTACTAACTACTTCTTGTGAGCTATTTGGACCTCAAGTAACGAAGTATAAATATTAAAAAAATACATATTTTCAATGGGACGTTTAATAAGACGTAACAAGTTACTTTAACAGAAAAAAAATGGTAAATGAGTACTAAGTAACCCATCAAAGCTAGAGCAGATAAGTCCATTTTATTTCACAAAACACTTAACTTTTTGTTCTTTAATTATTTGCTATATAACAAAAAACCGAAAAAACGATTTGATACGGAATGTTATGTTATTATTTTTGATTAATTTTTAAGTTAATCTCCTTCCTGTCAAAATCCTATCTGATGCCTCTTCTATTTTTTTTTTGGAGATCTATGTAGCATACAAACAACCTCATACCATTGTTTGTGATTACTTCTTTTTTATTTTATGAATATCCTGACTAAGTATCACATTTTCTAAGCTAAGTTATATCTAGGCATAGTTGGTATTAGTTTTAGAAAAAAAAACAAACAATTTATTCAAAAGTTTAATTATAATATTAAACTTTTCAAGGGCATAAATTTAAAATATAATAATTTAATAATCTATAATGTAATGTAAAATAAATTTATGTAATCCTACAAATTTAAATGCAAAGATAATTCTAATATCAACAGCACAGAAGAAACTTCAGGGTCTCGGGTCCACCCATATCCAATCCTCAGGACTGATTGACTGACTGACCGAAATAGAGTTAAAATCGTAAATTATACAAGAGTTGAGATTTTGAAAAAGTTTAAAATTGTTTTTCATGGACTAAAATTTTTGATTACTTGTGATACTTTAATGATATTATCTATACATTAAATATAGTTTTGGACATACTCAAAGAATTTTGAAAAATTTGTTTCAATGTATATATATATATATATATATATATATATATATATATATATATATATATAATTATTATTTGTTTAATGTTCGTAATATTTATGAATGAATTTTTACTGCAAACGTGAACGAAGCGTCAAAATGAAAAATATACCTTTATAAATTGGATTTTAAACAAAATTTAGTGTTTGTCGTTTATAAAAGAACAAAGTAGCGATTTACGTGCTTCTCTAAATGTGCAAATTGAAATAAAAGTGCAAAAACGGTGGTTTTCTTTTGTTTTTTTTTTGTTTTACAAAGTTTTAGGTGAGGCGAAGTTCTTGTTTACAATCTTGACATACTTGTATTATATTTATGAATTTAATTTTCAGAATATTGAATGACATTTATGAAATTTAAATAAAAACTATGAAAAGTTTCCAGAACAAGAATATAACCAATAACTAATTTGGAATATAAATGTAAAGTACATGGAGTAAGAGTGCAAAAAGAGCGCAGTCGAGTCGTACAGTGCACATTTTATAAGCAATTGTTTCCTGTTTGCAATTTTAATTAAATTAATACACTTATTTGCATTCCCTCGTACCATGTGGTATTATTTAAAATCTGCTTTTATAATCCAGATTTTATAAATAAAAGACTTAATTTTACACGAGGCTACCAAAATTGCATTAGAAGCTTTTGGTATATCTTATTCTAATGTCCGTTTGGCCTGAAGCAATGAACCCGGGGAAATAATTTAGTTAGTCTGTCTGACTTTTTAATGAAGAATCACTAGCCTGAGCGCGCTTTCTAATTAATGAAACATGTTTCATAAATACATTACTTATAATGATTCGATACGTTAGGTAAGATGAAAGCCGCCAGACTCTGTCTCTATAATTAGAAGCATTAGATATAGATGAAGGATTCACGTTATTGTTTTTATTGAAGTCTAAAGAAAAAGGAAGAGTTTGATCTGACGTAAATAATTACATTAAGAGTATAAAGAGTTTAGTAAAATTTTATATAAGGATAGGAATAAGGCTAAGAAATTAAATTCATAATAAAATAATGTACAGGGAGGGTCTCATATCTATGCCGTTTTCTAGACATTCAAAAAATTAGCGGCTCTTTATAATTCCTTGGTTTCTTAAAAAGTTATTAAGGATATTTATGGCAAAAGTTTTCTATCTTGTGTGGGTTTGTCATGAAATTTAAATTATTAACACGTTTTTTTTGACCAGAAAAGCATAGTTTTATAAATGATAATCATTAAATAAAATTACTCAGTGACTTAAAAGCGGTCTTAAAATATTAAAAATGAAACGGAATATAAATAAAAAAAAGTTCGCTGTTGGAATAAATATGAAGATTAAACATCTTTGAGTCGCTTATGTGAAAAAACATTTGAATTCTGTTCATCAAATAAGTTTTTTTTTATGAATCAATTTAATCTGCTTTTGTGATAACTTTGTGATAAAATAACGTTTTGATGTCTTTATTCTCTCTGTTTCTTTAGTTTTTTTATACAACAATTTTATATTTCTTAAAATTAACTCGTACTTTATCTATAAAAATATATATTTTAAGGCATTATTTTGATTTCCTTTTATTCTCAGCAATATTTGTTTAAAATATCCTAGATTAGGAAATCGCAATATTTGTAACAGAAATGAGGCATATCCAGCTGTTGTGTATTTTGTGCTTAGGTGTCTTGTTATACAGGCATATTTAAAACTTATGGAATTTTATTCAAACTTGGACTCCGAGTTTGTATCTTTATAATATGTGACCCTCTTTAAGCCGTGAATATTTAATGTAACACAGGTGGCATCACAAAATATAAAGTAAACAGCATACTGTCACGGCACCGAAGGATATTGTTTACAAAGGATACATTATTTTAAAGGTTTATTATATGATAAACAATATTTAAATGAATAGGTAAAAAAATACCTACGTGCTATTCCTTAGATACATTCAAAGCCCTAACAGTTGTATTTTCAAATACATATATATTTATGGATTATCAGATAACATTTGTAGACTCAGACTCTTTTCAAAAGAAGTGTTTTCTCTCCTCTTAATTGTTTCTGAAAATCGCGTCATAGAAAATATGATAAATCACAATTTAGACTATGCAGACGTCCTTTATCTGCTAAGCCATACATAGTCTGACATGCAATTTAAGCTGGATGACCTACAGCATGAGGGAAATAAAACGGGATGAAAAGTCAATACCTGAAAAGAGATTTGGTGCGAAAAGTTCAATGTCGTTACTCATTAGCACAGAGGCTGCGGAATGGGTCCATAAGTACACATAACTCAACAGTGTAGGGTCTGAAACTAGAGGTACCGAATATGACATCGTTTTGAGGATCGCCAAAGCTAGAGTAACCTTCGTGTAGCTCCGTCCCGTGTGGCAATCGTGGGAGCTAACTAAAAAAGTATATCTCAAGATATTCCGGTCTAACATGAGAACTGTGTTGTCGTACCGGAGTCAGATTAAGAAGATCACAAAAAGTCTATCGCATCTTTAACTAGCATTATTTTTTTCTCGGTATTAACTAGTCCTACAAAATTTTCAAGAAGATCTTTTCAAGGGACCATATATCAAGGTGAGCTGACTGGAATTCTCAAGGAAAGTGTAAACGTGACCGACTTAAGCAGGCATGGTGACGATTGATCTTCGCAGCTTGAAGCCTTGGAGCAAAACGGAATGCGTAGTTTAAGATTGAATTAAATGGTAGTTCTGCCTCATCTAGAGGCCACATGAGTTACGTAAGTCAAAACTGGTAACATGTTATAATAAATAAGAATAAATTTAATAAAGATGTATCTTAAAACAAAATACCTAAATACTTATTATAAATCGTTAGAAGAAGATTCCGTATAAATATGTCCTGCTAATTGAGATCATATTTGCCTAATTAAAGTAGTGCTATATAAACAATCTTAAAAATATAAATACGTAACAGTTTTAAGCCATTATACAAGTTATCAATTGCAGCCGTCATTTTATTAAAATTGAGTATTTAATATCATTCCACAAATAAGCGGAAACGAAATTATGAAGAAAATGATATAGCTTTAATAAAAAATAATATAATTCATAGAAAGACATAAAATTTATATACTATTATTAGTCTATTATTATATAACATTATATACTATTATCACTCTATTATTAGATACATAACATTATATACTATTATTATACGTCCTAAACGCTATTTTGTTTAAAACCAACTTCAGAAATATGTAAATTTATATAACATATGTATATACGTGCTCAATGCTCATAATTAACTTTCATTGAAATATTGAGATAAAATTTATTTGAGTGAACACGGTTTCTGAATTATCTTATAATATATTTTTCAAGGCTTGCTTTATTGAATATGTTTCAATAAATAAATAGACAAACATATATTTTCCTTAAAGAAGCGTTACAATGTATACCAGGTTGCAGTTAATTTTCCTATAAATTAATAATTCAGTCAATATTACAAAAATATGTACAGGTAAATAAAATAAAGTAATATTTTATTATAATTATAAGAAGATATAAGATTACATCGTTAAAGTGCTAAAATTTAAAATACTATTTTATGGGAAAAAACTGATAAATAAAATGATAGCTAATATTGATGTAATTATAAATTACACTATATTACGTAATCTGTTGGATATACTAATTACGGATACGAATACGGATTGTCAGAAATAATGGTTGATTTTTATTGGATATTCCCGGTCAATCTCACAAATACGATACCACTTGTCGATAAATTAGAGAACCTCATGAGACTTGTACGTAACGTAATATACGTGAGATTAACGCTGGCTACAATTTAGCTTGACGTGATTGAAATATTAAGAATTTCGTCAATACTCCATGACGTATAAATAGTATAAAATACGAGTATATAAATTAAAAGATATAATACTTTCAGACGTTTTAATGATTTGAATTTTCATCTTAGAAAATAAACTTCCCACATGTTTATATGAAACAAGTTTTTATAAAATGATAAATATTTTATAATGATGTCGCGTAATTATTTTTTAAACAATAACATTCATTCATGTCAAGTATTTGGTTTTGCAAGTACCGAGTTTATCCGGAATCCTGTGAGGCGTGAGAGGCATGTGAGTACGGGTTTGTTTAATCCGACGCAATCTCTCGACAGTCGTAATCTCAGCTACAGGTATTTACATAACATTTTTCGCAAAAAGAGTTTTCGACTAATACGACGGTTTTATAAACGACCCGCATATATTTAGTTCATTGGATTCATTTTAAATGTAAAAAAAAAATGAATGCTTTTGTGAATACTATATTATATATAATTATATGTAATTCTATATAATTCTATATAATTCTTAAATATAACTTATCTAATACAAGTGCCTTCCTTATCCCCACCAAATCACAAACCCATTATAAGTTGTACCATCACTTAAAATATATACAAATAATATTTCCTTTATCGCCGTTATCATGGTCTAAACAGTGTCGTATTCAATTTGGAGTAAGAAGTAGCTTACAGGTTAATTTAAATTATAATAAATCCATCTCTTCATTATTTTTTATAACAACCCATCCTGTAGTTTTGTTGTATGTTACTGGCATATATTTTTTTTTTTTTTTTGCTGAAATGAAAAACTCTCCGGAGTGAAAATTAGGAAGATTTGTTTTGTTTTATATATAAAGTCAACACCAAACATATTTCATAAAAATCCTTTAAGTAGTTTGATTTCATATTCATTCTTAAAAAAATATTTTTTTAGGATGCATCTCTTGCCCTGGAGACGTATGGTTTTAAATATACATATATCTATATACAGGGTGTCCTTTAAAGAAAGGATAATCTTGGAAGGCCGAATAGTACAGCTATCAAGGGCTCAAAAATAAATATTTAAAAAAAATCCTATCGGTGTCCAAAATATGAAAATTAGATTTATTTCCTAATACTATTTACGGATTTTATATTAAGTATTTTATTCTAAATCTATACACTTTATTGAAAACATTTTACACTTGTTCTTTTTTATGTGAAGTTTCCATAGTAATTATTATGATATACAGTTTAGCACATTTCTATTTGATTTTATGTGTAAATCAAAATACCGTCATTTTCATACTAGTTCAAAAGTCTCATGTATTTGCATGACAATGCAAAATCTAAAATGTTGTTTCTTAGATAGAATTGCACACGACATTAATTACGTCTCAACTAAAACAAATAATACTTTAAAACTCATTTAAAAATTAAAATATATATAAATTAAAATAAAATTCATATTTTACTCATTTTTATTTCCCTTATGATATATCTCTTGTAGTGTTGATATTTGCAATTCTTTATTAATTTCAGGTAATGGAAACTATTATTTTTTAAATATAAATGCATATATATATATACAATTTAAATATGAAAATTGCGAAAACTATTTATATATTTTTTGTCAAGTAATTCGCCCAATAGTAAAAGAAGTGAGACGCAAGAATACCTTTGACAGGCGAAGCGACAAACGACTAAATTGCGTTACGCTCAAATTGAAATTCTCACTTTGTGACATTTTATGAACATTTATATTAAATTCTTGAGACCAGCCTCTAAATTGCTTGATTTATATTTTTTTTCTATTCCCAAAGTGTATTATATTTTGCATATAAAACAATGTTTAAAATTTATAAATGATTTGAAGTGTATCTAAATAACATTTTATAATGTTTTAAAACTCCATAAAATACGCCATCATATATACAGCCATATTTTTTTAAAATTTTTATCCGCGTAATTCAAACAAAACTAAAAGTATACTATAGAACGAAATACACCTTTTATATACAGTAATAGTGTAGTTTACAGCTTCATTCTAAAAGTCCATTCCTGACCCATGATCAGTATTTTGAAGCTTAGTTAAACAATTAGGTTATAAAGCATTTTATACGTATGAAATAAGTTTTTAATTTTTAAAGTAGTCCTTTTTTATTTTTGAACTAATATATGGATGTATAAAAAATGTTACAAATAACAACTAGTTCAACTTTTAAAAAATATAAATGAAGAAATATAAACATGTCAATATAACGCATACACTTTATTGAACACATTTCATAATTTCCATTTTTTTTTGTCTAAAATTTCCTTAATTATTTTAAGTACCCAAAAATTCGAAATAAAAAATGCGGTCATATAATTATGTTGGTATGATTTCATTTTAAAGTAACAGTGGGCTTGCTTTTTGCTAAAATATGGTGTAAAATGCTATTTATAATACATACATGAGTATATAAATCACACTCAGTCTCACAAGTGTAGAATAAGCCTAAGTGTAAGAAGCGTAAAAAATAATGACTGTCACGAATCCTATAGATATCGTGAAATGACGTTTTTAATGAAAATTTACTTACAGTTCGATCAAGAAAAGAAAAATGAAGAAGAAATGTGAAAATAAAACAGACATTATAAAACGTGTTAGTTATGACTTATTTAATCAGAAGACTAACAATAGAAATACGTGTATTTACGTTAATTACTTTGCTACCATTGTTCATCATAAAAGGCTCTGGCTTGATGTGTCAGTCAGTTTTACTTTTAAATGTTAAGAAATATGAACCTACAAGAACAAAGTTCTATTTTATAAGACGTATGTACATAATAAACATGTAACTTAATTATTTATATAGTAAAAGTCATCATCGGATTATAAGCCCCATCAGGCTGTGGGGCAGACGTTTAATGTGCCGTGTCGTGTCGGAGTGCAGGCTAAGTGCTTCGTTAAATTGGTCTGAGAGGCCTTAGCGAGATTACTGAGAGATACTTATATCATTCCCATTTAATATAGTATAACATAAATATATATTTAATTTATATTTCTATTTGTAAGGTGAAAAATATTTAACTAAACCTTACAGTAGTCCTGCCAACCAAAGTATATCAAAAAAATGTTTTGAACGTAAAACGTGAACGGAACGTGAAAGGTTATTATATAATATATAGATAGCGTTTCATACAAAATGACCTAAATTGCAGACAAAATAAATTACAAAAAAAACCTTCAATAACTTTTACAGAAAATTAGGCATTTCAAAAAACACATTGTAGAGCGTTAGGTTAAGATGACCTTTCAAACAATCTTAAAACATTTTTAATTTAAATATGTTGATATATTTTATTGTTATATTTCAAGTATTATTTTGAAAGCATTTTTTTTATTCAATAAGACTTTAATTAAGTAAATGTATATTTATACTGTGAAAATAATTAATAATAAAAGTTTGAGAATCATATTTGTTGGGATTTTTTTTGGTCTATTTTGAATACCATAATATTAACATATGAAGTAAGTTTAAAATAAAAGTTTGACAAAGACAAATACACAAATCAAATATCATATAAAACAATTAGTAATAACTCTTACCAAACTACTCTAGCCACTAGGCCGAACCTCATTTACCCTAATCTGTATTCGACTCTCATTGTCTTTACGAAAGTACCCTACCAGTTCCAGATGAAATAAATATACATCGAAACGTAGCATAAACTCAATATTTAATTAAAAAAACATACCTGTTTGAACAAGAGACATTTAAATAAAAGTAAGGTGATAAGGTGACGGTCACTCTGCATTCCCAAGCTCTTGTATTGTCTCGTAAGGTTTATGAAAATTAAGTATATACTTATAATATAAATATTGTTGGAAGGAGAATAATTTAAAGAATCAAACAACTTCTTAGTTGTAAAATGTATGCTTTATTTTAAGAAATCGATATGTCAAATACAGTATGCCTCTATTTGCATTATTAAAGAAAAAAAAATTGTGGAATTAAAAAAAAATCGTAAAAGATTAACCAATCTTTTGATTTTGTATATAAGAAATCCCATCCCATAAATTGTATTAGAGAATGTATATGCCAAGTTTGAGTTCGATTTGACAAAACTTGCGACCCATCTGTACAAAATTTTAAACTTTGAAACACCCTTCACTTTGGAGAATTAAAAATTACGTTTTGCTCCCCCTGTCGGAAAATGAAATTGTTTTGTTCCAGAGTTGAAAAATTCAGTGATTAAAGTCTATGATTGGACCAAACCAAATTCATATTCCGACACGAGAACTTGCACTACTGTCGGTATATATTAAGATTTCAACAGAACTCATTTTCTTCATCTCAGTTCACAAACGGCGAAAATAGCCTATTCCGGGGTCTGGATCCCGCAGTTGCTTCGATTACAATGTGGATTCTTGGAATTTTGGTCGCTTATGAGGAAAATAGATGTGACGGTTTTCTTTGATGTAAATGAGGGTTAAGATGAAGGTGGAATATTATTTTGAATAAACTACTAAATGGTACCACAATATTGTGTTTTATTATATTATGTATTCAATTTGTTAAATTACAGTAGTCGTTACGTATACATTAATTACAAAAATAGTAATAATCTTACGTTTCGTATGTTTTTTTCCGGTTATTGTATTGTACTGCGGAGGGGCTGCATCGTCCCATAAGCAACTTCGTTCAGAAAACTAACTTTTCACTACTACTAATAATTAATTTTATAAATATGTTTTTAGTCACTTATCAATTGAAAATAGAATATAATAAAAATAAATTAATCTAATAGTGTTTATACCGGGTACGAGTGAATCCAGAGCCCTCCCATAAAACCTCTCAACCTTTTTACGTAAGAAAAGGTTTATATTCCCACAGATTATTCTTATTATTTACTGCTGCTGTGGAATATTTTATGAAATAAAGTAGTACGAGTAAGTATCTCTGGAGCACATATCTGTAAAAAAGAAAAGTCATTATTGTCATAAACATTACCAGCCTACACTCTAATATTGTAAAGGGAAGAGTCATCATCTCAAAATAAAAAGAGATTTAGTGCAGAGTAATTTTCCATTGCAGTTGAAAGATTGTCAAATGAACGCATTTGTTATAAAAGCTACCTTCTGTTATAAACGCGCACGGAATGGCGGACAAAAGCTCGTTATAAAAAAAAGCTAAATAATCTAAAACTATGACCACTCATGACATTTCATAAATAACAGCTAGGAGTCTAAAATGTTGTGTATGACTTTATTTTACAATGTAGGTGTAATAGGGGTTTTGCGAAATTACGACGGAATGAAAGCTTGTTATTCAGTTTTCTAGTTATTGAAGTTTCCTTGAATTTTCAGACAAACGTTGTTAGTATAATTCTATTAGAGTAGATTTTTTATCAAATTCCTTTTTAAAATATATAAGTTTTCAAAGAAAAAAATCTCCGAGAAAAAATTTAAACAAATAGAATTATATTAAAGTTAAGATTTGTTTGAGAGTAGCGCATGTTTCAAAATTTGGAACTTTATACAAAACTACGTACTGTGTTATTTAAATTACAACTGCAAAATTACCTTATTCTTAATAATAATTAGCAGCTGTCTGGGAAATTTACTGATAACCGTCTTAATATATTGTCTTGAAATATAATTCGTTAAACTCAAATATACAGTTATACTTATTTTCGTTGTATATTCCCAAATAGCGTATAACATTCGAGACAGCTTCATCGATATTTTATCTGTTTCTTCTTTTCGATTTATTTATATTTCAAGTTAAGCCACCATCAAGATTATTGATGACTGAAGCAAATGTGCATTTTTTAAAAGCCATAAAATCTTTACAAAACAGAACTAACTTCTATAGATATATGTTAAGGAAAAATAATAATAAACTTTAATAGCTTTTAAACAGTTTATACAAATTTGCTAATACATGTCTAAATAAAAAAAGTTACTTAAAGAGTGAGCTAAGTATTTTAAGTTACAGATAAACATATAAATGACAAACGGATTTTACCTAAGATACTCAAATTTGGTATATAGATGGGTTCAGTGTACTTGAAGACAATTACGACGAAGAGGTAATATTACGTAATGGATTTTATCGTCATTAAACAGCTTGCACACTAGGGTTGATTGCCATTCAGCCTAATTATTTTGCAACATTAACGGGATAAACTCGCAACTTTGTAGCAACTAAATAATGGCTTTTTTAATCATATAATAAAATATACAATCAGTAAATATATTATAATTATGTTCTTTGCAAATATTTGAGTTGTGTAGATAATTGGATTTTCAAAACATATATATATTTATATTAGTCTTGTCTCTGGTAAAAATGAGTTAAAAGAAAATGTGAAATAAAAACACATAACAAGTTACTAAATAAAATGTATGTCATTTGCAGTAAAATTGCGTTTATTTATTTTCCTACCATTCTTACTATGTCATAAAAGATTGTGCCTTAATACATCAGTTATTCAGTTGTCCTTTTAAATGTATAGGTAACATATAAATGTAAACTTACAACTACCAATTCCTAAATTATAAGACATGAGAACAGAATATGCGGAACTTTGTTACTAATGTGGATGACTAATTCTTCATGACACAAAATCTTCAAGCAAGATGTTTGGAGATCAGCTCCAAACATCTTGCTTGAAGATTTTTGTGGCCTTTTAAAAGCCAAAAGTACCTGGAGTTGGAGCGAGATATTTTTGTGACCTTTTATGTTTCACACTAGTACAGAATCATGGTTTTCAATTTGGACGGGATATTTGCAGATTAATTCTTTGAGTATATTTCACACTGGACGGAGCTGTGCTTGTGGTTAAAATGTTGTTAGTTGTTTAATGAATGCCTTTTTATGAATTGATCTTGTGTTAAAATAGTCATATTTTATACAAATAAAATGAGATTGTTTCAATAATATCAAAGGTTTATCAAGCTCCACTAACTATCCATTCACTGTCAGTATTAGGACTGTATGTGGCTTTGTATTACTGGATAATGCAAATTGCGATCGTTCAATACGCATTAACCACGTAGATTTATTGCGTAGCTAAGTACAAGCCCCACTAAGGCTTTTAATACAAAATCATTAATAAAGACCATTTACAAATATGTAGTGTAAATAAACTTTATCTTTTATATAAATATAATTATTATTTTTTTTTTGTGTATAAAATAAAACTGTTAGTTCTATTCAAAAAGTATATAAAGATCAGCATTATTGTATATCAAAAAATATAAACAAATATTTCATAGATAACTATATTGTACTTTCATTCCGAAGTTATTGTATAGTATTTATATGAAACTGAAAAATAATTTTATTTGTGAATCAAAAAAATGTTAGTTCTATGACCGAAAAAAGAAACAACCCTTGTGATAAAATTTGCCTTCAATACCATTTGCTAAAGAATGCAGTGATATAAAAAAAAAGATTTTTTAATTCGTGTAAACTTAATTAAGAACAGTAAACCTTAGTTTGAGAATACAGACGACGACGAAGTACTCATCACCGAACCATAACTAAAGTTGGATGACTTCCACGTTGTACTTCCATTACCGTACTGCACACCACTGTCTACAATATATATACAATACCACCTGGATACATGGCGTTACCCCACAGTGCAGTTCTAAAGAAACTTTCTCCCACGAACCACCAAGATGAGGAATGAACTTCCATGGGTGTTTGCAGAAGGATAGGATATGGGTCCCGTCAAAAAGTGCGCTTTCTCTTCGCCGGCAATTTTCTTGTGCATCCTTTGACATCACAAAAACTCTTTGTGCTAGTGTTCTATTACCATTCATTTATTTAAGTAATGAAAATTATAACAATTATAAAAATATATTATTTTACCGAACAAGAATCCCCGAAACTTTTAGTCCTAAATATAATAAAGATCAAATTTTATTTACACTTTTGCTGGAAAACATACATCCTGCCGCATCATCAATCTTAAACTTCTAATCAGGATCACTCTCAAACTTGTGAAAGTTTCAAGTATCGAGACGCCACCACACTGCGCGCTATTAAGACCAGACTTTTTTATTGATCGGAAGCATTTTAGGCTAAGCAGGTTGTGTGGTGTATTTTAATGTCATGGAAATAAATATAATTTAAAAAATGTTCAAATAATCTCGGAGATAATCATGAATAATGAATTAAAAATATTAAATTTAATTTATGTGTAACAGATTACGATAATATATTAAAATAGTAGTATTGTATACTTGTAATTGTTTTTGTGATATTAGTCGTAAATTCACTTAGAATTGTAAAAAAACGATGGTGGTACGGTATATTTTGTAACTCAGACATCAAGTTTACAATTAATTAAAAAAATATATACGATGCGATACGATACGATATGCTTTATTGTAAATAACAAACAAAAAAATATATATAAAAACAATAACAAATAAAAGATAGCTAGTGCAAAAGGCGGCCTTATTGCTAAAGAGCAGTCACTTCCAGGCAACTCAAATATTATGAAACATAATATATACATACATATTCATACATACACACATACACACATATATACATACATATAATGTTGTCTTTAAAAAGCCCTCCAATGAAACCACTCAACCTTATTATGAAAACAATTATTTGTTATTTAGTGCCAATGTGGAATATTTTTATTGTACGAGTAGGGATAAAAAACAAAATAACCGATCTGTTTGAAATTAAAGACAGATGATATTATTTTTAAAAAAAGAGAAACAATCTTATAAATCTTACAAATAAAAATCTTGCACTTACAGATACTGTCCTTTGAAATAATCATACGGATATCAATGTCTCAAACTGAATAACAATGTTAATGTTCATACAAAAAAAATAGTTTGTTTTATAAACGTGATTCGATTTGAATAAAGAATAATTTAGATTCCTTTTTATTATATTTCAAAGTATTATTTATGCTGAAATCTAGATATCTTTTATTTATATTATTATTGCTTCTGGTGTATATTTGTTTTAAATCACAACTTTCATTATATTTATTAGAATTTTTGCGTCCAAAAACGTATCTTATCAATTCTTGTGGCCTTATATTACATTGCTTGAAGAGCCCTATTGATGTTGTATGAATATGGTATCAATGTATGGTTCTAGTAAACCGATATGTTTAGGCAACGTTATCCACTTTGATCAATTTAGCATTCTATACATATTCGTCTTTATCGTGACCGTGGCGGCATCTATTAGCCTTCTTTATGAAAATCAATGTAAATCTGTACTGCAAAGTGAAAAACATCGTTAGGATTTTCTTAATGGATATCACCTAATGCCTCGTAATAAACACGTTCGACTATATTCGGACGGTGGTGTCCCCGTCCGAATATAGTCGAACGTGTTTATTATATTATTTGAAATATTAAGCATATTTTATCTTTTTCTTATTGAACAACCCTTTATTGGCGTTAAACCATAAAATATAAACCATACAACATCTGAGACAGCATTATTTACACCTTAAATTACTACTTGCCGTCTAATAATTTAAGAAAATATTTTTTGAAGTATCATCATCGATTAGTGTCATTTATGTAAATGATAAACAAGAAAGATCCCGATATACAGCCTTGTGGTATGTCTTTTCTTACAAATGATCCATGTGAACGCTTCCAGCAGTAAAACCAACCTGTTTTTAAAAGACTTTTTTTTATTAAAATGTGCAACAAGTTGAATATTATATCTTTTATCTGATTGATAGAATATAAGTACATTTTAAAGAGAGCCCAATATTTTACATATATAAAGTGAAAATAAAAAAGGTATTGTCAAAGAAGTGCCAATAATGCCTTTTTCAAACAAATTGAGGACACCTTTATATTTTTATTTTATTTTATATTGTGTAATTTACGTGGCCTCCTGTAACAGTTTTTAAATTATACAACAATTTATGTTAAAAAAAAATCTAACCAGTTTACGAATCCTCGCAATGTGGGATACCTCACGTTCACGTAGCAAATTCACAAGAATGCTGTCTGCATTTTCTTTTTAAACAGTAATACTTATTCGGTTTCTATTTTTTTTTATTATTTTTCAAAATTTACTAATCTGAGAATGAAAATCTTATAGAATTATAGTTGGAATAAAAATATTATGGGTGTATATTAATAATACTGTAAATTTATACAAGTCCCAGCTACAATACTTATCGACTTAACTTAACTATCTGTTTGATAAGCGACAGATATAAGTGTAATTTTGTCTTCTGGCGGTTGTTTAAAAATGTACTTGTACCATATTGATTAAAGTGAACAAGGGTTCTGCTAAGTGACGAAAGTGGTTTAACTTGAGGTAGTTACTTATTTGTATGATTACGTAACTTTGACCCAATTCTTAGCAAGTTTAATTTCAAGTTTCATTTTCTAAATATATCTAACAGTTTTCTTGTGATGACTTTTTAATCGTATAATATAGTAAGGTGTGTACTATTTAAATTCATTCAAATATTAAAGGCAGTAGAATATGTTGAAACAATAAGTGGAGGAGAAATTATTAGTTTAAGGTATTTAACAAGTTTAAAGAAAGCTTTTAATACAGAGATAACAATCATTTTTTTTTAATAAAAATTATCAGTTCATTTTTTTATATAATATGGCAGTATCGTTATGTCATTTTGAAAACATTAATATTTTAACATTTTAAAATGTTACTTTCTTATTAACAGACATTATTCTCTAATAAGCCTTGTATAAGTAAAAAAAACCAGTATTAAAAATTAATTATAATGGAGCTTAGTTGTGAATATTAATTAAAAAAAAGCATATTTTGTAATGTAAGAAAATAAGAGTTTAATATGATATCAAAACAAATGCCACTTCATAAAAACGTCCTAAGTTAATAATGCACTGGGATATATCGATTCGATTATCGATATCGATTTTCGGTTAACAGTCACAGTGGCTCAATAATTAAATGCAGTCAACTATGACAGCTATTACGGTTTATAAAAATGAAAAAAAAAACCTTAAGTAAAGTTCATTCATAGTAACTATTTTCCTTATCTTAAATAATACCAGCTACTATATATATCATATTCGTATTTATTATTTTAGCTCTGTAACTGTTAAATGTTATTTTTGTTAACGCTTTTTGAAATTTTTTATGCAATGAAAAAATATGACAAAAATAACAAGTGTGTAAAAAATCTATTACTAATATCGACCTGATGTCTAACACACGTTTATGAACGTGTTACGGAAATTCGTAAAAGTATATCTTTAATATCTTTTTACAATACCTTTGTAAATATGAAAGAAAATCAACTTAGAAAGAAATTTATCCAATGACCTAAGAATGAGGTTAAAATATTAAAAATAGAAATCAATATAAAGTTAAAAATCTAGTTCGTAAGTTGAATTAAAATAAAAAAAATAATCTGTTAAGATTCCTAAGTGGAAAAATACTTAAACTTTTATAAGTTCTGCTTTTTACAAACATATTCTAAGATAATTCGTGCAAATATTAAGGAACTTCTATAATAATTTAAACCGATATTTTATGTACTTTAGAAATTAAATACCGTTTTGAATTTTTGTTTTTTTCGTTACCATTGTTTTTTTTTCTTGATGATAAATCAGTTTATGATCAATTAAAATATATTTATATGACGGCACTTTATTAGGCTTCCTGTTATTCTTAAAAATATATATATTTAATATGTCTTAGATTATATATTATATCTCATTAATTATTGTTTTCTGTACCAGTAAATGGAAACTTATTACGCATGCGATGCTTATGTATTGCGCTGTTAAAGTTCACAAGAATTTATTTTATTTTAAAATACTATTTTTTTTTATATTACAATATATTTTTTTTAATGACTCAATGTCTTTCTTTTACTGTAACTTGTATAATTATTTATTGTATGTATTAATAATAAAATAATTTGAATAACACAATTTTATTATTTTCTTAGACATCTAACAAGTTTTAATCTTTATGGAAATAAAACTATTCATTATCTGTTATTATTCAACTGTACTGCATATGTTATCTGCATATGTATATTTTGCAGAAAGAGTTTTTTTTAATGGGTTTGTATGCTTCTAATATTAATATTTATGTATTTTTTAACGAATACATAAATAAATAGTTCCAAATCTAAGTAGACTATGGTATTTCATTGTTATACTTTTTAATTTTACTTATATCGACACTATTGTGACAATATGTGGCATACTTTCAACCGTATTTAATTTCACACAGGCGGCTTCACAAAATATAAACAGCGTGCTGTTATGGCACCGTAGGCTATAGTTTACGTAATATGGGCTTATATGTGTTTTAAAAATAATTGCCACGTGTTGAATAGAGACGAATATTGGATGGTACTTTTAAGTGCTTATGTTATGAGGTTTAGACCCAACCTTGACGCATATCTATTTTTGAGTTTATTATTTTTATTTATTATTACGTCAGGCTATAACTAACTCTTTGCGGCCATTTGACATCACAGTAAAATATACCTGATATTGAGAGTCAATATTAAAAACGAAACGGTGTGTTTACCTTTTTTTTTACTAATTTTATGTATTCAATGTATTTCCTTATAAAAATATTAGCTTTTTACACTTCATGTTAACTGTGTACCATTTCACATATTGATATTCATTATATATTAAAAGTCAAGATAAATGTAATTTCAAATTAAAATTACGCTAACGGAACATCAGGCTCAACTTGCCAACTCACCTTTTCACTGAAAAGGCTAATTTTTGATATTCATTCTTAAGACAACTTTATCTATCTTTTGTCATTATCATTATCATTAAATCATTATAAAAAGAAACTTAGCAATATATAAATATATAAAAAAGTAGTAAAGCTTATATTTATAAAAAAAAAATGTAAATAAGTACTATTAAAGTATTGCAAATTTCTTTGAGGTATAAAGTACAGTCCACCTTGGACATCAAACTTTTAAAAATTATATGAAACTATAGAAAACTGGTAAAAGTTATTTCTCTTATAGAGTGAAGTAAGTTTTACCACAGCAAATATCTCAAAAAAAAAGTATAAAGGAATATAAGAGATAAGTATATAAAAAATAATATTACAGTCGCGAATGTTTCAAGACTCTGAACTTTCTAGAAAAACCATGTACCGTCTTTTTTTAAATAAATACTGTCATTATAATCCAAGTCTTAACACTAACGACTACTGCCACTTGAAAAATTCACCTATAATTGACTTTATATATTGATTTAAAAATATAAATCACGACTTATACTAAACTTACCTGAAAATATATAAAAATAAATTACAAAAAAATATTTTGTTACTTTCGCTACATTGTATAAATAAAATATTGAAATGTTCAAAGTAATTGAATCGTGAAAACTTCATCAATACTTTTGCTGTCCTTTTCATTTTTCTCTTCTTTCAAGTCAAGCTACCATCTTACCATAGACATAGACCTAGCCATAACTTAATTACAAAACAAGAACTAACTTCCATAAATATCTGTTAGGGTTCTGGATTTATTTATTTATTTTTATCTTTTCCACTTTGAATCATTACCAGTGATCACATGTGTACGATATATATATATATATATATATATATATATATATATATATATATTTAGCCATATTTACAATTTATTAAATATAGTCAGATTAGCATTGCCTGTAGTTTGATGGGAATTGTATTATAGTATTATAGAATATGTATTTATAAAACGAAATTTTTAAAGGTAGTAAGATATTAAAATTATTACAAATATACGAGAAAACAAAAAAAGTCATGTAGGCAACACATTTTTGTACTTAAATTTTATTTTAGTTAAAATAAATGCCGTTTAAGACTAACAATTGAAACGTTAGTTTAAAAATACTCAGCTAAATAAACGTTAGCAATTTTTGAATTAATTAATTCAATCTCCGTGAAATGTACTGCATACAAATACAATTTTTTTATTTATTTAATCTAAATATTAGAATAAAATTAAAACAAATAGTTACACGCTTTTAATAAAAAAATAATGGTAAGGTTAGGTTAGTTAGTTATTAGTTCGGATAACTAATTATCAAACACATACAAAATGAGATATAAATAGAAAGGCAGTAATTCGAGAGGATGAGGTTTGTTACGGGAAGTTTCACGAGACCTTGATTGAGGCACGTAAGTCTATTTGTATCAACATTTGACTTCGAAAACAAATACGTAAGTCGCTGTAACGGCCTTTTTAAATTAAGACGACTTATATGTCAAAAAAGTTAAGCTTGTACGCGTGTTGTTAAGATGAACGAAATGATTTAATATTTTTTTGTCTCATTATATTTAGGAATATTTATTTGTATAGTCACGTTTTATTTATTTTTTTATGTCTGTTTATCAAAAACATTGGAGTAAATAAAATCTACCATGTATGTTTAGGTGAAAAAAAAATGAAAAAAAATATTTATGTAATAACATATAATTTTTTTTATCACTAAAGGTGCATACATATACGATAAAAATTGTATTTCTTTCTTTCGAAAATTACTAAGAAAGTGCTTACATGAAGAGAAATAAATTATGATACTTATAGTAAAAAAAGGACATTTGTCCAAACTGATATAAATATGTCTTTTAATAATAGAACGAGTTTAAATTAGTAAAATTTATGTAAAAAGTCAACCTTCTCATAGAAAATTTCAGGTGTGAGGCTGCAGGACGGAAGGCTGATCGCATCGTGGCGTGACGGAGAGCAGGCTAAGTGCTCGCTAGGTTGCCAGCAGCGACTCAAGTGCAACGACGTACTGAGGTAAGTTTGTTCATACACCGCTTACTAAAGCTCTTATTATATTATTTTCAGGCTACTTCTTTTTTTTTTAAATATGTAAACAAAAAAAATATATATTTTAAATTAATATAATTATTATAAGACGTAACAAGGTAAAAATATGTACTCTTATTGGATCATAATTTATCTAAGACTCGAAAATTCATAAGTCATTTACTGCAGCCGTCACTTAATTTTACAAAAAAAATGATAAAAAACAGTAATTTGATTCAAAGGAAATTCTGAAGAAAATTATATTAATTTTATTATTGCCCATAATAATATAATACACAGAAAGTCATAAAATTATATACTTTTTAAACTCTATTATTTTTGATCTTAAAAAGCCAAATCGATATTTTGCTTAAAAATATATTTTCTCTGTCTCGATAATAGCGCTTTGTGCCATATTGTTCGTAAATCAAGCAATTCACGCTTTTTTTTTACAATACTACTAGGATTTTTCGTTCATTATTGTTTTTAGCCTATATTCAGAATATTTTTTTACATTTTAGTTTAATGGACTTTAAAGTGTATTTTTTAGTTATTTTAAACTATATTTCTTATAAATATTTAATAATCCTACTTGAGATTCTAAAATTAATAAATGGCTGACCTAGCATGCACTCTGGCACGCTGTGTTAGCCGCTTTATTACGTTATGCCCTGATGGAGTCTATAACCCATTTTATCTATACTAGGATCTAGGCAGTCTATAAATTAATCTATATTTTTAATGTCTTATGTGTTGAATTTGTGCTATTTTTATATATGTCAATAATGTGCTTTTTCCTAATGTATTAAGAGAATACTTCTTTGAGTGTTATATTGTGGTAGCCGTCCCGGTCTCTGAATTATTTTATAATATATTTGTCAAGGGTTACCGGGTATCATACAGTAAATACTCAAATACAGTAATATCCCGGAGTTACGCGATAGGTGGGACCGAGCGCTATCCGCGTGAGTCGAATCCGCGGAGGCCGGGTTACATTTTTGGATATAAAGACATACAAAGTATGTTGAATTGGGACTGGAGATTAAATAAAACAATAATTAGGAAAATAAACTTTTAACTTAACTTTTAACTAACTTAACAGTTCTAAATTTATTTGTCAAAAACGAACGCCACCGCTGGCTTTGACTGCGCGGCGTTCAAAACAACGAGAAAATTAAATCGTGTAACTGCGAATTCGCGTAAGTCGCGGTAGCGTAAGTCGGGTATTACTGTATATTATTTCCTTTAAGTAGCATTGACGGGTTGAAGTTAATCTTCTTATAAATCTAGTAATTCAATTATAAATACTTCATTCTTAACTGCAACAAATTGTACAGATCAATTAATTAGATTTATCTTTTCTTTCTTTCGTAATTATAATAAGTAACCAAATAACAGTCGTAAAGAGCTAAATTGTGAAATGCATTTAAATTAAACAAACAATATAAATATAAAGATAGCAAATAAAGATAATACTAAATTCGAAATGTATACAACCGTTAAAGAATTATGAAAGTACGTGTTCTATTAGAATGCAGAATGCATTCTCAGAAACTATGGTTGAATGTTAGTGGATATTCAAAGGTGATTTCTCGCATACAATAGCATTTGTCGATAAATTCCAGAAGCTGATGAGGTTACGCCACGCTATATACGTGTGATTGTTGCAATGCTATGATTTCTAGCAATGGTATTCAAATTTACCTCCATGTAATGATATACTTGATGGACTGTATATATAAAATACATAAATTAATTTTTAAATTTAATAGTTTTATAACTATTGATTTCTTTGAACGCCATTCTATACAATTAAATGTCTCATGTTTTTACAATACTTTGATTAAGAAATCTTTTAACATTATTTTAAAATGTCAAGTCTTTGGTCCTACAAATACCTCTTCTTGTTCTATCAATTATGTAATAGCATTTCACGAACCTCCCGTTTATAAAGGTTGAGCCGCCATTCCCGCACCAAAGTTGCCTAAGGTCTTACAAGATCTGAGATAATCGCAGCATCCCGAGCGCCATTGTAATTTGATTTGTGTTTAATACGCCGCAATCACTCGACAGTCGGTAATCTCAGACAGGTATTTACATACCGTTGTTCGCGAAGTTCAAACAGTTCACGATTATTACGAAGGGCTGAAACTTTTATCAACCCTTCGTATCAACCCGCATACCTTTATTTCAATGGGTTCTTTTAGTTTAAATAAAAATAATGTTATCACTTTTATTAATATTTGTATATTCAAAATAAAGCCATATTAATAATTTATTTAATATTATCTGTGGCCAGATACTACCTCTGTCCTCTCACATATCTCTTTTATCATACCTATTTTTTTTCTTTTTTTTTTTTTTTGTTTTTATTTTATTTCTTTTTTTTTTGTTAGCTTATAAATTGTCTTCTACTTTACAATTATATATAATTATATATATATATATATATATAATTCAATATATATATATATATATATATATATATATAATTATATATAAACCCCAAAATATAAGCTATACCATCACTTAAAAATTAAGTAAATTTATTTTATCATCGTTATCAAACTCCAAACCAAAATTTGGTGTATTCGCGTGGAAGTTGTTGATTTTTCCGGAGAAAAAGGTTGCTTTATGTTGACTTGAGCTATAAAATACCAATCACCTCCCCATACTTTATCCGTCCAGCACCTATATAGCTGTAGGCTGTCATTACTGTCCAAAATAATTTAAATGTTTGCAAAAATGAATGATTTCCTGGACTAAAAATCATCCTACATACTGTTTTAGATAAAAAGTCAACATCACACCAAATTTCATAAAAATCATTTCATTGTTTTTCTTCCTTATATATAAGTAAATAATTTCAAATCTAGGTACTTGTTAAAACACGACTGTAACTGTTCTTATTTTACTTACATGTATATTCCTGGTAAGTCACTGCATCATTATTATTATAATATGTGACACACTTTATCTCCTGAATATATCGTTACTATAATGTTACTTCACAGAATATAAAGTAAACAGCATGCTGTTATGACACCGTAGGATGTAGTATCAAAAATTATGTATAATTTATATTTAAGTTAATATGTACGTGACGTTGGTTTCCTATTCAATAAATAAATAAATAAATTGCTTAAAAACGTTTTTAATTTAAATAATGAAACCAAACACAGGTAGCAAGATCATTGGAAATTTCTTAAAACAATTCAATGCTCGTAACGTGTGGTTCGACGAGTTACAAAAAATAGTTGTGTTTGTCTGAAATTTACTAACTATGCAAAGGCTTAGTTTAAAAGTACATATTTTTAGTGAATTATCTTTAGAACTCGTTTATTTTGTTTTAATTGATAAGAATTCTTTAATACATTAATAGATACAATTTTGATCATAAGAGATAAATATTTAATTTTCAAATTCACTATAGTATAGCGACGCTTGAAGAAACTTATGACTTTTCCTAAGAATCAACATGCAGTACTCTCCATAACTACATGACCATTTGAACTTAGAATGCAAACTGATTTAATAGTGATTCGTTTTATTAAAATTTTACATATTTTTGAATCTACTGACTAATGATATCAAAGATTGAATAATTCCAACTAAATTCAAATTTAATTCCATATCTTATTACGCTTAGAAACCTGTGAAAGCTTTAGTTATTTTTTTTTCTCTCATTATTACTTGATTCAGTTGACAATAAATGTGTAAAATATTATTATTACATTCGAACATAACGACTTAGAACTGTTTGGGAAAAAACTTCAATGTTACTTTTGACATTTTATTAAAGTAATTAAAAAAGCTCTCTAAAGCACCCTCAAGATTTTAAAGAATTATTTTTACGCACTAAATTCTGTCAACTACAAATGCTTGTATTTACCACAAAATACATTCAAAAAATTTAAACCATTTTGTAATTATTAAATGTTTTGAGATGTTTAAAGCCGTGATAAAACGCCAGATGCGATAATATCTTAATCGTTTTTAAAATATGGCTATGAAGCCACTACCACGGACACGTCATTGTTAGAGAGCTGGCAAGTTAAGTCATATGCATTTCATAGATGTTAAATTAATAAATGTTTACAATATTAATTAATTTAATATATTAAGCTATAAGTAACGGTGAAGATATTTGTTTTTATTGAATATTTATATTTTAAAATTATTTCATTAATAAGACGATCGGTTTGGTCTTTTACTCCAATTACCCCAACTTAACATATATATTATATATAAAAATATATTTTATTATATAACTTTATATATATTTTCTTATATATATTTACTTAAGTAAATAATTTTGTTTAATTTCAAATTAAGTTTTTTGAAATTAATATTAGAAGTATAATTAATTTAATTGAACCAAAAACAAAACTAAAGAGAAAATTCACAAAAGAAACAAAACTTTTTTTACTTACATTTTATTTGAGTTAAAATAAATATTGTTAAAGATTTAAACAAATAAAACGCGTGTGTAAAGATAGCAAATTTAATGGCGCCAGAAATTGAGTGAAGTAATTAATTTACTTTCCGTGAAGTTTCCTTCATACAAGTAAAAATAATTATATTTTAACCTAAGTACCAAAACAAACTCATATCAAACAGTTAAATGCCTTTCACAATAAATATGCGGTAAGAAAAATAATAGGGATGATTTCTATCCTTCAGTTAAATTATATCATAAGATACGGACACCATTTTGTATCTGTCATTACAGATTCGGGATATATTTTCCAAATCTTTCTGATCTGAATAAAATAATACTTTCGTGAGGGTCGTGGAATGTCAGGCTGTAATTAAAAAAAAAAATATTTAATTAAAATATATATTATTAGAATAAACATCCGGCAGTAAGTAAGATGTGAAAAATCGGCCTTACGCCAGTACCTTCTGGTTTGTAAATATAGGCGCCACCTCAGAGAGCCGTTTCATTCCTACCCTTTGAACCACAATAAGTAACTTAGAATTTTTTGAAAAAATAGAAAGCAGTAAAAATGTTGTACGTCATCAATAAACACGCTTTGGTGAAATTTAAAATAATATAACTGTATCTTGAAAAATAGTATTAAAAATATACATACAATTAAAAGAAATAAAAAATAAGATAGACAAAATGGAAGTAATTACGTTACTTGAGAGCAAGATTGTTAATATTGTTTGTTACAGCTTCTTCCAAAGGAAGTTAATGGGACCATAAGTCTCGTTGTGTCAATATTTAAAAGCGGAAACGAACAAGGCCGAGGCTAAACGACAAAAAGATGAACGAAATGTTTAGCAAAAATTTGCCTTATTTGGTGTTTATTAAAATAAATAAGGAATACATTTGGAAATTTGTTTATTAATCAAAAATACTGACGACAATAGAATCAACAATAAATGTTAATGAATTAAGAGACTTAACCATTTGTTAGCTTATCAAGAGTGCGATAAAATGTGGTTTTAAAGATTCTTTAAAATACTAAGATAAATTCGCATGTTGTAATCAATTCCTTGTATTTCTTTACAGAGTTGAGTAATGACAACTCAGCCTAGACTCAGCTCATGAAAAAAACATAGCGTGGCTTCTTTTGTATTAAGTTATAACAAACTTAAATATATTTTTAAAACTAGAGGCATGTAAATATTCATACTGTAAAATAGTATTAGTTGAGAAAGATATTTAGTATGTAGTATAGTTTAGAGAAGATAATTATAATATAAATAATAAAAAAACTATATTACTCCAAGCTGAAAAAAGTATTTATTATATTTTAAGGTGGATTTAATTCTCATTAACCAAATAACCTGAAATGACTCAGGCGTGAGAGTGCAGGGCGGAAGGCAGATCGCAGAGCGGAAGGCAGATCGCATGGCGGCGTGTCGGAGAGCATGCATGCATATAATTCTTGGTAGATTTGTCGCAGCAGGGTCTCAATTGAGACGACGTATGTCTGCCGGATACTCACATGTACGTAGGTAGGTTCGTTCATACAAAGCTTACTGAAGTTCTTATATATTTCTTCTTCTAAATGCTATGCTTTGTTAAACCTTTTCCAATTTAGTAAATTAAAATTAGTTTTTAACACTTATTATTTTTAAAAGCAAGACCTTACAAGAATATAAATATACCTTGTAATTGTCCCACTAATAGAGACGCGACGGTGAGCGGTCCATACAGAATGGTTAAACACATAAAAAAAAGAAAAAGATAATTATGTAAAACTTAAATACATAATCTGAATAAATAATTTCCTATAAAATGTAATTGAATATAATGTAAACATATTGCGATACTAATTTTATTATAATTTTCATTTTTTTATTAATTTTTTTTATTGAAGCTTTATTATTATTTTTATTATTAAAGGTTAGGGTAATTTCTTAAAAAAAAAGAATATTATTATTTTTTTTACAAAATATTTTTAAAATATGACGTATTTTAAGTATGTGACGATCAGTGTTGAATTTTAAGGTCTCTTGTAGACAAATATAATGAAATATTATTGTTTGCTGATGATACCTTTAATTGATGATTGATACCTTTTCAATATTTTAAGTTAAACAACATCAGGTAATGTATGAAGATGTAGATAAGGCCCTCTCTCAAAAAATGCATTGATTTAGCGTTAGCAAGTTTTCGTTAAACAATATAACGACCAAACATCTAATATTTCCGACATCCAATCTAAGACAGGTGAAAATTAAAGTATTTTTAAATGGAGAGCGATAAAAGTGCTGAATCCACAGTTTTTCTATGATGTTTAATTACAATGGGGGTCCTCAAAAAGCAGTATTGGCTAGTAAAATTAATTCTGCCGCGTATGTTTTAAAAAAATAAAATCTCTCACTAATGAAACTACTTCCAAGTCA
Source organism: Dircenna loreta (assembly GCA_963555665.1). Taxonomy (NCBI): domain Eukaryota; kingdom Metazoa; phylum Arthropoda; class Insecta; order Lepidoptera; family Nymphalidae; genus Dircenna; species Dircenna loreta. Next base: position 8,243,362 of record OY743094.1, read on the forward strand.
GTTTGTTATAGTTACTTTCATAGGATAATATCTACTTTTATATATACCGACTCTAGGATAGCGTTTCTGAAATAGTAAATCATACTATTTGCATTTCACAAAAGAGAGCCATCCGTACATATACAATAGGGGCCCTAGAGATACGTAATAAATTCAAGGAAATCAATGTCGTCGCTGCTCTGCTCTTTATTTATTTAACACACAATATAAAACAATAACCTATTTATTTATTACGATTTGTCAAGGAAGTGACTAAAAGATGACAATATTAAACTTGATCTATAATTTTATAATTCACTATTCCTTAAAAGGCATTTTTTTTTTAGTAAAATTAAAGAAAAAAAGTAATACATTCCTGTTTTAATAATGCTGATAGCCTTTATTTTTAATAATGATAAAAAAATACCTAAAGTAAAATATTTTTTTTATATATTTTATTGAAACCAAATAAATAAAGCACAATACGATCTACATAACAATACAAATACTATTATATAATAATCTTTAAATAAAACTGGTTTTCTTTATTTATAAGAATTATAAAAAAGTACCAACAATATTTTAATGTATGTTTTATTTCTCATTATTTAAAATGTTTGATTATTTTTGTATTTTTTTCAAGTCTATCGATAGTACTTTAACATATTTTTTCATCACTTTGTAGTGTAAATTAATTTATTTAACTCAGTATTGAACACTGCAGTACAGTATTTTATTTTATAAAATGTATAGTCTTTTGTCATCTAACAAGTGTTGTAAATTAACCCCGCGGAATAATTCAAAAGCTGACGTAATTTTATGTAAGGGTCGAAAAATGAGAAGATAATATTTTTAAAATATGTTTAACAGTTATTATATATCTTTAAAACAAAATCGTCAAATACAGTTAAATATTAGAAAAATAATAATTAATATTTAAGCAAAAAATCATAATAAAAATATTTTTACCAAACAATCAAAGCTTCTGTGCTGACTTTTTGAAATGAAAATGTGGGTATTAAGACACTGACAATTTATTATAAAAAATAAACGAATAAAACCTCTTTAATATTGTATTCTAATCAGCTTATAAACCTGTTTTTTTACAGTACTGTATTTTCGAAGGATGAAAGATACATTTTTTATTTGAAGAATTTACAAATAAACCCATCAACGGTATAAAGTACTAACATAAAAAACTTAAACTTATCTGACGTAATATTTTTTTTTAATCTGTCCACAGAGTTTGTTTACCCCCAAAGGTTTGTTTAGGTTCTAGTTATAATAGCTAAATTGGCAAAAAATACAAATTCAGTAATTTATTAAATAAATTAAATCGTTTCAATAGAGTTTTATTTTTACTCTACAAAAAAAAGGGTTTAAAAAAGAACAAAAAAAAATTTAAAACAAAATAAGGTATAGTCATAATGGAAGTAGTTACGAAATCTGACAGAATGATTGATAATAGCGTTTATTTCGGGTAGTTCCGTGGGAAGTAAATCATGGAGAATAAGCCTGTTTGTGTCAATATTTGCAACTGGAAACAAACAGGCCGCCATCTTGTAAACATCCCTCTAAGTTAAGCCGGCTTATAGGCAAGTAATTTAGGTTTGTACGCGTGTCGTTAAGAGAAACGTTATATTCTACAATAAATTTAATCTTATTAGTGTTTTAATTTCAAACTCGTTACAAATAAATCTTTATTCAATTTAATGCAAAAGCTTTACGTAAATAATGTAAAATAATTAAATAGTTATATTTATTATTATTCTAGTAATATATTTATTATATGTTATATTAATTGGGATCATATTTGCCTAGTGTTTTTGATATTTCTTTCACAATCTATTTTAGATATGTAAACTTTTATCTGCCATCACTAACTTAGGTTAAATAGAAATTATAAAAAAATATGTAACTACATATAGTCATTCATTACAAATGTTGTAACCAAGCGTTTGTATTAGCTAGGGAAAAGTTTTTTGAACCGCGTAAAGTACTGGAAGTTATATAAATCAGCCGTCTACCGAATTTCGATAAGAAAAATGATTGGATGCTACCATTGGCTTAGAAATTCAAGAATGACAAGGTAACGGCGTTTATAACGTATTGCAACGACGAGTGACAAAGACCACTGAGACCACTGAAGACGTCACTACATTTAATTAGTAGGGTAAATTCCGATACATTTAACGTAACAGACGGGTATATATATATATATTTAGATTATATCGTATTACATTTAATAATACAATCCATAATATTACACACCATGACTATTGTTATTTATTTTAAGATCATTGAACGCTACATTCAAAATCAAGAATTACAACATATGGGGGTATTTTTACTTTCAAAATGGTTTCTCCCATATACAGAAAATTCAAGCATTATAATGTAAAGCTTAAAGGACGTGGTCTGAATTTGGTTAATAACCGTTATATATATATACAAAGTCTGTACGTATCACGTTTACATGTCACGTGTTTGAAACATGTAAATGTGTTTACTATTGTAAAATGGACCAAGTTACGTACAAATAACTCAACGAACACTTTAGATATGTCGACGGATTTTTCTAAATTATAAAATTAATGTATACTTTTATGAAGAAACGAATACTACTTATTTTTATATGATCTGTCTGTGTTCTTCACATTTGATTGACAAAAAAGTTTAAAAAAGTATCTTAATATTATATAAAATAAAATACACTTCACTAAAATACCTGCAATAAATATTTATTTATTTATAAATAGATTAATCTATATATTATTGTTTATGAATGGTTTGTTTCAGGTGGTAAGGGAAATTCGTAAAGGCACTGATAGAGTCGAATACTGACGAGGGTAAACGAGGGTCCCGTCAAGTGACCAAAGTAATTCGATGAGATAGTTTTATGTCAGTTACAATGTATAACTTAATATTGTAAAATATAACATTTATTTTGAAACATAATTGATTACTAAGTAGGTATGTACTGATAATATGTGGGTCAAGTTTTAAATGGCAACATTGCTAATATTGTTACATTAAAACATTTGCAGTTAAATTTTATGTTTATTTGTATGTATGTAAAATCTTTTTATTTTAAGGGTTTCATTATTATAATGTACTTTTATAGTCAATGAATTTGAGCCTTTAGAGATTTTAATCATGAATCTAATAAATAGTATTGTTTTTCTTTTCATATAATTTGCTTAGATAGATAACCGCTTTAAAACAGAATAAAACAGAGTGGAAACAGACTTGGAGAAAGAAATAGTTAAATTTCAGTGTTTTCTCATAGGTGAAGACAACGTGAAGACAAACTATAGCACGAATTTTAGAATTACGTCACTACATATACTCATACTAGCTCAGTGGTGTCATATTATTGTATTATTATCAACTGATGTATTATCTACCTGTAAGTTTAAAAAAAATATAAAGTAATTAATTACAGCTCGACTTAATAAAACTGTACTAAATACAAATTCAATGGAGTAACAACCTCCTTCGAAATAAACCTCCATTCAAAGATAAATTCTGACGTTAGAACATATCACGTTTGAATTTAGAACAGAATAGGTAATGGAGAAAGCATTGAGCCCAGACCACGTCCAAAAGGTCCTTTTTAATCATACCATAGTTTATTTCACTAGTATTAAGGTTTGACTTGTCACTTCCTGTCTAACTTTGAGAGAGCACTCCAGCAGTTTGAAGCGTCAGTGGATTAAATAAAACCCTCAATGAAGTCAAGATACTGCAGTGTCAAGGCGTTACAAAGTAATCTCACTCTTCAAAGCAGTTAATATAGTCATCGTTATTTATATTCATTTTTTAAGTAATGGATGGATTTTGCTACCTGGCTACCGTAAGTGTATCATCTATCTATATCATCTATCTATAGTGTATCTATATATAAAAAATGTAATAAGTTGATTATTGAGCCTTTTAATCACTTCCAAATGTTAGTAAAAAAAAAGGTAAATAATATGTACTATTAATATAAATGAAACAGATGAATGTCGATTATAATAACAAGCAATGTAATATTTATTTGCGAGGTTAATAAGAAAAGTGAAGTGGATCGCTATATAAAAATATAAACTCCCCGAGGAATAACTTGTACTCCACTCACAAATACCATAAATGTATTATTAAATCTCTCGAGGGTAAATCGTGGATACGTTCACAACGTACTCGAAATATAAATTACTTGATCACATAATATTTTCTTATCTTTCCTGTCACAAATCCGTAGAAAAAAAATATGATTTATATTTTTAGCAAAAGTCATATTGAAATTTTTTTTTTATTTTTGTTGTCAAAAGAAAATTTATTTATTAATGGTCTAAATAAACATTCGTAACCAAGTTACAATATTGGCTTTTAAGATGTCGGTGGGTACGGGATGTAGACGCCTATATACCGGGGTGGTGCAGTCCATGGCACTTTACGGGTCACTCACATGGACGACACATCCCTTTGTCAAACTCCTTTAGCGTAGCGTAAAGACTCACAGCAAATTATCTAATAGTTCTGTAACTGTTAATCAAATTTAATAAACTTCAATATATTATTTTATATAAGCTTTAAGAAAACATAATGGCAAAGTATTTTAAGAACATATTGTCATGAACGGTACAGGACTATTGGTATATTCGAACAATACTCATCTAACTTGATATCAATTACTTGGCATAACAAAAGTAAGGATCTTGTCATAAAATAGGAAGCATTTTTGAGAACTCTCAATAGTCATCTTTTTATTAAAATGCTAACAAGCTAAGTCAAATTTAATACAACAGAAAATGTCAACTAAAAAAGAACGAATGACGTAGGACGATCTGTTCTAGAAAGGGTAGATCAAAACAGTTTATTATATGAAAATTTTAGCCTAATACAGGTTATATGTGAGAATGAACTCAACTACATTTATTTGTCAAATATCCAATAACAAGATCTTCAAATATAACATGGACCAACGGGATTTGAAATCGGGGAGGCAATTGCTTTTAACCCAGTATCCATGATTCTTTAACATTATCTAACTTGAACAATACAAGCATCCTCTCTCTCTCTCTCTGTCTCTCTCTCTCTCTCTCTCTCTCGCTCTCTTTCAATGTAGAAGATGCAGCAGTCCAATTTAAATAATTGGAATTAATTCTATTCTCTTGTATATTTAGTACACAAACTACTGTATAGTGGTCGGCTGCAAGGTCTGGTATCTTCATTTGCATTGTACATATGGGCTGAAACAAATCCTCGGCTAACTGTAGAGTCCATCGGCATCCTGTATATGACGAGAGGAAATCTCTCGGCATTTTCTATTAGCAGGTGAAGCATTTTGCAAAATACAGCAAGTTTGTTAGTTTTTAATATTTCAACCGTCAATTTTAGGTTTTTTCAAGCAAATTCATGAAAAATAATACTAAGGCTTATATTAATAATTTTGATAAATTATTAAAACTTACCGCGACACACTCTATATTAAACCTATTTGGAACTACCTTCTATATTGACGGGCTCGTAAAGACACCAACAATGCAATTCTATGTTTCATATTCTTTTGAAATTTTCATATCATAGTTTTTGGATGATATTTGGTTTATGTTAAAATACAATTTATTATGTGTTCAATGTATTTGTGTGATGTATTTTAGACACTTGTGAGTGTTAAGTTTGATTTCAATATTTATTTTGCTATTTTTAATTCTTGACCATATATTAATTTATACTCTTTCTTTACGTGATTCGTATTTATCAATCAATGTATTGAGATTTAAAAAAAAAACACAATTAAGCAGTTATGCTACCGGTTGTCAACAAATAAGTTTCAATATATATTCCTCTATTAAGACGACCAAAGCCACTGTTTCCATTGTAATTGTAAAGTGCATTGCCCTATTGAAGACGATTTGTGTCGTCCATTATGCAATACTGTCTGTATATCAATAAGCGCCTATATTACAATAATTTGATGCCTTTGTTTAATAAATTGAATACAATTTAAGTATTATTAAATATACATACATATTTGATTGCAAATTTTATTCATTAACTAATATGAAGCTACTTAAACTTAAATAATTTATTAATATAAGCGTAAAAAATGACATTCATAAAGAATTTAAAGTTCGAAAAGGGTCTGATATTTATGCCTTTTTTCTAGACATTTTAAAAATTATGGACCACTTAAGAATGCCTCGCTTTCCGTAAAAGTCGTCAAGGTTATTTATGGTAAAAGTTTTCTTCCTCGGTTAGGTTTGTTATGTAGTTACTAAGACGAAGGTTAAAAGAAGTGGATTTAGTTCAATATATTTATTCCGTTACAAGATGAGTTTCCGCTTACTTTAGTTTACAATCAAGAATACCCTAAAACGAACTACCCTCGCTTTTTAAGATCTTTCTCTTTATGGAAAACAAAAGACGTGTGTCGTCACATTTGATTAACAGTCTATGGTTCAATTTAAATAAAAGTTGACATTTCATATTTTAAACAATAACATTTCTAAAATTTTATTTATTACCAATCACCATAAATGTTAATTAATCAATGATTAAAAATCACAATAGATAAAAATAATTCAAATGGATAGCTTGGCTTGGCTTTCCTTGGATTGATACACCATAGCTGACTTAACACACGGCAAGGATGGCGTTCCATTACTATAAAATGTCACATATATATTTTTTTAATATTTCTTAATTAGCTGGTTGTCAATTGTAGCTGTCTTGTTGTCCTATTATGTGGAAATTCAGGAATAAAAATTGTGTTCCATGTACTCGTAAGTAAGTAGAAATCCATATATAAATATATCACGCACTACTATCGTAAAACATTACATTTTTATATTAATACAGATAATATTAAATAATACTTTATATTTGTAAACATCTGTAGAGTCAGGGCTTCACCAAAAATGCTGTATTTCAACAGGTGTTACATTATTATGTTTTAAGTTATTTTTTCTTTATGGCGTTTACCTTTACCTATTAAATTCCATTTCCCACAACGGGTAGTACTCATAAATTACCACCTACCGTTATTTTATTATACATACCTCAGTGGAAGGAACGTTGTAGCCGTTGTAGTAAAATTTAAAATATTTTATATTCGTATTAAAAATAATCAATATCAATATTAAAAGTCACAAAAACTTTTATAAACATGTAAAATGGCTTAAATGTTTTTTAACATTATAGACAAGTTATTGTACTTTGAAGTATCCATTGAATTTACTTCTTGAATAATATTACTTTATGTTTTTCCATACATAAAAAGCGTATCAAATAATTAAAATCTAACCGAGGACCAGCATCTGGCGTAATAAAGGAAATGTTGTATAATATCAAAACTGGATAATTGAAGATATTACAAATAAAAAAATATAATAAATTATTTATATTTGGAGGGAGTTTCTGAGTTACTACTTTCAAAAGTAAATAATATATTTCACTGTAGCAAAAAAAAAAATGATCGCTTCAAACTTATATGTATATATATATATAAATGGTTTCTTAGTTAAACATAGTAATAAATATATTCAAATTTAATAAAAAAGTCTAATTCAATTACATTGATAATTCTCAACCTAATAATTAAACCGAACACAAATAAAATATTCATTAAAAAGAAAATTTCTAAAACAATTCAGAGTTCGAATATTGTGATTCAACTTGTTACTGGAAGAGTTTTGACTGTCTCAAACTTACAATTCAAACTTATTAAGCATTGGCATATGTGACCAACTCTACATATATTTAGTAGCTTATCTTTATTGCTCATTTATTTTCATGCAATTAATCGTAATTATTTAATACAGGAGTGGGAAACATTTTTTGCTTGGTATAACTTGACGAGTACCAAATTCTATTTGGTAAAACAATTGAAGAAGCTTAACAAGTTTCCTCTCAGAAATCAATACCGCAGTACACCCCTATATACCTGTATATACCTATATATGTAAATAACTACATTTTCATGGCTTTTGAGTATGTAATACAAACTGATTTAATAGCAAGATGTTTTTTAATAGTATTTATATCTACTATTGACTAACACAGCTCAAAACATTTACGAGATTAACGGATAAGAAACTATTTGATCTAAGAAATCAAACATTGAATAATTTCAACTAAATCCACACCGAAGTTAATATCTGATTGCGTTTACTATATCGGAATCTGTAATCTGAAATTTTGCTTAAGTATTATTAAATTTTGCTGAATATAAACTTATGTAACATGAGATTGTAAATATACCTACAATTTTTTTTTATAAAAAACAAATAAACAATTTTATTGTAAAGCAGGTGATTTTTATAGCACGACTTTCAGATATAATTATAATATAGCATTATAATTCAATATACCGCGCGACTTCATACTATAGCAAACCAACTTAATATATTAAATATTGATATTTTAAAGATTTAGAACAAAACTTCATTATTATTACTGACATATATGAAAGTGGTTAAATTTGTTGACAACATCAAAAGCCATCCGCATAAAAAAAGAAGTCATTAGAATTAGATCTTAAGCATTGTTTTGGACTTTAAAGATTTTATTAAAGTCCAAAACAATGCTTAAGATATCAAATAATAAATATAACATATTTAATTGTGATAAAACAAACGTTTGTAACCAATAATATTATATAATCTAGAAAAAGTATTTTGTTTTTAATAGACGTTTTAAGATGTCGTGAGTATGATTGAATAAAACTTCAAATGCGATTTTGTTTTTTTTAACATTAGAAGTAAGTTGACGCTTGACTACATTCCACCTGATGGGAAGTGGAAATGTAGTCGCAGGTAGTAAAGCGCATCAACTCAGTAAAAGCCTATTCACTCTTCGCTTGAAGACACCCACATTGTACTTAGACGGAAATACCGACGCAGGCAAGCTACTTCCACTCCTTCGTTGCACTCCTTCGTTGTCCAATTTAAAAAAGATGAAGCGTAGCGTTTCGTTCAGATATGCGGCGCGTCTACTACAAAAGGATGAATCCTCACCGTGCGTCAGAAGGTCCGTCCGGTGATGGAAGTGGGATGGAGGAATTACGTCATGTAAGGATGATCGAATCGTAGAAGTTTCTGACGTTTTTATACCAGCTTCAAGACACTGACACATAAAACGTCCATATTGGAACACTGGAGAGTTAAGTCATTATATTTATATTATTATAAACCTTTAATATATTTATATATAATAAAATATTAATTAATTATGTGGTATTTTCTTATATTTTAAGACAGAGGAACATTTTTAATGTTATTTAATTAATAATTCTATTGCATTTATCTTTATCCAAATTTTACAAAAGGAAGAAAACTTTTGTACTTAAGTTTTATTTGAGTTAAAATAAGTACTGTTGTAGACTTTATCAAATGAAATGCGTGTGTGAAGACACTTGGCAAATTAAAAGACGCCAGCAATTTAGTGAAGTAATTAATTTACTCTCCGTGAAGTTTCGTGTATACAAGTACAAATAATCCTGTCTTTACTTAAGTATCAACACAAAATGAACATCAACAGTTAAATGCTTTTTGAAATGAAAACTTATTAAAGAAAATATTTTACTCAAATTATATCGTAAGATAAAGATATGCAAAAGAAGAGAGACAAAACGAAAGTGAGAGAGAGATTAAAATACAGAGTGGTGGCTCTGTTCGAATAAAGACGGCTTATAGGTCAAGTAAATTAAGCTTGTACCCGTGGAATTGAGAGAAACAAAATGTTTTAGAAAGAATTCGCCCTATTTGTGTTTAGTTATTTTATTTTTATATCTTATATAAATCTATATAAAATGAAAAATACGGTACGATACGGACAGGAGTTCGAACCGGTGAAAAAACCGAGATGTGTGTTGTGTGCTCGTATCGGTTTATTTTTTATTAAATAAGCTTCCCATGGCTATGTTGTTTATAGATATTTTCAAACAAGTTTTTGAAAATATTTTGTGCTTCTAAAAAAAAACAAAGATAGTGTACATATTTTCGTTAATTCATTGTATAAGTTCAGAGAGCGACGGAATTGCAACGCGAACGGTTATAAAAAAAACGCCGGGTAGATTATATTTGTGTTTGTAAATTTTAATTTTGTGTTGTACAATAAAAAATAAAGCATAAAGCCATTTTTATAATTTATTTAATACTAGCAAATGACAGTGACTCTTTTTTAAATAAGGAGCTATAGCATAGCTTAAAATTAAAAAAAAAACATATTTCTTGAATTATTTTTCTTAAAAGCAAATTCCGAGTGCTTTATTCGCGCGGAATTCAGACAATTTTTCGGAGTAAAAAGTATCCGTTGATGAAAATATGTATATCCGAGGGAAAATTTGCTACAATTGTACCAAATTTTCTCGACATTCATCTAGTAGAATTTAATAACAAACAAATAAACTGGTAAATTATTAAAAACCTTTGTTTTGAACTAAATACGTAGCAATGTGTGAATAAAAAATAACGTCACCTTCATACTATATAAAATCATAGGTACTGTATTATAATTTAACATACACATACTTTAACCCTATTACGTATAAAAAGCCACTATTCAATGGTCATTCCATAGTTATATTCGGTTTAATGTGACATATTAATATCTTACTATTAAACTGGCTATAACATTGTCGTATTCCATGAGTATGAGGCAAAAAAGCCAAGCCGAATTCATAAATAAACTGCTTTGAAAAACAAAAGATTTTTTTTTTTGTATGTAAAGGAATCTGTTACTTTTAAAGTTTGACGTATTTTTTTAAAAAAGTAAATATAATATATGGTAAAATGGTTTATTTAATAGGATTTTAAAAAATACGAATAAAAAAGAACCCAGTATTGATTGGAAAAAATAAACAGGGTTATTAACGCGACGTTATTACAATATGGAATCAACACGTGCCATTGTATTTCATATTTCATGTAATATATTATTATTACAGCAACTTATATAAAAAATATAAACAAAGGATCAAAAATAGAGTTTTACCTAACAATAAAAATTACCCATTAATTTTCCAAAGATATCCGGAAAAATAATAAAATCCTAAAAATGTCATGAGATATAATTTTATTTAAGATTTACTGTCCGATTAAGATTATTTTACTCTTCTAGCTTTCTTATTTCGTCATAAAAGGCTACGCCTTGATACTAGTCAATCAGTTGTCTTTTTAAATGTAAAGATAAGACAGAAATGTAAATCAACAACTACTAAGTACTATTCTTTAAGACAGAATAAACACGATATACTTTTATGCTGTTATACTAGTATACTGTTATACTAGTATACTGCTACACTATTATACTGTTATACCGTTATACTAGTATACTGTTATACTATTATACTGTTATACCGTTATACTGTTATACTGTTTTACTGTTATTATCATAGTCAAAGTCGTCGTCGGCTTATAAGACCATTCAGGCCATGGGGTAGACACTAATGCGGCGTGACAGAGTGCATACTAAGTGCTTCGTTAAATTGCTCTACGAGGTCCGTTCTTAACCCAATGAATCACAATCAAAATATTAGCTATATTAATTAGAATATAAAGTTACATAAGAAAACTACATGTAACTCTGATTTCTGGTTACTTACTTTAGCAGTACTATTTCGGCTAAGTCACGTTCGCATTTAAAAGTTGCGAGAATGCTGTCTGCATTTTTCTTTGGACAGCAATTCTTTGATTAAAAAAAAGAGCTCAAACTCTATTTTATTAGCGGAATAGCTATCTGGATCAAGAGTTTACATTTCAAACTATGAAATTTGTTTTGATTTAAAATATACATATGTTTATGGTGTATATAGAATAGTCTGTTTCGAAACGTAAACAATAATAATCAGCTTAATATAATAATGTTTTAATACTCCAGAGAACCACACTAAGAAAGAAATGCGGTCATAAAAGTGTTTATGTGACACACCATTACAACGGACGCCATTAGAGCACTAATTTGGGAATGAAATATCTTTCATTGTCCATAGTAAGATTTACTACACATATTAACACTATATTTATTTACTTAAGATTTACTTAAGATACCTTTGTTTTATTTAATACTCTTAGGCGCATCAGTTTCTTCAGTGTTTATTAATATTTATCTAAATAAGATACAAATAACCCAAAAATATAGAATTGAAAAGAAAAAATATAATGTGTGTATTACATTTTATAATAAAATGATTGAAAAAGTTATCTTTCCATCAACTATACTTGTATTGTTTGTAAATTTTAACAGTTTAATATTATTTAATCCTCAGGTGGTTGGGAAAATTTGTAGTGGTACTGATAGAGTCGCATACTGATTAGGATGAACGAGGGTACTTCGAAGTACCCGAAGTAGTTTAACTGAATATAGTTACTTATTGTTATGATAACGTGACTTTGAAATATGACTCCATATTTAGCAAGCTTATATCTTTAACAAAAGTTATATTAAAGTTGGTTTTTGTGATTATTTTTAGTCATATAATACTTACAACAAAAAATAAACACAGAAGAATACGTTTTGGATATATAAGAACAAACAAGCTTTGGAGTCGTTACATTTCAGAAAAAAAAAATGATTAAATAGTATTGATAAAACAAGTTACAAGAGCCCCTATACTAGGTTCAAAACCCGTATTACTGGGTGTCCATTACATTTTAGGGATGGGAATATAACCAAAGTCTTTACAAACATTCTATAATGTATGAACAAATAACAGCGTTTATAATATTTACTACCAGACCAGACCAGACGCCAAACTCGTCTCACAGAATATAATATGGAAAATAATTCTCGTACCATAAAAAAGTTATGGAAAATAAATTATAAAACATGACAAAGTTCAAAGGAGAATTACATTTCGATTAAGAGAAATACTTTGTGCAACGCAGAGTCATCAATCTTAAATTTCTTATCAGATTTTCTTCTTAAAGTTGTGAAAGACTGAAGTATCGACCCGCACCTAACCAATTAAGATATATTAATGCCTAGATTTTAAGCTTTACGGTAAAATTTGGCTATACACAAAAAAAAAAACTATAAAAATCATTATTCATATTTCATAAAAAAACTTCTAACTAAGAGGAATAAAACATAGGAGTTGGCGCGTTGTTTTTTTCAGGGTGCTAGTGCTTACAGAAGATGGACGTGGAGTGCTTCTTTTGGATACTATTCATCAATAAAGTTAAAAAAACCTTACATAGTTAATTTGAATCTTTTGCTTTCAAGAAATACCAGACAAAAATGATAGTATGGATTATATTTTAAATTGATGTCTTACCTTTGTTTCACTTTATTTCATGGTTATTAAGTTATTGTAATGTATTATACGTGAGAAAAATTATACAAAACCGAACTATATAATGGCTTTAATTTACATTGCGCTACACAGAGAATGTCATTTAAATTTACAATCGATAAGATACATACGGTTTAAAAATTATAAAATCCAACCCTTTATATGTTTAGTGTATCAAAATTAAAGGGTATTCCATTGCGGTAGGAGAAGACCATCTTATTAGTTTTAATAAAAATACAATATATTAATAATAACTTAATTCACTATCCTATAAATATTTTTTTATGATCTCGGTAAAATTGGATGTTTGCTTATAAGCAATAAGTTTATATTTTAAAAATACTTTAAAAAATTGTTTTTACTTAAAACCTACTTAGTTAGCAACTTATTTATATCTTAATAGTTATTCCGATTAGACTAAAAAAAATATTTTTTCATGACAAATAAATAAGAGTCTAATTTATACGTTTTCTAATGTATCTTATGAGACTGACAATTTATTATAAGACCAAGTTTTGTACTTAAATGATCAAACTAGATTTGTTTCATTAAACTGACCTCTGGGATTCTGAGGCATTGTAAAGTGATTTGTGTGAGACATACGATGAAACGACGAAAGTTCCCGGAAACAGGCAATTTCAGTACCGGTATTTCCATAATCTTGGTCCCCAAAATTATAGAAATTACATTACCAGCAATTCTCGTGAGGTAAAGACTTTGTTTATAAACGCATTACTCTACGTTTATAAAAAAAAAAAAAACTTTTCAAATCAAATCCACTTTAAACGAATAATTGCTAAAAGTATAAAAATAAGGATACATTATCGAAATAAAAGTGAACACACTCATAAGCAATCTGTATTTTGCAAGCAAAATAAAAAAGTTTTATACGTGTTTCTTTATATGGGAATATTTAAGTGAAAACATGGTAGGAATAGAATATTGAGTTCAATTTGTTTGTGACTAACTCGACCGTTTGTTTAATCAGTGAATATATTTAAAAAAAACAGGGTCGTAATAATGACAGTACATGATATAAGTTATATGTTTGTCAATTAATAGGTAAATATGTGTAGCCTAACTTGTTTTTTTATTATTCAAATGATTATTCATTGAAATAAGATATGAAAAATAAATATTAATTTTTATAAGTATTTTGTGCTCCTCTTGACATTCTAAGATTAATTAACGGCTGACTTCGCATGCACTCTGGCACGCTGCGCTAGCTCTCTTTTATGAGCATTTATCTTACGCCCTGATAAAGGCTTTAATCTAATTAATTTTTACTACGTTATAGCAGTGACGAAAATGTTCATTCTAAACATTTTTTGATGTCCAATAGTAGTTCTTGTGAGTTCTATACTGATAATAATTTCCTTTCGTTACATACTGAGAGCAAATTTATTTGAAATATTTGCAGTATATATACAAGTTGACAGATTTTCTTCTAAGTATATTTTCTACTATTTAAGTAACAAATACTACTCTCTCTTATTAAACTACTAAAGCCACTCATCAGGATGCAACTCTTAGTATACTGAAAATATGATTACAAATTTACCAAACAGCTTGCGGGTAAAAAGCTTTAATTTATTAAGCTGCTAAATGACGATAAGAAAAGCAACGCCACCTGGTGATCTAAAAAAAACAAATTTCACATTACCTTTCTTACATTTCTATTTTTAAGATTACAAGATCAAATATATTTATCAAGATCGTATATGTTATTTATATATTTCTAATAAGTACTTATACTAATGGAGTTTTTTTTATATACGAGCAGACAAAATGCACAAGATATATAAAAGCAAAGATAGCTTCAATTTTATTCACATAGATAATTAAATGACAAAATCAGATAAGAAAGTTTTCTTTGCTTTTAAAAATTATTCTTATAAAATTCCAAATTTAATTAACAAATAAGAAATATGTTTTTCAAAAATACAAACTACCTACTGATGTAGAATTTATTTTAACGGTATACGTAATTCTTTGTACTAGAAATACAATGAAATCAATTCATCTCATAGTATACGAGCAAGGTTATTTCATTAGCTTTTCCGATGAAACCAATTAACTTTTTTATATAAAAAAGTATGCTTTTGTTACCGCATTTGTTTTATTATTTCCTGCTACTGCGGATTATTCTTTAGATTATAATGTACTCTGTGAAAATAATAATAATATGGTAATAAAACAAAAGTCACTAAACTCTTAAATCGTGAAAATAAATTACCAATATATAATATTATAATGATAAAAAGTTTCCATTATCCCGTTGAACTAGAATGAATTTTAACGAAGTAAAATTTTCGAAACGTAGTCAAACAGCGTCCCCTTTGTTATAGGACATGGTGGACAAAATATAGTTATATTTAAAAGTAAAATACCATTCACCGACTAATCATTAAATTCAATAATTGAAATTTGTGTGTTTAAAGTAAAAGTAATGATAGCATATTATTTTACGAAAATATAACACTATACGAGTTTTGGTTAAAAGATTAAGCTTGGTTTAGAAAAACAAAAGTTAAATATAAATATTGACGTCTCGAAAATAATTGTAGGGAATCGTAAAAACTAATTATACATATTTATTTAATTATTTGTCACTTTCTTTTCAATAATGTTTTAAAATTAATGCTTAAAAAGATATTAATATTTTTCCGCTAATACAATACTTAATAATTATTAAAAGCTTATATTAACTTACTTTTTAATTTTTAGAAGGTCAACACTAAACAGCGGTCATATAATTACATGAATGACAAACATTCATTTGTGTATGAAAAGTCATACTATACAGGATAAATGCTGAATATATGTACAAAGAGTTCGTTATAGCTTTTTTTTAAATATTTGATAAACTATATATAGCTAAAAATTTATATTAATTATATTTAAACCACCGTAAAACAAATATTTTATAAAATAGCTCTACAAGTTCAAACTGCTTTAATCGTACAACATTGTTGGTGAAGTTTATACTTTAAGTCTGGGTAATGAGTATGAGACAAAGAATTGTCGGCACGAAACTAGTTTAGATGTCACGAGCTCTCAGGGTTTAATTCAGAAGCAGTGACCTGCTTACAAATCAAGAAACACTGAGAGCTCGCGACATAGGAATGTTAAACTTTCGTTTTATGATAAGACGTTCTTAAAGCAGTAAACGTAGGATATGGATATATTATACACTTTATTATACAACTATATTTTTGTTACAAGTTGATAATTTTAAATCGGTAACTATATTATGCTTTTATTGATTTTTTGTCATGTTCAATTCATATTTTGGTGTAATTATATATTGTATAATACAATACAATAGAATACTATAATAATTAGATTTAGAATATCAAAAAAAAGCAACAATACAAAGAATAAATCAGCGTATATTTTTCTAGATGTTTATTGATTTTGTCCTTAGGCAGTTGAGAGACTTTATAGTGGTACTGATAGAGCCGCATACTGATTACGATGAACGAGGTTTCTGCGAACTACCCGAAGTAGTTTAACTAAATATAATTACTTATTGTTATGATAACGTAACTTTGAAATATAAACTCCATATTTAGCAAGCTTATGTCTTTAACAAAAGTTATGTAATAGTTTGTTTTTGTGACTAATTTTCAGTTATATAATACTTACAAGATGAGAGTACTTTTAAAATTGATACAAATATTATAAGATGTAGATTATCGTTCGTTCAGGACTTTATTCGTACTCTTAGGTAACTCGATTGCTTGTAAAGTTATTATTCTTTAAGTTTATTAACTAATTTCTAATAATGCTTTACCAAAAAAAAAAAATAACTACATTCCGAACGAGTTATATTCTTATCTGACTCCTAGCGAATATTGCTAGTAATTTTAAAATGATAACAATGGAATAAAATATAAGTCATAAAATTGTAAGCTGATAGCTAGACAACGTTTATAGGTACGTTTACACTGGAAATAAAAGAAATAATTTATGTAGCACTTCATCATCAATCTCAAACTTTTAAACAGATCGGCTTCTTAAACTTGTGAAAGATTGAATTATCGACCGCAACCGCTCTGTAAGCCATTGGCCGTTCACAATGACTTATTATTTTGTAACATTATATAAGTCTCTACATAATATCGTATTCAAGTGAGTTTTCCTGATTTATCTCTATTTTCCTTTGTCGCGAATTAAAAAGGCAATATTACGGTCACGGTTTCAATTTATAAAAATATTTATTATTTCAGTAAATAATTTCAGAAATTATATTTTAGTTAATTTCAAGATTTTTTCAAAAACTCTTAAGATCCCTAGATCTCACGGGTTTTTGAAAAACCTAAAAGAGCAATTTTTTTGCTGATTGAGTTATTCAGGTTTCACGTAAGTATAGTTTTATTACCCTTCTAAAGAAGCTTTTAATTTTCAGTTGATTCAGGTGATTCAGCTGAAAATTACAATTGTTTGTTAATAATTACGTTTTAGTTTATTTTACAAATTATTGCAGAACTTACGGTATCGTCTGTGTATTTTTAGGTTTTTGTCAGAAATGTCAGAACGCATGTTTTTTTAAAGTATTTCTTCTTTTTTGACAGTTCAAAAGATTTTTATTTTTGGAGATATCAAGCTACTATTATTTTTTTCTAGAATGATCAATAATAGGTTAAGTTTAAATAATAATTAATAGTAACTAACAAATATACTTTTAAGTTCATAGTTAAGTTAAATTGTTTATATCTATGACAATATAAAATACTACGTAGTTTGCTTTATAGGGTATGTGGCAACTGCCGTAAATTTTTGATCGCTTTATCTAGAATTAAAACGTCAAATGCGATGGCGGCTGAGTTATATTCTTATAGTAATATATGTAGCGATTTAGTATATAGGTTTGTATATTTATATAGGTGATTTATAAAATAATACATAAGCTATTTTAGGTGCCTAAGTAGTTATATTATAGAAATATCATATAGTTTATTGTGTAATAATTTAGTAGAGGAGTTTATTAACCCCCTAGGACCTCTCAGAGCAATTTGACGAAGCTCTAAGGATGCACTCCGTCACACCGCATTAGCGTCAGCCCACGGGCGGATGGGTTTTCTAATCCGATGATGAATTTCACTATATTATATAATAAAATATAATTAAGTGCCGATATTATTATAAGTATTCATGAAACAGATTCATAAAACTATTCATGAAATATGTCAATTTTAGTATTGTCGTTTTTAGCTTGATAAGTAATAATTATATCGAGATATTTATATTATTTAAAATACTATATATTTTATATGTATATATATATATATACATATATTTAAATTAATATGTAGATATATAAATAATGTTTATTATAACAATTGTCTAAATATATATATATATATATATATATATATATATATATATATATATATATATATATCTTAAATGGGAATTTATTTTATTCGTTCAAACTGCATTATGGTACATTGCCCAAGTAAACTGTTGTGGAAAATAATGATTATGGGTCAGGAATAGACTTTTAGCATAGAGCTCGCTTTTAACTGTACTATTAGTCCATCTGCGGTTCATTTAAATGTTTACGTCGTATTTATTTCGATTGTATGGTTCTAAGTTTATCTGCATAACCCAGATAAAAATAAGTTTAAGGAAATGTTATGTTATATTATTTAGATTAATTTTTGAATTATATTAAATTTAAACAAATATAAATTTGTTACAACTTTTTATGTACTATTTGTATTGTTTAGTGTTAGATATAAATTTAAATTATAATACATATTTGTAAATAAAAATATACAAATCAAGCAATGTCAAAGCCGCTCTCAAGAAATTTATATAAATGTACGTAAAAGGTCACAAAGTGAAAATTTCAATCAGCGTAACGAAATTTGGTCGTTTGTCGCTTCGCCTGTCAAAGACATCCCTGCGTTCCACTTCTATCGCTGTTGGATATAGTACTTGAGACGAGAAAAAATAAACCGTCTTCGCATCCTTCATTCTTTCAATCCTTCTTTTACATTATTTAAAACAATAATTTACCTAACAAATAGACAAGTTCGTGTATTAATAATATTCTAATATATGTTAATAATAATTTAAGATATAATAATAAATGTATAATAAGATATAATTTTTATATTTAAACTTTCGTGAATCATGACTATTATATTTATATTTACCCGGCTGTATTCACGTAGAAATTAAATCGGAATGTGCCCGACTAGTTTCGAACCCGTTCGGGGTCCTTAATCATGAGCTCTGAGCGTGGCGGACTCGCGGCGAGAACTGCGTGCCTCAGCTCTCTGGGCCCGACGCGAAGGTGGCGGCGGCGGCGGGGGGGAAGATGTAGTGATGTCATCGGAGGGCTCTTGCAGGTCTTCGTCACTCGTCGTTGTCACCCGTTGTATACACACTGAACTCACTGTGTCACTATTAAAATCTTCTGAATAGAACTTGCTCTTCATTGTATTGATAACCGGTTTCCACGCCGATGGTAAGGTCCAACCACTATCCCTATAGAAGTTCGGTATACGACTAATTTCGATAGCCTCCCGTACTTTACGCGGTACTAAAAACTTTTCCCTTGCTAATACGGACGCTTTGTCAAAACGTATGAAATGCGCCGTTCCCGAATCTAAGACGTGTTCCGTTATCGCTGAGCCATTGCTGTCTAAATTTTTAACACTACGTATATGTTCCGTGATCCGTATCCGTGATGGGTTATAATTTGACGGTTAGGTGGTAGAGGCAGACGATGTCACTGGAAACAGCTTGTATTAAATATATGAACATGGCTATATAATATAATAAAAGAATAATAAAAGTAAAAAAAATATATATTTAAACATTTAAAAAGAAATCCAGTGATTTTATGACATGTCGGTGATTTATCAACCGGTGTTAGTAATCGTGAAATGTCTTAATTTGGCGAATAACTTTATAGAAATACACGAAGCAAAGATCACAAGCTGCCAAGATATTGCATCCTGTAGGACATAAATAAATTTACACGGTGATAATTAATTTCTTTGGTATAAAATCTATAAATAGAATAAAGTATAAAATAATATATAGGAACACGAATATATACGAACATTTGAAATAAGTGACATAAAGTATACATTATTTTGAATAAATAGGTTAGACGTTGAGTTGCGTTATTTTACAAAAAAAAAAAAAAAATAATTAAGAAGTATACAATTTTGACATGGATATATTTTATACTATATACAGTTCACAGAGTATATATTCAATCTTATAAAAATATATATTTCAATTACATAAAGCTAAGACTGAAGTTCCATTATAAGATATCCTAGCTAGGTATAGTGACACGTATATAGCGTAGCGTTAGAGCTTCATCCCGTACTGAAATTTATCGACTATCTGAAGTGGCTGTGTCCTATCCGACAGATTACCTTTGAATATCCTGCTTGAAATAACCGGAGTTTCAGCGAAAGAATTCTAGATTTCCACCAATCACGTATATTCATATTATTTTACCGGTTTTTAATTTAAAGTTTTATCGGTATTTTTTGTATAGTTATCAGTTTTGTTTTCCATAAAAAAATTACGTCACATTTAAGTAATCTTAGAGTAAAAAAAAAATATTATGAATTAAACAGCTCTGTTTAATTCATTGAACAAGTTATTATCATCAATGATTTAAAGTATTTATGATTAAATTATTAATCTTGTAGGAAATTTTGCGGAAATACAGCATAAAGGGCAATGTTACATAAGAGAAGAAAATATTTTTTTTTTCTTTTTTTTTGGGTCATTTATTGGGAAATAACGCAAGCATACTCATAACAACTTAAAAAAGTTTTAATAAAAATGAATGAGTTTAGTAATTATTAGTTATAATAAATATATTTAAAATGAATATATAAATATTATTTTCACTGTCATATATTTGTATGTACATAGTATAAATAAATTAGATTATAGACTGCAACAGAACGTTAGGTAAATGCTAACTAAGGAGGGCTAATATAGCGTGACAGAGTCAAAGCTAAGTCAATCATAATTAATCTTAGACAACAACACAATAATAACACATATATATTCGTTAACAAATACTCAAGAACTAAACATAAATAAATATATCTATTAATAATAGTTAAAATTGTATATTGTTCATACTTAATTTACTGCTTTGATTGGAATCGAAATAATTAAACCAAATGATGGCCAAAATTACTCGAATATTTATTGAAACATCAATGTTAGTGAGAATCAATGTATCGTTTACGTGGAAATCGATTATTCTGATAAATTCTTCAACTAGACTTGAAAACTTTAAAAATCACAAAGAATTATAAAAAAGGTAACACTTTACCTTCAAAAAAGTCGTTTCCACCCACCTCCAAGGCCGGCAACGCTCTTGTGAGTCCTCGAACGTTGCAGGAGTTCGTGGGCGGCGGTGATCACTTTACACCTGTGATCCGCACATGATTCGTTTGCCCTCTTATATCATAAAAAAGCTATAATACAATTTGAAAATAATTAACATAAAAATTTAGACATTTTTACATTTGCTGATATTACAAAAGTAAAAGTAAGAATTAATTTGTTTAATAAAGTAAAAGAAATATTAGATCTGCTGATTTCTTTATTCATTTATGTAAAGACTATTTTATTATTCACGAAATTTTAATTATTATACGTAACGTCTAATTGTCACATTTCAATTATGTCTTTTTCAGTGTTACTTGGTCTGTAAACAGGATTTCTGAATTAAGTACTACGAGTAAGTCGCGCCGTAAATTCTTTGTATCACGCTTGTTAACCAGAAATTATGTGTATAATTTTGTTGAATATTTATATTATTAACTTCACTCTTAATAATTTTGTTAATTGAATTACTTGTTTTTGGAATAAAATGAATGTACTAAAATAGCTTTATGTTATACTTTTCCATAAAATTCATGCTCGTAAACAAAAATGGTTCGTGAATATATTTAAATCATATGAATAAAGCACTAATTTAAAAAAATGGTATCTATTGATTTGAATTATGATATTTTAGGCAAAATTTGTATCGTTTTTTTAATATAGTTTACCATTATATATAGTATAGCTTCATGAATTAAAATTGTATTTTTAGATTAAGCAAATATTACAATAAGACGTTTCAAATAATATTTTGTAAAACGCTGTACTCTTAAGTTATTAACCACTACTTAGAAAATCTGATTCTTACAGATCTTTCTATTAGCAGAGATATTGATAAAAAAGATATATAAATATTATTTATTGTACAACATTCTGAAATGTTTCACATTAAAACAGTTGCAGCGTTAACGTTTATTTATTAAGTTCAAAAAGTACCTCCCATCTATTTTTCCCTTTACAAAAACCAAATTTATGCAAATATAAATCTAAAGTGTCTATTAAATAAGATGTTGGTATGAATACCGGTACACATGACCCTATCAATTTGTCTCCGTCAGTGTCAAAACCTAAATTGATGCCCTCTTGATGACAGCTTTGGTAATCTATGTGGATTATGACAAACCAACATATCCACCACTTACTTTTTGCATGTTTTACTTTACTTTACTTTTTGCATGTTTTACTTTACTTTACTTTTTGCATATTTACTTTTTGCGTTAGTGAAAGACATCATACAATAAAACATTCTCCAATCTAATTTAACATCATGGAATATAAGTCACCGTAGTTAGTATTTTATAAATAATAATCCCGAAACCCGTTTCTTTATCTTTTAGAAGAAAGTAAAATTTTAATATTTCTTTAGTAATTATTTAATAAACGGCCAGAAATAATATGTCCAATTGAAATGTTTATAGTTTAGAATAAGAATCGACCTTGTAGTATCAATATAATAATACTTATAACAAAAATAAGGTATCTTTTATTTGTAAATATCTATAAACATGTAAAGTCATGTCAAACTTACCTTAATTTAAATAAATATAGCATAAAAATAAACCGTTACGGGCAGAATTCGAACCGACTTCGTCTTATACGAACAATAAAAACTAATTCGATATATTATAATGAATAAATATGTTATAAACTAACTTATCAACAATACATACTGATAATAAACCATACTTATATACTTTATATTAGAAAAATAATATACTATAGTATTATCAAAGTTGTTTGTTTATTGCGTGTTGTTTGATATCAAACAGATAGCTGGTATTTTGCTATTTTTTTTATTAACATTAATTTTGCAACGTAATTGGACTGTCAATCAGTCCCAGTGTGTAATCCGTACAATGGAGATAATAACCATTACATAATATTACCGTAATCTTAATTGTCTTCAAGAACTCTAAACAAATTTATATACCAGATCTTAGCATATCACATTTATATATAATAAACATAAAAATAGCCACGTTGAGCTTATTTAAAATTTAGAGATAAATACAGAATGAAAAATAAGACCATACTAGGGATTTCAACCCACAACCTATGAGTTTCGCAGAAGTTTTTCTGAAGTAAGATATTATAGCTATTTTACATAATTATTATATAATAAAAAAAATATATACAATATTTATGCATGCAAATGTTAGTTTGTCAGTTTGACATTAATATGGGTTGCCTGTAAGAGATCACTTTTGGTGATAAGGCCGCCATTGAAAATCTATTTACATACCTAGAATACATTCCTTGTAATATATTTTAATTCTGACCTACATTTACAGCTGACAGCCAAGTGGCTAATTTTCTTTTAAATTAATGGTGAGGATAAATACAAAGACATCAAATTAATGTTGGTATCCAGATCGTATCTCCGAAATGGACGACCCAAATTGTCTTGAAAAGACGAACAATGCGGAATTTGGAAAGATATATTAATTTTAAAATCACTCGTAAGTATCGAAAAAGATAATTCGGTATATATTACAAATTTATCGGGCTTAGCAGAATATAAGCGCGCCCGAGCTTTATAATAGAAAATTACATTTGGAAAATAAAGAAATTTGGAATCTGAGCTGAGCCTACCAAAATATCATACCTTTTAACCAATTTATATATATATATATATATATGTATGATGTTCTATGATGTTTCTGTCTGTAAACAATTTTCAAATATTTTTCCTATCTCGTCATATCGCTTTTTAATATAGAAAATCATTTTCTTTTAAATGTTTAACCAGTTTAATGGCACCATAAAAATATCAAATGCAATTGTGAAAAAATGCGAAAGATAACATTTCCTTCGCATTGTACGTGCCCCGTAAATATCAAAGGTAGTTAACACGTGTCGTCCATAAAGCTCCCCGCGGGGCATTTTATTATGAAATCATTGATATAAACGATGTATTAAGATAATACCTATATACTTTTTAAAGCTACATATTGGGTAGATTTCAAATTGCTCAGTTTGATGACAAATAATTCTATTTTACGAAATCTGTTATAACATTTAAATGCTAAAAGACACAAACCAAATACTAAAATAACTGAGGCCAAAAGATTCGTCAACCGCTGGATATTGTCGGAATTCCAGCGAAGGCAGGATTAATTTGAGCAACTACGTGAAGTATATTATACTAAATATTGTTTTTTTATTAAGTATTGTTATATATATGGATTGCGCACGAGTAACTTTTGTATATATGACAATATAGCATTGAAACTTTGTAGTCTTATGGTTGTTATGTGTTATGTGATTAATTATGTTTTATAGTAGCATTTGAGGCCGAAGTAGTCATGTATGAGATTTAAACAGTTTTCATATATCATGCGCCCCTAGTACAAGTTCCACGAAATAATTACTGGAATACATATTATAACGTACTATCCTACTTCGTTAAACAGAAGTAACTGACATCTTGACTAAATAACATGTTGATACATTTTCTGAAGATATACTCAGTATAAAAAATTCTACCCTCACCAAAAATTATGATAAAATCAGATCTGACTGACAAAAGGCTCAAACAAATCTAAGCTACAATTATAATAAGAAATTACGGCACTTAACGATTCTTTTTGATAAACTTGCTTAATCTCTTTTAGTTACAACTTCCATGACATATTTGGGAACAGGTAACTCTAAATAGAACGGCCTTAAACATACATGTAAAATTACAATATGTTGAAGTAAACAGTATAAATATAAATAGCTACAATATGTTTTTAAATTTATTCAAGCATTTAAGTTACGTTGAACCAATATAAACAGTGTAGTCTGGCTTACGCCCAAATATTTGCAAGGACCCGAGGAACAACAAGCTACTAACTGCAGCCAACTCGATATTTGTACACTATTAACTTTAATGGATAGGAATGAGCCGTTCTACTTAATTTTCATCTAAGTTAGGTTTCAACAGAATTAAACAACTTTATAATACGCCCCAAAAAAAAATCAAAAGACAAAATTGACTCTAGAACGTGAAATAAAAAAAATAAAATTTGTCATTACGATTTTTTTTGTTACAGTAAGAGATCTTTTCAACCAACTCCTGCAATGAGTCATTTGCAACCAAAGTTATTTTTTCATAACGTGGGTTTATATATATGAAAGAAACGAATGAACTATCTTAAAATTAACTTAGCGAATAATGGTGTCAGCTATATTGGCCAGTCACAATAACAAACTTATAAAACTTTTTTTTGTGTCCAGAAACGTTAGGTTGATATTTTATCACCAAATAATAATATTAGAATTCATAGCTCGTTGGTTGCTGGGTATTTTTATTATCAATTTATTTATATAATTATAAAACGATACGAACAAGGTTTCGAACCCGCGACCTCTGAGAAACCGTCCCGTCGCTCTAACAACTGAGCTATCGTATCGCTACCCATTTCGACGAATTTAGCATTCTATACATAATCGTGTTTTAAGACGATGGTGGTGATATCTGTCTTAGGATTTAAAATAAGATGTCATAGCCGAAATAAATGTTTCATAAGAGTATTTCTTTCCCTTTTTCGGTTACAAAACTTATATTTTTAAAACACTACATACAAATACAAACAATATTAATCTTAATATCGAATTTTTTGTTACATACATCAATTAAATAATAAAAAAACAACGGTAAACCTCCTTAGCTCGTCAATGATATTTTTCAGAGTAATCCATACTTTAGAGTTAAACTTTTTGGTCATTACCCTTAATGGTCATTATAGGGATTTTATATCCAACTTTCGTTATGTTCAGTTTTAGCTCAGCTATTAATCTATCTGGTGAGTGCGAATTAAACGAGACAAATTTGCATTAACCTGCTATTCAAAGACTGACTAACAGTTGAATGGATAAGTTAGTGGAGCTTTACAAAACGATAAAATTTCCTTTAAGCAGAGTTCGTATATTGATACAACGAAATCTTTAATCAATAAAATAAACTGGGATGATTTCAATTGGATGTTTTCTTTTTGGTCGTTTGTGTTTGTTCATTCAAATGCATCCTATCATCAAACTTACTTTATTTTGAATAGAAACGGCTCTTCGAGCTTCCCAACTATTATTTGTTATTAATATCATAATTACTGTGAATTATATTCTATGATATATTTTTTATTTTTTTATATTATATGATATCTTTCATTCATGCAAAACCATTTAAAACATGATTGATATGTATATGTGTTGGGTCACATCCCACATAAATCACCAGTTGTCAATAAAAGGGACATCAATTTAGGTTTTGACACTGACGGAGACAAATTGATAGGGTCATGTGTACCGCTATGTTGGTAACGGTATTCATGCCTTCATCTTATTTATTAGACACTTTAGATTTACAATATTTACATGGATCGTTGTTTATGTGGAATCGAAAACAGCATATTTTGTTTACTTTTCTGCAATGCTGCCAATCCTCCTGTTAAGGCCTTTTCAAAATGAGAACATCAAAAGATTTGGGAGCAAATATCGCCAGATACCACCCAACGATGCTGGATGCTGGATACCTGAGACACCCATGACTGTTCCAGAAACTTCGCAACTGAGTATGCTTTAACCATACCCAGATTACGAAGGCTGGCCTTCCACTCCTCCCACGCCGTCCCACCCGACAGCCGCGGGAAGTACCGCCTGGCAATGTCGTATACTTGAGAAGGTTCATGACAGTCCCCCAATCACCAAGCGTACCCCAGCATCACACCCAGCAGCCTGAGAATCAAGCTGTCACCCCGTCCGCTCAAGCCAACTTTCTACCAACGATGGCCGGTCGAAAGAGGGCATCCAGTCATGATCCAGAAACAATCAAGAAATTTAATAAATCGCGTAAAGCTAATTTCGACGTTTG
The DNA here is from genome assembly GCA_963555665.1 of Dircenna loreta. Classification (NCBI taxonomy): domain Eukaryota; kingdom Metazoa; phylum Arthropoda; class Insecta; order Lepidoptera; family Nymphalidae; genus Dircenna; species Dircenna loreta. The sequence goes on from OY743094.1 coordinate 8,270,862, forward strand.
AAGACCGCTTAAGATTCCTTTTATAAGAAACAACACCATAACTACACAGACATGTTATACAAGCTATTAGTTCAAACAGATTTCAAGGTAAGTTGATTTTATTATAAATTAATATGAGTAGGTATCTACTTTCTGAAACAGTTCAACATCTAAACGGAATTTTGGTAATAGAAAACTATTTCCGTAGAACTTCCTGACTTGTGAAATCAAACATTGAATAATTACATTTAACTTCACGTCAAAGTCGTTATCTAATTGCGTTTCCAATATTGGAAACTGTGATCCAAATTTTCGGTTAAATATCACTGAGTTTAGTATAACACGTAATTGTAATTATATGAAGAGCATTTTGGAATAAAAATTATAAACAAAAATGTTAATTATATAATGAAATAAATTGTATGTTGTAAAGATATATAAAGTACTATTACCAACTACAACTTTATTTTACATAATATGAAAATGTTATTTTTTATTGTGAGTATAATTTATTATGAAGGAGTAAATTTGGTCCTTCATTAATTAACATTTTTTTTATTTGTTTTATTTTTAATATCATTACTATATGTAAAAAAACAGGGTTAAAAATATAAAAGCATAATAAGATATGAAGAGAGCAATAAAAAACGGAAGTAATTATACAACCTGGAAGAATAATAAATATTAATATTTGTTACGGTTAAGTTAATCATGGTGCTTTAGTCTGTTTGTGGCCATCTTTGAAAGCGGAAGCAAACAAGATGGCGGCTCGCAAATACGAGTATCATTCTAAGCTAAGTCTTACAAGTCAACTAAGTCAACTAAATTAGGCTCGCATGCGTATGGACCGGTAATAGCCACAAGGCTGACCCCGGGTCACCTCTGCTGGGCATGGAGGGGTAACCGGGGAGTTTTAGTGGGTCCCATTCGGTGTCAATATAGGGCGCCGAGTGAACCCCACACGCGTCCGTCGCCTCGCTAGCGGCGGGTATGGTTCGGTCGGCGAATCTCTCCCCGAAAAAAAAAAAAAAAAGGCTCGCATGCGTATCGTAAAGATGAAGGAAATGTCTTTCATTTTTATATTTAAACTTTCGTGAACCATGACTATTATATTTATATTTACCCGGCTTTATTCACGTAGAAATTAAATCGGAATGTGCCCGACTAGTTTTGAACCCATTAGCCCACTATGTGGTGCTTCTATCGGGTTCTAAGCGTTTTATTTCAGTAATTTTATTTATTTTCTTATATCACCTTTTTAAATTTTGCTACTTCTTTGTCAATCGCCATGAGAGGGTGATTAATTACATGAAAATTAATAATATGCTTTCGAGTATTGAAATAATTTATATGCTGTCATTTTTATTTATAATGTCACCGGACTGTCAAGCCTTTTATCTTACATACCACTTACATTATGGCTATGAAAATTAGTATTTGCGATCTGCTGGACAGATTTTCTCGATTTTTATAAAAGTAACAAATAAATAGTTTAGATACAAATTTGGGTCTATTAAGTGTTAATTGGCGCATAACATTAAATGTCCTCATATTTGTGCATTTCCAGGGCAGTCAAAAATTACGTCAGTCCAAATTTGTAAAATTTATAAAAATTTTATTAATTCACATTAATATACTAATATGTGAGATAATACCCATCCAATAAAGACCGGTAGAATAAGGGAAGAGTACACAGAGGGACAGGTAGAGTAAGAAAGACGTAAGAGTGCAGGGCGGGAAGCAGATCGCATAGCGGCGTGACGAAGAGCACACTAAATGCACGCCCGATTGCTGGCAATAGCGACTCAAGTGAAACGACGTCTGTCTGCCGGATACTTACATGTACTAAGTAGGTTTGATTATATAACGCTTATAAGTTACTATTGGTAAGCTACTTACTTATTTTTCTATTTAGCTATTTCTTTTAAACCTTTTTAGTAAATTAAATTTAGTTTTTCAATGTAGAAAGGATGTAAAGAGTATATACGATAAAGTTATTATAATTCGCAAATAAATAGTTATCTAATAGTTAAAGTACCAAAAAAAAAAAGTTTACTTTAGACTGTCTTATTAAAAATGGTGTTTCCATTGTCTAAGAAATATAAGTTTATGACAGTCTTAAGTCATTCACTAGTCCTTTCTCGCCAGCAGCTGTCAGTTTACTTTATTTGTTAATTTTATAGGAAACTACATATTTGTGGTTTAATTTATTTACATTGCCCATTATAATAAAATCTATACAAATATGTGAAATTATATAAAAACTATTTCTAATCTAACATTATATGTGTTTTTTTTGTTTAAAAGCAAGAATTTTCTACAAAGTGATAGTAAATGTGAAGTGTCGTATTTTTAAAACTCAAAGGGTATTTTTTTTCATTGATTTCTCCTGTATTAAGTAAATACAATTAACAAAATGGAATTACAAGTAAAGTACGTACATACACAAATAAGTCTGGTAAATAAACATAGAACAAAATGTCGGTACGAATTATTTTTACGAGTAACGATCTCATAGTGCTTAAAGTAGACGTAAGATCTGCTTACTGACTTCGTAACACTGAATAAGAAAAAACTACACGGTGACAATTAGTCGTTCCAATGACACTTTAGGAGAAAAATGTCTACGGAATTTGTAAATAAATAGACTGATTTTATGAAAGTACTTATCTTAATACCAAATTAAGTATTTCATAGCAAGAAAACCATCCGTTTATATCATGACATTATAGTAGTAGCATTATATGAAGAATTTTCTTCATGTTTGATTGACATAAAGTTAAAGAAAGTCTCTCAACAATGTTTCCAACAATCAATACATAGTAAATCATGAATAATAAATTAATGACATCCGCAGGCGTTGAGGAAAATTTGTAAAAGCACTGATAGAGTCGCATAGTGATGAGGGTAAACGAGGGTCCTGTCAAGTGACCAAAGTAGTTTGATAAATATAGTTATATGTTAGTATTATGTCATAACTAATACTGATAACTTTATGGGTGTAGTGTAGTGATGTAACGAATGTCATTTTTTGTGTGATGTGAATGCGAATGCGAATTCGAATATTCGTTTCGTTTAGAACTACGAAAACGATCACCGTTATTGTTTCGTGTAGAAAGACGTAAACGAATAAAGTTTACGTTTCGTTGTTTCGTACGTCAGATGGCAAATTTGCTAAATCACCTTTTTCCATGCTAGACTGACTCGAAATGATATTCTGGGTCATCACTATAGTTGACAAACGACATTTTAGCAACTTAACTTACATGAGAATTGATAAATTGAAACTTCATAGGATTTTACAATATATTGGCCGGAACTTGGACTGATGTATATTGAATATCCACACGAGAGAACAGGATAGATAAGCCTGTTTTCGAAAATCAGATTTTGTTTGAAATTTGATTATTATTTTTTTTTTATTCAAACTTATCATCACCTCACAGTGTTCAGCTATCTCCACCCGCGGACGTGACGGCGACTCTAGTTGATAATTGTTCAGAAAGTTAGAAATTCGCACACACACACACACACACACACACACACGTTTTTAATAAGAAAAAATATTTCAAATTAGTTCTTAAAATTATAAATATTTTAATACTGAATGTAGCACTGCAATTTTGGTTTTCAGCTGTTGTCTGATAAATGTCATAATTCATTAAAAAATAAATTTCTTAGATAAAAACTTATACAACTATTTTTTTTCAAATGCACCATAATAATTAAAAGTGGATATTATATTCCGCCCTAAAAGTCATGAAATAAGAAAAGTTATTTAATATACATTAATGAAACTATTCATTAGAAACATATAATAAATATGAATACATGTGTTACAATTGGGTGCAAAGCGGATTAAATTTGCAGACACTACACTTCAAAGGTAATGTTTAGAGTATTTGTCGATAAATTCCAGAACGTGATGAAGCTCGTACGCCACGCCGTATACGTGTTACATCTAGCTTGGATACCTTGCGTTGAAAATTTAGCTTTGTATGATTGAAATTATTAGAATTTTAAAAGACAAAATAATTATAATTACAAAATAATATTTAATCTAATAACATCAGAATGTTTAATCCGTTGATAAAATATATATGATATGAAAATTATTATAAATAAAATAAAACTGCGTACATATTTATTTAGAACTAGCGGTTTTCCTTTAGTCCATGTAGATGTAGACTTCAAAAAGGCGTTACATTTCTGAACATTGAATCAGAACTACTATTTATCAAACCCGATATAGAAACAGTATTACCGCCAATTGCATTTTTTTAGAAGACTATTTCCTTATCTAGGTTTTAAGGTAAGTTGGTGTCATAAATTATTATAAACAAATATATATATATTTATAAACAAATATAGCTATCATCATACAGAAATTCATAAAATACGATAGGATACGATACGATACGATATGCTTTATTGTACCACAACAAACAAACAAAAATATATAAAAACAATAACAAATAAAAGAGAAGCTAGTGCAAAAGGCGGCCTTATTGCTAAAGAGCAATCTCTTCCAGGCAACCTTTGGGTAGATGACACGAAATATGAAAGTGGGTATTTAGGTACAGTACAGTACAGTACAGGATAATATAACATAGTAAAATAAAATATTGAACAAATCAGATTTTTCTTTTTTTTTTTAAATTGATGTGGTATTAAAGTCAAAAACATGCCTTTACGTTGAAAACTCCACCCAGTTACAATTTTTCGTGATGATCGACCAACCAATTGTCGAAAATTTCATAAACTATTTATTTATGTATCGTGGTCAACTTTGGTGTTATAGGCAATCCATAAAAGAGTCCGGTAGTATTTTTTTTTAAATATTTTTTTTAAGAATAATTCGGCCTTGATATAATTTTATTATAATATGTATAGATTTCATAATTAAATTCTATTCACATACGAGCGGTGAAGTAAAACAATATTTACTTAATAATCATATATTCAAAATCAGATATTAGATTATTTTTTTAAGTATCAGTATTTTTAAAATAATACATCCAAATATGAGAAACTAATAGAGACTTAAAGCATATGAATTGCTATATAAAGATTCGTAAAAACAATAACATAATATAATGAAAAATAATATCATGATTTTGCTCTTACAAGTACCAAATTAATCCCAGTCTTAATGCGCATTTTTTTTTAAAACTATATTGTATGGCAGCGACGTCGAGAAATAAGGCCCTCATTATTTAGACCCGGTATTGCAGGGTTAATATTGCCAGTGTGTTAAAATAATAATACTGGCATCGTTACACTATATTTTAATATTGCACGGAATTATTTCACTTTACTCTAGGCAAGCCAACAGTTTCCTATTGGAGAAGTGAGAAGTAAGAATTTCGTTGTGAAGAAGACTATCCATATTTTCCGAAATGACTCGGTTCACGTGCCGCCATTACAATTCTTCGCTGTCACGGCGCTTGCCCTAGTACGAAGTAATCAATTGACGAACTTTAATTAAAATTATATCGTTATCCACGACATATAAATATAACAATTTAATATATTTTAAATGTAATGTGCTTTTCTAAATTTTGTCACGTTATTCCGTCATCGTTATCAGCATATAATTTTATTGTGATTAAAAAGAAACAAACAATTGGTTTCTTCCGCATGATTACATAATTATATCTTGACTTAATAAAAAAAAAACATGTTAATTGTCTGTACTAACATACATCTTGCGCCAAATTTTTAACCCATGTTTCATAATTCCAGGGTCGCTTGTATTTTTTTTTAATATACTTTTATTTCCTTGACTTACTTATCTGATATTATATATGATTTAAAAGCAATCTTCTAATGCTATGGTAAACTGTTGTTTATAAGTATGTATAAGGATATTTAAATTTAAAAAACATGGAAGATCTTTTTATTTTGTACCAAGTTATTTGCCCAACAGCGATAGAAGTAAGACGCAAGCATGTCTTTGACAGGCGAAGCGACAAACAACCAAATTGCGCTACGCTCTGAATTGAAATGCTCACTTTGTGACCTTTTATGTACATTTATATTAAATTCTTGAGCTCAGCCACTATATGGCGTGATTTTTATAGAATACAATATGTATTATGACTTACATTTATTGATAAATATGAAAATAACCTTAAAAATGTTTATCGTGGAAGTAAAAATATGTATATGTATATAAAATCTTATGGATAGAGATTTAATATCTCGCTAAAAAACATCACAATTTATTCAAACTATATTCAATTTATTCAGCTATCAGTGTTTTATCTGAGTAATGCAAATGAAACTAGAATTATACAAGCGAATTTATACGCCATAAATAAAATAACATTTACAGTGATAGTGCAATTAAAATCGAGCGTTAAGCTGAAAGGGTATTCCTGACCCATGACCAGTATTTTGTAATTCAGTTAAACAATAGATTGGAATGCAGTATAAAATTTTTGCAGAAGTCTTATTTTAACTTACTTTTAATGATAATGTATATATTTGTTTTCTACTTCTATTTTTTATGAAAACCGATCAAAACATAATAACATAAATATATAAATAAAACGACAATATTAAATTAAACACGTTCCATGTATGATTTTATGATTTATTATTTTATTGCAAGTTTTTTTTCTCATTCTAAAAAAATAAATAAACTAGCAATATTGGTATTACTATGTTCAAAGTTATTATCAGATTATAAACCCCATCAGGCCGAGAGGCAAACGTTAATGCGACGTGACGGCAGTACATACTAAGTGCTTCGTTAAATTGCTCAGAGAGTTCCTAGTGGGATTCAGGAATGCCTCTACAAAATCATTCTAATATCTTCACCATTTAATACAATACAATATATGTATATATATATATATATATGTCATTAATATATGTCATTGGTATAATTTAAAGTACGTCAATTGATTACTTAGTGCTGGTACAAACGCCGCGACAGCAGTTTGATTGATGGCAGGACATGGGCGGAGTCGTTTTGGAAAATATGGATGATCCAATGGTCAATTTTCTTGGAGGAGCGGTCCTGGTCCTGGTGATGGAAATGTAAAAAACAGGATAAATGCAAGGCAATATATATTAAGAAAAGGAGTGAGAACTGAGATGAAAAATCAAATTATTTGTAATATATAAATGTCGTTATTACTTTGAAGTCTTATTTTTAAATTAAATTTCACACGGTCCAACCGAACCGCATTTCGATTTGAGGTCAATGTTTCCAATATACCTTTGATGAAATAAATGTATATCTATACACTTACAAAGAATCTTGTTTGGTCTATTTTTAATACCATAGTTATGATCCATATATATAAATAATTTTAACAGACAGAATTGCTTAAGTTAAATAATCGTTATAAGTTCAATCCCTTATCAAAGTACTCTAGCCACTCGGTCGAACCCTCGTTTACCCTAATTCGACTCTCAGTGTCTTCACTAATTTCCCTAACCGCCTGCGGATCATATTAATAAACAGAGAAAATTAGGCAAGTAGTTATACCTCAAAAAATGGTTGTCTATAAGGTTTATTGACGTACGACAACTTTACGTGATAACACAATAAGGAAACTGATGAAAAATTGCATACTTTTATAAATTTAATTGATCTCTTATAGATCAATTGAATCATCACTGAATTTGAATTATTTTGTATTATACAAAAAGAGAGTTAATTGAACTGTAAATTCTTTCGATAAATAAACATTTATTTGAATTAATTAATATTATATAATTTGATTTATACAGATTAATACCAATAATGTGCTATGAATAATTTATTAACAAATTTTATACATATGTGATATTTTAGATTCTCCAATCTGCGTTATTAAGTATGACACATTAACTTTTTCCCTTACTTTATCAACAGTTCATATTTTTCATTGATTGATGATGATTGAAAAAAATCACTCGGACTTTTTGATTTATGATTAAGGAAAACAGTCTTGATTTTCACGGGTATACGAATTCTAGCATTGACCCCTAACACCGTGGGATGGCAGGCACTGTGTTGCCATAATTTTTTATCGTCGAGTTTGAGGCTAAAGAGTGCCTAGAAGATCAGCTTTTACGTGATGTATCGGCTAAGGTATCATTCTCCTTGTACAATAAGGCAAGGAATTCTTTTAATATCAGGGAATGTATCACTGGTGGGAAGTGACTGCATGCATACAGTGCACTCATTTCACCACTTTGAGGTAATATGAATTATTTTATTTCCATGTTTATTTTGATGTCGTTAAAAGTCGGTGAGTGACTACAGCAGTGAAACAAAAGTCAGTTATTTTTTTTTATTAACTAAACCTATAAACCGTGTCTGTAATTTATAATGAAAATCAATTCTGAAATAGTGTTAGGACGAAAGGAATTCAGATTTTAACTTTTGAATTCAATACAATGTATTGAATTCAGTATTTAATATTGACGCTTATTTTTTTTCTTTTTTCTGATCAGATATTACCAGACTTACGGTCAAAGGTCTCCTCTTAATCTAAAATACATGTACCGATCTTCATATTACACTTCGTTTTTGACAGCTGTTATAAAAAAATCTTAAAAAAAAAAGGGTTTAAAAATTACTAGAGCCTATTACTAGAGACTATTATTTTTACTAAACTACGAAACGGTACTAGAATATTCTATTTTAGCTATCAGTAAACCAAAGAACAATTTAAAACAACAATTTGTTTAACTTCTATTATCTTAATCCACTTAATCTAATTTAAAACGACGAAAGCGTTTTTTTGTGACCTTATACTGGATAATAAATAAATGAAGTATTGTTATTTTATTAAATGTATGCTAAGTAAGAGTACAGTATTTTATTTACAAAAACAATTGGAATGATAATAATAAAAAAAATATTAATATAAAAAATGTCACTGAGAAAAAAATCAACTTACAACAAAATAAAAACTTACGATAAAAAAGATAAAAGATAAAGTTTATTGTAGTTTTATTAACATAAGTCATAAATACATATCATCCCACCACTGATCTTATAATTCTTATCAGGAACATTTCCCAAAATTGCGAATATTTAAATTATCTACCCGCCACATTGTTTTTAGGAAGCATTTTAAACTAAACGTTTTATATTCTTTACTTCTGAACGTGGCCATTATAATAAGTGGGTTCAAGAAACGGCGTCCAAAAGCGTTAGTGGAACGTACACCGAACGCAAGTTGTGGGTACTCCGAGAAAAAAAAGCAGCCCACTCCGAGTACTCGGCACGCATTTCTAACGATTGCGTCTCGATGTACGGATCACTGTCTCTCGATAGTCGAATACACCATATAGGGATTGAGCGTCGAAAATTGTCTTTGACGATAAGTAGTGCTCGTATTGAGGTGGGTGTTCGAACTCTGTATCTGACAGTTAGTAGGCCCTAAGTGACCGCCCGACATCACTCATTTTAATTATCATACTTCTGTTATACATTACTTAGTAACAATTGATCAGATTATTATTTTTATAGATTATTATTAATATTCTATGTCAACCTCTTACTAAATCTTTTATTCTGTGTGTGTGTTAAACTGTAAATAAATTCTTGTTAATTATTTTTGAGTTTTCTTCCTGATGAACCCGACATATATATATATATATATATATATATATATATATATATATATATATATATATATATAAGGCATAAGTATGTATGAAAATAATAAACATTATATATTTATAATAAATCCATCGTGAACCATCACTATTATATTTATATTTACCCGGCTGTATTAACGTGGAATTATCCGACTAGTTTCTAAACCATTCGAATTAAACTGAATTCACGCAAGTCCGCCACACTTCGAGCTCGTTTGTAAGAACCCGGAATCATCAGGTTGAATTCAAAACTTAAATCAAATGATTGAAATGCATTAACAATAGTTATATTTCATATACATATATGTATACTTAATTTAAATAATACGAAATGTTTATATATTTTACTACTCAGATATAGAGCTAAATAAAATATTAACAAATAAAAATATAGAATATCCAAAAATATAACCGCTGTCACAATATTTTTAGTGGTATTTATACCATCAATACTAGAAGCTGAATTGACTTCCTGTTAGTTAAACAAATCAATTGTAAAATAATAACAGGAAGTCAATTCAGCTTCTAGTATTGATACGAGTGAGGTTATTTAATTAGGGCTTGTAAGGGCCCTCCGATGAAACCACACAACCTTTTTATTGAACAATAGAATGTTTTTATTTCCATTCCACTTTTGTATTATTTTGTGCGGCTGTGGAATGTTTCATGAAATAAAGTACTTACTCGTGAAAATAACAGAGCATATCTCGATTAAATAAAAGTCATACAATACTATAGTTATTAAATTTTTCGTTCACACTAACAATGGAGAGCTAAAGGGTTTATTATATGCCATTATATGCCAGTCTTCTGTGCGAGTGTGTTTCAAGGTCAGCCAAATCAGCCCATTTGTCTTGCAGTCAGAAGATGGCAGCTTGATTCTAAACATTTTGGACACTTAGTAGTCTCTTACATCACCTACGGGCATTAAGGGTACTATGATTTATGAAACCAATAGTATTTTGTATCTATATCTGTAAATGACAATAGTGTAAATCAATTTAAGTAAAAAACACGTTAATATAAAATACACATAGTGTTGTTGCTGTGAAAAATAAAGCCAATACCTTTTTATGAACAAGGAATAAATAAGCAAAATTAATTTAAAATTTGGATTGTAAAATTAGAACTAACAATAAACTAGTTGAATTCAACTTTGATAAAATAGAAAAATAGGCCAATGTAAGGTTTCTTTAAATAAATATATAACCATATGAGTCTCGGCTACAAGACTGCCTTGACTTGGTTTAGAGAAAAAAGTGAAACGATTCACACTGAAATATTTACAAAGAAATTGTTGAAAATCTATGTTACCGTCTGAAATAGTCTTTTCTGCCTGAAAATAATAATTAGAAGTTTAAGGTTATAACATTTTAATGCTAAGGTTTTCACCTTTGTTATTAATTAAAATGTAATATAAATTAAAATGTAATTTTAAAATTAAATACGACAAGAAATGCAATCATACAATACAACTAACGTAGCCAACTAAATAGCCATGACATCACATCATACGACCACTGTTTGAGCCTCATTTCCATAGAAAGGTATACTGTTTATATATTGTATAGGATTTATTGAAGATACCCCATATTTATTTATTACACACGTGTATCAGCTTGTTTATTATATATATTTCTATATACATAAAAAATAACTTTATTGCAAATTATTGTCTCAATTAATTATTTTTACTGAAAATTAGGTAATCAATAATATAATATTAAACGCAAATTTCTTTTAAAGCACGGTATAATACCCTTTTTGAGTTTTGAATAGATATGAAAGAGGTAAGTATAAAGTAATCGGATGTCATCCTACTTGGCGTCTTTAATGGCAATTTAATTCAGCACTTAGCGTGCACTCCGCTACGCCCTTTTGACTTGCCTTACGTCCTGATGGGATTTATAGTCTCATGTTAAATATATACAAGTGAATATTTTATAACGCACTCTGAAAACATGGAATTGAAATTTGATTTAAAATTTCATTGGAAACATGGAAAAACATCACACTCATTGGGGAATTTGCTGCCTTAATGCCAATCAGCTAATTCCCCAATGGCAAATCGCAGTCCAGTAAAAGTATACCAATACAATAAAAAAATAAATAAAAATTATAGTTTTTATATTTCAACTTTCGTGAACCATGACTATTATAAACTAGTCGAGCACATTCCGATTAAATTCTGCGTGAACACAGCCGGGTAAATATAAATATAAGAATTATAATAAATATAATTAATTTACAAAAAAAATATTTCTCATTGTCTAAAACAAATTCAAAAATGTATTCACTACAAATTTTTGACTAATGCGAAAAAAACTCATCAGTGGTTTTTGTATTTATTTCACATTACGGGGTTACGGTAACAAAAAAATAACATTTAGGCAACACCTTTATAGCGAAAAGAACTTTGATTGTAGACTTGAAGACGTACAAAATATATGATAGTTTACAAACAACGTGAAAATAATTAAACTTTTTATTTATAAAGATCTGTGTATCCAAAAGATAATTTACTCTTTTGGATACACAGACCTTTATAAATAAAAAGTTTAATTATTTTCACATTTAGGTAAATTTAAGCATTTTCAAGAATAGAATATTGAAAGTTGAAGTCAAATCGAAATGATATTAATATAATAAAAAATATGCACTAGATAATAAAAACGACAGGGTTGCGTATATAAGCATATCTAGAATAACCTTGGACATCCCCTACTTTGATATTTTTTTATTTCTACCTCGTCGTAACAGCAAAGAGGTTGGCACATTGTTGTTCTTTGCATACACAGAAGATGGCTTTGGTGTTTTTATTTTCATATAGCGTTTTTCACTAAAGCCGGAAAAACTTTTATTTTTTTTTTTGCTGCCAATAAATTCCATGCAAAAAATATTTTGTCTTTAAGTTATGACAATGCGTTACATGTGAAGAAAAAATATAAAAATCCAAAAATCGAATCCGAACTATGTTAAAGACTCAATTTAAATTTACTTTTTCTAATAGAAATACACTAAATCAAACCGCTCATTCGCTTATCGATCGTTTAAGAACAACTAGTTCTTTTATTTTTTATAGCAAAGACGATATACTTTTACTGTTTTAATTATATTATGTGTCTTTTAAATATTCTTGTATCACGTGGGTAAGATTGTCTCTGTACTTTAATAATGTTTGTCTGATTAATAACTAATTAAATATTCCAATTAGACCAAATATTGTCCTTTTCTCAAGAGATAAATTAGACGGACGATTGATGGTGTTATTTATTACCAAATTTCGTCCTCCGTGGACCAAACTAATCTGTCTCTCATTAAACTAACCTCTGGGATCCTGTGAGATCTTGTAATGTGATTTGTGTGAGACACATGCCGTAATTTTCCGGTAGCGGGGGATTTCGGTACAGGTATTTGCATAATTTTCTTCACCAAGTTTAAATCTAACCTAAGATTACAAATTCGATGATAATACCGCCATAACTGAAATAAAGTAATGTGTAGTGCCCTTTTTATTGCTACTACTATAAGTGCTATTACTATGGACTACTGTAAAGTATATTATTTGGTTTCTTACACTTTAATTCTATAAATTGAGTTCAGTGGTTTGAAACAGTTGTTAACAATGCCATTTTGGACAATAACGTTAAATCTCTAAAATCTGAAGTCAAGTGATCAAACTCTCTTCAATAATTTAACGCCGTCACGAATTAAGGCTCGGTAAACTACGGTGCGGTTTACAGTTATATAGTATACGGTTTACAGTAATATAATGCGGAAATTGTACGCAATTCCGGCATTATATTTACCTGGCATGTATTCATGTAGAATTAAATTGGAATGTGCCCGACTAGTTTTGAACCCATTCGGGGTTCCTACGCATAAGCTCTAAGCGTGGGGAGTCGCGCCGTGAATCACTCAGTTCCCGCCGCGACTCCGCTACGCTTAGTTTTAATTCTACGCGAACACAGTCGAGTAAATATAAATATAATAATAATGGTTCACGAAAGTTTAAATATAAATATCTTTAGAGTTTGTTCAGTTGGAGTATGATTAATGTTAATAAAGATATTTTTAGGTTGTTTTTCAAAATGTGTAGATTCATCATATTTACTCAGAATGCAGGAATTAAAGTTTAATACTATTTTATCAAAATTTTCAAAAGTTGTGATAATTTAAGTTCCTTAAACAAAAGTCAGGTCCCGCATGTATGTAGCATCTGCAGCGTCATATTTTCCATATGTTTAATTTTAATTTTAATGTGTAATTGATACATTTTTGTAGTAGAATTGTCAGTCGTGTAAGCGGCGTCCATTGTTGGACGTCTATAAGATTTGTCAGTTGCTTTTCAAAAAGTGTTGATAGCAGCAGCTCAAAGGTTGATACAAAATGTGGCTATACACTGCATGGTAAAATATATGGCACAATTTGGTTTGTTGTGATTGTGAGGCTAACTAAGACTTGGGATTCCGTACTTCAGAAGATTTTTCAATATTTGTCTCTAATAATGTAGAGGCTTCCCCCTTTTGCCACTCCTGTTTTTGTTTTTGTAAGAAAGGTCAAAAGTCCCATCATCACCATAAAAAACGAAGACCAAAATTCCTATCTCCTGCAAAGTTGGTACCTATAATTAATAGAAGTAAATAAACATATATTTAATGGTAACTAGTTAATCAGCGTGATTATTTTAACAATCTTTACTTTATTTTCAATTTTATTATTTACTAAAACCTATTTAAATTTTTTAAAACTATTACTATACTTCGACGCCTTAAATTAACCATACAGATATTATGACACGGAACTTGCCGCCAAGTGGCATTTGACAAGTTGGCAGTGACATTTGTTTTTTTTTCTTTGAATTGAATATTCAGTCTAAGGACTAATGATGCCACAGTAACATGTTCCATGTTCAATTTACCTATTATTTTATGTAATTGGTCAACTCATCAGTATATATGTATAGTTCAAAATTGCTCTTATGTAATCAATTTACGAGTTTTTTACACGATGCTTTAAATCTAGATATTAATGTTTCTTAGTAGATAGCGGTGCGGTGGCGAACTGATATTTTAAACTTTCACAACCTAAAGCCGATCTGATAAAAAGTTTAAGATTGATGATTCTGCGCTACGTTAAAATTTTTTTAATCGAATTATAAATGTTCTTTAAACTTTTTATCGACTTAAGATTTTATATTTTGTTTTTGTTCATTGTAATATTAATTTAATCACTTGGGATATTTTTATTATTTGCAGTGACGAAAAATATTACTAGTTTGGCGTGTGGTTAATATAATATTTACTGATAAAGTAATAGTGGTATGTTTTTTATAAGAAATTTGTTTTATTATTTGTCTCTATTCAAAGATTTTTTTTTTAAAATTTTAATCATGAAATCATTAGAGTTAATATGAAGAAAAAGGAAATATGTACAGAAATGGTGACTGACAAGGAAGTGTGGAAGGAAAAAGTGACGCCTTTTTACATTGGTAGGAAATAGCAAATATATTTACTACATAAAAAAGACGATTCTTCTATGAAAAAAAAGATGATTCATGATATGAAAATACATAAAACGCTTTAATTATATTACTTCGTATTATAAAAATAATTTCATTAAACCTTTTTTTATTTTTTGCTTAGTCCTTGTTTTGTATTTTATTTCTTGAATTTGAAAAGGAAAAAATATGTTATAAAAAAAGATAATTACAATCAAAATAATAATAGTATATTATAATATGTTCTGTGTATATTTACTTTAGCACACATCGTCACTTGGTGAAATTAATTTGGGATCAGTGGCAAGTGAAAATCGTGATACGGCAAAATCAATTTACGCATTACAATAATGTTATTAGGAAAGTCTTTCAATATGTTTATTATATAAGGTATATATACTATATACCAGTTGTAAATAAAGTCAAGAATAATAAATTATATTTATTTATAGAGTTAAGTTATATCGTTTATATTTATGATAAAATCAAATGCCGCAAGGCTCTCTTTGTAGCTGTGGCATGTGGCAATTGCAGTAATAATATTATATTATGACTTTTCAATTGAACTTATAAGCGTTACGTGTGATTGTGACTTCGTTTATTACATGGGTTTGTTTATAAATATGGCTTGATGGACAAATGTATACCTGTTTTTTTTAGCTACATACTCCAAACCTCATTTCTTATTAATATGCCATTTATGTTTAATATTAAATTAATAAAATATTTTCCAATCATATTGCCATAACCAAACGTATCGGATGCGATTATGAAAAATAACATCCCTCTGTAATATACGTGCCTGCACGAAGCTCGTAAATATTGAAGGTGGTAAACACGTGTCGGCTGTAAAACACCCTGCGCCACATTTTATATCGAAATCATTGAGATAAACGATGTATTAATATAATATTTTAGATATTGTGTATTTATAATGTTCGAGAAAAAAAATATATAATCTTCTTGGGAAAATCCGTCAATTATGTTGACTAAATAAGCTAGACTAGAAATTTTCAAACTGTATTCTAGTAAGTCGAGAATACTAAATTATATATTTTAATGTTACATCCATACCTTTCAGACATATGCTCATTGTTTTTTTTTAATTATTTATTAGTCAATACAAAATACATAGTATTTTGAAATTAAAGTACTCCGAAAACCTCACGGGTATATCTGGATACAGCGAGTCATCCATGTAATTGGAATTTTATTGCGGGTAAACACAATTTATTCAAGAAATATTTTTTGAATCGTGATTTCATTTCGTTATTGATTTTAAATCTATGAAAAAATCAAATACCTCGAATTTCGAGCCGCGGCATTAAAAATGTATTGACGCTGTAGCGGCGTTTCATTTTAAAGAAGCGGCCGTTACAGAGCTAGAAATATTGAAACCTTGCTACAAGGAAGTTGTAAGCTGTAAAATCTCGTGAAAACTTTTTACTTATCTAATATATAAAGCAGAAGAGTTTGTTTGTTTGTTTGTTTGAACGCGCTAATCTCAGGAACTGCTGGACCGCTGCTTTCAGTGTAAGATAGTCCATTTATTGAGAAGTTCTATAGATTATATAACATTACGCTTAGTTAAATGGGAGAGGAGCAACAATAAAAAATAACCATTTTTATGGCTATCAAAATAGTTCTAAAAAATAATACATTATTTGAATTGAATATCAGATGGAAATTTTTGTCTATATGTATGTGGTCTGGCTTCCACGAAAAAAATACTGGACAGGCGCAAGCGTTGTGTTTATCAACGTCTGCTTGCCATAAAGTAACTAATATACCGGGTATAGAGTTTAAAATCAGCACCGTATTATTTTAGTCATGAGATTAGTGGGAGCTGACGAAGTCGCTGGCATCAGTTATTGTTTATAATTGTGAAAATAAATACATTTGTATTAAAGTACTTTATTATTTGTGATGAATGAACCTGATATTGGAGTTGGTGACGTCAGTTCTGCTGACGTCACTATTTCAAAGGACTCGGTTACTAACGTTTCGATATATATGATTTTACCTTGCTAGTATTTTGTGACAATATATAGCTGTGCTGGACCTGGCTTTAAAATTCGATAGTTTCATTCGAAAACACTTGGGACCTATTGACATTGGATGAAGCATCAAGGACGGGTGCAGGGGCGAGGATCAACGGATTCCGTATTATTTTCCCGCCAACTTTTTAAAAAATATATAGATGCATATAAAGATCTGCCAATGATGTTTGTTTTTCTAGAAAAAACGTATTATAAGATACCTCGAAACATAAGGTGGTGTGTGTAGAAAGAGAAAAGATGGCCTGGGATGAATGTCAAATTGCTTCATGGAATGTATTATCAAGCAATCACAAGTGTCAGGTCGACAACTGGATAAGTTCGGTGACGTGATAGGCTTATATCAGGGATAGGCTTTAACTCGTATTTCCTTTCCAGGTAATGAATGAATGATAATAATAAAACAGGGGAAAGCTCTGAGGATTATACTTTTGCTGACGACTACTCGGATTGGAGAAAGTAAACTTGATGTTTAGGGATTGATAGGGATGTACTCAACAGAATAAATGAAGAATGTGTATTATAAGTAAAAGATCTTTATTATAATGAACTATGCTTTTTTAAATATGTATATTTAGTTATCATTCCAGGAAACATAAAAGATATAAGATAACAAAATATCATTTTGATGCAATTATTAGAATATTATACATTACGAGACAATGTTTGAAAATTCCTATCAGACCTAGAATACTAAAGTTATATTGGTGTTTTAAAATTGAAAAAAGAAATAACACAATACGTACATTGTACACAAAAACAAATGCAAAACAGCACTAAAGACTACAAATAAAGAAAATTATTCAATGATTTAAAGGTTGTTTTAAAATATTAAAAATAAAATGGAATAATAATTGTAAAATGCTCGTTCGTAGATTAAATAAAAATGAAAAGAGAAATTTCTGTTGAAGAAATTTTTCATTAGCTGCATAAGTCATAAAACTCTTTTATTTTTCTAAATTCAGCTTTTCAAAAATATATTTCAAGTGAATTCGTCCTAATTTTAAAAAGTTCTAGGAAATAAAATAATCAGACATTTTATTTGCTTTAGAAATCAAATAAAATTTTAATTCTTTGTTTTTTCCATGATTATTGGTTATTTTCTTGATTGCTAAATTTGTTTAGCAATTAAATGTTTCTCAGAAATATTTTTTTCTCTTAATACGAACGCTACCTCAATTCTTTCTCCTTTTGATTATTTGCATAAATATAGACACTTTATAAGATGTTTGGTTTTAAAATAGTTACTATTATTAAATCTGTACAAACAAAACAAACAAGAACAAATATATCCGTTAAATATTTAGTCACCAGCTAGATCGAGCTGACGAAGGCAGCCCCAGGACGCTCCCCAATGCCGATGAGAGTATAAAATTGTATGACGATGAGAGAATTGGTATTTACTAGGTAGCCTTACAAATGCCGGCATTCTTTATATCGTTCTCCTTCCTAAACAAGCTCCCACATAACTCTCTTTGATGTAAAGCATTTTCCACCGTAAAAGAAAGGTCGATTTTTATTTTGGACAATGCCTTGACCAGAGCAAATATTTTGCGCAACATACAAAGGCTCATCCCCTACATGATCATAGGACGGTTCACCGTTGACAGAAACAAAGAAACGGGAATCTTTTCAGAAAAAATAATCTACATACTGAAATTATTTTTTGTGTAAAAAAAAATGGCTTCGCAAAATTTTGTTGAAGCTGTAGTTAATACTTTCAAATATTGAATTAAAATAAAAATATATGTCAAGTAACATTTACCACTTTCTACAAAACAATTTTCTCAAAAATTCGTTTTAAGGAAATTAAATTGAAGAAAAATAATAATGAAGTTGCGATTTGATTTCTAGTTCGAGTATATAATTCGAGTTTTCTAGTTGTAAAGTTTTTTTCAAACATTGAACGTAGCGAATGTTTCACAACTTTCTAGAAAATCACGCGCCGTCTTCTTAAAATGAAAACTGTCTTAATAAACACTTAACATTAAGTAGCCATGTCTTTAGTCTTGATAAATTAACGTATCGATAGACTCCATAAGTTGTTTTGAAATATTAATCATGACTTACACTCAAACTGCTATAAAAAATCTTTAAGAAATATATTGTTGTTACTTTTGCTCGTGGGTTCATAAGTTTCAAAGATACATAACAATGAAATTTAGCAAAATGCTTCTACTAATACCGTAAATTGTCTTTAAAATATTTATTAGGTTATACCTATATCTCGTTATTTATTGACAAATAGGTCTAAATGGTGACAATTACATGAAAAGTATTGTAGTTTATTCTCTTCGTTTTCTTCTTCTTTCAAATTTGTGTTGAAAAATCATACTCAAATCTGGGATATAGATGGGTTCAATGTACTTTAAGACAATTACGACTATGAGGTAATATTACGTAATGGAGATTGTGTAAGCTGTTTAATGACGATTACACAGCTTACACACTGGGGTTCATTGACATCTTAATTACGTTGCAAAATAAATTTAGTTTACTTTTAGTAGTAATTTAGCAAAATTATTTTTCGTGTAAAAAAAAGGCTTCGCAAAATTTTGTTAAAGCTACAGTTAATACTTTTAAATAAATCATAAATCAATATCAAAAATATCTTTATTCAAGTAGGCATTTACATGCAATTTAGTTTAAATTTAGTAGTAATTTAGCAAAATTAGTAAGAAAACTAGCAGGATAGTACTAGATTTACGTTAAATCTCAAAAAAAATAACCTTCTAGCTGCTATATTATAATATTTTGTTCTTTAATAATATATAGATACCATAGGTAAATAATATATTTTATAGGTATGTTAATTTCATATTTTGAGTATGTACAATTTCTGTATATATCTACATAATTTGATTTATAATATATATATATATATATAATTTTATTTCACAATAGACTGAAATATTTTTTACTGTTTGTTCATATATGTACATATTTACTGTATGTTCTAGCACAAAGGCTTTCGTTAAATTTAACTTTCAACGAATAACAGTTAAGTAATGACAAAAGAACTGTATTTTTTTTTAATTACTATGAAACTGTAATTTGCACTGCGTATGTAGTTTCTATTACAGGCCTTTCTTTTCTTACTTTTAAATTTAAAATTAAGAATATATTGTTATATAAAGTTTATTATATCATATAATCGTTTTTAGTTCATCACATTTTAATAAACTAAAAACTTAGTTTGATGTTTATACATCAAATATTATTAAATTAATTTAAAAGGAGCAACTATTAAGTTTCTGGCCAGCACTTCTCAGCAGAGCAGCATTCCGAGCTGATGGAAAATTGCTCACGAATTTATATACTGACATTTTTATAATGTAATAATTGAAGATTTCAAAGTGCGTGTAAATGACTACTTGAATAAAAAATGGAATTTGAATTGTCGTGAATTGTATCTATTTTAAGTATTCGAGAAGCTTTTAGCCAATGAAATTTAATTCCTGCAATAACTAAAATGTTTTTTTGACGTTTTTGTGGTCTTGTATAGAAATGTTTTTAACCTAAATTTAATTTTGATGTGACGAGATAAATAAATGAAGGTGTAACAGATCTTAAAAAGTTATCCTTTTATACAGGATACAATAACAAACATAGATTTATATTTTTTAAATGTGTGCGTATACGCAAAAAGTCTAAAAAAGTTTAATTGGATAGTGTTCACTCCCTGTGGGACAGTCATTCTTCATACCGGCGCTTCATGTATCAAATTTGTTGTTGATTAAGATTCATACGTGGGTGTTACTTAAAGGGCTAATGTTAAACTTGATATGGAACTAATATTTAATATGCTATGGCCTCTATGTAAAAGAACCATATCTCAAAACTATCAAAACTATGTAAAGATAAAATAAATATCGTATGAACAAAAGTCATCGTTTGTGTCATTTATTAAAAAAAAAACATGTCATAGTTAGTGAAGTTCAGAAACTTAATTATTTAACTTATAAACTTCCAAGGAAAACAGTTCTGAAACACTTTAAAGTATTAAGTATTTTATATATGTTAATATTATATAAAAATATTTATATTATATAAAATATATTTCAATGTATTTCACACATGAAAATACTTGAAAGTGTTGTACATCTTGTTACTCAGATATAAAGTTGACATATAAAATATTTAAAAGCCAAAAGATATTATATTATTAGTAGCCAATTATAAAGTAGAGCCAATTAATAGTATGGTATTAATACGAGCGAGCTTATTTCAATAGCTTATAAAAGCCCTCCGTTGAAACCACTCTACATTTTTATTTAAAAAAAATGAACATGTAATTTATTATTATACTTTCGTGGAATATTCTGTGAAATAAACTACTTACTCTGGAAAGTAAAAGTGTATATAATAAAAAAAAACAAATTATAACAAATTATACCTAAATTTCGAAAATCATCAATTTTGATCCCATATATAAGTTAAGACAACCGAGTTAAATGTAATTTCAAAATTTCGAAATTAATAGAAATGTTTTTCTTGATGAACCGTTACTTTTTATAGTTCCAATATTCAGGTTGAATTATAACTAATGATAAATTTTCAAACAATTTGGAGCAAATTATTAGAAAATGGAAAAACGGGCCAACGTATATCTTGCCTTAGCTGGAAAAATATCCGAACCAATTCTCACAAAAACATTCATGAATAAAATATTTCGAATTCGATGTTGCCATCTGAAATATCTAATCTCCTTTTTAATGGTTTATTTTTAATAATATTTTAAAATTTTATAGAGAAAAAATACTAACATCCTGAATAGTCCTCTCAATGTCGGAAAGCTCACGATCGCGTGGAAAGTTCTCGAGAATATTGTCGACATTTTCTCTTTGAAAAGCAATGTTTATTCTTTGATTGAAAAATAAGCCGTCCTTCTTCTAGAAGCTAAGATCGAAAACTATCAATTATGTAAATTTTTACTTACACCATTAAACCACTTATAAAATAAAATATGGCTTAGTTTTCCACATGAGCTTATAGTATTATATTAAATTATATTTATCTACTATATGGAATATATATTGAAAATATCAGCTTTTCTTTAAAACATAACCAACCAGTTTGTATAAATATTTTTAAATATTCAACAAAATAGTTAAGCATACAAAATATAAATATTAATAGTTTAACTATATTTCAAAAATATTATGTGCTTATATTAATAATTCAGTTTAATTATACTATTGTAATTTAATTATACTATACTAATTTGTATATTTATTTGTTATATATTTTGGTTTTATGCACCACTCTTCTGTTTACCTTACTTCAATCTTATCCAAATAAGGTTGTCTGGAAGAGATCGCTATTTAGCGATAAGACCGCCTTATTGTATACCCAAAATGTATTTTTTTTTTCCCTTTTACTTTATTGTTTTTTTTTTACTTTTTATTTCTTATTTTTTTTTTGTTTATTTCTTTTTTTTTTTGCTTGTCTTGTACTATACATATTTGTGGTGTGCAATAAAGAATATATATATTCCAATTTATTATACTTGTTTGTGAATTTCACAGTTTAAATCTATTTTAATGATAAATTATTGTCAGCAGAAAGTACTGTCTTGTTTACATATCATAGCTCTTCAGAAAGTAGTTTAGAAGCTTTGGCCTTCTTACAATAAAAAAAAAACTATTGAGAAATTTTACAGAGAAATCTTGAACTTAAATTTTATAATGTGACGTTCTTTATTTCTCTAAGAAACGTTTAAAGAAGATTGTGAAAGTACTCGTACATTTTTTAATAAGCATTCTGATAATAATGTAATTGGCAATTATAGTTGTTAATTTAAAAACGGTAACTAATTATTGCCGCTATTAATTATTATTTTATGCCATTATATATTGTTTAGTTCAATACAATTTTTGATTTTGATGTTTATTGATTTCGTCCTCGGGCAGTTTCAATTTATACTGGTAATGTAAACGAGAGATCTACCAAGAACCAAAGTAATTTAACAAGATCGTTATTTATTATAATAATAAACTTTGAAATACTATTCAATTTGAAGCAAGCTCAGGTCATTTACGAAATTTACGTTATATTTACGATTTATTTTACGCGGTATAAATAAGAAAAGAACGTATTCATAAATAAAAATAAATAAATTCGAATATTATTAGATATGGATTATTTAAATAAAATAAGTCGAAACTATTAGTGTACGGTATTTAACTAGTTTCAAAGCTCTGTAAGAGTTATACTTTGAAGTTCCGAACCATCACCACAGCGCAAGCTATTAAGAATACATATTTATGTATAAACCTTAAACTCCAAACTATAAGCTTGTTTACGGTTAAACAAACTTACTTTTGAACTATATAACTAATTACTGTTAATTTGGTGAAATATAGAAAACTGATAATTAGTTATATAAAATATAACGTATACTTATAATATATCTGAAATAAAATAAAGATAAGTGAGACATATAAGGAGACGGACTTGGAGTCCTTAATAGCAATTTAACTAAACACTTAATAAGGTTCGTATATTTGTGTCACATTATATGTAATAAAAGAACTTCCATTGTAGACGTCCAGACATATACAAAATTTAATAATTGATATAACACGTGAATGCTCTTTGAAAAAGAACTCAATAACAATAACGACAAATATTTGGCAGAATATTCCATAAATCATTGTAATTGAAGCCATAACTTAATAAAAAAAAAAACTTAAAATGTTTTGACATTTATGTAGATTTTGCCAAACATATAAAAATAAAATAATATTGAAACATGAAGTCAAAAAACTGATCCACTTGATAAAAAACAGTAGCGCTGCTGCTGTGTCTACATTAGCATGACAAGAATAACCCTTAACGACCTTTATCCAGATCATTATATTTTTTACTCTGAGTAAAAACGTAGAGTTTGTCTTTTTTTCCCTCTCACAGAAGATGGAATTGTTGTGTTTCTTTGGAGTAACGTTCCTCGCTAAAACCGATTAAGCCTGTAAAGGTTTATTTTTCTTTTTGTGCTTTTAAGAAATTCCATGCCTACTACTCATTACTACCTAAAATGTAAGTATACGTTTGATTACCATTATTCTATTGATATATTATGCTTATTATTCAAAAAAAAAACAAAATTTACTAATATCGAGCGAGCGGAGCGAGCGGTCGTGTGCTTTGCTGTGGTACCGTGCTAATTGTTGTTACCTACGAAAGTCATTAAGAAATATGTCTAACGATTGTAGTTGCCGTGTGATTATCAACGAACTTTTGTGCTATATACAGTGTAAAATTGACATAATTGACGAAGTGAGTTTGTTACAAATTTGTGAAAGTCAATTTACGGAAGAAGAAATTGACAGTGCAAGGTGTATTTTATCCGATTCTTCACTTGCTCGACGTATTGCACGTAAAGGAGAAGGTAAAAATAAACGACACCTACAGGACATCGTAAAGATCTTAAAGGAATCTGAGCCTTCCAGTCTACCAGTGTTTGTTGCCCGTAACCTTAACAGACTACCTCCAGTTACGTTTGATCACGTAGAAGTGACAAACTTATTAAAGGATATCGTTCTATTAAAGAAGGACATTCTAGGCATAAAAAGCGAGTGTGCCAAGCAATCTGACGTTGATTCCATGCGAAAGGAAATAAATCAACTCAGTTGTAATATCTCAGCTGTTAAGGTAAACGCGGGGCAGCCGGAGGGGGGCAAACTAGTATCGGTGCAACGTGAGTCATCTGCGCAGCGACCGGCTGACATCGAAGTACCTCTCAGTCGAGCGAGCACCTCAGTGAGACCGAAGGCGTGTATGCTTACCAAGCCAGCGGCGCCATCAGCTGTTACGGTATCTACCGCCAAACTACAAGAACGCGGTCTTGCACCAGGTAGCCCAGTTGACGGTTTTGTCTCCGTTTCTTACAAAAAGAAAAAGAGCAGGAATACGGAGGGATCCGCAGTATTAAAGGAACAAGATTCTATTATTCACGCTGCGACTAGAACTTTGTGTATATACGTATCTCGATTAGACGTCTCCACTAGTACAGATAAACTTAAGGAATATATATTCTCGAAAGGAGAACAAACAGTGTCTATAGAACGAATCGAACCCTTTAAGGTCACTAATTTTGCTTCTTTTAAGGTAACGATTTTATTGCATAAAAAACATACATTTTTAAATTCTGATTTTTGGCCAGTAGGTATTGTATTTAGGCCATTTTGGGTTAAAAAACAATAAACTTGATTTATTTTTGATATATTGTAATAACTTTTATATTATTTGGATCAAAAAATAATTTTAGAATAGTCATAAAGCTTGATTCAAATAATTATGAAATTTGTTACATTTAACTGTCTGTTAAAAGAAGTATTGATCAAATTAGGTTATTATGTGATGAATATGATGTTGTAGCTTTACAAGAGACTTGGTTGCTTCCTAATGAGTTGCATATCCTTTCTAACATACATGCTGATTTTTCTGCACACGGTACGTCTGCAGTTGATATATCTGCAGGGATTCTAAAGGGAAGACCTTATGGGGGAGTAGCTATATTGTGGAGAACATCCTTATTGAACAATGTTGATGTATTTAGTTGTAATGAGTCACGGGTATGCGCCATTAAATTTAATTATAATGGTAGCTGTCACATGTATTTTTCTGTTTATATGCCGCAAAACAATATTGAAAATTTGCCTTATTTCACGGATGTTCTGTGTTCTATTAATAGTTTAATTATTAATTACTCAGTTAATGTTGCTGTTATTTTAGGTGATTATAATGCAAATTTGAATACAATATTTAATTGCGAATTAATAAATTTTTGTAAAGACAATGATTATATATACGCGGACTATAATTTTTTTTTAAAGGGTTTAGATAAAGTGTTTACTTATGTTAGTTATGCCCATGGTTCAAATAGCTGGCTTGATCATTGCATCGTGATCCCGCTTGCGTGGTCCGCTTTAACTAATGTGTATATAATTGAGGATGTATACTGGTCGGATCACAAACCACTAGCACTTGAATTTAATTTTGATATTATCGCTGTCAATAGATGTCATACAAATTTGAATAGACCAACAAATCAAATTCTTTGGGGTAAGAGAAGTGGTTGTGAGATTTACAGGTATCAGATGTTTTGTAGTAATTTTATGGCAGATCTAGACGGGGAACAGTTGCGCGCGCTCACTGAGTGTAGTTCATGTAACTGTCTTACGCATAAACGTTTTCTGGATTCAATATATGATGAATTTATTTTTTCCATACAATCTGCAGCTGTAGAAGCCCGTTCTTAGTTACTGGAGAGGAGGATGGCGGCGTAAGAAAACACCAGGTTGGAACGAATATGTCAAATCTGCACACATTGCAGCTAGATCGCATTTAATGAAATGGTTACAGTCTGGGGCTTCTCATTCGGGTAATCTTTATGAAAAGATGAAAAATAGTAGGTCGATTTTTAAGGGACGCCTTAAATGGTGTCAGAATAATAAAGAAAAAGTTCTATTAGATAAAATAAGTCATGCATGCGTTAACAAAAAGTTTTCTTTATTTTGGAGAGAAAGTAATAAATTAACAAATTCAAAAATTGGAACTCCAGTTTCTATCGATGGCGAAAGCGATAAGCAGATTATTGCAAATGTCTTCAAAAGCAAATTTACGGTTAATATTTCTAATCAGGGTAGCGTATCGGCTGAAGGGCTTGATGATCATTTACAATATGGTTCGTTTGGTTCATTATATCTCCCTTCTACTCATATTGATGAGAAAATGGTATATGACGCACTTAGAAAATTGCACTTAGGGAAAGCTTGTGGTCATGACCACTTAGCTGTAGAGCACTTGCGTTTCGGAGGCCTTGGGGTAACTGGATTCTTGTCAGTATTTATAAACGCATGTCTTAGACATGGATATCAACCCCCAGCTTTATTAAAATGCATTGTTACACCAGTAATTAAAAGTAAAACGTCAAGTGCTACTTCTAGCAGTAATTACCGCCCGATTTCAATTACTACATCGTGTGCTAAATTAATCGACTCGATTATTTTCACCATTTTATCCAAATTAATTAAAATAAATGATGCTCAGTTTGGTTTTAAAAAACATAGCTCTACAGATTTGGCAATATTTTCTTTAAAACAGATCGTCAACTACTACGTTAAGCGGCGAACTAAGGTCTATGCCTGTTTTCTCGACCTTAGTCGAGCTTTTGATAGGGTAAATTACAACTTGCTATGGTATAAAATGCAAAAAGCACGGGTGCCGCCTGATATTATTTCCATTTTAAAACATTGGTATGAATCTCAAAGTAACGTAGTGAGATGGGAAGGCACTTGCTCTAATGAATATGCACTCTCTTGTGGCGTAAGACAAGGTGGTTTGACCTCGCCACTCTTATTCAATCTTTACATAGATCAGCTAATCGAGGAGCTCTGCCAGGCCGGCGTTGGGTACTTCATAGATGGCATTTGCATGAATAATTTAAGTTACGCGGACGACATGGTCTTGTTGAGCCCCTCGGTCGGTGGACTAAGAAAGCTCTTAGCGATTTGTGAATCCTATGCAGGTAGACATGACCTAATCTATAATGACACTAAATCAGTAGCGATGCTCTTCGGTTCCACCGCTAGAGATTCCTATTTACCTGTTCATCT
Organism: Dircenna loreta; assembly: GCA_963555665.1. Taxonomy (NCBI): domain Eukaryota; kingdom Metazoa; phylum Arthropoda; class Insecta; order Lepidoptera; family Nymphalidae; genus Dircenna; species Dircenna loreta. Next base: position 8,298,626 of record OY743094.1, read on the forward strand.
CAATGATCAACCTCTTAAATTCGTCTTAAGTTTCCGATACCTTGGCCATATTGTCACGACTGACCTGAGAGATGATCTTGATATAGACAGAGAGAGACGTTCTCTGGCTGTTCGTGCCAATATCGTAGCAAGAAAATTTTATAAATGTAATCATGACGCAAAGATACTTTTATTTAAAACTTATTGCACAGCCCTGTATACTCCGCAATTATGGTGTAAATATAAAAAAGAGAATTTCCGAATATTTAAAGTTCAATACAATAACTCCTTTAGAGTTTTATTTAAACTTAATCGTTGGTGTAGTGCATCAACGATGTTCGCTGAGGCCCGCGTGGCGACTCTCGATGCATTGATCAGACATCGGGTTGCCAGATTTAGACATACTCTGTTTGAATCGGGCAACTTGATAATCGCTGCACTGCGGAGTGTTTCAAATGAATTGTTCTCACTCTATTCTAGGCTTCTTCGTTAAACTGCAGAAATCTAGCAAAACATTTGTATTTTTAGCTTTAATTATAGTTTTTACTTCATTTATTTTATCTTTGTAACGGGTCTTTGATACCTACTGTTATTATTATTTTAAATAAAGGGAATTATTATTATTATTATATTATTAAGTAGGCATTTACATGCACTTTTGAAACGTCAAGTACATTACATTAAAAATGTCAGTATGTCAGTCCGTGAGTAAGTTACCACCAGCTCGGAATGCGGCTCTGTTGAGAAGAGCTGGCCAGAAACTCAACACTTGCTCTTTTAAAAACAATTTAACAATGTTTTATGTATACATTAGAATATCCCGCAAATGAGTCAACAACCAACGATCAACTAAAAACTCCTGTAAGCTATAATAAGCTTTTTTTAACAGTATACTTTTAATTTTACATTTGATTGCAAGAAAAGAAAGGTCTGAGATATCTTGTGGAACCTTATTATATATGCGTACACTCAAACCCTTAAAAGGATTTCTTAACTTTTTGAAGACGATATTTCCGCGTTGAGAGTTTATTTTTATTTCTTGTATTTATAGCGTGTCACTATTTTTTACATATGCATCCATATTGTGACGTACAAATAAGATGTTATTAAATATGTACTGAGAAACATCTCTCAGGGAATATCTAGCTTTTAAGTTAAAAATAGCCCGCACAGCTCTTTTTTGTAAAATAAATACAGAATTTATATCAGCAGTATCGCCTCATAATAAAACGGCGTAAGACAAAATACATTAAATAGTTACAATAATATCTTTAATAGAAGAAAAAATATACAAATTTAAACATATTATACATTTTCTTTACATTCATTATATATAATGTCATTTTACCTGATATAATGTTCTAAAATCCGCTTACACTTTCCCATACAGTGAAGGATTACGTCAGACCAGGTCAGGAAAACCAGGATTCCGTCAGGCTGAAAAAAAGAGGCAGGGTCAGCTCAATCGCTTTTGCAATGGACCAGAAAGAGTATTTTAAATGATTCGTAATGAAAACTTTATAATTTATCCAATTTTGTAACTGCCATCAAAAATAAGATGGATATAAATTACAATTTAATCACTTTGCTAATGAAAATGTAGTTAAACCGCTCCTGGACAAAAATATTAGCAATTTTCTCTCGGGGTTTTTAATTAAGAATACTCATATTTTTAGTGAATTATAAAGTTTTCGATAAATAAAAATATAATAATTAATGTTAAATAAAAAATATATTAAACTTATTTATTTTTATTGTATTATTAGTTATATCGTGAGCCCAATTCAAATTCAATATTTTATTTTGTTTGTTTTTGCAACAAGATATAAAGTCAACTCTTAAGAAATCCTATAATTCGATATATATTCTGCATAAAGATGAAATTTATCAAAAAAAAAAGATTTTTCCGAAATTTCGTAAACAGCATAAAACTCAGCGAATCCTAAATTATGTATGTCAGGTCAAACAGAACTAATCCCAGAAGATGAATTGACCCTCGATCAGTTTGTTGGCATCAGTATATAGTTCCAAGCTTCCTGTTTTTATAGAATTAAGAAGATTGAGAGAGAATTTATATATAATCAGCAGTGGCTTGCTAATGTTAGGATGTTTTTTTTAATCTATATTGCGCATTTTAAATAAATGATATACTAAAGTCGGGCTTAGTATTAAAAATATTACAATAATGTTTATTTATCTATATTTTATATTGGAGTGTCTGTGATATTAAAATAACTTTTTACTCCGGTAATATGAATGGAGATACCAAAATAACCAAACCAACGACAACAAATAAATTATTACCAAATAAAAAGAATTAATAGACGTAATATTGCGTGACGAAAAAAACATAATAGTGGGTTCAATTATAATAACTAAATAAATTATTCTGCTGCGTCTGAGATAAATCTAATAAATGTCTGTTGCATCTATTGTAAAACTATAAATAAAAGTGTAAAGACGAGTTCTAAAACTTTAAATTTATTTATTTATTGTTAGATTCTACGCGGACGAAGTCATGAGCACAGCTAGTTCATAAAATATTTTATTATTTTTCAACCAATGGTTTTACAATTTAAATCCATCTCGCAGTATTGAATATTGAACGCAGTATTGAATATTGAAGTGTGCTTATCTCGTTTGTGTATGAGAGTGCTCCGAGGGAATCACTCTATTATTTCATGAGAAAATTTGAATCATAACCACAGTTCCATTGTTATCTGATATAGCATAATGTAAGAAGGAATTTATATTCGCTTCGCTGAAAATATTTTATGGGAAACAATTTTATCATTTAAGGTTCCAGAACAATATATTTTTTAATATTGTCTCTTTTTGTTACGAACTGAGTGATGTGGGTTTTTGAAAAAAAATTGATAAAGGTTAAAAAGGTCTTTTGTAACCAAAAAAGATAAATGATTATAAAATGTCATATAAGCCTATTAAAAAAACATAAAACAGTAACCCCTTTCAGTATATTTTTAATAATATCCAGGTATTTTGTCTTCTCGTACATAGCTCCTTTGTTATAAACTTATATAAATCTTTACATATTCAGATTATAAAATTCATTCATATTGATAGGATATATTTCTAGTGTATACACTAGAAATTCCTAAAAATTAAAAGCTATACTTATAACTTTTACTTACTTAGGTATTAGAATATTAATGCCATAAACAAAATAAAAGTTTCTGATTTAATCTGTTGTTAATCGATAAATATCCTAAGCTCTTAAAACAGAACCAAGCACTCCAGTTTAAAAAAAATTGAAGCTGAAGCTCGTTACGAGATACAGTGAAACGACAATAATATATGAATTGAGAGCGTCCATTAGCTGACGGGCGACTGCGGCAAATAATTTAAGTAATGGCCACTCTAATTTTTACATGTTTGATTAAGCTACAAGCCCTGCAGAAGAACGTTCCATTTAAATTATTTTAATTTATTCAAAAATATGTTTCAGCGTCTATTCAAATTGGATTCACGGGATTTATATCAATTTACAAAATATATTCGTTGTCCTAATTTATAAAGCTGTCTAGTCTCTGTATATAAAATGTTTATTCATACCGATTACAATGTGTGATTTTTCTGCTTTCCTGTTGAATCAAGAAAATATCTGAAAAAATCCACTAATTAAATTATATTTTGCCTTAATTCTATAGTTAAATAAGTATTAGTTCAGATTTCGTATGCCTCTTATTTTACCATTTTTTCTTCAGGACGCATCTTTATAATCTATCAGTCGAAACAATGAATGCTTTGTAGTTTAGTAACGTAATTTTGTATTCGAAACAATTGATAGTACCCATAAATGGTCGTAAATTATATCATTGCTCCAATTCCTGAAGTAGACCCGTCAATACACTAAGAGCCATACATATATTGTCTACGCTGTATGCTCTATCTCAGCGCAGCGCAGTAAGGCGCTATCTCAAGCTTTACGACTGCACTTCTTGCCTTTCAATACAGACAACATATTCTTAAAATATTAGTTGTAATAGCTAATGAACCTTACTCGGAAACAGATATAGCTTCTTAAAATGTAGTCTTTAAAAGAATGAGTAGTTTAGTGGCATTTTTATACAAGATCAAACTAGGATAAACAAAATCAGAACTTTCTTCAGATGCTTCATAAAATATATAGGCGTAACAAATGTCGTAAGAAGCATTCATACCTGAAATAGTTTAAGTTTTTTTTTTGCTTAAGCTCCAGAATATTTATTTTTAACTTACCATTTTTCGATAATTCCGATAATGGTTCATCTTCTCTAAATTCTGGTTCGTTCCTAACTCTAGCTCCTCCTAGCTTGAAAGATTTTGAGGTTATAGTATGTACAGCGTGGATATTCAGTACGTGACATTGTTGGCAAAATCCATACAACATTTTGTAACTTTTTTTTATTTTTTTGTATAATAATAATTAAAACAATATGTATTGTCTTTGGTAGTAGATAAGTTTTAATTTTAAGTTGTTACCTAATTGTATGTTTTAAAAAAATGTGAATATTAAAATTAAAAATGTTATTTGCACGCCTTATTTTTAAATAACATCTGTTTTGTATACAAAGCAAATGAATTATTATTATCATTCGTTTCTACCAAATATCCAATAGTAATTCAGATAAAACATGAGAGTGCTATAAGGTTAAGTGAAGGCGATGATCATGAGAGCGAATCGTAATACATTTTGCTTACGAATAGCCAGTCAAGAATTCCCACATGTCACACACATTAAAAATCGTGATATTGTATGATATTAAATAACAGGCTATCCAAGTAACTAGGTATAGTAATTAAAATTGTTTTTTTTTATTAATTTCACAGTGAATTTATCTTAATTCTTCAATAGGCAATGCCGAACGCTTCCAGCATAAACCCCTATTTGAGTTTTATAATGCATGACGTCTAAGGTATACCTGTATTTCGTATTCCAGACAGATTTTAAAGCAAAATAAATCTAAATTTTAACATTGACGTTTTCCCAACAATAACGCATTATGAAAATTCATGCGTGTCTTTAATACCAACTAAGCTTTCTCTGATTTGATCTCTATATTTACATATATATATATATTTTAATTATTGAGGTAAATTAAACTTATTTACTTTTATACTACAACAATTTTACTACTACTTTAAGTTTGTATGTTATTTCGATAAAAGTCAATGTGCTCATTTCGTGTTACATGTAAGGTTAAAGAACTTAACTGTAACTTGAAACAACTCTAGACTGAATTATTAATTCACACGCATGTTACAAGAGGCTCGTTGGTCTAGGGGTATGATTCTCGCTTTGGGTGCGAGAGGTCCCGGGTTCAAATCCCGGACGAGCCCAAATTTTTTATAGCTTTTAATAAGTAAAAACAAATATAAATTCCATTTGCAAACTTTACTAACCTAAATATCTTTTATTTTCCTAACCTTTCAAATATTAGTTTTACTATGTATTTATATTTATTTATTATTATTCATAAAATCTTTTTTCACAAAAATAGTAATATGGGCGGACTTAACGCTACAGAGATCATCATATAATAGTCAACCCGTATAAAAACAACAATAAAAAGAAAAAAATGGATATAAGGCAGAATTACTAATAAAATTATAACACGTGACAATAAATACAATTATTAAACCATTATACTTATTAATGATGGTATACTTTACATTCTATTAATAATATCAACAATAATTCCCTTTATTTAAAATAATAATTACAAAAGGTAACAAAGATCCGTTACAAAGATACAATATAATAAGAATATAATAAGAAGCTAAAACTTTAAATAAAACTAAATAATACAATTAATGTTTTGCTAGGTTTTTGCGGGTTAACGAAGCCTAGAATAGAATGTGAAAAATTCTATCTATTATATCTAAATTAATTATAGATAAAAGGAAATTTCAATAATTACACTATAATCAATAAACTAAGCGCAACAAATATTCCTAAACAAATTCAAATGAATTTAAAGTTATTTATCTAAGAAGTTGAATTGAGAAGTTTGAGAAAATAAAATAAATAATAATGCTTTTAATGACTTTTAAAACATTCTTAAGAAGATTATATAGTATTTACATGTATTAAAATGGTTATAAGCAGCTATAAAACGTTGTTATGAGATATTTTACTACATTTTACTTTTTTCTAAATAGTTTCTCCAACTGTTTTAGTATTTTGGCCAATTCAACAAGCGGCTCGTTGGTCTAGGGGTATGATTTTCGCTTAGGGTGCGAGAGGTCCCGGGTTCAAATCCCGGACGAGCCCAATCTTTTTATTGAAATTTTATATTTTTACAATAAATATTATTTATATATTTTATTGTTATAATAATATTGTATTAGTTTACTAAAAATGTATACACGCTACATATATTATCCGTAATCTCTACAAAAAAACTCAACGAAATTTCCCATCACTACCGTCCTTTTTAATTTTTTTTAAACCAGATTGGATATAACAACACTAATTTATTTATGTCAGGCTGGAACTGATTAAAAGCTCAACACGAAATCCGTTGGCAATGTGTGGACAATGGGCACGGTTTCGCGCTGATTCCGCCTGCTCCTTTAACAAAAAAATAGCAAATATTACAAAAAGTAAAAAAAATAAACAAAACATATTCACTAAGAAATAATATACAGTATTGAAAACTTTAAACTATACCCTTTCTTGTAAAAAAAATAAAAAACATCTAATAATTTTATGGAATTAGTCATCTTTCCGATTCTCATATCGTAGACTCTACATTTTCGTCACTACCATAGACTGTAGTTTTCCTTTCTATACCATAAACGAATACCACCATCAAGAGACGTCCCACTAAGGTGATGAGGGTAACCGTTGGTTTTTAGTGAAAAGCCCGTAAAATGGAGGCGTTTTATATCTCATGTCCCTTGTAATAGCTCCAACTATCACCTTTTTAGGTTATAAAGGATTTTTCTACCTTAAAGAAGAAAAGGATATATAATCTGCTACAATTTAAAAGTGAAGTAGATTTTACATATGATAAAGTAAAAATCATGTTATTATTATAAAAATAAGTTAGTTATTAAAAAGAGTATACAATTTTAAAACCAATCTAAAATTATTATTTTTTTGTTTTTGGTTAGTTAACCAACCAATTTACTAACTAGTAATTTTTTTAATCTGTTCTCAAGTCATCCTTTGATTTTTTATATTTTATACAAGTAAAGAATCATAGAGATAATAAAGAAGAAAAAAAATAGTAATAAACAAGATTATTAAAACTGGATGAATAAATAAACATAGAAAAAAAAAATGCCACTAAACTTAGAAAACTGCCATACGACATATTGTCATATGACAGTTTTATACTATGTCTCCAAATATATTTTTAAAAGGTCAGTTTTAGTCTTTTCCATGATACAGTAAGACATAGAATTAGTCTGACACATCTAAAATATTAGAAATACTATACTTAATATGCATGACACAAACATTTTCAAAATATTTGATTGTCATAAATATAATATTTTAATTAACACTAATAAATGAATGTTGGTATACGTTAATCTCATTACCAATAACATAATAAATTCCAAATGAATCATTGTAAAATCAAACAAAGACTTTTAATGAAATCATCAATAAATAAATTTAAGCAAACATCGTTTGTTAATTGATGTCGCAGTGTGTTAGTGTTGACTTTCTGACTGGGTTTATTACGTTTAGCCCGTTTTTAACTAAAGCTGTTATTTCTCATACCTTTATATAACTTTACAACAATATAACCGATCTTCATTATAACAAACACTGTAGTATAGAATTATAAAATCATAAAGAACTAAGAATACAATATATTTCTAGAGGGTGAATTTTATAATACAATAATGTTGCCATTATAACAAGAATATTTTATAAAACTGACAGCATGTATCCATTATAAACTACACATATTACACACAACTAAAGTTAGACACACAGAAAAACAAATCATATACTACAATAAAAATAAAAATATTTAAAATATATAAACCAAATAATTAAGAGAGACAAACGAAATAATTAAGAGAACTCCGTCAGAAACAACGGACGGGATTTCCGAATTCTGAACTAAGATCTGATTAACTTAATCCTTCCCAGAATTAATTAAATGCCATAAATTATCCTTTTTCATTATGATCCTCGTACCAGATTGTCATTTTGGGAATGTTCTCATTGAGATTTATCTTAATTGTCAAATAATATCAATAGTCCCTGGAATAAACTTTTATTACGTATAAATATATAATTAATAACGAAGATAAATGTAGTTTAAAATTGCGGAACCATAAAGTTATTATTTAAGTATCAACTATCACAGAGTATAAATATATAATTATATATAAAAAATATACCGTGACTTACGAGAGTCATCCGCTTAAATTATCGGTGTGCAGACTCAGACGTGTGCAGACTCAGACTCAAATTACACGAGTCTTTGAGACAAAGGTTTGACTTATTTCGATCTTTAAATTACTTGACTTATTATGCAAAGGTTTATTAGTTTAACAATTATAATTATGGAGTTATGATTTGATTAATAAATTGATTTTCCTTTCATTCATTCATTCATTCAATCATCAAAATTATAAAATAACATTGTAAAAGTAGCTAACAAACTTGAAAGTTGGTTTTATTCAGTTCTTTCTTGCGGGATTATTTTAATTATTATTAAAAAATATATGTATTTTTTTCGATTAATGTGTAATTCATGGCTACAGATTGTATACTTATCCAATTGTAATTGTATATTTATATCAGTATTAGTTTTATTAAACATTTATAGCAATATTGAGATCTTAATTTAAATAAATATATAATGAAAAATAAACCGATACGGGCTTCGAACCCGCAACCTCTGGGAAACCGTCCCGTCGGTCTACCCATTAGGCTATTTGTATTGCTTTATTAAAAAGGCTATTTCAATTAGTTTTTGCTATTCATTTTTCTTAATAGCTCTTGAAACTGCTTGGAGTAAATGTTTTCTGAGGAAAAGTAATCTAACTTAAATATCATAATTTAAAGCTATTTTTTTATTTCGTAATATAAATTTATTATAATAGGTACGAATATGTTATATTTAAGTAGAAAGGTGTCATAAATATGTTCAAAATAATAATTCAATAACTTTTACTCTAGCTGCACTTTTGTGCAATGCGAAGCCTCACGTGCTATATAGGGAATAAATATTCGTTGACGTTGACCAGAGTTTAAAATACGAATTATACCGGAAATATTTTATTTTTATTTTGACAGCTCTACTGTAGAATATCTGTCAAAATATTAAGTTCGCATTGCGTAAATAAGAGTTATTCAAATAATTAAATAATTTGTGTAAAATGGATAATTAATTACATGTCAAAATATATTTGAAACAAATATCGAAACTGTATATTTGTAATACAATTTCCAAAGATACGATTTAAAAAGTGTCTTTATTCAATGTAGCTCCGTTATGTAAACTTGACTAATGAAGTTTAGTTAAGCCGGCTCCAATCCAATCCAATCTCCCGCTAGGCCTAATACTTATGATGTAGATTCGCAAGATATTGCGAGGCATTTAAATGTCCTTACAAATTATTTTTTTTTAAATTATCTCGATTTTGGATTTGTGGTACATTTATGAATTCATCAGCTTATAGTGATACTCAGGAATAATGCATTAAATTTTTCAGTTTAAATAATCGAAATATTACAATTATATCGCCACATCCAGTCATAATTAATTCCGCAATATCGGATATTGCAATTTTCCAGAGCGCACGTTGGCTGCCTCTTCCAATCCATTTCATACTGAGATGCACTAATAGTCCTTGAAGCTTATGGACCAAGTTTATTTATAGCCCTATTCCGATATATGTCATTTGGCTCTGTATTGTCTACACCGTAGATACAAGGCTATAATCTGTCTACGTTCTACATCGACGAATTTATTATCGATTTTTATTTCGATATCGAACCGTAATGGAGTCCATGACGATACACATAAACTACAATATAAAATTTAATATATAACCAACTCGATGAGCAGAATAAAATATTTTTTAATAATTCATATTTTATTAAACTTCGTAAGCGTTAAATTAAATAAAGTTTTAATAAAAGTATTATTGATTACTAAAAGGTTCAACACTAATTTTCTCAAACTCTCTCTATTTTTTTTTACTTTTAAGATATACTTAGATAAATAGTATTAGGTATATAAAAACAGAACAAAGAGTTTATTATCTGAGTCAGTCGCTGCGGGAAGTCCCAGCTGGTTCGTAAGATAGAAGTCTTTTTACAACTGAGTTTTAAAGGTAGTACACGCAGTCTTGATATTTTCCCTTTCCTGGAAATAACGAATAAATTAAAAAGTGTACAGTATTAAAATTATTTATTAAAGCACATAAGTAAGGAAAGTTTCTTTATTATTATTTAATTTATTTTTTTATTATTCTTGATCTTAGTTTACATTCGATACTTTATTGGTCATTGTTTAGATTTTATTAAACTAATTAGGATTTTTTACATGTTGGAACGAGTAAAACAAGATAATAAAAAGATGTAAGATTATATACAGACAAACTAAAAAGCGGGAACAATTTTGCTTGATCTATAATTAAGATTTATGCAACTTATTTGGGCAAAAAAAGCTTGCATCAATAGAAAAACGTGTAATATTATTATTTATCTTTTTAATATTTTTCACTGCATTTTTTTTACTAATAGTAATTTAGATAAATATTTTTAAAGTAACCTTTTAAAAAGATGAATATTATTCATCGACAGAAAAATATTAAGTTTGTTATCATTATTTTGTAATAGACTATTTAATTTTGTGTTTTCAGTTAATTTATAACATCGTCGTTAGATAACAGGTTCTCTTTTAATTATTAATTTTAAAACTTGTCTTGGAAAATCTAATTAATATATAAATGGAACATTAATTATTTCTTAAATTATATTTCTGTTAAAAAATATAAAATACGAGGCAAAGCATTTAATATTAAAAAATCTAATTATATAAGAACATTAATAGCAAATATATATATATATATATATGTGAAAATGTAAAAAGTTTTCTAGACCTCTACCATTGTGCCTTTACTCAGCGCAACCCTTGATAAAAAAAAATCACCGGTCACTGAAATGTTTAATGAAGTTAAACAAAAAGTAACTAAATAAAATTTAATTTTGAATAAATAAATTATAATTGAGGAGGTTTTCAAGGTTAAGGGATCGTACTACTTAGCCTATAAGTAATATACTTTGTCATTATTTTATAAATAATGTGCCTCTAACTTTTGCAATAAATTTATAGCTTTGTATATATAAAGTTGCTTGAAAAACCGGTCACAACTCATGAAAGTGGTTAACATTTAGTCAAGACATTAAAATGAATATAAAAAGTTCAATAATTCATTTATATATGTATATATAAGAATATTTATATTACAAAACCATTAGCTCTTTTCCCATCCATTACCTTTGATGTTACAAAAGAAAAGATACAATAATAGAAATGTCCTTTCGAGCAATCACAAGTGTCTGAAACCATATGAAGTTGAAGACAGACAGACAAAGAAAACTATGAAATAAGCTCTACTGAAGTACCTCTACGAACATCAAAGAACGCGGCACAAAGGAACGCGTTATTACTATCGACTGGATTCAATACTTTTTATCAAAGTATAGGTGATACTATAAAATATTACTTTATCATTTAATTTATATATATATTTATATAATTAAAAATACTTCCAAAAAATACGATACGATATTTTTTATTGTACGAAAATTAGAACAACACAAAAAATATATAAACATTAAAAAATAAAAAAAGAGTACAACAGGCGGCGTTATTGCTAAAAAGCAATCTCTACGAGTCAATCTTTGGGTAGAGGAGATGAAATATGAACGTGGGTATTTAGGTACAGTACAGTACAGGATAATATAAAAAAAAAATATAAAATGTATATAGGTATACATACATACATACACACATACGTATACACACATACCTACATATATACACAAAAAAAAATTTCATAATGAAACAAAACATTACTATTAAAGAGTATTATTTATTATAACGTATTATTTTTATTATTTATTATAATAAATAATAAAAATAGGTAATAATTATTTTACTTATCTTCGATTATTAATACCGGATTTTGCTTATCGTAGATTGGAGATAAATCCTTTAAAACCCTTTAACTTTATTATTCGTTTCGTCTTACTGAAAGTTTTAACGAGGCAACGTTAAGAGCTACTTTGTTTTAAAAAGCAGTCACAAGTCTTATAAAAGGAATATAAAAAAGTTGTATGTATGTATTAGACATTTTTTGACAAACACTCAAAACAATAACTCGTTATTCCCTCTAGAACTTACTGTACTAATATGTTACAAAAATACTTTTTTCGTCATAAAAGAATAACTTATAATCTAATATATTTTAACGAATTTGATTGTATATGTTTCGTCTATACTGTTTTATAAATACATGAAAAAGTACTGAAAAAGTTTAGAACCAAACGAGTATTTGCTGAGTCAGCCGCGGAGTAAAGACTCGCGGAACGTGACCGCAATGTAGAAGTCTCATTCGATTTCATTCTCAAATTAAGTAAGATTTTACATTAGCTTTGTATATTTTCCTGAATAAATATTTCAGATATTCTTAATGAACTTTCTATGTACTTTTAGAGCCATAACATTTTAATACTACGGAGCACGAAGAGAATAAATAATTAAGTTTTCTAAATCAATAAGAGTGAAAATCTTTTAATATTTGTTATAAACAAAAGTATGTGAAAATGTTCTTTACATTAAAATAAATCGTAAACTTTAGAAATTGTAGTGAATATAACAAATATATGTAACAAAAAAGAAGTTTGAAAGTTGCCGTAACGCCATATATAGAGCCGGCCATTTATTTCAGAATACGTGATTTACTCCCACGAAAAGCAACACGTGTATTCAAATCTTATTATCTCGTAAAATAGATTCTTTATCCGATCACATTAGAACTTAAATCGTACGAATAATCTTCATAGTAGAACACCCCTTTTTTATGAGAGCTAATAAAATCTTAAATAAATAAGGCTTAATATATATTTTTTCTATATTTTTTTATGGTTGTTTGTATAGTAAAGATATATTATACATCGTTAAAAGTTTCTTCATTTCGTATTCTTAATATAAATATTTATCTGAGCTGTAATATTTTCTTAGGTATATAATAATCCTTATACGATGAAAAAAAACAAAAATATATAAAAAAGGAAAAATAAATATAGTAAAAGTTTTTCGGAAAACAATATCCTTTTTTAGTTACAACCGTTGGTTAATTCAGCTTGTAACCGACTTAAGAACCGAGAGTGTAACTGTCTCTGTGGTTTGGTTACTTACTTGTCTTATGTAGTGATATAATCAACTAATAAATATTCAGGCTGTTATGTAACCATATTTTTACCCACTTTTTCAATTAAAACATACCAACTAACATGATCTTGTATTTACTAACAGTTTATTCTTCATACAAGTCACATATACGTTTCCTTTTTTAATTTTTATATTATTACATTTTATTACAATGATTATTTGTTTTGCTTTTTCAATATTTATTCATTGTTAATTTTTTATGTGATTTAATACTATTTGACAATTTAATTCATTCAAATTATATTTTTAATTGAATTTGTTTTATTTTTTCAAGTCCATTGCATCTTAATTCATTATTATTTTTTATTGTAAATATTTATTTAATATAAATTGAAACCTGTGCAAAGGACTCGCTAACATAGTTTTTGAGATTTCTATTAATGATCTCTTTTTTCCTATTAAAAAATTCAATTTATCTTTTAACATAACAAAAAAATTTAAAACGTCAAAAAGAGCGCGGACGACGTGTCCGTAGATAATAAAAAAAAAATAAAAATAAAAAATATATAAATAACATGTCATTGTGAATGTTGCCTTTTGCTTTAATTAAATACGGTCAAAAGAAAAAATAAATCTAAGCAACCGATAATTTGTTGTAAAGAGGCCGAACGAAATATCGTATACTCAAAAATTCATGAAGCAAAGCGAATTGCATTTTTTTAGTATTTATAATGTTATGTAAAGTGAATATTTATAAGTCATTTCATTCTTCTTTTGTAAACCATCTACATTGTAGATTTCATATTATAGAAAGTTTGAGGGAATTAAATTTAAGAGCTACGTTATTCTAAATAGTAGTGTGAAGTTTTCAAAGGAATAAGAAGTCGTATCCTTATTATAAAATTGCCTGACATTAAGTATGTATGACATTGAATTTAGAACATTTTAGACTAGAATTATTGATTGCTCTTAGATCATATTTTTTTTATAGTAAATTACAAACAATTTTTGTTTTTATAAAGTATAGATTATTTTTAAGCCTACGTGAGATATTTACTATGTTTTCGTTTATAATTTGAAATCTGATATTTCAACGGTTTTGCACAAGCGTATGATTACGAATTGAACTGTTACGGATTGAAATGCATCGTAAATATATTTTCTGACATCATGTAGTTTTTAAAGCTATTTTATTAATAAATATTTCTTGATTTATAATATCACTTCTAGCACTAACTATTTAAATTGATAAATGTACAAAAAAGTAGGTAATAAAATGTCATAAGTCATAATGTAACAGTGTTAAATGTTATTTTTGTACAAGTTAAAGAATATCAACGTCAAGTCAACTCATATATGTTAAAAGTACATCAAGTCAACTCATATATGTTAAAGGTACATCAAGTCAACTCATATATGTTAAAAGTACATCAAGTCAACTCATATATGTTAAAATGACATCAAGTCAACTCATATATGTTAAAAGTACATCAAGTCAACTCATATATGTTAAAATGACATCAAGTCAACTCATATATGTTAAAAGTACATCAAGTCAACTCATATATGTTAAAATGACATCAAGTCAACTCATATATGTTAAAAGTACATCAAGTCAACTCATATATGTTAAAATGACATCAAGTCAACTCATATATGTTAAAAGTACATCAAGTCAACTCATATATGTTAAAAGTACATCAAGTCAACTCATATATGTTAAAATGACATCAAGTCAACTCATATATGTTAAAAGTACATCAAGTCAACTCATATATGTTAAAATGACATCAAGTCAACTCATATATGTTAAAGGTACATCAAGTCAACTCATATATGTTAAAATGACATCAAGTCAACTCATGTATGTTAAAAGTACATCAAGTCAACTCATATATGTTAAAATGACATCAAGTCAACTCATATATGTTAAAAGTACATCAAGTCAACTCATATATCTTAAAAGTACATCAAGTCAACTCATATATGTTAAAATGACATCAAGTCAACTCATATATGTTAAAAGTACATCAAGTCAACTCATATATGTTAAAATGACATCAAGTCAACTCATATATGTTAAAATGACATCAAGTCAACTCATATATGTTAAAAGTATAGATTTATTTACGTCCGTCCGAGCGGTGAAGGGTATCGTCTAAGAAATGGGCGATTGTACGCTCCAATAACTTTTAAGCCTTTACTTTATATTTACACTCCCACGTCCTTACCCGCCGTAGCTATTCGAATCGAAAATTACAATAAATTTAAAGAAATATTCGAGAAGGTTGTAAATAAAATAAATATTGTTGATATTAGTTTTCCTACTTTATGAATTTTACTTTCAATAATCTAGATTTGTTGTTTTTATACAAAATGGCAGTGTCCTATAGGCACATGGATTCAAAGTAAAAAATATATAAACAGCTAAAGAATAAATAATTATCTTATATATATTAGAGCGTTCAACAAAAATCAAAGCAATCTTCCAAATATTTTAACTTCAGAATATTACATAACTATTGAAACTACGTTTCATATATTACTAACTATTTCAATCGGCTTGCTTTACAAAATTGGCTGGAAAGGGAAAAAAATATCACGTAAATAATATTTACGTAACAGTCCGATTGCAGACAGATAGTGGCAGCTTGGTTACTACACGGGAATAGTATTTTTTCCAGTTACAAAGTGAACAAAATCATCTTACAGGCTTATCATTGAACATATTACCATGCAATTAAATTTAAAGTAACAATTTAAAGTAAGAAAAATGTATATATAACTGAAACCGGAATAATGTACTTATTATTCAAATAAAATATCTTCGTGGATTTTCTGAAATCTCCTCGTTGAAAATGTCAGTTAATAAAGTAAATAGAGGCATGGTTCGCAAATAGTCAGCCATGTTTGAACATTTATCAGATTTTTAAATATATCCGTAAAACTGGACCTTTGTATTATTCAACAGTTAATCGATAACCGAAATTTGTTACTTAGAAAACGTATTGTACGTTTTTGCTTAAATAAAAATGTAGTTGAACAAATTTCTTTAAAATTTCAAACATTAATGTGTAAAAACTTATACATTGTTAATAAAATCCTCTTAATAAAAGAATTATATTGATCAACATAATTTTACATTCAATGTAGATAAGCTGTGTCAACTTAACTAACGAAGTTTAGTTAAACTGGCTCGAGAGATCCAACATTCCGTTAGGCCTACTAACTGTGTTAGATACTGGAATGAGAGAGAAATAATTGTCTGCAAACAAAAAGATTTTTACAGATTTGTTACTCATATTTTTGTATCTAAAATGGTTAAACCTGATCCGACATGACAATGTAATAACAGAAAATAAGAATTCATTTTATTATTTATACTACACTTTTTGATTGTAACTTCCAATTTTTAGCATTAAAATATACCGATTTTTGAGCAAATTGCTATATTCAGTGAGCACTAATTCACTAACAATGGATATTGCAAAATTCGAAGAGCTCACGCCAGCACCCTGCCAAATTGTTTCATATTGCGTTGGACTAACAATCTTTGGCGTTTATAAGCCAATATTCAACGTGAATCTATTCTGACTGACTTTTCATCTCTGAAAAGTCTGCACAACCAATAATTTAGACTAAGTATTTATGTATAAATATAACACATTTATTTTGTAAAGTGAAATTTCTAACTTTTTATCGTTCAATGCTTTTGAATTAATTACAAGTTTATTTATAAAAAAACATTTTATAAAAGAAAGGAACGTACTTTTCCATGGTTTAATCTCCTTTTGTTCTGTCGGAGGGTTGGTTGAGGCTGTAAGTGCGGAGGTAATAAATCAAAAAATAATAATAATTCATTTAATCGCCTTTTATATAATTGCCGTTTTCTCAGTACTCGGATTCTCGGTGACGTTAATTTTTTTTTTAAGATAATTGTAGCTTTGAAACAATCGCAGATTGCCTAAAAAGTGAAAAAAAAAATATGTTATCATTTTAACATTAAATTAGATTTCATGGCAATCAAATATGATATTGTAAAAATTAACGTAAACGCTTCAAGAATATATTACGTTATTTTCACAATCTACCAGTTAAAATAAATGCAGTTCAAAAGATTATTGGTATATAATTCTACAAGCTTTGAAAGTATAAACATGTATAGCCATTTTTATATTTGAACTTTCGTAAACCATGACTATGTTATTTATATTTACCCGGTTATATTAGAGGCACTCGAATAAGAACCACGAATGGGTTCGAAACTAGTCACATTCCGATTTAATTCTACATGTATACAGCTGGTTAAATATAAGTATAATATTTAGCCATGTTAAGCTACTTTTATTTAAATAAATATGGAATGAAAAATTAACCGGGTAAACCGTAGTAATATGATAGCGCAATTGGTAAAGCAACGGGAGGGCTTCTCAGAGGTCACGGGTTCGAATACCTCCCCGTATCGGTTTATTATTTAGTAATATGAATGTACACACATTTTTTTTTAATTTTTTTTGTATAATTTATTATTATTCTATCTAATTCTATCATCCAAAATGTCCGAAGCGCACAGCGCAGCGATGACAATTTTTTTACGAGTATTTTTTTCACACCTTGGGTTACATTATTGCATTTTTATTATACATCCCTATTTTTTCTTTGAAAATGTAATATAGCTCTCACTCAGTGAAATTGCAGCTTTCTAATGGGAAAAAAAAATTGAAATCAGTTCAGTAGTTTTTGTGTGTTAACAATACAAACATAAAAGAAACCTAAAAAAACCAGAAAGAGAAAATGAGCTTGATGGCATTGCTTTTACCAAGACTGAAACTAAATTTACATGAATATTAGATTATCAAAAGAAATTAACATTTTAGGATAATGTGCGGGAATACTCTGTTCATTAATATGAATAACATTAAAATTCCTCATGAAGAGAATGAAGAAGAAGAAGAAGAGAAATAGAAAAGCAGACTACCGTTTAGGGAAATAATATATAATTCTAAGAATGCTTTCATGACTTATCGATTCTTCCCCGGTGACGCTGTAACAGCCAATAAGGCTAACAGCAGAGGCAATAAAAAAAAAATACTGATCGATTTATTAGAAGGAGGTGTTATGGGAACAAACATATCGATTTATTAAAAATAAACAAAATGGAATGTAGTAATATATTTTTTTTTATTTAATTATAATTATTTTTGTAAACAATAAATTCGTACTTTTTTTATAAACAACAGATCGTCCACATACCAGCCAGCTGCCTGATTAATTTAATGACTAATGTGACGAATACTTATATTATTAAATAATTATAAACAATCAAAATTATTCACAGTAGAAGCAGCGATGCTGTGGAATGCACTTCCAGTCGAAATACGTCGCTCTCCGACACTGGCCGTTTTCAAAAACCGTGTAAAAAAACACTATCTGTCAATATAACACACAATAATCCCAATTATGTATATATATATATATATATATTTATATAGGTATGTAGTATGTGTATTTGAATTTATTAGACTTTATGTATATATGTTTTATGTATTGTAAAATATTTATTGAAAATTATCGCCAGTGCCAGTGCTTTGTATTATTCCATGTCAAGTCCAGCACTTACTAATACAACAAACTAAAAAATCAATAATATTTTCAATCTACCCACAAAAATTTCCTTCATCCTAGTTAATGTACAATTTCACATATTTTCGTTTTATTTTTTTTTGAAATTAATGTTTATTTTATGGATAAAGAAAATTATAATTGTTGTTGATATGCATAATTTAAAACATCCTTTTTAACAAACGATTATTTAACGCCGTCATCTCACTCTAGAGTTATCTCCGATACTAACTTTTAAAATGATGAAATTTATGTAAAAATTTGAAAGCCATCCCTTCAAAGACAAACATTCATACTGCTGTATCAGACGGTTGTCACGATGATTGAATATATTATTTTAAGTCTATAGAAGTTTTATACGAGTATTTTGATTATTAAAATGTAAGATAATTTAAAATTATTATACGTTATATTAATATTACACGCTGTAAAACCGTTATGTAATACAGAAGGTAAATAAGTTTTATGTAAGGCTTTAAATAAATTAGCTTCAAAATCAACGATAAAATTCCTAATATGTACTAAATAAAGACCAACAGATATTTTATATAAAAATATTTATATAAATTTTCCAATACCATGATAATATAAAATATTCAAAAAATATTCCATAATTTGTACATTTGTAAAAAGTAAAATTGTTTAAAGATTTACAAACGTATACTTAAGTCCGTTAAAAGGCAACCTATATGTTTCTCAATAGACTAAGAAAGAATTAAACAACAATTCTTATTAAATGGAGCATAAAATTTTCTTTCCAAATTGTTTTTTTTTCACTTAAAAAGTTAAAACGTTGAAAGACGGCAATACTAGGAGCCAAAGAAAAAATAACCTCTTTGAGAGCTTAAAGAGCTACCGCGCAAGTAAAGCGCAATTAAATTACGCAATAATCATTATGAACGTAAATTATATATAAAGGATTTTTATAGTAAAAAAAGCAATGGATAAGTAAGGTTTTCCATTTGATCAAAAAATAAAATTCAACAAAATTGTACAAATATAAACTAATTAATTTAAAGTGTATTTTGTGCGTATACAATTTTAAAACCATTCAAAATTTAAGGTGTTCATTTTGATTGATCAAACCAAACCTTTTCTTTATTTTTTCTATCAAGAGTTATTAGAGAATTAGAAAAATGATGTTAGTTAATTTCATTTCTGTAATTAATACTTCTACATTCTACATATACGACAAACTTATTTTAAAAATATAAGACTATTTAAAATCCACATATATTTCGATACCGAACCGTAATGGACTCCGTCCACGTAAACTACGGAAATGCATTAGGCGCTCGACAATACTTTAGAATTACGGATTAAAAAAATATTATATAAATACTATGCAAGTATAAGTGTATTCAAAAAATTAAAAAGCAAACTTTTCTAAATTATTATAGTCATTAGTAGATGTTTATTTTAATACAATAATCGCTTTGTAAATGCTTTAATAATATTTGGAATTCGTTGCGAGACAATAAGAGGTGTCGTTTTAAACTGGTTTTAAACTTTAACTTTTGTTTAGAAATATTTTTTTTTATATAAAATATTCCAATTTGTGGTGTTTTTATTATTTATATGTATTTCTATTAAAGGTATTATTGATTTTATCATCAAGAGTTAATTGTAATTAATCCATAAATAAACAATTTATTGTTACTATATTTCTATCATCGTCCTCAGAGGACAGGGGCTGCTTTAAACTTTGTCTTGGAAAATCTAATTAATTATACGCTCAGTTATAAATGAAACCCAATTTATTTCATAAATATTATTTAAATTAGTAAGTATTTAAAAGCTCGCAAACCATTTAATGTCAAACGTTTTGTTTTTATAAATTTACAAAAATAATATTGTAGTGATAAAGAAAAACAAACTCTACAAGTGCGTCTCACTCAGCCCACTAGAACCACCTAACCCAATAAAAATTATATTTTTATTGGGTATTAATATTCACCAGTCACTGAAATGTTTAATATGAACCGTAAATAAATATATATTTTTAATATTATAAAAATAGTTTAAGGTAAATTATATATTTGAGATAGAAGTATCTGAATTCAAGCACTGCGATATCGAATCACAGTCCTTGAATTCAAAATAATAATTTAATAGCCATTGTATTTATATTTGAATATATTTATACTACTAAAACGTTAATACTTTTCCCATCCATTACCTTGGATGTTACAAAAGAAAATATACAATAACAGAAATGTCCTTTCGAGCAATCACAAGTGTCTGAAACCATATGAAGTTGAATACAGACAGACAAAGAAAACTATGAATTAAGCTCTACTGAAGTACCTCTACGAACATCAAAGAACGCGGCACAAAGGAACGCGTTATTATTATCGACTGGATTCAATACTTTTTATCAAAGTATAGGTGATACTATAAAATATTACTTTATAATTTAATTTATATTTTATACTTAACAAAGTATATAAGAACATTGTTTTTTTTGTTTACCGACAATCCATTGGGTCGTGTAAAATATATATTTCTTATATTGTATATTTTTCATTGTTCAACTCAATTCATCATAAAAAAAATTAAAGTACTCTTACGGATGATAAATAATATAAATGTTTTCTGAATGCCGACATTTTTATTTTGTCAGTTTATTTATATAAGATTTTGAATACCTATCGTACATTACAGTAGTATTAAAACCTTTAAAGTACGTAATGTTATTCATTGGCTAGTGGTTTCATCTCAGAGAAAGTTTTTAACGAGGTAACGTTAAGAGCTTTTTTGTTTTAAAAAGCAGTCTCAAGTATTTTAAAAAAAATATAAAGAATTTGTATCGCTATTATAAAGTTGTCTGATTTAATATGAGCTTGTATTAGACCTTTTTTTGACAAGCACTCTCGTCTTGAGTAATTTATTACTTCTAGAACATATTATATTAAAATATGTTACAAACTCTGTTTTTTACTCATTTAAAAGTATAAAATACAATTCTGATATATACATATACTTCGTATATATAATTGCCTGTCTCTTTAAAATTCGTTTTCCAATACTCCCGTACTTTTGAACAAGCTTTTGAACAAGCTTTTTCGTGATTACGGGGTATATAGACTGTTCAATAAAAATAAATGTCTAGTAAATCCCGTAAAGAATATTAATTTTCATGTAAGTTTAAAAAGATATTTTATTTATGTAATGTATAAACGTTTGTTGTTTGTAATAGCATTACTTGTAACCCTACTTTTGGTTGAGAAATGTATAAAAATATATAATAAAATATTAAAAATTCAAAATATTATTGGCTATGAAATATACTCGTATTTTTTATATAAACATATATATGTATATACCAAATCTTATATACATATATTTAAGATTTTGTACATATAATATTAAATGTTATAATATAAATCTTGTGCAGATTTGTTTACGTTCATCCGAGTGGCGTCGGCAACGTTGACATGTAATATATGTAAGTATATTTAATTTTATTATAATTTAGATGCGTACCTTGGTGGCGGTATTCGTAAATACTGTGTTTGATGTCATATATTTCTACCTTTTTACATTGCTTCTCTTGCATGTAAAGTGGTTAAAGGGAAAACGAATATAAATGAACAGTTAGTTTCAGCATCTTGGCGACCCCTGTACTTTTGGTATGAGTTTTGACGTGTGTGTGATTGACCAAAAAACCAAAAACTCGTTTCATGACTGTTCGAAAACTATGAGCTTTTCGTACTTACTATAGGGGAATGTATATTGCTGGGAGACAAAGTAGCCTTTGTCCTTTATATGGTCAGATTTATCTTTGACCAAAATTCCTTGCAATTTCATTGTAAATCATAAGGAGCAAAGCAGTATGATTATTTCAAAGAATGTAAAACGGTTTCGGCTATTCAAAATTATATTATTCAATTTAATAATCAATTTAATAATATAATTAGTTTTAGAAAACATCTTATTTTTAAAAAATCATATATATATATATAAAAATCAAGAATTGAAAGTGAATAATCTGCTTCTAATATATACGATTTTATTGTAAATCAGTACTGATACATTAAATTTAGTTAAGCCGGCCCTTATTTCACACGAAATTAGGATATATATATGTATATATATATATATATAATACAATATTTTAATGTACAAAAACTAAAATTTCGTTCAATTATTATTATCTCTTTATTAAACTTTTAGCCTCAAAATATTCATATTTCCACGCATATTGCGATGTCCAGTGAGCTCTAATTGACTAACACCGGATATTGCAAGCTTCCCAGAGCGCACGCCAGCATCCTGAAAATTGTTTCATATTCTGTTGGACTATCTTTGGCGTTTATAAGCCAATTTTCAATGTGACTCTATTTTGAGGTCATTAATCTCTTAATAGTCTGCACAACAGATCATCTTGATTAGGTAATTTATTTCGAACTTCAGTAACGAAATTTCGGTAATATAACACTTTTTTGAAATATGATTTTTAATATCTGGATGCAACAATACAACTACAATGAAATATTTTGTAAATCAATCCGGAACGTAAATCAGCTTTGTGTTGATTATATTTACATAAAACCTTTTAAAATAAAAATTATCACCCATTTTTCAGTGTTTTTATTAATTTAAGTAAATTACGTTCCTTTTGTTCAGAAGTAAAATTCTTTTGTTCAGGAAATCGGCTTAATTTATACTATGGAACACAGAAAGAGCGAAAAAAATAGTTTACTATATTATATAATAAAAAAAGAGTCCAACTCTCTCCCTATTTGGGTAAATAGTTCTTTGTGAACAGAAATAAAGAGTAGTGCTATGCATAGTGATGGTACAGATTTTATTCATGGGACGGAAACAAGGGACAGAATTCAATTTAAACCATTCCAAATTATTCCTTCTGGGGTCTTAATAAAAGACCAAAGTCTCTATCGGCTACACTTTTAAGTTTATACCCCAGTACACTATCTGAATAACAATAGCCGCTTAAAATGTCAAGAGTCTAATTGATATATATAAGATCAAAAACATGTATCTACAACCCAAAGATTTTAATGCTAAAAGTCGACAGGAAAATAAAATGATGAAATACTTGTAAGCCAACAAACAAAGTGTACCGCCATAGGATCCGCCATTTGTACTCGACACTAATCAAGTATAAGCAGGGACGTTCATATTTCTTGTAATCTGGTTCTATTTTAGAATGAAAATAAGTATAAATGAGTACAAAAGTATATCAAATAGTCTGGCATTTTATAAACACAAATTGTAAACTTCAAAAATAGTTTGATAAGATTGCAACAACTCCTGATTGAAGAAGAAGTTTGAAAATTTCCGAAATGATCCTTTATCCATTGGAAGCCATTTATTACCGAACACGGAATTTATTTCCTGGAAAACATTTGTAGGTACCCCTTTATTATCTTCGCCGCGTCAAGTTCTTCTCAACATATGTTGAATACTTAAATCTAAGAACAATGTTCGTAGCTCAACACATATTTATATAATAATACCCGAACAGCCCTCTTTTATGAGATCTAATAAAATATTAAACAAATTTAAAACAAACGTAGATCATTACAATTCTTTATATTTTTTCTGTATTTTCAGATGGTTTTGCTTTGTAATGTTCCGTTAAAAGTAACTTTATTTAAAAACGTCTGAGAAGGCGAGCTCCAGCTACTACTAGTACTACTGACATGTACTAGAATTTATTTAAGTATTTATAACGTAATATAGCAAAAAAACAGTATTACAAGTTTCTAGTTAAAGTTTTTCAGAAACCAGCATTCTTTGATTACTATAGTTACCGGTTTGGTTAAGTCAGTTTGTCACCGACTTAAGAAGAACTGAGAGAATAACTTTCGCCTCTGTAGTTTGTTTTAGTTATCTTATATACTAAAATACTTACAAATATTCTTGCAGTGATGTAACCATACTTTTACTCACTATTATCCTTTAATTAACTCTTGACATTAAAAAATTATAAAGCAAAGAAATAAGCTCCGTATTATTTAAATAAAATATTATCTTTAAATTTGTTAAATACCCTCGGAGAAAATGTCAGTTAATAACTCAAATATAGGCATGATTCCAAAGGTAGCAACATGTTTATACATAAATCCGACTCTAAACTCAAACTGAAATAAATCCGAAAACTTGTTTTTTCTTCATTGTTAATGCTTTAAATTCAATTTACTAATATTATATTGTAATAGTTAAATGAAAAGGCAGTGAAACCCAATAAAAAAAATAATACAAAAAATTCGTTAACATTTTCAAACATTAATGGGTAAAAAGTTATATATTGTTAACAAAATTCTCTTTATAAAAGAATTATATTGATCAACATAATTTTACGATTCAATGTAGATAAGCTGTGTCAACTTGACTAACGAAGTTTAGTTAAACTGGCTCGAGAGATCCAACATTCCGTTACTGTGTTAGATACAGGAATCAACAGAGAGAATTAATTGTCTGCAAGCAAAAGGATTTTTACAGATTTGTTAAATATATATACATATAATATATATATAAATATATTTATGATATTCTAACATCTCTCCCAGATATAAATGCATCAGGGCTCGAATCACGACTTCAATTCCATAAACAATTCATGATAGGTGCTCAAATAAATAAGTAGGGTTAGGATCTTGCGAGCTTGTGGAGCTTACTGTTCCATTTGAAACTAACATCCCCAAAGATCACACATACAATTAAAGTAAACCGGTATTACGAACTGACCAACGAACTGACCAGAAATGAGTATATAATTAATTTGTACGCGGTAGAAGTGGGAGCGAGATAAAAAGCGAAATTTCTCTATAACCTACTTAAAGATCTTGGCCTCTCTAGAACTATCATCAGTACATTTCTAGAACGTACTTCAAAGGCGGCATTGGTAGGTTCATTCCAAATTTGGTTAAGTAGGGAGAGGAGCGCAACCAGTTGATGGTGAGCGTGAATGCGCATTTTAAAGGGGCCCCTTAAACCTACACTTGGGTCGCAAGTCCCAGGGGCTGTTTGCACTCCTCACCCTGCAACCCGATGGGCCCGGCACCCGCACGGTGAATCCATGGAATGCTAAGAAGCTTCATCTCTATTTATATTATTGTACATAAAATAGCTAACCCTTATCCCGCATGCCACTTAATAAAGTGTTAAACAGCACTTCATTAAGTGGCAGTACCTCTTTTCTATAAAAAAAATATCTTTTTTAAAACTTATAATCTTTGCTACACTCTTAGATTGTTTTTTCAAATTTTGAGAGCTAAAAAGTACATATTTCCGCGCATATTACGATATCCAATAAGCAATAATTTACTAACCCAAAGCACACGTCAGCACTCTGCCAAATTGTTTCATATTGTGTTGCACTAACTATATTTGACATTTATAAGCTAATATTCAACCTGAATCTATTCTAACGTCATCCTGATATTAAACTAGGCAACTATGATATCAACGATAAATGGCTGCTCTGCATAAGAAGGGCTGAGAAACTGTATGATTTGATAAGAGAAATGGGCCTGGCTTTTGGATCTATCCATATAAGTGTTTTTTTTTCAATGTGGCATCGGCCTATACCTAGCTTATAGTTTGTGATATAGCCCTTCCATCGAAGGCACGTCTAAAATAACTGTCAGGCAGATTGAAGGCAATTTTAATAATCTTGAT
The DNA here is from genome assembly GCA_963555665.1 of Dircenna loreta. NCBI lineage: Eukaryota > Metazoa > Arthropoda > Insecta > Lepidoptera > Nymphalidae > Dircenna > Dircenna loreta. The sequence continues at coordinate 8,325,256 of OY743094.1, forward strand.
TCAAAAGTCAACTCACTCCTGTAATGGGAAGGAGCAGAGACTTCATTGTATTTTGAAAGAATCCAAAGAGAGGGAATTATTTGTAATTGTAAGTAGGAAAGTTAAGAAAAAGCAGTTGTTGATATTTTTCACCATATTTACTCCGAATGCAAATATTTTATTGGCGACAACGCAAATAAAATAGAAGTCTGTTTAGATGTAACTCTTAAATTTAAAAGAATTTTATATTACTTTTGTCCATTCCTTTTCCTAATTAAATAATTATGACCTGAGATTATCTTAATAAACTTTCTGTAATGTATTTAAATAGAACCATGTAACCAGACAACCCAACACATAACATGCTTTAATGAACGGAAAGTTCATTTTATTATCCATACAAATAATTGTTATATTACTTCATTAGTTAGTTTCTAATCATTTTATAGATACCTGGAGGATCGTTTACAATCAGAATTAAACTTGGTAGGTGGCGCCACAATCGAGTTCCAAGTTACCAAGACTGGTTTGGCCCACCCGTATTTTATAAACCTCATCCAACACTACTCTTAATGTTATTCTTAGTTAAAAAGCACAAATATTAAAATTCTTTTAGGTTTGGATAAAAGAAGTATGGAGATTTGTATACCCAGGAGTTTAAAACTAAACAGTTACAAGGAAATAAATGCGCTTTTTTAAGAGTAATTAGCTAATGTTCATATTTATTGTAATGCCTTTATGAATGTTACTTTACTATTTATATACACAAGTAATCCACTCACCCGCTTTATGTAAATTGTGCTTGATCCCCTTATCTCTGGGGTCGCAGTAATTACATAAGTTGTCTGGGGTAATTATTGTCCCGGACTCCTCATCGTTCCTCGTCTTTTAAAAATATTTTAATATATGCGTGTTTTCTTTTATCTTTGTCAGATTTCCAAATTTAGTACTTACCGGAGCTTTTCAGCGTCCAATAATTTTTTAAGTCATCTTCCTCATTCCAAGGACAAAAGTTACGTTAGTTGAGTCGTAGTAAAGTTACTAAGTGAATTTCGAATTTAAAATGGAAATGTTAAATTTAAAGCAAATGTAAATAAAAAGGCCAACTAATTAAGTTTTTTTTTTGCAGATTCCAAATAGTTTAATGATGAAATTTTATAGATAAAATTAAAAATAAAAAAAAAAAATAATATGATAATTTTTAAAAACGGTGTCGTCAGACGTTGCACATAATATCGTTATTCAATGTAGCTCCGTTATATTAACATGACTAATGAAGTTTATTTGATACGACTCGTGCGATCCAATCTCACGTTAGGCCTAACACCAATGAAGTATAACTACAGGATATGACAAAGGGAATTACTTAAATATAAAAAAAAAAAAACTAATAGATTTATAAATCACATGTGTCCAATTCCAAATCCAATTTTTTATTTTTTATTTAAATATTTGACACAATTCATTAAATGCTTAGCTTATAAACAAAAAGAGGATTAAAAGTTATTGAATTTGACTGCAAAGCGTAACTATATCCAGTCAGCAGTATATCATCAAAATGGGATTTTCCAATTTCCCAGCACGCTCGTCTGTTGCATCCTACCAATTCGTTTAATATTTTGATTCAAAATATCGTTGACGTCAGTTACAATGGACACAACCAAAATAAAAAATAATACAAATTGTAGACTTATGATTCATTAGCTTTGGCACTTGCTTTAATTTGGAAACTAGAGTGAGTTTCAAAAATGAAATTATAATACAAATATTAACAAAAGAGTAATTGAATAAACAAACTTTTGAATATCCTATCATTATATTATTACACTGTGTATTCAACGACTCCACAGAGTATAAAATATAACACGTTCATAAACTTTGACTTGAATAATATAAGTTACGTCTGAATGGTTTTAAACATATTTTTTTTTAATATAAAATAATATTTAAAGTTATCGTTTTAGCATTAAATAGATTAATATAAAAGCTTTAGATTCAACCGATTTTAAATTCTATGCGTAGTGTAGCTTTGCTTGATTTACTTAAATTGCTTTTAAGGAGAGAAGGAATAATAACTTAATATAATATATAAGAAAAAACAATTTTATGAGACGTCAGATTTAAAGCAAGATATTATAAGCAGTTTAAAATTTTTGTTTACATTTTCGTAAATTATCGAATTACCAGTACATTTTCTGATTCACTCAGTTCACTCAGTTCACTCAGTTTTTCAGATTGTTTTTCAGGACCGTCAAGACAAATATGAATTTTACCGAACGGGGATCAAACCTGAAATCTATCAATTTGAAGATAAGCATTCATAGTGCAGACAGTTGTCACGATGCTGACAATATTAAATGGGAATTTTGAATGTATAGTGAATTTATACGAGTATAGTGGAAATTCTTCGCATATTGTATGACTTAGAAAAAGTTGAATTCAAATCTTAATATAATTTTGGTAAATAAATAAAGGAGCTCCTCTAAATTCTACCTTCTTCATCTTAATCTTAACCTTCCGCTCTCATATTTACCCAATATTTTTTTTTTCAATTTACCCAAATTTTTATTTTTTTAATTTACCCAAACCCAAGAAAATAATTTAGGCAACACAGATATGAAGTATGACATGATTTTTTTTCTAATATACTCTTTTTCACAATATATTTCCCTCTTCGTCATACAAAGTTTTTCTTTAAACAGATTTCCCGTGATGTGTACGAGATGCAACATCAGACCACCGAAGCGATGGCCCTCATCAATCGCTACCGAAATTAATGTATGGGATACTTCTGGTTTACGCCTCGAGTAGAATACACTACAAAATAATTAGCTCTTATATATTATGTAATTATTTATTAAAAAAAAAAACTTAAACTATTTTTTTTTGCGCTTCTCAGGCTCCCCTATACTAGTTAGTATATCAATATTTATTTTAGACTAATTTTCAAAATGAGTTGTATATAACATTATTAAAATTTTCGTAAACCAAGACTATTTATATTTACCCGGCTTTATTCACGTTGAATGCAATCGGTATGTGCCCGACTAGTTTCGAACCCATTTTCACGCCCAACCCAGTTCGCGCCGCGAGTCCGCCACGCTTAGAGCTCATGAATAAGAACCCCGAATGGGTGTGTTTGTACAGCCGGGTCAATGTAAAAAAAGATATTAAAACAATTAAAAGAAAGTTCATAAGTGTGGGTTACCTGGAAGAGATTACTTTAGTAATAAGGTCGCCTATTGTTTTACTGATTTTCTGTACTTTTTATTTCTTTTATAATGTGTACAATAAAGTTGTTTAAAAAAAATAATAAAGAAACTTAAGTTATATTATCTTAAGAAAGCATAAAGATATTTGTTACATCGTAACGACAAATTAATACTCCGTTCACGTGCCAGGGGCGCTACTCAGCGACAAACTCATGACTCACCAAATGAGTTTTCTTCTGCCCCAGTTCTTATATGTCACCATATGCTATTTTACTCTTTCCTAGTTCTGGTCAGGTTAAAACATTTGAGGAATCTCTAAATGTCCATCGATCCTCTTCCTCCCCGTCACTGAAAAACTAAATCAATGATGAACTTAACTTATCAACGTTTTTAGAAGGATTTCTACAAATAGAAGTACCTTTTATTTATAATCAGCTGATAATCAATTATAAGAATCAAAAATAGAAGCGAGGGTCGCAGGTCAAAACTAATATGTTATTTAATTATCTCACTTACCTTGATCTCGTTAAATTAATATGTCTGTCTGTCTTAGTGTTTCTTTTCCTAATTATATTGTGTCATTTTCGAAACTTGTGTGTGTACAATTCATATACAAAATATATACGATTCATTTTTTTTATTTTTTTCTTGTTTCGAACGCTATAGTATATAACTGAGGGAATTTCAATTGAATTTAGCGTAATAACTTATAAGGGAACTTTATCTTAAGCCACCTCATAAAAAATATACACAACTATTCATCTCAGAATTAAATCATTTGGTAATTTTGTAATCTAAAGAATAATCCAATCAAAACTGCACGAACTAAATTTCAATATAAGTTAGTAACAAAGCCACTAGTTGTGGTAAGCACTTATTAGAAAGTTGAAATTCAAAGCGGTAAGATATGGCTTGGAATGCGCAATATATTTGTAGAACGCTGTCAAATAAAACATCAAACATGAGATGTTCCGATGTTACTTCAAGAATGACCCTTTTAATAAGTTCTTGGTACAAAACCTTTTTTAAGATTATTCTAAAAGTCAAATAAATGATTTAAAACTTTTATCCGTACACTCAATTTTACAGAAATCAACAAAGAAATTACAGATTACTTGGTACCTCAGAATAGCGACAAACAACCCTTCGACAGAACAAAGGGATATTTATTGAATAAAAACAACGGAACGTAGTCTTATTTCTAATACAAAAGGGTTTTTACGCAAAGTCTTCATTTAAATAAAGCTTTCTGTTACTCGTCGAGTTGTATATAATTCGAATTCAAAATTCAAGAATGTTAATTTATTGTTTTATATTTTTTAACCAATCAAATAAACCATTAAAACTATATGCTTTTTAAAACATTATTTTATAACAGTATATCTTTCAAGTAAGAATCAGGTCCATGTATATTAGTAGTAACCTTTGGCTGTATAATTAATTATTTTATTGCCTCCTTTGGCACCACTCTTTACTTGTAGTGGGTCTTTACGTAATAATAACTACCGCGACTCAATAGTAAATAAAAAACAAACAAATATTTTATTTTTCAAATTTTTTTTTTATTTTAGAACGTACTACAAAGGCGGCATTGGTAGATTCATTCCAAATTTAGTTAGGCAGGGAGAGGAGCGCAACCAGTTGAGGTGAGCGTGAATGCGCATTTTAAAGAGGACCCTTAAACCTACACTTGGGTCGCAAGTCCCAGGAGCTGTTTGCACTCCTCTCCCTGCAACGCGATGAGCCCGGCATCCGCACGGTGAAGCCATGGAATGCTAAAAAGCTTCGTCTGTCTCTGTACTAGTGGCTAATAATGACTCGATCCAGCACCCTCGGGGTTTCCCTCGCTCACTGCCATTGCTCATTGAGCTATAGAGTCGGTATTTATTCTCATGAGTTAGATTATTATTAGGTTTCTTTCAAACTTTCGATGTTCCAAGTATGAATAATTTTGGTGATGCAAAGTGATAAACAATTTTATCTAAAAGAGATATTGCAAAAACGCTTGGATAAAAAATAAACAATCAGTAAAATAATAAATTGTATTTAAATTTCTAAACGTAATTAGAATTGTTACAAAAAAGGGTATATAATAAAATAAAATTAACATTTTTATTGAAAGTCAGATTTATACAAAACATTTTTACATTGTAAAAGCTACCACCTCGGAAAATTAATTGCCACTGAACTTAGAAGGATAGAGAAAGTTAGCGGGCGGTTTTATTTAATTTTTTATAAATTAATTTTTATTTCTTCATATAAAGTTTGCGCGAAATGTATGGAAATAAATTTGAGACATACAAATTTTAACTACATTTATGCGCGACAAACAAAATATACATTTGTCTAGTCAGTAAGTAAGATTACTTGAAAAATGTTTTTTTTTTCATTTTTATATTAAAGAAGTTCCTTTTTAGTCTGTAACCATGCTTCTAAATCAAAAAACGACAGAAAATGTTGAAATGATTCAATAATTGAACCAGAAATTCTACTGATAGTTAGATTGTCTCTTGTGTCTTTAGTCTTGACTTATAACTTAGAACCAAATTTCATCAGAGTACTGTATATAACATTCTGATTCATATTTAAAATCAGTATTTTCGTATCTTATTTTTCTGCTAAAATATTGTGATCTGAGAATTGATGACATAGCATAAAGTTGTTACTTTGCGTCATAAAAAAATTGGCTCTGCAACAAGAACATTTTTACGACTCCAAATTCTGCTTCAAACCTGATAAAAACTTTTAATAAAAGCTCAGTTAGCCTTTATGGACAAGGCGGCGGCTAAATCAACTATGCACTAGTAAAATAATATTAAGTGCGGTCGCTTCAGCTTGAATAATGAAGTAAATAGTACTTCTCCCTTGAATTCCGTTACGAAAGAAAACGTAGTAAAAGTGAACGATTTGATACGTCAAAACTGGTGGATCACATACTATGAAATTTTGCTTCTGACTGAGGATGTAGATAAAATTCTCAGTGATGTCACAGAAGTTGACGCGCATGGAATAATTTTCATTGATAAATTCGGGCCTTTATTTCCGTAGCGGTCATTTCCGCCATATCTACGACAAATCTTGAATTTTTCAATACAATACAGAAACCAAAACCCCGTCCACAATATAGCTTTAGCAAAACGAGCTAATAAAACCCCACTAAAACTATTATCTTAATTCCATCGAGTCCACTACTGTTATTTGTCATACTATTTCTCAGAGCAAAATCGCTTAAAATGGATGCCATCTTTTATAAATATCAAATATTATAATGGAAATCTTGTTTGAATTTAGTCTTGTCCATCCGAGTTGATGTTCAACGATAGGGCGATGATCGATTGTACGCTCCAATAACTTTTACACGCACAAAGGGTCTTGGTTTATATTTTATATAACTTTTAAAAGCTTTGCTCTTTTTAAAAATATCAGGACCAAACCAGGATAGCTTATAATGAGAGAGAGAGAGAGGAATTGCTTATGAGAGAGAGAGAAAAAGCAATACTTAGAGGAATCGTTACGAGTTTATAACTATTTTCTTGGTGTCAATATTTATTTATATTATGTGCATGAAAACGACATAGATTTTATTTGGACTTTTTTTTTTTCTACTCCGTACCAAATTATAAAACATTTTATTTGAATGAGTTTCTGTTTTCCTAGTTTTGTAGTTAAAATACGAAAAATGTTTATACATATTTTATTCGTAAAGCAATCAGTTAAAGTGATTTTATATTTTACTTTTATGTTAAATAATATATAGATATTCTTTTAAAAACAAGATAGTTCTTTTTTTGTTTTAAATTATGTAAAGGACGAGAATAACAAAATTAAAGGGAAGTTCTGAAATTAATATAAATAAATGAATTTAAAATATATATATATATGAATTCCATTGGTTATAGCTGTATTAAATCCAATCACTCAATACGTCCTTATTAGAAAACAATTTAACGAGACATGTAATGACATGTAAAGACTTACGCTTATGATAAAACTAAAATTCTATCATAATAATAATTAAAATTTAGGATTTAATAATATGAATCTGAAATATTATTAAAATACTAGGTATTGAAATATATATAAAACGTAGTATTTTGTTTTTTTAATTAAATTATGTCGATATAATTACCTCTGTCTTAGTCTCTTCCTTTCTTTTGGGCAGCCCTGGACCTCCCAACACATTGTGCATCACCAGCTGAGAATACTTCTTCATACTGATATGATATCCTCAGTATCTTCCAGTCCGAATTTCGACCTGGCCACAGCACAAGCGCAGCCTTATTCAAAGTATGCCATGACATCCGTGTTGCTGTTGATCATAGAAATATTTTTCAAATTCTCTCTCATGGATGCCACAAGTTGAATGAATTAGACGCAAATTTTTTATCACGCTCAGTTGTAAATGGAAATATTTACTCATCACAACTAAGATCTGGACTGTGCCATGGCTATCAAACTTTTGTCCAAAATGATTATAAAATATAATTTTGTTATAACAATAACGACAGGTGATTTTATTTTGCCGTTTTATAAGACACTTATTTCAATGTTGCCAAAAATAATTCTTTACAGAATTTGACGTTGGCTTGTAATGCAATATACATGCAAACAGTAATTTCAAAAAACCGTCACTTTTCTCAGAATCCTCTAAATCAAACCGTCAAGTCAAATCAAGTCAAGTATAAAATAAGTTTGGACGTAATATAAGTATGAGATGTAACAATATTTGTTTTAGAATATTTCTCAATAAGCTTATTGTAATATATTTTAAAGAAGACGAAAAACAGAATATCATTTTTTTATTTGTTTCCTTTCATAATTAGTAATTTTGTTTTACGTTTACATTATTTTCAAGTCTTATTAAAATAGCTATATCTAGATTAACTCGTAAAATATCTTGTTTATTACCACATTTGTTGAATGTTAATGTTTAAAATAATAATATTTACTGTAGTAATAATATTTTGTTTTATGTATTAAGTAAACTTATCAGCACGATTAGATTCACCTTAGCATTTAAGTTAAACCTCTGTGGTTTTTATAATGCTATGTAGAAGTTTTATATATTTAAGCTATTGTCAATGTGAAACAAAATTAAAAAAAAAACGTACTAAAGAGGTTAATTTGAAAATAAGTAACGACATTATAAAAATTACGGTCACGTGCTGCGAGGCGCGCTGCTCAGCGACAAACTCATGACTCATCAAATAAGAATTATTCTGCCCCAGTTCTTAGATATTCACAATGTATGTCAACGTATGCTATTTGTACCCTTTCCTAGTTCGGATTAAATTAATTAATTAAAACTGGAACATTTGAAGAGGTTCGAAGCTTTGATCTTACTCTCTCTTTTGCCTCCCAATCAATGAAGTACTTGACTCTTCAATGTGTAACACGTTATTTGTAATATATTATATCACCTTAAATGTTAATAGACTTTCCTTTACTATTTTTTTGTATTTAAACTTTATATATATTATAATTATACCGCTGATTTGTACACGCTGCGAGCCCGCCATGGTCCGAGCTCATTAACAAGAACCCCGAATGAATTCGAAAGTAGTCGTTAAAAAGTATGGAATAATAAACGTTAATACAGTATATATATTATTTGCATTTAAATGCTTTGTATCAACAGTTGTTAAGTATTCTTCTGTTTCTCGATACTCCATTTACTCATATTATTTGATCTAAAGTATTTACATGTAAAACTATTTAACAAATATAATACATAACCTTTGTTGAGAAGTAAACTGAATTTAAGAAAAAAATAGTTACATCTCAAAATTTTTTTACAAATAAAATGAAAATTAATAAGATTCACTCATTTGTTATTAATTTTCATTTATTTGGGAAACAGTGATCACAATAAAGAAACCCCCGACTGAGTTTGTTAGGTATGTGGTTCTTCTCAGACCAGGGCGCGTTTGGAACCCTCGTAATTTTATTTTTAAGTTCAGAGGTGTTCTTGCAGAAGGGCTTATTTCGATAAGTATGATAACAAAATAGGTTATCACTGGTAATGATTCAAAGTGTAAAATATTTAAATAAATAAATAAAACCGAAAAGTCCAACAATGATTACATTTTATATCCCTTTTTATTCACGATCAGGTGAGTAAGAGCTGCTGAGAAAAGAGCCGGAATAACAAAAAAATGGACTACCCAAGCTACGCTACGAACAAAAGTTCAATTGTCTGCTAGAAACTAGGTTAATAAAGTAACGACGTTTTATTTTCTTCGTATTCTGGTAACCGCTTTCAAATTAAGCATTTATAACCTTTTTATAACGTGGAAAAGTAATAAAATAAAATAAATCATTAGAAATATATACTTTTTATAACTTGCAAAGAACATTTAAATGAAATAAATCATTCAAATTATATATATATTTTGCAACAATTCATTATCGTACAAATATATTATTAAAATTATATTTATACTAAGCATAATGTATCTTCACTTTAGAATGCTTACGGATAGGATATAAATTAAATATCTATCCATTATCAATTAAATAACCATATCCATCCTAGAAAATATCTATTCTAGCAGTGTTGGAAATCTGAATTTGATAAATCATCGGTAGTTTAAAACACTAGTTGTCAAAAATTTCTATCCTCGGCCCTTAGCTTCGAAAGCTCTTCAAATATAAAATATTTTCCAATGAGTTTTTTAACTGTAAGGATGATTATTGGAAATTCTAATTATATAACATATTTATAAGAATAGCCAGAATTTATAAATTCTAAATACTGAAACTTCTTTTTGTAAATTTAATATTATTTATTCGTGTTTCTTATCTTAAATTGTAAATCATTTTTTGATATCTCTCCGAGAGTGGTTGATTTGAATTTAACGGCAGACGGCAAATGAAAATTTATATATTTTTTTGGGTTGAATAACCTTCTCTGAAATCAATTGAGGTTGAGGAGACATAAAATTGAGTAAAACTTTCATGTAATATTTAACTAAATTTTCTTCGTTACAATCTAATTGTAAAACATATAATAGTGAAATACGTGCAGCTAGCGGGCAGCAAAAAAAATACTGTCGTACTTTGACCGAAAAATAAAATATATAATAAGCTTCATATATATAACAAATATTATTAAGCAATCAATCTAAACGGAAACACATACAAGATATATAACACGTGCTGAAAAAACTGATTCTCAAAATTCAACTGGCAATACTACACTAGACAAACCACTCAAATATTATTAATATTATAATATAAATTATGTATTATTAATGTATAAAATAATAATATAACTCAATCCAAAGAAACTAAATATATATATAACAATAATTTCAACAAAGGCAATCAATGACGGTGACAAATGAAAACAGACACACCCCTCTACCGGTATTTATTTCCCGAAAGCTTTGCTGAGCTTTTATAAAGGTATTGTATCTTATTTTAGTTAAGAACGTCGTCTGACTCCTTAAGCCAAAATGTTCGCAGGAAAGTCCTTGTTTGGAGTTTATCTCGCGAAGAACGCCCCAAGCTTAGAACGCAGGGTTACTTCTAAGAAATTATATTAGTAGAGAAGAATTATTAGTTCAGAATTGTTTTTTTGTTCTCTAAAATTATAGAAATGCTTGTTTATTTTATTCCATATTCCAATTTATTTTTAATATAAACTAAGTGTACACAAGTGTGATTATGTCGGAATGTGCCCGACTAGTTTCGAATACGTTCGGACACATTCCGACGTTTAAATATAAAAATTGCACACAAGTGACTGAAATGATGACGATTTCATTTTGTACTCATCAAAGTAATAATTTAAATGAGTTTGTATTTTACTAGCAAGCATACATTCAATATTAGGAAAAAAAACCTATTGTCATTTCTTCAATCAATTTTGATGAAGATTCGTCTTCTATTAATGCCAGCGCTACTATCAGCAATCCCAAAACTTATAAGAAGTTTAAAAATCGTAGCTTAAGAGTGGTCAAAAATATTGAAAAAACTTGAGCACTTTTTTGTTATTCCTAATGTTAGGTAAAGTTTTTTTCAAGGACTTTGAAGGTCACGTACCAATAATATGAAATCCCTTGCTGGTGGAGTCTCCAAAGCATAGCATGACTAGTAAAGGTTGGTTTGAATATGAGTAGCATTTTTCATATATTTTGTTTGTAAAGTAATCCCTTTGAGTTGTATTACCTTTTACTTGTATTTTAAGATAGATTAAAGTTTTTAAAGTTGATTTTTCAATTAAAGTTTAAATAAAACAGTTTAGATTTAAGTTGTAGACAAGAATTGCATTTTCCGAAAAGATTTTTACAGTGTTAAAAGTGAAAGACAACCTCTATTAGTAGTACTCCATCACAATCTTCATTAGTATCGACTTTCAGTAACCTCCATTAATGTTCTTTCAATGTTGCAATTCTGGAAAATAATACTAAATATGTAGTTAGCGTAACGTGCTTTTAACGACGACAAAAGTAAATAAATATAGTAAAAACAAATAACAAAGTAAACATTCAGCTAAATTACATTTCTATTTCAACTTTATTTAACCCAATTACTCGACCCTTCATTGTTATTAAATAATTTAATGAGACGTGTGACGGAGGCCGCGCTCATGATACCGAAGTCCTATTTTTATCTTACTTAAATATTCGAAAATGTAAATCTGCAATAACATTAATAATAAATAAAGAAAAATACATTTTTTTTTAAATCAAAATATTTAATAATTCATGATGTGAATCTGCAATAACAAATATATCAGAAATAAAAAAAAGGAAAGAACGATTTTTTTTAACAAAATATTTTGATATGATTACCAAGGTATTATTGTTGGACGAAACTAGATTTTTAGTTTTTGAAAAATATCTAGAAACGTTGTTAAATATCAAATATGAAAAGAAATCAATGAAAACTCCACAAAAAACGTATAATTTTAAGTTTGTAATAAAACTACTAGATGTGGTAAACAGACATTAGTAATAAAACAAGAAGAGCTCTCAATGTCTATTACTTTATTTATTCTTTTTGGTAATTTACTCCATGAGGGGGATAACTCCCTTCTTAAATGTCACTTCAAAGTTAAAGAAAAAAAGTCAAAAGGGTTTGTCTGTTGTTATATCCTGATAAGCAACCTGAGCTCCTGCGAAACTTGGGATTCCAATTGTTTTGTTCCAAAGTGTAGGTCCAGGAGGAAAAATTGCCAAGACACTCCATGGCTACTAGATTAAGTTATCTTTTAATTAATTAAATAGTTTTTGCATGCATTTCTAATTCAGGAAAACTTATAACCTAACTAAAGCGTGGACCCAAAACAATACCATAGACTAATTTATTATAACACTACAATTTACCCCTTACATTTACAAGGACGTCATAATAATATAAAAAAACACTGAAATTATATTAAAATATATCTAAATGAAATATTATCATTTTAATTAATAGATTTATTAAATTTTGGGCATTTTTTTTATGGATTAATACAGTTATTGATATTATTCAGTCTAAATATAAACGTTCATTGCATATTCTAAAAGAACTTTCATAAATATGAACTGCTTTGTGAAATCAAAACTTTGCATAAAACCTTTTTTATTAAAAATGAGCCTACGTTCCGTTCTTTTTATTCAATCTTTTTGTTCTGTTGAAGAGTTGTTTATGGCTTTACTAAAGTATTATATCACGTATATTTACCTATTTTTCAACTAAATTATAAAAAATAATCTTTAAATTGTTAACCGTTAAAGTTTTAAATATTGTATTTCTCTTAAACTTCACTGCATTCACTTTTAAAATAAACTTAAAATACGAATGCAATAAATTGCATTTCCATAAAGAAAGTAATAACTTATAGGGTAGAACAAAACGGGAATTTGCTGAGTGAGTCGTAAAGTAACATCTCGCGGAACGTGACCGCAATTTAGAAATGTCTTTACAAAGATGTAAAGACTAAGAACTAAGTTTAAATTAAATACGATTTTACACATCTTTGTATTTTATCTTTGTTGAATAAATGATTACATAACGAGGCTTTTGTGCAGTAATATTAACATTCTTTAAATTTGTACTCGTTATATTTATGCAATTTTTAAATGGATGGACTATAAAATGGTGACATCACATAAGAACATTTTTTATTTGTTTTTATTAAATAATTTAATATTACTTTTTTTAGATAAGTCCGCCTTTGTGCATAAATTGAATCTATGTAGAATTTTAAGAAATATACTCTTTTATATTATCTGTGTAAAATAAAGAAAAACAAACAAACCTCAAAACCTCAATATTAAGATTAGATTTTTACTAATTACAAATAATATTGTGACGATCGTATCATTTAACTATTTAATTTGCTATCAGTTTTCCCTTATTCGTTATGTTAAAAGATTATTATCCTGGTACCATAATTACTTTCTATAGTCCAGATAAGAATTAAGAAAGATACGGAAAGGAAAAAATAAAGATATGTATGTTCACTATGTTCTATTCTTGTAAAACTTTATTTACCGAATAGTTTTGTACAAATATAATGACATAAGGAAAAATAAAACTTTTTATTTTTAAACGCTGTTTTTTTTAACTTTACCCGCACAAAATATATATTTATATATATATATATATATATATATATATATATAAGTTCCACAGGTCGTATTACAAACAACAGAAAGTTTTAAATAATCCTAAATAAGAAACCAAATGGATACTCGACGCTACGAGATTTATGAAATTAATTAGAATGCGTTATAAATAAAAAAATAGATTAACAGATTCCTCGTTTTTTGAAATCAATTCAATAGTATTAGATAATTATAGTGTCCAGATATTATTTATGAAATATTTTTTGTTTTTAATATTGTGTTCCAGTACTTCCAGAGACGAAGCTTCTTAGCATTCCATGGATTCACCGTGCGGGTGCCGGACCCATCGCGTTGCAGGGAGAGGAGTGCAAACAGCCCCTGGGACTTGCGACCCAGGTGTAGGTTTAAGGAGCCCCTTTAAAATGCGCATTCACGCTCACGCTCACGGTGTATAATAGTGGCGCCACCTATATAATCGATTGAAGAATGTTATTTTATGATTATTCCTAAATGTTTTAAAAATTAGATGAATAAGATATTTGATACATAATATTCAAGCTTTTATTAATTATTGTAAATTCTTATTATGTAATTCTAGCGCCATTAGTATGTTAGTTGTGATATTGTATTGATATTTGCTAATTCCGACCTACCCTCACCCAAATATTTTAATATTGAATGTTATAAAATAAGTGTAATTGCAGAACTGTGATTATTCTGTTACAAGATGTCGGACAATAAACAGTGAAGAAGAATTACTGTGTATTGTTTCAAATGATTACTTACACTATATATTTACTAAAAAATATGATAATATAAAAATGATTCATAATTTATCTAGTCGACAATATAGAATATTTGAAACTGTAAAGTATCAAGTTAGGTTCTATAAAATATTTTGTATTCGTACAGCGATCTTTATCAACAGATATTTTGCCTAAAAGAGATACAGGACCACGCACGACAACGGTCTTAGACCGACTGAAGTGGTGTTTCAATTTGTAATAAAGAATCAATAAAAATGCAAGTAAAATAAACCTTATTACCTTATTTTCAGATTCAACTGTCAACTATAAAGAGATGAAAAAAATAAAAATTTATAAAAAAGATATATATCAAAATATCTTTAAAAAATAATAGTATTATTTTTTTAAGATGTTTTGTTAAGTATTGATAATTATTTTTTTTTATAGGAATGTATTTGAGTATGTCTTCTTACCCAAGGTATTTTTTATTCTCAAATATATGGTAACCTATACAAGACAAATGTACCGAACATACGCCTGAAATCGTGGAATATGTGTCACGAAATGAAGGAAAATTGTTTTATTTATATTAAAACTAGCAGTTGCCCGCGACTCCGTCCGCGAGAACTTCAGAACAAGGCTCGTAAAAAAACTCCTTCGCTCAACCTTTTTTTTAGTCAACATTATTTCCAAATTGTTTCATACGAAAAGCCCTATTAATATTTCAAGGGAATAATATAATGTAGCCTAGATCCAACAAGAAAGTTATTTATAAATATTGGTTAGGACATTTTTAGATTCGGATAACTTACTTTGAACATTACAATAAAATAAAATGACTTATAAAGTATAAACATACATTTACCTCTTTACCTTTTTCTCTTTCATAGTTAAAGTTTATATTGAAAAGGAGTGCTCAGAAAATCTGAAAATCTATTATAAATTCGTAATGAATAAGTTATTTGTTTACTTTCATATTTAACAATGTTAAGTATATATTAGTCTGATGTCAAATGGTTGCTAAATACTCTTAGATTGTCACCTGGCGCAATAGAATAAAAAATTATATATATATATATATATATTGAATTTCACAGTGTTGTGTTTACTATAATACAAATTTAACTTATAATTTACCCTCAACAATACGTGGTCGGTTATCCTATTAAGCTTATATGAAATGTTTGTACTTTGAAAAAATGCCGTCTATTAGATACTTACTCAATCCAGTCAACAAATACGCTTGTATCTATCGCTATCTATTAGAATAGTATGGAACTAACAGATAATTGTTACTGTTAGATAATAAATAAATAATTCGCAGTAAAATATTTAAATAAACGTGGTTGAACTATTTAAACAGTATCCTTTGTCCGTTTCAATGTTTTAAGCTCTCCACCAATTTTCAGCCAAATCGGTTCCGCCGTTCTTGAGTTATAAATAATTGGACTATCACGACATTCTCTTATATATATTATTTGATCTAACTGTAAATTTCTTACTCAATGATATTATTTATGAGTGAACATTTTAAAAATATCGAAGTGGAATTAATGAATTTTATATAGAATTGTCTGCCAGCGCTCTCCCGCCTCACCACTCCACACTCGCGCGCATGGTTTTTTACCATTATAATTTTAAAAACTATAATAACTCCTTACATATTTGTTGAAATCAAATACTGTCAAGGGCGATTTTGTTAAAAAATAAGTGCCTGTGATAAATAAATTATTCATTTAGATAAGGATTAATATAATGTTTATTAAAACGACTTCGCAAATAATTATTTTATAACTATTTTAATAACCATAAAAATGGTTATAGTGGGTTAATCTTAAAAGCTATACATATACTGTCGTGAACTTTCTTCACAAACAATTTTGTAGTAGGTACATGATTTTTGCGTAAATTTCACCGTTTACTCAGCACACACAAGAAAAGTTTTAAATTTTGCCGTTTTCAAAACATTTTTTATTGCTGCTCCCCGCCTATTTATCTTAGATGTTATATAGCCTATAGCATTCCTCGATATATGGACTATCTTATACTGGAAGAATTTTTCAAATCGGTTCAGTAGTTCCTGAGATTAGCTCGTCCAAACAAACAAACTCTTCTGCTTTATATATTAGTATAGATATAGACGATAATATTAGATTTTTTCTTTGAAGGAATTGAAAGTACAGAAACATTATATCAGCGGTTACTATAGGTTTTATTACGTTAAGTTTGATTTTGTAGCAATATGTTCCGAAAATTGATGATTTTCGGCTAAACTGTAAACGAGTCCTTAAAGATTGCAAGATTTAAATTTCGAGCTTTAATATCTGTTACGATATTTACCATCGACTATAATCGTCGATTAATATCGATTCGAATGAGTCGATCATAATCGACTAACTAAATTAAATCCTTATACTTCACATTTGGGGTAAAAAAAGTTACAAAATTAGCTAATTTATAAAATACAAATATAAAAATCTCATTAAAAATATCTCTACAACAACCAAAAGTGGCCTTGGATGTGAGAAATTTATATTTCTTTAAAAAATTATTGGGGTTTTTTTACAAACTCAACATTAAATAATATATTTACTTATAAATAAAACTCATTAATATAGTTCTACGAGTATATAATGTCGTTATTCAATTTCACTCTACAGAATTTATTAAAGCACTTTAAAGAACGGTTGCAAGAATATTATTTGGAACTGAAAATGGAAGAGTTAATGTAAAAGCTTAAGTAAATAAAGAATCGAACTGATATTTTTTTCCCAGAAAATAATCTGGTAAAAATTATGGGAGGTGAAAAATCTAATGTTAGTCAGAAATTAAAGTCAAAAATGCAATCTTTTAATAAAATACAGAACGGTGTCGTCAGACGTTGCATATAATGTCGTTATTCAATGTAGCTCCGTTATACTAATATGACTAATGAAGTTTAGTTGATACGACTCGTGCGATCCAATCTCACGTTAGGCCTAACACCAATGAAGTATAACTACAAAATACAACAGTAGGAATAGCTTATGCATTGAAATCGATAAATTAAAAATATTTATTTAAAATTTAAACAAGATTAATGTCTTTTTAATTCTATATTCAATGTTAATATATACGGCAAGGTTAGAAATATTGAAAATGATTGAAAATGATATTGAAAATGATGATTTTTAAAAAAAGTCTTATAGATGTCGCCACCGCCGCTATAAGGACGAATATTTATAGAACGCTAAATTTAACGAGGCGGGTATAGTATTTCATTCCGTAGAGCAAATGGGCAATGTTCCTAGTTCGCACTTTTAATTTCCTGCCGTGTCATTATCCATTCTATAGCTATTTAAATAAGCTTAACACTACATTTTATAAATATATTTAAACAAAAAACTATTATTAAGTCATATGTACATTCAGTTAACTTCTTAAGCTTATAATTCGTTATTATAAGTAACATACTCCATTATTATATACTTAGTCTGTAAACTAAAACTGCCGTAAAAGTTTGACAGCACAAACCATATCTAGTTAGCCCTATTTCATTAACTATATTGCAATTTCGTTTCAAATTGCTTCTTTATGCTTATAATTTTTAATGGAATAACATTTCCAAAATTTCCAACTAAGATTAACTATTTATGTAAAACATTCCATCTCTTGTTTTAAAATTTAAAAAAAGATTTAATGTTGTTTTTATCTTTTTTTTTTTAAATTAAATATAACCAATTATTATTTTAAAAGTATCTTCAGTTTTGACTATATATATTTTAAATTGCATATCTCTACAGAATGAAGATATTTCGCTTTTGTTTATTCAAACCTTTTTTCTACAAAATGGGGAAAAAAAGTGAAAAAAACACCATATACCACGGAGGTTTTCACGTTTCTTTTCTTCCCCGACGAGACCCAAATTATATTTAAGTTATTCGATTGGCTAAGAGCAGTTATTTGGCATTCTCATTAAATTTGTATAATTGTCTCTGTTCAGATAGATTTTGGTTTTCACACCAGTAAATCAAAAGAACATTTTTTTTTAAATAGAAGGATATTCAGATATTCTAACATATTTTCGCCGTCGTCCATCGCACCAAAGCCTCCACCCTCATCACCTCAACAGCTGGCGTTCCACAGCTGTGCACTTCTCAAGACCTGTTCTCCTTACATAAGGAATCTGTGGAACAACTTGCCGCCTGAGCTTTTTCCGGACCGATACGGCATTCAAACCTGGTGGAGGTGACCTGGTTGCCTCCATATACCATAAAAAAGGTTATTAAAGCCAACAAACTTGATGTGTAATAATATAGCGAAATAAACAATTATTTATTTAGATAATTGACTTACTTTATGTGTTTTAAAATAAATAATAAAATTTACATCCCAAATAAAGTCAAAAACATAAATCCTACAATTCCTTTAATATCTAAGTTTGTAGCAATACTACTAAGTTTATTAAACAGTCGTAAGTAAAAATGAATACGAATAAAATATATTCGAAGGCAACGCTTTCCAAATAAACTAAAAATAAGACAACGTATAACATAGCATTACGAAACTTTTCACACGAGTTACTTTACTTTTAAGAGAAAAATATTGTCTGGGAAATCCAGCTAAGTAAAGATCTTCCCACAAACACCCATTTATTTTGTTTCTTTCTACGTCTAAGCTCTTTGAGTGTATTTAATGAATCTTTCATTATTTTTGTATAACAAACGTATAATTTGTCTAAGATAGGTTCTTTAATATTTTATAAAAGTTATAATACAAAGTTTTATCTAAATATATTCGTTTTCAAAAGAATAAACAAAGATGGCGTCGACCGTCATTTGCCATCGTCCCTCTCTGCACGAACTTTGTCTGATACTACGTAAAATAGGTAACGAAAATAAGTAAAATATAAAGTGTTATATTAAGTGGGTTTGTTATGTTATATTACATAATATTTTTAACATGCATCATACATGCATTACATATATACAAAATGTAAAAAAAAATGTTATTTTTTTATATTTATGTATATCTAACACAACAAATAAATGAGATATAATATTTCGTATTTGACTAATACACACCGTCAAAGTTGATAGGATATTAAACAACAAACAGATAAAGTTTTGATTGAATCGAATATATATACGCTATATCAGCCACGAAAAACATTTGAAGCTGAATTTATGAGCTAGTCTCAGGGGATGGGCCAAGGCCACACTCATCGGAAATTGAGTTTTCGTACAAACATTTATAGATAGCAAAGTTTGCTTAACTTATATTTGGAATACAATATGTATGAAGCAGATGAGAGGCAAAGTTAAGGAAAAATAATAAAATAAAGGATGACTTTTTAAATTACAGAATAAAGTGTAATTGCAAATTTCGTTTATTAAATATGTGTTACCTAAGCATAGTTTATCGAGCAAGGCGCGCTTGAAGCTCGCTTATACCTCGAGTAATATATTTGTAAAAAAATAAGGCAGTTTATAATGTTATTAAATAATGATTAAACAATTATTAAATAACAACTACACAGAGTATATTGTCTATACAGGTCTTTATACTGAGTTGGATATAAACATCAGCAACACGGTTTTAAATAATTAAAGTCGTTTCAAAACTTATATGATATTTTTTTTAATACATTCAGTCAATTGATAAGAAACGTGATATAACCTGATAATATAATTTATATTATATTTTTTATTAAGTAATATTTCCTCTAGGTCACTTATATATTTTTGTAATAAATATAACATAATATGTAAAAAATTAATCACGATAATTTTAAAATCGCTATACGATTATATTGCTACATATTTTAAACCTTCGTTTAAAAGATATTCCATTACTTTTTTTCATTCCACCCTAGTTAGCGATCCACAGAAATTCTTCTAAGATATTTAGTATGTAGATTTCATTCCACTATTTTCCTTTACATAACTCAGAGATGTAAAAATACGTATATACCACTTAGCTGACACCGATCACTATTATGAAAGTTGTTCATCAAAGCGTTAATTTGAAGCGTGTTATAATTAACTTTCGATGAACGCACCCGTCAGAGCAAGATACTTCATCTGAGCTTTAAAGATGTGATTTTAGAGATTTAGAGATACAAAATGAAAATCCCTTGCACAATATCATACTTTCAAAAAGCTTCTATAACCTAAAGAATTTAAACATTCATAAAAAAACGTCCAAAAAATGTTTAGACAGGTTCAATGTCGTTCGACAGAATTACCTCATCCTATAGATTTAAATTCTTGGCCTCCAGAGACGCTTTCTGGTTTTTCGGGAATTCTTTCAGAAGAAGTGTCGGTGTCGGAATGTGTGGAGACCTTTCATTTAATTTAAATAAAACATTACGGTAAATCAATTGATTTATATAAAACATTACGGTAACTAAATCAAAAGCCTCTTTAAACCTGCGATTGTATTATTCAATTTGGGCCTGAAATAAAAGGGTTTTTCTTCGCTAGATAAAGTTTGGTTATCTCACCAAACGCCCATTTATCACCCATTTCCAGTAAAAACAGAATTATATAAAGGGTCTGCAAAGAGTACAAAAAGAAGTTAAGACGATATTCTCTTAGTTATATTTTGTAAATATATTATATTTTATAATATATATTTTTGTATGACATATAGATTCCTAAACAAATTGTATCTAAGCTATTATTTTTCAATCTTATTATACCTTTATTACCTTATTTAAGCGAAATTATAAGCAGCAATAAACAAAATCACATAAGCAGGATTGTGCGTAGCCTGACAAGTCCCTGTTATAATTTTTTTGAAACGAACGAACGTGTGTAGGCTCTTTACGATTGAATAAAAATATTTGTTTTGACTGACTGGTCTTTTAATATATATATAAGTTACATTATATGATTCCAATTGTGACAGTTATTTTTTTTTTATTGACGTAAGTTCTATATCCTTCTTATTTCGTTCATCGTTTTTTCAACGTTTTTTCGTTGGTTCTTTTCCGTATCACCAAGCTGAGCAGATAAATCACCATATGCTAGTTAATGAAAATATGTTTCCTTTAAAGTATTATAAAAAGAAACGGATATGTTATTAAATATAAGAGACGAAACTTTTTAGCTTTCCATGGATTCACCGTACGGGTGTAAAATATATATTACAATGATATTGACGCCCGTATTAAAATCACAACATTACAAGCTACACGTCTTGAAATATATATTTATGTTCGGATTCAGACTGTACTTTAAATATTTACTGTAATATTTAGCGTTTTATAAAAAGTTAAGAAAAAGAACCAAGAGAGTAAGTGAGACCAGAGTCACCAATTTACAAAGTGTAATTGACATCGGATGTTTGTCATTATATATATATATATATATATATATATATATATATATACATATACATACATATATATACATACATACATATTACATTCTGTAGCCAGAGAACAGTATAAACTTGTAAACAAACACTTGGAATTGATTAATCAATACTTTGTTTACGAACCCTTGATATAAAGGAGCCCACATTGCGGTGTTTTCGAGTGGTCTGTTGAGGTTATTCTGCGACATTAAACCAAGAGCTTCATTTTATTTGATCATCTTCAAATTTCACTCTTTGCCATTGAAAGTTAATATTCAAGTAGAAGTTTAATAATTCAGTATTGTCATTTACCATTGTAGTTTAACATTCAAATATATTTACGAGTTTTTAATTCAGATCTAACATTTTTATTCTATTGTTATCGCAGTTTCCTGTACGAAGGTCTTCCATTCGTTCAGTTTTCTGCCATCAAACAAATTAATGGCAATCGGTGAGATAAAGAGATGTTCCCGCGGTCTTCTAGTTAATTTATTGAAAAAGCTGTCATCTCTACAAATTTTCAAAAAAAACTTTTCCAAAAAAATAAGCACTTATAAAATTATTATCTTAATTCTACTGAAGAACTACTCCTATTTTATATGATTTATTTATTATATATATAAATATATTTTTTATATTTATATTTATATAAAGTGGATACCATCGTTTATAAATATCAAAGGTTGCATGGAAATTTTGTTTTGTCCGAGCGTTGATAGGCTCCGGCACCCTTTGCCTATAATTGTATGTACTCCAATCAATTTTATACCCCCAAGGGTCTTTTGATTTAGATTAATAAAGCTATACAGGCTTTGTTATTTTGGCTTTTCATGAATAGCAAGTAATGTAACTGGCATTTATTTTAATTATATAATTGAAGCATTCTTTATAACTATTTTTTTGGTTTACTTTACTAATTTAAGAAACATCTATTTTTGTAATGTAACTCTATTGTGAATTTATATTTAAATATTTTTTGGTCCAAATTTTCAATTAGGTAATAATAAAACTTTTTGTACAAGGTAAAGGTTGGTTAAAATTAAAAAGCTAAAATGAGATATTTAATTATTTTGCTTATTTGCTTAATAACAGTCTAAGTTGTTTTACTTTTTATTTCTAAGTTAACACTATATTTTTATAAACTACATATTTCGTTTAATGCTTAAAACAGTTTAAATTTGTTTTCACTATGTGCTTTTAAGATAAAAGATCACAAGTGACATTCTTTAATGATAATAAAAGTAAATGAATCTAAAGAATTTAATATTTCTAAATAGCTTGAAAAAAAACGATTAGTAATATGAAACTTTTAATTTCGTTTCATCCTCTCAACAATTACTCTCTCCGTTATTGTTCTGGAACAGTTTAATGAGACGTGCGATGGACGACCCGTGATAATTTATACATTTTTATATTATAATAATAAATAATATCTAATATTAAGAATTTAATATTATGAAATTTTTAAAAGATAAAAATAAAAAATATCTATTTTTATAATTATCTTAAAATTAAATGATTTGTGATATTTATACTTCTAAATTAATGTGAGGTTAGGTTAGGAGTCTAGAAATGTCATTGAGCATTTGGTTTAAAAAACAACCAATAAAAGTACAAAATCAACGTTACGATGTCATTTTGTAACAAAGCTCCAAGATATTTTAACCACTCATTAGTAAGAGATTTTCTCAATTGGCAAAAAGAGACTGGAAAAGCAATATAGTTGTCGAAAGCAGTTTACTGAATTTCAATAAAACATTATAAAGCCAAGTGTTGCGAAGGTTACCTCATGAAGACTTACATTCATGTATTAAACGCAATAATTTATTTATTAATTAAAAACATGCTTTGCAAACTGTAAAACAAATCAAATTAAAATTCTTCGTTATAAAGAAAGGTCAATTAAGGTTATATTCTGTTTATAGTCTAGACTACAACATTTAATTAACCGTCTATACATTCATCAACCCAACACTACTTGCCTCTGTTGATTAGTCTTAAACCAAGGTTTCAAAATTAAAAACAAATCTTGATACTTAGTTGTTTTTGAATATAACAGCAACTCATTTTACATCATTTAATATTATAATTTCTCTTTGTTATTTTATAAAGTATATTTAAAAGTTATATAAAATTATTCTTTGTTGATTTATTGCTATAATTGTGTAAAAAAAAACCATCCATAAAATATTATGGTAAGAAACAATATTCTTAAATATATAATAAGTTTTTTTTAATTTAGAATTTTTGAATATAAGCTTATAAATATTTAATTAATTTGTATCGTTATTACTTCGATATAAGTCAAAGCTATATTTTTAATGTTATAATCTAATTATATTGTTAAATGTTTTTTCAAAGTTAAAGAATGATAGAATGTATTGTAAACCGTCATAAATCTAAGATTAGAATATTTTAATAGGTAATAATTTGGAAATAGAATTAGTTTTATTGTGTTATATTTAGTTACTCTAAGCTGCGTTGTTATTATAAATATTAAAATTCACTGTCGAACTAATAGTATTTCTATTCGAAACTAATTCATTAACACTTATTGTAATTTTCAGTTCGTACTGCACTAACAAATATTATAAGCAAATTTGAATTTAATTCACATCCGACGTCTCTCATTCATTGTCTTAACTGCACAACAAACATATGACACAAGGTATTTATGTCGACCATCTACATTTGTCGTTAATAATAGTCACAGTCAGTAGTTATTTACTTATCTAATCAAATTAAAACATTATTCATTATACTTACCTGCATTGCTTATTAGAAATAATGAAAAAGAGCTGAGTTTGCGGTGTTTTTGAGGGTTCGGTTGAGGCCATCCTGAAATATCAGTCAATGAATTTAATTAATCATCTTAAAGTTTCATAATATTAATTACATTATGACATTAGTGACAGAGATGTCAGCTATCATGTTGATTCACATAAAAGGCTATCATCACAAAAAATATATCAAAATTCATCCTTACGTTTTTGCAAACAAAGTAACAATACTGTAATTTATTTCGAAAATAGAGGAACTAACTCTTATAATATTATTAAAATAAATGCCCCATAAAATGGACCTCATCGGCTATAAATATCTCAGGTCATAACGGAACTCTTATGCAAATTTAGTTTTGTTCGTCCGAGCGGTGATGGGCACAGGCAAAGCGACGATCGAATGTACGCTCCAATAACTTTAACTGGCCCAAAGACTCTTGGTCTATATTTAATGTAGATTTTACAGGATTTGCTCTTTTACCTACTGATGAATATACTCTATTACTTGATAATATAATATCGAAGGGGTTTTTTATAATAACGTAGTTATAAATTTAGAGGAATTCATTCTTTTTGAAATTATAACGTCTTTTGAACATCGGATGGACGCCCGTATAAGTATGACTCATTGTCACGTTGCGCCTGAGCAAGAGAGAGCGAGTGAGCGATAGAGACAGACGATCCGTCTAAGCGGGGTGGCCTTGTGACGTATTTATCCGTCTTCCATTTCATTAGCCGCTACGGCAGATAAACACGTGAACTCTTTTGTTTACTGTTTATAAAGTAAAGTGAAAAGTTAATGTGGTTTCCATTATTTATTATGAGTACAAATCATCGTTCTATCCTGAACAGAATAACGCAGATTGGACTTTAAATATCACAAATATATAAAAGTTCGTTACTTGTTATTAATCAGTACAAAATACAGGTAAATTTATCGAAAGAATTATTTTTATTTTTAATTAACTTGCTTGTATTATAAAAAATAATTCATAAAGTTTTGCAATTTTTCATGAATGTTTTCTTATTACGTTATAAGATCGTCCGTTATTCGACTTCACAGTCAACCATTTTTATTTGTTTTTACATTATTACATTAATTAGTTTAAAAAACTTTAACTTATATCTATATATTATGTATTTGTACTAGGTGTATGTAAGCCACCGAGATATCGAACTGAAAACGTTTTATGCTCTGTAGTAAATTATAGATTTTTCCTTTCCTTCAGTATGCTAACAGGTTAGTTAGAATACGAAGCAACAATAATTTAATTGTTTATTTGGTTAGTCAAGCAACCCGTAAAAGTTGCTTTATTTATATATAACTTTTTGACATTCTTTTAAACCCTAAATAATTCCGTATATGCTTAAATTTTTGCATTTCTGAAATGAAAGAAGTGTTAAAAGGAAAAGTCCAAATATTTGTTTCATATTTTAAAACAAGTTTCATAAAAAGAAAAAACTTTTTTAACAATAAACGAGCTTACTTTACGTAGTTTTTATTCACTAAAAATATTTTTCTCTAACACAATATGCTGAATAATATTTACATTATATACAATAATTAGGATTAAAACTACCTCGATGTTTAATTTAACCATCTTTAAATTGCATCATCAATATTCTTTAACTCCTAGCTTACCTCATTATAAGTGAGTGTTTGGATGACAGTTGTAAATTGTACGGTGGCGTTCTTCTCAAACATCCCAGTACTAATTATAGAATAAATTAAAATAGGAAAATTTTAACGTACACGGTAAGAAATTATAGAAAACGTAAACGTAAGAAATTATAGAAAACGTAAACGTAACAAACGAGTATTTGGTGAGTCGGTTGAGAAATAACATCTCGCGGAACGTGACCGCAATTTATAAGTACCCTCACATTTTACTTTTAAATAAAACACGGTTTTACAGATCTCTGTGGTTTCTCATTCATGAATGATAAATGACTCACCGAGGCCACCACTTGGTCTTAATTAAATTCTTTAAATGTTTCCGCGTTACATTTTTCCAATTTCAATAAAATTTGAATGTGTATTTAGTTTGAAATAAAATAGTTTAGCATTTGATTGTTGAATATTTAGATCATGATAGAGTCTAAAACAATTAAAATTTCAATATTAGGATTACATTTTTTCATAATAACCAAAATGATTGGCAGCTGTCCTTTATTCGTATTCCGTTAAACTTTAATCAAATATATATATATATATATATTTAATTGCAGCATTAATATTTATTGGCTATTAATAAATAATACTTATAAATGTTTATTACTTTCTAAATGTGGTCTCGTAACATAAAAGAAAGGATAAGGTAAGATAAGATGAAGGAATGGTAAGGACAGGAAAAGATAAATCTGACCCAAATGTATGTCCACTATGTTTTACTTGAACTTATCGGTGCTAGCAGAACTTATTTACCAAACATATTTTAAATATAAATTAATTTAAAAGTAAAAAACATTAACAAAACTAAACAGTATTCTTAAAATAGGTTATAGTTTACCTGAAATAATTCTGAATAAGAAAGAACCACAGTTATATAATTTTAACATCAAAACTATATAATGTTGATTTATATCCAGACATCAGCAATTTCCTTTTTTCCTATTTTGCAGCTAACAAAATATTTCGGAATAAGCATTCATTTTTATTGGAAATTTTATCGGCGACTTCATAATAAAGTTTTTCAAAATAAAATAAAAATGAAAATAATTGGTATAGATTAAATCTTGATAAATAGAAAAATGAAAAATTATTTACTCGTTTTTTAAAATCAATTCGTTATTATTATCTCAAAGTATGAAACCAGTGTGACATAATATATTATCTAGTCCACATAATTAGATATTTATAGAATTGTGATTTGATATTAAGATAGATTTATTGTTGTTACTTCCATTCAATTAAAACGAAAGATTTTGATTTGATTGATTTGATTTGATTGAAAAACCTTTTATTATGGCGTCTTAAAATGTAACCTCTTTCTTAAACACCTTTCATTTTTTTTTAATTATTATTTAGATTTTTATCTAAATCAATCTGAATAGTACTTTTTATGGAAGCGTTTAATATTCCGAAAAAAAAAACTTCGCCTTATATTTAGATACTTAGTTACAATGTGCTGACTTCATGTGTAAGATGCTGCCAAAGAGTTTCAAGTGCGATCACAAATTTTTATGAACTGCAAAATAATAATAAATTATCTTTTTTAAAGAAATTGGTATTATTACGGTCGTTTCTCAATACATATTTAATACCATATTATTTGTTCGTCACAATTTGGATACATATGTAAAAAATAGTGACAGACACGCTATAATACAAGAAATAAAAATAAACTCTCAACGCGGAAATATCGTCTTCAAAAAGTTAAGAAATCCTTTATGGGTTTGAGTGTACGCATATATAATAAGGTTCCACAAGATATCTCAGACCTTTCTTTTTTTACATTTAAATCTAAAATTAAATGTATACTGTTAAATAGAATTTATTATATGCCTACAAGACTTATTGGTTGATCGTATTTCGATCAACTAAAAGGTTAGGTTGTGCTGGATTTTTTAATGTATACGTACATCAAACATTGTTTTAAAAAAAGCAATTGTTGAGTTTCTGGCCAGCTCTTCTCAGCAGAGCAGCATTTCGAGCTGATGGTAGCTTACTCACGGACTGACTATACTGACATTTTATAATGTAATAATTGACAATTCAAAAGGGCATGTAAATGCCTACTTGAATAAAGATAATTTGACTCGATTTTGAATTTGGGCAGAATTATGGCGTATATTTTAATATGTGGACATTTTTATACAAAAATAGATATATTTTATTATTTACATAGTGACGATGAAAGTAGCTTATTTGCTTAAACAATAATAGTGTGTTAGGATGTGACTCAGGTAGTAGAGACGTAAGAGCACGTGGACCTGAGGTACTTAATAGCGTTAGTCCTGTGATTAACGACTATCCCGGGAATATACGATTATGTGAGGCACTTTTAATATATTACGGCTTTTGGGTGTTAAGCAGGTTGGAGAAATACAAATTGTTGCTATTTGTTTATATTTATCTGTAATTATGTTTTTTAATTTTGTCTTCTATTTTTCATATAACAACCTCATCAACAAACCTGAAAGAAATCGATACTTAGCGATTTTATTTATATATTGTGTTAAAATGTATAATAAAATTATTGAAGTTATATTATGGTATAATTTGTTAATTTAATAAATGTTATATATATTCGCAATACCGATACCAAGAATAATTAATTATAATTAATATATATTTTTCAGTTAATTGTTTTTTTAAATGTTTCTATTCAATTATATTTTCTTATCTTACACGTTTTACTTCTATTCAAAATAGCTTTATGTGACTTTCTCACAAAAATATTTTTTTCATTTATTGTGTATTAAAACGTTTACATATATTTTTAATGTTTTTTTATTATACTATTCTTTACTGCCTTATTAATTGTTATGAAATTAAAAGTATAAATATATATTCCAGTATTATACACACTTTTACAGACCCCATTTCTCAATGATATTGAGAAATGGGGTCTGTAAAAGTGAAAGTAAATCACGACTTTACTTTCAATTCTCGTGCTTTAGCATTATCCTATGGGATGTCATCGCAACGCTTTTCAGATATAAACAAACATGTACACTTTTCGTGAATGGACTTAAATATATTCGTAACGCTAACTTCAACATATTCAAAAGCCTTTTTGTTAAGATATTTCTACATAATGGCCGAAAATTTAAGCAAGATACTCCTTGGTTAAAAAGCAATGGCCGTCCAGCTACTTCGAATTTTGGCTGAATTGTTATAAAACATAATTTTGCCATAAAAAAAGAACAGCTGAATCTTTGATCGGTTTATCTCAATCAAAGTTTTTAAGGCGTTCCCGAAAAAAAGATTAAAGAATAAATTCAATTTAACATACATTTAATAACAATGACTTAAAAACTACATCTTTTTTTCTGCATCATCTTAATCATATTTTAACGATTCTTCACAAATATCTCAGTTCATAATTCAACAAAAAAGTTTTGTTCTGCCCCTGTTACAAGTTCCATACAAAATGTATGTCACCGGATGTTATTTTTACTCTGTCCTAGTTCTGATTAGTTTAAAAATAGAACGTTTGAGTACGCTCTAAATGTACGTTGACCCTATTACTGCCTGAAGCGCTTATTCGATGATGTACTCTTTAAAGAGTTTCAATGCAGTTTGGATAATAAAACTGCAATTAATATTTGAAAATATTTAGAATGTGAAGCTTATTTAAATTACCTGCTAAGTTGGCAACATATTATTGCCCTTTTGGTATTAAAACAGAAAAATATTTTAATTGACTAAGTCCGCTAACAATAATTATTTTATATTTATGTTTATTATATATTAATAATTATAAATTGAAAAGTAGTATTTTCTCTTTTTCTCTATTAAAGTGCTACGTATACGTGGCTGAGGGCTGTGATTATAGATTATTTAGAAATCAAAAACATGTTATAATAAGCAATATTTAATTCAAACATGACTATGCAAAGAGTTATTAACAAAGTTGACTTAACTAACAAATGCCAAAAACCGATAATTCTCTATTAGTTTCTTTACTTAACGCGTTGAGCAATCCTCCGTAATAAACAAAGTCCAACAAAATTTTCAACTTGATTTATCCTTATTTTCTTCTTAAATTTATATTCAAGTCCAAGAAAATAAGAGCAGCTGAGAAAAGAAACGAAATTGGGAACTAATAAATATATATATCTTGGCCAAAGTACACACAAAATGAATTAAATTAATATTCAATAACTAAAACATTTGTTCGAAACTCCGTTAAATTGCTAACGTGATATTGTTTGCTTTTGTAATCTGGTTTTAATCACTTCATAAAACAAAATGTTTATTATTTTTTTACGATATATGATACGATCGATATACGATAAGTAATATTACATTTCTATTTATATAAATGCAACCCTTAAAATGTTTCCGATATAATTCTTTTCGTGTGTAAAACGTCAAGATTCGCCCACAAAAATGGCGCCAACTTGACCGCGCTAGGGGTCACCTACAAGAATTTTGATTTTGATTTTACAACCATTGTTGAGCATCGAGATAGATATAAAGATACGCCATTGTTTATACATCTTCACATCGATACAAAACATTTGCGACTTTCGTCAATATGCCACATATTGTCAAATTTTTAACATCTGCGACATCCGACAATATGCCACATATTGTCAAATTTTTAACATTTGCAACTTCCGTCAATATGCCACATATTGTCAAATATTTTTTGAACAACACAGACGATTCGAGAATTTCCAATTTTCTGCAGTTTCTCAATAGACTCTTGAGATCATTTTACAGTGACTAACGGCTGCAGTAAGATTTGAATCATTCTAAATACCGTCCTGTGTATATTGGGTACGTGTTAGTGCTTAAATCGAGCAAAATTTGCCAAGAATGAACCATGCTTATTGGTTGCCCAGGTTCACTTTCAAGCTTCTATTAAGAATCAGCCTGTTAAACTAGCACCTTCTGGTAAACACAACCCTAGCACTATATCAGAAAATGAACCAATAAACTATATTAAGACCGCGATATATTAACATAGAAAATCATAAACTATATTAGACCAAACCACTTTACTAGATAAGATAAATACATCACTTAATCTTATCGACATCGCCATTCCGAACGCACATCACTAAGCTAAAATAATAATAAAACAATATACACATATGAAAACCTAAAAGAAGAAGTCACATTGGAATGAAGACCAGAAAGCTATGAAAATTAAATTGAAAACGATGAAAGGTTTCGTGGGTTCAATATTTTTAGCCGTAACTGGCGTGATCCCAAACAAATCATCTGTAACCTGAAAGTATGGAGATCTATAATACTAAACACTTGTAAAATATTACATTTTAATGCAAATTATAAAAAAAAGTAAAATTTAGTCGATTTCTTAACACATTCATATACATTACCCTACATTTTATTAGTACCACCCAATAAAGCTGAAAAATCTTACTTGAAAATTTACAAAAACAATAATAACAAAACAATATTAGGACCGGTCCATTATCACAGACAGGATATCGTGGTTATGGACCGGGCCTAATCAAGACTGTTTTTAGGGTGTGTAATTCTCTCAAACATCTCGTGACAGCTGAAACAGAGAATAAATGAAAATTTTCGAATCTGGCGCATGAGCTTTTTGCCATGTAACATGTGGAGTCCACTAAATTCATCCCAGTCGTAATATCTGCAGATGGTTTAGTCCCGGTCAGCCTCATTCACCATTTGATGCGGATGAGGTTCCGTTTTAGTTTTCTGGCAATCAAGAAGCAAGAAGCAATATTGCTGGACTTTATTAATGTAGCCCACCCCACTAAAAACCAACGGTTACCCTCATTGCCATAGTGGGACGCCACGAGATCGCACTCACCGTAACGGTCCGGAGGAAAGCCCCTCCCCCCCAAAATAGCCCGTCTTATCGACCTGTCATTCTCACCTGCCGCTGTTTGTTATTCCTGCCGGGGTGTCATTTTCTACCAAATACAAGTATTTATTAGTGTATAGGTTTTTATAACTTAGATTTGATCTACTTTATTGTTGACCTTTATAATATACTTGTTTTGTAGTGAGTATGAGAGGTAGAATATACGTAATAATAACTATACCATTTACATTTATTTGTCATTTATGTAATCAAGTTTTTTTTGTGAAATGCAGAATTAAATTTATGTTGATAATGTTATATTTTTTGTTTTTAGAATCTAAAAAAACAATTTTAAAGTTTTTTAAATCTTAGATTCTAAAAACATACAACACAAATCAAAATTTATTTATTTATTTATTTATTTATTTATTTCATGTACCACAATAAGTTACACAAAAATGAAAATTAACAAAGACGTATACATTGGACAAGCTTATCTCTACAGAGAGATCTCTTCCAGCTACCCACGGGTGTTGGATAGGTTTTGATGGCAGTTATAGGTACATAGATATTTAATAAGAAACTTAATTGTCATACTAATAGATGATAATAAAAAAAAATACATATACATATAAATAATAATTAAAAAAAAAAATACATGTACATATAAATAATAAAAAAAAAAAATACATACAATAACAATATATATAAAAATACATACATAATAATATATATAATTTATGATTGTGATAGATAATAGTGCTTCAGTCTTCGTTTAAATGCCATTACGGAAGGGCTGCATGTAATATTTGATGGAAGGGAATTCCATAACCTTGCTGCATGTACGGTAAAAGATTTGGAGTAAAAGTGGGATTTATAGGCAGGAATATCAAAAGTTTTTTCTAGGACACAAGAACGTTTTGGGCGGCTACTGGGAAGTGAGAGTTGAAAACGTTCATGCAAATAAGGGGGGGCAAGTTTAGAGAGAACGTTGTACAGCGTGGTTAGGATGTGCATATTCCGGCGAAAACGGATAGGGAGCCACTTAAGTTGACGACGGAAATCTGAAATATGGTCAAACTTGTTTAGTCCGAAAATAAAGCGGATACACAAGTTTTGAAGACGATCTAGTTTATTAAGCAGCTCCTCAGATGCATCCAAATAGCAAATGTCCGCGTAGTCAAGAAGGGGTAACAAAAGAGATTGTGCTAGAAGAATTTTAGTCCGCAATGGTAGAAAATTCTGTAAACGTTTCAAGGAGTGAACTGACAGATGAATGCGCTTGCTCACATTGTTAACTTGCGATGTCCAGGATAAATATTTGTCAAATATCAATCCTAGATTCTTAACTTCTTCCGAATAGGGTATAATCGAATTATCATATAGTATATTACTGAGCTGATTAATAACCACCCTATTGCGAAAGTGTCTGCTACCTATTAAAATGGCCTGTGATTTTATGGGGTTCACTAAAAGTCCAAAAGACTCAGCCCATTCTTTTATAATATTTAAGTCACAGTTAATGAGTTTAATGGTACTATTTAGATCTTCAAGTGATGAATGCCTATAAAGTTGCAAATCGTCAGCGTAGAGATGGTAGTGGCAAGAAAGAGTTTTTGTAATTTCATTAATAAAAATAGAGAAAAGTATGGGAGATAGAACGCCGCCCTGAGGGACGCCAGCAGAAAGCTCAGCCCAATCTGAGAAATTATCATCAGCGCAGGTAATCTGTCGACGTCCATGCAGGTAAGAATGAAACCAGTTAATTACAGGTGGAGATATGTTAAGACTGCGCATGATTCCAAGCAATATATCAAAATCCACTGTATTAAAGGCATTACTAAAATCTAATAGGATGAGGATAGTGAGGGATTTATTGTCCATAGCATATCTGATGTCATCAGTAACCTTAAGCAAGGCGGAGGATGTGCTATGCGCGGTACGAAAACCGGATTGGTAAGGACTAAGGAGGTTGTTATAGTTTAAGAAAATTGATAATTGTTTGGATACGAGGCTTTCTAAGACTTTTGATAGAAATGTAAGAATAGATATGGGACGAAAGTGGGAGGGAGAGCTCGGATTATTGATTTTGGGCAGAGGAATGACATGTGCTGATTTCCAGGAAGCAGGAAAGGTATTGGTAGTTAAGGAAAAGTTAAAAATATGTGTTATAACAGCCAATACAATGTCAAGAAGAGGGATCAACATGTCACGACTAATATTGTCACTGCCTACTGCTCTGGAATTGATACTATATATAGCTGTCTTAACATCACACTCCGTAATTTCTGAGAAGGTAAAATTGTCACAGATAGGTGGAGTTATATTATTTAAAGTATTAAGAACTGCGGATTTCCTAGAATCACTTGTGATAAGTGGTGAAGTCGAGAAATAATTGTTAAGTGAATTTAAATTTAAAAAGTTGTTTGAAGGGGGCGGAGATTTACCCACACCTAGTGACTTAAAAAACCTCCACAATTGAGGAGGAGTAGAAGTATTAATACAGGAGAAAATATAACGGCGTTTGGCATCTCTACACATCCTGTTGCAACTATTACGCAATTTCTTATAAGTACCAAGGTTTTCATCACTGGGGAACTTCTTGTAACGTGACTTCGCTTTGTTTCGTTTGTTCATCACACTTTTTATGTCAGCGGAGAGCCACGGTGCAGGATAGTACTTAACTTTAATCGGCTTGGTAGGTGCATGTAAGTCGTATAGCCCAGTGATTAAACATTTAAAAATATCTACCTTAGATTCTATTGTAGTAGCATTAAAGACACTTGACCAATCTAAATTTCTAGCATCAGTAATTAGTTTAACCCAATTAATATTCTTAAAGTTACGCCGCAGAATGATCTTACCTTTGCGTTTGGGAGAGGAAAGATTATAGCAAAGAAATAAAAGATCATGGTAGGAGAAAGGAGCAGTTAGTTGCCCATGTCTTAGCACGTTGTTGGAATTGGAGACCATTATTAAGTCTAGAAGAGATGGATCGGAGTGAGGTGAAAAATGCGTTTCAGTAAGGGGAAGAATAGAAAAATTGTAAGAGGAAAGTAGAGATTTAAGCTTATTAGATCTATAATTGTTTTTAACAAGACATGTATTTAGGTCGCCCATGATAATGACATGCTCATAACAGGGGGAAAAGGAATCCAATAATGAATCGAAGTGTTTGAAGTAATCAATAGTGGGAGAGGGGCTGTACATAACGCCGAGAAGTAATTTGGAGTGGTGAAGTACTATTTCAATAAAAAGGTATTCTATGTTTGCATAATTTGAAGTAGGAGACGAGGAAATAATTTTGAAGGGAATATGGTTTTTCAAATAAATACAAACTCCACCACCACGCTTTTCGAGGCGATCATTGCGCACCATCGTGTAATTAGGTAAACAGTATAGAGAGGAAGAGAGAGAAGGTTTTAGCCATGACTCAGACACAAGAATACAGTCGACTGGGACATTACTAAATGATGCAATGAAATCAGAATAGTGAGCCGGTATGCTTTGAGCATTAATATGTGCAATATTAAAGCTATTAGATACGTTAGAAAAGATAGAATGAAGCCGGGAATCTAAGGGAATGAAATCGTCATCTAATGAAGGGTGACTATTGGCACTTAAATATTCAGTAGAGGAAGATGAAGAAAGACAAATATTATTTAAATCGAGGATCGAGTCGATCATGCTAAAAATACAAACTAAATAATAATATGGCACAAAAAACAATAAAAAGTAATATATAATAAATATAAATATAACTATATGATTTTAAACTAATATTAATATTTAAAAAAATATATTATTTTATAATATCTTATATAAAAGATAATAACTATTATTATCCTACACACACTGGCATAGTGAAAAAAACATCCTTACAAAAAATAATTAGTAATTAAGGTATATATTAACATTTATAGAAACTATATTAAAAGTAAAAAATAATAATCCTTAAACTAGTCCGGTTTTTAAACGAGTGACAGATCACAGAGAAGACAGAAACTAACTGTCATGCCAAAATATTATGTTGTCAAATCGGCATTAAAATTAAGGTAAATTAATATGAGCATAATTGCTATGTACAATCATCAATTGGATAAAAGTCTACCCAACTGAAAATAAAAAAGTACAAGTGAATAATAAATAATAAGAGATTATTAATATACCGTCGACCGGACCAGCAATATAAAACAATATTTTAAGAGTAAAGAAATATAATGGACATCGAAAACCTACATAAGTCGAAAAGAAGAAAATTAGTGTTGAACAAATGATATCTAACTACTTAGCTACTTTTTTGGGGACACGTCGGGATCTCAGTTTATTATCTAAAGTATTTTGAGGTGAAGAAAAAGTACCCATTAACGCTCGCAGCTCCTTCATGGTTTGAATTCTCTTGCGGCTCTTGTCAGGCAGGGAAACTATGATGATACCGTCAGCAGTCCAAGAGTTTTTGATTCCAAAGTGGCTTCTGGCTTCAGAAAAGATCTCTTGCCTGGGCTTAGTTAAAAACTCAGAGATTGTTACTCCAGAGCCTTTTAGAGCGGCTTTTGTATTCCAAACCTCAGACCTCTGCTTTAAGGTGGTGAACCGTACCAGAATTGGTCTGGGTTTATCTTTTTTAACACCCAAGCGATGGCAGATATCAATATGAGAGATATTAAACACAGTCACATTCACTTTTTTTAAAACATCAATTAATGCCGTCTCTGCATTCTCATTGGAGGTTGGTTATGTAGATCCTTATGTTTATTTAAAAGGCTTTTGTTATTCGACTGCTGAAAAAGGTCATTTGAGGTCACTACTTTTCAGTCTGGAGCCTCAATATTTATTTACTGCCTTTACATTCATTAAACTCCCTAGACTTTTTGCCACGCTTTGTCGAATTATTTTAATGTAGGGTTTAAAATTTTAAATAAAATCTTGTACCTTAACACCTTTCAATAATAGTAAAGATTTATTTAAGTAAATGTTATCAATAAATACGAGCGACGTTTATATTTTTTTATAATTTTATAATAACGAAGTAAAACCTCAAGGCTCTAGGGTCTTGTAAAATTCATGATTATTAAACTACAGTTACGACTGCAATAGTCTTCTTTGTCTTCTCTTTTAAATAATGCAATCTTTTCAATTGTATAATGAAAGAATATTTAATTAAGAGAGTCAGATAGCTCTTGTATTTTTTTTAAACCACACTACGAATGGCGCACCATCATTAATACCTTGACGTCAGATTTATTATTTTATTGCAAAAGAGATGACGAAATAATTTTACAAAACATTTTTGTAATAAATATACAAAAGGAAGCTTAACGTACTATTTAATTAACATATTATATTATATATATATATATATATATATATATAATTACTGCACAGACAAACATTTTATACAATGCTAGACTAATAACCAATGTTAGAATTAGTCACTACAAAGTCAGCAGTTTTTTATCTAATTTTTAAATATGAAACATCTATTTAAGAAATTTAATTAAATTATAAATGATAATGATAATGAGAATGATGATAATGATAAAATTATTAAATATAATGATAAATGATAATGATGATGAGAATAATGATAATAATAAAATTATTAAATATAATGATAAATGATAGAGGATTATGATAAATATAGATTTTTTTAAATATTAGAATACTATTGAATTAAAGATAATTTTTCATATAAAAAAAAAGAAAGTTTTTGTATTTATATGTTATGTTATTATTTATACAAATGGAACATTTTTTACGGATCTAACTCGCGTGTAATTGAATTTATATTCTAAATTATAAATTTAATCCGATGTTTTAAATGCTTTGCACCAATCGTGCTCAATCGGAAGACGATACGTAGGTGTCTGTTAGTAAGTCCGTTAATTTGTCATCTACTCGTCTCGTCTCCGACTCGCAAGACGAGCTGAATTATCAAAAGATTTTCTAATAAGACGTATTATTGATAATTGCTTAGGCAATACGTGTAGATAGTTCCGAATTTCTTTTTCGGGACATAATTATTTCGTGAAAGTTTTATTCCAGTCACATAAAATAAAAAGTTATGGAATAAGTCAGGAAAGTTATTTCTAAAAAGAACTTTTGATATAAACCTACTTCGTACAGAAAAGTGTAAGAATGCTATGAAACATAAATGAAAAAAAAAATTCTCAACGCGGAAATATCATTTTCAAAAAGTTAAAAAATCCTTTATGGGCTTGAGTGTATGCATATGTTCATTCACACACACACACACAAACCAGAAATGGTTTCTCTTAATAATATTAGTTTAAATATATAAACCAACATTTATCATATTATATTTTATTTGCCCCATAATGTAATGTTTTATTTGCTCATATTTTTTCTTCCTACCCGTCACAGAAATTTCTTCAAAGACATTTGATAAATCGTAGTTGTCATTCCGATATTTTCCTTCACATAACCCAGACAAGTATAAATATGACACTTTGCTGACACCAATCAGCGTCTGGATGAACGATGAACATGAATGGTATGTATGTATACAAGATTTGCTCAACTGAAATCTTGAAACAAAAGTTTCCTAAAAATTACTATGTGTTACCCGTCAAAACAACAAGGCTACGGAAATGAAAAGCGATTGAAATTGAAAAATCCCTTTCAAACCACGAAACTGGACAAATACGTAAACTATAAATCCTTGTGAAAAGGATCGCATCACTATCTATGTAAAAGTACGCTCATATTTAAAATGTGTCCATTTTTTTTATTAAAAGGTGCTTTCATTGTATAAATATCAAAGAAAAATATGGAATTTTGTTTTGTGAAATCGTACATCGTAATATGGTTTGTTATTCATGTTTTATTTACGGAATGCATGAGTAAAAGAGATACATGACTAAAATAAAATTGTATTTGAGACCTTTGAGAAATTGTACTGTCGCTTTGGCAATTAAGAATCTCAAATAAAAATAAGCTAAAAATGATTTAATATGTTTATAGACGATTTAAAATATATATTATTTATTGCACACCACAAATATGTAAAGTACAAGACAAGCAAACAAAAAAAAAGATATAAAAATAAAAAGTAAAAAATACAATAAAGTAAAAGAGAAAAAAAAAATAGTTCAATATATGCAAAAATAATACAATTATGTTACCTATTTTCGTCCGTAAATATATTTACTGGCAATTGGTTTGAGGTATGGCCCTTTCCATGAATTAGTTGAAACTGTCGACCACATTAAAACCATCGAACAAGAAATAAGTCACATTTATATTATCAGTATTTATATATATCTTATAACCTATAACATTTAAATGAACAAAACGAGGTATACTATAAGCCTTTTAAAGATAATTCGCATGAAATCGCATTGAATTACTTTTGTCAATATTCCTAACTTTGTAATGGCGTCTTGTTATGACGAAGCGGTACGCTATATCTCCGTCGCAAGGGAACTCGTTAGGAAGAGGTTAAACGGTGAATAAATAATCTGCTATAACCTGTTTAAAAGTATAATCTGAATAGAAGAGGGAATATATTCTAACTTTATACGAAAGCTACAATATTTAGGTTTAGATAAATCTAGGTCTTCTGCCACTACATGGTAGGTTGAACCTCTTGTTATATACTTAAAAAAAACCTTCGTTAGAACTTATTCATATCAAATAAGCGCTTTTTGAATTTACTAGAATAACTGTAGACTTCAGAAAAAATTCTAGTAATGGAGCATTCTAGAATTCCATTACAAACCGCTTTACAACACCGACATTCAGTCTACTTATAGCACGGAATGGTCCAAGATCTATCAAGTGATTTATAAAAAAAAAACAGGGACTAAATGGGAGTATTTTAAAATATGGGATTTAAATTGGTGTATATTATACGAGATGCATTAGATGGCCTTTTCTTCCCTCAGAAAATAAAGATAAAATACCTAATACTTCCTTCAGCAAAGTCCATCTTGTTACCCATTAGCTAGGAACCCACTAACAGTAACAGTTAAATAGGATATCTTTTCAGTAAAAGCCAATAAACAAGTAACTTAAATTGAGAAACTTTTTGAAAGTATTTAGTAAATGTACCATTTTAATTTATAATATCAAACATAACAAATGTCGATATTAACTTACACTATATTTAGAATTAAAAGTAAAAACGACATAAAATAAAATAAATGTACTCAAACATATTAGTTTTATGATTACACAATTTTAACAAGGTTACATTTATCAATGAGATCTACTTATACTAAATTACAAGTTCAATGTAAGCTCATTAATTAATTATACGACGCAATAATAATCCACAAGTATCACTTCACTTCCGCACTATATTAAACTTTCCGAACGCCTGACCAATAGAAGAGAGCGCGTCGCCCGCCATGCTTGTCGTGCATGTTGACGTCATGTAGACGCTCAGTGATGAGTGTGGCCAGCTCTATGATTATTATATATTTTTTTAATAAAAGTGCCTTAAACTGGTTCAACGTTTTTTACTACTTGTTTCCAAATTAAGGAATTTTTCTTGTATGTGGGTTTGCAAAGATACAATAAACTAGTAAAAGGTACATACACACAAACTCAACAAAGCAAACAGCAAATTGCACATAAAAATCGGAATCGGAAAGTAGGAATCGAATGAATGGCCTATGGCTAAGCAATAAAGGTCAGTGACCACCATCCAATATTCCGTCTCAATTTATATTTGTAAGATATACTAGAACAAACATTAACAGGGTAAGTCATACATAACCTGACAAGTAAATACTTGTTAGTTTTCTGAGACGAGGGGGGGAAGTTGTTTGGTTTAAATAAGAATACTTGTCTTGATTGAACCTTCTTTTTGTATATAAATAGAATACACAGATAGGATTAAGATTTAAATTGTGACAGTTGTTCTTTTAAAAAAAAAAAATACTATGAACTACATTGCTTAAGATGGCTTTAATATTAGTAAACCGCGAAACCTCAAAATTGTAGACAAGTTTCTATTCTATGTTGTGTAGCTGCGAAATATGTTGTAACAGCCTCAAACTAGGCTGAAGAGGTTCTCAGTTTGTCTATATTTTAAATGTTATGTGCAAAGTAATGATAATGAAATAAATATTAAAACTAAATAAAAACTCACTTACTCATTTTTCCTTTTAAAAGAAGTTTTACCTTTACCGGCTTCACTTAACTAATTAATAAATATATTTTACTTT
Source organism: Dircenna loreta (assembly GCA_963555665.1). Taxonomy (NCBI): domain Eukaryota; kingdom Metazoa; phylum Arthropoda; class Insecta; order Lepidoptera; family Nymphalidae; genus Dircenna; species Dircenna loreta. The sequence goes on from OY743094.1 coordinate 8,366,542, forward strand.
CGTAAAACCACGCCTCCTTCACGATTCCAATTCGTATCGTACTTCATACGCTAATAAACCAATTTTCGATGGAATACATATCCGAAGTCTGCATTCATTGTCTCTGAACTATTTGTACAGTTGACAAATAACACAAGGTATAAATGTCGAACATTTCCATCTTACGTTATTGAGATCCGGGCATGTATATATATATATATATGTATGTGTATTATACTGTATGGATGTACATAAAACCAAGAGGCTGAAGAGGTAAAAGTAAAGTTAATCAAAGACAGTAATTATTCACGTATATAAACAAAATAATATATTGATTATAATTAAAATAATTAAATTAATATATATTATGATATTAATATCACAAAATAACTAAAATAAGATGTTATTCTAATGAATGTTGATACGAAACTTGTAAATATTTAAATTCCATTTCTGTTTTAATTCAACAATTATTCGACCCGTCATTGTTATAAAACATTTTAATGAGACGTGTGACGTGGCAGTGACAGTGACAGTGACATGGCGCGAAATTATAATTTTGTTTTTAAAATAACCTAAATATTACCATAGTATTGTAATTTGAATCTGAAATAAGATAAAAACTATAAATGTTTATTATTTATTTATACAAGTTTAGTAATGTTTGTTACCTTTACATTTCATTTCAAAAGTATTTTTTCGTTTTTACATACATCTAGAAATGTTGAACATTTGATCTAAATAAAAATCGATAAAATATTTCAGTATAAAGTTGTAACAAAGCTACTAGCTGTGGCAAAAATGAATCTATTAAACCGGTTTCCTTAAAAATATAAGAAATTAAATAAGCAAATGTTAGGAAGGCTACACCATCAACATTAACGAATTATATTATAAGAAAGATAAAATTAAGAGAGAATATTTGGATCTAACTCTTAAGGATGTATTTTGACGCATATGTTTTTGAACTTTAGTCTGTTGTAATGTATGTAAGGTATGGGATCTTACACGTACAAGTACATCCAATTAATTACAAACACAATTCATATTTTTTTAATATGTACAACTAAATGTAAATCTAGTTTATTTACATTTCGTTGTGCATATGAATAAAACGTGTGGTAAGGTTCTTCCAACATTAACTCTTAGAATAAAAATGGAATAGGAAAAATACTATAAATTATATTTCTTCGTACCAAGTAGGAACTTATAGAAAGAGAAAAAGGGTAGAACAAAACAGGTATTTGCTGAGTCAACCGACTGAAGATTTTACATATAAATAAAAAACCATTATGGGTTTCCTCTCTCTGCTTAATTTTAACGTATTTGAAAAATAACATTACTCACTATTGGTTTAAATATAATATTCAAGTATTTGATTATTATACGTTTATAATATTATTAAAAGATGACGAAGATATAAAAAATAAATATTAGAATTTCAATTCTTACTAATTATTACTTATATTATAGAGACTAATAACTTTGGCAACTGCCCTTAATGCTTTATTTTTAATAATTCTTTGTCTGGTCATACATCATTCAAATTATTCACACTCCCGCATTTATATTTACTAAGAATTAAACGTTATAAATTTTCATTACTTCGTAAATCTTTTTAAAACAAAAACATTTTATAGCCATTTTTATTTACTTTTTTTATTCAATAAAAATATGACCCACATCTTAATAGAAAGTTAAAAATAAATAAAACATATTAAAAGTAAGAAAATACAGAAATGTAAGAACTACTTAGAATCTCGTTTTCGGAAATCGGTTCTTTTACTTTTAAATATGAAGCTAGTACGAATTACTGGACATATTAAAATACATGTTTATATTAGCGTGTTTAATGTATGATAACTTTAACGGAATACCTTTACAATTATTTATTATTGTTATTAAATTTCAAGCATTTTCAAGCATTCTATTAACATGAAAGTTATTATGTAGTATTGGAAAGACCCCTTTTTATCCCACGATCAAAAAGGTAACCCAAATAGTACACTATAAAATCAAAACTGTAAATAACATTGTAGATTCTTATTTCTCCAATCTTTTTAACATGAAAAATATATTGTTATGTTAAAAGTTGTTTCAAGGCTCAATATTTTCGGAGAAGTTATTTATTGCGAGATCAATTTACTTTATCGGAATAAAATTATAAAACTTTATATAACTTATTAATTGGAGAGAAACTACTCTTGCTCGTTATAAATGGTTCTGTACACGAGACGTCCGAATAAATAAGAAAATTGCAAGAGTCAGTCCACGTAATGGCTGGTAAAGGCGTAAAATCTGTTTTAAAATTTAGAAGATTATATAATGTCTAAAGTATTACGCCACGATCGCTTACAATATGTATATTGAATATTAAAATAGTATAGCAAATATGAGAATTACAAATATTTTGTGATGGGTTCGTTCAGTATTTGTTACGAACGTGTGAGTATATTATATTTCCTTCTTTGCTTTCTATTCAGTAACTTTGGCAACAATGCGCTGGCTTCATATGCATAATATTACCAAGCACTGAAGTTTAGTAACAGAGACGAGGTTGTATTTCTAACTACCCAACTAGTTGTTGTAAGACGTTGGATCCTATTTTATTACGTTGGTATTAGTTTGGCAGCGTTTTTAATTTTTTTTTATGTTGTACGAGTGTCATTGACTGTCAATGTGAAGCCAAACAGTACCATCTGGTAAAGTCTACTCAGTACGCCCTTATCCAGACTAAATTCAAAATCTCAAGAGCATTCCGTTAGAGTTTAAAAAAAGGCTTCAATTACAACGCAGAATGCGCAACGTTGGGTAACTTGACGAATAAGGTGGTGGAGGTTTTCCAGGACTTTGGGTCCTGGTTTAATAAGACATACTGAAAAATTAAAACTCTGAAACTAATATAATTGAAAGGTATGAGCTCCTGAATAGATAAATTTCAAAAACTATAAAACATTAAGTATCTTATTAAATATCTATGTACCTATCTCTGCCATCAAAACCTATCCAACACTCGTGGGTAGCTGGAAGAGATCTCTCTGTAGAGATAAGCTTGTCCAATGTATACGTCTTTGTTAATTTTCATTTTTGTGTAACTTATTGTGGTGCATGAAATAAATAAATAAATAAATAAAAAATAAATAAACACGACTAATGTTCATACAGTACTAAATGTATTGTAAGCGCAATAGACCGGAATACGAAGTATACGCAAGAGACTTGTTTATCAGGCAAAGCCCGCTGACGAAATTTAAGACTGGTAGCGGCCGTATCATATCCACTAAACCAGAGATCTTGAGAGAGCTTAAAACGTTTAAAATCCACTCACTGTACGCAACATCGCGAAGCTCTGGAAGTAGAAATACATAGTGACAAAAGAGCGCTTCTGATCCAACACCACACTTAAGTTATCTCAGAGGTCAGCCTAGATTCTCCTCCACTAAGAGCGGCTTTCAAACAACTTAAAATGGCAAGGCTTTTGAGGATGACAGATTAACCTCAAACCCTCTGCGGGTGGAGTACCGTAAATGTCCTTCAGAAACTTTTTAATTTAGTTATTCTTATGGGTACTATACCAGGGGTATGGAGCAGGAACAATCCTGCTTCAAGCACCAGTGCGACTACACAGTCGCCCTGTTTCATAAGAAGGACGATAAAATCCTTCTTGAAAATAACAGATCCAAATACGAATAAAAATATAGCATTCTAAAACAGATACAAAAATATATAAATAGACTATTTATTAATGGTCTGAGGATAAATTTTACAAATATTTGTACAATCATTCAATTTATACAATTTTATGAAACGATGTTGTAAATAATGCCGTCATTCAATGTAGCTCCGTTATGCAAACATGACTGATGAAGTTTAGTTAATCCGGCTCGTGCGATCCAATCTCACGCTAGGCCTAACAACTATGCGTTAGAAATGCAAGATACGACAAGGTTATTATTTATATATATAAAAAAATACACAAAGTTATAAGACATATTTGCATTTGTTTTTTTTTAAATTACTTGTTATGTTTGATTATAATAAATAATATATTTTTTATATGATTAGCTTAAAAACAAAATAAAACAGCATTAACAGTTATTCACATTGTCTATCCAGAATAAGCCATATCCAGTCAGCCCTATATCATCGCCATGGGATATTGCAATTTCCCAGCGCGCTCGTCTGCTACGTCCTACCAATTCGTTTCAAACTGTGATGCTAACTATCTTTGACGTTTAGAAACCTAGACTTGAATAACAATATTTATCTCTCAATGATTTGCAAAATGGACAACTGAGATTAAATATTTATGTAGAATATCTCTGTCTCGTTTTTATTTGACAATTATAAAACATGGAATAACAAAACGCAAATGACAGCTAAATGTTATTTTGTCTATGGTTAAGTATGGTTGAAAATTTTATAATTATATTTTTTAACAAAAATAAAGTGATGGGTTTCAAAGACCTCATTTGGGGGAGACATTATTGATTGAAAGTTTGTGGTCTGAAGCTGGAAAATCCATGGTTTTCCCACAGTCCAATAATAATAATACACGAACTATGAAGAATCATTAACACATGATTTTTTAAATTTATATTTCCTAATAAAAAATATTAAATAAGTTTCAAAATCTGATTATTTATTTTCTCCAAGAAGGAACACAGTTCGCTGGGTCAGCTAGTTATTTCATATGTTTCAGTATAATATTTGAATTAACTGAAAAAAGAAAGAGATACAAACGGGAAGAATACGTTCATTATCGATATAAACTCGATTTTAACCCAGTCCTTTTAGCTAGTATACACATAATAAGTCCTTTTTGCTAGTATACACATAATAAGTCCTTTTTACTAGTATACACATAATAAGTCCTTTTTGCTAGTATATATCATAAAGAAATGATGCAAGATTAATAAGTTTATTGACCATTTATTTTACTTAAATTCCCCCCCCCCCCCCCCTTAAACAGTGAATTGTGGCTAGTGTTAAAATTGAATATTATGTTTATATAGAAGACACTCAACTCAAATGTGGCAAAAAACAATATTTTATCCTTATTTAAAGATACTATATACTTAAGCTCGTTAGCCGTGAAGCAGTTAGCTTTAGTTATCAGAACTATTGATATATTGAAGTGGTCATGGATTAAATTCTGTAATGCCAAGCTTACGGTATCATATGTCAGGAATTGGGAACCACAGACGAATCGATAAATCTTCACATCTAGATTGCAGTTTAGGAATTACAGGTAAATTCCACGATAAATAATTAGCTATGTAGGTATTACTTAATATATTACTAGCACAAAATAAGCTTAAGTATAAACTAAAAAAAAAGTATAAAGGAAATTTTATCGTTAGAATAGGAAATGTTATCGTTAGAATATATTACTTGAAACCAGCAAGTAGCTGTTATATTCGTTCCCCCAGTGACTATTTAACAGCCAATAGGGGTAACAGCAGAGATATGACAAAAAATAAATAAAAATAAAAAACCTTTTTTATTAAGGGTAATGTTATTATATTTTATATTTTTGACAAATAACTTCAGCTGAAACTTAAGTAATATTTTCATTATTGCAACACTGCATGCAAGTAGTAAATATATTCTTAGAACTAAAGTAATTTTCAGACAACAAATAAACATTTTGTATGAAGTTTGGTTCACGAGTGTTACATTTTTTATGCTGAATATAAGTTACACGTTGTCATCTTGCAACATTTAAAAGAAATGCTGTTAATATTACTTGCTGTTAATATTACTATGAATAAGTATTCATCAATAAAAAAAAACAAAAAAAAAGAAATTTTAGCATAATAATATCCGATGAACCTTTTTATAAGTTATAAATCCATACCTCATACTATAATGGGACACATCCATTAGAATAGTTTATGAATCTGTGGTGAAGTTTGTTCCTAGTTTAAATATATTAATATATTAAGACACTTCAAACCTAGCTGCTACCACTAACATTTATAAATATTACATGTAATCATTTTAAAAAACCTACAAGCATTGTAGATTTTTTTTTTTTAAAACGGTCTTTTACCAACTATGACGTAACACTATTCCAAATTTGCCGCGTAATTGGAATTATTTATTTAAATTATTTACTTTGTTGAGACTAAAATTACTGTCGTTTCTATGCTGCTTGTACCGTAAAGAGTTTCCGTAAATTGCGTTAGTCCTATGATTAACGACTATCCCGGGAATATACGATTATTTGAGGCACTTTTAATATATTACAGTTATTGAATGTTAAGCAGATTGGGGAAAAACAAATTGTCATTGTTTGTTTATATACATCTCTAATTATTAATTAATTATTATTATGCGGTCTTTCACTATCTTTAAAAGATGGATCAAAGATCTGAGAACTATCTTAGGCTTTGTCTCAATTCTAGATAGTGACATATTTTTAAATTGTTCTGTAATTAATTTGTATTGTATTTTCTCTTTTATAGTTCCATTTAGATTAATTACCTCTAGTGAAAGTATTTCTTTCCTTGTCTTCGTCTATTGTCTTCTGTTTATCTTATTTCAATCTTATCGGGATGAAGAGATCGAGATCGAGCGGTAAGACCCATACTGTGGCATAGCCATATTTTTATTATATATCGTTGTTTTTTTTTTATTCTGTATGTTTATATTTGACGTGTACCGTAAAGATTAAAAATATAAAATATCAATGTACCCACTTGATTTTACATTAATATCTGATCGTTAAATAAAAAAATAATAAGATGGGTATTACTTTACCGATGCAATTTGATGGAAGTATAATATAGTTAATTTAATTCCTAATACAGAATGTTTAATAGTACATAAATATATATTTTTACCAGTTTCAACGTTAATCATTTTTTTTAAATAAACCGAGAAGTTACGTTAAGTTAGTAAGACTACTTATTTTCTTTTTAAATTTCTATTTATGTCCAGGTAAATAAGAGCACCTGAGAATGGAAACTGTATAAAAAAGAAATAAATAGACTAACTCAGTTACGCTACGAACAAAAGTTTAATTATTCGTTAAAAACTCGGTTAATGGGCTGACACGATGTTGGCCTCTGTATTCTAGTTTTAAAGACTTATGAAATATAAAATAAATAAACTTTTTATAGTGCAGAATTACTTATTCAAACAATAAGTAAATGTATGTCAGTTATATAGGATGTTTCCATCAAACTTTTACTTCTATCAATAACGTATGTAATTTAATATATGAAAAGGTTCCAAAGGGTGTTTTAAACCACACTCATTGGAAATTGAATTTTCGTCAAGATATTTACATATAGCAATATACTTTAGTTTTTTTTATATTTAAACTTTCGTGAACCATGACATTTATATTTAACCCGCTGTATTCACGTGAGTTCACGCCGCGAGTCCGCCACGCTTAGAGCTCATGAGTAAGAACCCCGAATGGGCTCGAAACTAGTCGGGCATATTACGAGTTAATTCTACGTGAATACAGCCGTGTAAATATAAATATAATGCTTTACTTTTATTTGAAATACAATATCCATGGAGCAGATAAATCTCTTGAAAAAGTAAAAGATTTTTTTAAATAGATTAGTTTTGTAAGATAAATAAATCTGTTGTTAAGATATATTTGTAGAAGAAATAAGAAGAGAGTTCTCATGTTCTCATGTAAATAATAATTAAAAACTACTAGATCCTTATTTATTAATTACTCCATCCACAATATATATGAAATAATCGTTCTTATTTTTATGATACATTGCTTTATACATTTAGCTTATGTGTCAGTTGTCTTGTACCCATAGTACAAGCTGAAAAGTCCAAAGAAGAAAAGTCCAAAAAAGTTAGTAAATCAAGGAAAAAGGTGATATGACTTAAGCCAAGAAATGTTTGTTCCATGTGTGTTGAGATTAATTTAAGATTCTTTATACTAAAAGAAAGAAAAAAAGCTCTAGTATGCTTTTATTTCTTTTTGCAAAACGTGCAACTACATTCTTAAAAGCTTTCGAATAAATTTGTCTATAATAGGCATTTGACGTTACAAGCTGTAAATAACGTTAATATAGTACATATTTTCTTTTTTAAGATAAAAATCAATAAGAGCAAAAAACTATGTACATCATACAGCTTTATAATGCATTATTACTCTTATTATAAAGTAAACTAATTTAATCAATTCCGTTAAAACAAATAAAAGAAAACATTAATTTGTATTTTCACGTCCCGTTCTTAAACGTTCATGTTGATTCAGAAAAACGTAGTAAATTTAAAATTTGCAATTTAAATGTAAAGAATTTTTAAAATAAACTACTTAAAGTACTATTATATAAAACCACTATGTATAATATTATTTATTTGCCCATCTAAAGCCCCCATAGTGTTATGTTTTTTTTCCTCATATTTTTCTTTGTACCCGACACATATTCTTACAAGACATTTGATAAATCGTAGGTTTCATTCCCATATTTTCCGTCACATAACCCAGACAAGTATAAATATGACACTTTGCTGACACCAATCAGCGTCTGGATGAACAATGAACATGAATAAAAATGTACCAGATTTGCTCAACCAAAATCTTATAACAAATATGACAAGAAACACTATTTCTTAACATATTACGAGTGTAATAAGTCAAACAAATTTATACTACTAAGATGAATAGCGACGAGGGTCGATATAATGAAAAAAATGAAACTGGATAAGTATGTAATATGTATTCTCTTGATAATTGTCAAAAATATCAAGTCACGATTAATATGAAGAGTTTTTAATCACTTTAAGTGATGGAAAACTTACCATTTATAATTAATTTAGTTTATTATAGAACCCAACTTAGATGGCAAAAAAGTATTTCATAATTAACGAGAGGTGATTTTTGTCGATTATTATATACACAGGTTCAATAAACGTTTTAATCAAAGTGTCATTTACAAATATATTCAGACAACATACATACATTCGTGATCCCTATAACTGCTATTTGCTGAGCTCCGCAAATAACAGCCCAGAACGTGACAGCACTGTAAAATCTTATTGATAAATCACCTTTTATGAATAAATTAATAAATTTAATAAATATATTTCACTTACAAAATATCGACCCTTACTTATAGTACCTACATCGTAAATGTGATGTGAATGACTTTTATGAACGATATGTGAGTGAGAAGGGTTCACGATTAAAGTATAATAAGAGGATTTTGCCAAAGTTACAAAATATTAAAATCCGAAGGTGACAGTTATTTTTAATTCTTCAAAATTTTGACAAATATTCTTTTTGAAAGTAAATATTTGGAAAATCTTGTCCACAATATCACTGATCTGATAAAAGCCCATGCTTTGCAACCCAATTCTTCGTATCTAGTCCAGTTTAATAAACCTTATGAATTTAGAAACCATAACCAAATAAATTTTATTTTCACAGTATTCCTTATTTTTGTTTAATTTAAATTAATGATAACACGTAAGCTGATTCCATTAAATCATCAACGACTCATGAGAATAAATAAAATTTAAAAGAGGTAGAGGGAAATAATTAAAGCAAGACTCTAGTACCTCTATGAACGAACGCCGAACAAAAAGATGAACGTTTACATTTGACACAATACATTGCTCTCTGCCAGAGTGTCGATAATATATGCAACTGTTTCTTAGTGCTATTTATATATATAACTAGCTGACTCAACAGACGTCCTGTCTTAAATATGAATATTTAATTGAGGTTATAAAAAAATACCTAATATTAATAACTAATTGAGACCGATTCACCTGTTTAAGACAATTTGTGACGCGTTTTCTATTAATGTCGCCAACTGTCAAAAGTTTGACAGCTATGAAAAAACCGATAAGTTATTATTATGTCTAAATTTTCTTCAGTTTTCCAATTTTTCGCCCAAATTTGTTGTTCTCTCTCCGTCAGTCCCAAAAGACCCGAATATCGATTTCTTTTGAATTCATTAGAGGCAATCAATTATACTTTTAACCCCGGATAATGGAATAAATAACGTTTTTGTGTTCTAATTAAAAGCTGACAAACTAATATAATGCTTGAAATAGCCAGCCATAAATAAATTAAATACACCTAAGCATTTATACTTTTTACATTGAGTATAAAATATATATGCATATAAAAAGTTAGTTTTTGCATTACGTTATTCAAAATATGTTTTCCTAGACGTGACCTAATTTTGCGAAATAAAATAAATATATTTAAAGGCCTTTTTTCATAAACTATATTGTACTTTAAAATACTTATTTAAAAAAAAAACTTATTTGTACAGTATTCTGTGCCATCTTTTGGTTAAAAAAAAATATACATAGTTTGCGTAAAAAAAACCTTACAGAAAATAATAAAGTTAAAGTCAGACAATCAAAGAAAAATAAAAAAGCTCAAGTCAGAAGCACCTCTATAAATATCAAAGAACGCCACACAGCGAGATGTACGAGTACATTCTAGACAATTCATTGCTTTTTGTAAAAGGGTCGGTCGGTGTAGTCACACCCAACTATTTACTATAGAAAGCAATATTTTCAAAACAAATTACCATGTAATACCAGAACCAAGATTAAAATTAATTTAATTCATGAATCAAAAATTTTTCTCTTATCTGCTAACACCAAAAAGGCGTAACATTAGAAGTGACCCAAATAACAATATATACCCGAGATGGTCGTTAATCATAGGACTAATGCCATTTACTGCCTTTGGTCCACGTTCTCCTAACTCATGAATACCTTTCCCACATTGTAGAAGCTACAATGTGGGAAAGGTACAGTATTTCAGTATTTAGAAACTACTTTATTTGCCGCTACAATTAATGTGTCTATAGAATGGTCACGGTGATGTTTGGAAATTCAATTTTCGAAAATTTTTTTAAACTTAAAACCTGAAAAATCGGATAAAATATTAAATAATTACAACATTTTGAAAGAAATAATCGATTTTTTACGGCACTACCCAATAGTTACAAAATATAGGGTTTTATTATAAATTTATCATCAATTTTATCAATGGACGATAATCTGAAATATCATCTGAATCATTAGGAAACTGAATTAATATTTATCTCTTCTCCAGTCATAAAAAATAAGAAGTCTTGTTTAATCCAACAAAAAATTCCAAGCACAAAAACCAAAATGTACAGTTTTTTTTAAACACGATAGTTGTTTGAAAAAAATACGAGACAGATTAAGTGTTTTTTTTTTGCTCGGCCTAAGTATACAATAAAAATACACTATAAACTGCTTAATAGTATTAGATATTGATTAACTATTAATTTTTTCCGGTTTATCTCCAAGAAACTATCTTTTGGAAACGTACAACTAGAGTCTGATATTTACATCAGCATCTATTTGAAATAAAAACTCTTTGATCTTTGACTACCATGCTATAAAAACCTACGAGATTTTAAAATTGTTTCCTCAGCGTTTCTAAACGTTTTCTAAACATGAGGCTTATAAAAACGTGGGATGTCGTTTATATTTTTGTTATCTTTTTTCCTTGGCGTTTCTAAACGTTTTCTAAATATAAGGTTTATAAAAACGTGAGATGTTAGAATAATTTCTGCATACATACATTTTTTAATATGTTATATAAAAGTGTGTAGTTTAATAATACAAGAGTAGGTTATAATTTAAATATCATGTATAGTTATTTATGACTACGTCATTGGAGCGGTGTCAGACATCGACAAAGGAATCTATGTACGCTCCAATAACTTTATTACGATCAAAGCCTTTTGTTTACAAGAATAACAAGAATATAATAATAGAATATATGAAATAACTTTCATCCATTTTTAAACGTATAATAATACAACTGCATATATATGATACTGATAATACGTAATTTTAATAAATTACAGAGAAGAGTCGTAAAAAAGTTGTCAATTAAGAATTAAAGAAATAAAAAAAATAGAGAAGAAATAACAAATGAATACAATTAAAGACAAATTATCAACTTATTATTAAAATGAATGGTCGCTTCTAAAGCTGTTTTAATTCATATAATTATCGTATAGAGAAAACATTGACGAGGTTCGCTGGTCCATACTAATCTGCTCATGTCTCCCCGACTCATGTTAATCTCCTCAAAATAACATCTAACATTCGAAACTTTAAGTATTTTACATATAGATTCAATTTAATTTAAATCAAGTATATTAATAAATATTATATATAATATATAAAACCAAAATAGACGAAACTATTATTTTAAAAACTTTAATAAGCAATCTAATAAGCAACTTAAGAAAGCTAAAAGAAATAAATATAAGTACTCTCACAATGAGAAAGCAACTTTGATTGAATTGTGTATTTATCGGCTACCATTTAATAAGCTTTATAATCAAACAATCGCATTCATTGGTCAAAATTGTTCTTAATGAAACCCTCATTTATTTCAATACAATAATTTAACAAACAAAATACAATTTAAATCAATACCTTTTTTATTTATATTGATTTAAATATTATAATTATCGTTGAAAATATACTGGAACTGAATATAAATAAACAGTACTTTGTATTTTTTTAATTATAAATCCAGCTCGTAATCAACATTGTACTGATTTTAAATTCATTTTTGGTTCACGTTGAGGAGATCATAAAATTTGAGCAGTAGAATTAATCTTTATAAAAATCATTTTTTACACAAAAATTTTATAAATTATAGTAAGCTTTTAGTGATGAATAATAGATTTCAACCCGTAGTTTTTCAGAGTAAAAATTGGAAGACTGAATGTAATATTTAAAAAATATCATATAAATAAAAAAGAGGTATAAACGTTGCAATTAAAAGTTCCTTCTTCACAAATAATTCGAACAAAATAAACAGAATTACCGGTAAGCTCTTTTAATCACCATAAGGACTCTCTTAAAAAGAAAAATATTCAGAAAAAAGTTTTATAAGAGAGGCCCGAGATAATTATCAAAGCCTAGAGATGTAATTACTGGACCCCAGAGAAGCTGATAAGCGGCTCGAGCATAATTTATATAAAGCGGACGACTGGATTACTAATATGATAAAGGGAATTTATAACGAGTTTTATGTAGTTCCCACTAATCAACATTAATTAATAATTAATGTTTATTTAAAAATCATATAATTCTCTGTAATATCTATAACTTAAGATCTAGATTATATTTATACACAAAAGGAGACATTAATCTGAGTATTTAGGACAAATATTGAATTAAAAGTCTATTAACGCGATCAGGAAACAAACCTGCGAACTCAGTTCTGACAACAGAGCTATAGAGTCGATATTCTCTTCGATGAATAGATTATTAATATAGTTCTATCGAACTTATAACCGATATTTTTTATTTGTCTTGTTTGTAAATGTTCTGATTCTGAATATTTTTAAAAGATAACATGGTAACACGTATTAAAACTTTTAGAAACAATTAAAATAATTTGATTCATATACCAAAATAAAATATGTTATATTCAATGCGTCATTATAATTATTAATGAGCGAAAACGGAAGTAAACTTAGAAAATAATTAATGAGAAAACTGAAAGGGCTAAAAAAGGGTCGATTTTAAATTAAATATACGCAGTAAACATGTTACTTCTGACCTTGTGGTTACAACTGATTTTGAAACTTTCTTTACTAACATTCCATTTACCACAACTAAAGTTTTAAACTCTTCAACTGCTGCCACTCTAACATTACTTACGGATAATGTCGTTCAATGTTTTATTAATTTCAGTTTTGAAATGGTTACCGCCCGAGATATAGATTTTTGTTTTAATAAATTAGTATTAAGATGACAGGTGATCTATGTGGAATTTCGGATAACGTACTAACGGCCAATAATAGGTATTATTGGCCATACTTAGCATTCATATTCAATAATTGTATAGATTGCGGTACATTTCCTGATTTTATGAAACAGGAAAATAACACCATTATTTAAAGCCGGTAGTACATCAGTTTCAACTAACTACAAAAAAAGGAAAAGAAAAAAGCTCTTCATTTGATTAGTTCATACCAAAGAATTCGGAAAGTAGAGATGAACGGAAAGTTCCTCTGATTTATTTGTCAAAATGGGTGTGCCACATGTATTTTCATAAGAATATTAATAAATTCAAGAAAATTTGTGACTTACAAAAAATTTAAACTCGAAATAAAAATAAACTTGCTATGCCCATCACTAAGCTCCATAAAATAGAAAATTGCTTTAAGGTTACAGTTTTACATTACGTTTTTTCAGTAAAATCTCGAATCAAGCCTTAAATTTATCTTTTTTTTTGTAAAGAAATATCCGGCTTAGTTGGTCGTGTGTGTAAAAAGATGTTGTTCTTTACGATAAAAATATATCGATAGAAGTTTAATATTTCGGGATCGTTATTATCCTTTAACTATTGTAGTTTGAAATTAATATTGTTTACGTTTATTGTACTTAGATCTACCATACTAGCAAACTTGTCTGCAACGAGAACTTCATTTATCCAGTATGTTACCTGACATTAAATAATATTATGACAATGAAATATTTTCAAGCAGTAATCTTTCTTGGGTCACACAAAAGGCTATCATCAGAAAAAAATATCAAAGTCCTTCCTAAAGTTTATACGCGATGAATAAAGTCTATTGAGAAACGAACTTTTATTTTATATTATTTGTGGGAGTGAATGCCCCCAAAAAAAAATCTCATTGTCTATAATATAAAATGTTATCATGGAAATCTTGTATAAATTTAGTTTTGTCCGAACTGTGATGAACATTGACAGAGCGATGATCGATTTTACGCTCCAATAACTTTTACTCGTCCGAAGGCTCTGGGTTCATATTTATCACAGGCTTTGCTCTTTTAGCTTTTCATGAATGGCGATTAAAGTAATCCGGATTGATTATAAATAATTATATAATTAGAGGAAGTATTAAGAATCCTGTTTATTTGTTTTTTGTTGTACATTATTACAGGAAACTAAGATTCGTTTCATCATTACTCTAAGAAACGTTTCCTAAATTTTTATCAAATAAAAAAAATATACAAATTGTTTGACCAATGTATGACAAAACAGTGACAGTAAAGTTTATATACCCCGTAGTAAAGATATTTCTCTATCTATATTACTTTTGATATCCTAATTTTAATAGAGTCGCTCGCTCGCACTAATTAATTATGCCATTGTTGTAATATATTATAAGTATTTACCAAATAAAACAAAAAAGCTCCCTAACCACTAATATCAGTTACTAATTGTAATAAAATATCCATCTCATATTACAACTGGGTGGGTAGATAGAAATAGATCGCCTGTACTTCAGTCTTTGGCAACATTGTACACATGATGCCAGTATATTGTTACCTAAGCGACTAAATATATGGTAAAATAGGAAATATTCAGAGTTTACGCTTCCATACAACGTAACAACATATATTTCGCTACATAAAGGTTGAAGAAATAACAATTACGTACAATTTCGATATTGTTGCAAATAGAAATTCTAATATATATATCTTATATTAAAAAAATATATTGGTTAAGTAAAAGGCCCCCTTTTTTGGTCATTGTTCAAGTAAGTGTTTTTGATCAGTTTTCTTTTTTCACCCTTTCTTAACTTTCCTTACTTTTATCTGAATTATAGCTATATCGCGATTGAGTGAAAACTGATAATGAAATTTAAAACTTTTCTTAAAACATAAAATGTATCTAAATTCTAGATAATTTAGAGAAATACAACATTTTACGTCATTATAATAAAAAAAAACGATATAAAACAATAGACGTATTTTTCGAGTCAATAAATGAGTTAATAAATAAGAAAATATACTGTTATTAGGTACTGAGCTATAATATTATTTTAACGAATCGATTCAGGTCAAGCATTATATCTACCTTATTCGTCGCTGGTCCGTCCTATTATTAGATATTCAAAGCTACTATTCTAAGGAAATTAAGATGAGACGAATAATTTATAACAGTCTAATTAGATACATAAAAAATGTTTTGAGACTTTTTATATCGGTACACTTAAAAAAAAAGAAAACATAAACTTTTTTATCTTTTACTTTGAAAGACTATCAAGCTAAAACTACATTTCTGATTTTATAAAATATACCGTGATATTACGCCTTACCATATAAGATGACGAAGCCTGTTAAACATCTTTACGTGGTTTAAGCGTATGTTGCATTCGTTATTGTATGAATTTAATACAAGTTGTAAAATAGGACTAAGAAGGCCGTCGGTAATATAATGTCAGCACACATGTATAAAATATGTTATTGTTTATTTAATTAAAAATTTTTTTTTTAGTTGTTATAAATTAAACCTGTTCATTATTTTGAACAAAAATTGTACTGCCCCAGAAAAAATCCTCTAAAACAAAAAAAAATAGCATGTTCGTAAAATGGTAGTATGTAGTTGTTTTGTAGAATGTCTTTCAAAGACCAAGAATTATTTAAAGTTTCATTATAAAAAACCTATTATCATTTTTGTTTTAAACAATTATGAATTAAAGATAGATGCACGATTAAGGCATTTGATACTATATTACAAAAAGACACCACTGGCGTTTATTTTAATCAGATTTAAACATTGCGAGATCATTCAATGAAGCACAATCAATCAGTAGGAGAGCAAAACAATTAAGAAATCTCCGTCAGACCCAAAAGACCCAATATCGAATCTTTTGAATTGATTAGAGGCGATCAATTATACATTTAACCACGGATAATGGAATAAATTACCTTTTTGTGTTCTAATTAAAAGCTGGCAACCTAATATAACGCCTACAATTTCCAGACAAGATTTAATAAATAAATCAAAAATACCCAAGCATCTATACTTTTTACGTTAAATATAAAATATTTATACTTATTGAAAATCAGTTTTTGCTTAATGTTATTCAAAAAATGTTTCCCTAGATCTGAAAAAATCAGCGAAAGATATTTAACGGGCTTTTCTTTGTTCAATGACTTGATTGTATACTGAATAAAAACTCCTTACTTATTTTTAACCAAAACTTTTATTGTGTATATGCATCATCTTTTCTTAAAAAAAAATCATAAACATAATACACTATGTATTCCGCTACAAAATCTTACATCAAATAATAAAGTTGAAGTCACACAATCAAAGAAAAATAAAAAAGCTCAAGTAAGAAGCACCTCTATAAATATCAAAGAACGCCGCACAGCGAGATGTACGAGTACATTCTAGACAATTCTTTGCTCTTTGTAAAAGGGTCGGTCGATGACGTCACACCCAACTATTTACTATAGAAAGCAATATTTTCAAAACATACTGTTATAACAAACTATTTTTAATGAAATATCCGCACTGTTGCAGCTACAAATAAATTTATAATTTCAATAATTAGAAACTCCTTTATTTGCCGCTACAGTTCATTTCACCATAAAATGTGATGTTTGGGCATCGGCAATTGGGCACGGTAATGTTTGGAATTTAAATTTTCTAGAGAATTATCAGTCTTGAAAAAATCTAATAAATCATCACAATATTTTTTTTAAGGGAATAATAGATTTTGACGGCAAAAATATCAACAAAAATATTGTAATTTATGATCTATTTTATTAATAGACGATAATCTAAAAAAATGTTTGATTCGTTTGGCAATTTAATTAATATTTATTTATGTAATGCGTCATCGCTAGCCACAGAAAATAAAAAGTTATGTTTAATCAAGAAAAAAAATCCAAGCAGTGTAATATTGTTTATCAAACAGCTATTTACGAATGAAATTAAGTAGTATGCTTTTTTTTAAACTTTTTTTTTTTATAAATAAATATAAAAGTGTTATTTTTGTTTATATGACACATTACAAAATATACTAAAAACTATTACATACTATTCCTACCTACTTATCCATTACTAACTATTAATTTCTTACATATATAATAGATACCTATTTGAAATAAGAAACTTTGACATTTGACTCCCGTGTTATAAAAACGTTGGATTTTCATGTTTTTGTTTGCATTTTTCTTACCGTTTCTAAACGCATAACGTTTTAAAAAAAATACGTGGGATGATTTTAGCATAATTTCTGATTATCCTATTATATATTTTTTTAATTTGATATGAGAGAATTTTTAACTTAATCTATTCAAAATAACGTGCAAATGAAAGTCGTATGTTACAACAGTGTGTAGTTTAATAATACAAGAGTAGGTTATAATTTAAATATCATGTGTAGTTATTTATGAGTACGTCATTGGAGCGGTGTCAGACATCGACAAAGGAATCTATGTACGCTCCAATAACTTTATTACGATCAAAGCCTTTTGTTTACAAGAATAACAAGGATATAATAATAGAATATATGAAATAACTTTCATCCATTTTTAAACGTATAATAATACAATTGCATAATACGATACTGGTATTACGTAATTTTATTAAACTACAGAGAAGAGTCGTAAAAAAGTTGTCAATTAAGAATTAAAGAAATAAAAAAATAGAGAAGAAATAACAAATTAATAAAATTAAAGACAAATGGTCAAATTATTATTAAAATGAAGGGTCGCTTCTAAAGCTGTTTTAATTCATATAATTATCGTATAGAGAAAACATTGACGAGGTTCGCTGGTAACTACTAATCTGCTCATGTCTCCCCGACTCATGTTAATCTTCTCAAAATAACCATATAACCCTCATCCATTATAAATGGATCGCGTCATTCGTTATTTTGAGTATTTTATATCTAAATCCAATTTAATTAAAATATTATATATTATTGACAAGCATGAATTCTTATAAATAACCATACCATTATAAATGTAACTTTTATTTTTTAAAGTATTTTCTCTAATTATTAATTTGATCAAACTAAATGAGAAATCAACGTTAATTAAATTGTGTATTTATCGGCTACCATTTTAATACGCTTGATAATAAAACAACCGCTTTCATTTAAAATAATTCTTAATGAGGTTTCTATTGTATATTTAAATTTAAATCAATAACTGAAAATATACTGAAACTGAAGTAGTATTTTGTATAAGTTATTAAATATATAAGTAATTCATTAGACTTCCGCCCGTACTTTTTCAGGCTAAGGCTTGAAACCTGAATGATTAGTATTTTAAATGTCATACAAATAAAACGGCGCATACTATATTTAAAAAACTATTTTTTTTCCTTACTTTCGTTAAAATAGTTACTTACGCATAAACGTTGCAATTAAAAGTTCCTTCTTCACAAAGAACTCGAACAAAATAAACAGAATTACCGGAAAGCTCTTTTAATCACCATAAGGACTCTCTTAAAAAGAAAAATATTCAGAAAAAAGTTTTATAAGAGAGGCCCGAGATAATTATCAAAGCCTAGAGATGCAATTACTGGACCCCAGAGGAAGCTGATAAGCGGCTCGAGCATAATTTATATAAAGCGGACGACTGGATTACTAATATGATAAAGGGAATTTATGACGACTTTCATGTAGTGTCCACAAAGGCTATCACCATATATCTAGCCTCACTACGCAATACTAAAGAACACAAAATTTTACATCAACAGTAAATTTTCAATATCACGAGAGGAATTGGTCTGGTCTGAAAGCTAAAACAGAAGAAATATATTAATTTCATTAACATTCATTTATACAGATTTTTTACACACACGTTGAAGTTACTTTAAAGTGTGCTCGTGACCCAGTTCAGAACGGGACAAGTCCGTTTTTTCTCCGACCGGAAATGAGATTTCCCGCCAGATATAATAGCTTTTCGACGGATTTAAAAATTCTACTCAACTTTTACTCTTGAATTCTCGTGCTTTAAAAAAAAACAATTTTGCAAGGAATATTTTATTATGACAATGTTTTACCAAAATATTAAAAAGTGATAGAGGTAATTCTTTGAGGTGTATTATTTATGTTTAACTATTTTGTGGACTTATTTTATTTGAAAATCAGGTTCATATTTTTGTGGGGTACTTTTATATTTTCATCAGACATTATAGTTAAATAAATAATTCGCTGGAAGAGTCTAGAACATTTTTTAAGAAATCAGTTTAAATAACAATACGAAAGGTTTCTAAATAAATAGCTTAGGTAATATCTAATACAGAAATCGATATCGACTTTCATTGAAAGAATTAAAATATATTTAAAATACGAAGAGTTATTATTGGTTTGCCTTTTATTGACATATTATAAAAGTTAATTTATATTAGAGTCAAATAAATTCGTATTTATAAAGCGACCGCCAGCGTGTAACGAATGAACTTTTGCGTGATTAATTAATTAGATTCACACTCTGTCACCATTCCGGCGTTTTTGTAGTTAATCCTGACTAATGCTAACATGATGGGTATTTCTATATAAAAATATTCCTCAATATTGAACCTTTTTCTTTTTCTTTTCTTAGCAGCTTCTTAAAAAAATAATGGGCAATAAAAGTACCGTATTAAATAAACTCCACTAAAGAAATATTGATAGCGCTAACGAACCGAAAACGCTGTTGATCGCGTTGGACAAAATTACAAAGTATTTTCATGAAGACATCATGACCGTTCTAAGCTGGTTCATAATAACGACAAAATCTTTTTCATGGATCATGAACCTAAAATTTCATTAAAGCTAAAGAATATTTTAATATTCGAGTCGCGTTTAGCCGTGGAAATACAATCAACCGTGAACTTAGCATTCGTGGAGGGAATTTACATTTAAGGTACGCAAAACTCTTTATCATCTAGCTTAAATAATGCAAATCACGAAAAAGAAGCTGAAGTAACAGAATATGTTTTAAATATAAATACCGTAAAATCGTTCAAACATTGTACCGAAACTTATGTAAATGTATGTATAATGTTTAAAAAGTTTTCAAAAAACCGGAAACCTCGGCTGCAATTAAATTCAACTTTAACTTTAAGCAATTTCCTCTTCACCTCTTTTACTTTGCCACTTTCTGTTCGTACATTGACCTCGGCCCGAGGCATCTTAGTTTACCCCTTTTTATATCCTAGCGCAATGAAAACTGAGATGTAGAGCGAGCGTTGACCGGCTAAATTGCACTAACCTTCTAAGGGCCTGTCCGCGTGAAAAATTCAGCTGGCTTGGCAGACATGTTTTATTTATGACTCCGCGCACTGCGGCACTTTTAAATATTTAGAATCGGTCGACGCTAGTGGACGATTCTTTTTTTGGTCTTGCATTGATTGTCTTACTTTGCAATCTTCATAGATAAACATTTATCATGAGACACATCTTAATCCATATAACAAGTCCACAGATAAACCACAGATATATATTTGTTACAAATTAAATGAATTAACTATTGAAAATATGAAGAAAACTACTGCATCTATACATTCCAAGCTTACTTACATAATGAGAGAACTTTAACTGTGAAGCGAGATAAAGGCAAGTGCAATTTGAGTACACCTTAAAAAAACTGAAAAGATGTAACTTTTCGTACAATGGGACAAAGGAGTTTATAATTAAAAGGTGTCAGTGTACGCCGTATCTTTAAAGTACCTCTCTTAGCAGCTTACGACAAAATCGTACCTACACTAAGTTTTCCTCTCAAGGAATAAAATAGGAGCTCACGTAAAAGCATAACAGGCTAACTTTAACACTTTAACTTTCTAGATGAGTTTCACTTTTTGGACTTTAAAATTATAGAGTTTCTTATAACACCTTGGTAAGAAAATAAACTCAGTTACTTTTAACTACTTAGTACACATAGGGAGATGAATAAAAAGAAACAAGTATTTATTTAAATAAAAGACTATGTTTTTATCAACAAAACTTGATATACCTATATATTCGTTAACATAATTTTGTTTTTAATTCTTTAGTATAAGAATTTTACAAATAATTTGTAGAATATTGATTCTACAAATTATTGGTGGAGTTGGGTATTTACTAATTTTAGTTGTTGTAAGTAATAACTTTTCTTAGTTTCTTGAAGCATCGAAAATTCGAAAAACTTAGCATTATAAAATCAATCAATCAAGCAAACTAAAAATACTATAGATAAAAACATGATACATCATAACATTGAAACTTTATAGTTACCTACTTCTTACCTATTCATATGCTTTGATATTTATCATACGTTGGACGTTTAAGTATAGTTGAATAGGGATCTAATAAGGGAGTCTGAATTATATAGGTATCTAGGAAGGTGTTGTCCTTTGTCAACAGGTAGTATGGTAAATAATCCTCTCAACGATTTAGATGTTGCATCACACAGTCACGTGACTTATAATCTATTTACATATTTATTTAATAATTTATTTAAATTATTCCTGAACATTTGAAATTTCAATTTAAGTTTAAGACTTGAGAGAAGCTGCTGCAGATCGGTAATTAAAATTGTTCTGAAGTAAGTGATTTGAACACACATATGTTTTATTTTAGCTTATAAATTATAGATATATGTAAAAACTCAATGGTATACTTTTATATAATAAATTCGATGCTATGGCAAAAATAATTCATAATACCTTGTAGTTCCAGTGGCCTCTTGGTAGTTATAATGCGGTGAGAAACACTTTTACTAAAGTAGGTTGTAAGATTGTACTTTTTCTTTATTAATAAGTTATAGCTACATTCACTATGAAAAATTTTACTTTTACTATGGCCTTAGCGGGAACGCAATCTATCAGTTAATAATAATGTCGTTTGTCAATGTCAGATTGACTTTGTCAGCACTTGTCTGTAGGAACGTGTGTCAAAACTCAAGTATGAATTTAGATTTTAGCTTACATATTATAATCTTATATCATTACAAATATTTCATTTATTCATCCATCCTAATTAATATAATATAAACAGAGGAACTTTTATTCTTATAAACTTTCTTATAATGTGGCTAAAATGTGGTCATGGGTAATCTTTAGTTCAAATCCATTTTATAGTGTTGTTTTTGAATATTTGATTGACAGCAATGTTTTGGTTGTTTTAGGGTGCTAATTCACACGGACAACTAGGTCTTAATTCAACCACTGAACAAATTGAAAGACCTACTGAAGTATCAACAGAATTTATAAATGATATTCAACAAATTGCATGTGGTGGTGGCCACACACTTTTATTAGCTGACAATGGAAAACTGTTCTCATGTGGGTGGAATTCAAGAAGGCAATTGGGTTATGAGCAAGAAGTATACACATTTAAACGAGTATGGGGTTTAAGTGGTATAACATTTAAAAACATTGCTTGTGGGTGGGACTTTAGCTGCGGTGTCACCGATGATAAGTTTTTATTTGTATGGGGATCTAATAGTCATGGTCAATTAGGTTTACCAAAGAATGAATTTTCGGATGAACAAAAACCTTTAAGATTACAAGTTAATGCATGTTCTGTGTCAATGGGATTAAGACACACAGCAATCATAAATTCAAAGGGAGAAATATGGACAACAGGCTGTGGAAGGCATGGACAGCTTGGCTTAGGTCATGACCTCTTAGGCACAGATAGATTTAAAAGGGTTTCAAAATTGAGTACAATTTCTCATGTAGCATGTGGACAAAACCATACAATAGCATGGAGTTCAGAAGAAAGAGCTTTATATGTATGGGGTGACAATAAACATGGACAATTACTTTTGTCTTGTGATAAATATAGAAAGTTATATAAGCCAGAAAAAATTGATATTGATTTAAAAAATGATGTAAAAAAGCTGCTGAGTGGCTGGACTAATGTCTTGCTTTGGTTACAAGATGGATCCCTCCTTACCTGGGGACGCAATAATTATGGACAGCTAGGGACTGATGCACCTTTTATTGGCAACCTGATTCATATTAGACTGCCTGGTTAGTATTAATAAATTTTGTTTCAGCCAATTAATAGGTATTTTAAATTATATTACATATTTATATCAGTAGCCTACTAAAAATAAACATTCAACTTTTTTATCATCTAAAAACCACACTTTTCATTTCAGGTAATAGAGAAGTGAAAGATGTAGTTTTAGGTTCTGAGCACACAGTATGTTTGGCAACTGATAATACAATGTGGGCATGGGGATGGAATGAACATTCCAATACAGGAATATCATTAGGAGACTGCATCTTTTCTCCAACTAGAGTACCAGTTAGTAACCAACTGAAAATAACAAAAATATATGCTGGAGGAGCTCATAATTTTATACTAACGGAAACCAATGAAGCAGATAATTCATACACTTCTGAAGATATTGATTAAAAGTATAGATTTTCTATTGCCTGATAATTTGGTCAAATTTCTTCACGTTTATGTGGAGATATGTAAATACTAAAGGTTAATTCAGTTATATCTGACACTTTGCATGCGGTGGGTATATGTTTTTGTTAAATCCCCACAATAATCTATGCCTAAAAAGAATGTACATTTTTTTTTTTTAATAAATAAAAATATTTACAAAACTTTTCAGGACTTTTCTATTCTTGAATAGCAATAACATACTATTTTAATAATACTCCACTCATCAAAGTTGCTTAACAAAGAGCAAATTGTTCCAGAGCAATTGCCTATTAATTGTCAGTTTATAGAACAAAAGCCCAACCGAAACACAGTATTATCTCAGTATAGTTTTACCATATGGCTCTTTTGTTTGTCTTAAATGGTTTATACACATATTAGGTAGATATTAAACTTATTATTGACCTAAACAAACATTAGTGACTTGAAAAGTAATTTATTTTTAAAAATGCTATTAAGCTGTCAAGTCATGTGAGACCTTTACTTTTGGTTGGAGGAACATATAGTCACATCTTTACAATGCAATCAAATAATCTAAACTTTAACCATTCTTCCAGAAAGTAGTAAAATATATATATTACAATATGGCTCAAGCAATACAAAGGTAATGTTAATTAAAACAAAATCTTGTCAAATTACAAAGATATATCTTATTTATCATTATTACAAGATGGGAAAATGATAAGCACTTAATACTAAACCTATTTAATTTTTAATATATATATATATATATATATACATAAATATATATAACAAAAAATAAACAAAAATACTATTGCCACTTTCAAACTGAAGTAAATCTAGGACTAAATTAGATTATAGCTTACAATTAATATCTATAATATGCAGCCAAAATGTCACAAAAAATGCTTTTATAATTGATATATGTTAACTTGTGTTAATATAGCCTTGTTAATCTGCAACTGTTTGAGGTTGCTACCTCTTTCTTTCACCTTTCTGTGTTTTACGTTTTTCTTTCTTTTCTTCTTTAAGTGCTTTTTGCTTTTCTCTGTAAGAAAATAAAATTATTATAAAACAGGAAAGTTAAATAAATTTTCATAGTATATTTTTCTAAGCATACCTATCTTCTTTATCTTTATCTTTTTTACGCTGTGCATCAAGACGGGATTGTTCTCTTCTTTCCCGAGCTGCAGCAGCTACATCCATTGCATTAGTATTCTTTACTAAGTCTTGACTATCTGTTTCCAATTCGGTCTCTTGGTCTTCCTAAAGATGAATGCAGATTTAGCTTGTTAGAATGATATCACATTTGTGAAAACAACAATTTTTCATTACCTCATTATCAGGAAGTCGACTGTACTGAGACAATATTGCTTCACGTATTTTTTTTTCGTCGTCGGTATATTCCCGACGGGTCGTTGTGGCTAAAGACTGAGATTCCAATATCTTCGCTAATTGAATATCAACATCTGCGGCAGATTTCGGAGATTCTTCTTTAGGTTTGCACAATTCCCATTTATCAATTATTTCGTTTACATGCAGGGAGATATCGTTATCCTGTGAAAACAATGTTCTATTTAAAAAATATGGTTAAATTCTAACCATGAAAGCATAAAAATTGAGACTCACCACAATTTCCGACAACAACCCCTCTAAAGCATCCTTTTTCTCATCTATTGTATCTTCACTTTCCAATATACCTGATATGTAAGATCCGAAGACACTTTCATCAGTTTTTAAAGATTTTAATTTATCAATTAACCACGGCTGAAATGCGCTAACGGCTGCCGCCATTTTGACAATTGACATATTATCAAATATCATTCCTTTGACAATATTGATAATTAAAGTGATATAAATGTGACCATGTGTCTCCTGGCTGAAATGATGATGATGATGAAATGAAAAAAAAGAATAAACTCGTCCTTTTGCAGAGTACAAAAATACAAAACTTTACGTTTACTTTGTTTCAACATTTTTATGACAAACAACTGTAATGCAAAAATAGAAAAATACCATAAAATATGTTTTTATACAGGTATTTCCAAACTCTTTCAGAATTTTATTAAAAAAATTAGTAAAAGGTTACCCGAGTCAATTGAAACAGACATTTTTGAATTTCAATTGAAAATATAAATCCATAATTTTTCAAATTATGCACATATATGTATTTTTAGTATCTGTCTCGTAAACAAGACCGTATATTTCACAATATATCTTTTTCCTGGGCTGTGAAATTTCATATTTCCAATTGTGATAACACTGGAGCAGAATGAATAACAGTTTTACATTGCTAGAACAACTTTTTATCTACGGGCGGAATGGCGAATGTTGTGTGGTACCTACTTATGACAATGTGATCTGTCCATTGGGCTGTCAAATGTCAAATTGTCTCGTCATGCTGTTGCGGTAGATATTGTTAGTCTGTGACTTGTGTAAACTGTGTATTGAAACTGCAAAGGGATTACAAAGCAAAATTAGAAATAATTTCTTTTTCTAACAGTTTTAAAACTAAAAATGTCGGCCAGGTACGATAGAGCTATAACTGTATTTTCACCAGACGGTCATCTGTTGCAAGTGGAATATGCTCAAGAAGCCGTACGCAAAGGTTCTACAGCTGTAAGTTTCAGTAACGAAAATTTGTTGTTTTGTGTTTATTAGTATGTAATAATCATCAAAATTTTTAGGTCGGTGTGAGGGGTAAAGATGTTGTAGTTTTAGGTGTTGAAAAAAAGTCTGTTGCAAAGCTACAAGAAGAACGTACCGTCAGAAAGATTTGTCTTCTTGACGATCACGTTGTGATGGCTTTTGCTGGTCTAACTGCCGATGCACGTATTCTTATCAATCGCGCTCAGATTGAATGTCAGTCTCACAAATTAACTGTAGAGGATCCAGTTACATTAGAATATATCACTAGATATATCGCCAGTCTCAAGCAAAAGTACACCCAAAGCAACGGACGCCGTCCATTTGGTATATCATGTTTAATTGGTGGTTTTGATTACGACGGTCACCCTCATTTGTTCCAAACCGAACCATCAGGCATTTACTATGAGTGGAAGGCTAATGCTACAGGAAGATCAGCTAAAACTGTTCGTGAGTTTTTAGAAAAGAATTACACTGCAGATGAGGTTGCATCTGAAAATGGTGCTGTTAAGGTATTCAATTATCATTTATATTTTCGTATTATTTCATAATATTCATTCATATCAAATGTGTTATTTTTAATTGTAGCTTGCAATTCGTGCTTTGCTGGAAGTTGTACAATCTGGGCAGAAAAATCTAGAAATTGCTGTCATGAAACGTAATCAACCTATGCAAATGTTAGATATTGACACTATCAACTCATATGTATCTGTAATTGAAAAGGAAAAGGAAGAAGAGGCAGAAAAGAAAAAACAGAAGAAGTAATTTTTATATAACAAGCATTTTATTACACTGAAAAAACTATAAAATTGTTTTAATTCATTTTCAACATATTATAAAAGTTATCCAATTTATTAAGAATTTAGCAAATCAATGGTTTGAGAAATTTGAGAATACAATTCCCGCATATTAGAAACACCGTCCTGGCTAGAACCTTTATTGGTCATCATATCATTGAACATTTGGTCCCATTCACCATGATAATGGTTTGTAGCCTCCATGCTTTTCTAAAAAAGGAAAAAATCGAAGTGACTAGAAATTTACTGTTAATTAAATATAAGGATAATGTATATTTACATCAGTCATTGATACATCATCAATAGGATCATTGCTCACTGAAGGCAAAACACAATTTAAAGAATGATTTCCATTATTTTGAAGACTGCTCTTTCTAGCAATATCTTGTTCAGAATCTTGTCCTATGTTAAATTCAGCTAACAACTGAAGATCACAATGTACTGTGTTGGCTTCAGTATCAAGATCTGGCATGCTTAGAAATTGTGTTGGAAAAGGATCATTATTTTGGTTAGATGTCTCGGAAAAGTCAATGAGACTATCCTGAGATGATTCCCTAAGAGCCCTGTAAATTGGTATATTTAGTATGCATCTTAACTTCTTAATAAAACAAATAGAACAGTTTCAGTCATACCCAAATTGAATGTCATCTGTATTTGCCTCTTTGGAATGTTCAACAGAATCTGTACAAGAAAATCAGTATGTGTAAAGGAAGGGTGTGGGAAAACAGGGAGCATTGATTTATGGATTGAGGAATATGGATAAGACCTGGTATAGGTGTCACTTTTTGATTTTCTTGAGTCTCTGGTATTAGCCAATCTAGTTCTATATTATCTTCATCCTCACAATATTCATCAGGTGTATCTGGTACTAAACAGAAAAATACATGTTTATTATTAATTTAAAATATTATGTAATTCTTTATTTTTGCAAAGTATTTAATATATGTATCAAAATAATTGTGTAATGTTCTAAGTATATGCCCAAGACCTAAACTGTTTTGTTTGTTTGCATATCACACAATTACCAGTTTGGTGTGAGTATGAGATACATTTATTATTTCTTTTAATTTAATAATACAATTAGAAATGTATGGATTGTACTTGGGGCGGGGAGTATAAAGTCGTCATGAACTAGTATTATTTTTAAAAAGGCACCTTCATATTCAGGGGTGCAGTCTGTTTTTGATGAATCTAATACAAGCAAATCCTGTGCTGCCTTTTTCAAAGCAATGCGTAATGCACGACGTGCTTTTTGTAAAGGCGAAATATACAGCAGCTGATCAGTATTTTCAAAAGTCTAGAAATAAAATATACTAATAGTAATAGGAGGTGTTACTTCTTATCAGACTTAATTAGATTCTTATTAATTAATGTTTGACAATGTTTATATACATATATAGCTTTGTTAACCTTGTTGAAACTTTAAATAGATATATAAATAATAAAACGTTACGGGCAGGGATTTCAACCCGCGACCTTGGGGGAAACCGTCCCTTTTCTCTACTATCTGAGCTAACGTATCGCAGTTTCTATCGTAAGCTCTTCTTCAAAGTCAGTGGCAATTAATTTTTAAGCTGGTGGTAGATTTGACAGTAAACGTAAATGTTTTGTATATAACTTATTTTCAATAAATATTTTGCTTTGAATAGTTTTTCTTACGAATATATGATTTATTTTTCATTTTCTATTAATTTATTAACATACCTTGGTCTTGAAACTCCTTTTAATAGTTAATGCTTTTCTTGTAATTTTGTTAAGTAACTCCGGTCTACCGTACTGAAAGTAGTCGTGAATGTATTCGTGCATATATGGGTTACTGGAGTTACAAAGAGGATCCTGGAGATGAGAAGTGACCTTGCGAAATCCATACAAATTTAACTGTCTTATAAAACTAGAAATATTAGTCGTTTTAAAAATAGAATGGTCACATTGCAAATAATTGTGAAGAACTCTATAATTTAACAAAATAGTTCTTCCGGTACCACCCCATAATATAGCATCAGTATGCAAATCAAGCAGATACCAAAGTTTTTGAGGAAAACGCATTTGAGAAATTGCATTTGTAGCTTCTTGCATTTTTGGTTATTAGTTATTAAAGCACTATATTGAAATATATTTTTGTAGTTAATATATTTATAGTATTATTCAGTCACGGTATTAATAATACTAAATAGCAATGACCAAATATAAATTTCAGTTATCAAGAGGACTATCAAACTTCGCGCCAATGAGCCAAAAATTAGGCTTAGTTGCCAGTAGTAAATATTAATAAGAATAAATAATTATTCAACCCAATGAATAACACATTTTGAATCTTATTATTATTAATTAACATTTAAAAAATATTATTATTCAAATAAACAAATATCGTCTTTGCTTTTTATAAGTACTAATATCTCAAAAAAATGTGTTATTACATTTAAATTAAACATATACTCATAATATTTTCTTATAATTTTAAAGAAATTATTTGCTTATTTTTTTTAGAATATTTCCTTTAATTAAATATTTTTAATCTTTGATCATAATGTGATTTTAGTTTTGACATAATATGTGCCGGGCAAAGTATAAATACAATTTTGACAGGAAAATATTTCATTTTTATTTAATTTACCTCTGTATTTCCAATTTTAAACAAATTAGATACGAATATTTTTCTATGTAAAATGTTTTTTATTTGTGAATTGTGATATTAGTATTTGAAAGAAATTAGTACAGTTGACAATTATAATTTTGTATATTGAATGAGTACGTGTAATGAACAAAGAAAACGTTAAATGTATTAAAATATACCTACTTTAATAAGACTTTAAAAATAACTTACATGATACGAAATAAAGACCCTTAAGGGTATATGTATATGTTCATAAAAAAACTACTAATCATAAGACAACATGAATAAATCCAGGTAAAAATATTGTTCCACTTGAACAAATCTAATGTAATTCTATTTTGATTTATTTGTAGATAAAAGTTTCTTTGTTCTAGATTTTCTATGTTGTTATTGGAGCCAGGGGAAATTTATTTTGAAGATTATTCATGTACAATGAAGGATTCATTAAATATGACTGAAACCATACAGGGTAGATTAAAACTGTGTTCTAAATCACTGGTTTTCGAGCCTAGAGAATGGATCCATCCACTTATAAAGTTATATTTTAAAGAAACTACAGATATCAACACAGTGTCAGATTGTAGTAAAGATATAAATGTTATAAAAGTAAAGATTAAACAATATGCTGAAATGTTAGAAGAAAACATATTGGCACCTTATAAGTTTAAATATGAAAGCAAGGAGTTCTGTTTTGTCTTTGATTTTGTGTCTGCTGAGGAGTGCTTAAGCCAGATGCACCAGTTGCTTAGAGCTTCAACACTTCATGCTCCAGAGCATAATAGTATGGTTGCAACAATTCTTCATTCACGTTACATGAGGATGTCATTTGATCCAGTTATGATGGATGATTCCACAGAGAAAATTATTAATGAATATCAAGCTGAGAAAATTTCTCCATTAGTTAGACATCAAGGCAAATTAGCATTGACTGCAACTACTCTGTATTTTCAACCATTTAGTAACATAGAAAATGTAAGTTATATTCAAAAGTTGTTATATATTAGTTATCTCATTTTTTTTAAATCTCTTATACTGTGTAAATAATCTATGAGTTACACAAATCAAGTTATGAAATTCAGATATTGCCTTTTATATTCTAACAAGTGACTTTTTTTCTGTAATTGCAGAGTTCAATTCTAAAAATGAAGCTATGCAAGTTGAATAGGATTTACAAAAGAAGATTTTTACTAAGGCAAGTTGTATGTATCGGTGTATGTTCCTATTATTTTATTTTATTTAAACATTGGCTTTAATTGATTTTGTTTTTATATTTAAACACTTATATAATTTATATTTTTATATCATATATTTTAGTAGTTGTTTTTTAAAAATTACTGCTTTGTTCAAATGCAATTTTTGTATAGCAGTACTAATTACAAGTTTTCATTTTATCACGGTTACTGACAAACAAACTGTTTTAGGGTCTTGAAATATACAGCACGGAAGTAGAAAGCTCAATATCTCATATATATCTGGCATTCCAATGTGAAGAAGATAGAGATGAGGCATACAATGTTCTAGAAGAATCTGCAAATGTCAATCTAGAGCCAGTACATGATGAGGAAATAACACTTCAATGGCAGAATGGCATTGTGTCTAATTATGATTACCTAATATATCTAAACTGGTAAGTTTTGTTTAATTAAAGTAGAAAAATAATAATATATACAGATAAAAAGTTATATCGTAACAGTTATTCTTAATCTGTAATATGTTTGTGTGTTTTAGAATCTTAGTACATTTAAAATATTATGGACTTCAAAGTAATATTACTTACAGTCTTGCAGATAGGAGTACAAAGGACTTAACACAATATCCAGTATTTCCTTGGGTGGTGGCAGATTATACATCAGAAACTCTGGATTTGGAGAATGCTGACACATTCAGAGATCTTTCCAAACCTATGGGTGCCTTAAATCCAGATAGATTAGAAAAATTACAAGAGAGGTTCAATGAGATGTCTGATCCAAAATTTTTGTATGGCTCTCATTATTCTGCTCCTGGTCTTGTATTGTTTTATTTAGTAAGTTAATATCTTAGGAATAAAATTGTCTTTTTATATCAAAATGGGTGTATATTTTCTGTTTTTTTTTTCAGGTCAGAAAATATCCACAATACATGTTATGTCTACAAAATGGAAGATTTGATCATCCAGATAGAATGTTTAATTCAGTACAAGATGTTTATAGTAATTGTTTAAAAAACATGTCAGATTTTAAGGTTTGCAATTTTTTTTTTAATTACAATTATTTTCATTTCTTTTGAGGTAATCAATTGAGGTCTGGTGCTGATACAGGATTTGGTGTAGATGGCATTATAGGGCCTGGGAAAATATGAATGAATTATGAAAAATCTTGAAAATACATTCTATAAATCATAAATGATACCGTCATTATATCAAATATTAATATGTGAATCAAAATATATATATGTTGGTCAATTTAAAGTGTTCTCTGTGGCTGTATTTGCATATCAGTTTTTATTTCATGTCACATAAATTGATAACTCTTATAATATAATTAAATAAGATACAGGTATAAGTCACTTTTTTTAAAGCACACTTGATCTCATGCTGACTGACCAATAAAACAGCCTTAGCCGGCATCCATTAAATAAGAGATTCAAAATTTTAGTGACCTAGTCCTGGAGTATTCTTCATGTATGTTAAGCACATTTCTTTTTAACTCTACTAGTTAAGGATTATATTGCGAGAAAAACTTTATATAATATATGTATATGTTTCATTTAATGTTTATATATATTTATGATTGCAGGAGCTAGTTGCCGAGTTCTATGATACAAGTTCAAAGGGAGATTTTTTGGTGAATCTATATGACATTGATTTTGGTGAACGTCATGATGGTATTAAAGTGGACAACGTGCGTCTCCCGCCCTGGGCGGACTCACCAGAGCAATTTGTGTTCAAATTAAGAGAAGCATTGGAGTGCCAATATGTGTCGCGCTACCTGCATGCCTGGATTGATCTCATTTTTGGATATAAACAGCGTGGAGAAGAAGCTGTGAAAGCCAATAATGGTTTGTTAGTATTATTAATCTTCTAATGTAATAAGAATGTTGTTTTTTTTGTCTAGATATTTTATAGTACATATTTTTAACTCTTATATTAGCGCGGTATGTATCTATTTTAAGCCTTAGTTCTACGTAAATAATAATTATTAGATATTTTATGACCGATATTTTAAGATGCTCAAAGCACAAAGTATATGAAGAAATTGAATCTTGAAACTACATAAATTCAGGTATTCAGGTATCTGGTGTGAAATTGATCACCATTTAAAAAAAATGAACGTATATTAGTAATTACTAATAATAACTTAAACTTACATTAAGTACACATTAAGAATTAATAGCAAGCTATATATTTTATGATTATTAAATATTTCAGTGTTCCACCACGTCTGTTACGAGGGATCAGTAGACCTTGACTGCATATACGATATGAACGACCGCCACGCCCTAGAGGTCCAAATAATGGAATTTGGACAAGTGCCAAAACAAATATTCAAAAAACCACACGTAAAACGAATCTCAATGCAGATAACGAAACCATTATCAAATAAAAATAGTAACCTTTGTAGTATAGAATGTATAAAAACAATAACCTTACACAAGGAAGCGGTGATGTGTGTGTTGCGGGAAAGAGACAGAGTTATATCTGTAGGCAAGGATGGGACTTTAAAAGTGTATGATATGGTTCAAGAGAAACAGATCCGGAGTGTGATCTTGTGTTCTACTCCTCTGAGCTCATGTGTGATGGTGGATGAGCATATAGTTGCTGCTGGCTCGTGGGATAACGAGATGTAAGATACATTTAAAGTATTCAATAGTTGATTTTATTGAAATGTTCAAATTAACATTGAATATTTGATACATATTTTTTTTTATGATTTTTTATTTCTTATTTTTAGATATCTGTATGATGTGGAGTATGGGCGTGTGGTGGAGAGCTTCAGAGCACACGATGATTCTGTCAGCTGCTTACTGTGGTTGCCAAAAGGTACCTTATTGTCAAAATTATAGAATATTCTTCTAAATAATTATATAAACGGAACTCGTGACCAGGCTGCTGATCTTGACCCATCGTATTTTTCAAAAAGATAACAATGTTAGTGTAAATGGTGCCGTTGCTTCGGATAAATTAGTAAAACTGGGATTTCCTCAAGGGTCAATTCTTGGTCCTTCTTTATTCTTAGCTTATATCAATGATTTACCCTATTTGATGACCGATAAATGTAATATAATCTTGTTCGTTTTTCGGTAATTTTTAAAGAATACAGAAAGGTCATGAATGTTTTACTTGTACACAATAATTTATTGGTACTTTCCAATTCGATGGCGACGAATAATATTATGCCTAACAATAAGAAAAAGGAAACGTCTCAAGTTTTCTTTACCCATTTTTTACCCAACTAAGCCTCAGTTTAATTCTCGACGACAACGTAATTGGGACAAGATGTTCAGGAGATCCCGCGGTCGTATGGCGGGAATATATATATATATATATAGTGGACTGTATTTAATATTGATCTATTTTCTTCGAGTTGCGTCTCGTCGCTCTCGTTCACTCTCGATCACTCGTTGAGTCCCGTGCAGAGAGGTACATGTCGCGTGCCCCTCTCCGCGCACCTCAGAGACAGCCGCAGCGCCAGCCTCTTGTCGGTGGCATGTTAAGTAATCTTAACACAAGAATTACCTAAAATAATGAAAAATACGAGCTAACTTTCAGGTTTTGAACCGTATCGATTAGGAATTACACAGTTAACTAAAGTCGCCACAGATAGTTGGTTTACTTCGCATGCGTCCATAGTATTGTGTTACGGTATTCTGTTCTGGGTAGCAGAGGCAAATGTGAAATCAAGATTTCACAAAAGAGACCAGATCAAGATATATTCAACATGGGTCTTTAGGAGTTTGTTATTAAAGACGCTGCAATACTGACGTTTCCTACTCTATATCTTAAAAAATATATAATGTACGTCCGCAAAAATTTGCACAAATAATTGAAAAATAAACTTGCATAATATAAATACTAGAAATAAACGTAAAATAACATTTTACAAACTTGTTTACAATTTTACAAATGTTCTCTAATAACTTCCAAGGTCAACGTTGTTCTTGGTTCAAAGTCAAAGTAATATGTCATTTCTATACTTTTGAATGTTTAAATGCTACTGATTTAAATAAAATCTAAATTTACTGAGCAATTTTAGGAAAAAATATAAATAAATAAAGTAAGAATCTTTAAGTCCAATTTATTTTCACATATCAGTCATGGATGTGACTGGAATATTCAATACCATGGATAATTTATTCAATATGTGAAAAGAGTATCCACGGATAACTCTTCTGGCCAGGGCCTCTCCATGTAGCTACGGTTTGGAACGGTACATCTAGAGTATGACGTTTCATAAGTTTAATTTGTGCCTACACCCTATTTGAAATTGAAAAAAATGGATTTTGACTTCTAAAAAGGAAAACTTTATTCGTTGGAATCGTAATAGTAAAGACTTATAGATGGCGCCTCCGTCCCGATAAAGACGATTTTATGTAGATTGCTAGATTTATGATTTGGTTGTGGGTAGTGATATGGTACCTCTATTGGCAAAGTGACAAAACTTAAACGTATCCTAGAGGTCGCAGGTTGAAGTCCTGCCCGTGTGATGAAATATTGATTATATATTTATTCAAATTTTAAAAAGACAATGGCGTCACTAATGCATCGCACACACATCACTCTTCTATCTTTCCATAAAAATGTGACTTACTGTTTTGCCTCCTCCACACTACTCGCAAAGTACTCGTCGAAGTCGCTCAAGGCGAAGTAAAGTTTGCCGAGATAAGTCGAAGTGCCTCTCTACACTATACATATTCGTCTAAGAAGTTCAACTTCGCAAGTAGTGTGGAGTTGAATTAAATTAAATTCTGCACGAGACCGTAGCATGGCCTTGGGCCGGCCTACCTATATTACGAATAAATCCAAGCCGAGTTATGGTATGTGCGCCATTTGGCGCGCCCTTTACATTATGATATAGAACTCATAAAGGTCAGTAAATGTAATAGAGCGCCTTGAAGAATTCCGTCACGAAGTGAAGCTAAGCAAGCGAGTAGTGCTGTCCTCACGGTGGATGGACATGTCACCTATAATGCTCTAAGTCATTAATGTCACCCCGACGTGTGTCAGAGCGGCTGCTGGTGTCGTGCGGGTGGGACGGTGTGACGCGGTGCTGGCGGCGCGCGGGCGCGGGCCCGGCGCTGCGCGGCCTGCGCGCCGAGCTCGACCACGACGGACGCGTCGCCGCCGTGGCGGTCAGGTCTGTGGGGGACGATGCTTGCATCCTAGATGGTTTTTTGCTTTCTATTTGCTTTGGTCGACGTTGAAAGGATAAGTCTATATTATACCACGCTATGGGAACGATATCAGGATATCCTTAAATATAGAGCGGTGACATAATAAGACCAGATAACAGAACAGTTCCGATCAACCTTACCTAAATATAACAAACCTCAGTTTAAATTACTTGATATATAACGAATATTTACTTGTGCCCTAGCTATTTGTTACATTGAGGTTGCAATATATAAATACACTTAGAAGTCAGTTTAAACGTAATTAGTCCATATAATATTCATGCAAACGTCTAATTTTAATATATAATATAACCTTTTTAGGTACAGGAAGAATAATTTCGATATATTAACGGGTACAAGTGACGGCGACGTATATGTGTGGGATTATTCTACCAAAGAGTTGATGAATAAGATCAGAGTTCACTCTTCAGCGGTCAGCGGAGTGTGTCTGTTGTCGGAAGACAGGATATTGACTTCGAGCGAGAGCGGTGATTTGAGTGTAACGGATCTTAGAGTATTGAATTCGGTGAGTAATTTTAAAATGTATTTAAATAATATTTAAATGAAACTATTCGTATTGCGTTGTTTTATCTAAAACTGGAATTGTTTTTTCACTTCAATGCGATAATAATTTCTTTATAGCGTGAACGAGTTGATAAGTTGATTTATATATATATTAGTGATCGGTTTAGAATTCCAGATTAAATCATTGAATAACTAACACGTTATTTTATGTATAAAATGTAGGTTTATAATTTTTAATTTATATTTCTATTTTAAATCTTGAATCAACACAATAAATATAAATACTGTCAGGTATACTCTAAGCGCGTGTCGTCGACGGTGTCGGCCCTGTGCTGCGCGCACACGGCGCTGGTGTGGGCGGGCGGCGCCGGCCAGCTGCTGCAGTGGGACATGCTGGCCGTCACGCAGCTGGCGGCGCACGCGGCGCACCACGGTCCGCCACACGCCATATTACACCTTATCACATATGCAATATGATATATTTTCGCTTGTATTAATTTTAGTAAGGTCTAAAGATGGGTGACTTTTTACTGAAGTCTAAAACCACCCAAAAGGATATCCGCTTTAAGGACTTAAACCGTCTTTTTGTAAACAAATAACAATCATCCAGATACGCACAGACAATATTGTTACATGTCACATACACTTCATTTTTATTTACATTCAAATACTTAATTATTATTCAGAATTATTATTAAGAGTTATGTTAATTGAATTGTTTGTTGGAATGAAATATTTCTCATACTTTGAATACTTTCAGATTTGATCCGGTGTATACACTTTGACGCTGCTTCTCAAACTCTTACCACGGCCAGTGACGATAAGTCGATAAAAGTGTGGCGATTAATTTGAACATATTTCTTATATATCTCCGTTTTAAAATACCGTAAATATTATTATAATTATTGTATTACAGTAAAGTATTTTACATTTTATAAAAAAGACAATAAATTATGTTCATTGCATTGAATTTTATTTTCGATATTCCATGACAATTATTTACGTAAATATACTGTCGAGTCCGAAACAAGTCCAGAGTCAGTTCCATCTGATCTGTCCTGAGCATCTTCTCTGTCAATAAGAGCAGAGTCGGGCGGAAGACTCCAAGAGCTGAGTCCTCAGTATGACCATCTCAAATGGTACTGACAAAAGCCCCCAAGGACCAGTCCAGCAGGCTACACTCCAATATAACCTTATCATTTACGAATTCGTGGAAGACCATAAGTTCTCATAAATAAATAAACCAGACCATTTTTTATTTACAATATATTTAATCATAATTAAAATCGATTATTGATTTAGAGGTAAAAATCTTTGAAAAGAAACACCTCTTGTCTTCTTCAGTTATACATTTAGCTCCTATCAGTAATATACTGTAAAAATAAAATGAAAGCTATTTCGCTGGTAATTCTCACCCTTCGTACATATTTAAAGTTCAAGGTTACCTTTGTCATGACTGACAGTCATGATCGTTAAATTTATTATTAGAACGACGGAGTTAATACATATTTTGTGCTAGGAATTTCAAAAAGAACGAAATTACTTAACATGAAATATGTGAAAATGAAGTAGTAGAAGACAAAGGAAGCATTTTTAGATAGACAGTCAGTTTAAAGGTGTTTTTAATTAATTTAACTTTTGGTACGTCATCTTAGTGCAAATACTGAGTCGATTTTAAATAGCGTGCATTTCTTTAAGATTTTCGAGATTCAATCGTTTTTAAGTAAGATGAAACAGGTTGCCTGAAGACAGATTGCAATTAACATCAAAATGATCGTACAAACTTTATGTGTTATAAATATTCCTTTATTTTATCATATAAATATTGTAATGATATTATGAAATAATGTTATATAACAATGCTTTTGATTTCATATTGATTCACAAGTAATAAATCAATATTAAATTACCCAATTAATATTATTAAAACTTAATAGCATAATAATTTATTCAAAGTGTTAAGACAACAATTAATTTGACTACACTGTAACAGATTCTACCATAGTTTTTTTAATAAGTTCACCAAAGTTCTCTGTGGCATCACTATTATCAACCTCGGCCGATGTTGGTCCAACCTCAGAATGCTCAACAGGGACTTCTTGTGTTACCTGAACGGAGTGATCTAAATTTAAAAGTGTATTGTGACTGAACCAATTTTCATCATTTTCTACAGCTTGCAACTTATTGCTTTGTTGATATGGCATCGATAGTAAAGTAGTATAGTTGGACTCCGTTTTGTTTTCCATGTTTACAGTTTCTGT
Organism: Dircenna loreta; assembly: GCA_963555665.1. Taxonomy (NCBI): domain Eukaryota; kingdom Metazoa; phylum Arthropoda; class Insecta; order Lepidoptera; family Nymphalidae; genus Dircenna; species Dircenna loreta. The sequence continues at coordinate 8,405,852 of OY743094.1, forward strand.
ATTTTTGTACATATCATACTGGTTTTGTTGCATCATCTGATACTGTATGCTGTGGTCAGGCATACTCGTGCTTGGTTTGTGCACGTATTCGGGAACATACATGTGGCCATAGTGATTAAGCATCGACATCTGAGAATTGTGTGCAAATTCTTCAAAGGTAGATGCCGGAAAACTGTGTATTCCTTTAAAGAGATGACCGTCTGTGTGTTGCTGGTCATATGTATAATTGATGTCTGGATATCTTTGCATATTATTGGACATGTTGTATTCCATACCAGTAGATGAATAAGGTGGACCTTTCCCTTGGAGCATGTTGGACGTGTAGTCATTGGTGGCGTGATCTGATTTCTCTTGAAAGTTCATCATATTTGGTTTTATGATTCTGTGATCGACTGGTTCATTTCTAAAGTTGTATGATGAATTGTTTTGATTGTTGTGGTGGCCATTAAAACCAGTGGGGTCAATACAAGATTCTATACTTATCCTGGGAGATACGTTTATATGTGACGTCAAGTGGTTTCCTTGAGCATGGCAATTTTCTTTCTCGTAAGATGAATTTGAAACAAATGTTGAAGAAAGATTGTGCGCTTCGGCCCATTTTCTTTTAAGGGCCTCTTGTGCTTCTTCACTTTTCTTTTCTAGGCCTATTCTCATTAAAGTATTTATAAAGTGAGTTCTCACTCTCATGGGGTTAAATTCTATTCTTCCAGTGGTATTGCCACAACCATCCCTGGTACAACCACACGGGAAGTTTAGTCTATCAACTTGGCATTTTATACCAGATATACTACAAAGACAACTTTCAGGATTACAAATACCTTTACAAGCACAACCACAAAATTCACGAGATGTCCTTATGTCCCTACATTCATCTTTTTCATAACCTTCAATTTTCCGAACACCGGCAGCTCTTAGCAACGCCCTTCTTTGTTTGGTAAGTACTGGTTGCAAGAAGTAGTAGCTGTCCAAATCCAGTTCTGATTCGGATATATCACTTGTTTCTTCTTCAGTGTCACTGTCCTCACTGGATGATATCGAAACTCCTTGCAAATTATGGCGCTCAGTTTTTAACTGCTGTAAAACCTGTCTGTGTAATCGTCTTTGCTCTAGAGCATGTTCTGTTAAAGTGAACGTCTGTACATGGCTGTGTTCCCATTCCATTCCCAACGTAGAGCCTCCCTGAGAGGGTACACATGTGAACCCTTGTGCTCTTGGAAAATAAAACACTGTTATATTATCAAAATGTATGTTATGTTTTTGCTTTTTCAATGCGGGTTCAATATTGCAATCATCGTCACGTTTTCTTTTAAGATTACTTTTCTGGGGCTTCTTAATAAACGTCTCGGATTTTTTACTTCCTTCATTCTTATTGATAGCTAAATTAATGTCTTCATTTATCGGAGCATTTTCTGGTGTCGTACTTCTTTCTTCACTATTGCACTGTAAGTTGAACGTAGGCAATTTTGTATCATCTGTTGACTCTGAACCAAGTCCAGAGTCACTTCCATCTGATCTATCCTGAGCATCTTCTTCTCTGTCAATAAGAGCAGAATCGGGCGGAAGACTTCCAAGAGCTGAGTCCTCACTATCAGCGGACGCAGTATCTGTCTTAATATCATCAATGTCACTTAAAGTATCATTGTCATCTAATTTTACAGCATAATCTACTTTACTATCATTACTCTCATAAAACTGAGAATTGCTAATCCGATCTTGTTCAACATTACAACTAATATCTTCACTATTAACGTCACTATCACTACTTTTTTCGTCCCTTATCACAGGTAAACATTTCTCTCTACATTCTTCCATTGTTGATTTTATATTACTAGGGATTAGTTGTTCCATGGATTTATCAACTAATTCCACTGTATTGTTGTCCATTTTCTGAAAAACAGAGATAAAAACTTAGAAACCAATCCAGTTTTTAGATATAAATGATATTAAATTACTCTATTATTATTGATACATCAAAATTAAAGCAAAATTTGAATGGATTATTTATTTGGATAATATTTTATCAAGAATAGTAACTATTTATATACCTACTTAATCTAAAACTCATAAAAAAATTGACCAAATTAAAAACTATTACATTGACGTTGGGTTCGGTGCATGGAATGTTGAGTTCGAGCGGAGCAGCATTATAAATCAAACAAAATGATAATATAAAACCGGTACCTGTTTAAAAAGCCCGTGGCCTCAGCGAGCTTCACCTGCATTTGTATACATGTATCTTCGAATTCTCCAATCCATTTTGGTTCATTGTTTCAATAATAATCATTATAATACACACACATCATCACAAAATATCCATGCGAAGAGTCATATTTTTTTAATTTGGTTATCACGTAAATGCACTAGCAAATATGGCTACAATAACGAAGATAATAAGGTCCCTTATTATACTTTCAATGCAATGACGCGCCGTATTGTTCCTTATTTATTTATTATCTGCTATATTTTGATATCAATTCCACAAACGTCTCTTTAAAGAAAAAAACACTTCAGCCAGCATTAAGAAAATAATATTTAGTGCAAAATGTTTAATTAAAATATTATTAAACTAAAAGTCAACAGAATTTAATCACTCGGAGAGAGCCCACTTTTACAACATCTAACTAGCCGTTCCCACTCGCGTAATCGTGTTGAACGACTCTTGGGCGACGCAGGCAAGTTTGAATACGGACAAGTGTAAAAGCCGACTAACCGCACATAAACTAGTTATGGGAGGGGACTTCTGAATTTGGTAGAGTATAGCTTGCGTTGTTCGACGTGACGTTACCTCCCCCTGCACACTTCCCCCCGGCCTTGCGACCCTCCGCACCGCGTACACCCGTCGAGAGCGCGCAAGCGCGGTCTGTCTTTCGCCAGCAAAAATAATACCAGTTTTACATTAAAAATTTCCACCACCGCCAATTAAATATTAGTATTATTTCTGATTTATAATTAGACCACTATCAAAACGGAATTGAATGGAATGGAATTTGATTTTGTATATTCATAGAGTCCTTTAAGAAATAAAAAATGTATGACAATTTAAAAGATTCTATTAGTTTATAAATAAATCTGCCCATTCATTATACTGGCTGCTTTGGCCTCAACAATAAAAGTGCAGATTCTAGTTCTGTACGATTAGTGAAAGAATGCTGAAGATATTTATACTTTAACAAATGCGGTTTTAATTTCCGTTATTAATATAACTGTTCAGTTTTTCCCCTAAAAGAGGTAGTCTTCAAGCTGCGGTTCACATAATTTTGCTCTTGGGCCAACTCGACAGGTCTCTCGTTCAACAAAACTCGTCTACGTCATCCTATGAATGTTGTTATATGCATATTTTTGATGGTAGACAGCCAGAGAAATAACTGTATTGCTAAGAAACATACCCGGATTACTTCTATACCGAATAGTGTTATTCAATTAATATAATTTACTAACAATGCAGAGATATGGCAAACAATATTAAATATGCTTATATTTAATATTGTTTGTATAAATATCATTGGATTATACATAGTTTATGTATATTTATATACATCTCATTAACGAAAGATATCTGTAAATTCAACCTTACTGATTATTCATCTCAGATGAATATATAACTTCTATTGAATACGGAGGCGAATATAATATATGAAAACACTATTTTATGAGATCTCGAAGTCCCGTTTCATTTTTTAAATTGTGTATAATTTGTTTTTTTATTATAATTACAGATTAGGGATAAAGCGTTGTCTCTAAATTAATGTTTTGATAATATTATGTAAAAATAATTGTAAGAGAATAAGACAAGTATATAATTTGTACAATATTTATAATTTAAGAAATATTTGTTAGAATGGTAGTACCTTTGATATCGGTACACTAAAATCTTATCTGAAAACGTATGTAATACCAAAAGATAAGACCGCGTGGAGTCTTAAATATAAAAATGGATTAAATCTTTATATTATTTCCATAATAAATATGTTAACTGTTTCAATAAAAAGATATTATTATACTTTAGATAAATCCTATATAATTAACCCAAATAAGAGGTAGACGCCCACATAAAACCTTTTAACAGTTCGTATGTAGAGCAAATTTTTAAATATTTTTCGTTAATTTCAGGATTTGAGTATTCATTTACAAGTAGAAAAACTAAACTAAATTATGGGTTAGTTTTTCTACTAGTACACAATATACTTGAATTAATGAATAAGTCAGGCTCGAAGCTGTTACCTCTTGGATGGTCCCCGGACGTTATTCCAACAAAAAAAAAAAGTAGATTTTAATGAAATTGCTTAAAGCTTTATTTTAATTAAATTATATACTATAAAACCATTATAAATATCTTTCATTATGATATCCAAATTTTATGATAACTTAAGATAGATAGATATACTTGGAGGTTTAAATCAATTACCGCCGAGGGATTATAAATAAATTTAATGGCGATACTTAAATTAGTAGTCAGACAATTTGAGATTTCATTTTGGGGGTGGCCGTACAGTAAATGTGATGAGAAAACCTGAGGAGTTATGATGATAAGTAGAGAACAAACACGCAGAGTAATTAATATATCCCAAAAGGTAAAGGTACATGTTATAACTGTACGTTTACCCAAAAGAAAAAATCTAAAATATACATATATATATATATATATATATATATATATATATATAATATTCCTATGTGTATAACATATGTGGAGATCCTTTTATTTAGGATTGAAAATATGGCGCCTAAAATAGCTCTATTGGCTGCACATACTGCAGGCCTACCATGAACCTTACCTTTTAAAATCTGTCATAGTCTCATTAAGAAGTTTTGTAGCAATATTACAATAATATTACTTTAATTCGTAACAAGAACTTTATAAAACAATATTGTTTTATTCCGTAGTGACGTGAAAGAATGAACGATTTATTAAAATGTCAAAATTAAAAAAAAGTAATATACAATTAATATTTCAAATGTCATAACCCGCTTCATGGTACGAGGTAATAATATTAGTATGTAAAAGAAAGAATGATTTAAGATGACGTCATCTAAACTTCGTATCGAACCATTATTAAAGTAATATTACTTTTAGGACGAATTCGAAGTAAGATTATTGTAATATTGCTATAGGAGTAGTAAAAATATGAATAATAATCTAATTCTATAATTTATTATTAATTAGGCAAAGTCTGTATAATAAATGTATATAGTAATATAAAAAATAAGTTTTTTTTGCTGTTTTACACATTAACTACTTGACGATTTGTTATTTGGTTATATTTCAGTCATCGATCATGTAAAATTCTATTATTTTCATAGAAAAACACAAAAATAACTTTGGGCCGTAATAACTACAAAATGATTTTTATATATATTTAGATAGACTTTGAGCCGTCTCATCAATTAGGTGGAGGGGGAAATACAAAACCGTTGGTGAATATAAATAATCAGAATATTACATTTGCAAATAATAAAGTATTTTTCTATAGGTGACTCAGCAGTTTGTTATTAATTGCGTTTTTATATCTTAGTGCATTTACCATCTACAAAAAACTATAATAGTCATGGAAGCACGATTGTCGTTCGATAAAGTAATTTGTTTTTTTTATATAACGTTCTCACTAATATGTATTTAATTTAAGTTTATAAAGCTTATATGATTCTAGGACTAAAATATTACTTACAATGGAGTCCAAATACCTTAAATTAATTCAATTTAATCCTATGTATTAATCCTATAATAGTATATTAATCCTATAATATAACAACTCTCCGTCTGAAATATTGTAATTATTTTTTTATTCCAATTGCATTCAAACTTAATTCCCACGTTGTTCCAACTGACTTAACTTTGGTTAGTTGTTTTATGAAAAGTTTATTCAAAGTTGGTCAACGCTTATAATATTACATAAATAAGATGTTAGTTGTCAATGTTGATACGAATTCCTCCTTAAACAAGTTATTACATTAGGTTTGTAAAGCTCGCCATAATAATGAACGGCCGCCATTCAACACAGACATTTTTATAAGAGTTCAACTCCTACCATGAACTCGTAAGATAATCTTCCTTTCGAATTAATAATAAAAGTAATATTACTTGAAGAAGGTTGCGATGAGAAGTTTTGTTGATGTCGTTCTAAATCATTCATTATTTTATAAAATATTAACATATACGAAAGATTATAAACTCGTAACATGAAGTGTTTTTGGATGTATGGTTTTTATGTAAAATATTGGCATAGAAAGCATTCATTCTTTGTCGTCACTAAGAATGAATATGTTGGCATTTCAAAAAGTATTCATTCATTTACGTCACTAAGCAGGAATAAAACAATATTGTTTTATAACACTCATGTACGAATGAAAGTCTTATAGGAACAAAACTTCTTAAGACTATGATAATTTTTAAGAATTATACATAATATATTTTACATTTAACCGTTCGATCTTTATATATTTTCTAGAACTATCGATGTGTCTAAACGGTTATATTAAAATCAAAATATACTATTAATTCTTTTAAGGTCTACATTTCTCTCTCTCTCTCTCTTCATAAAAGACCAGTTTTAACAATGATTTTGTCACAAACAATATTAAAATCCTTGAAACTTACTCATATTTACTTAATTGTATATATACTGCATTTTATTAATTCGTATAGTAATCTCAATATGTGAAACTTATTTAAAAATATATATAAGTAATACCTACATTTAGTATAACTTATTATTAATCTATGACAAAAAAATATGATAAATTTTATTATAAAAAGATAAGAGATAATAGGAGACAGAAATTTTCCGTCATACTAAAGCGTTATTGTTTTTTATTATCACAATTTACTAAGAGAAAATACTTTTAAAAAGTAGATATGAAAGGAATGATTTCTAAATAATATCCAAGTCTTATCCAAGGCCGTTTCATTTTTGTATAATTTACGAGCAAGATTACAGGTTAGTTACATTTTATGTCATTATTCTGTTTAATGCAAGGTGTGCTTGCGAACGTCGAAACGCATGAATTCATAATAAAAATAGCGTTTCGTTACAAGGTAATCCACGTACATATGTTTTAATCTATTTCAGAACCGTTATTATTAGTAAGACTTACAAGGCGGTAAGATAAGTCAGCGTATTATTTTAGAAACGAAATTAGATTGATTTTAATGCGTGATAGAGATATATTATTTATTTTAATTTATTTTATATATCGGATTAATGAACATCACTAATTACATAGAATATATACGAGCGTTCTTCAAATAAATTGGCACTCTGTGGCGGTAGACATAATATAGGGCGAGGTGGCTATACGTACCAAGCGTCGTTTATACGATAATCAATAGATATTTTCAGGAGGCTTTCGCAGAGGGCGAAAGCGACGCTGACATAGGGCTTTCTCGCTCTCGCCTGTAATTCATACAGACCAAGCAAAACATTCAGATTGTTTTTAAAGTACAATTATTATAGTTTAATTTAAATTATATGTTTTATTAAAACTCTATTAATATGATAAATCGCATAGTATATATCTACTGAGTTGAGGTACAGGATAGATGGGAAAACGAATCCAGAAATGTGATCTTTTTGTATAGAATAGTTGAAATGGATATAATTGTAAAAAAATACCACATTAGCTACTCTAAATTAAAATTTAATGAAGTGTATCTATCTACTAATCTAGAGTGAACAGTACAGGCTAAATTGAAATGAACAAAAAAATACGAAAAGAGAAACAAGAGATTGCAATTGATATACAAAAACCCGACTGTACCTGAGCTTAAAAAATCTATTAGGAAAATAAATTATAAAACTGATTGTATTGAATAACAATTTCATCAATTTCTTATTCAGCTTCATTTTTAATTTCGATTAACATAATGGTTATAATATGTAACTTGACAAATTGATTTGACAAATTAAAAAAGGGACAGTTTTATTTATCTTTCACACATATACTGCCTCGTTGTCAGTTCCCGTGTACTGTGTAGGACTGTGTAGGAGAAGCTACGTATATACGTACCAATACCGTATCGCTTCGTACCTAGGCACTATATCGTAGCCAGCATCGAGGCGCCGACGTTCACATGGTAACAGTAAAAAGCAAACTTCTTCATACAACGGTCACTACTGACTACTGTTGGAAATAACCATTTAAAAACCGAGTTGACATGAATAAATTATATTTAAAACATACATATAGTACATACAATACCTAGGTGTGTAGCGTCAGCCGGAGGGTGGCAGACGGGGGTAGATTAAATTTCACATATATACATATATACTTCGTACTCTTATTCATCATCGTTAGGGCTGGAATTGCTTTCCAGTATATCCAGTGGACAACCATGATTAAGTATGAAGGTTTATAGAAATATATAGAAACAAAATACAGTAATATTTTGTTATATAAATAAATAAAAGTCAGATTAAGACCTTGGGCGTGTACAATCACATAAAGCACAAGGTCTGATTCGTTGCAGTAATTTACAAATATTTAATATAATTTTATCTGTTAACAAGCTTACATATAATAAATGTATAACGCACAGATAAGATATTAAGATTAGAATATATATATTTATATAAGTTTCTGTTGGACAGTCTCTCTAAAACTTAAAAACTGCTTGACCGACTTTGATGACTGTTTTTGTGTTTCATTCGCTGCCTGGCTAGTTTAGATTCACAATTAGTTCTGTAGAGGGCGCTTCTATCGGGTTTATGTAGATTTTTTATTGCATTTGGCACTTTGATCACATACCAGGATTATTTTACATTTTCAGGACTGAACAACGTCTGGCACGCGCGCTAGTGTATAGCAAATATTTGACTAACAATTAGGATAAATAAGAAAACATAACAATTATTTATTTATATAATTAGAGTACTATCGTCTTAAAAGCTTCAAGTTTTGTAGTATAAATGTCATGTTTTAAAGAATTTAAAGCATAGTGTAAATGAATAGACGTGTAAGTAAACCGACCATCATTTCTAAAAATATTAATAAAAGTTTAAAAAGAAAACTGTACATCTGTGCTTTCGAATAAGTTCACGGAAAACCTATATATATATATCAAAAATATTTAAAAGCTGAGATCTTGACTATGTTTTTGTATTGTAATTTCGAAATTACAATACAAAAAAAAACCGATAAAATGACAACTAATACCACGAAAACTCATTTGGTAGAGCGCTGCAACGTTATGTCGTAAATTCGAATAATTCGTAATTTCATATTACTTAAAAAAACTAAAATAATTATTGAGTGATAATAGAGATGATTCTGATAATTCGAGCACAAAAATATTAATATATAATGTAATTATTTTTATTATATTAACAGTGAGTGACAGACAAGTAAAGAAAAATATATTTTAATATAAATGAAACATTGAAAATAATATGCAAACTGAAAGAACAATATAATGACACGTAAGACGTGGTAAAGACTGATGACGTCACAATTCCTAAAGTAGCTCTTTACTCACCGTGGTACCGACGTTAGAAGTATTTGATATTTTATTTTCGTGCATAATTTAAATATTATTCATCACTACAAGGAATTATTTTATTTTTATAACGTTTATTTAAGGCTAAGGGTGTTAAACATTCAGCATTTGTTTAAATGAGTTACGTTATAAATAACATTCATCGATAAAATAGTAAAATAAATAAAACTAAATACTTTAACTGTTATACCTAGAGCTGTGTGACGTCAGAATATTCTTATCCAAGGACACGAGAAGCTTGAAATATTTAATCTTTGAATAATATATTATAATAATAAACATAATTAGATATAGCGTTTAATTCTGAGATAGTACTGACGATGATGATTATTTATTCGTTATAATATATTGCTAGTATTAATAAATATAACAGAATGTAGTTACAAGTCAAGTTGCATAATTTAATACTCGCAAGCAATAGGCGAGGTTGGGTGTGGTTTTTTATAATTGTCAAAAGCGCCATCTATCGGAACGCCGTATAACTAAGTCACAAGCTATTACCTGAAAACTTTTCTCATTCCACGACGATGCGAGCTTTTGAAGTTTCGAAGGGGCGCTAAGAGGTATCTCTATCTTTTTAAAGCTTTCGCTCTATATCTATTTTCTAGATGGCTCTACTGTAGTCTTGTAGATTGACCTAGTGTTGTTAAGAGTGCCACAGTCTATTAATGTACGATTCCTTTAGACTCTATCAAGATGCCTGCATTTTGAATTAGCAAATGAACTAGTAAAGTAGATACAGTTTATTTTGCGGCATTCTTACGTAATGTTTTCTTACGTATTAGTTACTAAATAATGTTTTCAATTTTTTATAACATTTTGGGTCTTAAGATTTTCGATATCTCAAGATCAATTCCTCTGATGATATATACGTGCAAAAAAAATGCATGTTCTTGCCAATGCTACATAAAAAGGTACATCTAAAATAGCAAATTTCTAGGAGAGAATTGAAAATAAAAAATACATTGTACACTCATATAATAATTATATTTTAACTTATAGTATTCAATATAACTAGTTAGTTACTTAGAATTATTGCTAAATACAATCACATTTTACTTTGGTTTAAAAGATTTTTATAATAAATAAATAATTTATCTAACACTAAAAACTAAAATATTAAATGTAAATACAAAGTATTGTATTCGAGAAGTTTTTGGCAATGTATTTAACCGCTCTCATTACGTTATACATTTTCAATGAACGCTCTTCTAATAAAATTAATAATTTTATTCTGAATAAACAATGATTGTTTAAATATACGTATTTCGTAGTATGGTAGTTAGATAGTATATAATTAAGTTTGGTTATAATATGTCTAAATTAAATTTTATATGAATATGGAAAGACAAAATTTATCGACAAGTGCAAAACTCGAACCTGCGAGATCTGAGATGAAACTTTAATTAGATAGTTATTAAAATTTAAATTAAATAAGCTTGACATGGAAAAACATGTTCGTAAATATTTACAACAATTTTGATAAAATTAAAGTTAAATAATAATATTGTTTTATATTTTAGTAATAAAAATTATGTTAAATAAATTATTGAGGTGCCTAGCTAGGTACTCATAATGCTGTAATATAAGATGTATATTCTTTGGCCGAAAACAAGAATAGACAATGAGTCGTAAGAAATAGGTAACCATATTTTTCTATTCACGAGTATGAGAATGAGAATTAAAATGAGAATGAGAAAGAGAATGAGAATAGTATTCTTAGTTACGATCTTCATAGGACAGTTCAACCTTACATACTATTAAGACATTCTGTTTTGATTGAAATTAAATTTAAAATATAAATATATGAAACCGTGTTGAACTACGATTTAGGAGTGTTTTCCTTACAAACAAATACCAATAAATCTTTAAAATTTACAAACAAAAACACCAGGAATGATATACGTGTACAAAAGTCACTATTCAAATTGATAGATCCTGTAAAATCAATTAATATTTACTCAATAAAACCTCATTTGTTGTCTAAAACATAAACATATATAATATTTGTATTTGTAAACATATATAATTTTAGTTTTCTAAAAAATTATATCTAGTATTGAATTTACTACATTATTAGAAGGTATTGAGTTAAATAAGATTATTTACTATAAATCCATATCTTTTTGTAGAGATTGGAGGAGAGATAAACTTAAGATTTACTTTTACTTTGAAAGTAAAGGGACATATCAAAAGACTAATACTAAATTGGCATTTTTAGACTTAGATCTAATTCTTTAAACACTTCAAAATAAGACAAAATATCTTCTAAGTTCCATATATATTAGATATTCAAAATGTTAATCTATAATACTATATATCCACTTATAAACTATGGTATTTATACATGAAATACCCAGTTTTTAATTACTTTGGCACGTGCATTCACAGTCGCCCTCTCTAGCACCGAGGACGAATTAATCTAAGTCCACTCGCTGGACAGTTTTTCTTAAACAAATATCTTTATATTAATAGTTCCATATATAGAGAAGATTATAATTGTGAATGAATTTTATTTCATTTTATTGTATATTATTAATTGAATATATTTATCAAGATTATTTTATTTTACATTAAATGGTAGTTCTGCTGTATCTGTATTGAGAATGGAATTATTTTTTAACTCTATCAAGTTATTTATAACTCTATCATACACTTCCTACACTTTGCTATTATATTAAGTACCATACGTATTATAATAAATAATATGAATATTAATAAAAATAATTGAGCATTCTGTAAAATAATGTCATTATTGGCTTAACTACAGAAAATATGACCAGTTGATAAACGATCGACTTGAAATTCTTATTTGTTTATATTATTTAAAAATATCGAATAATATTAAGGAAAATATAATATTAATCATTAAATTAATGAATGAATGAATGAATATTAATCCTTTACATTGAATGAATGATTGAATGTATACATTATACTTTAGTTATAGTATGGATAATTATAAAATTTTTAACAATGCCGTTGATTCGATTTATAATATATCTATCGACTTACACATTAAAATTTAATTACTTTCTTTATACAATGTATATTCTATTGTTCGCATTTAACGACCGGGTCTCAAGAGGGTGGATCTGGCGGGGGTTGTGGCCCCTGTAGTAGTTTGGCGGTGGCTGGCATACCAGCCAGGTCGAATCCTGGCGGAGGCACGATTCCAGCGGCTGTCGCGGTTCCTTGGAGGTAGGCTACTAATCTGGAATTGATTAAAAATATTTTATCTATGTCTGGGTATATTAAAAATATTAACCTCAAATACATATGGGAATTATTGATAATTTACAAATAAATGACAGTCCATATGATTTGACATTTGTATGTAAGGGTTAGTACACACCTTCGTAATTCTTCAAGCGCGCTGGCCTGCATCAAGATGTAGTTCTTGGCAAGCAATAAGGTTGCTATTTTGGACAGCTTCCTTACGGAAGGCGAGTGTGCGTAGGGTATCACTCCTCGTAGCTCATCTAAGGCATCGTTCTAAAAATATATAAGTAGCGTAAAAAAACACTATTTTATAAAAAATATATATTTTTTTTTTTACGCTCTATATTAACTCACCAAGTCGTGCATTCTCCTTCGTTCTCGTGCATTTATATTCAGTCTCACATTTTTTCCTTGACGGATCTTCTTTGATTTCCCATCACCGAGGGGTCTGTAAAAATGATCATCGTTTTGAATCATATATAGATTCATATATAATATATGTATTTAGTAGGACTAATACTTGCAAAGCCACCCCAATGTAGAGTTACACAAGGGTTACTAGTGATGTGAAGCGGAACAAGTGTTTTATTTTATATTTAACAATGGAAAGGATTCCGTATCACATACTAACGAGCTAGGGGTGGGTGAATAACGAATCCAATAGAGGCGGCGTGTTATTTGTTTTTAAGAATTTGTGATGCTTGATTATTAGTGGGTTATAATTATTAATATAATAGTCTAATTTTAGCATTTTTTTTCAAGTTAACTTATTGAAATTACAATATTTTTTTGTTAATATAATATTTCGTATCTATAGATATTATGGTGTATGAAACGTAAGTGGTATGTTGTACGTTTGATGCAATAATAACCAAAAATAGACTTTAAACTCGATGTCTAAAGTAAGTTAATTAAAATTATAGAGCGGGCTCTCATATACCCGACATGCATCTTTATTTTATAGAGTATTGAGCTCTGTAGATATGAAAGATATATTAATATTTTAAATCTCTTTGAAAGCCGTTTTAACAAAATAATAAATGTTATATTTATGTTTACCCGGCTGTATTCACGTAGAAATTAAATCGGAATGTGCCCGACTAGTTTCGAACCCCCGAATGGTAGATTTAATTTACTCCGTGAATACAGCCGGGTAAATATAAATATAAAAGTCACGGTTCACGAAAGTTTAAATATAAAAATAATAAATGTTACTAAATAATTTTAATATTTATTGTTAAATTATTAGTGGACAAGATTTTTTTTTATTTACAATGCGCATGTGCCATAGAGTTTGAAAGATGATGCATAATATTAGTAAAAACAGAATTCCAAATTTAGGAAACACAAAGGAATATTTTAAGTACAAGACTGATATTTGGCGTAAGGATAAATAATTTAATAATAATTTAAGGTTTAACTATCCTTCAGCCTACCTTTGAGCGTAACTTGTACCGGGTTCTGGTTGGTTTTCATCAGTGGGGTAGCAGTGCTGCGGAGGCGGAGGCTGGCCTCCTTGCATGTAGAAGCCGCCGAGGCCGACAGCACCCAGCGGCGTCCGTCGACCTGGCACCGACTGTGGAGGAGAGTGTGACTCGCCCACAGGCACTCCATCCCAAGACCTCCGCCCCTCCATCATAAAGAACTAACACATAACACCTTCAAGGTAAACCAAAATTAAGACATAACACTGGCTGGTTATATGAGACGGATGTTTGAATTCGGAACGGAGTTGACAGACTGAGTATAAAAGCATCGAGAAGTTGGAGCGGTCCACAGATCGATCGGGACACGCAGCTGGGGTGCGCACCCCTCTGATCTCGGTGCTATTGTTCGAGATGCGAATGTGATTTATATGAGCGCGTGGTTGAGTTGAATCGGTGCTCCCTTTGTTATACTCATGATTACTGTTAGCTTATATGTTATTTAACGCTTTGTATTTAACATAGTTTATGTTAAAAAATATTGTTTCAATTTATGTTTTAATTTTTTTCGAATATTTTCGTTAATTATATTACGCAATGACAAAAAACCGGTATTGAAATAAATATACTTTAATTTAAATAGAGCATCAATTGGTTTATCACTTTTAAGTTAAATAAAAGCAATGTTATATGGAAATAATATTTACTTTAGAAAATACATGAATAATAATAAAAAGAAAAAAATGCTTAGGAATTTATAAAACGTGCTTATAAGTTATCGTTCATAATTTTGTCTTGGTGTAGGTTGATGTATGGATTAGATTCAAACTTGGACCCGCTAAGTGACAATATAGCTCAGTCTGGGTTTTTTTTTAGATTTTTCGCATATTACCCACTCTTTCATTCAATACCAAGCAGAGTTAGTTTATTATAATAATAAATAAATATTTATTACTATTATGAGTCAAATATATTTTATTTTGCTTGCGTGTTGATTTTTACAATTTGAAAACATTTTTTATCATCTTGTTTTAAAATAAAAACAATACATGGATAAAGTTTGGATGTTCTCACATTTATTTGTACGAAATTTTGGATGATGTGTCAGTAAAGGACAATGTATGCGAGTGTTCGGGATTGATTTGATCAAATTGTACGTGATTTCAGATTTCAGTAGATTCCTACAGTTTTTTTATAATTGAACCCAGTAAGTGGAGAAATGTTCTGCTTCTAGAAATTTTTTTTTCAGGCCAGGAAAACGTCAGCCCCCGCTGATGCCACTATTAAGATTTAATTTATTAAGATATATATTATATTTTTTTTTTGTTCAGGAGGGTTTTCAGAAGTTGGTTTTCAGTAGGGTTTTATATTCAAAGAGATTTTGTGGAAGTTTACGTTTCATAATCTATGATAACAAATTATTTTTAATGTTATTTTTATTTATTTTGTTATATTAGTATATTTGACAAGGAATTTATCAAAATTGTAGGCATTCAATAATACTTTCAATGATAATAAAGTGACAACGATCATAGCTCTGATATCGTGAAATTTATATCTCTATAACTCTTTTAGTTCGTCGTGTACGTTTTATTAAAGAGCTTCTCTAGTAATTGGTTCACGAAGCGACTTCCGGTACTTTCGTACTTCATTCTGTTTACCAAGGGTCATTGACATCTAGTTTATTACCCTTTGACGTTTAACTTTAAAAAATTGGTACATCTCAGACGTTTCGCAAAATACATAATATATTCGAAAACGCTTTTCCGCCTGGTTCTGTTATTAAGGATTATTTTACGATAGTCTATCTTTAATAAAGTAGGGTGGCCAAGTCTGTTTATAAAATATTTTTGACATTTTTATCAAGGTATGCTTTGAATTTTAGATTTATTTTGTTTTGTACGTCTGTCCATCTACCACTTTAAGCAAGTAATCACCTAAGACAAATGGATAGATTTTGATTAATTGTATAGTGGTATATTCTTTGTCACTAACATTTAGTGTACAAATTATTCAGAAAAGTGTCCAGTAGGGGACATACGACACATATATGAATACTTAGTCTGACCATAAATACTGTTACACTTAAAAATAAAAAAATAGCAGGTTATATATAATAGCAGGTTATAAAGCACGTTCCACGCAGTCTTGTTTGGAAGCGAACGTTTCGGACTTCGTCAAAGCTGAAGGCTGGCCGTCGTCTAGTCCCGATCTAAATCCGCTGGATTATGATTTATGGTCAATTTTAGAGAGTACAGCTTGCTCTAAACGCCATGATAATTTGGAGTCCCTAAAACAATCTATACGATTGGCAGTGAAGAATTTTCCCATGGAAAGAGTGCGTGCTTCTATTGATAACTGGCCTCAACGTTTAAAGGACTGTATTGCAGCCAATGGAGACCACTTCGAATAAGCTATACATATTTTTAATTGTTTTATATTTATGTACTAAACTAACATACTAAAAAGTAATAAATGTTATTTGCAGTTAAAAAAAATATTTTTCAGTGTAACAGTATTTATGGCCAGATTAAGTATATCTATAAACTATAAACAAAGATTATTTAAATTTTCAATAAATATAGAATGAATAATAAAGGGCAGAGATTCGAAGTCGCGACCTCTGGGAAATCTTCCTGTCGCTCTACCTCTCTACCACTCTACCTCTCTATATATATTGAGCTACATAGCGCTGGCAGATGAATTTAGCACTCTATATATACTCGTTCTTATCGAGACGGTGGTTAAATCTATCAGGTTTCTTTCGAAAATCCTGTGCACTAAACGTATTTTTCGGTAGTAAATTTCAATGACATTTACACGCTAAGTATGATTTGAACTTGGTGGCCGGACGACGACCTAACTCTTCGGGTCTTCAATATTATATAACTTGATAAGAAACAATAAATCTACAATAACGTCTATTGATAATTAATTATTATGAATTGTTACTGGTGGGCGTGAGGCTAATATGGTGATTCTTAATTTAATAAAGATAAGCAATAAATTATTTTATTATTATTTATTAGTATCAAGTTTTGCGCGTTTTCCAGTCTGCAACAAATATTTTGTCTTCTAATTCGCGGTGAGCACATCTTGTGATGAAAGAAACTGCATCCCTTTTCCCGGTTTTTATTTTGGCAACCTCGAGTAAATCTCATGATTTCAAATCAGGGCTGTAAAGCGGATGAGTCATACTTTTCATATGGGAATTGATAGAAAAGAAAAAATTGGCAATCAAAAATCTTCTAGTGTGCCTCGATGATTTCACTTTCTTAGGCTGTCTAACGTTCATTGAGGCTTTGTAACTCGATCATATGGATCAATCCAAGATTCCTCACTTGTTTTGATATCGCGGGGAGAGCCTTCTTCAAATTTGTAAATTTTATTTTGACATTACACGCCACGCGTGCTTGGTTTTAGTTGTCCAGTGCGTTGTACCAGCGATACACTGTTATTTTAGAAGGCATTTTGTCCAGCAAAGTTGATTAATGGAAGAAGGATATTTTAAATTATGACAATTATACTACTCTTTTTAATAATTAATTCTCTACTCAACTCAACTGTACTGATGCGTACATATTTTTTTTGCAAGACTTTTCTTTGCAGTATCTAAACTGAAATGTTCTTTGAATGGAATATGGACAAAGTCGAGGACAAACGGCAATTTTTCCATAAAAATATATACTGATATAAAAATTTGTTGCTTTTTCTTAATAGAAATATACATCGCTACAGCTTATCAGAGACACCAGGAAGTGATAACGGGATCTTTTTCTTGAAAGGTGCAAGATATAAAGTATTCTTGTTATTTGAATTTAAGAGCCATCTGCATCTGATACAAACTAGTCAGAAGACTTCAGAGATTTTTTTGTTTATTCTAAATCCTTTATTGAAACTCTTCGACTAGCAAGGTGAAGGTTGGGGCTATGTCGGTCTATGCGGGACTACCCAGAATTGGTGACGCTGCCATATATAACTACGGTTACCCCCCTTCATCACCCAGTGGGACGTCACGGAATGACTTTTATATGACTTAGTATCATTGTTAATATTTCAATTATACGTTCTCATAATGTTAAAAAGACTAATAGGGAGTAGTAGAGACCAAGTTTTTAGTATATACAAAGGAAATATGGTCTCAAAATAATAATTAGTTTATACATTTAAAAATTTATTGTGATTATTTCGTAAATAAATCCCATAAACAACCATTCTAACATCGTTACCATGATGTAATTCACACCGAAGCTTCGTAAGTGGTTTAAAAGCACTTCAGTATCAAAACGGTAAATCATCTTGCACTAACCAGATTATATTTGATTGATTTAATAATGATTACTGTTGGAGGATTTCCAATTTCAAACGATAAAGTTAATAGGGAAAACCCTGAAGTAGGAAGAAAACAAGGAAAACAAAGGCCAATAATAATTTGTTTCATAGCTCTTAGTAATAAAACAATATTATAGTATTTTAAGAATATAGCGTGAATCAAATAATAAACTTTGTCTCTTCTGATTACTTTAAGCTAGAACAGGTAGTGAAACATTTTGAACCTTTATTGCAACTATGACTAGAAGTATCTGTTACTGTGTGTTATTGAGAACCTGTCTAAATTTCTGTAAGGTCAACGTGGCAAACTTTTTCGGCTTTCTATGACAGCAGCACGAATGTTCAGACTCGACCGGCTTTGTACAAAACGGAGGGACGAGACAATACTTAGGCTGGCGTAGACGTGGATGTAAATGTCAGAGTTTTCACGGTGTCTACATATCCCATAGTGGTAGTACAGAGAGAGATCTTCTGGGCCCTGTTTAACTGCTATTGATGACACTTTCTAAGATCCCCTCCAATGAAGTCACAGTTCTTAGAGACTTATATGCGCACTGCCCTGGTCACGTGCCACTGACCACTAGGGGATATCTGTTTGTGAGTTTGTGGCGAATAATCTATCCAGATTGATTGAGACTCTTATACGTCTGGACGCTGATAGCTTCTAAATTTTCACTAAGTTGGAATTCATCGGATTAGGATGGGATGGAAGTGTGCTATGCATACTTCCCTTCAAGGTAGATTTTCGTCTCCTTCAACGATGCTGCCGTGCTATTTGGATCTGATTCTGTTGCCGCTAAAGTTATACTACAGGTAATGAATTTGAAGCCGCTGTGAGATCGTTTCAATAAAACTGGAACGTTGTGAAAATAGCATTTAGAGGCTGATTACAACGTTCTTAAAAGTATATTTTATTTGAAACAGGAATTAAAGTATTTTGACTGGCTATTAGTATCAGCTTTTAGTACGTTACTATTACATAGTTTTCAATGAGATCATATAATATATAAAAGATATAAGAGATTGCTCCCCGGAGTTGGTTTTCCTCGCGTTCTGCTCCTCTCATTCTTCCCCGCCTCTTTCTTCAATCCTCTTAAACTAAATGCACTTATTGGCTAACATCTAAAAAGAAATCGAGATATAATAATGTAGATGATTTTATAGGCTTTCATCTTTGTAGAACATTGTTGGTTTTGCTTTTATTATATACATTTTTATTGGTCGTAGATACTAATATTTCACTTAATTTATTATTCGTTTTCAAAGACAATTTTCAATTATTTTAGTCCTTTGTGAATAAACATTCGACAGACTGCAAGCAAAGTAGTATATCTATTCTCCTGAACCAAAAATCCCCTAACAATAGCAAGAACCTCAAGATTTGACAACCCGTCGTTGACATCAATGCAAAGTCGTCTATTTCGGAATTTCTACATAATTGTAAGACCCTTCCCAAGGGAGAGACTCGGAATGGTGTAATGAATGTATTAGAGAATCATATGTATTTTAATCCCCAAAAGACACATGTGTGCGCGTTTATCACAAAAAAAACCCTATTCGTTATATCACCGCTCTTCAAGAACTGATTTCAATGCCTCGCCAGGTCTCGGAGCACTACCTGGACATTTCAAACGATTGTGAGCTTCGCTGTGACTTTGAATAGTCTTTGAATAGTCTAAAACATTAAATGAACTATAGACGGCAGTGTTTCCCGGTCAATATGTATATGATTACCTTAAAAAAAGCGTCTACCTCTTTCCAAAGGCTGGCAACATTCTTAAATGCCTCTGTTGCAAAAATCTTGAACGGCGGTGATCACCGGATGACCAGTACTAAGGGTACGGTAAGGTAAGGTAAAGGGTAAAATAAAAATTTTAAAAAATCAATAGCAATCTGTTTTTTTTACTTTAAATCTATTCCGTGGTATGTTTCAACGGCATCTTTCAATTTGGATTCGTTAATTTGGGTTTTGAAAATCTGCGTGTAGACTTTGCTTAGATTATGAAAGAATAAATCAAACCAATTAATATTGATTAATTAAACATTTATTTCATTAACGTAAAATATATTTACATCTTATTCCAATCAGTTCAACTTTGTCCCTTAACCTATTTCATTTAACCATAAAATCCATTCCCATTTAATATCTTTTGGAACAAAAATTTTAACATTGTTAAAATTCAAACTTAGAATAACATCGGCACTTCTATTTGGTTCCATTTGGTTCCATTTCTATTTGGTTCCATTTCTTAATAGATGTTGATTTTCAAGTTATAATATCAACTCTGACACAAGTAAAGCCAGCAGACTCAACTCGTATCTCACAATTCATTCTAGAATGTCTTTTCACAGCCTACACCTAATGACTAGACAGCGACTAAGTTTTCTTAAAGTAAAAATACAATTTCTCTGTAAATAAAGTAGAAATGGCACATATTTAGTTTACAATTTTATCGATGTTTATAATGAAATTAAACCTTCTGTGAATTTATCATAATTAACACAATATAAATAAACATTTCATTAATATTCGATTCTAGCATTCCTTGTGTCTGTAGCGAGTGCGTCGATGATTTAACAAAAGTATTAGAACTATTTGAATACGGCGGTTTTTACTTTGGTCAAAATTAACTAGTTATATAATATTTACTCCTTAACGTAATAATACTGTGGAAAAGTAAAAAATACGTATTTAAATTTACGTCCATCACTAACAAAGTTGTCCATAGCAAGCTGTAAATCTAAGTAATATTTATTAAGTCCACAAAGTATCTATTTACATTCTGTAATTGAAATATAAACTAGTTTTGATTAGATTTTAATATTTTTTATATCTACTAGTGATGTAATAATTTAACAGTATATTTATACGTTTTGTACGTATTTAATATGTCATAATTTATAAAGATGTGTAAACATTGATTATTATAAAATTGTATCAATTTGTATAACTTTTTTAAAAATTTTAATACATCCATTTTAATCTATCTACACAACAGCTCAATACAGAAGGATTTTTAATGATTTTTTTTTAATATTAAATATATTTGTAGATCTTTGGCACACGGCTTCAATCAGGTATCCTTTGCACGATGACTCCATAATATTATTGTCAACATTAACGTTAAACATATAAAACATTCAATACTATTTACACTTATACATTCTAAAGCAAAGGTCCAGTATATTTAAAGCTCATTAAATGCACCAACACTTGTCTCACTTCACTATAATACGGCACTATATCCAGATAAAAAAAATCCATTTATGTAGTGAATAATGTTGGCGATGAAAACCGCGATGGTACTGGCAGGCAGACGAGGCAGGCGGCTCCGAGGCATCAGCGGGCGCGAGGCGAGGGTTCCGGTGTCGGTCAGGGGGCCGCCGCCGCCAGCGGAGGCCGTGAGGGAGCGGGCACGCGGGGGCACGCCACCATGGAGCCCCGCGTTGCTTGGTTGTTATTCGTGGTGCCACCTGAAATAAGATTAAAGAATAAGTATTTTATAATATTATCATCAAATAAAATTATTATTTTTATTAGTCATATGTATATAATTTAGGGCTATGTTATCTACTGTCAGTGTTACCTATTAATGATCCCAGCATTTTGGTGACGGAGAACTTGCGCGTGCGCTGCGGCATGCGCACTTCAGCGAGGAGGCGATCGACGCAACGGTAGAGGTCCCCAGAGTTGTCTGCGACGCTGGCTTCACTGAACAACGCTCCGTGCAGCGCGCTCATTGCTTGACCCTCTTTTGTTGATACCTTTGAACAAAAAACACATAATTTAATATTTTATAACATCAAATGTATAATAAGCTTATTTTACCAAACTGTGTCATTTCAATTGTATAAATGGAACTGGAGATTGCTTTATTAATCGTCTTTTAAAAGAGAATAAATAATTTGGTGATTTAAAAGTGTTTCGTTGAATCACGTACAGATAGACAGGTCTACTAGTAATCCATTTGCCTACTCGGATGTTTGTTTATCCCAAATATACTTTTAATGGTCGGTTTAGTGATCCATTAAAGTCCCACTGTAAGCAAAAGTTAATCGCCTGCTATCCACAGTACAATACGTTTATATCTTTACTGGCTATAGAGAAATAATCAAATTAAAAAGCAATATGGAAGTTACATGAACCGTGCCAGGCTATTTTCGTTTTGATTTCGTATAAAGAGTTCCACCTACGCCATTGTATTCGACTCTTAATCTATTTGACATCTATATTATATTATTAAGACGAGACTAAATTCCATATAAGAATATATTGATCGTTATATATTTTTAAATGACCTATAGATAATGATTAAACTTAAATATCTGTTCGTGATGGAAATATAAGTAAGTAACTTTTCCGATATTTCCCTCTAAGAGCTAATAATAAACGGGAAACTTGAAAGCTTCCTGTGGCTTCTTCCTCTAAGCAAATAGACTTGGGACGTAATTACTACCGCTAGTGTACAAGGATAGAAAAATATGTAACAAGCTTTTTATTAAAAATGATATTAAAGTATTCATTTATAATCATAATACACATTAATGGATGTCGTGTAAAGTAGCGTTTGATTGAAAAATAACAGTATTACTTGCTCTTGCGTAGGTTTCGGGCAATAAATGTCAAATGTTGGTCCAAGTACACCCACGCCATTACATAACACCATAGAAAATGTACAGCAAACTCAAGGTTGGTTTACAAACATATCGAACTATAATTTATGTACGTTACATACCACGGTGATGTGGTTTATTGAAATTTGGAAACAAAAATAGAACAAGACTCTCATCAGAATAATTAATTATAATTATTCATCTATGCACGTGATTGCGGCTGAATAATTAAATTTAATATTTTTGAACTGTCATATTATTTCACATATAATTTTAATAAATTTATCTAAGCATTCAAAAGTTGACTATAAATTATTTCGGTTGTTTTCGCGATGCCAAATTTTCACTGTAAAAGTCAAGGCCGCACAACAAGTATTTTTAATAAAATTTTCCTTGTTTCTTATAAAAGAATTGTTAGACTAACATTTTTAGTACTTCATTAGGCAGATAGCAGATTGAAATACAAAGACATTTCAACCTGAATTCTAAATTCAGTATAATAAGATAATAATAGGACAGTAAATCAATTGTCTTACCTGTCTCAAGTGGTCTAAATCGGTTTTATTTCCTAATAATGCCAGAGGCATGCCCGTTGTGGCCGCAGCGCCGTGCGCCGGGCTGCCGTGTGATGGCGTCCTTTTCAAAGTATTCAGAATTTCTGTCGCATATTCAAAACTGCTTCTGTCTATAACTGAATACACCAAGAGGCATGCGTCTGCCCATTGAATCTAAAACAACATGAATTCATATAAATTATACAGTTCAAAGTGTTACATATTAAGAATTACTTATTTAAAAACATTTAAGCTGACATTTTGACGGGCAAAACTAGATACATAAATTAAGTGCTACGTGAACTAAATAGGTCGTGAAGAATAGATTAGCGGTTTTATATTACTGAAATTTTATTTTTAAAAACCGTAAGATAATATAAAATAAAATTTTCCTACATCAGAGAATAAGAAAGAAGTCAACATTACGTGACGCAATATACTCGTACAAATAACTCAATCAGCCTTTGAATATAGAAAAGCCCTTGAATATGTGATAAAACGGGATATCGGTGTATTGAGTGTCATATTGCTCCAGAATTAAATTTAGTACACGCTCTTGAAAAAAATGAGACTGAGAAAACAATAATATTTTTGTAGAGAAGCCTTCCAATTATATCACAGAGGAAACGTTGGATCCGACAAAGGTAAGCGTTCGTTTATTATTTAGCAGTGTAAACAGAGTGAGTCAAACAATCCATACCGAAGTCTAAACGCGTCAGCGTTGCTCGGGTCACGGGAGCGACTTCTCTCACAACATATAATATTCATCAGTATTAACCCACTTTTTACACATAAACGGGTCCAGTTTTGCCTAAATCTACGACTTTGTTTGTGGCAACGGCCATATAATTCTGTGACTGAAGTGTCTAGCCGAGTGGCGGGTTCTGTTTTGAATTAATACATATTCGTGGATATATTCGTGGCACACTAACACGGAAATAAGGAATTGAAATAGCAGTAAAAGTGCACGAAATAAAAGTTTAAACGTTTATATAGCACATAAATTAATACCTATAATATTTGGCCTCGGGTTATTATTGTTTTAAAGAAAATGTAACAATCCCTAATCTTTTGATTTAGTAACTGTGTTATTATTAGAGGGCGCCAAAGGTCGTCTCATGTTGGATTTGACGAAGGTAAATATCACCGTGTGAACAAGATTCTTGAACGGACTGCATTAACCTACATTCCACGAAGGAAACAACATTTTATAAAATTCAATAATTAATTCTCAATATTGGCTCCGTTTGTAAAAGAAATATATTGTATACAGAACTAATAAAGAAATAAATGTTACCTGCTCTGATGGAAATTTGTCAAGGTTGGAACCTGACACGTCTATCACTTCTAGCTCCACTGGAGTGCCGTTTATTGGTATAGTCTGTCTGTATAGGAGATCTGAAGAAATACAATATTTATAAAATTGATATTTATATAATATATATTATTATATTAATATTATTTATATGCTTTATATACAGACCTGTATTTGAGTGGTATTCTCCAATATATCTTCTTGTTAGATATCTTACGATGAGAGCTGCAAAGGACAAAGAAGTTTATTATTTTAAACGCTAATTTAAACTTTTTTTAATTAATATTGCTAGATTTAAATAAAAATACCTTCTTTATTTTAAACGAAATTAAGATTTATGAGTATTTTGTTAAAGAAAACATTCGTATTACACCACGGAGATGAAAAGGAGTAAAAAATAGATTTATACGTAATTTTATTGGCGCGGGAAAAGAAAATGTTTTCCGGAAGCTGTGGTAGGCTTTATTATAAGCATAATTGTCTCCGTGGAAAACTAAAATAGAAAGAGATTTGTTTATAACGTTAATGGAGTAATGTATTTATTATATTATTTTATTTGTGTTATAATAACAGTAATAAAGAATATAAATTAGCGATTCGGCTGACGGTAGAAAATAAACATTCGTGTGAAATATTACGGAAAAATCCGCGTATGATTGCGTTAAACTCTTACGCATACCAATGTTTACGAACGGCTGATATTTTTTATATTTTAGATTTCAGCGATATTTATAAAAGGTTTGAACAACTTAAGGTTTCTGAGATGTAAAAGAAAAACATTTCTGAAACATGATAGAGTGAAAGTAGGTCGAAAATATTTTCAGAGTATAAACCTTTTAATATATGTTAGACTCTCTCGAGCATTTGGGTCAAAAGATATTATCTATACAAACTTTATCGAAAACTACGTTCACTAATGTATTCTTTATATTGAAGTGCTTGTTACACAGTAGGAAAGTTTCTGTATTTGATTACTTTAAATGATTACGAAATTAATTTTCAGAAATGATATATAACAGCGTAAATTTTGAAACTATTTAAACGAGATTATAAACTTTATTAATGCATAACTCAGGGAAACGTTAGTACCAATCAAGCTATATTTATACCGGAATGTTGATTGTCAAAAAATAGAAGACGATGATGGCTCACCAGACTTTCCCACTCTAGAATTGCCGATGACTGCGATGCGCACGCGCTGCGGACAGGCGCGCTCGTCCCTCATTATTCCCTTAATACTGATTGCCTGAAACAAATATTTATAACACATATATTAAATGTTTTCATTTACTAATATAATCATTACATATTTAAATTAGTATGTTAAATATTTTTATTTTTAGTCAACAATTTGTTGATTGTTTTGAATCATTTCCAAGTTTTAAATCTTTAATCTTAGACAAACTCATAGATCATTTCATTCATAAGTTCCGTTTTTAAACGCGATGACGTTTCACCACTTTGGCTGAGGAATCATTCCAAATCATTCTTTAACAGACTTTTTTTATACACGTGAATGTAAAAGATCCACATTTCAGTTTCCTTGTGAGTGAATGATGATGTAGTTTTTTTTTTCTGATAACAACTAAAATGCTATAATTCAATTGTAATACTTCAAAAAATAAAGTTATTCGTTATATACGAGTATGTTCCCTCAATTACTAGTCGGATTTTCATACAGTTATCACAAATGTATAGGTGGTTTACGAGAAGATTGGTAGAAAATGTTATATAAATTTATACTAGAATGGTGCGAATTTCTATTGATTTTAGAGTTCAACAATCACTTCAAAACAATAATAAGACCTTTGTAAAGGTTTCGGAGGAAAAATATAATTTATTTCGTCTGAAGTCAGCACCTCCTCTGAAGGGTTAATAACCCTAGACAGACATGCAAGTGACAGACACATTTTATTGCGTGGATAATGGATTCGATAAAGATATGACTTTATAAATAAATATTTTCTGCAATAAAAATATGCATAAAATGTTACAACCATAGATTTTAATCTGCTTCATATAAATATATTTATATATATGCTATAACTTTTATATATATTTGTATTTCCATCTTACAGCGTTGGAGTTACATTACAAAAAAAATATATAAAAAATAAACTGTAATGGAATGTTCAAATATATTTTATTTTAAAAAAATCGGCTTCATTTCGCTGAGAAATGTATCCCGTAAGTCTCACTCGCCGCTAATAGACGCTCACGCGCCACCAACTCAGACGTTTCGTTGATTTTATGGCGGAAACATTTTATTTTATAAATAAAATATTTAATATCTAAAATATATAAATTACGTTTATTTTTAAAATCGTTTACATTATATAATAGTGTTTTTTATTTTTGTTATTCGTTTCAATAAGACGTTTTAAAACATAATGGCTGCTGCACCAATTGAATGAAAATATTGTTTTTTGTAATTTGCACCGGCTCCGAGGTTCGATCCGAAAAACAAACATTTCAATTCGCAGCTGTATCCACCGGTAGTGAACTCGTCGCGACGATGTCAAGCCTAATTTATGTTTGGCGCCAAGAAATAATATTTCAGGTTTGTCTGAAAAAAAGGCCGTTGCTGCCAAAATTCCGCTTTGACGCAGCAGCGTTTGAAAAAACTCAAAAGGATGCACAAAATTACTTTCTGCGTCTTTGTTGTGGTTGACATATGTAATAATAAAATAGAATAAATAAAAGAAAGAAAGAAAGGGAGAAAAGATATTGTCTTAAAAATAAATATATATTTTTTAATGTAATAATACAAATTATTTAGCAGGTTTAACAAAGCTTTAATTCTAGTAAATCTTTTTACAATAATGGAATGCCTAATTCACTAATTTGTTTCAATGCGGGTTCTCTGTTTTTCTTGATGCAACTAAGTATTGATTTTGAACCCTGGACTAGACAATGCTAAGAGTAGCATTAAAACCACTAAACCAGGTGCTCGTTGGGCTTTGAGTAAAGCACGTGAACAATCAATTCATGTCACGGTACATAACCAATCACGTTTCAGATTTTCAAAGCTATTACATTTACCAATAACAGCTATACTATAGACACGGCGTAGGAACTTCAATAACGTGCATTCGTGGCTGTTCGTGACGCTTCCACTGCGCATGTATCTTATATATTTATATAGGATATTGTAAGAAAATTAATACAATTATATGTTGATCGGTTTAATTGATATTATATATATTAATCACAAAACTTTAAACCGTTATCAGGTCTATAGGTTTACAGATTTCTTACCATGTTTTGATTTTTAGTATTCAAATGGTGTTGTTTGTTTATTTGTTTTTAGCTGTTTTTATAAATACGTCTACAATTGTCATTAATTCAATTATTTTGTCTGTTGTCTACACGAGTATAACATTTTAATTTATAACTCACTGAAGTGTAAAATGAAAGTCCCTCATTGAAACATTATATCCCACTACATTGGTTAACTTAAATTCGATATAAGTTAAATTAATGCCCACTAATATAAGTTAATGCCCACCGATGACTAATTACATTCTTTATCGACTTACTAAATACGGCAGAGAAATATCTCAAAGCTCATGCTGCATGTGCTGTAAAAACTTAAATGTATTTAATTATTTAAATTCCACTTGTGTATTTAGAATATAATCCTAAAATTATTTTATTTGAAAGCCATCCAAGCTCTAGGCATTAATTCTTAACAATAACAAGGTAGGCGAATATCAAGATACATTGTAATGCAAAGGTCAACGTGGGTGTCCGATTTTTAGTAAAGGGCTGTTTGTAATGCGATCGTTCATCAGATTTTCGACATAGACGAGGCAGTGGGAGGGAATTTCACAAATACTGACAGCAAACAGTAAGATCACGCACCGAACACGTTCCTGTAACGTCAGCCCATTATCTTAAAATATTTATACTCCCGCTATAAATACAAATATACAAAATTAGAATAATATAATTAATTTTAGAATTAAATTAATCTCTATCGAGATTATGATAATATACAAACCTATAAATAAAATTGTATTTTTAAATAATAAAACAATTTTATTTCCATAGCAATCATTAAGTATTATATAATAAATTCCCTTTAATATATTCACGTTCTGACAGTTGATATTTTTTTTATAATAGGCTTTCGAGTGTTACAGTTAATGGCATTGAGCCTTGTTTACATATCGATTTTCCCTACAAACCTCAATCGAAGTGAGATATCACAAAGGTCGAGACCTTGGCGTTAAGTCTCCATTTCCTATATTTTCAAGGACCAAGGCTAATTCAAGGTTTTCAAAGCAATCTTATTGTAGTTACGTTTGTATTGGCGTTAGTAGGAAGCTGAAATCGAGGGCAAAGGAAAAGGAAATCTTCTTGCAATTTTTTCAATATTTTTGCATTTAAGCTGAACGTTATAAATATTATAGCGATTTTTTTTTTATTTATGGTATTTTATCTCTATATTAGGAATCATATTTCCATTTAAATCTAAATAAATGTTTAAAACAATAAAATAAATGTAGAGCTTTTTGTCTTTCCTGTCGTAAAAAGGATTACTAAAAAGGTTTTTATTTAACGTTAAATTATTTGAAGTGGTTGAAAAGTTTAATATTCAAACTCTTTGTTACTTTTATACAAGACAACAATCAGAGCAATAAACCTACTGAACGAGTTTTTTTTCCACTAAACGATATGATTCAACGTAAACCTCTGACGATTTTTTATTTACTCAGGTTTACAATACATTGAATTTATCATAATATTTTTGTAAAAAGTTGTGTTTTCATACGTAACGTCGGGAAAACTTAAATAAAGAATAAATTCATCTGTTTGAGATGTTTGTGTTACTAACGGAGTTTTTCTTGGTGTGAGTAAAGCTCTTTTGTAAAAGACAGGCGTCTGTCGTATTGTATACTTTTCAAGTGCTGTGTGTACAGTATAATGGCGTCTTTACATATTATTTGGGTCAAATTTATCGTTTATTTCTCGCAAATAAATATATTATGCATAACGTGACGCCTACCATATCAAGAAATAACCTATCTATCTAGTAACAGCATGTACGTGAGAAATATAAACAATACAAATTAGAATTCTAATAAATTACAAACAATATAAATAGTATAAGAACTCTTAACCTATTAAAACAAAACTACGTTAAATAGCTTATAGTTGACTTATGAGAGCTTCGTATTTCCGCAAACTTACAATGAGTAAACATAGTAATATATTATATTTTTATCTGTGTTACCTAGATTAGAGTCTATTAGATTTATGGCGCTTTTTTCTCCTCTGACACCGATACAAATGTCTGCATTGGTTTATTATAATTAGTGTCGAATAAGTGAATCGAGCATTAGTCAGGGATCAACAAGCACTGGTGTTTATATTTAGTGCGGGGTCAATGACTTGTTCACTAACTCATTACGCTTAAAACTAATTATGATTTGATTTATTCTGATTTTAATCTTTGTTTATAATATGTGTTATGTAAAATTGTTTAAAAATGCTTATAATAGAATTGTTGTAGTACACAATAGGAAAAGAAAGATATAATTTATCATTTAATGTACATTTGTAAAACAAAGGTTGAAGGTTCGTTGATATTAAATTTTTCTATTTAAAAATATTAGTCAGTTTGTATATATCGTAAATTTGTGTATTCAAGAATTCAATGCTTCTTGGCCGTGGTTTTTCATTAACAGTCTATAACTAGCGCTCAATGAAGAACGAATAATAAATATTAACTTTTTAACGTTCAATTTGTAGGGCTGTATCCAACTGTTTATATTATTCGATAAAAAGGGCTCGGTGAACTTGAGGCATTTTTAGAATATTTACATTACTACACGTAATTCATCAGTGCTTGTAAACTTGACCTAGTTATTCTAACAATAAAATTCAACCCAGTTATGAAAATTGCGCAATGTTTTGGCTGACTCATATGAGGCTAACCGCTGAAATTGGGCTAATGAGGATTTACAAGTTGGAACAACTGTACATCAATTATATTGTGTCGTCCTTACCCTATATACTATAAATTAAGGATTATATTTTCCCAACGCAGCAAACTATGTCATATTATATTTTTCCGACGCGGCAAAGGATGTCATATTATATTTTTCCAACTCAGCAAAAGATGTCATATTATATTTTTCCGATGCAGCAAAGGATGTCATACTATATTTTTCCGATGCAGCAAAGGATGTCATATTATATTTTTCCGACGCGGCAAAGGATGTCATATTATATTTTTCCAACTCAGCAAAAGATGTCATATTATATTTTTCCGATGCAGCAAAGGATGTCATACTATATTTTTCCGATGCAGCAAAGGATGTCATATTATATTTTTCCGACGCGGCAAAGGATGTCATATTATATTTTTCCAACTCAGCAAAAGATGTCATATTATATTTTTCCGATGCAGCAAAGGATGTCATACTATATTTTTCCGATGCAGCAAAGGATGTCATATTATATTTTCCCGACGCAGCAGAGGATGTCATATTATATTTTCCCGACGCAGCAAAGAGTTCCACCAATCAGAAAGTTCTTAGAAACAATGTATAATATCCATTAACTTGGTACCTACTTCCTATATAGATTTAACGCATTTGTATTAATGCAAAATCCGAAATAAATCATGTTTATCTAACAGCTATATCCGGTGGGGAGAGATTGTCCGTCTGTTATATAAAGCGATACTTAGTACGGAAAAGCAAGCGATGATTCGATTAAAAATACCAAATACATTTAATTTAAAAATTTTCCGTACACGTGATATTTTGATCATAAAAATCTACTCGTGTTTACATAATATAAGCCTGAACTAGATCCTGAGTATCCAAGGTTAGCTAAGCTTCAAAATGGCTGTTCGTTTTGAAACAACACGTTGAATAATATAATATCTGTTGCCTTCAGTGCCCTGTCGTTATAAAATGAAACATTTGTTGGTCCACGTCTGTCTAGTCGTTGGTTTGATCGCCTGACCTGGATTTCGGTGTTAATTTTTAAGAGCACCTACGTTTATGATTGTAACGAACTGTTACATGAACAACTAAATGAAGCTGCGTTTGATGTGATCACATTAACTGATGTTACGGGAATTGTATGACCTCTTTTTAAAATCAAATAAAAATAAAAATCTTTTGATATGTTAAATTTAATCAAGGTCATTTATTTTAAACATAAAATATATCCAAAACTATAAGGATGAAATTGTAGCTTTTTAATTTATAAAACAAATATCAGCCTAAAATTTGTGATTTTTTTTTAAGAAATATGTATTTGATAATGACCTAAAATTAGAAATGCGTTTAAAGCTCACGATGTTAAAAGCTTCTAGGCTTATGGTAAATAAATTAAAATATGCAGTAAATTTACTAGCCAGGGTAATTAAAACTGTAAGTAAAGAAAGTTGAGTTTTATCTGAAGTAATTAAAAAACATGGTACGATACTATAATACTGGCTCTACACTATTTTAAAATATCATAAACATTACCGAGCGCACCCGGGTAATAAACATATATAATCCCATTAAACCATAGTTTATAATTACGCCAATATTAATTTATATTTTGTCTAAAACCAATTAAAACTGCGTGAAGATAAGTCAATT
Source organism: Dircenna loreta (assembly GCA_963555665.1). Taxonomy (NCBI): domain Eukaryota; kingdom Metazoa; phylum Arthropoda; class Insecta; order Lepidoptera; family Nymphalidae; genus Dircenna; species Dircenna loreta. Next base: position 8,438,413 of record OY743094.1, read on the forward strand.
TGAAATAGATGTGTTTACATTTTGAAATTTTTGAAAATACTTTTCTAATATTACCAGATGGTGAAGTTTAATTCACGCGCGTAATTTAGTTGTAATCGGCAACCAGCGGAAAATACCGTTACTTTATTTAATGATATTTCAATACAAAAAACCTTTGAATACATAATAAGTACATTTACATTGCACTAATCAACTCACTTTGATTTAAAAAATAAGGGAAATGGTTTAAAAAAATGTAACAAAGAATATAGAGAATAAAAAGAACCTAAAAAAAACTTGAGACCAAATAGCTTGGAGAAGCGTCTTCTGCGCTTATTGTCTGCGTTGTGGTTGTTGTGAGGCCATTGTATTTTGTGGTATATTCCCATTTCTATGACTAATTCTGATCGAATATCTGTCGCTTAAGCCCTATGAAGACAGACAGGTGTCGATAAATACCTTTCGAACGGGTTATCTCCTATGATTTGAAATGAGTCCCGTGAAGTAAACCATTTACTTTACCATTTTCGAAGATCCGTCAGATATTGAGTTTAATATATTTAATAAACAAAGCAAACTAAACGAAATATAAATAACAAACCGAAAGTTACACCTTAATCACAAAGAAGCGTATCAAATTGACCCCATTGATTACTGGAAAAGTTTCTCTTATCAATACATGGGATGAGCGACGTGGAAAATTATTAAACAACGTTGGCCACTGAAATAAGCTTCACACATGACTGAATTACACGTGCTTTCAATCAACGCTACTGCAAATATTGGTTAGCATATATTAAATATTCCTACATTTTATTTTAATACAATTATTATTATACTAATAATAATAATTATTTAGTTTAATAATAATATTATTTGTAATTGCTCTAACATATGTTTATTTTACTTCAGTTATAAGCGTTTTTTTATCACAATAGTTTATTAAAAAAATATCAAAGATATTGTTAGATTACATGGCTCTACATTGCTAAATATGCTTGTTTCCATGCTCTACCAGCTTGCTCTATGATATTTCATACATAATTCCATTTCTCATATAATATCGTACTTTAGTTTGTAGTTCAAGCTTGTATAGGGAAGCTAATATTAGCTCCATTCCTGTTATTTCAAAAACTAATATTTACGAGAGTCCAGAATTAAAAGAGCGCGATATGAATTGTAATGATTTAATTTAACTGTTTTTTTGGGTTGTAAATTAATTCAATTATAATTCTAATTTTTCATTAACTACCAATGAGTATATTATATAATTACTAAATTACATTTACTTATTTTTAATAATATATGTATGTATAAATATCGACGGAAGTTTGATTATTGTTTGACGATATTAAAAAAATAAATGAGCTCGTTTTCTTTTAATAAAATACATATCTTTTTATTATATTTGAATTCGAATTTTTGAGATCTTATTGAAAATAGTTCTGACGTATTTATTCATAATAAATACTGCTCTATAACAATGGATTATATAACGTATGCATTTAAGTTCATCCATTATTGTACATACCGCCTATTTCTGGAAAAATAATTTAAATGTTTTTTAGTTGTGATTAAATTATTTATCACCCCATCAAGTCAGACAGATTTATAGGCGAAAAGAGTTAATATTAATGAGACTGAGAACCCGGTGTTGCTTCATAATTCAGGAAGGGTTTGGTAATTATAAAATACTTCGTGGTTCCGGGTTAATTTGCTTATCGTTAGTCAAGTCAGTACTTAATTAGTTCAGTACTAATCTATGGGTCTGGTTCTCTGAGAGTCAGATTTTAAATATTTAATGCTTAAAATGAATGTTGAGAGAGGTTAAACATTTCGAAAATATCGAATACTAGATTATTTAACTGTTTACACGTTTGATATTATGTCATGGTTAACATATGGGTAAAATGAATAATTGTAAATAAACAATACATGTATACATTATTCTATTATATTTAAGTTATATATATATATATATATATATATATATATATATATATTAGAGACCATTTAATATGAAACTAGAATTAGCTTATATGTTTATTATAAATGATATTAAAATTATATTATTTATAATATTTATTTCATAGAAAGTTTATAAGCTTAAAACTTGAGAAATTTGTATGTTATAAATGTATATATATATATATATGATTAAGAGGGCAAGTAGTCATAATAAAAACTCACCTGTTAGTGCAGCCTATGTTATGGCGCAAAAGCCCTTGAGCTTACAGCTAGCCTCCTAAAAGCCGGCTTTTGAACACAGCTAGAGTTCAACACTTAACACAATAGGCTATACACAATACAAAAGTCCTGTTATAATAGAGTATGATAGAACTGGATGTAGCAAAGTTTTATTAAATGCGTCGTTATTCACAAATTTACAAGCGGCTAGATCGAGCGCTTCCAAACGACTGAGCTGCGCGCAGTTCCACCGCTCTATATATACGTTGCTAGCCACATTTGTCCGTTCTCTGAGAGTTTTCTCATACAAAAATACCGGAGGAATCTGGAGCCTAATTTTCTGTAACTATCTCCACGCACAATGGGAGCGTTGATCTCCTACATGCATCGGGAGACAGCTGACCAGATTCTTTCAATCTGATCCCAATGACCGAATTACCAATAATTCGTCCCCATTTCTTCTCTTACCCAATATGGTCTCTTTGTATTATAAGTTTATAATTATACTATGATATATTAATTGAGGATGGTATTTGGTACAATGAATTAGTTCAAGGATAATATTTGGACTTGAAAATATATTTGCACTGAAATTATAATTCGAATGTTAAAATTATAGGCGTGAAATCCTTTCGCAAGTTGTCGATGGAAATAATGGTATTGTTTGAAACAACGATTATTGAACTAATAAATAAAAAAACAAACAAGAGATTTTAATTCCTATAATATATCGTAAGTAACGAACTGTTTATTTGATCAAATATTATCTTAAAGGCGTTCTTAAAAACGATGCAATAATTATTTTAATTCATAACGTTTATTGAAATACCAGTTCCAAGTATAAAATCTAAATGCCATTTCAGAGATGAAGATCGAAAAGAGTTGACTAATTCATAGAAATATTGAGAGTCACTCATTGGTTCCGGGAAACTTATCGTTAATAGGCTATTTATATATTTTGATAAGTTCCTGGTGTTTTAATAGTCAAATTGTTTGTAGTGGGCTCAAAATAAATAGGATATAAATCGGATAGATTAATATGTCTCCAACGGTATAAAAATATAATTAGAAGTTAAAACCAGGAGGCTTAAAGAGTCTGAAGATTTATTCCTTTTCACTTAGGTGTAATAGCTTCTTCACGGCAACCTTTTGTGGTAGGCTGGTATCACCACCACGTATCACTCTACCACCGGACAAATTACATATATGAGTATATAACTAGCCATCCATTCATTTACATTTTAATGCCAAATATGTTTGTTTAATACTGAAAGTAAACAGAATATGTACAAGTAAAAGTAAATAGTAACGCGTGCTATTTAATTGATCGACTTTGTCACGTGTGTATTGAAAAACAAACAGACAAACGTGATTCATTTGTTTAGTTTGGTTGAACCTATGAAAACAACATTAATTTACTACTACTACGTAATAGCACTAGCATTACGTATATTTATATTCATATATATTCGCAATAATAATTGCACTATCTGGCCACTCGTTACAATTACAGTCGATAAAAATGAAAATTTTAAAAATAGTCAAGATTCTATAAAGAAAAAATATAAACAAACAATTGTATATACTGATTAACGTTGAACACAAAAGATTAAAATTCTGTATAAAATAAGATAAAATACATTAGTTATTAAATTACTTCATTATATTAAAAGATATATTTTTTCAAATAATATTTAATAGAGCACTCTTGTCAATGAGTCACGAGTCCCAGTTTCAATGTTTGAAGATTCAAAAGTGCATGTAAATGCCTACTTGAAAAAAGATAATTGGAATGGACGCATTCATTGTAAGGTCCTGTGTAGCTGCTACGGAATTTCTCGTAGCAGCTATATGCCTCGTAGCCGTAGCTATAGTTACTTTGTCTACGACATTGATGTGGCATGAATGGCATTCAAGGTACTTCGACATTTCTTTAGAAATATAACATAATAGCGATATGAAAGGTAGACTTGTCTGTCTGTTTTCAAACTAACCGCATTCTCTGTAGGACATCTTACGGTTTGTTATTTATACACAACATTTGTTAAAAGCTTTCCTATGTCGTCTACTAACCTTGCCTATCCTAACAAGAAATCCGTTATCCAAGGTAGTTTAATATTCAAAAAGATATATTTCTTCTTGATATTATATTCTGCCAATATACTATTACGCCTACATTTATTTACATGTATAATATTTTTAAATATTTATCAATTTTCAGTTTCAGAATGGATTAATTTAAAAGCGAGTATTAGGAATCAACAATTAAAATATATTGTTCGAACAAAAGTACACGTGTAATGGAGATTATATCGGATATAACTTTTATATAACACATACCTGTCTGTATTAAAAACACGTGCTGAGTCTCATAAAAAGCTATAACAAAGTATGAATAAAATATAGCTAGGAGTGATTTTGCTGTGACCAGCTGTTAATATGTCGTGGTCAGAGCTTATTTAATATTTAATTTTGACCAAGTGAGAACCTGTCTAATATTTAATTTACTTAAAGTAAGATTAATAATTTGAGAACTTGAGATGTAGTTTTGTTATTATATATAAAATGATGTAATAAATGTATATAACGTTATGGAAACACATATCAAAACCTTATATATTAAAAATATATCTCGAAGCTCGTATTTGTTTAATTTAAATTATAAATGAATAGCATTTAACCATATAGAAATATCTAGATTGTTAAAAGTTTATATTATTTTTATTACGTTTATATTATTGTTTACAGACAAACATAATATTATTGTTTCATAATGAAATTAAAAACTCGGTAAGAAACTGAGAAGAAGCATTGCGGTTACGATCTTGAGAGTAATTTAATAATATTGTGAAATTAAATATTCGTCTTCTGAGAAACATCATTTATGTACTGAATATTAATAAGTATATAAGGGAATAAATGATTTATCGTTTATTTACGTTGAAGTGTTATGTATCTTACGCCTATCATGACCTAGCATCACAATTAACTTGGCAAGTTTGAGGATTTTATTTTTCCTATAAATAAATTTAAAACATTGTTAGATTTGTCAATCGTAAGTAAGTAGTAGTAAGAGTTAGAAATGTAGAGACAAGTAGTTTAATTTCTAAGAACACTAATAATAGAAGAGCATTTGAGTAAAAAGTTACAAAACAGTATTTTTTGTCTAATATAACGAGATATTTGACAGTAGCTGTATACTTTGTGTAACAATTTAGCTAATGTAGTTAGAGATTGCGTGGCGTCCCTTCGGAGCCGGCCTTGTATCCTGGATATCCAGAGTTATTTATTATTACAGGATCTAGATCACGGCATATCTTAGGTATTAAAATTATTACTTATTAACCTTGTTGTGTGTTCCGAATTATTTTGTATCATTAATTGACGCGCGAGCTAAAATTACTTTCACGCCATTTGTAAAAATATTTTTATAACATTTATAAATTTGAACGTGAAACTAAAAACATGATTTATATTTTATGGGGCTTTATTTAAAGATATTTTTTTATAAGAATGTATTTAATTTAAAACACGGGAAGTTCTTCGCGGACTCGAGCTCCAGTATTCTTATAATCTATCCCTCTGTTAATAACGGCTTTCGATACCAAAGGTCACTCATGCGTCAAATCTCACCGTCGTGGACTGAATTAGCTTAAACGTAGGAGCACAGCTATTTAGGTAATCTATACACAATTAGTAATAAATAAATAATTATATTGTTATCTTAAATTGGAAGTCAGCGGGCTGTGTTGTGTTTTCTGTTAGATTAACGATTCATCTATTCTGAGGTTGCGTTCGTCACAGAGCTTTGCGTTTTCATGACGCTGGAATCCGTAGCGTATTCGCGTTAAGAACAGGTGTTTGTTAATGGAGATAGCGAAATATTTTAGAAAATTCACTATATATTTTTAATATTAAGTGACTGTTTTAACAATAATAGATTTCTTATGAATAAAAAGTCATGAGTAATCCGATTTTGTTTTTGCTTGCATTTTATTTTTGGGAAGACAAGTAAAGACATTTTCGGCCACGTCATGAATGTTCTATTGAAGCACGGAAGCTCAATTAATTTTCATATGAGGCCAGAAATTTGACGAACATCACGATTTACGTCAGGTCCATTTATTGCAATACCTAAATATAATTAATTATTGCCAGCGAACGTCACACTTTAGATTAAATGATCGCGGTTTAACAAAATATAGATTGACTTCCGTCCCGCGTTGAGTCGGAAATTTTATTTTATTGTCCTATAAAAAACACGAGAAATAGAGAGTGAGATAGAGATATAGAGTAGAATGGCGTTAAAAGAATTATCGGAATTTGTGTATAATATTGTATTCAAGATTTTTATTTTGGACGATGTTAGAATATTTTTAAAATGGGATCAAAAGTGAATCGTGTTTGTTTTTTGTCTAAGAACAATAAATTTTATAAAACTTGAAGCATTCATAAAATTCCATATTTTTGTATTATAATTTTACTGATAAAATGTTACACCTATATTGGACGTAGCTGTCGAGCAGACTTCTTAATTAAACGAAAAGGAGAGAAGACAACAAGAAAAGACGAGATTTATCTCTTTCGAGTTCTAAAGTCTTCTTAATTATAAACAAACACCTAATTATAATATATGTATATACAGACAACTGAAAGAAAAATAAATAATATCACGTTGCAAAAGCCATCATGTCTGGGCAACGTATCAGATATATCAGTTTTAGTAAGAGATTTTTAAAATAATACTCATAATGAAATATCTATTTATTAATGCTTTTTTAGATAAACACGATAAATGTATAAATATAATATATTTATAATATTTTAATCGAAATAATAAAATATCTGAAATTCTGTAAAGAAAATCATATTTCAAAACTATAAAAATTTGTGAATGCAATATAAAATTTCCATTTATAATATTTTTAATCAAAATATAATATGTATTCGGTAATTTTAAACCCCATTTTGAAAATCAATACTACGTCTTATTTATTCAAACTACAATATACTAGTACTTAAGCACTAAAACGGTCTGAATTAGTGTATGAATGCATTTTGGTTGAAATTAAATTTCTCGAAACCCATTTCTGACTAATGTAATGACTCCACAGGATTAGAATTGACTCATAACTTGTACTTTGGAAGTAGACAAATTGTGTTATATTCTAACCCTTACTTAAAAAGGTTTCTTATATTTAATAGGATAAACAAAATCCATTTCATTTTCTAACCACGTGACAATAAAAAATGTTTGTAAATAGTAATGAAGTGCAATTGATTTATATATACAATTTTCAATTATTGCGACGTCAATGGAAATTATCCACTCCTGTGACGTGACAGATATAGGTGGCTTGTTTCAGTCTCGATTGTCCAAAATTTCCATAAAGCATTCAATACTGTTTGTATTTGATATTCACCCACGCGGTTCAATTGGAAAAAGTTGTTGGTTGCAAAGATGAATTCCAAATTAGCATAGATTATAAATAACATTTATGATATGTATTTTTTTTAATTAATAATTTTATGCAAATACATTAACCTGTATTGCAGCATGAGAGCGAGAGAGCGCTGTCTCCATCCCTCTCCCCCCTTTTTTATTGACAAATAAGAAATAATACAAACGTCTCTATATCATTTTAACTCCTTTTTTCAACGACACAAAAACAACAAGACCAAGAAACGTGTTATTGGCATGCATTATATTAAAATACATCTGTTTAAATAACCCATTTTACGCTTCACTGAAATGCAATTTAACTTGAATTATAACCACGACATATAAATAATATTTCATCTTTAAAATTAAAATATATTACAAGGAATATAGTATTGTAATAATGTCTTGTATGTAGCTCTTTAAGGTACTTTAGCTGGGAATCAAAGACGATAACGGCCTGTAATGATTACTTTTGACTGTTTTTAATAAATATTCAGCACATTTGTGTAATACTCAATAACGTTTACACGCAATTTCTTTGTCCGGTTTGAAAGAAGGAAGTAATTTCATATTTGTTATTCAGCTTTCAATACCAGTGCTTTTTATGCTGGATATACAAACAAACAATATACCTTTAATGTATTTATTATCATTTGTTTTTAATATATATTCTGTTTACTCTACTTCCGGATTTCAGTCACTTAGAAATTATCACATATTATTTGAGTATATGTATTTTGTAATTATATAAAATAGAACCAATTACAATATATGACAATGTATATTACAATGTTTGTATAAATAACTTTTAACTACTCTGACGATATATTAATAGACTTTGCTATAGATAATATTTTTGGTGATATTTCGTTATATTTCTTGGCTCCGGTGTTTGTGGCTTTGTTATGTCACGCGGCCCAAATTGTAAACCTGTATTAAGGATGCGCACGTTACTAAAAAGGATTTTTGTATAAATAAATACAGGGCCACATCCAGCCTTCTAATTTTATCTTTCTTATTGTATCACAAGTCAAGTTGTAAAAATAAACAGGATTACTTGTCGCCCACTACTCAAGCTCGTCGTGAACTCTGAATCACCCTCGAACGGCGTCTCAATGATTTATGACGCTTAAGGTATGCGACGTTCTTCACTAATACGATAATTACTAACCTCTCGCATAAAATGTTCAATGAAAAGAGTTATTTAAGTGCCTTTGTCTTCCCTATCAGAGCACTGCCAACATTGCGACATTCAATCGACATTTATTCACTCGAAATCCCAATTATACAGGAAAGTTTAAAACGTAATGCCGTAACAGATTATTTTCACATAAAAACGTAATATAAGTACTAATATAACTTTATGAGTTCGTGGTTTGAAGAGTAAAAAGTTCATGGAAATTACGCGTAAGCAATAACACCCGGTACGGAAAAATCTTTATCGTCTCTCCATCATCGCCGTTAAGAATAAATTTAATATTGTGTTAATGCTTTGTAAACAAGCATTAATTGTATGAAGTGTCTGCATCGACATATTTAAGACGAGAATAAAGGAAACCATTTGTTTATTTTTATTATGTTAAGTTTTAAAAAAATAGGAGTTTTCGTCAAAACGGAGAAAATCGCGCAGTGGCTTCCAAATTACTCAGTGACATTTTGATCCTGCCGGCCTAATTTGTTAGGCGCCACTCTGGAATCTCCGCAATGTCAAGAGCTGGGTCAAAAACCTTACCTGTGAATGTAGTCATGTTTGGAATCCTTGTCGATTTCGTCCTCATACCTTCATTGTAGAACATTACCATTTTAAGTCTGAGTTCAATGGCCGGGAGTTCAAAGATGACTCCGATCGGTAACATTAAAATAGGACGTGTGAAATAGCTTTTCTATAAATATAATTAAATATATTTTGAGATATATTTGATTAAAGTTATTCAATGTACTTCATCTTGTGTATACTTTAATATTATTTCTAAAACGAGCCACAGAATAGTGTTTTCACGTTTCAGGTCAATAGCCCTCAGTAATAGAATTTTAATTAATTTATAAAACAATCCTTAAAGTATAAAAAATTAAAACTATATATAGTGACCGACGAAATTGATAAATGGGATAATGTGGAAGATTTCTATTGTTTTTTCGATTAAAGATAAACTCATTGCATTAAACGCGTCAAAGTAACCGTTACAATAAAACGTTCTTTTTAACAACACGATTTTTTTTAACAAAATGTCAGTATTCGAATTAAAATTTCACCGAAACGATAACGAGTTTTCTTGTTATTTACTTTGACGTATATTTTGGCACGTGTCGAAGTAAATTATTTTTGTAAATAACCATAAATGTACTTGTATAAATGTATTAAAATCACGTGCATAGCTGCACTTTATCCCTCGGTTCTGATAGAAATTTCCGTTCCCTGAAAGCTTATTTGCATAAAGGATTTACTGAAAGGTTCAGTTTAAAAGGTTTCAGCGCAGTTCAAAACAATCTCGTACACGTGTAATGCTGTTCTGTTGTAAAGTTTCATATACGATAGACAATTTTATTATTAAAAAAACAGATGGTTTTTCATAAGTTTTCACTATATTTCTATACTAATATTATATAGAGGTAATCTTCAAAACTATTATTCTGATCGAAAAAATATTTATAATAGACTTTTATTGTTAGCATAGGCGGTCATTAACCCGTTAAAATAAAACGACTTTTACATTATTTAGCAATATTATCAGACGAACAAAACTTTTAAGCTAATGCATGTCTTACGAATCCAGCTTTGTATAGTCCAAACGGACGGAATCGCGGGCAAGAACTTGTAGCCTACAAACAAGAAACTCAATAAGATTACACAATTCCTGTTGTTTTTAATTAAACACACATATATATATATTTAAAGAACAAATTTTCACCCACTAACCGTTTTGTTCAGCTGATTAGAATTTGTAAATTTTCACAAACATTTAATAACAGTACTCTTAAATTAATGAGCTCATCATTCATCATAGTTGGAATCTTAATAAGTCATCAGTTGCCAAGTGTTTAAATATTAGGTTATCTTACGGCTCAATGGTTATTCAGGACACACTAATACAGACCGTGTCCTGGATTAGTACAGGTCAGATGTAGAGCAATATGTCTAGATTTAATAACATGTTGGCTGGATGTTTGTTACGTTCGTCTGAAGCATTTATTAATTAAATAATCTTAGCTTTCAATGTTTATCTTGAATTTGATAATCGTTTACAATTCTTTATTTTTTATAGCGCAAAAACAGAGAGTCTAGCTGATGGTAGGCGGTCACTTTCGCTCATAGACGCCATTTTGGAATAAAAAGGGGAATTGCGGAATTGCGGATGCATTGCCAGCCTTGTAGGAACCTGTTCCAGAGAATACCTCGGAATCAAGATCAATCTACGTCTTGCCACATCTAAGGTTATTATATCAAACAAACAAACAGTAAACATAAATCATCTTTACTATTGAACTTATCTTATGGTTGTACCGCTAGGAATACTTTCTGAGTCAGATCAGACGGTAAATTCAGGTCGGGAGTGGCCTCGAATAAGGCCACACGATACAACAACATGCACTTTTTTGTTTAGTAAACATACATACAGTTTTAATGTCATTATTAAAAGAATATATATTAATCAAATATACAATATGTTTTTCAAAGTTACTAGACTTACAAGTTATTATATATTTGTATCACCTTGCACATGTATGAATCACGTACCACGGGTCAGTTTTCAAGGGTTTTTTCATTTATACTGTCAGTGTTATTATTTTTGTTTGGGCGCGAGGAATGACAGGCAATGTTCTTGGCCGGTGTCTCGGCAGCTGGGTCTCATAGCGCTAATTGTCATGTAAGTAACACCGCGGATGTGTTTCACCACCACCTGACCTTTAGCGGCCATTTGGTGTTTGTTATGGTTCTGTGAATCAAATTAAGAACGTAGCAATTTACGTAATTTTAATTGTTACATACAAGAATATATATAATTTTTAATAAATGATTATTCTAAGTAGCATTCCAGCCAACAGGTCTTAAATAGAATTTATTATCAAAATCTATTATACTTCGCTCAGCTGAATAACATAAGTTGATACATTTTTAGTGTTGTAACGAAATAAAATAAAAAATCAATACATTAAGGCAAAGGAAGATAACGAAAGATTCTCATGATATGAAATAAGAAACAGATAACTAATAATTCTATATTATAATTAGATTTTGGGACACATTCCACATGGCAGTACATGACAATAATTAATGAACTTAAATTTAAGGTTAAAATATATTTGGTGGGAGAATGTTCTTGTTTCTGTATTGGGAAAAACCTTTGTTTATAAACATAAACCCATGTCCTGGGTTCCTACGGGTATGAGTGATAAAATTATTAGTATATAAATTCAGCCTTGTTTTGTGTCAAAGCAAGTCCGACTGTCAGTCTGCTGTCATCGACCTCAGGCAAAGGCATCTGTCTGTAATTCCATTTGTCATCAAAAACATAAACAATCTAGAGGAAAATCTACTGAAAATTTGCCGGGATCATATTAGCCTAAATATGTCTGATATTTAATTTATGGCACGTATGTTTGGCACTTGGCTTACATTTTCCTCATTATAAACTAAAACAAAATTGAAATTGTTTTTGTTTCATTGTGAATACAATCATGGTTGTAATAATAAGATTATTTGACACCGTGTTTACATTGTAAGTTTCGTGTCAATGATCTTTGAACTGTGTCTGTGTCGTATCTAATGTCTACAGATCTGTTTATTAACATTTAAATATCAACCTTTAATTATTATTATTAATTATTTTAACTGGTGTTCTCTAATCTTCGTATTTTGACAGGTTTATGAACTAACTAACCGTCATAAAGTTTTGAGTATCGTATCACAATATTGGATCTAATTTGTAAGAATGTTTAATAAAGCGTTAAACCTAAACGTATTTAAAACCAAATTCGAAAAAAACTATCTTTCATTATTGATAGTCATTAGTTCGCGAGCGAGGCGCATGCGCACTGCCGCAACATCACCGCGACGACGCCGGCGCGGACGCGGCTCTTATTCGAATTTCGAATTCTTGAGAGCGATGGCATCCGGCACGAGTGCATTTGGCTACGCGCCAACTATGCCCGTACGACGCTAATATACTGTGGAATCTACCAGGCTACACTTGTTTTACAACTTTGATTTTACTGTTGATGTTAAAAAGTTTGGAAGTAGTCAAAGAAAGTAATAATCGTTTAAACCTGTTTGACATTGAAGTTCAAAGAAAATAACCGTAGCGTCTTGATAGAAGGTCCAAATCACAGAAATACTTTAATAATGTTACGTTCAAAAGTGTAAAATTGAAGATATAAAGTGCGACATTGACATAGATTATAGTACAAAATAGTTTTATTATATTGGCGCAAATTGGACTTTAATAGTTCAAGGTGAAAAAATTATAATTGTCGCGATTATTTCTAAAACAGAAAGACGCATGTAAGACAAATAAATTATCATATACAAAAATAACAAGGAGACTTGATTTTTTAACAAATGCTGTATTAAAATGACATCTTAGATTATAAACATAGTTTAAAACGTTTCATAGAACGTGCAACACGTGCAGATTTCTTCGTTTCTCATTTAATATCACAGAATAAATATAAAAATATATTATTGAAAATTATACTCTATTTAATGTCTGTTATCATCGTAATTTATATTAAATAAGTGGCTATTTTGACTCATATTAGCTCTTAGTATGGTGTTTTGAATTAGAATAATCGTATTTATTTCTTTTAACAAAAAAAAAATCATACCTATTAATTAATGAATATGCTAAAATTATAATTCGTTGGATAATTTTTGACATAAAGATAGCACAAAGAGAGCATTTCATTTGAATTCCCATATTAGGGGTATGAGTGAGTTTCCGGTGAATAAGTCTAACTTCTAAACTCGACTTTAGATGTGCCAACTGCTAATCAACAAACATGTGAAACAACCACGCTTCAGGCGTCACATGAGCGGAATGGACAGTCAAAGGTTGAATTCCATTCAAATTTATTTCGAATTTAGAAAACAACTAAGCGCTGAGTCTTTTTAATGTAGATTATATAACTGACTACCACTGACATTTGCTTTTTTATATAGGTAATAAGTGAATTATTTTAAAGTTATTGTAATTATAGACAATATATATATTTTTTTAATTTTAATGGTGTTGATAAAGTATAAAACACCAAATGAATCTTACTTCTAATATGTATATTTATATAAAAAATATCACTTGTTATGTAAGTGTTTTAAAATTACTTTCTACTGAGAAATGAATTGAGACGAGAATAAAACAATCAAAATATATTTTTGATTTACAATCTCGGAAACTAGTTGTATTAATTAGTTAAACTTTACTTTACTTTGGTTGTTAGAAGTTGGAAGGGAAACAAAAGTATTTGAATTTAAAATAAATATAGAATGAAAAATAACCCGCGATTCGAACCCGCGATCTCTGGGAAACCGTCCCATCGTTGTACCAACTGTTCTACCGTACCGCTACCACTCTCGTTGAATTTAGTATTCCATACATATCCGCTTATCGAGACGGTGGATTTTACATATCGATAAAATTATAATTTCTAATTTATTTATGGATTCTATATTTAATAATAACATATTTTTAATATACTATAAACTATATTCCCGCAAACTGATTCTTTCACACGTATTTCTTTGCTAAAACATCATACATTAATCAACACACTCCGACATAAAGCAATGCCAATTAGTGTTTAGTTATTTATACTTTATCTTGGTAAATGGGTATTGAGAGTGAAGGATATACTTAAATATGTTACCTTCGGCCCGGCGTCTTGTATCTATGAGTCATTCTGGCCGCTCTTCAAAGGGCCCGTCGATCATTGAGGACTTCACGCCTATTGTGTAACCGCCAATATTTCGGAACAAGATGTACTAGAACTGTCAACACCTCTTTTAATAGCCAGTTCACTCTAATATAAATTATAGTTCTATGTTGTAAATATCGAATGGCAATTTTAAAAGTATCACTTCTAGTAATACAATGGTTGGAGTTAAGTTTCGTCTCTTCATATGTGTGTAAATGGGACAGCTCATTACGACATTTCCGCATTCGGACAGCCAAAGAGTTTTTAATGCGGGGAATGAGGAAAAGTACCCGATGTCACCAGACTTGAATTTAGACTTTGATTCACTTAATTTTTATATATTATATTATTATTGTATGTTTTCTAAATATTCTTTAAAAATAAAACATATGTGATTTATTTTAAAATACTTACAATTCTAATTTTAGAATATATCACAGATAATTAACCATTATTTTTAAAGATAAGACTATTTAAAAAAATAATTTAAATATTAATATGTAGAGCTTCAATGATATTTAAACTTGTGCTATTTACAACGAACTAGGTTATACGTATTAAATGTAATAACTTACTAGATACGATTCTTGTATGAATATAAGTAAAATATACAAATACATAAATATTTTTTTCTTGTTGACATTTGTCCTTTCAAATAAAACTTTTAATATATTTAGACAAGGAATAAAAGAGATAGTACGTCACAAATATTCAAACAACGGAAGTAAATATAATTTAGTTTTTTTTTTTAAATATATAATTTTAATATTCCCACTATTATTTCTATTCCATTTAGTTTTTAGTATCGCCATTTGTTTCATTCAAGCATTGCATAAGAGCACGTGGACGGGGACGTGGGTCGCAGATATTACGTTTATGGCTCTTCTAATTTATGATTCCGGTGCAATATTGTATTTAGCTGTTTCATATTTGAAAAATACTATATATCTAATGGCAATATTTTATAATATGTATAATAATATATTATTAATACTGTTTATTAGATGTACAAGTGGCGGCAGTTGATAATGATATTTTTAATCAAACATGGCCGCTTTATTGTTACACGATAGATTTCTGACAGATCTTTTATTCAAATTCATTACATTTAAAAGTAGGTATACTCAATTATAAATGTAAATGTCGTAACAGCTGTTTATAAATTTCGTCGTAATAAATAAATACGAATATAATCTGAAAGAATCGTGATTTTCGAGAATTAATTGCGATGTTTTGATTTATTCAAATTAATTAAGCTGTATAGAATGAATGAGCCTTTCATTTCAATGCCGTTTCTAACAGAGAAATATAAACACGCGGAAGTAAATCGTACACGTGAATATAAAGTTTTATTATTGATGTGCCCTTGATACAGGAGATTTTACACCTAAGTGTAGGGAGTTGGACGCTTTCGCATAAACATTTTTTATTTGAATCGAAATAATTCATAAAATTATGAACCATTTTCCTGTGTTATATATGATTTATATTTTTTGGCTATTACTATATATTATACTATAAAAAAAATACACAGACATTAAAAAAAATACTAGTATTATATAAAAGAACGTTCCAGAAAACCGATACACTATTGCCAACCTTATAACAGCTGCAATAAGAAAATAAAATTATATTTGCAATCTATATTTTCAAGAAATCCCTATAAAGAAAATATTGAACAAAATAAGTTTCTAATAATACTCAGAAGTCAATGAATTTAAACCTTACAAATATTATATCACAAACTTCCGACCACGTTTCAAGGAAAAGACATAAAAATGTTTCGCAAAATTAAAATATCAGTGAAAAACAAACAAGTTCCCCGTTAAATCTCGTAACGACATTTGAAATTATTTGAAACATGACTCACATTGAGTCATTCGCGGAACAGTTGAAAACAATATTGTCGTTTCACGAAATGCGATGCAACCTTCGCGAATTTTATACTGGCAATGAGTATCGTCGTATGTTTGCATTACATTGCAGGTTTGTTTTAATTAGCTATCGCCTTCATGAAAATAGCGCAGCATTGACAGAGCACTGATATGTAGTAAGAAGATACATGTGAGATCAAATTCTAGGTCATATGCCACGTCTCGATAAGGTCATCGTATTAATTATATATATATTTTTTTTATTAAGACAAACATTTTTTTCTGTAGAGATGTACACACACATTTAATTACACTTTACGAGTACATTATTCATTGTGTATTTGAATGTGTTTACTTTCGGTATTGTGTGCGTATGTGAGGTATGTGTATATGTATGTTATGTATGTGTGTGTGTGTGTGAATGTATGTATGTTTGTTTACTTTCAGTATTGTGTATGTGTACGTGAGGTATTCTTTATATAAATGACTTATATATCTTTTCACTGAATGTATCCTTAAGTAATTTTAAGTATAACTAATAAGAATTATTATATTACATTTGATCGAATTATGCTTACCATATATAAATATATATATATATATATACGAGCGTATATATTATATATGCATACATACATACGTAAATTTATTTCGTATCGTATCATATTTATGAGATAGTAAAACATTACTGCATTTACTCGTATTAGGACATGTCAAAATTACTTATCATATATCTAAAAGTAATATCCAGTTCCTAATATTATTCTAAACAATATTTCCAAACAACCAAATTATAATCTTGATCAATATTGAATATTCATTAATATTAAAACACTTTATATTTAAATATCATTCATATTTATCGAGACATTTCAAATGAATGAAACTGAATTATAAAAGTGCTTACAGCGCGGGATCCGGCATATTAATGTGATTCCTTGTAGAGGTCAACTAACACGTTTTGCACTTACAGCATCATTTAACAGACAACAAGCGAATCTTCTATGAAGTCTCTAGGCTAATAAGAAGGCCACAATTACCTTGATTATTTTTATTGAATATAAACTTCATAAATCTTCAGCCTTTGAAGTTTCAGTACGATGTTGATAAACATATAAAATGGTGACCATTTCAACCTTTCAAGTGTTTATCAATAAAATGTTTTATCAATAGCAAAATTATTATAGAATTTTCTAAGATTTTTAAGATATCAGACAGACGTTCATTTAGTAAATCCACATGTTTGTGTTACGAAATAATAAACATGACTCTAGAATTATCAATCCGATTTAATGATCAATCTTTTCTAGGTAATTAGATTTTACGACACGTATTTTTCCATCTTTTTCACATATTTTTTAATTAAAACTGTTCATTGATTTTGTCAATGAAGGTCTTAAGATCTTCCGACTTAACTCGGACGCAGTGGAAAAAAACAGTACCGAGAAAGATTTATGAATGGAAAGTTGGCTGAAACGATCCGTGTTTTCTAAACAATTTAAAATTATTTTCTCTATAACTTCTATTTAGTCTGTGGATAGATTAAAATTAAATGCCACTGATAATATTAATACATATAAATACTCCTTGATATGAAAAACGACTGCGCACTTATTTATTCGTAATGCTTCAAATTTGTAACAAGACCGCGTTCATTAAAGTTTATTTTTAAAACTGATTGATATCTCTGAACTAAAAGGCATTATTTCTTGTCTAGTCTGTTTGAGTCTTGATTTGACGTATGTGGGTTTCACAAATCTGTATTGTATCGATATGGTTTGAATTTCAGGCAAAGTTTATTGGAGGCCATTTATACCAGACATATAATAACCAAAAATATCAGTGTATAATGTAGTATTTTGTATATATAACTACAAATAGTACGTAGACTTTTTGTGTTCAAAAGTACCTTTAACACTATCATATAAAACCACTTAATTTAACAAATAAATATGATATAACAAGTCAAATATTAAATAACTATTTAAAGAAAATAATTATAAACTAAAATAATATTGATGTTAAACTCGTATTTTTAAAGTCGATTGAAATTGATGATACTGAATGAATGAATGAATGATACCGAAAAGGTCATTGGCGTTTATTTTCACTGGTAAATATTTAAAAATTTAATCTCTCTTAAAAGTTGAATTTAAAGAATTGAATTTTACCAGGCAACGTCTTCTTGAGGACTTTTATAGGGGATTGCCCGCCCCTAAGATAAATTCTTGTAAAGAAGAAATCACTTCGATATTTTATTCGTAATTACTTTTACCCATTTCCTAAAATAAACCAAACAAAATATATTATTAGTAGATAGGATTGAAATTTGGCTCCTACTGGCTTATCAGCTAATAAAGAAATGTTTATAAAAAAAAATATTTGGATTTTTTGAGAACTTTATATACAAGAAATATATGATACAAAGAAGCTCTTAATGAATATTAACTGGGACGTTGTTTGAACGGTGTGCTACAATTTGAGTGTTAAGTGCTATTACTTTTTATAAGTAATATAATATATTAGGTCGACGATATCAAGATTAGCCAATTGCAATATTTTTGGCACTGGCGCCATATAAATGGCATATTCCGTTATAAATATCATTGAGCTATTAAAAAATTTGCAGATTAACCCACAAATTAGTTCACACCTCTCGACATCAATGATTGACTCTACAGAAATGTTTAATGGTTAGCGTTCATAAATCTTAGCGAAAATAACGATTTAAAACATTTAGTATTCCAGCGCAATTACTACATTAACGGGTGAAATAAATATGTTTGAAGTTTATGGTATTCCCGCGCTTGTGGTCGTGTCATCGCTGAGAAATGTTGATTAATGGACGTCGCCATGAAACTCAACTAAAGCTGAATCACATGCTCTACTTAAACTTGTGAAAAGACAAATTCAAAATAGATCTCTGTGTACAGTTCAACGTATATTTTCCGTTATCAACATACGAACTCTATAAATTAGGGTGGAGTGGAACGTCCCCATTCACTAAACCGTCTCAAGAAAACAAACAGATTATTGGAAAATTTGTGAATTACTGCTATATTTAATTGATCCATGCGGTTGATCTGAATATAAATATCTAATTTGAGAATTTATATCATAATATTGGTTTTCAGTATTATAAATATTTACTTATTTATTTCGGAGCAAATGTCAAAAATATTGAGACCGATTTTGAGGCTGAGAAGAAATATTCATTTCAATTTATGTAAAATAGAATTAAAAAAAAAAAGCCAGGTCCTTGAGCGCTGAATTTGTTTTGTACGTCTTTACTGAATGAAAATGTTTTTGTTAGCCATCTTGGAGGTCACTAGCCTGTATTTTCGTAGCGTATTTTCGGTTTAGGCTTTTGTTAGAGGTCTCAACCAAACGCTTTTGTAGTATTTAATAATTCGAGAAAACTCTCCTTTCAATATATAAAGACAAAACAAAAGAGTCTCATACTAGCTAGAAATATCAGGCACTCTAAAGGTCTTAATACTTATATAGCTTTGAAGGGCTTTATTTATTTCAATAAAGAATTTAATATTTTATTTACGTTAAACGTGATTATTCATATTTCTATTGTATATAATAAAGTTCAGAGAATATCAATATTTCATTGTCACTAAACAATAATGTCGAAAGAGTTTAAGCAGTTTGATCCCTTAATATAAGCATTTGACTAAGTATTAGTGAATGCAGTGTCACGTGGGGTCAAAGTTCACGCTACCTCTGGAGCACTGAACCCCGGTGAACCCTATTATTTCCGCAACGAATTTCAAGCACCGTGAAAACGTGGAATGAACATTTAAACAGCAAATATTTAGCAATAAGTAATTTCCCTGAATTTAAAGTAAGTCATTTGTAAAGTTATAAGAATTTATGAAATAATAAAGAAATACTTATTAAATTTAATTTATAAGATTTCTGTGCAATCGTTTAGCGTTTAAAAGTAATGTTTTTAAAATTACAAGTTAATTTATAGATTTCCGATTTCCGAACTGTATATTTATTATTTCGTAATATTCTTTTATATTTGGTAGGATAACATACATTATAGAGATTCGTATTCGTTTTAAGTAATTTTCAACCACAGTCAGAATAATTATTTCAGAATAGCAGCAAACTTTCCTAGTTTGTATTCCCTGTTGTAATACAAAAATAGAAACTAATAAATCTTGATCTATACAAAGAAGGAAAATATACTTACATTATAAATAAAACTTCCTTTATAAATATATACTTTTGGCGTCTCCCTGCGTAATACATCGTCAAAGCAAGTAAAAAAACAACACGACAGACATAAACTAACATAAACATCTATAAAATATTTATTAACAATTATAAATATATCAAAATAAATAATGAACATGTGTTTATTAATTAATTTCTAAACACTTTGGTTTGGGACAGCTCTAGCAAAAAACGTACTCTACAATAAGGATTCGAGTCAGCTCTCGCACAAGACGTACTGTATAATTAAATAAAATAAATTTTTATTTATAAATCCTTGAAATCTAAATACAACAGACATGTCAATAACTTCATGAACTCGTATTCATATTTCAGTATTCTAAAGCTCAAAATCTCTAGGCTCTTTTATATTTTTGTTTAAAAATAAAATAACGTAATCAAATCAGATGTGAATAAACTATAGTAAAAAAGTTTTAATGGATATTTGAGTAATTATTGTTTGAAAGCGACAAAGAATGGCTCATTAACTTTAAGGGCCGTTAAACCTTTGTTAATAATTCAGGCTTATAAAAGCGGTTTTATTCAATATATACTATTATCTTTCTAAGGTTGTAGTTTTTTTTTTTTAATTTAATGGCTAAGGTGTAGATTCAGGTATGACATATTGTTACTGTATGTTTTTAGGTTAAGTTATTATAGGACTGACATGTCTGTCAAGATAAAAGTCCTTTAAATAATAAAGAGAAATAAAAAAAGGTATGACATATTAAAAAGCAATAATTGCAACTACAGATTATATTTATTAGTATGAGTGAATTATCTTACAGTTTATACAAAGAACATGGTTTTTATCGATAAAAAAAATAGCCATTTTTTTATCGATAAATTCCTGTCACTTATATTGACGATGAATAAGAATATTATACGCAATATAAACCAAACGGTAAACAGATTATTAATACCTATATTTTGTTTGGATGCTGGGAAAGTTCAACAGGAAGAGGATTGAAATGGCGTTGCTTACAAACATGTGCTCTGCGAGGTCAATGTTTCAGTACTCAGGTGTGGAGTTCTCTGTTTATAGATCATTAATGATTTATTTCAATGAAATATCATTATTTAAAATGATTATAGTATTTGAAAGATATAACTTTTTAATATTTAAACAAAATATTAGATGTACAAGTAAAAATAAAAGTACAAATATTTTTAATTGAACCGTTTGGCACGTGACCTTATTCGTGAAGGCAATTTCAACTTACTAGTATTTCCTGTCTGGTTCAAAGACTTTAACTAAGTTAAATTAAATCTCTAATATCATTCACCCTCAATTATTGCTTTTATTTCTCGACAGCACACGTGTAAACTTGTTCCCTAGAGAATCTATAAAGTTATTGCCAAGCGTTTGACTCATTATTGACTCATATTACAGAGTAAAGGCTTTGGATGAATTTGATTAAATAGTTTCAACCCGAACGCCAAAGACGGGCTATTAATAGAAGGAATGATTGTTAAATATAATTTAAGTAAATAAGTTTACTTTGAGTTAAGTTATTATTCTTGTCAAAGAGACAATATTGCTTTTATATTTTTTTAACTTAAAAATATTTCATCCTAGAAATTTAAAATAATAATCTTCTTATGTTGCATCACAAAAACAAACATGCCACATACTTTCATATATTAATACTCAAAAATACACATGTTTTTATTTTTGGCCATTGGTGTATCTGTAAGTTAATACTATAGAATAGATTTCTGTTAAATGTATAACTAAAAGTATTACGTATTTTAATATCAAATATTTTTATGATCAACGAACGTCAATTAATGAAGCCTAACAAAGTAATTGATTGAAAAAATATGCAATGTTGAGATTAAGAAGCTCGATCAATCTTGAAACAACAAAGCGAAAGAATAGGATCAACGACCTTTTGTTTTTTTACTTTTATTTTTTATTTATAAAAAAATATTCTCTACGAATATACCTCTTATTTTATTCTATTAGAAATAGCTTTAAAATTAAGGAAATGAAATTAAATTTTCACTTAATTTAATAAATAAAAACTCTTAATAAAAAATAATCAACACCAAAATATATTTAAAAAAGTACCTAAACTACGTTTCTTAGTCAATTAGGAATAATGATTTTTTTACTCACAAAGCTGTTAAAAAATAAAGAAATATAAAACACGTTACACTTGTAACACCCCAATGAATTTTAATTAACATGGCACTGAGCTACACTTAGATATCCGTTTTCTGACATGTCAATTTTGTTTTTGGAATTTGTGAGGTCAATGCCCAATACGTGCTGAACTCAGGTGTGTCCATAAACCATTCAAATAGACTATTATATACGATGTTTAAACTTTATCACACACTTACATTGATAATAATTATTTTACGGACCTTTTATGTTTACCTTTCTCTTATTAATGCTTAAAAGACAAATAAATTATTAGTTTGTAGTGCTTTTGTACTCACTGTTTTATTGAGGCGTAAACCTTAAAACATTTTATTCATAAATTAAACACCTACTCTTATATACAAAAATATCTTCGCGATTTTTTTATTGCTTTTCTCATGGCTTTAGCCTTAGTGCTGGTTAGAATTTGATTGTTGAAAATATTCTTGGCAATAAAAGAGATACACAAATATTAAATGTCGATATCACTTTCGTTCAAAAAGAAAATTAACGTTACAGAATATTGTTTAATTTAAATTATATTTCGTTTAGTAGTCATAAAAATAAAATTTTTATTTGTATAATGCCGGTTAAAATTATAATTATTTTCAGTCCCTAATTACACTGGTCAAAGAATACTTGAATTTGTGCCAGCAGTGCCTCAGACAGTGGCAAGAATATTTCGCCGTTTATATTCAAATCTAGTTTTTGGCAACTTGAAATAATATATTGCTTTCAACGATGAAGCGTAGAGAATTCAGACTTCCATATTTCTATTCAGTATACTAAGAGAGCTTAATAAACCTAAGAATTATATTTTAATTGTTGTTATTGCTCTAGAATTACCGCATGTTTCCGAGCCACAATGGCTACAGTAAAAGGTAATTTCTCGCTCTAATGAGTAAGAAGTACGTATCACTTCCTTCGTGTGATTTGTTCTCTAGTCCCTTGAACTTATGTTTCTTAAATGAACATTCTTTCTTCTAAGAAGAATAATATTACGTCCAAAGCTTTAACTACTATGCATAGAAATAATTAAAATGATTAAATATATATACAACCTTTTCAACATTAAATACAAACCATTGAAAATAACTTCGTATTTTTTTATGCTACGTGTCAACTATTTCTGTCAAAATATTATTTTATAAATTTTTATGTAAAAGGAGAATATAGTAATTTATATGTTCAAAAGACAAAAATGCTAACGAAAGCGACAATTGTATTGCGTAAGGCATGCAACGGGAGCGTCAACTGACATCTTGTTCTAGGAGCATAGACGCGGTCTCAAATCCCTCTTTGGAAACATCTCTGACAAAGCCGGAGGATATAGAATTGTTTTACACAGCTAGCCTGCAATTTCTCAAAAAGCGGCTACAGGAGAAAACTTCTAACACAAAAACAGGAGAAACAGAGTCGTCATCATCTAAAAGTTGTTGTAATTTGAACAAAGATTCCAATGCACAAAAAAAATCGCAATTAAAAATAGAATCTGTCACCAAACCTCTCGGGGAAAGTTCTTCTCTGTCGATGCATCAAATTTTACCATTTCCAAAGGCAAGTAAGGAAAGTTTTTTCACTCGTATCATGGGATCCTTTTGGAAGAACAAAAGAAATGATATAAATAGTTTGATAAATTCAGGTGTTTCAAATACGAGAACTAGTGACAAGTTGCCGCGGCGTGAACGTATTATTCAAGAACACTGCTTTAGTTTGAAGGCAATTTCGGAAGAACCAACAAAAACTAAAGATTCATCCAAAGCACGCTTCAAGGATACGAAGAGTTTTAATATTTTTTTACGTGACAATTGTAGTAAGCACAATAAAAGATAAGATTTTGTTTGACAAAATACTCAAAAGTGTGTGATGTTTCAAAGTCTGCATTTGAATAAATCATGTTGAAATGAAATTGTATCGATTTTTATTGTTTCAATTTTAAATTAATACATGGATTTAGATAATATTTATCTAAAATATAGTGCTTACCACCCATGCTATAAAAGTTAATACATTTCTTCATTGTTAAATAATTCCACAATCTTTTATACTGTATATTTTTATTTATTTATCTAAAATATACAGATTTAGATAATCTTATTTTTTTCGTAAAAACATCGTCGACGTTTAATCAAAATAACAGCTTAATAAATATTAAAAGTAACTAATTTAACAGCTGTCCCTTTGATACAATGGCAAGTGTTAGCCCACGTGGGCGTGGGCGTCAGTTTGTACAAGTATTGTTACGTGAACTTTACTGAACGTCAGTGGGCGTGAGTTTTTAAAATAATTGTCTCGGTTAGGATACCTCGTGTCCCGAGGGACCCACGGGCTATTAACTTTTATCTACTAACTGAAATAAATCACGATTAAATAATGAATCCTACGAAGTTATATTAATGTTAGTAATTTCATGAACAATATTAATAAAGTATATTATTTACTGGAAATTATTATTATTAATTATTTTTCAGGAAATATTTTATGAGAATCGAACCCACCAGATGTGTTCTCGTCGTTTTATTTAGGTTAAATATAATTAAACAATTTAAAATTATATTTATTACTTATATTTATTGTAAAATATTTTTTAATATAATGTATTTTTTAAATCTACTTTTGTCTTATAATTAACGTTGAGTTATAAAAATTTGTACAGATTGTTTCAATCGCATTTGATAAATAGCGATTTTACTCCGTTTATCACAGATTTTTTGACGAAATTTCAGTTTTTACTTACTATATAATTAGTATTTTTATGAAAGTTTAAATATAAATAAAGTTAGTGGACTTTTGAAATTGCGGCTATTAAGTTTCACGACATTTTTATGCCTTCTTCTTTAAGTTTTCTCACAACTTCGGGACAAATTTCTTCTTCTCGGAATTTATATCCGCTCGCTAACACTTCTTTAGCGACGGTGTAATTTTTTTTCAGCGATTCCAGCCAGATAGTATAAGGATAGTCCGGCCATACGCCGCCGTACCGTTCTGGAAGGAAGTCTGTTTGGATGTGTTTGTGAAGAGATGTATTGTCGTATCCATGGAAGTAGATCCTCGAACGCATTTGTGACGTCAGCAGCGGTTTGAAAATATTGTACATTTTATCAAATATCCAGGAATGGTTAATGACATGTATAGCGTGAGTGGTAGCCGGGAAGCTTGACTGAAAATATAAAAGATGTCATTATAGTATCGAAGTAATTAAACGTGGTGTTTGTTGAAAGCGGTGTCCTTTCATAGTTCATTTGTTATACTGTTTTACATTGAAGGCCGACGTTCCTTGAAGGTTAATCTTTAGACTCAGGTACACCCACGTTCACATTTCAATGCGCATTTTATTAACATATAATACTTTTAAGGTTTTAAAAAAGGATAAAATAAATGCTATTATTTTGTATTTTGAATTTTCACGAACAAAAATCTTTTTTACTATACAAATTACAAATGTATGTATTATGGGCAAAAACTTTCGAAAACTGATCAATTTACGTCTTTGCTGGATATAACCATACCAACCACTAAGAGTTTAACAATTTTGCTGGCTACGGAGGGTGTGATCTGCCAGGCGTGCTGAGTGCCGAGATCCTCCAGGTCAAAGAGTGCTACTCCGCCCAGGATCTGTGTACGTTGCTCCAACAAACCCAGCTCTAGAGCAAATATTGTTGCCTTCAAGATGTCTTCCATAGGTACTGTTTTAGGGTCCCAGCAGCCTGCATTTATTCAGCAAATTTAATGTCAACATACTTAATTGAAATATATCCTACTTTAAAAAAAAAAACAAACAGAAGCTGTGAACGAAATAAACATGTTTCATCCATACATTTTGAACCAAGATCTATAATAGAACAATATGGAAGACGAATTACCGATACGATACCGATTACCGATTATTAACCGTCTGAATATACGAGCTATAGCTACATTCGGAACGTAACAACAGATTAGTATTGTGACTGGTACAGCTCGTGCGATGTGATAGACGGACAGACAAATATGAGTGAGTAGGCTTCTACTAAGTTGATGAGTCTTACCACCTATGACTAGATCTCCACTCACCATCAGGTGGGATGTAGTCAAGTTTAAACTTTAATAATAATGCAAACGAGAAGAAATCTTGAAAAATAATCTTTGTCTGGTTTGTGATCTTACATATTTTGGAACTAGATATAAGATTCACTAACTCAACTAAGTTTTGCCTTAATTTTATTGATAAACTCTGCATAAAGAGTCTATGTGTCTATAGAGTTGAAATATTAACTTTATATAAATATTTAAATAATTTTAAGAACCAGAGACAAGACAGGTGGTAAGTGGTCCCATTGACATCAAATGCTGATAGTTGCAGATAGGTATCAGCAACCATCCAGATTGAAACTGGAGAGTGTCACTCTTTACATACATCGAGATTTTAGAGGGAGTAGAATAGAAAGGGTGAGGAATTGACTTTCCGTTACTCTTCACCGTAAAAATAGTAACAATAATAGATAGTTTATCCCAATAATCTGTGAGAGTATAGTCTTTCAAGGCAGATTTGGATCAGTCGATTGACTGAATCAAGACTCGAGAGAGTAAATACACTTACCAATTCTATAAAGTAGAAGTCTTCGTCCATTCTGATCACGGTACGGAGGGACTGCCATGACGTTCGCGTCTCCAAGTCTCCGCAGGTCCAGAGGATACACGTTCTCAAATAATTCCGGGTAGTCTTCTTTGAACTGATAATAATTCACCATCTATGAATAGAGAGACAATTATTAATATATTAAACTAAGCAATCTGATTCTTTCATAATGGCAGTAAATATACTAGCGGTGTATGCAACGTCATAATTGAATATGTGATACTATATTGAAATACAGTAATTTTAAGTATTATATTATAAGGAGAAAATGGTTCAATTTAACAAAAATCAAAAACATTATGTAATGTATATTATATATTTTTGAAATATTTAATATCGTATATTTATTATGTATAAATATCGCTTTGAAATCTCACCAGCATTATAAATTACAACACAATAACAAACTGGCATAAAAAAAATAATGTTTTATAAATATTATAGGTTTTATACTTTTGAAGTCAGTCAGCTTTGTAATATGTTTTACTTTTAAGGTTAAAGTGTGTCAAAAATATATTTGGTTATATTCTCATTTTATTTAAATTATATAATGTGGGTGTAGGTCGTCCAAGGTCACGTCCCTGACTTAAGTTAGGCTCGGTATTTAGTCTGGGATCATGCTAATCCTAACAATTCCCTAGCAATATAAATTTACTGTTTGCGGTTAAAAAGTTTTTAATCAAAAACGGTTCATAGACACAGAAGTTCTATATTAACATTCTTTAAAAAAAAAGCACACACTATCATAGAGTATGTTCCTTTTTTAAAGCCATTGAATTTCTCCCAGCAAACATTCAAGTGTTACCATTTAATAAATTTAAGAAACTAAGGAATGTTTGTGTGCTAAAGGATATTATAATGTCTCCGAATATTTAGAGGATGATACACCGTGGGCATGAAGCGATCGCTGCCAGGCTATTTCAATATTTATTTAGAGTATTTCTATATAATTTAATTATATGATTGACATTGATAAAAAAAATCATATGACAAGCCCGCTGAGTTTCTTTCGCCAGCTCTTCTCAGATCAGTGGCAATTAATTTTCCGAGCTGGTGGTAGCTTTGACAATGAAAAAATGTTTTGTGTTAAACTTACTTTCAATAAATAGTTTTGATTTGATTTTGATTTCCAAAATTATAAAGATAAATATTCAAGTACCCCGCATATGTGTATCACCCACGGCTTTATCTCCCCAGTGATAAATAATATAATAAATTATTTATAATATTAAAATAAATTACATATAATATTATCACAAAATCCGAATATTTCTAATCTTAAAGCAGTTTAAATAGTTTCCCGTGAGCATCCAGCATTGACCCAAATATATAAAATATATAACAATAAAATAGTTACTTTTTTAAATCTGGGTACGCACTTGGATATATTTTGTTTTTTATTAGTTTTTATTTCTTAAGGGAAATTATATTATATCCAGGTATTATAACTTGATATGAGAGATTAATTCAGACAACCAGGAAACATTATTTATATAATATTCATTTATTTAAATCATAATATATAAATAATGAATAAATAAATAAATAAATAAATATATATACATATATATATATATATATATTGTATATACCTATATACCTATATACCGGTGATTGTCAAAGAATGGCATATATTTATTTTAAGATTAAGGAAAAGCATCAAATAAATAAATAAATAGTGAACTAAAACTTTTAGTGACAGTATATTGTGCTATGTCATGGAGAAATAATATTTTCACCTAAATGTAAAATGTCAAGTTGTATATTTCATTAACGGTACAAATTTACGCGGACTCAATATAGTTTAAATATTTAAAAATAATATAAAAGCATATAAAGAGATTTACATATGACAAACGAAACATACCAGTCTGTGTGCCCTTTGCGGGATAAAATTACGCGCTCGTAGAAATCTATGAAGGTATTCGTCGTCCATACGATGTGGAGTGCATTCACCTCGCTCTGGAATAATACACGGAGTGAATTCTTTGTTGAAAAAACTTAAGAGGATATTGCTATCAGGCTAATCTATAGACTGTACTCGAATTTCTATATTTTTTATTTTCACACAGATTCAAAATAATAATATATTGTGATAAAATGAATATATATTCTGTATTTTATTTAATTATTATTACTGATAATCTACATTGTTATATAAAATCCATCTTAATCCTCTCACGTATATCCACCGTTTTCAAATCAGGCAAATGGTACGGTTCAGTTGCTAGAACAAAATATTGCCTTGGCACGATTTTATAAAACAATCGACTCCTTCCATACTCACGCTGCCATTAGTTAATGTTACACAAAAACACGTTTAAGCACCTCTAATACGAAACGTTGATAGTTATCGAGCAGTCGAAACGAGTCAAAACGAGTTTTTGGTTATTATTGGTAAAAATATCTATAAACATGTAAAGCTCATTTAAATTTAAATAAATATAAACCGATACGGATAGGGATTCGAATCCGCGGGCTCTGGAAAACCATCCCGTCGCTCTACCAATTCAGCCAACGTATTGCTAACCACCAATCAGAACCAAGAACTCATTTTCTGACTGCTCGAAAACTACCAACGTTTCGTTCCAAAACTCGCATTAAGAGTACTGTTTCGGTTCATTTTACGAATGTAACGTTTGATACTCTAGATGGCCGTGGACGGTAATGTAAGACTTATAATTTTGATTTAACATTTACCAGTTAACCTTGTGATATTTTTAAATCGATTTCAAATTCATTTGACAGTCGCAGTTATTTCATTAGACGTTATATATTTGCTTTATATTACACTAAATAACACATTGCATACTTTCGCTTGAAACAATTTAAGTCGTAAAAACAATGTATAAGATAAAGCCATTATTGTATTACAAAATTTTTAACGTTTTTGGTAACTTGTTTCAAAACAAGTAATTCGCTTTGATAATAACTTGATACAATGTTTTTATAATATTTTGCGATCTTATAATTCTAAACCCGTACTTATGATGTTCAAATAATATATTTTTATGGCCCTCTTGTAACCAATGTAAATAACAAGTACTAAACAAGTTGCAAGTAAGTGTTAGTTTATCTGACGATCAATGTTTTTGCCATGTAATGTATCATGATTTCCGTCTTTGGTATTTTAAAATGGTTACGACATTTTGAGAAAAACAGACCAAATATACTAATACAATGATCGTGTAAGACAGTTTGTATGTTTAATGCCACAATTGATGTGTAAAATATATTTTATAGCAAAATAAAAAAATATATAGGCATTCTAGAAATTGAAAATGACTTGAAGAGGATGAAGATTTATAATAACGTATACATTAAATATATTCCAGCTGTACCATATATCATATCTCGTAGCTCGTATATGGCTTGTAGCTTCGTGTTAGGGTCCTCCCCGCACTGCAGACGAGCGTACTCCAGCAGCTCTGGTGGCGGCTCGCCCAAGTCCAGGTCAACGTTGTATTCCGGTGTTGGCATATTGGACTGGAAAAATATTTAGAGCCTGTTAATATCGGCTTCATAAATAAAAATAATAATATTAACATCGGTTTTCACATATTATTGCATTACATTACTTAAATAAAAGAAACAATAAATTTTATTTAAGTGCTTTTCATAATTCATTTTTAAACGTAAACTTGATAAGTAATAAACGTATACCAATTCCAAAACCTTCGCAATAACTGAACAAAATTCAATTATGATCTGATGATTTGTTTGGGAACAATCAAAATCAGAACAAAAATAATTTATTTTATTATACATATGAAAAAAAAAATATATTTTAAGTGAATTAAGAAAAAATAAAATAGTAGCGGATCTTGAACAACTAAATAAAATGTTATGATAATATAATTTCGTTTGTAACAAACAAGAGGCCATCAAAAAGAAAATCATTCAATTCATTATACATTATAAATATATTTTCTATTTAAAAATTGGAAAAAAAAATCATTTTCTATTACGTTAGATGATTAACAAATAGTTACGACGTTGGTTTCTCTGACAAGGTCAATTCTGAACGGAACATGTTTTAAATCTTATACGTCTGAGGCCGAATCAATTTTAACGCAATGCCGTAAAATTAATAACTCTATGTCGTATTTATAAGAACACGCTTTGTGGTAAATTTTGATTGCGTTTTAATGTGGTTTATTTTCACATCGGAATATAATAAATATTTTAAATACAATAGAACTTGTAGACAATTAATATTCACAAGATATTTTAACGGAGTACAAGAAAAAATAGTATTTTTATTCATTTATTAATTAATTAACAAACAATTGAATAATACTTATAGATACAACAAATAAGTTAACACAATCAGTAAAGTTACCACTAGAAATAAAACCGACATTACGTGTACTCACCTCTTTATTTGAGTCTGAATAAGCTTTATCCATTATAATAAAAGTACAAAAATATTCTATTTACTATACAAACTTATCACAGACTTCTATTTGTAGCAAAGAAATATTACAAATGTAATTGTTTAATGAATAAAATAACGCTAGTAAAATTCTGTAAAATCTACTTATCTCTTTTTTGCCCTTAATTATTTTTTTATCATAAATTAATCAAAAATCTAAAATCTTAGTAACTAAGTCTAATTTTCTTATCACAAAAAAATAAGCGATATTATATATTTTTTTGATAAGAATATTATTTTTATCATATATTAAAAAATACACAGAACATGTTGCATTGTTTATAAACATATCAGCCATGGCCCGCTGATTATTTTTTTTAATAAATATGGAATTAAAAATGTATCAACACTGATAGAAATCGAACCTGTGACGTCCTCGATACCGTCTCCGTCGCTCTTCTAACTGGGCTGCCAAATCCTTAACCCTCTTTATAAAAAAACATATCTATATGGAGTCGTCCTTTTCGGGAAGGAGGCGACATCTGTTAGGTTCCTTTCGAAAATTCTAACTGATGCATTTTTCATTATATTTGTATTTAAAATCTTAC
The DNA here is from genome assembly GCA_963555665.1 of Dircenna loreta. NCBI lineage: Eukaryota > Metazoa > Arthropoda > Insecta > Lepidoptera > Nymphalidae > Dircenna > Dircenna loreta. The sequence continues at coordinate 8,470,788 of OY743094.1, forward strand.
GACAGAATTAAATTGTAAAAAATGTGTAATTTTCTTTACATTGATTATCCAAATATGAAAATAAAACTTTTACCCGCGACTTCGATCGCATCCTATTTTACTTTCAGCTTAAAGTATCTGATCATCGCTGGTGGCCAGACCAAACTGGCCTCGTTGCGGTGAGTCTAGACTTACTCTTGAGTGTCAAACAATAATGGTTATAAGTAGTAAATTAAAATATAAAACCTAAGTAATTTCATGAAAAACATATATAACTATAACACAATATACATTAATTCCGAAAAGCTTCAATTTATCGACGGGTTTTCAATAAAATGTAAAGTTCTAGTTTTTTTTTATCTTGAATAATAATTTGAGTGAGGGTGGCTCACAAAAAATATTGAAACAATATATTTTATTGAAAAAGATAAATTATTAATACTAGATAAATAAATATTGCCGGACATATTTATACAAGGCTGTTCGATCCGAAGATAATCAAAGCTTGTGTTATTGAAACCAGCCAGCTGATAAACGTACATATATGAATGACTTACTAAATACTTAGATACTAAACAGACACAGAACATTTAATTTTTTTTAGACAACAATTTTTGCCCTCGGCGGTAATCGAACCAACTGTCTTTGGCTTCATAGCGGAAGGTACAGACCACAAAACCAACTGGCTTGTCAAAATCTGCTTTGACATCGGTTTCTGTGAATAATCGTCATAAATAATGAAATTTCATATATCTATGCTTCAATTGTCATTAAACTTTAAACCCTAATTACAAAAATTATAACAATATTTCAGAACAGCTACTGAAAAATGGATTTCCGTAAAAATGGGTTCAAAATTACAGAAGTTTCGCATATTAATTTCCACCCTTATTTAACGCTTTTAAATTATCCCCATAAAAAATATATGGTATTTTTATTTCACAAAGATCTTCTTAAATATAGATTTTCATGACAATAGCTGCAAAAATAAAGAAGTTTCATACATACGTGCGTACATCAAAAATAAAGAAGTTTCATTCATACATACATAGAAATTATTCTATCCCCTTTTGCTCTCTTAGGGGTGGGAATAAAAAATCTCAGTACACTAACTAAGTCACACAGACTCCCTAAATGTCAAGTTCATACGACCCATGGTTTAGATTGTGACTCTGAGTCAGTCAGGACATCTTCCTTTATATACCTTTAATTATATATTGTCTTAGTTTTTGATAGCGTTGATAATTATAAAAAAAAATATATAATATTAATTAAAATATTACTTTCAAAATGATTAACATGAATTAAGAAGTAAAAATAATTAGTCAGGAAAAGGTTTTTAGAATTTAGAATTTTAATATATTAAAGATATATTCACATAAGCATTTAGACCTGTTATGTGATGGAATAAACATTGCTGATAGGTAAGTATATAATTTACTTAGTGGTTTTACGGTTGACTCAAACCATCTGCGGAAGACAGACGCAACAGAAGTCTAAGATATCAGTTTCATTTATTACATAAGTCACTTTCGAATTATCTAATAAAGGAAAACCTTTTACAAGGAAAGTAGGATTAATAATGGAGCTTTTGTTTTGTTCTTAAGACGTGTTGATTTTCTAGAAAGTTCTCTATGGCTTATAATTTATATCCTAAATCAGATATCACCACTAAGCGATATTAAAACTTAATAAATTCTAACCACGAAGCGTATAAAGTGAAATTCAACTCTTCAACAGTATCTCAAACAATAATCGACGCCATTAATTAGAAGGATGCTGGAGAAAGTTCTATGAAAACTAAAGTTACTACTTTGTAAGCAATAGTCACCCGGTCTAGAAATTATATTCCCAATTTGCATTAAAGCAACTTTCCTATCCCTTGCTAACAAATTATAAAATAGAAAACCCTTTTAAGATAACTCAGTGGAATAAAAGATAAAATATTTTAATAATAATTCTTATTTCAAAATATAAAACTTTGAATACCTTTGATCACCTTGACTCTACACCTGATTGTAAAGTTCTGTAAAGTTCAAATTATTAAAGATGGCGGCCATGACCAGTCTATTAATCAGAAAGGTCAATGATATTAAAAAGGTCTGACATATTTGGAATAATCAAAGTATAATTATTTTGGAAAACAAAATAATAACGTTCTTTAATTATTACTGAGAATTTCTCCTATTGTTTGATTTATTTGACTAATTACATGTGAAATTTTGTTTGTCATGTTGTTGCCAAAAATGTGGATTCATTTCAACGTTACGTAAAACTTGCTCTAGATAGAGCCTTTCAGAGTTGAACAATAACGGAGATGAGAATGTATCCTTTGTTCAGTGGCGCTCGGGCTTTAATAAAGGGACAAACGGAGGAATGAGGACAGACAATTTCGCACTGCACTTTATATTCTTTTTTAAAAAATTGTACCGTTTTTTTAACAGCTAATCTTCTATAAAGATAAAATTTAAAACAAAATTTAGAATGAATCCGGAATTGAACCCGCGACCTCTTGGACCGTCCAGTCGATTGAACGATATGGTAGCTAAAATGCTAGAACTTATTTTTCATAATATATTTATTAAAATAAATAAGCTTAACTTTCAAAACAATAATAGATTAAAATTTTAGATAAAATATTTACCACAAAATCTCGGTTAATAAATAGTAATAACTCATAAAATATATCTATAATGATGTCAACTCAAGTAAAAAAGTTCATGCATGCATGATTAAGGAACCCGAATGGATTCAAAACTAGTCGAGCACATTCCGATTTAATTTCTACGTGAATACAGCCGGGTAAATATAAATATAAAATAAAAAAGTTATAAAGATGCTAAACTAAGAAAACAATTGCGTTTTCTTTGTTTAATGGAAATGCATTGTATGTATGTTTGTTTGTGTGTACATGTATGTATATAAACTAGCACTGCTTTATTTTGTTACCATTATTCAAAATTGCGAGATTCTCTGTAATCTTGAAGCAAGTTTTTAAATGTATCGATTTCGATGGAACTTGTCAGAATCGACTAGTAAGTTTTTTTAAGTGATCTAGATTTATAGTGATTTAAAAAAATAATTTGCTCGGTCAATAAAAAATATTTTTGTATTTTTTTTTATATTTGTAACTAATTATATGTTTAGGGTAAAGTAATATGAACAATTTGAAAAAATATATAACTAAAATTTTGACAGATAAGAAACCTATCATTACGCTCTTTTAATATATCTATCTAATATCAGTTTTGTAAATATTAATTATATTTTATATTTGTTAGCTAAATTATGCTTAATTAATTTTCTCGGTAAAATAAAAATTGTTGACTCCAACACAAATATTTCGAAAATCATAAATGCTTCCGAAGCATCAAGAAGATTAACGACACGATAGCTCAGTTGACAGAGTGACAGGGATAGACTCCCAGAGGTAGGAAGTTCGTATCCTTTTGTCGATATTTTTTCAATTGTATATTTATTAAACACAAAATTAATAAATTTAGGTGACTTTGAATTCGAATTAAATATATTACATTATGATCCAGTTATACAGATTATTAATTCAATTAAATATTCAATCATATAGAAGTGATATTTAAAACGTTTTAAATGTATTATATTTAAATAAAAACATTGAATACATAATAACCTTGTCATTATAATGAAGATGAAAAGTTTTTTTTTTTAAACCTGTGTGCTTAAAATAGACCATACAGTTTCCACCCGTACGGTCAAAGTAAAAAGTTTATACTGTTTTATTTTATCCGGAGCGTAACCACTATATACAGAAATAACATACAACATACAACAGAAATAAATCAACCAAAAGCATTAATTAATCACAACACATATTAATTAAAATTCATAATGTAGGTTATTGGAAATAGAAAAATATAAAAATAATCTTTACTATAATAGTTGTAAATATCTCGTGATAAATACACATTAAATTATGATTTATGTAGTCTTTGTTCAGGAACGTGTTAAGATAAAATGACATGAAGCCAAATGACTTATGAACAATGTTTTCAATCATCAAAATAGAAAATAACTGTCGGTACTTTGCCATTATATGACATATGCTAATATATTTGGACGCACACATACACCCCCTAACACACATACATACAAACACATTCGTTCATTCGAACATGGCAACATTGAAAAGAAAAACTAGCTGAAGTTCCCATTGTAACCTGTTACTAGATCTGATACTATTTTTCGAAGAATACAAGGTCATATGAATTTACCTGAATGGAAATATAGTTTGATTTTTAAATTTTTATGTTTTTTTAATTTGCAACTAGAAGTTCTATTAATTATATAACATATATAAATTAGATAACATATATAAATTTACATTCAGGTATATTGTGACCTTGTATTCGAAAAATACCACAAACAATTTATCTTTGAAGAGAAGTAATTTTGAAATATCAATATTGTAATATTTGATTGAAACTTTTATACTATATAATTTGTTTTTTTTAAAACATTTTCGTGGATGATTATAAATTATCATGTTATTAAATTTGTTTAGACAAGTTTTCACCAAAATTCGCAAATAGGATATAAAATAAGACAGACGACAATAATTATAGTTTGACGTCAATTAGAAGTTTATATTTTATTATTTATTTAAGTTTCTTGGCATATACTGATATTTACGACATTAAAATAATTTATGAATATTCAAAATTTAAAACATGAATATACTATATTGATTATGTTTTTATTTATTTATCACTTAAAACTTTATACGTCAATTCGCAAATGACGTATGTAAGTCGTCCTTAATGTAGCTAGGTACGGAACTGACAATAAAAAACTTACCCAAATAAGGTATTTCAACGTCCAGCTACACCAAGATCGAGAATATTTTACACGAACCTACATCAAATACATCCCAAGTATTAATAATTGATTGATTGATTGATTGATGAATTGATGAGTAAAAAGTAAATAATTGATTTAAAATGTATACCAGTCTCTAATAATCGAAAGATAAATCGAGCTCGTTCAAATAGACTCTTAAGTCTAGTATAAGACAAATTTTGATATGGTATATTTCTCATATAATACAAACTTACAAGGTACACTTCTCCGAAATTAACGTTCCCCAAACCCGAATAAGTTTTACGTTTACTTTACGAAGTTTCTGAATAACACAACTCAAAATAATTAGGGATTCCACAAACAAAACTCAGTTGTCGTGCCAACAGTCTGTTCATAAGTAAATTTACCGACTTGCAATTTATAACTAAAAATATACAATTACACACACATTATACTACTATTCAGAAAAAGTAATAAATAGATTAAATAAATCAATCCTTAATTTTGAAAAATTAGGTTACTTTTATATTGTAACAAACATATTATTTTATTGCGAAGTAATTAATACATAATGACATTGTGATTTATTAACAGCCATTGAATGATATACGAATTTGTAAACAAAACCGAAACGCTATTATTTCTTCATATCTACGGATATTAGGCAACTCTTTGAATGTCTTTGACATGATTGATGTTGAATAGATAGACTCATCGTAGGACGTAGTCAGCAGTCGTGAAGACAATAGTTGCAAATACAATATTAAAAATATGGGACAAATATTAAAGAAACATTCATACAATGATTAAGCGGCTACTATGTCAAAAAATAGTAAATTAAAAAAAAATATATATCAATAATATCAACGCTTTAACTAATAGGGGCAACAAACAAAACTCCTAATACATTTAATATTGAAATAAGCTTAAAAATGTTGTAAATTTAAGCTAAATATAAACGTACGTCTGCGCTGACTCCTATAAAAAGCACGTGCAGCGTCAAGGTCACGCCACTCGCCGTTGACCGGTAATAAGTTAATAACGCTCATATGCAACGCATGCTGTCACCATATATTATTTATTGTTATAATCAATAATAAAAAAGTCAATAATAATAGCGTATTATCATTGAATGCTACATATATTAACCTACGCAATTGCACAGCAGATATAATTATTTTAAACATATTTTTTTAAAAGTATATTTTCCACAGACGAAATTATTGAGGTAGGTTATGTAGAAGATTTTGATCTTTTGATTAAATAATACTTAGCCAATATTATAGAGTTAGAGTATATATTTATTTAATATTTATTTAATATCAAATACAAAATTTATATTAGAAAATCTAACCTTTAAAATATTAGGGTTAAGCAAGTTATTTATTATTAAAATACTAATATGAAGACCGCTCTTTGAGAAGGGTTATCAAGCTTAAATTCTATGTAGTCCTATTATTTCGTTTTTAAATACATTTTACTATCAAGGTAACCTTTTTGATATTTAAACTATGAAATTTGTTGAACACAACCTTCATTTATATTTAAGAATATGTGAACATATAAAATTAATACATCGTACGTATTTTTAAAAAACTTACCAATTATCAGTGAAACCAAAACGCGTCCTTACTCCGCAAAGAACTCCGGCGCAGTGCTGGCTGCTTACCCACGTTTCTTTGTTCGAATAGTGTTGCACCCGCGAATGATACATCGACCTATACCAACAAATATTTTTATGTTAATCAATTGACTCACGTAAACTTATAAACAAACATGTTTGCTTACAGATAAGTCACGCTGTCATCCAATTTACGTTGGAATTAATTTAATTATTAACATACAGTGACTTACGGCCTATATCTTTTTAAGTGGTATAATAAATAACTAAATCATCATTATTAGTAACTAGTGGACCCAACAGACGTTGTCCTTTCTTAACAATTAATTTCATATTGGAGTAGGTAAAGTAATATTTATAAAAAAGTATATCGTCATTCATAAATTCATTTTCTTTAGATCTTATATCAATTTATATCATTGATTTTATATCATTGATTCATCTGCTTTAGATTTTATATCAATCACATATTTTATCAATCTCGCCAACTGTCAAACGTCTGACAGCTATAATAAAAGTATTAAAGTTACATTAGTATAATTGATGTGTTCGTTTTTTTTTTTTTGTTTAATTTTAATTTCTTATTTTTTTTTCGTTCATAAAAACCGTCTCCTGACAGTAACAAACACAACACACAAATAATTATAGAAAATAATTCAATAGTTTTCACCGTTATCGCTTGCAAAAAGAAATAAAACATTTTATATATAGATTATAGCCTATATGTTGCCGAGGAGTAATAGTTATATATCAAATAAAGATTCATCAATATCTGTCCAGCAATTTTGCGTTAAAGCGGGCAACAGACAGGTGGACAAAAATTAGAAAATATTTTTTTTTTGGCTTGTGTTACTGGTAGGAAGACTCCTGAAGGTATTCTTTTTAATCTTTGTTCAATGTATAGAATTGAACTCTTCGACAGTTTTACTATATGTATATATTACTAGCTACTGCTTAGCTAAAATAATACTGTAATGAACCACAAGAAAACTAATAACGAAATGTAAGCAGATATTTATTAACGTAATATTACAGTTAATTTGGTGAATTTGTGTGGGCGGGTTAAATATGCTTAAAATATTTTACAAAACAAATAAAGAGTAATTACTAATTTGATCAGTGGGTAATATTAACAAAAGGAAATTTGAATTGTATAAAGGTTCTATTTTATTATTATGAATCATACTTACATCTTAACTTAAGCGTTCACAATCTTCGTATGAAACCTTCCATCTTTCGTATGAGACCTCCCATCTTTTGTATGAAACCTTCCATCTTTCTAAACGTGGATGTTAATATTATCACATAAATTCATTTAAATAACCACCATAACAAATGTACGAAGTCACAAGAAGCCGCTGATAAAAGAAGACAAATCATAAAAAATCTACTCTCCTGGCAGTTGTACCTTTCTTTTTTATAATGAATATGTCATTAGTTTCTATGTTTCAATGCCAAGAAAACGGAAACTGTTCACAGGATTTTTTACCCATTAAGAATTTTTTACATCTTCAGGAAATTTAAATCGTACCCTCAATTTTGAGATGAGAAATTTTATCCGTCCCTTTCCCTTTGATCAAGGGTAGATTTCAATAAACAATAAAGAACACCAAATTTCATAATAAATTGTTTTAACTGCTACACTTATGGTAATTAATTATTTCGTAATGCATTATTGATGCATATCTCAATAATTCTCAATTCTTTTAAGAAGACCATGGACTCCGATTGCTAAATCTGTTGCGCAAAAACTGTTACAAGTGTTTTGTAATTGTAATCAATGTTTAAGATAAAAATAAAAAGGGATCAATAATACACCTCAAAATTATACTGAGCGGCTTACATATTTCGGAATTAATTTTAGTTCGTATTGGACTGCTAAATTCATCTATAAAATCTGTTGATTTCATAAAATTTGATAAATTTTGCAGATTGTATAAAATTTTATAAATTTTGCAGATTGTATAAAATTTGATAAATTTTGCAGATTGTATAAAATTTGATAAATTTTGCAGATTGTATAAAATTTGATAAATTTTGCAGATTGTATAAAATTTGATAAATTTTGCAGATTGTATAAAATTTGATAAATTTTGCAGAACATTGTCGATTGTCCTGTGATGTTGCAGATTTTTAATCTGCGAGTACCGAGTGTTACGAAGAGAGTGGCTTGCGCCTCTGGGTTTTTCCATCAGCTCCACACTAGAACTATTTTCAAGCAGCATTTTCTTTTTCTTAGTGTGGCTTGACGATATTTTTAATGAACGTACCCAGAATTTCAGAAAAAGTTGAAGAAAATGAGAACAATATGCCTATTACAAGCTGTACAGCTACTTTATTACATATTTAGTACAAATATTAAATTATTATATATATTTAGGCAAGTATATTATATATATATAAAAAAAAAAGTTATAATTTTATCATCTTGCCATGTTCATTTTTGAACGAATATTTAATTTTTTAATTTATTATTTTTGTATCAATAACTTACAACAGAAACAGTATACAACGACAAAAGTATTTAAAGGCTGAAATTATTTATTTAAAATATCTCTGCTAGTTTCCTTTACGTAAAAGTATTATGAATTATTATGTGGTCTGGTACGTCGATAACATAAAACAATATCTCTAGGAGAGCTAGTGATGGCATAATTTTAGTTTTTAGAGAAATAAAATCCTGCAACCGTATTAGTAAATTGAGCTGATAATGGAGTTTTCTGCTACCTTCATCAATTTGTGCTGACCTTGATACATCACAGTTTGGATCTATCATGGTCACGGTGAACTAAAAATACTGAGATTGTTAGTTTTGTCAGTGAATGGCATTAGAATAGAGTTTAGGAGTCTGGGAAGGTGAGTCTATTCATTCTGTTACAAAATTGCTTTTTCCCTATAAGGCTTGTGACCTAACTTAGTTAGCAAGGAGGGAGTATTCTTCAGCCCACTTCGTAATCCTCCAGAGGTCATTATTGAGAAACTCGTAAAGGAGCACCGTCAAGAGATTTAAAACAGGATGGACCAGAGACTAACATACAGAGAACCCAATGATAGAACACATTCAGTTTGATAATATATATATATATAATTAATAATTATAAAGGACAAGTTACACGATTTTAGAAAACTATTAAACATATCCGTAGATACATGACTATTTTAGTACCACACGGTATGAGGCAATCGCAATATGTTTTTTCTCATTTGACCTTCATTCGTTAATTACAAGGCAAGGACAAGGAGCTCAATTGACAGAGCGGGGGACGGATTATCAGAGGTCAGAAGTTCGATTACTGCCCATGGTGATTCTTTATTTAATCTATATTAATTAACGTGGATAAACATGTTTGTAGAACATTCGAAAAATAATAAAAAATGAAGGTACTTGCACTTTTATATTTATTATTGATTTCAAAGCATTAGACACCCTTATATATATTACTCTATATAAAGAATACATCAATACACAGGTACATATAAAGAATACACAGGTACACCTCTGCATTCGCGTAGGGTAAAAACAATCATACAATCTGAAATAAACCGATGTGCATTGCCAGCGCATATAACGAACTAATACCAGCAACCCAAGGAACTGCCGGGACTGTGCAAGGCTCAATATTAGGACCGACATAGTATCTAATATATGTCAATGATATATGCAATATCCTAGAGTACGACGACGACGACAATTCGCTAACGACACATGTCACTGCAACCCAATAGTAAATTGATAATAATATGATACAAACTGATTTTGAGAAAATTTGCAATTACATGATGTTGGTTTTAAACCTACTTTAATATACAAACACTCACCACATACAACTACGAAATTAACACCCAAAATTATAGAGCATGACCACAATTGCATGCATGGTCGCCGTACTCCATGGGTATTCCCTTGAAATTGTTAATCAACATGTACCTCGGCCTAAAATTAGACCACCACTTAAACTGGGGTACTTACTTAGAGTCGTAAACGAAGAACTCTTGTTCGATTTAAGGTGCTTGTCCAAGATTTTTATTATTTACCGTATTTTTTATTTCTTCTTAATAAATTTATAGTTATTTTGTAGATGTGTGTATTATTCTGATATAAGTATATTTTATTACGAATGCTCAAATCCAAATATATTTACCTAATACAAATAAATACCTACTGGAACACGTTACTAAATAATTCAAATTTCTATATCTCAAGGTCACCTGCCAGAGACCGCTGCTTTAGCGATAAGGTCGCCTTTTGTACATGATGTATTGTTTTTGTTTTGAACAATAAAGAGTATTATTAATTATTATTATTAGTATTATTTTGGAACAGGCGTATATTTTACTACAAAATATAAATTGCTATATAAATTTATAACTATAGAATTTCTCATAATTTAATGTAACTTAAGCTATAACAGGACCTATAAAACCATTTCTAAAACATTTACCGCCTACAACTATTAATATTAATATCGATAAAACATAATACATATAGATATAGACATAAACATACAAAGATAGAAAAATACGGGTTAACCCGTCAAGTGCAACGGTCTGGTTAATTTTGGGATGAAATTAAAGAAACCATCGGAGCTCTATGAACACGTAAGAGTTACCAAAAGACTTATCATCGAAAAATCTCATGATGATATTGTAACATCTCTTCCAAAAGATAAAAATGCATCAGAGCTGGAGTCACGACTTCAATTCCATAAACATTTCATGACAGGTGCTCAAACAAATAAAGCAGGGTTAGGATCTAGCGGGAAAGTTCGGGATATAGACTTAACAAAATCTTTTATTCGGCAAGATGAAAACGATAAGTATCGAGTGCACGCGATGAATCTAGAAATTCAAAAGAGTGGGTGACCATAGGCGACTTTTGTATTCCATTAGCATTGAGGTGGCGCACCTTACGATTGGTCTCCAGTTTTATAAAAAATCTATCAAAATGCATTCCAAATGACTCTCCCAGATCAAAGTAATTTAGTAAGATGAGGTAAAGCTACCGAAAAGTCTTGCAATATCTGTGGGGAGGCAGTAGGAACAGCTAAAAACTTGTTGGTAGGGTGTAGGGTGCTATTGGAAAAATGTCGATACTCGCGTCGCCATGATAAAGTATTGGAAATCATACGTGAAGCGGTTAGGTCAAAAAATGTTGTCTTTAAAATGGGAGCTTATTGGTCAGAAAGCCATATTTATAAAACCCATTCAAGATTCAGAAACAACTACAGAAGTTATAACATTTCTCGAATGATAACAAAGCGAAGTCGCCCCTTCAATGATGGCGATTTTGTAAAAGAATGCATAGAAATTGCCGCTAAGAAAATGTGTCCAGAAGCAGCAAAAAAATTTGAGAAAATTCAACTGAACCGTATGACTATCCAAAGACTTTCAGTCGACTTAGAATCTAGAAACTTGATGAAGCAATGTTTTATAGGACATATGCCCTTGAATTTTTAGTTATACTACTTTTTTTTTATAAATGGTTATACTGTTACTTATATACCTACAGATTCGACTCGCACTTGGCTGGTTTTGTATTATTATTTTTTTATATATGAATTGTAATAGGTATGTAGGTATTATTATTATATTTTGTATAAAATACCACAAGTAACAGTGATACATGATATGCCATTGAGTATTTTCCTGTAGGCATTTTTTATATCTAGATATTATTATTCTATTATATTGCAAATTGAATAACATGAAAATATATTTTTGCTTTTATTGGACTTATATAAGGACAAAAGTTGATGTGTACAATAATTTTCTAGAAATGTAGTTATTTTCGTATTAAACCTTTTTTTTAACTTATCAGTAAAGAAAAATAGCTCAATTACAATTATTCCATCTCAGTCAGTCGGATACTGAAGAAAAGAGTTTTTTAATTAATTTCTAATGCGCAAGAAATTTTGCAAATCAGAATTGAAACAAAGCTATTCAGTTTTGCAAGGTAACGGAAATCATTACAATATAGACGGAATTGAATTACATATAAATCAATGACGTTTATAATTATAATTACAATACGCGCGTTTGTTCTTCGACTGAATTTTTCAGTCAATCGAATAAAGTTGCAATGACACTACTACGATTAACGATTTAAATTCTTGAAATTTTATTACATATCTTTTTAAAAGCGCCCTCTGTTGTTAACACGTAATACATCTTGACATCAAGAGAAATAAGTTCTGCAAATGCTAGCGGGAACGTACTTTTAGTTCCTCTATTTACCGCTAGATAGCGCATCTTTTTTATTTAGTAATTGTTTTGTTTATCAATCACACAGTAAAAATATATCATTTACATAATCAAGAGAAATCAATAATATCCACATATTATTATGTACGAATAGTTAACGCTGAACTCTTAAATGGGTAAAAATATATATTTTTTGTTTAAGTGGTTTCCCTGTAGGGCTTAAAATTCATAATTGGACAATAGGTGGCACCACCTGTAACTTGTGATGAAAAATGGATCCTCTACGACGATGGAAAACGCTTATCACAGTGGTTGACCCCAAAATAACCGGCCATATTCTTTCCCAATCGAAACTTGGCTCAGAAAAAGATAATGGTGAGTGTTTTTTTGGATCAGTACGGGTGTCATACACTAAAGCTTCCTAAGATCTGGTCAAACAATTACAGCAGATCTGTATTGTCAACAATTGCAAACAATGATGGAACAGCTGGCTGTTAAACAACCGAGACTGATTGATTGCTCTCGCCCACTTCTGCTTCAGATCAACGCTAGACCCCATACGTCTCGTCAGACAGTCGTTAAATTACAGAAGTTTAGACTGGATTACCACTATTTTCGAAATTTGGATAACTTATTGCAAAGAAAAAAAAACAATTCCCATAAGGCAATCCAAACCACCTTCAAAAAGTTTATTGACTGATGACTCTCGCTCCCACAATTTTTATAGCAATGGAATAAATAAACTTCTTACAAAATGGCGAAAGTGTATAAATAATAATGGTACATAATTTGATTGATTAAATATATGATTTCATTTTTTCTCTTATAAAAAGGTAGGTTGAAACGTAAGGATCTAACATGGCATATTTATGGCGTGTTTATGGCAAGGCTAGGTATACCGACAATGCATAAATCAAAAGAAAGTAAAGTCATATCGTATTAGTAAAATGTTATACATTTTTTAAAACATGTACTAATTTTAAATTAAGGGTTTCCAATTGATATAAGATCTTTGAATTTTAAAGTATGTACTAATATTAAAACGTACTCATTTTGATTTAAATATGCCAAAAACAACAGACTTTCAAGGGCTCATCAGGTCTTAAAAGTTTGTTCTCTCTCCGTGTCTTAAAAATCAGGTCCCATCATCTTAGCGTGTTCTGAACTTAATTCAAGGAGGTTGTAATTCATGCTCTTTATTATATATGTATATATATATACTTTTTTCTCTTCAGTAGTAAACCTACTTCGAAAAAACTCCTTTGGTGGTGGCATATTATGAAAAAGAATAATTCTTTAATAAAAAAAAAAACTTTTAACGGTTGGTAACTTACTGTAGTTTGTTAAATAATATTACAATTAAAACATTATACAAATCTAGTGATTACGTTACACCCAAGTAATTTATACGGAAATGAATCATACTGGACACAAAAGGAACTTGTATAATTATAAATATTATTTCAAACCACATAAAGTTAAAAGATTTGACAAAACAAACAAAATAAAGTTTATTTTAATTCTCAAAACATTTGATGACTTAGGTACCTAACGTCTTAATTAAACAACCAAATTAATTTTCCCATCAATAATAGAGTATGTACCTATACGATAACTTGGTTTAGTAACACTCACATAAATTAGTAAATAGCAAGAAATAGTATCGATTCTATGGGATCTCTTAATAATCCGACATTGCAGTAACCCATTTTTTTAACTCCAACCCTATTTTTCAATCTGCCAACTTTCAAACGGTACTTCTTAGATTAGTTGGATGCTAACTCCATATGTCGCTGAACTTTAAAGAAGGGTTTGATATGAGATAGTGAATAAGCGCCCCATTGCGATTTTGAGTCTAAAGATATACCTAAAAATACGGCCTCATAAATAATCTCAATAACTTTGTCGTCAAGAATTAAATTTAGGCCTGATTGGGGATTAGACTGATTGATTAAGTAAAAGTGTATTCACCGCAAACCATTGGAAAGGACCACTAAGCTATCGTTTACATATTAACCTTCCGTATGTTTTCTGTTTATCTTAAAGATAAGCCAAATACCATGGACAAACAAGTTTGTGTCATATTTATTGGTGATTAAATAGCGTAAATCGTTAATATAAGCCAAAAACAAAAACGACCAAGAATTAACCCTTGAGAAACGCCTATTTTTACTTATGGAAAAACAACTACAGTTACTATCTGTTGTCTCTTGGATAAGTATGAGGATACAAGATTAGCAGTTCGATAACGAACTCCGTATTGATGAAATTTACATATTAGGGTATTGTGGTCAACGCTATCAAAGTCCTAACATATATAACAAAGTCCAATAGCAATCCAATTACGTCCACCCAGGCCTGCAAGATATCCGCTTCCAGTTCAACACCTATTTCAGTAGTCGACCTATCTAGCATGAAACCAAACTATTTGCTATTATTCGATTTAAATATAAATTAAAATGTAACATCATTTGATCCAACGTCAGAACGGAAATGGGTCTGTACTTGGAAGGATTCTTTTTACAGCTGAATTTAGAAAATGTAATACTTTACTGCGTTTCATTAATTGTAAAATGGAACCGTTGTCTAACCATTGATAAAAAATGTCTGCAAGTGAAAAAACAAGGGTGATAAGATAACCTTAAAAGATATGCCCCCTGTTTTCGGTAATCTTTAGTAATTTTTACGGCAATATTACTAGTTTGTGGATTAATATATCGAACACGCAACGCAGTTCTGTATGTGTATGTGAGTGTTAGAACAGTTACCAGTTAGTCTTCAAAAGATTAAAAAAAAAAACATTCTTGCACCATAATATATATACTTTTTTCAAATGTACATAAAACTTTTACTTATGTACGGCCTACAACAAACTAAGTCTTACTTTTACTAAGTAAATATATATATATATATATATATATATATATATATATGTATATATGTACAGTGATTTACGATTACTTCACTGCAACCATAAGTTACACACAAATCTTCATTGCAACAGATAATCTACAAATGTACGTGTACTTTCTTCATATGACGCAAAGTCATCAAACACCCGTGCTTATAAATGAGTATACATTGTCACGACTACGGAATATGCGTACTAAAGTGTAAAGAGTAGGCGCCAACAGCAGTCGCGGTCAGGCGTCGCGTCGATACGCTTGTATTTACAAAGCCTCTCTCTAAATAAACAAAAGAATGAAATAAATCGCTTGCGGCGAGTTGTAAACAAATAACTTAACTGAGAATATCTTTAATATTTTATAATACGAGGTGTTTTAAGTGCTTTAGTAATATTTATTTAGTATTCAGCATGCCGGCTGAAGCACAGACCAGAGTCGTCCTGCGTGAAGTTACCCCGGAGAGTGAGTATTTACTTGAAGTTACCCCGGAATTAGAGCTTAATATTAATTAAAAGGTTATATTAATAACCGTAAATGCGGATATGTCGACTATTTTTTTTTTTAATACGTATGTGACTGATCTCTTTCATACCGAGCACTTTATTTTTTAATTCATAAAATATAATTTAAACTTATGCTAATAAATGCTATTATGCTTCCTTTTTTATATATTTGTAACACTATATATTTTCCTAATTGATCTGTGATATACAAAACAGAATAGCGAGAAAAATATATTTTTTATAATTATATGTTTTCATTAAAGGATAGTTTGAACGTATTATACTATATATACCTTCCATTTTTGTACATCTGTAACAAAAGTATTAAGATCTACAAGTAATAACTTCACACTATGTACTTAGTTATTTTAGACTTAAAAAATATTACAAATTATAACATTAATATGTAAAAATACAATATCAGTTCATCATTCATCTTTATAATAACTCTGAAAACAAAAAAAACCTCTCAATCAAAAAGAAGGCTGTATAAAAACAATTTCGTTCCATAAAATATGTATTTATATTCAAACTTGGCAATGTATAGAAATTTATTTTTGTATCGCAATCAAAATGAAAACAATGAGTTGGGTCAGAGTTAAAAGTTTAATGATAGAATTAATGAAACAATTTTAAACGCATGTATGAATCATGATATACCTTAATCTTTGTATTTAGATTCATTCAAATCATTGTATGAATATTTCATGAATAATTAAATTACAAAGTCCATCCAAAAAAGTAGTAACAAAAAGTTATAATTGGCTAGGATGACACACAACTCACTAAGAACTATACTTAAATTTGTTTCTTGAGGTAAAAGAGTTATATCGTTTTATATTCCTAAAATGATTTTATTCTAAAACAGTAATATTTATTTAATCTTTAAACGTAGCATTTTAATCTTCTATATTATTTTTATTTTAAATGACAAACCGTAACGGTATTTCACAGAACATATATTTCAATAAGTTCAAATCAGGATTATAAAATCTTATATTTAATATATATTATTCGTTATACATTCACACAAGGAAAAAAACATGTACGCATACAAAATGGCAGTCTTGTAACAAAATACAGATAATTTCTGGTTTCTTACTCCACAGAACAGTCTCCAATGTATTTGGCAATGTATTATTTATTATATTTCGTAAATAGGACAATTGCAATGTCATGATATATTTCATTTTTAATTTAATTAAATTTAAAGTAAATTCGAACAGTTTAAATCTGTTGAATTATATATTATTTAATCATATTATTTAAAACTATAAATATTGTATTCGGTATTACTATAAACAGTTAAAGTTATAAAAAATATGAACCTTACCTCATTAAATTCTTAGAAATTATGTTGCTCTTCTTTAATGTAACTTTAGCTGACATAAAAATAATAAATAATAAGGTATCAGTTATTTATTAAACAATAAAATAAATTATAAACTAAAATTCAATTAAATATTCTATGTCGAAACACAAAAGACCTTAAACCAAAAAAAGATTATCGATAGATATGTAGAGCAGTACATCCTTGAACCAAATAATATATCGATAAAATAATTTCCACGTACTAAAACTAGAAATACTTGACCCTTAGTGCATTGTTTAACTAGCAGTATTATTTGTATTCAGGAAATATATATACTCAATACATATATTATGTATATTAGACGAGTGGTCAATGACATTTGACGAATTTACAAAGTCAGCAATTAGCTGGTGAAGCGTAATTTTAATCAGTTGACAGCAGCTCGTATACGGGCAAAGGTGGAGGTGGTACCAACTCTCAGAAGACCAGCTTGGCGTTGAGGGAGAAAGAGCCAGGTGACTAAACCCCTCCCTTCCTCTCCGTGGGTCCTAATCAGGAGTACACCCACGCAAAATCTGAATAAGTAGCAATGCCTTCGCAATTTTCCATATTTGCAAATATTCATGGGTGTCAGCACCTCAAAAATCATAGACAATTTACAATCTACTGCTCCTCTAGTCTCCTTGTCTATTCTAGTCTTTGTTCTACTCTTCTGCATACCTCTCAATTCCTCAAAAATGGCAATAATTGTATTTAGGCCGTCTACTCTTGCCATAAAACTTAAATTTACCTTTACATACAGAAAATATATTTTACGTTCAGACTGTGTGTCGTCTTCAGTCTATTAATATTAGAATTTCGTAAAGTTAATGTCATTCAAAATTGAAACTAAAGTCGTTCTTAAGACATGTTCTTCTAAACATCTTTATAATTTTCTAGACTATTCTTTACATCATTTCGACAAAGCTTCCATTTTAATTTCAATATACGGTTGCGTCAATCACTTGACCTAGTGAGGCTCTTTATTTATTTTTATTAAACTAAAATTATTTTAAAGTTTGTTTACTCTAAAAATTAAGTCACTAAAAACTGGCCAGTGAAATATAATAATAATATTTAAGTTGTTTTTTAAGAAAAAATCTAAATTTCAAGCTAATTACGAGTAACTAAAGTTTGATGATATAATATTTTAGAATAATTTAATTCATTGCAACTTATGATATACCTTGTGATAAAATGATGTTACAAATTCATTTCATTTATTTCTCAAGAAAACATCAAAGATAGTTTTGAAACGTTGCTTGTTTTGCAAATGTATACGACAGACGCAAATCGAAAATAAATTGAGGAAGTATTTAGTAGAAATGAATATTTACCAATACAGATTATAAAGAAATATTTCTTAACTAGTTTATTGGAAAATAAAACTATAAAAAACATATAAACATATCTATTATAAAAAAAATATATAAGTCATTCAATGCTTAAACAACAGAGCTATTTATTTAATTTATTGTTTTTATTATAGGCAGGATGTATGATAAATGTTATCGTATAATATTAAAACTTTGAACCGACCCATTTAGTCACAGATAAAAAATTGGACCTATCATATTGACATTTCACAGATAACTAATTGTCCCATTTAAGCAGATGTTTTTTTATTACGGCTTTTACGATTAAAATGTATTTTTAAATATTGAACATTATTGGAAGTAAAATATTGCATAAAGTTAACAAAGTATATAATACTTATATATATATATATATATAAAGTAAATATAGTTCGTTTTCAAGGTTTTTAATGATACAGCGTTTGCATAAGACAAGGAATGATATTATATACAAAATATTAAACATTTTCATTGTTCTATAGAAAAGTTATGGTAATATTTTAAACCTGTCATATACAATGCTGTTATAACTCTTCTTGTAATAAACTTATGAAAGTCATAATTAATTCATAACATCTATGTATTTTTGTAATTGACCATTTTACCTTGAGTAGTGAATGTAATCGGAACTTCAACGAAAAAATACTTAGTACATTTAATTGGTTTAAAAATATGAATTATTTTAATCATAGATTAATTTTGAGATTATTTAAAAATATATTATGACGACGACATCGATAGGAATACAAATCTTAACAATTATAAAATCTGGCACGTTTTTTCTTAAAGTCACGCTCCAGCCTCTTATCATGAACTGTGGAGCAAACTTGACGATGGTTAGTTATTTCAAAATATGTGATTTATTACGTAATGGAAACCCACTGAATTTAAATGTTTGAATGGAAAAAAATAATTTTATTAACCCCTTTTTCACACGATATATATATTATTTTTACTGAACCAAGTTATATTGAGTGCAATCTTTCATATTAATGTTGATATTTTAATCAAGAATTGGCCTGACCAATCCCATCAGACTCTTGGTCAAATTTCCACAATCAGTCGAGCTACAGGTAGGCGAGAACAAAACTTCTCGAACTATTACGCAGTCGATCTGTCGAAAAACAGATTGCAAGTTTATAATTATACAATTTATTAAGAAATGTTTCATTCAAGGATGCACATTTGTATATTATATCTTTAGCAACGGATATAAATATTTTTAGCAACACAATACACATATTAAATAGGCTATGTACACGTGTAATCGGTCAATGAACCGCTAATTTTGGCGACTGTCCAAACATGTGTTATGTGCAAACATTTAATCCCAATAGATTCCATTGCACATCACTAGTCGGCCATAATTATCAAACATATGGAGTTAGTCTATAATTGAAAACAAGTTTGATTTATAATCAAGGTCGATGCTTTTATTTTCAATGGAATTTTGGAATTACCAAAGAATTTATTTAACATTAAATTATAGTATAGTGCATGCACGTCCAAAAAAACTACTACTACCTACTATTCTAACTAGCCATTATTCGCCATAGAATTGATAATATTTAAATAGAGCCAATGTTTCTTCATTATGTTATTTAAATTAAGTATATCAATATATAAACGAAAATTATTATAAAACTGTGAATTACAATATATAATGAAACAACTTTAAAACTCTTTATTGAATTTAACATTTCAAAATCAACACTTCCAGCAACTGTCATTGACATTTAACGAACGTAAAAAAGATACGGATACGACATGAAATATTTAAGTAAATATTTTTTTTATTTAAATCAAATATTATTTATAACACATTTATTGTTATAATATAAACTGTAATTCTATTAATTTATAAATTTCTAACTATGCTTACCCAGAAACAAGTTCCACCGACTCAGGTAAAGCTGTCACAGCTGCAGGGCTAAAAGCATTTGTCATATACAAAATTAAAAAAAAAAGCGCAGTGTACATTTTTTGTTTACGTCTGATATAAATGAAAGAATTACCCGCAGTAAAATATATCCTATAGCTAATATTTGTTTTTTACACGCTTTTCCTTCTACTTAGGCCTTGTCATAGACCTGTTTGTCTTTTCTAATTAGTCCTATCTATTATTATTTACTTCATATAACATCATACTGAGATCATATTGATGTCATATTTGTAAAATCTTTATTTTTATATTTTGTTATATTATTTCCTCTGTATTTTAATTCGTACCTCATTTATCTGTTGGTAGATAATACCGACTCATTAAGTCCAATTTATTTATTATTCGAATAAATGATAATAAATAAAATAAAGATATTAAATGTCAAATTTCTAGTAAGGAAGTCTATTGTGTTAACACGATTTTACTCAAACAATAATTATTATCGTCTTGTTGGCAGTAAAAAGAAACCTTGAACAACTTATACTACTATACTACCGATATATACTCGTCTAAATACAGTGGGGTGAACTTGATTCATACAAATAAGCTTAGAAAACACGCTCAAACATCTAAGAACTCGTAATGTAGATAGAATGTATAATATTCATGAATGGAAGACTGAAAAGTCTATTTTTATCTCATACTAGTTTTCCGCCATTCCTTCTCAGTGAACTAGAATTACGTTACAAGATCTCTGAAGTTATTCATGAGCACCATTATCCGAATTTGACATATTATGGCCACTTCCAACAATTTCCAAATATTTTAAACATTATTTATTTATTTATTAAATACATAATAACGTGACATACGGTATAAGGTAAGTATAAGGTAAGGTATACAATATAAGTTATTATTACCTTAAATATAAATTATACAGAAGACTTAAAATCATCGACACTTAAAACTTAACTCATCATGTGCAATAAAAAAACGTAAAACTAAACTAAATAACAACAATAACTAAATAACTAAATAACTAAATATTAAATATTAACTCTATCGTGCACTTCCATGCGTGTACTAAGTAATTAAAAAAAAAAAACAAATATGATTCTAATAATAAAGAGATTCAACTAAACACAAAATAAGAAAAAATAAATAAATAGGTTATAATTTATCTATACTAATATACATATAAAACAGAAGAGTTTGTTTGTTTCTTTGTTTGAACGCGCTAATCTCAGGAACTACTGGACCGATTTGAAAAATTCTTCCAGTATCATATAGTCCATATATCGAGGAATGCTATAGGCTATATAACATCACTCTAAGATAAATAGGGGGGGAGCAGCAATAAAAAATGATGCGAAAACGGTAAAATTTAGTCTAAAAGTTCTAACAGGAATTCCGCGACAGTATATATCTAGCTTTTAAGATTAACCCACTATAACCATTTTTATGGTAACTAAGCTTATATACTTAGCTTATAAACTAAGCTAATGTTCATAGCTTATAGACTAAGGTTATATACTTTTGCTTATGTACTAAGCTTTCGGAATATCAGACGAAAATTGTTGTCTATATGTATATGGTCCGGCTTCCACAAAAAAAAAATACTGGACAGACGCAAGCGTTGTGTTTATCAATGTCTCCTTATAAAGTAACTAATATATCGGGTATAGAATTTACAGCCAGCACCATTTTATTTTAGTCATGAGATTTGTGGGAGCTGACGAAGGCGCTGGCATCAGCTTGTAATATTATAGTCTATAGGTATTCCTACTATATTCATTAAATATGCTATAAAATACAAATAGAATTGTTGAAATCGGATAGCAAGTGCCAGAAATTAAAGAGTTAAAGAAAAAAAAACAAACTTCGTGGATTTATTTATTTATTAAAGATGACTATATATTAATTCATCACTGTTATCATACTGTCCTAAAATCATCATTATTATATCCAAATAAAGTTATAAAATTAATTAAGTATGTATTAAATACGAATGAAAACATTGAAAATAAAAATAATAATATATGTTGTGGAGACTATTACGTGTAGCGACGCTGGATATATGTACATTCTAAAGCAAGTTTAATAGCGGGGAGGAAAGGCGCATTGACCTAGCCGGCGTACCTACTTCTAGGTCAGGTGCACGCACACACTGCAAATGCTACACAGCTTAGTTGCACACATAGCAACCGTACCGTATAGATCCGTAAGTTCCTAAAAAAGGATCAGATTCCTAAATATAAAAAGACCATAATGGATGAATGGTGTCGTTCTGTCATGTTTATTTTTATTGACAATGCCTTGGTATTATTATTTTGTTCATTCAATCATTAAGATCCTTATGAGATGTGATTTAGACCATACATCATTTAAAACAATTCAGGTAATGTAAGGAAGACGATTATCTGTTACTTGGAGTATAATATATATGGGCTGCTTATCATTTTATTTTTAAATACAGTCTGGAGTTTAAATTGATTCGGGCAAAAAGTTGAATCAAATCTGATGACATTTATTTGCTTGTGAATAATATTGAAACATTAATATGAGCACATTATAGCAAATTCTTCATAATTAATTAGGTAAATGAGAGATAGTAATAACTTTTATTAACAAATTATATTTAACTGGAATGCGAAACATTTTTACTGCGCATTTTTAAACAATAATATATTTGACCTTGCTCTCTGCTGCCATCCAGTAACTGTTATCGGTACTGCGTGTACGTGTAGTATACTTAGTAAGTATAGCTACTAGATTCGAGATGGCGCTACTAGTCAACAATATCCCATCCTGAAATATTTTATTTGGACATTAATTATTAAGTAAATAAAATATAAATTACAAAAAGCCTTACGACGTTATTACTTTTTAATCATAGTTTACTTAATATTGTTCCCGTTCCCATTGTTTGTTTCAAGTACCATGTACCTGTCAAAAGATAGTTTTCTTGGTTGCTTTTTATAAGTATTATATTCTAACTGTATAAAATCAATTAATTTGTGTAAATTGCTGTGTTGTCAATAAAGGGATTTCTATTTATTATCCGAAACAACGAACAGAACGCAATTTGTTTTTTTATCTAATGATCTTACTTCATGTAAATTGACACACCTAAATCTGTCACTCCACAAAGCTTCCTTGCTTCAAAGCCGTAACTTCTTGTCTGACAAATGTACAGAACCCATATTCTCATAAGATTGGATATTAGAAGTGAACTTAATTAACAAAAAGAAACAAAAAAACAATAATTCATGTAAAGCAGTAACTTTGACTAACAAGTCAATTAAGTTTTCACTGTTAAAAAGTTTTCAAGTCATGTAACTTCTAACTCTACAAACGTTACGTCATTATATTTGATTACGATAGATTTTGAGGCCCGTAAGTAAACATTGTCGCTAGATGAATTTAGAAGAGACACAAAGTATTTTAATTTGTTTATTAGTTGGTAGGTACATATAAATCATTGAGTATTATTTTTATTAGATATTTTAAGAGTTTCAAGTATGGCAGGTTTCCATAAAATTTAAACGTAAGTTTATGATAGAGATGTATGTGTTAAATATAGTTTAATATTTAAATAAAAAGATAGATTCTTTAAATTTTTTATATCTATTTGCTTAAATAATTATTTTTTTATTGATTAGTGACGTGCGGTTGCGTCTTAGAATACCGCCCCCGATTATTCCGGCAAGCGGCAAGATATAATATACAATTCTTGAAGAGGGCGCGCAAGTTTAACAAACAGGCATTCCCAAGGACAGTTGACGTCAAGCCGGCAGCCGGTTATAAAAACTTTTTCAAAATCTCGATCAATATGTTAGACGTTGCTCCGTCCAAAATTATTGAAAAAGGGCACATAGATATTGATATTTAATTGATTATAGTTTAAATACTCACTTATATATAAATTATAGTGAAAACCTTATAAAAAAAGTCAAGCATGTTAGATGAAAAAAACGAATAAACAGACCTAAGCGAAAAGTGGCTTGATTCACACAATTTACACCATAGACAAAACGTACCTTAGTGAAATCATAAATAAATCGAAAATTTACAGAAATAACACGTGACCAACATTATAAAAAAATCAATTTAACGAGTAATGTTGGTAATAAATAATGAAAGGGCAGGTGCATTGAGGGTAAAGTATGTTAGTATATATCATGCTAAATGTCCGCTCGAGCGTGCAGTCTGTTTAGAACCGCGGCCTCGCACGTTACCGCTCGTACGTCACTGTTCTATTTGTTTACCGGTTCAGTCACACAAGGAAACTAACTCCTATTGTCAATATGGGAAAAAGTAAGATTTTATTTTTATTACTTTTGTCTTCATATTGTTTGCCCAAAATCTAGTACGCGATCTTAATACAAAATGCTATATTTTTTAAATGGTTTTTAAAAATGTGTTAGTCGAATTATCTTACATTTATTCTTTAACAGGTAACTATAATTTTCGCAATAATGCATTTTTAATCACATTTCGTGACGATTTTTATGAGACCATGTCGAAGTATTGCATAATAACGAATAAATGTACACGAAAAAATACATTTAAATTCTGATCATAGAATTGTGTTATTTAAAATTCATATTTTTTCTTTCACAATATTGTCATCTAAAAGTGATATAAATAATTTTATTGAGCTGGGATAATATAATTAAAAAATAAATTATATTATTTTTACTAATAAACTCGAAAGAGAATTGAATTGAATTATTTAATTATTATTTGATACTTTAGTTATATAATTACTAACTATTGAATATGGCAACAGTATGTTAAAAATTCGAAACCCTTTTAAAGCCAAGATGAATCACGCCATTACGTCATTAACAGCTGGAGTAAATAACAAAAACACACAAGTAATAAGCTGTTACAAATATTATTCAATAACCACAATTATTATTATTTGCATTGAACAAGAATAAAATTATGAATAAATATAATTTCAAATTAAATATTACAATGCGCCCGTTTCTAAGTTCAACTGTGACCTGTGATCTTTGAGATATCGTCCACGTTACACGACCTCAGAGTTCGCAAATTCAATTCAATTCCTGTTTATGAATTCTTCATTCAACTTTATTACAAAAATATAAATAACCTTAACTGTAATATATATGTGTCCTTAGTACCTGCTTTTTTTCGTGAAATCGAAAGTTCCGAGAATTTTAAAGAAAATTTATTTATCGAGGTGTTAAGGAAAACGACAAGCTACCTGTTAAATATTACGTAACAGGATTTTCCCGATGAGCATTCATTTATATGCTGACGAAATAAAATGTCATGATGACAAGGAGAAATTTAAATGTTTTTTTTGAGTCACAAATTACTTCTTAAATAATTATATATAATTTAGTAATAGTTATTTAGGTGATCTGTAAATGACTGGTCGTTAATATTGTCAGCATTGTTAGCGAAAGTTTTAAAATAACCCATTAAATAATAAGCTCGGTATTATTGACGATAAACGTCAGAAATTTAAACAGTGAATGATTCGTGAAGTGAATGGATTGAATGGTTTTTAGATGGTGTTAAACAATGAGGACTGGATGAGGATATTCAAAAAGTAACACACAGCCGATCGAATAACTTTTAACCCGTCGGAATCGAGAATAATTATTCTCCAATGCCGACAATGAGGACAGATGTTCATATTTAAAACACGTACGATTGCGTCCATTTTGTGATAAAGAAAAAAACATATGTTAAAAGTATTTAGTATTATTTAAAACAAAAACAAAGTTTCAAAAGGTATGATATAAGGATAGTTAAATATTACAGTACAACCTCAGTATAACAAATAGCAAGGGACAAGTAAATATTCGTTATATAAAGTAATTCGATAAACTGATGTTTGTTATATTGAGGTAAGACGAGTTTGTTATAAGGAGGTAAAAAACTATCGAGGCTGAATCAAATACTATTGGACTAAGTGTCATATATAGAGACGTTATACGGGATACGTTATATGGACGCTTTTATTCGACAAAATTCATTCATTAATTAGAGATATTTACACTTTTTTGATAGTTGAAGTTCGTTATAATGGGGCTTTTCGTAGAAAAAATTGTAAAGTAAAGGTATATTTTACATTAATTCACATTAAAATATGAAACATCACATTTGATACAAAAACGGCCTTCAAAAGTGATTTTTTACAGGTATCCCATAATTCAAAGGACAATTTTAAAAAGGCAGTAGTTAGGTAAAATAATGTAAACATATAAATAATAGTATTATATATAAATAACTTATACAATATTTATTATTAATAAATAATAACTTATACAATACATAGTATTATAATATTGTTTTTTCATATTTGTCAATAATCTAGTCATCGAGCAAGGAAAATGGCCGACTTTCAAAGTCATAATGAAACAACTTCTTATACAAAAAAGATGTTTAACATTAAAAGGAATGAAAAAGTTAGTAATTAACTTTTTCGATAGATTTGACCGTTGTAGAAAGACGAATATTCTAAACTATTAAACTTTCATGTTCATTTTTGAAGATGTCGTTCTTTAAGCACCATCAGCTATGAAGCAAGAATCAAAGCTTCACCAAAATTCGTTGATAAATGCTATTGTAGTACATATATACATACATAATATATATATATATATCATTCTTTGTAATATATGCATTCGTTATATGTATGACGAATACATATATTACGAAAGCTTTTCTTCTAAATTTTAACAGAAAAAATATTCATTTGTAAATCATATAACGCCAACAAAAATGGCGACGAGTTTGGAAATATTCAAACTGAGTAAAATATATTTATTATTTAACATGAAAATCACTGATCCACCAATGTTGCTAGCATTTCTTATTTAAACCCGTGATTTAAAAAAACGGCACTTTCATACCTATTTTATCACCATTTAAATGTTTGTTACTTTTTGTACGTAAAAAAAAACTAATTTATCGATCGTCAATGGTTCTCTGTTATTGTTAAACCTTACTATATAATTTTATAAGCTATACGCATCACGTTGTTTAGATTAAAAATATTAAATAGATAAATATAAATAAATATTAACCAGTAACAACTTACAAGTGGTCTTACGAGCCGCATCCTGCATACAAAGTATGTATTATGTTTACATACGTAATAATGTATTTGGATAGTTATTAATTTATTTATAAATCGAATGTTTGTTTTGATATTACTAAGGCTAAAATAACGTCAACGTCTCGAGATACGTACAAACACAACTATATACTTACGAGTGTTTGGTTGAATTTTTTGTCCCACAATGTATAATTCATAATTTTATTCCGGTGCAAAGTCACGACAAATTTTATATAAGATACAGAATAAAATTTTTATTCTGCAAGTAAACAATATTGCAACTATATAATTTTCCTGAAAATCGAATAGGATACGAATGAAAATATAATTTCAGTGACTCGTTTACGGAACAGTACAAAACCTTTTAAATATTCTAGTCTACGTTCAGAAACTGTTTAAATGTCAGTCATCCTTAATCACCTTTTGATTCATTCTATAATTAATATTATAATAATTATTGATAAAAAATAACTGACAGAGTTGGTAATTGGACTTGCTTATGGAATCAATAAATAATAATACTGTAATTTTACTTCATTAAAATTAATTAGAAGTATAATTTATTATTTTTGCACAGAGACAAAGGTCAGAAAAATATTAATAGTAATCCTTTAAACCTCTTTGTTTGAAACCTCTTTGTAATCCTTTGTGTTCTGCGTAAAATTAAATTAAATAAAACGCACGATGCTTTGTTTTTAGCGCGTAATAGCGTGTATAGTATGTTTCCCAAGGATCAAATTAAAGCGTTAATAAAATGTACGTAATTTTTATATTTAAACTTTCGTGAACCATGACTATTATATTTATATTTATATTTACCCGGCTGTATTCACGCAGAAATTAAATCGGAATGTGCCCGACTAGTTTCTAACCCATTCAGGGTCCTTAATCATGAGCTCTGAGCGTGGCGGACTCGCGGCGAGATCTCGAATGGGTTCGAAACTAGTCGGGCACATTCCGATTTAATTTCTGCATGAATACAGCCGGGTAAATATAAATATAAATAAAATGTACGTACTTGGCAGACTCTACATAGAGCATATTTCATTTCAGTATCCCGTCATATGCTGTCCGATGTGAGCACACTCCCGGCGGTGCAATTGGGGGACTATCTTTTACAGTTTGAGTTGGAGGAACCCAAAGAATCGGTCCGAGATATAGCAAGACGAGAGCTCAGAGAAACACCAGATGTTGTTAAACCAGCTGTTGAAGAACTCCGAAGCCTTCTTGAAGGTATAAACTACATTTGTCTTAATCTGAAAGAAGTGACTTGTGTTGTAATTTTTTTTTTAACTTTTTTTTATTATACAAATAATGTATTTAAGAGAAAATGTATTCGTGATATTTTTACTTATTAACACAATATAGCACGAGCTAATAAAGACGCTGTCTGTTTATTGTATGTAAATAATTGTTGTACAAACATTTGATGTCCTACAATCTTTAAATAAATGTAAAATAATAAATTTTACATATTCTATAAGAAGACATTTTAGTAACAATACTAGTAATATCTAAGTTTTCTCAATTGTGCAAAACTAAAATAATATTAATGTGAAATGTAAGTTTAAAAATTTTATTTTATTTAATTAACACATAATATATATATAGCAATTATATATTTACGAACGTCCATGCAAAACTAAAAATAATAAATAGGTACGTATTTAAATTTTAATAAATTTCGCGGCAAGCTCAATTGGTAGTTGACGGGATGGTTTCCCAAAGGTCGCGGGTTCGAATCCCTGCCCGTATAGGTTTATTTTTCATTATATATTTATTAAAAAATAAATAAGTTTCATATGTGTTAATAAGCCATATACATGTTTATAGATATTTTCAGACAGGTAAATATTGTCTGTATTGAGACAGGCTGAAACCTAGGTATGGTTATGCGTGGGACTGTCTATATTCATGTGTAAAATATCATGAAGGTCGGAACTCTAAACAAATATTCCATGTTTTCAACACTTCTTCTACATCTGTAGTTATTTTCTAAATAAACCCTTTTTGGGGCTGGTCCTATTTATATTATAGAATGAAAAAAATATTTAAACTATAGGGAATTCCATTTTGTTCTGAAATCAGTTTACAAAAAGTTAACTAAATCTACTTTTCCACATTTCAAAACCATTACGGAATCTCAACCGCATTGGACATCGTTTTTTCCGTTGTCTTGCCATTTTTTGTCTGAATATTTTAAATTCGATTCAATTTCAAAGTTCAATAAACTTTCTGCCATCTTTTGAAAAATCTTTTTGCCATCATACTTTTACGTGACCAAACGTCTCACCTCCTAAGAGTCGTTTTTAGGGTTCCGTACTTAAAAGGTTACCCTATTTCTAAGCCTCCGCTGTCTGTCTGTCCATCCGTCTGTCCGTCTGTCACCAGACTGTATCTCATAAACCGTGATAGCTAAAAAGCTGAAATTTTTACAAATTATGTATTTCCGTTCCCACTATGACAACAAATATTGAAAAAAAATAAAATGTAAAACATCCCATATAATACTCATGCCTTTTTCGTATTTTTTTGCTAAATATTCATAACGTAACAGGTATAGACTTAAAATTTTCACGGAATATACAGTTGTATAATGTATATTATTATTACCTTTCAAAATAAATAATTAAATATAAATAAATTAAATTTTAAAGGAGGGCCCCCGTGCACAAACGTGATTTTATTTATTTATTTATAGGTAGTACGGAACCCTTCGTGCGCGAATTCAACTCGCACTTGACCGGTTTTTTATCATTCAAAGGATAATGTTTCTTATTTGTTTATTTCGAAACCATTTTTTACTGACGTCGAATACATTCATTGTATTATATCATTATAGTAGGTACTTGTGTTGTAATGTAAGGGTCAATTTAATAAGCTTCCGGATTTTCCTTTTTCACATTCAGTAATAATTATATGTTTTATTATATCACGTTTCAAATATGTTTTTCATACTTTGATTATAGTGAGACTACTAATTAGTAGTCTGTGAATGTACTAATATTCACAAATATTCACAAACAAACAGCCTGTATACTGTGAATTCAAAGTATACAGGCTGTTTGTTTTTTTTTTGTTTTTGAATATTTTTATTTAAATACAGTATTTAATAGAAGTGTTTTAAGAACAAATAATAAATTTTTGTCAGTACCTATTTTGTATTCGTATTATAACGACTCTCCCATTCTCTTCCATTCCAATCATCTACACTCCATCTTATCAATGATATTTTGACAAGCAGCGGCATCTGATAAGTAATAAAAAAGGGCTAGCATCAGCCACATCAGCTATAATAGTGTTTTCAATTGAAACACGTACTTCATCTGAATGTATAATTTGTTACAGCTGATAAAGATTTGACGGTCCCTCTGGATAACGAAGCATGGCTTGTCAGGTTCCTGCGTCCCTGCAAATTTTATCCCGAGAGCGCATACGATTTGGTAAGTTTTATTTAGAAGTAAATAATGTATTTAAAAATATATATATTTAGGTGATCTTTCGTGAACCATGTTGATTTTGTGAAGCGTGTATCATATTTATAATTACTCGGCTGTATTCACGTTTATTATATAGTAATTTCATCTACTTTCAAACCCATTCAGGGTTCTTAATGATCTCCAAGAATGGCGGATTCGCGGCGTGAAGTTATATATTGATATCAGGTCACGCCGCGATTATATTTATATTACTTAAATAATATATTGATATTAAATTCAACATGTTATATAACTTTGTTAATATCAGCTTATAAATTATCAATTTATATGCCAATGGTGCTAACTTACTTGTTTCTTTTGATTGAAAAATCAATAAAATGTGTTACATAAGCCGACAACGTTTTTGAATTTTACAAAAGATCTCCAATTTTATATTTTTAAAACATGAGATTCTTATGAAGTATTTTTAAATTCAGATAAAGAGATACTACGCATTTAAACTGAAACATCACAAACATTATGATGGCCTAACGCCGAGCCAGGAGCAGAACGTGTTCAACCAGAATGTACTACGCGTGCTGCCTAACCGGGACCAGCTTGGACGGAGGGTCCTGGTGCTGGAACTGGGAAGTAAGTAGCATAATTTACTAATATATTTTTAAAATTAACATTATAGGTATAAATATAATACACCGTTACTAACGTGTTGACTAAAAATTTTAATGTTTGGACGTGTCTTAGAATTTATTACATAAAGAAATTAAGAATACAAAAGCGAGCTCCTATTAGTACATATAAACAAATATAATACTAATTACATACAAAATGAATAATGACTATAATTCCGACGGCTTATAATTATTTCACTGAAAGATTATATTGACTTATAACAGTTACATTTATTTTAACTTAGAACGCAGTTCAAAATAAATGTAAGAGATTATTCAACAAGCAAATATGTACAGAGTTGTGCAGTCAGTGCAATTAAAATATCGTACAATACGTATTGTTAAAAATACATCCAAACCGCCAAATTACAAGCTCATTAAGTTTGTCTCCATTGTCATTTTTATAATTTTGTCTCAATTCAAATAAACTTAATCACCCCAATTTTATGCTACTATTTCGTATAATTGCGTTATTTATTCTTATCTAATATTAATGACTGTTTTTTAAAGTTATTTAGATGTACTATACATTATAATATTTAATTACTTTAGTTTTTTTTTATGTAATATTTTTGTTTTCGTTACACGAAAAAGCTAATAGAAAAAAATACTTTTCAATATTATTTTTTACTTTTGTCGATAACTTTTTTCTCGTATTGTTGTTAATATATTTAAAAGTTGTAATGTATCTGTTTTATTTTAATACACCAGCCGTACCTAATTATTTATTAATAAAAAAAAACAACCGCCTGTTGCAATTAACCCCAGCCTACCCTATAATTTAAATTACATTAATGACATTTTAATGTTAGTACCAGAAAAACAAAAAACAATATATACATTTATATGTAGGTATATATTGTTATTATATATATATATATAATATGTGTGTGTGTGTGTATAAATAGGTATAATAGTTAGGTACTTATACTTTATTGGCCGAGGAAAAGCTAAACAAAGTAGCATTTCCATAATTCTGATAGAATTTCTCATTGGAAGATTATATGAGCAGAGACTTGTTTTCTTAATTAAATATATAATGTATTATTACTAATAATTAGTTGAAAAATACCAAAAAATAATCATTATAACCAACATTAACTTTTCAGAGAATTGGAACCATAACAAGTGTTCCCTGGACGAGGTGTTCAAGGGCTGCGTGCTGTTCCTGGAGGCCGCGATGCTGGAGCCGGAGTCGCAGATTTGCGGCGCCGTCGTCATCTTCGACATGGACGGCCTCTCCCTGCAGCAAGTGTGGCAGTTCACCCCGCAGTTTGCGAAGCGAATTGTTGACTGGTTACAGGTACAATCCTACTTTTATAATTATGTAATCTATCCTCTTCTGATCAGAAAACTTTTCTCGATAATCATTTTAATAAAAGGTTCATCTTAATATAAATTATTAATTTAAAAAAATGTCTTTTTGAAATTATGTATGAAAATGTATAGCCATGTTAAGTTAATTTATATAATAAATAAATAAATTATATAATAAATATACAGTTAAATACAAACGGGCAAAGATTCGAACCCGGGACTTAGGGGTTACGGTCCCGTAACACTACCAATTGAGCTGCCGTATACTAACCCCAATTGTATAATGTAACAAACTTATTGAATTCTGTTACAGGAAAGTATACCTCTCAGAATTAAAGGCTTCTATATAATCAACCAGCCGTACATCTTCAACATGGTCTTCCAACTCTTCAAACCCTTGCTCAAAGAGAAACTGAGATCCCGTATCGTGTTCATGGGAAATGATAGAGAGGTACTGTACAAGTACATAACTCCTAAGTGCTTGCCAGAAGGCTATGGGGGCACTTTGTCTATACCCAACGTATCTGGACCCCAATGGTTGGAACTACTGCTAACTTGTGATAAGGAGTTCACAGGTAATATATTTTTTTACTATCTTTTACTTTTTATCATTATAATTTTACTTGAAAGTATAATAAGTTATAATAAATGATTAATTTAAAATATTTTTGTTTCAGCCATTAACTCATTCGGATACAAGAAGAAGTAAATAGAAGTAATTATAATATTTAGTAAAGGAAATGTGATACGTTAATTTTAAGATTATACCAAACATCACCATCGGTGTGTGTTTGTCTGCATGACATACTTTAGGGGCTACTATATTGCTGCGCACGCGCATGTTTCCCATTCTTACTCGATGCTGACTTCTGTAACACATGACATCTGTGCACAGTGCGAGCATGTGTGTGTCTAAAGTGCACAGATATGATCTATACTATATAAGTAAATACTTTGTATGTTATATTACAGAGCAGGTAAAGTCTGTAAATATGCATAGCTTGCGTGGAAACCAATACAGCAGTGATAATTCTCTACTTACTACGATAGTTTAAAGGTCTCATTATATTATATTATTTACTGTTTCTCTTCACATTCGAAATTGTTACTGCATTTTTATATTTTAAGGCTTATTTTGTTCGAAAAAAATGTATGTAACATAAATGCCTTATTCTTACTTATTGTAGGGTTTTATGAAAAGACAAATAAATATATACTATATTATACAAAAGTGTTGCTACATGAATAAATTATTATTCCCTCACTAAAAATCCTAGAGATTAGTAGTGACTGTGATATTATTGATATATTTCACGAGAATGAACGTGTTGATATCACGCTTCTAGATGTTTTTAATTCAATATGAAGTAAATTGTAAAGTCATTTTTATTGAAAATTCAAGAATTAAACGCATTTCATCTTTAAACTCGTGTTACTTAAATCCGATATTCATATTTTTTTCAATTACTTTATATAAAATATTATTTTCTATAGATTAATTATATTAGGTGTTGCCAGGTTACTTGCACAAGGTTAGAATAATGTAGATATTTGTGTAGTAAAATGGAAACGTGTATTGTTGCCGAGGTGTCAGCCAAATATTGTATTTAAAAATGTAATAAGGCCAAATATGAACTAGAATTATTAATAAAATTTTCTTAAATATCTTATTATTTGTGCAGAAACACGTAAATTTATACTAAATCACATATTATAAGCATATTTTATAAAATTGTTTTTATTATGTTATAGAGTTAATTTTATATCACTATTAAATTGTATACATTATTTGTACAAACGGTATAAAATAAACATTTATTTCTATATATGTTCATATTGCTTTCATTACCAAATAAACCTTATAAATATGTACCAGAAATATATAATAAATAAGTCTGGAGTAAGATATTTTTCCTATTTACTGGCTTGGTTGTTGTTCGTAATGTATCCATAAGAGTTGGCCTCTGAAATAAAGACAAATATACTTTTTAGAACATCTCTCATATAATGTAATATCCTTATGATATAACATTAGCTGTTAAAAAAAAACATTATATAAATATATAAGCATAATACAAATGACCTTACGTTTAAAACTGTCTTCATAATGATGCAGCATCTTCCACAACACATCTCCCGTTATCCCGTCATCTGGCAAGACCCCACCCAACCTCTGCATCAAAGCACCTCCATCAATATGTTTCAACAAAGATTCTTTGTTAGATCCGTGGAAGAAGATGCGCGAGCGCAGCTTTTCGCGCAAGAACGGTTTGAATATTGCGAACAGCATGTTGAAAATATATGGCTGGTTCGTTATATGCACACCTTGGAGACGTATAGGAATACAATCCTGGAAAATTATTTGTCTTTATACAACTAGTTTTAACACAAAAAAAAAAATGAAATATTAAATATTATATCGTATATTGTAATTATTTTATTTGTATGTGTTATTTTGGTTAAAATAACAAAGCCTACTTTCATTTTAATAAAATGTTTAAACTAACTTATTCATGTCCGTGATATTTGCAAAACGGAACTTCTAACAAACCTAATGTCATTGACCTCATGAAACTATCAATCTGAAAGGTGCTAACTGGATATATGATTTATGTTAAATTTAATATACGAACTTTACTTATTTATACATACATAACTTTATTTTTATATGCATTCTTTATTTCAAATATGCAGCATAATATGTTAGCCATTTAGTTAAAGGTTCCAAAGGTCCATTTAGAAAAACCGGCAAAAAGGTCTACTGATACTTTTTTTAACTTATTTATTACTTTTTATAAGTGATTAAATTATAAGTGATATGTAGAAACAAATTATAATTGAAGTAAACCGCTGTAAAAAAAATATTTTTTATAAATTTCTTTATTTTTTAAACTCAGAACGCTAACAGATAAACTATATAAAAATAAATATATATTGTACTTCTGCTCCAAACACCCGGAGCCAAATTTTATTATACTGTGAAGTAAACCATCGTAGCTGTGGGGCTAGGTCAGTTAGGTAACTGTCGTAATTTTTTAATAGTTTATGTAGATGAGCTAGTAATTAACATTATTACCAAAAATACTGTTTTTTTAATAGACTTTAAAGCTTTATGATATTGCTAAGGTTTTTTAATATGCAGTTTTTTAACGTTATTTTTTCCACGGACATCGCTTGTCGTCGCACAAGCGATGTCACAACTGGTCGTTATATAAGTATTTATTTGATCTACAAGTGACCGCTGTCTGACATAACTTTTCTTATATAACACACGAAGCTTGACCGTATCAACTAATTGGTTTTGTCTCGGCATAATTTAAAATTATTTCCGTTACTCATATAAGGTCAATTCAGAATAAAAACTGTTGTTGAAAATCATCAAAAACATCTATCAGTAAAATATTAAAACTTATTTCTAAGGAATATTGAAGGTGGTTTTTACCTGCGAGCATTGTCAATATTTTGATTTTAAATCTTTCTGACAACCATGTTAGATGTTTAAAAGAGAAAACATTTTAATAAAATACAATTATTAAACTTATCGCTTACTTATATTGACGATTTTATTTGTTTATTTGTACTTTATAAATAATTTACCTGTATCCAATCTACGACCATCTTTGCAAATGACGGCGTAAACTGCATTATTTGTGAGAAAGACAGGCCCTTCATATCAAGGACGACTGCAACGCCGCTAACTTGAGTCCGCGGTTCCACCATGGCCCCCTCCAGACCCAGCTGCACACCACGAAAAACGTCCTTAAGAGGTACTTCTCGGGGATTCCAACGCTCTAGAAATTGTTAAATTTTGTTTCATGATGAAGAGAAGATTAAGTGAGTGAGTGAGTGACCATTAAGTAAGAATCATCACGATGTTATTTTTTAAATTAATAAATAGACAAAAGCCTTATTA
The DNA here is from genome assembly GCA_963555665.1 of Dircenna loreta. Lineage (NCBI taxonomy): Eukaryota > Metazoa > Arthropoda > Insecta > Lepidoptera > Nymphalidae > Dircenna > Dircenna loreta. Next base: position 8,507,862 of record OY743094.1, read on the forward strand.
CTTCATTCTATTTATGCTATTTTTGGTTTTGAAATCTTTTATAAATACTGCCCGGCTCAGGGGAGGACGGACAGTTTTTGCTACTCGTCAACGTAGAGAGCGCTGTGTTATCCATTAGTTACTTTCATCGTTTAAGTGGTGAGGGAATCACCACCTTTATAGGTGTTCCTAGGGAACTAAGGACACTTTGTAGGCCTATGTTAGGTGACAAGAATCAACCCTCGCCGTAAGATCAGCTCTCGATAAGATAGAGCCATGGCCAGAACACTTCCCTGAATAACTTTCATCGCAATGATTCTCTACGTCATTCAATAAAATTTATTTAAATATTCAATATTTTCAATGCAAAAATGAGATTATACTTTTTTTTATGTTATAAGGGGGCAAACAAGCGTACGGATCACAGGTGTAAAGTGATTACCGCCGCCCACGAACTCTTGCGACGTCCGAGGATTCACAAGAGCGTTGCCGGCCTTGGAGGTGGCGTTGCCGGCCTTTCCATAACACTCCGCTAACTATAATTTCCTTGGTCACGGTTGTTAATCGCCAAACGGAACATCAAGATATTACAAAAATTACTTGATTACAAGTTATTTTTGAAACCTATTTCAGTCTGAATTGCAGACATCAAAAACATCACGCCTGTGTCTCTTCTTACAATGAGTTTAATTTTTTCATCCTTGTGCCATCATCATATTATGATGAATCGTTTATCATAAAATCAGTAACAAGCAATACATATTAATTAAAGCTTATTATTACGCATGCATTTTTTATCCACAGACGCATGAATTTTTTATTCAATAAATCCACACACAGAATATATATACCAAATAAAAAAAGACTACAGCTTTTAAAACGTAAAAAAAAATCTATTGATGAGATTAAACCATCGAATTCTCTTATCAATAACCAATCCTTTAAGCACGCCGATACTGCTATTGGTTTACAAACTTAAGCTTATAAAAGCTATACATTAAGCTTATAACGCATTTAAGCTTTTTATGTAGCTTATTTGAATAGCTTTTAGGCCATAAATCATTAGAACAGATTAAAAAATACAACAATAAATTTACCTCCCGATTCGACGACCATGATGCGTCGACCATGTTGGTCTCTGGGTGACAGGATGGAAACTATGGAGTGGTCGAAGGCTAATCGGACCTGACTTGGATACAGATCTCGACAATAATCCTCGTGAGATAATCGGAACTTGTAGTATGCTTGTATCTATAAAAAATATATCATTATATTTTCGCAATTTGTTTTAATATCTATAAACATGTATAACTATGAGAAGGTTAAAAAAATATGGAATAAAAAAAATAGACTTTACAATTCCATCTCATATTCAGTTACTTATATCGTTATTAAAAGATGGAAGGTTTAAACCACATCGTATAGTTAGTAAAAAAAAAAACAATTTGTATTCCTCCTCAAAATAATCTAAGCAACCTTCGACTGTTTTTTTATGTAATGGCTGTGAATATTTTGGCAAAATGTTGATGATGCTGATGCACAAAATGGATTCAAAGTATTAAAAAAAATATATATTTACCTGAGCCAACTAAATATTATTATATAATTTCGTTTGATGACATAAAAAAAATATTCATGGTAGAACTAAATAAACCTTAGTGCATTATTTAATTTTATTTACAACCTGTTTAATAATAATAAATAAATAATAAAACAGATAAATAAATAATCCATATTTATGATAATTTATAGTATTAGTGTATGTAAATAATTGTAATTTATAGAATTAGTTGTTGGTATTTTTTTTTGAACGTCACGTCAATTATATCGGAATTTTGACCGACTGACTTCGAACCTATTCGGGGTTCTTACTCATGAGCACGAAGCATGGTGGCCACGTTGATACATGATACACAAATAAATCGATGAAAAAATATATATTTAAAATAACCTCTCACCCTTTTAAAAGCACTCTCCGCATAAAATTTAACTGGTCGTAGGAATTTCAGTAGAAATTCATCGTTATGTAAAGGTATCACGAGATTCGACTCACCTGCAAAAAAAAAATATTTTTATATAAAACTTCGGTTATAAATAAAGTAAACTTTGTTTTGGTTACTTTATTTTTATTGTTAATCCACAAAGCCTGTTTGTTCATTGACGTTGATAAAAACATCCAACCAAACATTAAAAGAGTAACCAACGGCGTTTGTAAAACAATAAAGTTGCTTCGTAAGTACTGTTTTGCGCTGTCAAGTTTTTTAAGTTATCGTGCGGTAGGAACCAGCTGCTGGTCAGAGGCCAAGGCAACCAGGAACTAAGTTCATCGCAGGATAGATGAATCAATAAATTTCGTCCATCTTATGTAACAGCATGTGCCAAGGGAACTTGGCCAAACTTGGCACAGTGTTAAAGTTTTAGTATTCATATTTAAAATCATAGTTCGAAATATAATCCTTTACACAATCATTATCTAAGTATTTATGGTTTGAAAATCTATAAAACTGTAATTATAAAAATTGAAAAGAATTTCTTACATAACTATTTCAAACGTTACCGATATTAAACAGATTCCTAAACATTTGTAACGCTCCTAAATATGTATAAAAATGTGTACAACTCAGGTGAAATCTATTTTTAAATCCATTTCATTTTCCTAACATATTTCCGTGCTGTTGGCCATGAAATTGGTGCGAAACGATTTATTTATATTTTTTTTAATTGTATACAAACAACAATTGATTGAACTACTTAAATTAAAATTATTTTATCGATTTTTTCATAGAAGAAATACGTTATATGGTCTATATTAAGATAAATCTTTTAACTGCCATTTACGTGTTTTAAAACAATTTGTATAATTATGAAAACTTTTGTTCTTTACTCAAAACAAATACGAAACAAATAAATTCATTACTGCAGCATTTACACAACCATTTTATTTATAATAATGTACGTTTGTCTATACAGTAAAGTAATGGATTCAAAGCATTTTATTAAATATCAATGGAAATAAAAATTGACAATTTGGTACATTAATAAATGATAATTTACTTTGTCATGAAATGAAGCGGTAAGTTTTATATTAACTTATTTAAAAACCTTCCAAACTGGTCAAAAATGCTTTTGTAATTTGTATATAGATATATATTTCCGTATATTTCGCATTTCTTAACCAATTTTTATGAGACTTTGGATTTTTATCGAATAATTGCCAGCTAGGATATTATTATTAGGAGTGAATTAGCAAATGGTCTTATACCCATGGAAGAAACCCAAAATTCAAGATATCAAAAAAAAAACTAAACTCTATAATTAAACTCGTTTTAAGTCGTCAAAAATGCTTTGTATAGTTTTTTGTTGATATTAAGCATCTTTTTGTTAAAAAGTACTGTCAAGGTCCCGTGCCAATTATATGCTGCTTTTTTGTTCTTTTTCTTTATTTTTATCATTTGACATTTGACTTCATTATACAACTAGTATTGCCCCGTAGAAGTGGTCGTGCATGTGAAATTTAAAATTATAAAAAATATTTATGAATATAATAATTATTGAATATTGTTTGAAGCAATGTTATTTAAAGAGGAATTCTTAAATTACTTAACTCACACACATATACATAGGTCAATTGAAGCACGGCACACATACGCAGTATTTCAATTGGCCAATTAAAGCATTGGATATAAGACAGTCTCATATCAAATTCGTCGAGTAATTTGTAACTATTATCTGTCACATCACTATTTATAGACAAATATCCTTTTTAACATACATTTACAAGTACGCGTAATTAAATATGTTAATGTCAGCGTTGAATTTGTGTTCCGTTTAAAAATATATTTTGGCTTGCGATTCATCTAAATCATTGTTATAGGATTATAAATATATTTTGTGATATAAGATTTTTTGTTTAAATTTATTTTATTTTAGTTTATTTCTCTGTATAAAAGAGTAAAGGTTATAATTTACCTTCGTAACTTAGACTAAATCTAACTTAAAACTGGTCTGATGTGTATTTACATGCTGATGCGTTAAACAATTTGAAGAGTCTGTACATTGTTATATATAATATAATATTATTATTAAATCATAATAAATCTCTTAATACATACGGAAGCGTGCTCATAAAAAAGTTAGTGATTTAATTACATAATTTAAATTAATCTTGGTGCAGTTGATTAAAAAGTGAAATAGGATACACGCATGTTAAATCTAAAAAATGATGAAGAGAAAGATCTTTAGTCATAATTGCCATTTTATTGACTTATGAATTAATTTAACATAAAACAAGTGTTGCGTCGGATTCTTGCTTTTTGAATGCCTAGATGCATTCCATATTTAAAGAGTTTAAAAAAAATTAAAGAAAAAAAAATACTGATTGCATTGGTTTCATTTCTATATTTTTGAGGATCTAAAACTTTTATTATTAATATTATTATGATAAATTGTCAGCCAAAAACACTGATCAAAGAGTATTTTTAATCTGTTTTATTGTTGTCCACTGTCTCTTTTGCTATAATCTAAAAAAAAGTATTATTATCTATTACTAATGTATTTCCCTCAATTATTGACTTTCAAATTCAACTTTGAACGTAAATATTCGTTGTTAGTGAAAGTTTTATTAAATGGCATACTATAATAATATATAATTTAATAATATTCGACCTCTTTACGGTGATATTATAACTAAAATAATAACGTTTAATAAACACCATTTTGATATACATATGTCAACTTAAAAACTACTGTTATCAGCAAAGTTTAATCTTTCATAGATAATTAATCATCATGCACCAAAATATACACGTGTACTTACGTTGCAAGAGTTCCTTCAGTTCTTTTAAAGCCTTTTCTATATTTTCTTCTGTTTCTCTCAACTCAGTCTTGGCTTTTTCTAAATAAAATTCATCGGTTATCGGCATTTTTTCCAATTTAATTTTTTCACCACCCCACATCACATACGGAGTGCCATCCAATTCAAATTGTAAGCCCATTTTGAATTATTATTTTAATTATTTTTCTTTTAAGATTTGATAAGTAATTTTAAAGTCGTCAAGCACGAAACCAGCTTCGACCTACTATTCCATAAGGCAATTCAAACCCTTCACTCAGAATTTCGCTTGTTAAGCAACTTGGCACGGATATTTCGCCATTCTGGTAGATTTAACCAATATAGTAAAAATATTTTCTCGCACAGTATTAGTTAGTCAAATTATTAACATCACAAATTTGAATTAACGAGCTGTAAATATATTCTTAATGATTGAATTATTAGTGTGTGTGCAGATCGTGATGAAGCGCGCGCTCAACTGACAGGAAGCGGTGGGCAAGAGCTCGCCACATAACGGAGATTGTGCCACCGCCATGGTACTCTCAGACCACTCACTGTGATACTTATGGAGAAATCCAAATTGACGGCTAAATCGACAAAATATGAGATTCGGTCGTTTCGAATGCTTGTTGAAAATATTGTTTTTTTATTATTTTTTTTCAGAAAAGTGATCGAGGTTTAACTGTTATAAAAACAGAAACTTCAAAAACGTAACAAACTTTCATCGCAAAACATGTCACTATTCGTATCAGCCGATTACAAATAACTAGAGCGTTACCGCGGATTCGCTTTACCGTTTTGACTCGAAGGTTCCATATTGAAGGGAGCACTCTAAGTGGTTGTACTTTTAACAAAACAAGAATGCGTCTTAAGGAGAATTATTAGTTTGGAATTATATTTAGCTCGATTCGAGGGCAGGTCTTGGGGGTCAAGTACTAGTATACCGTAGATATGGTTTAGTCCATTTCTATAGATAGATATGGTTCTTAGGTTAGATCCAAAACGAAACGTTGGTTGCTATAGCAACGTCAAGTGTACTGTATGATCTTTTTAATAACCTATTCTTTGTTCTGTTTGAAAATAACAACATAATTAAATAAATAAAATAAAAAAAATAAATAAGTTTAGCAAATTTATAGGTACGTCTTGTTTAAAATACTTATGATTCATCGACAACAATATCGATAACGATTATCGATGATTAAATAAACGAGAAAATGTATTTTATAATCATAAATCTATTTCAAAGTCGCATTACAATAATAAGAAATTCCTAATTTGAATAAATTTAAAACTTGGTAATTATAAATGGCGCCTAAAAAAGAATATATAAACACTATGGTACAAAGAATTTATTTACTACAAAAACAAGCACAAATATATTTGTATATACTTAATACCCATGTGCAAACCAGTCCTGCATGCTTATTTCCTTATATTTTGGATATTTAGTAATTTTATATATTATATAACGTACGATATTATTAAAGTGAATAAATAAAATAACGTTAATGGCACCATATAGTAATAGATCTTAATAAATTTTGCTCTCTAAATATTTTCAGAATAATAACAATATTTGCCATCTGTGTCTAAAAATTAAAAATTGTCGTATACACATACTTTATCATTTGGGTTTTCCTTGCAGGAATATTCAAACTCTATCACCGGCTTGCCACAGTACATAATTTTAATTAACTGATTGCTCATGATGAATTATAAGATAATTATGGAGGCTCGCCTTACATTCAATGTCTGCTGTAAATTAGGTACGTATCGACCGATTGTTCTTTGTTTGTATATACAATGAATAAATTAGTGTAAGCTATTTATAACTTTAGAGTTTATTAACAAGCTGACAAGGCTTAAGTAACATAGAATTGTTTCACTAACATCACGGCCGTCTGTGAAGATTAGTATTTATTACTATATTTTTTTATTCAGATTGGCAAAATTATTTTCGCCAGCATGGAAAAGTTATGGCACAAGACTACTTCATGAAAATTGAGAACTAAAGTAGCAACTGCTGACAATTATTTTTACTACGAATTATTATACAATATTATAAAAAATACGTAGCCCTGATCATTGTCATAGATATTTTAATTATATACAACTCAATCAAACATTTTTTAAGTGAGTGACGAACGAACACACAAACAGAACTTTAACAATTACAGTGTTAGTACTACTTAATGTATTTTAAAAGTACTTAATTATTAATTTAATAATAAAATTCGGGTTTAAAATGTACAGACTCATGCTTACATTTAGACTCCATTTTGTTTTTTATGGCTAGCTTAGTGACGTACCATCCATACATTAATGTATCGATAATTTAGATGAAATATTCAAACTAACATTTATTGTATAGCTACATCCAAATAATAAACCACCGAGTCAAATAATGCCGTCATTGTTGGTAAAAGTAGAGCATTCGTATCAATTACCTTTGGACTCGTACGGAGTTATCAGCATTCAGACTATCTTTTTAGAGTAGCTTAGTATATTTTTATTGAAATTCCTTTCTAATCTAGATATATTGTTCCTTTGTCTTTTGACATTGCAATTGAATCGTGTTAAAGAGTTCGATGTTTTATGCTGAAAATATAAAATTCCATAACCTTACCTAACTATTTAAGTTGGTCGTTAAAATGGCGTCTTGGAAAAGTATATAATTTATGAAGCGAAGTCTCATCTTAATATTACCTTAGAAACAGATTGCTGGCTCATAACTGTACTGTAAATACGCAAATTACAATTTAAATGCAGTTATTACATTTGCAGGCGCTTCTTGTTTTCTAACGGCATTTTTCTTGCCGACAACTAAGAAGTATCTGTATAACTGGCAATAACTAGTGCCTGTTTCGGACAAACAGTGACAGAGTATGCTAGAATCTAAGCTAAATAATAATCAAACTATTTTAATACAATCCGGTCTGTAACAGAATTTAATATTGAATAATTTTCACTTGCAATATCCATTGCAGTGAACAATTGCATAGGCGTTGGCGCCGCTGGGAGGATCTAGGTAACAAAATAATTATAAACAAATAATACAGAAATTAATTCCTGAGAAACTGGGTAATAGTTTCACAGAAAGATTTTAATACTGTCTGATAACGACACGATACTTATCGAATTGAAAATTAATCAAAAATGTTTCTTTCTTGCTCAGTGTATTAGAATCGCTCGAAGATTTTGGGCCAGTTTGAATAGTTTGTATTTAAAGATACTTCACAAAGATGATTTAATAAAAGCAAACAAAAATATTTGTTATTATTTTTTAATAAGTTTAGAGCATTCCTTAATAATAAAAAAAATACAGCGTATTCTTCTTCTATGCGGTACATAAAGTATACTTAGAAATCTATATGGAATACAAAAATATATGTTGTGTGTCTCTTTCTCTGCATAATTGAACAGTTATAATGCAGAAACTGTCCTGTAGATTAACTGAAATATGATATGAAAATAATATTGAATACTGAAAACGTAATGTTTCTGCGAGGTATACCATTTTTCCATTAAATGTATAAGTAATATTGTTTGTACTAGTTTTCCTGAAATGATTATTCCAATTTTCATGCCAATAATGTAAAAATAACCTAGTACAACTTGTACTTATAGGAGCCCTATTTGGTACACTTGGAGTACCATTACAAAGCTACGGTAATGTTTAGTTGTTTGATTCTTAATTTATACAAAATATTGTCAAATAAGTTGTTTAATAATTTAAAAATATATTCAGTTTGTTACGTTTGTTCACTGTGTTTTCTCATTTTGGCGCCAACACATTGTACAATATTTTGCGATATTAAAATGGAGTCGGGTGATAAAGAGAATCATGATTGCATTACACAAAGTACCTAGGTATGGAGCCAAATGCAATTTGTAAAACTCTCCATACACTTGGTATTAGTAAAATGTTTGTGTACCGGGCTATTAACAAGTACAATAAGACTTCCTCTGTTTGTGACAGAAAAAGATCTGGCCGTCCACGTAGTGTTCGTACGAAAAAGGTGGTCGAAGCAATAAGGGAAAGAATTCGAAGTAATCCTGTCCGAAAGCAAAAGATTTTAACTCGGGAAATGAAGATAGCACCTAGAACCATGTCGCGTATTTTAAAAGATGACTTAGGAATTGCAGCCTATAAGAGACGGGCTGGTCCTTTCTTAACTGATAATTTAAAGAATAATAGGGTGGTAAAATCGAAACAACTACTGAAGCGGTACGCTACGGGAGGTCACAGAAACATTTTGTTTACGGATGAGAAAATTTTTACAATGAGCAACATTTTAACAAATAAAATGACCGTACTTATGCTCAAAGCTCTAAGGAAGACAGAGTGCAACGTGGACATTATCCGACTTCAGCGGTTTGGTGAGGTGTTAGCTATGAACGAGTGACTGAGCCATATTTTTGTGAAAAAGGTATCAAAACATCGGCACAAGTATATCAAGATACCATTCTTGAGAAGGTAGTTAGGTCCCTTAACAGCACCATGTTCAATAACCAAGTATGGTCCTTCCAGCAAGAGTCGGCGCCGGGTCATAAAGCTCGTTCCACGCAGTCTTGGTTGGAAGCGAACGTTTCGGACTTCATGAGAGCTGAAGACTGGCCGTCGTCTAGTTCCGATCTTAATCCGCTAGATTATGATTTATGGTCAATTTGAGAGAGTACAGCTTGCTCTAAACGCCATGATAAGTTGGAGTCCCTAAAACAATCTATACGATTGACAGTGAAGAATTTTCCCATAGAAAGAGTGCGTGCTTCTATTGATAACTGGCCTCAACGTTTAAAGGATTGTATTGCAGCCAATGGAGACCACTTCGAATAAACTTTATATATTTTTAATTGTTTTATATTTATGTACTAAACTAACATACAGTAAAAGTAATAAATGTTATTTGCAGTTAAAAAAATATATTTTTAAGTGTAACAGTATTTATGGCCAGACTAAGTATGTCTGTCTATAATTACGATATATTATATAATTTGTACAATCAACGCAATAATGTTTTTCTTACTCCCATAGAAGTTCATTAAATAATAAGCGATTTCAATTTATATAAAATAATGGTTCGTAAATAATTACATATAAATAAAAACAAAATAACGAACTCTATTTAACAGATTATTAATACTTATAATATAAGAAGCTAAAGAGATTGTTTTGCTATTTATTTGAAATTATATAATTATTCTCTATTCTTTGGAATTAATTACATAGCAAGTGACAATGCCAGAATCTTTATACAAATTTCCCCCACCACTATAATTAGTTTAGAGGTGTAACAGTATTTATGGCCAGACGTATATGGTATTATACAACTTTTTGAATGCTGATAATAATACTAGCGCCTTAATTCCACTAAAAACTTAGGGTTTCAGTTTATTTCACAGATCAAATAGTTTTATTCTTTAGACTAATCTGACGTCACATGAATCTACCTAATCTGACGTCATATGTAAATCTGACGTCGATGGGATTGAATTAATGAATATTATTAATACCCAATATAATTAATAATATAATTAATACCCATTAATTAGTTATCACAATGTTTTATTATTATTTACGAACGATAGCATAATAAATAAGTCATAACTTGACAACAAGTAATTTTTCTGTTACATAAGATGGCATTGCGGCCATAATCTTATATAACAGCGGTTGGATGGTTATTTATAGACCTTCAATCAAAAACGTCAAAGGTAACATAAAAGCATTTGACCAATGTTTCCTCTTTATTTCTAATAAAAGCTGATAAACTCATATAAAGCAGAATATTTTTGGACACTTCTCAATATTTGATATTAGCCCTTGCAAAGGTTCTCTTTAATATAATACGGCCTTAAAATGTATATAAGCCCAACTTTCTATTTGTGAATAATATTTTATTTAATATGAGGTTTATAAATCATAATTTTTAATAGTCTAGCCTGCAAAGTAACGCAACATGTTAAAAGAAGAAATGGTTGAGGACTTTTAGTTTCTTATTTTTTTTTTTAGAACTACATTTTTTTTTTTAATAATTCATAACATAATTACCATTCATGTATTTTGTAAATTGGGATAAATTGTAGATTACTATATGGTTTTGTTGTTTAATATTTAATAGGTATGTAATATTATAAGCTGCATTATATCACGCTACGATCTTATAACCAGCAAACATCACTCAGAGTGTAGCGCCTTTCTGTAATCCGATTGAACGGAGCTGCGGATAACGGCTATGGAAAAATTGCGTGGTTTAAAATGCCAAAGGCTCTTGTAAACCAAGAGTAACCAAGGATGATGACGATAGGCCTAAGATATTTCCGGACCGATACGACATTCAACCTTCAAGAAAAGTATTCCATTCCGAAAGGCTGGCGACGCACTTGTAGCTCCTGAGTTGCAGATATCCACGGGTGACGGCAATCGCTTAGGTAACCCGTTTGCTCGTTTGCCTCTATCTCAAAAAAAAAGTGTCGGCCTGGAAATTACACTAAAAGGTGAAACAGACACACTTCTGTTTTCTCGTTGACGAAGGGAAGGGTTATGACATGTTGATTGACGTAGCAGTTACGGACCCGTGTCTGAGCTGAAGGTGTGGATTCGATCCCGTCACAAACTGTTTGTGTACCATCACCACCAGACTGTGGTTTTCCAGTCAGATTATTGTGTGCGTTACTTATGACCTACGACATCGTTAATACATTTTCCTAATGGGGATGTGGTTTGAAGACAGCAGACACATGTCTGCTGTCCAGCTATGACCATTATTTTATTACATAATAAAATAAGGGTCATAGCTATGACTATTATATTTATATTTACCCGGCTGTATTCACGTAAAATTAAATCGGAATGTGCCTGACTAGTTTCAAACCAATTCGGGGTTCTTAATCATGAGCTCTAAGCGTGGCGGACTCGCGGCGTGAACTAGTCGGAAACATTCCGATTTAATTTCTACGTGAATACAGCCGGGTTAATATAAAAATAATAGTCATGATTCACGAAAGTTTAAATATAGAAATATCTATTAATAATTAATTATCAGTAGTTGTTACCAGAGATTACACTTGCGCGATGATTCTAAGAAAACAATATTTACTGATTTACTGATTTACAACATATTAAGTCAACTTTATTTCAAACTAATTATTTGTCCCTATGACTGGGATTTTACGCAGTTAGAGTTAAGTTTGATTTTTTATCAAAAATCTTGACTGACAGTTATCTATCACCACACTAAATTATATCTTATTTAGTCCAGCTTTTTTGATATACGAACAAAATATACAACTTTGAATAACTAAGAATAAGAATTCCAAAGAGGCTAAAACAAAAAAGTCTAGTTCAGAGTTCAGTCTGTATCGGGTACAATACAGATAATATATTTTTAAACTTCTTTCTCCATTCAATTAGATTATCTTGCTGGCATGCACTAACCAAATATAACGGCAGGAAATAAAGTAAAAGTGGTTAAATGCACCGTAAACAAAAAAGATATGAATGTGGGTAGGTTTAAAATAAAACATTAAAAGTCATGCAGTCATTATAACACTTTAATAACAAATGTATACTTAATTATACAGTTGAGCAAGTTTGTTTTACAGTTTTTGGTTCTCACTAGCGAATATAAAACGGAATGTCTTTCTTTATATAACGTAATTTGGATTATTGACTCTTTGGAACATTAAAGCGGGATACTATATACGAACAAAATATATTATCGCAGAAGAGTTGCCAGCAGTGTTATATTATTTAAATAAAATGTCACATGTTAAAATCATTCACAGCCTCATTAATGAAATGATTAATTACTAATGATACACAAATATACTTTTATAATATGAAATGTCATGAAATTCGCTCAAATCACACTTAAAATTAAATCAAACATACGTAAGATAAGGCACAATTCATTTTAACTATATTTATATTATATTAGATTTCGAATAAAACTTACATTTACTTTGAACTAAACGGCTAGAATAGTGCTAATAATTATATAAATATATATGTCTAAGTATACACACACATATAGACATATATATATATAATAATTGAAAAGACGAACGTACTAGCACTATCTTAACTATGGAACTGTCTGATTAATTATAATTGACCTGATTTAAGATAAGAATATAATAAACAATATTAAAATGAAACTACCCGCTGTTGCTGAGTGACATTCATCCAATCAATTTTCACACTTACGCGGGTTTTAATTAGGCTTATTATCCTTCAACAAACATGAAACTGATATAACCTTTAATAAATAAAATCTATTGATGATAATTTGTACCTACGTTAATTTTAATTAAAAATGTCATACTCTTAATGTTCAATATTTCTTAAATTACTGGAACATGCTTATAAAAATATAATTTATTCTTGACTTCAACAGAATAAACAATGAATTTAGAACGTCATATCTAAGTAACAATATTTTTAATCTATGTTTTCTTGACGAACCCGTAGGAGTTCCAGTTCTGTATGTGCGGGAGTACCTCGTTGATGACGGGGTACCAGTCGGCTGAGGTGTAGTCTATGGCAGCGAGCTCGCCGCCGTAGTCTGAGGGCAAGTGTGTTGGCGCGATATGATTGTGTAAGGACGCCATCTTGGATCCGTGGAAGAAGATCTGCACCAAAAAGTTTATATTATGCATTTAAAAAATAAAAGTTTGATTTTGGAACCTGGGTGTTCAAAATGAATAAGAGTCAAATTTGTCGCTTTTTCGTTACATATCTCTTGAAATAACGGTTGAACGCTGTCCGTTCGTTGTTGATATACATTTAAAATGTTAAAGCTATAAAAGCTTTTTACTTACCCTGCCCTTTAGCTTTTCTCTGATAAGAGGTTTGAAGATTTTCCAAACCATATTGAAAATCATGGGCTCCTTGACAAAGTGCACCTCTTTTAGTCTAAGAGGCAACGCGTCTTGGATAAAAGTTAGCAGGCGTTTTGAAAACGCTGGCGTGAGGCCGAGAGTCTGCAAAAAAAATGTTATTATTATATATACCTACAAATACTATATCCCTATAATTTGTCATGAGAATTAAAGATAATTGCGAAGATAGATTATCTGAAAATATTTATATAATATCATACAATCAAAACCAAACACCTATCTTGAATAAGTCACATTCATAGATAAATTGAGATAAGTTTTATATTATAATAATTTATCGTATTTAATTTTATAGAACAATTACGAGAACACACAAAAATGAAGGAGCTTAAAACTATCTGTGCAACAATCTTATACCTTATATATTAATACGCGATACATTAATAACAAAATATAATAAATAACAGAAACAATTAATTATCTTTAATAATTGTTATTGTGTGATGTTATTGGACTATTTGTTTTCTCAATTTGTTCTTTTAAAAACCATTTCATAAGTATTATATATATCTAGGTACAGATAATAGCCAGTAGCCGGCACCTATAAGATACTCGTACCTATCCGTAAACAAATAGAATCATACATCTAAGAGTGTCACAACAGTTTACTGCCCATTTTAACCTTTAGCTTTATAACTTACGTAATACATTTAGTACTAGAAACAATAAAAAAAGATAAATTGATATTTAAAATATATTGTGCCATATGTAACCGAAGAGTCAATTGCGGTGATGTGGGGGTCACAGCGGGGCACGGACTAGATGAACCCAAGGATGCGACGTTTTATATTTACTCCTTCGATGCCAAATATTTGTCATGTCCTTAAATTGTGGGTAACTTATTTCCTCTGTACGCCTAACAAGCACCGGAAGTTTGGACAAAATGTTGACATTAGAAATACAATGGTATATTTTGATTTTCGTGTCAAAATCTTTTGTATATTTATATATCAAAACTACAAGTACTTTTTCATCGCGACAAAAATTAAAACTATATATAAAATAAAAAACCAACTGTAATACAATTCGCATCTCGACTGAAATTTCATTCTTTTGAAAAAGACACGTCTTTACAATATAATTTAACATTGACTTACTTGATCCTAGAGTTAAAGGTTATTGCTTTTTATTGTTTATAAACAATCTAAAGATACAAATATCGAGATAAGTCGAAGACGTAAATGACATTACGTATCCAGAATACAAAATCATTTCCACGACCTCAGACGTGATGACCCTTGAACTGAAACCTCGCTATTATCCTTACAACTGTACCGACACATTGATTTTTACAAAAACCTATGACTCATTGACAAGGAAGTTGAATTGTTACGATTTTAGTCAAAAAACAATAATAATTGTTACGTGGCCGTTGTCCTAATTGATGAATTTGAGGAATCATAGCTAGTATTTGTGCTCATGACTTTCCTTGATAATTAGAATAAGTACAATGCATATTTTTGTCATTAGATCTAATGTCTGTCATTACTCATTGCGCACTTCATTTATATGCTAATCCAAAATTAATTAAATGCCACCGTTATTAGGCAAGTTGTAGACAAATATCAATATACATTTTTTAATTTATATATCTTTACGTAGATATTATGGATAATCCAAGGGCACTGAATATCAGATCCTGTTCAGATATGCTTAAATAAAATTAGTGATAATAAAGATATTATATGTATATATTTATTATATCATGATTCATGAAAGAACTATTTGCTATTATATACCATGCATTTTTCTATCTTTTGTTTTCTGATATTTCATAACTATCGAAAGCGCCATTATCACGGTTTTCTGAATTTGTTACAAATTTACTAAATAAATAATCTGTAAAAATCAATTACTATTTTAATGAAAATGTTACTTTAACATCTTATATTGTAAATAGTTGAATTCGGTCACTAGTTTAGTTAATTGTTCTCCTTTGTAATGTTTGAATATTTATAACTAAAGTAATTCAGAAATAGACGAAACAAATACAAGTCAAGGTAGATGTCCATTAAGAAATAAATCAACACATCTATGTTGTAACAAAGGAGACAATGCATCGGTCTTTGTATTATCATTTTCTTTTGTTGCATTTATAATAAATTGTACTTAGCACCTAACACTTTGTTAAGAAATTGAGTCAGCAGTCAAAGGGCGATGAATTTTCAAAAGATACGACACGAAGACGTGACACATAAAAAACAATGTAGACATTTATTTGACGTATGTTAATTCTTGAGAACAATGGAAATACAAAGACAGGTACTGGAAAAACTACAAATATTAAAAATATTTACCTACCTGTATTTAGTTATATTTTCTAAGCTCAACGAAATATTTCAACAACGTATGCAGTCTTTCAATGAGTATATTACTTATGATGCTTGCCGCCGCCATTTTTGACTATTTTACAAAAAATATACAATTCAGTATATTTTATGTCTAGACAGACATAAATTAAATAATATTTGCAATAAAGCCGGCACGTGCCTAACAACAACAGGGTACACCGTACACGTTGCACACTAACCGACTATTTTGTAATCACGTTATGCGCATGCGCGGTGAAAGTGTTGAGATCAAATGTATCTTTTATTTATTCATAAACTCTAATTTTGTCAAATGTAATATATTATATCTATGTTTTTTGTTATTGTAAATTCATAATTACTTTATTTTTAAGGCAAAAAAATGTATATATTTGGGGTAAATGAATGATTATCACACATCATTATGAAAACGTTAACCTTCAATGTAACCAACCAGATAAACAACGAATAGTATCGTGCCAAATTAAAACAAAGCATTCGATCTTACTTTGTTTTAAAGGTCAATAACATTGAACATGAATTAATAAAAATTATAATTGTTCAATTTACTGGAATAAATATATTTTAACAATCTTTTGTTTTTTTTTATAATTTTATAATTTCTTTTTTGTTTCTGTAACCTTCTAAACGCTGTCTTGATTTATTAAAATCTATATCTTAAGTCTTATCCTTCAGATTTAGTTTAATTGATATATATATATTATGATTAGAAGACAATCTCATTTATAAAAAATATTATACAATTTTTTTGTTGTATCTTATGAAAAATAATTTACATTTTGGACAATACAATTTTTTTTTATCTTATAAAGTTTTTAGCATTGTAAATTCAAAACGATAAAACTCTAGTCTTTGATTTTTTTCCCCAAATTTCAGACACCTATCAGACACCTATCTAAAATTTAGATAGGTGTCTTATCTTATATCAATCACATTTAATTTCAATTGTTTTTATTATAGTATATATAATATGTGAATCTAATGTATATCACAGAAACATGATTCAAAGTGTCCTTTGCTACTTAAAAAAACTATTAATAAAAAAAAGTTTACTCTAGGTACCCAACCCTTTGCTCAGTAGAATATCCAACAAGAAATCTTTAAACATAAAAAACTTATTATGATTATTTTATTTGATATAAATATTTAATACGCTTATCTATGAGTCATTAGACTTTGTACGGGTGAAAGCGAACGTACCTTATATGAAATAATATATGAATAAATAATATGAAATATATTGATAATATTTACCTGACTGAAGCCCATGTTGTGGAAATCCATGACGACGACGGTTCCTCGCACCTGTGATTCCACTTCCAACATGGCGGCCTCGTGAATCAAGTAAAATAATCTGAACAGCTGATCCGCTGTCACCTTCTTTGTGTCCCAATTACCTTAACAGATTATTTAGATTGAATATAAATATAGTAAAAGGTTTTCGAGACTTATATTTTAGGATTAAGTGCACAAACTAATTATTTTATTGCTAACTTCCTTTTAAAGAAGTGACTGCATTTCGTCTAAATCTAAAGACTAAATCCAAAGTCCATACAATATTTTATATTCCACCTATATTTCTTAACTAGCACTTAATAATTCTAAAGCATTCTCAAAATCAACAAGTACCTATTACATATTTCTTATTACATTTGTATTTATTTACCCGGCTGTATTCACTAGTAGTTTTCCGATATAATTCTACATGAATACAGCCGGGTAAATATAAATATAATAGTCATGGTTAACGAAAGTTAAAATAAAAAAATAAAAAAACATATCTTACTTTGTAAAGTTAATGATAAAATAAATATTAAATGCGTTGTTAGTTCATATATATTTAAATAACTACTGTGTAAGAAATTCAAGTCATGATTGGAAGTTAATTGAAAGATCGTAAACATTCGTCCCCTCGCAGACAATACAGTCTATACCTACAATAATTATCAAGTGAAACAAGAAACATTTGTATCCACATGGTTTATTGTTATCGTATTCTGTCGTATGCAGATTTATGCTCGCTTACAATAAACATGAACTAAGGACTCATCATTCCATGTTATTAATTGTATGTCAAAATGAATAAACATATTTGTCAAAAGTACATTAGGTATATTATTTAGCTCATTACTAAAGTACAGAAAAAGTTTCATTCATTCATTCATTCTATCAGTGATTCATATTTGAGACGAGCTTAATTGTATTTCTCTCAGTATAAAATATAAATGTATCGGAGTATGGAAGTAATGCAAATCTAAATTCTTACTTTTATGCTAAGATATGTCTTATTTAGGATAATTATGTTAATAATGTCCTTTCCAGTAATCCTTATCTCAAGCTTTGTTTTCGCTAAATTATTTACTTGGTAATTATAAGTGTATGCATTACCTCCAACACTGACGATGAGCACTCTTCTGCCTTTATCATCACGGCCTTTCATCACATTGACGACTTTATGATTTAAGAAAGCGTCTTTTTCTTGTTCTGGCAGCAGCCCGTCCAGCAGGTTTGCATTGTCGCGTTTGAACTCTGCCACGCGACGCATCTAGAACAATACGGGAAACTCATTAGTTTGAACATTTTAAATTGGCAGTTTTTATAATCTGTTAGTTTTCTAAGAATCAGCAGTCACTGGGTCCGCTGATGGTTGAGAAGGCCCAAAGGGAATGTACGTTCTAAAACTGTCTCTTATCAAGCTAGACCTCGGCTGTGAACGTGATTTGTTTGTTAAAAATTAAAAAACCACAAAATCTTTAAGTGGTTTTTTCTTTGTTACCTACACATTTTATAACCACAATATGCAATACCCGGTAAACAGTAATATGCAATTAGCTATCTCGATATCAATTCTTAAATAATAATTATGATAAAAATAACAACATTAAATTAATTATCGCTATCAGAATAACCTCATTCAACATCCTTACAACGTTACAAAACCGGTAGCTAATTTTGTATTACAAACGTATTATAAACATATCTTTAAAAATATAAGATAAAAGATAGCACACAAATGTTTAATATGAAATATGAAGTTCTTTGTCACAGCAGACTCGACAAAATATAAACAATAGCATAAAGAGCTGCAATTCGAAGTTGTTATATAAATACGTGGATAGTTTACGTTTGCGGCTCATAATGTCCCTCATTTCCTTGTTACTTTCGAGTTTCGATAATGTTAATACTGGCCAATGATGAAATTACTGTAATTTATTTTACAGCACACAAAGGGCAGTAAACAATGAATTTAATGTCATTCACGTTATGACTTCCCGGTTGTCTATTTGACATCTTCATTTACTACCAACTGAGTTAACTTATCTCCGGAATGTTTCAAAATACTTATCGAATAATTGAAGGATAGCATTATCCGCCATTAGAATATTTACGTTGAACGTATTTATAAAACTGCTTTATATATTTTAAGAGGCACTTTCTGATATTTGTAAAAGTCGTACTGTAATGGCTCTAATATTTCTTAACAAATGGGCTAACAAATGTAAAAACTTTTTGAAATCCGACAAGTTATTCTAGATAATTCTAAAAACAATTGATGGTATTGTCACACTCTGGTAAGAATATTTCTTTTATATCTAAGTAATTGTTTTCGTGTCATAATAGAATCATACTCAAGTACGTCATAATATTTATAACTGGTTGATAATCTTACAGGGCGTACTATAATTAGAATATATTAAAATATTACGGTCAGGTGTACCAATCTCTTTTCAAAAAGTGGTGCATACTAAATAGTGACCTTGAGTATATGTAAGTTATGGCGCCATTTCATTATACGAGCTACTAAGCTATTTCGACTGGCGTACATAGCATCGCATAGTGAAATGGCTGTTAGTGAGTTAGTGCGTCTGATTGGTGTAGACTATTAGCTATTCCTCAAGGTCAAAACGTATGGTTTAAACCATATGTTAAATGTGGCCACTAGTTTTATAATTGTTACGATAGCTGTACTCTAGGTGGAGGCAGGAGTTAGTAGTTGCATAAGAGCAGGTTAACGACTGATTGCGAATAAACTATCAAACACGTCCCGACCCTCCGTTAGGCGCACTGGAACTCGTAACCCTGTTATTACTTGTCAAATTACCATTCCATTTGTATACATTCATTCTAGGTATTTATGATTCACGTTCAAAAACATTATATGATATATAAACTCCTTATCCATTTCAATTAAATTTCAAATCATAAGATAATTTTTTAGTAGGTATCCTGTTATTATGAAAATATAATAAAAATGCTATCATAATTAAAAATTTGTATTTATTAGCGAAACTGTTGAATATTCACTGTACATTTTTCAACAACTGCGTGGAATTCATTCGTCAATCTCGATCATATTTAAATAATGATGAAACAATTCACTTAATTCATACGCGAACGTGCTGAGATTCATAATTTAGAGACATTAAGACGTTTGAATTATAAGAGGTTGTTTTGATACTACTTACGCCATTTGAAGAATGAACTACAAGTATTTCGTTTGAATGACATTAATAATCTGTTCTAGATCTATATGAATCAAGATTAGAACAAGAATGAATATGGTTTTTTTTACAAAAATCGACTTTATTTATTAAATCATAATTATGAAACTGATACAAATTTATGTATAAGCAATTGTTATTAAATAATAAATAAAATCGCTTAATTAGTATTTACATTGAAGCAAATACTCTATTTAAGTATTTCTGTGTAATAAATTAAAATAAATATTTAAAATTTCTTTTTCCGTATTATATATCAAGTATTAAGTATTATATTAAAATTGCATAAAATATTTAAAATTTCTTTTTCCGTTATCCAACGTGAGGTTTAATGGTAATATATCGGTGTTATGATTTTTTTTCTTATCTATAAGTAAATAAATGTATGACACTTTGTTTTCCTAATACATTTGTCCGGATACCGGATCCATATTATCAGACAAACTTCGGTCAACTATTATCGCGTAAAGATAAACAACAGATACATTATAAGTGTCCAAAGTGCAACAACTTAACTAATAGCGTTTGTTTGTAGATATTTCGTAATTACTTTTCACTCTTATCTTTTCTTATATACTTCTTATATTATGTACCTATATCTGTTAGGGTTGATGGGTGGTACATGGTATTATTGCTAGGCGCTCTTTATTACATCTATAATAATAAATAAAATAGAATGAAAAATTATTTACACAAAATGTACTGTCTGTCAAAAATACTATAAAAAATATATATAGTACCTAATTGAAAGTCAAATTGCGATCGCAAGTAATACATTCAAACACAAAGATCCTTGAAAGGTGGTTTTCTCCTCTTTGTGATGCCGACCGGTGTGTTACGAATCTCGCTATAGTCGTGTTTAAGCACTTAATTATTACAATAATTATTAAAATTATTATATTTATAATTAGTTTCATTGCATTCGATTTATTTGTTTTAATCTATAGTTTATAATAAGTTTCTCTAGATTTTCAATGCTTTTTTTTAATAAGGCACCAAGAAGTCAGTGTTATGTGATATGCCCAATTGTTGACATTAGATTAACTCATAGACAAGAAATCTTAACAAGTAATGAGGTTTTATACAACAAACCTGCTTTTCAAGAACCGTTAGATATCTAGATAGCAAAAGTGTAACTCGGATAATTTGTATTAAACTGCTACATTTTAATAACTTTTTTCAATCTGCCACTAATAATATAGGCGCGTTTATTTTTATACTATGAAATAATTATTATTTTATGTTATTAAGATTTTTTTACAAATAAATTCAAACTAAACTAGAATGAGTGCGGAGATAATGTGTTGTTTATTTATATCCGCTGATGTCAGTAGTATTATCTCCTAACGATATGCAATGCCCTTTGTCCTTTGACATTGTTCCATAACCCTATCGTTGGCGGCCGGTCTATCATTCCTATCCCAGCTCATGCTCATGTTGTTAAAACATAGACATATTTGACAGCAGGATGTGTCAAATATAGACTAACGTAATATAGATAGACAGGTTGATTAATATAAAAACATCAAAGAAGTATCAAAATATAATATTAAAACAATAATTAAAATTGCATCTTTTTAATTATGGCAATCTTAAAGTTTTGCATTCTGTCAATGTCAATTATATTAAGGTTGAATTTTCAATAATATTTTCAATCATAGCCTCATCCGTTCTATTTATTGTAACATGACAATTATGATAATATTATTGATATTTGTCACTGAATTGACAAGTAGCAACTGTCACCGTTATCGGACAAGTCAATGATAAATATTATCAGAGTTGTGTTGGTTAGTAACCTTTGACTGCAATTTTATGTTTGAGTTTTATTTAATGGTGGTTGTTCTGAATTAAAGTCCCCAGTAAAGAGAAATTTAAGTCCGGCTAAGCAAGCTCTCGTACCCTATAATACGTAGGAAAGTATGAAAGCTTCTTACTTTCTAAACTAGAGGGAAAAATGGCTATAATTTACATATCTTGCGTACTTCTATACGCAAACTCGACACCTACAGTTAACTTAAATCAGTCGACCTGCCCCGCTTACTACAGCCTTTAGCCAGATTTTTATAATGCAGCTACAGTTGGCATCTCCTATGTACGTTGTCTTTGAACACATTCAGTCATCCGTTCTTGGTGTAAAATTTTTCTAACAAAGGTTTGTGAAATATAATTATTTATTTTATTCTATATAATGTATTCGTACCTTGGTAATGTCTAGGAAAAATAAATAATATTACATAACCCATTGTGGAGGTGGCATAAAATAAACTTATTTATTTATGTAATACCGTAACAAGTTTTTCTAAATCAGGTAAATCTAATCACGCAAATAATATATTTCCGTAATTATTATAAATTAAACAAATAAAATAAGAATAATTTATCTACATATCATAACTATCATGACAGTCACGAAAACTACAGACTTCAGCTTTTAATTTCATATAAGACTCCTTAATAAATGAGTTTACATTTACTAAGCATCAAACAAACATACCTACATCTCCCTTATAATTACAAAGTCGTAACCTAAATTGAATTTCCACCATTAAAGTTTTATAATCAAACAGTTTGATAATTTAGATATACCGATATATTACGTGAAAACGTTATGTAACTTGTTATATCATCTATTTCATAAATATAACATTAAGAGGTCTAGGACAGGCCAGAGCCGTCGGCTGCTTGTAATTGTGCTTGCTTAAACTGTACCATCATTACTGTTGAAGTTACTCTTGCGCAAGTGGAGCAGGTCGGTTGCTTGCTAAACTTTATATTATCTTAATAACTACTTAAAATAGACTCTAATAGTATAATATCTTCTATGTGCAAATACATGTGTAAAAAATAATGAATATTAAATATTTCTAGACTGTTTGTTTGTACTAATCAATTACAAGGTTACATTCACAACTTACCAATGCCAAAGCGCTCTCAGGGTACCATTTACAAGGACGGAGGAATATTGTCAATATCTCGTCTTCATCTCCAAAGTACAGGTCTTTGTTTTCTTTTAATAGTTCTCTGAGCCTCTCCAGAGCCTCTCGGACTCGTTCTGGCGTCTCTCGGAGCTCTTTTTCCGCGATGGCCTTAGTTTCGTCGGATAGCTCGACATTTCTTTCAATTCTAAATTCGCTAGGGGTGCTCATCTTGCTAATTTTATCTGTGAACAAATTTTATAGTTATAATCTAATAAAATGTATATTTATTTTGCTATATATACGGATTTATCTGCTCATAAATCTAACGTCTTATGTGTAGGTTTTGTTTATCATGGCTGCTTTCACAATTCATTTGACACGAAAAACACGTAAACGCATTTATTGCCCACTCATTATTACGCAATAGGGTATTGACATTTATAATTACAACAATACTGACAATCAACACAACTTAAATATTAAATCTATTTAACTCTGTAATGTTACTTATTTGCGGTTTACCCTCAAAATGGAAAACCTTGGAGTGTGGAGTCGTAATTACTTAGATATTCATTCTCATAAAAGACGAGAGAAGGCAGTATTATGGATTCCCGCCGTGTTTTATGTTTTGAAAATTTTGCTTCAGATGGCATTGTAGTCATAAAAACAGCGTGAGTAAATTAAACAGTAATCGGATATTACAGAAACACATTTCCTTTATAAATATTGAATATTTTATCGATGGTCAGGTGAACTGTTCACAGCTTTTCAATAATATATAGTAAGCAATTATACGTATTTAGATAGTTTTAAATTATATATATATATATATATATATATATATATATATAATAACGCTTCTCAGCAATGTTATATTTCTAACATTTTATTTATTATGCATTAATACATTAAAAAAGTACAATTACTTTGAGATTTAATGACTATTCAACTTTAAACGTCTATATATATGAGTAGTCTTTGAGTATATTTAACGTTAAATAATTATGATAAAATTTTAAGTAAGGATAACAATTGTTTCATTATAAATAACATTAATCTTTTTAACAACAAATTAATTAAAACAATAAGGTTGTAATAACCCAAAACAATACTAAGGTTATTCTCATTTTGTTCATCCAGTGTTCCATTATAACAATCTAGCTAGAGACATAGATATTTTTTTTTTTGTAATGTCGCGACTTTTAGCCCTACTGGCTGTCACAGCGCCACCTGGGGAAGACATGGACCGATGGAACTAATATATATACAGCCTAAGTTTAACTACAATATTATATGAAACAATAAAATTAAAAATAATTTATTTATTTATATGAAACAATAGATTCATCTCACACAATCTATTAAGGAATAATTTTCTGTTATGCATTGAGAAATCAACTTATTATTTCAATTAGCGTGAAAACTTTATCTCAATTATTATTTGATAAGAAATGTTATTGTACACATTTTAAATGATTATTTATTATATTTTAAGCATATAGGTACAACAATTATGACGGTACTAATTATTTAAATTGATCGATTTTAAGATATTTTTCTTTGCTATGTATAATCGAGAATTTTTCTTTAAAGGAATTGCAAATTTTACTAAGAACAAAGAAGAACGCGAGCAAAAACCCCTTATAGAGAACTTTTCTATTGTTTGTTTTGAACTCATTCAAAATAAACATAATCTCTATAAAACTTAAACACGAAAAAACTATATTCGGAAAAATATTGCACCTATTTTATTTTAAATTTGTTTGTAAAGTATATATTTTTTAAGGATTAATATGTTGATTTTACGTCAACTAGTGGACATATTTAAAAAAAAAACAATTAATAGTTTACATTGTTACCTTTAAGATAATTAGACAAGTAAGTATAAACACACATTAATTAAAGGATCAAAACTAAATGATTACAAGTACATAATCTAATCAAGTAATTGTCATTTGCATTGTCTTTTACATTAAACTATGTAGTGTGCACTAAATAAAATGCGGGATACTGCCTGTATGTATAGCTATTTACTTAATTTATTATAGTTCACTATAATAACAATAATTTAATAAACCAAAAAGTTATTAATAAATAAATCTTACCGTAACGCTCCAAATATATTTAAAAAATATAATTTATTAGATATATATAAAGATCACAACACTATGGAAACTGGTCGAGCTACGCTCCAATTTGTTTATAAAATAAGTGGCGGAATATTGTGAAAATCACACACTAACCTCACTCGCGCGCTGGAAACTCACGCGCCGGTGGAAATCACACAGGGGCGGGAAATCGATAGTGCAGCGAGAGGCGGTATGAGGCGAGTGTGCGCACGCGCAACTCCGACGCGATTATATAGACTCGCGATAACGCTTTGTGCCCCCGAAAGAAGCGCCTCTTTGTATTTGTTACAAAAAGGTCGGTAAGGGCGGAAATTGAGATAAGACATATTTTGGTATTCTATCTAAATATTGTGATGGAACAAAATAAGTCTTGAGTAAATAATATTTGCAAATAGTTCTTAAATATTTATAAGTTTTATGTTAAATACTTTTTTATTGCCTGTTAGTCTTTGTTATTACTGAGTAAATTCTAACTAAATATACAATGAAAAGAATATTACAACTCAAAACTGCCAGTACAATCAAACCTCGAACCTACGAATTATTAGCAGTATCCCAAAATAAATAGTTTGGAAGCATAATATTAAAAGATGAATTGAAAGAAATCATACATTTTACGTTAAAAGTGTTGGATGACAATTCAGTTTACATAAACCGGAACACGGAATCGTTTGCAAAAGATAACAAGAATAATACATATGTTAAAAACAAATGTCATTGAAAATAACCATTATAATGTATCATTGAGTTGAAGCCAACCTAATTAATAACTTTTATTTATTTTAGCGCAATCCAAAAATTTACCATTGTAATATCAACCTGAATCTTTATGAAATGGCGGTCGGTCACGAGAACTGTTTGTGGCTCCCTTTATATGAAAGATGAAAAA
This sequence comes from Dircenna loreta, assembly GCA_963555665.1. Classification (NCBI taxonomy): domain Eukaryota; kingdom Metazoa; phylum Arthropoda; class Insecta; order Lepidoptera; family Nymphalidae; genus Dircenna; species Dircenna loreta. Next base: position 8,534,350 of record OY743094.1, read on the forward strand.
ATATAGTACAGTAATACGAGTTGATGTATGTATGGGTCGAAATGCTGGCTACGAAAGGAATAGATAAAAGGCTAGTGTATGCTGCTGAAAATCTAAGGTTAAATTGGATGTATGGCGTGATGAAGATTGATATAATAAGAAATGAGTAGGTATATAAGAGGTAATTTGAAAGTAGCATCGGTGACAGAATAGATGAGAAAAAATCATTTATCGTGGTATGGTCATGAACCAAATACTAAGGGATAACATATAAACAATAAAAAACCTTAAGTATGAATATGCATTAAGAGGTGATGGCGACGGAAATAGACATAGATGGAGTACGTTAAAAACAACATGACAATTTTGTTATATAAGAAAATGATAACAAAATTGTCAATAAAAATCAGTGGTTAATGAAAATATTAATTACAATAAGTAATTACATTGAAGATTTATTTTTCTTAAATGCTTGTATGTTAATATATTACGATAAAAGTTTCGGCCCTTTTTTATTATTTCAGAAATCTGACTCATCTACAAATGCTTTGTAACGGCATTTGTACTAAGTAGTCCAAAGTTCGCAATTTGTGATAAACGATATCCTACTGTATGTATTACGTAGGTATTTATTGATACTGAAAATAGTAATTGTTATGACATGTGAGAATTAATTAGAAACTCAATACCTAAGTACCTACTCCATACCTAAGTAGATTCGTAACTAAGACTTTTTTCTTCTTTTTTTTATATAGTGACCAACGCTGCGGCTGGTACAGCTTCAGTTACAGTAATAACTAAGTCAATAATACGGCAAGGTGTATATTATCACTCCTTAGTCCCGTTAGCATATTAAAATATCGGCCCCGAGAGATATTGCTTGTATATTATGACATGAGACACAGGATTTTATATATTAAACTTGAATTTATGCTAGTTTAAAACTATTTGTTCGTTCTTCATAGATTGCGCTATGACCGAAAAGCAACCGTTCTAAATAATTTAATTAGATATAAGTATTATTTTAACTGCGGGCCCTTAAAGTTTCAATCGAAGTTATTTTTATCACAGTAACTTATTTCATTCCCGTCATTTGAATTTGAATCTTATTAATCAGGTTTTTACGCGTCCTCAAAAAAATCCAGCTCACTTCTTTAGAGTGATAATAATATGATTAAATGAAAATAATTATATTGAGCACGTTGTAAACTAAACTATGTAAATGGTAGAATAGATCTGGTAAATGAACATTTAAACTCCTTTTTGTGCTATAGTTCTTAGTATAGATACTGATTTTATAGCATATTTATCGTACTAAGGAAATGTATCTTTCTTATATAAAAGCTGCAGCTGCCTTAGAATCCCAGATTAATATATGAAACATCTAAATTCAACGTCTAACATTGTGAAATTAACAAATAACTTTTACGAAACATTCGCGCAATTTATAACACAACGTTCACTGCCAAGCAACACATTCGTGCAATAGAAATATAGTGCTCTGTGAATAGAAAGCACAACGAAAATAAGGCATACGATCGCAGTTGTACTATAGTCCGCTAGATGGCGTTTGTATGTAATGTATGTAAAGTAGATAGCGCTTTTATTGTCATGCATGATATACATCTTTTTTAAATATTTCAGAAACTCCCAGCCAATTTAATTTGTTTTGCCTTCAATATAAGTGCTTCGTATGTTGATATTATGTTGCAGATGGTGGTGCCTTGTTGTGAAGATTGGTGAGGTCTGGTCTTTCGGTCTAATATATATTTAATTGACTTTTCAATTTTCTATGTATCACTTTTCCCAAGTCTCAAGTACCTGAGTATGAAAGTAACTGAATAAGAGTTTCTCTTTGTATTTAAATAATCCGTATTTCGTTTCCTACTCCTTTTAATGTACAATGATAATAAAACTGGAACAACAAGAACATTCAAATCAAATTAAATCAAAAATATCTTTATTCAAGTAGGCATTAACATGCACTTTTGAATCGTCAATTACATTACATTGGATTAAAAAAAAAATGTCAGTATAGTATGTCAGTATCTCATTCTCAACATTATTTAAGTTAAAAAAAAGAGAAAAAGCTGTAGATAGAGACATACATTTTGTAATTATTTTTTGTATATTATTATTATTACTTATTCACTCATCACTTAAAACTAATAAACCGCTGATAATCTGGTTTTTACTGTTCAACAACAATGGAACAAATAACAGTTGAGCAATTGATGAAAAACTATTTCTATAGAGGAACTAACGAAACCCAATTGAAATTAATGCATACCTAATATGTAGTAATTTATTAGATGGCAACATAAAAAGTACTATTTTTACTTTGCAAGAGCTGATTTATTCAGTATTATTGCTTACAACTCTCTGAAAATGTAGGATATTACAGACCTCAAGCATTGTTTTAGACCTTAAAATATTTTTCTGGATCAACTGAATTTCCCCATATAACAATTCCATATCGCCAATTGGATGTGACACAACCCTGGTGAGCAAATATATTTCTTGTGAGTTTATGTCTCCCAAGTGTTTCAAAACATATACAAATCTGTCTAGCTTTCTTTAAATTGTATCAACCTGATCCTTCCAATTAAAGAATTTATCTAATGATATACCTAAAAGGCATGAATTCAACAGCTTCAATCTTTACCTTATTGTAAACTATATTCAAATTGGTAAGTACATTTTGGGGTGTCTGAAAGTATGTTATTTTCGTTTTCTTTAAATTAATTTAAAGATTATTACTTCCAAGCCAACTACCGTGGTCAGATCAGTATAAGTTTATGTTTAAGCATATTTAATAAAAAAGGCCCTAAAATACTCCCTTGTAAAACTCCGTAACCATTGCAACGAAATCTGGATTGTAATGATTCCTTTTATGTTCTTTTGCCATCGTTATTTTTACACATTGTTCTAGGTCACTCATTTAACATTTAATTCTTTATTCTGACGCCATAACAATATATTTTTTCGACCAATAACAAAAGCCGGTTTAAGTGATTGAATAAAACGCTTTGTTAAATTCATGTTATTTATTAGGACTCCGTGACTTCAGCGACAGACGTGCTAGCGCCCTCCTCTGCGTCATCTGAACTGCTTTCACCACCCGTTGCCGTGGCATCCTATAAAAAAATATCTTCTCTAATAAAAGTATTAACCGTCTAAAACAGATTAATAATAATCAAAAAAGTTACACTATGGCTGGAGAGCAGCGTCTGCATGACGTATTTGAAGATGTGGTCTCGGCAGAGCTGGTCGGTGTCGGGAGGCAGCCAGCCACGCCGCTCGTGGCAGGTGTACCCGGCCGGCGGGGACAGCGCCAATAGCTCCTGTACCTCTGGGAGGTACACGTCGCAATACTGGAACATTTTGTACATGTTTGTATTTTGTAGACCCTGCATAATTGTTCGTACGCTCTGTTGGTATTGGAACTTGGTCTGATAGATGGTAGAAATTGAAAATTGTTTTGTCTCTTGAGACTTTCAGCGCCGAATACTGAAGGACGTTACTCGTTTGGTAGATTAGTCCAACTACTAATCGAATCGAATACTACCCAGGAAGTTGGCATAAGTTTCACCTTATTATTTCCTTTTGCACCGATGTTTGTAAATTATTATACATTTTATTATTTTCATCCCAACAACAAACAACTTAAAAAAAGATTCCTTTCATTCATTGCATTGTGAATGACATTTATTGGGAATAAAAACCACTTTTTTTTTCAACAATTATAAAATTTTTGGAACATTTATTTTTTTATAAGCATCCTGGTGCACCTTACACAGACTGTTACAAACTGGTTTATCAACACCAACAAACAAAAACAAGTTTTGAAAATACCTGGTAGTAAATTTGTCTCTGAGTAGGCGCCATGCCTGGTCGGAAGTAAACGGCTCCTTCATATACAGTGTCCTCAACTGATAGATCGTCCATTGCGCTCTTACTTAAATTCTTAATCCTATCTTTCTTCTTGCAGTGAACAAATTCATCACGCGTTGTCACCATAGAATGAACACCAGCTGAAAAAAATATTTTTAATTGAAGAACATTTTCCTAAATAGTTTTTATTGATGTTTAAATTTAAAAAATACCTGCATGTCGCATCCTAAAGTCAAGAGTCTGGTATATCCTCGCTCCTGGTTCCTTTCTCGGGTCATACCCAAATCTGGTCCACAACATTCTCCATGGGCCCTCCCTCATATACAACGCTAGACAAGGCAGGATCACTTTCAATGATGTTAATTTGATCTTTGTGTGATATTTCACAAGATTTAATGACCATATTGGTCTTTCTTTGAAGAGCTACAAAATAAATTACTTTTGTACAGTAAATAATAATACAAACAAGTGTACCAAAAAAAATATTAAGCTCTCTAGTTCCACTCTCACATGGATGCTAGAAGTAAAGAAGCCATTGATTGAGAGTGGAGTGTCTTTACTGCTGACACTCATTGTATCATAAAAAAAATCAAATCATTAACCTTTGCAACAATATTATACTCTTTCTCCAAAGTAGGATTCAAGGATTGTCTTGCATTTCTTAATTTGATATAATACTCATTGGGTTCACTTGGCAATTCCTCTGCCAATGAAAATATAAATCTGGGCAGGTGCAATGACCTCTCCATCCTTGTTTTGTGAACCTCATTGTTGGATGACTCGCCTTTCAACATATCCTTTGTAATGTAACGCTTTTCTGTATAGCAGTAAGTTATTGGTTTGTCCGATCTTGTAAAATTGGATGGTGTTATGAACAATGGTGAGGGTTCCCTGAAAATAATATATAATATGAGTTTAATCTGTTCATATTGTTTCAATATTCAGGTATCAATACTTTTGGAATATGTGAATATGTTATTATGTTATGAATATGTTAAAAATGTTATAACCTTCATAAATATGTTATAACCTTCAAAATGATATATCAAAACTCTCAATATCATACTAATAAATGTTAACCCACAATAATTTATTAAGTTCATCCAGTCCAGAGGGAATAATTTGTTCTATAAGACATTTTGGCTGATCTCCTTCTGAATGTGGTGTACTTAGTGGTAAGAACTGGAAGTCACACATAGCTGAAATAATTGTAAAAGAATTTAAATATATTTTTATTGTTAAAAAAGACCAAATTAAAATTACCAAAAATATTAGTTATTTAAAAATCTAGGTATAAGTAAAAGTAAAATACTTACATTCAAATCTATTAATTTTTTTCACTACTCCAACTACAGATGTTGAAATAACTTCACTCTTCATTTCATTACCTGTCCTGGTTTTCTTAACTTTTAATTTTAAAAGAACTCCTGCTGTTGGTTTTGCATCTGCATATATTTTTTTCATGAAAGGGTTATCTGGTTGAAAACTTATGCCAAGCCGCTTTTTATTGGCTTGAGTGTAATACTATAAAAAATTGCAATAGAAAAATGTATTAAAAATAACAACAACAATAAATAAGGTTTTTTGTTAGATTTACCTGTGAAAGTGCTTTTAGACCACCCATGCATTGTATAGCTTTTTCTTCATTTTTGACTATAGCTGGAAATAAAACACAAAATAATTCTCGACGGAAATTATCTACATTTTCCATTTTCCAATTTGGTTATTTTTTTAACGGCTTCAGTGCGCTTGCATTAAGTGTTTTATATTTATTACTATATTGTCCGGAAATCAGAATCCAATCGACTTTAAACTTCTAAGACAAACCTGTTTTATGCAATTGACATTTTAATAACACAAATAAGAATAACATGGTGAGAATTGTCAAAAAAGAATTTGTAGTGAGATGACAACCGTCAAAACTGACAGCTGCAATCAAGGGCTACAGTCTCAAAATATCATGCTGCAAATATTTTGATATAACGTTATTTATATTGCCACTTTAAAAAAATATGTTCGGTTGTTTAACAGATTTTTTTTAAAGTTTACTAAAACGCATCAATGTAGTAGAATATTAAAATATCATTAATCATTATTGTATGTATATTTTCCTTCTCTCATCAGAGATGATGAAGATGCATTGTATGATAAGAAAGGACAATATTAATTAAAGGCTCAGATTATAAGGAACAGAATTTCTGCTAGAAATATTGTCACATTCTATTAGCATTAGGTAAGCACAAATATAAGATATGTAATGATGATGAAAGATTCATTGCTTCTACTTCAACATTTAGTGGTAGTCTCTAGTACTTACATTTGAGATAAAACGAACATTATACCATTTATAGAAAATCTAAAACCAAAAAGGGGAAAACAGTTGGATTACAGGTATAACATAAGATACTCAATTTCTTAAGCCCATGGAATTTATTATATTTGTGACTTAGCACTATTAGTAGGAGATAACAAATATCCTCAAAGGGCATAGAATGACTCATTCCTAAGGCACCTCAAGACACTCCAGAGGCACAATAAAAAACCTCCATAACAAACAACATTTAGTATGAACATATTGATTAGTCAACTTAAGGGACGAAGAAAATAGTGACAGACTTCCATGACCATAGCAAATATATGTGACATTTCTCACAAACTTAGTTTGGGCGGCAGTTAGGAGGCAGTGAACTGAACAATTGAACTATGGAGTTTAAAAAAGTAATAACTTTATAGAAGGCTGATTAAATTATACATTTTGGGATGAATTATAAAACAAAAGACAACATATTCTTAATTCAATTTATTAATAAAAATAGTGTTAGCCTAATTTCACAAACTTAAATCTATCAATGCATGAGGACCTGCATTTGAGCCAGTTGGCTGTATGTGTCTCCGGGCATTCTGTATGCAATATTTCCAGCAAACGTGTTCAGTACTTCCGCTTGTTCTCTCAACCATTCCAGTTGCTGTAAAGTGAAAAAAACACATCTTGAATTAATAATTACAAGACAAAAACAGAATAAATTTAAGTCAACATTATTATTCAAAATGTTTAGTTAACTACTTTGACATTTACAATAATATAGGACGATTATTGATCATTTAAAAATTAAAAAGTGTGCATTTCGGGGTAATCCCCTTAGGGAGGAAATTCCTGTATAGAACTCTATAAACAAAAACAGACAGATAAATTGTATTAATTTTCCCACCATGTTTTTTCTTATATTAACTGACTGGTCAGATTGATTAGTACTGCAAGATTTAAGGAATTTCGTTCAAGAGAAAAAACAGCTGACAACGCCACGCAGAAGCCAACGAGTCCCCAAACAAAAACAGAATATTGACCTTATTAGTAGTGTGCGCGGTGAGAGCGGGTTGTGCGGTCCGCAGCTTCTGTCTCATGGCGAGCAGGATGTGGCACAGCGCGCGCAGCACGGCGGGCAGCGCGCGCAGCAGCTCCCCGCGGGCCGAGCGCGCGCCCGACACGCGCGCCGCCACCTCGTCCGCGCTCAGCGGCACCAGCTCGCACGCGCGGATGGTCTGTGTGCAATTCATTGTTCCAGGTTATCTTGTTATTTAAGATCTTTTCGACATTCATTAAACTGACAACCGATACTTGATTGCTTAATTTTTTGCGAAATTTTAATTTACAGACAGGGATATGCGCCAGTTTTCTCATATACTTCCTTACAGTATACATAAGCCTTCGAAAGATTTCGGAAGAAGGAAAGAGAAGATAAGTTTAAACTCATAATAAACCTATACAAAAACAATAATAAAAAGGGAGAGAAATTTGTTAAAGTGGTAAAACCATCGAGTTGACGCTGACCTCCAAAGCCCCCTCATAGTTCTCTGCATGGAACTGATCAAAGAAGTTCATAAGCTTGCACAGCTTGGTGTAAGCGTCCAGCAGCGGCGGCGGCGGCGCGGCGTTGTCGGCCCGCAGCCGGCGCGCCACGTGCTCCGACAGCGTCCGCAGCCGCTCCCGCAGCGCGCCCCCACTACTCACCACTTGAGCGAGCAGCACGCAGAATAATTCCAGCACTTTTTCTAAATTCTGAAATATAATATTTATATTTTCGTAAAATGATTTCTAATATAAATTTTGTTTATATTTTTGGAAGAAAAACGCAAAACGCAAAGCGAGGTATTAGTGTATATTATCATGGATTATGATTTAACTTACCCCGGCTATGTCATACACTATTATAGCATCTTCAAACAGGCCTTTATTCACCAGCTGTTCCGCTACATTAAGAGCAATGACCTGAAGAAAAAAATATGCATATAAGTAAATGTGAATGATACATTAATTTAGATGCAATAACAATTTGATTTAAATTCATGTGTAATTAAGAACTCCAAACCTCAAAATAGCAGTTAAAAAAATTGGTAACTCGAGAATGGTCAAATGAAATGAAAAATCTTTTTGTTGTTGTTTAATGTTAAACATCTCATTTGTCTAAACATTTTTTGATAAATCGGACTTCAAGAGTTTCTTGACGATTACATGCTGCCGCTGAGCATTTAGTTTTATCGCAGTACTAGAGAACATTGTGAAATATATACAATCAAAATCACAAATATATAAATAATTATTATTATTGATTGATTATATCGTGTTTTTAAAAAGACTAAGTTAATCAGATCAGCATATATAATAAATAGAGTTGGTAAGACAGTCAATAACCGCTCCACGCCATGCGGCGCGTCACACGCACTCCATACACACTTTTAGTTGCATGCAACAAAAGCCTTATGTTTTTGGTCTCGCTCTAACGTCTCCAGCGCCCATCGATGAAGTCACAGTGAAGTCCATGTTTTTGATGTTGAGGAACCAGACATACTATGTAGCCGTAACAAGCTTTTTCAAAAGTTTTAATACAATCCAGATCAAACATTGTGATGTAGGGCCCATGAGGCGTACCGTGCTGTCGATCTGCGTGTTGTTGAACTGCTGCAGCAGGCCGGCGGTGGCGTCGCGCCCGAACAGCAGCTCGTAGTCGCGGCTCTCCAGCGCCAGGTCCGTGCAGCAACACATGAACAGGTTCTTACCACTGGGGTCCTTCAGGTTCCTTAATCGTAAGAATAGCTATTTAGTAAGTACCATATTGATATACGGTCACGTCTATTATTGCTGAGGGGCAATTTTTTTTAAGTGATAGGAAATTGTTTCCGGTCAATTGAAATACATATAAGAGTATTAATTACATTGAGGTGGGATTTTTTTCCATATAATAATGTTATTGTAATAAATAGACATACCTCAAGAAGAAATAGTAATGTAGAGCATCAGAGGGGTCCGACAGTTCGAATTTTCTTACGTAAAGCAAAATAAGTCTCGCCAAGTTCAGACGACGGAGAGGTATTGGATCGTCTGTATCCACCGACACTAAAACAATAACAATCAAAAATATAGGATATAATATTAAAACTTAATACTTCAGTTATAATTTTATTTCTAGCCATATGGCATCGAAAAATGTTATGCAAAAAAATATATATATATATATATATGAATCCCTACACAGTGGCGCCTGCACGTTGCGTGGAGTTCCCAGCATAAAGACGTCATGAAGTGCTAATGCCATGTGAACTCCATGGACCTGGTATCTAGAAAAAAAAAAAATAAGATATAATTTCCAAAAATAGAATCATCAATTTAGTCATTCAATTCATACCTAGGTATTCTTGAAAGAAACTCTATGGCAGGCTCAAATTGACCGGTCAATGTTAAAACTTGGAAATACACAAGAGGTTTTTCATATGCATGGTAGTGGGTTTCTCCTGCAAATTGCAATTAAAGGTTAAAGTAAATGAAATATTTAAAAATAACAATACATTTAATAAATTGCGTACCATACTCTTCCAAAATCATTTTCTGTAAATCTGAATAGCTAAATGATTCAGATTCACTGTTTTGGCGTGTCTTTATTATAGATAATTTGAGCCACAGATAGTCGTCAGCGGTTCTGGCCACTTCAGAATGTTCATCAGTGACGTCACAGCATCCTATCACACTGTACACCTTAACATAAGAATTCACTAGTTTACTAAAAGACAATTACTATGTAAAAAAAAATTGTTGCAAGATGACATTATCTTGAAATATTTTATATGTTTGGATGTATTAAGCTTTTAAATAAATACTTAATTAAATATTAATCGGTTACTTTGGTGATACCATTCCTTTGCTCTGCTAAAATGTAACATTTTATAAATATAATATACATGACTTACAGCTCTTTTGTAGGCATCTGTAGAATTTCGAACTTGAATCCTGTATTGAAAGTTGATAGCTGTCTGTAATTTATCACTCAATGGCTTTTCTGGTTCTCTGATATATTCCTCTAAGGCTGCTATAAATTCTTCATGATCTCGACTGCAATTTTGAATTGTTTTACTATCTTAGTGTACACTACTAAAATATATAATTTTAACAGATGCATGGATACTTCGTTACTAATAGGTATATATATATATTTACCAATTGATATTATATTATAAATACATTACAAATTCCAAAAATTCCACATTTATGGGAAAACAAGAACATTACTTTATTTTTATTAATATTATATTTTACTAATAATTTTACCATAATCATAAAATAGGCCAAGAAATAATCATACACTAAATAGACAATTGTTTTACTTCTACATTATTTGTTACAGTTGGTATTAAAACATACCCAGCTTTTCGTAAACAATGCAAAGCTGCATTAGGATCCCCACTTCTCAAGCAATAGTACACCATTGGCCACAGAGGGCGATCATCAATCACACCATCAGTAAGACCTTGCACATTTAGTCCTTGAAGACGCAATCCAACAAATCCTCTCACTAAGGGGAATGTTCCAGGTTCACCTCCTCGCATTGCAGCCCCAGGATTGGCTCGAACTACATCACTCATGTACTGCTTATATCTGAAAGCAATATATTTTTTTTATAAATATACAAAATGTAACAAAAAATATTTTTGTATATTTATTTTTATACCTCTTCTCCAAGTACTTCTTCCCTTGACTTATCAAACACTGCTGTATGGTTGGATTCCCTCTGGCTTTTAGAGGGTCTTCATCTCTAACAAGAGCAGGAATATTGGCCATTGTTTTTATTATCTCCCACATTTCTTTAACTTTCTGTAAAATTTTAATTTGATATTGAAAACAAAAAAACATAAACATTTGACAAAATTATATTTATGTTCTATGTTATATTTATTTAAAAATTATAGTGTCTTGCCTTCATTAATACATTTTTATATATCTAAACATTATTACAAACTTACAGGGTCATTGAACTCATCAGCCACTTGTGAGAACTTCTGACACAAGGCAGTTTTAGATTTTGCACCTTGGAACACAAGCTTATTATAGAGCTGTACTTGTCTAGCATAAGCTGCTTCAATACTATCTAACATGGAATGACCAAACTTCTTAGGAGTGTCTGCAATGCTTGGCTGTTCTGGAGCTCGCTTCAAATCAAGCCAGTTCTGAGATGGTCCAATCATGGCATTCATGAGTTTAATTTTTTCTTTGTTCCATTCTGATAACATATGCTCCCATTTTTGATCTTCTGTTGTTTGCAATGACTAGAAATAAAACCAAAACAACATTATACAGTCAAACCTTAAATAACTTATACTCTCAGGGAAAAAGAATATCTTTTAATCACTCTACATTAGAAATTATAAATTTAAGTTATATAGGTTGTATTTTATTTAATAGAGGTTTGGGCTTTGTTGAGAAAACAGACTAGACTTTTAATTTATATGGTTTTTTAGTTATCAAGGTTTATTTTATGGAGATTTGATGGTATTTTATAAAATATGTTACTGCTTAAATTTTTTTTTTTCTAATATAAAGAAAACACTAACAAACACTTACATTTTTATTCACCTCATCAATGAGTGATAATATAGCATTTTCTCTTTCATTTTTAAGGAAACTCTCAATGTCTGAATCTGCAATAGGCTGTAAGGGTTCAAACGTCCTTTTGGAAGACAATGTTTCTAATTTCTGTGAAATTTGTTGAAGGTCAATGCCTTTAGACCCAAATAAAAGATGACTAGAACAAAGAAAGAACATATTCATTATGTAAACATAATTTGTAAAACCGAAACAGAATTTATAATAACATACTATGTATGGTGTCATTTAAAATTCTTTCTTATACATTATAATGATATTTTTTTATTAAATAATTAATATGATCTTAACACAATATCCGAATACTCAATTGAGGAATATAAATAGTTTATATATTATACTTACGCTTGTATATCGTTCGTGCCGGATTGAATTACTCTGGAATATAATTCATGTGAAGCTTCCAATACTTGACCTAGAGATCTTTCGACTCTTGGAAGTTCTTCATTTCCTTCAATCTCAGTAGTTAGCAATTCAGCTTGTTGTAAAAGTTTACTAAAGTCTTCGTCTGCCATGGTTAAGGTTAGGGCAAACACCAGAACACAAAAAGATATCTAAGATGACGTTACACTTATAACTTTAAATACAAAACAAACCGTTTGCTTAATTAATTCAGACATTCATTAAAAACAATAAATATACTATATTATACGAATACCGATACAATAAGGCGCCGTTTTCAAGTTGTTATAAATCTGGCAAGTGACATTTAAGACAGTCTAACTTTAAATTTGACATTGGCAGCTTAAATAGTACGGTGTCACAGCGCTTAAAAATTGTATTTATGTAACATTAATAAAAACATACTTTATGTTATAACAAAAAGTAACCGATTAAAGAAATCTATTTTAAATTGTTGTTTTATTTACCCTTGTTTCAGGACTAATCCCTTGATTATGCCGACAATTATAATATAATATATAATATATAATCCCTTGATTATGCGCAGTTTCTTCTTACTAGTCCTTACCAGTAAGAAGAAACTGCGCAACAACATTTTTTGTAGTAATAGGAAGAAAATTTCACAATCTCCGTAATGATGCAGCAGAGACAAATATTAAAAAAAAGAAGACCCAACTGAAGATTCAGAACAATTGTAACACGTAAACTTACAACTGAGTTACTGTATGAAATATTGATATTATTTAAAAGTAAACTTGGGAGTTGGGAAATATCAATAAGGGTGCGTTTAAGAGATTAGATGAGCGGTAAGATAGGTAAGAAAACAATAAAATAGTTGTACGTTATATTTATGGGCTAGCTAGTATTAACGTACCGTCAGAAACCGGGATGACTGATAAATTTAATGTGGCGGTAGGCCTGCAATTGGTGTTTTAAAAGCGGAAGTTTAAAATCAGTTTCGATAATGCATGATGTTCGCGGATGACATACTTTTTGTTGAAAGGGCAACTGAGGTCCAGAGCAAGCTAAGAAAATGGCAGGAGAGATTGGAGACAGTAGGAGTGAAAATCAGTCAGTCTAAGAGAAAACTACGTTCTGCGACTTTAGCGGTGCCTCCGATTTCTTATTAATTAAAATGGAAAAATCTGTCAGATTGCTCCGATTTTCGGTAACTCAGTTCAGTTCTCCAGACGGTGAGGGACTTCTGAAATGGTGACAGGTCTCAGGAACAACTTGCCAAATGCCAAATGAGCAAATGCTCTTAAAACTTTAAAAGTGTAATTTGGCCTTTCGTAATAGATGGGTCACTGTTTTTAAGTGACAAAGAGGGATGATAGAGTTAATACTTAATGCAAATGAGATGAAATAGTTAAGTTGGATGGATGTATCTCGTAACCATAAAAGATAAGATAAGAAACGAGTATGTAAAGGGAAGTTCCAATGTTGGTCTGTAAAAGTAAAGATGAGGATGATGAGAAATTTATTTTTGGAAAATAAGATTATTTAACAAAAATGGTACAATATAACTTGTTACAACATCAAATGTAAATTTAAAAACGCCATTTAAATAAAACATTTATTGATCAATATTTATTTACAAAGAATCATTAAAATGTGTAGGTGGTTCAATGAAAGCCAGTTAACAATTTACCTAATCAAGTATTTTAAAAATACGCTGTATTTCGTAGTTACAATAAATTAAAAAATAGCAGTTATCTGTGTCACGCTTATAACAAACGCTCAGTATATGCGAAAAAAAGACAGCGCTGCTATAAGACTAACAATGTGACGTCATAATGGACGCTCATGAAGAAAATGCACAGACGTGCATACATTATATGTGCCATTTCAGGTAATTCAACTAATACAACTGCTAGCGTTAAAACTATTTATTTAAATTTCTTAGGTCCAAATATAAGATCTGCATCCGGTGCTCCTTTAGGGTGTTGATATTTTTGCCTGATATGCTGCCCTCTGTTTGGGTTGAAACCCCCTCCAGAACCCCCCCCACTCTCCGCACTATATTCTTCCTCTTCTTGTCGCTCTGATATGTTTAATGTCAAACTAAAAAATATATATACAATGTTATTATTCAATAATTTTCAAACGGATATTGATTATTTATACATGATTATAAAATGCATGTATTTTAATTTATAAATGCTACAAACCGTTTCACTCTTTCCATTTCCTGTTTATCCGCCAAGGCCTGTTGTTGTAAATTACTGGCGAGTTCTGGAGGCGCGTTGAATGATTTGTATTGCGGCTTCATTCCTTTTCTTACCATCAAGACAAATTCTACACCTTCCTTCCCTTGCTATAAAAAAATTCATTCTTATTTATTAAGTAGATAGTTAAGTAGGACCTCTGATGGTCTAATATTTTTTTGCTCATTGTGTAGGATAATAAAAAGTTATTTGTATATATTTTTTTAAACACTGTATTTTTTAAATCGTCGATTTCTACATTTCCAACAGTTGCATCCATTATCACAAAAAATATATCTGTACAATGGGCTATATTAATAAACTTAGATAAAACTTACCAATAATTGCTCGTATGTCTTTTTAGTGGTCTGCCGACACGTCATTGGCACAGCTATATCTCGTTGTTGAGGTCGGTTCTCTCGTTGTCTCTCTGCAATATTTTCCAATACCATCTTCTCGAACGCTGACTCGAATTCCACATCTTCCACCTACAATTTAATCGAAATTCAATAATAAAAATTCAATAAAAAAATATAAACATTCAATAAATATAATCATACCGGTTTTGTTACAGGGCGTCTCGGCTCAATCGCCAAGTCATCTGTTTGTACGTCATTATCGTCATTTCCAGCACTTTCTGTAATAGCATCTTCATCAGAACTTTCTTCTGGCATGTGTGGGTTATCTGTTTCGTCATCTGTCTCTATAATCGTGTCCAGACCATCAGTGTTAACATCCTCTCCCTGGTCATCATTCTCAAACTGTCCATCTTCCCCTAAATCGGGGTACAAAGTCAGTCTTATATCTTCTATAGCGTCTTTACACTGCTGCAGACTTGTGAATAACGTCAATTTGGGTCTCAAGCTATTCAAGCACTCTTGGTAAATATATTTCACATAAATCGGAAATTTGTTCTCCTCAGTCCAAAACGGATCAGTGGATTTGAACCAATAGTAATTTTGATAGAAAACCAAGAAATAATCCAGACGTTTCTTACTGGATCCACTATTGAAGTATGCACCACAGGTTTCCAATAGAGCGCAAACTAGCCGTATTCTGAACACATTGTCTGGCGGATCAAGGGGGGAGACATTGGCATGGTCGTTTGAGACACCAAAAGTTATAAATGAGTACAGCACTGTGAACACGTCGCGGGAATCGAGGAGTTTGTAATTATATAATTCTCCAAGATATCGAACACTAGCAATCCTTCTCTGATTATATTTAGGATGGGGGTCTTCCATGGTAACCCGAATTTCCTCCAGTATGGTATCAACCACAGCCGGTGCTACATTTTCTTGCCAAGCGGCAAGTTCAGCTGTTAGACGTGCTAAGGCCCTTCTGGCACTGGCCCTAACCCTCCAACCACCGGCCAAATGTTGTATTGCCACAGCAGAAACTTCCGGATCATCCCAATTTAATTTCCTCATAAGTCTTAGAATTTTCTCTTCATTACTCTTCTGCAGGTCCTCGTGAAGTGTTTTTCTGATAAATAAATGCATTGGAGCCTCTTCTTCTTTGGCTTGCGCTGGAGCCTCGGGCGGACACACGTAATAAAATGCATTTTCAATTTGGGTAACATATCTCGAGTCGAGAGCTGACACGGTCTGAAATAATATATTTTTATTTATATACACTATTTAAGTGAGGAACTAAAATGCAGTCATTATTTAGCAGTTCATTTACCTTTTTTCTCATCATCTGTTGTAAATAAATCATTGTTCTTTGATGTGTATCTGGATTGCAATATAAATACCTTCCACAAGTTTCCAATAAGTTACAAGCCATTTCGATGTGGTGATGTTTGAAATCATGTAACAGAACTTTTAAACAGTACAAAGCTTCCATTTTGGAGTAAAGACCGAATTTCACCAGTTCTCCAATAAACCTCACCACTTTTATCTGCAAATAAGAATCAATTAATATAATATTTATTTTTTTGTTTATCGTTCATACATTAACTTTAAACTTGCCTTTGACTCAATGTTAATCTGATCCTTCTTCCTGACATGATATTTAAAATCTTGTTTTAACATTTGACAAAGATCCACACACACATCCGGTAGAACGGGATATAATATGGAAGCAAATCTTGAATAAAATGGCAATAAATCGAGTCTTGTTCTGGCAACACTAAACAAAACCCTTGTTAATTTTTTACGGTTGTTTTTTGTATTTAAATTCAAAACAAAATCAACAGCGGCATTGTCAATCAGCTCCCTATTAATACAATTCGGCAATTCATTCAAAAAGGCATCAAGTGCATATCTGAAAAACAATTAAATTTTTCACAAAAACTGAAATAGTAAAAATTTTAAGTTTGTACAAATGAATAATTTCTTTGCTTTAGAGCTATAAAACCATTTTCTTAAGTATAAATGAAAAAACAACAGTTTTTGCCTAATTAAATAAAAATATTTTTAGAAATAATGTATTTATACTTACAACTTTTTTAATTTTCTTTTTACTTTCTATTTAAATTATTTTAATATGTACAATTAATATTTGTGTTAAAATTAATTATTAAGGTATTTGAAAATCAATTTAATTATAAAAATAAATAAATGTAACAATATCTTATTTGTAAGACTTTTATGAATGGAAATATTTTAAAATTATTGTAACTGTAGCATACTTGTTAGATACATTTGCTGGCTGCGCTTCTTCCTGCTCCACATCAGGCACAGATGGGGGTTCCTCATTATCACTAAGCTCATCTTCTTTGAGATCTTCATCTAACATCTCTTCTGTTACAGTTTCCGTCTTATTTTTCACAGCCTATTATTTTTTATTTCAAATTAATATTTAACAAAATATTGAAATGTTACTAAAAATTATTCGTTAGAAATTATTCAACATTACCTCTTTCAATTGGTAATTAGGCATGAAAACCTTTAAATCAGGGAGACTAGTATAGAATGTTCTGGTGTCTTCATCCTGCCAGGGATCAGTCCCGGCTTGCATTATGATTTCCTCATTACCTCCTATTGTCACTGTGCCTTGAGTCTCAATAACTGTCATAGATAGGGTTGGAGGTTCTCCAGCCTCACCTAATTCCTCTCCTAACACTTCAGCAAAATTCTGGGCCCCTACTAGTAATTTATCATATGTGGCCTGAAATTATTGTTTTGTTTATTATTTATTATGAAAGCAAATACAGTGAAGACTATATAAAGACACTGATGGGATTGTGCAATTTATGACGATGTAGAAAGTTATCATTAAGTGTACTGAAGAAAAATCATAATTATAAATAAAATTCAGTCTAGTGTTAGAAAAATCTTATTTGAACATCTTTGCATGCATATAGTCTGTTATTTTTGTGTGACGTCTTTTACTGCACCAACTAATTTTATTCAATTTTTTAACTTATTTTCTTCATATCTTGGTGATAAAGGAAGTACTTTTCCAATAATGTAGCTGCTTTCAGAGATTCTTTAATGAGCAGTGGATACTCATGGTGATATGTCTCGTAGTTTTTATCACATTGTCTTTGATCCTCAGTTTTTCTCATTTAATGTCAAGTTTCTGTATCCATGAGTGGAGCCGTTGTAATCAGGTAGTAATTCACTTAGATATAGGTTTTAAGAATTTTTAGAATGTTCGGTGTGCATGGTGTTGTTAATCGAATTTATTAAGGGCTAAGATTATAAAGTAACAAAAGAACGTACAGACACACACATAACATTTGCATAGAAGACAAGCCAAATCAACCAATGCCAAGTGATTTTAATGCTTTAGGGATTTTGTTGTTAATTTGAGTTACGCTGATTTTAAATTTGATACTCTTACTTCACCTTAATTAATACAACATATTTTAACAAATAATGATATAATAAAAAAGCATATTAATCATTTATTAAGGAATCAAAGTTACCTGGTGTTGTTCCAATTGATCTTTTCTTTCTTGTGAAAGCTCTCCTCTTGTATGTAGGGTTCTCTGGTTAGCAGCATGTAGGGCCTGTAGCTGTGCTCTTTCAGCCAATAAATGCTTTGTCAATGATAGAAAATAGTCTTTCAATAAACTTCTCACAGCAGTTTGCTTCTCAGCTGGTATGAATGTATTTCTGGGTATGATCTCATTGAATTTCTATAAATATAACATAAATAGATTTCTTTTAAAAATTAATAATTGTTATTAAATATAATATTAATTTTATTGTATTCAAAGAGTATTAAATGTGGAAGACATATCACCCAATCGTTATTTAAGTTATTTATAACATACCTCTGCTGTGTCCTTAATTTTTTTTGGTACTAAACCTGCATAGTCTTCCCCACAATGTTTACAAAAGGAAAGCAGAATTGGGATATTATTGTGATCTTCTTTATCCATATTAATTAAAACTGTTAGTACAATACCCAGCAATGGTAGGCCAGTTTTATTTGTAAATATACCAACAGCAATAAGCTCTGCATAAAATCTTAAATCTACTCTCAATTTGGAAGAGTTGGTGATTTTATCTGTTGCTTTGAAGGATAGTATCTTTTGCCAGTTTTCGAAAAAAAATGTGCTAAATTCTGAATAGGTTTGATGTAAAGTAGAACATAGAGCGATAGCAGCTGAAATATCAGACATCTTTAATTTTGCTTCTGCAATAGCTGCAGCCACTTCAGAAATGTACTTTGTTAGATTGAGGGCGCTTAAATCCTTAGAAAGAGCGTCCACCTGTGTGGCACTAAAAGATTTCAATTTCTTAACGAATGTTGTATTTTTCTTTAGTCCCGAATCTAATTTTGAAAAATAATTGTCTGGCGGTCTAACGCAATTCAGATTTTGAGTTCGCAAATCTGATTTATATTTTATTCTGGCTTCTACGTTAGATATGTATTCACCTAGCGCCAGTTTGTCAATTTCATCGGTGTTTTCTGGTGTAGTATTTTCTCCAGATGCATCTTCACTTTTATCAGCATCTTTTTCATTTGAAGTCATGTTTATGGCTTTAATATACGCACGCTTTTTTAAACCATGAAGGACTAAGAAACTATTAGGCTTGTTGATTAACAAAGTGAACAAGAAATAGTTAAAAACAGAATATGTAAAAGGTGAATTGTGAAAATTGACAGAAACACAGGTCAATGACAATTTACAGTACCCAATATATTATGTCAATTTAACTAGTGTCAGTCCGTTGTCACTTGTCAACATTTAGCACATGTATTCAGTTTACTATTTATATACCCTGATTGTCAATAAGACATTAAAAACATTACATTTATTCAATAATCATAAGTTCAAAGTTGATCAAAAATAAGTAATTATTATTTTAGTGAACATAATGTGTGGAATATTTTGTGAAATATATTTTTCTCTAGAGTCTGTTAAAAAAGTATGTAACTTTTTGTGATACATGTTTGAGTAACTATTAATAATTATTTATTATTGTTATTTGTCACATACAGGATGTAAAATTGTTAAATTGCATCAGGCGAAGAGGTCCAGATTGTTTATATGAAATTAATTTAGAGATAAATTCTAATACGGGTTTATATATGTGTGGTTGTGTGTTATGGATGCAAGGAAAACAACCAACACAACAACCCCTTGAAAGTGACAAAGGAGTTTTGCTCTATAATGGAGACATATTTAATCTCACCTGGAATGAAGGGTTAAGTGACACAAAATATATACTAAATATGTTGGATAATGTTAGTATAATAATTGTGGTCATAAGTTTCCTTTTGATTAAACATAGAATAACATACTGTTTTTTTTCAGAGTGATTCCACAGAACATCTTATCACACAATTAAAAACCTTAAAAGGACCATTTAGTTTAATATATTATAATAAACACACAAAAAACTTATATTTTTTAAGAGATAAATTAGGAAGAAACTCATTGCTTTTTCATAAATCAGAGACCTCCTATGTTATCAGTAATGTTTTAAGTAAGTTATGATAAAGTGATTTTGTTTTGCCTTAATACTTCTTAAAATAATTAAATTTTGTTTAAGGCAGGAATTATTCTTGTTTTGAAATATTAGCAACAGATATTTATCAACTGGACTTAAATTTTGATAAAATTTATCTTAATTCATGGGATACTGGTGAAAGAATTGCTAGTTATGCCATAAATGACTGGGTTCAATCAAGTTACGAGGTACAAAGTCTTCCAGATGAAGAATTTTGTTTTGATTTTAATTCTAAAATATCCTTAAATGATGAGGTAAATTTATTATTTTTTTAACTTGTAATATTTATAATGGTTAATAATTAATGTAGTTAACAAAATGTTTCAGAATGAAATAATTGCACACATAGAAGATGTGTCTACAAATAATAACAATAAAAATGACATTTTCAAAAGATTATTAGATAACAATTTTATTCTTAGAACTGTAACAAATATTTGTGAGTTATTAGAAAAAAGTGTACAAGTAAGAGTACAAACACAGCCTAATAAGTGCAAATCATGTATTTTGGGCGACCAATCCTATTGCAATCATTGCACTACCGGAGTACTTTTTTCAGGTGGTTTAGATTGCACAATTTTAGCATTCCTAGCTGATAAATATCTTCCTAAAGATCAACCAATTGATCTTATTAATGTTGCTTTTAAAACCAAAGACAATGCGTGCTATAGTGTTCCAGATAGAATAACTGGATGGCAGTCATATGAAGAATTGCAAAGACTATGTCCAAACAGGTATTCAGTATATTTTATAATCATAATTTTTCATAAAAACTGTAGGGTCTACTTTAAATTTTACTTTTAAGGTTGTGGGTGTTTCACGAAGTTAACATAACCAGAGAAGCATTAGAAGAGTATCAATGCTCAACCATAGGTGACTTAGTGTATCCAAGAAGAACAATACTGGATGAAAGTCTGGGATCGGCTTTATGGTTTGCTGCCAGAGCTGAAGAATTATCAGATTGTAGAGTAATCACATTTTTATTAATTACAATTAGAATCTTTATCTCCAAAATAATATTAATAATTATATAATTATTAATATTATTGCATGATTAATAGATCTTGCTGCTCGGTTCAGGAGCTGATGAACTATTTGGTGGATATGTAAGGCACAGAAATGCATTTAAAAGGCATGGTTGGATGGGTTTATCCAAAGAGTTGTTACTAGATTGGAAGAGAATATCATTTAGGAATCTGGCAAGAGATAACAGAGTAATATGTGATCACGGGAGACAACCCAGAATGCCGTATTTGGATGAGGACTTCACTGAATATGTGTTAAATCTGAAGCCTTGGCTGAAGTGAGTTCTCCTAATTTTTATATAATTTTGTAAAAAAAAATAACATGTGTATTAACTTTGTATTTTTCTCAGATGTTTTCCAAGTGAAAATTTGCCATGTGGTATTGGTGACAAGCTTATATTAAGGCTTCTTGCATTTCATCTTGGTTTTGTAAATGTATCTTCATTGCCAAAAAGGGCCTTACAATTTGGTTCAAGAATTGCTAATAAAAAGGAAAAAGGAAGTGATATATCAAAAACGTTTAAGAATACATAAAAAAAATGTACTCTACTATAAACTAGTAATACACAGCTAAATGTGTTTTATTTAATTTATAATATTAATAAATTAATGAGATTGAGTAGATATATTTATTTTATATAAATTGTACTAACTTGATGCCAAAATAAAAACCTATACTTGTTTTATTTTGTATACTTTGTTGCCAAAAGTTAAATACAACATTGGACACCATATAAAATATACTGAAGTTATATTTCTTATATCTTGAAATGATCCATTTTAAATTACTTTAATACAATTTTTAAAACGGATTTTTTTGACTAATTATTTCGGTAGCTTTGTGTCCATTAGACTGTTGCCATTTGAATAAAAAGTATGTTTTTGCACCATAGATCAATATGACAGAAGCTGCCAAATGCCAATAATGACAGTTATCAATTATCAAAGACAAACGTACAAAGCAAATCCAATACCTAGCAAGAGTATTTCAATTTTACATATTGAAAATGGCTGCAAGCCGTCGCAAACAAGACGACAAAAATTTAGAAGTTTTACGTGAACTTATATCTTTGAATGGCAATAAGTATTGCTTAGATTGTAACCAGAGAGGGCCTACATACGTAAATACTACGATTGGATCCTTTGTATGCTCAAAATGTTCGGGAATGTTGTAAGTATTTTTTCTGCGTTTTTGCTGTTGACAGATATCAACAAACAAATACTATTAATGTATATCGTTTCAGGCGTGGTCTTACTCCTCCACATCGTGTAAAGTCCATCTCCATGGCTACTTTTACGCCAGAAGAGATAGAATTTATAAAAGTAAGAGGGAACGATTACTGCAGGCGTCTATGGCTGGGCCTTTACGAGGGTGAAAGTGTGAACTTTACTGATGAACAAAGAGTCAAAGATTTTATGTCTGATAAGTATGAAAAGAAGCGATACTATTTGGAATCGTCACTTAACAATACCGCCATGACGAACGGAAACGCATCAGTGAAAAATAAAGTTAAAAACAAAACACCCAGTAATGTTGGAGTAGCTACTCCTCTGATATCCATTTCGTCTCAAGCCGGTAAAATGAATACGAATAATAATAATGTCAACATGGCAAGAGTAATAAGCAATGTTAATGAAACCAGCTGTAAATTGCCACGACCAGTTAATAATTTCTCTCAGCCATTGTTGAATAAAACAATTCCTACTGCAGTATCAAACCCAGTCCCTGTACCTGAGTAAGCATATTAAATAATAGTATAAAAAAGAATATTAGTTTAATAACTAGTTCATGTAATATTTATTTTATGTAAATTGTAAAAAACATATTATTGTTTCAGTTTTCCTGTTGATTTCTCAACTGCAAATATTTACAACAGCTCCCAGTTCAACAACAGTTTAAACAACAATATTATGACTCAGCCAATATCCTCTAATACTTCATCTTTTAATGCATTCAATTCCCCCACCACAGCCTCAAGTGAGAGTTTTTGCAACATACTTTCTATGATTTATTCATTCCAAGTTTGCTCATTTATAAAATATATTAATCTTATTTTTAGATGATCGGTATGCAGCTTTAGCAGATTTGGATTTGGCTTTAAGGCAGCAAAATTTCAAAAATATGGGTTAGTAAATTAATTTTGATAGTTTATTTTTTAATGTCGTGTTAAGTTATTTCTTCAATTACAACTGTTTTACAGAGGATGGAAGTAATAATATAAATAAGAACCCATTTCAAAGTTCGTCAAGTAATGATTTATTTGGAAATAAGAATCCCTTTTTCAATGGGGGTTGGAGCACTAATGCAACACCAATGCCCGTCAACCCATTTATGGTAAGTTTTTATTTTATTTGAATAAAAAACAATTTGCAATACAGTAATAGCAAAAATATTAATTATTAATTGAATAAAGACAACCACTACGATAAGACAGGAAATATGTTAAAACAATGCTGTACTGTCTATTTCCTTATTATCAAAATGTGCTTGTATAGTAATAGTTCATGGAACTCCTTATCTTGCCCAATGTGGGTTGAACTAGTGATTCATGATTCATACATGAAAAGTTTTTAAAGATAAATCATATCTCAATAATAAAACATGTTATTTCTAGCCCGCAAACAATGGAGCCTACATGAATTCTAAGAATCCTTTCCTCTGATATAATCTAAATCGCCTTATTAGATAGAAAGCAAGGAACAAAGAAATACTAATGTAACAAAAGCACAAACAATGCTACAAATATTGTTTATAATGTTAAATAACAGAGTAACTTATTTAAGTATTTACATTTCGCTGTAAAGTTAATGTAATATGCTTATATTACGGTTGTAAACTTAAGTGCCTCAATCTGCCTTACATTTTTAAAATCTCAAAATATATTCTTATATGCGCTGTTAATATTGTAAACAAGAAGTATTTAATTGAATGGAAATTAAGTAAATTTATTGTGAATGTATTTAAAGATGTTGTTAATGATGCTGGTCTTAGCTTTATTAATTATAATAACAATTAATATAGTTTTTAATGATGGCCTCGGCCAAGTCCTAATTAATATTTGGCATGACACTATGCAATTAATCATTACATTTGGCATATGTAAGCACTAAACCTTACAAAGATACCTGTGTATGTTGGGAGTGAGTCAGTGGCCGGTCTGAGTGATGTCACCGTGACGTTCCGCGCCAGATATGATGTGTGTTAATAGTGAGGGGTACAAACCATTTTCTAATCATGACATTAGTCCAAGCACAACCAAGCACTAATACGAGAGGCTAAGTATTATTTGTAACTTTAAAAAATATTAATACTTTACTTTTTGTTATACATTTAATTTTATCAATTCTTCTTGCAGAGTTTGTACATATAGGTTTTGTTTAGAAATTTCTAAATGACAACTATTTTGGCCTTAGTGTAATTTAGTTTCATTTGAGCTCTCAAATTTCGTGCTTCATCTGTGATTTTAATAATAGATTTTATTCGTTTTTCACGCATATGAATTGAACAATTTTTACCTTAATCAATGCACTTGACTATTTATTTTATGTTAATGTAATTATTTTTAATTTTTGAGCACTGAGATCTGTTAATTTGTATAAAAAATTAAAAAGAAATATATATTTTTTTTATTTCACAACAAATCTTTTTCCTGTTTCATACAAAATCGAATCAGTTAATCAGATGCGGTTTTTTTTTTGCAAATCATTTTATGGTAATCAGTTTACTTTTAGACTGACTGATAGTCACCTTTGTCTTGTTTGTTCATCGGAATATCAATGAGATTTAAATTAAATTGGCTATCATTTATGGTTAAGAATAAAAGTGGACTATGTATTGATTTTATATTTTAAAAAATCCAACTAGCATAAAAGTACTAAACGAGTTTCATCATTATATTTTACAATATCTTTTTTTATGTAAATAAACTGACCTGACTACACAAATTAGATTCTTGATCATATAGTTTGCAATCGGAATCGTACGTTCATTAACGCTAATAGTCTATGAGAGCGTACTTTGTTAAAAATGTTTGCCGTTAATTTCAATGTTTTTGTTTTTAATGCGTAATACATAGTGATTGATAATACATTTTATTATAATCACACTTTTGATAACCTTTATCTTTCACGATTTAAATAATAAGAAAAAATATTATTTTTCTGTAGAATTTATTTACATATTTTAGTTACTGGAATTTAATGAAACGTTTGTCTAATTTATACTTGTAACTATTATTTATAATAATTTTATGTCGAGACAAGATTTTAGAATGAAAGTATGATCTCATCAGTTATGCCTATTAGGAATAAATAATATAAACAGATTATTTAAATTGACGTCTTCGTATGTTATCGTGTTTCTACTTTATTTCAAAACAATTCAAAACTGTTTAAGCAGCAAACTTAGGTAACACTACACCTGGGCTTAAATTTATACCTATAATGTTACATTATGTGTTGCAGATTACAGAACGAGTTCCTATTTTAAGTACCTATACCAAATTATCGAAAAAAAAATAATAAGAGCCTCTAGATTTTAAACAATGAATATCATACTCAGAATTTATTTTTTATTTTTATCTTTTTCTAGGTCCCTGTGTTTATTATTATTGCAATATAAACGTTTTTACAAGATACTCTAATATTTTTTTTTTTTAGCATCTGTGTACCACACAATATAAAAAAAACTTAATTATTTTCAGATGACATATTCTTTTGAATACATTTATAAGAAGAAATAAAAGTAGTTTTAAAATACAATAGAAACTTTATTTAAGAACTGTACAATCTTAAATGTTAGCGTCACATTTTATATTTGCTACTTTTTCTGGTAAACATTGGTGTGGAGAAATTATCTGGAGTGACGTTGGGGCTAGGGAAGGGTGTCTTTGGAGTGTCCTGAGTGATGGAGGCTGAGATGTTTTTAATGGCCTCTGGTAAATCTTCTGGTAAAGTTTGGGATGAGGTTGAAGCTGCGAGACGTTTTTCCGATATTGTTTTGAGTATATTCTTGCCTGCTTCTTTTGTCTGTAACATCATATTAAATATTATTGAAACACTTATAAATTATATAGTGAATTGTTATAAAAAAGACAAGTAATTAAATTTAAAGATAATGGGATATTTAACAGAGTTACAAACTAACCTAATTTTATTTAATGTGTTCAAACAAGTCATGATAATTTTAGAAAAGAATAAAAATTGAAGGGTAATTTATGAGAATAAAATTCATCTCAAGATTCTAACATCATTACACAAGCAATATTTTTTGAAACTATATTTTTCTTAACGACCAAACACTTTGTATATTAAATGAAGCTATTCAAATGAAGCTGTACACACACACTAGATAAAATTCAATGGGGACAAGAATGATTTTAAACAAGGATCGGTGTTTTAGGTTAAAATGAATATTATATACACTCTCGTGCTCGAGGCACTTGTACGCGTAGTGCGAGGCGTGGTCGAGGAGCGAGAAGCGCAGGTAGTACTGCGCCAGGTAGCGCTGCGCCGCGGGGAGCTCCTTGCTGCCCGCGTTGGCCGGCTCCTGGCACGCCGCCGTGTACGCCGCCGCCGCGCTGTTCGGCATGTTGGACTTCTCGTACAACCTGCGGGAACGTTTAGGAACGGGTTATTTTACTATTATGGATATTATAATATATGGTGCAGACCAAAACGGAACATGCGATATACTAAATTATTAATGAGGATATAATTCCATCAGGCATTTACAATCTGGACATATTTATACATATAATGATTAGTGTGCTGTTACTGGATTTTATATATATTAAGGTTTTTTTGTGTCTGACATTGACGCTGTTTGGTGTGTAGGTGTGTAGGACAAACAGACTAACGAACCCATATAATAAAGCAATTTACTTCCAAGTGCAAGCGCATCGAAGTGCATTTCTTAGATATCCACTACTACTTGTATACCATATAATCTACCATATTTGATATGTAGGTGTAAAATTATTTTACTCACTTTGCCAATTTAAAAAGTGCCATTCCTTCAATGTCCCCTGTACTGTGAGCCTTATAATAACATTTTAGAGCATTTGGTATTTTTTCCATCTTCTCATATGCTTCTCCAAGAGATACCAGCATCCTTGAATCATCAGGTTTCAGTTGAGCAGCTCTTGAGTAGTAATATATACAGTAACCATTGAGTCCCAATATCTCGTAGGCTTGTCCTAGACCATTCCAGGCTCTATAATCATTTCTATTTACATCTGGAATATATACAAAAAATATACATTTTCAGATATATTTTTTTAATTCTACACATTACATTAAAAACAAACCAATAGCTTGTCTGTAGCACTGTATAGCTGCATTTGAGTTTTGCAGTTCAATAAACTCATGCCCCATCAGGATCCACGCAGATAGGTACTGTGGGTCTAGTGACAGGGCTCTTTGGAAGTACACAACTGCCTTTTGATGTTCATTGCGTAAACTGTAATAGTTACCTATCGAGGATTTTTTTTTAATATTCTTATGTACATTTTTGTTTTATTTTCTGATTACATATATATAACATTACCTATAACACAACAAGTTTCAACTCTGTACTTGTCAATGGACACAGCTTTTTGTGCTAAGTTTGCTAATTCCATTCGTTTATCTTTTAAATAAAGTAAATGTGAATAAACATCCCAATTGTCCAATCTAAATGGATCGCTTTGGTATAAATCTCTAAACAGAGCTAATGATGAGTCCACATCTGAGAAATAAAGTTCATTAGAAAGAAATTAAGTGCAACTTTTCACATAAATTTAGAAATTAAATATGATTAACAATTATGAAGATAATTTACAGATTCTAGGGCCATTTGGTCTGAGAAACATTGTTTTTTATCAAAATAGATTTAATTGCATATTTGTAATTAAATGTAAATTTTCAAGAGATGGTTTGAATATCTATCATTGTCTACATAATTTATACTCGAAACTGGTTAACCATAAAATGTAACTTCAACTAATTTGGCATATTCAATCCATTGTCAGGTGTGTAACATAAGTCATTTATCCTTGTTTGGCTTTATATTCATTTCTACATTTGAACTTTATTTCTTTAAAAAATCTTTAAATCTCTCATGCAACTTTAAAAATGTTGCTCAAATCAAATAGCATTAGAACATTAAATATTTAGTATTTTAAGTAAGTGGCTATCATACCTCTTCTATCATGATGGGCAATAGCCATTTGAGCCATAATATATGTGCTCTTTTCAAATCCCGTAGCAGCAAGCACTGTGTAAGCTTCAAGAGCTTGATCAGATAACTTGAGCTCCACAAATGCATGAGCAGCAAAGAAGTACATCATCCAATGTTTTGGCAGTTGTAAAGAGTCTAATGCCTCATATTCATTGGCAAGCCCAGCAAGCTCTACCCATGCAGCCCAGAGGGTTGGAGTTGCAGCTATAGAAGCTTGTAGTACTGTTACTGCTTGACTTCTTAAGTCCAACTTCTTTAAGACAACCCCTTCTAAATATAAAAGATACCCATCAAGAGTACTTCGATTAGCCTGTAATATATGATTATTGTTACGAGCATACAAAAAAAGACTTGGCATACTACTAACAAAAAAATATTTTACCTTAAAAAATGATAACAAATCCAGCAATACTTGAGTTGATTCAGAATTTTCAGTTCCTGTATCAGTAGCATTATCCAATCTCTTTTTCTCACTCGACATATATTGAGAATATCGATATAAAAACACACATTTTAGACTTGTACAGTTTTCTAAAAAATGTGCTGCTCTGTCGTATTCTTGACAATCAAAAAAGCTTTTGGACAGGGTGTATGCGGCCTTTTCTTCTGGCAGGATATCATCTTCCGGTTTGCTGGGTGTTTCAGACGTGATTTTGTGGTCTTTGAGTGCAAAATTTAATTCTGCAAGCCACTTAGCGGTTTGTACTAAGCCACGGTCATTACATTCTCGTATACCGTATAAAATGTCTATTCTCACTTGATTTAAATCGATTTGAATATCTCCTTTAGTATTAAGTAAGGGTTGCATTGTTAAGAGATTTACGTTTCTATGATTAACTTGCATTAAATGCATAAACCTAAGCGAACTTGTTGACAAACTAATTCGAATTTGATATTTGGTTGACAGTTGGTACACAAAAATATGGTATGCCGTATGACACAATTTTTTTTCAAAGCTGTGAGCTAAAGCCGTACTGCCTAGTCTTGGATATGGAATTGGGATGAATAGGTAAGATTAACAAGTAAAAACCCTTGAATCAAAAGGTATTGACCAAAATTACGAAATTTATAGTGTAACTATTCCATCCATGTTTAAATAAGCGCTTACTTATAAAGGACTTCAAGTAATGTTAAAAAAAATATATAGTATTAAGGATTACTACTTCTTTTCCAGTTTATTTTCGTTGAATTCTTAACCTTCCAATATTTTTGTTTAGTAACCGCTAACTTCACGTATGAATGGGTCGAGTTTTTGTAAATGTTATTTACTAATAAATAAATATTGTTATATTATTATTAATTAGAAATATATTTTAATACTTTTTGGTGGTGCAGGTGGTGGTGGCTGCATTTTTTGAACTTCTGACCGTTCTGCAGTACCTATACCGACATTAGGCGGTGGAGGAGGATCCGGTGCAGCACGATTTGTTATTTCTTATAATAATATCTGTATAAACTTTTTCATGTTCTTTAAATGTGGTGAAGACCTTAATTTTATTTTACTTTTTATTGTAAGATATTACATCATAAAATTAATGTTAAGATCTTTATAATTTTTCTTGAGATTTTTTTTTATGCAAGGGAAAATGTGTAAGTTTATATTCAATAATATGTTATTTTTAATATTTAAATATTTTTTAACCAATATAAAATGTTTAAAAAGTCGTTGCATATCTTCAAATCTGTGTTCTTTTATCGAAAACCATAAAGTAATTCAATTCTAATTTTATATTTTTATTTAACTTCAAGAATAAAAAAGATAATAATTTGAGTTCTTTTTTATAATATGAATATATTGTTTCCATATATGCAATTTGCTAGTTCACATTCCACATGAATGTAAACTAGCAAATTGCAAAGATGCGCATTATTATTGGTCATTGGATGTGGACTCTGTCAACACTGAACTTTAACATGTCAATTGACATTACTTGAGTCTTGAGTACAGTTTCGTGTATGAATAGTCAAGGAATAAAGATCAATTTTGAATTTAAATATTTACTACGCTTCGCCGGTAGGGAAAGGTCGTATACGCTCCTCCTCGTTGATATCTAGAATTTATTATACTTTACCATGGCAGACCAGAATATAGACATCAAAAGTTCTGAAGTAGAAAATAATTACAGTACCCCAGCTAATGATCCTAAGAATATGCAAGAAATCACGCAGTATGTAAGTAAATGAAACTCTTAAATAAATTTTAATTATAGTGTTGCTCTATAATACCATCTCCAAATTTAAATTTTCAGTCATTCATTGTTTTACATTTTACAGGTTCAATCCCTCATGCAGAATATGCAAGATAAATTCCAAAGCATGTCAGATCAAATAATAAACAGAATGGATGAGATGGGCACTAGAGTTGATGAACTTGAAAAGAATATTACGGACCTTATGACACAAGCTGGAATTGAAAATGAGAAGTAGAGGCTAGGAATTGTGATTAGATTATAATAATTAAGATGTATTGAATCAGGTACCACAGACATTAATAATATCATTATGTGGAGGTAATGTACCTTTTTTTGTATGTATTAACACAAAATAAACGTGTGGTGCATAATTTGATATCAATAAACCTTTTATAATTTAAAACTTTGTCTCTGCCAGTAATCTTTCAATAAAAAATCTTAAGTAATTTTTAAAAACAACACT
The DNA here is from genome assembly GCA_963555665.1 of Dircenna loreta. Lineage (NCBI taxonomy): Eukaryota > Metazoa > Arthropoda > Insecta > Lepidoptera > Nymphalidae > Dircenna > Dircenna loreta. The sequence continues at coordinate 8,565,576 of OY743094.1, forward strand.
GTCTGTAGTTTTGTTTTATTATATCTATAGACTAAGGCTGCTTATAACACAAATCATTTTTGAAAACCAGGTTTGATCTTTTGGCATCATCAGCTCAATCATCTCAAATCTAAATATATTTATATAATTAGCAATCCTAATGAGTTTTTAATACTTAATTAACATGCCTATGATGCTGTATGGTGATAAATGATAATACAATATTTAAATGAATTCTGTATGTGCTGAAAACTGCTATGTATATGTGTGCTTACTAGGAAATCTGTAATTGAATATATTATGTAAACTAGTATCTAGCATATAATTGCATGTTTTATTTTATGTTTATTACATTAAAAAAACATACAATTACCAATTTATCAGTTGTGTAAGTATTTTTCACATTAAAAGTGTCACATATAATCTTTTCTATCCTTAAAAATCCTATTTTTCTTCTATTTAAATAAAATAAATTGTAAATAAGCCACTAGTGTCAATAATATTGGTTTTATTAAAATATATATATATACAAAACAGATATATATATATAACCTCTGCCTTATATGTTTCAATCTTAAAAGTTAAACAAAATTCTGAATAATTTTGTTATATATATAAATGGTGGCCACATCAAACCTGAGTATAAGAAAATGCTTTTTTGTAATATACAAGTTTGGTTTCTTTATGTAACATGATATTATTAATATATATATATATATATATATTATTTACTAATTATTTATTATAATTACATTATTTTGGTACCTTGTAATGCAATATTTATAAATATGTACTATGTGTAAGTTCACTTTCTAAAAATGAGTGTTAAATCAATAACTGGAAATTTGTCCTGTCCTATTGTGAACACAAAAATGTTTCACATAAAAAGGTGGATGGTACATTGGATTGTCAAGTGAATGCAAATTGCCTTATATAGCCAAAAATAACTCTTAAATAAGATTGAATATCCCTAAAATCAAAAGTAAAACAGCTTCTGATACACATTGAAAAAGTATTATAGTACTAATACAATAAATTTCATTCACTGTACATAAAAAGTTTAGTATATTGTCTACTAGCATTTTAATGTCCAATGATTATCTTTTTGTAATTCCATTTATTTTATAATAAATATGATATTAGCCATTTTCTTTGTCTTATTTGATGACTCATCATAGAGGGTGGAATTGATTCAGTGTGTTCCTTGTACTGAATGGTACCACAGTACCTTATGGTTGCATATAAAATATGTAAATATTGTACTTAAACCATTACCTAATTTATGAAATGACAGAAAAAGGGATCATGTCCCATAATATTTTGTATGCATATTTAGTATTAAATTGTTACCCTTAAATCAATTGAAATTAATAAAGTAGCTTCTAATAGAGAATATATTATAGAGTGGATTTTTATAAACCAAAACATTAAACATACAAACATGTTATGAGATAAAATTCAGATTTGTGAGATAACTTACAACTTGTCTATATAATTCATAGAATAGATTGTGTATTTTAAATCTTAATTTACAACTGATTCATAGTTGTTATTATTATTATTATTTATTATTATGCTATTATTATTTATTACATATTTCAAATTATATATGTAAATATATTTCAAACTTAATATGGTTTTTAAATCATAGCAGGAGCTATGCTAAAATTCCCATACTATAGTATTTTCATTTTCAACTTTTGATTACCATCGTATTAAAATCGTAAATCAAGACGTTGTGGAAATATTTAATGGTTATCCAAACCGTTGCCTTTATAAGAAGTATGAACTTCTTTATTTAAATATATTTTTAACCGGGCAATGATAAGACTAAATAAAGTTTTACTTTTTTAAAACGTTTTTTGGATAGATTTATCGTGTATTTTTGGCTAGTAGGTAACAACTTTATTCCTACAATTTATGGTTATATTGAATTATAATTGGAAAAGATTCTTTATTCTTAAGAAATTATTGAATTAACTTTTAGAATCCAGACTACTTTAGAGCATTTTAAGGTACGTCATTTGTGAAAATGTATCAAAACACTTCGTAACATTCATTCTACTTGGGTGTCATCAATGTATGTAGGGAGGTAGCTACTTAAATTTTATAAGAAAAAACTGTTAAGTCTATATATTTATTACTTATATTTGAATATATCTAACATAAGATATTTTTTTGTGAAGGGTAGTCTTACTATTAAAATGATTATTAAATTATTAACGAGATTCTGTTTCTTCGGAGGTGCTGTGATCTTCGGAATCATCGGAGTTCTATAAATGAAATAATATAGGTATTACCTTATTACTAACTTCAATGTAAGATAGCGGTTTATCACAGTTTTATATGTAAACTATTTCAAAGGAACAAAATGATTAGTTTACTATTATATATTCATACCTTTCTTTTCATTAAAAAAAAAGAAATACAGATTATAATTTCATTAATTAACGAATATAATTTTCCATACCTACAGGACTGGTAAAAGTCTCGAGTATTAAAATAATTTCTTAATCTTTCTCTACGCTTACCGTCGTTTCATCCTCATCATCTTTAGAAGACACATTCATGAGCGCGGCCAGCGAACTTGACCTCCCCCTGGCGGATATATTCTTATCTGGCGATCGTATCCTTCCTATACTCTATTTTAAATAATATTGAGTTAGAATTATATTTATACATGCTTAAAGTAATTTAGTGGTATAAGCCAGTTTTCTAAATAACGAAGTAGTTTAAATAATAAAAGTCTTGCTAGCTTTGTAGATGTTAATAATTTCATTCTTTTAATTATAGTCTAGATATGGTTTAATTCTTTGATATTTTACCATTGACTCTTCATCGTCCCTTGCCGGAGAAAGCTGTGGTTTCATAAGAGAAGCCAATGACGATGACCTTGCAGATATTCCAGCGCTAACTTGCTTTTCCGGAGAGCGTAGTTTACGTTTAAAGTTCTAAATTAAACATATGCGTTAGACGATGTAACATAATATAACATTATAAAATAAATTGTACGTACTTATGGTAATTGGGTATTTACCGAATTATTCTCGTCATCTGATAGACCTGTGACTAATAGCTTAAGAGAGAAAATTGTTAATAATCCTTGGTAAGTATAATATTAGATGATATTAACCCGTATATAACTAATACATAGCAGTTATATGCAAGCAAGATGTAAATGAAGAGATTATATATGAACTATGTACTGCAAACTGTTTAAACTATTTTTTATATATACATGACCTTTGAACCGCTTACCTCTAAGTCAGCCCTATCGTTGATATCGGCGATTTGTTGATACCCTACAGATAAAAGTTCCAATGCCTTCGAGTGGAATGTCATCTCAATTGTCACAAAGTCTGAGAGAAGAGTCTTGAGTTGCTGCAATTTGCGCCGTTCAAAGAATTCAGTCTGTTCGCTGAGCCCTTTCGCAGTACGAGACATTTCCGCAGAGGCTTTTAATAATTCTGATTCTGCATAATTCTAAAAGTAATAAGGGTAAAATATAAGTATATAATATAACTTACTTGCAGGTATATAATTAATTAATTTCGTAAATAGTTTCGTTATATTATATATTATTCGAATTTTAAAATTTCCATATCCATTTTATACTAATCTGTAGATCAAAGGTATATTTATTTAATCTACATAGATTATAAAAGAAATTCAAAACTGAGTAAAAACATAACATCGGAATCTTTCAAATTTTGCTATGTTATTCAGTAACATACTACTTGTTGTCTGTTAAATGGTTGTCTTTCTCTTGCTTTGTCAAGTACTTTTTTCCTCGACATTTCCTTTTCCCTAACATTCATCGTATGTTTGAGTTCCTCCCTTGCGTGTTTGCAGATTGTTTCATACTGACAAAGTTCCCCTATAACCTGCGAATACATTATTGATTAAATGACGTTATGTTGATGGTACCAAGAGGTGCCTGGCGTGTTTTTTTTAAATATAGATATAGCTATATTTGCCCGCTCGTTGTCTGTAAGTATCTACCTACTATTTTGTTTATATTATAATAACCTATTTAGTAATTGTAAAACGATTTTAACTCCTATAAAGAAGATTAAAGTAATTGAGCAGATACATAATAATTAATAGTTCTCAGGTCGCAGACGCAACGAATGAAAGTTGCATAATATATTTTATTTCTCTTTTTTAACGTCTGTACAATATATTTATAGTAAGGTATAAGGTACCAAAATAAGAGAGGAATGAGTGAATGGCTAATATTAAAAATCGAATGACTAAGTTTTTAAAGGATTTTTTTAATTTACGGCTACAAAGTTTGAAATTAAAACTTTGTGTTCTATTTTCGTGATTTTTTTCTTTTTATTTACACAAACATATATTCTAAATTATAATCAACAAAATTATTACTTGTGATTATGTGCGTTCTTTGAAATGAGAGAATTACTCTGATAAATAGCATAAAAAACAATAAATTACGTCTGTTAATCTATTTGTGTTGGCTAAGCATTTGTAATTTTTTTCTGTTTATGTCTGATTATCTGTATATAAATTAAATAGACAGAAATCAATGAAAAGGAATGGGTCTGAGTTTTGTAGTAAATACCTACCTAAAAATACTTTGACCACGCTAATATTTTATTCATGTATGTATAGATATACTTACTTTAGCTTCTAGGCGTTGAATTTCACAATTTCTATATTCTTCAATAGCTGTTAAAGTCATAGACAAGTTATCCAAACCAGCACTAAGTGATTTGTTAACGATTTCGTTATTAGCGTAGTCTTTTAAAACTTTAGACAACTCGTCTCCCATATCTCTCAATCTAGAATATAAACTGTATAAAAAGTAACTATCGACAAGAATCTCTTTACAGGTAGGAAGGCATGTCTTAGGTTAAATATAAAATTACATAATTAGGTAACTATATATGTACTTACATAGTTTTTGCCAGTATGACTATGTAGATTTTTGTAATATCTTTATATGTTTTATTAAGCTACCTGACAGTATAGGAATAGAGTCAGATTATATTACTCATAACAGGTAGGTTAAAAATGCTTAGTTTTTATAATGGTTATACAAATAAAAAAATCTTACTTAAATTATTTTGCAGAGTAACTTTAATAAGTCAAAAAACATCTTTGCCGGACGGAGATTCTGTGACGACGTGATAGGTGCAACAACTAAAAACATCTTCACATTTCGACTACTAGAAAGGAAAGTTCTACATTGGTCTATCTTACCTCGCTGTTTTTCTAGTGTAATCACCGAAACCCACACATAATTCTCCAAAATTCTTTTCAACGTTGGTAATGCGGTCTTGTATAAATTTTGCCTGCTGTTCGTAACTTAGGGAATGAGAGTTGTCACCTCTAAACATTCTGGATCGGTAATTATTATACCAAATTATACAATATAAATTATACAAAGTTATATTAATATCTACTTAAAATGCTAGTTTTGATTTCTTGACGTGGTTGAGTTTATTTCTTTTGCGTTACCATAGTAACCGATGATTTTTACTTCTACTTTCATAAAACTAATGATAGAACTATTTTTTGGAAGACCTCACATCCGGTAGTGTTTTTTAATCTTTACACGACCTTCGACAGTTATTACACATTTCATTAGTCGAAAACATCGACCTTTTTTTATTATATTTATAGCATCATTTTTATTTGACATTTTTTATTTACAATAACTTCTTCAGAAATAAAATGCAAAAACATTACATCACATTGGGGAATATATGAACCAAAAACTGCGATATTAATGGTAATGGAAGGCATCCTAAGTTGAGCTATAACTTTAAAGTACACTGTGGTTATAAGCGAGTTCAATTTAATTATTATTAGTATGTCCTAGTAACTTACCAGGTACATAATCTAAAATAAAAATACTGTGTATTCTACAACCTTATTGAACACATATAAAAATAGAATAAGTTTAAATTAAGTTAATACAATATTTTATAATATTTAACATATGCTAATATATTTATAATGAGTACCAAATATAAGGATTTTTTTAGACTATAGCGCCACTGGCAATACCCTCAAGGTCACCTGCGAAATTGGCAGCTGTCAATTGTCATGGTCAATTGTTATTTGTTAATGCCACAAACAGCTGTTGAAATACTTTGTCCATGTAGTCTTATGAATGATATACAAAGCAAAATAAAATAAACGATAAAATGAATGAAGAAATCGATGAGTATGATATTTATCACCAAGATTTCACTACTGCCTCTGAGTGGGAGGTATTAATTGCACGTTTAGAAGAAGTTATTGTTGAATGGCATTTATCTAAATCGAAAATATCAAAAAAATGTTCAGAGTTTACAAAGAAATGGACTACTAAAACGGAGGAAATCAGGTTTCGTTCATTAAATTTTACACTTGCTTACTGTTCACAAGAACCAGTGAAAGGGCGGGAATCGGAGGGTAATTCTGATGAGCAATCCTTATTAACTGAATTGCATGAAGGTATTTGGAATTCCACTACAAATTTTATGGAAGACACTGATTACACTCCGTATCCTGTATCAAATTGGTTTGGTCTTAAAAGGTACCTAATGCTTTATTCTAAAACTCCCCTTACAGATGGGAGCATAATTAAACTTATTATGAGTTCTGTGAATATAGCATTTGCAAATGTAGATTGTAGCATGCCTTTTTTTGTCAAAATTAGAGAGCATTGGCAACATACCTATTTAGGAATTTATGAAGACAATGACTATAAAGTTAGTTTTGATACAATACATTTGAAGCGTATATCAAACCAGTGTTCCCATTTGAGTGGCCTTGTCAGTCTATTTAAATCTAAAATATCATCACCTGTACCTCTTGATGCAGTTGTTATATCTACAAAATTCTCTTATGAACTGAAAGACTCTGATTCTTTTGCTTGGAGAAAAAGAACACATTCAAATGAGTTCTTATCTATTGATGGGTTTGATGTTAAAAAGTTGACGGAACTTCCATTTGGATCTGAAAAAAATCCTTTACACAGTGCATTACTCAATGCAATATGGCCCCATTTCCGAGAAAGTGCTATTGTTGATTCATCTACATTTTCTGATATAGATCCTATTATGGCACCAACTTGGACTATCACTCTTAAACTAAGGAGTAATATAAACTGTCAATTGTCAGATATAATAGGAAAGGTGATGAATTTATTAGATAATAACAGTTTATTAATGGATGTTCTGGGATTGAGTAGAAGCTTGGGTTTGGTGAATCCATTAAATAAAATAACAGAGGCACCTATCACAATATCAAAACTGGTTAAAGCAGCAGTGGGACGGCATAATCACGTATCAGAATTTAAAGGTCCAATAACAGATGATCTTTTGATGCCTTTGCTGTATTATGTATTTCCTGATGCAGTAGAAGACAATACATTGCCATATTCTGAAGGATTGGATATAGAAACAAGAAAGGTATGTATTCAATGTACAATGCATAAGACAATTAACGATTATAAGTTAAAACTTTTACTTGATACAGATGGAACACAAATCATTGTACAATAATCATTACATATAATACAGCTAAAAACAAATAAACATATATATATATATATATATATATATATATATATTTAATAAATGAATGCTTTTAACTTTACTAATATATATAATGATTAAGACACTCTCTTAACTTTATTTATTACAACTTTTACAGGATGGCACTGATTCAAAGCTATGTAGCTATGTTAAAACCAGCCCAGAAGATGGTTTAGTGTGGAGACTGTCGGTGACATCAGCACGTTTGATGGAGGCTGGAGGATTACCCTACGTGGCTCACTTCTGGTATGAGTTCACACAGGAGTTGCAGTACCGCTGGGAACATAAGATACTTGTACCAGGGTAAGATATTATCATATCATTCATTCAAGGTCTTTTGTTTGCTGTGTATTTATCACTTTTAAACATTATTTATAGAATTCGTGCCTTTATTATTATATATTTTTTATATATACGGTATTTGTCTATGTATAAAGACTACGTATAGTATTTAAACAAGATTTTTTTTTACTCTCACAAAACAAAGATGGCGCCACTGAGTTCAACAATTAGTGGAGAAATGGATACATTTAAATTTTATAAATACTTATTGCAATATTTTATACAATTTAAAAGGAAACAATTATTACACAGATATATTTATAATTATTTATTATACACTAATTATTTTATATACACACATATGTAATAAAATTATTAACTTATTTATTAGCACCATTTGGATCGCGCTTTACTTGATCTCTTAATATTTAAATAACTACTTAATATGTATAACTACTTAATACATCTACTATTTACATTTTTAGTTCTATGCACATGTTTTGTAACATGTCATGTAACATTTTTTACACAATTAATAATATAAGCACTAAAAGCTCTAACAATTCCCAGAGTCGTATGTTTCTAGATACGTTTGGAGAATATAGCCTTTAATTAAATTACTATACAACTTAATGCCACATAACGTTTTCGTTGTCGAACTTTTTTATTTTTTCTGGTTGTGGTGAGGAATATGTCTACGGTGGTGAGTATGTTCACTACGCTTGCACCACGAGGTGCAGGCTTTGGCTCCGTTCCGTGGCTGCAAGCAGTGCCTGCACACTATCATTTCTTCGCACGCCCCGTGTCTCGCTCGCTATAAGGGCACTAATCCACCTCTGGCAGTAGCGTTGCGAGCCATGTATATTTCCATATCATGGTCTGTCCAATTATCAGAAGTATCGTAACCCATTCCGATAGAACCTACGCTGTATCGACTGCCAGGTCGTGATCGAGATCTCGGTCTTCGTCTCGATCCTGATGCACCACTTGTAGCCCCGCCCGCAGCTCCGCTTAAAGATAAACGAGATGCTCTTTCTGAAGCAGCCCCTAAAGATTGCCGAGATTGTCGAAGATCTAAACAAAAAAATAAAATATAATAACAGTCAATGTAAAATATTATTTGAAATAATCACTAATTGTATATTTCTAAATTACCCGTTCGTGATCCTAATAAACTTGTTGGATATGCCGACGTTCCATAACGGGCTGATTGCGAATAACTATGTTGTGATTGACCGTCAGCTAGAGATCTCGCTCGTCCAGGGCGCCCTTGTAGCGTTTCTGGAGGAGGAGGTTCTGTGTACGATCTGGCACGAGGTATAGAGCGCGCACTATAAGCTGAAACTTGATCCCATTCTCGCTGTTTACCGAAGGCACCTATCGTAGCGAGTGACGATAAAGGACCGCTAGGACTTGTAGTTCCAGTCAGGCCTCCACAGCATGAGTTAGGCATTTTTTCGGGCAACTGTGAGTGTAATCTGTGAACAGTTCTTGATCTGCGACGTGATGCAGCTGCAAAGACGAGTACGGCAACAACAATGGTGCCGCATATAGCAGCGCTTGCTGCTATAGTGATTTTATCCATGTTTGTAGCAGCAGCAGATACTGTACGGACCTCTCTGCACTGGGCATATGGCACAGTGTCTGGACTTATATGCACTTCCTCCAACGAGATAACACAGACGACAATACATTCCTGTAAAAGTAAAGGCATAAATTAAATGATTGAATTAAAAAGAATACATAACTATATGTTAAGCTTCATGCAGGTTTATCTACCTGAGATGGAACATTTTTTATTTTAAATTCTCTTTCGCTAGCTTCAAGTGGTGGCCCCTGTTTAAAACTTTTGTCACCAAACAATCGGTATACTACTCGAAAGCCGAGAATATTAGCAACGTCTGAATCCCACTGGATTATGACTGAGTTATCCTGCCTGTAAGCGTTTTTGACTATTACTTCGTTTGAGTCATCTATGTTTGGTTTCTGCTGTGGGAAATTCATCACCAATGGTGGTCTTTGATTTGCAGAATGTCTCCAGGTTGGGGCAGCTGGACGTATCGCTGGGATGCGACTAGTTCTACTCGAAACAGTGGTTGTTGGTGGAGTAATGGACGATCTATAAGTTGATGTGTCGTTAATATCGCTGATCGAAGGAACATTTATTGTTGTTGAAGCAGCGGTAGTTGCTTGGGCTGTTGTTGGGGATGATATTGTTGTATGATTTATTTCATCCCTAAAAGTTGTTGATTGAACATTTTCTTTTATTCCTTGATCGCAGACCAGCTCACTGGGTTCAAAACTATAAAATCCTCGTTCACGAAATGACGGTGGATTTCCACAAAATTGTGGATTTCTTTCCCGTGAAGTAACTTGTAATTCACCATTGCGAATCCATTCAATTATCCATCGTAATCGACAGTCACAGTTTAAAAATCTTCCTCCGAGACTGAGGCCTCTAAGAGTGTAGTTGAGATGAGCTAAAGCCTTTTCTGGGACAGTTGGCAATGGATTACCGTCTAAAGCCAGCAGTGTTATTGAAGGATTCTTTAAAAAGGCATTTAATGGAATTTTGTTTAACAAATTAAACCCTATATCTAGAACTCTTAAGTCTGATAGTGTAGCTATTGCTTCAGTGGGAAACTCTGGTAACAAGTTATTTAATAAACTTAACGAACTAAGTGTGTTCTTAATTTCTAAAAACGCACCATGTGTCAAATTGACTAATAAGTTTCGTTCTAAATTAAGTGCTGTAAGTGAATCCAATCCTTCAAAAGTCCGCATACCATCCGGCCCTGGCAATTCTCTTATACTATTCTGTGACAGGTCTAGAAAAGCGAGATTGCGGAGTCCACGTATACACTCAGGAACAGTTTTTTGCTTAGTTCCTTTTAAGTTTAAATTCTTAAGAGAATTTTCCAAACCGGCAAGAGCTTGCGGTGCTAATGTTACATTATTATCAGATAATTTTAAAGTTGTCAACTCCTGAAGAGTAGAAAATGAATAGTTATTGATTGACGTAATTTTGTTTTTAGATATATCTAATAGAGACAAATTCGATAAAACTCTAAGTGCTTTCACTGGCACTTCCACTAATTCGTTATCCTGTAGATTCAAATTCTTCAGATATTGTCCTTGACCACTAAATGCATTGTTTTCAATCTTCCTCAACTTACATCCCGATATTTGTAGGTTGTGGATCGCTAAATTTGTGAACATTTCGTTGCTTAAGACAGATATTGTTGAATTGTTTATGTATAACAAATCTATCACAACTTTTCCAGCACTCGAATTCAAGGCCGACAGTAGTGTTGGAAAGTGAACCTGTAAAAATATATGAATATCGTGTAATTTAGTATGCGTGTTAAAGTTATTTGATTAAAAGTTTGGTTGATAAAATTATACCTGGTCACACTGTACTGAGAGCTGTCTTGCCAGGTTGAATGCACAAACACAGGTCGCTTGTAGGTCTTTAGAGTCCGTCCACGGGCACTGGCCATGAATGCTTTGAACAATAGTCACTATGAGGACTGTTGGCAGCCACAACTGGGCACGAAGTCGGGATCGCACGATCTGGAATGTGAAGAATAAATTAAATAATATATCGACATCATTTCGTATCATAAAATCAATAATATAATGATACATCGTTTCGTTTTATTTGGGAAAGTAAAGTAGTAAGTATACAATATATATAATTCCTTATAGTGGCGATAAATATATGTGACTCAGTGACGAGCCGCAATCACGCGGTGCATGTACCGTTGAAGAAAGAAGTGCATAGTAGCCGCTTCGAGCTACTAGTCCGGAAAACTGGCTTTCCCTACACGAGCAATGCTAAATACGTGATTATTGTTTAGCAGACCATGCCACGAACGACTGCCTCTGATTATAATTTTAGCTCGGATAGGACATTACATATTATCTCGGATAGGAAATTATAACATTGATGAACAATGTTTACATAATGGAAGAAATTAATATATAGCAGATGTTCAAATTTGTATATCATTATAGTGAGTGAGTGGTACTCATTCATTCTATATACAAATAAATACTGTATTTCATATTAAGGCAAGTAGTCCAGTGGGACGTAAGAACGTAATACATTATTATAATTCACAAGAAAATAAAAAACCAGTTAGTAAAACCAGAGCATAAAATTAATTTATTCTCATATGAGAAAGATTTCTTGAATTAACATTTGAATTGTTTAAGTGAAGACGAGTTTGTATACGACTGGGCTGTAAGGTAAAGATTGTACTACTAGCCTATTTAGATGAGTCAACACTTAACCGTCATCTGATTTCGCCGTTAACGGTACCTTCCTCGAGTCGCAATGTGAGAGTTATATGTGGTAGATTCACTTTCGAGTTGTCTTTTGTAAAAAAAATTGTTAGTCATTCTTTGATTTACTTCATTTCTTTTTTTTTTTTTTTTGAATTTTGAAAGTAAATTCTTAAATAAAGTCAAATATTTAATTTAACACTTTCGTTAAGTGTCTGTGTGAATTAAGTTGTATAGTAAAGTAATCACGTTTCCTTGTAATAAATGTTGAACATTTCTGAACTACTATTTACAAACAATGCCTATTTTTTTAGGTACTTACTCAATTTAACCGTTAAGATGTTTGTAAACTAATGAGCGATAACAAATTTTAATTGTAACGATAAAATATAGAAATGGGGTCATGTCAGTAAATTATTATTTATTAAGCAATGGTTAATTGCTAAAACTTACTTAACTTCATAATATTTGAAACTTCAATAAATGTTTTGTAACTAGTGTCACAGTTTGAGGTTATATTAGTTTATCCACATTTCAATAGATGTCGCTAGCAGTCCGATACATCGCGCTAGCGTTTGCATCACTCGTTTAGTATAGGTATCAGTAAAATGTACAGTAAGTTGATCTTTCCAAAGGTTAACGGGGAGTGATGATCGGATCATTCACGCGTCTGTGTGATGTTCGTCGCCGAATGTTACGCTTAAGACGAGCCAAAATCCTTCTGACCCCTGTTATCAGAAAAGAAAGATCCTATAATATATAATTAATTTAAATATCAACTGTTAAAAACTGTTGGCAAAGGATTCTTATAATTGTTGACTGAAAAAAAAAAAAAAATTGTTATCTGTATGATTTATTAAATACATAATTCTACACACTACTTTACACAGCGTGATTCACAAAAATACAAATAAATTAGATTCGTCAAAAATAATTGTTTTTTTTTTGAGTGTGCCATCAGCAATGATTAATTATTTTGCGTATTATTTTAAAATCATATTGTTAATAATTAAGCTTAGTCAATATGACAATTGTAATACGGCTGATTAAAAAAATATTCGTATTTTCTTGATGGTCGTTTCCGGAACTCGACCACTAGAATCTGGATGACAGGCGTAATCTAAACTTTATCGACATAAAAACTTCGACTTTGTAATAAGCCATGTATGTGTATAATTACAAACGTAATACAAATTTCAAGTCAATTGTTCTATTCCTATAAATATCGGGATCTGTTCAATAATTATGAAATACATTTAATTATATATACTTACAAATAATAAAAAAAATACATTTCACCCTATTTTACATAAAACCTATAAATCATACCATCCCTGTCGAAGAGATATTGCCATAGAAAAATACAATTACACAAAACAAATAAACGACAAACGGAAGGACAGAACGGTACGTCTTACGATGTTATAGTTCCGTTAGTCTATAATTTACGTCAGCTAGAGTCGTCAGTTAGCGACTGTTCATTTAATTTACACAATTTTATGTAGACCTATTGAATATTAGTAGTTCAATAGTGGAAATACAAAAAATATTTCTATTCATTTTTCGTTATTGATGTTAGCGCTAGGAATCACGCTAAAAATGGAATACGCGATAAATATATTGTCAAAAATAATCAATTACTATAGTTGGAATGATTAAATTAGTTTGAATTCTTATAAAATATTAAAAATAAGTGACAAAATATACAATATTTAACAAATTTATTTAAAATCATACTTGTAAAAAACTTCATGTACATGTGCCTTAAAGTCTAAAAAAATAAATAAATAAAGTGTTTAATTTCAATTTCTGATGCATAATTATCGAAGAGTCATACATGTTGGAGAATGGATATTTAATTGCGCCTTTAAAACATTAATATCGGAGAGTAATTAAAAGTTATAATGGCTTATTAATTAATTTTATTATACTCATTTTCTATTTTTTTCTATTACGCTGATGTTTTCTCCAAAATATTTAGTTTTATAGAAATGTTGATAAGGTAAACATTTCACCGAGGTCACAAGAAAGCGATGCAAGGCCAATTTATATTACAAACTTGAATATCTACTTTCACCATTTATTGACGCCAGCTTATAAATTTACTTAGTTATATTTTATTGTATTTAAACCTAGGCGTCCAACAAGAGGATATACTTTTCGCGATATGCAACTAGCTTTTTTCGTGGTTGCACTCGTGTTCTAATAAACTTTATTTCCTTAATTCCAAAATACTAAATAAGTTGTTTCTAATTTGACTTAATTTTATTGAAAGATTATAGGGTTTCATACATTTAATACTCTTTAGAGGTTTTCAAAACGTTGAAACACGTGTTTCTCACTTCAATTACCAGTATTTCTAGTACGACCGTTGACGTTACTAAACGTTAATATATTCCGAGCAGTCATAGAACGAGATATCACGTTTCGTGACTGCTCGAAAACTATCAACGTTTCGTAACGTCAAAACTCTTACTAGGGGTACAGAAATATTTTCTCTATAATGACACCTTTTCGTAAAAAAATATACAGAAATTGATTTAATAGTTTATTTATATATTTTTATTAACATTAAATTTATTGTTCAAAATCTAAGATGGCGTTACTAATTGCTTCGCACATGACATGTTTGGTTTCAGTTGGTTACCGGTACATGCCTTGTTAAGAAATTCAGTTATTTTGATGAATGTCTTTTATATTTTATAATGAGATTGCTTAAAGTGGGTTTCGACTATGCCCGCATACCTGTAGCTCTCAATGCTCCTGCATTCTGCAATTTAACCATTGTATTCACGGTATATTCAAACGGTGTATAGTCTGTGTTTACGAACGTAGTGAATGGTATAGCAAGGGTGTTCTTCTTGTTGATTTTGTTTTTCTTCGTCTTTCTGTCTGTCTTTTGAAAGGTATTGCTTTGTATATAATAATGAGCTTAGATATTAATACATGTTTTTGTATTTTTTATAGCCTTTTTGTCTCATGTTTGTATATTTTACATCTTTCTGGCAACACCAAAAAATAAGTACTTTGAGTATGTAGTATGCAGTGTTGCTTAGTGGATAATAACGAGGTTAATTAAATATTCATGATATTCAATATTTAAAACCTTTTAATTATGCTTATTATATAAATAATAAAAATAAAATATTTTATGATAATAAGCGACCTTATTTATAAATATATATATACCGGATATTAGTTATTGACGTGGAGAGTCAGTTTATCCTGTTATGTAATTCCGACAATTTAGCCGAACTTTTCCGGATTTTCTTCAATGAAATCTTTGGCAATATCCTATAGCTGATAATTTCTAGTTGTAATTATATTAAGCTAGGTGTGGTTACACAATTCGTTATTCATGTAATTTATTGTTATCATTTGTTTTGCGTTTAAAGGAATTATATTTATAATTACTTTCAAAACCAGGACCTGCCTTGAAATTGGATTATATTTTGTAATATTTGTAAATATTAATGTGATTATAAATTATGTGTGATATGACCCGAAAATGAGGTAACCTTTAATTTATTGACTTAGCGTATGAAGAAATCTAGATTGTGCAAAAATACTTAATTGACCGACAAAATATAATGGTTTTCGTATTAAGATATAATATTATAAGACCAGTTAATTAAAAAAAATAAGCTGTTTATATATTTTTTTCATATTATTCTTTAAGACTTTATTGGTAACCTAATAGATAATATTACTTACATATAGCTGTTTCAACTTTTCTTATTTACATTATATTACTCTTATTTCAATATTTATCTTATTATTTTATTCAGAAATTTCATGTTTGTGAGCCGTAATAAAACAAAACAACAATAAGCAAACAAAACTACCAATATTTTTTTTATTATTTTATATTTATAAAAAACTAGTGACATCGGCTTGGCCTGCGAAATGAATGTAAACATTTCTTATAGCTTTGAATGTCTATGTATGTCTGTGTACAATTGTGAATAAGAGTATCGTACTTACAGATTTTAGTAGCGAGGCAGAGCTTGCAAAATTGATCAAAACTTTTCTAAATTTCTTGCCATCATACAATGGAATTTATATTTTAATGAATTCAGTAGTTTTTATATGAAGAGCGAACATAGAGACAAACATGCGTGATGAGAAAATTAAAATATTTGGACTTTCATAGTCTTCGCTAAAAAATTGTGCTTAGAAACGGATTTAAAATAATAAAGAGTATATAATAGTTGCGTTCGTTCAACTTTAATATATAATAAATACATAATAACATAACACCAGTATTCTATATGCCGTTAAAATTTAAGAGAAATAAAAATATGATTTAAGTAAAAATATTCAGAATTATGATTGGCAAACACCCAATCAAAAAGGTTATAGTATTTTTTAGATTAATTAGCTTTCGAAAGTGTTATATTTTGGTTAATTGTTAATAAAAAGGCAAGGTATCTAAGTAATGGCGATGATTATTTGTCTGCGCGGAATGTGTGAGAATTTCAGAATGCGGTGAAGCATTAATGGCCAGAGGAGATAGGCATTAAGACACCGTGGCCGCGATGACGAACCACGCGCGACAGTCTACTCATACGACGCCATCTTTTCTTTTTCTCAAAACATTTTTATCAAGATAACAGAATATTAAAAAGTTTCAATATTTTTTCTATTTGTTATTATGTAGAAAATTATTAACCATCTATAATTTTAGTTTTGACATTTATATTTAGTTAACTTTAACTGTAGGATTCGTGAGTTATAATATTATATATATAAATAGAAGTTATAGAGTTATAACTTCTATTTGTATACATAATATTATGCAAAATGATATATTTTTAGAAAGTAACTGTATTGATAATTTACATATCAATATAGTTAAACCGTTATGAACGAACGAGAGTTCAATATCCAATCAACATTTTTGCGGCCTACCACGGTATTATAATTACACTAACGTCTGAAAGAAGTATTTTCTTGTAGTAAACTGTCATAATAACCGGCACGAGAATGTTAGAAATAATATATCTACCTGTATAATTTCTATAAAGTAATATAATCACATATACCATTGATAATGTATTTTGGTTCCAACGTATTTTCCTACATCGGTTTCCTTGCATTAAGTACCTATATATACATAGGACAATAATTAGAAATATACAGGAAACGTTTTCATATTCAAATAAAACTGACGTAACAACGTCCTGGATGTTATTATTTAAAATATATTATATAGAAATATAAATGATTTTTAACTTGACGGCTTGTAGAATAGTTAACCAATGTACCATGAACGATAAAATTTGCATAGAGATTATTCTTAAAGATTTACGACAATTCTGCAACTATTAAAATAAATATATAAGAAAAATAATGTTATAGAACGTCTATGTTTGTGAATATAACGGTTTTGTATAACAGAGCTACGAGAATGACTTTTATAATTAAGTAAACTTTCTATGACCTATTTTAAAGGAACTCAACGCGTTATTGACATCTGCGTCTAAAACACATACGAAAATGCTTTCTTGTTTTTTTTATACATGATGTTCTCAACTTTGTAGGTTTGTTTATTTATTTTATTGAGGCTTCAAATATAAATGTCATTATGTTTGTTTGTTGGGTGTTAGTTTGAAAGCAGAACAATATGCTTTATATTTTAAAAGTGGCTCTTAGTGAGCTTGATGGTGATTGGTAGAAATAAACCGCCAAGGCACGTGTGACAGGAGGGAGATGGATGATGCGGCGGTTCAGTAAACTTTGATGAGATTCCTGGACCATAAATGCCATTCTTTGCGATTCTTTACACCTCGGTCAATATATATATATTTTATAAGTATTTTTTTTTTAATATACGAGTCTAGAATTCAGTGTATAGTGTCTGAGATGTCACGTGATATTTTAAAGTATGTCTTATTTAATTTATTATATTGAATTTGTTTTTTATATTCAGATAATAATTACTGGTTGTATATAGAGGGTCCATATTTAGTAATTTACACATATACCTATTTGAAAAAAGTAGAGTTGAAAACGTAAGTAAATAAGTACTATACACAATACATTATATCTATAAATATTTATATATATAAACGCGGACTTGTCTTTGACACAAAATAAAGAGAGAGCGGAATACAGATAACATATAATTAAAAGTATTAATAGACAAACAGAAAATATTTTTTTTATGGACACATTATAATATATTATGCATCTGTGCATTATCAATAAATAATAAAAAATAAATAAACATTTTATTTAAGTTTTTATATACGAAGTTAGAATTATATTACGAACATTAAAAATCACTTATTATTAGCGGTGATGGAGTTTTTATTAGTTCACGTCGTGAACTCCAACTCCGGAATGGAACTTAAAGATAAATATATAATACTATCTTTAAACAGCATAAAATAACTATAAAACCCAAAAACTCTCGTATGATCAGTTTAAAAAAGATAAGATCTTATCAGACGTATCAGGAACATTTAAACATATACTTTAAAAATGTATAAAAAGAGTAATAATAGAATATATTAAACCGTTTTATTGAAGCTTAGTGTCCATAAAAGCAACACGATTTCTTTGATAAATTAAATGAATGGTGACGTCACTTTATGGTTCATCATTGTGGTGGAGAGGTGCTATAAAAGATTGATAGAGGGACGTTTGAGCTTTTCACTTCAACTGTATTTAATTTTATTTATTGACATTTTAATAGATTTTGCAGCGCATTTACATTGCTTTGTTGACTTATGTTTGAATAAGTTCATATTTTTTCAGAATTTAACCTAAAATGTGTTTTTTTTTAACTTGTTAATAAAAAGCTGTTATGGATTCTTTAAGCTGTCCATACAGATTTATCTGTTCGGAATTAAATTGTGATGGAAATATTGCTTAAGTTATTGCAGCGTATTTTCTAGAATTCGTTTTAAGAAAATACCTTGTATTGTTTTAAAATCCAGTCCACAATATGTTGTTTAATGTACTGGTATTCTTTAGTTACCGTTGGTTTTGATCGAGTTTGCTGACATATTCGCCAAATATAGCTTTTTTTTATATAGACTATACTACGTCTTAGTCTTGGAGTAGTCAGAACGTCGGTCCCACGGTGCGCCGTCGGATGAGATGGCACAGTTACTCTGCCCATTGTCTTCGTTCGACGGCATACAGTTTTTTCTTACTCGCGGATCTCCAGTGAAATTTACGGAAATAACTCATTGATGAATGATTGAAATCAATGGCCTTATACGGATTCATTGAGGTTTATAACCTTCGAGTTTCCTAATCGATTGTCACGAACGGCGATGATTTCTTTTGAATCGACTTTTATTATTATGTATTATTAAGTAAACTCTTATCGATCAAATATCTGTTCGAGGAGAAATTTTTACCATATTATTCTTTAAATAGTGTGGTGTGACTATTTTTGGGATATAGTGCTGCTGTAATGGGCGTATTTTAATATAAAATGTATTGGATGTCTTATTTAATTATTTGTTTTACTTTATATGTTAGTCAGCATAGGCCATTGATTTTAATTTTTGGTTTTAATAATGATTGATGAGACACAGCTTATCTATAACGTTTGCGTATTATTTATATATACATAGTAATGTAAAATGTAATATTTGTTATAAAGAAATATTAAGATCTTATATTTACTGATACAGATTTCACATTAAAACGATTTCTGGCACAAATAGGATAGTTAATAAAAATAAGTCGGTCGATTTACGGTACTATAGATTTAAGCGTAGTGCGGTTAGTTGCGGATCATAGTAGCGGTTAAATAAGGTTTATTGTATTATTATTTATCTTAAATGCTCACCATTTTAAATTGAAAATCCTTTTCGCCTACGAAATCCTTTGAAACTGACCACTTTTTACTATCACTGTCACGTAGCTTAACCGTAAACGTTTATCATAATTGGTTCAAAACAGTGGAAAAAAGGTCACTTTCGATCTTGAGGGTTTTGGTGACGGTGTCAATCTAAGCTGAGTCGTTTCTGCCCCATGGCTAGTGGATGCGCGCGCGGCACTTGTCGGCGGCTGACTGCGCGTGCGCTGCAGCCCCACCATGCATTGAGCCCCTGACCTACACACGATGGCTGTGGACGCACCGGCTCCGGTAAACAAACGGTTCAGCGCCCGATTAGCCATTATACTTCTTAAAAAAGTTGCTTTACTGACGCCTGCCCACGGTATTCGGTCTCGCTTCATATTTGTAATTCAATGTGATAACGGTTCCCAGATCGTTCAAGCTGCATTACACTGATTCTGGGTCATGGGTCATACTAAGTGACTCGCACACGGCTGGCACGGCATATATATTTATTGAAATATTGTACATATTTCATTTGAAGTTGCATTGCGTTCTAGACAAATAATTTGCATACGCGGAAGAGAAAATATTCCTACTGTATGATGTTAGTAGTAGCGCATTCCTTTGAATAATTCGCTTTCTTTTCGAGGTCATGTATTTGTCTCTGGAAATCTATTAGTGAAAGTTAAATGACATTTGTTTAAGGTGATAGCTGTTACTTGCCATATACACTCGTATACACTATATACTAGTACGTCGCTAAATACACATTTAATAGTTTTAACTATATTTATTTAATTTTAAATTTGTATTTGATGTACCAAATATCAAATTCAAAATATCTGTATTCAACAAGGTATTTACATGCACTTTTGAATCGTCAATTATTACATCATCGAAATGTCAGTATAGTCAGTCCGTGAGTAAGCTACCTCCAGCTCCGAATGCTGCTCTGCTGAGAAGAGCTGGCCAGAAACTCAACAGTTGCTCTTTTTAAAATAATTTAACAATGTTTGATGTATACATTAGAAAATCCTGCAAATGGGTCAATAATCAAAGCTCCACAACCAACTTTAAATTGATCGAAATACGATCAACTAAAAATTTTTGTTCGCTATAATAAGCTTTATTGAATATACTTTTCATTTTAGATTTAAAAGTATGTAAAGGAAGGCCTAAGATATCTGGGGGAACTTTGTTATATATGCGTACACTTAAGCCCATAAAGGATTTTTTAACTTTTTTAAGACAACGTTTCTGCATTGAAAGTATTATAATAAGTAATACTGCATCAGTCAGTTAAATTTATTATTTATTAGTCGTAATTAAATTTAGTATTTTGTTAACAGGGTACTAGACGGTGTACCGAATGCTCGGACGTGTTTGCTGCATCAAAAACTTCAACTGCTGAACTGTTGCATAAAACGAGCACAGGAAGACCCTGGAAGTGCTAACGATAATTCTTCTGAAGAAGAGTTTTTTGACTGCTCCGATAACGAAGATACTGAGGAGCAATTGTCTTGGGATCGACCTGTTGGTCGTCTTAGCCGTCTCGAAACTTCTACACTCAAAAATGGAAATCCACTTTATATTCCACGCACACAGGTAAACTTTTATAAATAAGTGTCACGTGTTATAACATATTTAATAAATAAAATCTAATTGATTCATTAATTTAGGATCCAGCTCCAAAAACCGAAGATCAGTTAGAAGAAGATGCTGAGCTCATGGTTCGGATGGGTGATGATGCTAAAGCATCCGAACTCCGCGCAAAAATGATGAGTGCTTCCCTTCTCTCCGATATGGAAGCATTTAAGGCAGCTAATCCTGGTGCTGAACTATGTGATTTTGTTCGTTGGTATTCGCCTCGAGATTGGAAACCAGATGATGGTGGAACTTTAGGTGATCGTATGTTATTACCGGGAAATCCTTGGGTAGAAGCGTGGACAGTCGCCAGGCCGGTACCGGCAGCCCGACAGCGAAGACTTTTCGATGAGGCACGAGAAGCAGAGCAGGTATTACACTTTCTTCGATCCCGTACTGTTGGAGCTGTAGCTGAACTCTTGCTACCTGCCATATTAAGGGCGGGAGCAAACAAAGCGATATCTGAAGGTGCGCCTGCGTCTAGTTCTAGCATCGGAGGAGTGGATAAGAGACGTACTTTTGAAATCGCTGCCAGAGAGTTACTCGAAGCCGAAAAAGAGGCTTGTAGGGCGATATGTGTTCGAAAAGTGTTGGGCAATAGTGCGGAAGGTCAGCCATTGGATGCAGCGGGTAGGACAAGGGTGTTGAATGCGATGGGAAGTGTCCTGCCGGCACCCACCCGCCGAGAATTTACTTTAAGAGTAAAAGATGAGGTTGGCCCGCAAGTGATGCGGGCAGCTCTCGGAAATGATATGACAATAATCGGAGCATTCACTGAACGAATAGTATGTTTGTAGTACATATTGGTTAATTTGACATTTACTAAGTACATCTTTGTCAATTTCAAGCGTTTTAAAAATTTATTACTGATAAAAATAATTCGCAGCATGAATTGATTTTCTTGTCACATTCGCCATAGGAATATTTTGGTGCTTGTTTTTAATATTTTTTTAAATGTATACGAAATAAATTGTATGCCTTATTTGGTTTTATATTTGAGTTTTTAGGTACGGTCTTTTAGACATAAAGCAGATTTGACTGAATTGTTAGATGTTGAAAAGCGTTCATTTTGTTTCTAAATGCTAGAATTGCTAGGTCTGTGTAGTATAAGACAAGTTTTATTTTTATATAAGAAAGTGACTATTGCTATACGTAATGTTTTTAATATTATCTGGTCGTTCAAAATGTTTTTTTTCTTTATGTATATATATATTTCATAATCTATGAAGCCTTTTAATTATAGCAGTTGAAATAAGTGGCCATTATTTAATAACCAGCGGGCACTGTTGTTGATAATATGGAAATTTTATACAGAATTAAAGAATACATTACAATTTATGTGTTTCATTTGTGATAGAGCCAGAAAGCCGATTTATGTTTGTACACACATCGCATATTTGCTATTACCTACTGGGAAATACGGCAAGGAGTACTCGTTACGACATACGTCTATTCATCATAACGTTATTATAAATAACTAGCGTCCGTTTGCGGCTTTGATCTTGTAAATAGAAATACATTTATTTTTCAATACGTTAAAAACTTTTATATTTTATTACGAAGGTTCGTTCTTTTAAGCAAGATCATATGACATAAACACTGATAGATTTCTTCACTTGTCCCATTTTTTTAACATTAATAAAAAAATATATATATTATTTATACTGTCTGAAAATTTGTTGCTAATAAAGTGTTTATGGAACATTTGATAACTTTTATTCTAAGGGATTAAGTACCATTGAAACCTCAATTAAAATTTATACGGCTGTTACGGTTCTGATGTATATTTTATGAAGCTATTACCAATTCAGCCGTATTACCAACTGAAGTGAACTCGTGTATTCGTATGTGTGACTTAACGTCGATCTATTTTTTTTATTTTTGGAAGCACGTCCGGTCAAAGCACGTTTCAATAGGAAGATAATGTATTTGTATTATTTATCCATTTTAATAAGACACATTCTAAAAGATGAGGACGATATTTGTTTGGCAGAAAGAGTTTTAATATTGATGCATAAATGTATATAATAAGTCTTTTAATGAAGAATAAGGTACTTATGTAATGTGTGGTGATTATCAATGATATGGAACGTGTATGAACGACCAGGTTAACCAGAAACACGGAGGAAGGAATGAAAGGACCGATCAGATCTCATTAGACTCAATGCGGGTCTGGCGTGCGCATGCGCGCGGAAACGCTGCCGGGAGCCTCGTAGCGCTCGCTCAGTTCCGCGCCGGACTGCCTGGTCGATTCCACTGACTAACAAATATGTTATCTGTTTGAACATTGCCCTTTATTAAATAGTTAGATAATGACAATGTTTATTCAAATTTGTGAGTGAATGATTAGAGATTATTGTATAAAAATATTGAAAACTCTAAAATATACACATGGACCATCCCTACACGGTTCATCATCAAGTGTTAACCTAGATGGGTACTGTCGAGAACTAAAGTGATATAAAGGTTATATTGACACTTGTGGTTATAATCACAATGATCTAGTGATTTTGCGGTAGAGTTTACCGTTTAACTATATCAGAAAAGAATCCTATCCTGATATTTTATTCATTCATTGTATAATCTGAGCAATCCAAACCCGGATGATGAGATTTAAATATCGGCTGTCCAAGGTAAGTGTAATATTTTACGTGTCCCGTATTTATGATATCCAATATTGGTTTTTCTAAATGTGATATAAGCTGATAAAGGGTGATGAAAGCGGCATACCGAATATTAAAAATGGAATATCATAATGAATATAGAAAAAGCGAAATAATATAAATTATTTTTATATTTTTTTGCATTATCATAAGTACCTATCACTAAATTTATGCATGTTTATGAATATCAAAACTGACAATCAATAAATATGGATACTTGATTTTCTTCTGGGTCATCGTGGTCAGTAGGTGATAGGACTAACTACTCGTTAACAGGCTATTTCTGATATCTTATCTAGAGACATTCTCGGATACCAATTAGCTATAAAAAATGTAACACTTAATATACCTACAGAGAAACTATTCTATTTACCTTATCAAGAGTAAAACGATAGGAAATTTTATCATTAAGGATATTCACACATTTTTTATTATAAATAAAAGAATTACCTATATTTTTTAAAGAAAGTTTGAGGCTAATTCAGGTAAAGACTTAATTTTATCGTTAAACTTAAGAGAAATATATATATATATATATCATTTCAAAATAATTGTAGGATAATTATTTGTCAGTGATATTTGTGGCTTTTGACATATTTTATAAGCCTCTTTGTGTTCAATAAAAGCTAACGAGTTCTGCTCTGCTTACCTGCCCGTTGTAATGATTGAATTTTGTATTTTGTGCACCAATTAATAAATATATTGGTATATCCATAAAACGAAATATTGTTATTTATGATCTGGATTCAAAATGACATGGCGTTGTTTCTTTTTTTTAGGATCATCAAATATATTTTTTTATATACACTCATTTATCGTCAAGTTGTAGCTATTGTCTACCCTAATAAAAAAAAACATCACCAGCTATAAAAATACACAAAATTTTATTTATTTTATAACCCATAAAAAAGTCAAAACAGTAAATAATATCAACCCATATGTACAATGCTAATAAAACATAACATTACCTTATATATTTTTAATTAAATATGAGTTTATAATAAAGAATACTACGAATTAGGATATATCTTAGTCACATGAGGCATGCAAGAATGTTAACTGGAGCGGCACGGCCTGTCCTCTGTCCACTCAATGGTTCACAGACCATTATAAATAGAGCCCGCCTGGACAATGGGTATACAGTATACACGTATGCCGCAATCGTCTTCAAGGATGATGCCGATATAGGTTGAGTTTTTTTACATATACGTGGTTTTATATTTATAAAATCAATATTTTTTTTTTATTAACATTCTCAACCTTTTTGGTTTTAAGGATAAAATAAAAATATTACATAGTAATATTTGGCTCATACCTATTAATGACAATAAAAATGGCATTTTATACATACATAAGAAAGTATAAATTCAAGAACTAGATTGCTATATTTTAGAAAGTAAACAACTAGAATATCTTACACTAAGAAAGTGTTTTCTATAATATGCAATATTATGTTAAATAGAAATAAAGCTACAGGTATATGCAAGCTGTAAGTGTCTTGAAGTGGGACGGAGAGCTTCTCGTGTTGATAAACATCTTAGCTTTGAAGAGGTGTCTGCTCTTTTGTCACTTTTGCGCTTCATTTCGTATTTAATTTCAATATTTGTTTTAAATTTAAAAAGATATTTTGATAAAAGTTTATATATGTTTATTATTTATTAATAAAGAAACAATTTTCAAAAGGAAAATAAAAACAATATTTATGAACGATAATCCCACAAAAGTTAAAAACTGGGTCGTAATGAATAATCCGCCCAGAAAAAAGTATACAGTGTCTCAAAGTAAATGAAGTTTATGATAAATGTATGTGTGTGTGTATGACAAATATTCAAAAGGGCCATTATTATATATAAAAGATTTTTCAGATATTTTTAAAATGAATGCAAGAAAAAAGCAAGGTAGATCAACAAATTGCACCTTCTAGAACAGTACCTTACGTAGAGACAGTGACAGTTACATTAAAAGTGTTCATTTATTTTATTTGATAACAATCAAACCATATTTTGAAAATGTGAACACGTACCAACATAACGTATCTAAAATACATTAATTTGTTTACACTCTCTTGCCGTGGAGCCATCTGAAATATATCTGCTTTTTATATCTTGTAAACAAGCACTGACAAATATTGCTCTGTACCTAAACTATACGCGCTCGTCTTGTAAACAGAATAATAACACACAAACATTACCAGACCTTAGCGATAAACTATAAATTAAAGGTTTATTTTCAGATACTGTGAGGTCAGACAACAAGCGGTTTAGATTTTCTCGGTACTGGATATAAATTTAGAATTTTGATAGTGTATTCTATTTTTGTATTATGTTTGATACACCGTAGAATACAAGAGTTTATTAAATAAAAACTCTATAACGTCTTATTATGTCATTTTATAATTTAAGTACGATTTCTCAAACGTCAGTTAGGTCTTAATCTTTTAACTCATAGCCTTACTGTACCTGTAAATAATATTTTAAATGCGTAAATAAATCTTTGAGACCTCTTAAATGTGCAGAAGCAGAGCATCATGAATAATTGTAGCGTTGGTAGATACGAAATTTTTGTTTGTATAACGCTTTTATTGAATTCTGATTTGTTTTCATCAACTTGATTGTGTTGGCATCAATAAAGACTTCAATAGTCAAAACTATTGAAGAAAATTTTAAAAATTATAAATAATTATAATTATAAATAATAATAATAATTATTATTATAAAAGAGTTTTCAGGTGAGAACCGTTGTTTGTTTTGTAGGGGATTATATTTTATCTCACCGTTGTTAAAAAACTATTTTACAAAAAAAAATCTCAAAAATCTGCAATCGGAAATGTGGGCTAGTAAGTAATAATTGTTATTTGGCTACAGACGATAAACTACTCATACAAACATTGGGTAATTGCTCTCGAGACAATTTAATTTTACAGCCCCGTTAGTCCTTGTTTGATAAATTGCGCTGCAAACAGCCTGTATATCTTTTTTTCATTTTTCTTTTTTCTTTCCGCTGCTATTTTGATAATGACAGAATAATATACATTTTCTACAATAGTAGGAAGTTTGTAGCTCTAATTGGTGAAAATTTAGCGAAAACCGAATCGAGAAAAAAAAAAAAACAAAATTTTTGAGAACATATTCGATAATTATGTTTTTTTTTCTCGATTCCGTTTTTGCTTTTGTCGAGGCTGAGATATGAGGGCTGATATCGTAAAAACTCTATTAATAATTTAAAAAATGTATGTGAAATGGAGGTCCCAATACAAAACTTATATACTAAATTTTGAATTTTTATTTACTACTTAGTAGTAAATATTTTAAGTATAAGTAGTAAAGATGAATCAGTTGCTTGATATGGAATGTATTTATTTTGTAATTTGAAACGGGAACAATTTACGAAAATAATGGCTATGATTGAGAAATAAAAGTTGGATGACCGCCAAATCGAATTGTGGGAGTTATACTATCAATATGCATTAAAGTAATGCAAAGTGGATGTAATATTTTTATTGTGGATTTTTTCTTCTCTAAACAAGTTGTTTTTAAAGTATTCAGTATTCAAGCAAATAAAGATGAATCGTTTTAGAACGGACGACCAATGTAAATTATGTAGTGTTACGTTGGTTACCAGAATATTAAATCACAGCACAGTTTTTCAAAGTAGGTAGTTGTAAATATAAGAGAATTCCTCCGCTTGTCACACAACTACTTTCCAGAGACAGATAATTATGTCTTTGTTCTCATATAAAATTTGTAAAAAATCTTTCATCTTTGCTTTATTGTAATTGTTATTGTTCAAACCTATTTTGTTGTTATTCTATATTTTTTTTTTAGCCACACGTCAACAAAAAATATTTCTACATTAAAAATTTCCTTATAGATCTCATTAGTTGTATCATTATTATTTTTTTCCTTACAAAAGTCTATTTTTTTGTGGGTGCAATTATAATATTTAATTTAGTATTTCAGAACCGTTTAAAATATACACATGTATAAATATAATAAAATTGTAGAAGAGTTCAATTCTGTACATTGAAGTTAAGTTTCAAAAAAAAAAACTAAATAAAATACTCTTAGGGGCACTTATTTAGAAATAAGACAAGCCAAAAAAAAAACATCAAAATATATATCAATTTAGATAAAATAAAAACATCATTGATCCCAGAAATGTTCGCTAGGTTGTTTCATTTAATAGTTTCATTTAATATTTTAAATGTAAATTTCATATTGGTAAATTAAGCATTAAATATTAATTATTTTGACAGGAATGCACTCGTGTACACTTTGTTGTTGTTTTTATCCGGTTCTTAATTTTGAATCAATACTTGTTTTTACGGAAAAGCGGATAGTAGGCCTATGAGTGGCTCTCAGTGAATCAGGTTATTTTGTCATTTGTCAGCAACAGTTCTTCAATTTCCGGGCATAGAGTAGGGAATGCACAGAGAAGGCGTATAATTGGTGAAATAAAACTACGCACGGCATCACATATTATCATATACTGGTAGTAAGTTTACTATATATATATATATATGTATATATATATATATAGATAGATAGTAGTAGTAGATAGATAGTAGATAAATAAATTAAGGTACAATATAAATTATTAATTAATTAATTAATTTAAGTTATACTAACTTTTACCTGCGAATTCGGCTGCATTGATCACAGAAGAGCGTTACACTTTTGGAACTTAAGTAAAGAACTACTGATCAAACCTAGAATCAACAACTTATAAGCCCTATTAAAAAAGTTTTTGCCGTATGGTTATATATTTTAAAACCTTTTTATATAGCAATATCCACAATTGCTATATTTTTATGGAAGGGTGATAACAAACTCATAAAAATAAATTTATAAATTGGCCTGTTTGTCTGTTTGTTTATCATGTAAAATCTACTAGCGAGATTTTGATGAAGTTTGATACGTCCATAGGTTATTTTTCTGGTTAGCAGAGCCAAATGGAGCTTCCTGAGCTATATACGACATGAGTCTTCGGGAGTTTTGTAACACTGCTTTCGCAGACGCGACAACCTTACACTTCTATATCTGTATATCTTAGAAAAATATTGATATATTTTACTTTATTGCACTAACCTAGTCATTCCGGTCTTTTTTATGGTAATATTTTTTAGTAAATTTATTGTTTTGCTACTAGTACGTAAGGATTATTATCAATTAGTATTGACTGCACGGAGTGACCTGAAGGTACACTGGTAGATGGATGCTACTGAATCTCCTGGATAAATAAAGCTAGGTGCTAGGCTTAGGCTTGTTTTGTTAGTTTTGATAAGATCTTACCGTCGGACTTGATGGAGTGACCTGAAGGTATACTGGTGGATTGACGGTAAGATCTTTCCAAAACTAATAAAACACTACGTATTCTTTTATGAAACGAATACATATAATACACGAAGCGAAAACGTTTTTCGTTTAAAAAAAACACTTGTAAACTTCGAGCACTTTTATTATTCTAGGAGATCCAATAGCATCCATCCATCAGTTTACCTTAAGGCAACTCAATCAAGCCCGACGGTAAGATCTTATCAAAACTAACGAAAGTAGCCTAAACTCGGAGCACTTAGTTCTATTAGTCTAGGAGATCCAATTGCATCCATCCACCATTATACCTCGAGATCAATCAATCAAGTCTGACGGTAAGATATTATGAAAACTAAATTAAACTCGTCTGAACTAGCCTTTTTCGTCTAGTAGATCAAGTTGCAGCCCTCAACGTTTGGACCTTCGGGTCACAAACAATACTAATATCATATAACAAAACACAGTATTTTACATAAAAAAATAATTTTGAAAGAATTTAAATTAATAAAAGTATAAATATGTGAAAAAAACAATAAATTCAAACTATCAAAATTGTTTTTTGTAGCCATCATTTCGTGACTATACATGCGTATGTGTGCGTAGTCAAGCTTTGTCTATGTAGTTATGTGATTTTCGACCTATCTGTTTCGTAAACGCGTCCTTAATACGTAAATATTTAATTTATATACACATACTATAACAAACCCTAACCAATGAATGCAAGGCGTTACGGGAATATATATACGATAGGAAATACACAAAGTGAAATAAAAATTATATTATTTTTAGTCTGTTTATGTAAACTTAGGTCCGATTTTTCAAACGTTAGATAAATCTTACCTTCTAAATTATTAGCTTATCGGTTATAACTTCGAAAGTATTAAATCATATTTTAAGTTCAAATATAACACATTATATAATTAGTATTATTTTGAATGTGAGAATGATTCCCTTAAAACCTCTTTAAAATATTTGCGGTTTCACCATCTCCTTTATCAGGATCTGTGGAGTATTTATTTCATGAAATAATTGTCCGGCTGAAAGTTGTACTCAGAGTCATCAATTGTCCTCCGCCGTTAATTATTTTTAAGACCCTTTCTTATCTTGACGTGGAAATGACTACGTTTTTTTTAATTCTGACTCACTCATTAACAATCACAAGGTCGAGGCAACATCATTCTATTAAAACTGCTTTCAACTATTCTGTATCCCATTTGGTTTTAAGTCACATAAACATAGACACTCCATATTCATGAATCTACCTAGTATTTGTCTCTTTATTTAAACTGAACATGTTCAGACCTTTGCGCCTGATATATTTAGACATGATTTGATTTTTCTTTCGTACACATATAACCTACAAAAATAACAACTAAGATAGTGTTTATGCGAATTATGCTAAATTCATTTATGATTGTCTTTTGAATATTGCTCCTTTGATTGATTGATTCACAAAATAAACTGTGACAAAAACAGACACTAAGGGTAATAAATTCAATGATATAATTATTTTGGTTTGTACAATGATTACTACCATAGATAAAGCTAGAAAGCACCACCCACCATAGATAAAGCTAGAAATTTGGAAGTCCGATAAATAGACGTAATAACTGGCTAACTATTTTAAGGCTGCTAGAAGCCGGTGCAACCGATGCTAAGAGCAGTCAAATGCCGGTGTATTACAATAACATAATTTATCTTGTCTTAACAATTGCAGTTATTAATAAAAATTTTAATTAAAAAATTAAAATATAATCATGCTCAAAAACCTTAGCAGCATTTAAAAATAAAAAAATATGATATGAACTTAATCTTAAAGAACCCAAGCATGAATTATTAATTTTAAAAAAATACGTCGCTCTGTGGGACCGCTCGTAATACGAGTATTTAATTATCTATGATTATTGTTTATAAGTATCAAATGTCTGTTTAGTCTCTTCCCAAGACTTATTATATTTTATTCGTATTTAAATTAAATTTATGTTAAATTAAATTTATGTTATATAACTTCAACGCGGAAAAATAAATATTGCTGCTAGGTTTCGAGCGGTCCCCCAATGCAACGTATATTTTTATATTTTTAATACATACTTAGGTATTTAAAAATTGAGTTATTCTTATTATTTTTGACTTTTTAAATGGAACTTAGGTTTTTATGTCGGTAGTTCGCGCCTTTTTGGTAGATGCCTATATGACAAGATGACTTGGCCAATAGTCCAATAACATTAAAAACCATTTCTTTTTCAAGTTAAAATTTTTTGATTGCATATTGACTATACATTATCATGGCCATCTCAAGTAGACCAATATGAATATGCAAAAAGTGAACTTCGTCTAATGAATTCTGTTTTTCAAAAGTACAGACAGACAGACAGACTGACTTTTAGTACGGACTTAATTAATACCTATGCGGATGTGTGTGTATGTGTCTCATCTCATTAACGCTATACGTTTCATTTAAACGAGAAAACGTTCTAAACTTAAATAGCTTTTTTATTAACATCTCAGAAGTTTAAGAATTTTACGCACCCTTTTACTACCTTTTGTATGTATTCATTCATTAATGTATGTATTCATGTGCTTCCAGTTATTTAAAAACCAGTTTTCATTTACTCAGTGATACACCTAGAAGTCAAATTTACTCAACTGAGAATGTTACTCTTCGAATGTCTTCATCTTGCATTCATTTTGCATACAATAATTTTAATTAAAACACAATATTAAAAAGAACATATACCTAGTAGATATTAATTTTTTTTGAAAGTAAACCAAGTTATATTATTTTCATATAAAGAGGAAAAAAATATAATTTATCTCTTAATATCCATATGTTTTGATTATTTATATAAAGTTATAGTATAGGGGGCGTTTGAATAAGGTCACCGCCTTATAATCAACTTCTAGAATTAGCAGGTGATATAAGTGTCATTATAAACGTACATATAAAGAAACAGTAACGTGGCATAATCTTTACTTTTAATATATTTCGCAATTATATATACAATTCTGCACATGCCTGACTTTCAGCGCTTACAAGGTGTCGTCTATCATATCAAAGACATTCCATAGTTACTATTAGATAACTAATTTAAGTTTAATAATTATTTAAGTTGGATTCAAGTAGACTCCTACTGGAATCAAACTTAAATTATTTTTGTTTGATTTAAGTTTAAATCCTGTAAGCTTTAGTAAATCTGATAGTTCTCTCAATAGTGGAGTGATTAGTTATTTCAGTCTTCTTTTCCGTACCATGATTATTTATAATTTAAGGTGACAGAGAGAAGGAGAGTGAGAGAGAGAGAGAGAGAGAGAAAGAGAGAGAGAGCGATGAAGTCACTAGCAACAAATAGCTAGTTTCAGAATCGTACACTGAAAAATATTGCACGTAAAAGTTCAAACTTTTTTTTATTACACTAAAAAGAAAATGATCCAGTATTTTCCTGGCTTCATTTCGATATTCTTTCAGCACCTTGGTTTCCCTAAAGGCCGCCAAAATCGAGCACAGTAGGCTCTCTAAGCAATATTCCTTTTGTAAACGAATATTTTGACTATGTTATCGATAGGGAAGCCTGGATATAATTAAATTGTTGACCATTCTACGTGTAGCCCCAACAACTCCAAGTTGTTGCCAATAATATTGGCGTTGATAGTCAATACTATGAAAAAATATAATTCCATACTTAAAGAGTACTTTCATGGAGTTCGTACTTATTTACAGGTCTATTTGCAAACTTACTACTTTGTAATTTTACATTTACTTCATCTAGATCTTCTTCGGTAGCCCTCATCTTTTAAAATATTACATATTTATACTTAGGAAGCTTCTCGTTAAATTCCCCATCTCCGCGCACTATGTGACCCGTCCCAGGACACAGTATTGCTTTTAATTTTTTCTGCTACGTGCTACTTTTAAACAAACTACTCCTACTACAACTAAACTAAACTAAACTACTACCCCTACGTACATATTTACTTTATTCACTGTCGTCAGGCCACACACCTATCTCCACATTCGCATTTCAACATTATGCACTTTACTAGATTATGACCGACGACCTGCTCTCTAGATAATGACATTTTACAGTTCCTTTACAGACTGCACTTGATAAATTGCTATGCAAACAAGTTTTATTTTGTTATTGTATTATAATTTTATGAAAAGTTTGTTTTTCAGTCCAGTTAATATGAAAACGGGAAATTAAAAAAAAACATAATACAAGTAGTAAAAGTTGAATAGTCATTTAAAATGAAGTACTTGTAAATTGACAGTGAAACAATAAAGTAAACGCCCATGAATCCGGAAGTAAAAGTTAGACGGCCGCCTATGAACTAGGACTACAGTTGTTGCGCAAAATATAACTGAGGAAGTTTCTATATTTTAATCTATTTGTGATCTCTATAACCTACTTAAACATCTTGGCCCCTCTAGAACTATCATCACTACATTTCTAGAACGTACTTCAAAGGCAGCATTGGTAGGTTCATTCCAAATTTGGTTAGGTAGGGAGAGGAGCGCACCCAGTTGATGGTGAGCGTGAATGCGCATTTTAAAGGGGCCCTTTAAACCT
Source organism: Dircenna loreta (assembly GCA_963555665.1). Classification (NCBI taxonomy): domain Eukaryota; kingdom Metazoa; phylum Arthropoda; class Insecta; order Lepidoptera; family Nymphalidae; genus Dircenna; species Dircenna loreta. Next base: position 8,599,665 of record OY743094.1, read on the forward strand.
ACACTTGGGTCGCAAGTCCCAGGATCTGTTTGCACTCCTCTCCCTGCAACGCGATGGGCCCGGCACCCGCACGGTGAATCCATGGAATGCTAAGAGCTTCGTCTCTTATATGTAAATCTAAAATCGGGACGGTTTCGGAGAGGTCGCGAGTTCAAATCCATGCCAATCAAATTAGCCATACATGGTTATAAATATTATCAAATAGCCTTAGATATGTTAATTTCTTATCTTATTAACCGTAAACAGAAAGTCCAAATTTAAAATGATAAGAGGGATCCCGCTATGACCGTTACTTTTCTTGATACAGATAAATAATGAATACAGATAAATAATAAAGTGAATTTAAACATATTAAGTCAACGGTCACTGGGTGTGGATGACACGTGCCTTTTTTATTTTTCATAGTTGAATTAAGAAGTGAATAGTAGTAGGTCCCTTATAATTTTCTATAATTTATGATTAAAAAACTTCATATATGATTCTTAAAGCAAGATATAAAAAATCAAATTACCTACTATTTAATATAAATAACTATATCCCGAATAAAGTTAAAGAAATATATTAACGTCTTGTAATAGATTAAAACTTTACATGATATCCTCATATTAACTATCAAAATTATTTTCGCTCCCGGGGGCATTCGGAACATTTTCTAATTGCATTTCGCACCAAGTCTGTTATATTTTACAATGCCCCAGTCAAGCCACATTTCGATTAATAAAATTTGGGGACCAGTTGCTTTTGCAAACACATCTTAATAAACTACAGCGAACACTAAATAAACGAATAAGTTCGCTACTTAATATAAATCAAATGTAAACATAAAATATTTTGTTGACAAAAATTCTATTAATAATATACATTTAAATGTTACACTTATATCAAAAATTACCATAGACAAGATTAGACGTAGATTTACACCATAGATGATACATAACCTAAAATAAAATAAACTCGGAAGAAAACCTATTTTGATGAAAATATTTTATTTTATATGTTGTGAAGGTGCAACCTTAACCAATAATTTACCAGAAGCCATAAATGTTTGTAATAATGTTAAACAGTTTAATAATAAGCTTAAATTACACATTACAGATATTCTATGGCTGAAGTATTGTCTATATAGCTACTATAACCTCATTTTGATTTAGCTATTTGAATGCTTAGCTGCAGCATAGAAAAAAAGTGTGAATATTAAAAATCATTAATATATATATTGAAGAGTATATGCCCGAGATGCGAGCTCTGTGGTACACCAGAAGTTATAGGAAAAAAATCGATTCAAATATCACCTTGTGATCTATCACAGAGACAAGATGTAAAACAGCTCAGTAGACTATCATGTATGCTACTATTAATCAGTTTTTGCATTAAATATTCTGAGAAACCTCATCAAATGCCTTTGAATAGGCTGTAAGTGACACCCACTCTATGCACGCCGTCATGCCACCTTTATTTTTGATATTACTTTTATCGCCCGATTTCAGTATCGGCATGGTTAATCTCCAGTTTTTTCAGATACGAGGAATAGTACCACTGAAAAGCAATGTCCGTGGAACACTAACAAACTTATGAATCCCATCGGGGTACACATCACTGATATAAGATTGTACTGATATAAGATTGTACTTTGGTTGTACTGATATAAGATTGTACTGATATAAGATTGTACTTTGGTTGTACTGAAATAAGATTGTACTTTCTGATTAGTTGTGTCAACTTAAGTAATAATAGCAATCTATTCATACTTAGAGGATATACTTGATCTGAAATCAGTAAATATTGATTTTGCTCAAAAAATTATTAGAAATAGATGTTGAAATTTGCAAAGCCCAGACCATTTGATTATTCATAAGGGTTGAGGTGCATATTTCCAGGAATTAAATGGCGCTACGCAAGTCTAAAACTGGCAGTTACACAATACCAAAGTTAAAATCATTGCGTTTAACATATGTTGAATGGCCAACCTTTTGATTGATTTTTTTAAAAAAAATATTTCACATTTACAATAGCTTAAATATATACATCTTCTACATAGCATACATTATAAAAAGCACAGAGGTTTAACTTAAATGCTAAGGGGAATCTAATCGTGCTGATAAGTTTACTTAACACATAAAAGAAAATATTAATACTACAGTTACAAAACATAATATTATAAACATTAACATTCAAAAAACGTGGTAATAAAATAAATATATTACTACTTAATCTAGATATAGTTATTTTAATAAGACTTTAAAAATAATTTAAACGTAAAACAAAACTACTAATTATAAAAGGAAAGAAATATATAAATTTTAATTAAGCATTATCTCTCTTCGTTATCATTTTAGAGAGAAACTACTACTTGATAGATTGATAACATGCTTATAGACAATTTCAAATATTATCAAAATATTCAGATACAAATATGTATTTTTATATACGTATATTTATTCACTATGAGGCTTATTTCGATAAGTATGGTATCGAAATAGGCTCCTGACACCTCCATTTGACGTACACAAGTGATCACTGGTAATGATTCAAAGTGGAAAAGATTTAAATAAATACAAGGAATAATCTAAATAAAATAATGTAATAATAATAAAAAAATAATATTTTTTTTTAATTTGGCTAGACTAATCGAAACTTTTATAATTTTATATTGGAATGTAAAAAACAACATACTGCTTCTACCACAAAAGATAGAAGAGTTATGCATCAGGCGTCACTGAGTGACGTCACTTTGTAAAGTGTTGTTTATTTAAAAATGATAAGGAGATTCTTAATATTGTACTCTGAGAAAAGTTATCAGATATTTGAATTATCTGATAAAATTTAAATAATACAACTTATGTTGGGTCTTGACTTTAATAAAAATAAATTGCGTCGCTAAATTCTAAACTATTTTGACATATACTCGTTTGATAAAATCCCATTTCTAATCTTCAATTTCGGAAAAATTAAACGCTATTGTGTTAATAACCTTAAGGCTATAATCAAGTCCACTCTTTCACCCCTTAACTAACGTTATTTATATAATCCCCTAATAAATATACTAAGTAACTAAATTATTAAAAAATAGTTTCATTGAGTTTTTTCTGGATCAACTAAATAAATAAGTATTAAAGAATTTCCTTCTAAGTCTTAGCTTAGGCTAGATTTATTATAAACTTACGACTGACTACCCAGACTTTATAATTATATAAACATCTCTATAATAATAATTTATTTATTTACTAGAATATGGTGTGTATTATGTTAAAGGAATTAAAATGAAGTTTACACATTCTACCGGTTTTCAGTGTTTTCAGTGTACAAATATTGTCCTAAAAATAAATATACAAATTTATTTTATATAAGTCATATCAGTGTTATACTTCAGACTTAATTACATTATATGTTAATCTTTGTTTTAATAAAATACATAAATAAATTATGTCAACATTTTTTAATATTTATTTCAAACTTATGTCAAAAAAGTAATAATATACAAATTTAAAATCCTAAAAAAAAATACTTTGCCTATAAATCTATTAATAATCAATCATCTTTGCTATCATAAAAATATTTACGGTTTTTTTTAACAAAAATTGCATCATGAAAAAATAAGATAAATTCGTATATATTATTTTTTATGTACTAATATGCAGTAAAAATAAAAAGCACGTAAACCGAAATTAATCAGGTTCAATGTATGTTGTTACACATTGTCACTAATCGAATTGGATTGGATTTGAAAAATCACAATAAATATGAAATTGGGCGTAAATTAATAATAATAAATAACTGCATCTTTAGACAGGTTTAGTTTGAACAGGGTTTATAAATTTATTTCATCGATTGTCATAGGTTTGACAATGACCGGTTCATAGTTAACGTGTTCGTACGTCATATTTTGAAATTAAAACAAAAAAAATCTGATGATTATTCACGTATATCCATTTATTCACTTATAGATATCCATAGGACTCCAGGCTGTACATACTCTAATATCACAGTCATTTTCAATAGCATCCTGTAGAGCGTCTAAGCTACCTAGGTTATAAGTCACTCCGTCGTATTTCCTTGATGAAAATCATGGGATTTTCAGATATGTTGGTGACGGATTAAAAGGTATTGCGAAAGACCCATGGAACGTATTAAAAATATACATTTGTTACTTTCAATCCGTTCCATTACTACTATACATACTGGATTTATACATTTATGAAAATATGATAATATACTATTAAAACTTGAACTGCCAATATTTAACATAAATGTAAAGGGTATAGCTATGTGACAAACGTTGATTTCTATATAACTCAGGGATTCAGCCCTAAGTAGTTGGAGGTTCCTCGTACAAATTTAATCTCTTGGAGGGTGAATTCACGTAATTTTGGTAGAGAAAAACTTTGAGCAGCACTTAAAGCGCAGTTCGTTCTTCTAATATATTTTTTTAAATATTAGATGTGCATAAACTCGCCACTGAAATAAAAAATAATCACAAAGTTCGTTAATAGTGAACGTTCAATTAAAATCATAAACACTTTAAAAATAATAAGTTTGAAAAACTTATTACCGATAGAAAATTACCTTAGGTACTGGATAGTAGATCAGTTAGAAGATAAATACTCTTTAAAAATAAATATATTTGTAAATAATAATAATAATAATGTTATACCGTTATAGTACATGATCTGGTTCGTTTATCGTAATAAATAACTTAACTTTTTCATCAAAAAGACTAAATCTGATTCGAGAATAATCTGCGCATCAATTCACAACCTCGTTGTTGCTACTTCCAAAAAGTTCTTGCAGCTTCTGAGGTAGTTTGAAATGGAAAACTATTGGTTGGATGTTCTATTTAAGAATTTATAGTGAAATAACTGATTTATATAATATTAAAGTAACGATAACAAAACCCTTAATAGTAGATTTACCAGTGACTTCTCCACCGCAATACTGTACTGTAAACAAAAACTAATTACATGCCAGATTTACATCATGAAAAATCGTGACAAGATTTTTTATAAATCTTGAGCAAGATAATGTTTAAGGATTTTATACATAGTTTATTATTTTGAACAATCATGCCTATTATACCTTCATTAATTTTCATCGATTACGGAAAAGCCAATTTTCAGTTATATATAGAAATCCACACACAGAAAGGCAGACTAAATAAAAAATAATCAGAGCAATGGATCAAGTAGCAAATATTTATCAACATATTCAAAATTTGCTGAAGAATATATATGTGCAAAGATGCAAATTTATACAGTAGCATAGATGAAAAGCACGCTGGTTTCCGAGACCAAATAGATATTTATTTAGTCTGAGTGGCTGACACATTTCTTTTTGATACTAGCTATTTATTACCAACGACTTTGTTTGCTCTCACTAACTCAAATAATGAGCTCTGTAATATCACTTAACATTTATAAAATATATGTAGATTTATTAAAAAAAAATATTAAATCGACCTTAGTGCTTTTGTGTGAAATTGAGACTAAATTTGACTAAACTTCACGAGACGGATGAACTGTAGTGCGCTGCAGATATTTAGACAAATAAATAAGCATATTTTGTTAAGTCTTCTCATGAAAAATTATGTAAGCAATAAGTATAAGTTATTTTATCAGAAAAGACAACATTTTCGATGTATAAGTAAGTATTTACAAGTGCAACAGGTTCCTTACAATTTAACATGAATTTTAATGACATTAAGCTACAATGACTGAGCTATTTTAAAATCATTTCTATAAGTACCTAAATATACGATTGTGCAAATGTTTAAAGTGAAAAGAAAAAAAATGTAGTTTGAGATAGCCTTGAATAGTTGTGCAAAGATGTGACCTTATAATGAAAACTTGTCTTACCAAAAATAATTTAGACTAATATATATATATATATCTGTAGGTTCTATCTTTACATTGTTTCCTTTCTAAAATTTTAGGATCAATTTATTTCCAGATTGAATCCCCCTTTTTTATTTTTTTATAGTATCATTGCTCAAATAATACACTTTAAATAGTAAACCTGATACAGCACTGCGCGGGTACTGATAATAACGGCATTTATTATTCAAATACATATTTAATGTACCAATGCAACCTTTGAATTTCGGAGTTCGATTCTCGGTCCTGATTATATTTATCCGGGCTGTAAATTTTAGAAGAAAATGTATATAATATAGTATCAAAACCAAAACACTCCGTGTTGTAAAGTACACTCCGGATCCCTGGGTCATCCATGTGGTGATATCAGGGATGGGACAAGTTCATCCCGCCAATTCAAGTTGTAGTATCGGGATGGGAAAAGTTCATCCTGCCAATTGAAGTCGTGATATCGGGGTGGCCCAAGTTCCAAGTTTTTTCAACAGTACTTGGTGTCGTGTTGGCATTTGAGAACTTTTAACTAGGTATAGACTCTGTGTGTTTGTCACAAGGTCAATGTCCGCCCACCGATAATATTTTGTGTAGAGAATTAACTAATTGTACTAGCTGTTTCCGGTGACTTCGTCCTTCATCCAGACGTTCGGAACATTTGTTTAGAGGTATAAAGAATGAATATTAGATAACATAAGATTATTTGATATTTCTTTTAAAATGCACTACTTCGTCCTATGGGGCGTCGTGTAATAACATAGATTTTAATTTTCCTCGATAAATTACCCTATTAAATAAAAACAGTCAGTTATAACATCTTCTAAAAAAAATCGTTCGGAGAAGACAATATGACAAAAACTTGTGAGACATCTGGCAAAAAAATAGTTTTGTTATTCCTGTAAATAAGATGATATTCGCGATGGAATTCGAATAATAATAAATAAATTGTCTCCACAGAGTGCAGAGTGCAGGTGAGCGATGGGGGCGCGGTGGGCGCGGGGCGCGGCGCTGGCGCTAGCGTGGTGCGCGTGCGCTGCGCGGCCCACCGGCCCGCTCGCGCCACTCGTCTCGCCCGCGCCCTCGTCCTCTCCCTCCCTCGCCCCCGTGCCCGTCCATCCCTTATGCGATCCGCTGCTGCTCAAGAAAACACCACCGTTCCCACCGGTACAGTGAAATCGAATAATTATTAAATTAAGTTGGACAAAATTTGTCTTAAAATATAGCTGAGATTGTTTTATGAACTATTTAAACAAGTATTAATAAACTGTACTTATCTGATCCGTAGAATGTCCGCGAGTATGAAGCCATGGTAGTGCAAACTGCCCGGGCGCTGTCCGAGTTAGTGGAGCAGGGCGTGGCGGACGAGGCTCGAGCCGCGGCGCTAGCGCGGGCTGCAGCGCGCGCGCCTCTACATCCCCCACCCGCTGCTGTGGCACTTGGGGCTCCACAATTGCACCTTGGCGTATTATTTATCGCTGATCCTCCAAGGCTTGTTGTATTCCAACAGAATAATTCAGTCACACTTCAACAATTCTGGAGGACGTTAGCTTCACCATGGAATGCTAGCGTTGTACTTTGGTCCAATGCTTGGTACTCTTGCGAGGGTGGTTCCAGCTGGTGGGGAGGTACTGCGGCTGCACGAGGTACAGGGTCTGCTCGAGCAGCTGCCGCACTGTTCCGCAGAATTCCATCTCTACCGTGTGAAGACACTATGTACGAGTGGTTCGGAGGACCACCGAAGTGTGACACTTTGACAACGGACTGTGAGGCTCACCCTGTTGAACATGAAGACAGAAAACTTGAGGTAAACTGCTGTCTCGATATAATATTGTTTAAATTAATATACAAAACATTTTTCTTAAAATAAAAATATAATTAGTAGGCATGAGGGGAATGTAAGGCTTTAATAAATATATATATATACTATCTATTTATTTATTTCTTATTAAAAAAAATAGTATAAAGGTTTAAAGACCATCAAGCACGTAATATGAAACATAATTGGATTCCAGTATCGCTGCAAGTGTACAACCGGTCACTGGCATAGCGATGGCAGCGGGTGGCTGAGCGAGTCCTCGCTGGCTGGCGAGCGGCTCAAGTGCACGCCATGCGGACTGGACAGCAACCCAGCCTGCCTAGCGGATGCCTACAGCGCTTCCTTGCTTGCCGCTAATTTGGCAGGCATGCTGCTGTGTCTTGTTATAGCGTTTATCATATTTAAGAAGAGGAAATGTAAAGTGAGTGAATTATAAAATTGTCAAAACATTTGAAGAACTAGTCATTCTCTGACCTATTTGAAACTAAATTAAATGATTAATTTATAAAATAGAATGACAGTATATTTATTTGATAATTATATATATTTGAAAATATCATATAATTATCAAATAAATGGTAAGTGGGTATGTACGAGTACATAAATGTAAGATTTAACAACATTATCCGCATGGTTTATCTTCATTGTCGGTATTGGTATTATCTAAAAGAAAAGGAAACGAATATGAGTTACGTCTTTTAATATGTTATGACAAAATGTAATAATTTGCGAATAAATATTATTACTCTGATATACAAATAACTACACACAAACAAAAAAAATAACCTGATTTTTAGGTAAAATCTATTACATAGTTTATGCCTATTTATTGTATATACTAGATTTAATCATTTCAATATAATTAACTTAAACTATTTCAATACAAAAATGGACTACACGATTGAAACTAAACATATTTAACCAAAATTCGGAATTGGTAGGAGAGTAAATTGTCATATGAATAATAAATTAAATGTTAAAAATTAGTATCGCTTTAAAGACTGTTTAAAAATTTCTAGTGATTTTGGTTTTAGTATAATGAATAGTGAGTGTGAGAATGTGAGTAGCTGTGAGTGATCCATAACTCAATTGCTTAAACAATAAGCCAGTGTTCATTTCAATATTTAATTTTGCGAACATGCGCGTTGATAATAAGCTTATAAAAGCTTATAAAAGCCCTATTGACTCACGGTCAACTATTCCTATCCCTGGAAAATTAACGCATAATGAAATTGTATAATTACTGATGTATATACAAAATTTCTGAATTTTTATATCTCATATTTTTTTTTACTAGGGATCTTCTTGTTGATATTTCAATAACTAACAAGTAACTTTATACAAAACCGACATTTTTTTTGCAGGCAGTAGCCATGGGTATGTGGACGGTATTGGAAGTCGTACTCCTTGGCGCGATGCTGATATACGCATCTGTGAGTTTCCGTATTTAAGATTTTTTTATACTTTAAATTTCCGTTATTAAAATAATAATAGTTTCAATAAAAAATATAAGATTTTGAAGCGATAGAAAAGTGAAGTTATGTGACTCAAATATGTTTCTGTTGTGGCCAAAAAATCCCAAATTACGTATTCCTGGTCATTTTTTAATCAAATCTTTAATATTTATTCACGGCATCTTTTGTAACTTTGTATGTTATGCCATCGTGGATTGTTCATTGCTACTAATCTGATATAATTTATTCATATTTTGTACTGTATCATATATTTAATAAAAATATCATAAATATAATATTAACCTTGTTAGATCGTGTATTCTATCTTCATATGTTTTTAGAAAAATAATAAAGAAAAGTATTGTAAGCCGAGAAGTGATACCGGAACGTGGATGTGTTAAAATAAATATAGCTTAACGGAAACGTTTAATAACCTCTTCACCAAGAAAATGGGCTTAAAATATATCAAAATATATATTGTCATAATTTTTTGTATAATATGTAAAGGCGGCATCGCAATACATATCTGCGACGTGGTGGCGGTGCGTGGCGGGCGCGTGGTTGCGGGAGCTGGGTTTCGTAGCTTGCTACGGCTCCGTTGTATTGCGGCTATGGGTGCTTCTGGCAGAGTTCCGTACCAGGAAGGCTCACCGTTGGACGCCCAGAGACTCAGAGGTCATTTTATATTCCATTTTGTTACGTGTTTTATGAAACATTTCTTAAACTATCAATATATATATACGTAATACATAAATTGTCTATGATTGTATAGAAATTATTTACCGTAGGTACTGCGGGTAGTGGCGGCGATGCTCCTGGGTGCGGTGTGTTACATGTGCGCGTTCACGGCAATGGCAGCGTGCGACGCGGAGGCCGGCGCGGGCTGCGCGCTGGTGTCCTGGCACCACGTTACCGCCGGCGCTGAACTTCTATTGCTGGCAGCTGGCTTACGGATAGCACATGCGGCCAGAAATGCTAATGTTCCATTTCAGGTATTTATTATGATAATCATTTCCAGAGATAAGAATTGGAATGATAGGACCCGATGTGTTATCGGTTTCTTTTACAAGGCAGAGTTCACCATAAAACTGGATTACTTAGGTCGCCAGTCGAAGTGGTCATTACTTAACTTTTGTATAGGTGGGGCGGAAGTACGGTCAATCTTTGTGTTACTTATGTTTAAATGATAGGATCTTCTCATATGCTGACTATCCGTCTAGAATGGAAATTGAGTTTTTAGCTTGTTAGTTATTGAGCAAAATTGGGGTCTTCTCAATAAACAAGTAAATTCGCTTTTTTTTTTTTTTTCGACAGGAGCGCGGATGGCTGGCGGTGGCGCTGTGGTGGGAGGGTTTGTGCGGCGCAGCGTGGAGGGCAGCAGCACTGGCGGGTGTAGCACCGGAAAGCTCACCTCTGGCAGCGACGGCGCGCGCACACCTCTCCGCGGGTGCCGCGCTCGCCTGCGTGCTTGCTCCTCGCCTCTGGCACGGGTATCGCACTCGCTCGCTCGCGCAGGAGGCTAGTGGTCCATTTGTATGAATTAATTCCAGTATTAAGTCCAGTAACTTAAAACGCGGTAGGCATAATTAGAGACCGTCTTTATAAATATGATCCTAAATTCACATTCCAGGTGTCGCGACGGGGCCCGGCCGAAGGATTCGCGGAGGGAGAGGAGGAGCCAACCTCAGAGGAGGTCCGTGCAGAACTAAAGCGCCTGTACGTTCAACTGGAAATCCTCCGAAATAAAACTCTCAGGAGAGACAACCCGCACATAAGCAAACGCAGGGGAGGACGTAAGCCGCCGCATCGACGGTTCTCGTTACAGGTAGGTTTAATATTGATGTATTCGTTAAATGTCTGTCAATCTGTTTTTTTCACTAACAAAGACCAATAGAGATTGCGATAGCGTTAACATTTAGAAACAGAGATGTCTATTTTCAATTCTTGGTTTTCAGTTTTAAAATTATGAAAATAATAGTGATGTAACAACATTAAATTAAAAAAAAAGATGAATATCATAAATTGTAAACAACTAATGAATGCTCTAAAAAAGTTAACATTAAGATAACGAAAGAAAAATTGAATGTCAGTATAAATTAAGCGTCCCTTAGTTTCATTTGAATGTTTTCTTTAATTTAAATGGTCCGTGTTGTTTCTTTCTATTAGCTGTTGACCTTCTTACATTATAAATTGGTGTGCCCTTAACTAGTTAGGAGTGTTTGTTACTAATGAGAGGAGTTCCCTTTATATTTTTATGGATAGCGGTCATTAATTTAATGTTTCATATTCCAACCCACTCCGACTTTAGAAAAAGGGCAGTCGTGAAAAGGTAAGATGTGGTATTTACGCATGCGCACCGATTGGAGCACCCGCATGAGACCCGTGGATGTCTGCCTGACCCCTCCCCACTACCACCACCACCCCACCCCAGTGTTGCTATTCTACAACAACAAAATTATGCTTTGTCTGTTTTACGGAAAACTATCACGTTGATTGGATTAGTGGAGATCAAATGAAATTCTGCACAAACGTCTTCGACTTCAACAGAAGCTTCAATACCTTTTACACGCTCAATTTTTGCTATCTTGTTATTGTTAATTTGTAATTTTATATCGAATTGTTCGTTTACTTCAGCTTTTGTAATCAACTTATATGCCTCTTGTGTGATACATTTTGCTACGTACATATTAATATCATAAAATATATATACATTTTAATCGTTTTATTAGTCGGTTAGGTTAGTATAATATAAATCATTTAAAAAATCGTATAGATAACTTTGATAAGTAATTCAATTTCGTTAGTTTCCGACCGTATGTCATAATTCAGTCTACCTGTTCTTATTAGTTCAGATAGATTGGTCTGTATTTGAACTAACAGAGGCTTTGTGGATCAGGCCCTGCAGGCGCGTCGCGGAGGGAAGAATAAAGCGAGCGCGGTGGAAGCCAGCGAGGCGGGAGACGCGAGTCGAACTCCTGAGGACTCGGTGTGCTCCGCCGAGGGACCTTCACACTACACGGATGGAGACATGGCGTGATTCTTACCCTTTATGTGACCCTAAATCTCAAGATATCGATGTGAAAGTACCCTCAGACTTTAAATGTTATAATGGAATTGAAATTGCATGCTGTTTATACGTCATTAATGTATTTCGTAAAGGTTAGACCACTCGAACCTTCAATGTTTTAGTCATTGTTCTCAAGTTATTTGTTATGGTATATTTCTTCATATTTGATCTTTGCTTTGTTACTCTGGTGGCAATGTTGATGTTTAATTAGGAGTCTGTAAATCTCATCTGTATTTAGTATATCTGATATGTATCTTCACACCTATTAGATGAACCTTTAATAAAGGATATTAAGTAGTCTATAAATACTTATTAGGTGTAGTTCTTTCAAACAGAACGTTATTCATAAATAATATATGTGACGTCTAAATCAACAAAAAGATTTGTGTAGATTTAACGAGCCTGTCCTATTTATTGTATGATCATTCTAATTACTAAATAGATGCCTAAAAACCTTCAAATAATAACGTTTACTGACATAACATTCAAATAATCAACTATATAGCTATTCGTAATTCATCAAATAGTTTTTTTTTCATGTATCTTATATACACAAGCAGACAGACTGAGGTTTATATTTAATATAATGTTTGTTTACCTACCATAAATGATACATTGCAATCGTTGAAAGTTTCTGTCGTTTCTTTTTCTAAATGCGAATTGACGATTTGTCATACATTTATATGAACTGATAACTTATATGTCTCTTTATATTTATTGAGCTATTCTTATCCTTTTTTAAAATGTATTAAAACAGTTATTATTTATTTTAATATAAAAATAAGAAACGTTTTAAAATATAAGAATGTAAATAGTAGTTCTACTGGTTTTTATGTGAAAATAGGAAGTATGTTATATAATAATTATTTAAAGGGATTTCTGTTATTGAGCTTCAATGAATGTTTGCGAGGCGTTAGGCGACGAGATGCCAAAAATGTTTCATAAATAATTATAAAGATATATTTGTTAAATAAATGAAACATAAATCATGTATTTTCGTTTCATTTCATCGCAGCTAATTCCGAAAAACAAGTATATTTGTGAGCTAAGTGGAATATCTACTCACCAACAAACCGCCTTCGATACTACGCCTTTTAAACCGGAAGTTGAAATCCTAATATATATATTATGTGTTGTTGTTTTTTTTTATTTTTAAGGAGCCACGCCATTATCATGCACTAAAACGTTTGATTTATATATTTCAAACATATTATATGTAACTATACATACAATAAATGAGTAAAGGGGCAAAATCTGCACATAAGATATATTTTTTTTAATGAAAGCTAATACAAGAAGCATGCTTGGCTCATTATTACATGTGTGATGGGTGTTTACCATGGGGAGTGTTCTGAAGATTTATTTGGACTTTTACCACCCATAGATTACCTAAATAACCGACTGTGTAGTCGGTTATCTCATTAAGTTTTAGCTTATATGAAACGTTTGTACTTTAAAAAAACGCTGTCTATTAGATCCACTGTACAAATACGCGTACGAACTAACAGATAATTGTCACTGTCGGAAAATTAGTAAATAATTCGCAATAAAATATATCAGTATCCGTATCCGTTCCCTGGTTTTAAGCGACCTCCCCACATATTTTCAGCCAAATCGGGTTCTTGAGTTATAAATAAGTCCCCTTAAACCTACACTTGGGTTGCAAGTCCCAGGAGCTGTTTGCACTCACATTCACTATACTATTCGAAAAGACTATCCGAATATGAGATTTGTGATAGTTTCATATTACTTATATTATATTTAGAAGGAATACTGAAAGTTGAAATTTTATTATAAATTCGTAATGAATAAGTTCAATGTTTACTTTTTTTACAAATAAATATATAGTTGACAATGATGTCAATGTCATGTGTGTGTCATGTGTGTGTGTTTCTGATCTTAGTAAATAGAATAAAAACTATAATATATTTATATTGAATTTTACAGTATTGCTTTTACTATAATGTAAATTTAACATATACTTTAGTCTCAGCAACACTTGGTCAGTTATTCTTACAAATTTTAGCGTATATAAATCGTTTGTACTTTAGCAAAGCGCCATCTATTGGATATTTCCTATATGCAGACAACAAATACCGCCATCTCTTAGAATTGTATGGAATTGACAGATAATTATTAATGTCAGATAATAAATAAATAATTTGCAATAAAATAAGTAAACGAATTGAGATATAATCTATCCTATCTTTTTGGACCATACAATAGATGCCTACAAAATTTCATTAAAATCGGTTAAGTTGTTTAGGAGTCCATCGAGGACAAACACTGTGACACATATTGTGATATATATTAGTGATATATATTAAGATTAAGAGAGGGAGAAATCTGTCTGATTTGTCAAAATAAGGAAAAAATAAAATAAATCAAGATAAAATGATTAGATAACATTTATATAAATAAATCTAATATTTTTGATATAACGATGACAACTTCGTAACATAAAACTTTAGATTAAGAACAGCAGTACTGAACTATATATAAAACGAATTACATGACGGATTTATCAACACCAAGAAGGGGCCAGTATTTTAAGATTCCAAATTATAAGAACGTAATACTTTAATTTCAATAACATAAATACATATCTCTGTATAATGTTTTATTCTTTATAACATAAATACAATTATTTCACCTTTTAAACCGCAATTGTTTAAATAAGACGAATATTTTATTTTATTTTATATTACTACGTATTCAGTGTGAAAATAAATGCAAATAAATAATAAACTTTAAACATATACTAGATAGTTATGAAATAGATTAAAAAAATATATTTTCTAAAATTAACATCTACATTAATGACCTTCATTAATCGTCATAGATTGATTAAGATTTGGCACGTATGTGAGTTGTAACGTGCGTGTTCGTATGACCCTTTTAAAGTAGAAGGCTGATAGCCGAGCTGTACGCGTCAGATTAACACATGAGAAATCCACTTCGTACAATCCAAACTTTTGTCTGAAAAGTAAAAAGAAAACTTACATAATTAACATTTCAAGGTCGATAGAATATAACGTTCATTAAATTTATCGTAATTTGATTTTTTCAAAATGTAAATGAAGTATTTTCTAAAATTATAAGACTTACGTGTATCCAAGCGACCATTCAAAATTATCCATGAGACTCCACGTGATGTAGCCTCTTATATCTGAGCCTTCTTGAATGGCATCTAACATGGCCGCCAAGTACCCTTTGTAGTACGTAATGCGGTCCTCGTCTCTTAAGCCGCCAAGAGTAGCAAATCCACTTTCAGTTATAATAACCGGGGGATTATTGTAGTCTTTCTTTATTTGCTTCAATAACTTATAAAAACCCCAAGGCACATACTGTAATAGTGCCAAAAATCGGTTTTATATTTTAGTTTTTTTAAGAGTTCTATAATTATTAATTAATTAAATTAAAATATATACATATCATAGAATTTAATTTAATAGAATAAAATCACATGCCAATATGAACTTTTTACATATCTCTGAAGTTTGAATGTTTTGTAAAATACATGATCTTATTTTACAAGATTTTGATAGTAAGATAATTTTCAAATTGAAAAATAGGATACTTACTGGTGTGCGGTTTGATTTGCCAATAATCCAATTAGGATCTATTTCACTAATGACGCCTAGGTCATCAGAAAATGAGGGTGATTTATATAGATTGTACACTGACTCATTTCTTTTCGCATAAATTGTCATATAATGGTTTAACCCAAATAAATCAGAAGTTCCACGCACAAAATTTATTTCTTCAGGTGTAAATTCCGGAAGTCGTGATCTTGGGAAGCCCTGAGCAGCACTTTTGAAAGCTATGCGGTCCTTCATCACTTGAGGAAAATCTCCGGTGCGAGAGAAAATTGGATGGGAATATTGCGCCCACTAAAATAATAAAAGTAAACATGTATTATACATCAACGTGGTAAGCAAATTTCATCGACGAAGAGCACTGTACCTAAGACTATTAGCAATCTCTTAAATCAAATCCAATCATCAAATCAAAAATCAATCAAAGTAAGAAAAAAGATTTTGATGAAACCACAAAAGATAAACTTAGTGTCTGGAATCGTTAAGTTCTATTAGATTATAAAATTAAAAATACAAGAATATAAAACAGTTCTGGAAAATAGTATTAAATTTCGAAGCGAAGAGAAATCGTTATCAACATAAACTCGCAACTGTACTAAGGGACTGTATTATAAGTCGTAAATTTTTCATCATGCGTAACAACCATCCCTAAATATATTATATAATACACAATACATACATTAAATTGGTTAGCATCGTAAGCTGCTTCAGCGTCATTCTCGTTCTCTGATTTCGGTTCATACCATTGGGCACTTAATGAAATGAATATGGACCCGTTGAAAGTTGATCTAAATTCACTATCGTAAATATGATACGCTTTTGCATGAGCTAAAAGAACATTTTTGGCACACAAATATTCAGCAACTCCCTGAAAATTCAGTGCCGGGGCAAGAAATGTCTCCCCGTACCCGAAGTAGCAAATTTGGTGAGGTTCGTTTATTGTTATCCAATATTTGACACGATCACCAAAGAGTTGAAATGCAATGCGTGCATAGTCAGCAAAATATTCAATAATGAGAGGGTTAGCCCACCCACCAAGCTGTTGAAGTTTAAGTGGTAGATCCCAATGATAAATAGTTATTATTGGCTGTATGTTATATTTGAGTAATTCATCAATTAAATTGTTATAGAATTGTACACCTGCTGCGTTTATTTGGTCTGGAAAACTAGTCGGAAGAATTCTGGTCCAGGAAAGCGAGAATCTATATGTGTCAACACCGAGTTCTCGCAACATTTGTACATCTCTTTTGTAAAGATAGTAAGAGTTATCAGCGATGTCACCATTTGAACCATCTATTACAAAGTTAGGTCGGTTATGCGTTATATCATCCCAAATATTTACGGATTTACCTAAAAGTAAACAAACATTAATACATTGACTTGACATTGACATTGACATTGACATTGACTTTTGTTTGTTTATTCATACAACCATTCTCTTATGACTGTAGCTATAAACGTGTCCTGATCAAAACTCTCTTTCTAAAAATAAGTAAACACAACTTTTTACTAAATTACAGTATTTACCATCTGCTTCCCAGGCACCTTCGGTTTGGTAAGATGACGTAGCTGTTCCAAACAAGAATCCATCTGGAAATTTTCTTCCAATGCTGAGAACGGCCGTACTGAATTTCAATAACACCAATACAAGTAACAAACTGTAAGTACGAAATAAAAAATTGAAGCAAAGTATAAGAATAAGTATCAATATCTAATGTTTTTTTTTAAATTAAACTGTTATTATTATAAAATTCATTGTAGTTGACTACTCACATAATATTAGCAATCCGACTCATCTTCACATTTCATGCTCGTTTAGGTTACCACAGGTTAAGGTACCACAGTTTATACTGTATTTATATTGAA
Source organism: Dircenna loreta (assembly GCA_963555665.1). NCBI lineage: Eukaryota > Metazoa > Arthropoda > Insecta > Lepidoptera > Nymphalidae > Dircenna > Dircenna loreta. The sequence continues at coordinate 8,617,325 of OY743094.1, forward strand.
CGAAATTTTGTGATGGTGGGGATTTTCTTTATCAATTAATTAATTAAAGACTTTAATATTAACTTTATTTATCAATTTCAATTAAGTTTATTAAATTAAAAAAAAACATATTAACTATTTATTTAGTCCGACTGACTAAGTTACTTACTTAATGTTTTTAAACTATTGCAAATTGTACAAATTTTAAATTTAGAAGGGGTCTATTTCGTTACCAGCCGTGGTCACGGGATGACTGATGTCACCTGAGCGTCGTCTTCGTGAGGCGTGATTCTCTCCAACTACCCTCCTTTGTTGCTAATAATTTATGTTTTTATTGTTATTAAAATAGAAAGTTGAATGATGAATGGAAGTGGAATTTCGACATACGAAACTAACGGCTTCTACACACTGGCGTTTTAAGTCCAAAAGGGTTAAGAAACCATTGCAGAAAGGGGCAAGGAATATATTGCAGCTTTAAAAAACCAACAGATTAAAAAGTCAGCAATACCTGAGCACTTGTTAGAATGAGGTCACAACCGCTGGATTGAGTTGCACCAGCCACAAGTCCTCTCCACAGAACGTCACTATTATGCCAAAATAGTACGTGAAGAGATTGAAACTTATAAGTACAAAAATTTCAAACTCGAATATATCTCTTACTATCAGCATCGAATTAAGATTTTTCATTGACTTACCATTGTTAGTAAATATTCACATTCAATAATATAGATATATTTGTGTATAGTGTAAGAATAAGTAAACTATGATATTGTTAAGAGGCCAAGTCTGCACAATATATAAGAAGCCTACATACACAAATATGTTTGAGATATAAATACAGTACAAGCATAACTGTAGGTATATTAGCAAAAATCGTTTGTTATGTGATAATCGTTTTTTATATAATAATTATTGTTGGGCTTCGTAGTTCAGATCTGGGGAGCTAGTCTATAAAAAACGTTTAATTTTATACAATTTAAAGATATTTGTGCATAAAATGTTTTATATTTAAAAAATTGTATGTCAGTACATAGAGGCTAAATGAGAATACTTCCTGATAAATGATCAGCTTTGTGATAGAAACAAATTCTCGCAATTATTAATTCAAATAATATATAATATAATATGTAATTTCCGTTATTAATTACGCACGAAATAGATTTATTGTATTGTAAGAGTAGAAATATACAGGCAATATATAAATATATATATATTGGGCTATATTAATATAATTAAAACAAATATAACGCACTCAACAACAAATTGAAAGAATTTATTTTCCGTTATCAGTATTTCCAACTTGGCTGTACGTGCGTATTACCTTAGGTGCTTGCTTATATGAACATTGTATATTATGTGATTTCCGTGATTCATTACGCACGAAATAGACTTATTGTATTGTAAGAGTAGAAATATACAGGCAATATATAAATATGTATATTGGGCTATATTAATATAATTAAAACAAATATAACGCACTCAACAACAAATTGAAAGAATTTATTTTCCGTTATCAGTATTTCCAACTTAGCTGTATGTGCGTATTTCCTTAGGTGCTTGCTTATATGAACATTGAAATATTTACATTTAACGTATTATATTTGTATTTACCCGGTAGTATTCACGTAGAATAAAATTGGAATGTCCCCGACTTGTTTCGAACCCAGTTTAGTGCACGCCGCGAGTCCGCCATGCTTAGAGCTCATGAGTAAGAACCCCGAATGGGTTCAAAACTAGTCAGGCATATTCCGATTTAGTTCTGCGTGAATACAGCCGGGTTAATATAAATATAATAGTCATGGTTCACGAAAGTTTAAACATAAAAATTTTACATATTGGCTTGGCTAGTATATTGAATATTTATAATTTGATAACATATTAACGTTTATTCATCGTCAATCATTTAATAACATACAAACTTTTAGTTTAAGTTATATTGACTTGATATCAGAATATATTTTTATATAGAAGGTATTTTTATATAATTGATACAGTTACAAATATTTGTTCAAATTATAATAAAAAGCATTTCATGTATATTTTTTATTTATTATTTGTTTTCATAAATTTAAAGACTTATAATTTATTGTATATAATAAATACACTAAACTGTACTTGTATTTTGTAGTATTCATTATAAAAAGCATCAACTACTCAACAAACTCAAAACACCCCATAAATTAAATTTTCCATTATAAATTAATTGTTTAGAGATCAACAATTTTAATTATGAAATATTCTTCATCATTATAAATAAATTGCAAATAAATAATAACCTTATAAGAAAAATTAAGTCGTTTCTAATATTAACATCTACATTAATGATCTTCGTCAATCGTCATAGATTGATTAAGATTTGGCACGTATGTGAGTTGTAACGTGCGTGTCTGTATGACCCTTTTAAAGTAGAAGGCTGATAGCCGAGCTGTACGCGTCAGATTAACACTTGAGAAATCCACTTCGTACAATCCAAACTTTTGTCTGAAAAGTGAAAATAAAACTTACTTAGTCAACATTCTAAGTTCGATTGAGTTTCCCTAACCTTAGTATGATCAGTGAAGTTATCTTCTATTTATTGAAATATTTGAAAAAATCAGTAAAGTGTTTTCGAAATAATATGACTTACGTGTATCCCATGAACCACTCGAAATTATCCATGAGACTCCACGTGATGTAGCCTCTTATATCTGAGCCTTCTTGAATGGCATCTAACATGGCCGCCAAGTATCCTTTGTAGTACGTAATGCGGTCCTCGTCTCTTAAGCCGCCATGAGAACCAAATCCATTCTCAGTTACAATAATCGGAGGATTATTGTAGTCTTTCCTTATTTGCTTCAATAGTTTATAAAAGCCCCAAGGCACGTACTGTAATAATGTAAAGATATCATAAATCGTAGGTACATTTTAATTTACAGTTGATGTTTTAAATTTGAATGTATTTAAGGACTTTCCTCAAAAATAAAACGTTTGATCCACCGTAACGTAACATAATGCAAAGCTAAGCCACACATTAAAGTTTGTTTAATCATATTTAAATCTGGTTGGAGTTTTTGGTTTAGTTGTATTCTCGGGAAAACGAGGTAATAAGTGCACGAGTATTTAGCAAAATGGGATACTTACTATTGAGCGGTTTGATTCACCAATAATCCAATCAGGATTAATTTCATCTATTACACCCATATCATCAAAAAAAGACGGTGAATTATAAAGATTGTGCACCGACTCATTTCTTATCGAATACACTGTCAAGTAATGATTTAATCCAAAGAAGTCAGAGCTTCCTCGCACAAAATTTATTTCTTCAGGTGTAAACTCCGGAAGTCGTGATCTTGGGAAGCCCTGAGCAGCACTTTTGAAAGCTATACGGTCCTTCATCACTTGAGGAAAATCTCCAGTGCGAGAGAAAATTGGATGGGAATATTGCGCCCACTAAAAATGGAAATAGATATGTTATCCAAAATTAATATTATGATCCCCTTCTATACATGGATAGCACTGTTACAAATACTATCAGAAAACTTTTTCAAGTCGGTCTGATAAGATCTAAAAATAATTGTATTGTTTTCTTCTAATTTACAAGTTGATTGGTCTAACTTTTCAATGGACGCAGAAATGAGTAAGATAAAGATATTTTAAAGAAACCACTAAAGAGTTATACTTTAATGGTTTCATTAAAATCTGTCTTCAATGTTGGGCAAGATTAAGAAGTAAATTTTTTTTTTTTTTGTTATAAGAGGGCAAACGAGCGTGCGGATCACAGGCGTGAAGTGATCACCGCCGCCCACGAACTCTTGCAACGTCCGAGGACTCACAAGAGCGTTGCCGGCCTTGGAGGTGGGTATAAACGCCTTTTTTGAAGGTACCCATGTCGTATCGATCTGGAAACACCGCCGAAGGAAGTTCATTCCACATCTTTGTGGTACGTGGAAAAAATGTTCTTGAAAACCGCACAGTAGAGGATCGCCACGCATCCAGGTGGTAAGGATGATATTGCAGGCGATGTCGTGCTGTGCGGTGGTGAAATTCGGCGGCGGGCATCCGATCAAAAAGCTCTTCGGAGCACTCCCCGTTGTAAATGCGATAGAAAACGCACAAAGTAGCCACGTCTCTACGCAATGCCAAAGAGTCCAGCCTTTCACAGAGCACTGGGTCCCCGACAATCCGAACGGCTCTCCGCTGTACGTGGTCAAAAGGTAGAAGCTGATATTGGGGTGAACCGGACCAGAGATGAGAGCAGTATTTCATATGGGGTCTGACCTGCGCCTTATAGAGCGCAAGTCTTTGGCCAGGATTGAAATACTGCCTCGCGCTATTGATTACACCCAATTTCATCGAGGCAAGTTTGGCCTTGCACTCCAGATGACCACGAAAATGAAATTAGAATTATTATATAGAAGTAAGTTCAGGATAAGTTTGTCTGTTTTTGAATTGGTCTTGAAAATAACTAAATTCCAAAAATAATAAATCCTAATCATTATAGACTCGAACACATGTATTTTTGCTCAGGAACTTTACAAGCCACAAATTTGGAATCAACCTTAACATATATACGTAATCTGTTATATAATATAAAATACATACATTAAATTGGTTAGCATCGTAAGCTGCTTCAGCGTCATTTTCGTTCTCTGATTTGGGTTCATACCATTGGGCACTTAATGATATGAATATGGCCCCGTTGAAAGTTGATCTAAATTCACTATCGTAAATGTGATACGCTTTTGCATGAGCTAAAAGAACATTTTTGGCACACAAATATTCAGCAACTCCCTGAAAATTCAGTGCCGGGGCAAGCAATGTCTCACCGTACCCGTAGTAGCAAATTTGGTGAGGCTCGTTTATTGTTATCCAATATTTGACACGATCACCAAAGAGTTGAAATGCAATGCGTGCATAGTCAGCAAAATATTCAATAATGAGAGGGTTAGCCCACCCACCAATTTGTTGAAGTTTAAGTGGTAGATCCCAATGAAAAATAGTTATTATTGGCTGTATGTTATATATGAGTAATTCATCAATTAAATTGTTATAGAATTGTACACCTGCTGCATTTATTTGGTCTGGAAAACTAGTTGGAAGAATTCTGGTCCAGGAAAGCGAGAATCTATATGTGTCAACACCTAGTTCTCGCAACATTTGTACATCTCTTTTGTAAAGATAGTAAGAGTTATCAGCGATGTCACCATTTGAACCATCTATTACAAAGTTAGGTCTGTTATGAGTTATATCATCCCAAATATTTACGGATTTACCTAAAATTAATCATTCATTAAATAGATATTGCACTTATTTATATATCGACATAACCTATATTTTTGTGATTCCTACTTTATATGGAAACAAGTGAACAAAACATTTTACTGAATTATAATATTTACCATCTGCATCCCAGGCACCTTCGGTTTGGTAAGAAGACGTAGCTGCCCCGAACAAGAATCCATCGGGGAATCGTCTTTCAACGCCGCTTAAGGCGGTACTAAATTCCAATAACACCCACAGTAGTAACAAACTGAAAGAATGAAAACAAATTTTAGAAATATGCCAAGTCATATTAATTTATTTATAGACTCGATAACAAATGTCTCTATTAATTTAATTATTATTTTATATTAATCGATTTTAATAAAATGCATAGCACTTGACTGCTTACATTATATTAACAATACGACTCATTTTTACAATTTATACTCGTTTAGGTCAAGATACCACAATTTATACTGTGTTCTGCTTTATCAAATTTCGTTAAAATTTTGTGGAGGTGGGGATTTTTTATCAATTAATTACTTAGGGACTATAATATTGACCTAACTCGTTGATTTATAATAAATTGTATTGGCTACAAAAACTGAAGGATAATTTGAATTTATGATATAAATAAATTACAATAATTCCCAAAATAAACGTGGACGAATAATCTCTTAGAATAATAATTTTAAACGTATTAATAAAACACATATATATATATATATATATATATATATATATATATATTTTAACAATAAAAGATAATATATATATATATATATATATTATCTTTTATTGTTAATTCAATATTTAAATAATGCTCTAATGAAAATTCAGGATAAGTTTGTCTGTTTTTAATATACTGACAGACAGACAGACAGTATATAGATATTTAATTATGGATTTGAGTGTCGTTACAATGACGATAATTCAGAAAACAAGAAAGATATGTGTACATGCGTACGTATTGATACATAATATATTTAGTTTGGAATTTATTTATATTCTTTACAGTTTAATGCCTTTTTGCCTGTTCTGTTTTGTGTTACTTTTATGTATTTGTTAACACAAGGTTATTGTTTGCTACTATGTCACGGTCATACTAGATATTATATTTACTTTGTTTATAGTTTTTTATGGAGAATAGAAATAGAATTATTCTCTCTACGAAGAGTTAATGTGCTTTGAAGTTAATCTTTTCCTTGTTCTAGTTATTTCAGAATTTCTTATTAAGTTATTTCAGAGTTTCTTAGTCTTATCTGCTATTTCCTTATCTTATTTCCTGGTAGAAAAATTTGCTTAATAGTTGTCAGTGGAGGGAATTCTAAGTTTATAAGACTAGAAAACCACAAAATATTACTCATCCAGAGACCAGAAACAGCAACATGGTAACGATTCCCAGTGAAACCTTACGGTTCAACTCAACGTCATAGTGGGATCCCACGGGTAGAGTTGATCTAAAAACTTTCAACTCAAAAATAAAACTTGAAATTGGTTATTTACTATTTATATTAGATACAAAAGAAGTCTATATGCTAAGTAAACGAAATTGTTGTGTATCGTAAAATGATCCGTAAAATATTTTTTGATATACTCGTAGGTGAAGGTATCTATAAAACGTGAACCAAAGTTAGATAGAATCTGACGAATTGTTTTCCCCGAATCCTTGAACTCTTTTCCTGTCTGTGATAAAAATGTAATCTCAACAAATTTAAAGAAAAACAACCTACAAACTAAACATCCTTTATTTTTGTACATTTATTTGGTTTGTGTGTTAATTCCGCCTTATCAGCGTACAAAAAAATAAAATAAATATGTAATTATGTTATATTAATTTTTAAATTACTTCGCAATAGGAATAAGAAAATAGATACAAGGTGGATGTTAAAGATAGGGCTTTACCTTGTTAATGTCATGTTTACTTTATAAAATATTTGTGAAGGGCCATGAATATTCATTTTAAAAAAGGATGCGGTTAATTAAATAAGGTCGAAAACGAAGAGTTTATCCGTCCCTTAAATTTAAAATAAGTAACAATCAAATACTTTTAACTACGAGTATTTGAAGGAACTGTAATAGTCTCTTAATATCTGAACCGTGGAATGTCCGCTGGCTTAAAGCGATAATAGTGCACGAGATTTTTTCAATTTGGTTGACTAGGGCCGCGATCCCAACGTGGTTTGCAGCGCGCCCGTCTCTACTACTCTCACCAGCTGATGTTGCACTTGTTGCACTCTCCAGTTATAACTGGCATACTTTTTTTTACTGATCGTGTAAGACTCGTTGCGTTCCATCAGAGCAATGTGGTTACATTCCAAAAAATTTGGAGAATTCTTTTTTGGCTCAAAGCACGGAGCTTACGAGTACGAATCCACTCGGTTGCGAGGGCTATAAGAACTCGCCAACTGTTGTATACCGTTCGTAAGTCACAGAAAACGCATTGAAGAAATACGAGAACGCGTTGAATAATTCCCCATCCAATTATCTTAACTAACAATGGTGTATATTTTTATACTTTAAAAAAAAGAAAAGCTACTATGGCTTTTCCTTTTTTTAATATTTACTTCTAGCTCAAGATCTTTAGATTTCAAATGGATGACCAAATTGTTTTTTATATGTAAAAAATAAGTGTAAGAAATAAGAGTCAATTCGAGTCGATTTCAGTATCGCTGCAAATGTACAGCTGCCCACTGGTATTTCAACAGCAGCCGGTGGCCTCGCCGCAGCGGATGGGCTATGGCCGGTTGCACATGCGCACGTCGTGTGGGTTGGCCAGCAACCCAGCTTGTCTGGTGGAGCCTTAAGCGCATCGCTCCTGGACTCCAATTTAGCTGGCATGCTGATGTGTAATGTTATACACATTACATTACAGTGTTTATTATATTTGAAACAAAAGAAATCCACAGTGAGTAGAAAATGGGATTGTCAAAAAGTTCAAAAAACGGATACATTTTTCCCTAGCTCTACTTAATGCACCCAATAAAGCTATAAATATTAACTTAATTAATCCTAATTTTAGTAATAAATTTACCACACAATTGTATAACAGTATATATATTAACTATTTAATATCAAGCAATTATCAAATGTATGGTAAATACTTATGTTTATGTATTTATAAAGAATTACAATGATATCCTCATGGTTTCTTATCTTAATTATTGGTGTGGCCACTATCTAAAAGAAAAGGTAACATGTAAATTAAATACGATTTTTTATATTTTTTGATGATAAAATGTAATATATTTTAAATAAATATGGAGTGAAAAGTTTACCAACACAAACAGGATTATAGAGTAAAGTGAGATATACAGTTTTATAATTACTATTAAAATTCAAATTATAAAAGTTGTCATCTTTTCAGATCTTGAAAATGTCAGAGCATTATAGACATGGTGGCGTGTACTACGCTATCCTTCCTATCCTTCCTATCCTTGAAATTTGTTCTCACATAGTCTTTTGCAGGTTCTTCTCCATGTATTCTTGGAGATGTGTATCCAGAGTTGGAAGTTTCGTTAGTGAAATGTATGCCGGTTTGAAATAAAAAACTTTGATATTGACTCACGCGCTGCGCTCACTGCGCGATAAATTTCACATACTATATAGTCTTCGGGACGGAGCCGACATTTATTACAACAAGAGAAGGAGATAGAAATCGTTTTAAAAAAGGCCGGCAAATACTTTTAAAACTGACCATAGCAATTTTAGTCATTTTAATAGTTAGAGTCAACTTTAAAAATAGATTGACCATCTTCTAAAAATTTTAATCTCTTTTCGGTTCGGTTGGTTAGCTTATTTTATTTTTTATATGTATAGAGAGCTATGTTCACTAAGTCTGGCAGCGATACGGTAGCCTAATTGGTAGGGCGACGGGGCAGTTACGAGAGGTTGCGAGTTCGAATACCCTGCCCGTGTAGGCTTATTTTTTATTTTACATTTATTTAAAATCAAAAATAATGAATATTTATAGATATTTACAATATTACAAACAAAATTACTATTAATTTGAATCTTTCAAATTAGAAACTGCTTGTAAATGTGACAGTATCATAGAACTAGAAGCGGTGTGGTTGGTTATTTTAGTCTTTTCTGTATCATGCTTTACTTGAATTCTTATTTAATTTCACAAATCTGTTATATCTTAGACTAAAATAGTCAAAACCACAGATAATTGTAATTTTATAAGTTAGAAGCTAATCCATGGAGTTTCTTGTCATTACTTTAGAACCTTGCACCTAGTCTGACGTTTAATATGCCGTATGTGCCATGCCAATGCCATATGTGCCACGTTTGAAATAAAAAAAATGACTATCTTCGTTTGTCTTCTTTAGTTTATATATACTTCAATATCATACTGGTTTTCTATATACTTCCTTATTAGTATAGATGATAAAAGTCTTTAACTCATAAAGAATGACGCGCCTCTAATAAGCAAATATTATGGTTATATAGGCACCTCTTCGAGAAAAAAAAACTTAATAAGAGAAATATGAAGTGCTACTCACAGTAATAAAAAAGTGTTAAATATTTAGAAATATAGGGGTATTTAAATCAACCCAAGGAATAAAATGGGAAATCTGAATCTATATAAGATAGAAACAATCTGTCTTTTAAAACGTTGCTCCTTTCTATAATAAAATTCATAGTAATTTTTTATCAGCTATCCATAATAACAGTTATTAAAAGTAAAGTACTTTTTAACTTTTTCAAAATTACTAGATTTATATTTTTTTTAATTGTAAAAATTTACTGTTTTATTTAACAACGAAATAAATTTGGGGACATCAAAGGTTAGTAAAGTATTTTTTTTAAATTATTTATGAATACCACTTATAAGATGATAAAATAATTATACACAAGTTTTTTATATCGAAAAGTTTTTTATATTAGTAGTTAACTTCGAAAACAGCGCCTTGTACGTTACTTCGAAAAAGGGCCTTGAACATTATTTAAAAAAAAGCGCCTTGTACGTTATTTCGAAAAAAGCGCCTTGTACCTTATACGATTTTCGAGATATACAGATAAACTTCGAGACCGTTTCTTCCTTTAAATAACCAACTCTTATTGGTGTGTTAGGTACGCTAGATGGTGGTCCGCTGATAAAATATGGAGAAAACCATATTGCTCGTCGGCAAGGAGCTTGTGGCTTGTAATACTCTCCCTTATTTTGGAGATCATACACTTTTTTGAAACTGATGTGAGAAAGAGGCGAAATAAATACATATATATGAATATTTATTTTAAACAATCACGCATACGTTAACTAAATTAATAAATTGCGTTGAAAACTATTAGCATATTTAACTAACCCACTAACCATATATTATATTTTAAAAATTACACCATATTTTAGTGACATGTTCGTACAGCTGCTTAAATTTTCTATAATATACGTAAGTCAATATATTTATAATCGTTATTCGATTGTTCTACGCAAACAGAAAACAATACGGACGTTACACAGAAAACAATACACGTAAACTATATGCGTAAGAAGAATAAATACGAAATGGGCCTCGGCTCGATAAAGAAAGTGAATATTTAAGATAGAATTTCAGAACTTATAAGATTATTTTAAGTTCATGAATGAAATTAAGTCTATGACTACAGAAGAAGAAGCTACCTACCTACATACTATAATTATACATTTTTTCATAATAAACTAAATACTTGTTATTTCTTCTATATAGAAGTTTGCGAAAACAAAATCATATTTGCAATAATATTTCACGAATTCAATCTTATATACTAGATTTCAAATAAAACCAGACAATGCGGACGAAACACAACTTAAAAATTTAATTTATATACACTTATAAAAAGTAAATAAATGTTGAAAAATGTATTTAAGGCTGACCCTCGACAAAAACAGTTGTTAAAGTAATAAAAATGCTCGGTAACGTGAGGTTTGCGTAAGTTTCTTTCAATATTATTTTTGATGAAGCGTGCTCTCATTTAATCATACATAGTTATAATAACTGATTATTTTCATGAATATGAAACCTACCTATACTTTACTTTACCGTTCATATATCAGGGCTAACTAAATGTTAAATGTTATTTTATATCAAAGCTTAAGTTTTAATTTATTGTTTTGCAAAAATGTTGTTACAAATAAAAATTAACTTAAATAATGGTTAGTGTAAGAAGTCGTAATTATTCTATGAAAGCATTTAATGATAAATTTAAAGCAATATTTAAGATATAATCTCTACTCAATATTGTTGATTTCCAACAAATACTGGTGGGTAATTACGTTTCCATGGTATTATCCTAAATAGGTTTATGGGAAATCTGATCTACTTCATTCATTTATCGATCGTTATTGAGCGATCTTCTAGATGAATTTAAGACGTATCTTAAAAAATAACATACAGATTACTATTCTTAATCTTGGTGGCCTTCGGAGAAAGCAAGATATTGAAAAAAAACCTAAATGAAACCAGGAAAATACCAGATCACTTGCTGTTTGGCACATCGACATCTGCTTATCAAATTGAAGGAGCATGGAACAAAGATGGTATTTATTTTTCCTTTCTTTATTTATAATAATATACAACGATTAAATTTTACGTAAAATTTTAGGTAAATCTGAAAATATTTGGGATCGTTTAACACACACATCGCCTTGCTTAGTCCTCAACTGTGACACGGGTGATATTGCTAATGACTCCTATCACCAATATAAACGAGACGTCGAAATGATGAGAGAACTGGGCCTTGACTTCTACAGGTTCTCCCTGTCGTGGAGTAGATTACTACCCACAAGTTTTCCCGATGAAATTAATGAGAAAGGGGTTGAATATTATAATAATTTAATTGACGAAATGCTAAAATATAACATTAAGCCTCTAGTCACAATTTTTCATTGGGATTTACCACAGAAGTTGCAGGATATGGGGGGTTGGACCAATCCCCATGTAGTTGATTGGTTTACTGACTATTCAAGAGTAGTATTTGAATTATTTGGTGACAGGGTCAAGTCTTGGACCACTATTAACGAACCACAAATAGTATGTTACTATGGATACGCAGCCAAAAGTCTGGCTCCCCTCTTGGAAATTTCAGGCTATGCTGATTATATGTGTGCCAAAAATTTGCTGGTAGCTCATGCAAGCGCTTGGCATTTGTACAATAATGAATTTCGAGAAGCCCAAGGTGGAGAGGTTGGTATAACATTGAGCGCAAAATGGTTCGAACCTGAATCTGACAAGGACGCTGAAGCTGCAGAAGACAGAATACAATTTGAGGTTTTTATGTTTTATGTTTAATTGTTAATTGAATATATTTTGTTATTATTTTTATAGGAAATAATTACATATTTCTCAATATATTAAACAGCACGGCGTGATTTATTTTTGAACATAAGTTGTTTTTGATTACTGTACAAAATCGTTGATAAATTATAAATGGCTAAACAGTTTAATAATGTTGAATATTTTAGTGGGGAATTTATGCTAATCCCATATTTTCGGAAACCGGCGATTTCCCATCGGTCATGAAAGAAATGGTGGCGAAAAAAAGTAAGGCTCAAGGATTCCGACGCTCAAGACTTCCAGAATTTACTCCTGAGGAAGTAGATTTTGTTAAGGGAACTGCTGATTTTTTTGGACTAAATCATTACACAACTGATATTGTTTATAGAAATGCATCTGTTAATGGATATCACATTGTTCCATCCACTGACGATGACACTGAAACTATAACTTATCAAGACAGTGAGTGGACGGAATCTGCTTCCGATTGGCTAAAGGTAAGATATCTTTTCATTGTTACAAATAAAACAATGTATTTGTCTCTTCCTTCATTTTTTTTATAGACCGTTCCATGGGGTTTTTATAAACTACTGACCAAAATAAGAAAGGACTACAACAACCCTCCAGTTTATATTCTTGAAAACGGGTTTTCATCTCAAGGTGGATTAAACGATGACCTTAGAGTAGAATATTACAGAACTTACATCGACGCTATGCTTGATGCCATGGAAGAGGGTTCTGACGTTAGAGTGTACTGCCCTTGGAGTTTAATGGATAATTTTGAATGGCTGAAAGGATATACGTAAGCAATGTTTTGAATTTTTATTAAAATGCAGTGATATAAATTAAATAAAAATACACATTTACAACCATTACAGGGAACGCTTTGGTCTATACGAGGTGGACTATGATAGCCCAGAACGTACGCGGACGCCTAGAAAGTCTGCCTACATCTACAAAGAGATTCTACGGACTCGCATGTTAGACTTCGATTATGAACCTGACATGAGCGTGCCTATGACGATAGAAGATAACTAATTACACCTACTAATACGTGAACTTGAGGTTGTAAGGCGACGGCCCAAATCGGAACCACTGTAAAATGCTTTTACTTTTCAAAAAATGTCACACTTTAAATAATTATAGCCACAATCAACTCCTTGTGGCCAACAACAGATTTAACTTAAACACTTAAAAATATTGAATTTCTGTGAATTCTGTGTCCATTTTTTTTACTTCTTTTATATAAGACGTAATAAAAGACCACTGCTAAGAAATATATTTTTAATTTTTTGATTATACACTTGAACTAAGTTGACGCTTCACTACATTCCACGTGATGGTAAGTGGTCATGTAGTCGTAGATGGTACGGCGCATCAACTCAGTAAAAGCCTATTCACTCTTGCCTTAAAGACACCCACATTGTACTCGGTCGGAAATACCGAAGCAGACAAGCTGTTCCACTCCTTCGCTGTCCGATTTAAAAAAGATGAAACATAGCACTTCGTTCGGACATGCGGCTTCTCTACTACAAAGGGATAGATGCTCGCCGTGCGTCGGAACGTCCGGTGATGGAAGGGGGATGAAGGAATCTCCTATTTCTTAAAAGTTTAAATATTTTTTGGCGAGCTACCATTACATTAAAGTTTTCAAAACATTTTATTGGCATTTCTTTGGGCACAGGCCATTAATTTTTTTATGCCATTTGTTTTTTTCTAGATTGAGATATATGAGGTACTAACTTTTGCAGCCTCAGTGAGATAGGAGTAGAATATTACAAAGAACTTCTAATCCTAAAGTCAACCAAAAAGTTGGACCATAGACAAGAAAGCTCACAGTTCAAATCTAGGGTAGTGACGCATTTCTTTGTATTTGCGAATTATTATTAAAAAAATAATACTTTTACAACTGAGAGTAATTTGTGTCATTTAATATCAACTTGTAATAGCTTGTATGACTGTTCAAAATTGATGAAACTTTCTACTCACGAACGCTTTGAATGCAAACAAATCGTCAAATAATTAATAAAAATCTATAACACAAATATTATTGAACAACTAGAAATCTGTTTTAACACTTTAGCAAGATGACTTCTAAGCCACAGAGGCTTAGAAGTTATATAACTAAAGTAGGTACTTATCGCGAGATTCATTGCAGAGATTAAATATTTTCAAACGTCAAATTAACATTTGAAATAATAAGAAAAAAATACTGCACATTGACTCTACAATTAAACAATTAAGATGATAATCAAACTAGAACACTATTTGAACAATGTAAAGTATATACACACTGAACTTTTCAAACTCTACTAAATCGCATACAGCTTTAATGTTATAAAATACGTCCTTTATAGCTACAGTTATACTGCTATTACGCATGTCGGTGACGCGAACTCACAAAATTTCAACCATTCATAAACGGCTAAGGCACACAGCACGCGGTCAGGTATATACGATGTGTCCTACGTGACGACACATTAGCATGTCGGTGACGTGAACTCTTAAGATTTCCCCCACCAAAAAGTACTCAAGGCGACCAAAAAAATTTTCACTTCAAAAATTAAATTTAGTTCTTGAGTATATAATTATAACCAGCATATTTAAATGTTCCTTTGCTATAAACCACTATCTTTAACTTATAAAGTTTATACCGATTGACATATTACGGAGGTTTACAATTAGTATGAATTAATAAACAAATATAGATCTAACAATAATGTTGCCAGGTGCTACTTGTTTAAATACCACTGTCTTTTTTATCACAACTACCCAACCACCCACCATGTGTCTAATTTACCAAGTGCCTCCTTACTCCATACAGACGATAAAAGAAGATACTAAAAAATATTTTAAATATAACTGTTAAAACAGGATAATCATATTTTTAGACACAATCCAATAAATTTGATATTATAATTTGTTATAGTAGAGTTATTTAAATAATTAATATACTGCGTAGTGAGTAACATTTCACCAGACTCTATTTCCTAATATAGGTAGATACTTCTTCTTCAACTATCTTAGCATCATTTTAGAAATGTGTGATATGATGTGATGTGATGTGATGTGATGTGATGTGATGAGGTAGACATCGTGATCGGAACTATAGGATTGCTACTATAAAACTGTAGTATCATGATTAAAATTTGTAATTTCAATAAAAATTTGATTGAATATTTTTCTTTTTACAAAAAATAAAACAATAACAATTAAAAGGAAATAATTTGGTGTCTGTTTTTCTGTTGATTTAGTCAAATGAAATTTTGTTTTAATTACCAATATATTTATTTATATTTAGCATTAGGGTTTATATTTATATAAATATGTAGTGAAAGTGTGGATCGTACTTATTCAAAGGTTATAATTACAAGAACATTTTATGACTCTTCAATTTAAATAAAAATGAGTATATACTTTAGAATTTAGTAGTGACGTAATTTATTTTTCTTTTTATGTAACTCAAATAAAGCCCACAAGAGTGTTATTATTTAACTTTTATCAGATACTCGGGGGATAAGATTATTTTTTGTCAAAACACATCGTTTATAATCTCCCTCTCATCTCTTTGGTTATTAGAACACGAATCAAACTTGTTATCTACACTGTCATATGAAGAGGTGAAATTGTTTGATTGTATGTACGGTGCAATATAATAATCCGATTTCAAAAATATTTATTAAGAATATTATTAAATGAATAGAAAAAGTTATAATACAAACTGAATTATTAAATATTTTACTCTTAATTATCTTACTTTTACTGCCGGCTAACGTAAAACTACTACTACATACAGACTGATTTTTCTTACTATTTTTACTATTAAAATAGAGATTTCGTTTCATGATTCTTTATTATTTTAAATAAATATAAAGATCTTTTTCTTCTGAAACTGCAGAATATAATACAATTGCAGATTGTTATTTCGTACAGACTCATGACGTCGTAATTATAATACTAATTACAATATCTTTCGTGCGCACTGTAAGTTACGTTCAATGTTACGGTCACCTAAAGACGATAGCAACCTAGACGTCCCGAGAGAATACAAGATTCCTTGCGAATGCGGTAAGTGTTACGTAGGGGAAACTCGTCGAAACGTTAATATACGGATCACCGAACATATACGTAGTGTCAAAAATTTGGACAGCAATGGCCCAGTGATAACGGAACATGTCTTGGATTCGGGAACGGCTCATTACAAACGTTTTGACAAAGTGTCCGTATTAGCACGGGACAAGTTTTTAGTACAGCGTAAAGAACGTGAGGCTATCGAAATTAGTCGTCTACCGAACTTCCATCGTTGGAAGTTACCATCGGCTTGAAAACCGGTTATTACAACAAAAAAGAAAAAGTAGTACTTAGATAATTTCAAAAATTACACGGCGAGTTCAGTGTGTACACAACGTATTACAACGACGAGTAACGAAGACTTGCAAGAGATCTTAAAAGACAACAATACTTCTTCCCCCCCACCGCCGCCGCTATCTTCGCGACGAAAGCTGGTGCACGCAGTTCACGCCGCGAGTCTACCACGATTAAGGCTCATGAGTAAGAACCACGAATGGATTCGAAACTAGTCGGGCATATTCCGATATAATTCGATGTGCATACAGCCGAGACTAAAAATAAATATAATAGCTTGATATTTATTCCTCATAACTACTAGTTTTTTATTATAAGCAAATAAATATTCAAAATACACAACCAATAATAAAAAACCATTTATTGTTTGTGTGTGAATTGTTACTATAATATAAAAAGTATTGTTACTAAGATTCCACGCCTACCCTAAAACAAAATCATAGCTGACCGGTGTTATCTAACTTGACTTCAGATAATCCATTCCATGCAGTATTACTCATCTGAAAATAACAAGAGATTCACTTATCAAAAGTAGATAAAATTTAAACAATGTATTTAAGACGGACAGTCGACAATGTCAGTTGTTAAAGTAATAAAAATGGTCGGTGGGGCGAGGTTTGCGTAAGTTTTTTTAATTCATATTTTGAGAAGTTATAAATATATATAATAACTTACTATTGCATACATATACATATGTCTCCCTTTCTATACATTAAATTAAGCATCATTTCATATCAGACCGCCTCTAGTTAAATAGTTTCTCTGTTGTTGTAACATAGCTTAATAAACATTGGATGTTACCTTAAATTAAAATTTAAGTGTTATTACGTAATAAATTAAAAACTTTCACGATTAAAAGGATCTATGAAACTTATATTTATAGCATTTGATAAGATGAAGCAAATGCTCAAGCATAGCTTATTCATAATGTATACTGTACAGGCACACCTTGATTAATGTATAAACAATAACACTTAAAAAATATATGCAGCTTACTGTTCCTAATTTTGGTGGCTTTTGGCGAGAGCAATGTGCTGAAAAACACTGAAAATGAACCCAGGAAAATACCGGACCACTTGCTTTTTGGCGCAGCCACTGCTTCCTATCAAGTTGAAGGAGCTTGGAACGAAGATGGTATTTAGATAAATTTTCTGTATTTTTACCCAATTTATTTATTGTTATATTTAATATTGTCTTAAATTAAACCCGACGTTTCGAATACTTTGCAACAATCGGATACACGGAAAGCCGATAAGTAGGTATTAGTCAGACAACAAGTTAAATCTTTTAGAAATAGTTTTTTTCAAATAAGTCCTCTTAAAAATCAAGGAAAACTTGCAAATATTTAATTTTATGTAAAATTTTAGGTAAATCTGAAAATATTTGGGATCGTTTAACACACACATTGCCTTGCTCTGTCCGAAACTGTGACACGGGTGATATTGCTAATGACTCCTATCACCAATATAAACGAGACGTCGAAATGATGAGAGAACTGGGCCTTGACTTCTACAGGTTCTCCCTGTCGTGGAGTAGAATACTGCCCACAAGTTTTCCCGATGAAATTAATGAGAAAGGGGTTGAATATTACAATAATTTAATTGACGAAATGCTAAAATATAACATTAAGCCTCTGGTCACAATTTTTCATTGGGATTTACCACAGAAGTTGCAGGATATGGGAGGATGGACCAATCCCCATGTAGTTGATTGGTTTACTGACTATTCAAGAGTAGTGTTTGAATTATTTGGTGACAGGGTCAAGTCTTGGACCACTATTAACGAACCCCAAGCAGTATGTTACCATGGATACGCTGATAAAGCTCTGGCCCCCCTCTTGGATATTTCAGGCTATGCTGATTATATGTGTGCCAAAAACTTGCTAATAGCTCATGCAAGCGCTTGGCATTTGTACAATAATGAATTTCGAGAAGCCCAAGGTGGAGAGGTTGGTATAACATTTAGCGCAAAATGGTTCGAACCTGAATCTGACAAGGACGCTGAAGCTGCAGAAGACAGAATACAATTTGAGGTTTTTATGTTTTATGTTTAATTGTTAATTGAATATATTTTGTTATTATTTTTATAGGAAATAATTACATAATTTGTTTTTGATTACTGTACAAAATTGTTGACAAATTATAAACGGCTAAACAGTTTATTAAGTTTGAATATTTTAGTGGGGAATTTATGCTAATCCCATATTTTCGGAAAACGGCGATTTCCCATCGGTCATGAAAGAAATGGTGGCGAAAAAAAGTAAGGCTCAAGGATTCCGTCGCTCAAGACTTCCAGAATTTACTCCTGAGGAAGTAGATTTTGTTAAGGGAACTGCTGATTTCTTTGGACTAAATCATTACACAACTGATATTGTTTATAGAAATGCATCTGTTGATGGATATCACATTGTTCCTTCCACTGACGATGACACTGAAACTATAACTTATCAAGATAGTGAGTAGACAGAATCTGCTTCCGATTGGCTAAAGGTAAGATATCTTTTCATTATTACAAATAAAACAATGTATTTGTCTCTTCATTCAATTT
The DNA here is from genome assembly GCA_963555665.1 of Dircenna loreta. Taxonomy (NCBI): domain Eukaryota; kingdom Metazoa; phylum Arthropoda; class Insecta; order Lepidoptera; family Nymphalidae; genus Dircenna; species Dircenna loreta. The sequence goes on from OY743094.1 coordinate 8,636,716, forward strand.
TTCATTTTTTATAGACTGTTCCATGGGGTTTTTATAAAATATTGACCAAAATAAGAAAGGACTACAACAACCCTCCAGTTTACATTCTTGAAAATGGGTTTTCATCTCAAGGTGGATTAATCGATGACCTTAGAGTAGAATATTACAGAACTTATATCGACGCTATGCTTGATGCCATGGAAGAGGGTTCTGACGTGAGGGTATACTCCCCCTGGAGCTTAATGGACAATTTTGAATGGCTGAAAGGATATACGTAAGCAATGTTTTGAATTTTTGTTAAAATGAAGTGATATAAATTAAATAAAAATACACATTTACAACCATTACAGGGAACGCTTTGGCCTATATGAGGTGGACTATGATAGCCCAGAACGTACGCGGACGCCTCGAAAGTCTGCCTACATCTACAAAGAGATTCTACGGACTCGTATGTTAGACTTCGATTATGAACCTGACATGAGCGTGCCTATGACGATAGAAGATAACTAATTACACCTACTAATACGTGAACTTGAGGTTGTAAGGCGACGGCCCAATTCGGAACCACTATAAAATGCTTTTACTCAAATAAATGTTTCTAAAAAGTTTGTACCTATGTTTAATTGCGACAGGATATGACAATATATGCTGCCGTGCGCAGAGCAGATTTCGTAGTAAATTTTAACCCAATATATGATGGGGATAAAGAAAATAAAGAAAAACTAATTTGGATACCATTTTTATATTTTGATTAACAAGTTTGAAATTCTAACAATATTTAATATTCAAACAGGGATGTTCTTTGTGTTGCATTATGTTACTTTAGAACACACACATGTTATGTTATTTTAGAATACACACATGTTATGTTATTTTAAAATACACACATAAAATGTTATTTTAAAATACACACATGAAATGTTAATTTAGATTTTTTTATTATTATTTTACATGTCATGAAACGAATTTTCAGGGGAGCGTTTATTAAGCTCAAATCGCTCGAGAAAAAAAAGACCAATTATTAATATTCTGTTTCTATAAGATTTAATTAGCTTGATGAACTTTATAATGTTATTTATACATATTATTTTTTTCATGTATTCCTGAAAAAACTTAAAGAAACCAGTTTCTACGCTAATATTAAAATAATACGAGGGCAGACAAGTCTAAGATATATTTTTATACGCAGGAAATAATAATTCAATATTTAAAATAAAAATGTAAAAAATATGTTTTATAAAAACGTAGAATTACGTTATCCTGTTTACACAAATACGTTAAAAGACGTAAAGACATATCGCTTTACACGCTTATGTATACATTTAGGTAGGACTATATACTTTTCATACATTAAGGTACGACTCGATTAAATTAGATTTTGTCAGATAAACAAAGACATGTCCTAAAAAAATATAAGATTTGTGTTTTACAAACTAAACATGCTTTATTATTGAAAATTATTTATTGTTAAATAACAAACTTCTTAGCATCTATTCAATAAGTAAGTAGTATATATTGAAGTAGGAACTAGACATTTAAAATCACAATTATCTAAGATTTATAATTAACATTTTTCGATTGAATACGTGCAGTTCAATGATCTACCTACCTTATTGATAATATTCAGTGATATTCATCACAGTACAGGTGTTTTAATGATTAAGTAACAAAACAAAATTAATAGGAAATAAAGTAAGTATAAATAAATTAAAAAACATTATTATGCTTAAGGTTAATAAAGAAGTCATGATCTTTTTTTTTAAAATAATTGCATAGCATAGACTAATCAAGTCTATCTAATCAATCAAGAAAATTTTTCAAAACACGTTAATTGACGGTTAGGCAAGGGCCATTTATTTTTTTATACCATTTGTTGTGTTTTTGATTGAGATATATGAGCTTTACTTCCAGCTTTTACTACTTAATCTCTTTTCCTATAGTCGTTGAATCAGTACTCCAAAAAAAAAGGTTATATATATTAATAATAAATAATAATATAGTAATATTAATTTTATATTTTATAAAATTGTATTCAAAGACATCATCAAATGTTTTAGGACCTAAAATAATAAGAATACCTCCCATTTATCTGTTAAGGTGATTGGCTCAATAATGGACCTCGTTGCGCATTGCTTGGCGACCGTTTTTAATGACTATATTTCTTGTGGGGTATTTCCTGACCTAATGAAACATAGAAAAGTAATAGGACTTTGAAAATTAGGCAATGCTTCTTATTTAAAAAAAATCATTCTCCATTAGTTGCTTCACAACAAACAGTTCGGTTTTACAAAAGGCTGCTCTACTACTGACGCTGATGTCTTTCTTATAAAACACATATTTGAAGCCTGGGAGGAATCACAGGACGCCCTTTGAGTATTCTGTGATCTATGTAAGGCATTTGATTGTGTTCGGCATGTAACATTGGTCAGGAAATTGTGCCACTACGAAATTAGGCACAATGATCTCAAACTCTTAATTTCTTACTTAACTAATAGAATTCAGAGGGTTGAAGTTAACGGAAAGAGATCTTCTGAGGTTTCAATTGATATGGGGTCCCTCAGGGCTCAATTTAAGGCCCATATCTCTTCTTTGTTTATATAAATGATCTGCTTACCTTTGTAGACAAACATAATGAGATAGTATTGTTTGCTGATGATATTTCTTTAATATTTAAAGTTAAACTGCATCAGGTAATGTATGACAATGTAAACTTAACAAAAAAAACTAAACTTATAAGATTTTCAACATCAAATGTAAAACAGGTTAAAACTATTGTGCTTTTTAAGGGATGGATGTGGTTGAATGCACATTTTTCTAGGAATCGCTATTGATACTAAACTGCAATGGGGCCCTCATATAGTTGTATTAGCTAGTAAACTTAGCTCGACCGCGTTTGTTGGTAAAAAAATTGGATTGCTCACTGATAAGATTGCTGCCAAGTTAGTTTTTTTACAGTTATTTTCATAGTATAATGTCGGATGGTATTCTACTCTGAAATAGTGCTGCTGACATTAATACTATTTTTGTTCCACATACATATATTTTGTTACACACACAGAGAGAACTATCCGTGAAATGTACAATCTGGGCCCTAGAGATTCTTAACGAGATAGGTTTAAGAACATTAATGTACTCACGGTCGCCGGACAGTATAATTACGAAAATCTTAAATATGTATTTGAAAAAAAAAAAAATTCTTTTACTAAGAATTAGTGTGATTGTGATATACACAATTTAAATACGAGGAACAAACACAAGTTCGCGTTACCTATTTATTACTCGACAAAAAAAAAATGAGTAAATTTTGTATGGTGCAATGTATAAAAATCTTCAACCAAGTCCCAGCAAACGTTCAAGTATTACCATTTAATAAATTTAAGAAAGTAACTAAAAAATGTTTGTGTGCTAACGGATACTATAATATTTTCGAATATTTAGAGGATGATGCACCGTGGGCATGAAGCGATCGCTGCTAGGCTGTTTCAAGATTTATTTAGATTATTTCTATATAACGTAATTATATAATTGACGATGATTAAAAAAATATATATGACAAGCCCGCTGAGTTTCTTTCGCCAGCTCTTCTCGGTCAGTGGCAATTAATTTTCCGAGCTGGTGGTAGCATTCACAGTGAAAAAATGATTTGTATAAAACTTACTTTCAATAAAGACTTTTGATTTTGATTTTCGATCTTAAACTGACAAACGCCTTCCTTTTTTCATCTAACCAGTTAGATTTATTAGTAATTCTCTTCCTTGTTATTGCTTTGTTCACATACTGATGCTTTAATTATCGTTGAGGCGTTATTGATGAATCAGACATCTTGTTTAATCTAAATGAGCTTGAGCTTGAGGTTGCATCAGATAGAGTAACAGACTTTTCGCTTAATTAGTCAGTAGATCATTTACAGTGTCATCAAACTTTAAACATGGACTTGTCATTGGCATTGAAAACAAATATCTGGAACGTGATAATATGTGAGCTATCGAAATGACATAAGATTTTTCATTAACAATAATATTAAATGAAGTGTGACACAGTCCTCCATCACTATGCGCTTTTCTAAGTGCTGATTCTTATGACACATTAAAATATTTTTATCGTTCCATACGAGTGTCTCTAAATTTAAATGTTAAACAGAAATGAACGTAAATGAAAACCATAAATAAATTTAAAAGTTACACGTATAATCGAACATATAGTACATGGCTTTATATACTTTGATAATTTTATTTTATTTCTAATTCGGGTACTTCCGTAAATACCGTTATGGCAACACCGCATTTGCACCGAGTGGCGCGCATTTTACAACAACGAACAAAACGATGAGAATAGACATCCGCCAGTTCTACAAAACATTTTCGTCATATCTATATTACTTGTTCTATACTAATACGAGTTGTATTTTTAGTTCAATAAACAAAATTAAAAAATATATCTGGTATTGACATAAGCATTTGGATAATCTAAAGCCATATATGCAATAAAAAAAGCCTAGCTCAAGGGCAAACATGAGTGGTATTCTTTAACTTTTGTAGGATGCTAGGGGAGATAAGATTGTTTATCTTTTCTCATGAAAGAAAAAGCAACTTTAACAATTTTTGTAGAAAAATAGACCCGATATTAGTTTAAAACGTGTACAAGTAGCGAAAGTTTAAAAACATTTATATAAATTGTACCAAGACTTTTATAAAATACATGCTTATAAAAGGTTTTTCTGCAGCTTTCAACTTACATGTACAAGTAATGTATACTTAAACTTTAAAATAAAACGATTACTTATAATTTCTAATAAAAAATATAGATTTAAGAATAAGCTTGATATTTATCACTCATACTCACTAGTTTTTAATTTAAGATATTAAATATTTAAAAAAAAACCACAACCAATTATAAAAAAAACATTAATCGTTTTGTGTATCGTTAAATAATATAAAAATATTGTTACTAAGAAACCACGCCCACCCAATAAACTAAATCAATGCTCAGCAGAGTTATCTTACTTTATTTCAGATAATGCCATTCAATGCAAGATATGTCTCTTTGTCATTTTACTCATCTGAAAATAACAAGAGATTCACTTATCAAAAGTAGATAAAATTTAAACAATGTATTTAAGACGGACAGTCGACAATGTCAGTTGTTAAAGTAATAAAAATGGTCGGTGGGGCGAGGTTTGCGTAAGTTTTTTTAATTCATATTTTTTGAGAAGTTATAAATATATATAATAACTTACTATTGCCATGTCTCCCTTTCTATACATTAAATTAAGCTTCATTTCATATCAGACCGCCTCTAGTTAAATAGTTTCTCTGTTGTTGTAACATAGCTTAATAAACATTGGATGTTATTTTAAATTAAAATTTAAGTGTTATTACGTAATAAATTAAAAACTTTCACGATTAAAAGTATCTATGAAACTTATATTTATAACATTTGATAAGATGAAGCAATTGCTCAAGCATAGCTTATTCATAATGTATACTGTACAGACACATCTTGATTAATTTAATTTTAATTTAATTTAATGTATAAACAATAACATTTAAAAATATATGCAGCTTACTGTTCCTAATTTTGGTGGCTTTTGGCGAGAGCAATGTGCTGAAAAACGCTGAAAATGAACCCAGGAAAATACCGGACCACTTGCTTTTTGGCGCAGCCACTGCTTCCTATCAAGTTGAAGGAGCTTGGAACGAAGATGGTATTTAGATAAATTTTTCTGTATTTTTTACCCACTTTATTTATTATTATATCTAACATTGTAAGCCTTAAATTAAACTCTAGTTTCCAATACTTTGCAATCGGATACACGGAAAGCCGATAAGTAGGTATCAGTCAGAAAACAAGTTAAATCTTTTAAAAATAGTTTTATTCAAACGTGTACTCTTAAAAATCAAGGAGAACTTGCAAATATTTAATTTTACGCAAAATTTTAGGTAAGGGTGAAAATATATGGGATCGTTTAACACACACATTGCCTTGCTCTGTCCGAAACTGTGACACGGGTGATATTGCTAATGACTCCTATCATCAATATAAACGAGACGTCGAAATGATGAGAGAACTGGGCCTTGACTTCTACAGGTTCTCCCTGTCGTGGAGTAGAATACTACCCACAAGTTTTCCCGATGAAATTAATGAGAAAGGGGTTGAATATTACAATAATTTAATTGACGAAATGCTAAAATATAACATTAAGCCTCTGGTCACAATTTTTCATTGGGATTTACCACAGAAATTGCAGGATATGGGAGGCTGGACCAATCCCCATGTTGTTGATTGGTTTACTGACTATTCAAGAGTAGTATTTGAATTATTTGGTGACAGGGTCAAGTCTTGGACAACTATTAACGAACCAAGATCAGTATGTTACCATGGACACGCTGCCAAAAGTCTGGCTCCCCTCTTGGATATTTCAGGCTATGCTGATTATATGTGTGCCAAAAACTTGCTAGTAGCTCATGCAAGCGCTTGGCATTTGTACAATAATGAATTTCGAGAAGCACAAGGTGGAGAGATCGGTATAACAATCAGCGCACAATGGTTCGAACCTGAATCTGATAAGGATGCTGAAGCTGCAGAAGACAGAATTCAGTTTGAGGTTATTTTCTTTATTTTATATAAACAAAAAACTTTATCGAAAATGTGTAGGTATTTAGTTGTTCCTTTATTTATAAAGAAATATGTTGCTTATTTTATTTATTAAACGACGCGATATTTCACGTTTAATTAGTGTATTTATTTTAAGTGTTATACAAAAATATTAACATATTTCTAATAGATAAATAATTTAGGAATTGTTAAATTTTTTAGTGGGGAATTTACGCCAACCCAATATTTTCGGAAAACGGCGATTTTCCATCGGTTATAAAAGAAAAAGTGGCGGAAAAAAGTAAGGCCCAAGGATTCCAACGCTCACGACTTCCAGAATTTACTACTGAGGAAGTAGATTTTGTTAAAGGAACCTCTGACTTCTTTGGACTAAATCATTACACAACTAATATTGCTTATAGAAATGAATCTGTTTATGGATATTACAATTCTCCCTCCACTGACGATGACACTGAAACTATATCTTATCAAGATAGTGAGTGGACGGAATCTGCTTCAGATTGGCTAAAGGTGGGATAGCTTTGCATTGTGACAAATAAAACTATATTCTTTAAATAATTTTATATTCAATTATTTTTATAGACCGTTCCATGGGGTTTTTATAAACTACTGACCAAAATAAGAAAGGACTACAACAACCCTCCCGTTTATATTCTTGAAAATGGGTTTTCATCTCAAGGTGGATTAATCGATGACCTTAGAGTAGAATATTACAGAACTTACATTGACGCTATGCTTGATGCCATGGAAGAGGGTTCTGACGTGAGGGTATACTCCCCCTGGAGCTTAATGGACAATTTTGAATGGTTGAAAGGATACACGTAAGTACTTTCGTTGAGAATTTATTAACATTACGACAGTATGTCGAAAACAAAGATATATATATATATATATATATATATATATTTATTACAGAGAACGCTTTGGTCTATACGAGGTGGATTACGAGAGCCCAGAACGTACTCGGACGCCACGCAAATCTGCCCACATCTACAAAGAAATAATTCGGACACACACGTTAGACTTTAATTTTGAACCTGACATGAGCGTGTCTATAACGATTGAAAATAACTAAGATTTTCGTATTTATTAAGTATAAATTTAATGTTACATCCTATAATAAAAAATGTTTATATTTTTCATTCTTTCATTATCTATCACTTAAGCACTAGTTTAGTTTTTATACAAAATTAATTATTATTTTTATTTGTTTCATCTCGTTTATCTCTTAAAATATTCGTCGGATTTGATAATAATTCGTCAGATAGATAGTGTCTTTACAATAATATAGAGAATGTTTATCTTGTCCCTTTTTGTATAAAATAGTTTTGAGATATATTGACGATTGAAAACCAGATAATAGGCGAATGTTTATGTTGATTGGTCCGGGTGAAAACACTAGTTTTTTTTTATCAACATGGAACGAAATCGCGAGCAATAATTTTGCAAAATAAAACAACATTTTACTATACAAAAGTTTTTCATTTCTTTTCAGTCCACGGATATATTTAAAGTGCTATTCTCAGGAAGTGTTCAATGTACATATATAAGTTACGACGGCGTCTGACAACTTGAGGTGCCGTGCGCAGTGCACACTAAATAATAAACTTAAACACAATATAGAATAGGAATAAACAAAGAACCTTCAAAGATTTTTTTTTATCCGGTCTGGACTTTATATTTCAAATTTCAAATTGGAAAATTATTTTGGAAGAAAAACCTAAACTCCACAATTATACACAAAATATATTTGTTAAGATGGTTCCCATATCTGGAAACAATAACAAAATTACTTAGACTATATACTTAAATATATAACAGTTATAGGCAAGATACATTAATATATTCAATAATATATATTGTTAAATAACACAAACAGAAAATTTACTTATCTACTATATATTCAAATTCAAATTCTAAATTCTAAAATATCTTTATTCAATCAGGCATTCACAAGCACTTTTGAATCGTCAATTAGGTTTAAATTAAAAATTTAAATTAAATTAAAAAATGTCAGTGTATTTTGATAGAGATAGTGTGATTTGATGTGATAGAGCACTCTTTACTTCGTCATAATGGGACTACTATTACGTTCCACTTTCAAATTTGGTGAGGTATTATCAGCAAGAGGTACAATGTTACATAGACCTTTTGCAAGAAAGGGAATCATTAATATATAATAAGAACAAAAAGGGGCCAAGAGTAAATCCATGTTTAGGTGAGAACAGGTGAGAACTGGAGAACAGGTGATCTTTAAGAAAGATTTACATCAACTGTCTGGAATCTTTGATCTAGGTAAGAGGCAATAAGATCTAGAGCAACACTACGCACACCATAGTGGTTAAGTTTGCATAGCAATATTTGATGGTCAACACAATCAAAGGCCTTGAATTTCATTCTGCTACTGATAACATAAGCTGAGTACATCAGCGTAGTAAATAAGCTGCGTACATAAGCTGAGTACATGAGCTTAGTACATAAGCTAAGTATATAAGATTAGTAACCATAAAAATGGTTTTAGTGGGTTAATCTTAAAAGCTAGATATATATTCGTACTGTCGCGGATTTTCTTTTAGAACTTTTAAAGGGGAACAATTTTGTAGTAGTTGATTTTTGCGTAACTTTCATCATTTACTCATCTCACGTAACGGTATCTTATAAATATTTATAAATGAATTACATAAAACAAGAAATTTGTTTTCATCTTCTCATGTGCACGATTTTCTTAATTAAAATTAACGGTATGTGTTACTATACGGCCACGCTTAGAGCTCATGGGTAAGAACCCCGAATGGGGTCGTAACTAGTCGGGCACATTTCGATTTAATTCTGCGTGAATACAGCCGTTTAATATAAATATAATAGTCATGGTTCACGAAAGTTTAAATTTAAAAAAAGACTTATAAGGATATACTTTATGATATGTAATTAAGAAAATCGTGCACATGAGAAGATGAAAACAAATTTCTTGTTTTATGTAATTCATTTATAAATATTTATAAGATACATAAGAACTATATATCAATTTTCTCATATTTGTATTAATTGAATAATTATTTTGACGTTTTTTTTATAGTCAATTAGAATGATTTATTATATTCATCATATATCTACCCGCGATTTCCATCCAAAGCCACAACTGCATATGAATCAATATTAGATATGATTTTTACCATATTTACCATACGTGCTATTGGAAAAAGGTCAATACTCGCGGCGCCATGATAAAGTATTGGAAATCATACGTGAAGTGGTTAGTCTTTCAGTAGCTAGAGCGCAAAAGGGTATAACAACCACCAAAAGATTCATAGAGTTCATTAAAGAAGGCTCGTCTAAAAAAACAAAACAAAAGCCTCACTCTATCTTGGAGGCGGCTCGCGATTGGACTATAATGATGGATACGTATGAGAAACAGTATAGAATTCCTGAGGATATTGTTGTCTCGTCATCCAGACCAGACATATTCCTGTACTCTAGACAGTTAAAGCGCGTGATACTTGTGGAGCTTACTGTTCCGTGGGAAACTAACATCCCCAAAGATCACACAATTAAAGTAAACAAGTATTACGAACTGACCAACGAACTGACCAGGAATAGGTATATAGTTAATTTGTACGCGGTAGAAGTGGGAGCGAGAGGTATAACAGCGAAATCTCTCTATAACCTACTTAAAGATCTTGGCCTCTCTAGAACTATCATCAGTACATTTCTAGAACGTACTTCAAAGGCGGCATTGGTAGGTTCATTCCAAATTTGGTTAGGTAGGGAAGGGAGCGCAACCAGTTGAGGTGAGCGTGAATGCGTATTTTAAAGGGGCCCCTTAAACCTACACTTGGGTCGCAAGTCCCAGGGGCTGTTTGCACTCCTCTCCCTGCAACGCGATGGGACCGGCACCCGCACGGTGAATCCATGGAATGCTAAGAAGCTTCGTCTCTGATATTCATAATTTAAATAAAACACAAGATGTATCGAAGTTTAAGGTAAAACGACTCCAGTCATAAAGCACTTTAATTCTAATCCATAAAACCATTGATTATTTCTGGCCCCATACAAATTACAAATAAAGTTAAGCTGAGTTTTTACTAAATCTCGGAAAATAGGTGAGGAGAATAAAGGAGTGAAAATAAACTTGTTTTCTAAGTAGGAGCAGGGAAGTGGATAGATAGAGTACTAGATCAGTGTCTGGACGGATCTATGCCGTCCTTTCCAAGGCTGTGAATTTGAAATTTTTTTCCGGAAGGTGCTGTAAACAAAATGTAGTCCTGCTGCATTTTTCGCATTTCTTGAAACTTTAAAATACTTCAATATAATATATACAATCTTATAGGTTTTAGTTCGTAGTCATAATATTAGCAGAACAAAAATTAAGTTTATTTTTATCAATGAGCACTACCGTCAAATCTATTTAATATGGCATTAAGCGTTGAAAGGTAAACACTTTTTCAGTTGATCATCTTATATCTTACGATTTTTCATTGAATGTTAATGATTGCCCGTTGAAGAAGTAAAACCTTAGACTATAGATATCCGAGCTACGATAATTTCACAAAAATAATCTTAGAATAGAACCTATAACTACTCATTATTTTGCAATCACATTTAATAAAGTAATGTAAAACAATGTAATCGGATATTTATTTTGCATAAATAATGATGCAACAACATCAATGATACAACCATATGTTTTAAAATAATATGTCATAGTTGACTTTTATTTTAAATTAAAATCTACTATCCCGCTTAAGATAAATTGCTTGGACGAGGTCTAATATTTTTTGGTGAGCCGTTCCAGAGCTTAGTTACATGTAAGTACTGGCACGAAAACGAGATAACCAAATCAAATCTTAATTAAACCGTTCTTATACTCGTATTTAAACATTCATGAATCATGGCTATTATATTTATATTTACTCGGATGTATTCACGTAGAAATTAAATCGAAACCATTCGGGGTTCTTATTCATAAGCTCTAAACGTGGCGGACTCACGGCGCGAACTGCGTGCCGCAGCTCTCTAGGCCCGACGCGAAGGTGGCGGCAGTGGTGGGAAGGAAGAACCAGAAATATAAAAGTTCTTAATTAAAGTCTTGAACTACTTTCAATGATGAATAAGGTTTGGTTTTATCATAGTCATCATCAGAAGATATATTTAATTTAATGCAATTGATATCTGTACTTATAAGTACAGTACTCTGAATATCTGTACTTATATAAATACATATATATATATAATAGTAATAATTATATATATATATTTTTTTTGAAGATTACCTCCCACAAATCAAATCCAACAAATCCAACAAATAAAGTTATAAAATAACAAGAGAGAAGGAGAAATTGCTCTAGCCCAGACATTCTTCCCAGTTCTTGATCATGCTGATACGTGCTATGTGAAATTTTGGATTTAACACAGATACTATTGAACAAATTCAAACGTCTACAAAACTTTTGTATAAGATTTATATTTGGGTTAAGAAAGTTTGATCACATCACAAAGCATAGCCTTCAGGTCAAATGGCTTACGATACAATATCGTCGCCATTTTCTTTCTGACTCTTATTCACAATTTTTTTCCCATCTTAATACCTCTCCGTACCTTAAAGAACGTTTCTTTTCTTGGCGCAAGCTCTCCCTTAATATGAACCTTCGCTCCCAAAATGACAACTTGCTTGAGATTCCCAGATTTTTTTTGTTATTTTATATTGTGCAATAAAGTGTTATAAATAAATAAAAGTTTTCGCCTTTAAAGGCTATTGACATAATGACATTTTATATCCCCGAAAATGAAGATAAGAACACGGATATTATCGAATATAACGCAATACTTATGAATTTGGCAGTTATGTAATTTGTTTGTCTTTTTATCTAACTCGAGGGCCGACATGAGTGGTATTACTTAACCTTATCTGTTACTTGGGGAGGATTATATTATCTTTTCTCAGACAATACTAATTCAAACGACTTTTTCGAATTTTGTTTAAACAAAATTTGAAAAATGTTTTCATTCCTTTTCCATTAATCAGATTTATTTTTTTCTTCTTTTCCACTAATCAGTAAGACTATGATTGTACAATACTAGCATTCCCTTAATAATTAATTTAAAATTCACATTTCCGTCATTTCCCCACTTATCGCCATGGTTAGCGTACATTGCCAACTGTCGGGAAAATGAGTCCTTTTGAACCATCTTTAATGGTACCTAAAAGGACGTATAACGCCTTTTATATTGTTTTATACCTGGTAAAAAATATGATTCTATGATATTTAATTATATTTAATAAATATGAAAAATATCAGACGTACATTTATTTAATATAATAAATGCTATTTTGTTTAGTTAAATTTAACAGTGATCAAAATATATCCATATATATCCGCATCATATATCATATAGTTAAATTACAATATGACAAATATAATAGATGACGCTAACAATATATCCTCAATAATATTTTTATGTCAAACATTTAAATAAACAATATATATCACAAAAAAATACGTAACTCTAAGTGAAGTTCCGAGAATTTTTTTAAGCTTACATTAAACGCATTCTTATATATCAAACTTATTTTAATAGTAAGGAATTTTCTAATGGTAGGGAAGTTTTGCAATTACCAACTTATTGACAATTCTATACGTAGCTTTACAGTAATTTCATCTAGGATATTGAGAAGTTAAGGCAGTATTTAATTAAATATTTAAAGATACAATCCTATAAACCCTTGTAAATTTGACAGCATCATTGAACTGTAAGATTTTTTATATAAGTATGTACTTATATAAAAAAATGTTACAGTTCAATATATATATATATTTATATTATATAGGTATGTACCTATATAATATTGCCATTCCACTATCCAATTAGCGACGCCGCTAAATATACCTTCAACATTTTATAGGCATCTTATTTGATAAGTGACAACTTTATAAAGCTAATTAAAAAACATAATTTCAACAAAGGCAAAGGTTGTAAAATGAAGCCAGCTAGAAAAAATAACTTTTACCTTTGTCAACCAATACAAAAATACTAGACCTTTTAAAAAATATGAGCTAAACCAATCTAGTAATTTGCTATTCCGTACGTTTCACGTAACGTATGCTACGTTATAAGAGAGAATGCTTTATTTTATCAAAGGCGCTGGAAAAGTCGGTGAATATATCGTAACGGCGTTGTTATTTTTTTACTTTGAAACATTCGATACAAACTGTAAGCCTCATAATATAATAAAACTTTCAAATTTATTTTATAATGTATTATATCATCAATATTATTTTACTTCCACATTGCCAGCTTGGATTTATGTACTCAGTTGGACAGTGTGTGGTTCGTTAAAAGATATTGTTATAATTATTTTTTTACTTTGAACAATATGCGATTATTCGTCATTATAACAATAGTCAGTCAGCTCCAATTTGCGGAATCAGCTGGACAGTGTATTGGTTCATTAAAAGGTATTGTTGTATCCGACAAATAAAAAGCCCACAATGAAATACAATTAGGGCGACATTCATTTTTAGAATAAAAACCATATTTTTATTATAAAATGTTTCAACTCTCTCACACCATATCCAGGACGTAAACTTAACTAGCGTCGGATGCTTGTGTGTGTTATCCTACTTTTGTTTCCTTAATTGCTTTTGCTAATACTTTAAATGAAATGACAGGTTCTTGTAAAGTATATATTAGATAATATAGTTACTATAAGGAGCCATAATAAAAATACTTTACTACAGATAATGCCCATCAATGTAAAGTAAACACATCTGAAAATATCAAAAGATAGACTTATCAAAGTCAGATAAATATTGAATAACGTATTTAAAGCGGACACTCGACGGTAACAGGCGTTAAAGAAATCAAAATGGCGCTTGGAGTGAAATTTGCGTAAGTTTCTTTAAATATTATTTGAGAGATGAGAAATAATAAATTGCTATTGTCAATATGTCTCCATTTCTTAACGTAAAATCAAGCTTCATATCATATCTGTTATAAACCTACCTCTAGTACATTAAATACTTTCTCCTTTGTTTTAAACTAACTAAATTTATGTTTTGTGTTATTTTATATTAAAATTTAAGTGGTTGTTAATCATTGAATTCAACAATATTTTTACAAATTGAAATTAACTTAAATGCTTTAGTATTTATATTTATTGTTTTATACATATCTAAAGATAAATCTAAGACGATAAAAAATTTAAATATATCGTCTATATTCAATATTCGTTAAACTAAAAAACTGTACTATTGTATAATTTGGTATTTACATGGCAAATCTAGGTTATCTATCTTAGGTAGTTCATTCGTCATTCACTTATACTCGAAGGTCCTGTTTAATGTAAAAATTACACTTACACAGCTTACTCTTATTAATTTTGGCGGCCTTTGGCGAGAGCAAGTTTTTGAAAAATCATCGAAATAATGCCCGAAAAATACCAGACCACATGCTTTTTGGAACGTCAACAGCTTCATATCAAATTGAAGGAGCATGGAACGAAGATGGTATTTATTTTTCCTTTCTTTATTTATAATAATATACAACTATTTAATTTTATGTAAAATTTTAGGTAAATCTGAAAATATTTGGGATCGTTTAACACACACATTGCCTTGCTCTGTCCGAAACTGTGACACGGGTGATATTGCTAATGACTCCTATCACCAATATAAACGAGACGTCGAAATGATGAGAGAACTGGGCCTTGACTTCTACAGGTTCTCCCTGTCGTGGAGTAGAATACTACCCACAAGTTTTACCGATGAAATAAATGAGAAAGGGGTTGAATATTACAATAATTTAATTGACGAAATGCTAAAATATAACATTAAACCCCTGGTCACAATTTATCACTGGGATTTACCACAGAAGTTGCAGGATATGGGAGGGTGGACCAATCCCCATGTCATTGATTGGTATACGGACTATGTAAGAGTAGTGTTTGAATTATTTGGTGACAGAGTCAAGTCTTGGATAACTATTAACGAGCCGCGAGAAGTATGTTACCAAGGATACGCCGGTAAAAGTCTGGCGCCTCTTTTGGATATTTCAGGCTACGCTGATTATATGTGTGCCAAAAACTTGCTAATAGCTCATGCAAGCGCTTGGCATATGTACAATAATGAATACCGAGAAGCTCAAGGTGGAGAGATCGGTATTACAATCAGCGCACAATGGTACGAACCTGAATCTGAAAAAGATGCTGAAGCTGCTGAAGACAGATCACAGTTTGAGGTTACTTCTGGCTTTGCTTTCTTTCATTTCATATAAAACTAATGGCTATTATAAACATGATACAAAAGAAATAAAAAATGTAAAAATCTTTGTCGCTAGATTAATAAGAACTAACATATTGCTTTTTTTTTTACAAACCGACGTGACAAATCACGTTTAATAATAGTTTTTTTTAATTACTAACATATTATTTATACATAAATAATTTACTTATTCTCTGTGTTTTAGTGGGGAATTTATGCCAATCCTATATTTTCGGAAAACGGTGATTTTCCACCGGTAATGAAAAAAAAAGTGGCGGAAAAAAGTAAGGCCCAAGGATTCCCACGCTCACGACTTCCAGAATTTACCCCTGAAGAAGTAGATTTTATTAAAGGAACCTCTGACTTCTTTGGATTAAATCATTACACTACTCATATAACTTATAGAAATGAATCCGTTAATGGATATTACGACGCCCCGTCATTTTACGATGATATGGAAGCCTTAAGTTATCAAGAGAGCGAATGGCCAGAATCTGCTTCTGATTGGCTCAAAGTAAGATGGCATTGAGATATTGTGATGTATAAAAAATATATACTAACTTTATATTAACTTTATATATTCTTTTACAGACAGTTCCATGGGGCTTCTATAAATTATTAACTAAAATAAGAAATGACTATAACAACCCTCCAGTATACGTTACTGAAAACGGTTTTTCATCCTACGATGGATTAAACGATGACCCTAGAGTAGAATATTACAGAACTTACATCGACGCTATGCTTGATGCTATGGAAGAGGGTTCTGATATTAGGGTATACTCCCCCTGGAGCTTAATGGATAATTTTGAATGGCTGAAAGGATACACGTAAGTCGATATTACTTTGAGAATTTGTTAAATTGACGAATTATGAATAAATAAAAATATACAACCATTCTAGGGAACGTTTTGGTCTATACGAGGTGGACTATGAGAGCCCAGAACGTACGCGGACGCCTAGAAAGTCTGCCTACATCTACAAAGAGATTCTACGGACTCGCATGTTAGACTTCGATTATGAACCTGACATGAGCGTTCCTATGACGATTGAAGATAAATAAAAATGTTTAAATTTAATTTATCATTAATTTAATGCTACATACTATAATAAATATTTGTACCGTTATTTTTGATATCTTTCTTTCTATAATTATCATGAAAATGATATTATCTAAGTACTAAGACTAAAATTTCAGAATGTAAGGCGACGGCCTAATATTTCAACTTTCATAAATCTATCTAAAAACTATTGATGCCTAACGATAAATTATAGTTGCTTCTTTGTATGAAGATAATATAATTTTAATCTCTTAGGTTTTTTGGTAACACAATTTGTTCCTTTTAGTCCTATTTATATAATAAGAAATATCTACAAAGTTAGTTAATTTAATGTATTTTGTTTTATATACAAAACGAAATACTGTTTTAATTGGATATCACCGCCTTTTTTTCTTGTATAAAACAGTTATAAAGCAATATAATTGAAGGCTGAAAACGAAATAATAGGCGAACGTTTATGTCGATGGGTCCGGGTTTGATCATTAATCAGTTTAACAAATTATGAGTTTATCAATATGTGTTATAGTAATTAATGATCTTGAAAGGCCCCCAGCAGAACGTACGTCCTATCAACCAACCAACATCTTTTGGTGCGGGAATAGCTGTTCAACCCTCATAAACCTTATAACTGATAGAAAGTGGCTCCTTTACCCATGGGCATTGCATTGCAAATAAAAATAAAAATGTGTTTGCCATCCTTGGGAAATTTCAACATTATAACTTTTTAAACAATATTTTTAATAAAAATAACTTATTAAAGAAATTAAATAGGTAACAAAATATATAAAAGATGATTTTTTGGTCAAATTTAAGGTTCAATAATTTTATTTATCGAAATATACCTTCAACATTTATTTGATACGTTAAAACCTTATGAAGCTATTAGGAAACATATTTTCAGCGAAGCATCGGTTATAAAGTGAATACAACTAGAAGAACTTTCTCTTCAAAACTTCAGAACTTTCTCTTCTTGCTGCAGAGCATAGCTTTGGGCAATAATCTAGAAGAATAATATGTCAAATGGCTGAACCAAAGCATTGTGTTATCTCAATAAGTGTACGAGTGAGTGTTGTACTGAGGATGCCAAACCACAAACACAAACATTAGGTGCCTACAAACTATAATGTAGTAGAGTACATATATAGTATTGGTTCAGAAGAAAGAAACCTTTAACTTTTCTTCTAATAATATTGATAACATATTGATTCTAGAGTTTTCAACACTTTGAGTTGGCAGACTTTTTGACTCTAGAATCAATATGAGCAGTAAATGTGGGTTCTGAGTCCAAAATCATATATAGATCACGAATCTCAGTTACTGGAGGAGTCCAGACAATCTCCCTTAAGTTACGTAGATTTATAATTAATATAAATTTTTTTTGGTTAACTTAAATCCCATTTTAACACGTTTCGAAAATTTATATTTCTGTCTATCTTTCAACATATAATTAGTTTTTGAAATACTATGATTGGTGTTAAATTATTCAAGAAGGCGGAGTATATGCTCCTCGCATCCAGCCTCTCCCCGCTATCTTCACCAGGTCGTCGGTCCATCGCATTGAGGCCTCCCCACTTTTCTGTAACTGACATATATGGACTGCCCACGTCCACTTCCTTGAGCTATCACTTTGGCTATATCCGTAAGTCACAATCCACAAGTCCACAAGTCTTATTCTGTCTCGAAGAGAAAGACTCATTGACTCATTGCCTCCATAGCTCTCTGAGCGCCTTGCAACTTGTGAATGACTTGCTGAGTAAAAGTCCAAGTCTCAGCTCCATAAAACAGGACAGGAAGGAAATATTGCTCATATGCTCTGCTTTTTAAGTTCACTGATATGTTACCTGTGACCACATCGGACAACTTACCGAACGCACCCCATTCTAACCGAATGAGGCAGTCTATTTCAAGTCTTTGTCCGTTATTTTATAGGTTAATATTTTGTCCAAGGTATACATGTACTCTCGTACCCATGGACTCTTATGTAGTTATTATTTAAACATATTATACAAACTATATTAAATTCATTTCAAGAGCACTCTTTAATATACGCTCTGCGATTGGTCCTTTTAGAATATTTAGACATGACGTGCAATTGTCTGAAAATATCAAAAGATACACTTATCAAAACTAGATAAAAGTTGAACAATGTATTTAAAGCGGACACTCAACAATAACAATTGTTAAAGTGATAAAAATGGTCCGTGGGGTGAGATTTACGTAAGTTCCTTTAAATATTATTTGAGTGGACGCTTGCTCTCCATTTACACAGCTATAATATTATTTTCATAAGTATGTCTCCTTATAAGTAAAATTAAGCGTCATAAAAGGCCTTCACTTGTACTTTGAAGCATATCTAAATAAATGTTTGATGCGATCTTATATTAAAAGATAAATATTTAAATAATTATTGGTCTAAAAACTCTGTTAGTGTGTAATTTTGTTTCCACAAGATCAAATCTTATTTACTTCATTTATCATTTATACGGTACAGACAGCTTGATAATCTAAAAAGTAACACTTAAAATGACACTTACACAGCTTAGTGTTCTTCATTTGTACGGCCTTTGTCGAGAGTAAGCTATTGAAAAACCAACGAAATGAAGCCAGAAAAATACCAGACCACATGCTTTTTGGAACGTCAACAGCTTCATATCAAATTGAAGGAGCATGGAACAAAGATGGTATTTATGATTCCTTTCTTTATTTATAATAATATACAACTATTTAATTTACGTACAATTATAGGTAAGGGTGAAAATATTTGGGATCGTTTAACACACACATTGCCTTGCTCAGTCCTCAACTGTGACACGGGTGATATTGCTAATGACTCCTATCACCAATATAAACGAGACGTCGAAATGATGAGAGAACTGGGCCTTGACTTCTACAGGTTCTCCTTGTCGTGGAGTAGAATACTACCCACAAGTTTTCCCGATGAAATTAATGAAAAAGGAGTTGAATATTACAATAATTTAATCGATGAAATGCTTAAATATAACATTAAGCCGCTAGTCACAATTTATCATTGGGATTTACCACAGAAGTTGCAGGATATGGGAGGGTGGACCAATCCCCATGTCGTGGATTGGTATACTGACTATGCAAGAATAGTGTTTGAATTATTTGGTGACAGGGTCAAGTCTTGGATAACTATTAACGAACCGCGAGAAGTATGTTACCAAGGATACGCTGGTAAAAGTCTGGCGCCTCTTTTGGATATTTCAGGCTACGCTGATTATATGTGTGCAAAAAACTTGCTAGTAGCTCATGCAAGTGCTTGGCATATGTACAATAATGAATACCGAGAAGCTCAAGGTGGAGAGATCGGTATTACAATCAGCGCACAATGGTACGAACCTGAATCTGAAAAAGATGCTGAAGCTACTGAAGAAAGATTACAATTTGAGGTTTTTATATTGTATTTAATATGAACAAATATATAAGCAAGAATAAGTATTTCTTATTATTATTAGTATTGCTATTTTTAAAAACATATTGCTGATTCTTGGTATCAAACGACGCGATATGACAAGATTAATCAGATTTTCACGATTGGACATATTTGTTGGCATGTTATTCGTGGATAAATAATTAACGTGTGCTCAAATGTTTTAGTGGGGAATTTATGCCAATCCTATTTTTTCGGAAAGCGGTGATTTTCCATCGGTAATGAAAAAAAAAGTGGCGGAAAAAAGTAAGGCTCAAGGTTTCCAACGCTCACGACTTCCAGAATTTACTGCTGAGGAAGTTGATTTTGTTAAAGGAACCTCCGACTTCTTTGGATTAAATCATTACATTACTAGTATGGCTTATAGAAATTCATCCGCTTATGGATATTATACTTCCCCATCGTTTTACGATGACATTGAAACCTTAAGCTTTCAAGAAAGTAAGGTAAGTAGCATTGTGATAAAAAAAAAAAATATTTATCAGAACTTTATATTCGATTCTTTTTATAGATTGTGCCATGGGGTTTTTACAAATTATTGACTAAAATAAGAAATGACTATAACAACCCTCCAGTATACATTACGGAAAATGGAATCTCATCTCAAGATGGATTAATTGATGACGTTAGAGTAGAGTATTACAGAACTTACATCGACGCTATGCTTGATGCCATGGAAGAGGGTTCTGACGTGAGGATATACTCTCCCTGGAGTTTAATGGACAATTTTGAATGGCTGAATGGATACTCGTAAGTATTTTTGACTTGACGATTTTATAAATTCATAAAATATGAATAAAATAAAAATATACATGTAAAACCATTCTAGGCAACGCTTTGGTCTATACGAGGTGGACTATGAGAGCCCAGAACGTACGCGGACGCCTAGAAAGTCTGCCTACATCTACAAAGAAATTATACGCACTCGCATTTTAGACTTCGATTATGAACCTGACATGAGCGTTCCTATGACGATTGAAAATAACTAGTCATTTTTTTCTTTAGTTTAACATAAATTTATTGTATATACTATAAGAAAATATAGAAATTGTAACGTTATTTGTCTTTCATTATATATTCATTATGAAAATAATACCATCTACTAAAACTAGAACTTCAGATCGTAAAGCGACGACCCAATTCTGTGCGCCTGCAATACCTCGACTTTTTTTCTCTTTATCATTTAAAAGACTTTTATCTTGACAGATATGTCAGTCCTATAATAATACCTCGACTTAAATATAGAAATCTATAAGACATTGATATCGAAGAAAAATGATGCCTCCTTATTTACTTTCATAATGTAATGGGTCTATAATATTGTATTTCATTTGTAATTTATATTATTTAATAAAAATTATTAAAAATAACCATACGATCAAGAACGCGAGAACGAGGGAATGTTTGATCGTTGCTGCATCAACCATAGTTCGAACCTGTACGGACAGATCAGTTTTACGGTAGCAATTTTCGATATACGGTTTGGTTCGTTTGGAGTTACAATATTCCCAGACTTCTTGGTAAATTAATAAAAGTTGGATTTAAAAGCATACTAGTACAAGTTTATTCTGCTGTTTCAGATTTATATCTGCAAATGTCTCCTGTCAAAATACAATCGCTTAAGTATATTTTGTTTTCTTAAGCTTTATACATATGGTGTGTTTGTAACCCATCCATTAAATTAAATGGCACGTGAAATGTAACAATTAACTATATTTAAACCGATAAATTTATATCTGAAACTTAAATTAAGAAAGAAAAATTAAATAATAAAATATATAGAACACTACATTATTTGTGTATAGGTAATATATTTGCACGTTGAATTACGTCATTATCACCAGTCAATAAGGAGGATATATGTACTTTCGTACTAAAATATGTTCACTGGCCACTTCATCGTCAATATTATAACAAATCACGTCCCAAAATCACTCGTCAATTATTAAATTTAACGCAGAATCACTCACAATCACATTTTTATATACATAAATTATATCTTCTAATAATATTGTTTCGTGCAAGTAAAACTCTGTTATCAGAATTATTTTTTTATTTATAGAAATAACAAATTATTCATTTTTTTTAAATGTCTACTGTATCCATCTCGAGCTACATATACATAGCTTTTAATATATAACCTCACATAAAAAAATATCAAACTCTCCCACGGAATGTAGAGCAGATCCGTCTAACTGAAACCAGAACTCCCTGTGCGTTTGCAATGGTCTGTATCAAGGGCCTGTGCGTTTGCAATGGTCGGTTAATGGTCCCGCCATTTGGATGTTTATGAATTTCTGTGCATTGAAATCAATAAGCATTGGACCAATTATGATATCTCCGTGTATGGACCAAACTTTCACAGAAACTCGGTACTGATGGGGAGTCTCACGTTCTATTTGTAGATATTCACAACTCATATATTTTGTCAATTCAATAAACCTTTTATTTTTAGGCGTTGCACAATAACGAAGCAAATTAAAAAATAATAACAAACAAAGAAAATAAGAATGAATTTTAAAGAAAACTATATTATTCGGGTTTAAAAAGAACAAACTAATTTTATTCATACACTTTATATTGCGAAAAATTCAATTGCACAAAATTTATTAATAATTAATGACACGTGTCAACTCCTACGAGAATTTGCCGAAACTAATTAGCGGCCACGAGTCGCTGACATTGATATTTTTCACCGACTTAGAACAATTTTATTCTTCGCAAGAATTTGAATTTGCATTAACATGTGAATTATAAACAAAGCATTTATTATTAATGTTTAGAAATAGTTATTTGTATTGCTTATATAAAAATAATGATAATATTTTTTATGTAGATAAGTTTTCTTATAAAAAATACTGTGCAATTTTTATGTAAATATTTAATTCGATCAAATTAATGGCAGTAGGTGGGAGACTTTAGAAATCCTAAAACATTATTATTTTTTCTTATCTGTTAATTTTGCAAATTAGTTAAAATAAATGTACTTAAATTTCTTGATAGTATAAATTTTTTTCTACAGTTCGATTTCAGAGAACGCCGCTTTTAAATATGTTGTTAAATCATCCTATATCTGTTTCACGCGAGGGAAGACTCCTTATAAAACTAGTTATAGAAAGAAACAAGGAAAAAGAAAGAATTCATTATATTCGAGTATCAATTCTAGTATTGATTTTATTTGGTTAATAGGATTTATCTTTAGGAATTATAATGTTGGTTTATAAAGTATACATTTATATATTTATTGCTATAGTGTTTTTAAAACAGTCTTTAAGTTCAATAAAAAATAATGAACAAATCTATATATAGTCATATTGCTGTATACCTACAGTAAATTTCAAGGCCACCAAACTCTATACGGAATTCTAGCGAACGAACACAGAAACAATTATAAATATGAAAATATTAATAAATCAAGTGAATGATGAAATTATTCGCAAAAATTCAGGTTTTTTTTTAATATTTATGATGTATAATATCGAAGGTATAAACGATTTTATAATTTATAACATCTGAACAAAAAATTGCTTAACTAACAGCCCCGTATTGGTTGCTAAGCAACGGCCTCTGTTTATCACGCGTGGAAATAAACAATATATTTTTGTTTTTATTATTACTCAAAATGTCGCATTATGGCGTATCATGGCAACAGCAGGTGGAAATGAACAAGCTTTTCGCAAAAAAGTGGCACATTTCAGTTATTTTCATGTGTAAAAGACCCTGCAATATAAAATTTATTCGGTTTAACAAAGGAGGTTAAATAATTCTCAAATCAAGTGTTTACGACAAAAACAGTATACATTTTAAATGTCGGGTAAGTAGGTATTTAAATTAATTATTTATATTCATATATTTAAAAAATGTTCTACATAAGAACCATAATATATTAGCTTCGCAAGGCCTTTAAGTATATTTTGTTTTTAATAATATAAGAGTTAGTATGTAAATTAAGAAATACAGTTATTTAGAGAATATATGGGGCCACCATTCTTGTTAATATTCTTATATATACTTATTATTCCATAATATAAATATAATAACGAACGAATTAACAAACTACCTGATATGTTTAAGTATTAGAACAAAATACGCCGATATGCCAACTTATTATAAAACGAAGTTAATGAATGACCTATATTTTCTTATAATTACGTGCATGAATAAGACCGCTCTATTATAGGCTTCGGTATCAATAGTTAGGTGTACAGTGTAGTGATTATAGAAAGATTGCGTGACTTGTTTCCATACAAGAAACCTTTACTTTGTAAAATACGTAAGGCGTTAAACGGAAACGCGATATAAAGGTAAATTGGTTCTTAATAGCTTGAATATACCCGCAACCACGATGTATGTAGTGGTTACATATTGCATTAATGCTATTATTTTAATTAGTTAAAATAGGTTATATTTCGTGGCTTTCATATAAGCCTTCTAAAAATATTAGCAAGTCTATTATTTGGGGAAAACTGGAGCAGTCGGCGGCTCGACTTGCAGTTTCTCACAGACTCGTGACAATCTATGTCACTAGAGACAGCGCAGGCCTAGATTTCTGGGAGTCTTTCGTTGCAAACATTAATTACTGCACAAATTATTTGAACAACAGTGGACGACTGTCGCTACTCATTCGTTTTGCCCTAACACTAATAGAAACTTAACGGTTCTTATTCAATTTATATTCCAAGCTTAAATACAGGTTCACGGAATTGACTCCAAGCTGTAAGGACAAGCGACATTTGCGAACAAGTCAATAAAGATGCTAATTGTAAAGTTAAGATTAAGATAGGTAAAGTGGAATCTTAGTCATAGGTCCCTTCGAAAATCCTTAAAATTTTGATTACAAGTCTCCAATAGATTCTAAAGTTATTCCTTCATCCAATTTCGAACCTTGGAACCTTGAGGGAGTTTTTAACGTGGGCTTATCCCCGCTAATAATAATGATAGGAAGTCAAGGTCAACGTTTAATTCTAACGTAACACCGAAACAGACAATTCGATGTGTCGTATTCGCATTAATTTGTCAAAAAAATGTCATATTTTGACATAAGAACAGTTTCAAAGTGAAGGTAAGTGGAATGTCTGATGTATCTGCTTCCAAAAAAGACATTTTGGCCATCCTTCCTATTGATATATACTTGATATATGAGTTTAATAGTAGGTTACCTGGGGGCTTTCTCCTTGGTATTGTATAGTACTTAGGTATCTCATTCCATACTCCTCGCAACTTTTCCTTGAAGCTCCTACTCTGTTAAGAGGAGATGGACCTCCATCCAGCCAATATATCTGCAGGCTTTATTTGGAATATAACTGTCGATATGACAAGCCTTTTGAATTAGCAAGCTGTCTAATATCATGTTATCTAGCACTACTCTTACTGTGATGTCTTGGTTTCTAAAAGTTTTACATAATCTTCATTGTCTTACCCTAAAAGATGAAATTTTTAAAAATAGTTCATTTTCTACGGAATAAATTGCGGAAAAAACATTTCCTGTTATATTGTACACGTTGATCACAACAAGGAGACCTTTGTCGACCAATTCTATTTCCATTTCCGGCAGATAATGGAGTACGGCGATAGCTTTGAAATGGATTTCAATCTACCTTTAACAATGCGTTCTATGTTTGAACATGTGATTTTCAATCGTTGTAAGCGACACCGATTGAAAATAACAAACACGGACCGGAATAAAATAATAGATAAATTGCTTATTGTATGTAAATAGTTTATTAATCATGGCATTCAAATGGTATATGTACAATTAAACAAATATAGAAGTGACTTATTTTAAATAAATAACTTAATTAGTTGTCTGTTGATAATTCACCGCAATTTACTCCAAAAGATAAGATCAACAGGTTTACAGGTAACTTCGTAACCAACCCCGTCATATTTTATTATAGTGCTGAATTTATAAATTAATTAGACTATAGAAACGTATCAATTATGACTGAATGAAGCTTTTATTTTACACTCTTCTTGAAATGTAGAGTGTAAAAAATGATGTTAAAAGTAAAAGAGTAAAATACATTATCTTAAAATAGCACAAATAGTTACTTAGTTTTTTTCAGAATAAGATTTACTAAACCACATATTCAAAATAGGACTACTCATTGTCAGAGTAAGTGCACTTTGCATCGATCTAAAAATAAACTAACACGTAATATAAATGTAGAATTTCAATTGAGTTCCTAATAGCGTGTTGGGTTAACAGTTTTCTTTGCACTTTCTGCCGAGACATTCAGAGGCAACATCGCTTGTATAAAGAATTGGTTTTTAAATTTAATGTAGTGATGAACGCATTAGTGGACGATCTCGAGCACGCCAGTATATACCGTCAGCGCCGCGACGGTATTTAACTATCTTTAATATATACAGATAGAAAAACGAAGTTTTTAAATATTATGGTGATAATTCGCGAGTTTCTATTTATAATAACAACTTTAGAATATTAGTAAAATAGTATTTTCACAGTTTTCAAGAAGATCATTTATAAAAAGAAATCTTCACCTTTTTGAATATTTAACCACTTTGAATTTGTACAATAATACAATATGCAATATGCTACACAAATTTAAATAACACTTATATAAATCAGACAGCGAAGAAAGCGACGGAGAAGGAGGACTGGGGAATCTTAATCGACTAATTGTCCGGCCGCCGGGCCACAGTGGAAAGGCAAAACGTGGTCACCTCTGCTTCGACGCGGCCTTCGAATGCGGCAATCTGGGCCGTGCTGACCATATCACAGAACTGGAGTACGACCTTTTCATCCGACCTGACACTTGCAGACCTCGCTCGCGATTTTGGTTTAATTTTACCGTCGAAAATGTTAAACAGGACCAAGTACGATTATATATATATTTAATGAACTTTACTCATACATATAATAATATATGGCGTTAAAACTTCTAAGTACTAATTAAGTAGTAAACGTAATTGAAACTTTTATCATTATTTAAATTAGTTAAATTTATTGCCAACATACTACGACACGTCTGTAGACGCTTACCACTACTAGTGGATTTTTTCCAGCGTGTTCTGTTTCACATTGTTAATATGGGTAAAGAATATTCATTATTTAATGAAGACATGACGCCTATAGTACGATCTACTTCACGGCCGAAATGGTAAAGTATAATTTTGTACTGATTAAATATACATATTTTTCTAGTATTTTAAAACACTTATGTAGATAGGATGTTTCTTTGCGACGTCTGTTTTCAATACCAAATTATTTAAATTGATCTCGTAAATTACAAGTACAATATAAAAGTAAAAAGTAATTTTTGTATACTCGTATAATCAGAAGCAATGGTTAATATTTTTATTGATATCAACATTATAACAAGCTTTTATTTTTTTTATAAATAGTATAAAAATAAAAAATATGGTGATTCGATTTCATGATCCAAAGAGATAAGAATTTAAAAAAATATATACATTGCCTATGTTTGTGTAATGTGTTTTAGGCAACGGATTCCACGGCGACTTATATTCTACCACAAGTCTCTGGTGCATCGCGGTCGTAAGATTCTAAGTCTAGCATTCGCATTTGATAAGGAGGAAGATGTTTATCAATTTGCTGCGGCTATTCCCTACTCTTACTCAAAACTTCAGAAATATCTAGCAATATGGGAGAAACGAGCTCAAGCTTTCGCATCTAGAGAATGTATTGCGCAGACTACGGTGAGAAACACGTGATTGAAAATTTAAAGGAACAAAAATTTAACTATAATTGTTTTTTTTTTAATAGCAAAAACGACGGATCGATCTCATTACTATTGGAGATCTTACAAGCAATGATGAAAATAAAGAAGACGTGAACATTAAGGGAAAAGAAGTTAAAAAGCGGGTTGTTATAATTTTAGCGAGAACACACGGTGGGGAGCCACCGTCGTCCATAATATGCCAAGGTATTTACTGTATATGTTATTATTGAATAATCAATAATTTTTTAAAATATTAATTTAACTATTTCAGGTTTTTTAGACTATATAATAAGCTCTTCGGAAAAAGCAATGTCATTACGAAATGGAATTGTAATTCAGGTATCTCTTTTCATTTTATTTTTTGTGTTTTGTATTAATTTTAGTACAATAAATAATATCATATATCAAATAGTACATTAGATTATTAAATTTCTGGTTCCCTACAGGTGGTGCCAATGTTAAACCCTGATGGAGTGTTCTTGGGAAACCAGCGGTCAGATCTTCTAGGGTCTGACCTAAATCGCTGTTGGAACAGAGCCACTACTTTTGCTCATCCGGCACTCGTCGCTGTTAATGAACTCATTAAAAAAATAAGTGCTGAGAAGGTTTGTTAATGATTCAAATTAAAGCCAAAAAAAATACTGGAACATACAAAAATATAACATTTAAATTTACTTGTAGTCACTGCAGTTGGATTTTATTATCGACATCCACGCTGACATAAGTCACGAGGGTGTATTCGTTCGTGGCAACTCCTACGATGATGTATACAGGTAACATTTTATATTTTACTTACCGCGCCTTCGCCTCCTCAAAAGATAATATAACCTCAGTTATATATAGACAACTAGCTGTTGCCCGCGACTCCAAGAGATTTAGAATATAGGGCTCGTAAGAAGCTCCTTCGCTCGAGCTTTTTTTGGTCATCTTTTTTTCCTAAATTGCTCTCCACGAAAAGCTCTAGTATTATTTCATTTTGGGAAGTTTCATTTAATATAATATAACCTACATTCACCGTGAGTCATTTCTCAATATTTTTAAGGAATTATTAGATTCGTATAAATTACTTTGAAGATTACCTCCAACAAATTAAGTTATAAAGTATAAACTATAAACAAACAAACTTTACCTCACTATACTATTAAAAAAGACTAAGATCAAAATATGAGATTTGTCATAGTATAAGATAATATTGAAAAGGAGTGCTGAAAGTTGAAATTTACTGTAAATTTGTAATGAATAACTCCATTGTTTACTTTCACACTGTCATTGCCAACTATATATTTTTCTGATCTTAATGAATAGAATAAAAAGTATAATATATTTATATTGAATTTCATAGTATTGCTTTTACTAAAATATAAATTTAACATATACTTTAGTCTCAACAACACTTGTTCAGTTATTCTTTTAAATTTTAGCGTATATAAATCGTTTGTACTTTAGCAAAGCGCCATCTATTGGATACTTCCTCAATCCAGTCAAAAATACCGCCATCTCTTAGAATTGTATGGAATTAAGAGATAATTGTGACTGTCAGATAATAAATAAATTATTTGCAATAAAATAAATAAATGAATTGAGATAAAAACTATCCTATCTTTTAAGTTGGACCAACCAATAGATACCTGGAAAATTTAATTAAAATCGGTTAAGTAGTTTAGGAGTCCATCGAGGACAAACACTGTAACACGTAATTTATATATATTAAGAAGAAGAAGATTAAGAAGATATAAAGTTCTACTTAAAAACTTTTAAGTAGAAATTAACTTTTTAATTATTTCCCTGTGCAGGTTTGAGCGTCACGCAGTGCTACCGAAGTTCTTAGCAATGCGAGTTGAATCTTGGAAGTCCGAGTCCTGTCTATACAACACAGACCCGGTGACAGTTGGGAGCGCTCGCCGAACATTGCCAGTTGGCGCGGTGGACGCTTACAGCCTCCTAGCATCGCTAGGCGGCCGCCGCCTGACGCCTCAAGGCCCATACATGCATTATACTGAAGACGCATGTATGTTATAGTTTATAAGAACCGATACAATACATATTTTTTTAGGAACGTGCTAGTAAAATTGTGAATTATCAAGTCATTTGCTCGCTTAGTCCAATTTGTCTTTAGTCAACACCTTTATCTCTAAGTCTCTCTCTCTGTGTGTATTGATTAACCCGTTTTGTCCGACTACTAGGACGCCTTCACTTTTTAATTATTCTTAAAAGTATATGTACATTGTTTGCCAGTAATTTATTATTAGTACCTAGTTAGGTATACATAACGATAAATACTTAGATATGTAGATAAAAGAATAGATTAGGGAAGTGAACAGCGAAATAAAGATCAGAAATTACCCGAGCATGAATTGGTCATAGACACTACATTTATATTTTCAGGCACTGGCATTAAAGAAGGGATTTTTAAGACCTGATATTTGATAATTATCGACACGTCTCACCCTATGTCCCGTCCCGTCCTATCCAATTAATATCACCCACTGTCAATGTATCCCTAAACTTTAGGATTAAATTGCATTTTAGACCACTGATATCAAAATATTTAACTTATAAACAGACGCTAAAATAGGCAGATCGTTGGCGAAGGCTTTATGCGACTACTACAGACACATTGGAGTTATCCCGCCTCTAGAAGGAATCTCAACTAAAAAAAAGGACCCTCGAAGGAGGAGACGAAAACGAAGGGCAGCCTATGAAAAAGAAAGGTAACGCTTTTGAATTTAAGATTACCCCTGATAAGTTTTGGTACTTTTTGTTTGTTTCAATTTATACATTTTCTATTAATATATCAATTGCAAGAGGCTTCTTGTGCTACAAAAAATTGTTTTTCACTAACGCCTGCATTCAAAGAATCTTTACCAAATATCAGTAATTACAACAAGAGAATAACTATAACGTCTACGTGAAAAATGTGATAGTAGCTTCTTTTGAAATAAGTATTATTTAATTTATTTATATTTAACCGGCTGTATTCACGTAGAATTATATCGGAATGTGCCTAGCTAGTTTCGAACCCATTCGGGGTTCTTATTCATGAGCTCTAAGCGTGGCGGACTCGCGGCGTGAACTGCGTGCCGCAATTCTGTGACCACATTTAATACTAAACTATCGCTCTCTGTTGGTCGGGGTATGTACTAAAATTTTTAGGGTGTATGTATTTTAAATTTTGACTCATGGGTTTCTATGGGCGTCTGTATTCTTTGGTAAAATTTACGTAGATGGATTTTATTTAAATATACTTTAAATTTATAAATAATAAAAGCGTGTTAAAAATGCGTAAATTAAAAAAAAAATGTTATTTAAAGACTTTACTTTTGAAACTATAAAATCGATAAGATTCAGCGAACGGTCAGATATATAAACAATCTGATTCAATTCATTGCTATATCTTTAATATACTTAGCTTATACGCTTAGCTTAACTTTCGGAAACGAAATAAAACCTTATATTCCCTTCTTAATTTTCTGAGGACGTGAAACATTATCTTCTGAACCTAATGGTTAATTATTTTATTAATAACAATGTGTGTAACAAATAACCACAAATGAATAACTTTTGTGGCTAAATATTCCTACACACGTAATTATTACATTTAATTTAACTGACCTGTCGTCGATGTAAATGTTAGCACAAAATATTTTGTCAATAAGCCAAATACTTAACTGAAGACAGATTATGTAAACATTCCCAGGTCACCAAGCTCGTCCCCGGAGCGTCGCGTTTTGGTATCCCGCGTGCTATCCCCGCCCCTGCCCGCCGCCTCCCCGGCTGCCCCTCGAGCGCTACCCCTTCCCCCGCGCACCGCACGCAGCCTCCGCCCGCGGACCTGCCCCCGCATTGTACAATCAGGAGAAAATATGCTGCCCGTCATCACTGGTGCTGATTGTCATACTTTATAGCTTTATTAATGATGTAGTCCTTTCAAATCATTCCGTTGTTGAATGTTGCCGCAGTTTATTATTAGGTTTTTATTAGATGTAGTTTGTTTAAATTTGTTTCACCATTTTTAGGGTTCCATGCGCAAAGGGTAAATCGGGACCCTATTACTAATCCTCCGCTGGCTGTCTGTCTGTCTCCAGGCTGTAAATCATAAACCGTGATAGCTAAAAAGCTGAAATTTACACAAATTATGTATTTCCGTTGGCGCTATAACAAATGCTAAAAAAAAAATATTAAGGGGGGGGGCATACAATAAATGTGATTTTTTCGTATTTTTTGCTTAATATTAAAAACGGTAATAGGTAGACGCTTCAAATTTTCACAAGAAATATTTTAATTACTTTTATATTACTTTTCAAAATAAATAATTAAATAACAATAAAGCAAATATTAAAGGGGGGCTCCCATATAACAAACGTAATTTTTAAGCAATTTTTACTCGATCTTAATAAACAGGTAGAAACTTGAATATTTACAAATATTCAAGTAAATATTTAGAAATATATTTATATAATTATGGATACAATTTCGAATCGAGCTAAAGATTTTATCAAAACTACCCGAAAAAAGAATAAACTCTCATGGATTTACATATATATCAATTAAAACGGACAAAAAATTAGCATACCTACAACAAACGTGATTTTCTATTAACGATGATAGTACGGAACCCTTCGTACGCGAGTCCGACTCGCACTTGGCCGGTTTTATTTAGTTATAACATCGTTATAGTTTTTAATAGGTTGAAGGCATAATTGACAGACGTGAGTGCCAGCCAATTACGACTTTGGTAAAAAACGATTATATATATATACGATTATATATTATATAAATTACGACTTTGGCCATGAATCCAATGAACTTCCCAAATATTTGACTTAGTTATTTTAAACGATTTTATCACCAGGTAAATCGGTCCACACACCAAAGCTGACAGTGGTAAACCTCAGCGCGTATGTCCGGACTCCAGTATCTCTCCCCGCTTGTCACAGGCGCGTGCGTCTGATCCGGACCAGGCGCACGCCGGCGCCCACCAGCGACGAGTACGACACACACGACTCTGACACGTAGCGGTGATACATTTTAAGATGTAACAAGATGGCGCTTCCAATTCAATTTATTAATGAAATATTCAAAAAAAAAAACATTATTATTATTATTTATATTTACCTTTATTTAATTAAATCGGAATGTGCCCGACTAGCTTTGAACCCATTCCGGGTTCTTATTGAGCTTTAAGCGTGGCGGACTCGCGGCGTGAACTACCGTTCACGCTCAATTCTATGGGCGGGTAAATATAAATATAATAGTCATGGTTCACGAAAGTTTAAATATAAAAGATATTATCTTTAATCAAATCTTCTCCAATTCAAATACTAGATAAGATATTTCTGGTTATACAATAAAGATTTATAACAATAAAACGAACATGTGTTTAATTAATTGTATAATGTCTAAAGCTTTCGTATTTACAATCACTAACGTCTAACTAACATTCAGTCATTACTTTCTTAGAACATTAACGCGAACACTATTATCACTACAATTCATAAATCACAACGGCAAATAAAAAACGAGATTTGAGTATCGGTCGAGAGATTGGTTCTCTCGTCATTTCTTATCAACTGAGACAATTTGGTATCGAATCAAACGAATCACCCGATCACGAGAGTCGAAGGCGACGGCAGCGAGTATACATAACATACGCGGAGAGGAACCGAGAGGTCCGGCGACGAGCGCGAAGCACCTCCTCTAATAAATATCTTTGGCATGAACCGAAAAAGCTCGCCCACAATCACACGCGATCGCACTAACAACCGTCAGTTATTGCTGGATGCCAAACGAGGTCCGGCGCACCGGAGCGGGGGGCGGCGCGTCACTCCCAGGCGTCGTCGTCGGACAGCGTCACGAGGCGCATGGGGTCGTCCGCGGGGCCGGGGGGCGCGGCGGGCGGGGCGGGGGGCGCACGCTCCTCGGGCACCGCGCCTCCGCCCCCGCGAGCCCTCGCCGCGCGCCGCTGCCGCAGCTTCTCCTCATCGGCGGGCGTATGCGGCTTACGGAACTCGTACACCAGCGGGAAGATGCGCTCCACGGCGGACTGGACGTCGTTCACGCTCCGGGCTGTAAAGGAAAATGTCATGTAATAATTTTGTCATTTACATACTATGAAGTATCGTTTATATACCTTGAGATATGTTTGTACTATTGGCAGTGCCTTGAGTATTAGCAATCATTTGATGTTTACAAAAGGTGTATTAATTTGTTTAAATTTACAACAATGAGAACAATAGGTAAATCATTTACAAACAATTTTATTAAAGCATTCAGGCGTCTTTTCTTTCGAGAAATGTTCTATAAATACAATCTCAAAAACATGTGTACTTTAAAATTTTGAACATAACTATTTCGGCAGAGCTGCCGATGAAAGATAAAATAGTTTCTCCGGAATGATTTAAACTTCAAAAAAAATATAGATAAGATAATCTAAAGTTAATACTTTCTTAAAATTCAATGAACAAGAGAATACATATTCTTATTTTGCATAAAAAATCATTGGAGATTTTTTTTTGTGAAATTATTAATTATATACCAGTTATTGTGACGCCCCCAGTTGAGAATATTTTTAAAGTGGCTTTAGGGTTGTACAACTTGTAGGTGACGCCAGGATGAAGTTCAGGTTCGTAGCTGGAATAGAGGAATAGAGAATTATGATTTAAGAAAGTTTATTAAAAAAAAAATAAAGAAATCATCTATCAATCTATAGATCTTCTGTCCAAAGACGATATGAGACTTGTTAAGAAAAATAGTTTTACGCATACAAAAAAGAAAGTTTATTAAGGACTGAATAGAATGTCTGTTTGTTTGATATAGTAGTTTTAAAAAATGTCTCCGTAAATAGGCAAGTGTACAATAAAAGGTTCAGAGAACTCATATATTTTTAGGTTAAGTACTAATATGAATACAAGATATTCCTATTTTTTTTCCATTCAAATACTTCAAGTAATATAGGTAAAATTTGTATTAACCTATTTAGCATGGGTAAACCAAACGGAAAGTTTTTAGAAAAAAGATGAGTTTGTAACGACGGAGAGTTTATGATATATTGCGATAATTTAAAAGTAAAGATTAATTTATTTACCAAATTTGCCCATCATTATTTTAGTAACTATCCAAAAACATGAAGAAAATGTTCGTGCATTGATTTTTACAAGTCCAACTTGAAAAATTATGGATGGTTTAATCAACTTAAATTAACTTTTAGAGACAATTCGCCGTTAAGCAACTATGGTATGACGGGTTTAGGGTCATTTCAAATTTAATGAAAAAAGAAGGGGTGGTCTTTTTATTGCAGTCACGGTAGAAAGCATATAAGAAGTGAAAAAAATATTCCAGAAAACCGGCGCATGAAAAAATACTGTTCACTGTACATTCAGCATAAAAATCATTCTACCGATACACGTTCCGTACGTGTTCATGAAATTCTAAACAACTACTTTTGCGTAAGGATTATTTTGCGATCGAAACCAGGCGCCTGGAATTGTCATTATATGATTGATAATTCGAAGCAGGTTCTTCCCACCATGTTGTCTACATCATAACAAGTGACAATTCTTGGATTAAACAATAAGATCCATAAACAAAGCGTTAGTCAACAATATGACTTTCAAAACGAACCCACACCTTCAAAATTGATACGACCACGAAGCGCCGGAAAAATTACATCGCTAGTTTGTTTTCCTTAACGGGGTATTAAGAAATCAAAGTAGCGTCAATGCAGGGTGGTACAGATGTCAGAAGTTTTTGCTGCGGCGAGCATAATGCGACCGACACCGGACTCTGAGGCAATGATGACAACAGCTCAAGGGATACAATTTCCATTGCCAGAAGATGCGTTCATTGCGTTCGAGAAGGCCGTTCAGTAAGTCTGACTGGTTCAAACGCATGAAATTTTATATAAATACTGATGGAGAGATTTTTGAAAAGGTAAAAAAAATATAAACTTTCTTTTTCTCAAAACTTTGAGTTTTCTAGTATTGTTTAATATTATGTAGTACTACATTATTATACTGAATACACCCACACACTCAAACATGACCTTACAGAGGAAGTTTAACGAACTAAATAATATTAATCCAGATTTAAAATGGTTATAAACAACTAACTATAAACTTCAGTACTTTGTGATAAATAAGAAATTTCCTGTATCTCATTTTTTATTTGTTTTTAAATAAATCAAATATCTATTTTATTTATATATTATGGAGACCGAATTTCACTTGTCTTAATGTACTTTAAAGATATAATTAGTGCTAGCTTCTGATTAATACATATTTAAAACTCATGGGCATTCCAAGACTATTTAAAATCCTTGAACATTAAGACTTATTTCTACAATCACTAAAGGAATAACAAATACCATATTTACTTAATTCAATTAATAAGTTATTAATTTTATAGAGCTTTCTTTAGTCTTTGTAGATATAACTCTAAATGTTCAATTAGTTTGTTACTTTTATAGTTTAACCTATAGTTTATATAATGGGTATTATAAATTAATGAGTTTCAATACAACACACTGAAATGGTATTTAAAAAGTTAGTTAGTTAGTTTCGAGTCGTAAAAATGTATTATTTTAAAAAAACAAAAAGAATACTTACTCAGCTTCTTTATATTTCTTAGAAAATGATATAATTCGAATACCAAAAGGCATTCGACAGGTTCCAAGTACGTTGACTACACGAAAGTTACGAAAGCGAACTTGGAAGCCCAACTTCTGAAGGGCACGTGCGTATCGACGTGCGGCGATCTTGGCTTGGTCCTCGCTCGTGGCGCCAGTACACGTGACGCGACCCGAAGACCATATAGAGGCAGTGGTGTAAGGGCGACGGAGCTTCATTGTAACCATGCCGTTCTCTCGTCTGAATTCTACGTTAACACCATTTAAAGCAATCTGTCTCAAGTTCAGGTGACACTTAACACTAAAACTGCACACAACATTGTTTATCATTATGTCTATTTCTGGGGTCTCCTCCTCCTCCTCCTCCACGGGCATTTGTTGGCCCTCCACTTCCCCGGTAACGAGGCATTGTTGTGCTGGTTGTTCCGGATTACCCGGTTCACAGTACTCATGATCCGGTACCATGTGACTTGGGACACTGTGTGTAGTCATGCCATGATTTACCACTACTCCATGTGTTCCTTTGCTCAGCTTCATACCATTCTCTTGGATGAGTGTAGCCATGACCTCCACGGCGCTCTGAAAAAGATAAATGAAATAATGTAAATAGAATTCAGCTTTCAACAAAATTCAGGCTATTTAAAAAAAAAACACTTGACATTAAATAAATACATAACATATTATTACTCTAACATTTAAAATACGTCTGAATAGTCTGAATAAACCTTATAAAAATATATCAAATAACTTTTTTTTCTACAAACTGCTTAATTCAAGTTATTTATGTATTTAGGAAATAATTTGCAAGGCAAGGTTACTCTTAAATATGTAAAAAAAATGAAGGAGCGAGTATTAAGTGAAAGTGACCCTGGTAAAAGTAGATAATGGGCACAAAATACTTTAGCATTATTTTAAAATATGCAATTCAATGTTTATATAATAAAAAAATTACAAGTACATATGAAAGTTAAGTGATATTTCCTAATCTATATTACCGAAGCCCTAATAGTTCAGAGGGATGTGAACAAGTTTCCTAGTTCTTACAACAATTACATCAACTTATTGAGATTTATTTTAATTTATTGTTATTCTGTGTTAGCACATTAAAGACAATGACATAATATGAATGAATGACCAAACCTTAAATGTTTTTGATTTTTTGAATATTACAATGATCAACAACAACAAAAAACCTAATATTAATAGTAGATTATCTAGCACCTAAACCATACTTCTCATCAAAAATAAAATTAATTACCAAACCCCCAATGAAGTCATATATATATATATATATATATATATATATATATATATATATATAGCCATGACCTAAATATATATAGGTCATGGGCTAGTTATTATTAAATCCAAATCACATTATATTTAAAAAAAATGAATGTCAATCTAAAACAACATCTTAAAACAGGAAATGAATCATGCAATATAATCAAACACTGATTAAATACTGCACAAGTTACTGTTTCAGTTATCGGCTCTTGTTCAAACCATAAAGGAACTTTATTGAAAATTGTTGATTGCATAACAATGGGCAATGTTAAACACTAACAATGACTTATACTAGTATTTATGTCATTATATAGCCTTCTGATTCTTTTCGGAATCTCAATTGTTTTCTATATTTATTTATAAATTTACAATACAACATTTTGACACATTATATTATATTTGTGATCATTTTTGGAGACAAAATATATACTTTAACTAATCAATAAATTGCTCCCTTACATAAACAGGGCTGTATATTATAATTTTATATACAAATTTAAAAACATGTGTTTCTATTACATTCAATATTTAAATTTGTGTTGTATTTAGACTAATTTGTTAGTTTTTAATATGTTTATCTAATATTTTAATAAAGTAACAGTAATAATGATGCAAAATTAAATTTATATTCTATTCAAGAATGATATGAGTTTAATATTTTCATTTTATAATTTATAGCCATTAACAAAGTGTGATATATAGTGTGTGTGATATATAGCTTTCACTATATTTTATCTTATATAAGATTTGAATGCATACTATTTTGGCAAGACTGATCTTTAACAGATTTTTTTTAAATTAAAGAAGTTAATTTTGTAATATTGTACTTTTTGAGGGATATAATCACTTGACTTAAAACATATATATATATATATTATACAATTTGATGTACTACTAATTCATTTCCATACTCTAAAAATATAAGTTTTCATAAAGATACTAACATACCACCAAAGACAACACCCAAATTCAATACAAAATTCAAAATTTTATGAAACTGCAATATTTTTAATGCAAATGTGGGTCATTGATCTCATAGAATCAAAATTTTGCAGATTCAATGGAGGGGCACTAATTTAGGCCACTTCCCACGACGCGACGAGATGCGACAACATGACACTCGCACAGCTGACTGCCGGACGGGCCCCCGCCCCTCGCACGCCCCCCGTCCTCTGCGACCTTCCCTACTCGTAATGCTCTTTTGCGACAGAACACCAGGTAAAATACAAATCGCACTTGCGCCCACGAACACGTTTACCATTCAAAAACATGCATATGCAATGACATAAGAAAAGCGAAAGAACCCTTGAACGCTGGACTTTCCAACTAAGCTAAAAAAGACTTCCGCTTGGAAATAGTATTGAGGGAAGAAGTGTCAAAACCACCGTGACCTTAAGTAAAAGATTATAAAAAAGAAATAGGCAGTAGCCAGCAGTTATTGACCTCACTAACGAATAAACTCACACGTGATTGAGACCACAAAGATAATAGACAAAGCTCTGTATTTTAAAATATTTGTCAACTAATATAAATATATAAACTTACCTAGAGATCATAAGAAACGATACATAAAATAACACGAAAGAATTTATCTAGAACGAACAAGGACCAGCTGAAACTGAATGACAAAGCAACGGAAGCAATGATGGAATATATTATGAAGTGATCCTGTACATGTCTGGGGAGTGCAATAATTATTTATAATAGTAAATATAAATTACCTGAATTAATGTTCTATATTTGTCACAATTATTTTTATACCACCAATGAAGTAATAATTTTCATTGCAATTTGGTCGAGTAACGAGTTTTATTTGTTTAGGATTAAATTACACACAATTACAATTACATATGATACAGTATTAAATATAACTTGTCAAAAAGCTAACAAATATGTAATACGTTAATGCAAAAATTAAAAGCTTCTGCACATCCTGACTAGCACCGCCATATTCTAATCATGCAAGAACACACAGACTACTAAGATGTAAGGAACAAAAATTATCCATTCGTTCAAAAGAAGCATTGAAATGAATGAAATACGAAGCATAGACCAAAAAATTAAAGATGAACTCGCAAATGAATGAATGTAAAGGCACTCCCACACATTTTACTATTTCTCTATCAAAATTTAAAATACGAATGTTGTTTATTTTAATTTTTAAAATCTAGATGTAGAGAGACTGGTTTCTGAATTTACAATACCCAGGCTTAGTGCTTAAATAAAAAATCTTATGTCTATAAACATGTTAGCCATGTGATACTTATTTGGACTTAGAACAAAAAAATAGAATAGAATAGGATAAAAAAATATATAAACACTGGCAGGATACGAATCAACGACTTCTGGCAGACCGTCACCTTCCCCGTCTACTGAGATACCCGGCGGTAAATAGTTTACAACTGAACTACGGTCAAGATTAGCTGTCAAGATCTGGGTTCCACGGGACATCAGTTCCTAAGCCCTAAATCTGTGATGCATGCGCAAGTATGTAAGAAGGTGGGGTACTAGTTTGGTGTTGGATTCAAGGTGGTAATGTGGTTAGCTATAGAAATATCTCTTTCTGCACAGTCTATACACTTATAATCCACACTCTGGGTTCCACATAAAGACAGAGATGAGGTTTGAGGTTGGGTCAGCTAGGTGTGTATAAAAAATCAAACTTTTAAATTAAATTATTTAAAAGTTTGATTTTCCATCCTCCAATCAAATCCAATTCAAATGACAAAATGTAAGCAATTAAATGTTACTGTCAAACTGTAATTCTCTTCAATCATAGGTCAAGTTGGCGCGCTTTTCGTTTTCCCTTACTCCCCTTTCAGTTCTTCCTGAAATCTCTCTCAAAGATTGTGGAAAAGTGAGAGGAAAGATCTTACAAATCTCTATGAAATGTAAATAAGATTTTTGTAACTTGAAGAACTTGATTGTAAATTAAATCCTATACTGAATTTTTTATGACGTCACATTAATAGTATGACGTCACATGAATAAAATAAATATTTCTATAACGCAGTAATCGCGACTTTTAGGTTCTACTCATACAATAAGCAATTTTAGTTTTTTTTAGCAATTTAAAATATATATTTTGTCATCTCGTCTTACAATGTTTTTTGTTTTGCTTTGTTAAAAATTGGATAATGTTGGTAATATATATATATATATATATATATATATATATATATATATATACCTATTCCTGGTCAGTTCGTTGGTCAGTTCGTAATACTTGTTTACTTTAATTGTGTGATCTTTGGGGATGTTAGTTTCCCACGGAACAGTAAGCTCCACAAGTATCACGCGCTTTAACTGTCTAGAGTACAGGTGTAATATGTCCGGTCTGGATGACGAGACAACAATATCCTCAGGAATTCTATACTGTTTCTCATACGTATCCATCATTATAGTCCAATCGCGAGCCGCCTCCAAGATAGAGTGAGGCTTTTGTTTTGTTTTTTTTAGACGAGCCTTCTTTAATGAACTCTATGAATCTTTTGGTGGTTGTTATACCCTTTTGCGCTCTAGCTACTGAAAGACTAACCGCTTCACGTATGATTTCCAATACTTTATCATGGCGCCGCGAGTATTGACCTTTTTCCAATAGCACCCTACACCCTACCAACAAGTGTTTAGCCGTTCCTACTGCCTCCCCACAGATATTGCAAGACTTTTCGGTAGCTTTACCCCATCTTACTAAATTACTTTGATCTGGGAGAGTCATTTGGAATGCATTTAGATAGAATTTTAATAAGGCTGGAGACCACTCATGAAGTAAGGAGCGCCACCTCAATGCTAATGGAATACAAAAGTCGCCTATGGTCACCCACTCATTTTGAATTTCTAGATTCATCGCGTGCACTCGATACTGATCGTTTTCATCTTGCCGAATAAAGGATTTTGTTAAGTCTATATCTTGAACTTTCCCGCTAGATCCTAACCCTGCTTTATTTGTTTGAGCACCTATCGTGAATTGTTTATGGAAATTTCAAGAAAATTGAAAATTGTTTCTGAAGATTTTGGTATATATATTATAGAAACAAAACCTTGGAAATTTCATCTCTTAAATAAAAGACCACTGACGGTTGTCATGAACCCTAAAACTATGGGAGCCATTACCACCGCATGTATATTTGGCTTAAAATAGTTTTGTCTTGCTTGTCTGTTTACCACTTTATTTATATTTGAGAACTTCACTCCGGTCGCCATTGCGAACAGTGAATATTTTGCCAACTTCAGATTATTGTTCGATCATCGTTCATCAATCAAGCGGTTTTTATTAATTCGTTAATTTACATTATTTTTCTATGTTGTGCCAATTAATCTTGTAAATAAGTGTTATAATGCAATTGAAAGTTCATTTGTTGTGCTAAATATTATAAATAAGTCTGTTATGTTTGCAAACGTGCATATGCTTTGTTGTGAGAACCACCTTTATCTGCTGTCATTCTAAATCTTAACTAGTAATTTTTCGATAATGAAACATAGGTTTCTGACTGTATAGCATGTTAGTGACCACTGGATAGAACCGAATGACTAGATCATCAGGTAGTTGATGAATCGTTATGAGATTGGTGTTCCTATTCGGTGTATCCAGCA
The DNA here is from genome assembly GCA_963555665.1 of Dircenna loreta. Classification (NCBI taxonomy): domain Eukaryota; kingdom Metazoa; phylum Arthropoda; class Insecta; order Lepidoptera; family Nymphalidae; genus Dircenna; species Dircenna loreta. The sequence continues at coordinate 8,679,288 of OY743094.1, forward strand.
GGAGAATGTTCGGTGGCGTTTAGTGGGCGATAAAGTGAGACCCAGGGTTCAGCATGGAGACAGTGAAGGATGAGGAGCGTTTGCGACGCCTGCGTATTCTAGAAGAGAAACTATGCGATTCTCGCTCCACCGGCAACGTGGATTGTTTGCTCGACACCGTCACAGCACTCGTCTCCGACTGCGATCACCCGGCCATTCGACGAATGAAAAATGTCGAGGCCTATACAATTAGATGTGAGCATAATATTATAAAAATCTTGTTAAATCTAAAATTGCAATTGTTAAGAAATCTGTAGCAATTACACTCTACAACTGAAGCAACCAAGTTCCTGCCATTTTTGGTCTATCAATTATGTGAAAGTACATAAATTATAAAATGGGTAGTTAATATGTAACATTTTGTTGTTATTTTTCAGAAATGTTAGATTGCAAATTGCATTTGATCCAACGCTATAATTTTATTAACATTTATCCATAAGATAATATTTAAAACAATCACTATCAAAACAAACCTTGACATTGCATACATGTATATAAAGGCATTGCAACTTAAACCACTAATGAATTACTTTCATTAATTAGGTAATATGTATCTTACAACTCATTAATGGTTTGAAGTAATAACACTAATTAGTTTAACAGTATTTTCGTTGTTTTAGTAAATAAGTTTTTCAAAATGTAATATTACATTTTCTTTTTATAATTACCACTACTATATAAACTGCACAGACTTCACATTCAAATATAAGACCTATCTAGGATTTAAATATGAAATTATGTAAAATGATGATATCATTTTGCTTCTAGTTGTTAGGTTTTCTGTTTTATAGTATTATTATTTACAGTGGAGAGTATGTATAATATAGGAAAAAATAACTCGACCTCAACTAGTTATTCCTTTTTTGTATAATAATTTCTTATTTTGATTCATTATATTACTAAATTTTAATAGTTTTTATTTCTTCAAATTATATATTAAGCAAGTAAAGTCATAGATTACCAAGCAAATTCAATTTAATAATAACCTGGTTAAATTACCATAATAACTGATAAAATATGAATGGCAAAATTTTGTTTCAGATGAAGAATTTGCTTCAGATATAGTTAACTTGCGTATGAAGGCAGCAGACTTTGACTTAATAAAAGTAATTGGTCGGGGGGCTTTTGGTGAGGTACAACTAGTCAGGCACAAATCTACTCGTCATGTATTTGCAATGAAACTTCTGAGTAAAGTAGAAATGATAAAAAGATCAGACTCTACATTTTTTTGGGAAGAAAGGCACATAATGGCTCATGCCAATTCTGAGTGGATCCTGAAACTTCACTTTGCTTTTCAAGACCAGAAATACCTTTATATGGTAATGGACTACATGCCCGGGGGAGATCTTGTCAGTCTTATGTCTAACTATGATATACCAGAAAAATGGGCTAAATTTTATACAATGGAAATCGTTCTTGCATTAAATGTAATACATGGTATGGGCTTTGTTCACAGAGATGTAAAACCTGACAATATGTTAATTGACAAGTATGGCCATTTGAAATTAGCAGATTTTGGTACATGCATGAGGATGGGGCCTGATGGCCTTGTTCGGGCTAGTAATGCAGTTGGTACTCCAGACTATATTTCTCCTGAAGTGTTGCAATCCCAAAATGGAGAAGGTGTTTATGGACGTGAATGTGACTGGTGGGCTGTGGGTATATTTTTATATGAAATGTTAATAGGTGATCCTCCATTTTACGCTGATAGCTTAGTGGGCACTTACGGAAAGATCATGGATCATAGGAACTCCTTGCAGTTCCCAGATGATGTAGAAATCTCAAAGGAAGCAAAGTCTCTCATTAGGGGCTTATTAACTGATAGAGTAAAACGTCTAGGAAAGAATAATGTTGCTGATATCAAGCAACATCCCTTTTTTATAAATGACCAGTGGAGTTTCGAAAACTTGAGAGATTCTATACCACCTGTTGTACCAGAGCTATCCAGCGATGATGATACACGAAATTTTGATGATATAGAAAAATCTGATGCACTAGATGAATCATTTCCAGAACCTAAAGCCTTTGTGGGGAATCATTTACCATTTGTGGGTTTTACTTATAATGGGGACTTCCAACTCTGTAAAGGAAGAATAAAACCTGCTGATGTTGTAGATACAATATCTAATAATCACATAAATAATGTTGGGTCTGAAGCCATCCTGCAGCTAGAAAAACTGTTAGAGAGGGAAAGGGACAGCAGACGTAAACTTGAAGATAGACAAGTAATGCTGTGTGCTCAATTAGAAGAATTGTCTCAAAGAGAATCTAGAAGTAAAAAAATTGTAGCAGACACAGACAAGGAGCTAGTTCTGCTGAAACATGATCTCAAAGAAATTCAACGAAAAGCAGAAATCGAAGCTGATTCGAGGCGAAAGGCAGAGTTAAACTATAACGACGTTAAACGTCGGCTAGAAGAGGAGCAGAGTAAGAGAGCTAAAGAAATGAGTAATTTACAAATGTATAATGACAAAATAAACGCTTTAGAAAAACAATTAACTGAGATGCGTGATAAATTAAAACAGGAGTCAGAATCTGCAGCTAAGACTCGGAAACAAGCGGCAGAGCTCAGCGCGGCCCAAGCAGCAGCGGCTGCCGTCAATGACGGAACTGTGGCCAGCCTGCGTACACAGAGAGATGTGCTGGATAGAGAGTGCAGCAGTCTGTCCGAGGAATTGGGTTCGGTGAAGGCGGCCAAGCAGAGAGCGGACGCTACGGTAGCTGAAACAACTAGCCGCCTGAACGCAGCTCACGCCGAGCTCGAGCGCTCATCAACGAGACTGGCTCAGATAATGACGGACAATCGACAACTATCCGAACGAGTGTCGTCCTTGGAAAAGGAATATGCTTCCATGGCTCATGATTTAAGAGCTTCACAGCATATGTACCAGCAGGAAGTGAGGGCTCATCAAGAGACACAGCGCTCTCAGTTGCTTTCTAAACAGGAAGCTAACTTAGAATTGGTAAAAGGTTGGTATTGTGTCTTTCGTATATATTAGTTCGATGACCCAAATTAGAAATCGCTATTTTCCTTTATGACGAATATTGCTAAGTGTAGAATAATAATAAACATTTACCAGTGCATTAAATCACTATCGTTAATATTTTGCATGCCTCAGGAACATTGGAAAAGATATTGACAGGTTTGTTCATTTCGCTAATTGTTAATTTAGTTTCCTGTATGACATAGTTACCATATAATGAATTTAATTTACCTGCATTTTGTCACATGCTATTACGAAAGTAGAATCATTAAAAAATATGTTGAGGCGCCTGATATAATGGAATGAGTGAATTTTATCAACTTGTTCAGCCCTGCAAGGCAAGTTGAACGAGGAGAAGTTGGCGCGGCAGCGGGCCGAAGGGCTCTCGCAGGAGAAGGACCGCCAGATGTCCATGCTGAGTGTGGACTACCGACAGATGCAGCAGCGCTTACAAAAGTTAGAGGGAGAGCACCGACAGGAGAGCGAGAAGGTCATTTGAGAGTTCAAGATGGAATGACGATAACTGTTCCCTTTTTACAGTGACAATCATAATAAATCGTTCTGATGTTTCATAAAAATATACTCAAATCTGCATCCGAGGGTAACGTAACAGATAAAATTAAAAAATAAAAGCATTAGGTATCTTCACTTTTATACTTAATACCGGGCAGTATGGTCTGAAGGTATCAGCGTGGCCGTAGAGAAGTAAGACGTATCGTATCGACTCGCAGGTGGTAGGTCTGCAAGCGGCGTTGGAGCAGGAGCGAGCGGCGCGCGTGTCGGCGAGCGCGGAGACGGCGGCGGCGGAGGCGGCGTCCCGTGCTGCGGGGGCGGAGCGCGAGGCGCGCGGCCGGGACCTGATGGCCGTGCGCGCCGCGATGCACGACGCCTGCGAGAAGCTGGCCGCGGCCTCCGCCGAGCGGGACATGCACTACGCGAGGGTGAGTACTGTCTGTGGTAGATCGCCGGTCAAAGTGATATAATTTAATGATAAATTCATTAAATTAGTCTCCTACATAATAGCACCTATCAAACAGCATATATTTGTAACAATTTTTATATAAAAAAAGTCTCGTTTATAATACAATATAATTATTATTATGGATTTAAACGTTCAGGAAAAATCCAATCTAATTTTTGATTTGAGCTTATATTCTATTTCAGTTAAGTGAAAATTATGTCTGTACATATTTTGCTTATTTAATCTCGTGAGTAATTATTGAATATTACGTGCTTAGAGTACGCTAAACTTAATTGTACATTTCTGTGAACTGAAATATTTGGAAAACCCCAAGTTGTTTAAAACATATTCTTAGAAACAGACGATGCGTATAAAGTTACTTTCAATACAAAGTAACTGACACAGTTCTAATTATGGAAAGTTATTAATTGTATTATATTTTAAATAAATAGTTTTATTAATATTTTACAAAATATAATATAAGTCCTATTGCAATTATTTAAAAACGGTTGCATATATTTTTATCGTAAATAATAAGCAGTTATAGTGTAGTATAATATTAAACTTTTGCATTAAACTAAAATATTCGCAATATTTTTTATTTGCAACCAAAGATATTTTATGTAAATAAAATAATTATTTACGACGATGAGATAAATTAAAGTTATTTAATTATCAATTTAATCAAGTTAGTTATTATTAATTTTTACATCTAACCCAAGTTGAATAAAATAACAATTATTTTACTATTCACAATATTTTTACTGTTCTGTGAATTAATCATAGTCTCATCACGCCGAAATAGATTGTCCTTCTACATTACGACACTGTGACTCATAATATAATAAACTCACACATAAACACGCACGCACACTCATACAAATATGCCTTAAGTTACACCTGCGCTTGCGTCGCCAAATAAACAAATACAGGATTACGTATTACACGACTTTTCTGATATGATTTATGTATTAACAATGACTTATTAAATAATTTATACATTAATGCAATCTAAGTTACCAAACGGTTCACGGAACGTAGTTGACCTCAGTACGTAATTATAAATATACTATTATATTTATAATTATTTATTTATTTATTATCTATATCCTGGGACACAATTATTACATTACGTTTCGAAAAATAAAAAAATAAGTGCAGTCATAGATTATTCAAGTCTTAGCCTAACGTTGCAAGCCTTGTCATGTATTAACTATAAATAAAAAAAAAAACAACTATTTCATAACAAAAAAGGTTTGTTTGTGAATATGGATTGAATATAAGCTATAGGCTTTTATAGTATTTGTTTATTTATTATATAAATACAAAACTCGCCTCTCATAACACAAGTACGAACTAATCAGAATTGATAAATGTTGCTGACGAAAATTTTATACTTGATACATTGCAATTTAAACTACACACTATTCAATTAAAGCCACGTAGTAATTAATTGTCTTTAAATTTTTAGTTCCTTTAATATTTTTTATTAAATCTTTAGACTTGTCCTTCTTATTCAGACAGATTGTTAGTTCTATTTATAATTCATTTTATATTTCGTATATTTAATATTTATATCTAAATGAGTGATTATTGTTTATTTATATTTGTTGTCGAATTTTATTAAGTTATTTTACTGCGGAACCTAATTTCTATATAAAATTTATTCCCACGCTCGGTGTTTATTTCTTTAGACGCATTATTCTGTGTATTGTTTCTAAGTGTTAGCAGAATAGGAAACGGAATAATACATGCGTAAAGAAATTAAATTATGTATATATTTTACTGCTTTGTCCACAATGTTTACTTGCCTTGTGTTTCATATAATAATATTAATATTGAATTTAATTAATTTGAAGTTATTCCTTACTATTATTGCATAATTAAAATTTAATAAAAATACTTTTCAATTATATGTTATGTTAAAGAATTATAACTTTTATAATGTAAAGTAGAAACGTCAGTTGATGATTTCATCTTACTTTGCGCGCGAAACCTGTTGCAGCTAACAACGATAAATATTCTTGGAACAGATATGATTTTAACATAATATTTCTTACTCCTGGTTAATGATGAATTAATTCTATTTATATTTTATTTATATGCTTCCTTATTGAAGTATTAAAAACATCTCGCATAAATATGGTTATTTTTATTTTTTTTTTCGTTTACATTTTTTGCAAATAAAATGCGATTAAAATAATAATTTTGCATAATTTCCGTCTAGTATGTAATTTATTCGTATCTGAGTCACAAAATCTGTGTAACGTATTTATCATAAATTAAAAATAATAAATAAAAGCTTACCATTCTGTATTTTACAGCTATTGGTTTGGAATGTTCATAATAATAGAAAGCAAAGACTGGATAATAAACAGCCAAAAATAAATTAATATATTAAAGTTTACAATGCTTTGTCATTGCTTTCAAAAGTAAATAGTCTCAATCTAGGCGAGCTCATAAAATACTAAGATTATTATGTGCTCTCGTCTCTGGAATGTCTTACGCGCCTTTAGTTCCTACACATCTCCCAGCATATATGATTTTATTGAATCAAGTTTATTTGCATATAAATTTATACGGTTTCCTATCACTTAAATATACTATAGATATTTAAATCTACAAGTATTGGCATTTTTTAACATTGAAAAGAATTTAAAAAGCCTTCAATAACATATATTACATTTTTTAATGATATTCACTAAAGTGACTGAATCTTACAACAGACTTGACAGAATATTAGTGAGTCTTATAAAAGATGGCGTTGTCATGATTAACCTAAAATTAAATATGAAGTAAATTTTATATGCTTAAATTTACTCCACTTCGCCACGCTTCGTTAATTTAGTGGTGTTTTGCATTGAGCGTTAGACTAACGGTAAATTTGTGTGGAAGCTGTTATATTTTTGGATAGTTAAGAATTCATCTAACATTATTTTTTATAATTTCTAAAAAACTAGCATTATTAAGGGAACATCGCACAAGTAACTTGAAATATATTTTTATCACAATATAAAATACAATTATTAATAATATAATTTTATCACAATAATTTTATAACAAACCTTACTAGCTTTTCATCTCGGTGAATCATATTTTAAAATCGTCATCGTCAGTACGTCAAGAAATATTTCCTAGCATTTAAAAATATCTAAAGTATGAAAGTAAAAGTGGATCTTGATCCAATTTTGGCACACAAGTCCATCCATAAATTATGTCACACGGATTTTTTTTTCACGAAAACTTTTAAACCCCTCTCCCCGTCCTTGTTATTTGTCACATTTCTAGAACCCGCACAAATAGAATAATTTTAAATATATTCTATATAAAGTCTTATATTCACAGAAAGAACAAACGTCTAGTTGGGAAACAATAAGCGACTGATTAATTATGTTAATTAAACAAATATAATCATCTTATAAATGTCGTATTTTAGTATTTTAAATTTTAACAATTGATATAGCAAGGCTCTGCCCTCCCCCCCCCTTCTTGCTTTTTGTCACACCTCCCCCCCGTTAACATATGACGTCATTTATGGACGGCCCCTTATGATAAACATTACAAACCGAGTAACTATCTTGAAAGATCTGTATGTATGTACCCATAACCTATCTGTGGATAGAGTTTGTAGAATTCAATGGTTGGCTTTTACTATTGAGTGTTCGAATTTTATTAATCATATTGCCATATTGTAAATAAATATTTATTACTACCATTTTATCTTTATTATAATTTTAGGTTATAAGTTCGTATAATTCTGTACATATTTTGCAAGCGCCATTATCATAGAGTAAAATCATTATTTCATTCTAAAATGTTATTATAAAAATTTTAAATATTACATATGGATCGAAAATTCCAATCTGTACTAGATTACGAAAAACGCCGTAGTTGAGGGTGGTATATAAGTAGTGTGTGTTTCCAGAGCGAGGAGCTGCGCTCTCAGCTGGAGAGCGAGCAGCACTACTGCGTGGTGTACCGCACGCAGGCGAGCGAGGCGCGCGCGCAGCTGGACGAGCGGGAGCGCGCCGCCCGCGACCTGGAGCAGGAGCGAGCCAGCCTCATGCATCAGCTGCAGCTCGCCATCGCACGCGCCGATTCCGAGGCCATCGCCAGGTCAGTGCGAGCCTTCCATGTCCTCTTACCATTTTAAACAAATATTAATTACTGGCAGTTGAGTAACATAAATAATGTTGTATGGAAAAAGGTCGATAGCCGAGGAGACGGTGGGCGAACTGGAGAAGGAGAAGACTATGAAGGAGCTGGAAATGCGCGACGCGCTGGCTCAGCACCGCGGGGAGCTTGGGGCGCGCGACTCACTCGTGCAGGGGCTTCGGGACAGGGACCACGAGAACAGGGCCACCATCGACCTGCAGCGAAAGGTACGCTGTTGCTCGCTTCACCGCATTATATAATTCCTTATTATAGACATATAATGAATCATATGATTTGGTGTACCTCCCGCAGGAGGTGGACGAGCTCCGTCGCAGCGGCACTGCGCTGGCGGAGCGCGTCGCCACGCTGCAACGCTTGCAGGAAGACGTGGATAGACTCACCAAGAAACTGAACTCTGAGATCATGCTCAAGCAGCAGGCGGTCAACAAGCTGGCCGAGATAATGAACAGGCAAGGGCTTAGGACTATTTATTTTGTTTATTATTTCTTGCCTCTATATATTTTTTATATTTCTATAATTATAATATTACACCAAGGTCAGCAGATTAGGTATGATTGTTTTAGTTTTGTTTATATTATTTTACTTTAAACTGTTTAAAAAAAAGATGTCAACCATTATAAGTATATACAGAAACTCACACTTAAATTCTTCAACCAGGAAAGACATGAACCCTGCATCAACCAAGAACAAGAGTAAGATGTCAGTACGCAAGGACAAAGACTACCGCAAGCTACAACAGGAGCTGACGCGGGAGAAGGAGAAATCTGACCAGCATATATCCAAGATGCAACGTGACCTGCAGGATGCGCAGCAGCAGCTGCTGGAGGAACAGCAGACTAAGCTACGATTGGCTATGGAGGTATTAAGTTTATGCTAACATACAAATTGATATTATTTTTATTATACTTATATACATATATATACTTATACTTAAATTGCATTTATTTTTTCTGTAACATTGTTCAATTTATCCAATTAATATTTCAGGTTGATAGCAAAGATGCGGAGATCGAACAACTTAAAGAAAAATTGGCAGCACTGACCAGCGAGACCGCCTCGCAATCGTCCGCCGACGCGGAGGACGGAGAGACAGAACAGACCCTCGAGGGCTGGCTCTCCGTGCCCTTCAAGCAAAACATACGCAGACACGGCTGGAAGAAACAATACGTGGTGGTTTCCTCCAGAAAAATAATATTCTATAATTCGGAGAACGACAAGCAGAACACAACCGACCCGGTTATGATATTGGATTTGAGGTAAATAATAAATCCACTGACCTGAGCCAGTATCTGAAGACATTGTCATTTATTATCAATTTATTTTCTGCAGCAAAGTGTTCCACGTGCGGTCGGTGACGCAGGGGGACGTCATCCGCGCGGACGCCAAGGACATCCCGCGCATCTTCCAGCTGCTGTACGCGGGCGAGGGCGAGGCGCGCCGCCCCGGGGACGCCCAGGACACGCCCGCCGACGGGGCCGACCACGCCGGTGCGTGGACACATACATTAGAACACGTTTTTTATTATTATGTATTTGTATCTACGATGATTTATTGTTTCCGTATTTGTTATCATGATGTAATTATTATCTCGAAAATCTATTTGTAAAGATTAGATATATATTATATCTTAAAGCATTTATTGAAATTGATTGTCAGTCGGGTGATAAAGCGATATATGTTTTTACTTGCAGGCAACACGGTGCAACACAAAGGACACGACCTGGTCAGCATCACGTACCACATCCCCACCGCGTGCGAGGTGTGCACGCGCCCGCTGTGGCACATGTTCCGCCCGCCGCAGGCCTACGAGTGTAGACGTGAGTGCATTGCAGCTTCAATTACATTAGTAGTACTAGCTACCGACTGCTGGAAGGATGATTAAAACACACCGTCATCAATAGTTATGACGGGATCGTGCAGAATGGTTTTAGCACTTGACGGCAAATTGGTAATCTTTATTAAACATTCGAGAAACTGGATCGCTCAGGCGTTCAGGGACGCCATCTCCAATGAAATTGTTTATGATTCTCAGGTTGCCGCATGAAAATCCACGCGGAGCACGTGTCGGAGGGCGAGGGCGTGGCGGCGTGCAAGCTGCACGCGGACCGCGCGCGCGAGCTGCTGCTGCTGGCGCCGGGCGCGCCCGAGCAGCGGCGCTGGGTGGTGCGCCTGGCGCGCCGCGTGCAGCGCCACGGCTACCGCGCCGCCATCACCAACCACGACCACACCAAGCTGTCGCCCAGGTGACTTACCTTACCTGCCTTCTCCAGCCGACAGTCGGTAGACGATCCTCGTCGCTCCACTTTACGCGTTGACAGTTTTTTTATACTATATTTATTTAAACTATATTGTTACTGTAGTTGTTGTAGTTACTTATTTAAATACAACTACACTAAATAAATAGCATTGATAAAAGTTAGTGTGAGTTCTCGTTCTCATTAGTTTTAATATCTTATATAAAATGATTCTATATTAGAATGATTACTCTGTTTGCACGTTCGTCTGTATGTTCCTATGTCACCTTGCAGAGACTCGATGCGCTCTAACCTGAAGGCGGCGTACCTGAACGCGTCCCAGCGCAGCTCGACGCTGCCGGCCAACGCGTCCATCCCGCGGCAGTGACCGTCTTAGTCAGCTCTACACCACACATCTCATAGCGAACTGACACTATCGATATTCGACCCGATCCGATGTACACATATTCACCCGTTATATAAACTCTTTGGTGCATATAAAGGCCTCAGTAACTGTAGTAGTAATGATATAATTGTCGGTAGCGTAGCGTGCAGTGTGGGTGTGACCCCGACGTGACGTCTGAATGACGCCGGCCCCTATCACGCGCATATCTTCGACTAAAACGAATGTGTGCTCAGACTGATTCAAAATTTTGTACCTAATGTATAATTTAGCTAGTCTCGTAAAATGTAGGCCTTCCAAAATGTTGTCCAAATACAATGTGTTATGTTTTATGTACTTATGTAAATGTTATAAAATTATTGGTAATGAAAAAAAACAAACAAGATCTGATACTTAAATGACTGTTCGTAAACATTACTTTTTGGATTGACAATTTGTAATTAATACATGTATGATATATAATTGATAAATTGATCTATAATGTTGCAGCGGCTGCCATGAGCACACCAGACGTAAAAGCAGTCAATTTCCCTTCAATTGGCAGCTCTATTGCTAAGTTCATCAAGTAATAAATTATAAATGCATTCTCCGTGAATTGAGAATTGGAATTGATTTGTGTGTATACATACTAAGCGTATACAGGATGTATTTAAAGTGAATATTACAATTATAGAATAGTTTAATAAATGTTCAGTTTTCATGTACATATAAGTTACAGTGTTGATATTACGTTATTACAGTTTGCTTGTTTTTATGAGACGTGTTGGAAGGCGCAGTTTTGTCGTTTTGGTGCGGTCGAAGGCTTCTAGATTATTGCGAAGGAATAACCAACCGTTTGACGCTTTTAGTCGCTGTTTTTAGCTTGACTAATGAAAATGGAAAAAAGTGTCCTAAATAAAAATACAATAAATTAAGATTAAAAAAATAAATAAAACTCCAACTAGTTACATTAAAATATAAAAGTTAGTAATGATTTTTAAAATCTGATATAATTAGAAATATTTTTATACGTCAATTTTAAAAGCACTGTTTGCTAAACTTACGATTGGATCGTAAAATATAGGTATTGGCTCACATTTACATGTATAATGAATAAACTCCAAGGTATGCTGAATATGTACACAATTAAAACCTTAGGTAACTAAAGGTAGTTCTCGTTTCTTTTTAGGAAACCAGTACTACAACTTAGTGGAACTATTGAAATAAAAGGGCTAAAATATTACAGGATACTACAGAATTGCACTGTTTTTAATGTTTTATTAAACACCGAGTCGCATATAATGTAGGTAAATAATATTAATGGAATTGATTTTCACACAGTATTTACAATATTGCACTGGTTATAATATTAACACTCGACAGTCCAATTATTTAATACGTTTACATTACTAATTGAAGTGCGTCCAGCACTACCTTAACGACAATCAGTGCCATATGTGTTCTATAGTTTTCGGTATTTGCTCAATTTGAATGAATCAGCCAGTAACGGACCACATAAGACTAAAACGGCTTCTTCAAATTATATAAATGTTATGTAACAATTTGGACAAAACATTTGTATAAATTAAAATGCAAAATCCTTGACCCCAAAGCATGATTTACATAATTATTTGGGTCTCGTTTATTTTTAATTGAGTGCCAAAATTTGTTATTTAACTGATCAGTTCATAGTGATGTACAAATAATAGTAAATAGGTTTGTTTTACATAATGTGACATGTTAAATGATTGTGTGACAATGTGAGCTTAACCGGTATAGATTTTTTAAAATAATGTAAAATAACACCAAATTAAACTGTTAGAATTTTATTTTATGCAGTCTATAGTGATCAATAAAGTACAAAAATATTATTTGAAAGTAGTTTGTTGCAATTGTACTATCTTTTCATACGCCCAGTTGACTAAAAATATTTTCATCGATCCTCTAACGTAAGAGATTCTCTAAGTACTTTTTCTATGGAAATAAATAATGTAGGAGAATTGTTTTCTTTGAAATGAGATAAAAGCAGCAAGACTCAGAGTGGGACAGCTGTGATATGTGAGTAGCGACATCTGGTGCTAGGTCTCCCACGCGTTGTTGTTACTTGTCGTTCTTGTTAAACATTGTACGCCGTTTATTATTGCTCTTAGAAATTTACATTCCGAAACAAATGCTATGTTGATTTTTGTTTATCTTAGAATTATAACACGAGTTTAACCATCTCGCTAGACCAGTTATCGCTTTTATTTTACCCTAGATTTAAGTTTCAATCTCTATCAAATAAATGCGAATTTCAAATTTACGTACTTAAATGTTTGATAAATTGCAATTATATCCTAGCTGTTAGTTTATTTTTGAGATGCATTTTTATCGTTTCGTCAGGGCAGCTATTGCGTTCTTAGTATGACGTCATTCCATCGTGTACCCTCAAATTGTGTTGTAATATTTCGGATTTTTTTTATTGCCAAAGAAATTTTGGAAATTTATAATTTTACATATACGATTGCAATTTATTTTATTATAAAAGTTGATAGTCCGTTAATAATTCATGCTTGTCATTAAATATTAATTTCAGTAACTATTATTATCGTTATTTTTATGATGCATAATCACTACGTTGGTTCTAATGTCGATCGACATTTTCTGGGAGTATTTTTATTTATTAGAATCCGGCAATGGTGGTGGCTTAAGAAATACTCTCGAAATGTCGACCCATCTCGTGTGACAGTGTGGGATCGACGTTACGTAAATTATTTATTATATTACATCTGTAACTGTAGCTTTTTTATTTATCAATTTAAAATGGTAAGTTCCTAACTCGCTTCTCATTTGAAGGACACTATTAATGCTGATGTAACTTTGGTAGTAATTAATTGTTAGTGTGGGTATTTTATATCATGTCATGATTTAACATTGTTCGGATATTCTTTTGAATTTATCATAGTATAACCGGACGCCGCGTGCGTCCCTCGCAATACTTACCACGTGCCTTAGCTACACGGCCCACTCCCATATCATCTAGGTATACTATGTTATATGTATTGATAGTTATAATGTACATATGTTTTCAAATAAACCAATATTTTATGGATTTTTTTTAAGAAATTTGTATATTGTAAAGAATATTATTAATTTTATCATAAAATTAATGTTTAGCTCGTAAGTGCTAAATTTGTGAAAAATAAATAACATTTTAAAAGTTAATTGTTTTATTTTTAATTAAATAACAATAATAAATATTTTAAAATTAACAAGCTCAAATAAATTACGCAACCTATATTAGAATGCAGAGAATATTTTCAGAATAACACATTTCTTATTTTTTACTGGTGTATTAGTAATCTAATTGAATGAATAGTTTCAAATAAACACACAAAAAACACTTATATCATCCGATGACACAATCTATGCTCTATTTTTATAAACCATCTGATTCGTTCAACGCAGAGATGTCATCAGAGATGAGATATCCGCGGAGTAATAATAAAATTTGTGCAGATTAGATAAGTTCGATTAGTTTGATTTTATTATCTGTATATGTTTTGTGACATTGCATTTTTCTAAAATATTGTGCACAATCAGTTTGCGCTGTAAGCGTAAGAGTTTAAAACTAACAATAATTAAACTTAACTATATATATCTAGAATAATCCTACAGATTTTTTAAGCTCCCTTTGTTTCCATGAGGTCAGCGATCGAAAATCGTTGTAAGTCATGTTGAAGGTTGACACAAAGTCGTCATGGGTTAGATACAGCTGAAAAGTTAAATAAAAATTATTAATACGCTGTAAATTGACGCTAGCACATATTAGTAACTTTTTTACGCGGCTTTATCTGCGAAAAGTTATCTATTGAATCGTGATTTTGCAATTGTCTTTTTAGGATTTAACAAACTTTTTAGTCTACAGATATGAGTTCCCTAATATTTATTTAATCTTTATCTTTCTTAGCATATTAGCACTCCTTGGTATTATTAAGAATAGGTCTTAGGTGTGTGACAATTAATTTTCCGGTGGTAGTTTGGAAATATTAATCATTACTTTAAATACACAGTGTTGATTTTTTGTATATAACTACAGAGAAACTGATGGATTTGCGACAACACGATCACACATCAAGTAAATATGTTGTGATTTTCTCTTAAGGACGCATTTACGAAACAGATGGGTAGCAATCATAAACTACATTGACAAGCTTGACTACACACACATACGCATGTATGGTCTCTAAATACTGGCTACATGAAACAATTTTGATAGTTTGAATTTATTGATTTTTCTAATATTATACTTACAATAATATAAATTATTTTATTTTTTATGTTAAATATTATGTTTCATTATATGATATTAGTATTGTTTGTGACCAAACGTTGAAGGCTGCTACTGGATTTCCTAGACGAAAAAGGCTAGGTTAGCGGAGTTTAGGCTTGTTTGGACAGTTTTGTTAAGATGTTTCCATCAGACTTGACGGAGTGACCTGAATGTATACTTATGGATGGATGCTATTGGATCTGATTGAAATGTTTTTTTTTAACAACGAAATTTTTGTAATTTAATAAATATCTGAAAAATTATACAATAATAATGATGTATTACTTTACGAAACGAATACGTTTTTCGTTTACGTATTCTTGTAGGAAACGGAAACGTTTTTCGTTTTTTATAACTTGGTTCTAGGTACAAATAATTCGTACAATGTGATTGTTGCGTTTAAAAACAAAAGTTTTTGGTCACTGTAACAGGCAGGTACCGCAAAGTTTTAAAATGCTAGCGTATGAAGTGGTGTCGTACTTCCTTGCCGAGCGCGTCGACGTCGTGCGGGAGGTGCTCCCGCGGGCCGCGTAGCACCGACAGCGGGTACTTCTCGTGTTGGTCGAAGCGGTTCTCGCTGTTGCCACTCTGCAGCGCGCTGTTACCGCCTTGTACGATGGCTTTGCCTTCTAGCGCGCTCACTATTGCGCCGAAGGTTTTGTGACCCTGAGATTTTTTATAAATTATTTATATTTTAATTGAGAATATATAACAGGTGCCAGTGTTATAGAATTTGAGATTAATTTTTTAATGTTTTATTTTCAAGTGCGTACCTTCCACATGGAGTTTTTCCAGTGTGGGAAGAATCCGGTGAAATGTGGTGGTTCGCGACCTTGATGGATTACTATGATGGGAGTTTCGGGATCTCTTGCTGCAGGATCTTAAAATGTTACAAGAATCATGTCATCGATCTAACTCAGCTTTAAATCATCAAAGCTTAGTATACAAAGACTTAATATACTAACAGATAAAGTACAACCTAAGCCGATGGATGTAGAGAGTTCTAATGATTCCATAAATGCGGTAGGGGTAATAAGGTATCGAATCTCGTTTTGAGTGATAGGTAGTAAAGGATAAATCAAAATTTGTCTGACCGTGTGTTAGATATGCGGCGGCGACCGCGCGCGCATCATCCCGTGCGCGATGCGCGCAATGCGCACCGAGCCACACGAACAACGCCGTGTGTGCGTCCAGCACGCCCGCCATCTCCGGTGCAAGCTCGTACTGGGAGAGGCTGATTATCTCCTCGACTGGAATAGAAGTTTTAATGTTGGTATATCGATCGCGTAATCATATATTCTCTCGTAAGACTGAAAATTCGGATTTCGAGTGTGTCTTTACAAACTTTTATATTGCTACCTTTATATTGTTTTATATACCTGGGCTTCAAAAGCAAAAGGATGAATTTTTGAAGAAATGTTTTATAACCAAAGCTATTAAATTAAAAAAAATATATATACATGAATACTGTCCGGATGGGCCGAGCGACACATAAAAGAGACGTGGTGGAAGCGGACGCTCTACTCCTTGTAACGGCGATACCAGAAGCAAATGCCGTCTTTCTCCCAAAGCGTTCCAAAAATCTGCTTTTTCTTTTCCTGCAATCAAATGTTTTTTTTTATTTGTTGTGAATGTTATTCTTAGAATTGTAATATGACGACTATTGATATAGGCTCCTACCTTGCATGAGAAGCGTGTGGTCCGCCGCGGCCATGTTCTTGGCGACCTCTCGTTCGTCGCCAGTGGCGGTGGCGGCGCACCACACCCACACACGCGCGCCCTCGCGCACCACGTAGCACGAGCCCCGTCCCGCGCCACCCGCAACCCCCCCTCCACCGCCCGCTGACACCTCCACCCCGCGCGCCTCCCGCGCGTACTGACCGGACACGCGGATGAGCGCACGAGGAGGAGACACTACCCGACGACCGCTCGCTGAATTAATAAAGACAGTGACTAGTAATACATACTGTCTGATTTCAAGCTATCGGTTGGTTCATATTATTATTATTCCTTATTGGTCCTACTACGCAAATAGGACTTGATTTTACGTAGAAGCCCATAAGAACTTACGGTCGTAGTCGGTTGCGGTGCCTATATAGGTTATCATTCGACCTTTGAAAATTTGTAAGAAATGTGCCGGTTCCTTCCCTTGATAAACCCAGGCCTAGAATGATAAAGTTATTGTTGTAGGAAATAAAAAAGTATTACATTTTAAAAACTTTGCTGTTCTTCTTTACCTGTATGGGAAGACGACCTAACTTTACGTAGAGGTCTTTGGCTTCTGTCGCACCCAAATTCCTCAGAACATTTGACGAAGAGCCACCCTGTAAAGTGTGTGTAATATATGTAAAAGTTTATTTATCTGAAACAAAACATATTTATAGTTTTGAGCTTTTTTTACCATCCAATAGTACAGGATTGTTTGATCTCCATTGGGAGAATGGTAGGTATATAACACAATGTAACAGTCTCGGTCATAAAAGACGGCACGCTGCGGACGCTCCAGCTCCTGCATCGGACCGTCACCTTCATGTCTCATACGCCACATGCGCAACGACCCCGATCCATCGTCCGGAAGTTGCGCCTGGATAGAAAGATAAAAAGTCTATAGCCTCCAAATAAAGATACGATTGATTCAAATGTCAGTACATACTTCTGCGGCAAGCCAGGAGTTGGAGGCCAGACTAACGGCATCTAACTTTGTAGTAGCAGAGCGGGCGGCGCGTACGCGTACATCCCGTCGCACGTCCGCCCAGCTCCATCGGTGAAACAGCGCTGCGAACTCGAGCGGCTCGCGCCCCGCTACCATCGAGGCCACGGGCCCGGACAGGCGCTTGGCCCGCGCCAGACCACGCGCCGCCGCCAGCGCGCCGCGGGCCCCAGCCGATCCCACCTGCGACCCCGACCACGCCCATACTCCGCGTGATCCGGCCTCCACTATATATACGCCCTGAAAATTATTGTTTTACCACAAATGCTGTTTGTTAATCCTTGACCATTTTATATCAAATCCTTCATGAGTTATGTAATCGAAGTTGCCTTCGATTTATTTATTTGGCTAAATGTAGTGTATATTATTGTTGGCCTACATCATCTTTCAAATCCTCTCGATACAGCGGCGCTCGTTTGATCTCCTCAAGTCGAGCTGAGGCTCTATGCGACGGCACCGAGACAGAGGAGGGTCTCGGCGGCTGCGTCACCTTGAAGAGGCGGGCGGCGCGCGGCGCGTCTAAGACCGCTGGTGATGGACGGATAGTCCTCGATCGCAGTTCCAGGATCTTGTTCAAGAGTTCACGATCTACCACGGGCAGAGTTTGTTCGTAACCATCGTGAGCGATGGCGATACGACGTGCAATCATGCCTTTTTCCACTCCACGTGCCATTCGATAAGCAATCTGTGACACATGTTCTCTTAGTAGTTATACAATTTTACAGGAATCATATATTCGTTTTTTATATTGCACTTTAAATACCTTGGCTCCAAAAATTTTCTCAATTAGATTGGCTGCGCGTCCAAGCCACAGGACTATTAAGTTGGATGTATCCAGTACGAATACGCCGTCAGAAGCGAGCTGAGCCCAAGTCACTGGCTCTAGCTGCAGCACAACTGGTCGATGACCTTGTATCCGATATAAACGGGGACCGCCATTTAAGTTACCGCTACGAAGAATTCTTTAAACAAAAGATTAAAGTATGATATTTCATATTTTATGTTGTTATATATACCAATATATTCCGAATTTTACCCCGAGAAAAATATCTGGAGGGTTGTTTTTAGATTTTGTCAGTGAGAATATTTGATTAAACTACCTATTTCACAGTAATTGTCTCCAATTAATTACTTGTTTAAAGAGTAACGGAAAAGGTCAACATTACCTGATGCCATCGCGAAAATAGGACAACATCCGCGGCGACTCCTTGGCAGTGGTCTCTCGGTGCAGCGTGACGGGCGCGGCGAGGTGCGCCAGCAGCTGCGCGGCGCGTCGCAGCACGAGCGCCCCGGCCGTCGCGCCGCCCGCCCAGGCGTGCACATGCCGTTCCGCGTATTCGCCGGAACCATTTTCTTTTATTTCACGACGCTGCATTTTGGAAACTTTGTATTTAAAATGGGGGGTACTTGGTGAATATTCTCTTACAAAGTTCCATATAGTTTTAAATTATAATTTCTTACAATAATATCAGGCTCCGCCGGCTGGCCCGGGAGCGAGCAGGAGTATACGAGGTAAGCATCCGCATCATAAAACGTACCGTAGTGTGATCTCGGCAGTAATTCAGTCCCAGATTCCTTAATAAATATTACATTGTTTTGTCAATATTATAAAATTATAACCAAACACGTACCAAAAACCCATATACTAAGAATAATTATTACCAAAAACGATATATTGGACTTATACATAAAACTAAATATTTCAACTCAAATTCAGTATTCATATAACTCAAAAACCGGACTGATTGACGGCTAGTTAACTACGTAGAGATACGGACCTTGTTAAAACCCACTTAGACTTACAACACGAATAAAAATTTTACTTGTCCTAGGATGGAAGGAGGACACAAATTCTAGCCTACTTTTAGAAGGGTAGAAAGCTAAAATTTCTCTGAAATTTAAGGTTCCTTGAGTGACCAAACCTACCGGAAAACTCAAAAATCCCAAAAAAGTTTCATATTATAGGTTTAAAAAATTCAAGCTTATGGAAAAATATTGTGTATTATGAGTAAGTATATGTAACAAAGGCTATGCTGTAATTACATATGTTTACATGTTTCCAATAAATTTGACCCCTTTGTGATAACATTTTAAGAAAAATCCTACAAAAAGTGATCTCAATCAAAATAATTTAATTTCATATTCATTAGGACATTTCAGTTAAAAGTATCGTGGGAAGATCACTATTGTTAAATTATTGTAAAAATTTAATTTAAAAGGAAATAGGTAAGTATGTATAAATATACATAATTTGTTGTGTTAAATATGTTTAGATATTTCCATGAAATATAGATCACCGTGTCATGTTAAGAAAAAAAAAAAAAAGAAAAAGTTTAGTTCTGAAAAGTTAAACTCAACACTTAGTGTACGAGTAGATTAACTGGCGAATGACGCTATCACGACACAGGTTTCATTCGCATGCGTTTCATCACATTTCATCACGTTTATCACGACATCATTGTTTTAGTTGTAACGCTTTCATTTCAATGTAAGTGGACAATAGGACCGTGATCTTTTTTTTTTTCATTCACGCGCTATGCAGCCAGTTCTTTTATTATGTGCAGTAATTTGTTAATTTCATGCACTTATGTAGCATGAATTATCATCTGTTTTTTTACGTATGTTTACGTTTAGGCTCCATTGATTATTATATTATATTTTTGTGAATTCAATACCAGTCCGCAGTCTTTACGGTAGCTATAGTTTTTTGTTCTATTACCATCGAAAATCATTTTATACCATTTCATTCTTCAAACTTAAAAGAATAAAAATGTTGATGATACGTTACCCCTCCTAATTTCCCTCCTGTAAGTTCAAATTTGGAAAAATATTTACTTAGCGGATGATAGAGTGTTAAAATTTACCTATGTTCAACATTACAGACTCAGTCGTTATGACTCTGCGTTGATAAAAAACAAAACAAACTGTTTTATAGCATAGTTTTTTTGATATATATAGATTATGAGTATATAATATTCGTGTATTTCAATCCTATTAGAAGCGTATCCAATAAATCTGCTGACCTATTTGCCAATGGCAATAACTTACTACAGAGGCGAGTATAGTCCGTTCACGGTCGGCTGGCGGCGGTACATCTAGCTAGCGGTATTGAGCTGAGTAAAGAATGAATCATAGTCTTTTCCGTTACGAATGGGTTATAGCTTACAATGCTCTGTAATCACTCTAATTTATGTAGTGTTTTAGAATTCCATAGGAACGTGAAAATAATGATGGAAATACTTTTGAAAATATATATTATATTTGATTCATAAAAGATTTGTGTCAAAGCTTCTTCGTCTAAGTTGTATATGCATGCATTTACAAAAGATTTCCAGTTTGAAATAAACTATATGTAAAAATATGCATCAGGTACATTTACTTAGCTGCTTATTTTACAGTATATGATAATTTCTAACAAATATAAAATCTTTTTGAAGACAGATCTTTTTAAGACGATACAATTACCGTAATTATTAATTATTTCATTAATAATTTTGCAAATTATGCTAGAACCAAATTATTATAGCAATAACAAAATTTGTTTAATCACCGCCACCGTCGATTGACTTCAAACACGAAAACATATGCCATCAGATTAAAAAAAACAATGGAGTTCCGACATTTGCCTGTCGTGGTAGCAGAGAATGGTGGGATGTGTCATGTGTGTATATAAAAAAAGACCGTAAATCACTCCAGTGTGTGCATTGCATGCAACTCTAGCCGCTAATTACTTTTTTAGAGGCAAATATTTTACTAAAGATAGAAAATTTGCTCATTATTGTAATTTTAATTAAGTATATTTTTTATCAGATTATTATAATTTGAAATATTTAATATATTTGTATAATTATACTTGCTGGGTTACTGGCTATTTAAGTCATAAAAAGATGGAGGAATAAAAAGGTGGCTGTGGGAAAAAGTTACAATAAAGTGGTACTTAGGTAATAAAATACCAGCCTCTATTGAGTCAGCGCTTCTTCGCAACTCTGGAATATGGAAGGAATGGATGGGAATGCAAAAGACTGCGAAACTTACCCCCTACTTTGTTCCGCGATGGTTTGGTTATATTATCCGAAAATAAATATTATTACCGCTAAGAGGGCATGTCATTTATCTACACTACATAATATTGAGCTCAGAACTTAAACTTGGTTAAAAGCTGAAATAAAACAAATCCAAAATAAAATCTAGATTCGTAGAAAAAAAGCACAGTTAACTACAATATCATTGCTAATATTAAATATGCCATACATTTTAACCGCGAGAAGTCATTCGCAAGTCACAAAAAAAAAAAAGAAATACTAACTTGAAATTGGCAGAATATTCCATACATGATTGTGAATGAAGCCATAACATATAAAAAAAAATGTTTGGGACCGCCATTGTTTTTATACAGATTACAAAATCAGATTCATTCACCGGTCACTGCGAGTAAACCAGATTTTGGTGTCAGCCTTTCACAAAAAATATCTCACAACGGAGAAACAATGTAATGATTTAAATAAACGATTTTTAGATACGTTTCGAATGAAGATCGTTTTGATAAATATGTATTGTATTGTAGTTGTTTTTTAATTAATTCTTTTATTCATATACCTCATTATTATTTATAGGTATTTACGTAGGTTTTTTATTATTATATGTAACATAGAGATTTATATAAAAAATACCACCTGAATAAATTTATCAACGTTTCTTTAATGCTGTCGTATAAAAGCAGGATATCTTTATTATCACCTCCAATTTCCCCAAGTATTCATAAGGTTTCTAAGTCGTATTAACTAAAGCCCCTGTAACGTATGTTGTCGTGATCCAGGATCCAAAAGCGTTATCATGCCTTTATATGTATTTTAATTAACAGAAATCCCGGACTGACTTCTTTAATCTCAAAATAATCTACGAACATTAAACACGTCATTAATATTTTTTTAAATTAATATTTCCCCATTTCTGTATTCTTCTAAATTTGATTTTAGTTTTTAATTCTAAACTGTATATTAAATAAGTTTAACATAGCTTACATGTGTATTCTAGAGGCAAATGAGATAAAATTAAGTAAAATTGATTTTCTATGAGCCATTTTAAAAGGCATAAGTCCTAAGCTGCAAGCAGAAAATACCCTATTAGGGATTTAGACATTAAGTTACACCTCAAGTTACCAATCCCAAGACACCAAATCAAATTTCTTAGAGTAGTTTTTGTTGAATGTCGATATAAAAATAAGACAAATATTCATCGGTTAGGTTCAAGCACCTCTAAGTAGACAAACTTACAAGATTAAATAAAAACGACAATATACAATCCGTTACAACTTACAGTATTATTTTATATTAATTATTTTCATTCATTAAATTGATTCCGACATGAAAAGTATATAGTAAATGCTCAAAGGTAACTAAGTTCTGGAACTATAAAAAAATGTTTGTGGTCACAAAAACGAATTTGCATGAAAATATTTAAAATCACATTAAAAAGGGCGTTCTCGAGACAAATAATAGCCCCTCTGAACCATAACCTGTATTCAAGACGTACGTACGTATATTATAAAAGCATTATATTTTAATCGCGGGCCTATTCTCACAACTCTACCTATACATTTTGAACACATATCGGGTCTTTTTTGCGATAAAAAATTAAAGGTGAAATATCTTTTTATTTCTTGACGTTTCGGCCGAATTTCACCAGCCGTGGTCACGGCATGACTGATGTGAGCTCAGCGTCGTCTTCGTGAGGCGCGAGTCTCGCTAACTACCCTCGCTTATTATATATGTTATATTATTTATGTTGTTAAGCTTATTGTGATCGGAAGTGAGGGTATTTAGACAAAGACACTAACGCCGTCTACACACTGGCGTTTTAAGACATTAGTTTAAAATGTGTACGATAGTTTAAAAACATTAACTCTACCTATACACTTTTTTTTACCCTAACAAGAATGAAACTCTATTTAAGCAAAATTAAAAAAAAGGAAAGTGAAAGTAAAATCTGATACAAATCTAAGGCATGCGTGATAGTTCATCATAACCTGCGCTAATTTGAATCATAAGTGCGTAATACAATACGGCTTATCCGCCATTTCGCGTGTACTTCATTTTTCATTTAAATTTCAGTAAGCTACAAAATTATATAATGTTAACTTAATATCTAAGTTACATAATTTAATTTATTTCCTTTAAAAATGCCTTAAAACCTGTTTTGAATTAATTTGTTTTTTTTTCTAAAACTGTTGCAATAAATAATCACAGTTCAGCTTCAAAAGTTTATTTATATAAAGCTTTATGTCTAAAAGTAATTGTAATTTACGGACAAAATATTTATTTATCTAACAATTGATATAATTGTCTAAGTAACAGAATTTGAAGCGTAAAACAAGAAATGTTATATTCTTATACATTTTATATATAATTGTTTATTATTAACCTACTTCGTTCCGGAATTAACAATATATCTCCGTCGTCTAAGTGAGAGACGGCTTCACCGTTGAGATAATTTGCTCTTCAATTATAAATATATATTTTATGCCGCTATCAGTACGAAAAATATACAGATACTTAAATGAACTTAATTAGCCGGAAATAAAAGAGCCCACTATTGATGCTAACGGACATATGAAAATATATGTTTTGTGATTCAGTATTTACTTATAATACCAATTATTATAAGTAGACTTAATCGTCGTGTTAAAATCAAAGTTTAAAACGTAAATTTTAAATACAATTACCGAGAATTAAATCCTTAAAAAAATAGCTTTATCTAAATGTGTGCTCGTAAAAAAATAAGAGTTCTTAGCTTAAAAAAAACTACATACCGTGATCTTCCAAATCAAAAAAGTTGTGTAGTCCTTCGGAACTGTGCGAAAAGCCGCCTCCTGCGCCCGCGCAGCGCCCTCGTCATCCTGTACAATACCATGCAGACTATTTAACACCACTCCTCAATTCAAACATTAAAATATTATTATTATATTTAGTAGAAAAATAATTAAAACAAGAAATATTTACACTGTGTTCATGATTGTTATATATTTATGTATTTGTTATGTACCCGCATCTTGAGACAATAATAAATCTAATTTTCGAAAGCATGACGGCGTCATTACTTTCTTGGTTTATTATTAACGCTGTAATCAAAACAAATGATAGTGCAAAGTTATTTAAAATATATGGTTTTTGTAATTTTGATATTCTATAATGAATAGGATTTTGGTCTTTATGGAGAATAGATTAATTGAAGCTATATCCAAGGACAGGGAGCGGTTACTTCGTGTTTATTGAAAGTGTATTCACGCAAACTTTAGCGCGTCTAGCTTTTATATTTTATTTGCAACTTTACATTAATAAGAATTAAATTAAAGGCCTAAAAATAAAGCACGTATGTTTAAAATTAAGGAACAAACTGTTCCATTAAATTATTCAACGACACTTATTCACTCACTGAAAACTAACTTTACACTTTCCGTTTTGATCACTCTAAAATACTCAAATATTATTACTTGTTCAGCGCCTATTTCCAGGATGTGCATCTTGGCTGTGGTCAGGGTCAGACTGGCTTCCGTCCCATAACCGCGAGCGCTCCCACCTGCCCAACCCACAACACAACAAAACTAAGCACTTACGAGAACGCAACAAAATACGACCGTACCGAAGATGCTCGCTTCTTACACTAGTTACGACTTAGGAGTTCGCTGATTTGACTGATCGATGTACGAGAAAGAAAATTGCTTTCACGCTAACTGAACACATATTTTATTAAACACGAATAAATAATTTCCCGCGAAAGTCCAAATGGCGTGTTGTGGTCGATGAAATTCTGCCGCAGAATATCATATTTTAATCTCAGTTTACTTCATTGCTGTTAATGGTTATTAGCACTTTAAAAAAAACATGTTTTTTGTAAAACATTCATTATAAGAAAATTGACTAAAGATATAATGAATTGCCTTAATAGTTATATAAAAAACTTTACAGCGTAGGCGTTATCGGTATCTTCGATAATAACATTGTTTATTTGATCAACTCTGCAATTTTAATTAAAAGTCTAAAACTATAAATTTGTCAAGATATACAGAAATAAATATAAGTTAAGTCTGAAGGAGTGTCTTTGAATTGAAATGCTGCAAATAAAAACAACTATATCAAATAAAATAAAGTTATTACAAAGCGAAATACATTTTTTGCACCTGATATGTAATGTCCATGAATGTTCTTTAAAGTTTCGCTACACTCTCTTGGATGTAGAAAGTTCGATACGAATCTGTTGATAGCTCGGTGTTGGTGTGGCTATACACTGTAGCAGTTTTAGGACTGGCTGGCCAATACGTAAAATGATTCGCCGACACACTTGGTTTAGGGAACTACGGTTCGACGCGCGCTGTGTGACCAATGTTGATATTACGTTTTACTTTCGTTCGTTAGATACGCGACGTGAAGCTACAATGACGAATAGTGAGAGGTAGAATACCTAGGCGATAATGGTCAGTTTCATAAGCTTTTTTCTGATTGTTCTGAGTGAATCGAATAGTTCTTATGAAACTGAACTATCTAATATTGAATATCATTCAGTTAAAATATTTAGTTATAAATATACGGGTTGGAGCAATCCACTCAGGTCTATCACTAACCGTTTCCTAGAATAAAAATGGTTATAACTGGTACGTATGTTTTGCTCGTAGACCATAAGATGATTTGATACGCTTCAGTGGATTTTTCATTAAAGTAGGTCACTATTATCTGGATTAGATTTAAATCGCAATTGTCATCATATCACAATACCTGGTCACAATGGTGATTGTAGTGAAGCAATTAGATAAAAAGTACATGTATTGCGCTTTACCTGTTAATAACAATAGACCGAAATTCAAGGACATTTAATGCTAAAAATACAAATCATACAGTGACGATGGAGCTTGAAGGTTAATATATTTTATAAAGTGATTACCTACATCGAATTAAAATATAATACATTCAAAGGTCAATAAGACATGTAATCATCATGAACACCCTGCCCATATCCCATATTTTAGAGTCCATCATCTTCCATAATTAATTTTATCTCGTCATCTCTGTACACACTTCCTTCTTCTCCATGTCGTCTTTCACGCAATCCATTCATTTTTTTAAACCGACCCCTTCCCTTCCATCCCTCCACCTCCATATCTAACATTTTGCTAATAGCATGAGTTTCATCCTTCCCCATACCATGCTAAACAACTCGCTCTATTTTTTTATGTCTCTGGTTTTGTTACTCCTAAGCTTCCCCTTATACTTTCCATTCAGCATCCGTTTGATAACCACACTTTTCATCCATCGTTTTCGACGTCCAGCAATCTAATCCTTACATAATACATGGTGTTCTGTAGATTTTTCTCTTTCGTTTAAGAGTGAATTGGGAACCACATGTTACCTGTCACCATTTCATCCATACCTGTCACCATTTCATCCATCCAGTTTTGATTATGTGATTTGTGCCCCGGTCAATATTGCCATCTCTCTGTATGAGGGAACCTAGGTAAGAAAAATCGGAACAGTCTGGTAATGGCACTCCATCACACGGAATCGGAACAAAAGTGGAGATACAGCTGAAATTGCATAAAAAGTGTTATGTATTGGTCCCACTTGTTTTTAACCCAACACCTTCTAGCTTTTGTTACCGTTTTCCCATTCTGCTCTATACCTCAAGTCCATTCTTGCTGACAAGAAGAATATCATCAGCGAACAGCTTGCACCAGGGTGCCTCCTCTTGTATGTCCGACGTCAGAGCACTCGTTATCAACCTGAACATGAACCTCAACAGCGACTTCAGTGGGTTATGTTCTGTAAGTAAGACCTGGCCCTTAAACAAACACAGCCCAAGCTAGTTTTCCATTGATCGAAGCTAAGGGAAAGATTCCCGAATCTGTTATTGCAGACAGGCCTACTGTAAAAGGAGACCGCCGAGTATCCCTGTCAGCCGTAAAACCGGATACGAGCCCTCGTGGCCCCAGTAATAGCAGAAGGCTAACAAGAAGCCGAAAGGACTCATTAATTGTCTCCCGTACAGTACTGGCCCGTACCGCTTTCCATTCAACCGGAAGAATCCGAATGACTTCGATAGCGGACCGCACTCTGAAGATATTTTGGCCTGGGTTGTCGTTGGTGAAATGTTTTGTGCATTCGAATCTCCTTCAACAGTGGTCTATCTGGTGGCTGGTGGTATGCCATAATACCGTAGTCTGACAAGTAATTAATAGGGCGTATGTTTCTGCAGTCACTGACGCGATCGGTAGTTCTGAACAAAAATGTTTCAATTGCCTCATCGCTGATCCCCATCGCTTCTGTAGTTGGCGCGGACAACGTCGTAGTCAATAGCTAGTAAATAATAATTATATAAATGAAAATAATACTCTTAGAATAAAAAAATATATATTGAATACCTACCTGAAGCGTATTTATTATTGGATTAATAAATCTCTTTTAAGCACGAAACGTTTTTCTTAAAAACAAAACGAACAAGTTAGTTACTTCACAGTTAATGCAATCAATTTAGTCAAAGGAGGTGAGCTCATGAAGGACTACTTAAAAATAAAAGTCAAAAAAACAATGGAATTAAGATGAAACGTCACGACTGACAAAATCTTTGATAAAGGAATCTACAGTACTCATTCAAACTGTATTTTTTATGTTTAAATAATATTTTAGAAATTGTGATGTACACTGACGAAAATTCAGATCGTGAAAGCGAATATGAAGAGAGGAGCCCTGATGATAGCCCCAACATAACAAAAAAATCCGTCTCTACTGTAGGATTCCGAAACAATCCTGAGAATCAAAATGCCCGGCCGTTAGCTTTACGCTCAACCCAGTCATTTACTGGAGCTATAGAGGAACTGCGTTTTTCCAATAATTTTCAACGGTTGAACCTATGCAATCGTACAAACGCGACACCGCAAAAATTGACAGCAGGATGCCCTTGTGGATGTCACCTCCGGCCGGCCGTGGTCGTACCCTTCAGGACAAGAGAGAGAAATACCCTGGCGTTGCATGTAGTATCGCCTGAAGTACTTCATTACCATGGATACAATTTTGAACCAAACCAAATAGCCATGTTTTGGAAAAAGGATTGCAGAATGTTTTTGTGGAAAAAGACGCAAGTTGTTCAAAGTAAAACGTGATATTTATATAATTAAAAAGCTTGTAATATAAATTCAACTTAGTATATAAATAAAAAACATTGTTAACAATAATTTTAAACTTTATTTCATTAATTTAAAGCCAAGTGAATATTTACTGCATCTATATCTACTGCAGTGTCTGAACGGTCTCCAGGGGCTGTTTTTCTACACCCGGCAGATTAGTTTGGTCTGATTCGCCGCAAGAAAATCTTACAAAGTCGACTACCTCTACTTTATTATTTTCCAGAATTTCCTGTACGGTGTACGACGGATCTAATAAGTACTCCTGATAAATAAGACAAGTTTCATCATCAGAATTTTCTATTGGCTTGTCTTTTTCCTTATCACCAATTTTTCTCGGTGCGCAACCTACAATGTGTTGACAGATTTGTTTTCCGATATCCTCGACATCGCTTGGTTGTTTGTAGGCCAGCAGGGCTCCGTACTTGCCAGTGGAATAGTCGCTGGGTGTGGACGGAGCTGGGTGAGTGTAGGCTGTGATCTTAACATCCTTGCTGTTGGTTTTCCAACACTCTGCACGCCTTAGAACAGCATTTTCACCAACCGAACCAATAAATAAAGCTAATATTTCTGATAACTTCTTGCCTTCTACTGAAAGATTTCCAAGCTGCTCACTGTCTAATTCCATCTGAAATTAAATGTATCTAATATATATTACATGTTAA
The DNA here is from genome assembly GCA_963555665.1 of Dircenna loreta. Lineage (NCBI taxonomy): Eukaryota > Metazoa > Arthropoda > Insecta > Lepidoptera > Nymphalidae > Dircenna > Dircenna loreta. The sequence goes on from OY743094.1 coordinate 8,708,918, forward strand.
TATATATGTATATACCTGTAATCACGTGGATTATATCAGAATTTTAATTTTTGTCGCCTACCGTTCACGTGATGTCTCGATCTCATGAATAAGAACCCCGAATGGGTTCAAAGCTAGTCAGAAAAAAATCGATATAATTGAAGTGAGTACAGTCGGGGTAAATAAATATACATATAAAATTATTACTACTTATAAAAATAACTATAAATAGTCAATGTTGATAACGAAAGTTTATAGTTTATATAGATAAAATATACAAACTTGTTTTCAGGGAGATTAACTCCTGATAACTTATGTATGTTTAAAAAGATGGCAGTCGGCTACAATATTAATATTTAATAAAAATTATGAAAAAGTTGTAAATCAGTAGATGTGTCTTACATTTTATAGTCAAGTAAAAGTAAAACTATAGACTGAAAAGATCACACTTATGGCCCGGCACCAGAATTCAGTATATAGACATAAGCCTAATCTATATTTGACAACGAGGCTTATATTGAAGAAGAAATAAAAAATTATCTGGTCATATAAATTCTTATCTTCCTTCCTTTTTATTATTTTAATTTAATTTTCTACATTTGATAAATTAAATTACTTTAACATAAAAATAAGTAGGAATTAACTATGAACCATTTTTTTGTATTAACTTATTTGTATAAAATAAATAAATCTATTGTTTCGCTTCAGATAAATCGGTTTTATAACCACATATACATACAATAAATGTTGATATTTACTTTAGTAATTGGCCCTTTAGTATGTAGACTGGTGTGTGCCATTTTGTAACAAGCATTTGCAGTATCTTCTAACATTTTCTGGAATTTATCATTCTTAGCTACAAAATCGGTCTCACAGTTGAGCTCAACCAAGGCCCCATAGTGATTGTCAAACTTCACAGCCACTAAACCTTGTAATGCTTTGCGACCAGCTAGCTTTGTGGCTTTTGCCCAGCCCATAGCTTGTGCCTGTTCATTTAGCCATGTTTCAGCCTGAAATTAGAATAAAATACATATGTAAGTTATAATTAAAATATTAAGTGACACATTTGGTCTAGTTACTCATCGAAGCTATACTTTGTTTCATACATTAAAATAACTTGGTGAATAGAGAAATGTCAAATCAGGTTAAAATAGCAAAAGAGGCAAAAAAACAATTCTAATCTATATGAAATTAAATATAAATGTAACAGGAAAAATGTTTCCTCAGTCATAAGTACTTTGCAATAAATAATCTGTCAAAAGTATTTAAACTAATATTCGGGTCAAAATTAGACTAAATTAGAGGCACAAAAAGTAATAAGACTTTTTTTAATAATAAAGAATTATAGCTGAATAATTAAAGAGACTAAAAGATAACAATCCACAAAAGTAAATAAGATAGTATTTTTTTAAAACTTATTAGGCCATAATAGAAAAAATATACAATTTTAAAATCAACAGTAATCTTAAAAAACTGTTTGAGATGTAAGCTGTGTTCCTAACTAATGTTAGGAACAAATATTTCTTAATAGAAATATTTTCTTTAGTAACCTTTAAATTTAATAAACTTTGTGTCTGTAAAAATATAAGTAAATAAAGGTTTGTGAAGTTTGTAATGCTTGTCAAATAGTTTATATGATCAAATATTACCTTGTCAGTATCATTGTTATGCATTTCTAAAGCTTTTTTACAGTTGGCAATGGTATATCCGGTCTTTTTTCTGAGCTTAGCCAAGAGGGAGGATTCCGCAGCCCGACAAGCAAAGCTTGTATGAAGACTTCTCACCAGCTGAAATATCATCTGTAATAATGTTATGTTTTTATCAAAACTATATATTAAAAACTACACAAATATACACACTATTATATTTTAACTCACAAACACAGCAACAGAAAAGTTCAGATATAATTTACTGATATTGTTAATAAAACATACACTACAATTAATAGGCTTGATTTTTATAAATGTTTTTCTATTTTAATTATATTATACAATACTACATGTAATATAACATTGTAGGCCTTAAACTGAGATGGCTTATTTAGGTATGGCTTATGAGATCATCATACTACTAGGTAGCAAATATACTCAAGGACAAGTCCACAATATATATTGGATGTGATTGCATATATTCTCTCAGTTAGCAAGCAACATGTTAAGCTATCAAAAGTCTTTTACCATTGAATGTTTGACTTTTTGCTTCATCTACTTAAACTATAACCTTAAAAAGCAAAAATATTATTGTCATCTTAAGACATGAACATGTTGTAAAATAATGTGATTGTTGTATAATGTAATAACACTGGCCAGATATAGACATATTACAATTATCACGTTGTCATGGAGAATTATTAACAGTTTTGCTATAATTCTGTCGAGAGTAGGAAGTAAAAATGTTTCGTTTATACTAATTAAACGTTATTAATTTTATTGTAATAGAATATAGGTGGATAACATTATAATTTTATTTATAATTTTGTAAGAAATTGAAGATTGTCTTACTTTTTCGGTTACTCGAAAACAATTTAAAGGAGTTTTCTCAGTCACTAAGGTAAACAGAGCAGTTTATTTAGTTACTATTTTCTGTTTTTAATCACAAAAATTGAAAATTACACAACAAATCTAAATATCTAGGTTAAAAACTGTCAAAGTGACAGTACCAACCCGGTCGATGGTATAATATCGTTTAGGAAATCTTTGTTTTCCAACTGTTATAAAAAAAAATTGACTACTTATCAATCATTACATTTTTACTTATATATTTTAATAAAAAACTTATTACGTTCTAATTAAGGTTATTAAAGAATATGCAGCGTGGAAAACCAACTCGTAAAAAAGGGGCTCCAGGACCTTCTTCTTCTGATGTAAAGCTACCCAAAATACCAAAGATAAAAATGCCTGATGACTTTAAGATAAGAACCCAGCCCTTGTTTTCACTTCCGGAAGAAGTTTTAAAGCTACCTCCTCCGAAAACCAAAGCTGCCAGGATTCAAGCAGCTAAATCTGTTCCGAGGAGGAGATCCAGTGGTATTTTTAATCTATCTCACCTTACATAATGTTAAATTATCAAGGCCAGACTTTATAATTTAACATTATCGAATGTTTTATATAGCTCAAATACATAAATCTATCGAAAGTTATAAAATCGACCTCTTTTGATTCCTGAATTAATTAATTAGATTTAACCGACTAAAAAAAGGGGGATTAATTATACCGTAATCTTTATTTAATGTAGGTTACGAAAAAAATATATAAATTAGATTGTTATTTATGCCCATTGCCCATGGACATATGCAAACATGGAAGGTTTACGAATTGAAGGAGATGCAGGATACTAGAATTTAAAGGGAAAGTCTTAGTCATCATTCTCTCTTACTTATCGTAGGAAAACTGGCTATAAAAGTTTACCCCGATTTTCAAAGTTCACTCTCCCACTGACCGGGGTAGAATAGGATGAGGATGAGATATCTGAGTAATGAAGACATTTTTTTGTCTGTTTTATGTGTATATTTAAAAATGTAAAGTATTTTGAATTTATTTTTCGTATAAAACTTGTAGGTGAATTATTTAAAATCTAAGAGATTGGCTATTTAGGTTTGATATGAGTCTAATGTCTTTAGTCATGCAGAGCTTCACAGCCATGAGAAAAGCTAGGGAAGAATTTAGAGCGAAATTGATGAAATTAATTTGTCAATCGGCACCCGGAGAGGAAGGTGATGCGGTTCCATCTGGAGAGGAAAAGAATATGTTGAGATACTATTATTACCTGCGATATGGTATAGACACTATACACGTTGCACCTTTGGATAATAAGATAATTTTAAGGTATGAAGAGCTAATAAAACCTTTTTTTATCATAATGAATAAACAAAAGAATTTAAAACAGTTTATTAATACAGGGACCATTATAACGAAGTCGCATACTAAGTATGGTGTTATGGGTTCTATAAATATTTCACGTTAATTGCCTTCATTCGATCTTCCCCTTGCAGAGTTCATAATTTGATTTCAATCAAGCTGAAGAAATGGAGGGAAAGCTTATTTACTTGTACTGACGAGATGCGGGAAGATTTTATGATGAGTATGAAGAAGGCTATCGTTGATTTTGTATTGAAAGATCCTAATACGGTAAGATAATATTAAAATAAAGAATGTTAAATGATTTAAATAGTTAAATAAGCTAACTCTATGGAATTCTACCCAAAGAAGCATTTTGTTTAAATTAGAGGTTGATCTTTTCTTCTTTCTTTGAAAAAAATATTTAACTTTGTAAAGGAAGAGTCATTAGAAGAAGAGGACACACCTCTAAAGCGTGAGCTAGCGATGAAGGACGACGCCTGGCGGAACCGCTATGCTGTAGCTAAGAACTACCTCACCAAAAACTTGCATAGCATCAACCCTTGCATCGCACAGGTGCTTCAGATTTGGTGGAAGCAGTACAAGTAAGCAGTATTGTAGTTAGCAAGAGTGAGATAGATATATTTTGAAATTAATCTTTAAAATCAACCCACGCTAACCCTATAGTGATCAGAAAATGTGCCTGTTCGTTTTAATTGGTTTATTGTCCAAGTGCCAACCCTAGGTATAATTAAGTACGTGTTCCAAGTTGTTACCCCCAAGAGAATTTTAGAAAGACCTTCCCTACCTTGAGCACTCCCTGGAAGTTAGTAAATTATCTTAAACGTGCCGCGCTATAATATTTCAAGTGTCTTTTGTAATAATTAAATTATTAAAATATGTACCTGTGTCTATTTTATAGGGAACTCTTTCAATTAATTGAAATTATCATGAATCATATTGAATTGTTATCTACTCTATCCTAACTTCACAGTATTCAGAGTGTCAGACGCTTGTTAGTTACGCCTCAATAGTATCAATCAATACCATTGCTGCGTTACTATCTATCTACACCGCTATTCGACAATTTGACATAGATAAATCGTATAAACTTATTATTAACTATCTCTTATATAATTTCAATTACATACAATATAATAAATAATATAGCCCTCTTTTTCAAACCTTTAACATATTTTCGAACAGTTTTACTTTTATAGTATCTAAACACAAAGTATTAATTATTTATTACTGTAATATGAAACTAAAAGTTGCAATTCAATCTTATTATATAAATACATTTTTGTTTGAGGTTTTAGGCCTACTATATTTTATAGTTTATTTTAAACAGCCTTTGGAATTATTGTCTAATTGTGTTTATGGAGTATGTTATAGGTACATATATAAAATAAATACTACATAATATAACGGGAATTAGATACGTTTACAAAATTGCAAACATTTCCTCGACATAGCGACCTCCGACTGATAAGCATGCGGGATATAATGATGACGAATGAGGCGTACGAGTTGCAGGACTTCTGCTTCGTGTGCAAGCGGCACATGGAGGCAGCCGGCACTGTGCTCACGTTGCAGTGGCTGCCCGCACTGCAGGCTGTCTTCCTGCAGGTGGGAGTGATGGGGCAGCCTTTATATATTTACGATGTTTAGTACTTACAATAACAATAATTTTATATTTATATTTACCCGGCTGTATTCACACAGAATTAAATCGGAATGTGCCCGACTAGTTTCGAACCCATTCGGACGTCCGTCAGGCTTAGAGCTCGTGAATAAGAACCCCGAACACATTCCGATTTATTTCTGCGTGAATACAGCCGGGTAATTATAAATATAATAGTCGTGGTTCACGAAAGTTTAAACAATGGTATTGTTACTTAGCTCTTCTGCTTCAACTACAAAAAGGACTTACAGTTTTGGAACATTCTCTCCTAACTTCTGATTTGTACTTCTTTTCTGATAGTTCTAATACTTTACTTATTAATTATTTTAGTATATTTTTATATTTCATATCGTCTAGTTGAACTTATTCGTCTAAATAATATGAAAATTTAAATGTTATTTTTAATTACAAACCGTTTTTACTGCTCATAATATCTTTTTGGCTTTAATTTATCCAAATATTTTCCATGATAGGGGTATAGATAACTATAGGGTGTGAATTCGGATATATACGCAATAAATAATGATCGTTCATGTCGTGTTCCTTGGCTACAAGAATTTAAATGGCAAAAAATCTAAACACCATGTTTTATACATGTTAGCTAAATGTTGCTAACCGTATAATAGTACTGTTTGTGTTTCTGTTGTTTTATGAAATTCAAATCGTCTTGATTCATTTCACTCATATCAAAATTTATTTTTAGGGTAGCAAAAGAAAGCAAATACCTGATCCGAAACAAGTCTCTAAAATGAAACGCTTCTATAACTGCCTGGCTTGTATTATGACATACAATCTTCAAACACTATGTCTCAAGTCAATGGAAGAATTCACCGAGTATATTTTGGACGTTGGAGTAAATAAATTTAATTTAATTCAGTATTTTGATATTCAGCGTCCGAATCAATTGATCTTTTACGTATGTTTGCAGGGCATGAACCAAGGTTTTGTAGTCAATTTGACTTTTAAAGATGATGCTATAGAATTCGAACCCACCTTTAAACAATTTCGTGACCAGCTCTGTCTCCTGTATGACTTCATAATAGATGCGTGCAGGCAATCACCCAGATTGGAAACTTTATTGTATCAAGATTATATAATAACGAATAGGGTTACACTTAGAGTGGGTATTATTTTTTTTTTATTGAATAAAATTAATTTAAGCACGATAAAGACTTATTTTACAGCCCATAATTGATAACGACCTCGTTGAGGGATACAAGAAAAACATTGTAGATCTGATAAATGAGCAGAAAATTGGACCCGAATTAAGAGTGCAAGATTTTGACAATTACGTCTGTTTACTCAATGGACATGTAAGTTAAAGAGTTCATTTTGAAGTGCTTAAAAAATACTGTCGTGCCAATCTTTAAAATTTATTTCAGTCAATGTCCTGCGTAGAAAAATTCATCAATGCTGAGCCTGAAAAAACATTTGAAGAGTTTTGTGAGGAGTCTGTTAAGTACGTGGAATTGGCAAAGGAAATACCCTCTAAATTAGAAGGGACAATCGTAATTGGAATGTTTAGAATGCAGAGAGGAGACTTGATAAATTCTTTTCGATCTGCCGCCACTAGACTGGCTAATACCTTGCTCAGAAGAATGACTGAAGACTATCAAAACACGATTAAAGCGTAAGTTGTGACAAAATAATTTGAAAACTTCTAAAGTATCTGAATATTTTTAATAGATGTATATAAGCACCTATTTACGTCATCATCTCCTGTCATTTTCATATTAAACCTCAGTTTACAATATTATAAATGTGTCAAAGATATATATTAGATTTTTATCATACGAAAATAGTATGAATATTAAGTAATAATAAAAAGCCCAACTTTACTTCTTAATTTGAACGACTCTGAAAATAAAATTGATGAAAATAAGTATTAAATTAATAAATTACAATTTCTCGCAAATTATTATTGGAAATAATCTTATAATAGAAGTATAATAGCCTTAAGATGCATGTACTTGTCAGTATCTATGATGAATATTCTCTGATCGCCACAACTCTGCTCACGCCGCCGCCGGACACGGCCGCGCTAATGGAACTCATCGAGTACTACAAGAAGGCAGAACAAGTCTTAGTAGACGACATGGAGGACAAGCTTCGAAATGTCATGAGATACATCATATTTCTTGGAGATTACACTGCTTTTACTCCCCTGGAAATGAAGGCCAACAACCAGGCCTTTCATTGGTATGAGCTAATGCGATATTCTCTTTGGCATAAATACAAAATTCTATATATTTTGTGTTTGTTATTACAGGTATTCTCGTTTACCCGGTGTTATTGAAGAGGCCAAAGTGATTTGTGATCAAAAAAAAATTGAATATCAGGAATTGTTACAAGTAAAACACGATACATAATATTGTAAGGGAGTTTTAAAAGGAAAAAAAATGGCTATAAATAATTATGTTTTAGGTCCGAATTGCTAAATTTATCGACGATTTGGAAATATATGAAACTCAATGCAATGAACTCCAATATTGGGGTGATATTAACGAAATATCCAAATATGTAACTCGTGCTCGGCATTTGGATGAAAAGTAAGACAAAAAAATGAAACTTAAGCTAGAGTTGATACGAATCAAAAAATCGGAATGCGAAACTCTGTGGTTTTTATAATATGACACAGTATTTTCATTGCTTTGTGAGGATTATGGTTGTAAATAAGTCATTTTTCAAAGAAAAACATAAATGTCAAAGAAATTTATAAGATATATATATATATATATATATATATAGTACAGCTTTTTTGGTAAAAGTAAAATAAATAAAAAAAATATATTATTATTGTTAGGTTATATAATTCACTAAATCGCATTATTTTATTTATTCGTCAGGCTTTCAAATGCTTTAGTAAAAATAGATCAATTTAATGAAGAGGAAACGTCGTTTGGATGGGAACTGTCGCAGTATCCCAAGAGGAAAATTGTATATGATAGGCTTGTACCATTCAAGAAATTGTTCGATGCCGGATATGATTTTCTAGAGAAATATAAGACTTGGATGACGTCAAGGGTAAAAATAATGTACTCTAAAATAACTTCAAATATTTGGTAAATTTATACTTAAGCAAGACATCCGTTAATTTTTTTTCCTGGCTAGTCATATATAATGAGTAATTATATATTTACTGTAATAATTCTAAATAGGTGGGAAGCTTTGATCCTGAAGATATCGAGGGCGATGTGAGCTACTTTTACAAGATTGTGTATAAACTAGAAAAGTCCTTTCAAGAGGTTCCCGAAACGTTCCAACTTGCCCAATCAGTAAGGTTAGTAAACAATATCCACGGCTAAAGAGCCGTTATTAGTTTTTTTTATTTAAATATATACTTTTAATTTGTTTCTGCACATTTTTTAGATTAAAGATGGAAGATTTCAAATGCAATATGCCAATAATTCAAACACTAGGAAATCCCGGTATGAAAGCAAGGCACTGGGAAAAAATTTCGGATATCGTTGGCTTTCCTATTGTGGTCGATGATGAGTTATCATTAGAGAAAGTTATAGACTTTAATTTGGGTGATTATATCGAGAAGTTTGAGAGCATCTCAGAAGCAGCCACTAAAGAGAACAATCTTGAGAAGGCTCTCGATAAAATGATCAGGGAATGGGCTGAACTCAAATTTGAAATATTACCATACAAGTTCGTATCGCATCTTTGCAACCATTTTGATTAAAAAAAATAAGAAAACTATATAACTATATTTTATAGGGATACCGGTACTTACATTCTATCAAGTGTCGATGAAATTCAGTTGCTGTTGGATGATCACATCGTGAAAACACAAACTATGAAGAATTCACCTTACATAAAGCCTTTCGAAGACGTTATATAGTAAGTTTTATTATTTAGTAACTTTGATTGATTATATTTTATGTAATCTTAATATAAGTGATTTAAATTTTCCAAAGAGTCTTTATGCCTCTTTGCTTTTCTTATGATATTTATAATGTTATTTTTTTAATGTATTATTTTATAAATTCTAATCTAAGAATATCTGATAGATAATTATTATTTATAGTGATTGGGAGGGCAAACTTGTACTCCTACAAGAGATCTTAGATGAATGGTTGAAGGTACAAGCCACCTGGATGTACCTGGAACCTATCTTCTCTTCTCCCGATATTCAACAGCAAATCCCAGAAGAGGGTCGAAGGTTCAGTGCTGTAGACAAGGTCAATATTGCCGTTCAGTTATTACAAAATCACTACTAAACTATTAGAAACAATTGTATGCATTTATCATTTGTTTTGCATTTATTTTGTATTCATTTATCCCTAGATGTGGCGTGAAATAATGAAAGCCGCATTCACGGAGCCGCGGGTACTTGACGTTATCACAATTGAAAAGATGCTGGACAGATTGAAGAAATCCAACAACCTATTGGAGATGGTACAACGTGGACTGAATGCGTATCTCGAGAAGAAGCGTCTCTACTTCCCAAGATTCTTCTTTCTTTCTAACGATGAACTTCTGGAAATTCTTTCCGAAACCAAAGATCCTATGCGGTTCGTATTTGTTTTGACGCATGTGCTAACAACACTCTATAAACATAAAAAGGTTTTTTTTATATATGATAATAATTTTATTTATTCTTTCATGATATATGTAATAAATGGTTACAGAGTACAACCTCATCTGAAGAAATGCTTTGAAGGAATCGCAAAGCTTACCTTTACCGAGGATTTGGTAGTAACTCACATGAAGTCTTCAGAGGGAGAAATAGTTCAATTGACAATCACTATCAACACAGCGGCAGCCAGGGGCCAGGTAACGTTATATGCATATAAATAACCTTTACCTTACATTTCACTAATACTGGTAATTCGCGTACTCATATCAAATAATAATAGGTAGAGAAATGGTTACTGGAGCTCGAGGTATCGATGAAAGCATCCGTACACCACGAGGTGGCGTTATCGTACGATGACTACCTGAAATGTCCCCGTGAGCGGTGGGTGCTCGTGTGGCCCGGGCAGGCTGTAAGCTATATACAATATGCCTAATACCATACCAAAAATCAGAATGTACAATTACTCTTATTGAGTAAAGATTCTATTAAAAATAAATGTTTTTTAGGTCCAATGTATTGCAATGACGTTTTGGACATCGGAAGTTACAGAAGCTATTCACATTAGCATAGCTGCCATGAGAGCTTACTGGGACAAATGTAATTTTCAGATCTCAAAAATAGTGGACCTTGTAAGGGGAGAACTAAGTTTGCAAAATCGAATTACTCTAGGTAAATAATATAGTACAGGATCCCTGGAACACTTTTCATCGTTTATTACTGTCAAGCTGATTTTTCGTGAGAAGCTTCCTTTTGACAAGACGCTCAAGTTCTTTCCTTACAGTAATGTTGGTAAATGGTAGCTTATAGGGTTAGCAAGGATAAAATATGTTGATTTGACATATTTTAATATTTTTTTATTGGTTAGCTAATATTTGCATAACTTACCACTCACATTGTCCTACAAGTTGCGTGGTATGTCATCTATTTTATACACATAGTTTAGGACAAATATTTTTTCACGTTATTTAGATGCGTATCTCGAAAATTAACAAAGAAAAATTCGGTTAGTTATAAATTTTTTAAATATGTCAAATCAACATATTTAATCCTTGCTATTCCTATCAGCTACCATTTACCAACATTACTGTAAGGAAAAAACTTGGGCGTCTTGTCAAAAGGAAGCTTCCCACGAAATATCAGCTTGACAATAATAAACGATGAAAAGTGTTCCAGGGATCCTATACTAATATATTCACTATAATAACTATCGTTTAATCGCACTATTTGTTCATTATTTTTTTCTAACTAAACTTTTATTTCAAGGTGCGTTGGTGGTATTAGACGTCCACGCCAGAGACGTGCTGATGGAATTGATTGATTTTAACGTTCAACACGACAATGACTTTAATTGGCTGTCGCAAATCAGATACTATTGGGAGGTACGATACTTCTTCCTCTTAAAATTTTCCACAGAAAAATATCAACCTCAATTAAATAAGATTTCTTAATAAAATACCAATGTTTTAAAAATCCCAGCTACAAGAAGAGGACAACACAATGCAGATCGCAACCCGCATGATCAACTCGCAACTAATGTACGGCTACGAGTACCTCGGCAACACGGGTCGCCTTGTAGTGACACCACTCACCGATCGCTGCTTCCGCACGCTGTTTGGTGCTTTGCATCTTAATCTGGGTAAATTTTATGTATTTTTCCACTGGGTGACTAACTGAGGTAACTAGTGTTTCAAATGGTAACATAGCCGCTTCCAGTAACCGTGTTCTACATCCCTCCCGTGCCTCAAAAACAGTTGCGCATTCGGAGCTCTATGTCCATGGCCACTTACCATTAGGAAGACAGTCTACTCATTTTTAATTCCGTTGATTAAAGAAATAAATTTACAATATTTAATTAACCTCTACGTTTAGATTTTTTCTTCTTTTGAAAAAGTTTTTATAAGGTTGACAATAATATCACGATGTGTATAAGATTTGGTAGTAACAGACTTTAGTTTCATATCCACTTCAGTTTTGTCCTATTCTTATAAATATATTTACAAACAGGTGGCGCTCCAGAAGGTCCAGCAGGTACTGGGAAAACAGAAACAACCAAAGACTTAGCAAAAGCTGTTGCTAAACAATGTGTGGTGTTTAACTGTTCAGATGGTTTGGATTATCTTGCTCTTGGAAAGTTCTTCAAGGTTACTAAAAGATAAATAAGTTACATTTATTTAGTTAATAGTCGTTGTTTGTACTAACATCAAGTATCTAACTTAAATATTAATTATACAGGGCTTGGCATCTTGCGGCGCTTGGTCTTGCTTTGATGAGTTTAATAGAATCGATCTCGAAGTGTTATCCGTAGTGGCGCAACAAATTCTATCTATCCAAAGAGGGATAAATTCCGGATCTACGGAACTACTCTTTGAAGGAACTTTACTACATTTAGACAAGTCCTGCGCAGTTTTCATTACTATGAATCCTGGTTATGCTGGCAGATCCGAACTGCCGGATAATTTGAAGGTTTGTTTAATTGTTATAATTTAATTATTATAGAAGTCTGTTTCGATAACTTCATTTTCTTATCAAATTCTACTTCGTAGGCGTTATTCCGATCTGTAGCTATGATGGTACCAGATTACGTATTGATTTCGGAAATCGAACTCTACGCTTTTGGATATTTGAATGCTAAGCCTTTGGCCGTAAAAATAGTCGCCACATACAAGTTGTGCTCGGAGCAGCTCTCATCGCAAAGTCATTACGATTACGGTATTGTTTTATATTTTTTATAATTTATTGGCTTATATTTTTTTTTTCAACTTTCAAAATGAATTTCCAACTAAAAAAAATAACATCAAATATTTATTATTAAGTGCTAGGTGTTTAACCGAAATTCTCATTCAATTCGAACAAAATAGGTATGCGAGCTGTAAAATCAGTATTACGAGCAGCTGGTGCATTGAAACTACGATACCCAGGCGAACTTGAAGACATAATTCTATTGAGATCCATTAAGGATGTCAACTTACCGAAATTCCTTGAACATGACGTGCCATTATTTATGGTATGCATGATTTTGTTTTTATAAAAATTCACCGTTTTGAGGTTAATAATAATTTTGGCCTGTAATAGTGAAGAAGTATTGTTGGTAATATTATGTAGTGTGTGAACAATGTTTTAATATAATCCAGGGCATTATCGGAGATCTGTTCCCTGGTCTACCACTTCCGCAACCAGGTCTACCGCATTTGGTATCATGTTTGAAAGAAGTTTGTGGACCACTTAATTTACAGGCAAACGACTTCTTCATAGAGAAGGTAATGTCATTTTAAGATTTAAAATGTGATATTAATCCCCAACTCGGCTATTTTCTGTATATTTTCCTTTCAATAATTTAGGTACTACAATTGTATGAAATGATTCTCGTAAGACATGGATTGATGTTGGTTGGACTTCCATTCTCAAGCAAAACGAAATGTTATCATGCTTTGGGACATGCATTAGGATTGGTTTCCGAAAAAGTAAGTGATAAAAACGTCACTCACTCACTGATGTCACTCTCACTCTCACTTGAATAGATATAAGTAACGAATAATTTGAATCCTTCTAGGGCCTAATGGACGAAAATCCAGTAGAATGGACAGTGATTAATCCGAAGTCTATTACTATGGGACAACTGTACGGACAATTCGATCCGGTGTCACACGAGTGGTCGGACGGCATCCTTGCCGTATCGTACAGAGCCTTCGCCGTTTCCACTAATGATAACAGGTGTGATTTAGATACAGATTTGAAATTAACTTGTTATATTTTTTGAGAAATATATCGATAATCACATGTCTAGCTTGTAGGTACATTGTTTATTAATGAAATTAACAAGGGCTGTTCGGCTGATTTATATTTGTACCTACACATTTAAATAAATAAAAGTTAAAACACGTGTGTATTTTATTTATCGTATTCAGGGATAGACAGTTTAGTCAAATTCGTTGTTGTGGTATTTTTTTCATCTACATCTAACGGTTATTTAGTATCGTGGTATTGAGTCCAATTCAGTGTATAAACCTATTTTTTTTCTGCAGAAAATGGTTAATATTCGATGGTCCCGTGGATGCAATATGGATAGAGAACCTGAACACGGTATTAGATGATAATAAAAAGCTCTGTCTCATGAGCGGAGAGATAATCCAGCTCGCACCCACCACCAACCTTGTATTTGAACCCATGGACTTGGAAGCTGCTTCACCTGCTACGGTATTAATAAGTCATGTTTAAAATTCAAAATATCTTTATTCAAGTTGACATTTAAACGCACTTTTGAATCGTCAATTATTCCAGTCCTTGAGTATTATCACCTTGAAATACTACCAGCTCGGAATGCTGCTCTGCTGAGAACAGCTGGCCAGAAATTCAACAGTTGTTCTTTTCAAATGAATTAATTTTTTTTGGATGTGTACATTATAATATCAAACCTGCAAACGAGTCAATAACCAACGCTCCACAACCTTGGAGTTATTTTTCGACATCTAATAAAATAAATACTGACCTAATTTTATATTATATTAAACCAAAATATTCTACGATAGGTATCTCGTTGTGGTATGATCTATATGGAGCCGAAAGGTTTAGGTTGGAAATGTCTTATGGATTCTTGGCTCAACACATTACCGGCTACATTACATGGGTTTAACCGTAATTACATACGAACGTTATTTAACCGGTTCATGTCACCGCTGCTTTGGCTTGTTGAGCTTTCTGGTAAAGCTAAGGTTGGTTTGAAAAGTAGTATGTGAATAATCCTTTAAGAGTTAAAGGGACTAACGTATAATAAATATTTTTTGCAGCAAATGTATGTAACTTCGCGCAGTAATTTAGTTTGGTCATGTATGAATATTTTTGATACATTCATGGATGATTTCCTTGATGATAAATATGTGGAAAATTTGTCAGATCTCGATATCAGAGCACAGCTTGAGGTAGGCTTCTTATAAATAATAATATCTGTAAGATTTCGGGAGGTACTATGCTACACTTTAATCCGAAATTTATTTAGGGAGTATTTTTCTTCTCTACTATATGGTCTATTGGAGCAACTTTGGAAAGTGACAGTCGAGCTAAGTTTGATATGCTGTTCAGAGGTTTACTTGAGAAAGAATTTCCCGAGAAGGTATCCTTTTTATTATTTTTTATGAAATTCTATCAACTGTTTATTTAACTAGATTACTCTTAATTCTAATGTCATACTAAACATGTAAATACCTTGTAATATGATTATAGGTAATAGAAGTTTTGGGCTATCCAAAAGAGATTGCGAAGCCAGAAAAACAATACATTTTTACTATTCCTAAAGAAGGAACAGTATATGACTACCGATTTATTAAAGAGGTAAGATATATTTAGGTGATAATTTATTGTTTATGATTTCAATATTAACATTCCTATTTCTCAAAACTATTCTAGAGTTGGTTTCCTTGTAATTGACTTTATTTGTAAGTGAAAAATAGTGAACTATATTATTTCGTCTTAGGGCAAAGGTAAATGGAAGCCATGGCAGGACGATGTGGTATCCGCTCCTCCTATAAGCAGAGACACTCCGCCAAATCAAATCCTGGTGACAACTTTAGATAGCGTGCGCTACTTGGCGTTATTCAGACTCCTGGTCACGCACCAGAAAGCTGTTATGATGGTTGGACCTACTGGCACCGGGAAATCGTCGTATATTATCGTATGTCTGTTTTCATTTGCTTGCTGAATGGGTTATTAACCCCCAACGCAATAAAAGGGATGTTATAAGTTTGACGTGTCTGTCTGTATATATATCTGTATGTCTGTCTGTAGCATCATAGGAAGAGTTTTATATATATATATATATATATATATATATATATATTACTTTCTTTCAGGACTATTTAGTGAAACGAGTTGATACCAAAATATATAAAGCACTCATTATGGCATTCTCGGCCCAAACAAATTGTAATCAAACGCAAGATATTATTATGGGTAAATTGGATAAAAGAAGAAAAGGTAAGTAGTTTTCTGCTGGTGATATATTTTTTAAAGCTATCACTAATATGAGTTATTTTCGGAAATTATATTTTAGACAGTAATTAAAATATAATCCTGTCCCCTTCGATTTTCCAAGCGAGGTACTTTGCCAATACTCATCTTAGTGAATTTAGAATTATTTTTTGAAACTTAGGTCCTTTCGTATATCCATACCATGCCATGGTTTGGAACTACCGTATTGTCTATTTATGTACATAGGGGTCTTCGGTCCTCCCATCGGATGCTACTGTGTGGTGTTCGTGGACGACGTAAGCATGCCTCAAGCAGAGACGTACGGTGCGCAGCCTCCCGTCGAGGTGTTGCGGCAGGGCATCGACCTTGGCCTGTGGTATGACCGGAAGACCAACATCGCCATGCGCCTTACTGATGTACAGGTCAGTTTTGTGCTTTCCATATTAACTTGTGTCTGCATATAGAACGAAATAAGTATTCTGTTTTCTGCCTTACATATATGACATACAACAAAGCTATAGCTTTGACCTTGGTCTAAATAATTTGAGTGTTGTGACCTACGAGTAGTTTTATTTTATTATGCATGGTTAGTATTTTAAATAGGTTATTTGTTAAATTAAAGTGTTTTTTCTTCAACGGTACTCCTTAGATGCTTGTGATTTTTTTATTTCTTCTTAATTTTTTATTTAATTTTTTATATATTTAATTAAAAGATATATAAATTAAATATATAAAAAATTAAATATATTCTTATTATCCAGCATATGTCAAAATATATCGTTATAGTTCATGTGTGCGATGGGTAAGCCTACTCCGGGTGCTAAACTTGTGACGCCAAGATTCTCGCGGCACTTTTCATTCTTCTGCATTGATGAATTTGACGATGAAACACTTCAAGTAATTTTTGGAAGAATCATGCTTTGGCATTTGGATACAAGGTAAACTATTAAATAACAAAAATTTAAAAAGGCTTTTATTCCAAAGAAATGTTTTTAGTAATTATTATAATCCTTGTATGTATTTTCTAGAGGATTTTCTAAAGAATTCGATCCCTGTATCGAGGAATTGGTATCTGCAACTTTGGAAGTTTATAAGCAGTGTAGACTAAACTTATTACCAACTCCATCCAAATCACATTACACCTTTAATCTAAGAGATTTCTCTAAAGTTATACTGGTACGTATAAGGCTACTTTTTATGTATTCTTGGAGAATTTTACATATAATTGAACGTATTCTAAGAGAATTTTAAATATAAATAACAAATCTCTTTTATTCACAACTATGAAATGGTATATATGCAGGGTGTGCTATTGTCAGTACCAGAGGTAACGCCAGACTTGCAGTCGATCAAACGTTTGTGGGTACACGAGTGCCTGCGCGTGTTTTCAGATCGACTTACCGAAGACGCGGACAGACACTGGCTTGTCAAGTGTCTCAGGGAATCCACGGAATTACATCTTAACGATAATTTTGATAGATTACTGTCACGGTTGTTGGATGGACCCAAAGATCTGGTAAGTTTCTTATAACTGGAGGTAAACATTTTAGAAGAGGCTTTTATCGACTTTTATCTTTTCAGATTACAGATTTGCATTTACGTAAATTGATTTACTGTGATTTTGCAAACCCAAAGGTAGATACGCGGTTTTATATGGAAACTACAAATATGGAACATTTAAATTCAACTGTCGATGCTTATCTCGTCGAATTTAATAATATGTCTAAGAAGCCTATGAATCTTGTACTATTCAGGTATTCACATTTTTAAAAGGTTTTCATCTCTTTCTACGCATAGATCTTCAGAAAAATATACACTTCAAGCCCATATTTGAGCAAAGTCTCGCCGACTACAACCGATGTTCACAGATTCGCGATCGAGCACGTGTCACGCGTGTGCCGCGTTCTGACGCAACCGCGCTCGCACGCGCTGCTGGTGGGTCTGGGCGGCTCGGGGCGGCAGTCACTCACGCGGCTTGCAGCACACATCAACGAGTACGACCTCTTTCAGGTGGGATTAACTTCCGGTGCTTCACGGAATGCGAAACCGATTCTGTGATGGCCCATTCTGACGATGACGGGTAACAGTTGAACAAATGACGGCAATAATTAAACAAATAGTTGCGATGTTGCTTATACTCGTATGATTGTTAATAAAGGCTAATAAAAAGTTAAGACTGGCGTGATTTATATATTTCTTTACGTTTTAAAAGTGGGATTTTCCCTTTAATAGTAAGTGGGAATCGTTTCCAATGAATACCTGCTGCATAGTTTGTGTGGAAATGTGGCCAATTTTAATAAATAATAAATATATAAAAAAAAGTGCTCTGACTAACCAATAATATACAAATTTTAGTTCTCACAGTTATTTGTGAAAAAAATACAGCACACGTATTATTTTTGGTACTCGTACATCGAAGTCATATAACAAACTATCTGTACGAAACTATAAATAATATCGAGCAAAAATGTTACTAGTTTTTTAAAATCATTTTCTTTGTTTAGGTTGAAATGAGTAGGACATATGGAAAAACAGAATGGAGGGAAGACTTAAAAACTTTATTAAAAAAATCCAGCACTCCAGATTTACATATGGTGTTTTTATTTATCGAATCCCAGGTATTATAATATTCTTAATATTTTTATGACAATTTCTTATTGTTTAATAACAGGGTAAAATTAAGTTAAAATCTAACTAAATTATTATTTCTGATTTTAGATAAAAGAAGAAGGGTTTCTGGAAGACGTTAACAATATGTTGAATTCTGGCGAGGTTCCAAATATTTTTGTTGCTGATGAAAAAGCTGAACTCTGTGAGAAAATGCGCGTTGTAAGTAATATAGTTTAGCGTATTTTAACTGTAAATAACAATTAATCAAATCATTACTGTGTTCATGGCAACGTGATATTAAATTGTTTATCCCCATTCAGATCGACCGTCAACGTGACAAATCTCTTCAAACAGACGGCAGCCCGACCGCTCTATACGCATATTTCGTATCCATTGTTCGAGATCAGCTTCACATTGTACTGGCGATGTCACCTGCAGGAACCTCGCTCCGAACTCGTATCAGGAAATTCCCTTCCCTTGTCAATTGCTGCACTATTGACTGGTTCCAGGTTATTCAGTAACCGCATATTATACAAACAATTATTGTAAAAAAAGATGCAGCCCAATGCTTATATGATTATTTGATGTTAAAATATTTTATCGTTTCTATTATTTTTTTAAAATATTAAATTACTATTCTTCATATAAAAGAAGAACGTGGAAGTTGCAACACAGATAAACATAGGTTTTGTTTATATTTTTAGGAATGGCCACCCGATGCTCTGCTCGCAGTGGCCACTCGCTTCCTTAAAGATATTGAACTGACGGACCTGGAAAGAGACACAGCTATAAAGCTTTGTCAAATGTTCCACACGGATACTCAAGTGCTAACAAGACAATTCTTATTGCGACTGAAACGATATAACTATGTGACACCTACTGCTTATCTGGAACTAATTAATATGTTTAAAGCCTTGCTCAGTAAAAAGAGAACGTAAGTTTTGTAAATCAATTCTTTCTGACTACAGTATACGTATTATATTATACCATTACAATAATTTATACTGAAATGTTATATTATATTTACAGCGAACTTATAACAGGAGAAAAACGTTACATTACCGGTCTAGACCAGCTTGCTACAGCCGCAAAATCAGTTGCAGCATTGCAACAAGCGTTGGAAGTGCTACAACCTAAATTAGCCGCCGGTGCTGCTGCAGTTGCCGTAACTACAGCCAAAGTAGAGAAAGAAAAAGAGGGAGTTGCACTTGTGGAAGCCGAAGTATTGATGGACCAAGCAGCGGCGGAAGAACAGGCGAGCTTATTGACATTCAATTGTTGGCTAAAATAAGCATTGAGTTGATCTGTTGCGTGCTTTTTTGAAATAACAATATTCATGCTTACATATATCACGGACGTTAACAGCTGTCCTAGTTTTAGTCTAAAGAAAAAATATTAAGATAATGAAATTCCACTAGGCCCAAGAAGCACAAGGAATCAAGGACGAATGTGATGCAGACCTGGCGGAGGCGATGCCCATTCTAAATTCTGCTCTGGCGGCGCTCGACACGCTCACGCCTCAGGACATTACTTTCATCAAGACCATGAAGAGCCCGCCGCGTGGCATCAAGCTGGTCATGGAAGCAATCTGCATATTGAAGGTGACTTCGTTTGTATTTTATGAACTGTTATTAAAATTTCTATTCAGTTTTGTTGAGTATTATTAACGATACGTTTACGACGATATGTTTATATTTATTATTTGTCTTCATGGCTATCATTTAAGGATGATCCGGTAAGTTGATTTTTAAATGTTTCACATTTTAGGGAAAGGGCAAGAAGTTTTATTAAATTGGAGACAGTATTTTGTATATGTCAAAATTTTTAATTGGGTTTTGTAATATATTAGTATATAAAAAACTTATTTTTAGGAAGTTAAACCAGATAAAGTGCCAAATCCTTCCGGAGTGGGAACAATAGAAGACTTTTGGGGTCCGTCAAAAAAGATTCTCAACGATATAAAGTTCTTAGAGTCTCTTCAGAACTATGATAAGGATAATATTCCTCCTGCTGTCATGAAGAAACTAACAAACACAGTAATGCAAGACGATGGATTTGTGCCTGAGAAGATCAGGGCTGTCTCTGTAGCTGCGGAAGGTTTGTAATCTACGTTTGCTGAGCACTAAACTAATATTCAGAAATAAAACTAGAATATTATTTTGTATACAAGGTATGTGCAAGTGGGTAATTGCTATGACCAAGTACGACAAAGTGGCGAAGGTAGTCGCCCCCAAGAAGCAGCGTTTAGCGGCAGCGCAGGCCGTATACGATAAGGCCATGGCCGCACTCGCGATCAAGCAGGCGCAATTAAGGGAGGTGCATATTTTTGAAACAGAAACAGTCTTTTTGTTGTTCAGGCGTTGAAATATCCATCCATTAATATATATTTAACCCGTAATTTTAGGTGCAACTAAAATTAGCGAAATTAGAAGAAGCCTTGTCGGAACAAAGTCGTCAGCAAAAAATGTTGGATGACGAAGTAATGGATTGCAGCAACAAACTAAAAAGAGCTGAGATGTTGATATCTGGCCTCGGAGGAGAGAAAACTCGATGGACGCAAATTGCAAAACAACTTCGTGAAACTTACAATTCACTTACTGGTTTGTTCTGATATATTTAGAACGATATAAAGAACAACTTAAACAATTTACATATATGTATTAACATAACTTTTTTTTTATACCCTATAATATTCAGTTTTAAATGACTGATTAAAATGTATTAATCCAAGTTTATTAAGGATTCATAATTGTCAAATAATATTTGATTATTATTTATTAGGTGATATATTGATTGCGGCTGGAATTATCGCGTATCTTGGTCCTTTTACTGCATCTTTTAGAAACGAACAGGTAAGTCAAATATATCTCGCTCTTGCCTGCGACTTTGACTGGCTGGAACTTGGCTTGGCTTGGGCTACATTAAGACCCGGGATAAAAAAATGGAATACACATTTTACAATTTAAACATTTTTTTTTTAATTTTGTAATATTACCATTTATTAAAAAAAAGGTCAAGAAGTGGGCTCACGCGTGCGACGACTGCGGTATCGTGTGTACTCTCAACTTCAGCCTGATTAAGTCATTGGGTGAGCCTGTCACCATCCAACAATGGAACATTGACGGACTGCCCGCCGATGACTTCAGTGTTGAAAGTGCTATTATTATCATGTTCGTTGATTTAAATAATTCTTATACTATTGTTGGTTATCGATAACCGACTTCTCTATATATTTACCTCTTTTGCAATAATTATAAAAAAATATATATCTTTAGGACGGCACGTCGATGGCCACTTATGATAGACCCACAAGGGCAAGCAAACCGTTGGATAAAGAACATGGAGAAACCAAATAACTTGAGCATAGTCCGTATGACTCAAGCGGATCTTGGGCGTGTCCTGGAAAATGCCGTGCAGTTTGGACAACCGGTAACCTATCAATAGGCTATATTTAGATCTGCTTACAATATATTTTATGACGTATGTACGGAATATTTATAATGTATAACAGGTTTTGTTAGAAAATGTCTTAGAAGAATTGGATCCAATGTTGGAACCCTTACTGCAACAGCAGACATTTAAACAGGGCGGTGCATTATGTATAAAGATTGGTGACACAATCGTGGAATATAGCAAAGATTTTAAGTAAGTCTTTTGAAGTTTATACTTTTCATACTAAAAACTTTTCTAATAATTATATTGTCCTTGCAGACTTTATATAAGTACAAAATTGGCAAACCCTCATTACTTGCCGGAAGTTGGAGTTCGAGTAACTTTAGTTAATTTTATGCTTGCCAAAGACGGTTTACAAGCTCAACTACTAGCGCGGGTGGTGGCTCGGGAGAGACCAGATTTGCAACAAGCTAAATCCGATCTAACGACTCAGGGGGCTGAACATAGACGACTGTTGCAAGATATTGAGAAGAAAATTCTAAATGTATTGTCCACTTCTGAACATTTGCTAGAAGATGAAGAAGCTGTACAGGTAATGTATGAAATATATAATAAAAGATATATTTTTGAAATTAAAAAATATATCACTTAAAATGTATTGCTTTTTTAGATTCTAAATTCTGCAAAAGATATGTCCAATGAAATAAAAGAAAAGCAAATTATCGCCATGAGTACTGAAAAAGAAATTGATGAAGCCAGAGACAACTATGTGCCAATAGCTGTCCACTCCACAAATTTGTTCTTCCTAATAGGTTCTTAATTTTAATTTATTTTTTAACTAAAGACATATTTGATTTTTTTTATAATGATATAAAATACTTTTCTTACAGCATCACTGGCAAACATAGATCCCATGTATCAGTATTCTTTAGGCTGGTTTGAAGGACTATTTACAGCGTCTATTGACAATACGGAAAAAGTGGAAGAAATACCAGAGAGACTGGACATATTGAGAACTCACTTTACTTACTCGCTTTATGCCAATATATGTAGAAGTCTTTTTGAAAAGGTTTTTATTAACAATGACAATTTATATAAGACTTATTTTATTCTTTATAACATTAAGGATCCCACTGAAGAGCGCAGCCTCCCTAGCAATAAAAAGAGTGCTTCACTTAATTAACAATTCTGCTCTAAAACGCTTAGCTTAACCAACAACTTTAAACGGGTTGGTGTTAAATATTGTATTATTTTTTTCTAAGATATGCAGGTTACCTCGCGGTATTATCCTTCGTTGCTCACTGAAGAGACTGAACCAGGACCTTATCACACAGAAGCTAACATTAAAACGGTAACGCTGGACAGTTACCGGTTTACCACACATTATTTACTTCTTTAACCAGGACAAGCTGGTGTTCTCGCTGTTGCTGACGGTGACCATAATGGTGGCGGAGGGCCGCTTAGCTCAGCACAACGTGATGTTCCTGTTGGCGGGTGCACAACCGCGGCACGTAGTGGCCAACCCTGTCAGCTTCCTTAGCCCGCAGGCCTGGATCGAGTTTAATGGGTTAGTGAACTTTAATACTTATATATAAATACAGTGATTGTTGCTTATTAGCATTCGATTCGATTTAATTTATATGTCTATCTGTAGTTACTGACTATGTTAGTTACTAACTATCCCCTCCTGCCTACTAACGCTCCATTAATCTTGCGAAGCCTTTCCGATTTACGAAACTGTGTTAAAATGTGAAGATCAAAATTTCAGTCATTCGAATGTTTAAAACTTGCGATTCTACGTCTTGAATTGCTGTAGAAATCATTGCTTGAAATCGAGGTTGGAATAATTTTATTATTATCATGTTTTTATAAATTTATCTAAAAGATTAAACATTTTTAAATGTGATAGCTATGAAAAATAAAGAAATAGCAAACCGTAGCAGGCTATGTGGTCCTCCAGCAGTAAATATCTAATCGATATAATAGTTATTTTCCTAATAATCTAATCTTAAACTTTATTAGGACGGAAAAATAAAAGTAGATGGACATTCTTTTTTTTTTATTAGGAGAAACAACCGATACACTTAATATTGTAAACGGTCATTAGTAATCAAACGAATCGTATCCGTCTTAAAACAAAACCAAAAGGTCAGATGGTACTTACACTGATACTATACTATATCTTTATTCCCACAGACTAAATGAGATCGACAAGTTCCACGGCATCCTGGAACACTTCATAAGCAACACTGCAGTGTGGGAGGATTACTGCAACACCCCCGACCCTCACAACCAACCGCTGCCTGCACCCTTCAGTACTAAATTGGACACGTTTGAGGTCAGGGTTGTTATTTGTTATTATTATTTGGTGGTTGCTATTCCATAACTGAACGCCAAAGGCCGCTAGCGTGGAAGACCTGGCATGATTTTCTGCGAAGTAAACTGGCAGTAGGTAGCGCAAATTTCATGTAAAAAGATATTGTACAGCTGGCTGTAACTCCTCAGAAGGATCAAGGTAATCTACAGCACAATCATAACGAAAGTAGCCAACACTGTCTTAATAGGAAGAACATTTTTTAAACGCTTAAGCGAATGAAGACAGGAAAATATCTTACGATTTCATTAATATGTGTTGTGGGATACTTTAGACTCTAGAGTGATAAGATAAAAACATATTTTCCCAGATTTTTAGTTTTCCTGGTAAATGGGATAAGAACTCCATCAAAAACAATATTAGGTAACATAGGTCCAACTGCCACTATGATTGCTTGTGATTTAAGCGAATTTACTGAAAGGCACAAGTTTTGTGTCAATTTTCGAAATAGTAACAAAGTCTTCATTTAATTGTTGGAAAGCATCGTCAATATTTGTCATCGAATCTGGAGCTTAAATTTGCAGAACGTCAACGAAAACATATAAAACGACTGAGCTTTGACTCATACTTAATTACTAGCTAAAATCCAAAAAATTCAACCACAATACAACAACCGTTGGTATATTGATTCTTTCGGGAATTCGACAAGTATATCAAGATCGACAGGGTTGAGGGCAATTATAAAGTCTTCTTTTAGACAATTATTATGCTGAAAGCACCATCATTCACAACTTTACTGTATCGTTCAATATTAGAAAGGCAGTATAAAATCAAATTGACGTAAATGGTTAGTGACGGTACAACGGACAATATGCTTTAATATTTTAGAGCGGAAGGGAAGGCTGCAAAGTAAGAGGAAAATTATTAAAAATAAAAGAATAAGTATCGAGGAATAATATGAGATGGCTTGTAGATAGGAGCAAAATATAATAGAATAAAGATGTTTTCTTTTTCAATGCTTGATATAATCTAAAAAATTAGTAGATTAAGCTAAGGCCCAATAAAAAAAATTTTAAAGATTTAAGACAGAAGTTAAGGTTAGTAAGGCTAAGTGGCTGAACGGGTTGGAAGGTTGAATATAATAGCATTTCTTCTAAGACATTTTGGTTTGCTCCGGGGATTTTTGTTCATCGATCATACCCAGACAAGGTTTACGAACTAGCTTTCACACTACACTGAACGGTCGTCATAATGTTGCGAGAGATAATTTATTATCTAATTGTAGTTGTTAATTAATTGTACTATTTTATAAAACAGAAAATTATGGTGTTACGGTGTATGCGGTTAGACATGATGGTTCCTGCTGTTCAAAATTTTGTAGAAGGTTGGTAAATACTTGCTATGTTTTATCTCGATTGATTTAGTTTTTTAATCGTATTTGGTAAATGGTAAAGATCTTTTGTTAGTTAATAAAAAATGGTAAATGGTTAACCACTATGTTCAGTAAAATTATAATCAAAGCAGGTTATATATGAATAAGCAGCGGTGAAGCGATTGACGATAATTAAAGAATATTTACACAGCCAAATACCAATTTCAGCACAAATGGGACGGCAGTTTGTAGAACCTCCGCTATTTGATTTACCGTCATCCTATTCTGACTCCCATTGCTGTGTTCCACTGCTGTTTGTGCTTACTCCGGGGTCGGACCCAATGGGGACACTCTTAAAGTTTGCGGATGATCAGGTAAATAAATACCATTTTAAATATTGATTTCACACAAGAATAGCCGCAATAAATAACATTTTATTGTATGCAGGGATTCGGATCCTCACGTCTATTTTCTTTATCTCTCGGCCAAGGCCAAGGTCCAATAGCAGTGAAACTAATCGATGAAGGAGTCAGAAGTGGCACTTGGGTGGTTTTACAAAATTGTCACTTGGCTAAAAGTTGGATGCCTATGTTGGAAAAGGTAAAATTGAGGTACACAATATATTTTATAGACAAACTATTTAATACAAAAAGTATTCATAATTTATAGATTTGTGAGGGTTTTACACCCGATTCGACACATCCTGACTTTAGACTATGGTTAACTTCTTATCCAGCGGACCACTTCCCCGTTTATGTTCTTCAAAATGGTGTTAAAATGACAAACGAACCTCCTCAAGGTAAATAAAAAGTATTACTCTAAGAAAACTTTTATTTTTTCATTTTGTCATTTGAGAATTTTAATTTTTCTTTTATTTCAATTATAAAAGGTTTGCGTGCTAACATTGCTCGATCGTATCAAAGTGATCCAATCAATGACTTGGAGTGGTTCGAAGGGAATAAGCAGCCAGAAATCTTCAAGAAGCTGTTATTCGCACTCTGCTTCTTCCACGCGGTGGTCCAGGAACGACGTCAGTTTGGACCTCTCGGCTGGAACATTCGATATGAGTTCAATGAAACCGATCTACGTATTAGTGTGACGCAATTATATATGTTCCTTAACGAGTACGATGTAAGTGAGATTGAAATTTTTATGGAGTAAAAAAAAATACTATCTAACATTGATATGTAAAATAATAGTAAGATTGCTGTTAATATAATTTATAACCCGAAAAAACCATATTCTTCAGGACGTACAGTTCGTAGCTCTGAGGTATCTGACGGGAGAATGTAATTACGGTGGGCGTGTAACAGACGATTGGGACCGGCGCTGCCTGAACACAATCCTCTTTAAGTTTTACAACCCTCGAGCTGTGGATGAAGACAAATATCCTCTAGATCCGTCTGGTATATATGAAGATTTCATTTCAAATTATTTCTTGAGATAAACAACATTTGTTGTGTTTTTACTAAATTATCTTTTTCTATCTGTAGCTATTGCTACTGTACTATTTTAAATTACATCTCTTCTAATTAGGTTGAGACCAGTCTTAAGTAATCTAATACAACGAGTTGCAAAACAACACAAACGACCGTAATCCACTAACACGGTTTGAAATTATACCAAAATCACATTGGAATACAATTTAAATTTATAGATCTTATCCAATCATCCCCTAAGTATAGCAGTACAGTAGAATTCTTCCTTGACCCTACCAGGTGTGTACCACATCCCTAATCTGCGCGAGCACAGTGACTTTATATATTTTGCCCGCTCGCTGCCCACCGCCGCGCCACCCGGGGTGTTTGGTCTGCACGCCAACGCAGACATCACCAAACACTATCGAGAGGCAGAGGAATTGCTGAACACAGCCGTACTAACACAGGTTGAAAACGCCAAAAAAGATGTCCACTTTATTATAATTAAGACTCTTTGAGTGCGTTTCTAGGTGTACATCAACGCACGAAGGTTGAAAACCTCAAAAATACTGAACACGGTCACGTATTTATCTCCTTTAGAAGCGATTTCAGGTCGACACAACATAACTATGGAAAAAAGTGATCTTTGCGTCCTAAAAAGAAACAACGCTTTGATGGTATCTCTGGTTTTGCTCAGATCGTAGACGGCGATGATGCTCGTCGATTTTAAAAATCCTTATAATACTTCGTGTCCGTAATCAATTATCCCGTGACCCGCAAATTCTAATGCAATCTTAAAAGTATAGAAACTATAAAAAAATATAAAATGTATTGAAATAACGAGTAATAAACTAATATTTATTTATTATTAATAATATACAAAATTAATTTGGGAAATATACAATTATTAATAATAAACAAAATAATGTTGGGAATTTTACAAATATCATTGAGCTTTTCCAAAATTTTATGATAAATAACAAAATAGAGTACTAAAAATTTACAAAAGAAGAAGTAAAAATAATATGAATATTCAAATTATATCCATTAAAATAAAATTACTTCTCTTTAGTTTTATATGTATGACAATATATCCTTGCTTTAAGCTTAACTACGTACTTTAGCCCAAGCAGGTAATAACGAGAATTTAAAATTTTCCCCAGACCGAAGGTCCCTTTGTATAAAGTACTCTATAAATTTAAAACTAGTTGAAATTAATGCTTTTAAGAAGTAGCATTCGTTATAGACGTCCTAGATAGTTTTTTTTATTATTTCAGACATATATATTACAATTATTTCAAATATTGCAGTAGTTTTTAACATATTTTTGTTGTAGTTACTTTCATCTTATTTTGTTTCATCTTTACATTGATGCTGATTTAAGGATCGAACGGTAAGTTGCATTAAAGATTTTATTTATATTCATTTTACTAGAATATCGTTATAACTATTTTAATTTTCTTGCCTCAAGGACCGTTTGAGAACATATTTGGTAAGTACAGTTGATATTTCTTTTTCAATATTAAATGTGAGATAAAGGTTACTTGCTTCTATGATTTCATAAACTTAAATAAATAGTCATATTAGATAAACAATATCTAATTCTACTGACTTATAAAGGACACAATGGCGTCGGGCGGTGGTGGTGCTACTCCAGAAGAGCAAGCTATGGCCATAGCAGAGGATATTCTCGCCCGCCTCCCTGCAAAAATCCTTAGGGGGCCGTCCCACGAGGGTGACATCAAACCAGCCGACATGACGCCCATGTCCATCGTTGTGATTCAGGAAGCTGCTAGATACGACCGACTAGTCAATGTAGTGAGGAGCAGTTCTAGAGCTGTCATTGGAGCTGTTCAAGGTTAGTCTGAAAAATAGTGGCGCTGTGATGATACGGTTAAAAGTTAATAATATAGTGTGAAATCTCTAGTCTGATATGTGATATGCCCTTTGGTTGTACAAAGTACTCTTATATTAATAATTATATATATATATACATTTACCTGGCTAAATTACATCGTTATATACGTTACGTTATTTGTGAAATTATATCGGAATATGCCCGACTAGTTGCGAACCCAATCGGGGTTATATAATATAATTTCACGTGAATACAGCTGGGTAAATATATATATATATATAATAATCAAGATTCACGAAAGTTGAAATATAAAAATGTTTTATAAAAAAAATATTATAATATAATAGAACGTCCGTATGTAGTATATGTTTGTAAATGTCATAAAAGTTAAAAAATGTGCAGACTCCGATAACTTGACAGTTTCCTAATAAAGTAGACATCCCGTAAAATGTCGAATAGGAGACGGTGACGGCGCGTGAAGCTGACAGGCTACAAAGATTGCCTTCTTATGGTTGCTATTATTAAAAGGAAATTGCAATTATTTTGTATGAAAGTATAATATATCTTATTATAATGAAATACCGTTTAGTTAAACAATCTAAATGGATACGTTCAAATTATGAAATGCTTTTCAATGCTTTTGAAAATAATTATCAGACATTAAGTCCAACGAAATGCTAGTTGGAAAAGACATTTACGTTTTTTTCTAAATTAACATCATAGGATATGTTTTATTAAGAGAAGTAAATACGTTTTCTGTCAGGTGTGAGCGTACTAAACGATATAACGGAGGAAGTTCTAACAAGCATGGTGCGCGGGCGCATACCTGGGCTGTGGCAGGGCAAGAGTTACCCATCACTGAAACCACTCTTAGGATACGTCAATGATCTGCTCGCTAGACTGGAATTTTTACAGGTTAATTACACAATTACAGGACTTGATTGGTGCTTTTCTTGTCACAAAAATACAATTTTAAAATGATGACAACACCGTTATCCTTTCAGCACTGGCATCAGTACGGACCTCCAGTTGTATTTTGGATCTCTGGGTTTTACTTCCCACAAGCTTTCCTCACTGCAGCGCAACAGAGCTACGCAAGAAAGTATAAAATACCCATCGATCAACTGGCGTTCCATTACGAGGTAATGTTTATGAGACGATGATGATGGTGAAATTAAAAAAACTATTGTTATTATAAATGCTATATTAACGTGTTGATGAATTACACCACCAGGTACAACGTACGACAACCTTGGAGACCCCGCCCGATGAGGGCGTCTACATCCACGGTCTGTTCATGGAGGGAGCGCGCTGGAACACGGAAGATTACTATATTGACGAGTCTTATCCTAAAATCCTATACGATGACTTCCCACCGGTATAAGGCGTTTCATACACACTTATATATTTATTTAAATACACTTAAGTACAAGCAAAATGTGTCCGTACTAAAGACAGAACCAAGGAATTATGAAACTTATCCATACTATGCTCAGTTTCTTCTTTATATTCTTTTTTAAACAAAATAATAATTTATATACTTTCTTCTTCAGACTTCCTATATCTTATATATTTAAAAGTTTTGATACTAGGGTTTATTTCTACAAGCATTGACAAATAGTTTAACAAAATATAAATTCCATAATCAAGTATTTTCCTAGGTTTGGCTGATTCCGCTAAAGCGCGAAGACATACCGACGGACGTGTTTTATAACTGTCCGCTTTACAAGACGGGCGACCGTCGCGGAGTGCTCTCAACCACGGGGCACTCCACCAACTACATCCTGTTCATGCGTCTGCCTACCTCCGCGCCACCAGACCACTGGATCATGAGGGGCGTCGCGCTTCTCACACAGCTGCCCTTCTAGGGTATGATCTTTTTTACAAGTTTTATGGTAGTGTTTATTTTATAGCAGGTATTATACATCTCAGGTTTTTAGCTTTATGTATTTTGTGTTCTTATTTCATTCAGGCATTCAGCAAAATCATGAACAAGACATGTATAGACTGTGTGATTGACGTGAGCGTGAAAGGCAGAGCGGACGGGTTATAGAAAAAATTATGAAGATATATTGCTATTATAATAAAAGTTATGAAATATCTGTGTCATAGTTTTCCCAAATCGTATATACCTTTGTTTAATTATATTAGTTTCTAGTTATTTAAATCTTCCCGGTTATAATTTTATAAACCGTTTTAAATGATCAATATTGCCAACACGAATAATGTATTAACTTGGACTTCATTATATTAAAACTTACTTTCTGGAAAGATGGACATAAAAATGATCTAGAATACGATGTGGTGATAGCAGCCAAAAAAATATATCAGCCTTGTTTCTTTTGTTTACATGGAACACGTTAATTACTATTTCCTTTGTTGCGACATCTTTTGATATAAATATTGTCAAAAAATACAATTTAAACAACGCGACCGATGTTCGTGTTTGACAACGGGGCTTCCTTTATAAATAAATAAGTTTTTATTTTCCCGTCCTTTTCCCGTCATCCTTTAAAAGTCTTAAAAATACTGGAATGAGCCGAAACCAAAGTATAACACAATATTATTTAATTCTCGCACTAAAAGTATACAATTCTTAATAATATCTTTTATTCTTCCTTACAAAAGCTGTTTCAATATTCTTAATGACCGCCTACCATCCAATAAAGATGAACATAACCACCGCAACTCGAATAAATAATCGATTTGTTTTCACATAATCTTTTAAGCGAGGGATATCTCCGTTATCTATTTTTAATGATATCGATTACTCCGTTTCTGCGTCGAGTTTAAATTTATCCGGAGTGTTGTCTAACTGAATTAAGATTTCATGTCTGGTAACACCATTTTTGCAATATTGAAATATCAAAACTTTTATATAAATATTTTGTGTAAAACGTTTTATATAATAATTATATTATAACACACAGTAATACTGCTTTCATCTTTTTCGATGAAAGCAGTATTACTGTGGAATATGCTTCCTTCAGATATCCGTTGCCTACAATCCTTGCATTCTTTTAAAACTCGCTTATCTAATTATTTTCTCTCCATGCAGTAAATGTTGTTCATTATTGTCGTCGCGTATTATTTTGATTAATATATATATTTATATTAGGGTCGTTTTGTATGTAATTGTTTATGTATATTATTTATACATACATACCGTTTGATTTATGTATGATAAGTATTTATATATATATATATATATAAATATGTAAATTTATATAAATTTGTATATTATTTATATTATTTATTTATTATTTTTAAGTATTTTAAGTAATATTAATATGCCCTATGTGTAACTAGTTTATAAATAACCTGTTATATTTATAGTATTTTGTCTCAATCGCACGATCCCGTACTTTTTTACTTTAATCCTTTCACCTGAAGGTTGTCTGTCAGAGATTGCTCTTAGCAATAAGACCGCCTTTGCATATTTTATTTGTTTAAACTCCGCTTATATATGTTTTTTTTAATGTTTATTTCTGTGTGCAATAAAGTGCTTATCTATCTATCTATATTAAGAATACAATTCTGGTTTACGAAATTCTATACATTAGAAATCTAAATGTTCAGGTTTCCGTTCAGTGTTCCGGATAAAGTGCAAGTTCTTTCTCTTTGTTCTCGCAGAGTTAATTAACATTAATTTCGTTTTGTCTTTTTGTAGGAGCTGTTTGGAAAGAAAATGCACGAGCGTCGTTGGCTGGTGCTGGAATATTTTTAATAATTTGATTGTTACGTCAGCTATATTTTTTTTTATAGTTTCAATTGAGCAGATTCTTGAGATTTATCGAATTGATCAAGTCATTTAAAGTTTAGAATTTAATTACTTTTAAAACTGCCTGTTTCCGTTCGCTGTTCTTAAGTTCCTAATTTTCTCGAATTTTATGCCAAGTAAAATAAAAGTGTGAAAGAAATTCTGATACCTGAAAAATTGTAAGTAATTAGAGCTCAGAATAGGGGTCTGAAAAGATCATGTCACCTTATTTTAATTTCTTATTTTATTTTGCCTGGTCGTTAATTATGACGTCAGACATATTTAATATTATTTGTTCAATATAATTTGTTTTGTCTACTTAATGTAATGTATAGTGTAGTAGTAATAAATTATTATTTTAATCACAGCTAAAATTATTTTATTCAAATATAGTTTAAAAAAGATGTTTTAAAAACAGGTTTTACAGATACAAAACCTCAAACAAAAGATACAGATTAAAATTATTTTAATATTAAGGAATATTTAAGCAAACTATGTCAGCTAGGAGTGTTAATCAGTGCCCTCGTGCGCTATGTAGGCTAACAGTGATGGAAGATTTAGCAAATACTCCAAGTATGGGGGTCAATGTCGTAGTACGAACTTTAGCAGGGAGATTTTTGGCGAACGGGGCCCATAACTCAATAGCTGTGACTATTACGTGCGCGGTGACTCGGAATTAAAGTGTATTACGCTGCCCTGTCATTTAACATGAAAAAGCTCGCATCCCTGATACGGCATGTATTAAATAAGCGAGTAGTGGGCAAATAGGGGGGTGGTGTGTGGGGGCATAGTACGGGAGGCACTCGGTCTGGCGCGGCGTCACCCCGGCAACACGAGATATTGATCTGCGCGCTTTCCCGCGCAGCATCCCGCCCCCGCGCTGCTTTCCCCCCACCCTTCGCCCCGTAACCTTCCCTCGGCCTCCACCTCCCCCTCCATCTTCCCACACATCGCCCCCCGCCTCGCTCGCCCTTGATCTGCTCGACCGCCGCCCTCGCAGCACCACCCTATAGAAATACTTATTACACTTCGCACTGCATACTTCACGTATTTCAATGAAGAAATTTCTCTTGTAGGGTACAACGATGCAAGAGCTACTCCACCCTTTTACCGAACCAATTAGTTGGCAGGTTGGGTTCGAGTAAGAAATACACAGCAACAGGAAAAATAGCGAATGTCTTTGTTTTCTAAGTCTTTCAATTTGGTATAAACGAGAAGTTGCTAGAATTTCTTTTCATTTTATAAGAGGATTTAAATTGTAAAGGTTTTATTAATAGGAAATTTTAGACTCGGAGCCCTACTTTCACCGAGACAAAGGAAGTACTTTTAAATATTGACATTAATTCAGAATTTGTCTAAAAATACACGTAGGCTTAATAAGATAACATGTAGAAAATAAGACAAAGATAGTGGCAGAACCATCGAACTAACAAATGAAAGAAGGCATTTAATATATTAGTTTAAGCACTTATTTCAAGAGAAAATGTCTATTATATGTACTAAAATTATCCCTGGAACGCTCCCTCTGACCTAACTATGACCATAGCTCTAGGTAACATTGACACTTTGTCCAATATAAACGTCAGGGCGACATGTCACGCTATTATCACCTGAGGACTGTTATATTCCACTGAACAAAGCTACAGGGGAAATAATTAAGCCCGCTACCTACCCACGTATGATTGCAATGGGTATAAATTGCTTCGCCTCTACACACGACGAAAACAATTAAATGAGAGTTTGCTGAGCAGACGAGTAACCTTTAGCTAACGTATATTAATATTTTGTAAGCGTAATTTTCAAACAGGATTATGTGTTTAGTATATATTCTTCCTATCATATTTGATAAAAATAAAAATGGAACATGGAATTAAAATGATATATCATATTACTTATTAAACTTTATTTAAATATCGATACGAATACGGGTGAGCGGATTCACACTCGGGGTGAGTGGTATGTCTGTAAGCGTGGGCAGTACGGTATCACTAATCATTATAGCGAGATGTGCTCTACGGGGTACACCTACTTCAATTTCAGGCTGCGGGCAAACCACTGGAAAAAGCGAAATATAAAGTCAACAACGCGCGCTATCTCGCTACGAGGATTTAATTAAAATCAACCACTAACACGCGCATTCGTTTGCAACGCACCGATACAAAGAGGTCGTTCGCGTGGAGCCTCAATCTAATTAAATCATGGACATTTAAATGCTTTGGTGTCCGAATTCATTTGTAAATTTGGTATTTTGTTTGAAGATCTCTCTGGCGGATGAGCGGTCGTTTAGCTTCAGTAAGTTTAATGTACAATTTTCTTTATTTAAATATGATGTATAACTATTATTGAAACAAAATTACAATAACACTGTAAAATAATATAATGTATATTTATTATTTAAATATAATTACAATAACATTGTAAAATAAAATGATATTTCAGGAATCGGTTTTTATTACTACGATGTTTTATTATCGCATCCACTTTTGAGGATCCGTATCTTAAAATGACAAAATGATACTTTGAATTTAGACTCTTGCTCTATACTAACGTCCAATGATCATAAATTCATAATTAATTTGAGTAAAAACTGCGAAGCTCTAGAAGGTATTTCTAGACATTTTTGATATCACAACTCATAAATAGATAATACTTTGACCTTAAAGGTAAATCAGTCTTAAATAAAACAATTCAATTATAATATACTCATATATAATTTAGGTCAACTGAAAAAAAATAACATTATAGAACATAGTAAATAATAGTGTAAGTATGGACATATAATTCCTTTTCACATACCTGTAAGCTGCTATAAAAGCTCTTGAAAGCTTTTTTTCTTAAAACATAATATATACCTAGCCCGGGAGACTTTTGTAAACGATAATGAAAAACTTACAATAAGCTGTCAGAAAGTTGTACCTCGGGCTCTTCCCCCCTCTACGCGTATCGATATTTTTACCTCTGGCTCTTCCCTTATGTATATCGATATGATTGTAGGGACTAACAATGTTACCAACATGTTGAGTTTCACAAACAGTGCCAAATCATAATCTCTTTGAAGTACATAATATAACATATTCGAACTTAGTCTGAGAGAGACTTAGATCCCCTAACAGGGGGTTGGTAAAAGTTTAGCCCGTCTGATCCGATAAAAGCTCACATTGGGCCCGCTTCGCCGCTCCGTATTTAAACGCTGTATTTTAGGTGTCCATATAAACCTGTCGGAGATACGGCCAGAGTGCAGCCAAGCAACTCGCTTATTGGGATTGGGATCAAGCCTCTGGACCGACCGCCTATAGACCAATTTTAATCTTATGTAACTGTATTAAATCCAAACCATGTTCTAATAACGAAATATCAGCCTTGTGTTCTGAAAATGAATTTGGCTATTCCGGCGGAGTTGTAATCGAAAAGCTCGTTTAATATTAAAATTGTTTTGTGACGTGGTGTGGTCGAAAATAATTACAGCTTACATAACAAATGCTAAATAATGGAGCGGTTATGAAGATAGTTGTTTTGAATAAGTTTAATCTTATTTTGTTCTTTTTTTTTTAAGAAGATCATTAATATTTTTTCCTTTTTTTTTCATTAAAACTCGGTATTACAGTATTAAAAACAAACGTCTTTTTAATTATTTTTTGTATCGTTACTAAGCAAATGAAAAAAAGCTTTTCTATTATTCACAAACAAATTAAATAAAATTCACGTTAAATATATTTTAGTGAGTATGAATGAGCTTAGTTTTATAAAAATATGTCTTCATTTATATCAAGGAATGTATATTAAAAGGTTGTTTTTTTTTGTTCTTCACGACCGCCTAGATAGTTATTAACCTTCTAAAATGTTATATCGGGACAAGGGCAATAAAAAAAAAATGAGGAAACGTACCTCTTTATACCGGGACCATTTTTTTAGTCGTCTACAAAAATTAAGACATCCTAACTTACTGATAATCAGTGAATACAATATTACCATCATACCTTTAGAAAGTAATGTTTTATATTAATATGTGAAGATAAAATACATATATTTTAAACATTATCTAAATTTCCAATAAATTTTCATGTGGCCGGTAATTATTTCTATATACATGTAACGTATATACGAAAGATTTGTCTTTATATAAACACACATGTATTAATAATCCGGAACAGGTATTCATATAATGCTTATTCATCATAGCCAGCGTGTGAATCATTATTTAATTGAAGGAGAGCGGGACGCGGGGGAGGGGCGATCGATCGTCTCGCGTTACCATGGCAACGCTCCCCCCCTCGCACCACCCAATTCATTTGAAATCATTTGTTTCACAGCCATCGAATAATGGCCTCGTCAAAATCATTCTAATATAATAAATCACCTTCAGATGTGTAACAAATGTCTCCCCCACGTATTAGAGCTACAGATAACATTTAAATTTATTTCAAAACATTATAAAGGCCATGACAAAAAAACAAAAGGGCGGATGAAAATGGAAAACTAACGTTTGGTTCATTATACTGTTTTTAACGGCTTTATATTTTATTTATTCTATATGAACTTATATAATTCACAAATCTAATTTCTTAGTTTCAAATGCCAATCGAATTCGTCGTTCAAAGTTTCTCTTTTTTTTATTATATATATAATTTGGTTACAACTACATTTCATGGATTATTATTCAATCAGATATAAGACTTATGACACTTATGAGAAAAAATATGATACATATTTAACCTTATTAAATTAAATATTGTTGAAGAATATTCCGTTTTTTGTTCACGAGGAGAGGTGGCTTCAGCAAGTAATGAATGCAGAGAACGCAGTAAATATTAAATGTCCACACTGGCTGCTTATCAGTCCGCAAGTTGGCAGAGGAACTTGTTTAATATAAGAGTTTATCCACTTTTAAATCTAAGTTAGAAATGTAATTTCTGCATAGTTTCTACGTTGAGGGCTGTGTAAGTTTATCCAGCCTTAGTTAATCTCAAGGTATATGCAGAATGTTAGGGGAATATCTGAAGATTTATGCGATGCAAAATTTTCGCTGAACGCGCCTTTATCGTGGAGCCGTCTAGCGTAAGAGGTAATACACCCTAACGCCGTCCGCAATTTGAAATCTGCCAAGCGGGATGCCAAATATTTTTCATGTTTCACTACAAAATAGGTATTTACTTGCATATTGTTGAAGCCGTTCAAAGCACGTTCGATACCTATGCATATTTTAGGTTTGGGTTTCAGCGCTCCATATTTATTTTAGCTTGCAAAATTTTATTTTGATCTTTAAATTCTATTGGTTGGATGAAAAGTTCATGGACAAATATTTTGAGGAAGATTTATCTTAACAGTAAAGTTATTATGGTTGATAATATATGTGTTTTCAACCGGAAACGACTTAGAAAGTTATATTATTTCTGGCTTATTTTTTTATATTATAATCTATTGCGGCATTAGTTCAGTATTATATTTAATCCACCTGACGGATAAGAATTATTAAAATTAATAGTGCGGTCCTATTTACACCATGTTATTTATATAATAAACTCCCGGAAAAACAATTTGCACGAGTGCTGACAGAATGAAATGAGAAAACCCGATCTCGTAAGGACTTCTAAGAGCACTTGCCGTAGGAATTATCATAGCTAGCATCAGGCGCTAGCATCAGGCGCTTCACTGTTAAGAAAACTGTTCGAAACATCTGCTTATTCTACTCTTAATAACTTAAATACACTAAAACAAGTATAATGTTCTAGAACATTCTAAGAAATTTAAGTATTAATATTTCGATTTCCATATACAGCTATTAAACTTTATCCATATATTTCTCATAAGCAAATAAACGATTCGTTGTTCGGTGGTCATCCTCGTCTGCACGAGTTACCAGATCGATCCCCGTTGGTAAATGTTTGCACGGACATACATACATTTGTCCATTCTGTGTTGTGGCGTTACTGTTTGTATTTCTGGACCCTCTACGCGGGTCACTCAGAGCTGTTTATTTAATAGCACTCACCGGGTACATCTTAATGCTTCTTCATATAAAAGGTTAAAGGAATTTATGAAACGTTCTACACAATGAAACATAGCAATAATGAAGGAGTGCATTCGATTCTTGTAAAGATTTTAGCTCATATCAGGTGCTTTCATACACAAGAAAGTCACCTTTGTAAATTTCCATATAAAACGAAATTTTGTCGACGAACGTGGCGTCTTCCATTCTCTGCATATAACGTAATTTTTATTCCCATATGCAATGCACTGTATCCTCCTATTGTGCCTCGAACACTCGCGCACTCTATTCATTCCATGTAGTATGTCATTTTCCCGGTTTATGTTGTAGTCAAATAAACAAAAGGTATATGATGCATAAGAATAACCTTCTATTTAAAAAAATCATTCGATTGTTTTATTTTAATAAAGCTAGAGCCACATCTCCTTCCCGAGGGCTTACGTCTAGTTTCGGTGAGAGCAACAGGACCCTGTCGAGTATGGTTCGGTTTCCAGTATCGTCAGAGAAAAGGTATATTCATTTTGTAAAATACCTGAAAAATCTTTCTTAAATGTATGTTTTAAAATATGCCAAATATTCTCGTAGCAGTTACTTATGTCTCAGAGAAGAACCATCTAGATTGCCGCTAATGTTAGTCCAAAATCAAGTGGGATGCTTGGTCTTTTTATTAATAGTGGTATTAAAATTTATTAATATTAATGTAGGAGTAGTATAAGATTGAATTAATATATTAAAATCATAATTCGAATACAACCATTACTTATTCATTTCTTGTTTATCACCTCATTACTACATATGTTATATTTTCATGTGAATAAAGAATGTAAAATATAATCAAAACAACTACGGGACAATACAACAGGGTGTATAATTTGTATTGTACACAAGAATAATCTTAAAGGACGGCAACTTTTAAAGATAAAGATAAAAAGAGCTCAAAGGCGTTATCTAATTAATGTCCACATCGAACAAAGACTTAAAAAGTGAAAAACCTGAACGGGTTGACGGACTGTGGAGGAGAGTGGTGTTGAATTTTCTCAAATAATTTTAATAGAATTTCGCTATGGTCCGTGGGGGGGAGGGTGGGGTGTGAGGGGGTTGGGGGAGGTGCAAAATGAGATTTCCTTTGAGCTGAAACTCGGTGGTGACCGCCGCAAGCTTCGAATCGTGTCCCTCATATATCATGCGACGCACTCGTGTACATAATATATGACTGTAGCTTAAAATTCTCCCAAACATGTGTAGCGAAACATGACACGCTTCGAATATTTTTTCAGTAATAGAATATAAGATTTGAATTATATTGAGAAAGTTGAGAACATATTATTTAGTAACAAAGGTATGAACTGAGTGTTATTAATTGATAAATTTTATGTACTAAAACTTCGTAAACAAACGTAATTTCTAGAATCAATGAATAAAGGTTAAAATAAATACACGATGAATATTTTGTCATCAGTAAGTTAGTTAAAATGTTTTGATAATAAAAGTATTAGCTGAATTAAATCTAACCTAGATCTAGGCATATATCTAACTCTTAAAAATAAATAATAATAATAAACCCTTGTGAAATTTGAAAACAACATTCGTTATCGTATATGATTAAACAATACACATTAAACAGACAGATTTTACATCAGTGTGGAGAGCGGCGGTCCCCGGGTGATGTTTATCGAGCCCCGGCCGGAGCCTTACGCAAAACCTCATTGATCCACCCCCCCCCTGCCGCCCCTCCCCGTGTCATCGAGCCATTAGAGGCTGTATCGGGAGGGATCCCACTCAATCAAGCCGGACGTCCGTCAACTTTTGTGTGCCCGCCGGCTGTTCAATATTACTCATGTAACCTCCCGTCGAATGGACACTATCTAATTTTGATACATATATCATCCCATACTTATTACGCTTTATGAATAAGCAGTAATTACTAAATTTATCTTTTGTATCGAAAATTTCATTATTGTATGACATATTTTTGCAAACTTCTCTTTTGAAGGCAGAAACACATCTAAGCATTGCTGTATAGAGTTTAAACAAACTATTTATTCTATTAAAATTTTGACTTCCCTCAAAAGTATCTAAAATATGTTAACTATTTGTATAAAAGAACGTAAGCGACACACGAGAGCTGCACGGTTAATAAGTTCCAGCGGAACACGAATCCTAGTTTGAAGAAGTTCCTTTGCAACGGTACTATCAGAGCTGCAGCCGGAGGCGAGGCGGCACGTTTTGTATTAGCTTCCTGTTACGTGCCACCTGCTCTCTAAGACAACTTCTCAGCGCAGCTAACGATGTGTCACGCTTGTACTTGACTTTACACTGTAAAGTATCATTAATTTACCTACACGAGAGTCTGGTCTGGTCTGATCTGGTCTCCAATTAAAAGCCGAAACTATCAATGATTAGAGCGAACCATTCAATATTATCTTGCCTAACTAGGGTCGTTAATATTATATTTCTACATATTATTTGCTTTATTTTTTTATTAAAAGGAGAATTTTGCTTGAAAAATTTTACCTTTTTAGAACTCTTCGAACAGAGCTAACATTTT
The DNA here is from genome assembly GCA_963555665.1 of Dircenna loreta. Taxonomy (NCBI): domain Eukaryota; kingdom Metazoa; phylum Arthropoda; class Insecta; order Lepidoptera; family Nymphalidae; genus Dircenna; species Dircenna loreta. The sequence continues at coordinate 8,750,222 of OY743094.1, forward strand.
TAGCGTTTGTATAATACTAACGATGTTTAATTTTACTAGTCAGGTAATATTTGTAAAATATCATTCTCAAAAATGTTCGACTACAGCTTTGAAGCTAAAGATGGCGAACTCAAAACAGGACTACGATATCAGCTGGAGTATCTAAATCTATACCAACAAGAAATAAACTAAACAATAATGAAACAACTGAATTGTGATAAATTTGATTTTTTTTCATCAAAAGTCAAACTATTGAAAAAAGTTTCAATATAAACGTGAATATAATGAAACCGACACCACACATTCGAAAAATACACCGAATATTTTCTATCCACTTTCCGAATTGATATTTGCACAATTTGAGCAATAAAACCTCATGAATAGGCAAGGAGTTTGCAAACAGGGAGACAGTCGCTTCTGTAGCCGCCCGAGGCGACTCGCTCATGTTTAGGCATAATTATTCTACTTGCCAATATTTGTACGCGACTCCAATATCGCGGGGTAACAAATTAAGCGCACTTCAATTCAAACAAGCTCAGATTTAATTCCGCTCGACTTGTGCCAGACGGAATTTATTATTACGCTTTCATATTCGCGTTTAATGTTTACGTATTGTAATTGAAGTTTTTTTTAAAGTGTTTGAATTCATTCGGAGAATCATAAGATGTTAAAATTTAGGCCGTTTATTGATTTTTCTTAATAACAGTTGAATAGGTTTAAAGAACAGTAAATCAATGATTTAAGTACGAATTTATTTATGATTGCTATTTCAATTATATAAAATTTCACTGGATTTTGAAATCTAACTCAGGGATGTTTGAAAATATTGGCTTTTCTACTAGTATCTATATTTACTAGATTGTTCTCAAATATTATAATCACAGTTATGTTTATTTTATTTTTAGCAATACGAAATATTCAGGAAGTCTTTGTTATTCTTTATGTATATATATATAATAAAATATAACAAATTAAAAGTGCCAGTCACATAGCGGTAGATGTCCGCTCAGACGTGAGAGGCTAGGGGTTAACTTTTGGCATTGGGCATACGAACCGATCTCGCCTCACGCATCACTAGTTACTTTATAACTACCCTTCCTTTGCCTCTAAATATACTTACAGACTTGCTGGACCAAATTTATAATATACAATATTTAATACCATCATCGAATACTAATATTTTCCCTTAATACTTAAATATTTAATATTATTTATGTTTTTTTTATTAATATTATAAGAACAACGCAACCATTGAAATATAATGATATGAAATATGAACTTAAGAACTAACAATAATAATTATTAACTGGATTTATAAAAGAGACTTAATATATATTTTATCACGAATTCCATGCTATTATTCTAAATGATAAAAAAAACGTACATTTATTTTAGTGCCGAGTTTATGCCTTTGTCTCCACTGCAACTGTATAAGCATGAATAGACTTCAGGAAAAGCGGAAAAATAAAATGAAATTACAATGTCTTCTTTGAAAACATCCCCGTACATTTATAAAATCTCATCTCACTAAGCCGACGTCTGTTAATAATCGGCTTATATTCTCTCTCTTTGAGAGCATTTATTCAAAAATTTGAATCAGACGAATAAGAGAGTCCATTTCATTTTGCTTTAAAGGGAATCTCGTTATGTGCAGGACAGGTTCTACGCGGTTCTACGTGCGATGAGGATCTACGCGACACTTCTGGAGGCAGCTACGAATGGCTTGTTATAAGAAAATTACATTATACGATCTGAGCCACTCTATCTCAACTGTTCTAAATAACATCGCTTAGTGAAATGGCTACTGAGTTAGTACTCCTCTCTGATTGGTGGAGACACCTATTAGCTATTTGTCAAGGTCAAATTGTATGGTTTTAAAACTATTACTTTCTTCTTATGAAATGTGCCCAGATGCGAAATGTCTAGAGGCTTAAAACTGTTTTTGTAATATTGTCTCAATTATAAATCGCATTATAATTTTGGTTAATGAGTTAGTAAATAAATAATTATATATAGTTAATAAATAATTATCTTTTAAGTACTGGAGCATGTAACTAAGGATTACGTGAATACTATTTCTTAATTCCTAAAGCTCTACTGAATACACGACTGAATGATTATATAGAAAATCTTAAAATATCCAAGAAAAGCTTAGTGCATTCTGAAAATCAAATTGCCCACAAACATCTTTCATGATAGAAATATATATATATTTATTAATTTTCAACGTTTTCGAAGTAAACAGACATCAACATGTCGCCAGCGTCCTTGTACCGTGAAAAGTATATAATATTTTTGCTTTTATTTGCTTCTATATTAGATTCTGACTGTCGCTATAACGACGAGCTTGTCAGGGCTCGCGCCACCCCGGGACGCACTAGCTCACCTGTCTCTACGCACACAGCCGCCTGCTCACCTGAACACCTCCCCTCTCCCCCCTACCCGCACCCGCCGCCCTACGCTACCTACACACACATTACACGCCATTATGCACTTACAACACAGCCTCGTGCAGCTACGCGCAGCGCGTTATTTGCAACTCTATCACCTGTAGCTTGAATCCTTTTCGCTATGTTACTTTGTACCCGGCCGCCGGCCCGGGCAAAGGCCCTGGATGTGCTCGTTAAACCCGGCTGCAGCCGACTGTAAACTAACTGCATCGGAAGCAAAGCAGTCACCTTAGAGATTGCTCCGACCTCCTAGGTACGAATTTGTAACTGGTTTTTGCCTTTTCGTTTCCGGTTGCATTTAATGTTCGCAATGTGTAAATTCAATTCGAATGACTACGAGTCGCGGCTCGTTTGAGCGGAAATTTCTTGTGCAGGTTAGTGGAAAGCTTTTCTGTTTGACATGCTACAAATATATTATATTCAGTTATCTTTTCGTATTGGCACAGTTCCAATACTTTCGTAGCATGCTTTGACCTTGGGTTTGCAAAAACTACTATTCACATTCTTTACAGATATTCTATAAAATTCTTTATTTATGACTAGAATTTATTTTATTTATAACTATAACTAATTTTATTCCAAATGTATATTTGGCTTATCTCATTACAGTTAATTAATATTCCTATTAGCTTTTAAACCATAATGGGTTTCATATTTTTAAATAGAAATAAAATATTCTAAAGAAGCATTTAATAATATATATTGATTATTGTTTATCAAAACCATTATAATAAGACCCTCACTCTGTTACAAATAGAACAGGCAGAGGAGGTCAATCTATATCTCCTTCGCCTCTGAACCAAAGTTAATCTAATTTATCTCAGTACCATGGAACACGAACGCATGTTAAATACATTGTATAATTTAAAGATAAATTTAAATCTGACGTTCATTTGGTTTTATGTAATTGTCACTGAAAACTATGAAAATAGTATTTAATCTTATAATTATTTTATTTTTTAAATTGTAATATGTATTTTTTTGTTTTTTAATTTTTTTTGTTACAGTATCAACTAAAATAAAAAATTATAGCACAAAAAGAACGTCTTCTTTCTTTCTTTTCTTTGCAATGATATAGTGTTTTTTTTGCTTGAAGTACTAGTATATTACTAGTATTACTAATTAAGTACTAAATACCTTATTGTATTAAATGGGTAATCGTAAAAAATCCTGTTACGTTGCCTGAAAGAAGTTGATTCCTCATTGAAAATGAATCCACTTTACGAAAACGAAGCGTTGCTTTCATTGTTTTTTAAAGGAATATTAAAAAATATTTATTAGAAACTTTTATAATGATTCATGGTTTATTATATACCATATTTTCAAATAAGCAATATAATCGTTGACTTTATATGTAGTTACACTCCAAGACTTGAAACAAGAGACGATTAATATTCTTTCATTTTATGATATTAGCTATAATGTTGAATATAATATACAAGTACATTACTATAGTATACAAGTAAATTATTTAGAATTATATCTACATTGCTAGCATTATGTATTTTCTACCACCGGGCAATAAAAACTATAAGTATGGACAAAGACATCTAAGGGAACGCACGAAAATGTCACTAATAATTTTCTTATAACGATATATGTTTACGTAAAACATATCAATTTTTTAAATAAATATAGAATGAAAAATAATGATACGGGCAGGAATTCGTACAGTTAGTACACAGTACTGTAGATACGTTAGCTCAATTGGTAGAACGACGATACGGTTTCCCAAAGGTTGATGGTTCAAATCCCTGCCCGTATCGGTTTGTTTTCTTTTTATATTTATTTAAAATTAAAATTTTAAACATTTATGTTTATAGATATTTTCAAATTTAGAAACACATCCATATTTTTTAACTTAAGCTGGGTCCGGGACAAAAAATATATTTGAAACAGGCTACATTTCGGTGAAACGTCATACCAAGATTGTTACAGGTTTGTTTAAATTTACTGTAAATTTCATGGTGATACTTTAAGTAGATCTACCTGATGAGTTCTAGTTTCATATTTATCCTCATTACCAAGGTTTAAAATAAAACAGTAGAAAGCAGAACTCTCTCTCGTTTTCTATATTATCCTTGTAAAATTTACGAAAGCATCATATTTTAAAGAAACATATAAACATACGATACAGGATTCGTAAAAAGAACCAGACGAGTCGAGTCAGGTAAAGTAATTTGCAATAAATCTCGTTCAAGCCTACAAATTGTGGAAAGCGCGTTGTGGCCATTATACTTGCCAAACCTGTAGGGTGGGTTTTGTAAGAGTATATTTGAAATAAAATATGCTGACAGTGTTTAAGATAAAGAATGGTCAGATTTTTAAATAAGCCCGACGTTTGCAAGTCACTTCATTTTCTTATACTATACCGCTTAACTATTACCGTTAAATATGATTAATTGTTTAATATAATACAATATATTCTTACGCATTGAAATGTTATTATATTTTGCTGATTTTTTTTAGCTAACACTTCCAGGCCAAGACGAACAAAGGGGTGAAAACGCTCTCAACCTGTATCGAGATACGGCATCATATCGTAGCACCTAGCTACGTGGTAGCGTGCAAATTTGGTAGAACGTTAATGTTATATTTCTATAATAACTTCTTATAGACTACGCTCAGCTTGGTCGTGCAAAAAATCTTTGGAACTCTGTTTTTGATTTAAAAAAATAAAAATATCTTGTTCTTTAACAAATGAACGCGGTACAGATATAGATTATAAATTGAACGAAAAAATTGCTTTCGTACTTAAAAAAAATACGAAATTAACGAAATATATAAATTATCTGTCACTATTATATTGTTCAACTATTATATTTGTTATAAAATTGTTTAAGTATTCAATTTATATCTATATTCAATTTATATAGTTTCTGGCCAGCTCTTCTCAGCAGAGCCGCATTCCGAGCTGGTGGTAACTTACTCACGGACTGACATACTGACTTTTTTTTTAATGTAATGTATTGTAATTGACGATTCAAAAGTGCATGTAAATGCCTACTTGAATAAAGATATTTTTGATTTTATCAAGAGTCCAAAATTGCAGGCAAGAGTAATATTTAATGAAACTGGCCAATTTTATTTCACAATAAAGAGTAAAACGCTGATCTTGATAATATATTTATTATCATTGACAAGATACATCTAAATTGTCAGTCTTTTGCTATTAACATATTTCTTGAACTCTATGACATATATGTATTAATAATTATTATTTAATTCCTGAATGCTTTACTGCAGGTCAACCATGAACTCTTATAGCAATTTTATAATAATCTATCTTCAAATTCGACCTACATGTTATATTACTTTAATAATGTTTCGATAAAATGGCGTCATCCTAAATTATTAATTATTTTACTATAAGAAGCGTTATGAAATCGTTTTATGAATTGTGTTTTGACATTTCAAAAATTAATATAATATTACCACAAAACTGTGATAGTTTTAAGAGTTGATGGTAGGCCTGTTGAACTTCATTTAAACAAAAGGCATAGTATATAAAATCCGTTCATAAAGAAGCATGGTATAACGTAGCGCAGACCGTAGAGCTTCGTAGCAAAAGCCTGAGGCCTCATATAAGAACAATGATGTACGATAACCTTCATTCGTTCATTCGTTCCTTCAGTATGTTCAACAAAGTTATGTGTAGACAATTACATTGAATGAGAGCAAGAACGTACTGTAAAAGATCGTAAACGGACAATTAAGGTCAATTGTTCTCTGCTGTAAACTCCACTATAACTATAAAAGCTCGCTTTTAGTTTTTACTTTAGATATACTGCAAAAATATAATATATCGTAAGACGTTAATAATTTTAAGAAAAAAATATATATATATCGTTATCTATAATTATGTAGAAACATTACTGATATATGATTTGATAAAAGTCTATAAGCTTGTGTAGTAACTTAAGAGTTTTAATAATATAAATAAAAATTATAATATTTTATGTTGAAAGGTTACAGTATTTATTATAGCGTTGTATCATTATTCCCTATGAATAATTATTGAGAATGCAAAAAATTAACGTATAAGCACATTTTTTCTACACGAAGATGTTTCTAAGCATTTAAGTTAACATTCTCTGATTTTTATAATGCTTTTTAAAAACATTTAAGCATTTGTAAGTAAAAAAAAGAAAATGATATATCTTACGAAGTATAAAACTGTAAATTTTTATATAACAATCCAATTATAATTCACATATAATAAAAATACTATTCTATTTATTAATTCTGTAAAGATTTGAATCTACAAAAATACAGGTTGAATCTATTAAGATTCAACCTGTATTAACTTATTCGGTTAAAGGATCATGAGCTAAAATCCTTATAAAAAAAAACAAAAAATATAATTTATTTCATCATTAGGTAATCATCATTAGGATATCGTACAAGTAGTAATTGAATTATAATTACAATTGTTATTTAATCTCAGCTACGAGATAAATCATAGGAAAATGTTTCCCCCCGGTGAGATCGGATGAAGATCCTTTATCGCTTAACCCAATTATTACAGTATAGAACTAAATAATAAACTAATATGATTGTTGGCAAGGTTCGCAAGTAACGAGCCCGCTCGGGACTCTAGCGACGACGGCTCCACTTAATTTTCAATTCAAATAAGACGGCGCTTTCTGCCGCAGAGCAATTTGCGTTGATAATGACGTCATGTGTAGACTTAGCTGCACGCGATTTGCCTTACGAGCTCGCCGTTTATGACGAGACACTTAAATTGAAGGCCGCATGGAGACAAGTGTAAAAAATGTATAAGGTAAGCACGTTATGAAACTGTGCGTTCCTTTTTAATTTTCATACGGATCTTTTTAAAGAGTTAAATTTACTTATTGATTAATAAGTGTAAAAAAATATATACTATATTAACAATTCAAACACAGATAACTCTTAAAGTTTAATTTCACTTCTCTGTAACACATCGATTGTTTCTTAATTATTTACTAGATATATATTTTAAGTTAATTTATTATTTGATAAGATATTTTAAAATGCAAATTATGAAGTTAATCAGCATTTTTTTTCCTATCTCTAAAATAATATTTACGTTCAATAAACTGTTACTTTTTATATCTTTTGCGACTGGAATACAAATCAAGTATAAAAATATGGAGGTTGAGAGCGGGCTGGCTACCCGGGACGAATATAAATAACGGGATCAGCTATGGAGTGGTCGTAATGAAGAGTACTCGAAGGCTTCGAGCGTAGCGGGCGTCCTGGCTACCGGGCTGCCGGGCGATACGGCTGCCGGGCAACCGCGCGAGATGCACCGAGCAACCCCTAATTGAATATCCCGGCCGGGGCTAATCAGGGCTCAGCTGAGCAGTGCAGGCGGGAGGCAACAGGGTGTCGGGCGGGTGTAGGGGGTGTAGCGGGGGTGAGGGCGCGCGGGACGGGGCTCGCTCCGGAGCCACGCGGGCTGGCCGCGCCCCCTGCGCGCGCCGATCCGCCCGGGAAGCTCATTCAAGTAGCGAGCGCGCCCCGTGCCAGCCGCCACCCTCAGGTATGTCCATTTTGCTTTTGGTGTTTGCACGTCGTGTACCGTTGTCCGCGAGTGTCAGTACTGTGAGTGAACCGTGAGGTACGTACGCATGCACCGTCCGGGCCGCACCATACTCTGCGCTCATTCCGAATGTGTCCGCCGACGAGCTACCCCGAATTTAACGACCGTGTCTCCTAAAATTAAGAAAAGTGACGGCTGTGATCTCGCGACTTATATTTTTGGCAGCAATTAATTAAAATAAAATATTTTTAATTTATAATAAAATAAAGTGGTGATTTAAAATATTATAACTACCGGTTTAAAATAAATAGATTTTTAAATAATTCTAATTTAGAACGTAAATAAATTGATGTTAGGTATATATATAAAGCGTTTTTATTCGGTTTACCCATCGGTTACACAATGTTCGCTTACTGTTTGCATGATCTGTCTGAGCTTTCTTTGTATGACCACTCGTTGTCCTTCCGTATCTACATACCGGTGGCTGCTGGGTGTTTACCAACAGGTAAGTTCAATTTTTATTTTATACATGTGCCTTATGTGTTGTTCGTATTTTAAAATATTTCGTATCCTAAACAGGTTATATAGTCATCTGAAATTAGGTTTTCTTATGATAAACTTAAAATAATAATTTAAAAAAAGAATATACAAATTTTTTCATTCTTTTAAAGCTAAAAAATAATATTTTTTTTATTTTAATTCATATCTTTAAAAAAACGTACGATAATTAAATAAAAGAATTAAAATAACTGGGAAATAAATATTTTTCTTTTTTGGAATTTTGCATAGAATAGGGTAGATTTGATCGCGGAGATATACTCGTAACTTACTTCTAGGGTAGGTTATCTATGTTGAGTGTGAGCGGCGGTGCTGGCACGACGCCAACGGCCATCGAGAAGAGTATATGTCACTATATGTCCGCTTGCTATGCCTGTCGATGTGTCTATGTTGTGTTGTATGTCACTTGTCGTATTTTGCGAATAATTTTATGATTTTTAGGATTTATGTTCCAAGTTAATTTGTCTTTGCAATACGCTTGCAAATAATTTTTATTGATTTTCTAAAGAAACGTTGAATCTCGTTTTTGTATAAATCTTTTTTTTTTGAAAGAATTTACCGTTAAATATGTACACGGAAATATCGTAAGATCACCGATTTAAAAAAATATTTTCTCAAACAATAACCGGAAACATTAACTTAAAAAAAACCGTCTCTTTAAAGGTGCATCTATTATGCTAACATCTTTGTAACTTTTTCCTCATAATTCAGTGTCATTAAATAATGATTATAAAATTTTACACAATTATTTTAAAATAATTAATTTTATTAATAACTTTAACGCAAGTTCAAGCTTCTCGTGACTTTATCAAACAATAGATAAACATGCGTAGTTAGGTCTTAATTATAGTTGAAATCGTAACTCGTAACTCGTAGCAGTCGCTACGAGACCGCCGCCGCGAAGGCAACGCCGCGCCGCTAGTGGCTTTTTGTAACCTTAATAATATATAACTCGTAGAGCAATTCGTGTACCGGTTTTACGATTTGTTTTAAATTGGAAGTTTAATTGGGGTACTGGATTCCTAAAGCAGATTTTTGGAGGTATGACAATATTGTTTTTTTTCCTAAAATATTTAAAAAATAAACTATGGTGTAATATTTTTTTAAATACATAATATCTCAGGCGTAAACAAAATATAACTACACTAAAATAAACATGGGTACTATTTAAAAATAAATAATATATATATATTGAAATTTTAATATTTTAATTAAATTGAATTTATTAATACGATGCATCAGTGATTGTTATCAAAGGCCACATTGATAATAAGCTTTATCAGTAAATCAATATTTTGATGATAAAATAATATATGGTTTAATATGATTCATGGTCATATAGAAATAAAATAAATTTAATTGAATTAAAAAAATAAAACCAATGCTCTGTTTTATGTAACGTTCCCGGCGGATGCGAAAATGGGATTCTAAGATAACTTTTTAAAAGTTTGGTGAGGTTTTCATCCTTCACTCGAAACTAAAGTTCGAATAGTTTTCAATCTTTTGATTGTATTTGAACACAATCGTTTTTGTTTCATTAAAGCCGCTTTCCTTTTCAAAGCTTAAAAACTATATACATTTTTTAAAATATTCAAACAGTCTTTGATAAATAGTAAATAAACAAAAATAAGTGGTCATTGTATTTAATTATCGTTAAATTTATATACTAATAAAATATCGTATATTATAAGTATTTAACATGACAAATAATATAATAGTATTATAATTATCTAGAGGAGCTATCAATGAATAATATATACGATCGACTGATAGAGGATGCCAATAGGAATTTATTATTGTTACATTAATTCCAAGTTTTAATACTTAATATAATAGAATGGAAAGTCCATTATCGTAGGATTTGGAATTAATATTGATAAATTATTAATATTTTCTATTTCTTAGCTCATAATAAAAATATATAAAAGTAAAAGAAATCTTCCAATAAAAAACAGTTATTTTTGATTGCGTTTATTTTATATTATTAAATTTTTCACTAAAATCTGCAATAAATCTCTTATTAAGTGAGTTAATTTATTTTAATATTGATATATTAAAGCTTTATGTAAATCAAATAGAAAGCATTGAAAAAGAAAACTTTTATTCAATAAATCCTATCTCTAAGTTCCAGTAAAGAAAAGATTTTAAATCTATTCCGAATTAAAAATAATTTTATAGTATAAACATTTACAACACAAGAAAGTAATTTTAGATTTAACATTTCTTTTTTCATTTATTTAAATAACATATTTGTATATAACGTAATTTCATTATAACATTCGTTTTAACATTAATTGTAGTGAATAAAATATAATTATAGCTTTTCCTTTCTATAATCTGTTTAATATATTAATTTAAAAGACCCTCCGTTATTTTAAAGCGTGCGTTGAATATGCACTGATATGACATGGATCATTGATAAGAATATGACGTACGCGAGGGGAACCAGAACGAATTACATATATTTGCAATGTAAATGAGTCTTATTGAATATAACGCACGTATCGTTTTAAAAAGATAAAATGTATGTAATTATTTAAAAATTGTTATCTTCTTTTTTGGTATTCGTAACGAATTTTAACGAAAAATATAATTACCCGATGTTTCGAATGCTTCCTAGCAATCGTCTTTGCGGGAAAACGAGACATATCTCGTCAACAGTTTTTCTTGATGCCCAAAAATTTCAACAAATAATACTATCGTTATGGTTCGAACTGTAAAAACCAAAAATATTAAATTTGTTGACAACAACGACGGCGTTATGATTGTGTCAAAAATGCCAACCAAATAAAAAAGGATTAAATTTTGCTTACAGAGATTATATTTCAAGCTAAACTTTTATAATAAGTAATCAATATATAGCGAAATGTAACATGTGACAGGCGTCAGCCATATTGTGTCGGGCACGCGCCATGTGTTCGTATCAATTTGATTCGCCCGCGCCCGCGCAGCTGCGGACAACGACCCCTGCCTAGCCCATTCACAAAAAACACCCTATATTTTGGATTTTAATGCAACTCGCTTTGTCTAGCTTGCCTCATACCATTGCACGCGCAACCTATCTGCATAAGTAATAGATTAAATGCACTATTATTATTGTAGGACAGACATACTTACCCTACACATTTTTTTGTAATCCGTTAAACTGGTTTCAATTATAAATATAAATTAATTCGTGTTTCTCTCCAGACTTGGGGCACTGTCCTGTGGTGACCGGTGCCACCCTACATTTTACAGAATATTAAAAAAAACTTGAAATGACTGCAATAAAACAATAATAATTTTAAAGTCTTTATAACATTTAAATTATTTTTCCTGTTTAGACCGACAGGACATAAACACCGGTGAAACTTTAGCGCTACTAGGAAAACAGAACTCGTTAAGCGAAATTCAATTATTATATAAAACTTTATTAATTACAATTGTTACTAATCTTTTATAATGGATAATTTTATTAAAATATATAACAGCTATAATTAGAATAACGTAAATATTATAAATATTTTTCAACAAACCAATTCGCAAATAGTTTGCGAATTTGCTCAATCGTTAACTCCCTAAATCGTGTCAACGTGTGAACTCCGGTCTTCACACGGAAGGTCATTAATGGTTCTAATAATAATGACACGGAACCTTACACAGAGGAAGGCGAACAATCAGACAGGAACAATGGATGCGAATCAAACAATCGATTCATCGAACAGGCCGTATATTATCACGACAGCTGCTCGGGGTGGCTGGTGGTGACAGGGTTCCATCTCCCACGGTCATGGTAACCCGGTGCTTAACTTACAGCCTTGCCGCACTACTATTAAATACTATTTAGCTAGATTTTTAAATTGCTCTGTCCAAAAATTTTGCTAACGTATAAAAAATATTTTAACTTTATACATTGTATGTACTTGTAGTTTAATAAAAAGTACATCAAACTTTAAAACTCAAAAAGAGAATGAACCCTTATATAAGCCCGGACGACCTTAGCACACTTAAATACCTTTTTTATTATGAAGGGTTACTTTTAAAGGGCTCAAGAGTCGCGTGGCGCCATCACTCGTACATTGACCCGTTGTTTTTAATCACCGTTTTTAAAACTAAAAATTATAATTAATTAAATATATCCTTTTTTTAGAAATTTATAATACTGGTTCTTTTTAAATAAGTTTTTTTGTTTTAATGTAATACAAAATTAACGATATTTGATACAAAAAAAATATATAATATATTTTGTGTAGGAATTCCAATATCTCATACACTTCAAATACATCTTTAATTTCATTCGCTAACGTTCTATTCTAAAAAAATGTTCGTAAGAATATTAGAACATAGCGTGACCAGAGCCGTGTCTGAATTTCGTTATATATTCTGACTTCTCTAGATCAAGGCAATATTACGGAAATATCATTTTAATTAAGAATTTTTAATAAGAATAGAGCTATTTGAAAATCATTTTTTTTTTATATAACAAAAATGTACTTAATATAATAACTATAAAATAAGAAGAAAATAACTATATCTTCATCTCCAATATAATAAATCGTGCGAAAAGTTTAAATGTAGCTTATGAAATAAATTCGGAACAATATTATGATGGAACATTCATCTGGACGAGAATAATAATCTTAAAATTATTGTTTTTATATTACTATAAATATTTTTTTTATTTCTTTTAAATAAAACTCGGTAACAACACGTTTTTGGTGATTATACTTGTAAGGCCAACGAACGCACGCAGACGTTGTGTGACGGTAACTTTGAGAGGCTTCACTCTCGCCCCACTCGTATTGCTTACAATTATGTAACCCTGGAATTATAGGTTTACTTCATCGACGCAATCGGTCAATTGACGGTAAATCGGTGTTTATTTGTCGTCCAATGTTATTTTGGATTTTTTTAATGATTATAATTTTAACAATACCTCAGTAATTTTATTTTATTTTGGTCTTTGTGCCAAGAAACTGTTATCACACAGTATTTTAACAATTTTGAATTTTGTACGATACAAATTATAGTTTCAACTTAAATCAAACTACGATGACTCAAAACGACGATTTCCGGAATAGAAGATATCGTGAAATTAAAACCTCCTTTTTAAACCTCCTTTTTTTTTTTAAAAAAAAAGAGCAATAATAATGTAATGTTGCCTCTACGTAGTGATTAATCTGACGGTATAATAATATCGAAATATGCTTTATTTTACAATAAGCATAAAGCAGCATCCTCAATACTTATAACTTGGCACTTACTCCAAACAATCGACCCCTCGAAAACAACCGCTCGCCCCTCAGAGGGCAATTAACCCTCAGTGTTTACGTTCGTTCACCATGGAGAATGCACCATAACCTTACTTCATAAAATTACATTATTGCATGTTTGTTTTATAGCCTCGGTTTGCAATTCTATCATATGATTTTGTTTTGAACGCTTTTAACTTTCCTTTCAAGAAAATCATTGAATAATTCAATTTCATATTTTTGATAACACTCAATAATTTGCGAAGTTAAAATTGTTTTTGTATACCGAAGCAATTAAAGTCTGTCACTGAAAATCATAACAAGCCTTTAAACATATTCTTATGTTTGTTTAATATAATAGCATGTTGCAGTTAGACCAGCGACAATAAAAAATCAGCATGAAAGCTGGAATCACATTGATATTAGAATTCTAATAAGTTATATGCAACCCCTCTAATGCTAAACAATGTACGCCAGCTGCATCTTGGCCATTGTGTGAAGGACAATGCGCCCCTGCTCTATGCTCAAATGCATGGTTCTGTCATAGATGATAGACTATATTCCAAGCACTCATACGGTTTACTAGTTTCTATCTGTATTAACTGTCATGCATACTTTTAATATGTTAGACGCCATTTTTGTTTTCCATTCGTAATAGGAACATAGATGTTATCGAAGTTTTTATTATGATTGTCACCTGATTAATGACATTTGTCTATTTTAAACTAGGTCGTAGAAGTGTTATTTATGATTATATATAGACATAGACGAGGTATAATGGAGGAAGATTTAATTACATAATATGTTACTTATTTAAATATATCTCCTTTCATAGTAGAAATTAGTTATGCTCCTGCAAAATTTATATGGGCAACAATATTTTACCACAAATGTAAACTTTGCTTTAAATTATTGTAAGGGGCACTTTATTTTTAAATATTTAGTACTAAATTAGGTATATTTCTTTTTATATTATGTCGACATTTAAATAAGTTTAATAATATTATAAAATCTAGAATGTAAGATACGAAGATATTTGGAAAGGAAGGTTGAGAAGAAAGAAGTTTTGCATCTATAGAAGAACGCAGCCCTCCTCCTCGCGTTCACTGCGTTTGCCATATGTGTAATTCTCAATCATAAGGCACGCGGTGAATGCCAAGAGCGGGCTCATTCAACGGTACCTTTAAGAACATTCTAGAAAATGCAGATTTAATGAAATTATGACAATAAATTGAAAATGGAAAACCAGTTGCCGATTGAAAATATTATATTATATCACTGTTTATTATTACTAGTTCACTGTAATGCCTATACTATGTATACATGTATTCAACGTGCAGAATATTGCACGATTGAACGATTTTTAAGGACAACACGATGTTAGATAATAAGATTAAAGCTGAAAAACATTATATATTTAAATCGTTTAGAGCTATCTCTTAGCTTATATCTCTAAGACTGTGGTAAAAAAAGAAATCAACAACACTTACTAAAAGAATGAAATAGGCCAGGCTTAAAATGTAAATGTCAATTCGTACACCGTTTTAAATTGTTGTGGAAACAGATTCATTCATTCATTCACTTCACAATCAAATCATAATCTGTATTAATTATACTTTATTATGTCTATAAGCCATTGTTTTTATTCTATTATAATTTAATATGTATACTCTGTGTTTATTAAAAAACTTATAAATTGTATTTAAATAAATATTAAAATCTTGAATATAAAAGTGTGTACACACAGCACAATTTATGTGTAAATTAGTGACATATATACATTAAAAATGTAAATTAATTAATGTTGTAAGAACACTATCAAGAGTCCATTAAACGAGGCCATTAAGCATTACTGGATATAATTAATATTTTGGGACTCAGCGGTGAAGGGTAATTACGTCAGTGAAAAAGTGTTAATTTTTTAATAAAATAATTAAGTATTGTTATGATATAAACATATTTCTACAGAGCTCATCTTTTTTTAAACTAATCTGTATAAGGATGTATCATCATTTGAAATCTGCTCCAATGTTTTGACTGTGTTTTTTCTGTGTTCATAAATGAAGACGGTTTCTATTTAGAATCCACCGTTTTAGCCAAAAACTTGGAGGATATTGAATAAAATACAATAAAAAAAAAAGCGATCAGTTTGACAGATGTCACTGACTGACTGACACTGTTAAACTAAACCACTGGATATAGGGACATGTTCTAAAATAAACTTACTTGATGTATTTTTGCTACATGTTTTTTATTTTCTTCTTAAGTAAATGGTTCCCGTGCGTAGCCGGGGCTGTTCACTAGTTAATTATATTATCGCTTTTTATCCCTATTTAGTAGATTTTAAACGTTTCACTTGGGTCTTAAGGAAAAAAACATCGAAATGTACGTGAATTTGGCACGTACGTGAATCTATAAATAGTATACATCAAATTTATAAATAATTCCGTTTCATCAAATTTTATAATAATGACGTTTCCACCGTAATATACTCTTCAATATTAATAGCGTGTTATGTAAGTATGTATGTGTTACACACGTCACACTATTAGAAGGTTGCGTGTGTGTGTAAGTATGTATGTGTTACACACGTCACACTATTAGCGGCTTGCGTGTGTGTGTAACATTGTACAAGAAATCGGTCAAATACCTTGAAACCAATAAAAGTACCGAATTTGCAAGCTCAGCGATGTTCGTGTCAGTGTTGAATCTAAAATCGTTACGAATTCATGTCGATACAATGATTTTCAAGTAAATGTACAAACTGTTTGTTGAATTTATTGTTTATGCCAGCTCCATTTTTGAATTAAAACGTTACTTTAATAACATTTTTTTTTATTCTTCATCAAATACTTTTTTATACAAAAGTTATAAGAATACATACAAATCACGCTGCTAACTTCTTAAATTATAATTAAAGTAGGTAATTAACTTTTTTTACACAACATTTTAATAGAGTAGTATTTGGTTTTTTGTGTCATTGTGATACCTATTTACAAAGATTTCTCAATCTTGGTAAATATATATGTTTTTTTTAAATTATATAAATTAACATTATTAACACATCTATATGTAAGTTTAAGTGATTGATTCCCGATAAGGAAAAAAAAAATAATTATTAAATTATTCCTTGAAATTGTTTGTAAACGATTGCCATTTTAAGATTTAATTTTTAAATAAATATTTCAAAACACGGGCTTGTCGGCAGTAAATTATTTTCTACGTACATATAATATGTTTAATATATTAATGTAATAATAAATCAATGATTAGAGGCGGTTCGTATAGGAAGTCACGTTTGCAGCCGTGACCATGGCCTGCTCCTCTTATCTTGCATCTCATGCATCTCAGCGCGTGCTCAGTCGACTCCAATTGAAATGCACGTAATAAAGCCACACTAAATATCACCGTGCTTAAGTTTATTACGCCGATTTAACTAAATACCTGTCATTTTATTCGAATACAATTGTATTAGTTTATCTGTATGAATTATATTAATATCTTAACATTTTCTGAATATAAATATTATTCATTTATACATGTAAATAAAGCTGATTTTTTTCTCTTTTCTCTCTATTCGTCTCTTTCGTCTCTTCGTTTCTTTCGTCTATTCTTAAGATCAGAATTACTTATCGTGAATCACATACTCGTACCGTATTATTATTTATCACAACCGCTATAAACAATGCAATGGATCAAACAGAACCTCAAACATATTATAGCAGTTAAACATAAGAAATCCTTTACATATCTTTTATAAAATAATGTCATACCTAAATAGATATACAGTTTCTTTCGTCCTACGGTTATCTTGGAGTCACCTTACGATTATAAAATCATATCTTTAAAGATAAATTCAATGATCTGATAGCTAGCTATCAGATTGTCAAGCTGACTGAGTATTCGCCGAATATCTACTCAAAGTATTGACAATAATCGAGCTCTCGGTAAACGATTCAGCCAATATACATCCAATAATAATAATAGGTCAACATTTATAACAAGGCCACTAAAATACAGTGTACACAAACATTAGGTGTTTATTTTTTTTTATTTGGAGTTTATTTTTAAAATATATTATTCTATGTCAAATAGTTACAAAGATTGGTTACCTTATTGGGTTACTCAGAGTGTAACTGTTTTTTGCATTTGTTTAAATTACAATTATTACTATTTAGATATATTAACGCGGCGTTAAAACTTCATTTATAACTTAGCCAGTATCTACCATTATGGGACTCCATAATCCATATCTTTAAAGAAAACAAAGCTTAAAATATATAAACACATCCAATCCACATTTAATGGAGTATAATAAAATATTTATTAAAATTTATTTTGACAGTCTATAGCCAAGCGTAGTTTAGAAATATTCAATGTTTTCAAAAGATAAATACGACATAAATACGACAGTGTTTGTTCGTAACAGGTTAAATTCTTACCACGTTTTGGACAGCTGCAAGGCGCTCATTTATCCTGTCCTTTGTTACGTAACTTTTTATGAAGTGTTCAACACACAGTGGATATTTTTCAGAAACAAAGTTTTATTTTCTTTGTATATACTGTTCCTCCTTTGTTTTTTCTCCATATTCTTCAGACAAATATAATGTTTTTGAAATAAATTACATGTTATCTGTTTGTTTAACAATGAACTGTATAACAACATTTTTTTACGTTTTCAAGCGATGGCATACAAAAAATGGACGACAAGTTTAGTTGATACAGATCCGCTAAATAGCTATAATTTCTGGGGTAAATTCACTCATTCAATTCATTTTCATCCAATTCAAAGATTCATTTAATTCATTTTCTCTTTCAGAAACAGATTCTGGAACTTCACATTTACGTTCTGAAAGCTCTCAGTACTAAGACCCTCAGTTTATGAGTAATGCTCCCATCTCATTATACAATCTAAGCAACACTGTCTCAACTAGAGTACCTCGTATCGCATAGTGAAATGGCGGTTAGTGAATTAGTGCTTCTCTCTGATTGGTTGGAGACGTACTCCCTATTTTTAAAAGTCAAATAGTGTCATTTAAATTTTATAATGAAATAGGCTCTTAACCAAATAACCAAAATTATTGGTTTAAATAAACAACATTAAAAATTAAAATAAATTATCCAAATTATTGAAAAATAACGGTGTAATAGAATTTAAAATCCATACAAACTAATTGTAAGTATAAAATACGTACCCACATATCTTCAAACTCGAACTAGATACAATGACAAATGTGTATTGGCCACTTGCGGGGTCACAAGTCGCTATGTTTCTTAATTGGTAATTAATACTGAAAACAAATTGCTCCAAATATCTTAATTATACATTCAGATTCTCAAATTCGTAATAAATGGTGGGAATTGGAAATACATGGTGGGGATGGTGAGGACATCGAGAAATACGCTGAAGAAACTTCTAATGTATTTTGTTAATTATAATTTATTTAGTTCAATTCTTCATATTTATTTATTTAAATTTTTCCACTTTGAATCATTATCAGTGATCACTTGCGTACGTCAAATAGAGGTGTCAGGATACGACACGACACGACTTTGATACGATACTTATCGAAATAAGCCCTTCTGCGAGAACACGTCTGAGCTTAAAAATAAAATTACGATATATAAGTTATTATATATGACAAGATGGTTAAATATTCTTCGCTCTGGGATATTGATAAAGAAGCCATCACACCCACCATGAACTCCTATAGCAATATTACAATAATATTACACTCGTCCTAAAATCAATATTACTTTAATAATGTTTAGATAAGACGTTTTGATGACGTCATCATAAAATAATCATTATTCTAGTACACATTGTTGATGTATTTTTGTTTTGTTCGTTTATCATGAAATTTACATTTGAAATATTAATATAATATTATTTTACGTAAAAAAATAATGAAAGCATTAATTCCGTTACGTCACTAAGTAATAAAACAATATTGTTTTATAAAGCTCATGGTATAAATTAAAGTTATATTATATATAATTGCAAAAATCTATTATAGTTTTTATGAGTTTTTTTTTACACTTAAACTAAGTTGACGCTTGACTACATTCCACCTGATGGGAAGTGGAAATGTAGTCGTAGGTGGTAAAGCGCATCAACATAGTAAAGGCCTATTCACTCTTGTTCATGGTAAGCCTACTGCTTATATAATAATTATTTTGTAATAAATTATCGACGCTAAATATAAACAGCATTATAATGTTTTAATAAGTTAATTATTGGTGACATTTTAATAAAAAACCTGCATTACAGTCCATTGCAGTAGATATCAAGTTATTAACTCCTTAAGTTAAATTTAATAATATACTTTAATAATCTATAATCATCTTACACGTTCCGAAGAAAAATATCAACACGAGCAGGACTCGAATCTGTGATAAGGGCTCATGGTGCAGAGACAGTATGTGATGACAGCTCAGTTGACAATCACTAACACGGACTTCTAAAGAATTAATCATTGTATAAAACAAATATAAAATATTACATTCAAACTGTTATCACAGACCGGCTCAGGTGATAAAGCTACCTATTAGAGAATTAATTATACACAACTAAACAGTAACTGTACATTAATGTACTGTCTTAAAAACCATTTCAATTTATAAGATTACTTATAAGGAACAATACGTTATTGAAAAACTAAATACAAGAGCATATAACTAGCATAAGGCCGCGTTTAAATACGCGACAAACAGTTCGTTTTGACAAAAGAAAACAGAACTAATGGGTGAAGTTCATAAGTTAGACTATCACAGATATTTCAGTGCAATTTTGACGTTACGAAACGTTGATAGTTTTCGAGCAATCACGAAACGAGAAATCTTGGTTGTGATTGGTTGTTATTTGTCTGTCATTGGACGTAAACCAATCCCAACAAAGAGCTCGAAAGCTATCAATGTACTAAATGAATCAACGACTAAATTAATGAAGATATTTCAAAAACCTGGGTTAATATTAATATGTGGGCATTTAAATACAATACTCATAAATTATAGTGCCAATTAGAACAGCCCTAACCTGTGTCGATTAGTTAATGATTAACGGTAATCAAAATGAATGACAACAATTACTCAGTCCCTATTACATTCTAAATATTGCATTGTGTAATGTATCAGTGGAATACAATTAACGTACAGAACTTAAGCGTTATGGTGGTTGGAATTATCTGGAATTTCATGATCACTTTCTGGCATTTAATGAACATTTTTAAATAGATCTAGTAAAATGTAATTTAAAACATCTATATAATGAACTTTAATACATCTATATAATTCACAAAAAATGTAAAACAATTCATATTTTTTTATAAGTTGCATTTTTAAATAGGAGTCGCGGAAAACAGCTAGTTTTAAATATCTTATCTCTTTCACAAATGAGGTCGATAGACGAAGGAAATTCGCAATTAAATTTATAAATGTGGACTTCTTTGTGATGATACAAACAGAAATATATATTCTTTCAGTTATCATTAGGCAGCAAAAGTCAAAGGTCAATTTAGATTGAAGCTATACATACAGATTTGACAAACTTTGTTTGCGGGAATAACCCACCACATCAGAAAAATTTATGCAATTATATAATATGATAACAATTTAAAATTTAATATTATTGTTATATAATATCTACATATAACAATAACATTAAAAAAAGTTATAACAAGAGTTGATTGACATTTTTATAGCAGGTATATAACGAATATATAACGAATTGACTGAAACAAATCACGAATTTAATAGTAGGCGTTATATTAAAATATATTAGTAAATATGATAGATTTCCATTTTCCATTTGATAAAGGTAAATTCTTAATTCAAAATAACTTTCTATAACGGCTAATTTATATGGCTTTATGCCATATTTTTTTATATTCTTATATGTTATTAGATATCCCAAAATATATTTTAATAGAAAATAGAATTTAGACAAATTAAAATTAAAATTAACGTCTATAAAGATAACATGCTGGCAATAATAGCATTATATTATATAATTATAAGTCTCGAAACATTTAAATTTATATGAAATTTAATTAAAATTTTGTAAAATTTCAGATAATGGTCTGAAATGAAGAGACTGAAATAGTTTATGGTAACTGAATATAGACAATTTTGTCTGCGCGTTAAGTGTTGTAAGGTAAAATAAAGAATATGTTTATTAATTTTTCCTCTTTTAAACCAGCCCAAAGTACACATCAAGTGTGTATCAACGAAGTTTCAATTACGCCTTTGTTGTGTTTAATGAATTTAATCCAAAATCGGTAATTTCGGAAACTATGAAAGTCTATGGGGAAAATAACCTTTATCTAAATGGTCCAGGAGCGCAAGGGATAAACCGGTGAGTCATTTGGCGGGTATTAGTGCGGAATTTCTTCTTTGTCACTACACGATAGGCTTTTGGCACAAATTCGAAGCTTAATTTTGCTAAGAGATGGGATTGGGCTTTTTATTATCAGTGGCTTTAAATAAAGGATGCCTTTAATACAGGATAATACAGCATACCTGCCAGGAACTCTTAAAAACTATAATAGTTTTGAGAAGTTTTGTTACAGTAATATAATAATATTACTTTTATTCTTACCATGAGCTCTATAATACAATATTGTTTTATCCCTGATTAGTGACGTGAAACGAATGAATTATTGTTTGATGACGTCATCAAAACTTCTTATAAAAATATTTGTAAAGTAATTTTACTTTCAGGACGTAATCGAAAGCCTGTTGGTAATTGTTTACCAATTAGGTCAATATAGTTTTCTTTACTTATTTGCTATTGTTTCTTAGAGCTCTCCTCGATCTAGACTTGAAAAATCTTTTAATTATATGGCACGTATCATTTGGATTTTATTAATTGAGATCAAAGTAATTTTTTAAACTCTGTTTTGAATGTAATCAGTTAAACGGATCTACAATTTACGTAAGTATATATAGTTAATTTAAAAACATTTATTATACAAGTCATTTTCAAATGTTTGCTTAATTTTTGTTTACTATTTTATACGTATGATAGCTGAGGTGAAAGAGTCAAGATATGAAATTAAAATGTTGTTTACCAAACATTTTCAAATGTAATTAAGTGAGTCACGAGTAATTTGCAGTTCGTATGTTTTGCAGTCGTTGCCATAAACATAAACTGCTCTAAACTGCTGATGCACGTAGGCATAAAAACAGATTTCCTTTTTGGTACATAACATATGATTGGACAAAGGAAGGCGATAATTAGTCGTGGACAAAAATAGTCGTGCAGCCGGGCCCTGGGCCAGGTGACGTCAGCGCGCCAGGGCCGCGGCGGGGCAAGACGGGCCCCGCGCCAGTGTCGCGCGCGCCGTCAGTCTGGCCGCACGCCGCACGCCGCCTGCTGCCCGCGCACCGCCCGCTCCGTCGCCGCCTCCCGCCGCACACACCACCACTCACCCTCCGCACCCGACGCTCCCGACACCACCCGTGAGTACACCCCTGTTTATTCCTACATTATGTACCCGAAAACCACTTTCGAGTCGATGCACCGCGGTAATGACCAATGCAAGTTTCACTTCTGCCTCGCCGATATCTATGGATGCTCGCGCACGCTCTCTCTCCTCCTGCACATTTTACTTGCAATCTAATTGTAATTGTGAGGCCTAGATTTCTCGTATTGCTAGTGAGGAGCGTGGCAACCTTGGCGCATCGTGCAATGCAGCGGGGACCTTGCAAGTCACGCGTCACAGTAACCTCGGCTCACGCTGTGCTCGTGCCGCTACAGTGACGTCTCAGTATTTATCTTAATCTCGATCTCCGGAGTTGTACGTAATCCATTGCTTCTCAGAAGAACATTGATCTAAACGCTACAAGTCTTTGTACAGCAATGTAAAACGCTTCAAACGAATGATACGGGTTCTTGAAAGCGTTGAATTATTCTCAATACTAGAGGTATGTTGATATACGCGTGTATAAAGAACACAAACAGCTGACCGGCCGTCGACGTATTTCTTTTAACAGATAAAAAATAAGACACGGTTACTCAAGGACGGTCAACAACTATCGAATGGTATTTCCCGTTTAACGGGCACCAGAGTGAAACACAAATGACGTGCAAATGACACAAGTCATTACGGCTGCTAATGTATCTTTGAGGCACGTAATTTGTGGGTCATACTCCGTCGAGGCAATACTGCAGTTTAATACGAGCAGTGCTAAGGGGTCCTCGCAAACGCGTTTCCCGAGTTATCGCGCTGGAAAAACACGCCACTTTTTATCGCGTACTGTGTTCACTATCAGCTGTTACGAGCAATGCGGTGTGCGGTCGCCAACACGGTTAGTCATTGTTCTTTACGCCAATATCACCTTTAATACGTCATGACCGAAAGATTATAATTATATCTTTTGTGCCGAAACTACGTCAAACTAGCACTTGGATACTTTTAGTACTTCGTACTTCACCGTGTTTTGCTATTTGAATTTTATAATCTATTAAAATTATAATAGTAGTTGTGGAGAGTAGAAAATATGTTCATCTTTATTATTTGGAATGATGTTGTAAATTTTATTAAAGTTTGTATCATTATTTGTTATCTTCTATAAAATACGCTGTTTAAAACTTGTCAATAATTCATTTCCCTTATCCCAACTATTTGGAGTTGGCGTCAATTTCTTCCATACTCTTTTATCATATGTCATGTATTCGACCAGCTGCTGCTCCTACATCCACATTCATACTTAAGACTTATATAATAAGTATGAAAAAAAAAAAACTAATATTATAAAATATTTAGTGGTGTCAAATATATCTCATAATGTCCATAATTGGATTATTTAAAACTACATAATGTTTTAGCTGTTGAAATATACTTCGTGGACAGATGAGCCGCGTTTGCATATATTAAGAATATGGTTTAGTGACATTGAGAGTAGCCTTTAGACACCTCAAGCCATTTACCTCGACTCGACATTGTTAGTTAAGAAACCGGTAGACACGGCACGTTACCCTTCAGCGAACATGTCAAATTGTATACTTTAGTTATATTAATTAATTAAATATAAATATTATTAATCATTAACGGTAGTAATAGCTCTTTAGTGTAGGTATACAAAAATAAGAGATGGCGATTTTATATTAATCTTTTTTAATGATATACAATACAACAGATTTTTTTTAATATAAGCTTCATTCTCACTATGAAAAAAAGATATTTTATTAGGCAAAAAAGTAATATAGATATCCAATCTAGGCATATTGTATTTTAAACTGATCATGACCTCAATACATTGTGACACTTGGTTACGCAAGACTTCCTAAATTAAGCAAGCTTACTTACCAACCTCTTTGAATTTCCTTACAATATCTAAATCCGATTATATTTTTTTTCAGACAGTCATGGTAAGAAAATACGAAAGAATGAGCGGACGCCAATCATGGAGCGAGGAAGAAATGGCCAAAGCAGTGGCAGCCGTGGTCTCCGGGAAAATGGGCTACAAACTAGCAGCTAGGACCTACCATATACCACGCTCAACACTCCAAAGAAGAGCCAGCAAGGTTCGCTACCAACAACCAGATGATCCCAAACCTTTGATGGGACACTATAGAAGAGTATTCACAGAGAGTCAAGAAAAAGATCTAGTAGGATATATAAAGAGTATGGAGAAATATTTTATGGGAGTATCAAGAAGGGATATCAGAGAATTGGCATTCCAATACGCCGAAGACAACAGCCTGAACCATCCCTTCGACGTGAACACTCGAATGGCAGGAGAAGACTGGGTGAGGAATTTTCTGAAACGAAATCCTGAACTGCTCCATAAATCAGAGAAAGACTACGAGCTGGAGCCGGTAAACTTTGACCAGTTTTACCATTTTATGTGTCAATCCTGATCCCGTAAGAAATTTAGTGATCAACGAAGTTCACGGTGGAGTCCACCCAAAAGCGCCTCAGGTTTATTGAACGCTAACAATGGAACCTGTGTACTGTAGGTAGCAATTCAATTTAAAAATCAAATTGCAAATAATGGCAATGCAAATTTCAAAATAGGGTAATTGTAACTTAACAACTGAATTTTATATTAATACAAGTAGATAATTTTTTAAGACTTAAAAATATTTAACGCATAGATAAATAATTAAAAAAAAAATGAGCCTAGCTCAAATCATATTTATGATATTCCATTCGTTCAAATACTTAATTATACATAACGATTTAAAGTACTTATAAAAAAAAAGTAAAGTTACTTCTTGTTTATAGTTTATATTATGTTATTTAATGGTAAACGGTTTAAGGGCTGTGATAATGGAGAAGGTATAAGACACGTCAACAGAAAAAAAATACATATATATGATATGTAATTAATAATTTAACTACTGTTTATTTCAGAATCTTTATTTTTAGTATTTTTTATGTTTTCATTATATAACCCAACGATTGGTGCTAATGGGTCAAAATATTATTGTTCGCACGATTTTTAAAGATTTACATATTTATATATAAAAATCCAGTTATACTGCGATTGCTCTGAATGACATAAAGGCCCCCATTTGCGATTAGTTTTTTTTTTTTTAATAAGATGTAAGAACGCAGATAATATTTTTTAAACTTTGTTCGAATTCCATTACTATATTCGTTATTATTTTGTTATAAAATAGTTTTTATATATTTCATGTTATAAATATTAGAAGCTCATACCAACAAATTTAAGTATTAAATTAAACCAACAATAATTGTGATAACGGTGAATGGTAACAATGGTGGGAAAGTTGAATTTTATATTTAATTATTTTTTTCTTAAAATATATTATATTTCTTAATTGAAATTTAAAGTTGTACCTTTCAACTTTACTACAAAGTTGTCGTTACCTGATTTAAGTTTTGATCTCTTAATACTAGTTTTAATATATATATATATATATAAATTATTGGATTTACAGGTCATCTTATGAAGCTGTCGGCTTTGTTGTAAATTGATTGAAAATTTTACGAATGCCAAACTATGTTATTAATTGAGATTTATATTTAATTTTATGTTTAAAGTACTTAATAAGTTTAATGCAAATAAATGGTGAAAAATTTTTTTTGTTTTTTTTTTTTATTATATCTATATTAAAATCCAATTTTTGTTTCTAAATTGGTCTATCTGCATCGGAATAACTAAATGAACTGTTTTTCACTTACCAATGTTTCTGAGTGAGTACGTTTCAGTTAAGCGACAGTTTATTATTAATGAGAAGTAATGTATAAAGTTACGGACATTCATTTCCCTTAAATATCAATTGTACAAATTATTTAAAATTTAACAAATAAAACTATTTAAATTCATTAGACTATATTGTAAATCTGATTTTATTTTTAATATAGAATATTTCTAATAAATATAGCTCGGCACTATTTTAATTGCTTTCTTTATGATAAAATAAATAGCTAAGGCCAGCGTACCATTACTAACAGTTTTCTTATTGCTACTAGCTGCTTTCAACGACTTCAACATTACCGCCCTCGCCCCTAGGCCTTAAGTAATGAGTCTTCTCGCTTTTGTCATTCAAATTTATACATTTAAATGTATAGTTATTTGTAATTTTGGTGTGTGCATATCTTAATTTAACATTTTAGTCCTGTCTGAGAAATTAGAAAAAAAACAAAAAGAAGTCTTCAATAATATATTATAATCAGACAATAAGCTATTGAACACCGATTTTTTAAAATCCAAACAAAAAAATATATACGCATAGAGACAATTAAAAAGGGAAACTTTTAAGGATAATATCCTACTTAGTATAAAAAAGCTTTTTAAAATAATTAAACCAATAACAACCTTTAACCTCTTCGTATACAATATTTTCCGGTCGGCTTTTTCTACGATTCGCACCACAGATACTATAAAAGCATCAAGTTTGACGATAAATATAGCAATACAAAATGTTTACACTCCCAACAATAATCAATGTTCTGGATGCTTCCAAAATGTGGTATCGACCCCATACCAATCTCTAAGATCGTCCAAATCTGCTGGTAAATTACTCTATTGCAAAATTCATCAAAAGATGAACAGACTTGACCTGGATTCAAAAGTATCTGATGAAGGTGGATGACCTTCATCAGATACCATGCCTAGATACGTTATACCAGTTTTAAAATTAGTATCGCTTTATAATCCTAAGTAATTATTTTGATAAAATATAATATAAAATCTCATTTAATTAGTATTTAGGTAATATTTGTCCCTGTCAATCTAGATTAATTCATTATTATCAAATTGTTAATAATTTCTAGCCCCTTACGTCCGTTCATAATATTCAGTTTATTTAAAAAATATATATTTCAATGATGGGAAAATCTATCTATCTTTATTTTTCTTCCCATTAGGAAAGCTTAACGCGATGAGCTATCTTTGAGTTATACCCGATAGAGAATTTAAGTTTTTTATGGCAATAAGAAACATGTCATTCGTCTCAATATTTAGAAAAGTATTATCTGTCAAATAAATGTCAGTCGCATCATTATGGCAGATCGATAAACCTTGTTAAACCAGTATATTTTTATTTGAAAAGGAAATATTATAAATTAATGTTAGGCCTGATTTCAAGAACCTGTTCTAATAGCAATTCAGTCTATATATCGCTATTTTGAAACATTATATTTACATAATATATAACATTGAGAATTTTATTGTTTCCTAAAGATAGGGAATACATATTTGAATTATTTGAACGGCGTCAAGAGATAGATATTACAAAGATAGTCTCTATCTCTTTTTGTTATAATATTGAGACCGGCCGTTAGAGGTTAAGAATATACGAAATCAAAATGAAAAATCTTTATTGAAAGTAAATTTTACAAAACATTTTTTCACTGTCAAAGCTACCACCAGCTCGGAAAATTAATTGCCACTGACCTGAGAAGAGCTGACGAATGAAACTCAGCGGGCTTGTCATATCATTTTTTTTTAATCATCGTCAATTATATAATTACATTATATAGAAATACTCTAAATAAATCTTAATAAATCTCTACATACGTATATATGTTCTCAGATTAACTTTAATATTGACCTATGAATATAATCTAGATGAAGATAATAAATTACTGTGAAACACAATTCACACAAGCATTGCGAAGCGTTTTAAAGCGAAGCGCGTTAAAAAAATAGTCCAATAATTGCTTACTTAAATATTTTTATTTGACTGTCGTTAACGGCTTCCCTCTTCCCCTCCTCCACCATCTCTACCGACTCACACAGACGGCGATCACTAAACATTTATATATATATATATATATATATGGAATTTTAAATAGTTTATAACGATAACCGGTAGATATCAGTTTTTATGTTTTTTTTTGTAAAAATGTAAAAATATATATATATATGTCCATCGTGGGTGTTGTCGTAGAACAGATATTCTACGACTACACAGAATTTCATCAAAATCTGTCTAGTGTTTTTATTGTAATTATAGCCAAAAATAGTATTTATGAGTTTCCATTACAATAAGAGAATTTTCAAATATAAAAAAAAATCCTTTACCAATACCAAGTTTCAAGAAAATCCTCGCTAAGTTTCGTTACTTTTTTATTTATTTGTATACAACAGTCATTGAATTAGTTAAGCAACGTGATGGTCATTGGTATAAACCATACAGTATACCAAATATTTGGGATATTTTTTTTTAAATGTCACTACATAATTAGTATATATATAACCTCAATGAACCACAAATCACCAATTTTATATTATTAACAACCTTTCCCTAATTTTGAAATATTACATTATTCAATACCAGTATCATGATTCCGGGTTTGTTTCTCTAATGACTGTATTAAAATGAAAATAAACTTAATATGTATAAAGACAATTTGAGACATACATTTTGGTTGTATGTTATTTTCAATGACATGCAAAGTTAGAACCATCTTTTAGATTACGAAAGACACTAATAGATGTCACCTCCGTCCCTATAAAGACGATTATATGTACAAACTTAAATTCATCGAATCATACGGTAGCTCAATTGGTAGAGTGATTGAACGGTTTCCCAGAGTTCGCGACCTCGAATCCTTCCGAATAATTTTTCATGCTATTTTTTTTTAATTTGTGTAAACAATTTCAGACAAATTAATCCAAGCCCTCAGAATTTCTGTATCCATATTTTCTTAGGTCAGTTATATATATAAATAATTCCGACCTGGTTTTAGCTTTGATAATGTAAAATAAATAGAAAGTAACTTTAAAAAAAATAGCAGTCAAGTCACTTGGTAAAAAAAAATACTTTTCACCGGTTATATTCAACATACAATGCCTACATATATTTTTCAAAGT
Source organism: Dircenna loreta (assembly GCA_963555665.1). Taxonomy (NCBI): domain Eukaryota; kingdom Metazoa; phylum Arthropoda; class Insecta; order Lepidoptera; family Nymphalidae; genus Dircenna; species Dircenna loreta. The sequence goes on from OY743094.1 coordinate 8,780,260, forward strand.
TCTTTGTGAAAGGAGTTTTTACATATTTACATTTTTGTCAATCTATTACTATGTAACCATAAACAATCATCGAAATATAAAATTCCGACATGAAATTTTGCTATATCTGCACGGACTTACCATAGATGTTATATATTTTGTATTATAATAGTTATAGCTATGTTATTGAAGTAAAGGAATACAAAATATTAAATAGATCAAAACTAGTGATCTTCCTCGTCATCGACATTAAAAAGTTAATGATTTTTTTAATTATAGCTAAGTACACTTTCGACCAAGTCGTCTTGCAGACCAAAAAAAGTAATCAAAATTGGTTTATCTGCTTGGAAGTTTTAATGTCACACGCCACAGACAGACACACAGCAAACATTTACATAAACTTATCAGATCTGTCTTTTTGAGTTAATATGATAATGTTCAGTATCTATCCTTCTATTACATATTATATATATATCCACAGTATAATATATATCCACCCGGCGGCGGTCACGTTAATTTATCGGAATAGTTTTGAACTCATTCGGGGCTCTTACTCATGAGCTCGAAGCATGGCGGATTCGCGGCGTGAACTGTTGTTGTCGTTTGTGTGTACGTGTGGGTTCGAAAGTAGTCGTGCAAGTTCTGATAAATAAAGGTAAAAACACCCGGATGAATATATATTGATATGATAATATTCAGCATGGTTCACAAAGTTGAAATATAAACATTCTAATACATTCCATATATATATATATATATAATAAAACAGAGTCCTCAGTCATCTGTTTTACCGTGTTTTTTTCTACCAAGCTTTTAAAAGTCCGAATATTATATTTAATGAAGGCACTTATTTCTTTATCATAGACTTTTTTTTCAAAAACATTTTTGAGCCTTTTTTTGTATTTTAGTACCAATAATTGGTCTTCAATAAATCAATTTGTTGAAAATTGGAATTCAAGCGGCTTGATCCCTTGGCGTTGTGTAGAGATGTAGCCCTCTGCATTCTCTATCGCTTATATCATGAGGAGTGCTCTGAAGAGTTGTTTGGACTTATACCACCCACAGATTTTCACCATCGTCCGTCGCGACAAAATCTCCACCCACACCACCTCAACAATCGGCTCTCCACCAATGTACGCTCCCCGAGAAATTTTTTGCCTCGTACGACGAATCTGTGGAACAAATTGTCGCCTAAGGTATTTCCGGACCGATTCGACATTCGAACCTTCAAGGAAAGAGTGTATTCCCTTCCAAAAGACCGCCAACGCACATATAACTCCTGAGTTGCAAATGCCCATGGGCAAGGGCAGGCCGAGATTAAGAAAAAATAGGTTTTAAATTGTATACGGAAATTAGAAATAGTTGTTACGTTTATATATAAAAGAATGACCTCTAATCAATATTCAGTTATGAAGTATTGTGAAACTATATACTTGGCTGTCCGTAAGGATGAATGAATGTATGGACGTTACCCTTTCAACACCTACTAAACAGATATATTTGGAACTGACAAGTATACTCGTATAATACACCTTTAACATCATATGGGCTATTCAATTTATAAAAATATTAGGAAATTGAAATTTATAAGTATATAACGATAAATGTCAAGTTTCATAAATGTATGTACCTTTTTTATACATAAGATTTCCTACAAAATGAGATATATAAATAGTTAAATAAGTAAATATTTTTTATAGCAGAATATTTAAGATTTGGAAAACCCGATAATGAATAAACAAGCTTCAAACTTTGGCGAAAACATGTTTTTAAGTTCATTAAATCGATTATATTTTGGACAAAAATTGTCTAAAATATTTTAATCTGCTATTACTGAGGCGTTCTTGTAACATTTATAATAACTCTCCAGTTATATAACGTATATAAATATATATTTACAGCATGAAAGAGTTACAAAATATTAGAAATGAATTTTTATTCTGCTCTTAAAGTGGTAACATCTTTGTCTTCTGTAACATATTTGTGTAAGAGAGCATTTTTGTTTCAAATCGAACACCAGCTTCTGTTAACGGCTTTCGTATCAGTTTTATTACGACAGATGTTCGAGGCTTAAATTATATTACTAATGGTAGATAAATGATAAAATACGTGTTTTATATGTAAAAGTAATTATCTTAAGACGCAACGTTACATTTTAAAGAAATATGATAGTAATGTTGAGAGGAAAAGCTTATATAATATTGGATTTAATAATTTCTTCCTTTACAAGGGAAACTCCAGTTCACTGGTTTAATGCTTTAGTCAATTAAACAATACTTTTTGGATCTTCATTTATAAAATAATCATTGTTCAATGTAAGAGGTTTTTTATTCTGTCCCAAGTATTATATTACGTTATAATTTGATTCGTTGTTAAGTTAGGATTCCTCTGGCAATCCAATTACATTGATGTTTGCTCTTTCAAAGAACTCAAAGACGGCACGAGTTCGTTTCCGCGCCGGCACACCTTTCTAAAGGCTTCTAGAGTCTGGAAAGGTCTTTATGAGAAACTACACAACCAACTATTCATAAATATAGTTATGTACTACAATTTTATTAATTACCAACTGCTTCCATAAAATGCTCACGTGTTTTTTGCCATGTAGAACCAATCTCAAACTTCTTACTAATGGAATTTTATAGACACTAAATAATCTATGCTAGAATGCTTGCGTAATGCTCGTACACAAGGTATGATGGCGAAGTCTTTTAAATTTTTTTCCGATCAAATCTATTTTAATCAAATTAATACTGGGTAGTATTAAAGAAGAGACTAATTCCAAAAATGCTAAAAGTCGATTTCATCCTTTCATGTTGGCTATCTAGGACATCTTTTTTTTTTTTTATTTTTTTTATTTTTTTAACGACCGTCAAGAGTTTGCTGTCTAACACAAAAAAAGTATATCTACAATCATATAATTTACATGTAAATATATCTATGACAAGTAAACTTTGTGTGGTTCCAGTACTTATTAAATTATACTGACAAACAATAAAATATAAACGATAAAAAGTCTACATTATAAATTTATTTGAATATTCGCTACTTATTAAGTATTTGTGAAAAATTGTGTTTTTTTTTTCCTTTTCTTCGCACACCGTTCAAAAACGTTTCTACTAGTTTTCCTTATATTTTTGTTGAATTTGTCTTTCATATTTTTTTTTTAATTTTTGCTCTAGTATATATTTATATATATGTATATAGAGCAAGAAATATATATGTATATATATATATATATATATATATATATAATATATACATATTATATACATAAAATATATATATATATAAATATAAAGAACACTATTTTTCTACAAAAAAAAACGAACTATATTATAACAAAACTAAAAATGTATGGATTTGTATATATTCTAAGCTTATTTTTCAGTTGGTTGGAAAGCGAAGTCCCTACCAAAAACTAATTCATTTATCACATTATTTAAATGATTACAAGAGAAAATTATTCTTAAACATAACTACTTCCAAATGATAAATAAATTACCTGATTAAAATTAACTGGAAGTCCACGTGAAATGACAAAAAACTCTTGCTCAATTACTGAATAACTATGCTAAATTATTCTTTGAGCAGAAAATGAGCCAGCCATCTTGTCACCAGGTGAAGTGACAAGCCAGGCCAAAAATATGAATGCGCTCTATTAAAAGTTTTAAATAATAATATAACTATTGAATAGCAAGACGCGATATATTTGTTAAAGGCTTTCCTATTTTTCGACTTTTATTTATGTTTAACTTTATTACGACAGTACTGTACACTTCCAATGAATGCATCGCTGGGCCATTCTGCGTCAAAAGCAGGGGATGAATTTTGCGAATATGTGAAACACCGAACAAGTTTCAAATATACGCTTTACGACTGAATTTTACTGAAAATTGTTTAGAACATTTCGAGAATCACGAGTCATATTCCAGTGTAGTCCGTTACAAGACCCGGTGCATTTTTCCTTTGTCTCCCGGGAATTAAAATTTTAATATAAGTTGTGTGGGCGCCCGGAGTCAGATAAAGCGACTTTAGAATGTCGAGGGGCACCGGTGTGGAATTATACCTGCCCTGGATTGCCTTTAAAATATCCTTGCAATAAATATTAATATTGTAGAACATTTATCATTTACCTCCAATACCTACACGTGAGGTAAGTAACGTAAAATTTCCTAATATTTTTTTAACGCTAACCCCTAACACTTCATTTTACGTAATTTATAATTAAAACCACCCTCTACACACTGGAACCTACAACCTTGAACTACACTAAAATCTTGAATAATATATAATAATCAAAAAAAAAATTGCCATTCTAAAAAATATATTAAAAAGTAAACAAATATAACAATACTAAAACCAAACACAAAAGCGATGTAAGTAACAGAGTTTCACAAAAGGGTCTCCACCCTTTCGCACATAAGTAAATTTTCACCCGGCGAAAACTTTCAGAATCTATTTCAATGTAGAGGGTGTACTTTTATGAGAAAATAATGTAATATTACATTATACGACATCTGAGGTGCTTTGTAGCTAACAAAGCATATTTGCTTTAAAGTTGAGAACATAATTACATAAAATATAGGTGACATAGATAGAGGTCCGGGATTCATCTTATTGTAGATCTAACCTGATTTTTCATTATGCCTTTTTAAAAATGTTAAACATTTTAAGTAGATCCCCTCGCAGCTAAATCATTCTTAGAAGAGTCATGAAATTCGTAAACATAATTAATAATCTTTGGTTTCTTATTTTCAATTATTATTTCCTATAATTTAATTATTTGTTGTCATTTTATATGATTGAATAAATAAATTTCTTTAAAAAGATATTAAGAATAAAACATAAATATTTAGACCTTATTACGTAAAACCAATTCGGTTTTTTTTTATCCTTTGATTCAGATTTCTTTGTACAGAAACACAAAAAACAAAGCTATTCCTAATACAAGTATAGTTTCGCTTTGCTAGCATGTACTCGTAAATCTATTTTTTTATGAATCCTAAGAGCGGCCTCTCGTGCTATCAAAGTTAGGGTATCTTTCGTTCGACGTATGTATCATAGGAAATCGTGACTTCACACAAACAGTATTTGAGGAAAATAAGAGCTGTCACCCTAATACGTAATATGTACGTGTTTGAACAAAGAAGTTTATAAATGAATCAAACTTTTTAGATTTAATTTCTGAAATTTGACAGCACTGTACGCCCTGAATTGTTAACTTACTACAAATTTTATAATACCCAATGTTAATTCTTTGAAATATTGAAACCATCTCACATTATTAATGTTAATATATATTTATTTTATTTATGCATTTTTGTATATATTTATTCTTATATATTGAACTATTATTAAATATGTATATTTATTACATATATTCTATATTTTTATTTATCATGCTTGGTTTCTGTTGTGGTCTAACATTGAATAACTACTGTTCCTTTAAATTGATTCTCTGATTATATTGGTAAATGTAATTGTAAATGTAAATGAATTCTTTGAATAAATAAGTTATCCAATGCACAAAATGTATATTTCAAATACCAGTTGTAAACTTACATACATGGTAATAAATAAATATAGATGAAAGACGACGATATCATCTCACGTATCTCAAGACGCATCTGTATACTATTACACACCTGCCACAATCTATCAGGCTTCTTTGTTACGTAAATTACTGAATTTGTATTCCGCCTTCATGAAAGCCCTTATGAAAGTTTAGCTCGTATAAGCGTTACATTTTCATCTCCCTTTTTGCGTTTGACCCTTCTTACTCATATATGTAGATATTTGACAGCATGTTCAAAGGTATTCTTGTAATTAGGTTTAACTTACCAAATTTTGTTTTATAATTGTTATTTTTATATTTTTTTATGTTACCATATATAATCAATTGATTTACGACATTTACTTTATATGATTTGCTATCTTATCAAAACCTTCATCGAATCTCGTTTTTTTAAGATTTTATGTGAATGATAATGAATGATAATGTCGGAAACTACCAAGAATCACAGACAATACCAACCAGAGAACATTAGCTATCTAGGAAACTAGGTCTAATGATTGGATTTCTTATATCACTAGACATAGACTACTACTAACTAAGCAGAAGGGAAAACGTATTTATTTTTTGCCATATCTGCTAAGTATATTAAAAAATAGAACAGAAAGGGACGTATTCTTTATATTTAATTAGTATTGAAATCAAATATTATCCACTTTTGATGAAATAGAAAAAGCGTTCTTACCTTTTATATTCATCGCTGGTCACTGTTGTATTTACCAGAAGGGTAAGTTAGTGGGCCGCTTTTCAAAATTACGCTTAGATAATTTTATTTTATTGTTATTATTTTTTTACACTTAAACTAAGTTATCGCTTGACTACATTCCATCTGAAGGGAAGTGGAAATGTAGTCGTAGGTGGTAAAGCGCCTCAACTTAGTAAAGGCCTATTCACTCTTGCCTTAAAGACACACATTGTACTCGGACGAATGATAGAATTATATACAAAATTAGTTATAAATGTTACTTTTGTATCGGTGTTGTGATATATCATAGTACGGATTCATTAATGTGAAAAATAAACAGTTAATAAAATTAAAGAGTTAGTTAAGAGAACGAGAAGCGGCGAGCTCTTAAAAAATAAAGGCCGGTCAAAATAAATATTCAATTCATGCAAAATGGTGGAAACATTTGAATGTGAATTCTGTCATCCGATATTTAAATCCAGCAGCCGTGCGGTTGGGCGGGCGAGCTGTTTCCCCGGGCGAGGGCGGAGAGGCGGGGTGCGGGGTTGTCGGGGCGAGGGGTGAAGGGGACTCTAATTAGGCGGCCCGGCGGAGGCTGTATTGATCGGCGCGTATCCTAGCAACGCGCGAGATGGCAGCACAGCCTGCCCTCACTCCGGGAATGGGCTTTTTGTTCGTGCCTGCTCTAGGTGAGACAATTTTGATATAATTTCGTAGAATGGTTCAATTCGATCACCCAACACTCGGTGGCAGATTATGATGATGATATTTAAGGGTTCGAGAACCGTGGTATTATAAATATTATATATATAACCCGGCTGTGAACAAAGAAAACGAGGAAATTTAATAAAAGCTTAGCGATGGCCTCCAAGTAGAGCTGAGACGGGGTCTGCGTAAACATAATTACGAAGTATAATATCTAGAACATGTCTCTGTCTCGATTATCCGCAACAGCTGATGCGGCGCACGTCTTAGCCGTGGTTTCTGAAATTTATTGGCTACACGAAAAATTAATTATCTATCAGCCTACAATATAAATTCAGAATCTTTTAAATGACCTTCACTTTTTTGGTAACTATTCAGTTAATTCACTCTGATCATAACTTATAAATTAATTAATTGATTATAAATTAATCATGAATAAAATAAAAATACTGTAATAAGCCCTATTATTAAACATATTTAAAAACTCTGGAGTAGATTGAAAGCACGTAGTATCAAATGCTATTTAGTATTCAAATGACTGAAATACAATTTATAGATGCAATAATAAAGACGTTTTCAAAGAAATATTTTTCTTTATGTACAAGGTTTCTTGTTCGTAAAAGCTCAAGAAAACGATCTTTGAAGTTCTTAGAATGTCTTGCATAATTTTCCAACAGCGAGCTTCGTGGAAAATGTAATAATGTTTCAGTGCACCCCGAGTCTTGCATCCTATTGAGTATTATACAAGGAAGTGTGCTATTTCCTTAGAAATTTTCTCCTTTAAAATATTATAGAAGCTTATGAGACAGGTTGTTATGTATTTTTACCTTTTTTATATTTTTTTTATAATTTGTTTTTTAATATAAATCATAAGAGGTGCATGGGAACGTCACAACCAAGAATATTAAATGTATAAAGTAGTATTTCAAAACCATTCTGAGTTTAAACAATTAAGTACAAATCGAAGTAATGTGAAAAACAATGTAAGCAATGTTTGTAACATATATATCGTAGAACCAGTCGTAGCTCCGTAGCGGATCTACAAGGTTTCAAAGTGACAAACAATTTTCCAAGCAATAGTCTTCGATATATTTGCGCTTTCATCGAAGCGGTAAATTGGTACCCAAGAAGAGTTACTATTGAAGCAGATGACAGAAAATTTCTCTTTTCTCATTGTAAAGAAAGCGTTGTATTGAGAAACAGTAACATAAAGCATTATATCGATACAATAATAGTACTGAGGCTTGTCGATGTGATCACTGATTATAGTAAAAATAATTTAATATTTATAAATCTATTTTTCTAGTATACTTTTTAGAATTTATTATATGGTTTAAATAAATAAAATTATGTAGATATGTTGTTGCTTCAAATGGAGAGAAAAAATTGTATGAACGAAAATGCATTGTATCCGAGCAGACGTGACAGCACCGGACGGCGTATCCAAAAAACTCGTAATTAAAAATCCCTCCCCCTGCGAACCGACAACCTCAGCTAATTTAAGCCGCTATCGAATCTGACGGCCATTTTCAATACCTACCTGTATATAGACGTATATACGCCATCAGATTGCCTTGTGTATGGAATATCAGATTTATATTTACTAAACATATTTTTTAGTAAAAATTAATCTGATATATATATTTTATTATAGTTTATATATTTTTTTATTATTGTTTTTTTTTTTTTACTTCTATAAAACTAGAAATGTAAGTAGTTAGGCTAAATTTATATTTGTATTTCTGTTATTATTTTTTGTTTTCTTTTTTAAGCTTATTTGTTCTCCATTTATTTCAGGGCTAGCTGGAATAGAATGCTTGTGGCATTATTCTAGCCTTTGCAGGTTTTGTGCAAATAAATAAATAAAATATTTTGAACAGACTTTAAACACGTTTATAACATTAAACTGTGTTTTATGAACGATTGTTTTTTGAATAGCCATTCAAAACTCAGTCGTCGGTATAGCTGCAACGACACACAAAGTATGTTTTTATTTATTTAATAAGCCACCCGAGAATGAAACATACGTATTTCATTTCAATGTATAACAATGCTTTGCTGATTCAATTATTTCATTTTCAGAAATGTTACGAAATTATTTCCATATTTTTAAGTAAGATGATTCTGAAAACTAAAATTAATTAACTTCTTCAGCAATCAAACTACTCAATTGTTTAAAATCTCATTGTAAATATTCTAAATGAACCACCGAAACGGTTGTTTCTTTGTACATGGAATCAATTCGCTGTCCGATTTAGCTGGAAGCGTTTACAACACAATGGTTATCGAACAATCGTCTACTCTGAAAGTAATTACTACACATCAACGCTGTCGTGTGCAGTCGCCAACATGGCTGAATGTACTTATTAAACCGGCACAAAGCAAGCAGGCGGCAAACAGCCGGCTCACCCTCCCGCCTCCGGGAATCAGGTGGCAAGAGGTGATGCAATTGACAACAGGATACAATCGTAACTTTGGCACGTTTACCATGCAATTTCGGTCCGTATCTCTAGTGAGTTTATTCGCTAAAATGGGTCGCAGCGGCGAAGGGAGCGGCGGGCGGCCAGACGTTACCAATGGTTACATCCGGGCGAGCCCCATCCGACATGCTAGCTGCGAATATAGCTGCTATATCGACTTTACATACTGCTCGATGGAATATTATATACAAATATACTCGTACATGGCCGCCGGCAATATACAATACTGCACAAATATAAACTAATAACTTGTTCGAACTGTAATGATTGAATATTATTTGTTTGTTATTGCTTCATGTTCGTTCATATCTAATATTAAGACAAGTAATGTATTATATATAAGAATTTTGTTATCGTTAAACAAAGACATTAGATACTTATAAACCTTCTCTGTGCTTCACTGAAACCAATATACACTTATACTAAGAATTTTGGCATATTTAGTATCTTCATTACTTTCCAAAAAATAAAAACGAAAAAGAATAGCTAAGAACATATAATAGAAAATATTGAAGCGTAAAAAGACAAAGAACAGATAAAAATAATATTGCTAAATATTTTGACACTTGCGTAAATAAATGTCATTATGAATGACAGAAACGGTCATTAATTCTATTTATTGACGCGTTACTGATGTTTTTGCTCCAAAGCTATGCACTAAGTGATATATAACAGCGATTCCTTTGTGCACTGGCAATGCTTTGAGTCTGGATGCGGTTTGTCTTTGATAGGGACTTTGAACTAGCCTGTATGTACTGCAGATTATTAATTATACTGCTTCAATGAAGTTTATACTAATTGTATAATAAAACGTATTTAAAATATAAATATCAAAACAGTATGGAATTATGGATTATATATTAATACATTCTTATATATAAATTAATCACAATCACATGCAAATAAACAATAATAAGATAAAACGATGTTTTGACAGACTTAACAAAAAAAGAGATAATCTACAGAAAATACAATAAAATTGATACATTAAAATCGATGAAATATAACGAACATAAAAGCGTATATCCTACCCGAGTGAGATAATGTCGCCATTAGATGGCAGATGAGTCTCAGTGGCGAGACCCCGGCGGCTCTTGAATCTATAAACTTGATTGAATATATCATTTGCGTCATTGTATTTTTATATCACTAAAAGGCAAGACATAACCTTCAATGATAACTATAATTATATGATAAAACCTAAACTAATTCTTTAACAATAAATGGTTTTCATCTACGAGGTGTGTTCAAAAAGTATCACGAATTTTTAATTTTCGCGGGTTACGTATATTCGAATTTCGATTTTTTTGTGACGTTATGTTGGTACATATGTCTCTCACTTATGTTGACAGCAGCTTTGCTTGCACGTGTTTTGGTTCGTCTTCGATTTTTACCTATTCAAAAAAATCAAACAAAGAACCTGTATAAATTTTGTGTGAAAAACGAAATAAAGTGCGCGGATACATGTCGAATGTTGACTGTGCCATTCGAAGAAGCTACTTTGGACAAAAGCAACGTTTATCGGTTTTACAAAATGTTTTCAAAAGGCCGAGAAGATGTAAACGACGAAGAGCGTGCCAGACGCCCGAGCACTTCAAAAACAGACGAAAATATTTATAATACACAAAATTTTTGAAAATATACAAAATTCGTGATACTTTTTGAACACACTACGTAAACATTAATAAATGTAAGAGCCATTAAATATAGATTGAACACAAGCGCTAAGCATTGATAATCCTACGTGACGCCTCTCAAAGATAATAAATAGAAAGGGTTGAATTGATAGCTTTGTTACGGTATACATAAGCCGGAGACGCCATAAATCTTTGTTCAGATTAATGCCCGCTGAGGGCAAGGATGATGAGGAGACATTTTTCCGCTATAAAGACTTTCTTTTTTATGAAATAAATTACGCAATATAATAGTGAATTGGTTTTGTATTGTCTGACCTTGCGAACATTTTTATTCTTTATTGAAGGCTATAGGAGATAGGTTTAGTGTTTAAAATAAAAGTAACAATACAAAAATGTTACATATTTTAACATACACATTTAGAGTTATATGTTACATTTTATATATACATATTAAATACATTTTCCTCTGTTACCTATTTCATCATTTATTATAAAAACCCCATTCAAGGGTACGAATATAATCTATTTAATCCCAGAAGCCCGGCCATCAGCGCACAAGTTCCAAGGGACGAGACGGGGACGATCCGATAAATCATTAACAATATTCACGACGTTACGTCACGACTGCCGCCCTAATTCGAAATGCAACTGTAATAGGTACTGTAATTTATAAATATTATAAAGCCGTTTGGATGTTTATCACTCACACTGATTTAAAAAATATATAAAGGTAGAATATCAGGTTATATTTGTAAATGGTGCTACCTGTATCTGTAAAGTGTTACCTGTATCTATAAATTATTTACCTTTATTAATATAATTATCTATAAATATTGGTTTACCAAAACAGAGCTAATACTAAACTAATAACATTTTACATATTACAATCAAAGCTATCTCAGAGAAAATTATATAAATATATAAACAAAATGAATATATTTAATTTAACAAGTTACAAATCCAAAACAAACTTCGTATACATAATTTCTATTACATTAAAGTTCATTATAAATAGCTCTATCCATAAAGCTGTTCCTTTCCTGAAAGTGACGTTAAAGGATATAATTAAAAACCTTGTTAGTCTCAAAGCAATAAGAGCTCGGCAAAGGAGCGACGAGCGCGCAAAATAAAACAATATCTGCGTTAGAGGAGCCTGGAACCTGTATAAATACAGCACATTTACAGGCGACTGCCTCTTTATTGCCTGCCGTGCAAGACAAAAGAGCTAAAACGCTCGGGAATATTAATAAGGATTTATCTCCCGCTACGATACCATCTCATGAACGTTTAAATAATCATGAGCCAACACAACGGTTTCTAAAAATGTAAGGTTCCGCATGTGTGGTAACTTACGACAGTTTTTGTCTTGGCAAACAATGTAGTATGATGAAAATGATTCATAAATTAAAAATAAATTAGAAATAAAATTTTGCTGTGATATTATGAAATATTTCAGTCACAGTACATGTAGAAATGGAAAATTATATTTATCGAAGGAAATGCTATTGGACAAATAGTAGGGAATTCACGTTTCCCCTAGTTTGTCCTAGACAAACTGTGCAGTAGCTGACCTGTGTACCAATCTCAAGGGACCAAACAGTCGCCCTTTGAACGCAACTGTCAATAAATGCATTTATGATCAATATGTGAAATCCCATAATTTATAATCATTGTATACAGAAGGAATTGACTAACAATTAACATAAATAATATATTTTTTGTTCAATAGCTTATATAAATGCCTTATGAATTAAAAAGGTTATTTAAAAATTATATCAAGAATGCAAAACATTCTGAAGACGAACAATTCGAACATACCCAATTTAAAATAGAGTAAAGCGTCACGCGGTCTGGCAAGATGGCCGTCGTAACGGGAAATATACCGCCATTATTTAGAGCGCCCCACATTTCAGAGACATCACGGCTTAGGAAAACATCTCCAGAATGCCACAAAAAATATATAATTTATTTTTATATTTTATTTTTTTATTAGCAAGAAATATTTGCAAAGAAATATGTTCAAACAGTTTTAAAGTAAAATCTCTTTAGGGAAAATAGAGTAACATAAAACCATTAATAAGCCTCTTACCCTATCCGTCTAAGTCAACATCGGTGTTCTCTGGGTTGTAGTGTAGCGGGGTGGGGCCCCTGCCCGGGCGCGTCGCTATGGCAACGGGGGAGACGGCCCGAATTTTATCGATTGGGATACAGACAGCAGCCGGGAACTGGGAGAACTCACACTAACCCGACTTGTGTTTACTGATCTTAGAGGTTAAGAGAGCTTTGACATTCTGTAACGCATTTTATTTAAAAAACAATTTATGACCTCCGCTTATATTTTGAAAATGTTTTGCAAATCTTTACAAGAGTTATAATTTGTAAACATAATATATCTTTAAAAGTAAATAAGTCTTTTTATGTATTATTTGACCAAAATGCATACTTATATAAATATGTGTATATACATATTTATATAAGTATAAAACAATTCGCTTATACATCCAATTGCTTCAATGTGACCGCTATATAATATTTATTTATCTATTCAATCAAATTAATCCATAGAATTATTATAGGTTACTACTGAAATATCTAGTTATATATGTACATATACCTAAACATTTAATAAACATATATATATATATATATATATATATAAGTATATGTTTAATAAATATATGTTTATTATTATATGTTAGTGCCTTTGTTAACAGAACTTCTTTACGTTCTTAACTTTATGAAAGGCGTCTTTCATAGAAAATAATTTGTACCTCTGGGAACATGATAGGTTTCCAAGGCAGGCTTTGCAGTTATATAATTCCTGCAACTGGTAATAACGTTGGTATTAAATCGAAGCTCCTATTCTATATACTTAAGTGTAAAAATAATTTGTTTATTGCGTATAAATATAAGATAGGCGGTTTTGATACCTACCAATTTTTTTTTTTAACATTCGATAATAATTGTTGAATGTTTTTATTTGTGTCATCATAAAAAAAGTAAAAACATTCAACAATTATTAAAAAACAATAAACAACTAGGCTTTAACTAAAAAAAAACTGAAACACACATGAACAATTAATATATATATATAAAAAAAACATATATAAATATACTAATACTTATATTTAAGTGAATGGTATAGATAATGAGTGAAAGAGAGATATTTTTACTTACGGTTTTAAAAATTCTCGGATATTTATACGATTTTTTAATATATAAATACATACACCAAAATTGTTATTAAATTTATTGTGTGATTCAACGCAAACTATGTTAACTTACGTAACTGTAACGTAAGTAGGATAAATATAGTATTTATGAGTAAGACATAAGTTAACTAAAGAATCTTTCATTGCACAAATTTTACAATTAAACCATTCATGGTTGTCTAGCACCACTTTTTCCCATGGATTAAAATAGGTATCAAATTATATTTCACTTCGATGTTAAACAAAAAATAAAAAAGCCACTACACTTCACCCTTTAGCATAATTTGGCAGAAACCAGACCAGTAGGGTACCTCGCACCCAAAACACCATTCACGAAGCGATTTTTGAGTAGGGATAAAAGCGTAGGGAACAAAGGGCTCCAGATATATACTACTTTGTCCTTCGTATGCCTCCCCTATCAATTGTTACGCATATTTTTACCTACTATTCTCGGCAACTGTCGGGCACAGATTCCACTTATTGCGTAATAAAATGTTTTTATTGATGTTGCTTACATAATATAATTGATGTTGGTGACACAGATAACTATAAGACATATATATATATATATGGCTTATTTTGTAATAACAACAATTATTTGCCTGTATATAAACTTATGACCACACAGGATTTATCAAAATAAAACGACAAATATTATTTTTACTGACCACATTCAAAAATTTTCTAAGCATCATCGGGTACGTTTAACACAATATCCTTGTCGCTCACAAAAAGGGGCATAAGGGTACAAAAGTCCCTGAAACATTTCTCATTGGAGCGGGGGAGGCGGCCAACACCCTGCGACGCGCCACTCTCAACCACGGTGTCCATAATTTATGCTTTCGCGCAGACCACGAAAAATAAATGAGCATCAGAAATAATAAAAAACGGTAGAGCGAATTATGGTTCGAGAGATTGTAATGCAATAAGACGACTGGCATGGGTTTGTGGTTTTTCTTTTCAATATTCCGATTCAATATTATCAAAGTTTAAAAAATATGTAGCGCTATATATTATAAAACTGCTCGAATAAGAAAAATATATTTAGGTACGTTAAACAAAATATAAATGATAATATTAATGTTTTCGCAACGGCTAGCCACCCTGTGGGTCCAGTGGAGATCAACTAAGGGACAGATACAATACATCACTGAATATTGTACATTGTATTAATTTGCGCTTGCACTCCCGCCGAGGGAGGCGCCCGGAGCGCTTTTTTAAACTGTAATTAATGGGGACCAGAGCACTCAAGCTTATTTTGATTTCTTGTTTTCTTTTACTTCGACCCAAATTGAAATTTGAACGATGGATGGACACGGGCAGTAATTGAATCAATTTTCATGAATTATAATTGTTCGTTTTAGGGACGGATTCTTGAGGACAAATTAGGTATTTTAAAGCCATTTATTCAGTCAATTATTTAAGATTTGAACCTTTATTAGGGTATTCGTTTTATAGTATTCTATACTAGCTGATGCCAGCAACTTTGTCTGCTCCCTATCCCCCGACTAAAGATTTAAGCCGTCTATCATCATTTGGAATATATAAAGCGGTGCATACATTTCGTTTTATCGTAAGTAGGTTTAGAACAAACAACATTTTCGTCTCTGCGCGTGTAAATGAGAAAATTGTCCGGACTGACAAGCCTCTTGCCTAAAATAAAAAACCAAAATCTTGCAAATTTTATTGAAATCGGTGTAATAATTTTGTTATATTTTAATTATACCCAAATAAAATTAAGACTTTATGAATCGAAGACAATTTTCCAGAGTAGATAGTATTCTTTGACAAAAAAAAATTATAAACTCGAAACATTTTTTAATACCATCTTGACATTTTTAGTATACGAATAGATAGTAAACCTCCGTCAAATGATTCCTTAATAAAGAAAACCTTGTGAAGAAATAATATAACATTTAATCTTTGATTTGTAATATTAATAAAACACGAATACACACAAAAATGTATTAAAATTGTATTCAGTATCCATAATTATTATATGTTTTATTAGTTTACATTTTTATACATAATAATAAACAGAAGAACCTTAGCAGAAGTAACTTTACATATCCTTAATTTTAGATTTTCAAAAAAGATAGAAAAAGTCTCACATTATCATAATACGACTAAGTTTACTAAAAAATAACTATAAAATACTAAAACTCTTCCAATTCCTCATCAAAGGTCCGGCATCGCCTTCGTAATAAACTGGCTGAGATTTCCAAACTCCTTGTCTATGACCGCGTCAAACCATAGTTTATTATCGGCGTCTTTATGGTCTATGGCCGGCAACTGCACGTAGGTGTACGGTGCGAACGCTAAATGGTTCCGTATACTTAATTGGGACTCCGTTCCTGGGATCTTATCTATCAACTTGTTGACGAGCTGCGGGTGCAGTCGACTGAACACGATGCCCATGTTACGATTCGTGAGGAATTTCTCATAGAAACAGCTCACTAAGTCGGCCGTGTACGCTATAAATATCTTCATGTATTTTTTGTACTGACGGTACTTGTGCTCGTTCGTCACTTTCATGGCCGAGAACATTTGTTTATACCTGTCAGAAATGAAATATTCACTCATCAACATCTATTAGAAAATAAGAGGTTAGGTACAGGGTGTTATTTTTAGTATAATATTATTTTAAGTGATGTGAATATCTTGTATCACTTACAACATGATGATGGAGGCCATGTTGTCGAGACAGGCGGCGGAGGGCGCCAGCAACGGCAGCGCAAGCTCCAGCGCCGAGGGCGGCGGGGCAGGGCTGCTGGCAGGGCTACCGGCAGTACCGAGACACGCACGCGCACGCGCCTCGCTCCCGCGCACCGTGCAACACAACACGCGCAGGTCGTCTGTGGGCGGCGTCGTCTCGTATTAGGACATTCATTAATAGTCCACTTTCATTTGGAACTGTAGTCAGTGACAACGGTGGAGCCCTCACCAAAAAAATATATTGTGAATAAGAAATAAAGTAATATGATTTAAATATAGCAGTACCTGGAGATATTTGTAACCCTTTATTACACATGTCATTGATTTTGAACGCTACCATGGATATTGTTTGACTGAATATGTCTTCATTAAGTTGTATGTTTAGGAAATGGTGCTTGGACCTCATACTGGAAAGGACCTGTTGAGATATAATAAAATGTCTACTAAATTACAAATTAAATCCAAATTAAATCAATAATTAATACAAATAAATATAAATGTATTATTATTTTGTAAACTTTCATTGAGAATCACTGATAATATTGAATGTGTAGCCATTTGATTTGGCTTCAAGAGAACATAGTCTATAACCATAAAAGCAAAACTTGTAAAGGTATATTAATATAAAAAGCCATTACATTCATTTTAAAAGTATATGTATCTATATTAAAATTAATATACATACAAGGTTACAATACATCGCCGTCACACTCTTCATAATAGCACACTGCTCCAGCGGCTGAGCTCTGTAGTATATTTTTGAAAATATATCCAATATCACACTAACGTCATCTGTGCCTTCTGCATTCACCCATTCTATTAGCTGCAGTATCTATAACATGACAAAAAAATAGAAAAAACTTTTTTCAATTAGATTTCTTTTTATAAATTTTGATAGTTTATAAATTTTTAACAATGTAGTTGAAAAGCTTGAATGATAATATTAAAGCTTCAATATCTGCACTTTTCTATAATTTTCATTTAATATATTAATTTAATTATTTTTTTAATATTTACCTCTGCAAAATAGTCTTTTTCATTCCAAAATGGCAAGAATTGTGCAAGAAAACGTGTGACAACGGGCAGGCCTTGCAACACAGTAGACTGGAACAGGCCTAGCCGATGCAACAAATCCTGCTTTTGGGCGTAACTGTGAGGAGATGTTTCTAGAAAACCTGCACAATTAGTGATATTTGTGAGCACATGTGTGATGCTAGGTGTTGTCTGATGTTAAGATTTCATTCACCTGTTACCTGAACAATTGGAGAAAATGGATTTATGGAGAAGAGGACACAGGAAGGGTAAGGGGAACAGTTGGACCTCCCACACACACTTAACTGGACGAAAAGCAGAGACAATATTTACTTTAAGACAATTTTGTCTGAGATACCTCTGGTGAAGGTAGCCCTGATAAGCTGCAATCAACTCTACGGTTGGCTCTACTGTGTAGTGTTATGTAAAAGTGCCACTGTGTTAGCTGCAATGGACCACAACTGACTGAACAGAGTTGATATGTGTGATGTGCTCACATTGTGCTAGCAGGTGGTGCAGGTCATGCGACAGGAAGGTGTGGTGGCTCGGCAGCGCGGCCAGCAGCGCCAGTCCAGCCGGGTTTACCAGCAGCGCGCGCAGCCGTGCCGGCCGGGACAGCCCGCGCTGGCTGCTGTACTGCAGTAGCGACACCGGGCTGCAAATATTATATTACATACTCATTAAACAAAATAATTAATGATTAATGTTTGAAAAAATCTAGTCTGTAATTTGAAATTTGAGGTTTAAATTGTACATAGATATCTAACCAGAGTCCTGTACTTTAGAATGGTCTTTTAATACTTACTCTGAAAAGTCCAGGTAATTCTTCTGTGAATTGTTATTATACTGTTTAGATCCAATGTTTGCAAACTCCATATTGGGTATGAGGGGTTCTGCTTTTTTATTTCTTCCACTTTCCTAGAATAACATAATCTTTATTTTAAATAGTTTCTTTTAGATGAATAATGAAAAAGCTATATGTACTTATACATTGTTAATGAATACTTACAGAGTTAATTGGGTTGACCCAAAAAAGCTGGACAGTATCTCTGCCTACACTATCCCTTTGGCTCTGAAAACAAAACAATATACTTAGTTTGTAACATAACATTACTTACAATTACTTTAACTTAATAAAAAAATTATTTAACCTACTTATAACTTTTTTTTTTTTTTTTTTTACATTGAACTAAGTTGTTGCTTGACTACACTCCACCTGATGGTAAGTGAAATGTAGTCATAGGTGGTAAGGCGCATCAACTTAGGAGCAGCCTATTCACTCTTCGCTTGAAGACACCCACATTGTACTCGGACGGAAATACCGACGCAGGCAAGCTATTCCAGTCCTTCGCTGTACGAATTAAAAACGACGAGGCAAAACGTTTCGTACGGATAGGTGGAATATCCACAACGAAAGGATGGATGCTCGCCGTGCGTCGGAACGTCCGGTGATGGAAGGGGGATGGGGGAATCAGATCATGCAATTCCAGCGCACACTCACCAAAATGTATCCTATAGAATACTGAGAGGCTCGCGACTCTACGTCTGTGTTCGAGACTATGGAGTTGAGCGTCAACCAGCTCAGGGTCACCAATTAGCCTCTTAGCTCGCCTCTCAATTGAGTCCAGAGCTGCAAGATGACATTTTGCGGCACCAGCCACTATATGGCCACAGTACTCCACACACGACCTGATTTGTGCTTTATATAGTACTAGCAATTGTCTCGGTGTGAAGTACTGTCGGACACTCGCAAGAACGCCAAGCTTGCTGGCGGCTGCTCTTGCTCTAGACTCAATGAACCGACCAAAGTTGAGGTTCGAGGAAATCTCTATCCCTAGCAACTGAAGTCGGTCACTGTATTCCAAAGATACATTCCGGAAAGTAGGAGCCAAGGAGAAAGGGCTCCTTTTAGCAGTGAATAAACACGTCTGCGTTTTGGTGGCGTTGAATTTAACAAGGTTGGCATTGCCCCATAGGGAGACTGCCTCTAGCTTGTCATTCAAACGCTGCACCATGGCTTCTCTTTCAGCCTGTACTTGATCTCTACTGGCCCGATTACTCGGCAGGTATCTTTCCACCACTGTGCTGTCGTCTGCATACCCATAGATACCGGGTTTGAGCAGATCGTTAATATGCAGCAGGAAGAGAGTTGCAGAAAGAACGGACCCCTGAGGAACTCCGGCATTTATTGTTAAGGGCTCCGATGAGCACCCGTCAACAACCACTCGGATAGTTCTTAGATTCAGGAAGTCCGTTACCCAGCCGATCAGACCAGGAGATATACCGTACGCTGAAAGCTTGCTTAAAAGGCCCGCATGCCAGACCCTGTCAAATGCCTTCGAGACGTCTAGAGAGACGGCGACCGCTTCTCCATTCCTCTCGATAGCTTCGCCTAAAACATGTGTAGCATACACTAGAAGGTCCCCAGTGGACCTATTTCGGCGAAACCCATACTGTTGGTCACTGAGGAGATCGTTACCTTCTAGGTATGTTAGAAGGCGCGAGTTCAATACACGCTCCATAATCTTGCAGAGTATGGAGGTGATTGAAATCGGTCTATAATTTGCAGGATCGGCACGACTGCCCTTTTTGGGCACTGGCTGCACGTTTGCAAGCTTCCAGGATTTCGGCACTATTCCAGTCTTGAAAGAGAGGCGATACAGACGTGTCAATATAGGAGACAACTCAGCTGCACATATCTTGAGCAGAATAGCTGGTATACCATCAGGACCACTGGCTTTGTTCACATCTAGACGACACAATGCTCTCCATACCTCTTTGTTTGTGATGCGGATTTCAGGCATCGAAATCCCGCAGTGAGGAAGATGTGCTGGGGTTGTGTTGCCAGTGTCTAGATGCGAATTTTCAGCAAAAAGAGAAGCAAATAGATTCGCTTTCTCTTTCGCTCCATGAGCCAGAGATCCATCTGGCTTCAGCAGAGGAGGCAGTGAGGTTCGGCAGAAATTCGACTCAATCGCTTTGGCAAGGGACCAGAAAGCTCGACTGCCTGATGGCTTACTTGAAAGCTTCTCGCCAATTTTAGCGATCCGGACAAGTCGATTCCTCCGTAATGCCTTTTTGTAGGACTTAGCAGCTTGGTTAAAGGCTCTCTTCTTGAAACTTACATCCGGAGCTTTGCAGTCTCGAGCATCAGCCCAAGTAACATATGCCGAATGCTTCTGCTTTTCAGCATGACCACACTCGGCATTGAACCATGGGCGAGCTTTGCCACCGATAGGTACTTCAGCAAACGGGATAAAATACTCCATTGCCTGATGCACCACATCAGTTATAGCATCCGCGCAACTCGACGGATCCTCAGAAGAGAAGCAGACCCGCCGCCAAGGATAAGATGCAAAGAAGTGCCGCATCTCATCCCAATCTGCTGACTTGTATTTCCAAATTCGCCTAACACCATGGGGATCTAAATCCGGCTGGGAATAAGTAAATACAGATTTCACCAGACAGTGATCGGAGGTCCCCAAGGGGGAGGAAACCTCTACAAGGTACCTGTCCGGATCAGTTGTCAGCAGAAGGTCCAGGCAATTAGCTGTATGGCCTTCTACATCAGGTACCCTTGTCGCTTGCCTTACCAGCTGAAAGAGGTCCAAAGACAACGCAAAGTTCCGCGCTTCTCTTCCAGCATGAAAGCATGAAAACTAAACACCAATTGGTACATTTATGAGATTTGTGAGTGTAATTCCTGCCTCCTGTTGTAATGAATCTTTATATCTATATTATTTTTTTTACCCTTAAACTAAGTTGATACTTGACTACATTCCACCTAGAAGTAGAAACATAGTAAAAGCCCTATTCAATCTTAACATGATTAAACGTGTAAAGATAATGTCAGTGATAATATAAATAAGTTACCTGGCTGTGTTTAAATCTTGTTAACAAAGTTACATTAATTTTTCTAAATGCAGTGCATATAGGTACAGAAGGTATATCCTCGGGGACCATTTCAGGTTTGTATGACTTAAATAATCCTAAAAGTACTTGGATTTGCCTGTACATATTCTGAAAAATATGATTATTCAATAAAAATATTATTTAATATGAATCAAAAATAATATAGCTATTTTGTTGGTGTATAAACAATTTACCTTTTTAGCCTCCCTCCTCTTGGCATAATCAATTAATTCCAAAGCTCTTTTTCTAGTAACATCAGCTGGTTTTGTTAACTTGTACACCAATTTTATAGCATGCACAGTCTGAAATAGCACAGTAATTAACTATAGATTTATCATTTTAACTAAAACTCCCCAGTTACTTTCATACTTACAAGTGTTTCGTAAGTTAACATAATGTAGAATAATTCATATCCTATGTCCAAAGCATTCATATCTATTGAGTCACTGTCCATAGCAGCTAAAATGAAAGTGATGACAAATAGAAAAATAAAAATAGCTTAACAAATCAAAGAAATCAATTGTTTTATATTGCATTCAGTATTTTTCAAATAATTCTTTTATTTACCTGTCAACCAATCAAGGAGGAACCCAATTCTAGTAAAATTATTCTGATTCTCAAAGGTGGCTAAAATCCACCGTAGGGAATACTCAACTGTAATCTGATTTATCTTTTCCTGAGGTACCAGGCAAGTACCAAGACTGATCCATTTTGTTATTGCTGGAATAAAGTATGAGACTTCATTCCATAGGTCATTGAAAATACCTAGTTAATAAATAAAAACTTACGGATGTTTAAATTTAGCCAAACTTTAAATAAAGTGTTGAAGTCCTCATAGTTTATGCCATTGTTTTCTACCAGAAACCCTAATTCATCAATCTTGCTTTGAAATAGTTCTTTATCGAAACCTTTCTTTAAAGACTTAATATAGTCTATAATTTCTTCAACGTCTGCCATTTCTTTTAAGACAATAGATCAATAAACCACGTTAAACGTAATAGTGTAATAACTAATTGTGTATATTTGTTGTTATTGCTTGTCTGTGGCTTTTTATTGTGTATATTTTACATTACTGAACAAATTCAAAATAGCTAAAGACGTTAGAATTCAGACAGTTGACATAGATAATAGATTCGGCTTCGAAAGTCAGAGAGTAAAAATACTTTTTTTTTTTTTCGAAGATGGTCTGAATCGTTTGCTGTGAACATGGACATGAACTGTTATAGTAATAAAGAAATAATAATACGTAAACTTATGAAGGTAAGAAGCCAAGTGCCAACTAAAATAAAAAAAATAATTAAAAAATTAACAGTACATCCAAAAATAAAAAATCTTGTAAGCGAAGGTAAATATAATTTGATTGAAACCACATGTTAAGCCCTTAACAGTCTTTTATATAAATTTTAATCTAAATTAGAATGAAAAATAAATTTATAGATAGCCGTGTACGAAACAAAATGACTGTGGAAGATGCTACCCTTTTAAAATTTAAAATGACACTATTATGAAACTTTTTTTTAATTTCATGTACTAAAGAAAGTTAAAAGGAACTAGAAGGAACTAGAACTATTCATGTTCTGGACATCGAATCGTTTTATCTACGAGATTCTGTAAAGTAATTGTATAACCTTAATTTGCTACACGATAAATTGTATTTCCGAAATTAAAATCCATTATTACAATTAAACTTTTCATAAAAACCATTCTATACCAAATATATTATATGCCAAACTATCAAAATCTATTTCGTACATCGTCGTGCGAAAAAAAATCTGTGCACAAAAGTCCCGTCAACTGAACGAAAGAAGTAAATCTTTCTTATCTTTGTTTCTTTCATTTGTATTTATGTTGTTCTCCTTCATGAGAAAATGCAATAGAACAAAAGCAGCTGTCAAAAGCATTCTCTGTTTACAGGTCTGAATAAATAGAAGTTAAACATATCTTTTGTTTTGTTTTTACGAGGTCCTTGAATATTTTAGAAAATTTTCATATTATTTAATTTAAGAAAAATATATTAAGCTTGCTATGATCCGTAAAACAATAAGGGTAATTTTTAATGGGCTCAATTTGAAAAATAATAGTAATAATATAACGATACAGAGCAATATTACAGTGACGGTTTAAATTACACAGATTTGCTAAAGTACTTTTTTTATTTGTTTATTCTCCTAACTAATATGATAAACACATATATTCAATACATTTATCTAAAACAATTAAGATATTCATATATTTATGTACATTTTGACCTTCTACCCCGTAACAAAGAGCTTTCATTAGAGTATAAGGAAAATGAGCCGGTGAGCCGTGAACATTAATAAAGTTCCTTTAACCAAAATCAACCAAAAATCAAAAATCTTTATTGAAAGTAAGTTTTATACGAAACATTTTTTCATTGTCAAAACTACCACCAGCTTAGAAAATTAATTGCCACTGACCTGAGAAGAGTACGCGAAAGAAATTCAGCGGGCTTGTCATATGAGCGATCGCTTCATGCCCACAGTGCATCATAATCTAAATATGCGGAAACATTGCAATATCCATTAGCACACAAACGTTCCTTAGGTACTTTCTTAAATTTATTAAATGGTAATACTTGAACGTTTGCTGGGAGTTTGTTGAAGATTTGTATACAATAAATGTTGTATAAAATATATATATATATATATTAAAAGGAGATTTATGTAATAACTACACAATCTTACAAAGTCTGTTTTTTTAGTAATAATTATCATATAATTATGAAAGGCTATGTTTTAATTAATACTAAATATTGCTGTCGTATAGTTTATACTTTGGAATAATTGTATTTTTGTAGTTTAACTTATTTATATAAATATGTTTCAATACAAATTTTACATTTCTTATTTTGACATTAGAATTAATATTCAAAATTGTGAAAAATGACGACAACCCTTCATACAATAGACAAAATACAAGCTATCCGTTATTATTTGGCATCCCTACCAGAAATGTCAAAATGAACGAATTGTCGTTTGAAGTAAACAGTATGGATATTTGCCAGTAGAGTATTTTAATAAAATATGTTTAAAATCATATAGTTATATAGTTATTTAAAAGTGTTTAATGTAGGAAATAAAAATGTGGCCTATGCTGCTTAATATGACACGCGACGAATGTCGTCGGACGCTTAGAAGACTTGGTATATATTTAGTTTTATAAATGGCATTCGTTTTCCCTCCTATGGTTTTCTTCCACAATGCTCAAAGTGATACTAGTCGTTTTATTGTTTTTCGTGACTGTTAATGTGATTCTTTTTAATAACATGTTCGTTTTCTTGTAGAATTGGAAGCCTACTCGAATATGATAAGTGTATTCAGAGCACAAGGGGCAATAGAAGACAACAGAAAAAAGTTGCTTGAGGAACTACGCGCCGTTTTGCATATTAGCAGTGATCGACACAGCGCCGAAGCGCGTCGCGTGTCCAATGACGAGCTCCTAGCCACAATTGCTGAACAGTAAGTTAACAACTATGAGTTTTTGTTTGATGCTCAAGTTTTATTTTTAACAGTGTTTAAGATAGTCAAAGATGGCTGAGCCTCTTGATATCCTACATGTATGGTGTTGGTTTGGACTTAAGAGCAGTTTCTAGTAAAATGAATGTTGTTTTCTTATAAGATTGAAGTTAAAACAAAAGACATTTTATATTATATGCAACTTATTCCAAGCTAAGCCTTGTAGATATTATCTAGTAGTTGACACATTTGGCACTTTATTAGTATTATATTTGTCATTTTGTATGAAACATTTGGTATATTTAAGTGCATTTTCTATATTATTTTTGAATTTTAAATTATTTCTGATTTGACAGATAACCTGTGTGACATATATGTCAAATAATTATTACTTTAAAATGTCATAAATATTTATAAAAAAATCTAAGGTTAGGATTATAATTAATATTTATTAGTTTAGTCAAATTACATATATTGTTTTTAAATACAAGATATGTAACATAACATTTTATATTGTCAAATGTGGGTCTTTTTTTTTAACTAACACAAACAAAAATATTTATATAAAATGAATGTAAAATGATAATTTAGATTAATATTCAACATCTAGAAATTATTATGCTGACATTATATTTAATATAAAAAAATTAACATCTATAAAATCATATTCATGCTAAAAATAGTATTATATATTTTTTTATTACATAAAAAATATGAAAATATTATTATTTTTATTTAAATAACACTACTTCATAATCCTTATTAGAAACTTGTGATTGTAGGTTAGCTGGTCCTAACACAGGCTTGGGATGGATCAGCGAGGGCCGACGGCGCGTGCCGCTCATGCCTCGCGGGATCCCCCAAACTATGTACACGGAAATAGCCGACAAGGCTGCCGAAGCAGCTGCTGCAGAAAACAAGGAAATTAAGAAAAGAATTGAGACTGAAAAACTATGTAATGATGTGTCGGATTATGAACTTGAATACCCTAGC
This sequence comes from Dircenna loreta, assembly GCA_963555665.1. Taxonomy (NCBI): domain Eukaryota; kingdom Metazoa; phylum Arthropoda; class Insecta; order Lepidoptera; family Nymphalidae; genus Dircenna; species Dircenna loreta. The sequence continues at coordinate 8,806,658 of OY743094.1, forward strand.
CAGGCAAATGAAGAAGAGATGTCATGTCCCGTCGCCATGGAGGATCACACAGCTAAAGTTAGCAATATAAGATTTTTAGGAAATGTTGGAATTGAAATTCTAGATTTAGATAGCTAAATAGTGCTGTTTGACAAATATAAATAGCCGGCACATTTACTATTAATGAATATGTTTAAAAAAATATAAAATAAAAATATTTAATTATACAATTTGACGATTCTGATAATTATTAGGTATATTAACATGTAGTTTTTGTTTTGTTTCAAGATATGGGAGACTGAACTCATTTGTCGTAAAAGAAAGTTGCCTGAAGGCGCAACATTACCAGACGAAGCTACAACTCCACATAAAAACATGAGAAACGTACCAGTTAATACAAATCAAAAACATTTAAACCTATCCCAAGTATACTCCAGGTTCTCTCAACCAACCTCAAGTAAGTAAATAATTGATTATTAATTAAAAGTATGTAATATGAAAACTAATATCAATATTTGTTTTTGCAGGTAAAGCGTCAGGCCATTCTAAACATTCATACAACCAAGTAAGCAAAGTTTCAACTAGTAAATCACACCAGCCCCACACTCCCCGGACTCACAAGCTCAGAGCACACAAACAGAGTAAAACTCTAACAAAGGCACAAAAGAAAGCCGCTCAGGAAATGCCTCTATCGCCCAGTAAACAGTACAATACATTACAAGCAGATTACTCCGGTGCCCCCGGATCGTTTCAAGCGAGCTACGCACAATCCATACTAGGTGGTAAAACAAAGCCAGACTACATAGATGAAATGAAGTCTAAATCATCATCCCCCGGTATGATAACCGATTCCCCGACAATGCACCTTCTGACCCAACCTGCCACGGTGCCTCACGAGTTATCCGTGTCAGAGAACCACCCCGATGACCCCCCCTCCATGCAAGCTCATACCACCCCAGTGTCCAAAACAGTTAGCGGTAAACCCTGCCAACTCATTATTAAAAAACGCGGGGACATTCACACCGACAAAAAAGTACAAATGGCCGATTTTAAGGTGATACAGAAGCCTTCCGAGGAAGTCAAGCTTCTCTCGAGTCGGCAGGTTATGCTGACTCCGAACACAGCGCAGAAAACTCACGTACCCGCTAAACTTGTCACCACAAAGGTTGTTAGTTCAATGCCGAAATCTCGGAATCCGAACGTTCCAGTTATACAATCGGATAAAATGATAGTTGTGTCTAAATCGTCCATTGAAAACTCTAAAATAATAATTACGTCTACCTCTACGACGACACCAGGTAAAGACAGCACATACAGTACACATAGCATATCTAACAAAACAAGCGAAGCATTCACTCCGAAAGGCATCCCGGCGACCGATTTAAAAGTATCAGCTAAAACTTTCGTTTTAAATCCAAAATCTGGACAAAAAATGGTCGTTTTACCGGCTAAAGCCGCCAAAGAAGGTCAATTACCACTGTTTCATTTTAAAGGGGTTTCGACTGGCATGAAAGTGGTTTCTGTGAGTTCGCAAATTAGTGTTCAAGGTTCTAAACCTCCCGCATCTGTTACTTCAAAGCCTGCAATAGTAAACACGTTACCTCCGAAAGCGAAAATAGTAGGGGTCGAACCAATAAAAACTGCCAATATGGCAGATATTGTCCCAGTTAAAGGCCTAGCACCTATGGCAACAACAAAATTAACTAATCCCATAGTTCGACCTGTAAATACTAAAGGTAATCTTATAGTTGTTCAAAAAGGTGCAACCTTAGGAAAGACGCTCACGTTTACTAAAAATGGAAACGATATGTCTAAAATAATTATGGGTAAAAATGTTAATAAACTGCTACAAACGACCAAGTCAGATCAAGTGGATCCCATGAAATCGGGAAATGTTATCGTTTTAGAATTAAACAACGAGCAGACGGGTCGCACGACCACCATGTCTGAGATATTAGAAAGTCGCACGAATCCGGCGTCCGGTTCGGAACAGGAAACTAAAAATGTAATACAGGAGATCACGCCGGAAACGCCGGTGTTGTTCGAGAACCCGATGGCGTCGGAGACCTGCAACACTAGTAGCTTAGACTCTACGACAAGTTTGCGAGAAATGGAAAGAATGGAGGACACCAGTTTAGGAATTATCGATAAGGTAGATAAGGAAAAGTTAGACTTCAGTAAAAGCGTAGAGAGCGGCAAGGAGACTCCGAGCGCGAACGACTGGGACATGGAAATGGAAACCGTCTCGGAAAAGGCCAAGGGGGACGTCGACAAGCTGAACTCCTTACATTTAGATCTCGGCATGTCTAGCGACAGCGAGAACGAGTTCATCGTTGACAGTCACAAAACTAAAAACAGGCACCTAGCGACGGAGAGGATACAGAGCGCGACCCCCACCGGTAAGTTGCGTCCTGGATTGCTCTAACACAAGTCTGCGTCCGGTTCTCACGCGTTCTGTTCTAGGGGACGGTCCTCCGTCGCGAGCGCGCACGCTGCTCAGCCAGCTGCAGGATGACGGCTCGTCCAGTAACGACTCTTCCTTCGCGATTCGGGCCAAGTGCCGGCGTGAGGACGCCCGCGAGTCGGAAGCGCTCTCCAAGGCGCGCGCCAAGCTGTCCGAGAAGGTAGCGGAAGCCAAGTCGCAACGGAAGCGGATAGACGTGTACAGCACCGCCATCAGCACGGCCGACATCAACCTGGACTCGTTCTCGTACCTGGAGGAGGGGCTGCTGGCCGGCGACGACGAGGCGCGCGGGGAGCTGGCCGACTCGCTGGCGCGTCTGCTGGACGACGCGCACGCGCCGCCGCTGCACAAGGCGGACCAGTGACGTGGTGACGGCCGATTGACTGTGAATGTATTTATCTTTTGGTGAATGGCTCGTGTATCGCGTCGGTTGCGATGAGGCTAAAACTTTCGATGGCACGATTTCGGGAATTCACGGCCCAAAGGAACCTCCACTTTTCCTGTTTGATGTGTTGAAAAATATGTTGTAGTTATTTTGAATATGTTAATGTACATAATATTTATAAAGAACTTTTAGCAGCTTTCTTTAATCTTGCCGTCGTCCTGATTGAATGTCGAATGTCACGTGAGTTATGAATGTTGCCGCAATTAATATAATGTTTTGTACTTTTGATAATAATAAAAAATGGCAATACATAAAAATACATATTTTTTCAAGGGGATTTCTTCTGCATTAATAATTAGAATATACAAATATTAGTTACAAAAACGTTTAAAACGTCATTGCTCAAATAATGTAAAATTAATCTGAATATTTTTTTGATACCATTAATATTAATTTTTATTTTGTAACTGATATTTATTTATACTATTTAAGTACAAGCCTGAAGGTAATTCTCATGTTTAAAAATGTTCGACATAAAATTAGAGAATACTCTACTTCGTTCTAAACCAATTCGTAAGACTAAGGTTAATTAATAATTCTTTGATTCATACATATATATATTATATATATTTTTGTACTAATATTTGTATCTCCTATATTATTAGTACTCAATCAGCACATATCACAAATTGGTTTTAAACAAAGTACAATTATTCCGAAAAACAACATAAATTGTTTATGTATGTTTATATTTTTCATTAAATCACTTGCCTGCTTTTTTGTAGAAAACTTTAATTAAATTACCAGTACACAAAATTCAATCAATTCAAAAAATAAATCAAAATATTAAACAAAATGATAGTTATGAAGATAATATAATTACCAAATATCTTGATAATATTTTTGTTACTTTTATTCCAAAATATTTCTCATTTATCAGCGTCGGATCGGAATTGAACACTTCAAATTCAACTTGTAATTGTCGCTTTAAATTATTTATATATATACAGAATCCATACAATGGTCTCTATATACATTTTCAATATTTTGAATTGCACTAAAATGTTACAAAAAAGTATAAATTATTGATTTTAAACTTTGAAACTATCTCTTATCGTCTCGGTAACAATAACAGGAACTTCAAAACATAAACTAAATTTGAACTAGAGTGTGCCACAATTAGGTGAGCATGATAAAAACTTTCTTTTAAAAAATAGAGGTTAACTTGTTGACTGTATTCTGAAAACTAGTTTCAAACCTATTTATTTTTTTTAAACTATCAGTATATATATATAACTTTATTTGTTGATGTCAAAATTATTTAACAGCAGGTTAATGTAAATCCTTAGTTGACTAATATCACGAAATGTCTTCAAATCTAATTTGTGCTTATTTTATCTTGTTTATGCGCATTTCCAGTAATCACCTAGTACTACAAAACGCTTTTAGCCTATTCCTAATATAAAATGGATGACAGCCAGTGAACATACATTCATGTTTTAAAAATCGAATGCTAATATTCAACTACATTAATAAAATTATTCGCAGGTTCCAATACATAATCTTACATTAACACGTGCTCTGCAAATTATTTATACATATACACATACATATATATATATGTGTATGTAACATGAGGCAATAAGTTTTGTATATTAGATATTCTATATCTATATATTATAACGAGAATATCTATTTTAGTCCAAATGTCTGTAGATGACTTTAGTAATAATATCAATGGTGCATTATGAAACCTTTAATAGATATAGATTGTCATGCAATATATGAGTTTATTTTTAAGTACATATATACTCACGTACACCATTAGTAAAATATTACTGAATATACCCATTATTTTAGCTAAATGTAGTATAGTTCTAAAAATGTAAGATGTTGATGAAGGTTCATAAAGAAAGCTGAGAAAAATATAAATATACCAACATAGTTTCAATTGTCGTTAAAAGAAACAATTAATTCACAAATAGTGTTGTCAAAGCTATTTTAAACTGTTTTTATATGTATAATTAAAATATTACAATTTAAATGCGCACATTATATAATATATATTATTTTGAATTGACACGATAAATCAATATTACTTGTATGATAGGAAATATTTTTCAATTTAATAAATATGAATGCACATACTCCTGGACATGCAACAACGCACGCTTACTTTCATAAGCATTTACCTGCCACAAGTTCTCAGTTCAGTTTCTGAAACATTCAGATAGTTTGGTTTAGCAAACACATTACGTGGCATTAAAATAACAGCAAACATTACTTAAAACGCATTCAATGTACAAAATAACTACTTAAATATTTATTGAAATATTATTTTTGGTATTGATACAATATTAGCGAAATTTATATACCAACTGTATGATGGTACGGTGCAGTGAAACATTACATTCTAAAGAAATAGTGCCATGAGAATAGGAAAGATAGAATATGTCAAAATTGTACATAAATATTGTTTTTTATTGAAATATCATTGATTAATGTCGACTTGAGGATGTGTTACAATATTTGTACCATAATATTATATGAAACACATTTTTACGTGTAATAGTGTATATTTAATATATAGTTAAGTGAAATGTTAGATACATTTTGTATGCCGATGCAGGTTAATAAGATTACGATTGTTACATTTTAATTGTTAAACTCCCCCCCCCCCACTTCCTCTATGAATTTAACGTATATTATTTTTATTACGACCGATCATAACGATTGATCTGCATCATTTTAATTGTAGAATAGTTTTTGTTTGTCAGCTGTAAATATTTTGCGTAGTCTTTAGTTTCGTTTTAGAATCATCGCAAATATGGTAATAAGATTTGTGTTTTGGCATCAAGTTTATTTTATTTACTTATATTAAAATAAACAGTTAATTAACTTTACTATTTTATTTAATTTGGGTATTGAAATAAAAACCTCTTTTTTAACATACTTATATTTGAATCTGGGTACAATTAAATTGACAGGTAAATGAATCCTGAAAAGTAAAATTCAACTTAAACACTAAATAAAATATGCAAAATATAAGTGCGACTCGCATCTATGATTACTTGATTTTATCACTTAATCTTAAGGCAGTAAGGTCGATTTTGTCTACGAGGTCACCTTGTGGATACCCTCTGCTATGTAGTTGACGTTTTGAGACGAGATACCGGCCACTGAAATCCGTCCGTCCTTGGTGAGGTATATGTGGAAATCCTTCGTAAGGCGTTCAACCTGGAATTAGAGAAAAACTATTATGCTATATACAGATATGTACAATTTTAAAGATATATCCCATAACAAAAAATATATATATATTTACAGAACTCATATACATATATGGGTCTAGCCTGGTAAATATTTGTTAATTGCATTTGGTCAGGTCTCATATTACAATAAAATGCTATCATTATTCTGCGATTCCTACCAACCTGGTCAGGTTTAAGTCCAGTGAAGCAGAACATGCCAATTTGATCAGTAATGTGACTCCAGTTTTGCTTGTTGCCGGCGCCTTCGATACCGGCACGGAGTTGAGTGCGCATGGAGATGATGCGGTCTGCCATTAGCTTTACATCTGATAACCTGGAGATATTTGATTTTGTACAGATGTTATAATGATCTATGTGAACTGGACGCCTTACATCTTACTCTCCCTCTTTCATCCCTCTCTCCCCTCTCTCATCCCTCTATTCATCTATCATTGGTGGTAACTGGTAATGCATTTGGAACCTATATTTACTAGGGTCCACGGGCCATTCACCAGGACCTACTGTCAGCTTATTTGCTCTCTACTTATAAAAAAATCTCTAAATATTGATAATCATCTTGTTATTTATTACAAAATCATATAAACATGACATGTAAAAAATATATATTTTATATGACTCATGTTATTAGGCCGGGGCCACCAACCATTGTTGCCTAAGTTCGTTGTTGCCCAGAATCTCCTGCACCAGCCGGGAGCCGTACAGAGGCGGGTTGGAGTACATGGTGCGGATCATGATCTTGAGCTGCGACATCGCCTTGTCGGCAGAGGCCTTGTCGCCGCAATCCAGAGTGAGGGCGCCCACGCGCTCTCCATACAGACCTGGACGGTTCGTAGAAGATGACGTGGAGTCAGCATTAATTTTGATATAAATATTATTCTAAAAATTGTTTACGTATCGTAACGTGTACGAATAATTACTTCTTCATACACATGACGAAACGTAAACAACATAAACATGCATATTTTTTTATAAGATAAAAAAGGTCATAAATGTCATAAAAACAATGTGTTATTATACAAAACTGAAATTGTTTCAAGATTACATCATAATATGAATAAACTAAATAAAACTGGATAATGTCTGTTTATTAAAATATGTGAAACATGATTTTAAATTTAAAAGTACTTTAATAATAGCAACCATTCAAAACACAGCACTAACCCATGTTCTTAGCGAAGCTCTGAGCCAGCATGACCTGGTGTCCCTCTTGTACGAACAGTCTCACCGCGAAAGCGTCGTTGTCCACGCTGCCCGTTGCGAAGCCCTGGTACGCCATGTCGAAGAACGGGAACAGCTCGCGTTCTTTGATCACCTGTAGGGGTATAGATTAAGAAAGTTTTTATGGATTATTGTGATTACATTTTTTATTCAGTGTTCCTAATTCTTTGAATTATTGATTAAATTATTACATTTACATTCAGAACTTACGTTCATTTTATAATTATAATTATTCCATCAATAATTAATTTCTTACCTTGGACAGTTGCTTCCATTCTTCTGGTCTTGGATCAACTCCAGTTGGATTGTGTGCGCATGCGTGCAGCAAAATAATAGATCCCCTTGGGATTTTCTGTACAAAAAAAAAAACAAATTTAAAATGCTAAACATAAATAACGCATAATTTCCTATTTAAAAATTAGAGTCTTGAAATATAATCACAGCCTGTGCTGTCTGTGCACACCGGTAGTAATTTATAATAGCATAATATATCTATACATTTTAGATAACCTTACTTTAAATAGAACTATAAATAATAAGCCCTCTAACTTATCCAGCTATCAATCCTGTCTAAATATACAGACATAAAGTGCCTCAAATTCTTGATCTAACGTTTGTCAACACGCAAGCTGAGACTGTATTACAAATTATTTTAACCAACATCTGAGAATTTCTAAACCTAATTGACGTCATAACCTTTATTATTGAACGTTTTTTTATTTATCTGTAAGTCAAAGTCACAGCATTGATTGCAACCTCTAGTTGCCATGGTATATCTGTCACGCGCATATCTCGTGTTATATATCTTATCATGGTTACGAAGTGTTACGTTATAATTCTTAATCATTTATCCAACTGATTATTTTTTTAATCGATACCTACCTGATATTCGTTGTTTATTTATTTCCTTATTGATAAATGTTTAAACCTGAGCAAAATCTTTTATAAACTAACATTGCGGTCCATTTAATAATTTTATGAAATAAATTATTGTAAATCTCTTAAAATAGTAATAAAAGTTTATCTGTCATCATTTAAGCAGAGAAGATTAATTTTTATATACGAATATCCACGATTGATCACAGTAAATAAGAAGACCTTGGATCTTATCTGTGAAATAATCATTGACGTAGACAAATACACTTAGTTATTCGAAATATTTGCAAACTTACAGATAATTACATGTACTAATGTAATTAGGTCAGGTATTTAATAGATATTATTGTTTCGTACCTATTACTACTATTCAGTATATTTCTAAAGAGTATAGTGTCGCTGTTCTCCTTCAATTGAAACAGGATAATACAATTAACTTTAATACAATTGAAGTTTATATTAATAAACAAGCGGCCATTACAATGTTGCAACTGTCATTGAGGTTATAGTTTAATGACTTACAAAAAACAGTATATGTCATACAGTATAATGATTATTCCTAATTAAACTTTTATCAAATATTATTTTATAATGTACTATCTAAGTGATGAAAATTCTAACCAAGAAACACAATGTATTAATCTAGGTAAAAGTCTATTTGATTAAAAAAACTTGTTCAGTAAAATTACTTCAAGAGACCTTGTAATAAGATAGAATTCAATAATTCATGTAAAATTCAATATAACCTTCATAAGTATCGTACTCACGGCAATGTCTTCTAAAGCTCCCTGGAGGTCAAAACCATTAGTTTTAGCATCAAAATAACGGTACTTCTTGTGCGGTAGATTGATCATATTGCAAATTTGAGGGTGGTTTCCCCAAGTCGGTGTAGACAGCCAGATCTCCTTGTTTTGAGCATAGTGCTTTGTCACAAATTCTAGACCTAGACGCAATGCACCTGTCCCGGATAGGGTCTGGAAATAATATAAATAAAATAATTTAAAATAAATAATATAAGAAACCATGTTATTTTCCAGTATAGTATTTTCCAATACAAGAAATAGCATATTAATGTACTTGTGTAAGTTATGTGTATCAATTATTTTTTTTTTCTATAGCCTTATGTACATTTTTCACACAATAGAAAAAAGCTTTTCTATTGTAGTTTATCATAACTTTTTAAGTTTTGATTGTATTTCATATTATTTTGTGGGATTGTTATTGTGATCTTATCTTTTTATCTTTGGGATTACTTGTAATATATCTTTCAAACAATATTATGTAAGTTGATATTAATATAATCATGTAATCAATTTATTTGCACTAATATTTGTTTATGACTACTGCATTATGAATATGAATTGACACATTCCGATTCATATTTATACAATAGCTAAATTTATTGAAAATAATGATTTATTTTTTAAGTTGAAGACTAACTGTTGTCATTAACCACAATTCTGAACATATTTTAAAAAAAAATATGCATACCTGAACAGTTGCATTGCTTTTGTTTTTAAGAATTAAGCTGTCTTCGCCAAAGGCAAGCTTGGCAACTGCATCAGTGAATGAACCCTCACCTCCTATGGGTGCATACTCATGGTTAAGACCTTTCTTGTGAATTATATCTTCCGCCTGAAATCAGTTAAAGGTTATTTTTGCAATACATTTTTATTAATATTACTTTAAATAGCACAATGAACATTGAAAATGACAAATTGAATGGAATACAAACGTAAAATATGTTTATCTAATTAATTTCTAAATGTGGCACTCACCTTTTGTACTGAAGGTAAAATAAATGGTTTGCCTTGGTCGTCTCTGTATGCTCCTACACCAAGATTAACTTTTTTAGGATCTGTGTCTCTTTTGTATGCTTCTGTTATACCAAGAATGACATCTGGTGGTCCCATTTCCACATTTCCCCACCAAGTGCTAAAATTTATGTATATCTTAAATATTTTACATGACTGTATTTTTTTTAAGGGAAGTAACTAAATATTTTCACAAACTGCTTGGCAAGTATACAACAGAATCAGTGCCAAAAATAGTTTATTTTCTAAGTTATGTTTTACATGCGTATGATTACTTAACCACAAAAAAATATTTTGTGTTCAAAACAATCCGCACACATTTCTAAATTATGATTATTTTTTACTATAAGATACACAAAAAAAAGAAAATTAAGTGCTCACATATTTGAAGTGAATCACTTATGCAGATACTGGAAGAAGTGTTTAAAAAGTGAGATATGGTTAAATTATAGTAAAATAAAAGTATGAAGTAAATATTTAGTAATAAATGATAGAATAATTAATTTGTTTAGTAGTTAAGTTTTTTGATTCATCTAATAATACACAAATAAGATTAGATGTAAACACAATGTGATGTTACGTAAATAAATAAAATGCCGGTACATTACCTACTAGCTCTGCTAACAGTTCCATTTAAAAAAGCCTCTGGAGATCTGTTTTTAAGTGCTTGAATTGTTAATTTTTTTAAAGCTTGAGCCATTATTGTTTTATCTAAAATGACTTATATCGACTTAAATGCAAACAGGTAATGATTGCGTTACGAAAAGAAGTGCCCTATGTAGCACTTGTGGCTGTTAAAATCACATAGGCTAAGATGTCAAGATGAACGATACTATTACGAATTATTTTTAGTTGCTAGTGCATAAAAAATATCTCCTTCATATCATTTACCTGTCAAAGAGTTATTTAATAGAATTAAAAGGTACTTTATTGGAGTGACACTTTATGTAAATCATTTTTACAATTTTTCATTATGTTAAAATCCGAAATAGTTAATGGAATGACAGTTAAGCTGCTATTGAATAGCCCTAAAAATGGCAATATTTTTATAGGTGCTAACATTTTACAAGATAAAGATATACGTTCATAATATAAATCAGCAACCAACGCCATCATACAATGTCATATAGAGGTCAAAATTCTTAAACATCCCAAAATATACTGTCTACTTGAAAATATGTTACAAGATACTTTTTATTAGTAGTCTGGCATAAAATTAGCGATTAGCAAATTAAGGAAAATAAAATGAAATGAGTTCGCCAGGTGTTATTGGTGCTCTTTTATTAGCCAAGTCTAACCTAAATAGATTATTTTGTTTTTCATAGTATGCAGATGATCATTACATTTTATGGCTGGTGCAAATGAGTTGAGCAATATTATAGAGTAAGCTATATTGCAAGATAAACAAAGTTCTTAGGTCAAGTAATTTAAGTATGAAAAATATCAAAACTCATTGAAATCCAAGTCTTGGAAGGTGTAATTCCAATATATTTTTAGGTATGGAAATTTCTTTCTTTACAAATAACTCTGGATTTGCTATTTAGAAAACAATATGTCTAGGGTAGGGCAACATTAAAACTTTTTGTACAGTTGAGAAAATATTCTTCCTTGAATCCAAAACTAAATAATGTATTAAAAAAATATTTGCGAACCGGAACGTCAAATTAAAAAGTCAAAATTATTATGACGTTTTCCTTTTCATATTTAGTGAGAAGTGACGAAAAAGTGTTTATTTGCCATTAAAACTTAAAATATGGCTGCTGAAATAAAGCCTGCACCGAGGACACCCAACGATAGATTTTCTACAACGAAAAAACCAGCCCTGCTTAGTAAATTAGAAGGTTGCACCGATGATGTGAACGCTGCAGTTGTGATTCCTAGAGAAGATGGAGTTATTAGTGTTTGTGATGATAAGTAAGGTTTCTCTGAATTGTATAAGGATTTTAAATTTTGTAACTGTTTGATTCGCTCGCGCGATTCTACCACTTGTTAAATTACATACACGTTCAACATTTTTTTAAATTAATTCTTAGAAATAAGCAGTTTTCAAGTTGGAAATAAAAGTTTTAAATCTATAGCAATGTTTTCTTTTTAATATATTTTCACAAAAAGTTATAATTTCAGGACAGTAAGAGTCTGGCTTAAAAGAGATTCAGGTCAATATTGGCCCAGCATTTGTCAATACATGCCTTCAGGATGCACATCTATGTTCTATACTCCTGAAACACGACAGCTATTTATTGGACAAGAGAATGGCACTATATCTGAGTTTACCCTGGCTTCTGACTGTAATAGAATAAATCCTGTAAGTTGTTTATGTGTATATAATTATAGCATAAAGCATTAGATATGTGTATGTTTCATTCTGTTGTATATACACATATCATTATACTAAAATAAATGTATGTATATTGATTGCATGCTTTAAAGATTATGAGTGGTCATTTTTGTTAAATGTAGACATATAGTTACTACACAAGTCTATAACTCAACATTTTCAAAGGTAATTTTCTTTTAAAAAGCTATGTCACTATGACATGTTTTTGTTAAAATAATGTTGCTGGTTATCACACCCCAGTGTAATTTGGTTTTTATTAACTATCACATGTTTTGGATATATGGTAAAAAGCAATATGATAGGATGTAAACTGTCTCTGCTTACAACAACAACAGTTTTAAAAGGTAATATTCAAAAGTTCTTGTAGCAGCTCATTACAATGTAGAAAGATAAATTGGAAACCTGTTTTAAGAATGTTGTAGGAGTTTTGGTAGTAATTGATTCGGCTATTATTCCTTTTATGAATAAAATAGGAGATAAGGTTATTTTTAGAAGGCTTTATTTTTTGTTTTAAATTCTAGTTTTTGTTTTAATTAATTTTATGAGTGCCTCTGTACCCATAAATGAAATGATAGTTTTTTTAATTGTCTTGATATGGTTTATAAATGACTAATTCAATTCTGTACTTAATTAATAAAGTATAGTATTCATTCCTTTAAAATAATATTTATAGTATCTTATTTGCATGTAAATAACAATTATATAATATTTCCATATTAATTACCATACATTATGGTTTACCATATTTTTTTTTATATAAATGTATATTAACATGTGATATCAAAGGCTTCCTTCTCCAGACTCGTGAATACCTGGCACATACAGCACGTGTGACAGCAGTGGTGTTCTCATTGAGCTGTGAGTGGGTGCTTTCAGTGAGTCGGGACAAGCTATTTTCGTACCATTGTAGCGAAACCGGCCGCAGGATTGGAGGTTACTCTTTTGAAGCTTGGTGCACAGCCTTGCAGTATCCTTTTTTATATATTCATTATAAATGTAGGTTTTTATTAAGTTGCTCATGTTTTTCATTACTCTTTACAAAAACTGTTAATATTATCCAGTTTTATACAATATGGACCAGTAATTATTATAAGATCATTATTTTTACCATTACATTACATTTCATTGTTAAAGTATGTTTTTCATTATGTTCTTTAATAGGGTTATGTTATACTAAAGAAGCCTTATAACTAGTTACCTTATCTGGCTTTGTTTATTACTTAAGTATTATTTTGTTTACCATATACATACATACTATTTTTAAAATAAGAATTTCTTGGAATCCACATCAACACTATGTATAATTCTGCTACATAGAGATTTCGCCATGTCTCTTCTTCATTTATTTCAAAATTTAATCAATTTGTTTTTTAAATAAAAAGGACAGGATTGTGATGATGGTGACAGTGATATTTTTTTAATATTTATTTTAAAATAGATATATATTTAATAAAATGACTAGCCTGTTAATAAATTAAGATAATCAAATTGATTTCCTTTAGTGATATATTAGTCCATTATATACTCACAAGTTGTACAGATTGGTTTTTATTGTTGTATCAAAAAATACAAATTTGAAAATGATTGCGTGCTGTTATATCCCTCAATTATATTTGTTATTTCCTGAACAGAGATAACCAGGTTTGATTCTCAGTCGAAATATGCATTTGTTGGTGATTACAGCGGCCAGATAACCATGTTGAAGTTAGATAATAACGGTGCGACGTTAGTCACCACGCTAAAAGGGCACACCGGGTGAGATAATTAGTATTATTTTGTATTGTGTATTTAAATGACCTTGAAATTTGTTAATATATTTATTATTAAAAGTACGTGACTCATGTTACCTTGTATAATTATCGAAAAGTAAATGTAAATTATATATTTTATACATTTTTATTATTTTGTTTATGTATGTGCTGAGTTAAATTTTAAAAATATTATTCTAGTTCCGTTCGAGTGTTAAACTGGGCTCCTCTACCACAGCTGCTATTTAGCGGATCTTTTGATCAAACTATTATTGTATGGGACATTGGTGGCCAGAAAGGAACCGCTTATGAACTTCAAGGTCATAGGTAAAAGTCATTGTTTTTATTATTATTATATTTGATTATATTTGTATTAAAAAAAATATGATTTTATATGATCAAAAAAGTTTAGCATCCCCAAACCAACAAGGGCGTTTGTCTTCACCCGACCTTGACAAAAATATTTATTGACCAGAACGGATTTCTCTATAAATTTCTATAATTGATGAAAGAAATCAACATAAAAAATGCAATATTTAAAAATTTTACATCTTTCAACTTACAATCTTTACATCTTTTCTATAATTAATATAAGGGTTCTGCTTATCACGAAGACCCGACAATAGACAGTCCACAAAATAAAATCAAGCAATAATCAGATGTTTCAATGGTAATTGATCTGTCAGTGGCTTTAATTTAATACAAAACGACATCTTCAAGAAACAGGCTGACCCGTCTGTGCTTTCCTAGCGCTGTCAGCGGCTTTAGAAACACGGTACATATATATTCCAGCAACTAGGTGACCACTATGTGATTTCAAGCACTTTCAGCGGCTTTAAAAAATCGGGTTTCTAGCAATAGGCTGATCGGTCTGTGGTTCGCGAGCGCTGTCAGCGACTTTAAAACAAGAAACATATGTGTTCCAGCAACAAGGTGACGGGTCTGTGGTACGTGAGCAGCTGCCAGCGGCTGGTGTCGTGCGGCGAGGACGGCGCGCTGGGCGTTTGGGACATGTCGGCGCCGCGCCGCGAGACGCCGGCCTGGCTGGATGCTGACCTGTGCCAGCTGTGCCGGGCGCCCTTCATATGGAACGTCAGGGCCATGATGGAGAAGAAGCAGCTCGGTAAGTGCATACGCCGAGGAGTAATAACAGCATCTGAGGTTTCACGGAATGATAATAAAATACAACAGTGGTCATAGTTGATTAGTAAAAAGATATTACCTTTAAAGAGAAATGGGATGGAATATACACTGAAACCTCTTAGTTGATGGATGGAGAAGGAGAATGTTCTTCATAATTGACTAGTCCTATGCTATGGACACTAAGTGCGCAGGGTTGTTGCCTGTGGGTTTTGTCGGCATGACCTTATATTAGATAGACATAGATAAACAATTTTATATTGTAATTAAGCCAAATATAATGTTAATGGACTGAGCGAGAGAAGTCAAATGCTTCGAAAGTGGGCGAAAAAGCTTTTGAATTTTGTGTATGGGTGTTTATGAAGTCGTGTAGATTTCACAATTCTGAACTAATTTTAATGAAGCTTTGGAATCATATACTCTGGTGACCTAACGAGCGACATAGGGATCCTTGAACCACCGCATAACTCAAGATAGTCATACAATATTACGTAAACTTACAGAATTTGTTACTCGATAACCGTTAAACGTATTTTGAAAACTTTACGTACTTATTGTTGTTGCTTAATGTTAAGTATCGTCTTCTGTCTAAAATTTTTTTGATTTGAAGATCACATGCCAATTAACGCACCCCCCCCCCCCCCCCACTTGCTCAGTTTATATTTTTAATAATTTTCATCGACATCGAGCATAAACTCGAATTTAGCAAAATGGCAACTCATAAAATCGGTGTAATTTGACAAGTTAAATGTCAACGGCGTAAAGTATTAAAAGAATGTTTATCTTCGTTATTCCAACCTCCACCCTAGTTTAATAGTAAGATATTATTCTTAAGTTATTTTTTAATTTAAACCGAGTATAAACATGGAATAATTATTGAATAGTCTTTTTTTATAAGTGACAGGGTCATAATCATCACGTTATCGATATTTATCAAACAATGAATCAATCATCTTGTTTGTTGTTATAGATAAGGAATTCCATTCTATGTATTTATCAGTATTACCGTAACACTTTAAAAAGCATTTTTATATGTAATTGTTTGCCGTTAAGAAGTTTGGTTTTGGGGGCGAAAAGTCACGTCAGCACGTTCTTGGTCACTTAAATAGGAAATGTGAGGAATCTATTAAATCCTCAACTAATTATTGATTATTGATTGCGGTCAAAGTAATTTCGCAATACAATGGAAACTATGTAGAAAAAAATATCAAGAATGCTTTTTAAGTACAGGTACAATTAAACGAATTGAAGTCCTTTTATTGAAGTTCGGAATTAATTACCTGATTTCGAGAATTAATTGTTATTTTTTTTAAGTTAATGTTTTAAAAGTAAGACTGTATAAATAAAGTAGTGAAGGAGCACTAGTTCTCCTCACTAAGGCGGTGTGTCGGTGCAGGTCTCCGGCAGCACCACTGTCGCTGGTGCGGCGCGGCGGTGTGCGGCGCGTGCTCCCCGCACCGCCTGCCGCTGCCCGTCATGGGCTTCGAGTTCCCGCAGCGCGTATGCGCCGCCTGCTACGACACTCTGCGCCACGAGCCGTACGTACACACACACGCACACTGCTTACGTATACACACAGTACAACACACGCACGCTCACACATACGCTCTCCGTGCGCTACATTGATTCAACTTTCAATACTTTTGTCTGTTCATGGTTATGTAAAATATTTGTTCCTTTACTATCAAAACTTTTTAAACAAGTGTTAGTACCCTTTCGACGAGCTACACATGTATCGATCTCATTATAATGTACGTATACGTGTATTATCACCGAACTAAATTCTTGAGGCAATGAAGACACACCACAGTGACAATACTATATGGCGTATTCTTAGTCACATCAAAAAGATGAATTAAAAAATATATCATAATAGTGTACCCGCACGTTGCAGGCGCGAGTCCCTGGCGTCGTTCCACGACATGAAGCACGCGGTGTCGTCGCTGTTCGTGGACGAGGCCACCGCGCGCATGTGCACCGCCGGCAAGGACCGCGTCGTCAAGGTACGTCTCTGACACTCGTAGCTTTACATTACAACTTTTTTTTTTTTACCAACATTCAGGCTACTCTTTCAACCATACTGCCAGTTATACGTACGGCGTTAGTATGAGTCATCTTTATATTACAACCTACCTTCATAGTTGCTTTTTTAACAAAGAGGTGGGCTAAAATCTTTTAACCAGAAATATTTTCGTTTTTTTTTTTTAATACGTAGATAGAAAGATTACTTCTTAGTGCGAAAGAATGACTTATGATTAATTGTAATTTAAGTAGAAATTTTATAATTTAATTTACATAAAACTAATATATAATATTTAGTAATGATGATTAATATTCGAGGAAGATTTATTCGTAGAATAAATTTGAAATTATGTAAAATTTATGTAAAATCAGCCAAAATAAAAAAAAATCGTACTTAAGAATCATCTGAATGTGATAAAAACCAATGTATTTACAAATATTCCTAATTGGAAAGCAATTATTTTCTTCTTGATTAAGTGTTATCGATACATTTGATTACTAACTAACTGATGATTGTAAATAATGTGCAATGTGAGTAAAATATATATGTTTTTTAATACTCGTGTATTTGAACCAGGTTTGGGACATCAGCGTGTTGCTCGCCCCGGCGCCCAAGGCGGGCACCAGCGAGCAATAAACAGCACTATTGTTACGTCCATAAAGTCGAGATTCGCATCCACACGGAGTCCAACGATACAATACATTAAAAGGCATCGCGTCATTGTAGGTTATACTAAATATTAATTTATTCTTAAGTTTAAATATTTTATCTTTAATCATTAGTCAAAACATTTTTAATGTAAGTTTCTTTGTTCGCTTGTGTGAGTTGAACTCATTATCTTTGTGTAAAAAAAAGTTACGGCTCTATCCATTTTGATAAATAAAATTTTCTCGTTAAATTGAAATCATTTCCCTTCTAGTAATTTGTATTTGATTATTTAATGTATAATCGCACTTCCATTGTTTTGGATAACTTTAAGATTATTAAAAAAGAGATCCTATATACAAGTATAAATATAAAATATAAAAAAAAACAAATATAAAATATATTGTAATATTTTATTGGATATATTTAATGTCTAAATCATCTATTAACATAGACAAAGTATTGGTAAAATATTTTTTTTGTAATCACGAATAAATCATTAATACAATTTAATGGTCCAACGAGTGTATTATTAGTTTCTCAGCTATATTAAGACTGAATCTCTGATGATAATGTAACTTGGATGTAGTTATTAGAGTAGATGTTGCAGTTAACAGAATTTTAAATTACTTTCTCGGAATCTTTTCTGTTTTATAGACTTAATGCGAAACGGCTCTAACATACAGGGTGTATTGAGATCTACCGTCAACACTTTTTTTAAATTTCAATTTTATTACCACACCCTGTATAACTTCTATTCGTAGCCATTTCGAATGTTTCAAACTTGGTACAGGTAGAGAGAGAGTTAAATATTAATATATATGAATGTGTTCATAAAATGTTATTTAATCTGTGTCACGGACACGTCTAAGACCAAATAAAATATGGTCTCATTGTAAAGACTAAATGAATTAAGATTTGTCTGTCTGTTATTTATTATTGAACAAACTATTTACTTTATTATTCATATTATATATTTTTTTTATTTTGAAAATTCAAAATGCTTTTGTCTTATTTTGGAGCGAGCTCTTCTTAATCAAAAGTACGAAATAACTTTTTTTGATATCAAAATTATTTATTGGTTCTTTTAGAATGAAAAACGGTCTTTTGTCTTTAAAATTATATAATTTCATTGCATATACAATTTTTCTTATAAGTTATATTTTACACACAGACACACACACACGAAATTATTACCCAGCTATCGTTTATTACTATTTATATTAGCATCCGCTATAGATAAATTTAAAAATAGATATATTCTAAAATGTGGCCCCGGAAGCTAATTTAGTATTAATTTACTGTATGATTGCTATTCTAAGCTGAGTCTACATTCATCGATTTTCTTATTAAAATGTATAATGTAATTTAAAATCTGTTGCCTTTAATAATTATCCTGAACTAAGCTTTATTAAATTCATTGAACAAAAAATATATATAATTATCGTATATATAAATCGTTATTTTATTTATAATTTTGTCAAAGTATATTGATTTAATGCCTAATAGCAAGCTATAACTAATCAAGGGAATTTAATAAAAAAAAAAAAATGTAAATGTTTAATTATTATATCTAGTTTATAAATATGTAATAAAAAATTAATAAAAATTAAAATGTATGTCTATATTAATTGAACACTTCTATGTTGAAGATCAGTCTTGGCCGGTTGTATTTTACGTTTACTTTAAACTGTGGCTATTTGTTATTTTTTAGCTATTTATATATCTCCTGTACTATATCTAGGTATGCTGTTTTTTTTCGTTTAATTTTCGGATTAACGATGTATTTAATATTATAATTTTATGTTATTTTAAAAAGATAAATATTTTTTTATTCACAGAGCTTATTTGTGTTTGTAAAATAACACTGTAAGATAAGTGTCACTGTAATTATTAGATATTATGTTACATCTATATAGGTCGCTTAAAGTTTTTATGTCAATAAAGTGATTAATTAATGACTGTCATTTTAATTATAATATATCTAAGGTTTATACATCATGATGTTATTTGTCAGTAATAAATAATAATTGTAACGGGTATTGACAATGTTCAGCCTTTAAGTCAGGTACGTCGTAGTCTCCGAGTCTTCTTCTAACTGGTAAGTCACCGGGTTCGCCGGCATCAGCTCTAATTCAGAACACCCTGGTTCTTCCTCAGCCGGGACAAGTATACTGTTCCTTTGGCACACAAACTTGGCCGTTGAACACTTGCCTTGTCGGACAAGTGAGAAACGTTCTTATGCCGGTCACGCAAAAGTAGTATTTCCTGCACTCTGTACCGAGCTGGACAAAAAAACCATCCAGGTCACAGATTTTTCCGCTGTTTTCATAAATTTTAGATCTGGGAGTTCCGCAAATGTAACGTGCAGGTTCTACGCACGAGTGGCCGTCGAATATCTTGCCACCGAGACAAGACATCGTAGCTAGACGGTCGCCGCCTTCGCAGTAAAAATATCTGAAACAAATCAACAAATTCATATACACCATATATAACTTACATTCGATGCAATTTAAGGAATCAATAATTGCCTAAATAGGATATATCGCAAACATGTAAATGGTGTTCTTACTCAAAATATATATATATGGACTAGTAACGAGGACAAATCTACATTAAATATTTCTAGAGAAATGTTACGTGCTGTTTATAATTGTAATTTTTTTATTATTTATTTTCTAATAATTTGTTTATTGTTGAGAGTAAGGTTTTAAGTTAGTACTTAATTTTCAAGTTTGAAAACGAAAAAAATAATAGCCCCGAAAAAAAAATGTAATTCAATCCTTAACGTTAATGGCACGTTTAATTTTTATCCAACATTTTATTTGAGTAAGCTTACTAAAATAAAATTTTAACATATATTATAAAATACTCTTACATATTATTTAAAATATCAAACCAACTGCTGATTCAATATCATTAAATCTGGAAATATTAAAAAAGAGAATAGAAGATTTATTTACCTGTGGCAATTGGACTTAAATTCTGCATGATAACCGTCTGAGAGGCTCGAACATGAGTAATCGTCCCGTGGGCAGACAGACGGATGTGCTGCAACACACCTATCCCCATCAAAGACCTTTCCCGGTGGGCATGCATACACAGCTTTCTGGCCATCAACACACGCGTAGAAACCACGGCATCCTGCATCAGACACACGGTACCGACCATCAGCGCGTCCATAACATGAATCCGGTTCTAGGCTTGGACATAAATATCTGGACGAAGGCGAACATCGGGCACCATCAAAAACATGTCCCTCTGGACAAGATAGTGTCGTTCGTAAAGAACTCTCACAGTGGAAGTATTTACTGCAGTTCGAACTAAGGTCCTGGTAGGTTCCGCTTGGCATTCCCTCACATTCTGTTGATATTTCGGGTCCTTGGCAGAAAAATGACTCCCTGGGCACGCATCCGATACCGTCAAAGACGTAGCCCTTGTCGCATGAACCGCGAGCGGTTACTCTCTCTCGCCGACATTCATACCAAGACGAACAGTCAATCCAATCTTTATATAAACCATCTTGTCTATTAAAACAAGGACTTCGGGCAGGTGGCGGACAGTGAGTTTGTGATGCTGGTTCACAACCGCTTCCTGAAAATAACAAACCAGGCTCGCAGACACCACGACCTATGACACGGCGAGATTCACATACGAAGTACTCATGGCATCCTGTGGAACGATCTGCATAAGCTCCGTTTGGTTTTTGTTGACAAAAAGATAAACACGCTTCATCTGAGCAAAAATCTGCGTCACCAACTGGTAGAGGTATAGCTGCAGATCGAGGTGGTGGGCACGTGGCCATACATGGTCCTACACAGGAGGTAACAACACGCAATTCCGAACCTTGGCACTGCAATTTCCTACGACATTCGTGAGAAGTGTCTGGGAATGTACCATCGGGTAACCCAGCACATACGGGTTCATAACATGTACCGGCGCCGCGAGAGCAAGCTTGCCTCGCCAAGTCGAACCATGATCCGGGTGGGCAAGTATGATCAATAACAGTTCCATTTTCGCAGCGGTAGTAGTGGCGGCAAGCAGTTCCTGGAGTGGCGTAGGCAAGTGTGTCCCCGGGTGTACATATCCGGCGGGTACAGGGATGTCCCTGTCGTAGCACGCAAGCACCGGTTATATCACTGAACACACGTCCTGCACTGCAAGCATAACGATGCCTCACCACCCCAGCTGAACAGCGCACATATTCTTGGCACCCAGTTGCATAGTCTGTATTAAGACCATCCTTGATACACACGTTGTCATCTCCGTCTGTATATAAACAGTTCGCTTAATGATTGAATTCATAATTTTGTGTTTTATTTTTAGATATAAAAAAATTTACATCTGGTATTTTATCCGGTGTATTATAGACATTTAATAATTAATTGTAAATGCAATCTTTAAAGCATTTTCGACGAAATATGTATTTGTATGGCCACCAAAAATAATAATGTAAGTTTAGGCAATGTAAAGGTTTCTCAACACTTACTTGCGAGTATCGCGGCGGCGGCAAGTGTGGTAGTAGCGATCACGAATTTGCGGGCTTTGACGAGCGCACGCGCAGACATATCGGCTGCGACTGAGCTCGAGCGTGCCTGCGGCCGCGTGACGCAGCACAGGGTTCCTTGACATTCGCACGCCCCAGCAGTAACTTGATCCCTACGGTGGCCCGGATGCAGCCTTCGAGCTAGGAATCTAGACACGCCTTGTTTCGTAAGGCTTGCTCGAGAAAAAACAAACTGTCATCATAGCATGACCTTCACCTTTAATAGTTGCATTTGTATCATTAGAGATTCCCCAATTTTTCAATCGTTTGTAAACCTTGAGAACGTCTTTAGCCTCTTATGTGCCCGTACAGAGGTAAACTTATAATAGAAATTGTAACCTACAACTCAGTAATAACTAGGTTTCTGTATTTTTTTAAAACTTATAATCGTTCAATTACCATTCTGCCATCGTATCCGTGGGAACGTTTGATAAAAAAGACAGGAAAAAAATCGTGACGAAACATAGTGAATACTTGGTATTGAGGCAGAATATCCGAGAAATTTTAATGGTTGCTGACTCCTTGTTTTATATGAAATAATATAAATAAATATATTTAATAGACCCTTTCATAAGATTTAAACAGGCTTCATGTTAAAACGTTCGGATTGCTATTCTATTTGAAATACTCTATAATATGCGTTGAAACGTGTTAACTAGTTAATTATTTTTTATCTATTAAAACATTCGCTATAAAGAATGACTGGAATGTAATATATTCAGTGCAAAAGCAAGCCGTGAAATGTCTTCTGTGGGGGGGCCCATAAAAAAAAATTAATAGATTTTATTGAGATCGTTACTTAATTATTTTTTTATATTTGTTAAAGCTGTTTGAGACTTGATTCTATCTATGAATATTTACTATAAATTATAAAATATATAACATATTAAATTATTATTATAAATATTTATAATAAATCAATGGTTAGTAGGATGTTCATCGAATCTCTTGAATATAAAGTTAATATAATATTTGTTTAATTTAACAACATTATTTCGTTGTTTTTCTTGTACTTATAGATATATATCGACGTATCTGATCGCAAAATCTCACACAAAATGTCTCACACCGAAGGGTAACTGGGAGATATCTCTAAAAGAGGTATTAATCCTTTGAACTACTTAATTTAGTTTTCAATTTTAATGTATTTGTAAATTTAATCATACATAAATAAATAAATAATTAATATGAAATCTTTGACAAATAAACTGTTTAACCCCTGACGTAACTCACTTTTGTTCAAATTATCGGTCAATAACATTTTTATTGGAAATCCCAAAACTGGAAAATCCTAAACCGCAAAATAAAAAAACTCAAATGACACTCAAAGACAATGCAACCAGGATATCGCTAATATTTAGGTAAATACTTGTATTACACCCACTTAGTTTACCTAAAATACTTAGCTGTGAATAGTACACCCGCCAAGTTAAAGCTGAGGTACAAATTAAATATAAGATTTTTAATAAAAATGCTCACAGTATTTAATGTTTATTTTATGTTGCAAGCTCGAAATACAGACATATCGAAAAACATAGATATGGTAAAAACGAAATTAATGGCATATATTCCGTAAAATTATACTGTTAGAAAGATTTAAATTCGAAATTTAGCATTAAATAGAATATTAAAAAAAAAAATACCATATGGTCTAGAAAATATGTCATAGTAGCTGTTTTTTTTTCTTTTTGTTATTAAGTTAGAGCTGCATACACCAAGTTAGTATGTTTCTTTTATTTTCCAATACTTGTGGAGCAGAGTAGAGAAAACATGGAGATTGGAATTCATCAATTTGAGTGTAAATTCCTTTGTAAATAAATTAAATTTCAGTTTTTGACCAGCACCCAAAACAACACAAAGATAATAAATAATATTAGCTGTTTATGCATTATTGATATTTGACATATCAAAGCCGTGTCAATTTCAGAACGACCTCGATATTATCTAACAACGATAAGTGATTTAAAACCAATTGCATACGTGCAGTTGGTATGTGGGACCGGATCAGTAATACAAGGTCATTAAATTCACGTAACACTGATGTCTAATTACCGTAGAGTGTAATTAGAATTTGCAATGTCATGGCAATGTACCGTTCTAAGAACACTAAATATCCAAAAGATAAGTTAATCAAATGTCTGTACAATGTGAACTTAGTTGAAGGCAGACTTAGTAAATATGATTTTAATTAAAGTATGTGTTTTCCACGGAATAGCAATTAAAGGTAAATATTGAAAAAATCAATCATATTTGCTCCAGGTATAGTCTCAATAGTTAACAATACGTCTCAAATTATTATAATCAAAATATTATAAATAGACAAATTTTATTTTGTGAAAATAGAGATTTTCTAGAACATAAATAATAAATTTCATTAAAATCCTCCTTGCAGTATTGTTTAATTGTCACTGTAGCCTAAATCAGTTTCTATGTTTTTCCGTAAAAAAAATAATTTGCGGAGTAAAAAATTGACCGAGACATTTAACCCACAGACATACAAGATATCATCAAATTCCGTTCAGTATATTTTTCATGATGCTCGAACAAACAACTAGAAGGGCACAAACATTTTACAAGTACGTATTGCTTTGAGTTATATGTTAGTTTACAACAACGTTAGTTAACAAGTAGCAATTTAAAAAAATATATATTTAACTTAATTTTGAAATTTTATTGCTTGATTATATTTAATATTTATACCTTAGTTTAAAGTAGTAAAAATTCATAAAAGTAACTTACGCACTATGGAGACAAATAAAAGCATCGCTGTTTATATAATATATATTTAAAACGCACCACAATTTAATTTTATAGCAACAATATCTTTTTTTCGAGTTTAGATTGCAACTATATTTTTCTTTATATATGTATTAATATTCATATGTCATATATTCTTTATATATATATATTCATATATCATAACAATTAAGTAAACAGTTAACAAGGTAAAATATAAAAGTAGATAAGTTTAAACCGTTCGTGGTTGTTAGTCGAAATATTGCGGATGTGTTTTTTACATGCATTCCTCTCATAAATATTGATGATACTCGGTTCCGCGCTCGCATCTGCTACCGCTCATCCGGGTTAATGTTTTAAACTCCACTGTTGGATATTCAATTAGACAATTAGAAAGTTTGTCTGTTTTTTAAGCGTTCTTAATATGTCTCAGGTCATTTCGGATATGTTCATTGCGACTCGAGAGATTGATTACAAGGTCGTTTTATCTAATTTGGAAGACGAACAAACTCAGAAAACAAGGGCTTGAGTCCTGCACGTATTTAACTTTTCGTCTATATTAATGTAACATTATAACATATTGATACCTATAGTTATGGATATTTATACTCCAAGGTTTATTTAAGGCTTAAAACTACAGCTGCTATCTTTTTTCAATTTAAAATCAAATAACAGCTGAAAAGGCAACCAATTTTATAAATTAGTATTAAAGACTAAATATGGCATATCATTTAAAAACTAGGCAAACTTGTTAGTGTATAGAAATAGTTAAAGAAATATCGTTAGGTTGTTTAATTTTATATATAGTTTAAAATGGTTATTTACATAAAAATACAAGGATATATACTTAAAGCCAATGTTATATAACTAAAAATTTGAAGTACGACATTCGATGACCTTTTATCTAAATTCTGAGTTTCCGAACGCGGATCCAACGACGAGCGACGTGCTGTCTAGTTTATTCAAAATTAACTCAATTTCAATAATTGGATTCACATTGCTGCGTATTAATATTATAAAAATATTTGTATAAAATGTGATTTATATTAATGATTATGAATTCCTATAGAATCAGGTATATCGTGATTAATATTTTTTCATTCAGAATATATAAATTCTCAAAGAATATTTATTATGAACCGGTACTTCACCCGTAAGCGGCTTATTAATCTCACACAAATACTTAAGAGCTTACTCAAATCATTCTCTGAATAAAGAAAAATCATAATTCCTGTTACCTATATGTATAATTATTTTATTATTTTATGTATAAAAAACAATTAAATAACCTTTTGTCTTTGCTTTATGTTCAGCTAAAGGAGAAAAGTAACTAAAAATAACTTAAATATAATGCCCTTAGATATATTTATTTAATTCTTAGATATATTGATTTTTATACATTATATTAAAACATGCAGTTTTTCGAGTTTTTATATATGTATATTTATTTAAATATTGATATAGTTACTTTAATTGTAGTTATTATTATACATTGTACACATCAATTATATTACAAATGTATCTATAATGTTTTATTTATTATCTGTTATTGTTTTCGCGCCGCAGCACGAGGCGCGAACTTATATAGCACTAGGGACTTTTAACCTTTGATCCTAATAGCGAATAATTATATATTTGTAGGCCGTCTTAAATACTCATTTTAGAAATCTGCACACATTTAAAATTAAAAAAAATGTGTGTATGTGTAATTCATGGTGTTAATATTTATAAAAAAAAATATATTCATAATACGAAAAAATAACATTAAGAAATTGTGAATCCCTTTTTGTGTTATTGTTTTTTTAAGTGATTCATTCTAATATTCCGTGTATATATATCCTTTGCTTATCAACAAATACTAAATTTAGCGGCTAAGTGACCTAGCGTTCCATACGTGGAAGCATTAATAGCTTGGCTTCCATAAAAGCTAACAAATTAATATAGAAGTGCGAGATGACTGCCATACCAAATATTATTTTATTGGACGATTATGATGTTAGCCGGAACTGTTGTTAATGCTGTATTATAATCAAGGTATTATTAGTTGGATATTTTAAATAATATTTCTGTTTATTTAAATTTTTATAGCATTCTACATTATAAATATATGATTATTACTTGAACAAGCGGTAACGGGTGCGTCGTTTTTTTTATTAAACTCTGCAGTGGAAGTTAATCCGAAAATACTATTAAGTAGACACACAAATAAAATTATTACTTTGGTTTCTTTTTAATTCATTAAAGTTGACAGCGACTTCATCTGTTTTGCCTCCAAAAAGTTTGACATCTATCATCACATAAAATATGTCAGAATTCCAGATTAGAAGATTTACACATTAAGTTTTATTGTAATTAAAGCAGGAACTTTTTTTTTTGTGGTGAAACATCCGTATCCGCATCCGTATTCGCCTCAGACAATAAGCTATCACTAACTTGTGTAAGAGTCTGTATCATGTACTTAGCACGTATCTATTACTTTTTTAAATAAAGAGAGAGATTCTGTTATCTCATGACGACAAAAGTTTTGTCCTCGTTACTATTTTAATACGTCTAAATATATTTGTATTAACAATACTATAAAAGCGCCATAACATTAAGCGTTTCATGATCTAATGTATAAAGACGACCGCGACTCATCACCATGTATTTCTACCGCTTCAAAGCTCGGTTCATTGCCATTGATATCATACAATGAGCATATGCAAGAAAGTTCACATCCGTATACAACTAGATACAACTATTTACAACTAGATACAACTAGATACAACTAACCTTAATTGATTTTGAGCTACTTACTGTTTTATTAAATGACTTTTATATCTTTTGTTTTATTGATTTGTTCGAATAAAACGTTTCTTTATATATAAGTATATTTTTATCAATTAGAGGTCAGCTGCACTTAGTAACATAAGAATGTTACATAAGAATGAATACAGGTAAGTAAATTTATAGTCCTTATACTCTGAAAAAGGGTTGGTATAATCCCTGTCAAACCAGCCCGTACTTAAAATAAATAGTTTTCTAAACAATGGGTACCAGAAATTTTTTTTTTTCATATGAAGGACCGTCCGTTAATTTTCCTATCTATGTCCTGCTTCCTTAATAACCATCTCAAAGCTACGCACTTTTAAATCGATGATTAAAAGTATGTTGATAAATAGAGCTTATTATAGCGTACAAGAGTTTTTAGTTGATCGTATTTCGATCAACTAAAAGGTTAGGTTGTGGAGCTTTGTTTGTTGACATTATATATTTTCTAATATATACATCAAAGATTATTAAATTGTTGACTCATTATATATATTCTAATGAATACATCAAAGATTATTAAATTGTTTTTAAAAAGAGCAACTGTTGAGTTTCTGGCCAGCTATTCTCAATAGAGCAGCATTCCGAACTGGCGGTAGCTTACTCACGGACTGACTATACTGACATTTTATAATGTAATATTTGACGATTCAAAAGTGCATGTAAATGCCTACTTGAATAAGGATATTTTGAATTTGAATTTGAATACAACGCATGGTGCTTAAACTCATTTTGTGTTTTAGTATGTAGATATGCTCGTTTATCACAGACAGGAAGATAAATCAATTCTCGTTTTTCAAATATATTTCAATCAACATAAATATATTATTGTCAAGTGGTTGCTTGTCAGCGTCATATTTCGATGTTTGTTTAAAAAGTGAAATGACGAAATCTTCGTTCTAAAACGACATAACCAGCTGCCAAATAATTTAAATATTAATATTTATTATTTATATAATATAAGTTATCAGTAATATTTCAACTATTTTGCTTCAGTCGATGCGGATGTATGACTAAGTATTATATTGCCTTCGTGCTATTGATACCTATTCATAATATGGAACCAATTATTTTTTTTTGGCTTTTAACTTTTTTTCTCGAAAATAGTTTCTTTGATTAGCATCTAAACAAAGTTATAAATATCAACCATTTCAAATAGCTTCACGGAGCTTTATATCCACAAAAGTTCCGTGTTGAAATGACAAATTCATGATTTCCACACAAATGTTTATATTGAATTTGTATTTTTAAATTATGCGAGAGATTCATCAGAAAAATATTTTTCTTCGGACATAAAAAAATGTACTACTATTCCGCTACACCTACAAGGTCATAAATGTAGATTATATTTAGGTAATAAGATACTTAATAATATTTTGACATACATACATTTTTTAATCTTCCTTGCACTGTTACTTAAAAGCCTTGAAAGATTTTTTGTAATAGAATAAATAAACAAACAAATTCGATCTCTTCGTGGTGCTCCATGGAATGTTACTCCGATGAAACCATGGGGAGAGCTTATTTAGCTTTAAGCCATATAAAATAGCGTTCCTTTGCTCTTGACACCTCGAATAACCTCAACCCGATTCCTCATGGTTCACAATACAGTTCTCAATGTTTATTGTACGTTTGTTGTCTGATGATTTACATATAACATGACTAATCGCACGATGGGAACAGATGCGGTTTTGTTTTTTCTTGTCTGACAAAATTAATTGGCCTCCTTAAACGAAGATGCATGGCTTGATGATAAATACAAGGATGTTAAGTAGCCAGCAAGTCTGTCGAAATATTGAATCGGTCGTTGAATTAATTTGCGTTTTTTACTTACAAAGTAATTTTGTATACTTATGTGACCGAACGTAAATGATTTTTTTTTATCGTAAAAATTGACGTTCATTATAGGTAACTTAATGTATATGAGTAAACAATATGAATTAAAGTTTTACAGAAAAAGATTTTCAATCGATTTAGATAATATATTCTACTTGAAATGAAAATCACGACCAAGTTATTTCGATTGCTATTTTGTAACATCCCACGTCTGTCAGAATATTACATAAAATATTGAAGTGCATATATTGTGAATTATGACTTCGATGTTTCTGAATGAGAAACAGGTTTATAATGAAATAATATTTTAGTCGCAATCCCATCTATATTTAACATGTCAGTCTTTTGTTCGCTTAAATTATTCAGCTTTATTTCGTCACAAGAAATAACATTTGTAATGCAATCAATATGAAATAATCAATACAAAGTCACGTAATTTTATAATTTTTGCATTTTAAAAAATCAGCAAAACCAGGGAGTGATATATATATAAATGTTATTTGTAATATATGACTTAAATGGCTAACAATAGAATAGATCTATCGTATCTTGAATTGTAAATAGCTACAATAAACGGAAACTTTTTAATTTTATAAAAAAGTACTCCTTCATAGCTTAATTTCTCATTTTATTTTATTACAATTTTGTTTTTTTTTTAATAAAGTATTTAAAAATGCCAATTCATCGAACATTCTTGCTAATATCTAAAAATTGACTTGGCCAATAATCTGTCAAAATTTTATCATATTACATTATGTGATTTTAATTCAAATTAATCTTGAACGATGTTGAAATCAATTTTATATATTATAATTTACGATTGCTCTGAGCATTTTATTAATATTCATTTGTGTATATAAGTTTAGTCAATTAGCTTATTGAAGACTTAATTGTATGTCTATTTATTGTAATGGAACTAGCTAGCGTCCCCACCAGCGGAAAAACCGGACATTTGACTCTAGCTCCGAAAATTGGAAGCGACTTTTCATGTAATCCTAATTAATAACAACTGTTTTCGACAAATGGTATTAATGACGTCACAAACTTGCATCTTTGGCGAGTTCAAATAAATTCAATTATTCGTAGATTTGATATCTAATCACCTACTTTGAGAATACAATAGCAAATGTTAACTGACATGCGACCTTGACCACGATATTTGTGTACGACGAGTAAGCTGCTTTAATATCGGAGTCAACTTCAGGCCGCACCTAAAGAGGATGGTATCTGGCTAGACTTAAAGATTTTGGAAACAGCATACCCTTTATCTATTAGGCTTAAAACTATATCCAGCATTAGCCTTTGAAATCGTAAGACCGTAGGCTGTGAGTTTCTCTGACCATACAAAGTCAGGTTTGAGGAAAAAAAAGATTGGGCTCGAATCTTCTGATCGGCTTTCTTTTTTGCTGTATTGACCAGATTATAAATATAAGCAAATTTATATGCGAATTAGGGAAACAGATGATATAAATAATATAGAAACATTTTAAATAAAGGTACTATTTTACTTTACAAATTAGTTTAATAAAACAATACTTATATTTTTCTTTCTTGTGTGTGATCTAAATGACACACCTTCAAAATATGCATATCAGCTGTATGTGTATGCTGTATGTATATCGAATTACCAACAGATATACCAACAACTTCTCTGTTAAAATCCATAAAACATCTAAGTTTCAAAGGTCACAGAAGATCATAACGAACTACAAAGTATACCAACAAAGTATACACTCACAGATCCGCAGAAGATGCGTACGTGGTCATCCTCCTGCGTCAATCTTGGTCTAGTATGTCTACTAGACCAAGATTGATTGATTGACTGACTTGATATAGTCAGACACGCCAGTGTCTAGAAAGACTAAGCAATACACTAAGCTTCATTTTCGTAATAAAGAAGTGAAGACATCGGCTAAGGTGTATGAAATCTCTTCAAGATTGTACCTATGTGTTAACTTAACATTTATGATAATTTATCTTTAAAAATGTAACGCTTACTAAGGGACATTTTTAAAGTAAAATTTGATATTCTATCAGTCACCTGCTTTTATCCCACTCTAGATGGGATCGGCACAATTTCTGTTTACTTCAACTCACTCCTGTCATACGTCTAGGCTTCTTCAACTCCTTTCATCTCCTTTTTCACCTCGCTATATAGATACATATTTGTCTTCATGGGTCTCGTAGTTCTCCTCCCTTGGCAATTAAAATATGACTACAAAACCAGTGCTACTTAACCAAAGATATTTACAGAAATAGGACATTTATTTTCTTCACAGTACAAAACTACCATTACTTCTTATATTTTCATTATCTTCAACTCCCATAGGAATAAAATGTCCGAGTACAACTTATACGGGATCATCCGGTCGCAGGCCAATACAGAGCTCCGGTAATAAGTATTATTTACTTTGGAGCTTTATTGCTATATAAGATAAATGTGGGCTATTTGGGCCTTCGACGATACATTATTACAGAAGTAGCAGTAAATATATATAAATATATTTTGATTGGCTCTTTACCATTTTAAGAAAAAAAATTAAGACTTTCCATTTATGCAATACTTACTATAAAAGCAGAAAAAGTGTTGAAAGATCCTCCATACTATTATCCTACTTTTAAATTTTTCAAGGTGATACGTTCGTATGTATGATAGAATTTTTGATAAGATATATTTAATAAGCTGTTTCGATGGGTTTTTGTATCCGGTGGTTGGCAATTCTTTTTGACGACGATGACAAGACTGCTAAAGCGGGCGCTGGCCCTCTTGAAATGCTAGATTTTGTCTTTAATTCATTGTCATTCATTCATCGTAGACTGCCCCCAGTGACACTATAGTAGCCTACTGTAGCACAGACAAAACAAAAAGAACTTGTAAACTGTTCTATAAAAAATGTCTCGGTGGCCGGCGCGATCCTTATATAGAACAAGATTTTATATCAATATTATTTTCCAGTAATCAATTAACAATTTATAATATTTTTGAAATGCTAATGGATTTCTTAAAACTTCCCAAGCTCTAGGATACAAAAACAATGTTTTCCCGACATTTATTTATTTAATTACTGTTATTGAAGTTGCCGACTATATGTTGTCATCAAAAGTTATTATATATAATAATAGACTTCCTATTAGATCGCTCGAGTAAGCATTTAGAACAGGATGTGTCTAGGTATATTGATAAATTAATATAGCCCGAAATAATTATCTAAATGCTTAATAAAGAATACATTTCGTTAAAAGTACTTGTGTCTAATTCCGGCTTCAAATGTTTAACTGTTTATATATTTATAGCGACATTAGTTTCTACCATTTCATCAGACAAGGATGTGTGGTTATTTTTGTTTGACAAATCTAATTGCGTAGTCAATGGCACACGTGTCATACACTAGCTTGGAATTCAGAGTAGTACGTCTTATGAATGTAAACATTTCAAACAAGCACGTCTAGCTAAGCCTTCGAACAAGTTACGCCATCTCGTGGAAAAGTCTGAAACTATATAACTAACGCCATTACTGTTTATAAAAGGCTTTAGTGGAATTGAAACATTTTGATAAGAGATATTGTTACCACTAGAATTTAGTAATTATTACATAAAAGCTATATTTAACATTTCTTTTTGATAATTAAATTGTCCACCCTTGCAAATTTAAACAATATTTTTATATCTGATTAGATTAACACCAATTTTAATATATTAGCAATATACAATAGATGGAGCTGTTGGTATCGATAAAACAGAGTAAGGCTTTTAAGTTCCTATATGCACTGCTTAAGGCATATTGCTGAGAACTGACTTAAAATAATTGTTTCATTTCTGAAATATTCGTCGCTTCGATGATATTATTACTTATATGATACAAAAAAAAATCAAAATACCATTTAAGACAGACATTTAAAGTTGAATTAAGTATGGCGGCGAATACGGTCGGTAAAACAGTCGCCCCGGTCCGGTAGGCCGACGGGCGACACGCAAGCGATACAGGTAGGTTAACATTCACGCTCCGTCGTATTTGGTGCTCCTATGCGCTCTCCGCGGCCCTAGCATACATACCGTAATAGAGCTATGAAAAATCCGAGGATCTGTGACTGGTGACCGTGTGTGATCTAACCCAGTGTTCTGTATTTAAAAGTGATTGTGATATGACGAGGAGCAGCTCTGGTATTTGATCTCAGCGACTCAGCGGATCTTAACGGTAAATTAGTTAATGACCTGTCGCTGTTTACTCTGCGGTCAGGTGACTGAAGTCCATATATTACAGTGTTGGCTTCAGTTCTATGGATTCATCGATTTCTTATTATAAAATGTTATTTGAAACAAACAGATCATTCCATGTACTAGTGGTGTTTACACGTGAATTTTGACACTGCTAGTTGATGCGCATGAGGCTGTAAATAAAGTCAACAGAGAATATCTCGTGTAATGTGAGATTTGGCGAGACAGCGAAATATTCGAACTGGATACGAAATCTACCGTTGCTAAGGAAAGTTTAGAACGCATGTACGTTACTTAAAACTGCTCACGTTCTAAAGTTTCACTCATCTTAGAATCTTATTAGAATTTAATTGACTTATTCCAGATACGGTGAAGCATAAAAGTTGCACTAGGGTAATTAATGAATTTCCCTCAAAAATCTGTTACATTTAATGAACGCAAGTCGTTCTGTATAACAAATACAGTTCTGCATCATCGATATAACGAAAATAATGAGTCAGCTGGATATTTACCTACAAGAAGTTGTTGAGTAAACAGCATTCTGTTTCATACAATAATTATATTTACATTATCAATTTTAAACGTACAAGTAACAAAGTGTAGTCTTACATAAAAAACAGTAAATTTAAACAGACATTTGTACCTTTTACTCAATTGAATGTGAAAGTAAATGAATAGTATCATTAACACAACCAGTTTTAATTTAAACCTATATTTTACCTCACTTGTCACTAATACAACATTTAAGTTTGATTGGGAAAATATTATTTTACGAAACGGAAACGTACTTTTGACATGGAATTGAAACTATTCAAAGTATTTGGGCCTTTGCTTATAAAGGAAAAATTGTAAACATACGTCTACCCATTTCGTTTATTACTTTAAATATAATAATATTAATCTTTGAAACAAATTCAGCAAATCGATATGTTTCTGTTTATCAATGTTGGTTACCAATGGATTGTTTCTTCTTTTCTCATAGAAAAGAATTCAACGCGTCTCAAACGTCTCGTAGCTGGCCACAAAACAAGGCTGGGCTTACTACAATTTGGAAAGTCTTAGGTTTACGTGTTTTATACACTTTTTGAATAGCTAGCTTCAGATACTTGAATATATAATTCGAAAACCTCGATTCGTTGCTCGGATAGTTGATTTATTTATTTTTTAGTCAAACCGGCTTCATAAATAAATAGCCAGGATGAAACATAATTTGATCAAAGTTTTTTTTAATTCCGGAAATAATTTTATTTAAGTGATCTCATAAACTTGTCTGTTTATTTGTCTCTGGAATGTGTATATTTTGATATTCTGACCGCTAATCAACACGCCGTCAATATTATAATTTATAATAAACAAGACCAGAAAGAACTGGACTGAGAGAAAACAATCTCTTACTTTGTAGGTTGACAATGGTCGATTATTAATCTTGTCAAGTCTTCTTCAATTTTATATTTTCGATTTATAAATTGTAACGGTATTAATTTATATTACAACGGTAACCACCTGGCGTGTTGGTTGCGAGTCCCTGTTTCTATGCCCGGACATGGTAAAAATATGTATGCAAGTCTGTTAAGGATGAACACGCCTGCATATCTTAGAAAACATTTAAAACCACATATATGACAAGCTAGCCTTGTTCGATGGCCATAACAATGGGTATTGAAACTGCCTACCATTGATGAATGGCGATGGGAATTTATAAATTGTTCGTTCAATTAGAATGCAACGTGACTTTCACTCGAAAAGGGTCGCGAGGTCAAATATGTCAAACAAATCGTGAATGATTCGAATTTTAAAAACTTTTCGAATATAGACGAATGCTTTAATGCAATTCATATATTCAAAATTTTTAAATTCTGAATATTTAATGATTATAAAGAAAGAATGTAAAAATGTAATTGTGTCAATGTAGTTCGTTACTTTTTAATATACAATATATTACACATATTTTGTAAACAAATAGAAGATAAAAAGTTTCTGTACATATCTTCTTGTCTAGTTGTTAATTGTATAATTTATAAGTTTATTTTTTAGATTTTTCGAAATGGATTTTATTCCCCTCATTACGTAAAATATATCTTACATTATATATAACTAAAAGAATAGTCATGCCATCATCCCAATTTTTATCAAATTCCTTCATTAGCGAACAACCAGACCACTTATTTAAAGAGTATTTATTATTTAAAACATTATAAGATTTAAACAGACCGAGATCGGACCGAGGAAGAACTTTGATCGGCACTATAGTGTGGAACGACCCTCAAGGTCTCATCATGTATCTAGCAATATTTTGTTTTTACATTTTAGTTTACTATTTTCTTATAGGTCTATACATCAATAAAGTTGGCGGGTATCTATTATTCAGAAAACCAACAGTTATCGTTGTTAAATATCTCTATTTCTATTTGTTACTAAATAATTTAGGGACTACTAAAACTAAACTTAATCCATCTTTTCTGATTCGGTTTTTTTTTTCTGCCACGTGTATCAAGTAATAATATGCGAAAGGCTATAAATATAAAGCCTTTTAAAGATATAGATTGATTTATTTCTTATTACTTATGTAAAAGAAACAAGGTTTCCTTATAAGGATAAAATAAATAAATTTATTTATTTATTATGACTTATTTATTATCCTTAATAAGCAATGTCAATAATACGAAAAGAACAAAGTAAGTTATTATATTTGATTTGTCTTATTTTTGTTACAATTTATTGTGAGATTGAAGCACGCAAGTTTAACGTTTGTTTAATCTTTCATATCAAAAATACTTGAAATCTCTGCAACTAATATTTATGTTATTAAACTTATTATTAATTTAACCATTTATTTCCTAAATAATATATTTATATTTGTTTAATGTAAAATAATTAATATTATTTATCTGTGCAATCAATATATTGCACAGATAAACAAATATTGAAAATGTAATCGACTTACTTTAAATAATGCAAAACAAATTCAATCTATCTGAACTTAGAGAACTATAAATAAATATAATATTTTATACAGATACTATTAACCAACATCCCCAAAGATGACACAATTAAAGTAAACAAGTATTACGAACTGACCAACGAACAGACCAGGAATAGGTATATAGTTAATTTGTACGCGGTAGAAGTGGGAGCGAGAGGTATAACAGCGAAATCTCTCTATAACCTACTTAAAGATCTTGGCCTCTCTAGAACTATCATCAGTTAATTTCTAGAACGTACTTCAAAGGCGGCATTGGTAGGTTCATTCCAAATTTGGTTAGATAGGGAGAGGAGCGCAACCAGTTGATGGTGAGCGTGAATGCGTATTTTAAAGGGGCCCCTTAAACCTACACTTGGGTCGCAAGTCCCAGCAGCTGTTTGCACTCCTCTCCCTGTAACGCGATGGGTCCGGCACCCGCACGGTGAATCCATGGAATGCTAAGAAGCTTCGTCTTGTGCCTTTTACATCTTTCGTCATATTTACCTATCCGAGGGCCTGTCACATACCTTCATCCAAGTCATCGCATAACCTTTATAATGATCAAAGGTAGTCAAATGAAGTCTGCCTCTTTCGGTATTTTTTTTGCTACCTAATTCTTGCAATGACACAATTTCTATTTCTTACAAAAAGTCTTTATTAAACATGTACAATACTAAAATAAAGATACATATAATATTTATTTTAAAATGTTTTATTCGCTTCAACAACGTCTTACTTACCTACTAACTAATGAAATAACGTGATGTATCGCCATGAATATTTATATTTATA
This sequence comes from Dircenna loreta, assembly GCA_963555665.1. NCBI lineage: Eukaryota > Metazoa > Arthropoda > Insecta > Lepidoptera > Nymphalidae > Dircenna > Dircenna loreta. The sequence continues at coordinate 8,844,456 of OY743094.1, forward strand.
CTGTTCAATGAACAATCAATCATTTCGAAGAATAAACACTTAATAAATAATAATAATATAATAAACTTATTCGTCATTACAATAAAATGTATTAATATGTACCTTATATTAGAATACTAGAATTTTATTGTTCATTTTAAAAACCTAAAACAATATGGTAAATACTCTAATTACACTTTTTAATAAATAAAAAATATTTTTTTATTTATGACATATAATCCAGCGTCATAGATTTTGATTCCACCCATTGAGTTTTTTTTATACCGTATACAAAAATATAAGTTTGTGATTTAGTTAGAAATCAACTGAATTGCATTGATTTCGTTATCGTCATAAATACTCATAACCTAATTAAGCTAAATGATTAATTTGCAAATCGAAATATTTAGGTACAATTTTAAATGCACTGGAAATGACTGACGACATTTCCGCGACGCCACGCAACTGGCTTCGGATTACACCAAACATACTTACTGCGTATCGATTTAAAAAAACTTATTGGTAAATACTGTTTGAAATCTTACAACATTAATAATTTAAACGGCAATTTTTGATTGGTTACATTTCGTAATAATATTAAACATCTTTAATTAAGCATTATATTAAATGATAATTAAATAGTTACACTATTGGTTTTTTGATACAAAAATCGTATTAAATGCTATAATTTCATAGATTAAATAACAATTTAATACCATATTATGACGTGGGCGTTTGGTTATTCACCCGTGACTGATAAAACATGGATTTATTAATAAGTTTGTAACGGGTTTGCACTAACTTCAAATCGCCATTTTCTTGTACAATAACCACAGTATAGCAAAAGGTTAAATGGTAGTAATCTGATATAGAGGCAATAATTTTTTAAATTATTCATCATAGATGTCGAAGTTGCGTCATATTCTCATAATGATAGTATCGTATTTGTGTAGAATAATGTTCTAGAAGAAATACTTTTATAAATGGATAATACTTTATAGGTACTACTAAAAGAAGTTAATAGGAAGAATACTATGAATACTATATAATCAAAATCAAAAAATCAAAAATATCTTTATTCAAGTAGGCATTTACATGCACTTTTGAATCGTCAATTACATTACATTACATTAAAAAAAAAAAAAAAAAAAAAAAACTATATATACGAGTATATATAGTATTCTTCCTTATTTTTATATCACATCTATTCTTGAGTCAGATGGCATTCCGCTAGACTTCATGGATATTATATTGTATATTTTTATGGCTTGTGTTGCGATGCGTGTCCACTACTATAGTATTAGGGTTCCCCGAGCCATATGGCGTCATCGTCATTGTCCTATCTGAGATGAATGGCCGAGAGGTAAAGGACTTCCGACACGCTTAATTCCGTTCAACTCACACACCCATGCGTTAGTAGATGTATGTACGTTGTCACACATGTAATTAATAACTTTACATTTGTGTGAAATGAAGTTTGAGAGGAAGTGATGACTTCTCATTTAAATATATTCTCGAAATATATACAGAAATAAAAAATAATATAGATAGAAAAATAAATCGATGCGGGCTGGAATTTGAACCCGCAACCTCTGGGAAACCGTGCCGTTGCCCTAGAATTACATAAATAATATTATTTGAAATTGTTTACACAAATGTTTAGCCATGTAAAGCTTATAATAATTTGTAATAAATATTAAATGAAAAATTCATCGGGACAGGACTCAAATTTGCGACTTCTGGGAAGAATTTGTTACACAATTGTATTTAAAAAAAAACTAATATACTTGTGTTGCCACTGGTGATATAAGCTTCTGTTTCTCGACTGCAAAATAGTATTCTTTTCATTGTTTTGAAAACAAACAACAGAATTAGTATTGTTCGAGGTTGAAAGGAAGTCGGTGATGTTAAGAGCACTCGTTAGAACCAAACAATTGAATATTTAACACCTGCAGTTGTTTTTATGCAAATGCCTTTTACTTTTCATTGATTTGTAAATATGTACTTAACTTAAAATAAAGGCTTTTTAAATAACCTGTATCTATGATCTTATATAGATTTAATCCAACAAATAGATAGATTTTTATTCCTTAGATTAGATATTTAAGAAAAAAGAGATAAAAAAAAAATACATTTTATTACTTTAGTTAGGACGTCCAAATAGCTAATTAGAAATCCCAGAAACTGACATTTCATTTCATACACACAAGTAAGAGGAGGAATCTTGTAAATTATATACATTTTAAAAGAATGTGCTCGACTAGGGTTCGTAACGTGCGGCGTGAAATCGTGCGAGTTCACGCCGCGAGTCCGCCACGCTTAGAGCTCATGAATAAGAACCCCGAATGGGTTCGAAACTAGTCGGGCACATTCCGATTTAATTCTGCGTTTCACGAAAATTTAAATAAATAATTTTTAAAAGAAGTTATCAATTATAAATACAGTAACAAAACCACACCGTAAATAAATCGATAAATCTCTGCAACTGATATAAAACACATCTCGATGTATATCGTACAAATATTATCATTACCAGCATTGCATATATTAATAGTATGTTAAATATTCCGTATGTATGTATTATATCTGTATCTATAATACAAAGTAGCTTCAGACTGCAGTGAGTGATGACATACGACCAGATTGCATGCACGGCTGCCGGTGATGAATTTTTATAGGTTTTAACGAGATGTGTAGGCCATTAACGTGAGATATATCTTCGTAAGATTTAAAAAAAGTGGTAGCGTGCGAGTTATCTAATATTTTTTTGTTAAACTTATATAGCGAGACGATTTTTTTTTGCGTACAGTACAGTTTTGAAGTTGCTACATTGCCAATTTATACGAAAAATTGTATTATAACGCTGAAGCTTACATTTATTATATTCTATCCGTCTAAATCTAGTCTGAAGTTTCAGAAGTGGAATGAATTACCTGTTTGAAATAAAAATGTAGATTTTAACGTTTTAATTGTAAATTTATAATTGAATATGTATTTAAGAGTTTTTTTTTTTTCAGATCAGGCCATAGACCACATGTCGGCGAAACCATGGTGATCGTTACCAGAGTAAGTATTTAAAAATATATATATATATATATATATATATAACCTTTTTAGTAATGTTATTGTAACCTGTTTACTATTAATATAATATAAAACAAAGACTAATAAATAAATAAAACAATAAAGATAGATACCTACGCAATTGAAAATATATTTATTCACATCTAAAAGTAAAATAGTATTTAATATATTCATACAATAAGAGATAATGTATAAATATTCAAATAAACATGTTAAGTTTAAACAGCATTATTCAAAGGAAAGGTTAAAAGCAATAGCAACAAGTAAGATGCAAATTATACGTTTGCAAAAAGGCTGAATGTTTACACGAACCCATTATCAAAGTTCAAGGTCCCGAGCTCACTCGCCTTGAATTACATTAACCCTTTTGAATGAAACCCGAGGAAAGTGGCCAAAACGAGCACACTTCAAATGAGAGAAAGTTAAACTTTACAAATATTATGCGGAGAAACGTTTCTATCGTTAAAAATTACACTGTTTTTTTTTTAATTATTTATATATTAATTATTTAAATATCGCCATATGATACACTTAAGTAATACATTAAAATATTTGTTGGGAGTTTTCTTTTTGATGCTTCGAGCATAGGTAGTTTAGTCAGACTGGTCAGACTTCTAACTAGAATAGCTTACATGTTTTACTCCCATTCAGTCATTGAGTTTCGATCAGTTCATTCGTTCTTTATTTTATTTATAACCCCAACTCTATATCAAGTGCATTAACCTTTTTACACTCCCATATTAATGGACCGCTGAATTCTGAATATTTTGTTTAAAATTACAATAGGAATTTTACTCAGAACATCAATAAAATGTTCTTTCCTTAAATATTTGGTCAGTAAAATTATATTTTGCAATGTGTTAACAGACGTTTTACCATTGTAAAATAAACATAGTTAAATATTTGTTGAAAGTTTCACCGTTTTGTGGGCATAATGAAGTGTTTGCGCAAAAATATTTTACTGATATTTGAGTGGGTAGTAAATAGTTATTACTGTGTGTATAAATATTACTTGAAGACCCAATATTCAATTAACTCTACGGGAAAATCAATCAATCAATAACGTCAATGGCAGCAGACAAACTGTCTCGATAAGCTCTCTCCCGTTGAAAGCTCTAATAGAGTACCAAGGTTTGCTATTTTTATAAAAATTACATTTCATGATTTTTTCTGACAACTTTAGGAACTTTTATAGAGAGTGAGAAACTAGAGGATATTTTCTATCTCTAACGATTGTTAGAATTTTGGGTATGTCCGTAAGTTAATAAAAATCCTTTCATTAAATAAATACCTTTTCGAGAGCGAGAGTAGATGAACAAATACAATGGTCGTGCCCTATATAGACTGGCGTGGGAGAAAAACTAGGAGCGGTCCAATTTCGTAACAAACCTGTTACAAGCCAATACTTACAAACAACTTTGTTAAACTAGCCATAAACAACATATGACTATGTTCAGACACGCTGTTATAATATATAACATTTTTAATGAAGGAGATTAATTCCAGGTGCTGGAATAATATTAAAATTAACAGAATTTCAACTTAAACCGTTTTTTAATTTCTCTATAAAGAACCCGGTGTAAGATGAGTCTTGATTTATTCACGAGTAAATGAACTTGTCTTAAATGCAGCATTTAAACGATAACCAAGCACTCTTTTAGATAAGTTCCAAGCAATTTAAATAATTGTTAACTATTTCTGTCATTTATATAGATTATTAAGATTTATTGGTTGTATAGATTATGCTGCCGGTATGATAATATCTGTAAAAATATAATAAACATGCATTTATATTATGTAACCGGATATAAATAACTTAGTTGCACAACAAACATACACACAGCCATTATACATACATGCAATAACTTTCTCCAATAAACCAAATATACATTATAGGAATAACAATTCTTTATATCTATATAAATATCAGGGACTTAGACATTCAACTTATTGTAAGATTGCGACAAGGTTTAATAACTTAGTCGTTATATATTTAAAAATACAGAAACAAATGTTTCATTTACTATCTTATAAGTGGTTTATTATAAAAGTATTATACAATTTACTTAATTTAATTTTGAATTGTGTTTTCTAAGTTTCAAGATTTAAACTTAATACGACTTAATTAGACTACTTTGTTATTCACGACATTTTTATTGATTTTCCTCAAAAGTTCTATTTGCTTATTTTAAAGTTCTAAATGCTAAAAGTTTATAATTCTTTTAGCCTCATGGGACTCTACATTTTCTATTGTATTTTTTTTTCTTTTGGTAGGTAGGATAGATATTGATAAAATAAAACGAGGAAGATAATATTTATATATTAAATTAAATAGGAGAACTAAGATAATATTTGTAGCCAATACTTAACGCTAAATATGCATCTTCGTTTTTATTGTTATTTAGTAAAAATAAGATCGCATAAGTTACAAATGATTCCACTGACGTGTAACAATATATATACTTAACTACGTTTTAGATAACTGTTTACTTAGATCTTATTCGTAAAAGGAGCACGACCGACTTTTGATAGCTGCACTTGGCAACACTCGCCTACTTTATATCACTGGTTACGCATCTTTATCGTGCCCATACCGAAACACAAATCTAATATACTCGTATATGGCAATATTTAAAAATTAATTAATAAAATATAATAGCTGAAATTACCCTGAATTAATAAAGCTATTACACTAAACTATTTACATAGCAATTAAATATTTACATAGTACAAAAAATGTACTATGTAAATAGTTTATATTTAGTTTCAATGATGTATAGTTTACTAAATATGTATATAAATAATGAATATCGTTCTTATCACAATTCAACAATAAAGATGGACTCTTCCGATTCACAAAACGACCGACCTCTAAGACCTCAACGATAAAATTATCTATATTCAGTTATTTTACTAACCTCTACCAAAGTGGAGTAACTATTAGGATTACCTAATATTTGGAAGAAATCGAATATAATGTTAAATATTTGTTATGGAAAATGGAACTGTTTTTTGTGTACGTATTTTTTTTTATAAAATGTTATGCAAATTATAACAAGTGCTAGATATTTTATTAAGTGTTTACTTTCACCAAGACTAAGAAAATAATCTTTGGTAGTCGCGACGTGATCGCGTCATTGATTAAACTTTACAAATATGGAGCGATGCTTTCTTTTGAATTCGACAGTATCAAACGTAGCTATACAGTTCCGGTTGTATGTATATCCGGTTGTACGTATATCTGGTTGTATGTAGGTGTTAAAATTGTTAATACATTGCCATACAATACTTTTCAATTAGGAAGATCTTTGAATACGAAGATCATGCCATCATATTAACCCTTGATTTAAAACAGAAAACTTCCAGCAATTTCTTGAACTTTTTGACCATGCTTAGATCAGATCGTCTTTAATTTATTTCGGATATGATCCATTACAATAGATTACTTTAAAGTCTCAACATTCATTTATTTAACATTTCTCAGGATGACAAATAATAAGTATGATATTATATTTTCCAGGGTGATTACATATGGATCGAGCCGGTATCGGGGCGGGAGTTCGATGTAGCTATTGGAGCACGGGTGCTAGCCGCCGAGGGCCGCCGCATAAGGGTAAAAGATGACGATGGCCAGGAGCAATGGCTGCCACCAGAGCGTCGCATCAAGGCCATGCACGCCACTTCCGTGCATGGTGTCGAGGACATGATTTCCCTCGGCGACCTACACGAAGCCGGCATCCTTAGAAACTTGCTCATTCGGTACAATGACAACCTCATCTATGTAAGTCACGATTTCCCAAAACAAATATGCAGTGAAAGCTGATGAGCTTAATTAAATTAATTATTTCTTGTGTTATTTCCAGACGTATACGGGTTCAATTCTAGTGGCAGTGAATCCCTACCAAATATTACCAATTTATACAGCGGACCAAATTAAGTTATATAAAGAAAGGAAGATAGGAGAACTGCCGCCACATATTTTTGCTATCGGAGATAATGCGTATGCACACATGCGCAGATATGGCCAAGATCAGTGTATAGTCATTAGTGGGGAATCGGGCGCAGGAAAGACTGAATCAACTAAATTAATTTTGCAATACCTTGCTGCAATTAGTGGAAAACATTCATGGATAGAGCAACAGGTAGGCTAAGAAAAATAGAATGTTCAAGGTTTTGAGAGATATAATTTGTTGTTTAACTTTTATACTGTAGCTTATAATAATATTTGTCCCGTTTGGTATATTATTTGATGTAAAAAAATTACTATTTTTATTGCAGATTTTAGAAGCGAATCCGATTCTAGAAGCCTTTGGTAATGCAAAAACCGTACGAAATGACAACTCTTCAAGATTCGGAAAATATATTGATATTCATTTTAATAGCAACGGTGTTATTGAGGGAGCTAAAATAGAACAATATTTATTAGAAAAATCAAGAATAGTAAACCAGGGAGCACACGAAAGAAATTATCACGTATTCTATTGTTTACTCGCTGGCTTATCAAAGGACGAAAAAAAGAAATTGGAATTGACAGAACCATCCGAGTATCGTTATTTATCTGGGGTAAGTTAATATTGGAAAGCTTTTATATACACTGAAATTATATAAGATATTGAATAGTAAAAATAACAATAACCATAAACTCGTATGACTTTAAAATGACGTAAGGAATTACGTGTTGCTGAATTACAATTAATTCGAGACTGACGATTGAAGATAACTGTTTCTTTTTTTTTTTTAGGGTGGCAGTTTTACATGTGAAGGCAGAGATGACGCTGCGGAGTTTGCTGATATTCGATCCGCCATGAAGGTTTTGTTATTTACAGAGTCAGAAATCTTTGAAATATTAAAACTTTTGGCAGCAGTTTTACATTGTGGTAATATTAAATACGAAGCAACCGTGGTAGACAATTTGGATGCGACAGAAATTATTGAACAAGTTAATGTTAAAAGAGTTGCAAATTTGTTAGGTGTACCAACTCAGTCTTTAATAGATGCTCTAACTAGAAAGACATTATTTGCTCATGGCGAAACTGTAGTGTCGACTTTAAGTAAAACTCAGTCTGTTGATATTCGTGATGCATTTGTTAAAGGGATTTATGGTCGTTTATTTGTAACTATTGTAAGGAAAATAAACGCTGCAATTTATAAACCAAAGTCTACAATGAGAACTGCGATTGGAGTGCTTGATATATTTGGATTTGAAAACTTTGATCACAACAGTTTTGAACAATTCTGTATTAACTTCGCTAATGAAAATTTACAGCAGTTTTTCGTCAGACATATATTTAAATTAGAACAAGAGGAATATAATCACGAAGGCATTAATTGGCAACATATAGAATTTGTTGATAATCAAGATGCCTTAGACTTGATTGCACTTAAACAGTTAAATATTATGGCCTTAATAGACGAGGAGTCTAAATTTCCAAAAGGTACAGATCAAACGATGTTAGCAAAGCTTCATAAAACTCATGGATTGCATAGAAATTATCTCAAGCCCAAATCCGATATCAATACAAGTTTCGGTTTAAATCATTTTGCTGGTATTGTATTCTATGATACCCGAGGATTTCTTGAAAAAAATCGTGACACATTTAGTGCTGACTTATTACAATTAATTCATATATCAACAAATAAGTTCCTACAACACATTTTCCAAGAAGATATTATTATGGGATCAGAAACAAGAAAACGAACACCGACATTATCAACACAGTTTAAAAAGTCATTAGATTTATTAATGAGAACTCTTGCAACATGTCAGCCATTCTTTATTCGTTGCATAAAGCCAAATGAATTTAAAAAGCCTATGCTGTTCGACCGAGGTTTATGTTGTAGGCAGCTTAGGTATTCTGGGATGATGGAAACGATCAGAATAAGAAGGGCGGGATATCCAATTAGACATAGTTTCAAAGAATTCGTAGAAAGATACAGATTTCTGATATCTGGCGTACCACCTGCACATAAAACCGATTGCAGGGCTGCCACTTCCAAAATATGTGCCACAGTTCTTGGAAAATCTGATTACCAATTAGGTCATACCAAAGTATTTCTGAAGGATGCACACGACCTGTTCCTGGAACAAGAGCGGGATAGAGTACTCACTAGAAAAATACTAATACTGCAACGATCAATTCGAGGGTGGGTTTACAGGAGAAGATTTTTGAAAATGAGGGCAGCGGCCATCCTAATACAGCGTCATTGGCGAGGGAAGCTGCAAAGAATCCGATATAATAAGATGAAGGCTGGATATTCTCGCCTGCAAGCATTAATTCGAGCGAGAGTGTTGGCCCATAGGTTCAGACATCTACGCGGACACATCGTATCGTTGCAAGTATGACAATTTCATAAATATATCAAATATCCCCAAGACCATCACTATAAGCAACGGTAAAATTTCAGGCAGCGGCTCGCGGATATCTTGTCCGGCGGTCATACGGTCATAAGATGTGGGCGATTGTGAAGATACAGAGTCACGTCCGTCGAATGATCGCAATGCGGCGCTACCGGCGACTGCGCCAGGAGGAGCTCGCGCACAGCGAGGCGCTGCGGCTGCGGCGCCAGGAGGAGCAGCGCCTACAGCACCAGGGGAACTCGCGTGCCAAGGAGATCGCGGAGCACAACTACAGGGTGAGTGACACTAGTTATTACTATTTTTTTAGTATTTTCGAGTGGTAAAGAAACAATAATAACATAATGATAAAAACGCGTTTGTTTTACATTTACGTTTTTGTATGTTTTATTGTTTCCGGAAGATAAAAAAATTATATTGCTTTACCTTCAGCGTGTTTTAAATTTGGATTAACGATATTTGCGATAAAAATGTAATAAAAATAACAAGAGCTAGTTGCACTTGAACTATTATCTAATTTAAGACGTTCTAGAATTAAATTATGTTTGATTATCTGATAATCTAATAATTATCGATAACTGATGATCGACAAGATAATTGATTGCAATGTATGTATAAATTAAGATGGCGGTAATAAAACAAAGCTTTATACGATAGTGGACCTTATCTCGATCGTTATTTGCTATCAACCTTATATCCCAGCATTTTTTTATGATAAAAAACTCCAGTTCGAGCCTACCTTTTAATTAATGTAGAACTAATTAAGAAATTGTGTGGATAATATATTTTTTTTATTTATTTATGTACCAGATTTAATAAAAGTAAAAATACGTTGGAAAGAATACAAATACATTGGATTAGGTTATCTCTAAAAAGAGATCATTATCGTATTTTTGTATTTTGTATACAATATATATAACTTAGGTAAGTTTAACGCTATTATTATAATTAATTCTTTAAACCGCGTTGGAAAATAATATTGCCCAAACTCGATACACCTGATATGTCCGACCATTATGCAAGTTACCAATCTTAATCGACCATGTAGCGCGTTATACAATTACCTACGACCTGGATGCGGTTGGATAACGAATCGGTAAACGAGTTAGCCAAACATATCTTTTAGTATAGATTCCACCAGTACAGGTGATCGGTAGTGTTGGTAAATATGTGGTCCGCTTCTAATTATGAAACTAACGATTCACACGAGGTATTCATTCAGCGTAACTATATATGGCAACTGGATAACCGGGCAAGTATTAACTGTCGACGTATGTTATCCTGTAACTTTCACTACTAATATGTAATTGCTAGTAATATAAACTGTAAGCGGCTTAACCGGTAAAAAGCCTTTATAATAAAGATAATCATGATCAGTGAGAGGATCCAATAGTTGTAATCCCAATGTCTTTTACTCGCTCTTTTAAACCAATTATATTTCTTTTTCATTAATAGGAACGCATGTATGAGCTAGAACGACGTGACGCTGAGCTGGCTCTGGAAGAAAAGCGTCAACTAGAAGCTAAACGAACATTAGTGCAAGAAGCGGCCAGGAAACAAGATGAACCAGTTGATGACAGTAAACTTGTAGAAGCGATGTTTGACTTCCTACCGGACTCCAGTAGTGAAGCGCCGGCACCCAAAGATACTTCAGTCTTTAGCGATCTTCCACAGCAACGAGCCGATCAACAAGAGGTTAAATATTTGCTTTACATGAAATTTCCAGAATTTTAATATGATAATTTAAAACATAACATATATTTCAGATGGTTACACCAATGCAAACGACATCGGAAGATGAAGAGGATCTGTCCGAATTTAAGTTTCAAAAGTTTGCAGCTACTTATTTCCAGGGCAATGTTACCCACCAATATTCTAGAAAGCCGCTAAAACATCCGCTATTACCACTTCATACACAAGGGGATCAATTGGTAAGTTCGTGGTTATCTTTGTGTATGTATTAAAAGTTACTGTTAACATTGCTAATTGATTTTATATAACTAAGGATTACATGCTACGATGTATCGATAAGTTGAATAATCAGATAAGTCTAATGGACTTTTGTTTGATTGTCTGATAATTAGTACACTTTGATTAGAAAAAAAGAGAATATTTATACAATTTTCTCCATTACTGACCAGACAAGGAAAATTGTTATTTATTATATTTTTCACTGTTGGTAACAGAGCTAAAACTGTTATTTATAAAAATTACGCAACTGTTTGGAAATCCGCTCGTGTATATCAATTGAAGTTATAATTGGATTTTAGTAAGATACTAATTAAAATTTATTTATTATAGGCCGCCCAAGCACTATGGATCACAATTTTACGTTTTACTGGGGATTTACCGGAGCCCAGATATCATACTATGGACAGAGACAATACATCGGTGATGTCCAAAGTTACTGCAACTCTCGGCAGAAATTTTATAAGATCCAAAGAATTTCAAGAAGCCCAAATGATGGGAGTAGACCCCGATGCTTACCTCAATAAACAAAAGCCAAGGTCGATTCGGCATAAGTTAGTGTCTTTAACGCTAAAAAGGAAAAACAAACTTGGTGAAGATGTACGACGAAAATTACAGGTAAAGTTGTGTAACAACATAATTACACAATTACAATTATAATTCAAATAACTTGGTAAATAATTACATACCTAATATACTATTTCCACAGGATGAGGAATATACTGCTGATAGTTACCAGTCGTGGCTGGAATCGCGGCCCACGTCTAATTTAGAAAAACTCCACTTTATTATCGGCCACGGAATTCTGAGAGCTGAATTAAGAGATGAAATATACTGCCAAATTTGTAAGCAATTAACAAATAATCCGTCTAAATCATCTCATGCTCGTGGTTGGATCTTACTTTCACTGTGCGTTGGATGCTTCGCTCCTAGTGAAAAGTTTGTAAATTACCTCAGAGCTTTTATAAGAGAAGGCCCGCCCGGTTACGCACCCTACTGTGAAGACCGGTTGAAGAGGACCTTTAATAATGGAACAAGAAATCAACCACCATCTTGGCTAGAATTGCAAGCTACAAAATCTAAAAAACCTATTATGTTACCTATAACATTTATGGATGGTAATACTAAAACATTATTGGCGGATTCGGCGACAACCGCAAGAGAATTATGCAATCAACTATCGGATAAAATTGCTTTACGAGATCAATTCGGCTTCTCATTGTATATTGCATTGTTTGACAAAGTCAGTTCTCTGGGAAGTGGCGGTGATCACGTCATGGACGCAATATCGCAATGTGAGCAGTATGCCAAAGAACAAGGCGCACAAGAACGGAATGCCCCTTGGAGATTGTTCTTTAGAAAAGAAATATTTGCTCCGTGGCACGACCCCACCGAGGATCAAGTAGCAACTAATCTGATATATCAACAAGTAGTAAGGGGTGTAAAATTTGGAGAATATCGGTGTGATAAGGAGGACGACTTGGCTATGATCGCTGCACAGCAGTACTATATTGAATATGGCCAGGATATGAATTCAGAACGTTTATATACCCTATTACCAAATTACATACCCGATTATTGTTTGACAGGAATAGAGAAAGCAGTCGATCGATGGGGCGCTTTAGTGGTGCAAGCATACAAGAAAAGTTACTATGTCAAAGAAAAAGTAGCTGCATTTAAAGTCAAAGAGGATGTTGTAAGTTACGCGAAATTTAAATGGCCTCTACTATTTTCTAGATTTTATGAGGCATATAGAAATTCAGGACCAAATTTGCCAAAGAACGATGTTATTATAGCGGTTAATTGGACAGGGGTTTATGTTGTGGATGATCAGGAACAGGTGTTGTTAGAGTTATCATTCCCAGAAATAACAACTGTATCAAGTCAAAAAACTAATAAAGTGTTTACACAAACCTTTAGTTTATCTACAGTTCGAGGTGAAGAGTTTACATTCCAGAGCCCTAATGCAGAAGACATTCGTGATTTGGTCGTATATTTCTTAGAGGGGTTAAAAAAGAGATCAAAATTTGTTATAGCTTTACAAGATTATAAAGCACCAGGTGAGGGTTCCAGTTTTTTGACATTCCAAAAAGGAGATCTTATAATTTTAGAGGAAGATAGTACAGGTGAATCAGTACTTAATAATGGGTGGTGCATTGGTCGTTGTGAAAGAAGTATGGAGAGAGGCGATTTTCCAGCAGAAACTGTATACGTGCTACCTGCACTGAGTAAACCACCACCAGATATATTAACATTATTCTGCCAAGAGGGAGCACAACACGGACGACGTGCCCCAACTAATACGTTTAATGGAACTGAAACTAGAGACAAACCTCATAATTTAGTGGAGTATGCAATGGACCATTTCCGATTACCGCCAAAACGTACAACATCTAAAGCTCTTACACTTTCAACAGCCAAAAGGGGTAGTGAAGAGTTGTGGAGACATTCGAGAGAACCAATAAAACAACCCTTATTAAAGAAATTACAGGCCAAAGAAGAATTAGCGGAAGAGGCTTGCTTTGCCTTCACAGCTCTTTTAAAATATATGGGAGACCTTCCTTCAAAACGCCCACGACTAGGTAATGAATACACCGATCACATATTTGACGGACCTCTGAAACATGAAATTTTAAGAGATGAAATATATTGCCAACTTATGAAACAATTAACTGACAACAGAAACCGAATGTCGGAAGAAAGAGGGTGGGAGTTAATGTGGTTAGCTACAGGGCTCTTCGCGTGTAGTCAAGGTCTTCTTAGAGAATTAACTTTATTCCTTAGAACCAGACGTTATCCAATTGCACAAGACTCCCTTCAAAGACTTCAAAAGACCTTACGTAACGGTCAAAGGAAATATCCACCCCACCAAGTAGAGGTGGAAGCAATACAGCATAAAACTACACAAATATTCCATAAAGTTTATTTCCCCGATGACACAGATGAGGCGTTTGAGGTAGACTCATCAACAAGAGCAAAGGACTTCTGTCAGAATATCGCCCAGAGACTGAATCTCAGATCTAGTGAAGGCTTTAGTTTGTTTGTTAAGATAGCAGATAAGGTGATATCGGTGCCAGAAGGAGACTTTTTCTTCGATTTTGTCCGTCACCTCACAGACTGGATTAAAAAGGCTCGACCGACACGTGATGGTATCACACCTCAATTTACCTACCAGGTTAGTATTGCTTTATTTACATACCTATAACAGAGAAATGCGCCAATTTATAAAATTTACAGCGCACTTATTGACCCCAAAAAAATAACAAGCAAACGTGCCCACAAATCAGATGGGAGCACTAGCTTGCTAGCAGCCTTTTCACAAGGCGATATATTAGTACCCTAGTTGATCAAGCGCTCGGTAAATTGAATAATGAAATGACTGCTTTGTTTTTAACGACAAAACTTATCATGAAATATTTTATAATAAAAAAAATCTATAGATCTAAAAATAATTCCAATATTGTATTCGTAGGTATTCTTCATGAAGAAGCTCTGGACGAACACGGTCCCGGGCAAGGACCGCGCGGCGGACGTAATCTTTCACTTCCACCAGGAGCTGCCGAAGCTGCTCCGCGGGTACCACCGCTGCGGCCGGGACGAGGCCGCGCGCCTCGCCGCGCTCGCCTACCGCGCCCGCCACGGGGACAACAAACAAGAGCTGCAAGCCATCCCGTGAGACCTTACACTCATAGCATTATAACAATTATCACACTGATAACCGGTCAGTGACCCTGACCGTTTAGACGCTTGTAGTAGGTGCGATACCCACGCGGGAAATTCTCTGTGTGTTCCAGACATTGTTGTTACGTGTCTGGATTTAATTTGTACTCATTATTTGTGTTCGTGTAACACAGACACAACATTATTTTTAAAGTGGGAGTAAATTAATAAATACAGTTACTAGTACTCTAGTACGCCAGTACTCTAACTGCAGTCTACTTATCACGCGTACTCGATTTATACGACAATCGCTTTGCAATTATTAGCTACATCTTTTGTAAAAATTGTTAAAATGAATATAGACTGTTTTAAAGAATATTGATACTGTCGTTGTACCCGATCAAGCCTGACATACATTAATATTGAGATAGGATGGGAATGAGAAACGTTTCGACAGAAAAAAAAAAATATTGATTGATGCCGTGCTTGTAAACAATGGACCGTTTAATGCTTGTCCTGCGTCACGCTTGCAATGCGTTTAAACTAGATTGACCTATCCAATTTTCTTAAATTGCACGTTTTCTTAATAACTCTATGCTTTTTAATAATAATTATTGTTCTAACCTTTAATGGTTTTTAATACTGATATTATTGCATCATTTGTATTGTATTCGTGTTAAGAATATATATTTTGCGACGTTTTTTCTTAAGTTTTTAATAACTGTATACTCTTATACGGGCAGGGATTCGAACCCACGACCTCTGGGAAACCGTTCCGTCGCTCTACCAATTGAGCTACCATATCGCTTAATCGATCGGTTTATATTTCATTTTATTTATTTGAATAAAAGTAGGCTTAACATGAATAGTCATGTTAAGCCTACTTTTAAGAGTTGTTTGAAAATAATAAACATGTTTTATTATTTTCAAACAACTCTTTACTCCTCAAGATTTGTTGATTGCTTCTTACTTCATTTGTTTTTTTTTTTGAATTATACTCGTATTAAAAACGAATAATTTTGCAACGGATTTTCTTAAGTTGATGGTACAAAATTTGATTTTTTTATAACTTAAATTTATATATATTTTTATATACTTACTACTCGGAGTCCCAGATTCCTTGTTCCTTGAACTTTAACTCCCTCTTTATTCTCTTAAGTCAATTTCTAAACAAAAATCATAGCAATCTAATAAAAAATAACAATATTTCATCACATAATTGATGAGCTATTATAAACTTTTTAATTCATTACAGACAAATGCTACGAGAACTCATACCCGCGGATCTAATAAAGCTGCAGAGTTCCGCCGATTGGAAACGTGCTATAGTGGCCTCCTACAACCAGGATGCTGGGATGACTCCAGAAGACGCTAAGATCACCTTCCTCAAGGTCATTTACCGGTGGCCCACTTTTGGCTCAGCATTTTTCGAAGTCAAACAGACCACGGAACCAAATTATCCTGAACTGCTGCTTATAGCAATTAATAAGCACGGTGTCAGCTTGATCCATCCTCAATCAAAGGTAAGTAATATTGCTCTATACTCTTGCCTAATATAAAAGTAGGTAAATACCTTTGATGGCACTTTAGGTCAGTCAGTCAAACTCCCTTTACTTTTTTTAAGTCCATTTAATACCTATCAATCTTTTTTAATGGAATGTAAATAATTTCAGGATATTCTGGTCACACATCCCTTCACGAGGATTTCCAACTGGTCGTCTGGGAACACGTACTTCCACATGACCATCGGCAACCTCGTCCGAGGCTCGAAACTCCTCTGCGAAACGTCATTAGGATATAAAATGGATGATTTGCTTACTTCCTACATATCGCTCATGCTCACGAATATGAATAAGCAAAGGTCTATGCGTGTAAAATAAATTAATTAAAAAAAAAAACAAATCGAACAATCGAATTATTGTTTGATATAAGTTTTAGCTTTCGGCGTATTTAGGTAACGCCTTCGAAAACTAATGATTGATTGATGTTTATTTTTTTTATGTATGTTTGCGAATATGAGTATATACATATAACTGTATATTTCAATTATTGCAATTAGTACTTGCGCTGATTAAAAGTCATAACAAAGCTTGTCTTACCGATTCGTTTGAATTTACACTATTTAGCATTGAATAGAAATCCGTCCAATAAAGCATTTTTACGAGTGTCTGGTAGCTAAGTTATCATATATAACAAATCAACTAAAATTAAGTACAATAAAATTTATATAACGATACACTTAAACAAAAAATCGAAACTATTATTTAAGATTAATTTAATAACAAATTATAACAACAATATTCTTATAATTCTTAGATAAAAAAATACCATAAAATTACGAATAGAAACCTGTAAAGTGCTAGATAGTAAGGTCGGGGTACTTACAAATGTAGACAATTTACAGTTAACTAAAATACATTTTAACGAGAGATCTGTTATTATTATATTGGTTATGGTAGAACGAAAATAATATTGTATAATCGCCGTGTTAATATAAATTTAGAAGTGCTATTTAATTGTCATTTACAAAACTGTCATTGTCAATGTCATTTAATTTATGAATAGTGCTCAACCATTTTTTACGATTACAATAATATTGCCACATGCAAAAATTGTATTCTTGTCATAGTTAGCATTTAAGCGCAATATCTTCTGGCTAATTTTCCAATTTTATATCGTTCGCTTTAAGTTTCGTGTTCGATTTTAATATTGCATAAACAAATTGTATTTATATATGTAAGCTAAGAAATTATATACGTGTAAAATTATTAATGTTATGCCATGAGTTCGAAAACAATATTATAATGTTTTATTTGCTTTAAAATAAAAGTCGTATTTGTGCGTGGTTGTAAACATGAGTCACAATGACAACAGCGTTTTAATTTATATCCTAACACTATAAATAATTTAAGATATGAATCTAAGATTATTTTTAAAGTTAATGCTTTAGCACCTACATTAATTCACAGCGTCTACTTAGATTTTCATGGGAAGAAATGATGTGTATGGGGTCGAATGAGGTCAAAGTGAGTTTTAGTTAGTTCAGCGTAAATATTTTTTGTAGTCACTTCATATGTGTATTTTGAATTCAAGATTAACACGTATGTAATGTATTTTGGGACGATGAAATTTATAGTAATTTAAATATCATTTCGAACAAAAATAATTTTTCAATAATATATATAATATATATATTTTCAAAGAAATTACGGTATACTTCCAAACAATTAAGGTAAAAGCGGTCACAAAAAGCGTTAATTAGAACAAACAAAAAATATATATCCGCAATAAAGTCGTGAGAGACTCCCACGGACTAGCTCCATTCTGAAACTCGCAAAATAATTATGCTTCCATTGTCGCAAGCAGCAGGAAGTCATTTATCTAACATCAAGAATATGAGTGTTTTGAGCAATTTTGTTTCTGATTTCTAATTTTAATCGACCAATTTTCGGTATGACCGGTCAAGGAGCCTTTTTGACATTTCGTAAGACAGGTCGACCAAAATATATGGTGAATCTCAACTCAATAAAAATATATGTAGGTATATTATATATGTATGTGTTTGATGATTTCGTAGAAAGACTTCATCTTTGCATTTTGTAATTTTTAATATTGCCTATATTTATAAGCTTCCACTCATATTCCCTTTTTTAGAACCTATATATACCTACCGGCATGGTTGATATTACATGTATCTATAGTAGTGAGCTTCGTTCTCATTTTTTGCAAAAAAAAAACAGAAAAAAAAACAAATAGCACTATGCAACCCTTAACTCAGTTTTGTCGGATTTGTGATGTAATTCCTATAGCACCTTCATGGCACCACATGGCCAACTTAAGTGCTATTAAAAAAAAAAGAAAGTGCAGGTCACCTAGTTTTAAGTGATCTTAAGGTACACCCTACGGTAAATTCTGAACTTTGTCACTTAGCGGAGAGAATAGACTTCTTTCGGTTTTTTCGTCTGTAAAAAAACATCGTTCTCGGTAGTACGTCGTTTAATATTAGCGTAAAAATAACCCCAGACATAATAAGCCGTCTTAATAGCATGCAGAAGCACAATAAACAAATGTAATTACTAATATAACAATGATCTCTTATTCAACTATAAAGGAAACGGTCGTAATCGCCACTTAGAATTAATCTTGACAGAAAAATCACTTCCATATCCGCTTTAGATACATGTAACGCAAATTAATTTAACTTCATTAAGAGCTATTCTACGTTTAAATCTCAAGGCATTCAATTATATTTAATGACGGCAGTATCTATGCTACCTAAAGTTGTCAATATATAACAACTTATGCTAAAAAACTTAGTACGATTGTATTTAAATGTATTGTATAAAGGTAAAAATGTACTTACTAAATTAAATGTCTATATATATAGTACTATATAAAGCAGAAGAGTTTGTTTGTTTGAACACGCTTATCTCAGAAACTACTGGATCGATTTGAAAAATGCTTTCAGTATAAGATAGTCCATTTATCGAGAAACGCTATAAGCTATAAAACATCAATAGGAGAGGAGCAGCAATAAAAAATGTTGCGAAAACGGCAAAATTTTGAGCTTTCCTTACGTGCGCTGAGTAAACGGTGAAAGTTACGCAAAAATCAACTCCTACAAAATTGTTCTTCTCTAAAAGTTCTAAAAGAAAATTCGTAACAGTATATATCTAGCTTTTAAGATTCACTTTACCACTTTTATGGTTATCTAAATAATACATTATTTGCGAAGTCGTTTTAATAAACATGATATTAATCCTTATCTAAATGAATAAGTTATTTATCACAGGCACTTATTTTTTAACAAAATCGCCCTTGACAGTATTTGATTTCAACCAATATGTAAGGAGATATAATCGTTTTTAAAATGATAATGGTCAAATATGATGCCCGCACGGTGTGCATTAATGTGCGGGGTGTGTGTAGCGGTGAGGCGGGAGAGCGCTGGCAGACAGTTCCATATAAATAAAATAATTGAGTAAGAAAATTTCAGTTATATTATTTAATATATAATATAATAATATATACTAATCTATATATAATAATTTACGACTAACTAACACGACTTTCTTTTATATAAAAGAAAGTTGTGTTTGTAGTTAAATTATTTATAACTCAAGAAGGGCTGACCCTGAGTTCTGAATTTACGCGGACGGAGTCGCGAACAACAGCTAGTGTGATATAAAATAATTACTATGAGTAATGTAATGTTCCTATTCAATTTCAATTTTTTTTTTTAAATAGTGTAGTTATAGATTTAATTATGAGGTTTACAGTAATGACTATTTCTAAATATACGAATTAGTATTTTAAACAGCTACTCGTTCAATCACAGTATTTAGTTCTAATATAACTTAATTTCTAAAATCATAATTATTTCTAAGCGACGAAAAATAAAAATGACAGTGTTATCATATCAGTGACTCTTTTATGGAGCTATGTGTTAATTCATTTCAACGGGTTCCCTGGTCGTTCAGATATTCCTTTGCCAATTTTTAAAAGCCATCCAAATAACGTTTGTATGGTAACGGATGAGCATTCGTTAAACCATCGAATATAGAGACTCTAGTCAGTATCAGTATCGCCACTTGTTTATACTCGCGGGTACTACGCGTGTTTGCTATCGCATTTCTGAGTGTCTTATCCAAGGATAAAGCAGAGAAAGAAATTATAGGAATTTCAGTCACAATATAGAGTTTAGGAGAGAAGAAAGATAATGCCGACTATACCTATCATGTAATATTGTTAATTATTTTTTTTATGAACCACGGTAACTCAGTAAAATTATTAGTTCCCACGACCAGAGATGACATGTTGGAAAACACGAGCAGCTCTGCTTTTCCCACACTCTGCATATCTTGCCTTCATATATCAGGCCCGAATGTAAAAACCATAGACAATGATTCAATTGTGTGCACATTACTTTCTCACAGCCCCATGTTAGATATAATCGTTACATTTAATTAGTGCGGGTAAATGCCCAACTGTTCCGGGTCTTCCGAAAAGAGAGCTAGGGATCATCAGTGATTATGAAATATGATTTTCCCGTCTATTAAAAACCAGGATGCAGATAGGACATTTCTTTAAGACAATGCACATTTTTTACACTGTTAATACGCTTTTTATATCTCTGGTGTAAATTAATGAATGAGACTTGCGTCATTGTTTCTATGGAACGTCATTGATTAATAGATAATAATTGCGTTAATCTAGCAACAGCAGGCGACTATGTAACTAGATGTTTGAATTTAGAAAAACTGCTTTCATGCTTTCGTCTGACCCATAGACATAAAACAAGATTTTTAAATAAATACAAATAGATTATACATAGAAAGAGCGTGTGGTAACTTTCTTGTGAGTACATATAAGAACTCATTCGTAAAAGTTCAAAGCACACAAAATCACAGTCAACTGCTAATAACTATCCAGCTATTAATGCTAAGTGCCAGTTCTTCCAAAATGAATCACGTTAACAAAAAGCAAATGCCAACAATAGGTTAGGTGCAATAACAAGCACCTTTTTTATCAATGTTATTCTGTAATAGAGGTTTCGAGAATTTAAGTACGATTACGGTTTTAAAAAATTTGAACTCGTGGGAACATTGCTAACACAGAGAGTGAGGTGTTGTTATACTGTCTGACTCCCCAGTCTGTCTGCTTCAGTTTAAAAAATACATGATGTTTGGGTTTTTATTATTAGATTTACATTACTATTGTTTCAAAAAAGTAGGTGTGGTCTGCTAAAATATAGGTATGTTTGGACATGGTTAAGTGAGCGCAAGACGCCCATCTAAGAAGTCAGAGTTGACCGCCCCGGATACATGTATGTACATAAAATTTTGAACCACTTATGGTAAATATGGTAAAGATAAAAGTCTTGGGCAGGTAGACTGCAGTTACTATATTAATTAACCCCCCCCCCCCCCCTCTTCACGTGGCGTAAAATACATGCTTACAGGCGCTGGAAATATGAGAAACAAATCCCAGGCATTATTGCTCTCGTTTATTCGTGGTGTAGGCCTACTGGAGATCCCGCCATGTAAAATGACGAGGACGCATCGTATGACACAGTATCTCTATGGTGATGCGAAAAGCTATCTCATTCCTATAACAGTTATAGTCCAACAACACTCCCTCAAGGGGGATTGAGGGTGGAATTCCGCAAAATCCGTTCTTAGCCGAAATATACTCGGCATAAGGAATATTCCTGCCAAATTTCAAGTCTCCTAGAGAGTTCTAGAGACCTAATTTCAGAGATATCGTGATGAGATCGCATATGTGAAATCTCCTGTATATACATATATAAAGATATACTATGTAACATACATTGTAATTAAAAACATTCATTTATTTGGCACAGATACTAAATAAAACAGGATATAGAAAGCCCGTTAGGTACTTTTTATTAATCAACCAATAACAGTTTGCATGATCGCAAGCATTTACTAAGTCCATTATCATCATCAACGTCATTGATAATTGTAAAATTACTTTTATGAGTCATATTTTCCTCCGATGCCTTGATTTAAGTCCACCTGTTAGCTGGGATACCCTGCCTGTAAAGTCAACAGTGTACAGTATTAACGAGTGTATTTGTCGATTCAGCTCGAATGGATATTTATTAGGTATCTACGCCTATTTTGTAATTTCTTTTAGGTTTGTTATCAATGCCATAATTAAAGATAAATAAAATGTAGACATGTACATAAAAAGCTGAAATATATATTTATTATGATTCCATTTTCTTTATGAATCTCAGCGAACAATAGTGTGTGACGATAAACTTGCGATGATTATCTGAGGTCAGCCCCAACGGAGCGGAACCATAGGGTAGAAGACTGTACAACGCACCACACTGCTTTAAAACGTGTAGCCCTTACTTACTGCACTTTAAGGCATATAATATTATATATATGATTATTTAGTCGCCTACCGTTCATGTGAAGATGTTCTGAAGACGTTCCCACAGCTCTTATTCCTCGATCGTCTTTGATTCATAATCAACTAATTACACTTGACCCTCGGTAAATTAATAATTTACGATTTAAAAACAATGTGAGACTTTTTTTTTACTTTAATATAAATAAAATGTTTATTCATTAATTCGCAATAAAAAAAATAATAATGAATTAATTATATTTCAAGTGTTATTATAGTGGGTACAAAATGTAATTAAATAGCGAGTGTGATTATGATTATTTATTGCTGTTTAATTTTAATTAAAATATGAAAAACAAATACATTTTTAATAATACAGTTACGGAATATTAAGTTTTAGACAATGATGATTTTAGGTGTTATGTTATAGAATTATAAATAAATAATATATTGTTTTGCGGTTTGGATTTGGTATATCAAGTTTTTTGCTCACAAATATAAAGACAAATATAAAAATCTGGGTATACGTAATACGTCATGATTTGTTACCATATTATTCACTCATAATTATAATTTATTTGTTTTAAATATCCCTTCCGTTTCTGTCATCAAAAATCAAAATTTACTACCGAACAATCTCCTGGTGTCTTAAAGTCAAGTCAACATACATTGGCAAAATACGTCTCATATTGCGAGATATGAAGCCATAAATAAAATTTAAAAATATATATATATATATATATTTTTATTACTTTGTAGCGAATTTATAGGGAATAAAACCAGAGACCAAGTTTAATAAAAGATTTATTTATTTAAATTCAGTTTTTACTAAAATATTCATGTTTTAGAATTACTGCTCTACATACAAACTATAACGAATGAATTATGAACAATAAATTCTCAAACATGATTTTTATATATAAATACAAAATGTAAAATGATAAAAATGCACAAACAGTTATACAACTGACAAAAATGACTTATTTTAATACAAATTGACGGCATTTTGTTTCGCCTAATTCTAGTTCCTTGTATGTAATACTGTAACTGAAATTTCATTGTTTTTTTTTTTTACAAAAATATTTTTTGTACTTATTACTTTCCACGTGGAATGTTCGAAATCACTCTATAAATACATCTTTACCAAACAATTTTACAGAGATTTATGTAAAATAAATATAATTTCAAATGTATGTCACTAATGTTACAAACGAAATACATCTAGCTTATCTACATTGTTCATTAGATTTTCTGTAATGTACATACATACATACCATGTGGCATGTAAATAGATTAATCTTCAACAACAGCGGTATAGGTAATTGAGGAAACACATTATAAATCTTTAAATTTTTGAAGATTTACATCAATTTATAAAATTTCAAATAGATGCCTTCAAAGTATACTTAAATAAAATTAGCGCTATCCAATTACGACTCAAAGTCCAATCTAAAACACATAAAGCTATAGTTATTCGCAATAAACACAATGACTCGTCATGGATGTAACAGCTATTTGGCCCCGATGAAATAAATTCAAGAGCAAAGAGATCTCTAAGTTTTTAATGTTGGCACTACCGCCAGTTTACTCGCTACTTGTCAGTTACCATATTTCATTCCAGGCACAGTTTGCTTCTCGAAATAAAATACTTAAAATAATATTTTTTACAAATCATAGAAAATGTTACGAACTACTATTATATTCTTACTAATATTTTGGTGTTATAATCTCGAAAAACGTAATAATTCCACTTAATTATATTTTAGGCACACTGTCGTTTTTAATATATTTCTCATTTTCCCCCCTTTTATTTCTGACAGCCGTTTGGAAAAAAAATATATATACCTGGATTATGGAAAAAATAACGAATTACAATAAGCTGAGTATGTTTTACGTTAGTTATATAATATATTTGTGGTTGTTTAAATCCCACAACTTTCTTTGTTTTACGTGTTTTTTTACGATCTTTATTAATTGTTAGGCGTGATTTTTTTAGAATAAGATCAGAAATAATAAATAAATATATATAATATAAATATACGTGCTTAATTAATTTCTTATTTTTCATATTTTATTATTGAAAATTTTATTAAAAAAAATAATAGCTGCCTTAATGTATAATAGTAACAGTGACCAGATTGAGTTTTGAGATGTTTTTAAATATATTTTATTTCTCCACATTCCTAATATTTTGTTACATAAATCGTAAAACTAATACAATTTTGGTAACGTAGCTCACGTAGTTATTAGGTATGTGAAAAGCTTTTATAAAATACAATATGACTTCACAAATGTGCAACCGGACGAACCATATGAAACAAAAAATTGGCATTTATACAACTACGTCAGTGCATATTTGGCATGTCGGAAACAACTTGACCCTTGGGGCTGATCAAATCGCGCTGTCACGTGGGCCACTTTGGGCCGCGGGGCTCGTCGACCCCGCGCCGTGGGGCACATGGGGCACGTGAAGCCGTGGGGCATATTGGGCCATGGGAGCTCGTGGGGTGCTACTGCAGCGCGTCGGGCAGGCGGTGCGCGTCGTGCCAGGCGTTCTCAGGGCGCATGACGCCGTCCACGGGCGGGCACGTGGGGCGCGGGCCCGGCTCCGGCGTGTACGTGAATGTCAGCCCCGTCGCGTATATGATGCCGTCGTTACGTACTAGCGACACGGGAACCTGTGGGAGGTTATGGTTGCTATTGTATTCCTGACAGCTTTTATCCTAAATTTAGTTTAAAATTAGGATGAGATGAGAACTGTCATATCCTAAAAGTGCAAGTCTGCAAGAGATCAACTAAGACGACTTGTCACTAGTCTGAGAAAAGAATTGGAGTTAAAATAAGAGTATCAGACTACACTTATTCCACCGTTGTGACACGGCCGTCATTTACAAGTATGAAAAAGGTGTAAGGCTTAACCCACTATGATGCCCCATTCGCGGTTTCGATATTATATAATTTTTAAATATGTAGAAACAATATTTCCATTACGTATTTTCTTATCCATCAGACTTAGTAAATTATTCGTCATACAAATATTTAGGGAGATAGAATGGTTCATTTGAAGTCAAGCATTTAGGTACCTATCGCCTCTCAAAACAGATATAATAATTAGTTTGTTTAAAAATATAAACATAAATGCACAATCTGTGGATGTTTTTAAAACTAATATTCCAATCAAATAATAAAAAACTGTATATTAAATATATCACTTATCAAGAACTTAAACACTCCAAAAAGATAAGCGCTATTTCATTAATTTTTTGACAATAGCCAAAATATTATAGGGGCCCAGAACAAACACAAGCTCCTATTCCGTGAATGCAGCACGGTTATCAATTTATTAGGGGACGTCCCTCATAGAGGACTAATCGATATTATCCGTAAAATTCGGAGGGATTGGAGTGTACCGTGCAAAAAACCAATTATATGAACAATTCAATAATTAAGAGATATAATATAACAGTTGAATAAAAAATATGAGAAAATCAACATTTTCAGTATTATACATGTTATTCTGTATAAATTAATATTTTTTATTGTCTATACGATATGTTTTTTAGAGTTTACTTTGATGGAAGAATACTAAAACAAAATAGCAGTTAGATATCCTATTTTAAATTTACTTGACCTTCGTATACAGGAGTGTTTTAAACTACGTTCTATCCTTTGCATGATTACGATTCATTTGATGTAATTCAAAAACTGTCAACATTGTAACTGTAACTAAGGCAATGTATATAATCCTACAATAATTATAATCCTACAATATATGAATACCTACCTACCTTACCTACTTCATATGTTATTTTGACAAAATGTATCAGAAAATATTCTCCCGTCAGTACAGTGGGTAACTTTAACAAGTTAAACACATTTAAAATAAATATTCTCGTACCTGAATAGCTTTAAAAACTCAAAATATATACAATTAAAAAAACCAAATCAAAGAACTGACCTGCGTAGGTTGCCGCACCCACAGCCACTGTCCCCTAAATTGTGATATATCCGGAACCACACAGAGCATGGACTCGGCGCAGCGGTACATGGTTTCCGCCTCCACATCCCCGAACCACACCTGGAGGGAGGGAGTGAAGTTGTCCCCCGCCAGCTCCAGCATAGCCACGTCACCGCCGCCGTTCAGGTTTAACGAATGGACAAGGGGCACAGGGGTCACCGGAGACCTGTGGGGCAGATTTAGCTTTTGTTGGTTGATAATTTGGTTTATACGCGAAATAGAATCTATTAGCATTTTTAGCTTGTAGTTCTTCAGAATTTTTAACTTTCGGTATAATGGGTAAATAATCTAAAAGGCTGATTTTAGTTCCTACAAATTCAATTCCTTCCCTCCTACAAATTCAATTCGAGAATTGGTTATTTGCTTTGATAACATAAAAAACAGATTATAATATAAAAATTCGTTTAAAATATAACATGCCATACAATTACTTATATATAATCATTAATAAAATTTGTTAAAAACCATATTTGTGTAAATTTTGTTAATTAAATTCAATAATTAAATAATTAAAACCACAATTTAAAATTTGTAGAAACAGCCTTAAAACATTATACTTAATGATTACAAATGCATTCAATTCTATTTTCAATTTCTATACAAATTATGTTATTAAAATATATCAGCTGAAGAAGTATATTATTATAGTTTGATACATTACATAGTTTAAAATAAAATGTTTTGTAACTGAGGTCTGTCCCTCTGCAGTATCATCGCTCCCCTCATTCCCATCATTAGATGTCATTAACATCAATCATAGCTTTCTAATGTTTGAGTGACATGTTTGTATTTGTCTGTTTATTTTTTATATTAAATCATGTGAGAATTATCAAGTTTATCTAATATTATTTTGCATTAAATTGAAATATCTGTTGGTTTGGTCATATGCTTTTTTAACAATTAATTGCTATATTTTAATGAGAAATTAATTTTGAAATACATATTTTAATTAGGCTTAAGGTATATATATTTTCTGTTATAAATATAGTGTACTCACCGAACAGGTCCCATTCCTTCATAAAACTGATATTCTGCTTTGTCTGTAGATATAATGGTCCAGCAGGCACCATCATTTATCATCTCCTTATTCGGCTCTTTTGGGCATGGAGTGGCTTGGAACTGAATTATTCTCTCTTGTGACAGACATAAATACATCCGTTCTGTATCTTTCATGTAGAATGCACATTTGTGAAGCTGCGAGACGGGGTCATCAGCTTCTAGGAGAGCCATTTGTTTATCCACCTAGGGTTACAAATTGTGGTTTTACAAGTAATTAAGATATGATATTAAAATATTTTTTATCAATTGGGTTTTTGAAATAGCATTATTCATTATATTTAAGAAGCATATTTTTTTGATTAAATTGCAATTTATGAATACTGCCATATAAAGAATTATATATCAATATTTTTTATTGATAAATTTATATTTCAGATAAATATGTGAACATATAAAAAGTTAAGTTTTTGGTTACAGACATTTTATATCATTTCAAAAATTTTTCTTATCTCTTGAGTTCGATTACCTTTCGTATTATCAGTCTTGGTAGAGCCATTCCTGTGACAGAGCAAACAAGTTTGACTGTAGAACCATAGTGCACATAGCCATCTCTTACTGCAAACTCCTCTGACTCGCTCTCATTGTCATCCAACAAATGAATTGTAAATGCACCCCATTGTGTTGATGATGCATGAAAGTTACCATTCTCTACATGAAGATATCTAGTTGACACAGTTTGAGACCTCAGCCTATTAAACAGAGCTACCTTGGTTCCGCTAGCAATACACAGATCTGCATTCTTTAACGACTGTTTCTTTTTTGAGGGTTTGGATATTACTTTAATTCTTTTACTATTAAATATACCAATGTCATGACCATTACCATAGAACATTTTTACTGAGAGCATAAAATGTTTACGTTTATCTGAATCAGATATATACAAAGTTTTTGCAGCACAATATTGCTTTCCATTATTTAAATCTAGCTGCTGCATGTCTTGATCGGAATTGCCAATCCCGATAAAGGCGCATAATTGTGACGCCTGTTCAGTCTCACCCTCACGCAACATGCGTTCCCGTCGCAGTCGCCAACCATCACCAAACAAATATATACATGGTGGAGGGCAAAAGAACCGTTTTTCATTACCATAGGACTTTTGAGCTACCTTCGCGTGAAGTATAACCACAACCATGTCAGAGCGGTCGCGAAGATAGCGCTCCATTGCTTCGCGCGTGAGGCGGCGCTCCTCAGGGCGATAGGCGCCAGCGCCGGGGCCCGCGGCGGCGGCGTAACGCGGGTACAGCGCGCCGTGCTGTGGCGGCGGCGACGGTGGACCCCCGCCCATGCCGCCCGCGCCCGCGCCGTACTGGTGAGGCATGCTCGCCACGGCTCACCCTCACCTTGATTCAAACATTATAATATATTGGGTATGGGAGCTGCTATACATGATGTGGCTCGGGTGTCCTTATTTTGAATAAGACTCTGTTCTATCGCTCCGACACATAGTGTAAACAGAATCCTTTGATGGTTAGCGTCGTCCTTATCCTTATCACGACTATTGAGTAGTCTCGTTTGATGTTCCTTATTATGAACTGTTTCTTTCGAATTAAAATCGTTTGTTCGATCGAAACACTTTTGTATTATTCACAACACGATAAATAAATAATTACGATGGGAACCGTAACACACATCCATTCAATAACACCTGTTCGAAGGGGAAATTTTCAGAAAGTCCAATAAACATCCCTTAGCTCTTCCCATAGAAAATTGACGGACATAACATTTTAAGTGACTATTACACAATATAAGATGTTTAAAATCTAATTTAGAAATAAAGTTTTTAAATGTTTAGTGTTTATTTCAGTATAAATACGACAGTAGACAACGCTAAAAATATCAACTGTCAAGAAGTTAGAAGAGCCATAGACACACGGAGTGATGTACAAGCGTGTTTTCGATTACACGCGCGCGAATATTATCGACTATGCGACTCAGTACAAGTTCGGTCTACTTCGGCATGTCGACTGACAAGTGTCAGAACAGACGGCCGGTCATAGGATGTGGGGTTACGCATGGGGCGTGAGAAAAATAAAGTGTGGGAACGAGTGGGCGTCGCAGTGTAGTAAAACAT
This sequence comes from Dircenna loreta, assembly GCA_963555665.1. Taxonomy (NCBI): domain Eukaryota; kingdom Metazoa; phylum Arthropoda; class Insecta; order Lepidoptera; family Nymphalidae; genus Dircenna; species Dircenna loreta. The sequence goes on from OY743094.1 coordinate 8,874,531, forward strand.
TTGATATTGTTGTATGTAGTGAACCGAACACTCACGAATGAACCAGTAGCAACTAGCATGCAATAGACGTCATTTTATATTGTTGTGTGTGTGATAAATAAGTCGAGTTCACGGAGCGAAAAGGTTGCGATGTGTGAGGAAGAGACCCGACGATTGACCGGAGATCTCGTGGGAAACGACCTTTGTTATGTACACTGTTTTATAGATTAGTTAAACAAAAAATTTGATTTGGAATCTTATCGCACGCGATGGGAGTAACTGGGCTATGGAGACTTATTGAGCCAACTGGAAAGCCTGTGCCAGTAGAGACACTAGAGAATAAGGTTTTAGCAGTCGGTGGGTTTATTTACATATATTAAATTATTCACATATGAAGATTATATTATTTGGGTACTAATCTTATTTTTATTATTTTTGGGCAGATATTTCAATATGGTTGCATCAGATGGTGAAAGGTTACCAAGATGCAAAGGGAGCACCTTTGCCTAATGCTCATCTCATAGGCTTGTTTCAAAGACTGTGCAAATTACTTTATTTTAGAATCAAGCCAGTTTTTGTATTTGATGGTGCTTTTCCAGAGTTAAAAAAAGAAACAATTGTGAGTTATTATCATACTGTTGTTAGCTACCTTTTGTTTGTAAACAAGATGGAACATTAGCAGTTGTAGTGGATTATAATTTATCAAATAAATATTTAATTTAAACTGTATAAAATTGCTTAATATTTTCCTCTGATGAAATTTCCTGTATTAATTAATATTACACTTTTCTCATATAAAAAGGCTAGAAGACAAGATAACAAATCCAAATATAATTCTGCATCAGAAAAATTAAAGAGAGAAATTGCTCTTCTTTTGGGAAAAAAAACTGCAATTAGTGCTTTGCTAGGGAAACAAATTTCACCATCTAAAAATAAACAACCACAAAATAATGATGATATTTTTAAACTCCCTGAATTACCAGAAAAGGATGAATATGCTGAGTCTGAATCTGAGTATATAATTCTTATTTAAATTAATTGAAAACATTTAGTTAAGCATATCACAATACTTAACAGCATGCTGAAATGGTGTTAAAATTATTTTCAGTTCAGAGGATGAACAGAATTCAAGTGCATCAACTGTTGATTTGCACTCTGTTGACCTTGAATCGGACAAATTTAAAAATATGCCCATCAAAGATAAATATGACATGCTTATTGAATTAAAGGAAACCAGAAAAATGAATTCTTGGGGTAAAATTAACACTTTACCTAAGAAAAGTGATAACTTTTCTGATTTTCAAGTAAGTAACAAGTATAAAGTGATTATTTTTTGTTTTATTTTGTTCTGAATTGAATTGAATCTTTATTATTAATTTATGTTACAGATGCAGAGATTACTTAAAAGAAGAAAATTACAAGAATGTCTGGAAGAAACAGAAAAAGAAATGGGTGATGAAGGTATGTCTTTAAATGAATTGGAGTCATTACTGAATGAAGAAGGTATAGACACTAAAATAGAAAGCTTACCAAGTCGCAGAATAGCCTCCAACAATACAACAAGATTCTTACTTATCAGTAACGTCAAGCAGGCACTTGAAAATGCAAAAAAAAAGGAAGAAGCTGCACAAAAGACTGAAATCAATAATTTTGAAGGGAGAAATTTAGAAAATATTAAAAATATGGAAGAAAAATCGAATACTCCTGATCATGATTTTAAAGAACCTCCAAAGAATGATGAACTTGAAGATGATTTACAAAAAGCTATTAAGATGTCATTGGAATGTGTGGATGACGCTGACACCAGTGGCTGTACCTCTAAAACTGATGAGTCATGGACCTCTTTTGTATCGGACTCAGATTACTCAGATGAGGAAGACAATGATGGATTTGAACAGCCAGATATGACATCAGCAAAATCATATATAAAGCAGTATACTGATTTAACCCATAAGATTATAGATTGTATTGTGGCTCCTAAATCAAAAGATAAGAAGAAATCAAGCAAACCAGATGTTAATAAGATCATAGAAGAGCTTGAAATGGAAAAAACAATAATTGAAGATCATGTAGAATTAATGTCAAGTGATGAAGATGATAAAGTAGATAATAAAATAGTTGCAATATCAAACATTACTGATATTAAGGAAAAAGACACAGATAAATTTAAATCAGAAATACGACCCATTAATGTCACAGAAGACATTAATTCTATAAGTGTAGAACCAGAATGTGAAGATACAAATTATACAGATGCTTCTGTAATATGCGTTGAAAAATCTATTGATAATGTAATATCACTTGATTCAAGTACTGAAGATAATAGTGAGCAAATAAAAATTAACACTTTTACAAGTAACAAAGATTTGGATGAAAAATCAAGTTCTAGTGAGGATGATTTTGAAGAAGTAATTGACAGAGAAGCAGAGAATAAGAATTCTGTTATTCAGTTAACTCTAAAAATGGGTGATGAGGTTGAAGATGACATATTTGCAGATATTTTCACTAAGAAAGATGATGAAAATGTTTTAAATTCTTTTACTTCAAACATAAGTTCTCTGATAAAGGAAGAGAAATTGCCTATAGAGGTGCCAAAGGCAAAAAACATTGAACAGAAACATGATGAACCCAAAGAAATAGTAACACCAAATATATCCTACACTGAACATGACACAAGTAATACTCTAGAAACACATAATAACAATGAAGATAAACAAAATGCAAATGAAGTTAACACAATAAATCTTAATAAAGACTTTCCAATTTCTTCTGTACCACCAGCTATACCAAATAGACCAAAAACACCAGAAAAACCACAAATATCAAGAGATGAACTGAAGTCCATGGTAACAGACATTGAAAATGAAGAGCAAGTATTAATTCAAGAAAAAGGGAGACTAGATCGCATCGGTCGAAATATTACTGAACAAATGACCAAAGAAGCTCAGGAATTGCTTCAAATATTCGGTATTCCCTACGTTGTAGCCCCCATGGAAGCAGAGGCGCAGTGTGCCTTCTTAGAAAGTCTGAAACTCATTGATGGCACTATCACAGATGACAGTGATATTTGGTTATTTGGGGGCAATACAGTTTATAAAAACTTTTTTAATCAGAAAAAACATGTTCTACAGTTTTTACGCGAACGAATAGAAAAATCATTTAGTTAGTATTTTGTTTCCGTGTTTCTTTAGAAAATACTTGTAAAAGTTTTAACAAATTCCTTCTTGCAGATTTAACTCGTGAACAGTTAGTACTTCTAGCCCTTCTTGTGGGAAGTGACTATACCATGGGTGTGAATGGCGTAGGTCCCGTAACTGCCTTAGAGATATTGGCATCATTTCCGTTCAATAAGAAAAAAATATTTACTGAAAATTCTAAACGTATCAATTACCAAGAAATTGTAGCAGGTTTACAGGACTTTAAGAAATGGGTCAGGGCCGGGAAACGTACAGACAATATAAACTTGAAAAAGAAATTAAAAAATGTTAGTCTATCTGATGATTTTCCTAGTCTACGAGTAAGTACCTGTGATTATTTATATGTATTTAGCAATAAACTGATTGAATTTATAATATTAAACTTACTACTTTTAGGTAGTACAAGCGTATTTTGAGCCAAATGTTGAAAAAAGCGATGAAAAATTTTCTTGGGGTGATCCAGATATCACCGAATTAAGAGATTATGCAAAAGCCAAGTTTGGATGGTCCCAAATGAAATTAGATGAAATTATTAAACCAGTTTTAAAAAGAATGAAGGAACGAAAGAGTCAAAAAACAGTACATGATTATTTTAAAAGGAAAATCGTGATTGATTCAATAGATGATCAAATCAGTAAAAGAGTGAAAGCGGCAATACAAAAAATGGGTCCCGAACCACTCTTGGAAGAACCAATAGTTGGTCCAGATAAACAAAAACCCAAGAAAGCTAGAAAAGCTTCAACAGACGTAAATGATGGCAGTAAGGCTGGACCTTCCAAAGCGAAACGTAAGAAAACAAATGACGAAACCAAACAAATAAGTCAAGTAATAAAAAGAGTTTTGATAAATGAACCTGTGAAAAAATTCGATATAACTATTCCAAAGACAGACAAGTATCAAGAAATAATACCACAAAGAGAAAAAGATAGGAAAAGTATATTAGAAAACAAATTAAAAGCCATAGAGGTATTTCGTAAAAATAAAATCGATCCCAAAAAGAAAGCTACGAAAAGACGGCTCCCGGTACCTAAAGAAAATGCTGAACTTTCAGAGAGTAGTGATAGTGATTAAGAGTTATAATTTTCAATGTGTTGTGTTGGCTGTGAGTTTTGGCAATGTGTTTCAATAAAAAAAAACCTAAAATAGTAAATTTATTGTTTACATTCAATCGTTTTCAAGTGACAAAGCATAAATCTTTAAATATAATTAAGAATAAACAGCATGTGAAAACAAGAACCACAGTATAACTATCACAAAAAAAAACATATAAGAATGACTTTTTCCAATTAGTATTTAAGACATATTGCAATGTATTTTTACTTACAAATAACAATTAATGTGATACTTAGTATAAATTTAATCAAGAATTCTTAGTTGTAAATAATATAACCTGATAAGGATAAATAAAATAAGCTTTAGTTTAATATTGCTTTCTTTAGACTGATTTGATGCCAATTTTAAGTTGCAATTACACTATAAAATTATTAATTGTTGCAAACTTTAATTTATTTTAAAAGATACTTAATCTTCTCCATAACGAAAATTCTTTCAAACCATATGTTTTACCTCCTGATGTAAATGTTGCGTGCCAGCACTCATTTGTTTATTGGTTTCGTATCATAATTCAATACGGAATCATTATAGCTATGCTTGTAAAATATAGAAGTACAATCATCTATCTATGCAGGAATTATTTATTTATTTATTTCAAAATTTTTGTGTGTCACAAATATTAATTTAAAATGATGAGATAAGTTATGCGTTGATACAAAATGTTTAAAAAAGTAGTACTCCTGTAACATTTGTAAAAATTACAATTACACCAGGATAATTAACACTCCTTATTTGTCATTACGTTACACATATATATATTTGTGATTAAGTACCACCTACAGCCATCTTCAATGGGACATTAATGGTTCAATTAATATTTTATTTAATTGTGCATTTTACTATACAGCACGTAGTAAATAAACTAGATCCATTTTATATTTACAATGGAACTAATGGAGCTCTACGGGAAAGCAATTTTTTTTTATTGTAACAACTTCCTTGGAGGCTTTTAAAACCCATCGTGTTGTATTAATAAATAAATGGTTGCATGAAAATGTAGTTTTTTTTTATTCAACCTACAATACAAAAAAAAACACATTTCCCGACAGGGCTTTATATACAACCTAAACTTAAAAATAAAATGAATGGACATTAATACGTCTGTATGACTATCAATTTATTTATATTAAAATATTTATACAATATCATGTTGCGTACAGCAGTTTCTAACAATCTCATGATAATAAAGGTTGAAAATCGAAAACTTAGAAAATAAACTAGGCATTTACCGTCAATGGTAAATTTTTCAATACAGATCTGGTTATAGAATTCTATAACTAAAAGATATTGTGTAGATCTCCAATCTCTTATACCAATAATATACAAAAATAACATATTTTTTAACTAGATCGAAAGAATATATAATTTCGATAATTCTTAATATATAAAAGAATGCCTCACGTTAGACCACACCGCTGTACCAACACTTAAAACTACTTAATCAACTTTAACCACACTGTAAATCTTCCTCACGAACCAAAAGCAAGCCATGAATCCGATCGTACCGGTGAGCAGGAAGAACAAGAAGACCATTATGAGCGTGTACCCGAAATACAGGAAGGTGGAGGCGGCGTCGTCTATGTTGAGCTTGGTGACGAAGTAGTGGCAGCAGTAAATGAAGAGGTAACCCGCCGTGGAGCCAGAGCTGAGGAAGGCGCGCCACCACCAGTGGTAGTCCTCCGCGCACAGGTGGAAGTAGCACAGCAGGATGGTGGTCTCCGAGCACGTGATAACAAGGATCACAAACACCAGGAACAAGAAGCCGAACATGTAGTACATCTGGAAAGGACAGGCTTTGGTTTAGCAGTCATTTTTATATAAGATTAGCATACCAGGTGACCTTGAGTGACCTTGAAATTACTGATTTTCACTTATTATAAAATCATATAAACAGTATCTCCTACCTGACTAGACCACAGCGAGTTGAGGATAAAGAACAGCTGTATGAAGATGCAGCCGAAGGGCAATACGCCTCCCATCACGATCCCGGGGAGTGGTTGCGTGTACAGTGATTGTTCCGGGATTTGACGCGGGATCTGGTTTGTGCGCACCGGGTGGTCCAGAATCTATTGAAAGAAAGTTAACAATTAAGTTAAGTTTTTCTTACATAGAAAAGAACAGTATGAAAACTGCAGATAAATTATTGCAACCAGATGTTCAGAGATGTTGACATACCCTCTTCCTAAAACCGAAGTAAGCACCAATGAACGTTAACGGTACGGAGACTCCGAACCACAAGGCCAACAGCGCCACGAGCGTTGAGAACGGTACCGCAGCCGAAGAACCCTTGCCCCACAGAACCAGATTCATTGTGAAGAAGAGAGAGAACACCACCCTGGAATATGAATAGGACCTTTGTTAACCCTTAAATAATATCTGGTTCAAAATAAATATAAGTTATTGACATTGATACAATTTAAAGTATTATAGACGTAGACAATACAATTTTCTCTTGTCTATGTCCAGTCTTTATTGCTATGTATTTTGGTATAAAACGCATACTTCAGTATATATCGCGTAAGCCTTAACCTTTTGCATTCCCTTCTTTATTTTCTTTATCCGTCAGCAATCATTTAATATTTTAGACCATTTTCCATTTATTGAATGTGCCATTAAGTTGTCTGAAGGTTATGCTAACCCTTTGTTCTTGACACGTCAATCGATTTATTTTATAATTAGTTCTATTGAGTATTTGACCTAAATAGATTCATGCATGGTTTTGTTATTTTACGTATAATTTTTTTAATGATCTAGTTGCTAGGTCATTAAAGATTATAGACAATAGTCTACAATACCCAAATGTAAAACGTTCTGTTTATTAAACTAAATTTAATAGTGTTCTATTGAAATCGATTTAGACCATGACGGAGCAATTGTATTACTCGTGCGTACCGATGACTTAAAAGTTATTTATAATAAACTTCATATAAACGAAACGTTTTTTTTTATTGCGATCACTTTTTAAGTTTTTTTCCTTATTTTATACCAGACCATATCACTTCATTATATTTAAATACAAATACAATTAATTACAATTCTAACTGATATTATTAAATGAGAATGTGATTTTGTTTGTTTATAACCTTTCACTCCGTAACATTCGCAATGGCTTTTTAAAGTTTCAACCTAGCCAAGAAAAAAAAAATATTATTAATTAATATAATTAGTTAAAATATTTGTAATATTTTCAAGTAAACTTTAGTGAGAAACAAAGTCTTTAAACCTAAGTACGCATGAAGTCATGAAGACGTTGGGTTAAGTACAAGACAAATAAATACGGGTTATATGTCAACCCATAAATAGTACTGTTGTCGAGAATATAAAATAATTTTAAGCGGCCGTTTAACATCACAAGTCGCTCACCTGACATACAATAAATAACAAAATGATAAAATTATTTTTTTCCAAAATCCAAAAAATAATTTCTAAATATCAGTCTATCTATTAGTTGTTCTAAGTATTTATCTTTCTATCGTGTAAGGGTGTTCGTAGTCCGCGCACTGGGTCGCGGGCAACAGCTAGCGTCAATAAATATTAAATTATGTTTTTATTTAATTCATAAATATGTATTTATTTATTCACAATAGACGATACTGTAGTATCCCTGCAGTTACCTACCAACTATGACCGAATACTGGACGCGGTATCTGTTATATATATATTCCTCAACAAAGGTAATTACAAAACCCACCCCGGGCACACCATGGAGGTGAGCAGTATGTTGCTCTTCCAGCGTCGTCCCCCGAAGCTCTTGTAGACTCGTGCGCTGACGTACCCCGCGGCCACGCCCAGCAGCACCCACGCCACCAGCGCGCACGTCATCAGCGCGCCGCGGTTGGCCGGCGACAGGAACCCAAGGCACGCGAACGCCAGCGTCACCAGCGTCATGCCGAACACCTGACGACCGGTGGGTTCAACTTCATTACTTGTCATCTTCACGGATGTATTTATTCCATTGGAAACATGGCTGAGTATATAATTTTTGTGCTCGGTGGTGATGTTACAGACTTTCTGATTGTTATTTACTTTATTAAATTAAAAATACTAACATTTACAATTTTACATACATCAGCTATATTTCAATCTAGTAAGTGGTGAGTCACATGGTTAGTATTCTAATTTGTACTATCATTGTGGGAATCCCAGCTTATTTATTATATATAAAGGTAGAATTTACCTGTGATCCTGATCCGAGGAATACCGCAAGTAACATTCCACGACGAGGGGGTCTGAACACATCACCATGAACAAGTTTCCAACCAAACTCCTCCTACAACACAAGTGAAAAAAAAACAAACTTAATTGTAGCAGGAATAATGGAAATAGTAATGGAAATACTGAGCTCATTGAATATTGTATATTTATTATAATAAGAAGTTGGTAACATTTATGTAATATTACATACCTGTGCATCCTCTCCACATTCCATCTGGTTATATCTAGCAATATCTTTGTGCAGTGTTCTCAATAATATCATGGCAACCATTCCACTGAGAAATAGGACAATCACCAAAGAATTCATAATAGAAAACCACTGGATATTTGTCTGTGGTATAGATTCAAGGATATAATCCCATCTGGAGGACCATTTAATGGTATTATTTTTGATAAACTTAATACTGTAGGTATAGGTAACACCAAATGTCTCATCGCCAATTATTGTACTTGGGACCTGTAGTGGAGCATTGCGAGATTTGCAGTCTACATGTGCAGGGTCTTGATGGTTGATAGATGCCGGTTTGATCTATAAATTAAAAAAAATAATAGTTACATACTTGGAAATATCAATTAAAACCTAGAGCGGATCATAATTATTGTCAATTTTATTTTAAATATTTCCATACCTTTGCAGATATAATTCTGCCATCATTATCACCAAATCCGCCAGCCCAGTCTTCTCCCCCGCCACTGTGGTATGTGATCTCCAAATCAACATGATTGAACAGGTAATAAGTCCCTAATTGCCCTGGAGTAGTAACCACTATGGGTGTGCAAGTATCCTAAAAAAAGATACTTTTTAAATTATTATTATTTTTATATAAAAATGTAACAATGATGAATAAAAAACTCAAAATACAACCAAAACTCATAACTATTGAATGAAAATTAAAAGAAAAAGTCTGAAGTTCTCTTTTTAGTAGAGAAAATGCACAACTGTATAAACACTGCATACTGAATTTTCCACCACAATCACATTGACAAAATTATTGTTGTGGATATTGCAGAAAAAAAAGCAAGAGATAAGTAACAATAACAACAACAAATATTCAAATTTAACAATTGGATAATTTATATATATATATAATATTTATATATATTTTATATATATTATATATATATATAAATATATAATTTCATGGTTTTCTAAAAAAAGGAATGTCAATTGAAAAAATAAAATGTTATTTGTGTAGCTTAATTTGTGTTGTTAAATTAATTCTAGAATACTACTAGATAACGAAAATTCATGAAGACATCTATCTAAAACATAACTATAAGCACCAAAGTGTGTACATTTCCTATCAATGTTGTAATGTTAAAAACAGCCTGATAATACCTAATTAGTTTCTGTTTATCAGTTAGAGCACTTAATATAACTGTAATTTTAATGAATCAGCCAACATTTTTATATTAATTTAAATTTTTTAATCCCATTAACAGAAAGAAAGCTATAATGATCTCCGGTATAGATCTATATATAATGATCTAACAATATAGATCCTATCACTAATAGGATCTTTTAGTAGTTGAAAAGTTTGGAATGATAGTTTTATGTATTTTTATGGATTATGGATGGATTTATGGATTATGGAATTATTTTGTATTAATTTTACAATAACCTTTTTTCAATATAAGTAATACATGCTGCTATTAGTGTGACCTTAATTAAGTTCCGTGTTTTTAGGTTTTCCACAAATGACCTAGTTAATAAGTGATAATAGATTATGTTCCATTCACTACTTTAAACATTAAATACTTTAATTAATTTTATTTAAATAAATTTACTGTAGTTAATGTTCCGAGAAAGCACTCACCAAATCTCTTCTCACTTGACAACCCATTGGGAATCCAGTGCTGCAGTAGGTCTTGCCACCTTCATTGACCAAGTAACACCAAGTCACTGGCATATTATCGAGGATCCAGTGATGTTGGTAATAGAGAGCCATGCCCATTTTTAACAAATTCAACTTTTTGTTTGCCTCAGGGTCTGAGCCCTTGTAAGTTTTAGTACAAACTGCCTTACACTCTACATTTTCCAGAAAGTTAATTCTATATGGACTTGGCCTTATTCTTTCTCCAAAGACCACTTGTCCAAGGTTTTCTACTGGTGAATTAGTTTCATCAGACAAACAAAAATCAAAGTGGTGATATTCAAAGGGTATTACTGATTCTTCAGTGTTCAGTCTGTTCACATAGAGGGGTATTTCAACCTAAAAGAGGAAAAGTCGTAGCATGTCAAATTTAAGTAACAAATTTTGCTATTGTAAATGCAACTTTTTAATTTTTTATGAGAGGCAAAAACTTTAAAATAAAATGTGCCAAGTTTTTCTTGAAATCCATAAAAATTATAATCAACAACGTATTATCACAATTGTCGGATAGTAAAATTTTTAATTAACAGCACAGACACGGTTTGATATTACTTAGCTGGTGTAATAATAAAATGCGCAGGCCATGAGTATGAGCTATGATACAATTAGCTGTACTTACTTTGCAAGGTTTTTTATTGTCATCACCGGCTTTACAATAATTAACAGGAGCTAAGCCGGGTAAATAAAATGCTCTTATAGGCGTCAATAGCAGAAATGCACAAACTATATACGAGGATAGAGACATGATGTGTAATTATGTCTTTTACTGTAATTTTCTCACCGAAAACTATCATAAATTGTACACATGTAAAAAATGAATCCACATAATAATTTACTGCAGAACACACAATCAATTATCCGGAAATCGACCCGGTATTTCAATAGGTAGTTTATATTTTATATAAATCCTATCCTGTCGCAGTTGCACTTAGACCGAAAACGTCACCATCAGTTGACAGATTATAACACTTCATTTCTTTAACTGAAATGCAGATAATAAATAAAGTGCTTGGTAATATGTATTTCAATAATAATTTCAATTTCAATACTTGTCATATTGTTTTCCCAGTATACAGAGTATGTTAATCTGAGCATGGTTTTTCCTTTGTTCATACATTGATTGATACAAAAATGCCAACACAATGTATGTATGTAAGTAGTGCGTCCATATATTTGTAAGACTATGAAAATACTTAGTTTAAAGATAAATATATTAATTTGTAGACCTGTCTTTATTAAATACCACTCCCCGGAAAAACCGGACAGAAATCCATGATATATTTCTTTAACATATTAGTGTTGTAGTTTGTACCTCAGAGCTATTAATTTGCTTTTGATTACTCTAAAATATTAAAACTAAATGCATTGAATTTACATTACTAAATGTAAAGCATGTTAAAACTACTACTACTACTACTACTTACTCGACATTATTTACTTGTTTTCGCATTTCATAAGATGCTAATTGCTTTAAAATATTACTTTATTGCTAATTATCAATAAATAATAAAAAACGAACGAAAATGGAACGAAGTTGACATTTTAAAAACGCTTTGATTATTAAAAATATTTATAACAATTATGAATATTTTCAAACACGGTACATAAAGTTCATTTAAATTGTAAATAAATATGTAATTTAAAATATTCAGAAACGGACAGGGATTTGAACCTGCGACCTCTCGGAAACCATCCCATCCAACCGAACTAACATTTCGGTACCCCCCTCGGTAAATTAAGTACTCCATAAATATGCCACTGTAGTTGCGTATTAATAATGGAATTAACCCCAACTTTTATATTTACCCGACTGAAATCATAACCTATCTACAATCCCAAATTTAAATCTTTTTAAAAACAATGTTTTTAGGTCAGTGTTGTGTACTGATAACTCAGGAACAAGATTGTAATTTCAATGTTTACTACAAAAAAAAAACAAGATCGGTTATTAATTTCGCCCGTTAATAATCAAATAATTAAATGAAATCAAGCAGTTAACTAAGTACTCTGAATGACAAATATATATTTTAATTTAAGCATTACTGCGCCTAAAGACATTATTAATAATTTAAGATATTGAATCTAAAATATTACGGATAGGAATAAATATGGTAAAATGTCCTTTCTGAGGAATTTATTTTCGATTGATATGGATGGACACGGCTTCTTTTTTAGACAAGTATTAATTTGCAGATATAGCAGTATTTTGTAAATTACAGCAGATTGTTTGCTAATAACACTTCTTTAATGTTTTAAATAAAATGGCATTAGGTAACGTATGACGTTGTAAACAAATATCTTGCTAAAATACTTCATTGGCTGATTTCTAACCACTCGTTACTAAACTTTTAGTAAAAGAAAATAAGATGTTTAACAACAAATATACGAGTAAAATAGGTAGCAACTGGTGAGGGGGCAATGGAAATGTTAAACACTTTTTGTCGAAATCACTATTGATATTATTCCTCAATTAGCCAATCATATTAATAAATATGAAAATAAACGAAGAGATGTATTTAGGGTCATTTTATTTATATGTTATTATTTACACAAAAGGTACTCAATGGTGCAGATAGACAAAATTGTTAAGAAAACTGCATTTAATTTGATTAAACAGGTAGTCGATGAGTTCTCAAGAGGTTTTTTTCTACATTCACCAAGGACCCCGTATCTTTGTCCAAACGTATTCCACGGGAGAAGGCAGAAATCAGTCCCAGCGCTGCCGCTGGTCTGTCCGCTGGAACCATGTGGCCCGCACCACGGATCATCACTTCCGTGAGGTTGCCAGCAGTTTTATAATACCTGTTAAAAAAATAAATTGTTAACTAGCGACAAGTACTTCAAATTCTAAGGTTAATTGTAGTTATAATTGTTAATAATTATCTCATATAAACTTACCCTGCTAGTTTGTCGTTGTGGTACCACGAGTGACGTTTCGCTGTTTTAAATTCGGTTGTGCCAGAGAAGGATAACGAATCGTAAGTGTTTACTGAAGGATGATATGCCACGATTATGTCTAAATGGCCGCTGAAAGAAACAATGTATACAGCATTCTATATAAGAAATAAAAGAAAGTAGTCAAGCAAATAGTTAGGTTCCAATAATATGCAATATAGAAGTTTGTACGATGTATGGACAGTTTTCTTACTTGTAAAGCATAACTTGATAATTTTCCAACAGCTCCTCCAGCCACGGCTTGGCACTGGCCATGAAATCTGGCACTAATTTTCTGTACACCACCCCTATAGACGTGAAGTTGGTATTTCCTACGTGTAGCGCTTTTCTTACGTCAGCTCTTTGAATATAGTCAAGATATGCTCCTTCCAAGCTTATTTCGTCTTCAAGATAATTATATAGATTATTTAATTTCGATTCAGATAGAAATAGTTGCAAGAGGTAGTTGTAGTACTGAAAATAATAAGAACGTGTAAAAAAAAAGGCGTCGTTATTAATTTTAATATTAGATTTAACAATAATATAATAGCTCGTACCGCATACGCTTTCAACATTTGATTGGCTTTAATAAACTGAACAACAGCATTTTCAAGCTGGTTCATAATATTTGCTATTTTATCATCAACCAGACCAGTCTCTCGAACGAAGTGGCTATATCTTTGCAATGTTAATGGGTCAATGAACCCATTTCCGATAGCTAAACCCTGTAAAGAGGAATAAAAATATAATGTATTGTCGTAACGTATTAATGCCTTAATTATATATTTTTTTAATCTTATTTGTATATTGTCTGACCTGCAAATTTATCGGCTCATCGTGGTCTTTGTTCCAAAGTATTTGTACACCGAGAGAGGGGATATGTTTACCGGCATAAGATTCTCCGGCTATAGTTAAAGGTGCTTTCCGAAGCTCTGGGAACAGCGTCAGGAACTGTTGTAATGCTGTATAGAGGTTTTCTCCGATCTTAAAACCAGTATTTTACATTAGTGCAACCATTATCATAAAACTTTATTAATATGAATAACAGAATTAAAGAGAATATGGATCTTCTAGTCGAAGTTTTAAAAAATTATAATGTGAAATAAATTCAATTGTACGCGAGTTAGATCCGTAAAAAGTTGTTTTATTTGAACGAAAACAGTAGAGAAAAATATTGTCTACAGGGGTATTAAGTTATTATTCCTATTCTTGATATAAAATACTTACCGTGGTTTGGTTAGTCGCAAAACCGCGGTCGTCGTCAGTAAAACTAAATCCTGTACCGACAGGGTTGTCGATAAACAGAAGAGAGTGGTTCTTGCCCCATGAATGTTTTATCTCTAAAAAAAAAATATTTTTTTTTTTTACTTATAGAAATCCGTCAATATTTATATGCTACTTAATTTTAGATACATTTTGCACAGAATATATTACGAGCCTATACCTTCTAACTGATTTTCATCTGTAACGGAAAATGGACCGATTTCTGTAAAGAGTCCGTACAGTGAAGAAGCTCCAGGACCTCCCTGTAGCCATATAATCCAGGGCGTCTCCTCTACTGATCTGTCAGCTACTGGGAAGTACCAGAACCAAAGATTTGAGTTGTATTCTTTGTTAACCTGGAAATTTAAATAGAATATTATTTATTTAAGCTTATTTCCTGCTCTTTAGATGTTTAATGATAATCGTTATAAGCTTTCCAAATACCTTATATTTAATTCCTTAAAATATTTTGGCACAGCCCTGACGAGCAAGATTTTTTTCTTAGTTTACATTATTGATAGTTTATAGATTATTAATTATAAGATAACAATATATCTACTTACCAAAAATCGTTCTAAACATGATAAGAATAAAAGAAACAAACTAAAAGAAAAAATGAGTCTTACAGTCAGATATCCAGCATAGCTATCCATATCAGGTAGCAAATAGTCAGAGTTAACATATGCAGCACTTCTAGCTTCTTCCAGCTTGTTCTCTTCTATCAACGAAGTCAAGAGCAGAGGCTCGCCGGCGTCATCATGAGCTGTTCTGCTGCGTCCAAGTAGGTAGGTCTGCTCCATAAATGATAGTATTGGCTCTGGGGCCTCCCCTGGCGGTAGTTCAGGCAAAGAATATCTATCCGCACACTGAGCTTTGTACATTACTCTACAAATATAAGAAAATGAAGTGTGAAGAGCAGGCGGTATAGTAAACTTAATTTCTAAATAGACGACCAAAAAAATCATGTTTGAAAATCCATTATTCTCATCAACAACTTATCATAATGTAAACTTCTGAAATAAGATAGTACTCACGTGACCAAGATCAGCCATTTCAATATCATATTGATAACGTATGTTGTCGTCCAGAGGGTTAGCGACGGACTGGAAGCGTAGTACTCTCTGCAGCTTGTATACTTGGCGTCTCTCGATCTATACTTGCGCCTTGAACTTGGATTTATCTCGATCTTATATAGGATGCTCCACGCAGTCTGTTTACACATTCGTGTTAAATTTTTAATAAGTAATGGATTAAAAAATATAATACTTTCGAAATTCATAGAAATATTACACAAGTCAATAGATTGTATTTCATTATTTATTTTTATTTATCCATGTTAACTAAAAATACATATATTGCATGGATTAACATATTATTAATGTATTATAAGTTTCAATACTACCGATATTTAATCCCAATGACATGTTTATAAATTATTAGAAAACAATTTATATTATCATTAGGTACACGTAACTTCGAATATCAAATTGTAGTTTTCATTACATGAAATAGGCACAACACTATATAGATATAAGATGAATCTTACAAACGAATCAACCTGTATATAACGAGCGAACAGGTATGGGGTACCAATGACCTGTTTAGCATAAAGTCGCTCCCACGCTTCCAACATTTTGCGATAGATTCTTGCACGCTCTTAAAATGTGATTTGCTCTATATTTAGGATGTTGATAGTAAAACAAACATCGATGCGTTACACTTGATACGTGAGCATTGTTCATAATGAGGAATGACCACTATGTAGCAAATAATAGCGTTGGACGCCACCGCTGTCCAGTTCCCACGCTCGTCGGTTTTTTCTGATCGTTAATTGTACATTTACGTTATGTTTTTGAGATGTTTGTGATCATCTCGATGATTGAGTTGGATTTTTTATGTAATATTATACATTATTATTAGAAGAATAAGAACTATGGAGTAAACTTTTGCTTTGATGTTTTTTTTTATGACAGGTGTCGGATATATAACGATTTTTGTTTGTGACATTTCTTGAAAATCCTGTCGGCCATGTTTTTAATTAGACAACCCATGAAAATTCAAATCCTGATATCGAAGGTTATGGCTATATGTAAGGATGGTTTATTATTTAAAATAGATAAAATGGAAAAACATTACTTGCCTAGTGTTTACTTTTGAGGTACAAGCTACAAGTTCCTTTTTTTTATCTTTTTTCCTTTGCACAGTTTTTTCTAAGATTATATACAGCAAAAGTTTCCTATACTTTGTTAGACCCAAAGAAAGTTCATTTTAACTCTTAAATGTGCACTATTTTTTTACAATATATACTTAAAAATTAAGGATATTCAACCTTACGTTAACCTCAACCTACCTTTATTTCATATGATTTACGATTATCCTAAGC
The DNA here is from genome assembly GCA_963555665.1 of Dircenna loreta. Classification (NCBI taxonomy): domain Eukaryota; kingdom Metazoa; phylum Arthropoda; class Insecta; order Lepidoptera; family Nymphalidae; genus Dircenna; species Dircenna loreta. The sequence goes on from OY743094.1 coordinate 8,891,489, forward strand.
CATTACTGACTTTCAAATTTTATCTTTAAAATTAATATAACATAAAACAAAGTAAACTATAATGATATATTTTAAACAATATAACAATAACTATCGTTTTTTCTACCTTTAAAACGAAACTAATTAAGTAATTAAGATAATTTTCCTACTACGTCAGTTTGAATATTTAATTAGAGAAACATTCCAATGATACTATAAATACTTTTATAACAGAAGTACATTATTTAAAATAAATGTGTCAGCGGCGGTTGAGTTTTATGAAATATAACTTTGTACACAGTGACAGCCACGCTATAAATACAAAAATAAAAATAAACCTTTAAATCAGTAGTGTCCTTCCTAAAAAGTTAAAAAATCCTTTATGAGCTTGAGTGTACGCATATTTAGTAAGGTTCCACGAGATTTGTTAGACCTTCCTTTTCTTACTTTTAAATCTAAAATTAAAAGTATATTGTTAAATAGAGCTTCTTATAGCGTACAAGAGTTTTTAGTTGATTAGTTGATATTAGTACCTAGGCTCAGTATATGCGTAGTACATAAAAATAGTACATAAGCTAAGTATATAAGCTTAGTAACTATAAAAATAGTTATAGTAGGTTAATCTTACAAGCTAGATATATACTGTCGCGGACTTTCTTTTAGAACTTTTAGAGGGGAACAATTTTGTAGTAGTTGATTTTTGCGTAAATTTCACCGTTTACTCAGCGCACGTAAGGAAAGCTCTAAATTTTGCCGTTTTGCAACATTTTTTATTGCTGCTCCTCCCCTATTTATCTTAGCGTGATGTTATATAGCGTACAGCATTCCTCGATGAATGGACTATCTTATACTGAAAAAAAAAAATTAAAGCGATCCAGTGGTTCCTGAGATTAGCGCGTTCAAACAAACAAACTCTTCTGCTTTATATATTAGAATAAATTTAAGATGGTACCTAATAAACAAACAGTATTAAATAGGCAAAGAAAAAAAACAGTAGAATGAGAACCTTCTTAGTTTTTTTTTATATTTCATATTAGTTATATATATATATATATATATATATATATATATATATATATATACACCTATAACGATTTTTTTATTTGTTGTTGATTATGTATTGGTATTTAATACTTATACTATTTACCTAGATAAAGTAAATATAAAAAAATAATTATGTAATACGATTAAATTAACGAGAAACGTTTTTTTAATTTTACATACTTATAACCTAATAAAAAAGCCAGTCACGAAGTGAACATTTGATTAATTGTACACAAGTGGAACCTACTCATTGGAATGATATTAATACTTTTTTTACATTTCATTTATTATATATTATCTTTTAAGGTTATATCTTGTATTTTTTTTTATTGACAACCAGTTTATCGTTTCAAAAATGTCGAAGCAGAATATATCTACTTTGGTGGAAGGTTCCGCAATATATCAAGCACAATATACCTTCATGGTCTATCGTACTCAACTATACTAATAAACTTGTTAAAACTTATTAATTATTTGTAAAACTATCTTCGTAGTGTAATATCCTGTGCTTAATACGAGTATAAGTCATGCGCCCATTTCATTTTCCAATATAAGCGGTACTATATGACCTCGAAACAGCGAGTATCAACTCGCAAAAATCTTTCTGAGTAGTGGACACTCCCACTATACAGACAGATGTACGCTACTTGATGCAGTGTTGCTTAAATTATATACAGTAATGGGCGTATAAATTATATTAAGTATTAAACTACGAAGATAGTTTTACAAGTAATGAATAAGTTTTGACAAGTTTATTAGTATAGTTGAATACGATAGATCACGAAGGTAGGTACGAGTATACTGATTTAAAATGCGAAGACCCTCTTTTATTTACTTAAAGAATAGATAAGAATAAGCTGAAATTATTTCTTAGATGATGAGATGAGATGAGATGAGATGAGAATAAACATAAAGAGTTAGAAATGAGTATAGTAGGAAAAAACAAACAACAATAAAAAGGAGTTATTTCAGTTAAATTTTGCTATTAATATTAAAGGTACTTTTGTGTCTCATTTCAAGATTAAGAGTTAACATTGTCTTACAGTATTTTAGTCCTCGAATGTAATACTTACAATATAAAACACCCACCATACAACTCTTTAGATTTTTAGTAATAGCAAAATGAAACCGTTTGATACCTGTCCAAAAATGTATTGTGCAAACGAAATACAATAATCAGAAACTAGGGCTAGATATTTTGAGTAAATAAAAGAGGGTCTTCGCAAAATGAGTATACGCGTACCTACCTTCGTGATCTATCGTATTTAAAAAAGTAGAGCACTTTAGTAGTTAGAGCGAAAGCATTTTTTGTACAGTAAAACTACTTATATTTTGTTTTCACACGTGTGATATCGTATATACATAGATAAGATCTAGAAAGATAACTCTCTGGTTACTAAGCGTTTTGAAAATATAAAATAAAATGCTATATTTGGTGATATGAAAAATATTTTGCTGGCTAGCTGTACAAAACTGGATACTGCGAATACTTGACATAAAGACGCTGATTGATGCAGAACCATGGTAACCCTACTTGCACTACGAAGCAACGATGTAGAGATCATGTTGCAAAAGGCAGACAGCTTGCTGGCGACCATCACTGGTTATTATTACCGACTCTGCGAGATTTGACTCTTAGGACCGCTGCGATCACACCGGGCTCTACTGGTTAAACACCAACCACATTAAATAGAATCTAGACTACTTACAAATCAAACAGATGAGCTGGTACCTGTAGTTGTTTTCTATTGTTTAATTTTAAAGAGACTTCGAACATTCCGCATTATTCGTGATATTTGAGTGGTAATATAAATTCATTTATTTTGTATGTAATTTAAAAATAACACTTGTTTTGAAGCACTTAACTATAAGTTAATATCAGAGGAAATTGAAAATAAACAAAAATCAAAAAATGTTACGAATTGTTTTATATTTCAAAAGATACAAAATTAGTAATATACAACAGTTCATTAGTAAAATTTATAAAATTTGTATAAAAATAGAAAATACCGTAAATATTAATAAATAATATAGATATTCAAACGGGACTAGTATATTTTATTGTTATTTTATAATTATTATGGTTTTTATATTAAAAACTTTCGTGAACTATGATTAATATTTTGCTGGTAATATATACCCGGCTGTATTCACCTAGAATACTACTTAAATGATTTCAAAAGTGATATGGTGATTTCGGTATGTACATAAAAGATTACAAAGAGGACTGATGAAGACTTGCAAGAGACCTCTCAAACAACACTCCATGTTCCCCCACCGCCGCCGCTATCTTCGCGTCGCGCCCAGAGCTGCTGCACGCAGTTCACGCCGCAAGTCCGCCACGCCTAGAGCTCATCAGTAAGAACCTCGAATGGGTTCGAAACTAGTCGGGCATATAAATGTACGTAAATACAGCCGGGTAAATATAAATAAAATTATTATGGTTCTTAGAGTGCCCACTTTACAACAAGTAATCAATTACGTCATCGTCAAAATACCATCATTTAAAGGAGAGTAGAAATAATCAGTTTCTCTCTTCCATTTTAAAAACATAATAACTCCATAAACAATACCGACCAATAACAAAACATTGACGACAACGCTAGCTATCAAACCATTCTTCAACCCAGTACTCTGAGGTACATCTTCTGACTTTAGATCAAAATACTCTTGGTAAGTCGGAGTATCTTCTGGGTTGGATTCGTACGACGGGGGTATTGGAAGATCAATTCCTTGGATAAAGGAAGATATCAATTCTTTCGCTACAGCAGGTTTTTCTTTCGGTACTAGATGTCCGGCTCCACTCACTAGTACTTCAGTGAAACGACCACCTGACTTGACAAACCTGTAAAAATAAAAGTTTTATTTACACTTCTTCCAGTTGAAGTTACATTGTGAGAACGTATATTATTATACTAAAAGTCTTGTTTGCAAATACATAATTATATGTATTACAGGTAAAGCTGAAACAAAATCATGGTTATCTTTACCATCAAACATTAAAAAGTTAATATACCCAGCAACGCTGTCATTAAACCACCAAGGTGTTCTTGGTGAGCTTAGGAACTGTTCTTTTCCACTCCATTGCCACTTCTTTCTCCTGGCTTCTCCATTCTGCACACAGGGAGTTACCAGGTCCAGCTGGCCACTTTTGATTACAATTAAGTCTGATTACATTAATCTAAACAACTCTTTACCGGTAACTGGCTCTTTAAGAAAGGCTAAATATACTTACCAATAAATAAGTACTCTGTAATGTTCAAGTAGAGCAACTACCTTAGATGAAACGGCCGCCATAAAATCTGAATTGAGGTGGGTGAATACGTCATTGTTTAAAAAGTCGAAACTTAAATTTCCGACGTGAATGAGGTTCCTGATTTTCGAACTGGTAATGAAAGGAACGAAGTCTTTCAGCCCTTCCGTTGGTTTTAACACATTGTATAATGTTGTTTGGTGAGCTATATCCTGAAGCTTATCTAAAAGTTTACTGTGTAACTAAAAAAAAAACCAGTTAGTGTATATTGTAAATCGTTTCATTCAAACTCTATACTCAATTACACTTACTCGGTATGCCTCCAGTACATTCTCGTTGAGAACTGCGTCTTGGAACTGCTTCTGCAACGGTCGAGCTGCGAGCGCCCCTTGCTCGTCCACAAGACCCCAAGTGTAGAACGCCCGAGTGTAGTCCACTAGACTTTCGCGATCTAGCACTGGGTTGCCCATGATTATACCCTATCCAAATTAATGGTCCTTTAGGTCGATATTTTTTTTAAGATTACATTTTATTGTAATAAAAACTCTTTACATTATACCTAATTTCGCATAGGTACCTGTAAGTTAATATGTCCAGTAGTCTCCCTGTCTTCCATGATTCTTCTAGCAAGTGCGGGTACGTACCTCCCCGCGTAAGACTCGCCCGCCACGTATAGTGGGGCTACCCTCAACTCTGGGTATAGTCTGGTCAGCTGCTCTACTGCGGTGTATAGGTTTTGTGTGTACTAGAAAATGAAAGCCCTTGAGAGTTATAACTGATTGGACTGGCTTATTATTATTAGAACAATTCATTCACATAATGTCTAATATTAATATATTCTTAATATACTCATGCTTATTAGTAGTAGGTAGTCTAATAATAAATGTTTACCATATCCATGTTTGTAGGATAACCCTGATCATATTTTGTGAAACTGAACCCCGACCCTACAGGGTTGTCTATGAATACCATCGAGAATTCATCCGTCCAGGAATCGTCACGGTCTACAATGAAATGTTTTCTTAAAAGTTGCCGTTTTATGAAATCAGGAAATTATGTTTATTAGTTTTAAGAAATTATGGATCTATCAACGATAAAGTTTAGTCTATATGAAATTTGTAGCTTTCATCCACTAATCTTATAAAAAAACAATATAAATTTTCCATTAATAGTTAATATCTTACTTATCAACTCAGCTCTATATTCAAATGGTCCCATTTCATCAAAAAGTCCAGCTAAACTTGTAGCACCGGGACCTCCTTGGAGCCAAATTATCCATGGCGTTTCATTTATGGGTTTGTTAGAAACGGGAAAGTACCAAAAGAATAAATTAGAATCGTATTTTTCGTCCACCGTCAGGAAACCTGAATAGCTTCTGATATTTAGAAAATCCTCTGCATTGACTATTGAAGCGTTTCTTGCTTCTGTGGTTTTATTCTGATTTATTAAGTTCGTGAGAAACAGAGGAGGCTTTATGTGAACTGCATCTGCTATTAGGGCGATTATTATCCTAAAACGAAAACATTGCTATTGCAATACAGAATATTTTATACCAATGTAATTTTCCCTAGGGTTGGATTTTATATTATTATAACGTATATAAACATATGTGTAATGTAATGTAATATGTGTTTGTAATAAACATAGTGGTTGTGGAATGGTGTAAACAAATTCAATAAAATGCCATTGTATACAAAGTGAAGAAAAGTAAAGATCACAGTATTGTGTAACATATTTAAATAAATGTGTACGTGTAAAAGCGTAAGTACTCCAGAAAATTTAACTTTATTTTTCACGGGAATATGTTTAACTCTGAAAGCTATGTTAGATATAAGTTGTTTCAAATTGTTTTAATTTAATAGTAAATATCTTGTCTCAAGTCTTATAATCGTGGGAAATCGAGTGGGAAAATCATGAAGTCTACAAAGGTTTACCTGTAACAGGTAATAGGGACCTACGCCAACTACAAAAATACGCTAAAACTATAGTTTAGGTGGTTACTGATAGGACTCAAGATATCATTTTTCTAGTGGCCAACTTAAGATCCAACGTGGTGTTACGGGCCTTAGTAAATAGGAAGGGCAGAGTGATGGAACAAGTTGAACTATTTACAGTTTAAGCCTCAGGTAAACTTTATTTATTCTTACTTCACAACATCGCTTTTATCATAATTTTTGAGGAATATGAATTTCCAAGACTACCACTAGTCTTTAAGACTAGAAGTAATAATTATTATTCTTAAACAAACAACTTCAGAACAAGTAAACCAATTAGGCTTTGTACGGTTTTTTTATTTTGTGATGTCGATACTGTTACCTTGAAGGGTCCTTGAGGAAAAAGGACGGGGGGCCTGAAGGGCCTCCAGGGAAACGTACGTTCTAAGGGCGTGTCATGTGAGGCTCGGACCGCGGGTTAGACCGCCGTTAATGGAGGGGATCTGGGTTTATCGGACACTGGGCTTTGCACGGTGGGATTCCTTCATATTAAGAAAATAAAAAGTCAAATGTTGTGCAAAATATTCTTAATTTGACCCTATAATTAATATTTTTTATTTAACTGTTTGACGCTCTATCATACAAAATATATATTTTTATTGAATTAATATAATAATATTTAAAATTAATATTATCAAGTTTGATATAACGTATGTAGAACAACATAAATAATATTAGCAATAATCAGTCATTATTTTTGAGTTCACGAAGGTTTCACATTAAATATGGAGGGACTAAAAAGTAATTTACATATAAGTAATTATATATTTCCCGATTGTCAATGTAAAAATAGATTCTAGCTAATTACCTAGTACCTACAAATGTAAACCGCTTTTATGTCAATATTATTTAACATTTAAATCAAAACTTACATAAACAGAAGTTTTCTTAAATACATTTTGCACTAATTAAAGTATAAGTAATTAACCAATAAAGACATGTCAATTTGAACGTTGTTACTTTCTATTCACAATATGCATAGGAGTAGAATGTAAATATAAAAATAAGAAATAAGGACAAACTGATGTCATTCATGTCATTGTCATTTCCGTAAGCGTCAGTGTAAAAGACAGCTGCGCAGGAGTTGCCAGTGTTACAACACTCTACTTAGTACTATTTTCTACTACTAAGACTAAAGGTCACTGGACAGTAAAATATACATGATAGGTGTATAAAGTCGCTGTTTAGTATAAAATCGCTCCCACGCTACCAATATTTTATTGCACGCTCTTAAAATGTGATTTGCTCTATTTTTAGGATGGTGATTGTAAAACAAACATCGATGCATTACATTTGATACGTAAGCATTGGTTAAGGTTAAATAAGACCTCTACATAGAAACTATTAGCAGTGGACACCACCGCTATGGATATATATATATAGCATATTCCACCATTTTTTTATTGGATCTAAGTTTTGGGAGAAGCTCATTTACTTAAACAAAAGTTGAGGTTGAGACACTCCGACGATCACAGGTAAGTAACGCTCACCTCCAGGGTGGCAGCAGACGGGTCAACTGTCTCGTCACTGAGGGGCATACAGTTGCTTATCTTGGGGGTACCCAGCCAGATATACCATACCGACTTAGCATTAGGAAATCATTGCAAAGTTATGGTTTATTAGAAGGTCTAACCAATTAATGCAATAATTTTATGACAATTATTTGATTAGTGAGATGTCGTTGATCAGTAAAATATAAAATTAAGCTCTATGTTTGGTGTATTAACTGAACAAAACTATGTACTGTATGCTATGAACTACCTGCTGTGATTATTTGTCAGATAGGAGGACGCTGGTTGATATCAACCATCTGGATGTATCATGATGCAAAAGACAGGCAGCATACTTCTGCTAGACAAGCACTGGTTTCTATTACTGCCTGGGCAAGACTTGACTCAGACCACTCTCAAAACTAAGTTCTATTAGTTAAACACCAATCACATTAATATCAAACAGATGAGCTACCTTTACTTGGTATTTATACCGCATTATTCGTGCTATTTGAGTGGTAATATATATTCATATTTGTATGTAATTACATGAAACACTATATTTTAGAAGCAATTAATTATATGTTAATATCAGAGGAGGTCTAAAATAAATAGAAATCATAAAAAGTTACAAATTGTTTTATATTTCAAAAGATACAAAATTAGTAATAACAGACAACAGTGCGTTCGTAAATTTTATATTTTTTTTTATAAAAATAGAAAATAGTACCAAAAATATAAATAAATAATATAGATATTCAAACGGTACTAGTATATTTTGTTATTATTTTATAATTATTATTATTTAGTATGGTGACACATCATCTTAACCTCAAAGCATAACAAATAACCAATTACGTCATCGTCAGAATACCGTCATTTAGAGGCGAGTAAAAGAAATCAGTTTCTCTCTTCCATTTTAAAAATATAATAACTCCATAAACAATACCGACCAATAACAAAACATTGACGACAACGCTAGCTATCAAACCATTCTTCAACCCAGTACTTTGAGGTACATCTTCCGACTTTAGATCAAAATACTCTTGGTAAGTCGGAGTATCTTCTAGGTTAGATTCGTACGACGGGGGTATTGGAAGATCAATTCCTTGGATAAAGGAAGATATCAGTTCTTTCGCTACAGCAGGTTTTTCTTTCGGTACTAGATGTCCGGCTCCACTCACTAGTACTTCAGTGAAACGACCACCTGACTTGACAAACCTGTACAAATTAAAGTTTTATTTACACTTCTTCCAGTTGCAGTTACATTGTGAGAACGTATATTCCTGCATAATCCATTGTTTATTATATTAAATATTTTCCAACCTTAAACAAGATTTTTAGGTTTAGATTTACAAATATTGAACTTTCATGTTGAATTAGCTATCAGCAAACATATTAAAGATAACGTACCCAGCGACGCTGTCATTAAACCACCAAGGTGTTCTTGGTGAGCTTAGGAACTGTTCCTTTCCACTCCATTGCCACTTCTTTCTCCTGGCTTCTCCATTCTGCACACAGGGAGTTACCAGGTCCAGCTGGCCACTTTTGATTACAATTAAGTCTGATTATGTTAATCTTATTAAAATAGGTTCTAAACAACTCTTTACCGGTAACTGGCTCTTTAAGAAAGGCTCAATATACTTACCAATAAATAAGTACTCTGCAATGTTCAAGTAGAGCAACTACCTTAGATGAAACGTCGGCCATAAAATCTGATTTGAGATGAATGTGTACATCATCGCTAGAAAAGTCGAAACTTAAATTTCCAACGTGAATGAGGTTCCTAATTTTCGAACTATCAATGAAAGGGACAAAGTCTTTCAGACCTTCTGTTGGTATTAACACATTATATAATGTTGTTTGATGCGCTATATCCTGAAGCTTATCAAGAAGTTCAATGCGCAACTGAAAAAAACAGTTTGTGTATATTTTAAAACCTTCTCTTGTCAAACATCACGTAAAAAAGCCACAACGGTATTCTCAATTATACTTACTCGGTACGCCTCTAATACATTCCCGCTGAGAACTGCGTCTTGGAACTGCTTCTGCAACGGTCGAGCTGCGAGCGCCCCTTGCTCGTCCACAAGACCCCAAGTGTAGAACGCACGAGTGTAGTCCACTAGACTTTCGCGATCTAGCACTGGGTTGCCCATGATTATACCCTATCCAAATTAATGGTCCTTTAGGTCGATATTTTTTAAAGATTACATTTTATTGTAATAAAAACTATTTACATTATACCTAATTTCGCATAGGTACCTGTAAGTTAATATGTCCAGTAGATTCCCTGTTTTCCATGATTCTTCTTGCAAGTGCGGGTACGTACCTCCCCGCGTAAGACTCGCCCGCCACGTATAGTGGGGCTACCCTCAACTCTGGGTATAGTTTGGTCAGCTGCTCTACTGCGGTGTATAGGTTTTGTGTGTACTAGAAAATGAGAGCCCCTGAGAGTTATAACTGATTGGACTGGCTGATTATTATTAGAACAATTCATTCACATAATGTCTAATATTAATATATTCTCAATATACTCGTGCTTATTAGTAGTAGGTAGTCTAATAATAAATGTTTACCATATCCATGTTTGTAGGATAGCCCTGATCATATTTTGTGAAACTGAACCCCGACCCTACAGGGTTGTCTATGAATACCATCGAGAATTCATCCGTCCAGGAATTTTCACGTTCTACAATTAAATGTTTTCTTAAAGTTAAAAAGTCCAATGAATGTTTTGAAATATTTTTTTGTCATGTCTCTACTGTTAGCCCTATTGGCTGTCACAGCGTCACCGGTGGAGAAAAAAAATAAAAGATGCTGTTCTATTTAAACTTTCGTGAACCATGACTATTATACTTAGTGAGGCCATAAATACTGCTACATTTAAAAACAAAAAAATATTACATGTGTTTTCTCATTTTGGCGCCAATATATTGTACAATATTTTGCGATATTAAAATGGAGTGGGGTGATAAAGAGAACCATGATTGCATTACACAAAGTAGGTATGGAGCCAAATGCAATTTGTAAAACTCTCCATGGTATTAGTAAAATGTTTGTGTACCGGGCTATTAATAGGTACAATAAGACTTCATTTGTTTGTGACAGAAAAAGATCAGGCCGTCCACGTAGTGCTCATACGAAAAAGGTGGTCAAAGCTGTAAGGGAAAGAATTAAAGAAATCCCCTCCGAACGCAAAAGATTTTATCTTGGGAAATGAAGATAGCACCTAGAACCATGTCGCGTATTTCAAAAGATAACTTAGGACTTGCAGCCTATAAGAGACGCACTGGTAATTTCTTAATTGATAATTTCAAGAAGAATAGGGTGGTAAAATCGAAACAACTACTGAAGCGGTATGCAAAGAGAGGTCACAGAAAAATTTTGTTTACGGATGAGAATTTTTTTACAATTGACCAACAAACAAAATGACCATATTTAGGAAGGAAGGAAGGAAGCTTCCCAATTAGTCGACGGAGTGCTACGTGGACATTATCCGACTTCAGTGATGGTTTGGTGGGGTGTTAGCTATGAAGGAGTGACTGAACCATATTTTTGTGAAAACGGTATCAAAACATAGGCACAAGTATATCAAGATACCATTCTTGAGAATGTAGTTAAGCCCCTTAACATCACCATGTTCAATAGCCAGGTACTTCCAGCAATACTCGGCGCCGGGTCAAAAAGCTCGTTTCAAACAATCTTGGTTGGAAGCGAACGTTTCGCCTTCTGAAGACTGGCTACCGTCTAGTCCCGATCTTAATCAGCTGAATTATGATTTATGGTCAATTTTAGAGAGGACAGCTTGCTCTAGATGCCATGATAATTTGGAGTACCTAAAACAATCTAAACGATTGGCAGTAAAGAATTTTCCAATGGAAAGAGTGCGTGCTTCTATTGATAACTGGCCTCAACGTTTACTGGACTGTATCGCAGCAAATGCAAACCACTTCGAATAATCTTCATACATTTTTAATTGTTTTATATTTATGTACTAAACTTACATACAGTAAAAGTAATAAATGTTATTTACATTTAAAAGTGTTTCAGTATTAATGGTCAGAATAAGTATTTATATTTACTCGGCTGTATTCACGTAGAAATTAAATGGGAATGTGCACGCTTAGAGCTCAATAAGAACCCGGAATAGGTTTGTAATTAGTGGGGCACATTCCGATTTCATTTCTACTTGAATACAGCCGGGTAAATATAAATATAATGATGCTGTTCTAGTTTTAAGAGATTATGGATGCATTATCTATCAACGACAAGTCTAGATGAACTTTGTAGCTCTTATCTCCACTTATGTTATTAAGTATCAAAAGAAATTTTCCAACAATAATCAATAACTTACTTTTTAACTCAGTTCTATATTCAAATGGTCCCATTTCATCAAAAAGTCCAGCTAAACTTGTAGCACCGGGACCTCCTTGGAGCCAAATTATCCATGGCGTTTCTTTAATGGGCTTATTAGAAACGGGAAAGTACCAAAAGAATAAATTAGAATCGTATTTCTCGTCCACCGTCAGGAAACCTGAATAGCTTCTGATATTTAGAAAATCCTCTGCATTGACTATTGAAGCGTTTCTTGCTTCTGTGGTTTTATTCTGATTTATTAAGTTCGTGAGAAACAGAGGAGGCTCTATTTGAACTGCATCTGCCATTAAGGCGACTATTATCCTAAAACGGAAACATTACTGTTGCAATACACAATATTTTATACTGTAGTCTAAATTATTGTTAGGTACATATATTAAACTAAAATTGTCTGCCTGCAAAAAATACAAATAGAATTTAGATGGATTGTACATTCACGTACTTTGTAACCTAAAAGTTAAGTAATTTGTAACCCAAATATTAGGTACCCCCGAAAATTGTATTATTTTTCACCTCAGAAAGCAAAATATACATTATTATTCCCTTCGAAAGTGAAATATAAGTTCATCCAAATTGATTTAATTCAGTAGTAAATATCTTGTCTCAAGGTTTAAAATCACTTAGGTATGGAACACTATCAGTTGACATTCGGAGCGATCAATTAAGCGTCAGAAAATCATAATGTCAAGTACAGGTACAGGTTTAAAAAGGCTAATACTATAGTTAATAATATAGTTTAGGTATCGGAAAAGACGTAAGATATAATTTATTTAAGGGCCACCTTGAAATTCAACGTAGTATTACGCAAATAGGGACCGACATAGTATGATGGAAAAAAATGAAATATTTAAAATTTTCAGTTAAGGCAAAACTATATTTAATTTTAACGTCACACCACCGCTTTTATTTCATCATTTATCTGCAACGTAAGAAATAGTATCATAATATTTTAGAAGAGAATTAATTATTATTATTCTTTAAAAATTACAAACCTTTTCAAAGCAAGTAAACCAAATAGGTACTTCACGGAGGGATTGATTATTCTGCGATAACAAATAGGGCGCAAATGTTGTGCAATAATACGTTCTTTATTTAGATCTATTAATAATTAATTATTTTATCATTTAAATATTTGACACTTTATCATATAAAATATATATTTATCAATCGATTAAATGTATACAATTTTAAGTCCATACTCGTATAGGGACCGAGCTGTAACTATAGAGGCAGCACTTGAGGCAGAAGTGGCGCGCCCTGGTTTTCAATCAAAGCAAAAAACGGACAGAAATACAACAACAACTTAGGTATTTATTTACTAATAATGGAAAAAATAATAAAATATGGTTTTCAACCGATTAAAAATACGCGTATTCGAGGTCAAAATGGAACTAAAGGAAAAAAACTGTATGAATCGGGGCATGTTTTTGAAGTGGTGGAGAAAAAATTAATAAATGGCTCTGTAACTATACTCAAATACAATTGCAAATGTATGTTACAAACATTGCCTTCTGTGATTTATTTGTATACTCACCCTTGGGCTGCGTATTGATGACAATTGCTCGTGATGAAATGTTTTTAGGTAAGGTTGTTCCTAAATTAGAGCAGTTTTATTTTCAGCATTATATCCAAAGAGTTTTTGATAAGTTTAATAAAAATACATGAAGAACATATTACTAAAAAGAAACTACCAACAAATGTTACGCATGAATTTTCTGTTAATTATTTCTAAATATAACTAATAATAAATAAAAGGACCAAAATAAAATTGCCAGACATTTGTGTTAATGGTGTTGTGATAGTTACATTAATAACTTAATTACAGTTTTCTAAAAGCTGTATGTTTCAATTATATTGTCATAGTTTATGTATCAGAGTTTAATTAATAAAAAATATATTTAATTACAATTGTGAATTTCATTTAATCTTTTCAATTTACAATTTTGAATTTTTAACAATTAAGTAATTTATTTTTTTAATTAACCTGATGGAGAAACAGCCATGGTACTTGCATTCTTATGACATCCACGGACTTCGGGTATCACTTGTTCTACGTCTAGCTCCATTTCAATATTTGTTGAAAGATTAATACTTTCATCTTGGACACAATTATCAATGCTTACACTATTGTTCATATTGTTAATAACAATTGGCTCTTCGACGCTAATTTTCTTATTTATTTGACGGATTCTTGATCGTTCAAAGCGCTGGAGACGTTGAATAGATTTCTTAACATTCTCTACTCCAGGAAAAATGGAAGGCACATAAGATGGGTGATATGAATTCTCAGATTTACAATTATTGATAAAATGTGCACTACAAATTCTTGTATGCTCATTAGGTTCCCAATCTTTTGGATTTTTGCTGAAATAAATAACAGTTAGAATTTAAAGGTTAGGTTAATACCATTAGATAAATTTTTATTTAGTGATTAAATATAACTTTTTATTCGAATAATATTTTTATCTTATCGTTTGATTTTGCAATACTTAAATTACAAAATCTTTATTGTGAAAAATTATTTTTTATATACTTACACATAATTCTTTACTGCATTTATCCACTTTATACGTTTGTCCTCCTTCCATGAGGCACCATATTTACTCAAGGGAAAACAATAAAATTTCACTGAGGAATTAACTTGCCACTTACGGCGAGATTTTTCGGTACATCCTTTAATACAGCAAGACTTCACGGATGGAGACATTTCCGATAATTTTTCAATATTTATTTAAATAATATTAATTTAACTTTTACTCGCGTGTTGTTGCTTTACTTTTTTGCCCGATTATTATACATTTCTGTTACTAGTTGGCGTGACAGTCTAGCGGCTCGGTCCCTATATTTAATCAAGTTTGTTATAACGTATGTAGGAAGAGATAAATAACAATAATCAAATCCATTATGTTTGAGTTCATAAATATAAGGTATCTCATTTCACATTAAATATGGAGGGACTATAAATTAATTTCAATATAATTATTATATATTGCCCGATTTCCGATGTAAAAATGGATGTCAGTTTATTACATACAAATGCAAACAGTTGCTATATCAATATTGTTTATCATTCAACATTTATATCAAAACTTACATAAACAGAAGTCTTCTTAAATACATTTTACACTAGTTAAAATAATAATTAATTATTATCTAATAGACACATGTGAATTTGATCATTACAACTTTCTATTTACGATAAACATATGACTATTTATAATAATAAAACCTAAGAACTGACTGCTGTCATGCATGTCATTGTCATTTCGTAAGCGTCAATGTGTAAAAGACAGCTGCGCAGGAGTTGCCAGTATTACAACACCTTATATAGTACTATTTTCTGCTACTCTAACCGACAATGAGCAATAAAAAATATATAATTCAGGTATAGGGTACCTGTTTACTATAAAATCGCTGCTACGCTTTCAACAACATACGATAGATTCTTGCACGCACTTAAAATGTTAAAGTAGCTGATTTGCCATTGTAGGGGTTGGTGATAGAAGGGTAAAAATTTTGGGTTGTATATATTTTTATTGCCACATTATAGAACAATAAAAATAAAACCATTGTCCCAAAATTTTAAAAAATGTTATGGGTCGACAACCCTTATCATGGTATGAAAAAAAAGTAGCTTGCATCCAAGGTTATGCCCAAAAAAGTAGCAGCATTTAACAGTAACCAATTCCAATTCCTCATTTTTTAGCTGAACATTGGTAACTAATAGCAATGCACGCCCCGCTGTCCAGTTATTACTGATTGTTAATTATATTTTTGAGATGTTCGCGATCATCTTGGTGATTAAGTTGATTTTTTAATGATATGTCATTAATTATAAATTATTATTATAAGTTTATATTAAAAGTATAAGCACTAGGAAGTAAACATTTGTTGTTTCTATTTAATTTAGACATCATTAGATATATTTATTATCAGTAATTAGGTACTACTAAAATATATAAATTAAATACTAGCTGTTGCCAACGGCTTCGCCTGCCCTCTTTCAGTAGATAAAGAGTTTGCTTCCTTAAAGTTAAAAAAAAAATCCTATCCCTCAGGAAGTGACCATTTTTTGTGATGAAAGGTACCTTTTGTCATTTTCTTTTAAAAAGACGTCTCATTTATCCAATACGGTACCTATATAGATACAGACTTATACAATTAAAAAACGTCTTTATTGCTTTATGTTTTAAATTACAATATTGGTATTCAAAATATGTATTTAAGTACTTAATTAAGTCGTCTAAGCAAATTGTTACTTATCTTAACATACGAACCAGTTTGTAGACATCACACAATTCTCGTACTTATTATTGATATTTAACGTGATATTTTTCCCTACCAGTTAATCGCTTAATTGCCAAATTTGATTAGTTGCATGAAGAATTTAAAGGTATTGTTACTGTAATATTCTTATACTTGGTAAGTATATATATACTTCTATTCTTATATTAGTATTATTGCATTTAAAAAAGTAACATATTAACAAAATAGACACAGCCATATCAACACAATTTAAAATCAACAAAGACAGAGACATTTATTTTATAAGTAAACTACAGTGTTATTTTTAATGAACTCCTGTATGTATGACCCCTCGAGAAAGCCAGAGCGGTGGCTGAGCGGTTGGCTCTGGATCCAACGAGCCACCAAGTTCTGTATCTGCCCTGGTTTATCCGCTGGTACCATGTGGCCCGCGCCACGTACCATCACTTCAGTCAGCTGGCCACCGGTCTTATGGTATCTAAACATCACAATGGTGAGAGTCAAAATATTGAAAGCGTTCTAGTTTTATTCTAACGATCGAAATAATTCATCGAACCAGCACTGGTACCATGAACTTTTAAAAACTATAATTGCTTACAAAAGTTTATTTATGTAATAGGTTAAGTTACATATTTGTGAGATTGTTAAATAAAGGCTATTATTATTATTATTATTACATGAAAAACATATAAGAAAAGTTTTTAAAATCGTTTAACTAAACATAATTTAGGTACATGCAATATAAATTGTATAAAATAATGTTATATATAAAATGTATTTATTTAGGTTAGACGCTTAACTACTATTATGTATTTTCGTTATCATATATTATTGTTGTCATTTAAAATTTTATACATAACTATTAGGTATATTTTATTATAAATTACGAATAATTTATCTCAATCTGTTACGCTATATGCCCCATTGGAAGAACAATTAATTTAATTGACATAACGACAATGACATTTTTGCATAGTTAGATCAGGTAGATCCGTTAAAAAAGTAAGGGGGGGGCAGTTGATCCTTCCGGACCGGTACAGTAGTGAAATTATACTGCTATTTTGAGGTAGAAGAGAACTTTACGGTTTAATTTTGCAGTGTTGTTTTTTTGACGTTTCAATTTTAACATTAAAATCTTTGCCGGATACCAGATGCAATAGCCCCTCTAAAATTTCTGTTGGACTAATTTAATATACTTTTTAGAATATTTTTCTTGATCTTCTAAAATATCAATAATTTTTTATTATTTGTTATAGTTGTCCATACATATTAATATTAGACGGTCTCAAATATACTTAATGTATTTTTATAGTATATTTGAGAGCGAGCAATATTATATACTTTAAGTCATAAAAAAAGTTCCATGTACATAAGTGTAAGCAAAGTTTATGTTTGGTAATTTAGTGAATAGTTCATGTTTTGTAATTTATTTCTTCTAGTGGAACGAACAGTTATCTTGTCACTCACCCAGCCAGCTTCGATTTATAAATATAAGGATATCTAACTGCTTCTCGAAATTCTGATGAACCACTCCATTTCCAAGTTCGTAAGTGGTCTGATGTAGAAATACATGGAAGCATCTGATCTAGCTGCCCACTGAAAATTCATAACTACAGATTACATTTCATCTTCACCTAGTACAGGCTCTTAGTTTATAATCTAAAATGGCGGCTTTCTCAGCACCTCTGCGAGTCCCGCTTTACTACACCGGAGATTTTACCCGTTACGTAGAGAAAAACTTTTTTATAACAAAAAAGCTCTATTATAGAAATTGCAGGACGAATGTAAGTTTTAAATGATAATTACCAATAAATCAGTACTTTATAATGTTTTAAAAGCTCTTCAAACAATGGCTTTGAACTGGTCAAAAAATCTGGTGACATCTTTGCATTCGACGTCACATTAACGAAAGAGAACTGGATGTCTCCCACATGTATTGCTCTCATGACTTCAGAAGTTTTGAGGAAATTTACATAATGACCAATGGATAAATCGTCTTTCAGGAAATTGTATGCGTGCTTCTGACGGGTCAGAAAAAGTAACACAGCGATCAGGGTGCTCCATTTCTGTAAATAATAATTTTGTTTTAATTTATTCCAGGTTAAAGATATTATAGACAGATAGGATACATCTGTTAAATCACACACAGCGATAATTTTAGGATGAATTAACTACTAATACAAGATATCTTAGGCCTTCCTCTTCGTAGTTTTAAATCTAAAATTAAAAGTACGAGTATATAGTTAAAGAAAACTTGTTATAGCGTACAAGAGTTTTTAGTTGATCGCATATTAATCAACTAAAAACTTAGGTTGTGGAACTTTGTTTGTTGAATAATTTCAGGGTCGATTTTTTAATGTATACAACAAATATTGGTAAATTAATTTAAAAAGAGCAACTGTTGAGTTTCTGGCCAGTTCTTCTCAGCAGAGCAGCATTACAAGTTGGTAGCTGACTCACGGACTGACTATACTGACATTTTATAATATAATAGATGACGATGCAAATACCTACTTGAATAAAGATATTTTGAATTTGAATACCATGAATACTCACATTCTTTGCTTCTATGCTGTTATTATCAGCGATGTCCTGTTGAAAGGATTTCAATAATGGATCTACTATTTCTATTTGTTCTTTACTGAGTAGACCGAAATAGTAAAAAGGGTAAGACACTCTGGATATCATACTTGGGTCTATGTAAGCATTACCAACCATCATACCCTAAAAGAATTGGTTTATTCAGTACTCATTTCAATTATATTCATAAAAAAGGTTTCATTTGTTTTTACGGTACCCCTAAATTGACATCGAATCCAGGAAGATCCTTGTGTTTGTGTAACTCCATAGAGAGAGCTGGGACATATTTACCAGCGTAGGACTCGCCAGCTATATACAATGGAGCTGTTCTTAACTCCGGATATATTTGAAGAAACTGATGAACTGTTTCGAGCAGATTCTTTGCGCACTGGAAAAACCACGAAGGTCATATTGGTTGATAAATGCGATCTTTAAAAAAAATGTGTATATTTACTTCACTCGTGTCGTTGGCGTATCCATTGACGTGGTTAGTGAAACTGTATCCGGCTCCGATAGGGTTGTCGATGAATACCAGGGAATGATTGTGAATCCATGAGAACGGGTTATCTAAAAAATGTATTCGTCTTAAATACCAGTCCAATATAAAGTTTATTTATAATAGGAAAGTTTTTCTATGTACTTACGTATAAGTTCTTTTGAAGAATTCAATTTAAACGGCCCTATTTCATCAAACAGTCCAGTTAAACTTGAGGCTCCAGGTCCACCTTGAAGCCATATAATCCACGGTGTTTCATTTACCGGTTTCTTTAACACAGGGAAGTACCAGAAAAATATGTTCGAATCATACGTTTTATTCACTGTTATGAAACCTGAGTAACTTTCATACCCCAAAAATAGATCAGGATTAACCTTGCTGGCATTACGAGCTTCGACTAATTGTCCCTTCTCTATGTACGGAGTAAGTATCAAGGCTGAGCCATTATCGACCCTGGCTGGTATCTCGCAGGGCGCATCATATTCATCGGGCTCAATTAAATTGTCAATTATATCAGTTTTATTCGTACCTGGACAGCTTTTGTGAATTTCGGGAATAATTGAAGTTTTTTTTTCGTGTACATCGCTGTTATTATTTTTAAGAACTATACTACTTATGATTTTTTTGTGAAACGGTGATTCGAGGAAAATAGATGGAACTTTGGCTGCATGCTCGACTAAGTTTCTTGTTACATCTAGCAAGTGATCTTCATTAACGATAACTTTACCGTATATGCTAAAATGTTAAACTTGTTTTAGATTGTGCCTCATCAAAAAATATATTCAATTTTCTTAAATCTATTTAACAGTCTACTGACTTACCAGTTAATCACTAAAACTAATAATAACACAGTTTTTTTCATGCTGAAGCTATCCTTTAGAAGTTACCGTCAATTTTGTATTGCGACTTGTTCGTAATGATTTATTTTACGCAATCGACTGATACGGTTTCCCCTAAATGATATGCGTCTCATTCCTATATTATCAGCGTGAACTATATGATCTCAACACGCTGTAATAATATGTCGCACGTACATTCACATTCGACTGACGCTACGAGCCAAACGACCTTACCCCTTTGCTCTTATACAGTTAATTTAATTAAATGAAGCTTTGAATTCTAATGTTGCGTGTTATATAAGGTATCTTTAAACAATATAACCCACTGGCCTTCGCGGTTGTTATTTATCATTATAAAAAACTGTTAGATAAAATAAATAAAGTTGATATTTTACGTTCTATATATATATATACTAGTTGTTGCCCGCGACTCCGTCCGCGGGGACTTCAGAACACAGTGCTTGTTATTTCAAACTTTCTATAATTATATAATACTATGTTATGCTTATTGACAGATGACAGATGTGAAGTTATTTGTTTTTAATTTTGAATAATGTTTATTTATTAGTCGATACATCGCTGCGCTACCTGGTGGCGAGTTACATCAATGGGCATAGCATATTCGTTTTCTTCGAGGAAAAATACATGGTCATACCAATTTTTATGACAATCGGTTGAACGGGGCGGAAGTAGATATTTGACAGCGCCGCCTGGTGGCGAGTTACATCAATGGGCATAGCATATTCGTTTTCTTCGAGGAAAAATACATGGTCATACCAATTTTTATGACAATCGGTTGAACGGGGCGGAAGTAGATATTTGACAGCGCCGCCTGGTGGCGAGTTACATCAATGGGCATAGCATATTCGTTTTCTTCGAGGAAAAATACATGGTCATACCAATTTTTATGACAATCGGTTGAACGGGGCGGAAGTAGATATTTGACAGCGCCGCCTGGTGGCGAGTTACATCAATGGGCATAGCATATTCGTTTTCTTCGAGGAAAAATACATGGTCATACCAATTTTTATGACAATCGGTTGAACGGGGCGGAAGTAGATATTTGACAGCGCCGCCTGGTGGCGAGTTACATCAATGGGCATAGCATATTCGTTTTCTTCGAGGAAAAATACATGGTCATACCAATTTTTATGACAATCGGTTGAACGGGGCGGAAGTAGATATTTGACAGCGCCGCCTGGTGGCGAGTTACATCAATGGGCATAGCATATTCGTTTTCTTCGAGGAAAAATACATGGTCATACCAATTTTTATGACAATCGGTTGAACGGGGCGGAAGTAGATATTTGACAGCGCCGCCTGGTGGCGAGTTACATCAATGGGCATAGCATATCCGTTTTCTTCGAGGAAAAATATATGGTCATACCAATTTTTATGACAATCGGTTGAACGGGGCGGAAGTAGATATTTGACAGCGCCGCCTGGTGGCGAGTTACATCAATGGGCATAGCATATCCGTTTTCTTCGAGGAAAAATACATGGTCATACCAATTTTTATGACAATCGGTTGAACGGGGCGGAAGTAGATATTTGACAGCGCCGCCTGGTGGCGAGTTACATCAATGGGCATAGCATATCCGTTTTCTTCGAGGAAAAATACATGGTCATACCAATTTTTATGACAATCGGTTGAACGGGGCGGAAGTAGATATTTGACAGCGCTGCCTGGTGGCGAGTTACATCAATGGACATAGCATATTCGTTTTCTTCGAGGAAAAATACATGGTCATACCAATTTTTATGACAATCGGTTGAACGGGGCGGAAGTAGATATTTGACAGCGCTGCCTGGTGGCAAGTTACATCAATGGACATAGCATATTCGTTTTCTTCGAGGAAAAATACATGGTCATACCAATTTTTATGACAATCGGTTGAACGGGGCGGAAGTAGATATTTGACAGCGCCGCCTGGTGGCGAGTTACATCAATGGGCATAGCATATCCGTTTTCTTCGAGGAAAAATACATGGTCATACCAATTTTTATGACAATCGGTTGAACGGGGCGGAAGTAGATATTTGACAGCGCCGCCTGGTGGCGAGTTACATCAATGGGCATAGCATATTCGTTTTCTTCGAGGAAAAATACATGGTCATACCAATTTTTATGACAATCGGTTGAACGGGGCGGAAGTAGATATTTGACAGCGCCGCCTGGTGGCGAGTTACATCAATGGGCATAGCATATCCGTTTTCTTCGAGGAAAAATACATGGTCATACCAATTTTTATGACAATCGGTTGAACGGGGCGGAAGTAGATATTTGACAGCGCCGCCTGGTGGCGAGTTACATCAATGGGCATAGCATATCCGTTTTCTTCGAGGAAAAATATATGGTCATACCAATTTTTATGACAATCGGTTGAACGGGGCGGAAGTAGATATTTGACAGCGCCGCCTGGTGGCGAGTTACATCAATGGGCATAGCATATCCGTTTTCTTCGAGGAAAAATACATGGTCATACCAATTTTTATGACAATCGGTTGAACGGGGCGGAAGTAGATATTTGACAGCGCCGCCTGGTGGCGAGTTACATCAATGGGCATAGCATATCCGTTTTCTTCGAGGAAAAATACATGGTCATACCAATTTTTATGACAATCGGTTGAACGGGGCGGAAGTAGATATTTGACAGCGCTGCCTGGTGGCGAGTTACATCAATGGACATAGCATATTCGTTTTCTTCGAGGAAAAATACATGGTCATACCAATTTTTATGACAATCGGTTGAACGGGGCGGAAGTAGATATTTGACAGCGCTGCCTGGTGGCAAGTTACATCAATGGACATAGCATATTCGTTTTCTTCGAGGAAAAATACATGGTCATACCAATTTTTATGACAATCGGTTGAACGGGGCGGAAGTAGATATTTGACAGCGCCGCCTGGTGGCGAGTTACATCAATGGGCATAGCATATCCGTTTTCTTCGAGGAAAAATACATGGTCATACCAATTTTTATGACAATCGGTTGAACGGGGCGGAAGTAGATATTTGACAGCGCCGCCTGGTGGCGAGTTACATCAATGGGCATAGCATATTCGTTTTCTTCGAGGAAAAATACATGGTCATACCAATTTTTATGACAATCGGTTGAACGGGGCGGAAGTAGATATTTGACAGCGCCGCCTGGTGGCGAGTTACATCAATGGGCATAGCATATCCGTTTTCTTCGAGGAAAAATACATGGTCATACCAATTTTTATGACAATCGGTTGAACGGGGCGGAAGTAGATATTTGACAGCGCTGCCTGGTGGCGAGTTACATCAATGGACATAGCATATTCGTTTTCTTCGAGGAAAAATACATGGTCATACCAATTTTTATGACAATCGGTTGAACGGGGCGGAAGTAGATATTTGACAGCGCCGCCTGGTGGCAAGTTACATCAATGGACATAGCATATTCGTTTTCTTCGAGGAAAAATACATGGTCATACCAATTTTTATGACAATCGGTTGAACGGGGCGGAAGTAGATATTTGACAGCGCTGCCTGGTGGCAAGTTACATCAATGGACATAGCATATTCGTTTTCTTCGAGGAAAAATACATGGTCATACCAATTTTTATGACAATCGGTTGAACGGCACGGAAGTCGATATTTGACAGCGCCGCCTGGTGGCGAGTTACATCAATGGGCATAGCATATAAACCTTCTCCGTGGAAAAATACATATATGTACATACCAATTTTCATAATGATCGGTCCAATAGTTTCTAAGTTCATCGATTTCATATATACAAACATCCTTATATATATATATAGAAGATATATATATATATTATAATTTTTATTTTACCGTTCGTGTTGACCAAATACTTTTATTTCAGGATATAATAATTGGCAATCGTTTTAAAAGTTTCAGCCTTATATTTCTATATTTTAACTTAATATATAAGTATAAATATATTATAATGGGTATAAGTATAAATATAATTTATGGGTTTGAGTGTACGCATATATAATAAGGTTCCACAAGATATCTTAGACCTTCCTTTTCTTGCTTTTAAATGTAAAATTAAAAGTATTCTCTTAAAAAAAGCTTATTATAGCATACAGGAGTTTTTGGTTGATCGTATTTCGGTCAACTAAAAGGTTAGGTTGTGAAGCTTTGCTTGTTGACTCATTTGCGGGATACTCTAACGTATACATCAAACATTGTTAAATTATTTAAAAAAAAAAAAGAGCAACTGTTGAGTTTCTGGCCAGCTCTTCTCAGCAGAACCGCATTCCGAGCTGGTGGTAACTTACTCACGGACTGACATACTGACATACTGACATTTTCTTTTTTTTTTTTTTTAATGTAATGTAATGTAATTGACGATTCAAAAGTGCATGTAAATGCCTACTTGAATAAAAATATTTTTGATTTTGATTTTGATAAGAGTGGTATGATTACCCGCGCCCATTTATGACATTTATAATTAATGCTATTTCAAATTATTATTCTGACGCAACTTGTCTTAGAATATTATTTAATTATATCAGTTAAGTTGATATTAAATTATCTCTCGTGTTGTGTGTTTAGGTTAGCCTTAGAATATACTTTATTAGACTTAATAAATTTGGATGAAAGAGTAAGATGAATTGAATATATTTGTTTAATACTTTTAAGAGTTTTTTTTATTATAAAAAAATATATAAATATTAATATCAGATTATACATAGTGTTAACGTTTTCGCTCACATGACTTTTTGTTTCAAAGCATGTTATTTTACTATTGTTTAGTTCATGTGTGTTGGTGTGTTTTCAGTTCTTACATATTAATGCATACTCGTTTGAAGGCCGCGCTATGTTAATGACCTTTTAACATAAACCCTAAAACTGTTCAAGCGATTTCTTTAGCATTACAATTGGTTCCCGGAAATTATATTGTAAATTAATTTGCATTTTTTAAATTATAAGTAGGTACTATCTATTAAAATATACTGC
Organism: Dircenna loreta; assembly: GCA_963555665.1. NCBI lineage: Eukaryota > Metazoa > Arthropoda > Insecta > Lepidoptera > Nymphalidae > Dircenna > Dircenna loreta. The sequence goes on from OY743094.1 coordinate 8,916,763, forward strand.
ATTACTTTTTTCTGTCTTATTTTAATTGAAAACAAATACGTAAGTTTTTTTTTTCAATAAATACATCAACTTTATGATTTTTTTTTATTGATAAAGAATTAATGTTTTTTTCACAAACATTGAATACTACATGCGCCTTTGCAAACATAATAGCAATAACAAATAAAAAATGTAATTTTGTTTCAAACATAAGATATTATGAATCATGGTGCTATTAGCACCAAAGTTAAAGAAAGTTAAGAAAAAATCAAAAAAGGGAAAGTAAACATAAGATTAACTCTTAAATTCTATCTTTTTATGTTGACCTAATTTATAATTATTGCAGAAAAGTCATAAAAATGTTGCCTGTGTTAATAATCTAAATAAAATATATAATGAATAAAAAAAAATGATTGGATAATAGTAATTTTCAATAAAAGAAATACTACGCTATTTTCGCCCTCACGGTCACAGTCTTCGGTAGTATAGTGGTCAGTATCCCCGCCTGTCACGCGGGAGACCGGGGTTCGATTCCCCGCCGGAGAGAAAATTTTTACTCAAGAAGATTCAATGTAGGATATTTTTTTCTTCTATGAAATTCTTTTTTTTTTAAGTTTTTATCAATATAATGGATATATAAATACTATTTATAAAAGTTATTAAACTCTTTAAATTTAGTCTTAATTTAAATGTCTTAAATTTTATGTATTATATATTAATTATATTCATAATATATTATATTATATATATAACGGTTATATCATACAACTCTCATACAAGTACATAAAATATTGATAATGATGTGTCACTATGTTGATAATATATTTACAATTGTTTTGAAAGACCAGTGCTACAAGCACGATGGAAACAGAATACTGTTATAGTTTACCATTCTTGGACGTGATATTGAAACTAACAGCCGAAGGTCGGTTAACAAAAAGAAAGGACGAACTTAACTCTCTTCCTATATATATAAAGGAAGAAATTTATCAGAAAATAACCGATACAAGTTTCGTAAAAGCATAAGACGGGTACACGGTAAGATGACGTAATTGTAATTTGAAGACCATCTTTCGTCCGCATTATAAATTACGGTGACCTAAGGAGAAAAGCAAGTTAGATATACTATTAGGATTCAAAGACAAGATTTCATGCGCTTGCGTTAAATGCTTCTCATGGAGAACTTTCCGAATTTCAATAGGAATAGTGGTAACCAAGTGTTAATATATAGGTACTATAAATATCAAAACTACTACGAAAATTTCAAATATGATCTATTTATCTCATTCATAATTTCATCACCCCCCCGTCGTAGCTGCTGCACGCAGGTCACCTCGCGATTCCGCCATGCCATGAGTACATTAAGAGAACCTGGAACGGGTTCTTAAGTTTATAGACATTACTAACAAGAACACAATTCCCTGAAACACCCAAAATGTCTTAAAAAGCTCTTTCTGTTAGAACTCATTTATTCGCTTTGTACTACCACCAGTCACCCCAACTGAAATAATAATTAGTTAATAATAAGACTTAAAAAAAGAAATTATAAATCGTAATTAGTTTCAAACACTATATACGCTTATCTTAGCTATTAATTCGATTGCAACGAAAATTAGGTAAATGTTGTTTGCACACCAAGATTTCTAAAATAGTACAAACTTTTTTCAACAGGTGGCGTAAGTTCAATAGTTCGTTATTCATGTTGCGTTATATTCGGAAGAATAAATAAACATAAAATACATATACTTTTCTCATACTTTAAGAGTAGCATTACAATGTACAATAATCAGTAATATAATGAATTATGTTTTAATATAATTTAAAATTAACTTGAGAACGATTTAGACAAATAAACTGCTTACGTTCTAAAATACTAATTGAAATTACAATGTTCTTTATTCAACAGCCTACATACAAATTTTGTATTAAGAGTAAAGCGTCTTTCATTTTCTTTTCAATATATAAACTCTTATAAAAAATATATATTCGTTTCTCATATTTCATTTATTTATCACCACTACCACCCAAACAAACAAAAGACGGAAAAAAATGTCAAAAGAATCTAATGAAGAAATTTTTTTTAATGTAAAAATATCAAAATAAATAAATATGTTAAAAGTGCTCTTTCCAACACCAATACAATATTTCAAATACAAAATTCAGAACATTATATTAACATTGTATAAAATTAATATAATGTCTTAATACTAAATTTTCACTTTAATTTCGGAAACGGAACGTAACTCTACGTTATGCGCACGCATATTTAAATGTAAGCACTTTGAGAGTTTTCCGCTTTTCTTTCAGCGCTGAATTGAAATTTTCCTTATTTGTATTATATTTAATAAAAAATATAATTAAAATCAACAAGAGATTATACTATTTACGATACGCTTATAGCTTATTTTATAACGAGTTACAACAAATTTAAAGTTAGGTTTTCAGTTAAAGCGCTTTAATCGCTTTAAAGTCAGATGTGGTACAATCACAACACAGCGCAGCTGGGTACAGCTATACTATGTATCACAGCAAATATTTGCTAGTGGCCTGGCAGTCAATAATTTATTATACGACCAAAAGAAATGTACACTTGAATTGTTCAATGTTACCAGTATATCCGAGGCTTTTTAAATTGTCCCTGTTTAAATCTGTTTGTATTTGAGTGTTGGGGATGGGGTTGCGAATGAATATGTGCAGTGATATCGATTACAACAGATAATGTTTGTATATGTGAAGAAAATGTCAGCATTTTAGTATAATTACAAAGTTGCCGACATTTAATGTGTGATCGTTACTACAAGTCCAATAATTATCAAATAAATGGACATGTTCAAGGTATTTAAAAGGGTAAGTTTAATAAATATAGTGTTTTATTTAGACATCCATATCATAAAATTTATACCGACATTGAGGAGATTAATTTAAATAAATGTATTACTTATTTTAAGTGTACATATAATTCTGATTCTTTTCTTTGACTTCAAACAAGTCCCTGAAATAATAACATATCAATCAGTAAGATGATTTCTCACAAATAAAATATTATTACTAATATGTTATTATTAAGATAATGTCTTAGAACTATTTTCATGATTATTTTGATTTCTTACGATGTTACCATAATTCGAGACCAGTCATGTAATTTAGATTTTAATACATATTGGTAATTTGACTTTATTTGTACATCGATCCATCCATAGAGTTAAAGTCTAAAACTTAAAGCTATCACTGCGAAACGAGAAACAGATATAAGCTAACAAATAAATTAAAAAGGCGTCCCAAATTAAATAAACATTCCTTATAAAGTAATAGTGCTATTTGGAAAACCGTTTCCTCGACATTAAGTACAATAAGATTTAATTTGGCAAGAACCTGCGCCGTATTTCGGCTTTCGTCTACGAATACATTGAGTTCTTTAGTCAAGTAGCCAGTGGACGCGCTGGCCGCACGCGTTTTGGAATTTGTCGCTGACGGTAATACCCCACTCGGTAATCTTTAGAAGCGTTGTTAATGTTTTTATGGTTGTGTTCTCAAAATGTAAATCAGAATGGAAATAAAGGTAGATGTGGTGAGTAAATCTATCTTTTATTATATTTGTTTTGAAATAAACCTTTTTATATGCTGATAATTATAACTTTTAAAACAATGTCGACAGAAATTAGATAGAAACTTAAAGCCATACTTATAAGTTGCGTTGCCAAGGTATTAATAATCCTCTTCATAGTTTATTACCTTTATTTAAAAGTTCGGTAACTTTATTTGAAACTTTTGTTTAAAGTACGTGTTATAGCTTAGTTTGGTGTTTATTACCTATAATACAAATTACGAAAGGATAAGTCAAGCTTTTACAAAAGTAATTTACAGTCCTTTAATTATTCGCTTGGAAATAATTTTATTAGGTATATTATATTTCTTATTTAAAGGAAATTTTGGTCAAATTTCTTATTTATTCAAAATTCCGTTAACATTCCAATTAAACTCATCTTAGTTTATCATATGTTCAATTATTCACGATTCCAATCAAAATCAGCTCAGCCCTACAAGTACAGTTCTTTCACTATTAATGACTTCAGTTTCAGCAATTAGTCCTTAATGTATCTTCCTGGAAGCAATTAAGTTCCGTTCAATTCATCTGCATTAATGTGAGACACGCGATTTACTACTTTCTACCTGTAAAGAACAATTCTCTTAGTATTTTCTTAGATTACTTAAAATAAAACTATTATTTATTGATCTCACTGGCGTATAACTTAATTTATATTTTACATTATTAATTTTAATTTTAACCTTATATTGTACGCGAGTTGATTCCTAAAAAATACTTTTATTTAACTAAACTCTTCCTTTAAGTAGTTTGAAAATGCAATAAATATATCTCTGATAACAATACAATTCCTGAACACTGGCACTTAATAAAATATTTAATGATAATATGACGGAATATTACTAATGATGACTAATGATTTATATAATACATGATGTTGCCTTTTTTGTTAATAAGTGGTCAGGCGCACCCCGCCCTTCAGACAGGTAAGTAATTAATTTACTTAAGATCTGGTGGTAACAACAAAAACTGACTTATTTTGTCGTAGCAACAAAAAAACTACACTGTAAGTATAAAAGATAATACTCAAAAATTACTTACTTCTCAATCGTTTTAAAATTGTATAAAACAATTAAGTCTCATTAAAAAATATAATAAAAATTATTATGTTTTTTAAAAATAATATTAACACGACATAAAACCTTTTTGGATGTTTATGCAAAGCGTTAATTGATAATCCGTGTAAGAATTCAGAACTGTAGCGTATTCCAATTGGCTATCAAGATATCGAATATTGAATATCGGAGGTACAAAGCAAGGCCGGCCCATTAACCTCCGAGGCCTCGTGCTTTGCATACAGAAATACGACTAAGCACTTTCCTATTGCGGCGTACATAATGTTTCTCTATGCTTCTGGAAAAATTATAGCGCTTTGACGCAAACAAAAACATTAAAATTTGCGCAAAGAATTTGTACCTACTATTCCCAGGTGCCAGTGGGATACTTTTATCCAAATAGTACATAAATCTAGGAATATGTGGGATATGTGAGCTAGTATACGCTTGTGCAAATTCGCTTGTGTAAATATTTGTGATTTACCTACATCGACTCCAACCTGACGTAAAACAACACACTCTGTTTTTTCTGGTACCAAGACAATGACTATTGGCTCATGGTACATACCTAAAATGTACTATGTTTATTTTCTATTAATAGTTTCGAGTTTGAAATTTAACTACAAATATTGGATAAAAATATATATTTATAATCTAGATATATGCTGTTAAATCTATCCGAATCCAATGATAGAGATTGACCTAGCCACTTTATGATCTTTTTATGGACGTCATATATTCTTGAACGTCCACGCCTTAAAATTCGTATCATAATTGTAATTTGATGCCATGAGTATGAAATAAAACACGTATTCATAGCCTCGAGACTTAGATTATTTGTTATTTTTTTATCCCAAACCAAACTGCGTTCCAGGATCACTTTAAAAAAAAAATAACATGACTTAGATTCGTGCCATGAACTCTATAAAACAACAGTTTTATTCCCATTTATTGACGTGCAAGAATGAATGTTTTATTTAAATGACAAATTTTCACATGAAACCAATATAACATTAAAATTTCAAAAGTCAAAATACAGTTCGTGATAGAAGTCAATTAAGTTTTCTATAGTAAAATAATTAATTATTTAGGATTACATTATCAGAAATTCTAATCGAAATATTATGAAAGTAATATTACTTTTAGGACCAATTATTAGTAAGAATATTGTTATAGTGCTATAAAAGATGATGGTAGGTCTGCAGAAGTAAAAGAGAAGACACAAATATAATATGTTAGAGAAATTCAGCAACGCAATATTAAGATAGGATTAGGATAAGAGGATACTAGGTAGATGTTTTAACGGTTGACTTCACCGTGATTCATCAACCGAGTCAAAATATCGACGTTAAAAATTCCATACACGAAAAGCACAATATAGTGACACTATTATATATTTTCGCGTTTTGCTGTGATTATCCTCGCAGCTTAAATATCTTGTCTTACACAGCATGCTGTCCACCCTTCCTCCAACAGGAAGGGGGAAAATCTATCAGAAAGAGGTCCCCATGACTCCTGGGGCACTCCTGATTCCACACCTATTCGTTTTGTGTAAGTTCAATTTTAAATTTAAACATAAACCCTCTAATATATATATTTTACACATTATATTTATATTTAGGTACCCGGCTGTATTCACGTAGAATTAAATCGGAATGTGCTCGACTAGTTTCGAACCCATTCGGGGTTCGCGTGGCGGACTCGCAGCATGAACCCCGTAAGAAAAATCCCGAATGGGTTCGAAACTAGTCGGGAACATTCCGATTTAATTCACGTGAATTCAATCGGGTAAATATAAATATAAGTCACGATTCACGAAAGTTTAATATATTTTTTTACACTTTATACATTTTTTTTTACACTTTATTCGTTTTTAGGACAACAAGAACAACTGCTAATAATGAACTGAAGAGTAATATAAAAGATTCTATACAAAAAACAAGGTATGAACCTAAATTTATCCACATACGACTGTGAAGAAAGAATTATCTCCCAATATTCTTCTGAACTTTCAGGTCATTATTTCCAATTCAACAAGTGAGGTTATTCAATAATGTTCCAAAAAAAGTAACATTAAAAACTGAAATACAGGAATCCATCACTGAGCTTGAAGAATTTCAGAATCCTGATTCCGCGGAATCCCGTAATAAAGAGTATGTTTTGATATCTATTTATATAATTCTTTACGTTAAGTTGTTTTAAATAATATTCATCACTACTGGTAACACTTTCCAACAGTTGCTCAGATGTCACAAATAAAATAGTCCAAGTAATAGAAACACCACAGAGCCCTGTACCATCATCGCCGTCAAGGGATAAGAAATTCAAAGGTTTCCAATTACCAGCTCTGTTAGACCCCTTCATACCCATAGATCCACAGGGTAAGAGTTAAATTAAATACTGTTTTTGTAAAATACATAATCATAAATATGTGAGCAAATAATTGCTTTATTTATGACTTAAATTATTTGTCCAAATATTATGACTAAGAGATCTATTAAAACTTGTTAGGATCGCCGCTGGAAACTATTAGGAACTAATTGCTCTACAAGTATGTTATATTCCACAATATAAACACAGATCAATCTTAATCGAAATCTAAATGAGACATTTTACAGTAAAATAATACCAGAACACTGAACACGTGAAAAAAAATTGAGATTATTACACATCTTAATATGATATTCTATCAATAAAAATAACACCATCTTGCATCTTTTAGGGCGCGCTTATATAACCTGGCTTCTGCTGGTGACATTCTGCTACAGCTACAATGCATGGTGCATTGCCCTACGTGCCACCTTCCCTTACCAGACCCTCGAGAATACACCACTGTGGATGATGGCGGACTACCTGTGTGATGCTATATACTTATTGGATTTGGTCTTCGTCAAGCCAAGACTCATGTTCCTCAATGAAGGATTCTGGGTTAATGATCCTGTGGAAACTAGAAAAAATTATCATAAAAAGTTGCAATACAAGGTTAAGATGAGAAATATATAAAACTAAAATTATGATTTCTAACATAATGTCGTAACAAAAACATTTTTTGTAGTTCGATGTTATATCTCTTCTACCACTTGATATATTTTATGCATACTTTGGTCCGCAAAAAGTAATCCTACGATTTCCGAGGGTACTGAAATTACAGACGTTTTGGGAATTCCATCAAGCAATGGATCGCGTTTTGTCCTCTCCATATGTCGTAAGTCAAATTATACATTTTAAGATACATTATCTGTTTCAAGTTTCTAATTTCGTTTTAAAATCCAGGTGCGTATTGGAAAAACATTATTTTATATCTTCTATCTGATTCATCTTAACGCCTGTGCGTATTACGCCATGAGTGATTATATCGGACTTGCCTCCAATGGGTGGGTTTATGATAACCAAGGGAACGCTTACATACGCTGCTTCTATTTCGCCACTAAGACTGCGACATCCATTGGTAAGAAATGAAAAAATAATAGTGAGTCAAAAAATATAGAATATATTCACGTGTATAACATATTTTAAGGTAAGAATCCGAAACCAGAAAACACAATGGAATACTTATACATGACAGCGGCTTGGCTTATGGGAGTTTTTGTATTTGCATTGCTGATAGGACAAATAAGAGACATCATCGCTACTGCTACCAGAGCTAGAGTAAGAATTAATCATACTGGATATTGATGAATTTAATAGGTCGTAATCTACTTCTTTTTCGGGAAACAGAAAAATCTTTTTCTAAGAAAGCTATTCAGCAACTTGCAGAACTGTTTCAAAGGCTAATAATAAAATACTTTAACTTGATTTTAATTTACCATTCATGTATAACCTCGAACTTCTAGGAAAATTTGATTAATCACAATATAGACGCTTTGTTCCTTTCTTTCTATTTCTACTTGCGTTATAAGATTTTTCATCTGCTTTCAAATATTTAACAGTTTTGCAAGGACGCTTCAATTGTACTATGAGCCAACCTTTCAGACTGAGTATCGCAAGACGGTTGACGGCTGCACGCGCTATCTGCGGCGACTCAACATGCCGCTGCCACTACAGCGCCGCGTCACATGCTGGTTCAGCTACACCTGGAACCAGCAGCGTTGCTTTGGTAACAATATCAGTTATTATAATTGTGGTCAGATGTTTTAACCTCAGAGGTTTCTTCGGGTTGTTATTAGCCACCATCACCTTTATAGTTGGAAATATATGATAGTATTCTTTTCTTCAACAAAATTCAGGAAGAAGTTGAATGTATAATATATTTTTTGTTTTTTTTTGCAGACGAACCGAGTATTCTGAATTCACTTCCATACAACATGAAACGCGACGTTGCCCTCGAAGTTCATATAAATATCTTGAGTAAGGTAAGTGTCAAGCGAGAACAAAGAAACAGTAGAGTTCTTCACTATTATTTCTTTTGAACTACCCTCATTATGATACAGACTAGACTGTTATAACGAACTACATTACAGTTCCATCTATCCAAAGATTAATTATGATCATTGTTGTTTAATATTATAAAACATTAAATGAAGTACTTTCACTGGTAATAACTCTGAACGTACGTTCATTTCACTATTGAATAATTATTTCCAATTGTTTCTTATCGCTCCCATCTCTGGAGGGGTGTACTCAGTAATTGAATTCTCATTAGATATCTGTTGCAACTCTTTATCAAGTACCCACTTGACTCCTCTCATTATTTTGTATAATTATCATCATCTCTACCCATCTTCACTTTTCTGTCGTGGTACTCTATTGAGTATTGAGCTACTCTCGTAGCACGTGCGCTATTCTGCCTATCCCGTAAACCAGAGTACATAACCGGTTAATACGCATTGTGCCTCTGTACTCCATAAGTTGAGTCCTTGGGGGGTGCAGGTGCAGTTGTTCCGTGACTGTTCATCGTCTCTGCTGCGTGACCTCGTGCTGCAGCTGCGGCCGGTGTCGTGCCTGCCCGGAGACGTGCTCGTGCGCCGCGGGGACGTCGGGCACCACATGTACATCGTCAAGTGCGGGGAGTGCTATGTGAGTGGTTATATTACACACTGCTATTGTTCATTGTTTCAAACAATTCACGTATCGCCATGAATTATATGTTTGTTTGATTATCAAAAATATTGATTCCGGTTTTTTCTTCCTTCCTAAATTTTGTATATGTATAAATTATCATTTACCATTTTTTTTGTCCAGGTAATGTCACCTGATGATAAGGAAGTTCTGGCTACGTTGAGGGAGGGCTCTGTGTTCGGTGAGATTAGTTTGCTTGGAATTGATGGATTGCGCCGACGAACTGCTACGGTTAGGTTAGTATATTATAGCATTCGAAATATTATATTTGAATTATATTTTAAATATATTTCAGATCATAGATACATTTTAGCCGATTTATTTATTAATAAGAATTTAATGACATATTTTCCACAAATTGTCCAGATCTCGTGGATACTCTAGCCTGTTTGCCCTCTCGCGGAATGACCTAGACGCTGCTCTGAAATATCATAAGGAGGCTGCTCAAATATTACGCTTACGAGCTGATCAGCTCATTCGAGAAAACGCAGCCAGACAGACCAAACAGAGGATTGAACAAAAGATAGAGCAGAGTAAAAGAAATGAATCTTCTAACTTGAGGAGACGCAGGAGTGTCATTAGCGGAGATTTAGCTGCAGAGGCAAAAAGGAATAGATCTGCGAGTGGCTTGTCCAAAAGAAGGTTGTCCGCTGTCTCTGAGAATAAGGTTATTTGATTTTTATGTTTTTTGTAGTGATTGGCGCCCACACAATTAAGAAACCAAAATGACAGAATTTATTTACGAAAACTGGATTTTATTTGATATCACCGAAAGATGTAAGAATTGTCATTTTATATTATTTAGATTTTTTACAAGATATTCCTCACATCTAGGCCTGCCAGATGGCGGGACGCCGCACCGCGCTACCCACCATAGTACTCTCCACAGAATAGATAATGGACCCGCCAAATTTTGTACTCTCTTCATATTTACTGATATTTTAATGAACTCTTATACTATAGTTAATTGTAAAGAGTAGCTTTATTTATTATCTTTTATATATTATGCAACTTTTTTTCATCCGCTGTTTTTTTTATATTTATTATTATATGAGGTAATGGGGGTATATACTAAAGTGAAGGTCATTCTGACAGATGACAATTTACGGCAGAAATGAATTTATTTTTTTTGAAAAAATATTAAGTAAGCCTAAGCCCTTAATGCGGCCTATTTAAGTTCCCAATAACCCCGGGTTAGAAAAATATTACGGCCCGAAATTTAAGTATTAAATTGTCTGTCGGAATTACCTTCACTTCCCTTTACTTAAGAGCTCTTAGTTATTTTATATAATGCATTCCATATTTTTATTAAATACATTTTCGTAATGTGAATGGAAACTTTATGCTATTTTCTAAAATGTATACCTATATATATATTTGGTACATAATCGTTATATAAGACTGTTTTGTTTACTAAATATAAAAAAAAATATTTAAAATAGTTTATAACAATTTATTTATATTTATTAATAAAAAAAGGACTGTTATTTCAAAACCAGCAACAATTAATAATATTAATATTGATGTTTTTTAAACCCTAACAATAAATAGATATATATTTATTTATGATGTAAATGTATATTAAAAAAAATTAAGTCTTTATATTATATGTACTTTTCCAGTAGTACCAACTATATAATATTTTATTCCTATGATATTAGATGTTATCTAAATGTGATGTAGACGATATATGTCTTAGAAACTTTTTTGTACTCAAAGTACTCACCTCTCTGCGTATTATCGGAGAATAAATTAATGCTCATTTTATTGCTGTTTCATTTAACAAATTTTTATAAAAAAATATTCTATAGGATTTTCACTGTTAATATTTTTCGAATTTCATGCGTTTTTTACACTACCTATTCACTTAAAAACTTTCAAATTCTTAATTCTTCTATATTAAAATGGACTTTGCACTTATACCAAAATAATTGCAACGATACAGTCTATATTTGCAATAAATATTAACAATATACAGCGTTATGTATTCGCCAGACTGTAAAATTATTTACAAATAAACCAAAAAACAACACGACCTCCGACCTATTATTAAAAATCGTCCCTCTATTTGCCATCAAATGCCATCTAATGGTATAATTACGTTATTATGCTTAACTTGCGTGCACAGACAATGAAGTAATTTTTTATGCTGTGGTAGATTTTTACCGCTAATATTTGACATTAAATATCCGACATAGTTTTGAAACGATTTTTAAAATTTTCTGTTGTTTTTTTATTCGTTTAAGCTTGCTGGTAACTTGCAATATTATTTTAAATTAAATGCAATGTTACGTACATTCAAACAATAATATGTTTTAGACTATTATCAAGTAGTAAAATCGATTGAACTAAGAAAAAATCCCTTTTTTTTTTAATATACGTGTGTAAATACCAGATACCAATGCTTCATACTTTCAACATAATAAAAAAATATCTAAATGGTGCTTTTCCTTTAAATGCAATTACCTAGAATATCTGTTGAATAAACATTTTAATATTACATTTCCAAATTGATTATTACGTAAATTTCACAATAATTTGATAAGTGGGTCATAAACAATTCATATTTCATAGCCCTGTTTGTAAGACATTGTAGATATAACGTGATGCGTGATGGTTCTCATTTAGAACTTCTAGGCAAAGATTATTTTTACATACAAAGAAAATCAACTGTTGTATCAAACTCTATTATAAGCTTCCTTAATCTCTAAATTACGTAGAAACGCATTTTAATTGAACTGCAAAGCGTCAGGGGGTATCTTGTTATTTTTAAGTCTTTTTGGTTTATTATTTTTTATATTATAAAAAATGCTATTAACATAAACATTATAATCAAACTCAGAGCACGAAACAAACAAGTGCGTATTAAAAACAAATCAAACAAACTTGTAGAATTTAAAACATTTTATCCAGAAATATAAAAATATTTTTGTACCTCTTGTGTATCTATTGTTAAGTAACTTATAAATCGAAACGAACGAACGAAGGTCTTCCTAATCACCTAAACTTAAAAGTTAAATTTACATCAAACAGAAAAAAAAACAAATTTAATTATTTCAAGTCCACAAATAGACCCATTGTACAACAACCAATTGATTGGGGTGGGTCTGGTGGGTCTGGTGGGTCTGTAAGTAAACAGACCAGTTGCTCCGCTCAGTCTGAGGTAACTTCCGACCGAGACGCATCTGAGCGGAAACTTTCTAATTAAAATTATATTTTAATTAGAGTCACTTTGAAATGCGAAATAAAATTTTAATCAGTTATCTGCAATAAGTTGTTACTTTGGAGTTACACGAAATTGGTAAATATATTTAATAATTTTTATTTGATATTTTATCTATCATTATTTGTGAAATTTTATTATTTTTGTTTAATATAAGCTTACTTTTATAATTGATAATATAACATTTGTTTTATAAACACCTCGTGCAATAAATACAATTCTTAGTAATAATAGATATATAATATTTATTTATTTATTGTAAATACAATACGTTTATATATTATTAAATCGGTCTAACTATATGGGACTTTTAAATTAAACATTATATCATTTCATGGTTAGCATTTTGGCTTCGTAGCTCAAAACCGCTTTATATGAATCCGACTAGCCAATTATTTTCTAACAGATATAAAAGAAAGATAAAATGGAATTGCGTTATTGTACATTTATTTTTAAAATATGTATTTTAATTTATAAATTAAAAAGTGTAAATGATGAATTATTAAATTACTTAAAATATAAAAAAAAAAAAAAAGTGCTACGTGGTAAAGTCAACGGAATACAATACTTTTTTGTTCTCTGTCATCACAAAAAGTATCTACCGGAAATATTTTAATAAAAATATATACGGTAATAGCTTATTCAGTCAACATGTAGAATTCTTAATAACTGAAACTTTTACTTTGGTTACAAAATCTAAACATAAATTTAGAACTAGAATCGGACTAATTTTTTATAATTTTTACGTGAAATAGCTGGAAACAGCTCAGCATATAAAACAAATTACTTGCACTAATATGCACATAAATTAAATATTTCTCTATACATACAATACTTATTTTTAATCCAACCAAAAATCTCTATAAGATTTCCAATATTTTAAATTTTAAACCTTTCAAAAAAATGTCACAAAAAATCTAAATCAAATAAACGTCTACTTTTATGAGCGGATGCCATAAAGCTTTTAGCATCAAAATATATAATTTCATTATTTTTGTCGTCGTAAGTCACGAACTGCCATCGCGTGATTGCAGCTCCCTTCGACTCCGAGTGATAATATCTTATATAGGATGTATTCAATCAGATAAATTGATGACACTCAGAATATTAGTACCTATCTTAGAAATGTTATTATTAGAAATATTTTACAAAATGTAAACAGAACGCCCTCAAAACATTCAAGAGTATTTTCAAAAAATGTTACGTGTTTTTCAATTGCAATAAATAAATTATAGTAAATTATAAAATAGTCGTCATCTATAAGTAAATGTCAACTAAATAATTTTTATAACTAATATAAATTGTGCTCGGCATATAAGATCGCCTTTAACAAGATATAATTTTACCGAAAACAACGATTTAATACGTCGTTGTAGGTTTAAGTTTAATACACAAACAAAAATGAACATAAAAGGTAAATAAAAACATTAGTAAACATACGGTTTATGTTGCATTCTGAAACATTATTTTATAAAAGGTAACTTTGCATAAAAACAGATAATCGATGCACCAAATTATTCTCTGCAATATGATAAAAAAGTTACAACAGTTTTTCACGAAGCGGACGGTTGCATGAATAATTTTCAACTATAATAAGGGCAACCGATGCCAAATTTATGATTCCGACGTCACACAAATACCAACAACGAATTGTTGGGATTCGTGGCGTAACTAACTAGACCATTACTTTACTAAACATTATGAATTATATACAGTGAATATATTTTATGTATGTAAATGTAAAGGAACTAATATTTATCGTTCATGTAGATACTGCCTTGACTCACAATTTCCGCAATGACAAAGCGAGATCTTGCGATTAAACATCGCGGAAATAGTATCTCACGAAATCGTTCAGTTTAGAAGCCGTTAAAATTATCAGATCATAAGCAAACGAAAGACAAAAATAGTGTAATTTATAGCGATAGAGCTTCTGCATTACACCATCCATCACAGTAAGGCATCATGCAAATATTTGCCTTACGAAAGATACGGTTTTTTGGTAAAATATTAGGCAATCGAGGTTGAAAGGGACTATCAATCAATTTTATTTACCCAATCATTATGTTACTAAGAAATGAGGTAATCCAGCAACCCCATTGTTATGTTTTATTCGTTTTCATGACAGGGGATTTATTTCTGCTCATCTTGAAAGCATTCATAATTTTAATGGCTTAAACTATAAACAATTTGTAATGGTTTGTCGTTAATAATACGTTCACTAACATAATTCTTTTTATATAATTGCATGCATTTGATTTTAGTATATTCGATTTTTTTTTTTTTTTTTTGATTTTTCTTTTTTTTCAAAAAAATATATTATTGTGTGAAGAGAACTTCATTTGTGAACTTTTAGTGATAATACCGGATCTGAACGTTGCTCAGAGGTCTAAAGCTATATCTTTAATTCAAAATGGTTACACTTATAATGAAGTGGCACAAACAATACGAGTGACCAAGTCTGTTATCTTTCGCAATGTTTAACGATACCGGCAGCCTGGACACTACACAAGACGGAAAGGACAAGGTCGTAAGAGAGTTACAACAGATAGAGACGACAGATTTAAAGACGAGAAGGACAAGGTCATAAAAGAGTTACAGCATAGAGAACCGACAGGTTTATTGTCAGTAGTGTCCTCAGAAACCGCACTTCTACTTCTTTTAAGGCACGAAACATGCTACAGGAAGTTCGACAAGTCACAGTTAGCTTCAAACCGATTAGAAGAAAACTTTAAGCTTCTGATAAGGGCGTTCCTGTCTGCCAGAGGTCCTTAAGGCACCGCAGGTCATCGAGTAGCTCGGTTCAGCTTTGCTCGTTCGCACCAAAATTGGGACGAGGACTCTTTGGGAAAAGTACTCTTTACTGATGAGTCCAAATTCTGTCTTATGTCTTGCCAGATGATGGCAACGTTATAGTATGGAGAAAACCGAATATAGTATGGAGAAAAAGAAAGATACGCTTAGTGTAACATTGTTGGAAGAGAGTCTCATTGTGGTCAGTAATGGTATGGGCGGTATTTGTTTAGGAGCACGAACAGAGCTACACATCATTGAAAATGGGTCCCTGACTGCCGTTAGATACGTAACAGACATTTCAGTGTACTAACAAAAAAAATGCAAAGTTTAATGTTACGTCTCAACCTTACAATTAACGTACTAAGTACGTGCAACCCTTACTTTATCTTTTTGAAGTAATTTTTCATATATTTCATATTGCATACTGTAATAGTTTATTTAATTAGATATCTAAAACAAACAAACGAAAAATAGCTTTAGCTCAATCCGTCCAAGACATGTCAGACCACATTTTTAATTGAAGTTTTAAATGGTTCGCAGACATATAGACAAACAGAAATGATCATGGAATGGCCATCCATTTAGTTATGAGATTTTTGAGACTAATATATAATAGAGATTTAAAAGTAGTTGTTTAATTTTGATTATACATTCCCGATTCTGTATCCAGCTTCATAATTTTTCCTAGGTTGATACTTCAAAATATAAAAAGCCGCGCTTTTTAAAATGGATATAAAATTTTAAAATTACTTTTCTTATAAATATGATACCAATTTGATATCATAAGTATAATGACATATTGTTTTTCGTTTTTTTTTGTTTGTAAATGTATGAAATATGTCTATTTATACATAAAAATAAATATAATTTTGTTAATGTAACCGGATATACGATAATTTGCAGCAATACAAGTGTTGAAGGAAATTTCAAAAGATATTATGTACGAGAAAAACACTTAATATTACAAGATTAATAGTAAATATAATTTATTTTTAAAACTTTTCAGTATTTTTTAAGTATGGGTCGAGGAAAAGAGCCCGAGCAGCAGTGCAGCAACCCGATAGAGGCCAAAAAGTACAGAGACGAAGCCAGCGGACACTTCAAAAGCGGAAACTATGGAAGAGCGCTAACATCATTAGATAAGGTATAACCAAAAAACATATATTATACGAGTATTTTAGAATAATTTAGAATACTAAGATATATTTACATACTATTTAAAGTAATAAAATTGTAGAGTTCTAACCGTAAACCGTGTATTATAAATAAGTTAAATGAGATTTCCTCGAAAAAGTGTAAACGTGTTGTTCAAGAGTTTATCTTCACTGGTGTGAAAAATATCGGTAAGTGAGTGCGAAAACACATTCAGTCACCATGACAACCACGGCCCGGGCGTCGATATCGATGACTCCTTACACACCTACATATTACGTAACAACACAAGCCTCATACATGAAGCTCAGGCACAATGTCTTTGCTTAAAACTTTAGAAAGCGAAGATAATGCTAAAGCTCAAGTACGGTCTATACTCGGACCAACTAAGGACGCGGAGTTTCTACAAAGTTTCGTCAGAGTCGGTGCGGGATGTGACGAAGATGAGCTGCCGGTGCCTAAAGCTACAATCAGCAAACGAGCACCACCATCCGCGGAAAAGGCTGAATCTTTCGTCGAAGATGAAAAGTTTTCTGCTACTGGAAGAAAGGAATCTATTAAGCCCCAAAAGCGTAAGTTCCGTAGGAAGCCGAAGCGCGAGAGGCGTCGTCGTGAAGAGGAGCTGTACACGGATAAGGACCGAGCAGCCGCCGTAGTGATGGGGTCCAAGGATATCAAACACTCTCTTAGCTTGAAAGATAAAGCAGAAAGAAGTAATGCCTTACAAATCCCTGAAGAAGCTGATGCTGGCACTTTGCTAGCGTTGGCGAGGGCGGAGATGATGAGAGAGCGATATCGTACAGCGCTGACGTTTGTAGATAAGGTATTAATGTTTGAACATTGGCACATGAATGTAGGCGGTATATGTATTTTTTATTTTAAAATGTATACGTATATAAAAAAATAATGCTAAACAGCTTACTTTTTTTATTAATTTATCAGAATCCATACGACAAGTAAATACCGTTAAATTAATGAATGTAAATTATTATTTTCTATTACAGGCAATAGAGCTTGCTCCAGAAGAAAAAGCAGCTTTTGTATCCCGTAGCAAATGCTATTTACTACTTGGAGAACCCAGAAAAGCTCTAGAAGATGCAGAGACAGCTTTAAAACTTGATCCTAAGCATGCAAAGGCATTATTACAAAAAGCTGAAGCCCTCTACTACTGTGGCGAGTTTGAGATGAGCTTGGTACATTACCACCGTGGACTGCGGGCGAGACCAGACTTAAACGAATTCAGACTGGGAGTTCAAAAAGCACAGGTATTATATTTTTTGTCTTATCAGACAAAACCGAATTGAAAAAATATAAGTATGTTCTATATTTAAAAGAGTTTTAATTTAAAAATAAATTGAAAATATTTGTTCTTTTCAGGAGGCTATTGAGAATACAATTGGGGCTGTAAAGCCAGTAAAGAAGACAACTAAGCGCTCGACTTCCAAAACATCCCGACCTGTTTTGGGTCAGCTAATGTCAGATAAGATTTACCTTGAGAATTTGCTAAAGAATCCAGATCTAGCAATAGCAGACAAAAAGAACAATACTGTTATGAAGCAAGCTGAAGAAGCTATACGTTTTCTTGAAAATAGAGAGGAGTTTTGGCGCCAGCAGCAAACTGCTAAGAGACACTAAGATGCTTAAGATGTGATGCCTTAGATGAAGATACTTTATCCGTTACCAGCACCAAGTATAAAAAAAACACCGTTATGTAAACACATTTTAAAAAATAGCTAAGTTATTTATGTAAGGTAGAATAAATATTTGAATTTTATTTGTTTGTAGTTTATTTTATTATACCTAAATGAGATAGCAAGATATATTTTTAAATGTACCTAATATTTAATATATTTTTTTCTTGTTGTTTCGGTGCTTCGAGATTATTATTAGGTACTTATGTTGTAATTATATATAACTAAACTAAACTAGGTATATAAATAGCTACTAGAAATTGAAATAAATTACCAAATTAATACGAAATACTAGCTGTCGCCCGTCGACTTTATTTGGCATTTTAATCATAGCGCCATCATCACATTGAATATAGAAGAAATCCGTACAGTTATAGTTTTATTATAGCTATTTCTTGTTTTCCGTTAAATGATTTTCTCAGAGTATAAAGTTGGTTAGAATGTAAGATATAAATTTTTAATAAATTTAATCCAGAAGTTGATTTCTTCACGAACAAACATTTCAAAGTTTGATTTAAGGACACTATTATGTACAATACACTTTGTATGTACAAGCTAGACCTGGTCACTATTTTATTTTAAGCATATGTATATGTACAAAATGTTTGTTCCTAGACAGCTGATGTCAGAAAAATAATGACGAATATAAATTTTAGTTACACAATTGAATTAAACTAATTGCTAGTCCTAAATATTATTCACACATTACACAAACAGAACCACTTGATAAATATATTTAAAACAGCATTTCGTCAACACGGCCCCGCCCGCGCAATACGGCCCCTACCTACCATAAAACTGTTTTTTACTTATAGGAACAGACTGTTTTCTAAGAAGTAAATTTGAATATTTTTTAGTCTATGAAAGTAGCGCCAAAATCATTAAGTGACAGCCCCTATAAATTATAGAAAACCATAATGATACCTATCGGACACTCACACACTCCCAAAAAATAAATAATCTTTAAAAAAATATGATATCTTTATTATGAAAATATTTGTCACCAATTTTTTTATAACTTCTAGCATCTGGTCTACGACACTAGACACTTCTAATTGTTTATTCTTGCTTTTATTTAAGGGGTTGGGTAGCGAACGAAACGAGAGGATCCATCTGGCGGTAAGTGGTGTCGTTAAAAATATCCAAGCAATAATAATGTATGTGTATTGCCACCCATGAGAAAAATATACCAGGACCCTCGGAGAGTAAGAAAGGGCGTTTGGACAACCGGTATTCTCGCTCACTGTACAAAACGTAGTTGTAATAGTAAGGTACTTGACGCCAATCCTCAGTGCGAAAGTAACCTGGATAAATCAGCTCAAAAAGCTTTTATTATAATTGAAATACAACCTTACCTACTGTTCTATTAATAATATTCGTCTTATATTTATTACATATATTTGAATTCATTATAATTGCCTGACTTTAGAGGAAATTTAAAAAGGACGGCTTTTTAAAATATGCAAAGAACACTTATGACTAAATGAAAAAAAATATAAATAATTAAATATCAAATGTCGGCAAAGAACATGTTGTTAAATGTAAATCATAACGCTTAGCTGAAACCATAGTGTGAAGGTCAACATTTATTTCTTTCATAGGAAGCTACAGAGCAGTAAATGACATAATTTGTGAACTACATTACCATACGTTAGCCGGAAGCAGACATTTTATAACAATACTATAAAATATTAGGTTCTCTCTGACCACTTCACACTTTGCCAAAGTACACGATGGTGACGATGAATCATTTATTTATTTTCTTTGCATTCATATTCATTGCCGTTGTAAGTACCGAATTTAATAATGTTATTCGTTTTTTTCATATCTATATAAACGTATATTTTATATTTTAAGCTATCAAGCGATGAAGTCGATGAATCTTGCGTAAAACTGTTTACGCCGGAGGTAAGTGTTTGGAAAAAATACGTTATGGATCTAATATTGTATATGTAATTATATATTTATTATAGAATATAAACGTTATATTTGAAATAAAATTTGTAGTTTATGGATGAAGAGTGTTGTGAAACAGATTTTCAAAGTGATGAAGATATGAGTGAAAATTTTGAAGGCTGCGAGGCAAATAGTTCAGATGATTCCGAGGAAGGAAAGGTAAGCCCGATTTCACGGGAGTAAATATTTATATATATATTTATATATATATTTATATAGAGCGATAGCTTGCTATAGTGGCAGGCAGAGAACTCATCAATGTGATATCACTTTCACACAATTTCCTTATGCTAAATACTGTTTTTCATTACAATATGATGACTTTTTTGAAAATTAACTGCTTAACTACTGAAATATACATAATTACCTGTATTTAAATTTATTTAGTAATTGAGTCATTTAGGATTAATTACTAAAAACGCTATAATCATATACCTAACTCAAAATAAAGCTTTGGTTGATTGAATTTTCTTTAACATTTGATTGAATAATATTTTGCGTCCATTTTGTAAAGTTACACTTACGTTCAGTAACTTCTCTAACAGATCGCTGTAATTAAAATTATATAAATGTACCTCATAGTAGTGGTAACAGTAGCAGTTAATGTAGTCGTGTAGTTTATGAAGTTAGTTAAACATATATTCAAGTAAAATAAATTGAAACAACTTCGTTTTTTCAGTGTGAATCCATGAAATGCTATTTGGAAAACACGGGTATTTGGAAAGACGATGAACTTAACAACGCAGCAGCTAAAAAAAGGTTAGAAAACATGGAGGTGAAATATCCAAAAAATAAGAAAATCGCACAAAGAATATCCAAAGAGTGTTTAGATGGTAAATATTTGAAATACGGTACGAATGAGACCTGTCCCGCCATGAAATACATCATCTGCAACTATTTTAACGGTTTATTGGTATGTTATATTCATTTTTATAAAATATGGTTTTATTTCTCATATTATGCCAACGTTACTTAATTGGCCACATAAATTTGCGATGTTTGAAATAATATATATTTTTTATATCTAAAATCCAAATTATATTTTTTGACAGGAATGCGATTCGTGGAAGAAAACAGAGCAATGTTCAAAAAATTCTGAATATGTTTCGAAATGCAAAGTTATACTCGATAGCAAGAATTAATTTTAGTACCTAATTGTTTTTTTGAATTGATCCAAGAATTTAAATTGATTAAAACGTCCTTATTGTAGAGTTTGTTAACTTATTGAATTTGTCCCTTAACAGATATTTATATATTTAAAGTTAAAACTATACGATCCGATCACGACAAAAGCTGCAACATAGTTTATCCGGAAATCGCTTTCTAACTTGACGGTTCTAACCTATTTTTTGAGTGCAATAGTAATTTTTTTTTTTTTTTTTACTTTGACATATCAAGGAGAAATTTTGAAATTTTCGTCAACGAATAATCCTCAATGCATTGTATGATAATAAATATTAAGAGTTACCTGATTTTGCTAGAATATACTTATTGATATAATTAAATAAATAACATTGAAACTTTCGTGAACCATGACTATTATATTTATATTCACCCAGCTGTATTCACGTAGAAAATTAAATCGGAATGTACCCGACTAGTTTCGAACCCATTCGGGGTTATTCATGAGCTCTAAGCGCGGCGGACTCGCGGCGTGAACTTCCGATATAATTCTACGTGAATACAGCCAGCTAATAATAATAAAAAAAATAAGTTTGTATAGGTTAAATAAAACAATGTTATATTAAAAGAAATAAAATTTACTTGTTCCGACGGCCACGATCCCATTCACACATCTTTTTTCAACATCCTCTCGACTATCCTACAAGAACATACATCTTGAACAGATAAAAGTCGTTCACACTAGACGACACTATCACAACACCGACACGACAAGCAATGAACGCGCGTCGTAACCAGTGGAAACGACCGACCTACTTGAACAATACTATTTACATTATTTACATAATAAACTATATAATATAAGGCTTTCGACTCTTTATCAATAGCAAAGTCACAGGAATATAGCTCTTGAATATGTATTTCTAAAATCTTATTTCAGGTAATGAGGTATAACAAAAGGGACAAAATTTATATCATCAACTTTTTAGAATATTAAATATGATATCAAATCAAAACTTTAGAAAATAATAAATTGAGTCCAAGTTAATTTATAATTATTGAGACAATGTTATTACAATCATACATGTATAAATCCTACAACTTTGTCTACAATTTTATAAAAGAAGCAATTTTGTACAAATTGCAATTTTTAAGATATTTTTAATGAATGGAAATATTAGTTAAAAACATGAAGCAATTGTCTAAGGCAATGAACACACATGTTACACAAAAATATTGATAAATCCACAAATTAATGTGTTCAGACCCTTATATCTATTATTGAAAAACAATTTAATGAATGTGTTAATAAAGTAAGTGCAATATAAACAACCTGTAGCTAATAATACTGTACTTGAGACATTATACGAGTCTTGATCTTGCTTCATATAACCCCACTCGGAGATCATTAATAAATATATAATTGCAATGCAATTACTCAATTATTATAATAAAATGAGGAATTCTTAATATATGCTACAACTTATAACTATATTTACATTTTTATTCTAAATATGGGACACAGAAAATTCCTACTACCTATCAAAGTGTTAAAAAATGTATGTCAAATCAGAAATAAATATATAACGGTTTATTTTTAAATTTGAGTATTAAACTGTCAAAATAACTTCGTAGTTCATTGAAGAAGTTGGAATATACAATTACGTAACTCATCATAATTTCGTTAAATATCACAAGAGGTAAATTTTCACATTAGACGTTACCACAGACAGACCTTACCAGTTCCAAGGACACGTGGAAGTTTTTTTATTCAGTAATGAATAATTTTCCAAAACAAAGTTACGTTACTTTAAAAATCCGTCAATAAAAAATAATTATTTCTATATCAATAACGCCAACTTACCACAAATATCATTAAATGAATCGTTGCATATATTATGACTTAATTTTTTTTCAGAAATAACTTAAGTGCATTCAAGAAATATTTACGAGATAATGAACGTAAGAAAAAATGTTACTTTGTTAGACGATTTAGTCAAAAAAAAAAGAAAATAAAAGAGCGTATATACAATAAAAAAAAATCACAATTCAGAACGTCACAATGAGACATTTGTAACAAAACATTAAATTTACAGAAAACATTACATCCGTTTTTGTTCTACAAAACCACGTGGCCATAATTTAGATCTACACAATATCTTCGTCAAAACTCAAGACACTTGATGAAATAATACAATAACCAATCACATTAAAAATTCAACTACTCTTCAAGTATAAAACCATACTTAACGCTCATAAAACGTCTACTAATTATTACAGGCTCTATGAACATGGCTTCCGTTACCGTAATCACAAGTTCTTATATACAAGTCTGAATCACAATTATCACCAAGCACTGCACTGAAGTCACAATGGGGGCCGAGCCCAGCCCACTACTGCAGCTATAGCAGGCTCTGCACGGCGGCTTTGATCTGGCAGACGTGTCGCTAGTCGGCCTCCTCGGGCGGCCTCTTGTACACGGGACCGAACTTGGCCATGTATTTACGAACAAACATCTTCGCTTTGGAGCGAACGGAGTCGGTTACAACCAGCTCTTCAACCGAACGGCAATGCTTCAGCTCCTTCAGCATCACAAAGTGTGTAAGCTGAGGGAAAAGTGGATAATAAATTTAAAAAGTCGTGATATAAAATGGAAGGATATGTCACAGATACACTAACTAACAATTATAACACTACTCGTTATAAACAATCACTTCTTAGGTCACTCACCTTCCTAGCTAGATGTTTAAAGTCAGCGGTGCAGGTGATCCTGCCGGCGGGCGCGTCGGAGTGTCTGTAGGGGTTGAGGTGCTGCACCATCACACGCGCCATGTTGGAGCGGAACTGCTCCTTGATGCGTCGCGCGCTCTCCTCCACGCTCTCGGCGGGCTGAACGGGGGCGGGGGCCGCGATTTGTACGGGAGGGTCCGCCCTCAAAGGCAGCGCCTCTGGAGGGGAGTCCTTTTCGTCCTCGTCCGACTCGTCAGAGTCCGTGTCGGTGTCCTCGAGGTGAATGAACTGAACAGAAAGGGAAGGATGAAAGTTGAATGTCGCAAACCAGGTACGTAAATTGGGGGCTACTAATAATAATAGTAAATTATGATTGCTATTAGCGCATTACCTTAATATCTTTCCGTCTTTTATCGGCCAGCATCTTGACCTTTTGTAGCAGCCTCTCCCGTCGTCGTCTCAGTTTCTCTTTAGTTTGCTTGTAGCGCTTCACTTCCATGCGACCTGCTAGTTTGTCTTCTTCTGTTCTCGGCTGTTGTAGAAAATTATGTTTGGATAGGGAAAATAAAATATATACTTGAAAAATTATTAACGCAATGAATACATACATAACTTAGCAAATTATGAATACTTACGCTGATAGGCCTTTCAGAGACGAGCCCAGGTCTTCTCTTACGAGGCTTTATACTCAGCAACGCGTGGTCAGGAATCAGCCCGTTGTGGGAGTCTTCTTTTATCACTGAAATCACACGACTATTATGTCCTGCAAGTTGAACTCTCTACAAACACAATATATATTTACTAAACTATTTATAATAAATTTTTAATGGTATAATTTATGTAAAATAAAATTTATTAATTAGAAATTTTATTTCACATAAATTATACCTTAAATATAATATAAAAATATAGTTTTGGAACTTTTTTGATTTCGATTTTTTAGGCCACAAATGGTGAGTGATAGACTAAGGCTTTTTCGTTTATGAAATTCTTTACTGGAAGTATACAATGTACGGTAAAGAGAAGATGTTTATTTTGCACATTGTACCTTCATATATGCCATTGACACCTTCGACCAGTTTGCCCTTGACGGGGCGACCGATGACGGCCGACTCCAACGCGGTCATGGGCTCCGCTTCTTCATCCGACGAGCTATCCTCTGCTGCAAGTATGTAATCAATCAGTTGGATGTGTTTATTATAATCTATAAACATGTGCATGAATAATACAGAATGTGGTGAAGTCCTACCGGGCGGCGGCGGCAGCCACTGCGGCTGTCGCAGCTTGACGTGGTAGTAGTAGCGGCGGCCGCGCGCGTCCAGCGCACTGCGCCACATGGACGGCAGCGGGGCGGCGCCCGGGGACTCCTGCGGGCCGGTACAGGCGTTATCACTTTAATACTATTTTTATTTAGATTATACTAGTATTTATATGTACTACGTAAGCTGCGTTCGTTTTCGTCAATTTTTTTCGAACTTTGTCGTCACAAAAAGAAGTTTTATTTAAATGATGTGATGTACAGCCTATGTCCTCCAATCACGGACATCTATTCTAAGTGATGATGAAATTATGCTTGTAATCGAATAAGTTCAAACATTACTTGTTACATTTAAACTTACAAACTAAATTCTATTCGCAACGTTGTAAATCGTGACATCAGCAAGGTTTTGAACTTTGCTCTCGATCCCGATTGGAGAGAGTGAGAGGTTACAAAATTTGCGGAATCATTTAATAACAAGCTTACAGTCTTATTTTCTGTCAGGGAACCCTGCGCTTGCGTCTGTGGAGGTCCTTGAGGCTGGAGCGCCGCCTGCTGGGTCGGCGGGAAGGGTCCCGCCAGTTGTTGACCGAACATGAAATTACTCATGCCGAAACTGGTCAGACCCATCATGCTGAAAATTAAAATATTAGTTATTGTCTATCTGATTAAAATAACGAAGAAACAGCGGTTAGAATAAACCTACTTTGGCTGCGGCATACAGAATGATTGTGGTCCGGGGAACGGCTGACAGTACCCGGGGGGACCTTGAAACTCGCCGTTAGGTCCCAACCATTCGGGCGGCACGTCTGAGGGCATCACGCCCGGCATCATACCCGGCATCATCGGCCCCATCATGTTCGGGCCGCCCATCATGTTCGGAGCACCTCCCATCATATTTGGCGCACCGGCCATCATGTTCGGTCCGCCACCCATCATATTAGGTCCTCCGCCCATCATCCCTTGAGGAAACATCTGCAACGAAACACTTTGATTGATGTTGACCTTCTCTCCTGGCGGCAGTCTCAGCGGCGCCTGAGTGTGCATGTGTGTGTGTATATATAACCTGCGCGAAAGCCTCGGGAGGCCAGTGCGCGAAGTGCCAGGGCTGCGCGTGGTCGCGCTCGCGCTGCCTCCTGCTCTCGTCGGCCGCCGCGGCCGCCTCCGCGAAGGCGCGACGACGCTCTTCCTTACTCATCGGAGGCACCGCCGCCAACACTCGCTCGCTTAATCTGTAGTAGTTATTTATTAGTCAAATATCGTTAGCTTTAATGACATTTATAGATATCTGTCTCTGGAATGCAATTTATAAATAAATTGTAGTATTAAAAGTGAATAAAATATTACTTTATACTCCGTCGCCCTCCCTCCGGACTATTCCTTCGTTTTCTTCTGTCCCGGTCATCTCTATCCCTGTCTCGTTCTCGATCGCGTTCCCGCTCCCTATACCTGTCTCTGTCTCGTTCCCGGTCTCTTTCTCTATCTCTTTCCCGCTCCCTCTCCCTTTCCCTTTCTCTTTCTCGCTCTCTCTCCCGCTCTCTGTCACGTTCGTCTCTACGATCGCGATCACGTTCGTCTCTCCTGTCGCGGTCTCTTTCACGATCTCTAGTACCGCTAGAGTCAGCCGCCCGTCTTTCAACGTTTGCTTGTCTTTCATGTTCCTTCATTTGCTGAATGCGCTCTTTCTTTGGTATTTTAAAAACTTCCTGAAATTATTCAATATCAAAGTTATATCATTACCTATACACTAAAAATTAAATAATATTCTTTAACTGAAATCATAAATAATCAAGTTACCTTCAAACTCGACCATCTTTCAAGCATCTGATTACAGAGTTCTTTTACTTTCTCACACATCGCTGCATTTTCTTTGGTCTTATCAGCCGTTAGATTTTCGTCTTGCGTTGTCCTTGGAAGTTCTATCGGCAAACCTAAGCAAATAAGAATTAAGTCAGTACTAGCGCAAGCATTACACTGGTGATACTTTTAATACATATAATATTAAGACTAACCCGTAGCCTCATCAATGAACACGGGATCAGGAGCAGCGTCAGCAGAGCTGAGCCAGCGCTCCACGATGTTGAAGAATCGACTCTCTTGTACCATCGTCTTATTAGGAACCGGCAGCCGGTCCACTGTTTGTAGCATTTCCAATCTAAAACACGTTGGAATTAAATTTAAGAAAAAATAAAGAGAGTTAAATCAACAAGTAATTGAATATTATAAATTATTCATACAAATAATGAATCCTACCATGTCACTAATCAAACATCTAAAAAACATAAATTTCATTTAAGTGTGAAAAGCTGTATAGACGCAATCTAAATTTCTGTTCACAGCATATATGCATTCTGAGAGGTGGTAAGAATATTAACCGTTACATGACCAGACCGACCGCTCCAGATTAGTCTCATACAAACAATATACCGATATTTCTATTCATCAAAGAAGCCCATCCTGTATGTTATACCACCAATAATAATCTAACTGTATAGTACAATTCTAGGCTCGAGTACTAACTTGAAGTGCAGCGGCGCGTCGTAGCACCAGGGCGCCAGGAGGCGCAGGCCGCGGTAGTCGAGGAAGAGGCGGCGGCAGGGCAGGTGCGCGTCCCGCAGCAGGCGCAGCAGCGCGGCCTGCGCGCGCCGCGTCTTGGCGCGCACCACCGTGCGGGACAGCCGCAGCGTGTGCGCCTGGTTCTTGATGCCCGTGCGGCTCAGCGCCTCCAGGTCCTCTTCGATCTGTGGAGTTCATTGTTTTTTTTGCTATTTAACTATTTATCGGATACTAATATTGTTGTATTTAGTGATCATTGTTACATTATTATTTCAGATTATGATGAACAAGATGTCTCCACTTACGTCGGCGTCCTGCACTAAGTCGGGTGCTTTGGGCTTGTACTTCCTGTCCCTCTTGGGCTTCCGGACCCTCTTGCGCGTCTGTTCCGTGGCGTCCGAGGCGCGCGTGTCCTCGGATGACTCGGATGCGCCGGACTTTGACGTTGTTACGTCCTCCTCCTCCTGGATGTAAATAATTATATTGTGATGCGCCACATTTTTTGATACTTTAATATCAATTTGTATTAAAAATATACCTCTTCATCATAGTCATCATCAGAGTCAGGCTCGGCGCCGATCCAGCCCCGACAGTTCTCGGCTCCGCAGAAGCAGCGCTGTGCTATCTTACTGTATATAATAATTAATATAAATACTTATTGTATTTCATTTTTTTTTAATTACATATAATCATTTTATTTATTAATAGTATTCATAGTAGCTATTTTCGACTATCAATATTTTCCATACAAATAATATATAAAAAAACATACCCAATTATAATTTTAGTAATAAGAAAATATATGAATTCGTTTCAGGTAGGTAAATAAACTTCGATAATTTAAAAAAAAAAACTCACCCAAACCGCTGAAACTGATAATCAAAAGTAATCTCTTCTCCTGCAGGTATATCTCTTTTACTAAAGAAGCCTATTCTGAGTTCTCCATTAACAGTCCACTTCTGCGTTTCCGCGTTCGGTTCACACGAATGGTTTATGAACCGAGATATATTGCCCTTGAGGGTCGCGTCGATAACTGTGTCCCCTTTCAGCGACATGAAGTAATGATGGAGGTTGTTGTCATCAGAGTAGGCCTGCGCGCGTTTGTAAAACTGCTCGTAATCGAGGACTTCGCCTACATATTCCATTAAAAATTCGCCACTGCAAGGAAAATAAAAAAATAAAACACCATACATTCCCACGCTACATGCAGGGCCTTAGTAAATAAATCGCAAATGCTCAATTATTTTGATTAACAAGCGAATTCGCAAATCTTTCAAGAACCACAGCATTAAATATAAATAATCTATCCTTGTATTATAGAAAAGAATATAATATATTTGTTTAAAAACTCAAATTTCTGGAATTACTTTTTTAATCTCAAAAAAAAAAAGATATGCATTGAATGAGTTTAATAAAAGTGCTTATAAAAAAATATAATAAATTATGTTGTTACGAAAGAATATTTTTTATTATCTTGTAACACTCTTATACAGTGCAAGCGATAATCCATGGGGGAACAATGGGTAACTAAAAGTTTCATACAAATCTTTCCATCATAGAACATGTTTATATATATATATTATTAAACTTGATAAATATATATGATATTTGGGTTTGTGATAGTTACTTTGTAATATCTACACCAGCCTCAACACCACAGCCCTTTTTGTCAGCATAAAACACCTTCAAGGGACCATTCTCCTTCTTCTGGAACCTTCTATTTGTACATCTATCTCCTACTGGACATCTTGAATTACTAAAAAAAAATATATAATATGAAAATTTATATCAAAGTAATATTAAACATCTAAATATTATGCTGAAATTAGAAGCTATACATGTATCAGATATAATTAAATCAGTCTAAGATCTTTCTTTTTGATTTAATTTTTCTTATAGATTAATGAAAATTATAAATATGTACTCACCATTCAATCATGAGCAGTCTGTTCAAACAATCTTCCCCACACGCAAGCTCTCCTCTCTCCAACTCCTCTTTAGTCATAAAGCAATCACAGATCATTTTTTTTGTCTCTTTGCTAATCATTCTCTCACACATATATTCATTTTCATCCAAATGTTGAAATTGACTCATTCTTTCTTCTATAATCTTGTCATATGCCTCTTTACTAAGAGGTTCTTCTACAACTTCTTCCTCAATCTTGGGCGCTTCCTCTAGGAGCGGTAATTTTTGTGGCAGCCCTGGACTAGCTAAGGGAGAATTAGCAGGCGAATTAGCTCCCATCTCTAGCTCACTAGATCTACGCCACCTAGATTTTACCTTAACTGGCATTTCTGATGGTATAGGAAAGGTTAGGGGGTTGGGATTATTTTGTAAATCAAGCTTCTCCTGACTGTCAGATCCTAATTCTTCTAATTTTAATTTAGTCTGTGTTATTAAAGCTTTTTTTAGGGGTGTTTTAACTAACCCATATCCTTTAGTCTTTTGTTTCATTGTGGAAATAGTCTTTATGCGACTAGATCGTCTAACTCCAGTTGGTGAAGATTCAGATGAGTCATTTGAATTATTGGTATTAGGTTCTGTGACTCTGGAAGAGTTACTGTCATCAGAAAGAGTTGAGCTTGGTGTCAAGCTTGGGTCAGGTCTTGCCAGTGGCTCTGTCATAGGTTGTGGGTCAGGAGTGTTACATGGTGGGGTGGTTAAATCATGGATTTCTGAACACTCCATGGGTGAATTTGGATTTGAGTCGACATTTACAATATTTAGCATAGCAAAGTCTTTTTGAAAGTCAGCATCTTTGTTGTCTTCATTAGTGCCTTCTTCTTCTGGTTGCTGTACTTTGGGACTCTCAATATTAATATTATAATAAAGCTCTGCATTATCATCCTCCACAATTTGCACTATAGTGATCACTTCATCATCATCTCCAAACTCTAATTGTTCTTCCAATGTCATTTCATGATTAATTTGTTCCTCCTGTTCATTATCATCATCAATATTTATTTCTATAGGTTTTAACTCTTGTTTTTCAACTACTTCGGAATCATAGTTTTCAACCTCCGCAAGTAGTTCCGTACTTTCCTTAACACTGATCAATTCTTCACTATTATTTTCTGTTGTAATATCTTTCTCTATTATTGTTTTGTCACTTTCATAAGGTTTAATTTCTTCTATGTTATCTTGAGAACATTTAACATGAAAATCTAATGGACTAGAACATGCACCACTTACAATGTCAGACTGAATATCCAATCCGGCATTAGAATCTGATTCTGAACTGGCACTTGGATCTATCACTCTTATCTCTACACTACTGTTAGTTTCACTATCACTGCCTACTTCATATTTTTTAACAGACCCATCTTCACTGTTAAATAAACACCTATACTTGCCAAATTTCTTATGTAAGGCTACAACAGGCTGCATTGCACTGCTCTGACTTAGTTTTGTAGTTAAATCTAGAGTCTTGATTATAGGCCCTGGTTTTGCTGACTCCTCGTTGAGACTATTTGAAGGCGGTTTATCTTCACTAGCCGTCTCTGGTACAGGCCCATTGGAAGTAGAAGGCTGACCGTCAGTTGCATTACTTCCATCCGCCTGTCTCCCGCGTCGGCTAGATCTGCGAGATGGGACGCTATTTGTCGGTTTCCGTCTCTTTGCCATTTTTGGCAAACAACCTTAAAATTAAAACAAATATGACATATATTTATGAAACATGCTTGGGAACACAAACGACAAACAGATTGACCTCTTTCAATCGTTACTAGTCTGTCAATGCCACACTGTTGTTGTGTTGTAAACGTAGCATAAAATTATAATCATAAGTCAACTCAACAATTATTGTTTTAGTGATAAAATCTCTACAAGAACATATTACAATTATTTATAAAACCACAAAGCGTAACACCCGGTTCGTTGTCTGTCTCAAGAACTAATAATTGAATTGACTAAATATCATATTCATTAATTTGTTTTCAAGATACTACTATTATATTCCACCAAGACCTTTAAAATACTTACAAGATATTAACACAATAAAATTAAAATGCTAGAAACAACAATTTCATTTTTATAAATCCATTACTTTTTTATTGGCATCCATCATTAAATTTGTTGTGAGACTTGATTCACGTTCATAAGTCACAACTTTACGTTATGAATGTTTTTTTATGTAGATACTCTTATTATTGTTAGTAAAAAATGATTGATATATAATTATAATTATATTTTTTTAAATATTAATCAGCTTATCCAATTACTCTTAAAATATTTGATTACATTTTCATAATTCTGTTACCTTGAACCAATATAATTATTATAATACATAGAGAGACAAATGTAAAAAAAATATTTAACTTATTATTAAAATAAATATATTTACTTGTTTTAATTTTTTTCAATTCTTAAAATATTAATAAACTAATTTATTATTTTAATTTTGTCATCTGTGTAATGTGTTTAAAAAGTGACGTGTGTTAGCCATGTAGTTACTGTCAAGCAGAATGTCAGTGGACGACATTTTGTAGTTTCTTGAAATTTGCCGGAATCCTGTTTTTGAATTATTTGTACAATCATTGCAAAGTATAAACGATAAACCCTAACAGAAACTACTCTTGAATTCAATTATTCTGATTATAATTGGGGTTAAACAATGACGAACGAAACGCCAGAGGTACTTACTTAATTACTTAATGTTCAATGCATAAAAATAGCGACACGTCACTGATCATGCATACATTTTGTGCTTTAGTATATAACAAATTTATTGCAACAAAGTTTAAATTATATGTTTTAGTCAAAAGAGAGAACACTTAAAACGTTTATAATGTATGTTGTCATTGTATAATGTATTTGCGTTACATTAACAAAAACATGTTTTTTATTAGTTTATTTTCTTTTTTAAACACATAGTTATTATTGCTTGCATGATGAAGCTTGAGCTCATCCTTTAGGTGGTTATTTAATGTAAACCATACCATTAAGTACACACAAATGTCTGTAAGTAAAATATGTAATTAGTTCACATTGTCAGAATTCCACAATACCATATTGTTATTATATTTCAGGTTGTAAAAATCAACAAATGGGACGGTGCTGCTGCCAAAAATGCTATCGACGATGCAATTAGAGAGGTAAATAGTAAAATAGTTTAATAATATTAATAATATTGTTGAAACTATTTAGGAAATATAACATTATACTTAATATAATATTGATAATCACCAGGTTTTTACTGGAGAGCTGAAGTGCAAAGAGAGTTTTGCCCTTATTGATGGACGTCTGTTTCTTTGTGCACTAGCTGTTGGAGTAGCTCTTTATGCTTTACTCTGGGATTATCTGTATCCTTTTCCTCAATCAAAGTAAGTTTTGTAAAATAAAATTTAAATAAGATACAATATAAGTCCATACAATTATATATGAATAAACCGATTTAAGACATGGATTTTGATATCCCTGAACCAATAAAGAAAATATTAGGCCAAAGAATACATGTCTTTCTTAATAGAACAGGAATTGCTAAATTAAAAAGAATAAAACTATAATATTAAGTTACTGTATAAATGTTGCTATTTTCAGACTTGTACTTATAATCTGTGTTTCATCATACTTCATTCTGATGAGCATCTTGACTTTGTACACTACATTCAAAGAAAAGGGGATTTTTGTTGTGGCAAAAGAAAAAACTGGCAATAACAACAGAGTGTGGGAAGCAAGCTCTTATGTTAAAAAGTAAGTTATGCAACTAAAACTATATTAGAGTGAGATAGTATTCATAAATTGCTATAATGTAGCTAGGTAGTAGAAGGTTATTTAAATTCAAATAAATATAATATGAAAAATAAATCTACATAGGCAGGAATTCTAACCTGGTTATGGTTACAGAACAGGTTGCGGATTTGAATCTCTGCCCGTATCAATTTATTTTTCATTTTATACTTATTTAAAATGTAATCATCTATTTCATTGTTATGACAAAAGAGATATTAAAATTCATTATTTTGTAAAATTAGGTGGGATTACTCAACTTAAATTACCAAAAAATAGATAAGTTAATTTTATAAATAAACATACTAGAAATTTGAAACTATTCTCTGTTAGAATGTAATTTTCAGTTTTTTGTGTTATTGTATGGTAATGACTGAAGAACCCGTATGGATTATTCGGTATACATATTAAATAAGGAAATATTCAGATCATACTAAACACTAAATTGAATAATGTTTTTATTGTTGTAATGGTTATAAAGATTACTATATTATACAATTTTCTATTATACATAACAATTAATTTTTCTAAATTGTATTTTTTTTTTGCGTATATGTTTTTAGTATATATATGAAATGACTTTATATATTGGAAATCAAACAGTACTTTCATAATTTTCAGACACGATGACAAATACAGCCTCGTTCTAGTAATGCGTGACGCAAACGGCAAGACCCGTGAAGCCTCCGTTAACAAATCTTTTGCCAGCTATATTGATACCAATGGTACAGTGGTTCAAACTGTCATCATCAATGAAATAACTAAGCTCTACAACTCTCTGTCTTCCGAGAAGAAGGAAAAGTGATTTGTTTGTCACAATATATTTGTATTTTAATCTCAATAAATTATATGATAAAATCTTTTTATATATTTTAATTTTTTATAATTCTTATATAAAGCAAAAACCAATAAATTACAATAGCCATACCAGAAAAGGTAAGGTAAGAACCTTGATAGTATGAAATAGATAAATTATACGATAGATTTTTTTTATATATTTCTTTTTTTTATAATTCTTATATAAAGTAAAAACCAATAAATTACAATAGCCATACCAGAAAAGGTATGGCTAATGGTGAGAACCTTGATAGTATAAAATAGATATCTAATGCTAAACATAAGAATAATGTGCTTTTAAAGTAAAAATCTACCAAAAAAACAAATTGTTTACATTTATTTGCAGATGCAAACTTAGAAATATTATTTACAAACTTATTTATCTAGTACTAAAGGCAGGAACTAAACTGTCGTTTTACTTACTGTTAAGATACTATATATCCAACAAATATTTGAAAATATTATTTGAATTTTAATAAAAGGAAACGTCATGATATGCGTATGACATAAATTTCCTGCCTTTCTTATTTTTCTCGCGAGGAATAAATAGCTTAGTAGTATAGTTTAGTTTAATTAGTTATATTTGCAATGATATTTCATCTAAAATGGAAGCGTTCGAAGTTATTTCATATTTAACATAATATATAAGGAAAAGGGGAACCTCTACCAAAATGGACTATTTTCGAAAATTTATTTACATTACATCCTTTATTTAAACCGATATGTCTGCAGTGCTCAAAAAATATTGAGAGAACGTTTTCAGACTAAGTTATATTTCCACCTTTTCACTACAAAGCTTTAGACTTTAGTCTTGTCATTTCACAACAGAGGTCACTTTCACGAACTGAAGTTAGTCGCAATTTGCGCCGGGATTCATATTTCATTGATCGCTTCGCAACGCTCTCTGTCATCATCGTACAACTCTTGTCAAAGATAATGCACAATACGGCCATTACCCACATACATATAGTCAGTTGTCTTTCCCCACTCCGAAAGTGGGCTGGCTAAGTTCAGGCGTAATGCCTCACCGCGCGATTTGATACGATTATTAGAGTAAGAATATATTTAATAATAGTGATGTAACCTTAGTTTTTTTTAACACAAAAGTGATGTGATAATATCAAATATATATTCTGGATTACACCTTAAAATCTAAAATCAAATAGATCCCTTCGGTGCCATTGTGAACTATAATTAGTTTTTCTTTAATATAAATAACTAAATGTGCCCTTGGTTTACCTCTTCTGCCCTAACATAATCAAAGGTAAAGATTTTTATAGAAAAATAATAGATTTGTATAATTACTCAAAATTCAAAATTCGGCGTAAAATATTGATTTTTTCATCATTTCATTTTCTATCTTTGTCATTAAACTATTATTGTTATTTGTTATTACACAATTATGGTTAATTATGGTATTATGATTTGATCCCAACATTAGTAAAGGTGATGTAGAGGGCAAAACAAGTTGTATTTTTGTTTTTAATGCAATTTATTACATTTATATTATATTTTTGGATGTTATTATTTAGTACCCAAACATTTTCCGTATAATGTGCCATAGAAAGGATAAATGTAAAGCAGGTAGAGTTCACACCATACAAAATCATTAACGTATGACATCAATAATGCCGTAACCAAGGTCAAACTTACGGTAGAGTAGGTCAAGTTTGAAATGTACTCAGGTAGATTTATCACATGAGTAGCCATATAAAACATAATCTTTATAAAGTAATTAATAACTGTATATCGATATAATATTCTAACGTCTACCTGAGATCGTTTGTCACATAATAAACGACAATGTATCATCCCGCAAGCTCGGTCTATTTCAGTTTTGGCTCGACATACCACGCCTAGCTATTTGAAATAGATAAGCTAAATTCTAGTGTCTATTAACTTGATATCTAACACCTTAGAATTACATAATAGTAATGGATTTTTATCAATCAATAGAAAGGTAATAAATGCTGTCACGATGTATTACATCGCTGTTATACGCTAATAAAAATAGAGAAATTAATGTATAATTTAGAAATGTATGTATTAGGTATTCATTAATGTATTTAATTGTTCTAAATTTATTAAACATTATTTTTCTTATACGCTTAAAATGTCGCTTTCTGTCTTATACCCTTAAAATGTAGGGTTTATCAATACTGTTTTTTGGCATCTAATCACACTGGCGTAAATAATTGGGACTTAGTTACTACTTGTAGCCCTGCCAAAATAATGTTTCAGCGATTTCTTTGTCTACATTATCGTGGTTGAGAACTACGATAATGTAGACACTGCCCTTGAGTTACAAATAAAAGACGTTTAAAACATAATATATTCGAGACATGGTAAAGCCGTGAATGATGAGATGCTTTTGTATTACCCAATATTAGAAATACAGTATGTTTTTTTTTTACAATCTAGAGTATTTTAATACAGAGTAAGTCATTCACAATATAGAGTATTTTAATTATAAGTTTTCGATTAAGATATATTAAATAGACGTGTTCTGGAAAGACGGTAGACATTAATTTTATCCATAATTGTTCAAAATATACCTATTTGGTTTAGACTTATTTACTAGATAAATGTAATATAAAAATTCGTTAAATATTTACAGCTTCTATATCAGATGTTCGATGATTAGATTCGTTTACACGTTTTACGCTTATCTTACTGTTATCATATAGTTAGTGATGATCAAATTCATTAGACGAGTTTTTCCTCTATCTGATAACAATGTAATCAGTCAACGAATTTAGTAGGAAGCCTTAGTTACCTAAAATAATACCTAGATAATAGTCAGCTTTTAGTACCCATTTCTTTAGTTAGTCAATAGTAGACCACTATTTTATTTACTTTGTATAGATTTAACATAAGTATTCCGGGAGACTGCTTCACGGTTTGAATTTAATAGTTGTGATCTTTTAAAGCGTAACATGAGATGAATATTACGTAGTCATATGGCAATTGTAAGACGTACATTATAAAATTACATTTACATATATTTCTAAACACTTGCATGTGTCTGCATGACGCAGTTCGTGATTAAACCGTGACCACGCGCGACGTAATTTATAACATACTTTAAAACACATTAAATAAAATAATGTAATTGGCAACAAGTCAGTATTTGTTTTAACACTTAACTTTAGAGGGATAAAGTATTGTTTCGCATCAACAGACACCTTGACATCAGAGGTGCAATGCACAAAGATGGCTTTCTGACATCTTTGCGTTGCAATAATTGTAAATAATTTCAGGTGATATGTATTTCAAGGATCACTGATTATCCAGTTTTACAAGTTATTAAAAACTCAACTTCTATTTACTATTTACCTCCATGCTTCTCGAAATATTTACTTTATATTATATATTAAAGTATTACTTTGAATTAGAGATTTATTAGGAGTTATAGATAATATATATAAAAAGTCTATGTTGTACCTTTAATTAATTGCTAGATTAAAAAATAGTTACCGACAACACTCATTCAGCGGTATTGTTGATATTAGGTATCTATTTTTTATTTACAAGTAATAGATTCATAGAACGTATTTGTGATTAGATATCTTTAAGTGAAATATAATATCATGTCAATTTCAATATTTATATAAATTTTCTTACGTTTATATAATCACTTTGATTACTAATTAATTATCTTTCTAGAAGTCGATTATGCCATATATAGCGTCTTATAGATATAACATCTATATTTTATAGGATTTCCTTGTAGACAACACGTACCTATACAATACCTACTGATATAATTTAAATCTTCTAAAATCTATATTTCATCGTTTACGAGGTAAATTTGTTTAAATTCGATTATTATCTTGACTTGTATCTATGCTTTATCTTTTACGATAACTCTATATATAAGATTTCCTTGTTGCCACGCTTACTAGTGACGGCAGACATTAGATTTTATATATTAATTATAAGATTTATTAAAAATCATTTATTTTTACTGAAACGTATTATTTTGAAAACAGCTTTTACATATCAACACAGAATTTAAGATTAACCTCACCTTAACTACGCTACATCAAGAGCAGCCATGACCTCTTTGGCCTATAACTTCCGGTTCAAATAAAGTTGACCCAGAAAAGCAAAGCGAGATATTTGAATGCTAAAAATAAATTTAAATTTTGGGAGAAATTAAAATATTGTTAAAGTGTGATGTAGTATTGTTGATTTTTTTCTACAGAAATATTATCCAATTTCATAAATTTATATGGATTCTATTACAAAGCATTTCAGAAACAATGTACCAACGTAGCATTTAGATAAGTTAGTTAGGAGTTATCTAATATAGAGTCTAATAAAATAAACATCTTGTATCCTATTGTTACTTTTCAAAACCCTCTTACAGGTACCTTCAGGACTTCGTTGACTTAGCCACTCATGTTTTTTAGGGGTATTTGATGATTCAAATATCAAGGCTAACACAACCAAATTATAAAAAAAAATAAAATTCCAGATGTCACGGAGAAAAATTCTAGTAGCTGGTGCGGGGGTGGCGGGCGCTGCGGTCGCCGCCTGGGCGCTTGCGGCAGACGACAAGCCCGGTGTACGTATGTTATTATTATTCATTAGCGGATCATTGAGGAAATACAATATCCTCCTAGCATAGATACGTAGAAAACACTGATGAATTTAAATATTTTCCTTACTACCAATTCGAAACTATACTAGTATAATACCTATACTAGCGGAAGCCAGCGACCTCGCATTGAATACAGAATAGTAGATATTACATTTTTGTGACATTTATTCAAAACTTCTGATACGGTCGGAAAGAAACAATATTATCCTTATTTGGTATTTTTGTACCGGAGACCATCAAATATAAGGAAATGTTGTTGTTAAATATAACAATTTATTAAATATAAATAACAAAACAATTATTTTGTCATTCAATATTATGACGTGTTCGTACTGTTTTTAAAAACATTTTAGTTTATTGATAATATCTACTCTGGAACTTCTATAAATTATAAATCGTAAAATGTCGGTTATGATAGATTATTTTTTTGCATAAATTCTATATAGGATAAAATGTTTTATCTAAACAAAAAACGTTTCTTCTTAAATTTATATATCCATATTTCTTTTTTTTTTAAATATGTCAGTAACTTTTTGTTTAACACCAAACTTAGGTTTTTTGTCTCTGTATTTATTTTACCAGCTTTAACGATTCTAGAGGGAAACATAAAATCTTTCACAACCCTATTGGGAATTCTAATTTGGGTACATTACATTTGACCCGATATGTATATCGAGTCAAACTAGAATTGAAGCATCAATACTGCTTGTTTGTTGTTTTATGTTAAACTGTATTCTCATTGGCTGGTGGGAATACATTTTAGCTTAAATAAATATAAAATGGAAAATTAACCGATACGGTACGTATCCTAGAGCTCGCAAGCTCGAATCCCAGCCCGTATCGGTTTATTTCTCATTCTATATTTATTTAAATTAATGTAAGTTTAACATGGCCATACATGTTCATGGATGTTTTCAAACATGCTTTTTAGTATCAAAGTTATAAAGACTAAATAGATATAACAAAAATGAATAGAAGTCATTTTTTATACATGATATAAATTGTGATCCTTCCAGTCCTGGTACAACCCTTCAATAGTGTCAGCGAAGACAGAACGAAAGAAGCGTCCTCTGCCATCTCGCACAGACCAGGTGAAGAATCTCCAAGCCGGTCATACTTATGACATCCTCATCATCGGAGGTGGCGCCACAGGTGCCGGGTGCGCCCTTGATGCTACCACTAGAGGTTGAGTAGCTTTCGAATGAAACTATAATATTTCTTACTATACTAATAACATTGGATATAGCACCATATATTAGTCTTTTTTCAAACAATACCATTATTATATTTTTTCTATTCTAGGTCTTCGAACAGCTTTGGTTGAAGCAGATGACTTTGCTAGTGGTACATCTAGTAGATCCACAAAACTTATCCACGGTGGCGTTCGATACTTGCAGAAGGCAATTCTACAACTCGACTATGAGCAATACAAAATGGTGAAGGAAGCACTTCACGAACGAGCCAATATGCTGGAGGTAGCACCACATTTGACAAGACCGTTGCCAATTTTATTGCCAGTCTACAAGTGAGTATCAAACTTTTTAAAAACATCACCTACTGCGATCACTACTAAAGCCTTTCACATTATTTTTCCAGATGGTGGCAAGTGCCTTATTACTGGTTTGGTATCAAGATGTACGATTTGGTTGCTGGAGACAGGAACCTGAAAAGCTCATATTATCTATCCAAAAAGAATACTCTAGAATTATTCCCTATGTTAAAATCCGACAACTTGTGTGGTGGCATCGTATACTATGATGGTTAGTTTCAAAAGAAAAACTTAACATCTGTCCATATTTTACTTCATTCATATATTATATTTATAATTGATTATACTAGAGAGAAATAAAATAATTTAAAAGTTGATCTCGTGGTGCAGGCCAGCAGGACGACGCTCGTATGAATCTCGCGATCGCGCTGACGGCGGCGCGGCACGGCGCCACCATCGCCAACCACGTATCCGTCACACGCCTGCACAAGACGGCCGGCAAGCTGAGTGGTGCCACACTCCGCGTATGAACTATTTCTATTCCATACTAATTAACTTAAAATAAGAAACAAAAATATTACATTTAAAAGGATTTTCTTTTTATCAAAACCTCTCTAGCATTCTATTTCTTTAAACCAATGTACAATATTTACAATAATAATAATTTTATTTGGTACACAGGACGAACTAACTGGCAAAGAATGGGATATAAAAGCTAAGTCCATAGTGAACGCAACTGGTCCTTTCACGGATTCTATCAGGAAAATGGACGACCAGACTATTAAGGAAATCTGCTGTCCATCATCTGGAGTGCACATTGTACTTCCAGGATATTATAGGTATGGATAGGCAAATTAGGGTAATGCTTCTCGAGTACGACAATAGCCAATAATTGCCAAAAACTCCTAACTGTTGACATTCTTGTCATCTTATAGTTTTACGACTGGTACAAATAAAAACACATGTATTAATTTATTTAATTGTCAAACATTTAGATTTTTTATTGTCTAACTTACTAAAAACAGTCGTGCTCACATTGGTGGTAAATACAATGGTGTTTACAAATTGGCAACAATGGCGTAATGCTTTTACGTATATTTTAAAAGTAAACTCATTAAATCCATTAAATAGTTTTACTCATATCGTACATCATGCTTTGTTTCAAGTCCGGAGCACATGGGTCTGCTAGATCCGGCGACGTCTGATGGTCGTGTCATCTTCTTCCTGCCGTGGCTTAAAGGAACCATCGCTGGCACCACAGACCTGCCCTGCCAGGTTACACACAGCCCCAAGCCCACGGAAGACGAGATTCTCTTCATCCTAACTGAAGTCAAGAACTATCTCAATCCTGATGTTGAGGGTATGTTTATTAACTAATATATTTCGTTTATTTACACACAAACAGCTTAAGACAATACATAACATCAGTTTTACAATAATTCATTCGTAGACACGTCTACCTGCGTGCCAATTATTAGTTAGGAACAACGTTTATGCACATAGGTTAAAGTAATAACTATAAAATCGAATTTTAAAAAATATACAACTAAAATATGGAAATAACGTTATTTTAAAAATCAAGTGCTGGATTATCATACTTTTCAAAAAAGATGACGAATCATTTATTATGTCGATATTGTTTGGAGGACAATACGAGTACGACATACCGCGTAGGGAAATTGAAGAATGTACGAGAATATTCGTTTTATATGTGGGGATAAATAAAACGTTTATGATATTGCGTGTATTTTGAGAATGAGGTGCAATTTGAGAAGCTATATACAATTGTAATTTACTACCCCTCGCCCGCGCCCGCATCGGCATCTACTACAAGACGGCGTGGACTCGTTCCTAAGAAACGCTTTGGTCAACTTTTTTTTCTTCAATATCGCTGTAATTTAGTCTCGATAATATTAGTTAGAGTTAGTCATAGTCATATATCAAGACCGCTCCCCCCTCAGTCCGTCGAGGCGACGTGTTGTCTGCGTGGTCCGGTATCCGTCCGCTGGTGTCGGACCCCAACAAGCCCGACACGCAGTCGCTGGCGCGCAACCACATCGTGCACGTGTCTCCGAGCGGCCTCGTCACCATCGCGGGGGGCAAGTGGACCACCTACCGCGCCATGGCCGCGGAGGCGATCGATGCCGCTATTGAGAGTGAGTAGCGGTTGCCACTAAGTATACTCTATTCTACTAGAATTTCGCAAAAAGTCGACACGATTGCGAAGGTATACTTTTTTTTTATTTAAGGCAGGTTATTTA
This sequence comes from Dircenna loreta, assembly GCA_963555665.1. Lineage (NCBI taxonomy): Eukaryota > Metazoa > Arthropoda > Insecta > Lepidoptera > Nymphalidae > Dircenna > Dircenna loreta. The sequence continues at coordinate 8,959,864 of OY743094.1, forward strand.
GTATAATAATTGATCCTGGTTTTTCTGCTACTGTAATTCAGTTTCGGATTTGGAAAAAAAATAACAAACGTGCTGTCACAAGGGCTTATATATTGGAGAAGTCAACGTCCAGTGAAGAAATTTAATTGAAATTTTGATCAGTAAAATAAACTTTTATATTTATACAATTTCAGGTTCAAATCTGAAGCCATTATACAAAGAATGCCAAACTGATGGATTCCTTATCGAAGGTGCTCATGGTTGGACTCCAACTATGTACATTAGATTGGTACAGGACTTTGGGCTTGAGATGGAGGTTTGTATCAAAACCTATTCAGGAAATTTGTTATTATAATATTTGTTTGTTGATATATTATACTGTAACTTCTAGGTAGCCCAACATTTAGCTAAGTCTTATGGGGACCGATCTTTCGCGGTGGCTAAGATGGCGGCGATGACAGGCAAGAGATGGCCCATTATTGGTAAAAAGATTCATCCTGAGTTCCCGTACATCGATGCGGAAATCAGGTATAACTAACATATTAAATATGATAACTGTACAAAAAAAAACATTAGCACATTATATAAAAAAACTCTTATTAATATTATAAGTGTGCAAGTCTTATATAATGTATTTGGATATCAATACTTGCTGTATGAATTTTTAAGATATTTTGTTCACCGATGAGTTTGTTCGGCAATGAGACACATTCTTGTACAACTTTCCCAAAAATAATACACGGTTCCTGTAAGTAATAAAATAAGCAATTTGCTACAGCAAAGCACTTGATTAACACATTTACGCAATTATTGTTCCGAAAGTGAAAGCCTCACCTGGTCTACGCGAATGGCATCGCCGGCAACAAACAGATAATAAAAAATGAATAGGTCGCCAATGAAACTGCTTGTCAAGCTAAGACTTGACAAATCAGATCGAAATGTAATCAATACATCGCCAACCGTCGCCAGGTATGGTGTCCGCGAGTACGCGTGCACGGCGGTGGACATGGTGGCGCGGCGGCTGCGGCTCGCCTTCCTCAACGTGCAGGCCGCGGCCGAGGCGCTCCCCGCCGTCGTCGAGATCATGGCGGAGGAACTCAAGTGGAACGACGCAGAAAAGCAGGTGCGTCCTTACAGTAACCCATAGTCATTTAACAACATTAAAGGACTTCCAGATATTGCCATCCCTTGAAGAAGAATTAAGTGGAGTAAAAAATACATATTTTTTTTTAATTTACCTAATATACATAACTGTACGTTAAAATAAAACATTGCAGAAGCAAATGAAAATGGCAGGAGAGTTCCTTGCTAACGAGATGGGACAGATGGTAAACCGTGCGAGTCGTGACAAAATCCCCATCAACCTTAATAAGGACGAGATTCAGACCTACATCAAACGCTTCCAAATTATTGACAAGGATAGGAAGGGCTTCGTCTCCATCAACGACATTAGAAGGAGTCTTAAGGTAACTGCTATGATAGGATATTTAATGTAAGCAAATATTAAGCTTTACGATGTTGTTAAACCCATGCCCTACATTTGTCAAAACATTGTAGGTAGTCTAATTTAAACGTCTACTGTTCAAGGTCATTGGATGGAAGCAAGTGTGAAATGAAAAATATTTATTTTTTAATTATATTACTTTTCAGAGGACCCAAACATGTTTCTTGAATGGAACAAATCATTATTTCATATTCAAGAACATGAAAATATTTTTAATACTTAATATTTTACTTCGTATCACTAAAGTTTGAACCGACAATGTTATAGAGTATGGGCGTCAAACCAACTGATGCTGAAATAAGTGCGATATTGTCAGAAATAGACGTCACTTATCACGGGCAACTGGAAATTCAGGATTATCTTCAGGTAGACAGGGACAGGGTAAAGAATCATCGTGGGACGCACTGTTTGTCATGTTGAAAGCGGGTGTAGTGTCGTTTAGATTTAATTGTCATTTAGAATATAAGTGTTGCCAGCAATGTGATGGTGTTCGGGATTTGTGCAAATATTTTTATCCACCTCTTCAGTGTTATTTTTGCACCACACAGCAAAAGTGGAACATTTTTACATGACATGACATAGTGTACTAAAGGGCAGGAGACGTAATTTACAGATGGCCCTTTATAACCCACCTTGTTTCAAATACAGAACAAGAAAAAAGGTTCCACTTTGCATTGTAATACCGTTAAATGCTTTTGTGTTAAACGTTGGAGCTTATTTCACAGAACTATGGTGAGGATGTGACCGGGGAACAGTTGCACGAAATATTGAAAGAAATCGACACTAACATGAACGGCCAAGTCGAACTCGACGAATATCTGCAGGTCCATATCAATATAACCTCCACTTATCCATTTTAAAATAACTTTGCACAAAACCTACCTTACATGTATATAGGATACGTTTTGTTTGTGTAGCTCTTTTTTAATATTTTATTATAGGTTTAACAGAACTATATTATATATGAAAACGTATAATATCAATGTATGCACTTGTATCTAATTCATTTTTGCTTAATTTTACTAACAGATATATTAGTGACAGTTTTATATATGTAACATATTCTATGTTATTCATATTTATTTAGTTGTCAAATAATCATAAGAGTTATCGCTATCATAGGATATACCTAAGGTATTTCACTAATTCGATAAAATCTTGGTTTATAATTTTGTAGCTGTGTAGCTGACCCGGCTGACAATGTCCTGTCTTAACTGTGGATATTGAATTGGATATTAATTATAATTAATAACAATTTAAAAATATATTTTGATTCAGACCAATTCATCTGCTTTAGATGTCAAACTCATAACTGTCAAATGTCTGACAGTTATGACTTATGACAAATGCGATGATTATTTAAGGTCGTTAAATTTTCCTCATTTTTCTAATTTTAAGCTCCACTTACTTTTTTTTTTCTAATAACAATCTTGTCCTGACAATCGCGTTCAAAGAAAAACAACGTTACTTATAAGTCAATATGAATAATGTATCGACTTTGTGTCAAAAGACAAGTATTAAACATTCTTCAAATAGCCACAATTCTCCACATTTATTGAGACATTTTTAAAGTAAACGTTATTTTATAACAACAACCTATAAAGTTTGAACATATATCTTAATTCGATTTTGATTCGTTTTTATTTACCATTATCAAAGCATTATGAAGAATAAAAATAAAAATAATGTGGTTGAAAAATCAATACCATTGAGAAATACATACCCAGTACTATAGTTGCTTTTTGTTTAAAACCGTCCTAAAATGTATAACAATATATATAGAGTATTTATATGCCAACATGTATGAGTTGTAAATTATAAATTATTATGAAAATTCTAACAAATTCAAATTACAAACACAAACTGAAATGATTGCATTTCCAAATAACACTCAAATATTCATATCTGACATGCACTAATTACTGTGCTTTTAACCTCTAAATAGTAAATATTGAGCTCTTTGAAGTACTCTTTATTTACTTAGCTTGCAGAGTGAATTTAAAATGATGAAATTTAATTGTTCCTTTTATTTCTAATTTGCATGCTTGTGCTTTTGTCATGTTATTGAAGAATTAATTTCATGTTTAAATCTTTAAAAAATAATGTATTTTTTTATAAAATGGTCATCATGGAAAAATATGCATTTTTTCTAAATGTCATCTTAAAAACAAATAGATGATGTCAGCCATCAAATCCGGACATGTGGCATACTCAAGGTTTGCAAGAATGGCAGAGCTGGAGGAAGAGCATCATGAGAAGGAATCTCTTAAAAAACAGATCACCGTTGAGAGGAGCGGAGGAGGACTGTAGTTACATTATAGGTAAACATAATAATGAATATAAAATATAAATCCTGATTATCAGATATCTATTTAGGGATGGTAAAATCTATTATAATTTGTATACATTATAATATATGTAATTTTATTTAAATTTTGAAAAGAATGAACTATTAAACTTAATGATTTAAATAATGGTTAATATATTACTATTGTCTTGTGTGGAGACAATATTTAAATTGTTTGTTTGTTACAGATTAAAACCAAACATCGCAACAACATAGTCGTTCTTTGTATCACTAAATAAGTATTATTTATCGAAATTGTGATTATCATAATAAAGTAAAATTATTTAATTAAGTTATATTATGTATTATAATTATAAAATTGGTTTCTTCAAAAGAATCAATAACTGTGTACAAATTATTTTTATTAATTTAATGCAAAAATTTATGTAAAAATGCAGTAAAAAATTTTTGAATGTATAATAAAGAGAAATCAATCCATTTGATAATTACATATTTTTAAACGATGTACGTAATGTGTTTTGTTTACAAAGTTAATTTATACTGCACCTTAAAAATATAATATCACAGCTTCACGATAAGATTGATAAAAAAAAACTTTTACTATTGAATCCTTATTTAACAATACCGTAACATACCGTATTCCCATTTCTTCCTTAAGTTTTGCGAATATTATTTGTTTTGTGCAATAAAGTTATGAAACATAATACACTGTCTTTAAATTAACATTTTATCAGAACCTTTAGCTTAAGTAACAAATGAAGTATACATAATTCAAATAAACATAATAAAACAAAGTAAATTTAAGTAGAAAAACACGAAAATAAGAACGAAGCAAGGTCAAACTTCAGTAACCGGTTGTGCCATTGTTAGAATTCAGAAATAAGAAAATGGTAACCACTAAATTATGTAAATTTTAAAGAAAAACTTATTAGTATTTATATATTTTTTAAAACTTATTACAATAAATATTAAATATATTTAGTAATATTTGATACTTAACTTGAATAAAAATAACATTTTATATACATCTATATCAATGATGCATAGACAAAAAAAATGTGTGAATGACAGAAGAAAACCAATGCCCTTGAAAAAAGTGACAGTTGACTATAAACTTTATTTATAATGATAAAGAATATATACTGTGGTAAAAAAAAAGGATTGCTATAAAGGAATTGTCGAAAATACTTAACACTTACCATATGGAACTAATCTTTAAATTCCAAAATACAAGAAAAGTTATCTTTCAGCTACAGGTTAACTTGGCAAAAGTTTTGTCCCGGAAGTTCTTGAAAGTTAGTTAGTAAGAAAGTTGTAATGTAAGTTACGTGGTTCGGACGTAGGGCGGTTGGTTACGCCCCCGCGTGTTGTCACGGGCGGGCGGTGGGTGGGCGCGTCTCAAGCGTTTGTTTATGAATTTTTAACGTTAGGGAGGAAATGCTTGACGCGTTAAAATAACTATATGTAAGTGTATCTTTTCTAACCTTTCGTTGTTTATTTTTCGTATTATATACGGGTGCTATTATAGTCATGTGACAATTCGTGACTAATTTAATAATAGGGGAGACCGGGGCTGGTTGTGACATTTTTTTTCTAAAATGGCATAACTTTTTATGTTAATGATTATATTACTTAATTATAGGTTCTTTTGATCAAATAACTATTCAAGATTTTAATTTAAAGATAATTTTATATAAAAGACTATTAGAATTGAAATCATTGAAAAAATTCTTGGAAAAGAAGAGTGTCACTTTCAACCCCACGTCAGGGGCTGGTTGTTACAACACAAGGGGTAAAAAGTTACATTAAAAACAAGCACATAAATCACAGTATTATATTATAATTATTAGCTACTTCCCTTAAACAAAAAATAATCAGTGTTGCATTTTTGCGTTTACAATAAATATTAAACTTCTTTTAAACAAAAAACAATCGACTGGGTAACTTTGTGTTTTAAATAAAAATCTGACTTCTCGTAAACAAAAAACAATCGGATTAGCTTCTTAGTGCTTATATTAATATAAAAATCAGAAACAATCAGACTTCTGTAGAGTGTACAGAAAGAGCTAAATAAACATTATTTAGCTACTATAGTCTGAACGTAATCACTCTCGCAATTTATACAAGTATAGGACAGAACATTTCCTTTAACACAATTAATATGACCATTTCTTGCAAATTAGACATTGTACCCATCCCTCATCAGCTCGACTCTGGTCAAATGGTTCGCAACATCTCAGACAAAAATAGTCATCTTTTTCACTTTCTCCATCAGAGTCTTGTAACACCTTCCTCTTTAAAGAAACCTTTTTCCTTTTTATTTGTTTTTCTTTCAATACTCAGTAGTTCCTTTTTATTTTTAATTAATTTCTCTCTTTTAGATGTTTTAGGCTTTTTCTTCTTTTGTTTCAGCGCCAATTCATTTTTATCTGTTAAAATAGCCGATTTTCGAGTTCTCCTTTTTATCTTGCTAATTCTAGCAGCAGCTCTTGGATAAGGCCGAATAGCATCAGGTGGAAAAGTAGCATCATTGTTAGTAAAATCTCTGCTAGATCCAGTAACTGGATTAGTATAATAGAGCTCTCACACTGTCTTACAGCTCCTAAAACATCCTCAGTAAATGCTTAATTGTACCCTTTTGCTTAGCTTCTCTTCGTTTCTTTCTATATCTTGTTAATGACATACATATAGACATATGACATAACCCGAAGTCTTTTGCGATGAACCGTACTTTTGTTAGTCATATAATAAAAATAATATTAGGGGGCTGGTTGTTACATGTCACAACCTGCCCCGAGCTTTTGTCACTTTTAGCCCCAACACCAAAAGTAATCTTTCAAGGTTATGCAGTAAATACGATAATAAATATAAGTGTATGAAAGTAGATTCATTGTAAAGAGAAAGCATTAGGGCATAGATTTCACACAAAACACATTTCATCTTCTACTGGTAACCGATTTTAGACCAATATTACTAAAAAACAAAAAAGTTACTAAACTGTGTTTTTTATAGCCGCGTGCGCATGCTCCTTCCACACAAACGTTAGGGCCACTAAGGGTCTCGCGGCGTGGGGGCAGATGATGGCGTGATTCTAAGTCTCTTTCTAACGTCAATGTATCACATTCCGTTCGGCCACTATTGCCGCTGTAACTACCTACCCCTGTCACAACCAGCCCCGGTCTCCCCTACGTCAAATCATTGTGTCAGTTGGGTAGCTAGTACCTATACCTAATATATTACTAGGTAAGATATAGGTACTTTCTGCGATAAAGACAACATGTTTATAAAAAATAGGTGCCTTTTTAAATACGTACCTACCTGATTGATTTATTATTAAATGAGAATTCATGATTTATTTTTAGATATTTAATGCCTACGTAACTATTTAATTTAATTTTTAATTTATTTAAATCTTTTCCACTTTGAATCATTACCAGTGATCACTTGTGTACGTCAAATAGAGGTGTCAGGAGGGCCCATTTTGATACCATACTTATCGAAATAAGCCCTAACTAAATATATAAAGCTAACCTAGTCTATATATATATACCTATATCTAATATAGACCTAAGTCTTCCTACTACATGAGTAGAGGAAATCTTTGATATTATCGTTTTATTTAACAATAATAGGAAATAAATACTTAGGTAAAAATACGCAAGATATAGGCTAGTTATCTGTTTCGAATAATAACTCATAATTTGTAATTACGTTGACAAGAGTAGGTACCTATATTAGAGACGTTATTTGGTAGGTTGGCAAACCTGATACACAATAACCCTTTTACTAACAATAAATAACAACCTTATCGAACAGAAAATATATAACTATGGCTAGGTTGGTACCTAGGTATGGTTACGAGGAAACATTACCTATGTTATTGACAGTGTTCGTTTTCCTTTGTTACCTTGCCATTGTTGATTTATATTTAAAGTGTGGTAGGTAAAAATAAACCTAGTGTATCTACACAATTAGGTAAATATTCTCAAATATTCTTCAGGAACCAAAACTTTACAATCTTTCCCTACTCTACTTACGTAGGTATACTTAGATATTCACCTATCTATATGTATACATTAGGCGCTAGGTGAATTTACTGCATTGCGGTAGATGAAACTAAATATATTAAAAATGCTACGCACTTCTTAATACAAAATTCTGTTTACAAATACGCCTGTTTCATACTTGACCTTCGATGAGTTGGATCTACGCTCGAGCATACAACTGATTTCTGATCAATGTTAGGATTGGAGTAGGTTTTGGGAAACTGGACCGTCATTAATGTTATTTGTGATGAAGTGCTAATTAGTGATGAGATGCATCGTGTTACCTTGGGCGTGTCGGATGGGGGGCGGGTGCGGGCCGGCCCGCCCACCATCACTTCCGCTTCCGTCATTCAGCCTTGCAGTCGAGCTTACGATACTGCCCTTGGCTCGTGAATCATCAATACCCATGTTATTGCGTGAACATGTTCGCTTTGAATCTAATGTCGGCGTTGAATCAAATAGGGAAAATGACCTGTTTTATTTATGTGACGATGTTTTTCTGTTTAAATGCTAAATCTAGTTACTTATTAGACCTAGATCCAGTTATGGTAACTAGTATAATCGTTATACATAACTAAATATATTAAATAGACTACAGTTTACATATAGATTGTTTTTAAGAATTTTCGCAAAATGACACAGATTAAAATTATAGGTACGACAATCTGTTCAATATAATTCATTCCTATAATTGACGTCAACTAATGCTGTTTTTCAAAGGAATCGAAAGGACGCCATGGAAAATAAACACATTTGCATAATAAATTTGAACCCACTTTAACCTAGGCTCTATCCTATCTGCCTTCGTTACCACAATTTTCTTCGACTAAATACCTATCTATAGATAGGTGGGTTCGTCGTTGAATCGGAAGAGTCAAGCATAACGAATTTATTAAATAATAATCTAGTGGTTAAACAGTTGACAACAGTAGGTGCCTAGATATATACTAATCTAGTTATCTAGGTATCTAATTATAACAACACGTTTTATAGTTTTTTTTTTTATATTATGAAAATTAAAAGACCTTAGAATTTAACGTAGCTACTTAGAACCTCAGTCACAGATCTTCACGACACATGAAAATAAATTAGCTATCGAAGAGATAGTGACAAACAAAACATTGGATTTTTAATAATAATAGCTATAGGTAGGTATGAAAGTCGTATAAATTTTATTGGTTTATAATTTCCAAAATATAATTGTCAAAATTTTGTTTAAAATTTAAAGAGGTTATATATAACGTTTTAGAAAATCAACGATACGAATGAATGATTAAGTAATTAAAGTGTATTTTTAAACAATCAAATGAATGAACGATTCCATCTGAGCCTCCGCTAATTAGTATACGCAAACACTATCACGTCACTTAGCTAGCGCATGCCACGACGCGACGCGTCACACCGAGGTACACCCATAATAGAGTTAGTCCCAATTAACAAGGCGTTATAGGGTCCGGACCTGCTATATTACTTTGTATCTTATTCCTCTTTCAATAAGGTCTATAGTCGAAAGTTGATTTCATCAAGCACAGTTCGCTCGGAAATTCACAGAAATATCATTTCTATCGTTCTAATATGGACGTTATATTCAAGGGATAGGAAGTAAATTTCTCTAAAAATATGAGATAATTAAAGCAGAGACACAGGCTCTCTCGGAACGGTTGCTCATTCGTGCATAATGGACTTGGGGCAAACGCCGCTGACGCTTGACAAAACATGGCTCGACTTTCACTCTCACTGCAAGCCCGTCCAGACTATAAATATACTCTCTAAAGTGTCGAGACTGTTCGTATGTCCGAATATAAAAATAAAAAAAAATATATAAAAGTTTTATATTTACATACTCCCATACTAGTATCGAAACAACATGTACAAATATTTTATATGTACATAAGTAGCTATATGTAATACATAATATGGTATGACTTTTATAAGGTAAATTAAATAAAGTTATCTCCATTAGCTCGGCATTGGTGTCGACGACAAAGTGAGTGTAAACATAAAATAACGTACAAGAACGCACTTAGCATTGTTTGTTCAAAAGTTCCTTAGGAAAGCGTTACATCGCGACATGTGTGCATTTTTTGCCCGCCCAAGGAGGCCGCGGGCGCGAGGTTATACACCCATTATTACGTCCTTCCTACTTTCAATTATTATTATCGGGCGGCGGCGCCGCACCCGCGACGGGGAGGAGAAGAGAGGCGCAGCTGCTGCCTACCAATAATCAAGACCTGTCTTTGAAAAGAGTGAGATAGAGATAAAGCCCGCCAATGTTGAAAATCAGTTATAAATCATGTTAGTGGCGTCTGTGATGATTGTTAGTTTTTTGGCTTAACCTTTTCACAAACTAAATCACAATAGGAGATGCTATTAAGTATGTTTCTATCATAAAATAATAAAAATAATTTAAGAAACTCAAGCGACACGAATGCGATAGTAGGCGGATCTCCGAGTTTTGACGATCGCATTCGGTTTCTCTCGTCAGTTTGCTCGCCGCAGTTTGGCGGCCGGTCGTGAGAATGGTGCGTTCCGTACGAGAACAAAGAGAAATATTTGTTAGCAAGTATCAAGTGGATAATGTCGTCTGAGCCCTCGAAAGTGTCAGTGGAATATATAAGTGAGGACAAAATCGTCAAGGTAAAGATTGTCAAATGAAAGGTTGTAGTGTTATTGTGTAACAGATTGGACGCTAGCGGGCAGCGTTCTCGTGTATCAGTCGGTGCAGGGGGAGGGCGGGGCGATCGCGGCCCCGGCCGTGTGGGGCCCGCCAGGCCACACGCAGGAGGTTGTGACCGCTACGTGAGCTACTCCCTTGCCGAAATATTATCATTAGTTAATTTGACGATTATTACTCACACTTACACGAACACTATTTTAAAGTAAATATACTTGTTATGGTTGACTTAATACATTAGTATTCTAAGAAATTATCATAATTGTAGGAAAAAAAGCCTTTGTCAATGTAAAAATATTCGTTATACTGTAAAACATTAAAACCAGTTCAATATACTCGCATATTCCGAAATGGATGTTAACATCAAAACTAACCTAGTTATAAATGCGTAAAATATCAGTCACGCGATCCTAGGTGGGTGGATCAAAGGGCGGCGGCGGCCTTGAGTGCGACGACTCCCGGCTCACGGCACTTGTTAGGAAAAGGCGTGTCGACACCCAACAACTACGATTTTTCAAAATAAACAGTTTTTGAAAATTTATAAAAATATATAAAGTTCAACTTTAAAGATCAAAATGGAAACAAAAAATTATAAATATATATATATTAAGTCAATTACTTGCACAAAGAAAATAAAATAAATAAAACTGATCATTAATATTATATACGGTCGTACTTCGTAATTCGTTACAACAAACTGAATATAAAAATAAAAACAGAAATAATGATTTGTCAAAATGAAGGAATAATTCAAATGATACAAACTTACAAAGTAAATTACTAAAACGTATTAAAAAGAAATCAAATCATAGTAAATATACGATTAATATGTAATCTTTAGATTATGACTGAACTATGTAAAAATACAACGTATCTTAAAAAACTAAATTTGATATTATTATTTATTGTGCTAAAGAAAAACCAATCTACTCGAAAGTACTTAAAGTCGAATGTCGAATAATTGCGACATTTTTTCTCCCCTAGTATTCGCGCCTTTTTCATCTTTTCGCACAGCTTACTTCTATTGAATATTGATTCACAAATGAAAGACCCCTTGCGTTCTGACATAGACATGCAGTAAGTATTAAGTACATATTCTATTTTACACGCAATCATGTTTCGACATTACATTATTATGTCGTTAGTAACCAATAATAGGTATTGTACTGGTTATTAATAATAATATTGCTATATTTTTATACCAAAATAAAGTGTAACAAATATATACCTACAATTATAGGTTATAACATATTAACATGACTGTTTTTAGGACTTTGACATTAAAATAATATTAATATTTCAAAAATCAATGACCACATATAGACAAGTGAAGCTTATTTAAAATAATACTAAATATTAAGAATTACATCTAAATGTCTCTTTATTTTCTTGCCTCTTAAAATAAAAATAAGTTTTTAATTGTAAGGTCAATTTATATTTTTCTATACTGTAAGCTTATGGATTAAAATAGTACCTACTTTTAATGAATTTTAGTAGTCTTTCTCATTTACCTACTAAGCTCTACCTGTATACTATTTGTAAGTTACAAAAAACATGTTAACCAAAGTTAGAATAATTGTCCAATGTAAATAAATAATTATCGATCACAAACCCTGCTTATTATGTACAAAAATATGTTATAGGAGTAATAGACATTACAAGACAAGTACAATTTATTGATTCTTTTGTAGTGTTGATGAATAATATACTTGAACTGAACATGAATGATTTACATATATATATATATAGCGAGTATGCATATATAATTTGTAAATAATAAAAAAGTAAATATATTACTGGACCAATAAATTTAAAGTATTTAATAACACTTTAAAACTGTTGCACTACATTTGAATCATAACAAATATTACCTGTCTTGATTAAAGACCACTATTTCAAAGTTAATGTATACAGCATAAAGAAATAAATTAGCATGTGATCATATATTTTGTTGATTTAATGAATTTATATATTATAGACTCTCCTAAAAAGATGCCGTCTCTCAACACATCTTTAGAGAATCAAGAAATATTTTGGTCGAACACCACCAAACTGTTTTTGTGTTTACAGTTTTATTCTTATAGTCATGGCACATTAACGGACCTGATCAATTTTATCATAGTTTTCATAAATTTGATGTGAGCCTTCAGATCCTTTACTCTTCCCTGATCTGATTATGACAATTTACAGTATTTTATGCTCTGCATTAACAATTTTATTTAATGCTTAATTTAACAGGAGGGTAGCGGCACCCAGTCGCCACTGGCATTATTGGCGGCAACGTGTAGCCGTGTGGGCGCCGCTAGCATGGGGCCCGACCAGCAGCAGGAAAAAGAGCAGCAGCAGCAACAACAACAGCAACAACATTACAGTAAGTGAAACAAATTCAATAGGTTCATGACAAAAAGTTCCTCATTCCTATGTTATTATGGTAATCATTTACCATAAGTTGTGATCTAACACTATATTATATATATAGCTGTTTGCACTCCTCTCCCTGCATGGAATGCTAAGAAGCTTCGTCTCTAAGTAAAAACTAAACGAATTTTAGGTCCACAACAGCAGCAACAAGTTCAGCAACAGCAGCAGCAACAACAACAACAGCAGCAACAACAGCAACATCAGCAGCAACAACAACAACAGCAACAACAACAACAGCAGCAGCAACAGCAACAGGTCCAACAAGCTCAGCTAGTCCAGCAACAAGTTCAAGGCGACGCACTTGCAGCACTCCAGCAGCAGTACTTGCAGCAGCCGCAGCTGAGAGTCATCAGCACTGCTGTGGTGCAGCAACTGAGAGCGCAAGGCCTGTCGGTGAGTGATGTGGGAAGAGATGTAAATGCTAGTATCCTGCCGCTACATCATGTAAGTATTGTATTAGTTTAACAAGTTGTTTTATGGAATCAGTATTAGTTTATATCATTTTATTGTAAGTATATTAAGAATATTAAGGATTGTTCTTGTATCCTTAAAAACATATTACATTACAATATAATTAAATACTTTTTTATAATTTATCCTTATGGTGGAACTAGCAGTTTAAAAAATTATAGAATACTTACAGAGCCCTTAAAGCTAGAGTTGGAGTATTTTACTTTTTATGTAATATGTTTGTAGTTTAATTTAAAAAATAACATCACTATATAGTAATGGTGGAAATTTTTCTAAAAATGGTAGCAAAAACTATAGTAGCAATGACAAGGCAGAATAAATTATTGAGCAGTGAAGTATAAACAAATTTCAAGGCTTAATGTTTCTTTAAAGATGTTAATATTGAACTGCTAAGAAATTCTAATTTTAAGTTATATTTATCTACTTATAATTAAACTGCCGTTATATACTCAGAATAATCTCAATTTGAACAGACTATTCCAATTCATTTATTTTACAATCATATTTTATTTATTTACAGGGAAATGAGTTGTCTGCGGCAATTGTTAATGCTGCAACAACTGTTCCTAGTGGCATACAAGTGCAGCAGCCGCAGGTATAATATATATATTTTGTAATCATTAAAATTGTATTCTTACCAATAATGCTCAGAATTATTGTAATAAATAAAGTCAAAGGTCAAGTGGTGACATATCACATATTTACCAAATATATTTAACCAGTTGTTCCTAACTATCATTGCAGGTGATATCCATGCAACAGCTCCAGTCCCTGATAGGGGGCGGCGTGGTGTCGGGCGGCGAGGGGGCCACCTACCAGAACACGCCTCAACAACTGTTACAGATACACCCGCAGCTGTTGCAAGTAACTATTATATTTTGAAAATTAACCATTACAATTTAAATTTCAACAAATTTTTGTTATTACTGACTAAACTTGTGACGCAATTTTAAATTGGCTGCTTACCGCCATATTAAAAAAACATTTTCCAGGTGGAAAAATATAAGGAAAATGCCCAAGTACTTATGTCACCCGTTTAAGTCTGATTGCTTCACTATTAAAAATACTTGAAACATTCATTGTCTAATGAGTCGAGTATAATAGCGGTCTTACTATTTCATTCTAAATCATCCCACTCTTCGAGTGAGCGGACGAGTCGCTACAGAATCAAGGATCACTATACTAGGAAAATACACATACATTATACACGTATTTAACGTGTATAATGTATGTGTGTGTGCTGTACGCGTGTGTGCTGTACGTGTGTGTGCTGTACGCGTGTGTGCTGTACGCGTGTGTGCTGTACGTGTGTGTGCTGTACGCGTGTGTGCTGTACGTGTGTGTGGTTGCAGCAGCAGGCGGGTGGCGTGTACGGCGGCTGCGTGGTGGGCGGCGTGGCGCCGCTGCAGGCCGTCACCGTGGACGGCCAGGACGCGCTCTTCATACCCTCGCACCACGCACAGGTGGGATACACGCTTTTATATATTTTTTTTTTAATTTTTGGTTGCATTAGAAAAACTTATATACATACAATTTAAGCTAAGAATACGACTCGCACCATAGAAAGTTATACGTTTAGAACTTCCTGAATCCGCATTTGGGTTATTTTGGGAGGCGCTCAGAAGTTTGATAGTTTATATAAAATGGTGATTTAAACTAGTCCATGGTACAAGAACCGGAAGAGTTTTATTGTTAAAATTGCTTACTATTTCTTATCAATCAACTGTCTCTATTTCAGAACTTCTCAGGCATGGGTCAAGTCAGCCTCGTCAACGGCCAGCTGGTCCGCACTCCCGTGCTGCCGTCAGGGTTCTTACAGAACGTCATGCACTTGCCGGCCGGTACTGACCAAGATATCAAACAACTATGTATATAGCTCACACAGCACACGCTTGGGGTCTAACTCTTCTTTAATTCCATCACCGTTCATTTGCTTCGCTTGACACTGTTTGTTGTTTTTATTTCTCAGTTTTACAGTAACTTAATTATTCCTTTGTTGGTAACACTTAAAAAATATTGTGAAACCCTTCTTTTTTTCATATAAATTCCATCAAATTTATGAATGTTAAAAAAAATGCATGACCAAACATTTGTTTTAAAGTTGAATATTTAAAAAAAATAAATTCATCCACACTATTCCATAATTACCAAATAATGAGCAAATGTTATTTTTTTACCTGCCACATTCTGTTTTTTTATAATATCTAAACCTTCATGTTTCATAAACAACCCAGTCAAATATTAAACCATATTTGTATTATTATTTATCTATGACTCTCCAGTGGCTGGTCAAGTCGGTCTATCGCTTATCGTACTAATGTTCCCTAACAGAGCAACAAGCGACCGTCTCCATCCCCGGTACTAACCTAACAATACCGCTAAGCGCACTAACCGGTAACCAGATGATCACTATCCCGGGGACCAATATCTCTATCCCGGGCGGGATTCAGATACCGACGAGCCAGGCAATATCCATCCCGAGCTCCACGGGAGTGCAATTACCCGTGGCCAGTGTGGCGAATGTCGGCAACGTGGCCAATGTAACGAACGTCGGTAATGTGGCGACCGTGGCCAATAATGGAGTTACGATACAAACCGATGGCAAAAACGGAAACGGAAAGGAGCCGAAGTCACCCGACAGTCCGGCGGGGCCAGGTTCGTACTGAGAGGGAACTTCAACTGACACTTCCATTGAAGTTCTCTTTAATGACGTCACCAATGACGTCACTATTCCCGAGCTTCTTCTCTCACGGCATTATGTCTGCTTGGTGTCTCATTTCGAACTTGCAATTTTCATTCAATATCACACATTAAGTTTTAAGTTGCATTTTATATGTATGATAAGTATTCGTTATATATGTTATGTTTATTTTAAACACATATTTAATCTTAATTTGCCATTGATTCGAGTTATATCGTTTCTTATTGCGTACAAAAATATTATATATTTTTTTGGTTCTTAAAAATTTAAGTAAATCAGTATACACTGTCTACATCACTGCCTTGAAATATGTTTTTTTTTTGCAATTTAAAAACATTATTTAAACATTAGAAATATTAGAAAATTGCAAAAAATATCTATACAGGTATCAGTACTAGCATTAATTTTTAAACGAAATCGTAAGAAACTTATAAATGTATATATCATAAGTTTAAACTAAAGTAGAATATTTTTTTTCTACCATCATAAGAGTGACTTTACACCAAGGAGTTAGTTTCGCTTTTGGTCACTTTAATTTAAATTTCTATAAAGTGATAGTATTCACTGGACACTAGGAGAAAGTTAAAATAAAAAAAATGAATTTTAACGAATTTGGCACAATAAAAGGAACGACAAGTATGGCATAATTGAAAAAAATAAAAGATCCCGGTAATTAACAAACGAGCAACAAATATGAAGGTCGACATTGTGTCCTCAGGCGGCGGCGTGGCGGTGCGCGGAGGCGTGGGCGGCGTGGGCGGAGTGGGCGGCGTGGGCGGTATGGGCATGGTGCCGGTGCAGGTGCCCGTGAGCGTGGCCAACGGGCACACGGTGTACCAGACGGTGCACGTGCCCGTGCACGCGCCGCACCTGCAGATCATACCGCAGCTGCAGCAGGTACTGCAACAAGTATGATGATGGATTTTGTTTTATTTTATGTACTGTTCACAAAAAAAATAACAATAGTCACTCTATTTTGTCAGTTATTTTTTTTAACTCAAATATGACTCCGGTGAGACTAGTGTTGTACTAAGTTTATTATTCGGTGTCCAGATGCAAGCACAACCCCAGGTGGCCAACGTCCTCACACCCTCGGGACAAATACAACAGATTCAAATTGCATCACTAGGAAATGTACAGGTAACTTATATACAACTTATTGAACATAAGACATTATGTTGTAGTGTATCAATATATATGTGTTCTTAAACGAATTGATGATGATACATGATGTATTTTAATTATTTCAAATAAAATATTAATTGATATAAATTGTGATTTGAAATTAAACGAATACGATATATTTAATAATCTGTATAGCTTAAGTGTATATAAAGGCCTAGTATATACGGGTTGGTTTGGTAGCAGGGCGCGGGCGGGCAGCCGGCCGGCGGGCAGCCCACCATCACGCTACAGGTACAGCTTGTTTAGTTTATTCTGTGTGTGCCTTCATCATAATATCTTTAGTGGTATATGGTGGTTTATGCCTCAAAATAATTCGTATTGTTGTAATAAAAAAAAAATATATATATATATAATATGTTAATATAATTATCTATACGACTATTATATTTGCGCTCGCACTAAATCTCATTTATCTAACTTAACTACTAACATTTACTAACAAACATCCATACATTAATGCTGCACTGGAAGGCGGTATCTAACCCAATGCAAGATACGAGCCAGGTGCAGCCGCAGCAGGCCATTATCACCAGCACTCCCAACGGACAACAGGTCACCGTCATACCGGCCTCCAGCAACGTAAGGACACGGAGCGTTCAAGGGGGGGGGAGGGGTTTAGACTATGCTATAGTAGTCTCCTACTCAGTGCACGTTCCGAACAATCTTTGATTTTGGCAAAAAGACAATTCTTTAAAATTATAGATTTGTTTTGCCATATCATTTCTCACTCACTCTACCCGTGTCCTCCGCGATCACTCTCTTATAACATTCACACTCGTTTCATCTACTTCATGACGTAACACGGAGGATGCCACGTGACCATACCGAGACAAATCACACCGGTGCTACGTTAAACTACCTCTCCGCCGGCGGTCGCACCGTACAATAATAACACCTCTTACCGAGTGTACCGTACCAGACTAACTAACGTGGAGCCGAAGTGGAGTGGCTTTCACCACTTACTCGAGAGGTGGTGGAATTCCACCAACACATATTCACAAGAGAGTTCTAAAGACCAATGGCAAATCCCTTGCGATATATTATTATATATATCAAGTCTATTAGTAGTATTAATTGTAATGAATGTACGTAGGTCCCGACGCTAGGCGTGGGTGGTCTGGGCGGCGTGCAGCTGGTGCCGGCGGTGGGCCTGCCCGGCGTGCAGCTCGCGCAGCTCCCGCAGCAACAGCAGCCCACGCCGCAGCCTACACCGCAGCCGCAGCCGCTTATCGGTACTTGCACACTCACACGCTTGCACACCCACTGACGCACATACGTACACACACACACACAAACATCTATATCTACTTACAAGCACCCAGCACACTTGTACATTGAAGACAATAATCAAAGATGGGATTTGCAGGCCAGCAGATACAACAGGACCCCAACGAGCCCGGCAAGTGGCAGGTGGTGACGGTCAGCTCCGGGAACACCAACAGTACCGAGTGTGAAGCTACCAAGAACAGACCAGCCAGCCCCAACGGCGGGAAACGGATGATGAAGAGAGTAGCGTGCACGTGTCCGAATTGTGATCAGGGAGAAAAGTAAGGGACTTTTATTTTGGAGTACAAATTTTAATTGAACAATATGTATTTATGTAGTACAACGGACACATTATAAAATATGATTTTAAATTTTTGAAGTGCCCACACTAGGTGCTGTTTTAAATAACAGTGTTTCATTACCGAAGTAATAAACATATAATTTGACATGTTACGACATGTATAATGTCGGAATAACATTAAAAAACATCAATTAAGTGATTGATAAGACCTGGTGTCACTCGCAGCCGGCTCATGGACCGCAAGAAGCAGCACCTGTGCCACATCGCGGGCTGCAACAAGGTGTACGGGAAGACGTCTCACCTGCGCGCCCACCTCCGCTGGCACTCCGGGGAGAGACCCTTCCTGTGCAACTGGCTGTTCTGCGGCAAGAGGTGGACAACTTCACTACAGTATTTTAATTAATATTTACTTGCCTGACTTTTTTAAATGTCTTCAACATTAAATGCTCTAAATTCGCAGAACTAAAGATTTGAAATCTTAATCCAGAGAAAATATTTCTTAAACGTTTTTCTGCATAAACGTTTTTTTAAGCTGTGACCTTTTTTAAGCTTAACTTTAATGACGTTTTTTTAAGCTTAAATTTTATATGAAAAATCTATGCTTTTGTGTGTAATGATTGTGATATACTTTTGTATCCATTTTCAATAAATATTGCGTCTGTGTCTTTTGTGTGTCAGTTTAAAAAAAACAACACATCTATACTCAGACTCCTGAATGAATCCATTTATAGAATGCCGGGTTAGTAACGACTGCTTCAAACTTGAATCCCCTTGGCTTCTAGAGGGATATGTGCTCTGTGTAGTTGAGCGGAAATATTTTTATATTTATATTTGCATACAATACGTTTACAATTTCAAGCCTTCACCACTCACATGAGGTTTAAGTGATGTTAGTGTATGACTGTTCTGTTTAGTTCCTCTGTGTTCGTTCAGGTTCACTCGCTCGGACGAGCTGCAGCGCCACCGTCGCACGCACACGGGCGAGAAGCGCTTCGAGTGCCCCGAGTGCAGCAAGCGGTTCATGCGCTCCGACCACCTCGCCAAGCACGTGCGCATACACACCAAGAACAGGATCACGGTACGCACGCGGCTTCATATTCAATGTAACATAGCACTTGTGGACAACTGTGACACATTCATTTAGTTTTTTAACAGAAGATATATTGTTTGATTTATAATAAGAAATATATAAACTATCTCAGCCTTAGTTGTACACTGACAGCACCTTCAAAGGATATGTTTGAGCCCTTTACAAGTTAAATTAGCTATTTATTTGCTACTATATTGATATTTGTTCAATATTTTAATAATGTATACTTTCAGGAGGTGGCTACATCAACGCAGTCAATGTATTCGGACTCCGGAGACGACAGCTGTGACGAGAAAATGATGCTAACCATAGAGACCATGCATCCTAACGCTGACTCAGAGGAGAAGCTGGTGATGATACGGTCCGGGGCCAAGATGGAACCCGAACATATTGATAGCTAGGAGTAAATCAACCTTATTGGAAAGAAATAAGGTGTGATTCTATTTGACAATCATGTTACTCGATAACGTTTGTGAATCTGTGGCTGGAGTTTGATCAAAATATATTGTGGGAATATTTATATGTATAATAATTTTGAATTCAAAGTTGATTATACATATGTGGTAATTAAAACAAGGAATGTGTAGATTCTGTTTTTCACAGACAGTGGAGAATATGATAAAAATGTATGCATTTCAACTTTATCTCATGAAATAAAACCATTTTTGCCTTAGGCAGTAGTTATGAACCCCAACTTAAATGCTGATAAATATTTGATTAGAATTAAAATTCAACTTGTTCAGTACTTGGTGCTATGTTTTTTATAGGTTTATTTTATAACCAACGCAATAAAATAGCAGCCTTATATTAACCAACCGACCAACTTTAAGTAATCTGTAATAACAGCAGGCAGTTCAGAGATTATTTATCTGGAAACACTTGTATGAACTAACACTTGTTTCTATTCATCTTATATATTTCAAATAGCAACTTCTATTAAAGTCAGTAACAACCAATATGCTAAAATCCGTCCATTAGGTATTACGCAATACGGAGTACAACGTACATACAGACAAACTTCGTACAAGGAATAATTGTCATTCATAAATAACAGTTTACTTAAAGTTGGTCTATATTAAACACATCAAGAATTTTTATACGAAATAACCACATTTATGAAGATAAAATAAGCTAATATAAGTCAATAGTTTATAGACAAAGAAAATTCTAAAGTTAAATTTAGTCATCAAGTATATATAAACGGCCGGTTTCTAGAACTATTAAAGTAATTATATATATATGTACAGTATAGTCTAAAAGTTGTGTTTGTCTATCACACCTATCTATCAACCAATCAGAAGTTTCACATTTTTTTTTTAAATCATTTTTCTAGAAACCGGTTATAAGTCTTTTAAACTTCTTTCTATAGCAGCTATAGTGACCTAATCTATATTGTTACTGGCCTAAGACTCACCACTTAAGTTTTCTTAAGAATAGTTTGATTTAATATTTCTATGAGATTAACTAATAAAGTAACATAATTTATATTCAATCGCACAGATCTTAAAGTAATTTCATTAATAGTGCATTCTATAGTTTTTAAGAAACATTAAAACCCCAGTTCTTGTAAATATTTAATAATTAAATTATGGAGTATCAGTGTAATATCATGCATAATATACTAACGTTTAATTTTTACAACGTTGATTATTTCTATGTTTATTCCAAGCCTGTATATGTGTTAGTCATACTTACATAGCGAGTTAGTCAAGCGAGTGTACAGAGTAATGTAAGACGAATATTAAATTAGATACTACATTTTTATTATTTATACCTTTTAGAAAATCATTGAATTATTTTCAATGTTATACAAACAAAGTAACAATTGTGTTAAGTGATCTTAAAAACGAAAGCAAAGGTGGTTAAAGTAATAACGCTAGTTGTATTGTTTAATGTTTGAATTCATATAAACAGGACTGCCCTGAAGTTGCTGCGAGTGTCAATAGCTGTCATGTTGACAGCTGCTGTCATGTTGACAACTTCACGGCGGCCATTTTGTTTTGTGAGCATGTAAATAATTGTCGTAAAACATGTAGATTTGAATCTGGTCTGTGATCAAAATTATTAAAATTGTTAACTAAAGTTATAGGATAATTTTAAAGCTATTTGAATTAAAATAAAAATAAAAATTTATTCTATCTGGTGCCAATAATACGAGAATGTATTGAATACTTTTATAAGAATATCTTTTAATAGATTTCCAAATAGCTTTATTTTATTCTATGTCTTTGTGAAAGAGTGATCTTAGTTAGTTTAGGGTAAGAATCAAAATTGTACACTTGTAAATTGTATGTATGTGTTAGCATTCCTGGTTATGTATTTAATTATTATTATTAATTGAGTAGGTATTAGCATAAATATAATTTTTGCTTGTCAGTTTGTTCGTTTGCGTGTCCAATTTTAGCACTAATATTTTTCTAACAATTTCTTAATTTCTGAAAACTAATTAATCAGGCACTTTAAAATTTTACAGAAAATAAACTCTTTGCAATTATGTCATCCATATAATAACATGTTTAGTAGTTTTAGGGCACGTATCAGATCTAATACGTACACACAATGCCACGTTGAAGCACTTAGTGGGTCCAAAATAAGCTTACTTGAAAATTATTTGTAAATACACATGTCTGTAAAGTGTAAAATAATACTGTAAATATAATATCGCTAAGGTCCAATAAAACATATTTTAAAATATGTGTATTTTATTTCAAATCCTTACTTCTACTGCAAAATAAAAAAAAAATATATACGTATTTATAAGTTAATATCCAAAATTTTATTTTTTTGAATACTAGTAAGCTGTGTAGTGGAGGCGACAAGCTAGCGTTAGAAATAACATATAATAGGTTCAGATATGATTAGTGGGACGCCGTGCAGCTACGTGGAGGGACGACATCCGCAGGGTGGCTGGCAATGACTGGAAGAGAAGAGCTGAAGACAGGCCTCAGTGGCGTGCCTTGGGAGAGGTTATGTCCAGCAGAGGACTACTGTGAGCTGATGATGACGGGGATGTTGATCTCTTATTGTGGTATATGTAACGGTATTTTTGGGTCATTATCAACATACAGAGACATCAGTACATTTGCCATACACTATAATAACATATTTTTCCTTCAACAACTGTAGATCCACCATCCTTTGATTATTTCTCTAGTCCTGTAAATGTCCTACAATCATGTTGCTTATTGTACTCCCACCACATAATAATTGACTCAATTAAAACAGTCAATTGTCTTTATTTAATTCAAACGAATTCAGTAATAAAAATAAAGACGATTTTAAATCTCTTATTTTTTCACACACTACACTACATCTCTTATTTTTATTTAATATGAATACCAACGAAACATAACCTGCTTTAAGGTCTACATCTATCGACCATGTCATCACAGACAGCCATTTACTTGCTCCTGCAATCCTCGACATGATTTAATCTACTTCGCCAACAAGGTGAAGATAGTCCCAAGTTTAAACCTGAAATTGTTACTGGTTGCGTAATTTTGCAAAGATCGACCTACCTTCGTCACAAGCAGATGCAGAAAGCATAAAGGTCTCTGTATTAAATAGTATTAAACAATATTATCTTGAAACTATTCTATGCTTATTGATTTACCGCTTAAACCAGTGAAAGTCAATAGCCCGCCAGCTCCGTGAGTCCCCCATGGTGTTCGAATAGCAAAGACACGTCGTAATATACTCTTTCATCGCCATATGTCAGGTGTGACGAGAACTGGAAACATTATAAATCAGCTCGTAACAGGTGCAACCAAATCGTAAAAGCAGCCAAGCGCTGTTTTTTCTTCTACAGTATTTCTAATGCTTCTTTGGCTGAAATATAGAAGTTTCTCCGCTCTCTCAGCATCAGTAATATTTCTTCTAAACATACTTCTGGGACGTTCTTTCTTGATGAATTGAATATACATTTTTATTCTACTTCTTCTCTTTGTGATCTACTTTTATTTTCATTAGTGTGTGTGGATGATGTACGTAAAACCGTATTGTTTCTTGAGTCTAAAGCTGTGGCCTTCGATGATGTGAGTAGAGCAATGTTTTTTCCTATTCTTGGCTATCCGGAACCCCATTACTCACATTGAAACATCGATTGTCAACAGATTGTTTCCCCTCTATTTGACGAGAAGCCTTGCCCTTAAGTCTCATCCAATTTGCTGGATAGGTTTTCCAGTACCTCAGTGGACGCCAGTAAGCTGTCAAAGTAAACCATGCGGTTTCCAAATGGTGTAAATTAAAGTTTGGTGTTTTACAAGTTGTAATGTTACTTACTATCTCCGTTACTATTTTCCATGTTCATAAATATTATTAACTGTTTTCTAACATTGATAATAAAGTCAATATCATAAACATCAACTTGTGCAGTATACGCTCATGGTCTCACAAATTTGGGATCTGCACCAACGTGGTCAAAGGTCAATCTTCAGTCTTTGGTAGCTTACGCCAATTAATTAAATTTGATCTATACTTTGTTCCACCTGTCGTGCTTGGTACCACTGTCATAGCGATCACATCAGCGATAAAAAATCTCTTATCCATATGTATTCAACATTTTCCTGGTCAAATCAAGTTAACTAAATAAGTCGGTCGGTTTTTGCAGTGTTTTCCCTGAAGTGTTTTAAAAATGTTTCATCTGGCACAACAAAAAAGTATCTTGTTGAAACCCTTTGAAACCCTTTCTTTCACTTTAGACTTTGGAATGCTCTGCCCAATGATATCAATAAATCACATCACAATCACTCAATGACACGCACAAAGATTACGTCCAAAAAAGAAGTTCGCAGTCACTTTTCTAAGAAATCTATTAGTACATCTGTATTTATTTTGTATATGTGTATATCTTTCATAACTATAATAATATTATAATATTACACTTCATTTGTGTTTTTGTATGTTTTGAATTGTTTTCCCAAAAAAACTAATGTACCGATTTCAAATTTTTTTTCATCATTGGAGAGCTGCAACTTTGGTGAGTGACATCTTATAATTACCAGTACTGTATTTTTAATGTACCCAATTGTTTATTTTTAATGTTTATAGTATAAAAATCAATGTCAATAAGAGGAAGAAAAATTAAATAAGAAAAAATACATTATTCTATATGCTAAAAAACCTTCTCAATCCGCAAACTTAATTTAAGTGTGCTAGTGTGGGTGCACATGGAATGTGATTGAGAAGTTCATTATAATTACATTTGTTTTATATTTGATTATACCTCAAAAAATAAGAAAACTATCACAATTTCACATAATTATCTATACATCGAAAAAAGCTTTCTGACGACACCAAGAATACATAATTTAATTATAATAAAATAATTATTAGATGTTTAAATAGCTTTAAATAAATAAAAACAACTTCCGACTCTTTGCGCTTCGCTGTAGCGGGACAAAAAGTAGAGTAGACGGTCTAGACTGTAGGGTCAAGTAGGTAGCAGGCTCAGTAGTTTGCTTGTAATGACAACACAGGCCGACAAACATTTTAAAAAATAAATTATTAAGACCTTTTGGAAATTGACAGTTATCAAATTTTTTACTGTTATTTTTTGTATTTTTAAAACATTTGTTTTTTTATCTTATCTATCTATACATTGGTTAGAGCTCTATATTTATACAAAATATTTTATAATACTCTATTTAAAAAAAAAGTATAAATAAGCTTTTTTTTCTTGTATGTTTAATTCAACGTCTATGACTTTTTGAGATAAGACTATAAAGTAAAATATATGTTTAACAAAAAATAGAGACTTCAATAGAATTGACAGTCGAAAGTATGGAATATAGGCTATTATTTTAGAGGTTATAAAAGCAATAATAATTTCAGAGAATCCAAAATCTATGCGCTGTGCTGAAAAAACAGACAGGTATTATATTTGATAAATTTCATGGCTTCTTTTGGAACTAACTATCCCAAATATCTTTTATTTTTTTGTGACCGGAATCTATACATACGTAATTAAGCACCATGGAGAAAACTGACTTTTCATTTAAACATAAGACTAACCGCTGTAACCAGTAGCTACTCCATCTTTAAATCAAAGACACTCCATCTTTAAATCACTACAATAATTGTGGCACAGTTATGTCAAAGTCTATATTATTAAAAAGCGGTTAAGTCAGAATAAAACCGTCTGACAACAATGGCGTCGGGTTAATGAACGATATTTTCCGTGTCGCTACGTCTAAGCCATTACAGTGTCCGTGAAATCGTGATGGAATCGCTGCCCACAAATGTAATGCTCTATTTTTATATTTTCCAATTCTACCTAATTTTTATACGTACTATAAATTATATTATAAATATATTTATCTGAAAAAAAAAACGTGGACACACGAATAACTCCTACAATACCATACGACCATATAAGAGACAACTTTTAACTGAAAGAAACATTAACGTTAATAATAGCTATTTGGCTGTAAAACTATAATCTAGTTTTAATATAAACAAATAAAATAAAATAATTATTCAGACTTAAAGATAGATAATAATACAAATAACATTTTAATAGTATGACGGTATAAACCATTCATTATAATTGAAATTAGCGTGGTAATAATAGGCAAAATAAACAGGAAAATAATATAACTCGCCCAACTATCTGGAAATAAATTTCCACAATATCTTACCATAGATAAATTAAACAGTATGGTGCCAAAAACGATAGCGATCAGAGCAAGCAAGAAAGCAAGACGGGGCAGAACGCTAAGCGCTCCGCTGCCTCCGAGCTTGTAATAAAACAGATAAATTTTAATTACATCTGCCTTGTTAACTAATTACAAACTGTGTTTAACAATAACGCTTGCTGTTCTCTAGCGGTTTTTGAAGTTTACAAGAGTCTGTTATTTAAAAATATGCTAAAGAGATAAATTGGATTCTAAATGAATCTAGATCCAGTCTTGTACAGAAGACAGTGTTAATATTTTATATTTATACTTTTATAATATAATTGTGTGAATAATCGCAAAAACCATTACCATTAGGTTGAATACAAAAAATTTGATTGATAGATTCACAAGTGAATTAATATTACTCTACAAGCATCTTGGAAAAGTAAATCGACAGCCATTTCCCTAAGCTGAATAAAGAGAGGGAGAGAAAAAAGAAGATAAGATATCAAGAAAAACCGTTTAAAGTGAGAATAATTTACGATAAATATAAAAATCGTGAAAATTTTAAACTAGCAAGTTTCTAGAACAGTCTCGTATTTAAGAATTTATCAAATTCATTAAGTATACCGACTTCGTTTAATCTTTAATTTAAAATATATTTATTTAATTACCTACCTATTTCTGTTTTATACTTCAGCGTAAAATAAAAATAATAATAACTCAATTATAATGCTTTTATTTCTCTCTTGTATGTAATATACACTACTACAAGATATAAATATATTATTTTATTAAATGATAAGTATGCTTAAAATAAATATATATATATATATATATATATATATATATGTATTTTTGTTTTAACACCACTGAGTACTTAAACGGCCAATGAAATCCTTGACGTGCCTCAAAATGGTTTTAAGTACGTTTGCAATTTAATATGTCATTGTAATAAATTACTATAAAAAAATAATAACACAAACATGTCTTACAGATTCCGACATTTATATTGTATTAGGCGTATCATTACTGTATTAAAATATATATTTGGCTTGTCGTGTACTGTTTTACTTATTTTGTAAAACTTAAAATGGTAATCCTATAAAAAACAAGATGTTATTAAATATCAACAATGACATGGCTGTTTTTGTAAATTGGATATTAGATTAATAATTCCGGCCACCCACTTGAAACAAGAAAATATTTTAAAAAAAGATCGAGAGAAAGCGTAAACTTAATTATGAGTAAAAATTACAAAAAAGAGTTTTAAAGATTTTGCTCATACATCCATAAGATTCTCAGACAGGTGGTAGTGTGTGCACGCGGCTTCACCTGCAGGGCTGGAAGTCATCCACCTTACAATTTCCACAACGGATGCGCGGCGGCGCGTGGCAGGTCGACGGCTCCTTCACGCGCCGGTACATATAAGATCCACTTTGTCTACTTCTTGTTTGAACTTATGAAATATTAAACTTTATTTCTAGAAGGATCTTCTTTCATATTGCGTTTAACACAATATATATATTTTAAAGGAAGTTTCTACATTTCAGACAGTAAGGCACTTATTGAATTGACTCTACTCGTGTAACAGGTATACTTTTAATATAATTATAGACAATTTACTATAAATAAAACATAAAGTCTTATGTATTTTTATTCGTATTATATTATATAACATCTCTTTCCAAAAGTCTATTAGTTCTTTTGTTTAATTTTTTATTTTTTTACAAACGAAATTCACGACCAGAGGAAACTTAAAACAAAACATCACTTTTATAAATTTCTAAACTAATTAGGATATTTACATTTTAAGCGAAAGTAAAGACAAAGAGAAATTAAAAACTGTTAGTTTAAAAAAAATCATAAAATCTTATTTTTATATAGCCATTTTATATAGCTAAAGCCATTACAATTTATTTATTGCAAGAATATAATAATTATTTTTATGATATTTGTATGATTATAAGACGTCATATATTTGGAGACTTGATGCATGACTGCAACGGTACATATGCGAGTATGAATTCATGCATATCAAGATCCCGTCAAAGTCGACTCGTTATTATTTAATGATTCAATAACGTTACTGCATCGGATTCGCAAAACGTTTTTCGATTCAATAACGAATTTATGTTTACTGCTGCTTGATTTATATTTTAATTTAATTAATGAACATATCATTTTATGGCTGAAATATGTTAAATGTGCCTTTTTTCATACGTATGTGTATTCGGTGTACACAAAAAGTAAATAAAATACATTTCATGCAAATGAAGCCGGAACTAATAAAAAAACAAAGTTGTTCTGTGAAATTTGGAATTATACAAGAATAAGTGTTAATTCTAAAACAGCAAAAACAACTATTATTTGTCTGAAAAGGTTAACAAGCTAGATAATTGTTAAACGTTGCAGTCCAATTAACGTTCAACTGGCTTCATATCTAAGCATTTTACATTTATTCTATATTAAATTATTAACCTTTAAATACACCTGCGGTCATAAAAAGCCATGCCATTTATGAAATGCCAACAAACTATACGTGTGACAACACAAGCTGGATAAAATAGTCAAGCAGAACAACACTTATTATGCACCCTAGTAGATTTAATTAGCAATAATATTTCTAAAGTTACGAGTACTAGATATTTATTATTATTTCAACGATTTTACCGACGTATGATTTATTTACCATGTAAATATCTATCTATGTTTAGCTTTCAATTGTTTTAAATGGAACGCTGAAAATGTTTGCTCTTTTATAAAAATTACTAATAATAAAAATAACTTAAGATCTAGTTATAAAATTATATACATCTAATTTATACGTAATTAATTATCTCTTATTCAGATGGTTATATGAATTCAAAGAGAAATCGAATTGACTTTTCCAATAGCCATCAGTCTGTATCAGATACAAAATCGAAATTGGCACCTGCTTGCTTCCAGGTCATCTTTCTAATTTGGAATGAATTGCAGCTGCCGTTACCATTTTACGGTGGAATCAATAAATCGTGAATAGTTCTGTTTTAATCCATTGCATGGATGAAGTGTTTTCAATGGAATCACGGCTGTAAAAACTGTTTTAGTCTTATATAAAATGACTTATTGTGATAGTTCAATAGATACGCAATTAAGCGTGAGCGTGACTGCTCCACTAATGTTGAAAATTTTCTTTTTATTTCAACCTTTTGCAAACGTGTACCAACTTCCGAAACGGTATTTTTGAACATAGTGGCATGTTGGACGTGATTTATATAAGTGGCGTAGTTTATAATGTCGTGAAACTTTTTTGTAATGCCCATTGAGTTTTAAGGCATTCAAAAATAATTCAGACCGCAAGTAATCGTTTAAATTTAACTTTTGTGATGATCGAGCATTCTTTTTATCGAAAAATACTAAGAAATCAGGATAGACAGTTGACAAATGCGAGGCAATGTGGGTATCTTACTTTCAGTATATACCGAGTTTCAAGTATAAAAAGATGATTTCGCGTAATCTTTCAATTTAGATGACACGGGCAAGAAGGTATTTGGTACCATTTGCGGTCATCAACCGGCGGCGTCACGGGCGAGCGGCCACCAGCTCTGCGCAGACGCAACCTGACGCGCTTTACCTACTGGATGTTTTGTTGTCACTAAGAATAACAGTTTAAAAATCTTTGGTAAGAAAATGTCACCTAGGGTTTTTTTTTCAAACTGGTTATTTTTAATTTTTTGTTATAAGTGGTATTTTTTTACAAATATTATTTTACAGGATTATAACTTCACGAATTTTTGAATGTTCTATTAAATTGTACTGATTACAATAAATAATTTCGTTTATTTCTATAATAAGGCCAATTCTTTTCTGTGCTGCGGAGTGCTACCACCCTGCGAACTGAACATTTAATAGGTTCCAAATAAAGTTGACAAAGGGAAATCCCTTTATCAACTTTATTTGCTCTGAGGGCAAACACAAGTAATCACGATGTAACATTAAATTTATATGTATTTTAATACATTTAGACAATTTATGTACTAATTGAAATAAAAGCATTATTTTGTTTCATTATATCGAATTGGTTGGTATCGGGATGATTACTTTTTACTCCATACTTATAATTTTAAAATATTGTTTTTTTTCAAATACTAACGTTTTCAACGAAAACTATTATCTTTATTAAAGAAGCTTGAATTATTCTTCCATTTCGGCTTTCGCATTCTTTCGCAATCTTAACAGTACAGGCCCTTAGGCACCTTCAAAGTAAATGGGGTGAGTTAGAGTACCTCACCCCAGACTCCTTATGAGAGGCACGCGGAAACACCGCAGTCGCCATCTCGGAGTAAGATGTTAAAAGGGGACGCCTAAATGTTGTAGCCCAAGTTCTGTTCTGTTGAGAGCTGTCGCTGACTCTCGCAGCTCCGTTGCCACACTCGCTTCCTACGGATTGGCACGTCATCATCATCCCTGCACCATTCAATAGGTGATAGACCCATATCTCGTGGTTATCCATAGGAGAGAAGAGGGGTTCAATTTATAAGATGGCATCAATTGTCAACCTACAACTCGAAAACCAAACTGTAAATCCGATACAAAAAGTTCGTCCGGCTCATTTAGGAAGATTTGAGACGGAACGTTGATAGTTATTTGTGGAATTTGTGGCGGTGACTTCTTCCAATCAACAGCGACCCGCCTACCTTTCACCGGGATGGAAAACAATTAAGCTCAAAACAGATATCGAAAATCCGAAAACGGATTCTCACCGTATTAACCACCTAATGCATACCTTTTTTTTATTTAAAATTATTGGAATTAATTTAATTTACTGGAAGAACAACGGTATTGTTTTTATGCGCTTTCGCCAGATATATAAATATTTTTGGGAGACCAATACACCCATCAAGACTTCAACAATAAGAGCACTACATCTTCTGGAAACTGAGGCACCATGGTCCCTGTCAGTGGCTTCCATGTGATGGCGGAGAACCAATTATTGCAGGATTGCGACGATGGCTATGACATACCTGGCACACCAGTCTATTAGTAATTAAAAATATATTTTTTTGTGTGCATACAGATCCATATGCAGGAGCCACTATATTTAAGGAAACATTTAACTGTTTAGTAAAGGAAAAATATTTTTCTTCTAAAAGTAATCCAAACGACGATGTCAATACAACCTCGAAATAGAATTTGGTAATAGAAGTTTTTGTGGATAAGAGAAAAGTTCTATAAAAAAATAAAGGTAAGCAACCTCAGTTTTTGTTGAACCAGGTAACCACAAGCTGGTAATTATGTAAATCTTTAAGAAATAATGAACCATGAACTAAAAGCTAAAATAATCTTAAAAGTAGTATATAACATTAGTTTAAATAATCTTGAGTCTATGCCACCAAGTTTAGTTTAGTCTATGACACGATTAATAGAACGAGTTACTAAATTTAAGTCAAACTCCAGCAATTATACGTCAATAAGATTCATGCCTGGTATTAATAACGTTTAGTGTGATATTTTCACATTGACGGGAATGTAAAGCACAAGTGAGTGATGCCATAGCGTGACCGCAGTCTTTGAAATAAGGCTAAATATTCACGCAACCGCAAAATAACCATTAACGGAGGCGAATGCAAAGCAACATTTAAATCGTTCGCCGGCCGTGAAGCCCTACATATCAGTCGATCTGCTGATTGGCTGATTTAATCTAATGACGAAGATCTTTATAATATATACGAATGCGCATCGAGTACATCAGGAGAGCGCATTACCTTCATATGAAAGAAGCAATTAAATGTTATTATTTTATGACTCGAGACCCATGCAACCACGCTTACGTTGTTTTATACACAGGGAAATAAAAAAAGGCTGACGTTCCTCATAAATGGAAATTCAAAATTAATGACAATTGCTTGAGAAATATGAATTGATCACATTAAAGCATCAAGCAACCATTTAATATTTAGTTTGTCATAGAAAAAACCAAAAAAAAATATGAAAAAAAATTACCAATAGATAATATTTTAGCTTCCTAAATAAAACAACTTTGAAAACAGCCACCGCCACATATTCAATAATATATATTTTCAACTGAGATTATCCCAATTCGCTTCAATCAAAGAAGCGAATACAGTGATCGACGCAAGTTTTATATTATAAACCTTATTTATAATAGAATAAGAACTTCCGATATAGATCAGTGAAGTAGGTAGTACTGTACACTTGCGTTTCGATCACAGAATCAATTCGTCGCGAAGTCGTCGCGTCTCGGGCGAGTTCGTTCAACTCAAGTTCCTAGGTTTTTTGTTACAACGCCGCGATTGCATGAATTCTATGAGACAATATTTTGGAGATAGATATCATACTTGTCAATGAGAATACAATTGTGCTTCTCATGAACAGCGTTGGCTACAAGAAAATGGGGGGGGGGGGGCTCATTTATTTTTATTTAGATGATCAAACTATTTACTCTTTACAGCTATGAGACGAATTTCATAGCCATGAATTGTACCTTTTTCCAAATAATAATGGTTTCGTGACAAATACCATAATGAAGTGAGATCCAATGTATATTTCTGTGGATATATCAGCCCTGGAGCACCCACGGAGTTGACACCTCTGGTAATAATATAGATCAAAGAACATGTAATTAATTGCTGTAAGGCTCCAGGCCTTAGCTTGACAACGGTACAGCTGCATCGATTGTAATGAGACTATCGTTAAGTCAGCCTTAAAATAATATATCGTACATAATGTCGGTATGTCTGTATGTTCGTGTAACATGTCCATTTGAAAAGTCATTGTATAACAGTGACATGTTTGGTTATCCAATAATTAATTATGATTGCTGGACAACAAATATATTGAATATTTAATTCTTACGAAATACTCGAGATTGAAAATATATTAAGTACAGTACAGTACAAATAAAAAACCTACTAAAAAATTATCGACAAACCCACTAATCAATGTAAAATAATCAATTTGGCAATGAAGTAAGGATTCGGCGGTCATCGATATAGAAAACAATTAATATTATTAAGAAAATCGATTGGAAATGGTTTTATTATATTTATTGTTAGAAAGTCAAATAAAGATTTACACTTTATATAGCATAAAACATTTAATTACCGATAAATTAGAATTTAACTAAAATGATATTAAATTACTTAGCTTAGAGAATTACAAATCTTTCTTACAATTATCTATCTATCTATTGAAGGCACTCCAGGCGGCTTTTTTGCTAAAAGGCTATCTATTGTAAGCAATCTTCGGCCAGTACATATCTCTGAGAAACATAGTAAATACAAACATATTTAAATACAGGATTATATGGACTCCAATCTTTAAAAAATAAATAAATATGACAGGCCCTTAACTAGCTTTAAGTACTACTACTACCTTAAAATCGAAGTCAAAAAAGCGCTTAAAGCGCTTCTAAAGTAAATTATCTAACAGTATATTTGACGGTAAGAGGCAACTGTTTTCCATAGTCATCCATAATATTAAAGAGGCTTTGGGGAGAAAGAGTTTTAGGAATAAAAAGGGGGGATATAAGGAAAAGGAGGGCTAAAACGAGAGAGAGGTAGGAATTGGGTTTAGGACCAGAGTTATACTGTAGAAAATAACGTCACGATAACTATCAAATATTGACCTTCTACAAGAGGGTGGGAATATACAATGTTTGGAAATACCAATTAATAGCTTTATCCTTTGGGCTACGGTCTCTTACTCTAAACTTTAATATTAACTTTGTAGTATTTAAAACGGCTGCAGCTACAGCTAAAAGAAAAATTAAAATAGTTATTAAAATTAAATAAGAATGATTTAAAAAAATATATTATAAGAAATAGATATTTGAGTTTATCTATGAACATGTTTAGCCATGTTAACATGGTCGCAGATACGAGACCTGACCGAATAGTTCAAGACTGATTTGTATAAGAAGGTAGTTGAAGATTGTGAAATTTAAAGTGACGTAATAAAAACTATTATCGATTCTTTAAGGTAAATAGGAAAAAGATAGGATAAAGAAATAATAAATTGAGATAGTTCATAAATGTTGAAGACATCTGAAGTACGTAAGAAATAAAAATTCACATTTGCGAAAACCAGATCTAGAGATTGTCAGATATGTTCACGATAAGCTTAATTTGATAAACTCAGTTGCAAAAATAAGTACTAAATTTCGGACTAGTTAGAGCGCAGTTTGAGTAGGTATAAGAATTCTTTAAGAATGATTTACTCGTTTTCCAGTTTCTTTCTTCACCTGGAGACCTGGGGCCAAGGATGGTGTTACACCACTTTGTTGTTCCTCAAAGTAAAAATCGATTTGATTTTTCTATTGTCGCTTCATCATTAATTGTCTTGGTATATTTTACAAATGTCACGTAGTGTAGAGAAAAAATAAAGAATATTGTACAATTATTATTAAATTAAATTAGTCTTAATACTTTCTAGAGTAAAGCAACACTGACAACAGATTTATAAACATATATAAATATATTAACAATAACTACAACAGTAATATAATCTACAGTTTTGTTTTATTTTTATCTATATATTTACATAGACACCTTCAATAGGGAATGAACGTAAATATTAGCACACGCTCAATATAAAGAGGACAAGGAATAGGTACAAAATGCAAGAGAAAAAAGATAAGGATAGGAGAAAAGGTAAAAAAGTGCTTTTGTCTAAACCAGACACATATCGCGTGTGACCCTTTTTCCTGATCTTTGCAATGTGGACAGAAATGCATGTCTTAGGAGTAAATGACAAAATGTTGATAAACATTTCCTTGATAACCTTTAAGGTGTCCCACAGTGAGTTCCAAGATTTATCCTGAATCGCTTTCACTAAAACATGTACACCTTGAGCAGATTTTTGAAAAGGAATAATTGAAGTCGGAAACAACTGATTTGGCGTATAAATTAGTTGTTTTATTGCCTATGACGCCAGACTGACTCTGGATTCAGCTCAATTATTCACATAAGACCATTCCATCTCATGAGAGCTAGGCTGCCTTGAACCTCAAAATATACAGAAACCTCAATTTAAACTGGAATTTGTGTAATGGACTCCGGACAGCTTTAAGAGTTAATTAATTTAATAGAGCACTTACTGGCGAGAAAAATTAGGACAAGCCTTGTTAGTTTGCAAAATGACTGATCGTAAAATTTTCTTAAAAATATGACACGACTCACCCTTGGATATAAAATATTAGGTCTATATCTAGGTCCCTATAGTGGGAAGGTTATATGTTTCTATTGGCAGGAAACGGTGTTAACATGAGACTCTGTGGGCTAGCATCCGACCTCAGATTGTCAATACCACAGACTGACTTGGAACCTAGGTGATGTTACAATCAGCAATTTGTTGAGAGTAATGAAAGAGTGTTTGGACAAATACTTCTATTACCCATTCTACAGGATCTCCCCTAAAAATACTCATACGAGTGATAGGATAAGTAAGAATAATCGCTACAAATGTAAATGCTGTAATATTTTCGTTTTTTGAAAATT
The DNA here is from genome assembly GCA_963555665.1 of Dircenna loreta. Classification (NCBI taxonomy): domain Eukaryota; kingdom Metazoa; phylum Arthropoda; class Insecta; order Lepidoptera; family Nymphalidae; genus Dircenna; species Dircenna loreta. Next base: position 8,995,927 of record OY743094.1, read on the forward strand.
TAATGACTTATAGAAATTCTTGCGGATGGGTTTGACCACATAATACACACAAATAGGTGCCACTGGGACCAGGAAGTTCAGAAGGAAGATGTCCATCCATTATATACAATTATAGGAGTATTAAAGAACATACAAAAAAAACAGTTATAAATCATTCTGCTGTTGTTATATACTTTATTTATAGGAAACTATAAATAAAGTATATAACAACAACCAAAGTATACCAAAATGTAATTAAAATGTGCTAGCCACCGTCAAAAAAATATATAAAACAAAACCAAAGAGAACAGTATTACCTACAGTTTCTCGAGAACATTATATTTATTATATTTACGATAGCAACACCGGAATGTGTCATGGCATGTGCCCGTGATGTATGATGGGTCATTACATCGGAAACCCGCCAAGAATGCGCTGACGGCAGATTATATTGATGGATGGTTCTCAGTGGCGATCGCTGTCCTCACTTGTAAATGTTTGAGTAATTTAGAATTACCGTTCGTGAAGTAACTGAAGACATTATGAGATTTTTAGACTATTCATAGTTATTTCAAATATTCATTCGCTCATATCTATGAAATGTGCATTTTACACGTGAAAGATATAACATATTTGAAGAAAAATAATATAACAAACGTTACCGTAACTAATAATGTACCAGATAAGATAAATCTTCGCATAAGTTGGTAATTTACAAACTAGTTAAACTTACGCAACAATCAATAGCTTGTGTGAAAATCTAGCTAATAATTGGATTTCGTCACAGTTGCAATACTTGTCCACGAGATGAGATTCGAAGATTAACTTACGTGCCTACACCGTGGGAAGGGTGTAATTTACTTTCCTGTCAATGAAATTAAGCATAGCTATTGGGCTGAGAGATTCGAGCTATTTCAATTATACGGAAGCCATTTTGTTTTGAGCTGTGATCTAAATATGAAGCATATTTTAAAGTAATTTATGTATAAAGTTATTAGCGTCAGATAAAGCTGTTTAAGTAATTTAATATTTTTATAAAAACGTGAAATTTTTAATGAAGTCGTTTTCAATAAAAATATATATCATCAATGATTCTAGGTAGGTACCTATATATACATTAATATATTAATATACTTTATAAAGAGTTTTAACAAAAAAAAGGTTTATTGATCATTGGAAACTCCATTGTTACTTTCAGCCTGCTTATAAAAGTACATCTCCAGAAAAGCAGTTGATGCCAGATATTATGTAATTGTGTTTTTACACGAATATAATAATTGTAATGGTTATTGTAACGTTTTTCAGCTCTAAAGTGTTCAATAGATATAACTTATACGTAGTAGTATACATTTATTATTATTTGAGTATATTCGGCTTCAAATGTAAAAAAATATAGCCACTTTCCCTAAACGTAATCTAATTACATCACCAATAAACATGTGGCTATGTGTGATTTTTCTCGACCATCAGTTATTATTGCTTATTACGCAATTTCCAGACAGGTGTTGAGATTGATTGGCTCCGATCGAGATCAGGATAAGTGTTACGATGTCGGTAATCGGCGAACACTATTATTTGATGAAAGATTCTTGCTGCTTCATCAGAAACCACAGATACAGATTCCTCTGATTGGCCAAGCTGTAGGGCTGAGCATACGTTATGTTAACTGTACTTAATAAGTAGTAGAAATAAAAAACATATACTCGATAAACCATCAAATCTTTAATATTTTAATTATAATTGTTAAAATAGTTTTGAAAGTTTTATAACTATTGTTAGATCCTCGTGAAATTACAACAAAAAAATTATTTGAGAGGACTTCTTTTCCCACGACAGCAAAACCATTAAAATTTAATCAGTTATCTTTATTATAAAAACAACTTTCAGATGTTTGTTTTTTTTTTATAAATTTCATATTATAAAAACACACCAAAGTGTAAATTTTATTGAAAGTACTTTACAATAAATCAATAAACAGCATGAGGCTTATAAATAAAATATTTTTAAGAAATAAGAATATGGGCATTCATCTTATTATTCCTTTGTTTATGTGACATACATGCATTGTTTATTTATAGAGTGAGTGAAGGTGTAAATATGACAGCCCTATGAATAATAAACGACTGTCCATTGCTGGAAGCGCTGCGGTGCGTAAATGACATTCTTGGAGAGGTGTTTTTTGGTCGACGTTGAGCGGAACGGATGCAAGGTATTCCCATCTGGAGCGTTCCGTTGTCGACGCTATAAAGAAACTAATGAACAAGTGAAAGAATCTGAATGAACGCTTCTCTATCCGTTCGGTCAATGAATTATGAAGAATGTACAATTTTGTTTATTCTGTTCATAGTGCCACTGTCTTTAGCTGTTCATTTTATGAAGACTTTTTAAATATAATCCAATTAGAAAAATATAGACTATATTAAGAAATTTTTTCTTGTCTAAATTCTTTAAAATAATTCGCAGCATCACCTTGGATATACATTTTTATGTGTTTTCAAACAAAAATAATTATAAATAAATAATTTGACAGAATGCATTGTGAGTCAGATATTTAGAAACTACATTTTTCCATGGTTCTCAAATATTTTGTCAGAACCGTGGGAAGGGCCGGCTGCGTCTTTCCACTTCCAGGGCAATTAATACACGCGACAGGTTTAGTTTTATTTCATTGTTGACACGCTCGGTGTATAAATTACCACATTTAAGGTAAAATACCTCATGTTATGATTACCTAAAGCACTCATTACTTAGAAAAGTATAATTAACAAGCTGACGCTTGTTTTGTGTTTATAAGTCCTACCGTTCAAGTAGTACACTTGACTCGTGCCTGCGATGAAGTACGATGCTCGCATACTTCTTATATAGTCTCTGAAATTTCGTTTTAAGTACGCCATTTTATCAGAGGCAGTTGTTATCGAATATTAAAGACGTATTCAGGTTAACGAAAGCTTTCATTATCAATAAGCAGCAGTTGTTTGTCTGAACGAGGACTTTTAATTCATATTTCTGCGTCAGTGCATCGACCGCACGATTTTATCTTTTACGCCACATTTGACGGTTAAAAGGTTTCGGCACGGATTCGAAATTTAATCCGATTTCGAACGATTCGTGACGCCATTTTTGTGCTCGTTTCGTTCGACTTGTGATCTCTTTGTTTCACTTAAATTGATAAAATGAACTTTTTAATTATCTTACACTTATCTCGTTCGCGATCATGATGAGTTTTAAAACAACCGATCGTCTCCTCGTTAAGATATTTGTTGATTTTAGGCAGTTAAACTATATCTAAAGCAATTTCAGTAATTTAATATATATATATATATATTTGATTGATTATTTCTTTAAAAACTATTGTTGAGGTTCAAATAGAGAAACTATACATAATCAAACATAGCAAATAGTATTTTAACATTTATTGAAAACTACCCTCATAACTTCGGTTTCATTAATTGATTCAACCGAATATACTTGCGTTCAGGTTAGTCGCAATTTTTTTTACTAATTTCATTTATAAAATCACCGTCAGAATATACATTACACTACTAATATATATAAATATAAAAAAAATATTTTAATACAAAAATGATAAGTTTACATTTCAGAATGTGTATATTCATCAGTATCAAATTAAATATAAATATCAATTGCAAAATAATCAAATAGTGATTTTGCAATTGATAATGCAATTTAGTGATTATAACTCCAATATAAATAAAAAATGCAATTATATAAGTCAGAGCTAGTAATTTTAACACGTTTGACAGTTTTTATTCTGTCATCGCAATGTTGGCAATAGTTTGAGTTATTATAACAGTTCAACGAACCGTTTCGTTGAAACGAAACTACGAAGAAATATATCATTCTCGGTTTAAATTCGAGCTTAGTTTTGTAATGAGTTCACGAATAGCGTTAAATTGCTCAAAATATGTCTTCCTGTTTATAGACACAATGGAAATCTGTATAAAATATGCATAGTAACGATTTGGTTGTTTTCAACAAATTTAATGTACATTTATTTTACACGCACAAAGGAGAGGTATTTTCGGTTCATTTGTATAAATGAATGAATGAATCAATCAATCAATGGAAAGCCATAATCCACTTGACCTTATCCTAATTATTCGGGGAATGCTCCATATGTTAGATTTATTGTTCGAGACCAGCCGCCAGTTGTCGTCAACCTTTTCTCGGTGACAAGTGTTGATGGGATTTTCACCATTTTTCGGGTATGTGGTGTGGAAATTGTAATGGTATTCACTTTTATTTATATCTCTAAGCTGGTTTTAAAGAATGTTTTTCTATTCTCAATCGAGATCGCACGGCAACGAATAATATGTAAAAATAATTAACAAGTATGTGGCAATTTTTATGTATGTATTTTTTTAATATACTTAAACAGTACTAGCAAAAGACAAAAGTCCTGTTATACGTAGCTATAAAAGTCTAGATCCCGCCCGTTGACAGTTTTTTTTTATTCCTCTCGTCTCCGCTGTACGCGGTCATAAGGTAGAAGTAATATTTTGGCTAAAATTTGAATTAATTGTTTACTTTCATGCGTAATTATATCTATATCACTAATTTCAGATATGTACCCGCTGTTGCGTTTTAAAATGTTTTAGATTGATTTATCAGTAATCATTTTTAAAAAGGAAGCTATAATTTATAACAATATATGTTAATACTGTAACAGGTTAGGAGATAAGAAATAAGTTAATGTACTTGTCAGAGTTTATTTAATATAATTATGATATATTTATCACATTGTTATAAATTAACATTTTAACTATTAAATAATGTTTGGAATGCCAAACTCACGTAGACTATGATACAGTAGCTCAATTTGTAGAGACTTAGGTTCGATATCCAGCCCGAATCAGTTAATTTATCTTCCCATATATAAAATTTAAATAAGTTTACATGGGTCTACTTGTTTATATATATATTCAATTAAATGTTACGAATCAAGGTGTGGTTATTATTTTAAAATACATGCGGTCTTAACCACTATCAAACATCTCTCTGAGAGTCTTTTCTTGTACCTTGCGCAGGCGCACACGTCACGTAAATCTGTCTTGCACTTGCTATTACGAATTGCGTTGTTGTCTTTTTGTAACTGCTTATTTTAGATATTCAAATAAAAATCTTGTAAATAAAATAATTGTAACGTATTTATATATATATATATTATAGTGTGGCAAACTCAATTAAAAAGAGGTAGAGTAAGTTTTACAATTTGTTTCTGTATGAAAATTTGCTATTATAACATTATTTCATATACATAGAGTAGATTATATAATTTAGTGTATCTATTTTTTTATATTTATTTTAATCTTGTTAATAATCTAGTTTATATCTTGTTTATATTTTATGTATTAGTTATATTGTTGTCAAACTCTAAGAATAAACATTTATATTGTATAGTTATTGACGCAGTAAGAGGCGTTATACGATTTTCAATAGAAATAGTAATATTACTTTATTATAATCAGCTTAAAGTATATTACAATAATTTCATAAAAATTATAATCCATCTACGAAAACATTTTTAAATTACTTTAAATACTTTTAAGAATAAGCAAATACAATTATTCTTAAGTACGTACTTTATGCAATATAATAGAAACTTAATTAATAATCGGCATGAATATATTAAATACTAGCTATCCAGTTTTCTCCCTGGAGTGTCCCGAATCAAAATATCAAAATACATTTAAATAATCCATTATTGAAAATTAGTACAAATTCATACGTTTTATTTCAATATTTATAGCCCAAACATATTTGTATGTTTTCCTGGTTACATTAGAAAAGATATATCAAACCGATTTTTTTAATAAGATACAGGTACACCAGTTAAATAAATAGACAAAAGGATAAACAGACAAAAAAAGCAGGTATTTTAAAAGTATATATATATTTTGCCTCCTTACTATATTATAATATGTATAGAGACTCAATAGCGGCAAGGCTTCTGCAATGCCCTCTATGTTACATTTGCAATTGGTGGTACCATCTGTCCGTGTCAGACGGTACTACATACCATCAGGTGGACTTCTAGTTAGCTCTCTGAGCTCCAAGCCCAGAAAAGAACCACAAATCATACGATGTTATCTGAATCTTCATCTAAACTATTCACAATGGAATGCTTTGATAAATTCTCTTTTTTAATTATTTAAAATTACTTTAATTATAAGATCCGTATCAAGATATCTGATTAATGATGGGGGTATATCCATAAGATTGTGAATAATTTAAAAATTGAAATGCTTATTTTGATTCCATAATAGTTCATTAGTTCATTAAATGTATTTATTAGAACCTAGAAATATTATTTAATCTATAAAGAATTTATTATTTAGCATTTGTTGTTTAAAAATGTTGTATAGTCAAAGTAATAAATAATAATCTTAAGCCATGGTCAGTGTACGAGGCATCCATAGTGCACTTTATTTACTTGAGTAATTAAACTTGCTCGCGATCCGTGAAAAACTGCGGTCAATCACCTCTATAATGTAAATTTTTTTCAGATCAATCTTGAACTCATTTATATTTAAATTGTTTTCTTATGACGTTATAATCTAATTACACCGAGCAAAGTAGCTTGCAGTAAATGCAAAATAAGTTCTAGAAGTGTGTATACATTTCTCGTTATTTGTGTTATTTTTTTTAACTTAATATACAAATGTTCAAATTAAGACAAAGGGCAATAACCTCTAAATATGCGTCGGTAGTATTAATGCCCAATTACTGAGTACAGCGAGCGGTGCAGTATTAAAATGGAAACGTGATGTCATACCGAATTTAGTTTTTGATTATAAAACACATTTATAATCTATACATTTATATAAAGGATTATTTAAAAAATAATATACAAAAAAATATTTCTACATATATATATATATATATAATACAACAGTCGCAAGAATTGTTTAAATGTAAAATGTTTTGTCTGTTTAGTTGATCTTGATGAAATTCGGAATTGTTATAGGTGTTTGTCGTGGATAAAATCTGGTCTTTTATATCCAAAGCTTGTTATAAAATTAAGGACTATGTTGAAGATGAAGGCCTTACAAATGAGCTTGCTAACAATTATACCTACTCATTTTGTTTCACTATAACGACTTCTAAGGTGTATTCGCACCCTTAGTTATAAAATAGGACATTATATAATACATATAGACCATTACATAACTAGCAGAGGCGTGGTTGGTTTATTTAGTATTTTTTTGGTATCACGCTTTGCTTGAATTTTTATCTGTCAAATATGACTGACTCAAACTGTCAGTCGACTGCGAGTCACAGTTATAGTCGTCAAATAAGATTTCGAATACAATACCAAATTATAAAAAATAGAAGTAAAAGTATCCATGGAGTTTCTTGCTGGTTCTTCTTCTACATGGATTTACCGTTTTGAACCAAGCAATTAGAGTCGGGCTTTTTAAGTATATTTGAAATTTCATTTTTTGACTTTGACTTTCATACTTTTTAGTAGGAAAATATCTCTTTTTTTTCTTAGATTCTCGGGAAAATAGAAAAACTGTTTTAAGCCATAATTGAACAAAGTCACTGGGACGTGATAATGTTTTGTTTTTTTTATTGTTACTCGCATATAATGTAACAAATTCAACTTTCGAAGTTATCGAATTTATTTTTGGTTTATAATACTTTTACAATTTTTATCTAAAGATAACCCAATCAGCTTCAATCGATATGGTATAACATACACAAAACAATATAAATCTATAAATAATATACTAAACAGGTTCCGTTGTCTTGGTATCAGGAAATGAACCAGTCTAATAGAGAGATGCTGGCAAGGCTGTTTGAAGTCTGAAGAACATCCACGTAGTACTTATAGTAAGCTGTATGTAATTATGAAAACGGGCAAAAATTGACGGTGTCAATAATTGAAGAATGCAAATAGCTCGTGCATATTCCGGTTTTATTCAATCATTATTATAGTACGTACGTCCGTTGCGGGCTGCGCGTGCGCATAGAGAGGGACTATTCACGATATTACTCTTTTACAATATTACCTACAATTAAAACGAGTATCTTTACATGTAAGTTTGTTTGTTTGTTATGTCAGTATATTTTTAAGAAATCACTTATTTACAATCTTATCTCAAAAGCTTAAACTTGTCACGACCAACTAAACTCATAGCAAATGTAGAAAGGTATGAATTTATTTAGAAAATAAATAGAAATCCATACATGGTTTAAGTATGATATAAATTACTCAATAAAATATACTAAAGATATACCATTAATAAAATTGATAGTCAATTAGATTATATGTAACGTAATGTATAAGAACCCTAAGAAAATAACACTAATAAGGCAATTAAACACAAGCTATTAGAGCATTCAGCGGATACTTTAAATAAAAGTTCCGTAGTCCAGATTTATAGCAGTAATAGCAGTTCTGTCCTCACTTGAACTAATGCTAGCTTGACTGATTACATACATTGTTAGGTGGACAGACTAAAGTACAGCTACGCAAAGACTTCATTTATATACAGTTTAATAGTATTTATATTAGCTTAATAGCATATTGAGGATTCCTTTTTTATGAAATATATATGGCTATACATTATTCCAGAATATTTAACAGTGAGGAAATTAATGTAAAAAATATTATTGTCGTATTAGCACACAATAATAGCGATAAGAAAAATAAAAATAGAAAAAAAGTAGTTTTGTTAAAATTAATCGAATATTGCTGAGATTAAATTATACTTCTATAACGTTTTGTTTTTGATAGAGCTCATAGCGCCAATGATGATAAATCGAATGCAAATGTGAAAAAATAGCGATAAAATATGTGGTGTCTGGTGGCTGTGGGAAGACATCTGTCGCAGCTGCTTGCGCACGCGCCGCTCTAACTGGATATTAACGGACACCAATACTAATGGAATAGCTTCACATAGAATGGTAATTTCTTTACAGGGGACCTTTTGTGGAATGTATTTATGTCATTATTTGCAGCAGTTTAATTTAATTTTATGTGCAATTGCATGTTTTCCAGAAGCCACTTGTGACTCATCTTACCGCGTGTTACTTAGACCTGATAAGTTTCGAGTACCCGTCGCGTCAGTCTAGACTTGTGTTCCACGTTATGTATATTTTAACACACATACAATTTATTTTTCAACACGTCAAAAACACACTTTAGTGTTTTTGGTATGTTGCAGATTAAATCTATGTCTGAAGAAAAAAATACATACATATATATATTAATTTTTAGGGTATAACAATTGTGTTATAAGTTATGTAGATAAATTCAACATTCTAACTATTACGTGTGTATTTCTAAAAACTTATAGTGATGAAGAATTGTACAATGTTTTCAATGCTTATCATTTGATTAAATGACACACAGATAATGAGTCATTTATTAATCATCAAAATAATATACAAACAATAACATTTCGTGATCATAAATCTCTATATTAAATTTAATAGCAAAATATACTGCAGCTAGCAGGAATATAATTTCCACAGATCGTAGAACAAATTATGGCTGTATTATACAATTTTATAAGAAAGAGTATATTATTTTTTATGCTTCCTGGCGGATATAGCGGCCTATCCGGTGCACTTCTTGATGCTGATGGGATTGGACATTGAGGTGAGGGATAATTAGAAGCTATAAGATATAGCTAGCCATATCACTATATGATTAGAAATATATAAGTAAGGTTTAATTTAAATAACTTTAACAGTATAGAAAAAAACAACTTTTATTTTTATAAAAATATTGTTAAGGTGTACTGTAAAGTATACAAGTATACTATAATTTATTATAACATCTGTCTGTCTGTGTGCCACTTGTTATAGCCAAGTTTATTTCCAACAGAGGTCGCAATTCTAATGATAGTTGACACAAAGTTACATTTTCAAGTGCCATATAAATATTAATAGGAATGGTGTGCATTTTCTGTTGTTATCGGCGTGACGCGCTATCGGCGCAGGCGCCGATACCAACCGAAATCATATGTTTTGTTGTATTTTTAATTTATTTTAACTATTCTGTATTCACCAAGTATTTGTATAGTTCACATGTATATAATATATGGTAGTATAGTATATAGTTCATTCTTAAATTAGGTATAACAAAAGCTAATGTTTTTCAATTTTAAATTGTAAGTATTTCTGTATCTCTGAATGTAAAGTATTTTGGAAGATAAAATACACTCTCTAATTTGCATTTTTCGTTTAATTTATTTTTTATTCATTAAGATTTATTGATTTTTAACACGCATATTTAAATTCTATATGTTAATATTTATTTACTAAATACATATTCGTGATATGAATTATTTCTTTTAGTGAAAATAACGATTAATGGTATAAAAGAAGTGAATGTTATAACTGACTAGATTTATTGATAAATAAATTGAAGATTATTAATGTAATAAATGATATGGAAGAATAAATGTTATCAAATGTGCGATTATCATATTTGATAACGAGTGCATCGCACGTACTCGTAGCATCATGTAGAGTCCGTGTCACAGAACTCAAACAAATAAACAAATACCAAACCGCTGGTTGCAGAGTCACAATTGTTTGTTTACCAGTACTTTGATCACAATTAGTTGAGCAATCATTATTATTTTCCAGTTCAGTTATACTCAGCAATTGACAAATGCTTTCTGTGTCAACAATCGCTTTGTGTTTTTGTGTAACGCTTGCCTCATTTGCATTTTCGTCAAACCGGTCGTCATCATTTATTACAATTGTTACAATTATTATTCGGCTAAGAAACAATTGAGTCGTCAGCAGGTATGGCTTTGTGTTCGGTCGTAAATCAGAAGGCGCTTAATTCGGGTGGCTCGGTCAGGTGTTGTGTAATCGCATTGAGTCCACTCCCCTGAGCAGCCCTCGACCCCTCTTACTGAATCCGATCGGTGGCGCGCGAACATTCGTGGCACGTCCTTTGTTGACCGTTTTGTTTTGGAGTGCCATCCGGTTCCTGATGGTAGGGTGGGGGGAGGGGACAGGTGAGCGCAGGTATCGTGCGCGTCGGCAGTCAGTCCACCTCACCGCGTCGAGCTGCGCGCGCGCTTCGCCCGCACTTAAATACAATAAATATGGAAATGGCAAGTCAGTCCGCGACAGGTGCGCGGCCGCGGCGTTCGTGCACGTGTACTGTTAGTGAGTGCGCAAGCGCTGCTTTCCCTGCAACCCTCAACACCGGTAAGATTTTCATGCTATTTTGGTGAAATTTTACCATTTTTTCGGAACATGCGGACATATTTCGTCTGTTTCTGTTCCACCAGCGTCGCTCGGCTTGCATCTGTCGTTCCCGGTGCAGCTGCTATCCGCTGAATGGGTAGTATATTAATTATTCTTTATCACATAATGATGTGACATTGAGTTGAATGAGTTCGCCCTTCGATTTCGTCCCGGGGATCTAGTACAATTAGTGGAGGATGTCGCGCGGTTCACACGGCAGCTATATTCGCGGTTTGCTGCTACTTGGGTAAATACGGTTCGGTCGATTCGATAAGGCAAGTGCGTGCGTGTTCAGGTACTGTTATCGATTCCACATATGCGTCACTTCGATAGTTATCTTTGGCGGATCTGGGTCATTGTTCTTTTGTATTTCATGTGTTTCACACTGATATTGTTTCCCTGAATGTGTTTTTTTTATCTAAAAATATATATTTTAATTATGTTCTGTTACGGTCACATTTCTTATAAGCGTATCGGAAAAATCATTGTAGTGAAAAACCATTCATTCAGTGAAAATTCATAATTAATATTACGTTTATATTATAGTCGTTATGAGAAAAAAAGGAAAACTACATGTAATGTATTTTTTATTAATGTATATAAAAAAATTACTTCAAGAACACGGCAATGGTGATATAATACAACACTAGTACTTGTAAGAGCACATTAAAGAATAGAATTATGTAGAGAAAATAACGTTATGTCAGAATAATAGAAATATGATTGTAATAATACTTGGATACACGGAGAATGACGAGCTCTTTGAAATATTTGGCTCTACATATGAAAACAAACGTCCCACCCACAAAAAGTACAGAAAACTATTTGTACACATACATAACAGTACATGAGGAATCATTTTAAAATGTTAATATATACTCTTACCTTAATTTACATATCTTACGTATCGACGTAACATATAATATTATTTGAAGTATAGAATTGACTCTACAAAAAAAAACTGTGATAATTCTGTTGCCATCGTTACATATCTTTGAGTGAGACATCTTATATATAATTATGGTAAATAGAGAAAAAGGTTATGTAAAACAAGGCATAGTTGAACTCTCCGCGTGTTGAACCCAACATTTGCTTAAAATCCCTTTTAACTACGCTAGCGTAATTTCCATTCTTAACTCTTTTGAATTAATAATAAAAGTAAATAAGTTTCTTTTTAAGCCGCTATATAAAAACAAATTCAATTTTATTTAAGTTACGGGACACTAAAATCTAACTCTCTAACCACGTGTCTGTCTAATATATTCAAAACCTATAAGTTACTTATAACACCTCTTTTATTATAACTCGTTTGTAAATACATCATTAGCTAGGAAAGTCATCAACACCTATCATTTAGAATAACGGGTAACGTAGTTTGAACTTAAACTAACACCTCAATCATATAACCAGTTAAATCCATACGATCAATAAAAATTGTAATCTTCAAAACACGTCAATACAAACGAAGAACGATAGTTTGGTAGAACATTCTGGAAAAATCAACCTCCGCCATATAAGTCTGATTTAATACCAAAATGGGATCAGTTCATTATCGTAAACAAATGTCAGCGACACCTGGTCTGTTGAGTAAACCCAAGTAGAGCTCCCCAATATAGAAATAAAGAAAATACCATACCATTTTCAAAATAAGTTATGTGATCCCATCCCCTCATTAGACTAACTAACGTATCCAAGCTTAGTTTTACTTGATACCTTATCAAGGTTGAATAAAATCGTTATTACTTAGTTTTTATAGTTTGTTAAAACTAAGATGGATTCAAGCCTTCGCGGCAGTCTTTTTCCTGTCCGCCACGGTTGGCTGCTCGTCTGTAACGATGTTTTTGGCATTTAAATATACTTTCGTATCTCAGTTTTTAACGAGGGTTATTTTTTTTTATGGTTTTGGATATTTTATTGAGTAAAGACTATCTTATTATATTGCAGTTGAATAAATAAATTCTACTTTTTAGTTTAATTAATACGTTTGGTAATTAATTATATTTGCTGTGTTTTCATTCCTCGTTTTTCATTTTAATAGCTGAATATATTATATCGTTAAAACCATTAATTTATGTTAGCAATAGTATAATGGAATCTTTTATTACACGATTGTCTTAAAATTATGTTTTTTATCAGTATTTATTTCAATATCTAAAATATTACTTATAATATTAAATGCATATTGTTATAAGAATGTCTTTTATTCATTAAAAATTAATATTTGTTTTATTTTATTGTTTCTGAATAATTCGAGTTGACATTGGTAAAGATGAATGACATTTTGGACCTTTGAACTCGTTAATAGTCAAAACCAAGGTCACTCGCCGCTTAGGTATTAGCATTATTTTAAACATCGGCAGAAGCTTCTCGGTTATAATATTATACAATCGCGTGCATATATTTTAACATTAAATAATTTATATTGACGTTTATTGTCTGTAGCTGAAACAGAAACACGTTTAAAAGTCAGATGCGTGTAAAGAATTGATTATAATATAATTCATTATTATTAAAGAGAAATTTCTTTAGGAATAACAGCACGGTACAAACCTTTTTAGTGTTAGCAACTGGCCGTTGATTGCATCTGCGAGATTATAAAAAACAAGGAATTTAAAAATGGAACAGTTGAGTCGCGTTTAATAGAGACCGCCAATCGACAGCACGTTGTATGCGGCATCCGAGTCGAGATTTCTAATCGACGTGCGTCACGCGCGTCCTCCGTCCGGAACGAATCTGCCGGAGATAAGCATCATGGTATGGACATTGGACATCGCTGGTTCCTTGGCTGTACATAAATATACCGCCTCATTACTTGATGTATTGCTATCCTTCTTTCTGTGATGATGGTGCGATTGGTAGCATCTCTTTCTACGTATTGCATTAAATAAATGAAAAACAATCTTTTTTATTTGCAAAATAGTATTTTATTTTAGCATAAGATATACTTTATTTAAATCGGATTACCGGTGTAAGCAATTTGTCAAACATAATCGTCGTACTATATTAAGTTAGCATATTAAAACAACAAGAAAGGTATCACGCCTGTCACAAAAAAAAAAATGAAGCGATGATTTGACAATTTTAACATGGCCGCATTATCTCAGATCGCCGGGAGCGTTCATCGATTTTTAATAATATTATGTTCAGTAGTGAGTAGTAAAAAATATATTGATTTCATATTTTATTTCATCCTATTAGCACTTATAATTGGTCGCATGTTTATGTTTCACACGAGTTTCATATCTGAATATTGTACATGAAAGCCATTACATTTTTTATTTCTAATTGCCGGTCTATTAAAATGTGCGTTTTGGAAATATGATGAATCTGGATTGTTCTTTAAACTCTTGAGCATGAAATTGTGTTCACGAGGCGTATCAGCAATTTGCGTCAGTTTTTTTTATCACAGTCACGACAGACTGGATTCTTCGTGGCGCGGCCAATCGCCGGCTAGAGACGGTGTAATTGGGAGAAACTACGACCACCACAAATGCTTGAGATTTAACGGCAGAGTCCATTTAAGCTGGACCCCTGAAAAGACATCTCTCGTAGCGGCTCTATGTGGCCGGTTAACGATTAGGACGGGTTCCGGAGGTCCGTTTTAAATTGCTGCTCTGTAATGACATGCCGTTCGCCGGGCATTAGAAGGTCTAACTGTTTCGGCCCTTTTGTCCGGTGATGATTGTTTGAGAGATGGGTTATCATTTCCCAGCTAGCGGCCACTTTTGCAGGTATAAGTTTTTGTTATATTTTTACAATCAATTACTGTATTATTTTGTCAAATGCATTAAATGGTATTTAGAACAGAAAAAATAAAAACGTTACATTAAAATATTTAGTTCTGACTTATTTCTGTAAATTACAGCTTTATTCTGGAATGCTTACGGATTTATTGGTAATCGCAATGTGTAAAACAAACGTTCTAATCACGAGAACAATAAATGGCGATGCGATTTACGGATCGTATCAGTCTAGGTAGTAAAATAGCGAGCTAACATGCCACAACAAGCCAGTGAAGGTTTGAAGGGAATATAAATATATCTATTTAAAAAAAAATACTTAATTTAATTAAAAAAACAAAGTTATTTCTTTTATATATACTATTTTAATGAGCGAAGTGATTTCGAATGTACAAGTAAATAGAGTTATTAAACACGTGTGGTGCTGTAATGACGAATAGTTAGTCTTATCTTATCGTACTAATTCAGGATTACGACATAGGCCCAGATTTATAAAACAAATAATTCAACGATATTTTTAATTCCAAATATGAATTATACGTAATGGATGTTCATTCATCCCTTAATATATATTCTTAAATGGAGATTCCATATAAGTAAATGACTGAACAGCGCGTGGGTTGAATCCACTGCACTTGTTTAGTAATGACAAGAGATAGCATCTACTAAATGGAATGGTTATACTACATTAATTAATCTTTAGTACTTACATTTAATATTCTATGTAACTACGTCTCGATTCGGCTTTAAAAATATGTATTACCGCCATTATTAAATTTACCTGTCAAACATGACACTGCAAAGAACAAAACAGATAACCTATAAATGTAGGTTTATCACAGGTGTATATTCCGATTACGACCAATGCATTTGACATGACGATGATAATAAAGATTTTGAAAGCGTTGAGTTCTGTGATTTAGAGACACGAGTGTAATTACGATTTTATTTTATTGGAACAGGAGTTAATGCATCAAAAGAACGGGCGGGAAAGTTTTCTGTTATTGAACGAATGGATGAATGTATTATAAATGTTTTCATGATTGTCAATAGGTTTGATTGATCGTGACAGATACTCATTCAATGTATTTTTTTAACTCAACTCTTTCATATAGTCATATTTATATATGTAAGTAGTTGTAGTAAGCTTACAAATTTTGTTTTTTTAATCTATTATTTTCAGACACGAGTACCAAATATAAAGTGTGACATAATATTCTTGAAAAAACAGTTGCCTTCCATAAATGCTTGTGATTAAAATAAATATATGTTTATTATTAGCTTGGTCCTAGTCTGGTCTAGACGTTTCAACAAAAAATGTAGCTAATATAAAACAAAATACTAAAATAAACAAGGCTTTGTATGTGTCAAAATCGTATACATTCCTCTCGTTTTAAAATAAAGCGAAAGAGCGAGACACGAAAACACCAAATTACCTCGAATGTAATTCGTTTCAATTTACTTTTTCAATATAATGAATCAGCACTACATGACCATGTTTAATCGGTAGGGACAATGTTTGAGGCTATTGTGAGTCAAGATATATTCATTTTGGCCGTGTTGTGGTCAACCTTCACTACAGAGCGGAAACTCGTGGCTCTCACGATGTTATACAATACGATATGACTCCGAACTGGTTTCATTTTACCTATCGGATATTAAAAGGTTTATAGTGGCTACTTTATTATACCTCATCCCAGGTTTTATAGCTCTCTCATCTAAATATTTCTAGACTTTAATCTAGAATTTAAGAAATTGGATATTCCTGCTATAAACTTATGATGCATTTATAAAAATATTATTAATTTATTAATGATTAATTTATGTTTCAAATTGCAAAATTAGTTGTAATAAATTAAGAAAAGCAACCTCAAAGAAGTAATTAAATATCTTAACGCTTTAACCTATTCTGTTATAATATAATTGTCCCAGAAGTTGACATAAACCTATAAAACCATAGACACAATTTGATTCAATTCCGGTCTTCAACTGTAGCTTCATCTGTTATGGCCGAATATACAAAACAAATTGATATTTAAAAAGAATGTTCTGTGAATGAATACAATATAATTAAAAATATATACCTATATGCTGTGCGATTTTACAATTTTCTTGAACTTATGCGGATTTCTCTATTATTCCCGCCGACTGAAATATTATAAAGTATAGTGTGGAAAATAATTAAACTTCATATTCACTTTTCAAACATCTAAAGCTTGTGAGCGAGTAAAATTGCAGAGTAAAAATATATTGAAAATGTTTAGTGCCGTAAGCTATCCTAAGTACAGCTCCTCGTCTATCCTCAACAAATACCTTCAGCGCTTTAAAGCGCATTAAATTACATTTTAACATTACCACGCACAGATCTCAACACATATATTCGGTGCATGGCGCATTAGCAATTCCCTTTTACGCCATTTAGTGGCCAAAGGCGTTTCTATTAAATATCCAACAGCTCGCCAATGTATGCAAATTCGTATAATTCTATTTAGATTTTCGTTCTCGTGTAATATTAAGGTTAGGTTATTTTTTAATGGTTTGTAATATCATTTGGTTTTATATTATTTATTAAACACTGATTTTACTATAATGATATTTTTAATTGAATTAATAAATTATTTATTGGTTATTTACTAAGTTGAGTCTCAGCGTATGAGATTATAAAATGTATTTTATCGCCAAATATTAATTGAATTTCTTTAAGGTTATAGAGGAAATGTGGGTTCAAATGAATTATGAAGATCAAAGTTCGTTAATTTTGTTTATTTTGAATAAGTATTCTTAAAGTGTTTATAGAGTGTGTGCTAGAATTAGTGTTACTCAAAAGTAGGTACAATTGTCTATAAAAGTCAATTATAGACAAGTATCGAAGTGGGTCTCGATTTTGATGAAATCATGCGCAGTCATACTATCCATTCAATAACCGTTACACCAATGACAGTCCATCCGCTGGATTCATTGGAAACAGATATTTACTAACACGCCATCCACGTACATCTCTGGCATTATACGAAATTGCACGCCATTTAGATAAATGTTAGAGAAAACTTGTTGATCTTAATTCATTTTATATTACTGCTAAATTTTTATTTAATTCATTACTACACCAAAAAAATTATATGCAAAAATAAAAAACTTTTTCGCGCCATATAATAGAGAAGTGTCAAATTATGATAATCTGTGCACAAATAATACAGTGTATTATATTATGTTAATTTTCACATGTTTTAAATTAAATCATCGGCTAACAGGTATATACTTCATAATCATGTAATTAAACCGGACAATGCAAGCGCCATTTGTCAATACCACGCAATTAAATATTCATTATGGCCGCCGAAAGGCGACCATTTTCTGTCATTGAGGGCACAAATCTTTTTGGGCGGTACATAGTCGTGACCGCCTTTGGGCTATAAAGCTATTTTGAAGTAACACAGAAACCAACATTAGCTTTTGTATCTAAAGCATGGAATTGTCTGGTCCCAAGGTTGGTACAGAAATTTCCCACGTTTTGGCCGACCGGCTACTATGACGCAAAATAATAATTGACACAATACATGTTCTCGGACCGTCTTCTCTTATAATTGCCTTAATAGATACTGTATAATCAAACAGAATTACAAGCGGATTGAGAATGAAGTTTTTATTGAGGCTCTGTGCGCGGGAGCAGTAATCAACTTTTGTGTATTGGACGGCGCTGGTAATGTGATACAATGGAAGGCTAATTGTTTCCCAAACGCTGGATGCGAAATTAGGTTCGTGGGATTTATTCTTGGATTATAATATACTATAATCTTGAGTTTGGTTATTATGTTATTTTTTTTAGTTCTATTTGAATATCAACATAATATAAGTATTACAAAATCATATAAAATGTCTTATCGATGCATGTTGCGTATCAAAGATAAGAACAGGTTTTAAACAAAAGAGAATAAATAAAGAATATTACATCAAAGCATTAGAGACGAGACGCTATAACTTAAAGGCTTTACAAGAGTGTAACGACCTCTCCCCACCACAACCACCCTAATTACGCCCCCTACCGCGACTCCCGCGCATTAGCTGCGTTTGCGGTTTTAGTGAATATTCAAGAAAGCAACCGCAGTAGGTTATAAAAACAATTTTGCCAGCCATTACAATTTCTAAAAAAAATATCTGTTGAAAAAATGAATGAAGTTTGGATCAACATAGTTAACTTGTATCCGCGATTCAAAACATTTTAAGTGTATTACAAAGAAGACAAAGCGCGTAAGCAATGCAAGGCGCCTAATTTAATCCTCACAGAGGGAATGTTCCCTTCCCATGATTCCTGTGTCCGTGGGAAAGATTTCTATCCTCGCCCGCTATTCATTTTTTAAGAAAAAACGTCGTTAGGAAGCACGAAAGGTCACACGAGAAACTGCACATTTAATATCCACTTAATAAGTCTCATTCCGACGACAAAAACAACAAATAAAATTATTCCAAATTGACCGTCTACATGCATAAATATAATAAAAAATAGCGATAGCAAATTAAACCGTATAAACCATGATTGATATTAAATTTTATGGTTAGAATAGAACAGTTATTCTTTCATAGACTTTGGTATCGCGAAAGCATCGCAGTTTTCATTACGCCTCGGGACAATGGTTTCGAAGCTAAGGATTTACTGCGCGCAATCGGAGCCCGGACCGTTGCATCGATTGAAACCGCTTTGTTTAATGATTCAACTAATAAATTAGCTTTGATTCATATTTGTTAAGATTTCAATTTTGTATTTTATAGACATGTAAATGTTATATTGTGCAACGTTATCGATCATATCAACGGGTACAGAAGTCATATGTTCTTCTTGTATGAGCCTATTTTTAATAGATTGTCTGCATTGTAACACAAGAGGCGTTCATGAACCTTAAAACAGTTTGCATCAGATATCTGGCAGAAAGCAACAATAGCTCAAAACGACTATACAATGGTCTAGATAGACGACCTCACGACACTAGCGCCGCGCTAATAGGCTGTAAATAATTTAAAATTAAGCCACGATTCGCTTTTAACTGAATAATACTAGATGTCTAATACATATATAGTACCAATATTATTATATTATTATTTAATTCTATTAATTTGTTACAGGTAAACGTTATATAGTCAAAGGAAGCTCCAATTCCCGGTAAGCATAGATTATTAAATATATTTATATTGAATCAGATTTAATTAAAATAATCATCAGGTACATAGATAAAAAATGTGAAATATAGCCGTCTCGTTCTAGTATAGTTTTGATTCAGAATACATTTCAATGGAATGATTTAAATCCTTATGTAATACGGTGCAAACGATTCAGGAACACGGTAATTGCCATGACGTACCCACGCGGTCACGCTACACTGATTTCTATATAAAAATTATTTTACGTTCCATAACATTTTTTTTATATTTTAACTATACATACATTGATTTTTATTAGCACTCGTATTTCTTTAAAGCAACTGACGCCGCAATCGATATCGAATAAAATAATCTATCGTATAAATGTTTATGGAAATTGGAAAAGGTGTGATGTGCTAACCAAGTCCAAGGTCCGTTAAGTGTGGGTTATTTCAGTGGAAACGTTTGAAATAGGCGATAAAATGAAACGGTTGCGAATTGTTAATACTTTGACTATAGCTCTAACGAATGATTGTTAAAAAGTGGACGATTATTTTACTATTGCATAACATTTTAAATGATTTTTGCGCCAAATAATCAAAAAACCATTTTATGGCGAGATTTATATGAATACTGTTAAATGCTAAAAATTTGCAAAGACAAGATTGTGTAAGTAGATAAACCATGTATTTTTTTTATTTTAGTATAGTCTTACTGATATCTTTTGCAATAAGTTAATTATCAATAAAATTAATGACAGAACTTTCTGGGAGGAATTGACAATCACCAACCTGAAATAATTGGTATAAAGGCAGATATATGATGATTTTTTAAACAGATACCTAACCAAAGTTGGACCAGTTTGATCAATGGTTTGGCCAAAGCTCAACTGTATTCCGAATTGTTACAATAGCCTAGCTGAATATACTCACGTAGTTAACGTTACTTTCCCGTTCAACGACGACACGTGATAACGAATTGGACTTATGTATTTGTATTATAGTATTTGCACAAAAGTAAATTAATTATTGTATTCCAAAGAGTTCATTGTTAAAATAACTGTCTGAATAAATACTTACCAGCCAGTGTATCTTAAATTAAGAATAAATACTTATTTCATAAAAAAAAAAAAAACAAACCGAGGTTTTTAATAAGCACAGGGATTCCACAAGGGATCTTATTTCACGTTAACTAGGAAACCTATCGCCAAATGTTTATTACATGGCCGTGCATGCACGCATATGAACTATGCAGCCTGCATTTATAATACATTCTTAAAAGTATTTGCATTCTAACTGTAACAAAGCTGTCAGCCATTTATTAACTGAGGTATGCTTCATTGAGTTAAACAGAGGGTAGTTACGTCTTGAGATACTGAGATTATTTGTGTATAGATTTGTTTTAAATAATCGAAATATGTTGAATGTATAATGAAAATCGAGGTTGTGAATTTTTTTTAATTGTTTAAGAATTAATGTTGTTTATAATTGTTTCATACAACTTTTATCATTAAATAAATAATTTATCACTCTTTTCTATAATATATATAATTATAATTATAAATGTATATGTAGCTGAGTCGGAAATATTGACATTTAATTAATTCGAAATTTCGAAAATATTGGCTTTAATCTAAAAAGTACTTACATTACAATTACAAACGTAGCTGTATTCTCGTAGTAGTAGTTGTATTACATTTTGTATAAATTTAGTTGAATTGGTAATTTGTCAAATCAAATTTGTCTTAAATAAAAAAAAGTATAAATTTAGTTTCAATTTTATAGTTGGTGCTTTGCCAGATCATAAATAAATAAATGTGTAAAGTCTTAATTTGGATTAAGACTAAAAGTAGGGATGAACTTTATTTTTTACCAATAAATAGTTATAATGTTTTTATAAAGTTATAAATGAATTTGAAGCTATAATATTTGAGAGTGTAAGTATTATAAAATAAATCATAAAACAAAAGCAAAAGGAAACTAATTATCAATTATTTTATAATTTTGATATATTGTTATGCACTATACAATTAGAACGCGGGATACTGTCATAGAGCAACTTTGAAAATAATGAACACCAAAGCAGTCTTTGATAGTCTGTGGCATGTCTTTGTTTAAGCCACAGATAAACAAAACGTCTGAATAGACAAAGAATATAATCCCTTCATTCGTTCGTTCTAAGCTCCGTGCATTCGGACGATCAATCACGCGGTTTGAAACCGCTTGCCAGTAATCTTCTCCTAGACCGTGTGAACGCGGTCAAATATACTCACGAATGGTCTATATTTTATAGTCTGTTTTGCAATCTTATGGGAAATCTTACGCGAATTCGATTTTCAAGTTTATTCTAATATTCTCGGCTGATTTAATGATAATTTTTCGAAAAAGGTTCTATATTTAATACTAATTTGAGATAAAATAGACGTTCCTTATTATATTTTGAATTTTATACCATTACTTTTATTAGGACGATGTCGTTAAATCGTGTTTAATTCAACAGCATCGATCAAACGAGTCGTCTACATTATATCTATGTTTAGCACCTATTACCAAACGAATGTGAATAATGTGTCATCATTAATTATTCAGTGGGCAGAACATGGCTCTTAGCACAGTTTTGACAGTGACATTTGTCTGGTAAGCCGCTGTCAAAATATCGTGACCATGGCACTGGTTCTGATAAACGATGCCGGTTCTGTCGATATACGATTCGCTGAGCGAGAAAATATTGCCAACTACACGCGAAGACCGTAGTCACGTACTAGCGACCATTTTGACTCCTAAATGAGTTCGTTCACACCACGAAGTTCACGGTCGGTTCTGCTTGTGATGCTAATGTATGTACGTTCGATGTGGGCAGATGTAGACAAGCACTTCTAATTTGTAATACTTAGCGATATATATTTACTTAGTCCGCGAAAATAGCTAAAAAAGCGTTCATACAAGCGTTATGAGTATTACGTCATTCATACACTACCGGCTTAGAGGTATTTATATTGAGTACTTATAAGGTATATGAAGTTGATTCGTTTTTTTTATTTAACCTTTCATTAAGCATTTGTGGGAACGTTATAATTAATTAATAAAGGAGAACTAGAACATATTTACAATTTATATACGAAAGTGCACTTGATTTAAATCACAAAAATAGCAGTGTATTTATATGACATGAATCAGGTTAACGAGGCTCTCCGTCACAGCGATTCAACTGCTGTATGCATAGATCTGCTGAATATATAAGTAAATAAAGCAGTCACGAAGTAAATACTAATTTCAGTGGATATAAATACCGTATATTGCTCCTATTTAAAGATATAATGGTCCCACGGGTCTCACGATTTCTTGAACCTAACCAGGAGACACGAGATATCCCCATTGTCATTCTTTCCCACGCTAAGAGAAACTTAAAACAATATTAATATTTTCTTTTAATTGAATAAACTATTTGCATTTCTTATTTTCCAGATATGTACAACTCATAACATTTATTACGTACTTTACAACCATTTATATATATATTTTATTTAATATATCTAGGGATTGATGACTAAAAGCTGTGTTTAGTTTATTAAACCAATACTTACTTTGAAATAATTATACGAATATCAAAAAACCTATGTTGATAATAGCTAGGAATCGTTTTCGAGATATATCTTACGTTCACCGTCCATGTAGGTATTGATAAACACTCGAAGATATGTAAATCCGTCTTCAAAACCATTACTCAAGTACGATCAGAGAGGCACGTGTTTCAACTTCAATATTGACTTCGATGCACAAATTCCGAGGTAAGCAAACATTCGGTCAGTACAAACGACTTAACATATGATAGCGCTAACCGTTCCTCAAAGTTTGGCTTAGGAAAACAATAAAATAATCAGACAAACATCACCTCTATTCACTAAAAAGATGTATAAGTAAAAGATCAATATTGAATAGCAATGTTTTTATATAATTCCTTATTTGTTGACTAATTTGAACTGATGATGAAAGACACAGGTGATGGTGATAGGTACAGGATAATCAGAAACTGATCAGGTCATTAATTATGGGTAGGTCATACCAGGCAATACCCATACAGTGAAGGTCAAGAAAATGTGTAAATCGTTTTACAACCTCCGTGATAGGAGACGTAGTCTTCAAGCTTAAAAACATTAATTTAGTGTTATTTTAATACAGGTTTTTTATGTTCTATTTTTTTAACTATGGCTATAAAGTATTGTGATAAATTTCTATGTCTTAATAAACAATTATCAATACCATGGGCTAGTAACAAACAATGAAAGTTAAGTTTCAGATGTAGCGGAATTAAATCTTATAGTTGTAAATTGTATATAATCCATTTTTATACAAAATTTACAAAAAAACAAATATTTTTACACCCAAATTAAACCGCAGAGCACAAAAGTGACAGAAAGGAAAACTCATTAAAAAACAAAATACACAAAAGAATATATGTATGTGTTATATAGACAGAGACAGAACGATATAGATAGAACATTGAAAAGAGACAACACGATGCAGGGTGACGTATCAGCTGGATGTCAGTTGTCCGTGACACCCGGCGCACACCTGCACCCGCACATGTTTCGACCCCACGTGCCCCTTGTCACCCCGTGCCCCCTATAAGTAACGGACCTTTTTACTCCTGCTATATTATAATTATAGACTCATCTCAGATCAATTAAGGAATTATTGATGATGGAATACTATAGTGTATGTATTTAATTTTGTATGTTTTACTGATCATTATTTTTTTATTTGAGTACATTTTACAGCACTTTTTTAAAACATTTCAATTCATATTTTCTAATGTTTTACTTCTATCTATTAACTATTATACATGTTAAACAACGAAGATACGGAATTTTATTGCCGTTTTTCCGATATCGAAATAATTATCAATTGCCTTATAATACATGCTGTCATTCAATTTTTTTTTTATATAAAACTTTGAAGCAAGGTA
Organism: Dircenna loreta; assembly: GCA_963555665.1. Classification (NCBI taxonomy): domain Eukaryota; kingdom Metazoa; phylum Arthropoda; class Insecta; order Lepidoptera; family Nymphalidae; genus Dircenna; species Dircenna loreta. The sequence continues at coordinate 9,020,985 of OY743094.1, forward strand.
AAACGTCAAGCGACCAGTGACGACATTGGTGCCGTCGATGATGATGCTGTGTGCGATGAAATCATGTATTGGATAAAGAAAATATTTTTTAAATTATATATATAGACGTTACGTTATTTCGATGTTTCGTGTACAAGTTACGCGATGGCGGCCGCGTTCTTACTGTGTGTTATTAGAGACTTCGCATACATGCGCCAACTGACACAGATAACAAATGGGAGTGCCAATAGCGCATAGTGACATGTTGTCTAGAAAAAACAAGAAAAGTAGCAAAAACTCGCTCCACAGCTAGACAGCGCACCTGTTCTAGAATTGTTTATGGGGAAGGTTGTTTTAATTTTACTTTATTTATTTCATAGTGAAGGCATATTAGAATTCCCTAAGGATCGTGAGTCTGGTTCAAGACTTTCTAAAAACAATGGTGATAAATTTGTAATTTATAGCTAAGGAGACTTCGTGAGGAAGTCGGCGTGTCTGGAGAGAAATTGAGGAGCACCAGCGAGACAAAAATACTTTTAAAAATTGCTTCGGATCATTTCATTCAAATTCATTCACACGCTCTTCAAGAACGTTAAATTGATTAATGATGCTCTTTGTTCATTATTAATTCGTTATTGGTAGTAATTTATTGGATTGGATATAATCAATTAGTTGTAAGTTTTCAGTCAATAACGGTAACTCGTCAGACTTAACAAGCCATGTTTAATATTTGCATCGAAGTGTAATGGTACAAGAAAGTGTAAAATTAGTTAAATTATACAAATGGTGATGTTATCGGGTATTTTCGTGTCGGCTCGCGCGAAACGACCTGCGTGCGCGCAATCACAATTAATTATAACCAGGGTGGTCTTTGATAAGGAATTTAATACTCGCTACAGACGGAAGTCTTCTATTGACGGTTTAAATTATCTCCATTCACAATTTTGACATGATAAATTATTATAACTGGCTTTCAACTTGACAAAGAACAAATATTAACATTTTCTTGTAAATTCTAATGAGCTAAATCAATAAATTCATTGATGATCATCAATTTTGTCGTCTTTAATTAATATAAAGTTGAATTGGAATACCGTTTTTAGTGAAATGTTTCTCTTGTGGTTGCAATTTTCAACAGCTCGTAAAAAGGTTGAGGGATCAAATATCGGGACGTGCGCAGGCGCCGACACTAATTTGTGTTAAGCTACCATTATTATATTACTTTGAAATTCGCGAATATTTTTTTAATCTTTATATTCTTTAAAATATATCCCACACACGATGAACTCATTTTACGGAAGGTATTAAAAACTTTTTACTTATAAATAATAAAGTGGCTCTACCAATAGTTCCCACAGTATTCTCTCTATTCGTTTAAATATTACTAAATCTATGAATGTCCCAACACGTACCTGATGATAAATCATGATATAACGTTTGCATTAAAAGTGTTTTCGTAGTATTTTTACAAAATGTGTTGCCTAATTGTTATTACGGCCATTTTGTCGGTGTGCGTCATGTAAAGTCGTACTTTGTACCCACATTACTTGTATTAACTTCGCTAAAAAACTGCACTGTCACAATAATCGTCCACATTTTACGAAAAAATCGCTTTATTAGTTGCTATTTACATTATTATTTAAAAAAATCATCAAATATTTTTAATTGTTTTCTAAGATTGTTTTTTTCTTATGTACATAAGTACATTCCCGCATATGAGATATGAGCAAAGTATTTATCACTATAATCTATAAGCCAATAATATATATTTATATTTACAGTATATCATCAAAAAATAACAGTTAGCAGTAAATTTTTGCTGGTGGCGTAACACGTGGAAACTGACTTTTTACGTCTCTAACTACGATTCTACTTACATATAATATAATAAAGTATTAACATGAAGTAAAATACTCATTTGTAATAAATTAAATGCTTATAATGAATGTACGCCACTCTGGAAGCTGGTGAAATATTTGAATAGCATTTAATTTACGTGATATAGTCCCTGAAGGTAGTTAAGCTAAGTACGCCTTCAGGGTACGGATATCTTGTTGGTAATATATACTAAACACCAACTAATATTAGTAATGACTCATCCGTTTAAAAGTAATATTTCTACAAACATTCCTCCGGTCGAAAGAAATATAAAAGTCACTCGTATGATGTATACAAATTGTGTGCTTTTTAATAATGTAGCGTGGGTAGTAATGGCTGCCCACGGCCTTTTATTATGTATTTGATTGACCTAACCTTTGCAACGAGAAAATTATAGCAACTCAGTCTTTAATCCAAAAATACTGTTAGTTATTTACCTTCGTAACTTAGTAACATTTAACTGTAATATTTTATGAAGTCATATTTTTCTTCGGTTAAATATTTTCCTCAATAAAACATCTGTCACAGTAACATGAGATATGGGTAATATTAGAAGTAAATTAGATGTCATTATAGCACTTCAATTTTACGATAATATTAATTGCAGAGCCATGATATAACTGTAATATTACTTTATCCTGTCAGGAAATCTGTCATTTCTTTGACGTTTGAATGTAGTTCGGAAACCATCTAGAACTTGTTAGACTTGTAACAGAAATAATACTATCCCGAGGCACGGTTTCCGAACGGATGCGGGCTTTTCTATAAGGCTGTGTTTCATTATCAATAATTACAAACATAGTGATAACAGGCTCTACCGTTGATAAAGAAAGCTGTAAAACATGTAATTTAATGGTTTTCCGTTTTGCATAATCTCTTAATTTTATGGTCATTGAAGCTGTATTCAATATTTGAGATTACTTTTAAGCTCATTGAGGGTGAATGAACTTTATCAAGGCTTAGTACAGACAAAATAATGTTTTTTGAGCTAAGTTTTTCTAAAAACCTATTAGGCGTTTCATAAACCTGTACATATATATATATATATATATATATTTATAACTGTACAAGTTTATTTAAGTGTGAATATATCATTTTGATGCGCTGTAGAGAATCCGTAATGCGCTGTTTGGCAGTTATTCTCACGCTATGAACAATTAACTAGCTTATGAATGATTCACGAAAAACTTCTCTATGATTATTTAAATAAAAGTCATAATGGCGTACATATATCCTGGGAATGTTTTCCAAAAACTAAACGTTTCTAGTTCACAATCGTTAGACTGACTATGAAGAGCTATATTGTTAGAGTTTCAAAAATTTAAAACAACGTAAACTAATTTCTTTGAAATAGGTTTTATATATAGTTTTTTATATATACAGGCAGGTAGTTTTTATATATACAGGTAGGTAATTTTTATATATACAGGTAGGTAGTTTTTATATATACAGGTAGGTAGTTTTTATACCTTAAATCTTGATTAAACCTGCAATCAGTTAAAATAAAATTTTAATATAACATTACTTCTAAGAAAAAAAAAAGTCTCGTAACATATTAAATACAAAAGTCATGACATATTTTATAATTTATACGTATCTATTTATAAATAACACAGATAAAAACAAACGTAGGTTGAGATACAATGAACGTGGGCAGCGGGGGTGTCTCAAATCGGAATGTTCGAACCTGGCATCGCCTTGTATACAATTTTAAAATTAATTCGGTGATATATAAAAAAAAAAAAATAATAAAAGTAAATTATTATACTTCGACACTGTTCTTTCAATTACGTAAATTTATAATATTGATTGAGAACTTTATCAATTTAACTAATTTATCAGTGTACACTGTACAGTTTAAATCATCGAGATTTTATCATCTTAATAACTTGAAGATCGGAGAGCGTTTGGCCTCTGAGAGGATGATTTATGAAAACTGCAACACGAACAAACATATATAAATACAATGACATTGGGTTCCGTATCAATGTAAAATAATCAACGCATCATTAGCAATTATCAACTAAATAAAGTAAAATCTAATAAATTTAAGAATCCAAGATAATTTAAAATAATATAATTCTTTTTAAATATACTATAATTACATTTATTGTCATCTTTTATTTTTATTTATTAAATTGATTATAAAAGCCTCTATAGCTAGACTTAATGCAAAAAAGTCATTCTCCACAAGTTAATTGATAAAAAAGAAAAAAAGTAGGTACGGTTCATTTGAGAAATAATAAATTTAAATTAATTAGATAAGTGTTTTTATATTGCGATGCGGACTCCTAAACATACTCGTTTGACGTCCGGAGGGAAACGAACTTGAATAACCCGTGAGACAGCCAGTGAGTAATATCTTGACGTCGGCGAGACTGATGTCTGTATGTTTCATGAATTTCGCTACAGTATTTTAGGTGGCTGCAGTAAATAACACTTAATTGCCCCGAATGCTCTTCATAAATATTTACAATCTTGATTTCGCGTTTCCATTACTTGATATTATCTAAGTCCGGGATTCGTATGGAATATTTAAATTTAATTGAATATGCATTTCTTGAAATGTGGCAGCCCTGATCCGTGTGTGTTTTTATAACAACGATAATTTTAATTAGAAACACGATAGTGGCAGCCCTGATGCTTCGTGCTTGTAAATATGTCCAAAATATGTCAACCAGTTGTGATCCAGTCAACCTTTAACAACCGGTATGAAGGGTGTCAACAGACAGTCTGTTTTTGTTACAATTATCGTACATGTACACACGTTTAATATTTATATTATACCTATAATTCTAATAAGTACATATTTTTAATAGTTATTTTAATTTTCAGATCTAACTACTGAAGCAACCTTGGCATGGTAAGAAACGAAAAAAATACAAGTAGATTTGTGGAGTGTAGGTTAAATTATATATTCATAAGGAAGTATAAATATTATTAATGATAATGATAAAAATTGATAATAACTATCCATCATTCAACCTTTGCTACTGGCAATGTGCGTTGAGCTGATCTGTGCCACTATCGTAAGTCCTGAAAGGTGTCAGTGTGTCAGTCCAGTCCGTTGGATGGGCTTAAAGGTTATAAATAAACGAATAGACTGAATAATATGCTATCATTGATTGGGTTATCTCCGAAAACTAGTTATTTACTTTGTCAAAATATATTATATAGAATACTAACTGCGTCTGGAACAAGACGGTAAATATATTCCTTCAATTTAATTATGAAGTCTTAGATAATGTTATGAAATAATCATTACATAGTTATTATATATATATATATATAATAAATCATCATGCAGGTTTTGCAACGAGCAAACAGACATTTATCTCTGCAGATTTTTGTCGTAATAAAAATGTCAACAAAAAACGGTCTCGATAAGTTTTATTATGACAAATGATATATGCATCTAGACAGGTTTTAAAAGAGGTCGCGTTTTGTTATTTTACTAAATATTTACATACGTATAATTTATTTTATACCTTTATAATAGATTCTTTATATTTTGTATAATTTCAGAATCCTTAATTCGTTTAATACATGATAAAACAAACTTACAACTCAATTTATAAATCATTCATCATATTTAATCGATTACCTGACACATATCCGTTGATTAATCGATTCAATCACTTATCGATTCATTTACTTATAAAAACATCAATGTATCGTTTCGCTGACATTCGATACACTGTATCGATTTAATTTGTTATGTCATCGGTATATTATAGCGGGCGTTGGCTTGTACTCTATGAATATTAAACCAGTTTGTCTGTCTTAGCCTGAGCCGATGCATTCAGAATGGACGCTGATATTTTGATATGCAATAAATATTCTACATATATATTAATTATGGACAGTAAAAAAGAAATTTTTCATATCTTGTCTATTTATACCTGTTTACTAAATTACTCAGTTTAACTTGTAATTCAATGAAATATAATCGATTTTAATAATAAGAAATGGTTATATCAAATGAGATCCTAGTAAATATACAATATAACCACACATTTAAATAAATATTCTATTAGAATAACAGTTGTACGATTTTATTAAAAACGTTGGTTTTCTTTAATTTTCGCAAATTTAATAACTTCTTACCTCAAATAAGTATAAAGTATCTAACAAAGGTAGTCATTCAAGAATATCAAAGTATTATAATGAGAAATCATGAATGAATGAATCAGATCAGTAAAATAACATACTATATTTAAGAAAAATACGATTTCAACAGTCTACTAAAAACAGACATCTTAAACTTGCAATGATATTTTGTTCAATTATGTCAGACGTATAGAAGATAAATTGTAAAATTATAAAAAAAAGAGAAAGAGGGATAGATAGAGAGAGAGAGAGAGAGAGAGACAGTTAATATACGTAGATTATTAAAGTTTCTTATAGAAGTCACCTCAAGCACTTTTGAACATTAAAGCGTACAGCCGTAGTTAATCCGCACGGGAGCAATCTTTTCTTTTAATATATTTACGTGGGTGGTAATTGTAAAGTTCAATGGTCGATATATGTTTAAATTAAAACAGGACAAGTCGTGCTATATCGGTTTGTGAAAAGGAAACTATATGTAAATAATAGCAAATTAATAGATTGCAATCAAAATTCATATAAAATCCATATTTATCTGTTAATATAATAAGAATTATTTGCAAAATGTAGTAGTAATATTTTTCAATCAACGCTCGTAACTCGAAAACGCAAACAGACATAAAATGGAATTACTACAAGGTTCAAAACTATTTATAGCTTTAATGCTATCTGCACGACATATCCTATAATTTGAGGATTAAGAGGTAGTTCCGTCCCCGCATTATATATGGCCCGGCTACTGTGTACAACGCTATCATAAATTAAACTATACGAAGATAACCGAACGGAATATATTAAAATATTTACAGTACGAGAAATAATATCCAATATTTACTTAAGTACGAATAATCTAAGATAATAAATATTCATAATAATCTATGAAAACATTAATTAAATGTATGCAAAGTTCAGAGATGAAGGCACTTATAATTATTTTCATGTATCGAATTAAATGTTATTCTCGTGTTAATAATATAAATGATTGATTATTACTCAATTAATACTGAACGTAGGCTAGATAGGAACAGGTGTCGCGGAGGCGTGTCCCCGCCTTCTCTGAGAAAGGCTGATTTATACTCTGTGCCGTAACTTGCATCAAATGCATGAATATTTATATTAGTTACTTAGTGAACACGTGCTCTGACAACCCCATTGCTTACTTCATTCGAATGAACGAATGAATGAATGAATGTATTGTGATAAATTAGGATAAACATTCTAATGTATTCAACCTCTTTTGTATCCCGAATTCATGGGAATTTATTTTAAAAAATACAACTGCTTGTTAAGAACGTAAATATTATTTCAAGAGGCCATAAGATGAATAAAATTGTATAAAATCAATAAAAAAATAATCACATCAATATAAATGATGTAACTTTTCCGATAGCTCATTCTAAAGTCAGAATGATAAATATAAGTGATTTGTGATACAGGTGGTACAAAAAACCGTGAAGATGCATATCTCAGTGTTGCCATAACAGCGGTGTTTACCATCATTAGAGCAAAACCAGTAGCGAGTAGAGAACCCCCGCTGCGCCTGCGCCGATACTGACAGATCGTCATACTAACATAAACTATGCTTTTGAACGGGTCATAAATATCGATTTAAGGGTGACATTTATTTACTTCAACAGATAAATCATATATTAATATTATCTGTTGCATCTGTTGATCCTGCTAAATTAGCGAATATTAAAACAATAATAATTGAAGTAGATAAATTCACTTAAAATACATTATTAAAAAATTATATTTATAACAGTTATTATCTGTTGATGTGAGGTATTCACTTTGTAGGTTTATTGTCCTTATAACCTATGTTTCAAACAAAGAACAATAACATTATACAGATTAAATACAGCTTAAACGATTTATTTTTATTACGACCTGTCAATTTATTTGTTAATCGATTATTTGTTTCGTGACAGAACTCGCGAATCGATATTATATTGTACATTATCATTGTTAGGTCTTGTTAAGTGTGTTTTAAAGTTGTTCGCACACATTTATGAAGTAATTTATATACTTGACAAGATTTTGAAATCACATCGATATGTCATGTTTGTATAAAAAGGTGCTATGTCAAGTCAATATGAGGACGTCACTTAAATTGCTAATGTCACACGAAACGCGGGAAAGTTTAAACATTTAATACTATGTACTAGAACAATATATCTTTTATCACTCGATAAAAAGATTTTTTTTTAGCAATACTTATTTAATCTAATATTATAACTAAGTTTTGTATTTCTTTCAGGACAGGACGTTTTCTTACCTGGGCAGTTTTAGGGTTAGAATTGCAAAGCATAAACTACCGGGAAATAAAGATATAAATCTTCAAATAACTTTATAATACATTATGCTAATAAAAAACATTTATTTGTATATAGTTTATAGTTAATTAGAGAACAAAAACATGGGAATTTAAAATTCAATCACGACAACACTTTCGCATCACAAATCTTGAGGTAAACAAACTTCCTACTTATGTATCGGATGTGAGTTCTCAATCAACTGGCAGTGGGCGTCGCGAGCAAACAATAATGTTTATACTAATAGTTTGAACTAGGGATTTCCTACACGCCATATCGGTATTTATAGCCAGTGTATTTATTTGTATATTTGTTCATAAAAAATAATAATATGGCATTCCAAAACGCGCGCTTAATGGCATTCCTAAAAATAACTAAACAAAGACACAGTTTTTTGTAATCTTTCTTGAATGAGTTTAGTCCTATTGGATTAAGTCACTCCGTGGAACATTTTATTAATATTAGTTAACTCCGACTAAATGCTAACTCTTTAAGTTAACATTGTCGACATAAATAAATAGCTTAAAATTATCCAATAAGATAATAACATTAGTTAATAAAATATTATGCATCCATTTTCGAACTCTGCTGTTGAATTTGTATATTTTGTGATTACCCGGCGGTTTTATTTGTCATAGTCCTGAGAATAAATAGTAATTTTCAATTTAATAAGTAACTTATATGTACTCATTTAGTATAATTATGTAATTAGTAAAACATAATTTATATACAATATACGAAATAAAATTAATCCAATAAGTACTTCATTGCCTGCCCCGTGACATATAAAATCATAGCGCGTTGAGTTTCGTACGCACCCACCTGCTGCGCGCGCGCATATTCTACAAGTTTATTGGTGAATATAATATACAATTTACCAGACATATTAACGGGTATGTTATTCTAATATATTAAGTTATATGACAGCCGCTGTCTTGAACAGTTAAATTTGTAATGAGATTCACGCTTAGTTACAGAAATCAAATTTGATTCCATGAAGTTTTCAGCCACACTTCATGGTTAATATAGTTTGTATACATGATTTAGATATCATAAATAATTATATTCAGTACTGAATATAATATTCTACAAGTAATATAATTTGCTATGAAGTTAAAACTAATTTAATATTAAAATGTAAAATGAACATAAGTCCCATCAAAATTAGTGCAGACATTTCGGAGCATAGAATAAATAGGCATACAACATTAAAAAAAAATCTAATAGAGACTTTAAAATCATAAATATAACCCTTTTTTTCTAAAGCACAGACATCGATGTTTATATTATATGAAATGCGTTTTCAATTACAATATTAGAAATAAACAAAACATTGTAACAGATACTCCTACGATTTATCACTGTTACTTTAACGATATCCTATCTCTTACATTTATTTACGAGCTCACAACCACTATTTATAACTGCGACTGTGGACAATGAAAATTCACACATAAGTAGTTTGTTTATGATTAGTTTTTTTCCCACAATTTGCTGTCACACAAGTTTACATTATTGGCTTGATTTTAAAAACACAATTGTGTCAACTTACCAGCGAGAGAACTTGAGTCGGAAATGTCAGTAGTGATGGGATTGAAAGAAATTGTCATATTGTCGATGTTTATGTATGTTAAATATCGATTAAAATCTATTCTTAGTATATCAATCATAGTTATATAGTTTCCATATTAAATTGTAATTCTAAAGTGTATGTAAAACAGTTTAAATAAAGCTATGTAATAGAATTATCGTTAATTTTTTTCCATTACAATACACTTTCTTGAAATTCCGTATCGGTTGGAATAGTCTACTCAAATATGCTAATTTGTTTCCTGATTCGTCGTAAAGAGCCTTAATTATATGTAAGCATTTTAATTTCTTATACGAGACATTTGCATGGAACCATTTTGAAGCGATACGTATGTCAGAGGAAGCAATGATAAAGCGTCGGACACACGATTTAATTATATATAGATATGCAGATGTTAGATAGCCGACTTGTGGCTAGTAATTTTACTTTTTCTTATTCCTGTTCAACTTTATAGATTACCAAGTGTCTGAGTGAACTTTTTATATAATAAAGGATATTCTTAGAATTGAATGGATAAACAAGAAATAATCGAGCTAAGATTAGAACGTATTAGAACAATCAAGCAGTTAATAACTTGACGGATAAAAAATAGAATTATATATTATATAAGATACTTTAATATGATATAGTTTGAGCTGCCGGATGTCCAATTGGCCTTTGAAAAGATGTGTATTGATGGAAGCGGTTCAAATGGAAAGGCTTTCAAGCCACGTCGGTGTCGCCAGCGGAGTCCACACTTGGATACTCATTAATTTTAATTGCACGCACTGCGCGCGCGCACGATTGCGATCACGTTGCTCTCACCACACACATATATTAATGTCTTACGATTAAATTAAGAATGTGTTATAGTTTTAAGTTTAAAATTAATTTTAAGTTATTGATATATATTTTTTTCATTATAGTATTTCTAGTGCTCATTATTGTATAATTCATGAAAGATATTGAAAATTATGAGGAAAATGTAAGAAAATATTTGTAACGAATACTGAAAGAAGAATCAAAAAGTAGAAGAGAGAAAAAAAACTCGCACCATGCACAGGCAATGGCACTGGAAGAATTCACGGGTTTCTTTATATTCCCGTGGTCTCTTAGTGGCATCACTGGTGCTGGGCGATGCGTCGCACTTTACGTACAAAATAGGATAAAGAAGATGGACAGAAGACCGCTATATGTAAAATAAACCCAAGTTTAAGAAATAAAATTCTAGGCTAAATATTATTTTTATTACTGAGATCTTAGTGCCGCTAAAGTAAATATTTTTTTTATTGCTGCCGTAGGCTATACTTTAGCTAGACTAACTAGCAATCCTTCAGTGTTTATTTTATAAATTCCAGAATATAGTAACGTAAGTCTTAAATAAATATAGAACGAAAAATAAATAGATACCTACAGGACAGGAATTCGAACCTGCGACCTCTTCGAAAACGTCCCGACGCTATACTAATTGAGCTATCGTATCGTACCGATGGCCGTATTGTTTTATTTTTCGTTCTATATTTATTTAAAATTAAAAATAAGCTCAACTAAAATACATGTTAAAAGATATTTTAGTATAGTAACGTGTTTAATCTATAGTAAAATAATCTTATTACAAAATCCAATAATTTTGATTTACATTTATTATCTTGCTTAGTGTGTAATATAAAGTAATATATTTATATGTCCATTGGATAGCAACTTTATTACCGATCTCGTATCTTAACTCCTAGGTAAGCTGTAGTTACCTATATTTAAATGAATTATACCGTACTTAGTAACTAAATATAAAAACTTTATCCATATTGTTTTACAAATTTATGTATATGGGTTATACCGAGATAAACTCGAAGATTAAATTTTGTATCTCAAAGCTAATGCGAGGTACGGTTAGTTGTATTTCGTTTATATTATCTCTTTGACAGAAGATACAGATACCGCTGTAATGGAAATTAATAATTTTAAAACCGTTGTAGATTATTATAAATAGTGTAATTTTCACTGGTTAATGTACCTTGTATTAAGTAAGTAGATTAGTTTGCTATTATTCGGTTTTAAATTGAAATGAAAACGCAATTCATTTATTTATAAAAATATATAAGAAAAGTAAATTTCTAAGCATTTATTGTACCAATAGTAATTGTGGTTTGAGATGATTTACCGACTGTCCCACTTGCTTCTAGAAAGCTTGTTTTGCGAAGCGTGGTTATTTTTTACAACAATAGTTTATATAGTTCTTGCTTACAAACCCGAAGCGGTTTTATTCAAAATGGCTACCAGATAAGTGACGGTTCTCGATTTATTAGTCATTAATTATATTTAATTTGGAGTTTCATTAAAATTGATAGATTAATTACATTTTTCGACATGTAGATATTATAAATAATTTAAAGTTTAATTAAGACATTATGTTACAGTTCGGTGGTTTATGTATTTTAGTGTTTGATTGCTTCATATATTTGTTTAAGTAAATATAAGTAATTATGTATTTGATTTATCGATTTGGGATATAATTAAATATGTATTGTAATATGTAGTAATTAAAAAATAAAAGCATCATTTTAAGTATAATATACTCGATTTAAAAGTAAAAAAGTAATATTCATTAATATTTATTTATATTATATTTCACAAATAAATATTTTATATTTATATTTCACTACAAAACTTGGACAAATATTATATCATTTAAAACTATGAAATTAAATTATGTTTTAGAAATCATGGTATAAGTACAACAGTAAACTTTTTGCAAAATTTCTTTATTTATACTTTAGACTATTGAAAAAATAATAAAAATAAGTCCGTTATCAAGTCAATGTTTTTGCTTACCGCGGAGTATTTAATGTGAACGTGGCTTTAGAAAGTCATTTTATTAATTCGCACTTGTAAAGTGGTCCGAAGTAATGTAGATGTTTAACGGTCCGTCAAAATGAAGTCAATTTCTAAAACCATTTTTATGAACGACTTGTGTTGAATGCTTTTATTTCAGTGTGTTTGCAACACTGCCTTTGCAATAAAATGTTATTGAAAACGGAACTGAAATACCGAATTGTTATTCTATTTCATTTTGATGGGTAATAATTGTAACACAGTCAACTATTTATCTTTAATGTTATTTAATAAACAGTATGATTGTCTATTAATACAGATGGCGAAATCTAAATATCAAAATAAGCTGCTATACAATTACACTATTTAAAAAAAACTAAATCCAACAGTTGATATTTTATTTCAAATATAAGGGTCCGTTAGATGGTTCTTAATGTTGGTGCACATGATTTATATATATTTTTTTAATATGAATTTTAGTGTTTATTTCAAAGTAGTTATAATTGTAACAATCGAGTCCATTGTTTGCTCTATAAGCCTCGTCCCTGGAGATGCTCGCGGCTCGGGAAGGACACGTTTAGTCAAAGGAAGTACTGACCAAATATAACACGCTAGATACTCAATATTTTAGTACAGAGGAAGTGATTCACTTTTGAAATAATTATTTCACCGCACAAAAACTAATTACCTGCAAAAGATAAATGAAACAAAACATGTTCCAGCCAACCTTAGAATGAAATTGTTAATAAAAATGGTTTAATGTAAAGTATATGGAATAATAACAACATGACTCATATTTTTAAATAAATGTAATACAGTAACTATGACAGATGAAATTTACTTTTGCACGCAATACAATCAAAAAGAAAAGAATAAAAAATAAATAAATAATCTATGCAATATATTACAGATTATAAAATGTAACATGATTTTTACTCTGAATCGATATTTTAAACAAATAACTTGTTCGTAGAGTAGATACGAGATAATTCCATCAGCCAGGATTGACGATAGACAGCCAGCTATCTGTAACCGTCTAGCTTGCGCTAAGTTAGCGAATAATACTCAATAGGTACCTTATCGATACAGGCTAATCGATAACACGTGCAATCGATAAATCGATTCGAGTAAATGGGAAAGGCCTGTGTTCCGCTTTATAGTTTTAGTGTGAAGATATATATTTATTTTTTTAATAAAAAAAAAAGTTTTCCTAAGAAATACAGAAGCAATTTCATAAGTGAGTACTCCAAGTGGCAAGTGTAACGGATGTAGCCCGCAGTCTTTATCAGCTCATTATTATTCCGCGAGCCTTCCCTCACAAACTCAATAAATTCTTACAACCTAAGATAAACATTTACAAGTTTAAAGTTTTTCAGTGTATGTAATTAGTTTTATCTTTTAGGAATAGATTTCTATCGCAGTTTATCTTTTACTACAGCGTTATTGAGAATTTAAAATAACTTTGTAAATTGCGTAAAAAGTAACATGGCTTACACGATTACAAATGCAAGATGGCACCTGTCAAAAATCTGGCAGCTATGATTTTATTATTATTTGGCCATTTTATGTCTTTCTTTTCTAAATTAGAATTAAGCCAGTAGTTAAATATCCTCCATATTGCCCTTGACAACCTTTCTAGGCTTTTGAAGTGTGACAAACAAATCAGGTACGATTTTGCGGGACGCTTGAACAGACAGACGTAAAGAAAATTTCAAAAACTCTTGTATGTATGTACTCTTTATCATTTTCTTATTAATTTTGCAAAAAAGATAATACATAAAGATTTGTCCTCGTTACTTTTTTATTAACATATTTTTTTTTTAAATTTATGATATTACAAAAGTTCAATTAAAAATAAATAATAGCAATATCACACAATGGTATAAATTTGGTTGTTTCACACAAATATGAATTTTAAGAAATAATAATTGGTATTATTATACATAGTATATTTAAACAATCTTATGGACCTGATATTTATGAAACTTTGGGTCCGTACAAAACTTATGGAGTAAAAGTATGATGGAGTTGTTTATCCAGAGCTGTTCCCTCATCACATCGGCGTATATTGTCGCGTCGTTGACAATGAAGGAGACCACGGCAATAAGATTCTTGTTCTTACTCACTAGACCATTGCCCATGTCTCCACTGAAAATGACAGCAAAAAACAAGAAGAAAATGTAGTAAAATGTTAGTAAAAATAAACCGATGCAAGTAGAGGGTCGAAACTCGCAACTTCTGGGAAACCTCCGGGAATGCTACGGTTTCACTGAGGGTAGGAATCACTGCCCGTATCGATTTATTTTACATTCTATATTCATTATAATTTAAATAATGTATGGTCAATATCAAAATACTTAATAAACATTAAAAAAATATACATATTAAAAAAAACTGCCTAAATAAAGATTTGTATTAACAGAGAAATCTCTCTATAACCTACTTAAAGATCTTGGCCTCTCTAGTACTATCATCAGTACATTTCTAGAACGTACTTCAAAGGCGGCATTGGTAGGTTCATTCCAAATTTGGTTAGGTAGGGAGAGGAACGCAACCAGTTGATGGTGAGCGTGAATGCGCATTTTAAAGGGGCCCCTTAAACCGACACCTGGGTCCCAAGTCCCAGGAGCTGTTTGCACTCCTCTCCCTGCAACGCGATGGGCCCGGTACCCGCACGGTGAATCCATAGAATGCTAAGAAGCTTCGTCTCTTTATTTTATACTGACTGGTAATGGAATCCATTGATGGAAATTGTGCACCAGAAGGCTGGAGTCTTTTTATATCCAGTTATCTTCGCACAATCTCGTTCTGATACGACCCTTTGCTTCGAAACCTTTAAGTGACGCATATTGCTGTAATCTGGCATCTTGTTGGGCTAAAATTTATAAGTTCTTTATTCATAGATAAATTTGTCAAACAAAACCAATTTAAACAACCCAATATATTATTTATAATCAATATATATATATATATACATATATATATTACGTATTCTAATATAAAATTATTCATTAAAAACTTTTATTGTAGTATTTTGACTTATAATGGTAAAATTATCTTTTAATTAAATATATTGTTCAACTATACCAAAAAGCCTTTACGTACATTTTCCTTACCCCATCCGCTAGTGAATACAGCCTCGTCGTCCGCTGGACGCTTATGTGCTATCGGTATCTTCTGCAGTTCGTTATTAAATGTCACACGTTTATTAAAGAATCCTATTCCTAGATTATATTTGGACGTTTTCGGATTAAATCGTGGATGAATAGCAAATAGAATTACCTCTCTTTTGGCTACTGAATTATGAGGAACAGTTGCTCCCAAAAAAGCAGTGATCTTACCGCCTCTGTATTTTATTTCATCCAGACAATTAGCTGCAGTTACCACTACCTGGTCCGTGATAAGAGATGAACCACAGGCTGCGGGAATGGACTTCTGAAAATGTAGGAACGCAGAGTGAGGGTACTGCCGGATAGCCACCTTGTAACCCTTCATTATCCGACCCTCAAGGGCACTTAGATTGGAAATCCCAAGGCACTGTCGCGTAAGAAATATAAAAATCAGAAATGACATCCTTAAACGACTAATTATGTTACTAATTGGTGGCCAATATTAGGCAGTTAAAAGTTTATGGACATTTTATAGTTGAAATTAAATTTGGGATTGAAATGGAATTAAGTGCAATTAATTTGATGTTAGAATTGATTTACAATTTCATTATCAATCTTTTTTACATAATATATTTGTATAAGCGAGCAGACAGTTACTGTAACTTATATTAAAATTATAATGCCATCCAATCCATGAGGTACACTGAGGAGGAAAAGGAGTATTCTAACGAGGAACAGAATATATTCCTTTTACCAAGGAGGTTGGTCCTTCCCAAATTAATAAAGCTATGTGTTCCTAAATAGCCACTCTATATAAGAATTAGAGTCTTTTAATTATATTGAATATTTAAGTTTCTATTCCTATACCATTTATGTTGTTGTTGTTAAATAATGAAAAGTTATAAATAATTTCATTAAAAACGAAAATTTCTTTACACGATCGTTCAAATAAATCGGGTAAATAATAAAAAAATATAAAATAAATATCCCAAAATTACTTTCAATACTGTACATACGTGACCATGTTAGTTTTAAATTTGTATTAGACGACATACCTTTATCTTTTCATCTCTCATATGGGTGTATCGTTGTTCGTCACATCCAAATTCGTCTGTCATTTTTTGTCTAGAAGTAATAATAATTTACGGTATACATTTATTACATTAATAAAAGAAAAATCTATTCATTTTTCTTCACACACACTGGTGGTAAGTAGTTTGGCTAATTCCAATAATTGAATATTGTTACGTCACTGAATGTCTGTCTGAATCACTTAATAATCGTACCAGTATGGTATTCACTGAGAACCAGATATGTAGTGAGAACGAGATATCAAAGTGGTAATACCCTTGTCGAATCAGCCAGTATACAAGGTGCTAATTTCTACACATATATTTAGGAACGTTGTGCAGATATTCTTATAATATTTTGCTTTATCAATCAATCAATGAAAATGCTGAATGATGAAGCCCGAATAGCCGGTGGGTCACCTTTTCAAGCTTTTCTATCACAGCCAGCAACGTAAAAAATTTAAACTATTTATTTATCATAATATAAGTAACAATTTATTTTAAATGTATACTCTTATTGTTTTAATTCTCCCTCCTTCATCAGTCGCGAAAAATCCTTTTCTTTCCATATAGAGAAGTAATAATACTATAACACTTTTAAATGAAAATATATTAATTACATGAAAGTAGCTATACATCAGTGGCCTTGCCCGCCTTCCCTCCCCCCTCCACACACTTCTAGTTGCTGGATTTTATTTAAAAATAGCTTAAAATCAAAAATCTTTATGCAATCAAACTATTTCAAACAATAACAGTTGCTTTAAACCCTCAATCCATCTTCCCTTAGGAAAAAACTTTCAAAACCTGTCGTTCTGATACTTACAATTTAAATTAATATGTTTGAAAATCCGAACCCTGGCAGATTTTGAGATTCCCTCTAGTATTTCGGTACATAGATTTACGCCATTAAACCACCAATTAAAAACTTAAACCATTAAGTGATTATTCCCAAAATAATCTTATTCTTTATACTACTTTGGTTTTACAATAAATGTTGTCTTACAGTTTTCTTAATCCAATCATAAAAAGACACTAACCCATAAATAGTTAAACTCTTCGACATAAACATTATTTTGTATGAAACATGACGGATTTGCACGAACCCCACCACCACCATTCAACAAGGGGACTTCCAGAATTAATATTGAATAAACATAGCCAATTATCCCCAAATCAAAGAGTAAAAATAATATCTACAATGACGAATAGGACTGAGCGCTCTTCTTTCTGCTATAAAATTGTGCCAAAAGGTATTTTGCTCAACCCTCTTCCACGTTTCTCATGAGAAGAAATTTTTTGTTTTTTTTTATGAAACAAATAGCTGTGCATACCAAAAACAAATTTGCCAACAGCTTCTGCCAATTGAAGACTCAACCAGTCCAGCAATGGCAATAACATCTTGATAGGTTGTCTTTCCTATGCAATTTGACTCTCACAAATTTTACAGCTCCACCTTCCAGTCAATCTGTTTTACTGACAAAAATCACTGCTTTTGTTGGTACTCTCTCAGTCGCTATAGAGTCACTGATTCTGATCGATGTAAGAAGTCCCTCGAAGCAGACTGCCAATAATAAGATGATTGTTTATGTAAATAAACTATATCACGTTCTATCACATATAAAAACGCAATATGGATGTTTCTCAATGACCGTCTTATTGCTATTTATTACAAGAGCTTCGATCTCGTCTTGCGCGTAAATATGTATGATATTCATAGCAACCATCAAATAGAATAACTTTATTTGGAATGGATCGCTGTAAAGGCAGATAAGGTTGTTGAATGTCGTAAACTGTTTAATCTAGATCTGATTGTTTGCGGACACGGTCCATCAACATTTATAGAAGTCTGTTTAAGTAGTAGTGTGCTCGTACCCTATGGTTAGAAAAAAATTGAAATAAATTATATTTTTTTTTAGGTATATTGTTTTTTATTAATTTAGAACAACGGTAAGTTAACAAGTGTTTTGGACTTTCAGTTATTGAATGAGAGTTGAAACTTGATTTAATTTATATTATTTAGGAATGAAGTTTTTTACATTCTAGATACAGATATTTTCATGATATAAATTATTATAATATCATATACGTATTTTCGAAAAAAATTTATATATTAAATTGAGACATGGGTTTTATGACAATTTATCAAAGTAAGAATATTAAATTATTTTTATTACATTTCATATATCTGTATAAGTTAAATTTTAAGTTATACTAAAATATGAATCTATTAGTTTTCTGTGCATTGTTCCTTGAAATCTCCAAATAAATGTCACTTCTTTTATAATATAATACATCTGTCCATTTCATTAAAGTTCACCAAACATTCATAAAGCGGGAGCTTTTGATTGCTGTAAGAGTACCATTATTCCAAATGTTAATTTTCATATAATTATAGGTCAATATCGCTGATGATCCATGAATATAAGTTATATTTGAGACTTATTACCAACCGTCGCACTTAAAGGCTCGACGACTTCCTCTCGAGCCAGCCAGTTTCTGCAAAGGCTTCAGCACTGACGACCACATTCATAAGCTCCGGCAGATTATACAGAAAATCCAAGAGCTTGATCAGCCCCTGTGTCTGCCATTTGTCGGCAACGAAAAAGCCACTAGTTATATCCAACATTAATAAAGAGATCAACCAACGAAACCACCTTGGATGGGTAGCGTTCGGGAAGTTTTATAAAATCTTCTCGCTACACAGAGCCCTAAGACAAAGATATATGATCAGTGCGTATTACCAGTGGTGACCTATGGATCCGACCTATCCTGACTATTTGCTTAGTCAAAATGCACAAGTCCAAAGTTACACTACGTGATAATATCCGCAACACGGAAGAAGAACCAAAGCTTATAATATAAATTCAAAGTGGAAATGGCTGGCCATATAGCTCGCTGTGCCGATACCCGATAAAGTGCAATGGTTCTCGAATGGCGTCCACGACTAAATGCTAAGCGTAGTGTGGAAAGCTCCCTCGATCGACAACACGATTGCCGGGCGTGGGTAGATGAAGGTAGCTCAGGATTGGTCTTGTTGGCGTCGTATGGTGGAGGCCCATGTTCATCAGTGGACAAAAAAGGACTGAAAATTATAATGATATGGTCTCCATATAAAATATTTAATAAAATTATTTTTGATGATTATAAATTTTCTCTTTTTTTTTCGCCAAATGATTTTAACCGTCTAAAATAAAAAAATGAATTTCACCATAATTTACTATAATAGGAGCCAATATTGCTTTCAAAACTCTCCGTTACCAGATTGTGCTTTGAAAAATTACCGAAAAATAAGGGTTTGTTTTCTCTGAATTGATGAATTTATTTTTCATATATTTTACTGTAAAAGTAACTTCCTAAATATTTTGTAAATTTTTTTAGTAAACTTTTTTAAATTCTTAAATAAGTGCTGTAGTTTTTCCATTGCCAATTCAAAAAAAAAATATAGCCAAATGTATATTTATATTTACAAAATTAAAACCACTAAATCTGCCAAAATCTATATAAATTTACATATTACAATACATTTTTTTTGAAACTTCTTTTATCCAGTCGTAGAAGTATGAGACGTTCGTATACACTACGATACCCAGTGTAACGTCCGGTCGTTTATAGGAGACAATTCCAATTTGAACAAAGTTGCGGATTACTAACGCGCTCCCAGAATCACCCCTGAAAATACAATAAGGTTTAATTTAAATAACATATTCGCATACAGGTACCTCCCCGTCGCATCGCAGGGTCAAATTCAGAACTTTTAATTAAATATTTTGAAAAAAATATATAAAAAACACAAAATGATAACATAACATATTTAGTTTCAGTCTTGGTTTAAAAACAACATTATGTGCCTGAAAACCATAAGATCAAAATTTACTGTATTTATTTTCTAAAAATACCTACAAATTTCAAATTATGGCAACTCCTAGAAATTATATAAAAAAAAAACAATTTACTTGAAGGTTTTTAGATAATAATTTGAGATTGTAAATACATCAGTTCAATCACATTAGAAATTTACCAGTTATTATTTAAAATTATTTATTATATAGATAGATCCTAAACAAACTTGAGTATGTATTAAAATATATAATTTACTGGCCACTGGGCAAACTTTAATAACTTTGAACGAATAAATTATTATTTCAATGAATTGTTTCATCTACTTAAACAGCTGAAAAGTTTTTTAAATCTATAATATATGAATTACTTACTCTGATGCATATTTCTTGCTGTTGATTCCACCGGTACAAAAGCAGCCAATGGGAACTGATTTTATATATTGTCTACACTCAGAAAGAGTCATCACATTCTGTGAAATATGATGTAAATAGTCCGTATGAACTTTACTTCTCTCCTGAAAAAATGTATTATGCATTAAATTATATATATTTTTATATTTAAGGATTCTTCAAACAATTTTTTTTTTTTAATTTTACTAAACGCTTCTTGTAAAATTGTCATGCAAAAACCATTACACCTTACATTTTGGAGGCAAATTGTGTTATTTTTATTCTACTGGTAAGATTTCTTCCAACTAGATACATGCTAGACACACACAATAATTAATAAAATATAAAGAATAAAAAAAATCTCACATCAATAAGCCCCCATCCGGCCACAGCAGCTTCACCTTTAATGCGAGGATTTCTATAAATGGCTATCCTTTGGACCAATTTACCCAATTTAATGGGATTTTCCAAGACTGCAAGACCTATGTCATTATTTACACGATACTGACTGTAATCTGGATGAGCCACTGCAGCTTTAACACTTATTTTTAAACCTTTTCTCTTATTTTCGTCTCCCACAAATGCTGCTCCATTCTTGCATCTCGGCCCACAAACTTCTATACAGTGAGCTGCTGTCAGAAGTATTTTTTGATTGACTATGGATGAGCCGCAAACATAGGCTCCGCGCTCTTTACCCATAAGCAAAAATACTGCGGATGGAAAATCCTTAATAAATCCCTTTTCCCCTTTGACTACCTTCCCTTCAATATCGAATCCTGCCGCACTTGTCACAACCAATAATACAACGCATTTTGTCAGAATTATACGCGAAGCCATTGTTTTTTAAGTAATTAAAAGACTAGTTATGGATTCTTACTGAACCATTAATTAAATTTTTATGACGAATCATGTTCGATATAATGTTTTTAATTACGAACTAATTAGAAGTTAAGCTTTTAAGTAAACAATTTTTATACTATTTCATACAACTTAATTGTCTCTTTGTTATACAGTGAAATAGATTTCTGGTAATTTATTTGTTTCATATTATTTATTTCATGTAATCTTTACTTATTAAACTTCCATGTTTTGTTTTTTTCAGATATTCATTACTTTAGTGAAATTAATGTGTGATTTACCTCAATTTGAAAATAATATTATGATTTAAATGTTTTCTCAACACGAAATAAGATTAAAGTGTCTGATAATATTTATTACCATGCATGACTATGTTAGGCTTATTTTAATTTTTAAATACATATACAATGAACAATAAACCGATACGGTCAGGGATTGAAATCGCCACCGATTTGGAATGCCATCCCGTCGCTCTACCAACTGAGCTACCGTGTCGCTACTTTCCTAGGTGAATTAAGCAACCTATACATATTCGTCTTTTATCGGAACGATGGCAACATCTATAAGGCTTCTTTCAAAAATCCTAATCAATATTTCTAACTTTGCAGCATAGCTTAACATTGAAAAGATCACACCGACATTAATTTTTGAACAAATCTATAAACATGTATGGCCATGTTACGCTTATTTTTAAATTTCAATTAATGTAGAATGAAAGATAAACCGATACGGACAGGGCATCAAACATACGACGTCTGGGAAACCATCCCGTCGCTCTCATCCGAAATTTGAGATTTAAAAGTTTAATATTTTCATCTGCAATAACATATTGTACTGTTTTTTAACTTCTAAATATTTTATGACAATTATAAGATTACTTTAAAAACGTATTTCCAGGACTCTTGTGTGATTAAATATATTAATGTGGCTACATCGATATTTATTTGGTTATTAGGTAACTGAAACTTGTAAGCACAGTAAAAACAGAGTGAGTTTTCTGTGTATTTGAAGCGGGAACCATTAAAATTCCAAGAGATGATTGTCAAATTCGGACAGAACTTTTGCTGCTGTCAGTGCCACGTGAGTTAGTACATATTGATAGAAACATATTTCAGATTTGACAAATACCTTTCCTTTCCTAACAAATACCTTTTTTAAATAATGCGTTTGAATGATTAGTTGGAGGCAAACTCCATATGGGCCAATGCTAATCTTGTTAAATTTAACGCCACCAATACGCAGACGTGACCAGTCACCGCTAAAACCGCCTTTCATCTTGGCACCTACTTTCCTGAATGTATCTTTGGAATACAGTGATCAACTTCAGTTGCTCACGATAGAGATTTCGTCGAACCTCAACTTTGGTCGGTTCATTGAGTCTAGAGCAAGAGCAGCCGCCAGCAAGCTTGGCGTTCATAGGAGGATCTGATAGTACTTCACATCGGGACAATTGCTAGCATTATATACAGCACAGATCTGGTCGCGTGTGGAGTACTGCGGCCATATAATGGCCGGTGCTGTAAAATGTCATCTTGCAATTCTGGACTCAATTGAGAAGAGAGCTAAGAGGATAGTTGGCACCCTGAGCTGATTGACGCTAAACTCCATAGACTTGAACACAGATGTAGAGTTGTGAGCCTCTCAGTACTCTATAGGACACATTTTGGTGAGTATGCTTTGGAATTACATGACCTGATTCCTTCCCCTATCCATCACCGGACGTTCCGACGCATGGCAAGCATCCATTCTTTCGCGGTGGACATTCCACCTGTACGAACGAAACGCTTTGCTTCGTCTTTTTAATTTGAACAGCGAAGGACTGGAATAGCATGCCTCGATACGTCCGAATACAATGTGGGTGTCTTCAAGCGAAGAGTGAATAGGCTACTACTAGGTTGAAGCGTCTTACCACCTACGACTACATCTCCACTTACCATCAGGGGGAATGTAGTCAAGTGTCAACTTAGTTATTATGAAAAAAGGTTTATTAGTTTAATCTAAAATAACAAAAAAAATTTCAATAATGTTTTTTAGATATATTTGGATGAATTCTTATAAAATTGTATCACAAGATAGTTGTATTGCATTTTTTTTTATCCAGTTGTAGAAGTAGCTAACATTGGTGTAAGCAACCAGGTCGTGGTCAGCATGCTTAAAAGAAACCAGCCCTATTTGTATGTACTTGTAAACAACGAATGCACCTCCTGAGTCACCCCTGTAAAAATACATTCAAGAGGATCAATCATTAAAGGAGAAGGGAGGATCAAAACTAATTAATTGCTTACTGATCTGGATGCTGTTCTTTGCCACTGGATCGAGCACAGAATGTACCTGGCGGTAAGTCTAAGAAACCCTCGCATGTCTTATGACTTTGTAACTCTTGAATAATATACTTCATTGTAATACCCGTATCTCCCTGCGACTGGAGTAAGAGTATTATTATTAAAAATTGGGTAAAAACGACACTAAAAACAACTAATATTTTTTGTTTGAGAAGAAGTAAACTAGAAGATATTACGATAGAACATATTGTACTCTCTAACGTGTGTTAAAGAGTTCTAAAATATTTAGTTAGGTGTCTAACAGTTCATATACCTTGGTCTTATATAACCTAAGCACTAGACAAGTTCATTGATCCTAAAACATGTCAATACTTACATTTATCACCCCCCACCCAGTGACATATCCAGAAGTAGCTCGAGTTGGATATCTGCTGACTATGGCCACACGTTGCACAGCATCTCCAAAAGGAACCGACGTCCTGGTGTACAACAAGGCTATATCATTTACCAGCTGATCTTCATTATATTGACTATGCACCAGGAATTTCGAAACTAATAATGCTTTCATGCGAGATATTGTTGAGTGTCCGAAGTTTATTTGTATTGTATGGTCGGGTGTTGTTTTACATTCGTACAAGCAATGGCCTGCCGTGAGGACTATGCGGCTAGTCAAGAAGGAACCTCCGCAGATGAAAGTGGATACACACTCCACATATAAATAAGTGGAGTGCGGAAATTGTCTAATATCTATATAGTCACCGCCTACAATAAAAGGCTCCATTTTCCCGGCAGCCAGTCCCATATTTAGTAGCAAAATAATACTTAAATACATATTGTATTTCACAGGCAAATTTTACTACGTCAAATAATAATACACTCATTGTTTAAACAAATCATTCTAATTAAAGCACTTTTTTTTTTCGAGATAAATTGCATAATAAATTTTTCGTAATTTGACTCAAGGGTGTAATTATTTTTTTATGAACCATAAAATTTCATGTTCGAGAACTCATTTGAAAATTAGTACTTGGAAATTAATCAGTTTTATCTATATCGTTCTTTTGTATGAATAACGTAAAAACTGTTTTTTTTACATGATTTTAGGGAAACTATATTACAATTATGATTATATTTATTCAAATTACTATTCGTAATCAAGTTTGCTAGAATTCCTGATTAGTTATTCGCAGGTAAGCAAAATGTTGCAGAGTTCTGAAAATAACTGCCGGAATATTAGTAATTAATTTTCCACGAAACAAATAAAGCCAAAATATTTAATTGCTAAAGCTTAAACGCCATGAATAAGAATATGTTTAAATTATGTTGTAAATTTGTTGAACTTTCATTTCATTTCATATTTCTTCCGTTCTAAAATATCGGTGGTAACATAACTTAATGAATTCTGGAAACGTTGTTTGCTTTTGTGCTCTCTTCAGGATTTTTTTATACAAAATATTTAGAAAATATTTTTATTTTTTAACAATCAGCAGATTTCTATAAAAATATTGTATTTTCAAACCTTTCATTCTTATATATAATCAAACGAAATCATTCAAATACAGTCAGTTTAGTGATTTAGTTTTATTAATGTCTGAATATGGTTTATTATCTTTATTTTAAAACTTATAAATAAAAAAACGTTATTTTAAAAATGCCGATGGAATTATCTACGATCAAGAAACCATACATTTGTAAATGTTAGAGAGTTTTAACAAAATAGTATAGTATAGTATTCTATTCATTGCTAAAAATATTAGTGATCACGAAGAAGACGATTTCTTCCAACGTTATTACCGTTACGGAGAAGAGCAAAGTAACGGTTACGTTCCGGTTCCGGCTACGCGGCGGAGATCGTCTAAAGCATACAACAATATTTCTATTAAAGTTATTATCTTTATTATATAGAAACAAAGAATCTGAATTTAATTTTGAAATAGTAATTAAAATTACATTAATATTTTGATTATCTTTTTAGGTATTTATTTGTTATATTGTAAAGTTACGTATCTACGTGTGTAATAATGTAATATTGACGTTTATCATTTAAGAGAAAAAGGTCATAGTGTACAAAAAGAAACCGGATCTGTAAAGAAGAAAATTGAAGAAACGTTCTCAAATATCAAGAGGTATACGCCATTGTCGTTCCCCCGACTGTCAAAAAACAAAATTATAATATATGTGATCTAGTCATGAACGGTTGTTTTTAACTTATATTATATTTATTATTTTTACATACTTATACATTAACAGTTAAGTGTACCGTCTATCTGTCTATCTTAAAACGTTCGAGACTTATCCGAAAAGGCAAATCTCGAACACGTCTTCTTATAATTTTAAAATATTACCCTTTCAAAAATCGTTTAACAGATTATGCATTTGCATTAATCTGTTAAAAACATATTATGTTGGTATAACTTATATGTAAATATATAATATAATTATTCCTCATCGACCTATTATTGTCGATAAATTAAAAGTATATTTACATCTCAATATTCAACTTAATATGTATTAGAAATGAGACAAATACCTACGTTAGACAACCATTCAGCTTATAGATGGCTATAGGCTTATAGAACATTTATAGAAATATAATACAACTGTTATTGCATTCTCGTTATGCCAACATAATATGTTTTTAGCAAATTAATGTAAATGCTTAATCTGTTAAAGGATTTTTGAAAGGGTAATATTTCAAAGTTATAAGAAGACGTGTTCGAGATTTGCCTTTTCGGATAAGTCTCGAACGTTTCAAGACAGATAGACGGTACACTTAGCTCTTAATGTATTAGTATGTAAATATAATAAATATATTAAAGATTATAAGTCAAAAACAGTTGTTAATGACTGGATCACCTGCCAACTATTGAATACATAAAGATGAAGTTGACGATGTGTCATTTTATTTATAAGATGGTTAGAATTTTATATATACCAAATATTTGTTAAAAATTATTATATTTTGTCACAAAATGTAACATTTATCTTAATTGTGTATCTTTACTTGTTCACAAATCTTTGTTCATGAGATTTCTGAACAAAGGATCAGGGCTACGTAATGGCAGTACTAAATAAATATAGAGCCTATTTTCGCAGTACCTTCTTCAAGTCTAGTTTCTAGATCACTTGTTATTTCTTGGATACATTGTATACAGATACATGGTTTATTGTGAGGCTTAAAATCGCTCTGAATTCTAGACATCTGGTAATGTATAAAAAGGTACAATGAAGCGTATTTATAAAAAAAAACTCCATTAGGAAACATAAAGAAATAACAACTAATACTCATAATACATACATTAATAGTAATACATGTAAATAAATGAATAATCCATTTTATAATGGCGGTATAAAACGGTTTATCGTAGCCTACAAAAGCCTATAAAGCTAAACGCTGCAAAGCAATGATTTGTGCTCACGTATTGCTTTCTACCTGTAAATTGTACACAAGCAGACTATACGACTTGCTTACCCTTTACGTTTTAGTGAAAGTCAATGAAGATGTAATTTCCAACAGCTATAGCTCACGTACACTATAGCGTATCGTGAGTATGATCTAGAAACATTATATTATAAGTACGTTATACAGAAATATGAAACCAAAAAGCTTAGTGAAGAATTTTAATTGCCAACAATTTAAACAGCATTTCACAGATTATTTATAGCAGGTGTGTCTAGCCATTAGTGGTTCAGTGTCTGTTTGTTTGTAGTGTTCTTGTATTATGTTATCTGGTCGGGTGCGGACATAGGAGTGACGTTTACATAGCTCGCGAGACCTAGAGGCGCCCGCCGCTGACAGATTTATTGAATTTGCCGCTCAATGGCGCGGTTGGTGTTTGGTTGCCATTCGAAATAAAACGCTGTCACTGCACTCCATTATTTTATATTCCTTGAATTACTTGTCCGTATATTTGTTGTTTTGTTTTAATATTGTTTTTTTTATTATACATAAAATAAAATATAACAATATATATAAAACGTTGTTTTAATATACAATTCAATTTTCTCAGTATCAATTCCCTACAAATATTTTCGGTTGTAAGGACATGGCAACCAATTAATGAATAATTTAACACACGCACGATATAATTAGTTCGGTAGCATTACAAACATTCACTTGTAATGAGCCGCCAGTTACATGGTATCGTAATATCATTCAATTAAAAGGATTTTACATTTAAAAATACAAGTATTTTATAACTTTTTGATAGTAAAATCTGGAGCATCTTCTCAAGCATTCAAATTCTTACGTAATCTTTAAGTGTCGGTACACTTTTAACTTTAATTATATCACAATTTGAGTTTACTTACAGACTTGTTAGAATGTATTGAAGGTCAAAATTTAAGATCTTTATTGCCATTTAATCGTATACACCGATGCATGTTTACAGAGACTCGCAATTTAATTTTAATCTTCAAATGTTCTATCATAGGTACTTTGAATTAAGTTATGGTATTATTACAAGACGGGACAATTTATACCAAACCAAATCAATTCAAATATTGTGCTTTAAAAAAAAGTAATACAGGTCAATGTCCTGAACTGCATCGAGCTCGTTCTTCCTCCTCTGCAGACGTAAAGTCCTATTACGATGCGAATTATAAGAAACAATAAACAATTACTTAGTTAGTACATAAATTAAAGCAAGTTCCAATTCTAGTAAACAACGTCCACTCCAATTACAAGTGGAGCTTGTATCTCAAAGACCATTAGTTCCTTTTCCCCTATCTTCACTGCTATTTCTCAAACAATAACTTTCTATCACACCATACAACGCCCACCATGCATCCCATGTTTTAACTTTAATATATATCCTTATCACAATAGACGTAAGGGTCATAATTCCGAACAGCATTTACTCTTTTTAGTATTACGTGTTCTATTTTACGGAGCCTTAGTAAAATCAAATAGCCCACCCTGAGGTTCTTCTTTAATTACTTGTTTCAAATGAAAGTATATCATGAAGGACTCCTTCCAATTGTCTTTATTGTACTTTTACTATTGTTTTTTTAGTATTCTTAATTAAACATAGTTAGTTATTTTGAATATTGAAATAAATGCATGTGCTAGGTTATAAATTTACGGTTGAATCTTTCTGCTTTCACTAACTTCAATCTAAAACTGATATATACATACATGGCTCCAGTTATAACCATTGTCTATCGAAGAAAGTAGAACGGAGCTCTTAGCCACGTAAGTATTTATATTGGACCAAAGTTCATTCATAAATTTAACTATTAAACTTTGCTCAAAATGCTCAATTTATTTACGATTTCACTCGTAAGTAATAGTCTGGCAGCTGCTAGGCTCCGCTATTCTAATGAAATAAAGGAATTCTGTTCACAGTCGTATTAAATTTTGGAGCAATTAACGAGATATTTCACCTGTTGGTTACGCGCCGACGGATATCGGCGTTGCGACACTGCTAGTAGCACAGTGAACCGCATTGTGCGTTTAAACAGCAAGGCTAGTGAGGCCATTGAGTTTCTTTTAAATATATTTAAAAATTAATAACTATATTAATAAATAAAATAAATAATTTTTTAACATATTTCATTTATAGAAACTCATTGGCCTCACTAGCCTTGCTGTTACAATTACAATTGTAACGTTTACTGATTTTTCGTTTAATACTCAAAAGAAATAATATTTAAATACACAAATATCGTTTATTATTATCTATATAGATTAAAAAGGAATAAATTCCTCTTCATTTCCTTATTTAATAAATAAACGCGGGAAAGGATTTCTAACAATATGTAATCCATCCTCGCCGGCATTATTCCGCAAAATGGAACGAGAAGGGAACCTTTTAAATCCTCATCAAGGATATTGTAGTTCCTTCAACTGAGCCCCGGGAGATAGAAACCAGTGAATAATAGCTAATATATTAGAATAATAACTTTTCACTCTATTTTATGCCAAGTGTTAAAGCAGTTTATGGAGCTTTAATTGGCTCGTTCCAGAACTGGTTGATATTACCTTGGATATTAATTTTAACAAATTAAACTTAAAAAAATTAACTTTAAAAAATAATTAAAATGGACAGTAAAATCAAAGAACGGAATGTATTTTTACGAGATTCTAATAATGAAATTTGTATCAGAAAGATAAAACCATTTTTATTTTTCTTTATCTTTAAACATCTTAATGTTCAGGCAAATTATTATCATTACAAATAGGTTTATGATATCTTCTACAAATATATGAACCAAGCAATTAATTGATTTCTATTTAATGTCTATATTTCTACGAAGACTTAAACTATCTCTTTATTTAAGATATATATTTATTTCTATCAAAAAACATACAATATCCTCATTTATAAATATTTTTTACCATCCGACATTTACACAAATTATCAGAGGACATGTGAGCCTACCATGAACTCCTATAGCAATATTATATACAATAATATTACACTCGTCCTTAAAGTAATATTACTTTAACAATGTTTCGACAAGAAGTTTAGATGACGTCATCTTAAATCATTCATTTAATATAGGAAACATTATTAACTCGTTACATGAAGTACGTTTTGACATTTGCAATATTAATAGTATATATTTTGTCTGTCAAATTTTGGCATTTAAAGAGAGCATTCATTCTTTTCATTCATTCATTCAATATTGTTTTATAGAGTATGTAATCAAAGTAATATTATTCTAATATTGCATTTTGTTGCTTTTTAAAACCATTGTAGTATGTAACAGTATTTGGTAGGCCAGCAGTATCTGTTAAAAGTCTCATTACCAGTTCTAATTTTTACATTACGTTAACATTAAATTTACGTTCCTAATAAATATCATATAAATAACGTTATTTTTCGAACCCAACAATTATTAGTTGGAAATAAAATTCTCACGAACCATTAGAAGCTGCATTTTTTCAGTAACTTTAACGTTTAACTGAAACATTAACGGATAATAAACGATGTGATTAATTTATATAATCTATGATATTTTGTTATAAACATATAAAAAGCAAACAATTTCAGTTTTATACTATACAATATCAATTTCTTATTATATCTTTGCGCATTGCAATACTATATAATTATATATTAAAAACTTATCAGTAGCTATTATTAATATTTATTATTAAAGATGATCTAGACTGAAATAGTACGGAACAAACATTATAAAACCCCGCCTCATCTGTTAAATCTTATAACGTGGCAAGTCACAAGCTAGATCACGGACAAGGTGGCTGACCGGACCAGCACCGGAACGGAGGGCGGCACGCTCTGCTGATCAGTGGCTAATAACCTTGCCAATCATATCTCACTCTTTAATTAGTATTTCTTCTTCTTCCACGCACTCATTGCTCAGCCGGACGGATAAGGGTCAGGTATGAACGTGAAATGTGCTGTTCAAATGACGGATAGCGTCTTCTATTGAATTGTTTTTGGCTTCGATATCCGCACTAGAAAAAATATTTTTGATAAAGACTTACATTTTCCTAGGGTTTGGATTTTATATATATAAACGAAAAAAATATTCTATACATGTTTATAATAGTACCAGCTTAATTTTGGTTAAATTTCGTTGTGAGGAAATATCCGAATATTTATTTGTAATATCCATGCCGGTTTATTTGATGAGATAATATATTTTTATAAAAGTGATGCCAGCAGCTCTTGAATCATGTGTCGTGTTAAGATACCTCTGATGAGTTTTATATTAGGAAGTGTCACATAACATCGTTAGAATAATGCAACATGAGGATAATTCTATTTTTAAGTCGTACCAATTTGAAGTCATCTTTTTTTACACGCAACTACTAATATTTTTTTATATTTGGCTTAAATGAACAAAAATATAAACCTTACAATGTAATAAGACTGGTATAAAATTGTATATTTTCTTAATGCTGAAAGGAATTTGTCATCTATTGATACGGTTATCTAATATACAAATATATAACCTTATTTGTCATTCCACCACTATTTAGGATAAATTTATTGAGGATGAGGATTGATTTCCACCCTTTAATGCTTAGATGTGTCAGAGCACTGATTGTAAAGATTGCGGTCACCTATTAAACAATTATATTATAAGTATTAGAATGTACTTAATAAACAGTTTAATATATTATTCGTCTCGTTAAAACATAAATAGCCGCGAGCCTGCGATTGCTTTGAGCCTGAGGGTATATCTTTTTAATATCAAGACTAAAAGGCTCTTGTTGCATCTGTGCACTGATGTTGATGCCATCTTTTATCTGATTATTTTTCCTAATACTTAGATAAACGGCACATTGTCTGTTATATTTACAATTGTGCAAATAAGACTGCATAGAAGCTTCTTCACAATTTAGTAACGTCATTTCTATTGAAATATTGCATATTTTATAGTAAGTAGTTTTGTTATTACAATACTTACTTAGATTTTTTGTATAAAAAAATGCATTAATATTTTTTTATTTAAAGTTCAAACTCTATTGTACTATATTTTACCAACATTATTGATGCTTTTATTTTTTACACACATTAGTTGTAATGCGATTTTTAGTTTTATAAATACAAATTCTACGTATTTAACTCTGTCTAGACGTCATTTTTCCTTATGACGTAATAAAATCAAAAATAGGAAGAGTTCAGGAAAAAGTGGATATTATAAGGGCGTATATATATTAATATTACCAAGCTAGTATAAATATAAAAGTTATAATATTCAAAACCTTATCTAATACCTGTACCGCCAGATTTGTCGGCGTGCCCCGCGGCGGAGCGTGACGGAGGGGGCACGCTCTGATGCCTCCGCTACTGAATTGAAATTTAGGTACAGACTGTGGTTTAGAGTGTCAGTCAGTTATAATAATATTAATTATTAAACCCAATTTCATCTTTATTTAGCTATTATTTTAACGTTCTATATATTTTTAAATTTATCAACACATACATAAGTGATTATGTAAAAGAATTTGATTGAAATTAAAAATATATATGAACTCATACTCTGGTATTGTTTTGAGATATGTTTAATATAGCACTAGAAATAAGGTCGTTGAACTCCCATACAGGTTCATCTAATGATTCATCTGGTTTTCAAGCTAGTATTGTCCTGTCTTATATAATTATCTTCACTGTGGGTCTTTTAGATTGTATTAATTAGGAAGTGACAATTGAATTAGTAGACCTAGTAGTAGACAGGGTTGTCTATTTATCTATTTTTAACATAAAAAAAAAAAACATAAATTACTCATAATTATTACAAAATTAGAGAAATAATAAACTATAAATAATAACCATTTTATGTATATCCTAATTAAATTGTCATTAAAACAATATAACATCAGATAAGGTGTCAGGATGTACAGACAAAGCGACGACCCTAGTCTTCATTATCGTTAATAGAACAATAATGTGTGCCATGTCAGCCAGGTCGCGTAATCTAGAGGGCGACGTGGTGGTACATGGCCGCGACCCGGTTAGTCTGCTACAATTATCGCAGAAGACAACCGCTGTCAAGAAAAACGAATTAAGCAATATAGTTTTTTTTTTTATCGGCTTGTCTGAATTATACAGCCTAGCTGTCAGTGATATTTCAAACATCCACAAAGGTTTTAATTTACATGGATGTGGAACTTCTTGGCCAGAAATAAACAAGCAGCGGCCATGTTGGGGCTGCTGGCGGCGGCTGCTTTCGTGGTGATAGTTTTAACCACGAGAGGAGGGAGCCATACCATCGTAGAACAATTCTTAATAGAAACCGAAGATGTAAGCGATGACGCCCATATATTTTCAGCTCACAAGTGAGTGTTTTTTTTTTAATTAATCATAATATGTAGACCGACACAAACTATTCAGCCAAAACTTTCTATTTCAATTATTTAATTAATTCAATTATTGAGTTTTAAGATTGGTAATAACTAATTATAATGAACATAAATTACGCAATTTGTTACATTAAGAATTGTAGGCATTATTAGTTAATTGAGATTGGAGTTTTATATTGCTACAATTTTATCTGTGATTAAACTAAGCCCGTGCACTATAAAGATAATTGTGACTTGACTTGATAATTTTCTATTATAAAAGCCACCCAATGTACAAGATTATTTCTTTTATTCAAACTTAATGCTTCTTAGGAAATTTGTATTATTAAACATTAATGATAATAATACAAATTTAAAACAAAGATGAAGAAATTATATTATTTTATTATATAAATGAAGGTATTGTAAGAAAATAATATAAGTAGTGAAAACAATATCGAGAAACTCAAGTATGACTTTAATGGCAGTGTTTATTTTTATTCGTTTATCGCGGTTAAAGTGAGTCATATTTCTTTTTATTGTTGTTTTTATATATTTTTCAATATCTGTTGCGCGTGACCTCGTCCGCATTGACTAAAATTACTTTGAGAAGCGCAGCCCAGCGCGGTCCGGACACTAGTTTAGAACTAAACGAAACCCGGAAATAAACCGCGTTATCCGCGTATTTCATGTGTATTTTTAAAGACATATTCTTTTACTAATAGTAAGGGTCGAAATATAATGTTATATCACTGCCTTGAACTCCCCTAAACAACGGAATGTACGAATATTTATTAAAATCAGACTGGAAGTTCCAGATATGAGTGTTCTTAAATAATAACAAAAAATATGTTTATATTTATTTTTTTTATCGATTTATGTGTATGTTGTTTGTGATAAATAGGGAATTTACATATATGTAAAATATCCTCATGTCCGATTATCTGTCAAAAACCGTGCCAAAAAAAAAAACAAAACCACGATTTTTAATAAAGTAGGTTATATAAAGAAAAAAAAAACATTAGTAGGATAGTCCCAAGATAATAAATAATAATAAAACAATATTGTAATCATCGTTTACCTGCCCTTATTACAATTATTTTGGTAAATATGACGCAATATGTCTAAAAGTTTGATACTGGGCGCGGCCCTGACGTCAACTCTCCTAAGCAGTGCGTGTTGAGATTTACCCCGCTTAGATAAGTGCAGTAACTTAGCTGGCTCTTACGGCACCTTTCAGAATATACAGGGCGGTCCGATTCTAAGCCAAAAAAATATAAGTAAACGAATACATAATAATTATTGTGAAATCTTTTTTAATTAGAATAATTGTAAATATTTCAAATAATACTTACAAGGAGAAGAACAATCTTCCCTAAATAGCTCTTATACGACTCTTAGCACATTTCAAAACTTACTGGAATTGATTTATTACAATATATATTGTTTTAAACTTCATAAACATTGGGTTTATCCACATTATTGTTAACAGAGACAAAATTCTTTCTTTGGGATTATTAATTATCAGTATTGTTGTTCCAGATTTGACTCAAATGTATTGGATAAAAAACCAATTTTATTTCAGCGCGACTTCATTTCATCTATAGCATTTTTTTTTGTTTTTAATATTACTTTAAAGTAGGTTCATACCTAAGAGTCATACTTTGATAAATACAAATACATTTTATATTTTAATAAATGTTTTTTATCATTTTAATAAATGGAGTTTCCTTCTGGCAGAAAAGCAGGAGAGAGACCTGTTTGGACGGACTCATATTTGGAACCGAATAATTAGAGTCTGCCACCGAATAAGCAGAAATAAATGAAAAAATATATATAACTTCACGAATTGGTGTTTTTACTTAATAAATATGTTTGAATTAGTAAGCCTATGAATATATTTTTCGGTTTCTAAATTATAAATAGCTTATTTTATCCGCAGTTTACCCAACGATGACCACTTCATGCCCTCGGTTGGTAATGGACACCTTGCAACAAACGTCTTCAGCGATACAGTTTATATGAATGGCCTCTACAGCGGTCGCAAGGGTGAAAGTCGGAGAGCAAGGATACCAGCTTGGGCCAACATTCGTCTAAACTCAACTCTTACCCATTACCCCTTTAGTCCAGTTTATAGTTTGGACACAAAAAATGGTGTTTTCGAAGTTAAGGTGGACAGGGATCGCTCAGTAGTGACTCAGAGGATATATGCGCATAGGTTTTATACAAGAACTATAGTGAATCAAATAGAAGTCATGCCGAAAACTCATGCTGGTGAGTCATAAATGAAACATTACTAGGGAACCTATTGAGGATAAAAGCTCTATTCTAGTTCTGTATTTTTCACTTTTTCTCGTTGTTTATGTTTATTGAGTAAACTTTTCGTTTTATTGATTGGTTAAAAGAACACTGCAATGTTTACGTCAAGGGTTTTTGCTAAAAGATTTTTATAGTCGACCTAAGCTGTATAATTAAATTATATAAAAATGTTACATATAAACATTGATAATTACTTTAACAATTTCTAGATCCAAACTTCATTCACCACGAAATATGGATAGCCATTAAGCAAATGGCGGGTCCCGACAGCAAAGATATTGCCTTCGATCCTCCCACTCCTGAAGTTATTGACGAGGCAGTTGTTTGGAAGACATGCGGAAGGACCATGCAATCTGAAGACGTGGAACTACAGCCACTTCCTGTAGATGTATGTGCATATTGGACTTCAGTGCCAGATCACTTGGTGGTGCCACAAGTCAGGGGTAGAGTTTTCACGTTTTTGATGACGGCTGACAAACAAGATTCTGTGGCGAGAGAAGAATTTGTTAAAGGTAGGTAAGATTAGCTTCAGATAATATATTTATAAATACTTAATAAATAAAACACTTTTCGCGGTTCTAACTCACGCATAAATGGATTTACGTTTAACACTTTAAATTGAAGCCGCCATTTCAATTTTTTTACAGCAATCGTGATCCGTTGAAATTTATTTTATTTAAATGTGTACTTGTGTAAATCTAAGGCAATACTTATAAAATATTTATATTTAATAAGTATTCTCTTAGTAACTCTCTCGTATATAATTATATAATACTACTTAATTTGTAAACAAGTATGGTAAAGTGACACGTATGATAGTATTACAGGTGGACGGCGAGCAGCTGTTCGAGAAGCACGTGGAGCAATGGCAGAAGCTCTACCAACAAGCCACCATGGAAATAGAAGGCAACTTACAATTGGTAAGATTAATTATTATTAATTCTTAGTATTTTGAGTGAAACTGATCTTTTTATTATTGACACTAATAAAATTACAGTCTAAAATAGTAAACGGCATATGGTACTACTTCCTGAGTTCTTTGCCGTCTGAGGAGTCTCACTTGCCTCTTGATAATTTCTTCGGCCTCAGCCCGACGGGTCTGGGCAGAGGAGGCACCTTCGATGATTATGAAGGTAACTGTATAAAAATAATTTTAATTTGATAGCAAGTACGTCACTTCTATTTAGTTGTAAAAAAAAGTTTTTTTTTATTTCTTAAGCTTGTCAATCAAATATATATAACATACGATGTGTGACCTGCGTTTAATACGATATGTGACCCTGGAATCGTCTTTATTTATCACTATCCCAACACGTTTTCGTAAATTTAGTTATAGCATTCACTGTTTATTATTTTATCGTCCTACTTCTACAACACATTACCTTAAACAATTAATTAAATAACTAAAAATCTGATATTCCAGGCCACAACTTCTGGGACACGGAGATGTGGATGTTCCCTCCCATCTTGCTGCTGTACCCGGGACAGGCGCGCAACCTGCTGCAGTACCGCCTCGACAGAGCTCACGTGGCCGCTGATCTGGCGAGACGGACAGGCAATAAGGGATACAGGTCCGTACGAGTCATTTATTGTAAATATTGATATTAAAACTGCTAGTTTTGTATTTATGAATATATTGTTTTGCTACAAGTACGTAAGGATTATTATCAATTAGTATTGACTGCACGGTGTGACCTGCACGTGGTATACGTGTGACCTGATGAACGTTACTGAATCTCCTAGATAAATAAAGCTAGGTGCTCCGAGCTTAGGCTTGTTTTGTTAGTTTTGATGTGATCTTACCGTCGGACTTGATGGATTGACCTGAAGGTATACTGATGGATGAATGCTGTTGGATATCCTAGACGACTGGAGATAGGTACTCCGTGTTTAGGCTTCTTTTGTTAGCTTTGATAAGATCTTACTATTGGACTTGACGATTTGACCTGAAGGTATACTGGTGGATGGATGCTATTACATTTCTTACACTGAGTTTAGGCTTGTTTTGTTAGTTTTAATAAGAGATTATACCGTCAGACTTGACAGAATGTCCTTGAGGTATACTGATAGATTGATGATATTAGATCTCCTAGAAGGATGCGACTAGGTGCACTGAGTTTAATACAACAATACGTAAACGAAAACCGTTTCCGTTTCTTGCTAGAATACGTATACGAAAAACGTTTTTGTTTCTCACAAGAATTCGTTTCGTGTGGGCAAGATTACGTTATCGTTTCGTCTAGGCAAACGTAATAGATCAATGTTTTCAAATAAACATATTTCGAAGAATTAATTACACATATATTATAATAATATTCTCTTTATTTATTAGTATTCTATTTATTTTTATTATTACTGTAAAGAGAATATTATTAGCAAAAAATTAGGTCCGAAATTTATAATGGATCCTTATCCAATTTTCGAAACTGAGAATTGAAATTATAATTCGTTTTTTGAGTCATTAGTGAAAAAAAATTGATAAGTCAGAAATCCAATGTTTTAGATCTGTTTATAATAAGTCTTAATACATTAAGTATACACACATATATGTATATATATACTCATTGAATTATAAATAAAATCAGAATCAATTCTTCTCGTTTTTCTAAGACAATACAAAGTATGTTATATGATGTATAATTACAGTTTATAATAATTATAGTACTTTAGTAATCTCAATTAGTAAGAAGTTTTCATAATTTAAAAAACATACTGTCAAAATGTATAAATGAATCTTTGCTTTTACAAATATAGTAGGCGTGCAAATTTTAACAATAATTAAATAATATGTACGTAATTAATCTATGTATAACCTTTGGAATGGCAGGATATAATCGTCAATACAATACTCTATTTTAAACTTTGCATATTTTTTCAGTAAATTAAAAATATATACAATAATTATTTTGTTTTCATATTAAAGAAGTAAAACATTTTTCAACACTTCTAAGGGATAAGTGAAAAATCTAATAAAAATATTTTTATAAGCTTTTATGTATAAAATCAAATATAAGTCTATGATTTGAGTCTGTGGTGGGGTGGCAGGTACGGAAACAAAGTTGCTGATAACAGTTAGTCTGAATAAAAATAGGATACCCTGCAGTCGCCAGATCGAATCGTGGTGAAAAATGTTTTATTCTATATTTGAAATATTCTATATTTGAAAAAGAACTCAATTTCCAGATACCCCTGGGAGAGCGCCTATACAGGTGTAGAGGTGACGCAGCCCTGTTGCCCAGAGGTGGCTGAGTTCGAGCAGCACGTCACCGGTTGCGTCTCCTTCGCGGCACGTCAGTACCTCGCGCTCACGAGAGACGAGGAGTGGCTTAAGGTATGAGCTGATTTATGTTTCAATGGTTGATGAGATATTTATATTTAAAAGTTAGCTTTAAAAGGAGGACTGGCTGGAGGAGTTCGTCCGCCTCAGAGATTGTAGGATTGAATCCTGATCGCGTTAACGAATACTCAATCTATGTTTAATTAAAGAATATCAATTGAAGTTATTAACCGGCCCTAATGGCCTGATGTTTGAAGATCAAACTGACAAATCCGATTATTAATAGATTACGATTTGAAAAAAACAAACAATTTTGGGCTCAATAATATAAGTATGTAATGATATTATTTAATTGACAAAATATTTATAGAAATATAATATCAAAAGTAACCTCTCCTTTCCTAATTGCCAAAAAAAACCTGTGTATTCAAGTCATTTTATTATAATATTTAGCACGGTGGCTGCTCCGTAGTCACTAACATCGCAGACTTTTGGGCTTCGAAAGCCATCATCAACTACACCACTGGCTATTATGACATTGAAAGTACGTATATTTATATATAATATTTTAAATAGAGATATAATAGTCCAGTTCCATATAAAATTCCTAAATGTGAAGCAAAAAGTGAGAATTCGGATGTGTCTACGAAATAGCTTAAATGAATCATCGTCATTATATAAAAGCTGTATATGATTTTAGATGTAATGGGTCCTGATGAAGACCACGCCAATATTACGAACTCAGTCTTCACCAACGTCGTCGCTGGTTACTCTCTTTATTTGGCGGAGTAAGTCATATTTTATTCAATATTAGATGTAATACAAATGAAATTCCAAACCTATACGATTCTTAGTTTAAAATACCTATATAAAAACAAAAAACCAAGAAAGTAAGGTCATATCAGTAAGCCTTATAAATGTCAGAAAAATTCCAAATATCAACGTTTTGCTAAAATATTTTGTATTTTTTGGGAATACCAAACTTTTTTATTAAATTAAGTATAATTTAATAAAAAGGTTTTATCTTAAAAAAAAAAGATAAAAATATAAAGACACCTTGACCTTATCTGCGATAAAAATCTTGTGTTGCTTGATAGGGCATCTCTACAAGGAAAAATTGAATAAATATTATATATCTAATTATAGACTTCATCCCTCTTACAATAGATACGTGGCATGTCTCTGCGACTCTTACTACATGACGAGAGATCCAGGTCACTGGTCGGACATAGCATGGAGTCTCGCGCTCCCTTACGACTCCTCAAAAGACTACCATCCTCAGTTCCAGGGCTACCCCAGAGGAGAGGCTATCAAGCAGGCTGATGCTGTGCTGCTTGGGTTCCCGCTTATGTATCCCATGAATATGTACGTAACTTTTTGACCAGCCTGGATTATCTATGATTTTCGGACACAGGTCACAGGTCAATCTATACTCTACACCACCAAATTAACTTTTACCCAGAATACCAGGGACGATAAAAGGATTTATTACTGATTTTAATTAATATTCAGATTAGTAAAAAGCATAATATTTTTTATTTCAATGTTCAAAATTGTCTATAAAATGTTGTAGCCATGTGAACTTATTTAAATTGATATGTAATGGAAAAAAATAACGTTACGGTCAGAGTCCAAGCTTACGAACTCTGGATGAGGTTTCCCAGAGGTCGTACGTTCGGACTCATTCTATATTCATTTAAAATGCTTTATTAGAACATCATTGATCATCAATTTAACACGATTCCCTAATGACAATCAAGTACAGTCCACGATCACAGCTGTCTTATTTATTAAAATATTTAAAGGGTTAATAGTACGAATATGAACAATTCAGTCTTGGGTCATTCATTTAACTGAGGTCATTCAAATAACACAAATGACTGATCAAAGTTTTTACCAAATACATACCATTCGTTTGATTAACCTTAACGTTTGAAATCTACGATAACTTTAAAACTAACTTATAATGAAAAGTGAACATGTTTTTCTAATTTCAAGATAAGCCGATAAATTTATTTTGTTTTTGTATTTATTACAATTTTATCTAAAAAGGTTTTCAGTTTACGTTTTTACTGGATATTTAACACGTTTCTAGACATCATAACACCAACATTTGGAATAAATGTATTACATTAAATATTGTAACACTCGTCTTTAAGATCGACCCGAGCGAACGATCTAACCTACTACGAGTCTGTGACACGAGGGAATGGACCCGCCATGACCTGGAGCATGCACACCATTGGACAACTGGATATTGAAGATAACCTTCGAGCATCTACATTGTTCAACAAGAGCTATGAGGGATATGTCAGAGAACCGTTTAAGGTATGTGGCATTGACATATCTCTGAATTTTATAAATAAATAATTAAGTCGTATTTTTTTTATTCAAACAAATTTTATTTATGAATTGTCGAACTCTAATTGCACGGTTGTAAAGGCTACATCCATGGAAATGAACCGGTAAGAAATACCGAAGATTTTAAGCCTAGGGAAAAGGAGAAGGAAGGAGAGAGACATCTAAGGAAAAACATATATATTTACTCACTATAAATGAAGAAAACCCTTAATTAATAATACCTACTATCAGATTTGGTCAGAGCTCCGTCGCCCTCGTCTGGGTGCCGTCAACTTTCACACGGGGATGGGCGGATTCCTACAGACCCTAATAAACGGGTACGCAGGAATCAGAGTACACCTGGACTCACTGGAGATAACCAGACCTCAACTACCACCTGATGCTACCAGGTTTAAAATAAAAGGTACTTCGACTGTTTAAGATTTATTTAGCATTAGAGAAGTAATTATAAAGATGTTTATAATTGGATATTGTAATATATTCAAGAGCATTGGCCTTATTTTGAATATTTTATTAAAATGTTCCATAAAACATGTTAATAAGTGGTGTAGCTACCGTATGGTTAGACAGGACAGTGCCCCGGGGCCCCCAAGCACATGGGGCCTCTTGCGGTCCTACTTACAAACTATAAATTAAACTACTCAAATTTTCTCACACTCTGATTATAAATAAACAAGATTTTCACAGAAATTCAACAATAATTATGGCAACTTAAGTAAAAAATATAGAGAAATTCCCAACAAGTCTCGAACATCTTCGTTTTTAAACTGGCGGGAACTCCCCTGTATTCTTAGGCTGGTTTTAGAAAAAAATAATTTTTGTGTTTTAATTTACGACGTGTACGAAACAAACGATTATTTTTTTTGTCCCAGGGCCTTTTGTTATTACGCCAATGATGTTAATATAGTTTTCTTCTAATATGCAAATGTAAAAATACGATAAATCGTTTTTCCCATTTAGGTATAAAGTATTTGGGATCAAATCTTACATTAGACATCAGCGTAGCGAGCGTGACGCTTATAGTCACCTCGGTGGATGACAGCTGGCCTCTCATCATGAACAATGGGAGATATAACGTTACTTTGGTCCCGGGGATGACAGGTAATATATTATTATTTATTTATGTAAATAAGATAAAAATGTGAATACTAAAATAAAATACAAAACGAATGTGCTGATATAAAGTTCAAACTGATAACTTATTATTTATAAAATGTTTCTATATTGTCGATAAGTCAAACTATAAATAAATGACTGATTTTACCATTATTGATATGAAATTTACCTCAAGATAATTAGGTTATACATGTAACGATAATAATATGACAAGAGATAAAATTTATCTATACGAAATAGTTTGATGTTTTGATGGATGGTCGATGTCAAAATTTAAAATAAACATAGATTATAGCAAATGTCAACATAGGAATTCCTTTACTATCTGAATCCTCAAGGATCATAGACAGTAGACATTTGTTTATTGTTTAACATTGTTTTGTAAACTGTAAACTTAAGTAACAAAATCAAATTTACAACTGTTGACATTTTTATAGTGACATTACATGGAAAAGGACCATTCGCGATTCGTTCAAGTCCGTGGAAGAGCTGCAAGCTGCCGGCAGACATCATTGGACAGAACTACCTTAGACCCATAAGAGTCTAGTATTATAATGTATTTAATTATTTGTATATGTATTTATTATATTATTTTTTATAATATATAGATTTTTAATAATTACCATTTACTTGTGTGATTAAATTCGTTTTGAAAAACCTTTGATCTCCTAAAGTTTATGTGCAATTCGATTAT
This sequence comes from Dircenna loreta, assembly GCA_963555665.1. Classification (NCBI taxonomy): domain Eukaryota; kingdom Metazoa; phylum Arthropoda; class Insecta; order Lepidoptera; family Nymphalidae; genus Dircenna; species Dircenna loreta. The sequence continues at coordinate 9,064,742 of OY743094.1, forward strand.
GAATCTTATCAGTTTAAATGCGAATTTTTAAAAATATTTGAAGTCTTAAATAATTATTGACACTCTTGTAATTTGTTTTATGTAGGTACTGACTTTTATCGTTTTTATTTAATATCTTTCAACTGATTTATAATTTAATAAAAGGTTTTATACAGAATTTCGATAATGCTCTGGCTCTAAATACACATTAGACATACATTCCAGCCTCAAATTTTTTCTCTGCTTTTAGTAGCATTTTGCTCTTCTCTGTCTTTAGTTAATTAAAGATAAGAAAAAGTGAATCTAAGATAAAAGATAGCGCAAATATTTCTACAATTATTACTTTGCTGCAACTTGATATTAAAGTCTTATTGAAATTAATTATCCATTATTATCCCGTCGCGCGTCCGTGGTTCTTTAATTATTAAGCGTCATTAAAATCCTAAAGATAAGTTAGGATTAATTATGAGAAAGACAATATGATTGGAGTATTTTCCAAGCAGTAATAATTTCATCGAGATTTGTTCTTATAATAGATATATATTTGAAACTTAATAGCTTACTCAATTTAAATATTTAAAGTATAACATGGCATTTATGTATAATTCCAATCAATGCCTTCGGTTGTTACACCCTTGAATATTGTTGTTAGAATTTTCGAAAAAAGCCTACATAATGTCCAAATAAAGCCAATTATATATACAAAATCAGTTCATCAAGGCGGGTGGCGACACGGCCGCAGGTCGAACACTGACGAGGTCATTAACCATTGAAATTGAACATGTATTTTTAAGGACATTTTTTGACCTATCACAATAAGTGACTGTAAATTATATTAGATAGTTATTTAGGTATTTTCTTTTAAACATCGTTAAACAAGTTTTAATAATTAATTTAAAGTTATATACTTTTATTTACTGTTTATTACAATAGTAATATAACATATATGTCTTCATTTATCTATCATAACATAGGTAAGACGATTTGTTCTATTTTTTGTTAAGAAATTATATTTTTTGCCTTACAAAAAAAAACCCTAACGAAGCAAAATGGGTGACGTCATCTCGAACGATAAAGAAATTTGAGACGACATTTACGAGGTGATATTTTAATAATACATTATTAAATAACATTAATAAAACAATTTAGTAATATATATATATTAGTTTATCAAAATATTTAACCAATGTTTATTTTTCAAAGCTTCAAATTATATAAATAAAATAATAGATTAAATAGAACACAAATGATAAGAAATAAAACACGGAAATTGTGCAATTTTCTTTATTATATTATATAAATCATTTTTTTTCGTTTATACTGAAATAACATATCATATATTTTTTTTATGAAATAGCATCATTCTTCAGTCTATTATATAAAAGATCTTACTGAAGAATAATTTCTTATATAACAGTTAATAAGATATATTATGCATACATTGCATACATTTAATAAGGCCCTTTAACTATTGTAGTGTTTGGTATGTATAGAAGTGACATATAATAAAATATTTTATATCTATCACAGAGAGCTTTGGAATATTAAATTATAACTAATATTCAGCTCTTAACGGAGTTATATTACTTAAACACTAAAGACAACAGATTTAAATTATTATAATAAATTAACCTAGAGACGTTTGCGCTAAGAAAGACTTAGGATGAGGTAATTGTTAAAAATAATATTATAGGTTATTGTTAGACTTGTAGAGACACTTAGCTCTATGACAAATGATATGTAGTTACAAATCAAACAATGGTAGATTAATTTATAAATTTGTGCTTGCAAAATATATCCATATTCCATACTTCGCATATTCAGTGCATTATATGTCATTGATAAAAAATCAATTCATAAAACAAACTTACAAAGTAAACTGATGGTTATGCACTTACAATAAAGTTCATAATTCCAAACATACGAAAACTCCTTGTAGGTAGACATTTTTGTTTAGTTTCACAATTTAATATGTGTATTCGTCTTTTTTTAATTATTTGTAGAAAAAACCAACGCCCGCGTTTTGTTATGCAATAAGATTCCAAGACAAACCTCGAACGATGAGAATTTTATTTCAAACATTTCTAAACGTGACGTGTTATAATATATGTCACAAATTTGAGGTTAGGTTGAAACATATTTTAATGAATGTCATTGACGATACATTTCTGTTATATTCATATATCAAACTCATAGCTATGCTGTATCTGTTCGTGTATCGTAGATCTAGTAAAGCGTCTTATCTAACAGTCGGGTTAACGTTTCTTCTGATCTTGTCTTTATTAAGTACCGTTTTAAATACCGCCTCTATTATATTGGATATTATGTTTTGCTTATTAATTTAATTATGGGTTTTAAATTATATACAAAAAAAATATGCTATTTCTTTGTATATTGGACTTGTATTGTATAAAACTATAGAGATTCAAAGAACTTCAACTATAATAATCTTTCAGACTTAAACTTAATTGAAATATTCTAATATATAATGTTTCGCTGTTTGTACGATTATACCTTGAAAACCAATGTTCCTGAGTACATACGGACCGACCAATAAGACCAAATACTTATTCTGGTTATAAATACTGTTACAATAAAAAAAATACTATTATAATAATATATAAACTAAAGCACATAACAAACACACACACACACAGAAACACATACCAGTAATTTTGTTTTATACAATAGAAAATAATTATATTTTTCCTTGTAACAGTATTTATGTCAAGACTAAGTATAAAATCTGTCAAAAATAAGTAACATTTTAAAATAAGCCATCCGTTGTTAAATTCCATCATTTGTTTTTATTAAACAAATATGAGACAATAAAAATATATTTATCAATAAAAAAAACTGACCGACGATATCGGTACACGAATGTCGGTCAGTTATCTTGGACCAAAAATAAACAATTTATACTGCAATAAATTAATATATACAGAATATGTTTGGAAAAAAACATGTTAAAGTTTATCAGAAATAATATTTTGGTTTTTGATAAAAACCAAAAAATATATATTAATTGATAAGTTAACAAAGAGTATTTTACCTATGAGGACTGTTTGTCTCAACTCATATATTTTTTTATTCCAGTATGAGAAAATAATGCGACATTTCAATATACAATTTAAGCGACACTATCTCAACTGACGTACACCGCATCGTATAGTAAAATACTATATGATTGGTGGAATCCTACTCGCTATTTTTCAAGGTCAAATAGTGTCGCTTATTTAAATTGTATAATGAAATGAGACCATTATTCTTGAGTAATGTATCTAGCCCAGTTTAAATGAAGTAAACTGTAAATAGAAGTAATTTTAATTTAACCCCCCTCTCCCCCTCTCCGTAGAAAATTAAACAACTTACCCTTTTCGTGATTAGGAAGCCATAGTGCAGTGTTATATTATTGACTGGCCTACGTTACTATGATAAGGGTCAATGAACCGACTTATACACAATGCAAGTTGACACAATTCGTTCGTGGACACGTGTAAGCTATTACTAAGGCATTTGTATTCGGTTTAATGTTAATTTATTAGAATTTCTTAATACAATAATTACTTACGGACGGTTATTTAAATTATTTGACAGTCCGGAAAAGGGTTCTGATTGGCTATCCATCAGCCAATCAGAACAACCATCAATATATTTATCTTAGTTTTTAAATATATATATTAATCCATGATTTACGTTACCATTGAATGGTTATTATTAACAAATATATGAATAAAAATAAAACGATATATTTTTTTAATGTACTTACGATAATGATTGAAAAATTTATATTTGAAAAAAATAACGGTAAAATTTTAAATAAAAGTAACAAAAAGTTAAAATTGAAAAGTACATATTTGTACTTTATATGCGATATTAAAAACTCAGTACATTAAATTCTATAAAAGGTTGTCGCAACCTCTTTGTTTATTACAAGTTTTGATAAGAAATATTATAGGTAGGTATTATAATACGTATAACGTGAATATTTTTATATTTTTGTATTGATAACTTTATACCTATATAAATTATCTCAATAATAAATAACTATGACACAGGTACCATTTTTCTCGTCGTTATAATATATGTCGTCGTATGTCGATTAATATTCTGACGTAAATGTTGACGATAATTGTCGAGTTGCTTTTGTGTTACTTTTTGCATGAACACTAAAAATATATACATACTTATAATTATGTAATACTAAGAGTACTTTTAATAAATATATAGTTTTAGCTCAGCTCGGTCAATAAATAAGATAAACAGACACTATCAAGTCTTCCTGATTTCATTGCAAAATGTATTTTATATTTGAAATTTGTTACGAAAATAAGATTTTTTTTGATGGCTGAATATAAAACTATCCCAAATCAAATCCGACAACGTTGTCAAGATTATAATTAAACATCTTGAAATCATATTTATAAAGCTTATACAGCTTCCGTATCAGCGGCAGCTCGAGCTGCGAGAAGTAGTTGAAGAGTCTGTCAGCTGTTCCAGCTGGTCGGCTGCTGCGTGGAAACTGTATATGAGACGCGTTGATCGTATGCAGAGCTAGCAGAGAATCGTCGACAAATGTTTCATATTTACCTGTAACAAGCGTATTGTTTATATACATTTACCAAATCGGAGATATCTCATACATATGTCAGTTCTATTGATAATTTTGTTATAAGTCTAACCTAAGAAAAAAAAAAAGAATAATATAATAAATTACAAAACTTAGGTACGTATATTAAAAATAAAAGTATAAATTTTTTTCTCCTCTTTCATCTTGAAAATATCTATATTTTAATACTAAATAACTAAATCATAACATAGCGAATAGCAACATTTATCAAAAAACCAATCATCTAAATCGGAATCACAAACACTTCCCAGGTTACATGTTAGACTATAGCTGGCCGAGAGTTCGACATCTTCGTAAACAAGGCAACAAACATACAAACTAGGTTCAAACTCTGGTTACACCGGTATTACTAGCACCAAAGGAGGCTAGTCCTACATGGACTTAAGGTATGTAACCTAAAAAAAATAGAAAATTACAGGTCAACGAACCTAGATGTACCATTTTGATGAACAAGCAGACAATAAAAAAAATCACAATTTATTAAACTTCGCCGAACTTCCGATGTAAATGTTACATAATATTTATTTATATTATAGTATAGTTTATGCTGTTTCATCGATATTTGGATGGAATCCGTTTGAAAAGAGGCCGCCGTGAGTTTGAATAATAGGTAGTGTTGTTAAGAGCGATTATAAAGTTTGCCGGACCACAGTTTTAGGTATTTCTGTGCAAAAAATCACTCACACACGAGCATGTGAATGTATGCGTATAAGTATTTATTATTGTAGTCAAACCAACGCAGTTTGATACTTCGGGGATCCAGCGAGTCTATAAATATAATAATATTATGATTTTTTTGGAAAAATATGCAAATTTGATTGTTTTCTTGTTTATCTTTTATGTATACGAAGCGAGCGTTGGGCTCCGTAGCCGTGACAACTGATTCATCCTTTTTTTTAAATCCGGTAACTTTACGTTTTTATATTAGATTTTTACTAATATAGACTTCGCGGCTTTAAACTTGCTTTAGACTTTAAACATGTTACGAGTAGTTCTATAACAAGACCAATTTATTTTGTATATATGAAATATTGTTCTTCCATATACACCTACAAACCAGTTGTACGGCATTTTAAATTAAATATCGTAGAAAAAACGAAGATTTCAAGAATCTAATAGGTACAAAATCCGCTGTGCATTTTTTAAGGCAATTTACTTACTTATTTAAGACAATTTATTTACTTTTTTTTTGCTTTATGACATGATTTTTAGAATTTGAAATTTATTGAAGTAATAATAAAAATTTTAGAATTTAAAATTTATGGTAAAAGTGAAAAAGAGGACAAAAAGTAAAAATATCTTCGAATTCGTTCTAAAAGTAATTATACTTTAATAATATTTCGATACAATGTTTTGATGACGTCATTCAAAATCATTCGTTCTTTTTCTAAGGAAATATTATCTCGCGCCATGAAGTGTGTTTTGACAATTGAAATATTGAGGTAATTTATTTTTATGTGAAATTTAAGCATTTAAATAAAGCATTCATTCGTTTTACGTCACTAAGCATGGATACAACAATATTGTATTAAAGAGCTCGTGGTATGAAACAAGTAATATTATTGTAATATTTCAACGAAACTTCTTAAAACTATGATAGTTTTTAAGCCTGCTGGAAATTCAGTAATTAAGCAATGATTGCCATTTTTCTCTGATAGATATTTAGTCAGCTGTTGCTAAGATACGTGGTTGAAGGACGGTAGATTGGAAAAACTAAACTTCTTAGTTATAAACGCGTGAACCGTTATAAAAGCTCTTGAAAACTTAGATAAGAGCTCAATATTTAAAATAATAAATCATGATACATGAATAGCCATGGTTTAGTAACACGTGTCTAACTTTGAGGCTATATTATTACCGCGTCGTAAGCAACAACTTTAAATTATGACGCAATTCGACAAAAAATAACAAACCAAAACGAACACTGCCATAGATGTAGTTTTTTCCATTTAATATTATGAAAATACTGTATATTCCAGAACATATTATTTTACTACCTACCTAACCATACCTATTACTTAATACGTATTAAATATCTGTTAATTTAAAAACGATTTAAATCGATTAAATTTTATCGATATATTGTTAAGGCGTCTTTAGTATGTTATGTGGTATAAATGTTATAATATCAAAATTAAATAATTAAGTAATATAAGAGAAAATATACAGTGGAACAGCTTTCCTGCGTCGGTCTTTTCGTCCGAGTACAATGTGGGTGTCTTCAAGGCAGAAGTGAATAGGCTTTAACTAAGTTGATGCGCTTTACCACCAATGACTACATTTCCACTTCCCATCAGGTGGAATGTATTCAAGCGTCAACTTAGTTTCAGAGTAAAAAAAAAAACTAAATATACACGTCGTGGTATTAGACAATCAAGTAGGTTACAGTTAGTTGAATCTATTACGAAATCTAACTAAAGATAAAATTTACCTTATCTTGGTAAATAGTTTTAAATAAACCACACCTGCTTCTTGGAAACATTAGTTATTACTCATAATTTCTAACAAATACTACGAATAGTAGAATTTTATTTGATATACTATTCGTTTTAGATTTCTATTTCTCACTGCAGTCGTAAAACGCTCGACTGCTTTGAAAAAGACAGCTAAGTAATTAAAGACTGTAAGCATTTATTTTATAAAAAAAAATATAAAAATGACATATTTATATTATTAACGAGCGAAATTTGAGTGAATGTGCAATAAATATGACAAACCAAAACAAATACTAAATAAAAAAAACTTATTCATTCAACGTGATGAAATCGTACTGTTTGGCAAAGTTTTATCTTCAGATATGCTATGAAACTTTATCAAGAAAATATACTTAAATATTTGTAGACTTAATGAATATTATTTCCGAACATTACGTATATTAAGATAATAAACTTTAGATAGCAATTTATTACAAAAAAAAAAGACTCAATTTGACATAAGCTTGATTTCAGTTAGAATCAACTTTTTCCATTTACAGTTTAAATGTTCTAAAATGCCACGATTGTATTCTTTATAAATAATCATCGTGCACAAGGTCGATACCTTGTGGTTCATCGTTAACATTGGTACGTATAAATTATATACGACCTTGTGGAAAATTACATGTCAAAATCTAAACGCAATAGATTTGTACGGAGGTTTTAAATTTTAAACAATAAACCTTTTTTATTTATCGATTATAAAGATCAGTTACAATACAAGTCGTAAGTCTGGTATCAGTTAAATTATAATAAAAAATAATTATACTATACGCGGAGAGCCAACGTTTGATCTTTGATTAACCAAAGCCAGCCAATATTTCGAAGGAACCGTATAGATTTTTTCTAAGAGATAAAATAATTTTGGAGTTTTTTTCAATGTAATAACAAATATTTATTACATAAATTCAAATGAATATGACAATGTTATAAAAATATGTAAATGATAAAATACAATCTAATATTGATAATATTTACGAGGGATAGATATTTTCAGGCTTACTGAAGTAGCTTGCAAACTTAAATATGTACAAATTAAATTATTATTGATAACTTATTACGATAATTTAATTTTTATATCTAATATTTAATATTATTACATAAGACGAAATGTCAACCGTTAAAGCAATTTGCATATTTATATAAAAGGACGCGACAAAAGCATATAAGTTATAAACATTCAAAAAAAACAAATGAGCAACCAACTCACCAACTAATGTATATTTGATAATGCAGGGATGGCACAAGCTGGCCATTGGCTGCCAATGTTCGTTGTTGGCCACATCAGCCAATTCCTTGGACTTGCTTGTCAGAAACAATGCAAACTCCTTGAAGGTGACGTCATTTCCGTATTCCAGAGATTCGTTTGATGGATTTACTCTAAAAGCTTTTATGATGCGTCTGCCAATTCTGTCCTAAAATATCATTTAATATTATATATATATACTATAATATCATTAAATACCATATAAAATAATAATTAAGTATATTTTTTTATTTGTTTCTTTATTGTTTCTTTTAACAAAGCATTCTATACAATATTTTTGTTTTAAGTGTTTATCGTACCGTATAGAATAATAGTATAGAATAGTATAGAATTCGGTCTCTAAAATATATCCTTGTGTTTTAAGTTTTACAATGGATTAATAAGTCGCCGTTTTTTTTATATTGTTATTATATTTTTATAATATTATATAAAAATACAATTTAAAATAAATATATATACAAGGACATAAAAAATGCGTCACTTAGTCTTTTATAAATAAGAAGCGACTTTAGAACCAATAATATTTTTTTAATACAAATATCAGCATATATAAAATTATCGAAATGTAATATTGGTTGTTATTTAATATTGGAAAAGTGTTATCGTATTCAGGAATCGCCTTCCTTTATATCAATAGGTAGGTAGGTATGTTTGTTTAAATCAAATCCAGCTTATTTGTCTAAAATTTAATTAGTTGATATTTACATAATTGTATGTGGGTAAATTATCTATGATTGTTTGGTGAGTTGTCTAAATATACACTATTGACTTTAAAATATTAAAATGAACCACTATTGACGTTCGATATTTGGCGAGTCAACTTGTAACTCAATACCTATTTAATAATAGTTGTTTAAACTTTGATACCTCATTACTATTTTTGAAACGAAAGGACCAATAACTTTCTATAAGTGATAGAAATTTTATATATATTTATATATTTTTTGTGTATAAGTAAACAATAGGAAACGTGTATTTTTAAAGGTGTGGCTGAGCTGCAATGCTTGAACGTCTTTGTCATCGACGATGTTCCGTTTGTAATTGAATTTTAAGCAAATAATTTGTCGAATTAATTTAATAAACTCAGATGGTTAAATCGTATAAAAGATGAGTGTTCCTCTTTACATTTTACCGTGGTAATAAAATGTCGTAGGTATTTAATTTGAAAGCTCTACCAAATATTGGACAATATACTACACACTACATTGGTCACGACCTGAATTTTTGAGGGTACAAAGGATGAAGAACCTATCTTCATTCTTTGTACTCGGAAAGATAACATCAGCCGGTCCTGTCGGCCATTTACTGCCATTTACGATTTTGTCAGACACCATCTCCGTAAATCACATGTACTGTTATAAAAACAACTCCTTGCTTCATATGTACTGTTATAAATTGTTGCATGTATTAAAATTAAAAAAAAAAATGTATACAAAAAAAATAAGTTTCTATCTTTGACAAGTTGATGCATTTGAAAAAAACCGTTGAATTTATTATATTATTACTATTTACTTTGATATACTAATATGCAAGATAATCTACACCTACTCAATAATTATTTCTTTAAGTATTACACTTATTTCATATTGATTTAAAATTATGCTATTATTTTCTACACAATTGACGCCATCATGGAAAAATAAACTTGTAATAACTTCTGATAACTTATTTCTAAACGGTTCTTATTATGTATTTTATTTACGTAGTAATAATAAACCCATTCTGTGTATAGAGTTACGTTTAAGCTTTCCGTCTTCTAGGTCAGTAATATATCAATAAGTTATATATTTCATATTGCATAGATATTTTATAGAGATCCAGTCAGTCACTTAGACAATAGTTGGGATGCTCAAAGCCAAAGTAGGGCCGTTTTTAATACATCACATTTGACACTTCATCAAAATTACACACAGACAATATTTTGTTTTTTAAACTTAGAACTACATCGTAGCTTTTTTTTTAATAGTACAAAGTGAAATAATGACAGAAAAAACTAATGAATAAATGACATTACATTGTAAAATAATATACTTTGACTAATAAATCATTCTGACATAAACAAATTTTGTTATAAAATTGCAAACACCCTTACAAGGTTATATCAGCGAACCTTTATTTTCTTTTTAAGCACTAGGTGTGTTATTCAAAGAATCAAAGACTAATTACTAATCACCCGGTAAGTTAAATGAAATGTGTGTTTTATTAAATATTTAACTGTAAGTTAAATTAAATATTTAACCACAAATGAATAACCACATTATGATTATAATAAAAACAATTCAAACGTCATTTGACGTTTGAAATACTAAAAAAATAGCAAAAATAAATTGAAATAATACATTGATGATATAATAAGGTTTTGACCGATATTTTATTAAAATTGCGGTACCATTCAACAACTGCATTCTATTCACAGATGTTTGAAGACCGTATCGATTAATATAATTTAATCGATGTTTTAAACTTCACTATGAAGCTAAGACTGACAGATGTCAAATGTGTTCTATTAAATTGATTATACGAAAATTTGTTTTTAGAACACTATTTTAAAACTAAACTTACCTGAAAGTACCTAGCGCTTGGATATGTTCCTTCCATTTTATTTCTATAAGCCGAAAGGAGTCTCTCGAAGGGATGTCTTACAATGATCATTTTATGGTAATTCTCGAGCATATTGTTTCTATCTTCCCTCGACACATTGCCCAAGTTCTTAAACATTCCAGGAGAGTGGGCAATGCTTGCTTGGATCGACAGGGCATCTGTGTCGTTCCATTTTCCAGTCAATATCATAAGTATCCGTTTCCAATTTGTACAAGCCACCTGAAACAATTGATATCAGCTTTGATCAGTGATTGCATTATTTTAAGATAAAATTAAATGGAAGCCTACTTGATGACATATGATAAGATTTGTGCTTTGCAATTAAAAATGCCATACACGTATAATGGACGGGTCGTGAATAATAAAATATGTTCCAAGCGGTACGGTATAAAGCAAGTTCATTATAATATACGTGTAATATAATATATATGTGCATACAAGTTTACAATGGGAACTTATGAATTACTTGTTTTTTATCTTAATAAAGATAAGTAATGTTCACAATTACATCAATGACTTAATAGTAATATAATTAACAATAATATACGGTGTTTCCTTTTACGTTACTATTTATTAAAGATAATTCAATAAATGGTATTAATTAATTATAGATAATATAATTAAGTTGTGTATATTATACGTAATTATTATAATAAATAAATTGAATGAAGCAGAAAGTAATTTATAAGATTCTGAATGTCATATTTGTGGATAGATATTTTTAAGACCATTCTAGTTTTACAGCGTTTAATATGTCCAGGTAACACCTTCCAGAGTTTAATTGTGTTTACTATGAAGGAACTTTCGAAAAACTAAAATGCTGTTGAGAAAGGAAGAGTTTAAGATAAGAAGAGGAGTCTAATTAATCAGTACGTTTTAGTATTTGAATATTTCACATCAAATACTGAAGAGTTTGAAAAGAACAAAGAACTATTGACACACATATCTTAAAGGTCTGGTTAGACAGACAAGTTAGCTGTGAAAGGTATTGAAACAATGAATGGTCAAATTTGCAAAGATTGACAATAAAGCGAATACAGCTATTAAGACGATTCAAATTATTGAAATTATTTACAGAACAGACATCAGCGTCCATGAGAGGAAATATGAGTTTGATATATAAGGGTCACAGCGAATTAAAGACTTCAGTAACGTAAGTAGTCTAATTTGAAATGGGATCAGCGGAGCGGAGATTTTTGACAGACTCCACAAAGCTATGGTAATACATTTAACCGAGAACAATCGTATCAACAAATTTTTATCGAAAATAGAAGATAAGATTGTTACTTAAAATGTAGAAGGTTTGTGTAAAAATTGCTGTAAATCTAAAATCTAAATAAAAAAAAAAAGATGGTGTCTCTATTTCTAAATTTCTTGGGAGCGATAATTTTTAACGTTAAAGCTACTTTTTTATAGCTTCTCTTAGCTGGTCAGTAATTCATGGTGTTGTTGGATATTTTAATTTTACAGCTTAGTTTATATCTGAGACAAGCGTAATATGTTACTAGTTTATGAATATATTATTTTTTTCAAAATTGCCGCAATTGAAAAAAAAAAGACTTTCGAGAGTTCATTCGAAGTCAGAATATATTATCAGTGATATAATAAAAAACATACATTACATAGGCCATTAAGGAATTTTAATTGAAGGAAAAAATATTTTCTTTATGCATTGTTAGAGGTATTATATATTTTAAAAATTCGATTATTTAAGTATAAATATAAATATATTAGAGTTAAATATATTAATATATATTAATTTTTACCTTGTTTTTTACTAGCATTAACTTTATTTTACATGATTTTGGGTGACGAATCTTAGATTGGAAACAATGCGGCTGTCAAAAGTATTGCTGTTTTAAAACGATCCACCACCTACAGAAGTGAAATAAAGGAGAAATGCTGGAAAATTGTCATTCCCAGTTTTTTCTCCTTAACATACTACATAATTATATTATTACGTTCTAATTCTGTTAAGAAACCAAAGTAGCATCAATGCAGAGTGAAGCAATTACAAAGGCATGCAAGAAATAATTGATATTGTGGGCAGCAAGGGTCCGTACATGGAACTAAAAAGTCTTTTTGACTCACTACGACAAAGCGCCCCTTCACTCCGCAATTACGACTAAGAGTTTCCTAAACGCGACACCACCGCTAAAGCTGTCGGGTCATCCGGTTAATAAAAAAATAAAAAACAAAATGATAACAAAAACATAATTATCATAGATTTAAAATTATTGTCCGACTGGTAGCCATTAGTTACAATAAATTTAAAAACTACCAACTACAGATAAAATAATATAAGAACAATATATATTATACAATAATAATAATAAATATACAAAAAGAGAACTTTTAAGTAGTACAAAAAAACTCAAACAAGACCTTATTTAATATGACCGTTCTTCATATCAAACAATCTAGGATGAAGCATGGGCTTGGAATTGACATTAATGGTAAAAATATTAAGTCAGTAGCAAGGAAGAACTATCCATTGAAAGTTGAAAGAAATAAGTGGGAACATTATGGGAAGAATCAAGTGTCATCATTATTCATATATCCCAGAAATATTTAAGGGATTGAATTATAAGAATAGAGCATTTGGAAACAATAATATACTAAATGAAACAACAAAAAAAATCTCTAGATCTATTTGTTCTTTATAGTTATACATGTGGCACAATACATTTTTGAAGGAGCGCTTACAAGCGCTCCTACACAAGCTATCATAACAGCTAATATAAAAGCTACACAACCTACATAAGCTACAGTTTGTATTGGTTTCATTCATATAAATACTTGCATTAGGAACTCAGTGTACTGCAGAGTCTAACACCTGCTGAGAGTTTATTCATTTCACTTTATCAACTAATTTGATGAAGACCAAGAATTTCACTGTCTACACATTTTGTATATAAATGTGCCTACAAGCAGCTATGAAACGATTCTGAATAAGCTTAGTCAAGAATTCAGAAATCAATCTTTTAAAATACAGCTTTTAACACAAGTGTTCCGTTTCTTTATGTTCTGTCCAAATCAAAACATCTAAACAGAATTGGGTCACCATTTATCATTTGAAGCACTACCAAGCCATCTTCATGTCACCCTGATATTGCTTAGTTTTAAGTGGTCATGAGAGATTAAGTTAAGGCAATCTGCCTTTTTTGAGAAAATGTGTTTTATGGTGATGGTTTGGATATGGCGGTGCAGGGCAGTAAAACATTTGTATTTACTCTAGGGGCCACAATAAATAAATATATTTACACTATAGCTTTAACATAGTAATATATAGTATATTGTGACAAGATTACTTAAACAATAAATATTTTTACCTACCAGCAGTTGTTTTTTTATATTTCGTCTGTAATTGTAGTAAAAGTCACTTTAATGTTATATAATAAAGAATTATGCATGTTACATATAACAACAAAAAAGAAAAACCACTGACGGTTTTAATGATTACTTGCGGTATATTAAATTACTAGTTGACCTTGACTAACTTACCTTTGGCACGTAGCAATAAAGAAGTTTGTGATCATCATCAACTAGGATGTGCTCTAGCTGAGTGGGACTTAAGTCATCCAGGTTCCATCGTAAATTGAGACGGTTGCACGTCTCTTGTATGAGTTCTTGCCGCCCCAAGTTCAAGGACTGGGTCAATTCTAACGAATGTTCGCTGACAAGCTCATTATCATGAGCGCTGACGCAAAACAATATGTACACAAAAAACACCAAATTTCTGTTTGTGGCGCGCATCTCTTGCCATTAGTGCAATAAATGCAAAGAAAAAACTTTCGCGAATAACAGACTACTTTTTATTTAATAATTTAGGGCACGTTGAAAAGCTAATTCCTCTTATGTTAATTTTATTGACAATGAAATAAGTTCGATAAATAATACACTGTTTCATTGATTATAATTTGCGGTTTCATCTTAAGAATTTGTTGAATAAATTAAACTCGAAGTATTACGATCGTCATGTTATTATCATTCCTCGTCGATCAGTACTTTACACTCACAGATTTAAAAGTGGACTAAAATCTAAATAAAGCGGCACGAGTGGGATTTGACGGAATGTGAATGAATGAATGGCAAAAGCAATCTGGCAGTGAATAAAAAACTATACACAATGGTGAAAACTCTGGAATATGGCAACATTTTAAGATTTGAAAACAAGATCTGTCAGCTGTCTAAATGTTTATGTTTGGGGAAATGTTTATATAAACATTATTATATTATATACATTTAACTACAGGTCTAATCAATAAATGTTTATATTAGCTTATAAATATTTTACTCGACCGGCGAGTGAGAAGTTTTTAGAGATTAGTGACCATCCACAGAATACATTTTAGTCGGTTGTGTTGTCTGCTCTTTTTGTTTTCGGGCACGATGCAAGACGGTTGTGGTACTTTTGTATTTTTACTATAATATATCTTTGTTTTATTAAAACATTTTTCTTTGTATTAAAGGGTTCTTAGTTAGCTTAGGTATTTATTATTAAATTAGTTACAGGTAAGGTCGATTTTATTATATAATATGTAATGTTTTATAATATTACAAAAAAATAACTGACAAACTGCTTATTAAATTAAATGTTTTAAATATAATGAAAGATATTTTATTTGCAACAACGGACTTTAATAAGCAGATTACGTCGAAAGTTTCTCGGGAATCGTACTCTGAAATTTAAAAAAAGCTAGTTTAATTTGTTTATGCTACTTGACGAAATATTATACTATTTAAATAACATGTTGCTATATAAACTTCTTGGTAGACATATTAGCTGATAATAAACAACAAACAGCAGTAAATGAACTCATGAATTATAACAATGGCTCCTTAAAAAATGGCTCGTATTGTTGGTTTAAGTAACAGTCTCTGATTTTGTTATTATAATTCACAAATATATACTATTCTAACGACAATATACATTTCTCACAATCTTACCCGTAAATGTTGTATGTAACAAACTTGATAGTACTGATGTATTAATGCAAATGCTTCCTCTGCAATCGCTAACTGATTGTGCTGCCAAGCTAAAACAGCAAGGCAAGCCCAAAGTGTTTCATCTTCTACGGTGCGACAAAGCTAGGGATTAAAAAACAAGTATATAATTACATAAGGCCGATTGCTTGTTCATTGTAAATCGATTTACTTGTTTACTTGTAAAGCATCCTGCCACATATTAGCATCGACGTGTTTCAGTAATTTTTCAGGGAATGTCGCCAGTGAAATATGTATACGCGAACCATTTCCCCGACAAATGCAAGCGATGCCATCTTCAACACTCAGTAAACTGGGATTCCTTCCTAGATCACTAGTAAGAAAAATGATTGGGGTTTTTGTTGATTATTTTTTTTTTGTTAGAACAGGTAATCTACAAGAAAAGCCAATTATCTGTTATAAAGATATCATATCATATTCATTAACACTAAACACACGTGATATCCTTTGTGAGGGTGGTGAGCATGAGCCAGTCACTCTGCGAGGCAGCACGGGGGCAGCACCAAGCCACCACTGAGCTTGCTCGCACTCCAACCAGCAATTCTGTCTCAGAACTCCAGCAGATACTGAGCACTTGGGAACCTGGGGAAGGAAGGAATTTGTTTATATACTACCTTCTCAAGTTTCGTACTCTCTGTAGAATGAAGTTTTCAAAAAAGACAAAATGAAAAATTTTATATTGTTGTATTCTGTTTGATAAAAACCAACCTAATTTGACAAACTTCGGTTTGGCATCTTTAATAGTGACGACGTACAAATCTCTGTTGTAGTCCAGCAAAGCCAGTTGTCTTTCATTGATTGGTCCACTTTGGCTCAATGCGATACTGGATACTGTCATTTTATGAACTAATTTAGTTACTGTGTTGTCTGCCGAACTCCTAACGATCAATCCAGTTGGTAAATCAAATACTTGTATTGCTGTGAAAAACATATTTTTTAAACATTCCATAATTAAAATACAGTTCATTTATATGTTTGTTGCAAAACAATCAAGCTGACTTACTTTTTCTATCGGTTTTATCAATAAGTGCCAATGCATCTGGTCCTAAAGACACAGCTGCTCTACCAAGTGTTTCTGGCCTGGAACACCTGGGGCTTGCTAACAGCCTTCCCATATAACTATATACGGATATACCCGCTCTTTCTATCACGCAAATACATCTTAAACATTTATTTACATTGAGTTATAGGAAGTAGATGTACTATATTACAGACGGAAATTTAAATGTTTGCTCTTACCGTTCTGCTAACAGAATCATGCTTATTGTACCCTCTTTTAGGTCAAACGTTACTGGAGTGTTCCAAGATGTCAATTTATGTATAAAACACTGTTTGACGGTTGCTGTAACTAAATGATTAAAGCCCAAAGCGATTTGTATAACTCTATCAGGATAATCCAGTTGGTCATTTTGATCGGTTATAATATCTTTAATGGATATTACTTTACGTCCCGTTTGTGTACATGCATAATTCTTCCAAGTATATTCTCTAAAAAGAAGTAGATTTTATTAAAAAAAAATCTCACAATATTTTTCTTGTTACCATGAAGAGAAAACTAAAATCATAAACCTATCTATAATGTGGGCAAAGAGGACGTGTCCATTAGCACACGCAGCAGCAAGTTGTGTACCATCAGATGACCAGACAACGCTATAGATACTTCCAGTGGATGGACGCTCAAGACAATAAGACCACTAAAAATGAAACAAATATTGTAGTCTAGTGTGTCACATAAGAGCGAAGTTTAGAAATGTACTTACACCATTAGCATTGCAGAGGCGTATTAAGTTATAACTTCCGATGACGAACATATCGCCAGCGGGAGACCAACTAACGCTTGTTATCGCCTGATCATGTTTTACACTCACAGATATTTGCTGTCCGAATGAGTCCCAGATCTAATTTATGACGAAAAGGGATTGAAAGGTAAAGTTACTCGTCTAAATTAATTAATATTAAAAATAAGCTGAGTTAACAGTTAGAGTATGTTACTTACCTTGGAGTATCCATCCTCCGAGCCTGAAATTATCAAATTATTGTTTGCGTTCCACGCCACACATAAAATTAGACCTTCATGAGCTCTCCACTAAAATGAAAAAAAAAATAACGTCGGAACATAAATATTTTTGCAAAAATGTATTTATTTCAGTACCTTAGTGGTTTTAGTAGTGGAGTTCAAATTCTTGATAACAAGTGAATTTCCACAAGTATATAAAATAGCACTGCTGTCGGGGCTCCAGATAGCACAGTAGCACGGAATATCCGACTGGATAACTGTAGATCGTAATAGTCCATTTCTTGACCACACCTTTACAAAACCATCCTCACCCGCTAAAAAAAATGTTTTGCATGTCTGCAGTTGAGTATATACCTAACTTTTGCATATTTAGGTAAAAATTTATATTACAATATGTAAATAAAATATTTGTAATATATGAAAGGACAGATTAATATAATATTTACAAATAAATTTGCTTTTATTGCGTTTTATTAATGCATCCTGAAGATACATGCTTCTCATTTTAAAGGCTAGGGAGAATTATATATCTGTCAAATTATTTTATTTTAACAATGACAAACGTAGTGTTAGGGATATGTAGAAGAAACATACCTGTTAAGAGACCAGCTCCATCCGGACTCCATTTTGCAGATAAACAGGCACCTTGATGTGCTGAAACGCTTTTTTCAGTTCGTCCATTATTATTCACAATATGAAATCTGTAACATATATCGATATAATAAGCGAATTATAAAAACATAACAAATTTATACAAAAACTTACTTTCCATCTGCGCATGCAATAAGGATGACGTCGTTGTGTTTATTTCCACCATAATTAACTTTTGGAAATAAATGCAAGCATGTTGGATAAAAGTCTTCTGAAAATGTAACGACAACCAAGCATTCACCATTTACAAGATTCCATTTTAAAAGTTTATGATCATCTCTGAAAATAATATTTAAATTATGTTAAACAATAAAAATAAAAATATTATAGGTGTTTTACACTTGTACCCGCATGAGAAAACATCCTCTGTATTATTCCATCCTACACATGTTACAGCTCCAAGATGTTTTGGTTCTTTAAACGTTGATATTTTAAATTTCATTTTGTTTGAAACGTACTAAAATAAGTGTTTATCTTGAAATTTCTTAATGTTTTGAAATGGTTGCTATGGAAACTATGTAATCTTAATAATTTATATTCATTCATTCGTTGGTTCTATATTGTCGATACTTTGAATCTGTCATTACTTATAAGCGCAATTTGTTAATTACGATTTTGAGTTTGACATATGTCAAAATATAGGACACATGGTTTTACACATTTCTCGATAAGTAAAGTTTGTACTTTTATAACATAAACTTTAGATCTCTCTAATTTTATTAGAAAGACAATATGTCAGACGTACCAGATTTAAGCTCAGATGAAGAACATTTCGAAGAGGATGAGTGGCAAGAAATGGATAGTGGTGATACATGTGTAACGTGTTTATTTTGTTCTAATGTTTCTCTTACAATAGAAGAAAGTGTAGCCCATTGCGAAGCTGTGCATGGCTTTAATTTGAATACCTTGAAAGTTAAATTTAATATGGACTGCTACTCATATATTAAATTGATTAATTATTTAAAAACGCATAAACCTATTCCCGAAGTTATCATGAATTCAGACAAATGTCTATGGGAAGACGAAAAATACCTCAAACCAGTAGAAAACGACGAATGGCTTACATATGATTTTGATTCAGTTACTGATAAGTCAAATTCTCCTAAATCCTATCACGCCAATGTCGAAAATGGCTTGGTTACTTTATCACAGGCACATTTTTCAGAACTTCAAAGAACTATACAAATGCTAACCGAGCAACTTAAAGAAGGCCAGGCACATCTTCAGATGGCAAAAGAAGACATGAGCAAGATGCAAAATTCAATGAAAAGTCTTGTTGATGAAGACTCTAATAATATTGCCGAGAGCTGTGTCATAGTTGATTGTGTGTCAAAAGTGCCTCTAGACTGTGATGAAGGATATTTCAATAGCTATGCTCATTTTGGTATTCATTATGACATGCTTTCAGATAAAATCCGCACAGAAAGCTATAGAGATGCTATTCTTAATAATAAACAATCATTTCAAGATAAAGTGGTCCTTGATCTAGGATGTGGAACAGGAATCCTTTCAATGTTTTCAGCAACTGCCGGTGCCAAGAAGGTTGTTGCTCTAGATCAATCAGAAGTTATATACCATGCAATGGATATCATTAGGGAGAATAATTTAGATAACAAAATTAAAACAATAAAAGGTAGGCTAGAAAATACAGAATTAGATGAAAAAGTTGACATAATTGTATCAGAATGGATGGGATACTTCCTACTCTTTGAAGGTATGTTAGACAGTGTCATATATGCTCGAGACAACTGTCTTAATTCTGGAGGTCTGTTATTGCCTAACAAATGTAATATTAGCCTTATTGCAAATGGTGATGTAGAAACACACAAGAAATTAATTGAATTTTGGTCAGATGTGTATGGATTTAAAATGAACTGTATGAAGTCTGAAGTGATCAGAGAGGCAAGCATAGATGTGGTACCTTCTAAGTATATATTATCTGAACCTTGTATTGTTAGAGACATTGATTTGTATACATGTAATACTGATGTAGTTAATTTTACATCATCATTTAAATTGCCAATCACAACTGATGGTTCAATAACCTCCCTAGTTGGTTACTTTGACACATTCTTTGATCTGCCAAACAGTATATCATTTTCAACAGGACCCCATAAAACACCGACACATTGGAAACAGACTGTTTTCTATCTTAGAGATTGTAAAGATGTTGTAAAAGGTGATATAATAGAAGGTACAATCACTTGTAGCAGACAAAAATCCGATGTGAGAGCATTAACAGTCCAGATTAATGTATTTGGAAAGATCCACAAGTATATACTTAGCTAATTATTATATCATTAATTATAAAATGTGATGCTGATACATCTTGATTACTTGCTTTGCAATGCAAAATATAGAAAGTTTGACTTTCAAATATATTTTTAACTGTCTTGTGATATATGTTTTGAGATAATTTTGCTTGCTTGTCAGTACATATAGTTGTGGGGGAAATGTTTTATTTAAAATAACTCATTGACCAAGGTGTACATTATTTTCAATCATGATTGTTTTAATTTTACTCTAACTTAACTATAGTTACCAGTTTTTTCAATTATAAATGGTTTGCCGGTTTGTCATTGAATTCACTACATACTCTTTGATATTACCTATTTCTGCTTGTGAGTATCTGTTCTTATATTGCCAATATTAATGCCAGTGATTTATAAATTAAACACATATGCTAAGAAATTTTATTTTATTTACCAAATATTTTACACATATTAAAGTATGTAGGTGTTTTAACTTGATAGGACAGGAATTAGGTTAAAAACATGAAGCATCATGAAAAGTATTCAAAATAATGTTCTGGAATTCAATAGAGTTGATATAAGTATTTTAATTTCAATCATCATAAATGATACAAATAAACAAATAAGTTATTTATATTTTGCATTTACCTGAATAAGTAAATGTTTTATTATAAGAGTAAACCAACCAGACTTTTTGCATTGAATTCAGATTATACATCATATACTATTCACTTATGTGTCTATGGGTTTTAAATGGGATTACTTTGGATTCTAAAATGGTAAATTAATTATTCAACCACATACTATTTTTTTGTAAAGTATATAAAGGTTATTAAAATGTACTTGTTATAATACTCTTAAACACGAATGGCTCTCATTAGACAGATAAGTTCAAAGGAAACCACACAAAATTGTACTTGCACATAACTTATATCAAAATAAAGATAAAAATTTACAAAGTGATATTGAAATATTGAAAAAACATTTTAACATTACAATAATAGAGAGAGGGGTAATTTTATATTAACAACCAGTCAGTAACAATTGCTTTTGGAATTAAATGTAATATCTTAAGCAAATGGGAATTTATGTATTGATTTAATTGGTTGCTGTGGATATGTCGTGATTTTTATCTACACTCTCAACAGATGTTTTTTTTGAGACATTTTGACACAAATGTGTAATGACATATCTGCTGGTATGACAGATGTATTTTTATTATCTACAAGGAGGAAGAGTAGAATGAAGCTAATCACTATGTAAGAAAGTGACAGAATATAAATTGTTTAATTTAAAAGTATTATGTGATGAGCGGTGTTTACATATTATATCTACGGGAACGACATTTAAAGCATTAGGTAGAGTCGGTAATACAATAATAATCATTGATATAAGAAGTTGGATTTTAATAAATAGATATATGACATTGAATTAAAAAATACCAGTATTCTATTTGTGAATAATAACTGAGATATACTTTCAGAGAAGCTTTTATTTCGTATTTAAGACACTGTGAGAAAACACAAAGACAATAATGTAAGAGGTCTATTACATATATTTTCACGTTTATAGACAAGATCTTTTATATTACAACAATAGCACGACGTATGTAGTCGCCTTCATTACCTAAGCGTAACTGGCTATTTTCTAGAACTACTTTTTATAAAGCTATACCCCAATCAGATGGCATCGACAACTACCCACTAATATTTATTTAACTTTATAATTATTTATTAAAAGTACATAAACGCACAGTACAATATAGAATAGGTATATCTATAGATGATAAATATATAAAAAGATCTATTGTATAAACTATGATAAGCGTAACCAGTTGGTTTAAATCTAGCCCTACCATCCCTGGATTCATACATTTTGTCCTAAATAGAGTGATAATGGGTTCGTCATGATATTCATAGAGAATGGTCCCAATTGTCTGTTTGGAGAAAGCCCAAGATTTATCAACTTCTTTACAGTTATAAGATTATGTGCTTTACTAATTTTAACGCGGTTAAATTGGTGTGGTTAAAGATGATTGCTCCAGGGTGAAAAATACTCTTGCCCTCTGTAAATTATCATTTTTATCACCCAGTCTTCTAACGCAGTAAAAAAATCATGTATGTTCGATTGTTTCAATATGAGAGGACAACAAACAGTCACACTTCCATATTTTCTATATTTTTTTGTAATAGCTTAGATACATTTAGATAAATACGTTGTGAAGTGAAATTATAATGTTCATGAAAATATTTTTTATGGAATTTCAAGGACGATTATACTTCATGTCGATAGATACAAAAGGACGGTTAGTTGCGTCCTCCAAAATACCCCTTCTCTACACCAGCCTGACCTATACATATGACATTCAGTCTAGGAGTCGTTAAATGTACGCAAAACCTTGACTAATATAGCGCGACTATTTGAGTCATATTTACGAAAGTACTATATAGCTATCGAATTAGCTAGACAAAAAGCAAGATATTAAAACTTTTAATTTAATTACATTAATAAATAATATAATTCTCTATCTATACCTATGAGATGAGTTTGTATAATTTACAAAATGATGTCACAATAATTACATTTGGTCAGGGAATATCAGGACTCCAATTTCATCGGAAGTATTAAAATTAATAAGCGTATTTTTATATGGGTTAAGACTAAAGTTATAGCTACATAATTATAATATACATTTGAGTAAGTAAGTTATGAATAATTAAACTTTTAAAAAGACAAAAAGTTGTCTATGATATTATACTTTTGCTCCGTTACCAGCAGTTTTTTATACATTGACTTAGAATCTACGTGTTCTAGATATTGTTATGAATTAATTGTTCTAAATCGAATGATGTATTTTTAGCGATATTTTTGCGAATACTTTTGTCAAGAAAAATATTTCAAAGAATATCCTTAAAATTTGTCTTCATATCCAACATAGGTGGTACTCGTTTTGTTACAAAAAACTATTTTAGCTAGATTTTTGTCTCTTACTTAAATTATACATGCATACTTAAAGGTTATTTTATTTTCAAATCATTCTTGTCTTTTTACGCATATTCATTTTAAGAGAAAGACATTATTGAAAAATAGTTTAAACAAAAAAGTTATAATCTGTTTCTCGAGCCTTATATTTAGATTTCCTTATTTATTAATAAACATTAATTTATTTAGTGATTTAGTAACAAAAAGCGAGCCTTATTCTATTCGAGAAACTTGCACAACAATAATAATTATTTTTACAAAAATTTCTTAAAACGAAAAATTTCTTTAAAATTAAATGGACAGAGGTGAAAGTAAATACATATTTACATAAAACGAGCCTGCTCGATGAAACAGAAGAAATATATAAATAATTAAATAAATAATATTTAATAATTAATTAATATTTACACTACTGGTAACCCGCTCTAAGGTTTAGCCTATCAAATACTCACTACGATGTCTTCCATAAACAATTTATATACGTGTTTTAAATTGTGCTTTATAAACGGTTTTAACGGTTTCCTCTTAACTTTAAATGTTCTACAGAAAAAAAAGTTTTGATGTCATAAAACTTGTTATATATATATTCACAGTATATAATTATATTATTAGTAGACACATATTTAAACAAATTTGTTAAAAAAAGAAACAGTTAAAACCGAAGAATGATTTTGTGCTATAACACAACGATATTTAATTTACTAACAATAAGCGAACAGGGCAGCCATGATACTAAATGTGCGCCATTTTATATATTACTTAAATCTAAGGTATCCTAAGAATATCAAAGAAACCTTATTATATATCGAATTCAATTTTGAAAGCTGCTATTTTGAAGTCTATACACATGTACGAACTGTACAAACTGTCAAAGCTTTAATATAATATATGATGGAGAACAAAAATATGATTTCTATTTAGTGCAAGTTAATGTTTGTTAAAAGTAATGAGTAATTTAATGTTCCGTAGATCACGTACCAGTTATTCGCTCTTATAATCTACATGCTTAGCTTTTATGCAACAATGAATTAAACATGTTGTAGCAGCTACTTCTGACGCTATTTACAAAGGAGGCTAAATATTATTCATCCGCAGGCGGCGTACTGCCATTTGTCTCCTCTTCCAACCTGGCACGTGCCTCTGCATCTATAAAAATGGTTTATGGTTCAAATATTGAATGAATTTAAAAAAAAACCGCCTCCGTTAAATATTAATCAATTATCACCTTTGGTGGCTTGCTCTTTCCAAATCTTCTTGTTGTCTGTGAGGCAAGCAACCCACGGTTTCTTGATTTTGAATTTATTATTTGGCTCTGTTCCTGAAACGTACATACATTACTGGCATTGCTAGTACTAAATAAGAAGTATTATCATTCCATGATGATTTAATTAATCGAAAAAATTAAGTAATACATTTTAAAAACTAAAATGTAATACAGTACCTGAACTTTCCTCACTAATAGATTCATGACCAACAGTGCTTGTGGAGTTCTTAGAACTTGAGTGCAAGGGTCCCAGTATATATTCCAGCATGTCTGCACACACCCCCATGCTTGGTTCTACAATGAAGTCGATAAAACCTATCTGGGATTCAGCTACCAGAGTGTTGTTTCTGTCACAAAGAGGACTAAAGGGAAGACCGAGTTCTCTTTCCTTGTCTCCTTGGAGGAAGAACTCGTCCAAAAGACTCATTGTCCATCTATGATGCAGATCCCATCTCTGTAAATCATCAAGAAATATATTAGGAAAACAACTGGTTATCGATGTAAATAATATTTGAATTATAACATATCTATTTACCTTAGCGGGGTGAGAAATATCACAACAATGCAAGACAAGCGATGCTGCTTTCGATTTGTCCACAGCGGGTTCAGCGAGCGACAGCAGCGACCTCATATTCTTCAGCTGCTGGAAGTGGAATGACATGTCTGTAGCCAGCACCATATCGATCACAAGAGTGCGAAACTCGCGGAACTCATCACGAGATAAGTTCTGCAGGATGTTGGATTCTTCGTCACGGATCAATCTGAAAGAATATAAAAATAATCATTACATGTACTTCGCAATTATAGATTTTTCAGTTTTTATATTTAAACTTTCGTGAACCATGACTATATGCCATGTCATCTTGCGCCCAGAGCGCTGCTCCGTCACGTTTAGAGTAAGAACCCCGAATGGGTTCGAAACTAATCGTTATAATTCTACGTGAATACAGCCGGGTAAATATAAATATGATTCTTCAGTTATTTCATTAATATAATTAAATATTTCAGATATATATTGGATAATATAAATATTATCCAATGTATGTATGAAATATTTCATTGAATTATATTGAAATTTTCCCTTATTACAATTATTTTTATCTTCAAATGTCTTAGAATATCCTTGTGTATAAAATTGATTGCTATAATCTATCATAATAGTCTGAAAACGGATCCGTCTACGTGTTGATTGATGAACTGAAACACGTTTCAGGAGATACATAGCTGGTTATTATGTAAATACCTTGTTATAAGGAAAAATTCGCTTACGTTACCTACATTGCTTAAAATGACGATTTTAATTAGAAGATCAATTTAATTAACAATATTTATATGATTATGTTATTTGCTAGGTTGTATCATTCAAGTCACATCAATACATTTTACTACAGTTCCAATTTTTTCTTATCATTAACTTTTATAGGACGTAAAATGAAGAAAAATAAAATTCAAGAAATGTAATGTTGTTGGTACGTTATCGTTCCTCAAGAATAAATTTGTACGAGTGTATGTCCATAAAACTCAACAGCGGCACCGGGCTTATACAATTTTGCGAGTTAGGACCCTTATTTTTCAATGATGTTCAAATTTATAATACTTTTTGAAAATTATCTTAAGTTATAATGTAACGGGATCAAGATTAATTTTAAATTTTTTAAATATTTGTTATGAAGAATCAACAAAAATGCAAGTAAAATAAACCTTATTACATGTTAAGATTCATGTGTCAACTACAGAGACGTGAAAATAATAAAAATTATATTATAATTTTTTTAAGATATTTTGTCAATTTTTTTTTGATAGGATTGTGGTTGAGTATGTTTTCTTACCCAAGGTATTTTTTTATTCAGAAATATATAGTAACTAATACAAGAAATATGTACCGAAACTACGCCTGAAATCGTGGAATATGTGTGAAGAAGTGATGGAAAATCGTTTTATTAATATTAAAATCGTTTTATTAATATTAAAATCGTTTTATTAATATTAAAATCGTTTTATTCATATTTGATATATTTTTTTAAAGGAATTAAAAATAAAGAAACATTTCATCCGCCGTTAGTGTAGGTTTTATCACGTTAAGTTTGATTTTGTAGCAATATGTACCGAAAAGTTGATGATTTTCGGCAAAACTGTAAACGCGTCCTTAATGTAAATTACAAATAATGGTTGAATATATTGTTTTAAAGATAAATAAGATTTTCATATAAGAAAAATATATGTTCATATTTTTTTGATGTCTCATCATCAATCAAAGGAGCAAATAAATCAATTTCAGTTTATTCTCTTTTTGAACAAGAATCCTCTTTATAATAAAACAAGATAATGCCATCTACTCGACATCTATACGTTATTTATGTCGCAATGTTCCCGTGGGAACTAATAGGAACCCTTTTAGAACTGTCATTATATCTCTAGATGTGTGTTTAAAAATCTTGTGATTATTTGGATTCACGTTTATAAAACTTATTTTAGGTTCATAGACCGTTCGTTATAAAAACTATACTAATAAAACATAATGTTTAATATCCAAAGTCAAAAGGCTCTGTTTCAATAAAGAACGTAAAAAATTAGAAGATATGGCCGTAACAAACGGAGTTTATTCGAATGATCCGAACTGAGTGTGAAAAGAGGCGTGTCTCTTGGGAAATTACTTTTTATAACAGATACGCTGCGTAGGCCTTTGTTACGAGCAAAGGAATACCGATCGGTAATTTATTTTTTCTTCAGATATATTTTCGCAGATTTGTCTATGGATTACGATTAAACCATTTAATACAATTTTAACACTGTTCAGTTATTTGCATTTCAGAGCGATATTATATTAAAATTTATATTCAATTCAAATTTGCTTTACGTTATGCTTGAATGTTTAAATAAAAAATACTATTGATATATATATATATTTAACTTATATAACTACTTTCAAAATCGTGTGTATATAGTCATGTTCCATTACAGATTCTTTATCACACTAAATAAGTTGTGTAATGAAGCTCTAAGTATATAATCCCACCGAGCTCACTTTTATGACTAACGAATTGACAGTTATACTTTTTATATTGAATGACATTCGTCATCCACCTGTCATCCCAATTATTTGTGGCGGGCGCAATATGACAATCTCTTTTTTGTTTTTTTTAAGAACGGCTTTCGGTGTGACTTCCACCCTCCTTAGGAATGCTCGTTACTGTTCGCCACCTTCATATAAGTGGTGTGGGATGGTATCCTCTTGTATATGTCCCTTAACAGGCCATTACGGCACCCTCGGGGAGATATGGACGGTTCTATAGAAGGCCGCGTTTATGAGGCGATTCATATTTAAAATAATGGTACATCATGGATATAAAAAAATGTAAGGTTTAATGGTCTACTGCTGAGTGACCCTAATTGCCAAATCTTCTTACCAATCGTGACCTAAAAATCTATATTTTTGATCCACATTTTGTTATTCTCACTACTTTGTATCCATTATTTTTATATTTGTGAAAGTTTCTGTGTCAGAGAGGATCGTAGTAAGGAAGTGGCTAAATAAAGATACCTGAAAGCCGCGCTGATGTGATGGTTCTCAAGAACAGCCCTATCATTGTACAGCAGCGCGGTGTCGGAGCCCGACATCACGTGGAAGTTGTTTGTGGTGCCGGTATGTTCGAAGTCATGAACCACAGCTGCTACCAGTGTTGCAAATATCTCCAGATCAGACAGCCAGTTCTGGAAAATGAAATCAAGAAAGACTAATACCATTCTGCCTATAAAGTTATTTTGTTATCTCAATAACCTATAAACTTCTTATTCTGATGTTTGTCATAATTTCTGCCATAACTATTTGTAACATCGTTTCATAATATAACTTTTACATTATTATATTTCGTATATTTTTCGACGACTTTTACATTGTTATATTTCGTATATTTTTCGCTTATTTTTCTCGTTTTAATATTATAACTCTCAAAAAGAAAATGCTTGTAAAAAATTCATGAATTGTAGACAATATTGGATGTCGTGTATTAAACTTTTATTTTATATTTGATAACAACTAATAGATTCGAATTTTAAGGTTATGCTATAAATATAATTATCGGAAATGCAACTATTATGTACACTATGCTTTAAAGTCTGAATAAGTACTATCTTCCAGCTAGTAATTCCCTTACCATGAGTCCGGTCTGACAGAGCATATAATGTACAGTTTGTGCGACATCTGCCGCGTGAAGGTTATTATGGTAGGGGTTGTGGAATTTGCAGTAACCTTCCTCTATTCGACTTAGGAAGTTCTCCAGAACCGTCGACGGCACCTGTATTATATTATTCTTTATATTACCAAATTAATTTGTTGAAGATCTTAGTAAGACATTTATTGCTTTGGATGTTTTAAACTGTTACTTAAAATTACATTTTCCGCAATAATTAATTGTAATGGTAATACTTATTTGCTTGGAAGAGATCAAATCGATAAGGACGCCATTACATTCGAAATTGTAAGACTAATGTTTTGTTCCTTTTTATTTTTTTTTCTCTCTTTCTTTTACCATTTTTATTTTTACACTTTATTTTACTGTAATTTTATAATTATTACTACTATTTTGAGTCAATTCGAATTGTATTCGTACAGTAACTTTAAGTGAGAAACATAAAAAATATATTATGTAAGTATTATTTTTAATATAAACAATATTTTAGTGCAGTTTTCATTGGTAGTTCCAGTAAATCACATTTGTTTGTAAACTATATTAATTAAGGAGGTAGAAAATTTGAAAAGTTTTGCCGGTTTTCTGTGAAATCTTTCATTGGTTAAAAAAAATAGGAGCAGCAGCGGATTTGATTTATATTTTTTGACGAACACTATACATGTTGTATTTTTTTTATCTCAATATAAATAAATAAACTAGCTTTTCCCAGAGGATGTGGAATCGAGCCCGTGTCGGTTTATTTTTCATTCTATATATGTATATTTAAAAATTTAGCTTTATGAATTTAAATAAAGGTCTGATTCTGAAATATTTAGCTAGTCTAGTATAAATGACATACAATTATATTATATTCATAGCATTTTAATGTAATTTTAAACTTATACATAGTAGAATATTTAATATTGGAACTGGAAATATATAGATAAATTTTCTTCAGTATTCAAAGTTCAAGAGTTTAAGGTCCAAAGTTTAGGAATTTTCACAAAGTTTAAGTTGTTTGCCTTAGTTCTTAGTTATTCAATTTATACAAAGATAAAATAATACTGAAGTAATACTGAAGTTGTAAAATATTCACTGCGAGTTAAATAAAATTTTTAACTACTGAAACTTTTTTAGGATTCATATATCAAAGGCGTTTCTTTTAGAACTTGAAGCGGTACGAAATGTTAATTACATTTTAATCTTTTGAACGGCAACATTTTTACTATGAAATATAAATAGGTTATATGTCACATGAAATTACAAGAACGAGAAATCTTGAAAGGTCTGACAGAGAACTTACTTAGCTTTGATATGTTTTTGTTAAAAATATTTATACATGCAAATATTAGAAAGTGTATCATTTTAAATATTACAATATTACATACCTTGAACTTGTGTATCATTCCGTATCTATTCAATAGTTCATAGCCCAGGTACTTGACGGGCATACCCGCTGACGCCTCGTGCAGCGCGAACACGTCGAAGGACCACTCATCTAAAGTCTGGAAACAATTGATTAAACTTAAAGAATACATAAACAAATTTATTTATAAGTAATTTATAAGTAAAACTCTACTAGTATAATTGAGCAGGACTCTTTTGGAATTATTTAATATTATCAGCAGAGTTTAACTTCCACTTCTATAACTTCAGTGAAACGAATTAAACCACACGTAATGAGAACCGCTTTAATAGTTGTAATTGCTTTAGTTCCCTAGTGATTATTCCGAAGGTTCTCTTCTACTAGAAGTTAAAGCTTATTTTCTACTAGAACTTTCAACTTTCGTTACGGTAATAATTTGTGCAAGCCAGTGGGAATAATTACGAAACAAAATAATACGTTTTTCTAAAAGTTATTTGATGTGTACGTGTCTGAGATCCGTTATTGATTGTTTTCTTTTCAGTTACTTAGGAATAATATTTAGTATAAATATTTTATATCTAAAAACATTTTCTTTTTGCATTTTTATTAAGAACATCCCAATAACAATAACTGAATTTAACGTCTTACAAAATATGAAAAGGTAACGCTGTGAGATAAGAATTCCGTTGTCTTTAAGGTAAAATAAATATATACCTACTGTCGTATTAAGAATTTAAGAGAGCAAAATGAACAACAAAAAATTCGCCTCCAACTTTTTTTATGGCACGTTTCATCTAACATATTTAACAAACAACCTTCAAGAAATATGGAGAAAGAATTACACAAGAGTTCTGAAATTCCAATAAACATTATTAAATTAACAACTTGTTTTCTCAACATGAAAATTATTTTGAAATATGTCTATCAAATGGAGTTAAGATTTGTTTAACAAGTCATATATATTACAGGGCTAATTTATTTCGTCTGTTTGTACTGACGTTCAACTCGTGATAGACTCAGGAATATTTAATACGTAAACGCAACCCAATTTTCGAATATAAAGATCATAAATAATACTTGAATTGTTAATAATCAGTTACCGCGACATGGTGGAAATATACGTAAAAGTTAACGACTATTATGAATATACTGTCACTGGATTGAAGACAGAAATGAAAACGGATAACGATGAACTAGAACAGAGAAGCAGTTCAGCAACAGGGTTCAATGTGAGTGAGACAACGACACTGACATTCACGACAATTTAGAAAGATAAAGGAACCCTGAAAGTTGGTATCGTTAGAACTCAACGACAGACAACAAAACGTCGAACTTTTAACTTTTTGAATAGACAAATAAAATAGAAGATTCTCAATCGAATTTTCACTTATAAATTATTCATGGCTGCTTCCTGAGACCTGGCACAACAATTACAGCAGCGGTCTACTGTAAACATTTTTTAGCCCTCGTTAGCATTTTTTTTGTGTGAATTATATTTGTTATATGGAGAAACGTGCTAATAAAATTTTAATATCTTGTTCTAAGATTGAACAAGCTCGATGGCAAAAAGAATATGATATTCCCATTATTCGCTTGCTCACAATTAAAGGAATAAATTGTATATTTTATTACTGGGGATAAATTCTCTGATGAGGTCGTGGAAATCGACTAAAGCGGTCTTCAATTTACGTCTACAAGATGATCTATGAATTAATTTAGAACAATGAATTTTCATTAAAATGGCCAACTAATATAAAATTAATATCTAAAAGCTCTTCGATCAGTGAATATAGATTTTAAAATACTTTTTATATAGAACGTTACTTTCACAAAACAAAATATATTTTAGGTAAGTCGGTGCTATAAATATATATTTAATCGGAATGTATATATATATATATAAACTTTGTCTGTACCAGCGCACAATTATCTGTCTGTTGCAAGCTCCTCAATATCGAGATATTAGATCTAGTGCATAGTAACTATAAATGAAGAGGGAATGATACTGACGTTAAAGCTTAATAATATATATAAAGCGTTTATTTTAGTACTTGGTTGAATGATTGAAAATAACAAAATATCTTAAAAGAGAAGCCATTAATTGCGCTTAAACTTGTAGTAAATTGTAAAATGGAATTGACACTTCTTTTGAATAAATACCCACATGTACTGAATACGAAATTCCTAATAGAAGACAAAGAACGAAATATCGAAGACATTTATTTTAACCTTAAAAAGTTTAGTGTTTAAAATTGGATAAAATAACTTGTGTATTTCTACAAATTAAAAATTCTTGTGTTCATTTTGTTTCTATTACCTTTTTTATTATTTCTTTGTGTGTGTTTCTATAAATTATAGTCAAATGTGTCATAATTGTCGTATTTTCTGTGACATATCCAAGTCAATAACTATCTCCTTTAACCAAGGTTTTCTCGTAGAGATCTACAATAAGAGATAAGTAATTCTCTATGTAAATGGTCTTTATTACTGACTGACTACTGATTTTTACTGATTTATGGTATAAAAATTAATAAATAAAAACAATTGCAAATTGTCTCTAATGACGCCGCACTACAATGAAGACAAACGAGGAAACCGAAAACCTTGTTAGTTTGTATCGCCCTTAATTGAACCCTTAAGTTGATTCGTATCTGCTGAATATTTGATGGGTTTGACGGGATTTGAAAAGTAAAAACAATTATATATTTTTTTGTTCTCTCATGGAATTAACTAATTCATTGCTGAGAGAAGAGGTTTTCTGATTTCTTAGCTTCAAGTTGATCAATTCAAATTTTTGCACTAATCAAAATAAAACTATGCTAATTTTAATCTTTAAAATATATACGAATATTATTTATTCATGTACAATAATTATATTTATTTTACTCCGTTGGGTGAAACAAAAATCTTAACTCAATACTAGGAGTACCCATTGAAAAAGTTTTAAACATTTGTATTGAATATTTCTTTAATATTGGTATTTTTTGTACAAGTTGAGGAAATGTTATAACCGGGAGAGAGCTTTTGAGAACAACCTATATTGAATTCATATATTTATTTTTTATATTTTTTATTTCGTTTCATTTCATGGCCTTATATCCATACAAAACTTACATTGGCTGTAGGTCCAGCTTTCAACACCACGCCGCTAATTGGACATGCCCATTGGGAATAACTATATTTTAAGCACCAATGAAGTAATTGAAGAAGACTCACCAGAAAAAAAAAGATATATATAAATCATAAAATAAGATTACAATAAAAAAATACTACTTACGAAATAATTGACTAAAACATAATTTCAAATATTATATATATATTTGTTTATCCGGTTACTCACGTCAACTGTAGGTATCAACCAAAGTTATAAATCCGCCGTTTAGCTCGTGAATAAAAACCCCCCTGGGTTCGACACTAGTCCGGTGAAATTGCGACAAAATTTACGTAAAAACAGCCGGGTAAATAAATAAATATATATAATAGTTAGCATGAATTGCAAATGTTATAAATATTGACTTACTTTGAGGACTCGAACGACATCTTGGGGGAACTGCATGAGTGCTGTGTTTGTGACTCTTCTATAGATTCTATCCACAAATATTCCAGCTCTGATCGCATGTGCCACGGATCTGAATTTCGGCTTCTCGTCAGACTTTCGTTTTGCAGTCGCCAATTGTCTTGTGAAGGTTGAAGCAAGCCATTCCCGTACTTCAGGAGGCACTGCATCTGGTTGCACCTCTGATAGTTCATCATCTTCATCAGCTAATCTCCTGTGCACAGCGTCATAAAGGTTAGAAACTTATTTTTTAAGAAAAACCTTCACTGAAGCGGCCAATGGAAAGCTTAACGATGATAATTTTATTAGCATTATATAAGTATTGATAATTCTTCCTTTAAAGCTGCGAAGCCTGTTATACACATTTTCAAATGTTAATACATTTTATTTTTAATTATTTAATGAAGATTTTTCCTTATTTCATTTAAGTGACGTCGCAGCTCAGACTACTAATTAATTATTTATAAAGACTCCGAGTACTCAGCGTCACAAAATTAACTTTTGAATAATTATTTTGCTATTCAAAATCAATACAATTATGCTATCCAGCGCTTCAAATTTCCATCAGATTTAAAGTAAAAAATTGTGTATTACAATGACTTATGAATGTAATTGGTAGATTCTTAAAAAACTAATTTCTATAATCTATTTGCGTGAACTAGTTTTAAATGAAATGTAAGTTAGTATTAAAATATATAAATAACTTATTGCTACACTGTCAATTATTAATAATTTAAAGAACTAAGACTAAAAAAAAGTAAATTTTATGAGGTTGATGCCATCTGAAAATTTGGTAACGTTTCCTCAACTTCGAACGAGGGTATATTTTATTAATAATAAGATATTATTAAATCGACTCATTCAGTGGTTTCAAACAATTTCACGTTCATAATTTCATGAAGTGATTTTATTGCTTTTTTTTTAATTGTTTGTTTCATATTTTATAAAGAATAGAAAGATGAGTTATAAATATTCTTGATTGCGAGTTAATAGAAAACGTGCTTAGAAATATTGCTTCAAAGGTTCTGGGAATTTATGGAACATGCGGTGTGCTAGAAATCTATCAATCCACTGCTTTCCATCGCAATATTAATTAAAAATTAAAAAATAAATTCATCATACAAATTAAATTTACGTATAATATTGAAAAAAAAAGTGTAATAATTTCGAAGAATCCAGTCTAAGTGAAGATAATATAAAATAAGATATGTAATATTTTCTTTTATTAACATTCAAAAGAGTGCATTGACCTCACTTACGGAGTGCGAGGATTATCTTTTTCTTTTCCTTTATATATTCTACATTAACTCTAGAAATATGTTCCACGAATTATTTTATATATTTTATACCCACAACAAAAGTATCAAGATTATTTTTTAACATGTTGTTATAAACATTATTTAAAATCAATTTAAAACATTTCTAAACTGTATGATGAATTATAAATAAAATATTCGTTCGATAAATCTTATAATTGATATTTATATTATAAATAAAATAATCACAACGAAAAGCAATGTCTTCCACAAACACGTGACACGTAAAGCTGCTTCAAAGGAACAAATAAAATAATTGCGGGAATGTTTTATTACCACTTGAATATATCATACAAATAATATATCTTTTATAACCTCTAATAACTACATAGTAAAAGTACTCTAGATCCAATTTTACTTATTAGTTAGGACCTGATTCTAAATCTAGTAATTAATTTAATTTTACAAACATGCAAACTAAGAATTAATTTTCTAATTATTTTTTATAGATTCTAGGCTCTATATATATTTTACTAATATTGTTTTAACCCACTATGAAAATCTAACTAAGCTATAAATATTTTGAATATCAAATTCGATTTATGTGTCCATATGAAAGTACTTTACATTTTCTTTAAAGTAAAATAACACTAATCAATTTACTTTTATCGTTATTATAATATTTAGATATTAAACTAGTAAAATAAGTTATTTTAATATATTCAATATTAGTGAATAAAATATCTCATATGCAACACTATCGGGAGATAATGAGGGATCATTAGGTTTAATTGGAACTAAACTTAGAAGAAATCTGTCATCACTAACTCTAAAGTGAAGACGATAAAAGTCTTTAACAATCTACTTGCAATTACGTATCGCGACTAAATCTTTGAGGTTTAAGGTTTTAAGTCTTTGAGGTTTAAGGTTCTTGAGGTTCAAAGCGTCTTCCAAGCAGTAATTCAAGTGGTAATAGCAACAAAGAACGTGGTTACTTCGACACACCTAAACACCAGGGTCGGCGCCGATTGCTGTCGCGCCACGGCCGGTCTAAAATAAAACACCACGTCAACACACAGGGATTGACAGGAGATGGGATCTAACAGCTGGTTCAGCGTCACTTTAATTAAGGGCCATGTAGTATGAAAGCCATGTAGTAAAATCGTCAAAAATCAATTTAGACTCTATAAAGTGACGCTAAACAGATATTGTATACAAAAACTTCAGGTCAGTCAGGAAAATTAACCAAATACATTTAAAAAA
Organism: Dircenna loreta; assembly: GCA_963555665.1. Classification (NCBI taxonomy): domain Eukaryota; kingdom Metazoa; phylum Arthropoda; class Insecta; order Lepidoptera; family Nymphalidae; genus Dircenna; species Dircenna loreta. Next base: position 9,101,476 of record OY743094.1, read on the forward strand.
CATAAAACGCAATTTGGACTGAAATCCACAATCAGCATCACTATCTTCTTTTGCCTATTGTTTCTTTGATACCGAATATTCTTTGTTGGATGTCTCAGTGACACGATGCTAAGTAATGGATTTTCACCCTCATTATAAATATTTACATGACTAGTTTATAGTATGTTTATTATAAATAATATTTTTTATTTCTCTACATTTTAAAAAGCAGATATTTTATGTAATATTTTTACAATCTGATGCACGAAAATATATTAAAATAATATAAATTTAAAGTCATGAAGTACAAGAGGGTGATGTAAAGTCGAATTAAAACCAAAAAATAAAAAAAGCTCACAGATGTAGGGGTCACTCATTCGTCATGCATGAAGTAACAAGGGGACGATTGAAGTATTGTTCAAAACATTCCACGGAAGGTCCAGAGTAAAGGGATAAAACAGTCTACTCTAGGGTAAACTTCTATTCTACAGAAGAATAGTTAAGAATAACCGAAACCAGTACTCAGGTATTGTTCTCAGTTTTGGTAATCTTAACCCACCAATTTGGAGAGAGAGAATACTCTAAATTGGTTGCGACGGTTCTAATCTAACAGGAGGTTGGGAAGTTGAAGATATTTTACAGAAGCATCAACAGAACAGAAAGACCTAATGGCACAGAGTGGACAGAAGGGAGGCGCGACTACTTGGCCATTGCCGGCGTTGGTGTAACGGTATTAACTTTGCTTCGATCGGTCTCTCTACTGAACACCTCGTCCAGCATGGTGTACGTAGGCGCCTCATGTGTAGGGTCGGCTGCTGCGCCCGCGGCCGCTCCACCTCTCTCCTATCCCTGTATTAGATATGATCACTGGCGGCATTGGGCGCGCTCACGTCCATTATACATGATATGACTGTCACCCCCTAGTGGCCATGAACCAAGTTAGAAAATGAGATGACTCTTCACGGTATCCCTTCATTCAATGGCGGAGCATTATTATTCATAATTAATAACAAACATATATTTATTAAAAGAAAATGTATTAAATTAACCGCAAAATAGTTTGTCATATCTTCAATAAACGTAACATACACGTCACAAGTAAAACTTTGAAGTGGAGAAGTCTGTAATATGACTCGAAAAGGCAATCCCTAGTTATAAAGGTTTTGGAACTTTTAAGAGTCTTTTGAGTCATTTCTCATGGTAATGTCGACGAAACTTAACAAAACTTGAATTTTATTGCCATCCTCATTCTTGAAGGTCTTCAACAACTTGGACAAGACTTTTTTTAATAGTTTCTGTTAAAAGAATATTAAATATTTAATGTTTGTTTCAAAGGAGTATAGATTTTGTACAAGATAATGATATTTCTTTGTAAATAAATGAATAAAATACAGAAAATTTTGTGAAATACCAATAAAGTTGTACTAATCCGACCTTTAGCCTTTAAAGAAATTTATTCAGTTTAACATTTCTGAAGGCTTTACTTATGGAAATAATATGCCCAGCGGAGTTGCAACACATTTGCGTTCGCATTGCCTGTTCTGCATAACAACCAGTCCAGTTTTGTCGGAAAGTGAATATTACGGATAATAGAAATTAGTTAGGACTGAAATACTTATCATATATTAATATTAAACACGATCAGAACGTAAATAAGGTTTTGGATATTTATATTTATTCGGCTGTATTCACGTGAAATAAAATCGGAATGTGCCCGACCCTTCGAACCCATTCAGGGTACTTACACATGAGCTATAAGCGTGGCAGATTCGCGGCGTGAACTGTTAGAATGGTAATTTCTAATAGTTATCGTTAGATAAAACGGTTTGTAATTCCATCTGTATACCGTAAGCTTGCTTTTGGATACTGTGGGCTATCTGAATGGTGTATTGTAATTCATTTTTCAAAATGATTAAAATATTTTTAACAGTATACATTCATTATTTAGGTATATCTAATTACTTAGTCTAAAGTAAAAATCTTTTTTTTTTTTTTTTTTGACACAATGATATCGAATGACGTAACTTGGAATTGTATAAAAGAACAAAGCTTCTCTTTTACGTACAGATTGTTATATATTGTTGTTCATTAGCCTGAATTCCCACCTCTTATTAAGGTTTCTGCTTACTTTAACCGAAAAAATGTATGTATCTTAAAATGCTCTCATTCATTTAAGATTTAACATTAAAGAGAAGTGACGAATAAATGTTAATTTGTTTTAATTGGTCAAATCATTTTTTTTTATATTTTCTTTTCTAAAAAAGTCAAATTTATAAATGTAATAAACCGAAGATAAAAGTAGTACAGAATTTTGTATATACTAATAATAAATATATATTAAATAATTATATTATTTTGAAACTTCGCTGATTAAATACTGTAGAACAATAGATACATTTGTAAATTAAGGGTTTATTGAACTAAATATGAATCCAATACGGTGCGCCATTGTGTTTCATAAATTGTTACGGGTCTCTGAACACACTTTAGTACAGCAGTTTGAAATATAACTTCAATAAAATATTATTTATTTTTACATGTATTATAATCACAGTAGCAGTTTTTGTTAAGTTGTCATTCCTTAAATCTTTTCCGGTAATTAGGTAAATTAAATAAGAAAATGAACAGAAGAAAATTCGCGAAAATTTTAGAATGCTAACAATAAAACGAAGTAAAAATAATAAAAGCGCCAACAACGCTGGAAACATTTATCATTTCTCAACAAAAAAATCATACTAATGCAAAAAGACTCCTTAAAGGGTTACTGAGAAAAAATTTAAATGCTTTTCAATTAACAAAGAGTATTTTTTTGCAAATTGTTACATAATTTAGACACCCCTGGTGCCGAGGGACTCCATTTTGTGTCGCCTTCTTTTATAATTTTATTTTTCTTGGAACTATAAATACTTAGATTATCGCCACAGTTATACTGTAATTGAATATTTTTCAGTTACAGTTCTGTAATATAATAATGTTATTAGTGATTCCGATATAGTTTTGGGAAATCTTTAAGTATTTTTTAAGATAGCCCTGATTTAGTAATAAAATTATCAGCGCTTTGAATATGTGAAAATCGTAATATTGTAGTGTAAGTATTGAAATGTAATTTTCTGTTTGTACTAAAGAATGTACTGGCTGAAGCGTGTTTTTTATCTTATTTTACACTGGATTTGTTTGAATAACTTGCAATTTAATGCAAAAAAGTTTGAAGCTTTAATTAAAATGGAACACGTTAAAACGTTTGTTAAAAATACAATATCCTCATAAAAAACGACTCCGACGCGACTATATTAAGAACATCGTATATAAATGAAACTTTAAAAACTTTAATCAGCGCTGTCAAGCGCTGTATGCTTTTATTGAACATTTTATAAAAGAAAAATGTAATGAAAGACTTTTATTCTCCCGTTCAATTTAGTATTTATTTTAAAAATGCTCCGACATTGAGACACAATGGGATAAAAGCAATAGCGTTATAAAAGAGCTCGCGGGCAAATAAATGGCTGTCGAAAACACTAATATTGGTAAGATATTATCTCGATACAAGCTAGGCATCTGGATCTGAAACATAAGTACGTTGAGATGGGTTATCAAATTAAATATTCGCTGCAATATTTACAAATACAAACCGTTCAGGCATTTAGTTTAGCGGATACATTGCGCTCAGTTTTAAAACCTTTGTAAATATGCAGCTGTCAAAATACGTTATACAAGGTATGAAATAGAAATATATTATTCTTTTGACTTAATTCTTTTTTAAAAAGCTTATTAAAGAAATTTTTAAGCTTAACCTGCCACGGAGTTCCATTGCAACTTTAATAATAATATTAAAAATGAAAGTTTACATATTATAAAGTTTGTATATTTATTCGAAATTAAGATTTAAAAAATACTTTAATTTTAGAAGAGAGATAAATAATATAATATACAAATATAACACTTATCTATTTCCAAACATTGTATAGCGTAAATAAAACAACAATACTTACAAAATATGTTTTTATTAGATATTAAAGTTTTATACGTACTTGGTCTCATCTATGTAGACGGCTTCTAATACTTTAGCGGCGTACTGGAGGTTCTTTTGCAGTGTTTCAACTGGTATTTCACCTTTGTTTAATTGTCTAAGGAGGTAGCGTAATCTGTAAACAAAATTATCATATATATATATTAATTTTATTTATACTAACAAAGTATATATACATAGGGTTAATTTGTGTTTTTTTTAATTATTTTGAAATAATATATTATAATAATGTTTAAATATTAAAATTGTAGATATATCCAGTCTAATACCAGTCTAGGCTTATTTTTTTTACCTACTTCAAACTTTTTTAACCAATACAGATAAATTCTAAATGCCACCCGTGATAAATAATAAATAAAATAAACGTTATATATCAATAATAATAAAATATTATTCAGACTTTGAAATAATAAAAGCTTGTTAATCTATTTTTTATGGATAAATATCCGCTAAGTAATATCCAGAGTAATCTCCAACAACTTGCTATTAATGATAAAGACCGCTTTAAAAGGAAATAAAACAAGAGGCATAAATAAGAGGCGGTTATTGGTTTAATTTCAAGAGCTTAGACCATTGTGTAATTTTTATTAGTTTTTTCTGGAAATAAAAAACAATATTAATATATTTTACAGCAAAAACTAATTAGAATTTGCATAATGACAAAGTTATAATATATCATCACATACATTTTATTAAAATGAAACTTCAGTAGTTTTCACAAAAATATAGACATAAAAATCTTTAATATTTAGGTATCTTTGTCACATGTACATATAACACACACATACAGACACACACTCACACACACACATACAGACACACACTCACACACATACACACACACATACACACACACACACACATATACAGAGACACACGTACGCAGCATATATACGTACGTATTTGTTTATTTTTGTTGGTTATTTTTTAAAATACATTTCGTATTTCTTTGTCATTTCATTGACATGTATGTAAACGATACTGGAAAAATGTTTATGAAAGATGAGGATATAAAACGGAGATGAAAAGTGTATTCTCAAATTTTGGCGAATTAAAAAAATAATAGGAGTGGGGCGTTCGAAAACCAACCCTCATTTACTGATTAGTAAATGAGGGTTGAGTGGAAGAAGTGAACGATGATGTAGTTAAAGCGGCTGTGCAAGGTAATAATGGACTTTTACATTCTTTCGGGCTTTTCTTTCATTCATTCATTCTATTAACAATGGTTTGCCGAGAGTTTATTATCACACTTTATTAATAAATTGCAGTTCAATACTGATAGTTCAGAAATTATATTCAAAGATATAAAATAATACATTAACATTTTCAACATTTAGGTATTATTATATTCAACATTAAGAATAAAATTATCCTTTATTTACCGGTTTTCTTATCTTTTGGCAATCGCAAGATAATTGGACGATAATTGTATAAATTACCGCGGGAAAACAATTCCCATCGCTTCGAAGTTTGCGGTCAACTTGAAACTTTTATAATAATATTACTTGTTATTCTAAAGTGTGGAATAGATACGTATTTATCTCAAATGTTTGTTTTGTTCAAGTTATAGCTTAGATTTATGAACATGAATGTTTTTATAAGTATTGGCAATTCGCAGCAATCACGATAACCGAATGCATGAACGCTCTCGAGTAAATATCTCCTGAAAATTGTAATCCCGTGCACATACATGTTTGCTTTTAATAATCCTTCGGAAATATGTCATATTTATCTGTACTTCCCCTTATAGTAATATATTAAGTGCTGTGTCATATTTAAAAACATTTTAAAAGATAGGTTGAATTAAATATATTTTTCTTATTTTTCATAATTGCTTTTTTTTAATGATCTTGGTTAATTTAGTTGTTTATTAAATGAAGTTTTTGTATATGAATATTTTAAAATCATTTTTAAATAATTGTTCATCATTTTGGCTCTCTTATAGCTAATAATAGAGAATAGATGTTTTTAAACTCAAACATGATATGGAAAATAATATTTAATGAAAATATTAATGGATTACAAGTTTATTTATGATGGATGTTATTAATATATAATAATTACCTAAGTGCGGCTTTGTCGCAGGCGTCGGGCGTGTCTACAGCGGGCAAGTGTTCTGTATCGAGATCCAGCTGGTCCAGCTGTTCGTCTGTGGGAGGAGAGCTTTCCGGCTTGCCACGGCTAGATGAGCGACGGACAATCGTGAGGGCACCTTGTTCTGAGGACAACGGATATTAAAATATTAATTATTGATTTATAAACTGTTTATTACTATTTTGGTGTTATATATATTTAGAAGATAATAAATACATTACTCATATTAGAAAACAACGGTAAGAAAGAAAATCTTTTTATTTCCTTAAAATATGCTGAAAATTAAGCTCTTAAATATATTTTATGAAATGAAATATAATTTAATGGTTTTATTCTTTCGATAGAACTGTTCCCGTTCTGAAATAAATTGAAATATTCAGTAAAACCATTGCCTAGAATTAAAATACTGACATATAGGAGAATTAATTCACTCTACATGCAAAAAACTGCTATAAATTTTGTGACTAACCATGCATTTTCAAATACAGTACCAGACAAATCATCAAACGTATGTACATATTACATAACTACTACATATAATAGAAATGTTTAAACACAATTATTTTCCATAACTACTCAAATATATATAACATGTAAAAGACAGAACTTATTATAAATACTTAGATAAAAAGTAAGCTCTTTATTACTTCGAACAGGGTACGAAAAGTCTGACGTAATTATAGTTTTCAAAGTGTTGTCTGATCCATTTGTAAGTCAATATTGCGAGTTCGTTTCGCGTTCAGTAAACAATAATTTGATTTACCACAAAAAACAATAATACCTAAACAAACCTATATTTAAAAAAAATATAACGAAAACAATCAACAGAGAACAAAACGAATTACATAAAAAGTCTATACATTGAACCGTTCAAATAAGACGGGGTTTAGTCGGAGAAAGTGGAATTTGTCCACAATTTGTTTACACAGCGTGTTGGCTTTTCACACTTTTTGTGCAATTTAGAAAATATCTTATAAGCTTATCTTGCCATTTTAACTTGAGTTGTCTGACAAATTTTTGATGATGAAGTGTTTTTTATTTTATAGTAAAATTGGATCTTTTTCAAATATATCTTACATTGCTTATTGCAGGGAACTGGTTATGATATTTTTGTAATATTTTTTTTTACAAAATGTATAGAAAACTTCTAGATAGTAAATTATCTTTTAGGAACCATTTTTATTATTCGACTTGCACGTATTTATAAATTTATTTGTAATAACTTCTTGTCAATGTATTGCAAAAAGTATCCAAAATTTTAAAATGTAAATATACATTAAGAAAGGATTTTTGGAAATTTCAACTTCCATTTAAAATGGAGGAGATCGAAAATGGGAGCTTTGAATAAAAGTCTTGTTGTTTAGAAGTTAGAAAAATGACGTCATATAAAATAACAATTTAGTTAGTTATAACGTAAAGTTAATATTTTTTAATATGTTCTAGTTCCGATATAAAATATATTCCTAGGGTTTTGGGTTTTTTCATGAACCTTTTGAAACCACGGAATTAAAATACGTAATGCCAAATTAAATTAAATTATTTGAGTTTGGTAAATTAACATTAAATGGACACCCAAAACTGTAATTAAAAGTCTTTTCAATAGTATTTTAAAATTATATCTGAATGTTTGGTTAGCGTCTTTGTCAAAGTGCTCATGTCAATATAAAATCATTGAAATTTCACAAAATTCGGAATAACAAATACAGATTCTAATACGAATGGCGGAATATCTCAAAATGTTTGCAACCGACACGTGTCGACCTTCACGAAGATTCCACCCTCCATTGCAGGCTTTGAATTAATGAAATGTGGCGAAATAGCTGTGAAATTGCTTTTCAAAGTACATTTTAAGTTTATTAGATATATTTAAATAATAATTAATACCTTATATTATAATAAATGTTGCTGTCTTTTCTCTATATCACAATGAATTCACCGATACTGTCAACGCATAAAACAATAACGTAACAGTAACAGTAACGTAAACCAGTAACAGTAACGTAAACCAGTAACAGTAACGTAAAACAGTAACAGTAACGTAAATCAATAAGAGTGACGTGAAAACAGTAACGTAGCAAAAGCGAAGTCGATTGTAAACGCTAGTTAATATTTAAATAATTGAACATTATTTCACTAACATTTAATTATTGCTATAGATTAATATGCTACCATTACTCGTAATAAAACGGAAGCTTTACTTCAATTAATTTCTTCAGGGCGAGTAAATTCTCAGTTCAAAATATTGTTAATAAAATGGTGATTTCTCTGCGACCTCATTACTCTTTGATGTATCCTGTGATCAACTCATAATTGACTATTATTGGGAATTCATACAGGACCAATAAAATCAAGTCCAATATAATTTGATTTAATTTGTTAAACCAAATACACACCGATTTGTTTTCATTGATTAATTTAATTTTTAACTCACACTCCATTTTATTTATATTTCAAATGAAAATTGTATTAAATAAATTAAAATATATAATAATTAATGAGAGCGTATTTTGGTTTCGGATCCGATAATAGATAATCTATGTTTTAAATTACATTCTATAAATAAACTACATAATAAAATAATGGAAGCCAAATCTGTACGTAAATTTATTTTTTGTCATTGTTACTTAATAAGTACATAATACAGACCGCTATAAAATAGTTATTCAAAAGTATATGTCGATTTGTTTGTCCGTAAAATATACTTGATAAATATAATATATGTACTCTGGTGTGGTATAGGCTTATTGTTGGAGTAAAGATAAAATAGCTGCCGTCTCCATGAATTGTTTTTTTTAATCTTCATGTAACTGGAAGAGATTTATATCAGGAGATAAGCTATCCAATGCATAAAATGTATATTTTCAATTTCAATTGTAAACAAGTGTACGTAAATAAATAAATAAAATATTTTGAACTGCGAAAGAAACTTTATTTACTAGGGTTTTAGCTAAAAATTCAATGGTACTATAAAATGTATTGACTTTGTAGAAATTGTAATTGTAAAGCTTATTACTTGAGGAGAGGGGAAAGGGGGTAACATAAAGGGAAGCAGATGAAGCTAGGTACAGGTATATTATTAAAGATCAAACTCAATAGATCTCCAGGCAAATAGCAGCAACAATTAGATCTCAGAATACATCTGTTTAATTAATTTGATGGATTATCATGGATAGTATTGAATTGAGATACGCTTATTGGTGGTATGATTGATATTAAAATAACATTCGGTTAATTAATTGGTTTAGTGAAATATGTAAATTATATGAAGATTGTTTAATACGTTAGATTAAAACAAGAGTATTTTTATTTTGAATTATTTTTTATCGTTAGTTTAGATAACGAAAAATATTGGTTATTTGATAAATTTGCATTTGCATTTTTTTTTAATCTGTAATTGATTTATTTATGCTGATAAGAATATTGAAATGTGACGTCAAAAATATATAAAAACTGTTATATGACTTCAACTAATTTAAACCTCTTAAGGGTGGAATTTAACAAAGACCCTATAAATATTCATACAAAAATTCAAATATAATGTATGTTTTGAGATTCCATGACTATCCAGTATTATATTTACAAGCACATGTAAAATATGACATTAAAATTATTCTTCACGAAAAACCAATTTAAGTTATAATAAGATAAGATAAGTTTATTTTTTGACGCAACCGTGGTTTGATGCCGGAAGTTACTGAAAAGAAAATTATAATGCCTATGACAGGTCCATTACAAAAATACTGTTACTTTTATACATTTTGTAAGTTATTCTATATATATATATATATATATATATATATATATATATATATTTATCTGTATAGAATAACTTTCAAAATGTATGTATATTTATCTATACATATAGTAATTAAATAACAACTTATTATTTACATTTAAAACGAATGTTATATATTTTTACTTACTTACTTGAGATGAAATATCTTTCTCTGCCATTTAAATCCCTTTGAAAAAATAATAATCGCTTCAAAAGAAAAAAAACCACTCCAGATTATCCCAAAACAGCGAGTAACATTCGTTATTTATTTTTAATTTATTTGACAAACGACGTCGTCTTTTCTACTTAGATTTCTGTTTGATAAACATATATTATATATCTCGTTAAGCTTCAGCCAATTAAGTTTGTTTTGGATTGATATTTTCACATTACAACATTGTAAAAACAATATTATAAAAGAAGAAAATTTTCTTTGTGATGAATATTTTTGTATTGCTATTTTAAGTAAGGCCTATAAATTTGCAAATAATGTTAAATAGGTTTTTTCGAAGTTTTAACTCACTACAATACGGTTTCTATATCATACAATATTATGTATGTTATACATACAATATTATGGAGGTTTCTTCATAATATTTTCGTTTGACGAGACCCGGGGAAATATTTTTGTCACGAGCCGGGGTCGTTAGCCGGGTCCGTTCAATGTTAGCTCATATGGAGCCAGACGGTCTTTTTATAAACATAAATATTCTATATCGATAGAATCGTTAAAAACAGTATTTTTCAGAACAAAATGATCCTATTATGGAGCTTTAAAAAGCGAATTGAGAGTTTTACATAACGAACGTATTTTTCATATAAATAAATGTTTGAAAATATGTTTTAATAAAATATTCTTTATTTGAATTGTTTTTAGACTGTACACGTAGGTATCTACAAAAATATTAACCTTTTACCGCTATGTATATTTATGAACTAAATATCCAGAACTAAATATATCAGAAATCAATACTTTATAATAAAAACACCGAACATGCAACATTCAACATGCGAATATCCCATACATTCTACGACAAATAATCTCAGGCGTATTAATTCCATTTTTATCATAACGGAATTTGTAATAAAAGAATGTCAACAAAAGATATTGAAGATCTAAAGGACAAAGAAAATCTGAAAACATATTTGCTAAGCGGATGACGGTAGGAGACAATTGTTGAGAAAAAACAGACATCTAGGAGAAATAGCTCTACATACATACTGCCAACAATGCTACGAATATTATTAAAGTAATTTTTCGGATCGAAACCTAGACTATTTTAGGAGTATTGTATAATTTTTATAATATATTTCTCACTGTCTTCAATTCCTTGCAAAATAATCAAATGTAATCTTGTACCGTATTTTAACCTAGGCGTCCGAAAAATTGCTTTTAGTTAAACATGGGCTCTAATAATGAAACATCGAGATAGTGGAAAATAAATAACGCTGTTATGTGCACGAAGACAGTGGCTGCTACTATTGGAATAACCCATATAGAGCAGCCACTGGTCAGAGCCGTGCTTACTGGGTGAGGAGTGGCGCGGGGCGGGCGGCGGCGGGGGGCGAGGCTCTTCGCGCGCTGCGCCCGCGCCGCCCGGTGGACTCGCCACTGCAATACAATATACTGTTAAATAAATTCAAGATTAATATTACTATTTGTAAGAATCAGCGAAGTTTTGAATGGATATATTTAACCAACTCTTGAACCGGCTAATTCAAAATTCATATCTGCACCAGAAGATCATATCCGAAGAAAATATATACGTATATAAATAATAATAATAATAATTTAAAAGAAATTTAATAATAAAAATAATTTATTTCTATAATACATATAACAATTTTTCAACGAGTCGTCCCGGTTAATTGACAAAGACACTTGTGATGGGAATGACTCGCAACTTCCCTTAAAGATGAATAAATATAAATAATATTATTTCAACGTATACATAATTTACTAATGTGTAAATCATTTAAACCTTTACTATAACATTTGAAGTAATTTCTGGATAGTAAATTGTTAATTCAAACACCAAAATATCATTAATTAAGAACATTTTGCCGTGAACAACATAAATCTTCAAATTTCAACCGCAAAAACATTAGTTATTCGTTGTATTACCACAAATACAATAGCCATTTATCTTCATAGTCACTGTATCCATTGAAGGCATATAATAAATCAGAGAATAGATACAGTAAAGGTGCACAGACGTGTACGCTAAAATATATTCACACGATATTGAAACCAATTCTAATATTCATAGAAGTTTCTTTAGTTTTACACAATAAAAGTTTTATTGAAGTGAAAGTATCTTTTATGCTTGTATAAATTTCGGAAATCGCTTCTTATTTGACAATATTGTCATTTTTATTATTCAAATATATTTCCAAGTACTTATTAATGATAATTTACTGAGTTATTCTAAGTGACGATACTTTGAGCCTACTTTAAAGCATCGCGAAACAAACTTGGAGGGATATAAAAGTTGACATGCAAATTTGTTTGACTAACTTATTAAAATAATCTATGTTATAAAATTCTTGGAATATTTGCTATAAGTTGAATATCTTTTTTCAACACAAAAAAACTATACACCATTGCTTTTCATAAAAAAGTTAGAAATGCTCCTTTTAAAAATTTAATAGCAAATTGTTTGAAGTGCGTTTTTGCTGTTGCGTCAGCTAGTTCATAAATAAAATAAAATTTATATTTTTTTATAATATCAACCGATCCGATCGGATCCAAAATTCATTCAAATGGAATTATTAAATAACAAAAAATGTTACTGAGTTTCGAAAACCTAAATAAATCATTGAGATACACTGGAAAAAGAAAATAAACAGTACCAAAGTAGGTATTTCATGTATATAAATCTAAATAGAATTTTATATGAAGCTGTTATAAACGTTTGAAATTTTTATTGGACATTTTCATATCAGCTAAGAGATATTACGTATTATAAAACTATCGGGTAACTGACTATAAATTTTCTCCGTGTGACATCCTCACTTAAATAAAATCTTATAATAATCGTGTAACACAGTCAGGGAACGTTCAGATAACAATACAAAAATATGAATATAACTTAGCTATGTACATATATCATATATTGTTAAAATCCTATCATTTAGATAATCCAACTATTCTGGTCAGACCAAATACATCTATGACTTATTATTAAATATAAAAGGAATATTATTGATAATTAGATTTCTGTGTTATAAATAATGTTATATAACTGTTGATGGAGCGCCGTGCGGTCACTGCTTTGAATAAGATAACACCATATCTTCCCAAGGGTGCTGTAAAAGCCAGGTAAGGGCAAAAACACAAGTAGACTCCATCCTAAACACCACTTCTCCGAAAGGTGATAGAAAACTAACACGAATTCCCAAGGATGGACGTTAGACAGACAGGCCCCAAATGTCAAATCTTTACAATCTGTTAAATTAACATATCCTTATCCCAAATAATTGGGATAACGGCAGGGATAACGATAACGGTTATGTGTATGTGTGTGTGCGGTCAGAGCCGCAAGCAGAATATATTGTAGTAGTTTATAAAATTGAAAATTGTTTCAGTGACAAATAACAAGTATGATATCACGCTGTAACTCGCCAGCGGTATTTATGTTCGTTGTTTCCCGAGTCATAAAAAATAGCGTATTGTGTTTCTCGTTCGTTTTCAATTTATTGAAAGTAATTGATAGGTTCACTAGTAATTGATAGCTTTGAAAAACTGCAGTTACATTTATTTTCTACTCGAGTAAACACGTCGACGGCATTAGAAATTATCCTTAGTAGTTCTCAATATTTTTGAATGTTTAAACTGAATGTGATAGATTACAGCATAGCTGGACTGTTTGTGTTCGCGTGTTTCAAATAAACATATATTATTATGTAATTCAAATATTTACTTTATGAAAATAAACTATCAAATTTAAGTGTAAAAAATGGGTTACACATAATTTGTTATTTCAATAACGAAGTGTGAATTAAAAACCCCCTTATATCGAACTTATTTATGGGGTGGCACCTTAAGAAATCATTGATTTTTACTCCGAGAATCTAAACATATTTTTGCTGGGTGTTCTTCATGGTCATTTTGGAATCATGCAACTAAATGATAATTTATCATTAATGTACAAAACCTTTTATAATTCTGATGTTATCGAGAGATAATCTACTATCAAATGTAGGTGATTTGTAAGCGTGACATTTTATCATTATGTAATAACGAGGCGGGTTAACGAGCCGCGGCTGACGGGGCAGAGAAAATAATGAAGCATATATTGTTTACGTAAATAATAACGAGTTTCTTACTTCACTGATATATCGAGAAATATAATGAATTATATTAATTGTTTTACACTTTTTATACAGATAAATATAGGTCTTTATTTCCATATATATAACCAAAATATCACTATTGTTGTATATAGGTTTGATTATTATAAATATGTACTATAAGTTTGTATGTATCTGCAATATTATTCAAGCAATTTAAATATATTTTCCCAATATTACCAAAGTGTCGACGTTATGTAAAAATAAAAGGGCCTTTCATTGAGACATTATAAAACAACTTGAGTCGACAAAAATACGAACAAGCTAATGTTTTTCTTACGAACTCTGCTGACAGTAACGACGACGACGTCAGCTAGAATACTATAAAACAACGAATATATACTTTAATGTAACAAAATAATATACTATCTATATTATACAAAATACTTTTTCAACACTTCAAAGTTTAATCAATCACAAGAGTAAAAGTTTAATTAGAACTTAATGTTTCGGAAAAATGTGTTCGCTGGCTGTTTTTGCAGGTTTCAAAAATAATTAAAAAATTTTACACTTATTTTATGTTTTTATTGGTGAATTAAGTTTTGATGGATTTTTTTTTAAAGTATTATGAGTTTTATAATAAAATTAGATTATATTTTTACATTCCTATACATGGACATTGAAATATTATTAAAAATACAAATGTAGTATCATAAAATATATTGTTATAAAATATGTGACTGTAGTTTAGAGTTTGTCTGGCCGCCATTTTATTAAAACTTCTTGGACAACATTTCAAAATTCCTTGTGCAATTTTTTTGTTTTTAAGAACTCTATATTCAAGAAAAAAGTAATATATATTTAGTTGAATTGCTTGAAACGTCACATTTACAGTAAGTACCATGTAAAAGATCCGAAATCGAAAACCGAAAGAAAGTCCGAAAATCCGAATTTTTTTATTCTGGAGTTACTTAGTGGTATATTATTTCGTTTAATAACAGCAAATAGAAAGACATACCGACATAATATTTTAAGAATATTAATATAATTTATTCTTAAATAAATTTTATCAACAATCAAATTAAAATATCCTTATTTTCAATCATTTCAAACGTTTCTATACCAGGAATATAATTTACAAAATAATATGACCGGTGCATAAAAAGTAATTAAGATATAATACCTCAAAGCATACGACCTGTATGAAGGTCGTTGTATATTAATTTTGGATAAGACTTTGAAAATGATTTCCATTAACGACTTATCAGACCGTACAATATTAATTTATTGAAACTATGTAACAATACAGACATTTTACATCGTAATACACGAACTGCTTCTGCCTCTAAGTTACTAGATACTAGAGTTACAAAATAGTTCACGCTATTATAATCAGAAAATTAATAAGAAAACGTTGTAATAAGTTACAAAGTCCTATGATGCATTATATAAGACATTTTTTTTACATAAACATTTCGTTGTTGGAAAACTAGCTAAATGTTTAAATATTTAAATCTATCTAATTCTATATTTCTGAAACTTGGAAATAAAGATTTAGTATTTTGTCTGTATAGTATATATATATATATATATATATAGGTATGTTAGCCTGGATATCGTATCTCCTATTACCAATTTTAATTAAACTTTGAATTCGTTCTATATAAGCCGGCTCTGCGATAGTGTAACGAACAATGTAGGCTTTGTGGAGCAATTGCAAAACTGAATAAAAGTTTAAAAAAATCGTTACTCGAACAGTCCAAGTTATTGAAAAAATTAAATATTTTTTTTGTATTTTAATGTTCATCATTTATTTATTTTTTTATTTTTGCTTAGGAGGACTTTGAGGATTGAGGGTCACGTACCAATTATATATGGGGTACATATAAGTGGTACGTGACCCTCAACCTCTATTGCTAGCTCAATATCCCATGCACAGCATCACTATTATTAGCTAAGAAAAAAATATATATATAATATTATCTAATACAAAAAAATATAGCAATTCTTATATAAACATACATTAAAAAAGTATACTATAATTAGATTTACACAGCGTGAGTTGTTGAAATTCCTGAAGGGAAGGTAAATCCAACTTCATAGTTTACTTCTGCGTGATTGCCGCCTGGCTGTAAAAATACAGACGGGTATTCTATTTGCGGTACATTAACTGTTATTGAGAGCTATTTTTAAGTAAGTACTGTAAATGTATTAATTATATATTCTATTATTTATATAATTTACGATGATTAATTCATTTGAATATTTAATATGGTAATGTGTTTTGCATTTGTAAACAAACAAAAAACGAATGTTATAAATAATAACAATAATTGTGGAATAAATATGTTATCTTTTGCGTATTGTTTTATTTGTTTCATTTTAGTAGTTCGTGTAAAGCGATCTCAGGAGCTTTGCCCTCAAATAAATAAGAGCACGATTTATATGCCATGCTATTATTTATCGGTGATAAGGGTTTGCCAAAGATATATATATATGTATATATGTACAGAGAATAGACAGTTTATTTTATTTATTACCAGTACTCATCAGAATATCTAAAATAATAATTGTTTGGTTAAATTCTTGTTTATTTTACGAGCCGTTTTTAGCGCTGAAATAAAATTAATTTTCATCTCCCTTTTGTACTCAGCTTAGAGGGCTCTCTTTTATTATTAAAAAAAATATCAAACTTTTCTCAGAAAACATTTTTTGTTTGAATAAACCTTTAGATTTTTTTGTGTTTATTTAAGTATTGAAATATAATTTAATATAGAAATGTTTATTATTTATAAATAAATATATATATAATCTAGTGTGGGAGTATATTAGGTTATCAATTTACAGATATATTTTAAAATTATAAATTCTCTCCCTCATTACGAAATTCCATAGAGTGGGAATCGAACCCACTCACCACTAAGGACCAGTAACCGCGATCAAGATTCCATAAAAGTTATTTTTCAAAATCATATTAAGTAATTTCATCACAGCACTCAAACTACTAAAGTATTTTCTTCAAAGACTTAAGAATAGTTATCTTAGCTTTGTTGTTCCAGGAAATTTTATTAAAAGGCAATGCAAGTAAAATAAAAAACATTCTCGACTGTTATAAGAACTTTTCATATAAATATCTAACAGAATATATTTTTATACTTTATGTACAAGTAATATATTTTTACAAACATAGCCCCTGTAGAGATATTGTTTCTTCATGGCGTCCGTATTTTAAAATGTAATTTTATTTAGAATTTAAGACTGAATACTAATGATTTAAAAATCTCTAATTTATTATATTCTCTCTTTCTCTAATTTATTATATTCTATCTCTAATTTATTATTATATTATATTATATTATTATAATAAATATTTAAAAATCTAAAAGTATAGCCATGTTTAGCGTATTTAAATTTGGGACGGTTTCCCATAGGATGCGGGTTCGAATCTCTGCTCGTATCGGTTTATTTTTCATTCATCATTTATTTAAAAAATATGAGATTTTTACCTATATTACTATTTATATACAATTTTGGGGTCCTTTATTCTTTTGTTATTGTTTTTAATAAATATAGGATATAAGAAAAAAGGTCTCAACCTTAAGACATTAAAACATACAAGAATCAAATTATCTAAAGTAATATAAAAAAAGATTATTGTAATGATTTTTTTATCACCCACAAGTTTAGGGATGGAAAGTATTCTTTGTATGTAAATATACCACTTTAATTAAATAGTTACCCTTAGGTTACGTAACTCTGCATTTTTTTTTACATTTAAACTAAGCTGACGCTTGACTACATTGAAGTTGAATTGGAAATGAATAGGTGGTAAGGCGAAAATAAAATAAACTTATGCTGTATCTGTACATCACATAGTAATATATAATCTGTATTAATATTTCAATTTAACTTTAATTTTATAACCAGATAAATAACTTATCTTTTGTACCCGGTAACCGCTTTAGATTTTAGTAATGAATTTATAAATTTGGACAAGGGTTCACTTGACAATTCGTTGTTTAACATTCATTATGTATATTTAATTTCGGGACAGAACAAAGGGTTTGTGAATATTTTGCCGACGAATACACGTCTTGTTTTATATTCGTCAGCACGTTGCTGTTTTGTAAATGTCAGGAGTTGATAACATTTTTACTTTATAATATTCTAGTTATATAGTAAATATGTTTTAATATCTATAATCATTACCATATAATAAGTATTTATTATAGGTGTATGAACGGAAAAGTTCTGCCCAGATATTTAAACCCTATTGGAAGCTCAAATGTTGAATAGTGTCGTTCTATAATAATGTAGATATTAACTATTGTATACTATTGTAGTTCGAAAATATACTAATACCTTTATAAGTTTTTCAACGTACGTAGTATTAAAAAAAAGAGATACAGGAAGCTTCTTAGCATTAGATGGATTCATCGTGCGGGTGCCGGGCCCATCGCGTTGCAGGGAGAGGAGTGCAAACAGCTCCTGGGACTTGCGACCCAAGTGTAGGTTTAAGGGGCCCCTTTGAAATATAACCAAATATAACTAAACTAAATATAACCAAATTGGAAATGAGCCTATTAATGCCGTAATGCCACCTTTAAAGGACGTTCTAGAAATTACTGATGATGTGTGATCTTTGGGGATGTTAGTTTCCCACGGAACAGTAAGCTCCACAAGTATCACGCGCTTTAACTGTCTAGAGTACAGGAATATGTACGGTCTATATCATAAGATTTTGGGATAATATATATTTTGGTGGTTTGTTTTTAAAGCTTCGATGGTTTCTTCAATTTCATTCCAAAACTGTTTCGGTCTCTCAATAAAGTAGAACAGTCCCCTGATCGCGCCAGCCCAAACCACGACTTCAATATGACGCTTTCATCCAACATTGACAAAAAGGTTTTATTAAGATCGTAAACAAGAAAAGGTCAATTTAGACGTGACGTTAGATAATTTTCATATATCCAAGCTTTTTTGATATTACTAATTGGTTGATCGTCTACCTTATTCTACCTTCTTTGATATTTCTATCATTAAAATGGAAGTATAGTACAATATAGATAAAAACAGACAATAATTTCAATTCATCATATCTTAAAAGTTTCTGATAATTGGATAAGTATTTTCAGAAGTCTTTAACAACACTTACAAAGTTTATGGATTAATTTTGATCTGTTTAATAACTTTCTGAATTTGAAGTTTGTCGTTAAATAATATACTGTTGATTGACTTAACACACTGAAACTAAGTATTGGTAAGCATTTCCTTAATTGTTTTAATATAGTTTAACTGAGGAGAAAAACTAAACATTAGATACATTAAAAAAATATAATTACGTTATTTACTATGAAAGTTTATCTAGCTACTATAATAAAAATAATATAAAGTGGCTGAGATAATATAAGGTTTTTGTTATACTAAATAGTTTATATTGTTTTATATTTTTATTGTTGTATTATAAAGAAAAGAAAATAAATAAACTATGTTAAAAAACTTAGTCTTAAAATATAAGATATTTTTAGTGCAAAATTTCTTCTTTAGAATTCATATTATAGCAATGCTTATATAAGTTTTCAGTGAAAAATATAATAGTTTAGAAAGAAAACTGTATTTATTTTAATATTAAGCTTAAACAAAACTAGTTCACTGTACAATGGTTGAAATATCTTGAACTTATTTCTTTTGTGGGTGTAAAGGTCTGAGTACATGTGTGAAGATATAAATTTTTCGGTTCACGAATTACGAGGGCAAATGGCCTCTTTATCTCCCCAGAGATGCCTCGAATGGACGTAGCCTATTCTCTACCTATTAAGATTACAAGAGATTTCGAATACAATGCTTCTTAGTACTGAGGGACGGTCGCTAAAAGCAAAAATTTTGGTACTTGCCATGACAGTTTATTTTATAGAAATAGTTGATTATATTTTGTAACTCTCGTTGGTATATTTTTTAAATTGAAGAGTTTTCAATGAAATCATGAAACGAGATTGTGTTGTCAGAGTGTTGGCACTAATGAAGTATGATTTTCAGGTTATTGAATTCTTAATTTGATTCATTGATTCATATTCAACTACTGGTATATCAAGTATGAAATGTAATGATTATTCGAATAGTGAAAAATGAAACAATATTCCTACTGGCTAGAAGAATTAAATATTTGGAAAATGTAAGATTAAAATTTTCTTAAGCAGACGTTTTTTATTTTTAAAGTTACTATTTATAGCAATGATATTTTTTTAAAAGAATATTAACTTTAATTAAACCTTTAGAACATTAAGTTTCTTAGAATGGAAAAGTAAAAGCTGACAAGTCAAAAGCTGTCTGTGTATAAAGGTAAATAAGGGCGGCCTCAAATTAAGGCTTAATTCTGTGAGTGTCGTTTGAAATATTGATTGAAGATAAGCCATGTTTTCAGAATTTGAATTTGAAAAAGGAGACCAGTTCAATATTAATATAACGATTCATTAACTAAATGGACTTACATTACATTTTTTTACTAAACATTTATTTTAAATGGCATATCTTTTAATTTGGTACATATGCTGAATTTTTGTAATGGAATAAATTAAACTTGACTGTATCACGTATTACATAAGTAAATTTCAGTATTAAATTACGATTAATGCGAATTTACATATAATCTACAAATATAAACTCAATTAATTAAACCAATAATTCACTAATCGATTTATCTATCTCGATAATATTTATATTTCTAATATTAATTTTTAACTATAAGATGTACAAAATTTTATAATTAAAAAGTTTCTATTATATAATATATAAGTAAACATAAAATGACTAAATAAATATATATATATATATATATAGATAAATAACGGACAAGTAATCAAAACATATATATTTATTTAATTTCAAGTACCCGACATATTTCAGTAAACTAATAATATTTTACTTCCCCGTGGATATAGGCTTTTAAATCAATCAAACCATCTTATCTAGTTAGCAAAATTTAACGAAATAAGTCAAATTGCTCTTGATTTAGAATTTAGATGCTTGTAAGTAATTAAACGGTAGTATATTAATTGGACCGTCTTTATATAGAAACTAGCTATAACCCGCGACGCCATCTTCTACAGGTTTGAAGAACTGGTACAATACTGGTTGAACCCATGAAGGAATAAAAGTACGCTCTCTTAATAATTAACTATTTTTATATTTATTTTCTAATATTTGCAGTCGTAATATAATAAGATTACAACTGTGCTCAAAATCAAAGCTAGCAAAAGCAATTAGAAAAATTGCAAGATATATTTTTATTGCTCGTGGTATATAGGGCTACTTGAAAGTGTAGACATTTGTGTAGATTTTGATATATGAAGTACAAATAGTACACAATAATAATTGTACATGGCTTAAGGCATAACACAGAAATGCAATTTATGCACAAAGGCAGACCTATCTCCTCCAGTCCAACTTGAGTAATTGGAAAAAATATATACCATTGTAAATTATAAAGAACAGACAATGAATAAAAATTGTTTACCTTTAAATTACTAAATAGAAATGAATAGATGTAATGTCATAATATAACATGGTTTCAGGTGTTATACACGTTATCAAAAATATACGCTGAAATTATAACATTCCCAAAAAAAACTTTAACATATAATTTAGTATAATTCAATAAATATTCTGCCTGTAATTAAATATTTAATTCGTAATGTAGTTATTAGAGAATATTTTTAATTATATAATAATTAGTGGCTATGAAAGTTTTAATTGATCACTAATAATACCAATAAAGTTTCCAGTAATGTATTTGAAAATTTAATCTCGATACATATATTTGAAATGACCTGCGCTGTTAACCGCCCGATGAGAACGTAATATTTCACTTGAATTGGCTTTGTTATTCTTTAATTACTTAAAAGTATAAAATAAAGGTTTTAATTGGAATATTAGCGTTTAATTGCAAGAAAAAGGTTTTCTGATTTCATTTTAGAATAGAATATAATTATTTTTGGTATAGTTCGTTTTATCAAAAGAAAATGTGTTATCATGAAGTAATTTTATTATTTGAAACTTAAATTTTAACATACTAAAGTATTAAATAAGGTTTCTGAAATGTAAATTGATATACATCGAGGCATTACTAACAAGGTACGTAAGATAAGCATAAATCAATACCGAATTAATGGTTACAGGAGATTCCTGTAGATATTTGGCTTCTCGTTCAATATCCTTAGATAAAATGTTGTATCCTTGGTATTGTAAAATAGCCGTATTAGAATTAGCTGAGGTTTGAAGATATATTATCGTCTTGATTATTCTTTTATTAATATAAACTAACAGCAGAACAGAAAAGACAGAAAGAAAAGAACACCAGTACTATCATGACCTCTTATAACAATATTACAATAATTTTAACTTCAAATTCGTCCTTATATTACTTCAATAAGGTTTTGATAAAAAGTTTTGATTACGTTTTTTTTTTGTTTATTTTTTTTTGGATACATATTTTGTAAATTAAATGCTAAGATGAAGTGTGTTCTATGGAGCGAGACTTAGTCCAGTAGGACCAAGCTCCTTAAATTAAGAAAAAATGTTTCTATGACGTCATCTTACATCATTCATTCTTCTACTATTGGAAAAATTATTGACTCGTATCATCAAGAGTGTTCTGATATTTAAAATATTACTGTTTTATTGATTTTTATTTCAGTTTGGTATTTAAAGAAATCTTTCATATTTTTACGTCACTAAGAAGGAATAATACAATATTGTTTTATAGAGTCAAAGTAATATTATTGTAATATTAAAAAAAATCTTAAAACTGTGATATTTTTTTAAGATTTCGTGATATTCCTTCAGGATTATAATTTAAGATATTGAAATAACCCCCATCTAATTTCGGTAGTGTTCTTAGTGGCTTACGAAATAGGGTTATCAACGGGAAAAAACAGCAACTATAAACACAATACATATATATTATGTACTTGAAATTCGAAGCTGCAAAAATTAAATATAATTATTAATAGAAGGCAGTGAAAAATCATTCAATAACTATAAACGTAAACTTCATACAAAAACCAATTGAAACCAGCCGCATGCACTAAAATAAATATACAAAATTGATTACAAAAATGTCAGTTTAAAAAAGTATTATAACATTTCATTCCCGATATTATTTTCTCAACTTAAATGCTTTTTAACGTCTGCTTTGAGTTGTAAGCTTGGAAATATAAAATCTAAAAATGTAATGCATTCCGACATTTTTTACGCCGTATCGTTGTATTTTATTAGGGTCGTTTATTCAGAAAACTGTTTCGTGTAAATTCATTCATTTATTATGTTGTCTATTAGATATATGTAGTTTAGTTTTTTTTTGTTGAATGGACAGCCCTACACATTGGCAACTATTTTAATCAAGTGAATGGAATGTTGTTGGTATTAAGACTCCATCATCAGCTACGTCCTCGGTACACTCATTAACAAAATTGCTAAAGCGTTGTATTATTTTGGACTAAGACTGATTTCTGTAACATTTTAAAGTAGCTTATATTTTCTTTATAAGAATATTTATTGTAATTTAACAGTTTCTAGACTACGAAATCTCATTTCACGTGACAGCCTCGGATATATTAAAGTTCGACTCTTGAGTAAAACGTGTATAATACAAAATTTCATAAAAAAATATGGCACAAAACGTTAGAACTAATAATTTCACACTTTTCGCTCCGAGTGTCGGACCATCCTACATTATCAAATGTCCGATAAGCTGTACTGTCACGACGATATTATAGAGCCTTCAGAATATAGTCTACGCGATTGTACGTAACTGCCCGTTTTAATAGAATTGACATTGAAGAAATAATAATTACTTATGAATATAACTTTAAAATAATATACTTTATAATATAATATTGACTGTTTTGATTCTTCTATTATAACAAGGATTGAGTTTGGTTGCAAGTTTAATAAGCTTGCGAGTGAATTTAATGCTTGCATTGTTGTGAGTGACAAGTTGGTAACTTATACAAATTGTTCTATGTAAAGCTGAGTAATTGAATGTTAACCTACTTGTAGAGTTTAATTACTTCATCTTACTTGTTAACTTGTTTGGTTAAAGGAAAATAGCATTCAATTAAATGTTTGAGGTGAGACCGTTTTATCGTCGGGTTATTTTTTTTTTAAGCTTTTATATACAATAAATTATTATTGTGGTTATATAATTATGGTATTGGTGTATTATATAATTTAATGGCTCATGTGGCTAAACTCTGCGCTACTAAATTAAAATGAAACAGTGTTTAGTGATAACTGCTTCGTAAAAAATAGTTATATCCAGAATTCGAACAGTATATATATAGATCTAAGCGTTCGAGGACAGAGTCACGGAGAACAATAGTATTAAATAAATACGTACAATAAATCCATGTAATTTATTAAATCTAGTGCATTATAAGTTTTAATTCAAGATTATGTTAGACAATGCAACGGTTAAAATTTTAAGCCCGCTACGCTGAGGCACTTAGCCCCACCTATCCAATTATGTTTATCGCTCTGCACTACACTGGGAGTCCTAATGAAATTGCTTCTATGCTTTCATTTTAAAACAAATAACTTGCCTTCTATTATTTGTAAATTGTAAGTTTATTTTTTGTAATAATCAAATAATTAATAATAAATATAATTTAATTATTTACCTAAGTTTTATCATTGATTAATAAATGCTTTTATGACCACAATTATTTCATATTTTTGTTGTACTGGGAATAATATTTTAGATATTTTGATAATATTTGACTCCACGTGTACACCGTATCAAATTATGAAGATATAAAATGTTAGCAATTTCAACTTTAATATATTATTTGTTGGAACGTTGGGAGAATCAAATGTGAAGCCAAGCCACAAGCAGCAAGGCGACACGGACACGTGACGTGAAACTAAATGAGATCTTGACGTCGCTTGTTTTAAAATATTGATATAATATTTTCAAACGTTCGTATTTATTTAAATAGACTATTATTTGAAAGCCTGGGATTGATTTCGTAATTTTCTGCTGGATATGCAAATGTTACCTAGTGATTTTTTATCAATTAATTTAATTTTATCATCCTTATTCTCATTTTCAAAACTAATTCAATTAACTCGGTGCTGATGTCAGATAAAACTTTCTTTTTATATTTTTTCATCGCAAATTTAAATCATAAAAATGTGTCAAGAATTCGAGATGAATTTCGCGAACGAGTAAAATGAGAATGATAAGACAAGAAAGTATTACGTTTTCTTGTTTCATAATAAACGTATAATCTTAGAGTAAGGTACTGACGTACGTGAGCTCCGTTGTAATATCTAAATTATATATTGTTTATTTGATCTTCTGGGAAATGTTTATAATAACATTAAACTACGTATTCTGATTTAACTAACTAAATTTAGGGTGTAAGTGATTTAATTCTGCAATCTGGTTTGATCATAGAATAATTGAATTAAATGGAAGGTCTATAATATACATACTACTGGTTGAATTTTACCAAAACTACAACATTAATTCAATTAAATTAGTTTGATATGAGAAAGTTAATGTTTTCGGAAGTGTTATAATTACAGCTTTGACAAAGGTTAAGTGAAATGAATACTTTAATAGTACAAATATGGTTTTAATTTAATTCGAGCAATACGGAATAACCTGTCATGTTAGGCCGCTAATCCTGAATTCAGATAAGGTTTCGGAAGGTACCTGAAGTGACATCTTTTAATCCTGTATATTATCTGTGGATATTGGCTATAAACTCCGGATATCTTGCTTTAGACGTCATCTCATTTAGATTAACCAGCTCCAGGGAATGTTCGCGTCGTATTTCAAAGCTACGAGTGGAATATTTGCGTCGGCTTTGTAGTGCTTGCTCTGAGATGTAATTATTCTATGTGGAATTGATTTAAATAAATTCTCCGTTTTATTAGGTTTTACATAATAATATATGTAAGGCATAATTTACTAACATCCTTATTATCGTCCTATAGATCTAAATTTATAAGACGTAAAGTTTTTACGTCTTATAAATTTTTTATGTGCTAGTAGTAAACCTTTTACATGGAAAAGCATTGTATACAAATTAGTCCGTTTCTATAATATTTTTATAGAAATACATTTTAGTTAAAACTAATAATCTCGTAAGAAACCTAATATAATCCAACCTCTAGTAATGGCTTTAATTAGTTCTTATTTTAAATTAACCTATCGTTATCATATAATCCAATTAAATTATTAAATACTCACTTTATAACAGTGTTGACAAACTAATATAAATAGCTCGATTAATAAATTGATCAATATTATATAAATGAATATATATAAAGACAATGAAATTTTGAAAAACTCGATTAAGGTATGTTGTATATAATTTTATATAATTCGATTCTATGTCATCTAAAGATTTTTTGAAATAAGAAAACAATATGAAACTCGAGAATCCTTTGTGAACGGGTGTTTGCGAAAATTCTTAACCCTTGGTACATGCGCGGATCAAAATAATGAAATATTTGATTTTTAATTAAATATCAATGTTATTTATATTACAAAAAAATGTGAAGAAGTCAAAAGACCGATTTTAAGATATATGAAATAGAATTCCAAATAATAAAAAATATATATGAATTTTATGAGTAATTACATAATTATAAATAGATTAAGAATTGTTATAAGTTTTCTTCCTGTAAATTGCATAATTAAAATATTCAAAATGTCTGAAAGTTAATAAAATTTTAAACACAATTAAATTAAAATTGACTAATGTTGAGGATGCCAGAGCAATTAACGAAATAATGGAACATTGGCCGACTTTGAGGACCGTAAATCGTACTATCACTAAGTATATTTACTCTTACTAAGGGTCGTCAAGTCACTAAAAAGTCGACCGTAACTGGAACTTTGAATGCTTTTGAGGGTTTGAACAAAAAGTACGCTTGTTCCTTGCACATTATATTTGAATTGTACCTACATGGTACATATGGTGCCAAAGCAGTTTTTTTTTATTAATTTATATAAATATATTTGTATTCTGTACTCCTTTGCCATATAAACTTTAATTGTACAAAATATCTAATTGATTCGTCCGCATAATTTTCACAATTCGGAACAAAGTTTTTGATTCACGTACGATATAAAATTATATATATAAGAATAAAAATGGTATTTCGTATTTTATCTTCACTATACATGATAACGGAAATATTTCGTTACAATTGAAAAAAAAGTAATTTCATTGATGTTCCTTTTCCAAGAAGCACAGTATCGATTAAAGAAAAGTAATCAGGAACAGTCATATTTCACTCCTGTCGTTGAAAACTGCGTCATGACCTTGAGTAAACTGGTTGAGTTCGCATTTCTGCTGCAATAAATAGATAGTTTGAGTTTTAAACTTGTCTTTGAAATGAAACGTTCCGGAATTTCTGGCTGTGACAACTTATATTTGTTCTGATCTGGTTGGTATTGGACAACACCGTTAGAAAACCAGCATATTTTAGAAGAATATATACAGTAGAAGACAATTCAGATGGACTGTTGAAGATTGGTATGAAAGCCAGCGCGGGTAGATGCTCCGGCTCACTTGCGTAGCGCTCGTTCGATTGTTGTCATTTTTTATCTCGTATTCAGTGATATTTCTTTTTACCGTGATTAGGCCTAATTTTTTAATTTGTAAATTAATTTCTTTATTATTTGTTTGAACGTATTATACATGTTTTCTAAATAAAAATTAGTTTAATTCGTTATTTTTGTGAGATTTCAAATTGTAACCGTTACAGGTTTTTTTTAAAATTAAATAGAATGAGGTTTACTAGAATACAGTATGTATATCGCTAACTTTAGCATTATTAGAAATGAGGTCTGTGCAAAATCTTGTAGAAATATTTGTAGTAAATATATATAGAGTCTTAATACCGATTTACGTAACGTAACCTCACGTAGTGAACGTAATAAAAACAAATCCTCTTAAAAACAAGAGGCATCTATTTCTCACAACCGCATCTTAGAACCACTAATGTTAATGAAGGAATGAATTCTACCGCCGGCCGTGAAAAAACTGCTATATGCGGATAAGAATATACGAGTACATTGTCTTGTTATATATATTTCAGCTAGCGCTTTATGTATCTACTGAATATATGTTATGATATTATTTTGTCTGTGACTCTATCGAGAAATTTACTTTACATTTATTTAAATTTATATATATTTAATCGTTTATATTATTTCATATAGTATACAATTTTTACCTTTATTTGTAACTTTAAGACTTCAGATTCAGACTCAGGCTATAGATAATCCTAGCTAGTGGATAAGTACCATTTAGGTTTAGTTACTGAGCGTTCATCGCGACTCGTGACTACGACGACGAGTGCCGAAGACCTGCACGAGACCTTCAAAGATGACAAAGACGACACTACATCCCCCAGCTGCTGCAGTTCACGCCGCGGATCCGCGATACTCTAAGCTCATGATTAAGAACACTGAATGGTTTTTTTTGATTCATTAATTTCAGTACTGGAAAAATATTTATAATAATGTATTGTTTGAATCTTTAAGGGTTTATATAAACCGGAATTTATGATGACTGGAATATTTTTTTCAATGGCTAGCTGTTGCTAGTGACTTTTTTATTCTAACCATCCGTACATTCGTTTCCATATGTTATGATTGTAGTTTAAACCAATTTTGGTGTTTTCGGTAAAAATTAGAGAATTTTGACTGAAGTAAAAAGTGTCCTAACCACACTAAACTTCAATAAAATCCATCTAGATTTCTAGATGCTTTTTGCGTGGTGGGTGATGTGCGAACATACAAACAGATAAATAAAAACAGAAAAAAAATTGTGTCACTCTGCATAACACATATCTATTTAAATCTATATATATAAAAACTTCCCTTTTAAAATTAAAAATTCTAATTTACATCCGAAGGTTATTGGGTATCCCAGGAAGTGTTTAAACCATAAATTGAAGTGTAACTTTTCTCAAAGCAATTTAAACTTTATATAAATCGATATTCACCTCTGACATACCATCCGGTCTATCACAGAAACTTTATCACATTAAATTCATTATGTAGTAAAGAGAATGGAGTTCGTTCAAACCGAATTATCGAGGACTATTGTGAGTAAATAAAATGGCAAAACTGATCTTAAAATATCTTTCTAGAATTTGATAACTGATGCAATTGTTTTCCAAAACACGCAGGGAATTTTAAAGCGATTAATTTTCATGCTACAATAAAATTATACTATTATTTATCATGTATTAAAAGTTATGATACCTTAATTTTTTTGGTAACCTTCAATTTTATGAAGATTTTTTTAATAGCGTTAGATATATTTTTTGGTCCGAAATAATTTTAAACCAACCGAATGACTTTATGTATAATAAATGGCGATGGCAGTTAATAAATATTCGAGTGCATTTTCTACTTTTGATTCAAATCATTGATTAAAATATATATATAATAACTATACATTTTTTGATAAATTTTAATTATTGTATTTTCTCTTAAAAATTACGGAAAGTAAGCTACACCAAATTTCAATTCTTAGGTCTTTCCTCAAAAAAGGAAAAATAAGAGGTTATAATATATAATCTTCCAATATGAAATCTAAATTCATTCAATAGTTTACCGTGATACTCGGACAAACAAAAAACATTTTTATACGTACATAGAAATTAGTATTTTCATAAAGTGTATTATGTAATATATCTTATTATATTAGTTAAATAGTTTTTCTTTATCAATTTCAAGCAGACTACGAATATTAGTATTTTTAAACTCGATGCATTTGTAAATGTAACCGATACGTCTCTGAAGTTTACTAATTGAAGTAGTATTTTGTAACAAAAGTCAGGAAAAATATATCGCGTTACCGACTTTACTGTTCTGGTAAATTCTGGACAGCTTTGTACTCTAAATACAAACATTTTTTTTACAATTTATGGTATATTTTTCGTAAATTTAAATTATTTTTGATAATCATATAATAAATATTTTAAAAGATATGTGATATATAAGAAACAGCTGTTTATTAAACATTAAAAATTATGTATATTTGTAATTGAATATTTTTTCATCTAATAACTTTTGAAAAAAATAATACATTTGCGTTAAATTTTACATGCTTTTATAACCTTTAACTAAATAACTAAAGGTTTGAATAAGATCCAACACCAGTAAAGGTAATTAAGATGAAACTCCATTACACGTGATACATACGAGACATTTAAACTGATTTACTTAAAAACATGCATGGAATTTTAATAAAAAAAACTTTAATAAAAGTCACATTCTTATTAAAGTTTTTAGAAATTAATTTTATTTTTGTCATTTTTGTGAATTTTAATAAAATATAATACCTTTAAAAATTATATTATGTATTTTATAATTAGTTTCAATCGTTTTTATAAATTTAATCGATCAAAAATACGCGACATGTATATAAATGTGTGTATGTGTGTGTGAGGGTGTGTGTGTGTATTTATAGCATATATATATGTTATGGAAAGTCAATTACTTCGGTAACAATCCAATTGAATGCAATGAAAATGCATTTCTACGGAGTCGAAGTTGATTAGCGGAACCATTGAAGCTGCCTTATTGGAAATGTTACAAGTTTATTTGTGTTTGTTAGTAAGTTAATAATTTTTTTTTTTTAATATTTATTTAAATCGTAATTCATAGGTAAATAGTTTAGTTTGCGTGGCTCAGTATTGACGACCCAGTATCGAGATCTATCCGTTGATATTTTGAAGTTGATAATTTTTGTGATCTTTAAATGATGGAGGTAAAATAAAATTTAATAATTGGATGGAATAAATGAATTAAATAAATAAATTAATTGGATGGATTATTTATTTAATTTTTCTTCAATCATTTATTCGATTACACTACGTGTATTGTATTATTATGTTTATGAAAGGCTGCATAACAAGAAACCTTATAAAAAATATGGAGGTTAATTTATTTCAGAGGTATATTTAAAAAACTTCTTATAAATTTAAAATTAAATTTAACAGCGTGGCGTATTGGATATTCCTAAAATAATGCAATACTATCAATTTAAATATTAATGTTACATAGATACGATAATATAATTAAATTTATCTTGAACAGTTAACACAATTCACGGCATCCGAATCCGAACTATCTTCTAGCTCAAGCTCGGAACTCTCGAAAGGTATTATTGTTGGTGGAATGTTCTCGAATGAAGCCTCATAACCTAATTTTAGTGTTTTCAATAAAAAAATATATAAATATCAATTTTAACACTTTAAAACATATATAACCTTTATTTGTTTCTTTTTCAGCGTTTTCTTTATTTGATACCATAAGTGGTTCTTCTGAATCAAGGGAAACTAAAAAAGGTTGATCCAAAAACGAATATAATTAAAAATATGTATTGAATGTGAAAACGTCTTTAATAATGTATTTTTTTGTATATTTTAGAATTAAAGGAGTATCATAAGTGGTTGTGTAAGTTGATTGGTTCTTAACTTTTCATGTTTAATTATTTAAACTATGTGTATGATTTATTTTTATATAAAAGCATTGAAAAATACTAAAGTGAATAGTATTTGAATTAAGTTAGATCATATATATAATTATTTTTTTTAACCAAAGTATATATTATACATACAAACTTTGAAAACTTTCAGTTCATGAAGAGCAAAAGGAAATACTTAAAAAATACAGTAAGAATTTTAAATCACTTCTAATATAATCTATTTTTTTCATATTGAAAACGAGTTTAATATCTCTCAATAGATATTAAACTCATTTTCAAGATAACTTCGCGTTTTTCGATAAACACTAAATGGTGTCCTTTGAATATAATAAATATGAGACGTTGGAGTCTCAGAGAATTCTAGAAATAGATTCTAGAAAATGTAGAAAAATATAATAGCGTATTGAAATGGCGGGGCGTTGTCGTAGTCTTAGATTAAACAGTTATACCGTTTACAGAAAAGGAACTGAGCGAAGAAGGTAAACAGAAAAAAATATATAAATATACCATTTTAAAGCAATAATAGAATTGAGAGACGTAATTTAATGTTTGGGATTTTTTTTCAGAAAAAGGTCAAGTGGAGTACTTTGAAGGAATTCTTAAAAAAGTAAAGGAATATGGTACGTACATTTTATGTTTGTATTAAATTATATAATAACCCAACCACAGTTATATTAATTAATTGTTTCAGGACAGACAGGACGGAGAAATATGATTTTAATTATTTAAAACGTGTTGTAATTATTCTATTTATCGGAATAAATGTTATTAGAAATTTAAAATGTAGTTGGATTTTGGATGTTATTAAGACGTCTTTTATAAAAGCAACAAAAGAAACTAAAGGCTTTTTTTTCTTAGTCAAAATTGAATCATATCTTTGGATATTTTTTTACAGCATTCCTTACCATTCAATATTGTGTTCAAATGACTAAAGATTTAATATCAATACCTTCAATATTGAGGAAGAAATTTTCTTTAAAACAACCTTTCACCGCAATTCCTTTTACGTGAAATACAGAAGGTCGTTACACGTTTGGAACATTAGGTCTGTAAGTAGCAATACTTTACTATATATTTTTTAGGACACACTCTAAATCAGGCTGTAAGTTTCGTTTCATTGTTATCCTTCCTTAATGAAAGAGCTATCAAATGCAAACATATTTTTATCCGACTGCCATTTCCTGAGATAAACGAGTACAAAAAAAAAACAGACTTTGAAAAGGAGTTTGACACGGGCAGGTAGAGAAGTTGTTATTTTTAAAAGATATCTTTATCTAATATATTATGATATTAGAACATAATATAAAGTTTGTATGTTTGTTAGTTTGTATGTTGGGTACTCTTGATATATTTAGAATGGACCCTTAGGGTATGAAGGCTGGCCGCTTAAAACAAAGAACTTATCACACTTACCAATTTTGTATATGTAACTATAAAACCGAAGGAACGCATTTTTTACGAACGCTGTTTTCTGTAATACGGGCGAAGTCGCCGGCAATAACTGGTATAGTATCCGATATTTTAAATACCCTTTTTCATTGTTTAATAATGTATTCATTTCATTAATTAATCAACGCTGAATTAAGACATCCGATTCAAAGCTTATCAGCAACATTCGTTGTTTTGAACTGCCAAAATAAGAAAATACTTTTCTCTTGTCTGTATAAAAACATTCTCCTAATATTCTTTTACCACTAATTTTGTATAAAATTTAAATTTTCTGCAAACGTGTATGAATATATTATTAATTTGCATTTTTCTTAGACTTGGAGAAGAGCCAAAGCCAAAGGCAACTTTCGTTAACATACAACACTAAGATTTTGAATAAACAGGCAGTTATGATAATTTAAATACAGTTTATTATATTTATAAGCAAATTAAGTATACAGTTGACCTTTCTGTTACCAGAAGTTATAAAATTAAAAACATGAGTTTACTTATATTTATATTTATACCCGTTTGTATTCACATAGAATTATATTGGAACGTGCCCCACTAGTTTCGAACCCATTTTGGGTTCTCACTCGTGAGCTTTAAGCGTGGCGGAGTCGCGGCGTGAACATAACTCATAAGCTTTTAATTTTAGTTTTATTATACATTTTACAATAATTAAAGCCACGATAAACATTTAGAATTTTATTGTTACATTATTTATCTTGGTTTTATTGCTTAAAAATTCATTTTTATATAATAACATGTTTTACCCGTGATATAATATATACTAGCTTTCAGGTTTTTGAATCTGTTAGCTCAATGTATCTGTTAGGATATTTATCCACCGCACCATTATTAAATTTTACCAAACGTAAAAAAAATAAAAAAATCACATTAATTTCATATTCAGCTATTGATAATATTAGTGAAAAGGTTATACATCTGATAAGAAGTCATTGTATAATATTTTATTTGGCAATCGTGATCATACAGCCCTACACTACCTGTAAGCTTTACGAAAGTCTAATTTACTACAACATACGAAGTCTTAACTGCCTGAACACAAAAGAAAATGTATTTTTAAAATTCTATACATTAAGGGTAAAACATTTACGTATAAAATACATGGATTTCAAAGCTTATCTCTGTGAAATTGATTCATAGTACTGTCGAGACCAGATTTCCCGCTGGACTAAGAAATGTGGACGTTATTTTTAAAGTTTTCTTTAAAATGTTATATATTTAAATTATATTATTTCAAAATAAAGCTGAAGATTTTATTTTTAAATGTGTACGTTGGCGGGTATAATAACAATGGAATTTTATTTATCAATTTCTATGTTATTTCGGACTGAAGAAGTTGTTATATAAATAAGGAGAATTCTTTATAGATGTATTACTAGATAACTAGTTACTTACCCCGGCTTTGCTATGGATCGATCAGAAAATTACTAATGAAGAGAGTGATACGTATTTTATGAAAATATATAATGTCGGCTTATAATATAACATACTATCTCCAATGGAGGCTCTCTGTTGTCTGTTGACGAGTTATCAATCTAAATTTTCCAATGTTTCCAGTGGATTTTACATAAAGTCCATTTAAATCAAACCTTGTCCGGACAATTATGAATGCAAAAAATATAAAGCCAAATTGGTCAAGCAGTGCTCAAGTGTTATCCGGTTGTCACACACGTGGCAATTGACTTTTATTAATAAAGATAAATATTTTAGTGTCTGTTTGTTCAAGGGAAGTATTCCAATTCCTTAAATACACTCATCTACATAACCGTTAATCTCTAATATATTTATAAATAAAAACCACGGAATCATGAAAGTCAATGAAACATGTATTTAAATTGTACACTTTACAATAATTCTCGACTTATCTTTTATTCATAACGACATATTCAGCAGAACAAAAACATGAAACACCATAATGTTCCAAAAAGTAATCATAAATTTTGTATATACTTGACAGAAGTACAGCCGGATAAATAAATATATATATATATATAAAAATTATCACACATCTAAAAGTAATACCCTAGTGACAGAAATCTAACTAGCTACGGATCAATTCCATTAATAACAATATGTATAGCTGAATATCCGTTAATTACTTGTAAATGTATTTTATACAATTCAACGAAAAACAAAAATCTAGAAAACTTCTATTTAAATTGTACCAACTCTGTACGGAAAGTCACGACTTATCTTTTATTCATAACAAAAGATAATTAGCAGAAAAAAAGTTTTTTCAATTTTTGTATTTAAAATCGTGATCCATAAGGACTATTTTATACATGTTTGTCTACCCGTTTGTTTTCACGTCTATTATATTGGATTTTTGCTTGATTAGTTTAGAAGGGGCTGATCGCGCTGCGAGTCCGCCATGTTTGGAGCTCATGAATGAAAACCCTAAATGGGTTTGAAACCTCTAACTAATATAAATATAAGACATAACAAACCTGTCATTAAAATGCAGTAGGTATAAGGCGCTGAATTTAAATGTTTTAATTAATTAAAAAAAAATGTGTAAAGACAGCTTCACCGACGCCTACCGAAAAGAGGGCTTTTTTATATAGGAATTTATTTTATAGTCAATTCCTATCGCTTGTAATATCCCTCATCCAAATCCTATTTAGACTGAATCTACGTAGAATAAGAGAATTAATTTATGATAATTTGAAAGAATGAAATACCAACATATTTTAAAAAGCATCTAAGAAGCTTATTAAATATTGAATAAGCTATCGAGTAATAAATAAGTAACAAATTATTTTGGAAAAGAGCGGTTAAACATATTACGTTCGAAATTTAAAACATTTCAGGTATTATATGTATATCAAAAACCCATTCACACCTTTCTTATCTATCTTTACTTTCATATCCTCCCTCATCCCTCCATAT
The DNA here is from genome assembly GCA_963555665.1 of Dircenna loreta. Lineage (NCBI taxonomy): Eukaryota > Metazoa > Arthropoda > Insecta > Lepidoptera > Nymphalidae > Dircenna > Dircenna loreta. The sequence goes on from OY743094.1 coordinate 9,137,513, forward strand.
TTTTCCAGATATTCCAGTTAAAAGAGTTGTATTATATCTTCGTAACGCTCAACTAAATACATTTCGTGATTTTTAAATCACAAAATTCGATGTGTTTTAAAACTGTCATTCAATTAGAACATATTTTCGCTTACATATGGAAAATAATATACAAACGGTTAAATCATTTAATAATCAGATTCATTAAAATATAAGTATTTATTAAGTAAAGGTAAACGTTAGAAAAACGTCATGAGACATTGGACCGTTTTATTTGAAGATGAATCCTGCGCTTTGTTATCTCAGCGTAATTTACTTGACTTTAATACATGATACAAGAAATAAGAAAAGTTCTTGCTCTATTTGAGGGTTTTGATAAATCGGGTATTCGAGGGCTATTTATTATTAAATCTGTATATCCTAAAAGATATTCAAAGAACATACAAAAAAGAATTGTATAACTCTGATAAATATTAATATGAAAAGAAAATTGAATTTGAATTAATTTACAAGTGAACAGTAAAACAAATACAAAAAATCAGTCAGTTCAAACCCTTTTATACATTATCGTATATGTACCTTTTAAAAGAGTTACTTAATTTTAGGCCGTTTCATCTCTTTGTTTGACCCATTGGTATGAATAAATCAACTCAAGAAAAATACGAACACACATATTGACCCTTACGAGGCAAGTTCAGGGATAAGAGTGCTAAAAGCGTCGACCGTCATGGAGACAAACGTTATAAAAAATACTGAATCATCGTGTATGAACACTGAAATATAAGAGTTAAAATTACCATATAACAAATACATGAATTTCCCGTTGGAATAAGAAATTAACGATATTTTGAATATTGTTATACAATTAAATTATTTTATATTTCAAAAAAAAGCTAGAGTTCTTATTCATAAATATGTATAATAATTGAATATATATTATTTAATAATTTCTTTGTTATAAAGAAGTGAAGTAATTCTAAAATAATTATTCATAGCTATTACCGCAAAAATTTTAATTTAACTAGCTACCTCCCCGGCTTTGCTTGGACCAATAAGAAAATTGCTAACTCATAAAGGTGCTATGTGATCTTATAAAAAAAATATTACGTGTGTTTATTCCAATGGAGGCTTTCCGTTGTCTGTCGAAAAGCTGTCAAACTAAACGTATATTTTTAAATTATTGATATTTATACTAGGATACAATCAAAATTTTCCAATATTTCCAGTAGATTTTACCAAAAAATATATTTCAATAAAAGTTTGTACAAACAATGATGAACCCAAAATATAAAATATATGTGTGGATAAAATCCAGTTGAAAACATGTATTTTGTTTTGATCTATCTTTTTTTCATAACAAAAAGATATTCAGCGGAAATTTTTTTAAATATTATATAGATGTTCCAAGAATTACAGTTTTTGTATTTAAATTATTGTTTATAATTATTTACCCGGCTGTACTCACGACAATTATATCGGATTTTTCTTGGGCGAGGAAGTTCGCACCCCGAGTCCGCCATGTTTCGGGCTCATGAATAAGAACCCTGAATGGGTTAGCAACCTTTGAATAGATCTAAATTTTAGCCATGTAATTAAAACGTCATTAAGTATAAGCTGCTGAATTTAAATGTTACCCTTTTTAATAACAACACTTCAGTATAAAGAGTCGGTGAGGCTCTACCGACGTCAACGGAAAAGGGGCTCAATTTATTTGGTCTTGAATTCCTATCGTTCCTTAATATATGTAATTTAAACATTATTTTAGACTAAATACACGTATCATGTGAGCAATCATTTTATTTAAATTAAAAGTATAAAATATATCTTAATGTAAAAACGCCTTGGTTATGCTGACTTAAATTTTGCAATTTTGGTGTACAAAGTATTTTGATAAGCTGCTAAGGAGCTTATTAAGGGTTTGCGAGTAAAATGTGCGTAGAAAATTATATTTAGAAAAGAGCGGTTTATCAAAATGAATATATTTTATTATTACGTGCGAGCTTAAAGATATTCAAAGTATGTTAATTACATGAGCATTTAATTGAATCTGTATGTTATTTGATCATTTCTTGCTTTCATTTGGATGTTGAAATCTCTTTTGCCACACTCTTATCCATATCTTATTTCTTATCCTTCCTCGTCTCTTTTCTACACTTCCAGATATCTACTTGCGATGGTAAACATTTACCGCCACGAGGACCGTCTTTTATTTTTTTACTAACTGATATAAAATAAATCAAATTGTTTTTTGTTTGACCCATTCGTGATGCCATGAACAAATCAAGTCAAGAGAAATACGTATATACTGGTTAATACTTCAGGGGTGTTCAGAGATAACAGTGCTCAAAGCGTCAATTGTCGTGAAGACAAGCTGAAAAGAAAATATTGAAGCCTCGGAATAAAAATCCAAATACAAACGAGATGAATTTGTATTTATATTTACCCGGCTGTATTCACGTAGAAATTAAATCGGAATGTGCCCAATTAGTTTCGAACCCATTCGGGGTTCCTAATCATTAGCTCTGAGCGTGGCGGACTCGCGACGCGAACTGCGTGCCGCAACTCTGCGCCTGACGCGAATATAATAGTCATGGATCAAAAATGTTTTAAAATATAAAAAGAGATAAATTTGTTTAAAATTATGGTACCTAAATGTTTTTACTTTAAAAAAATGAAAGAACAATATACGAGTATATGTACTTATTTTATTCATGAGCCGGTAAAACCCACAAGTGCCTTTAACATATACTATATCATACAGATTTTAGTTTCAATATATATAATGATTTCTACTAATTATACTAATTTTGCTTGTTATTTTCATAATTATAATATATTACTCTACATTAGTACCACTGCAGTATAAATTTGAAAAAATCACAAATTAAGAGATGACTTTCAATTAATTTATAGGACATACATTGACATATAATGTAATTGACATACATTGACATATAATATAATTGACATACATTGACATATAATCAAGTACTACTACTATATTTTCGTGTTTTTTTTCAGAGATCGAATATTTAATAGTTGTTCAATACAATAATTTTATTTACAAACAGTTTTGATAACCAAACAAATAAACTAGTGTTTACACTTTAAAGTTCAGCAAAAGTTAGTACACAGTGTTCGCAAATTGGAAATGCTTAGAATGAAAATCGTAGCTAGAGAAAAAAAAAACATATTTCCACTCTGCCACTAGCCGACGATATTAACAATGGATGCTGAAAAATACTTGTAAAGTTGATTGGATTAGAAATAAAAAGTATTTTTCATTTCACTGCAATGAGTATGCATAACTCCTCGAGCGCACTGCAGGTAAATTTCACAAAAACGCCATTAAAAAGTTATACATGCTAATTGAATCTGGAAACACAATAAACTCTTCATATATATAATATAAATATTGTAAATTGTAATACTGAATTCGAGGTTATTGGAAGGGACTGATCTTTAGTTTTATATGAGAAATATAAAAAAGTAATATTATCTTTACCCGTAACATGAAATGTTCAATAAAGCCCATTCTCGCTTTCATCTTTGGCGGGCGCAATCGCATTACGTTTGCTATTCAATCTCGACAATTTCCTACACTCAGCCTAATAATACTTTGGATTTTATATAAATTTCATTTTCACTATCGTTATGATGGTTTAACGACTTTTATTTTAAAGAGGACAATAAAGATAAAAAAAAACAACGTTCATATTTTCAGCATGTAAAATGCTGTAATCGTAAAAATGTTAAAATGAAGTATACTGCTGCCCGATATAGAAAAATTCTTTCAAAGTTATTTCATTTCCTCGCTGCACTTAATTTAACACGCCAACAATTTTATGTGCCAGAAATTTTACAAGATAAATTAAACTGGAAGTCGCTAGTTTTGCCTCTTGAAAAGGGTAACTTATCTCGACGTCAAGCGCTATTTAGATGAAGTGCTTAGCGTAATATTGTTTGACTCGAAAAGGAAGGACTCTAAAGGATGCGCAGAAAACATTATTTATTTTGAATACATGGAGAACAAAAAAAAACAACAGCTTAATACTATAGCTCAGTTTGCAGTTACACCATTTCCGATCCAAGAGCTCGTAGATTCAAATCTTTTTTGTCTTGATATATTTTATCTTTTCTTTAAAATATTTAGATAAATTTTAACAAAATCCTAAATGTATATTGATTTCAGGTATTTAAGGCTATTGTATTTTAATTTACATATATTTAAATATGTCGACGTAACAACATTTTAAAAATACCAATTGTCTTCAGACTTTAAAAATTTCAACAGCTTATTGTTTCCGTTTCCGCTCAAGAAAACCACAAACTAAACAATTATATTTATATTTGTACAAAAAAAAAACACATTAAACTAAAAATATCAAATTCTTGTAAGCATTTAAAAGAAATAACCTCGTTTTCACCCTCAAGATGGCACTTCAGGAAAATACAATATTTTGCCAAAATACGCCGCTTATGAAGTAAATTTTTATTCATTACACATTTTATACGAAATATTTTTTCTATGGTATTTCATATTTATCCCTTATTTGTTTTATGAGAGTCAATATGAAGTATAATTAAAAATAATTTAATATTTTTTTAAGTCTTTTCAATGTTATTGGATGCCACAAAATCAGAAGCATTGGTTAAGAATTTTGAGAAAGTCTTATGAGATATCGGCCTCTAAGGACTATTGTATATAAAACGCTAGTAGATTCATCAAGGCGGGTAGCGACACGATAGCTCAAATGGCACCGCAACGGAATGGTACCCCAGACATCGCAGGTTCGGATCGTTACGACGAACGTGTTGATGAATTTTTCATTGTATATTTATTTAATTAAGTAATAATATAATAATTTTTATTATCATACATTTTATGTGTATGAATTAATTATATCCATACATATATTAAACAGTTATATCTCTATATTAAGGCAACAATATAAGCAAGTATAAACTTGAATTTTATATGTATTTTTATTGACCAAAATTCAGTTAAATACTATTTTAATTCACAAAACAAATATTATTTGAAACTGCTTTACTCAAAATAGGGTACGTTTTATAAATTAAACATTTTCATTAAAATGCGCGTATTAATTAAAGTTTCAGTTTTTGGTTGCTTATACGTTTTTCAAATGCAGCGCATACAAATTGTTATGGAACTATTTTATAACATTATGTAGAAATAATATAGAAAAAAGATAATTAGAATTCTTTATTTGGTAGAGTTTGATGTTTCCTTTATTCTCCAGTCTTAGGTGTAGTTCTTTCTGAATTAACTTTTTTTGCGTTGAGTACCTTTATATTAAACAGATACGTTAGGATTGTTTATTAAGAAAATGTATAAAAGGATATATTAACTATATTAATAGCCTTAATAAAAATAATGTTATTTACCGACAAACACGATACATATTGAGTGATAGACTCATCAAGGCAGTACACGATAACTCAGTTGGCAGATAAATGTCGTTTTGAAGCGTTGAGGTCGCAGGTTCAATACCTATTCATTATCGTTTTTCTGGAAGTTGTTGTAAGTATAATGTTACGATAAGTTTTCGTCATTATAATTTAAAAAAATATGTAAAACTATATACTATTTCACTCAAAGATAATATTTATTATTTAAAAACAACGTATGTACAGGAAATAATTGAAAAACGGATTGCAATTCGTATCCCTGCTACCTCTGACCTTTCCCGGTTTTAAATGTATTTTACTGAAATATTGAAACATGATTGGCCTCAAATATTACGAATACACTTATTTGCCTCAAATTGATGCATGGTTAAATAAAAAAAAATAATGATATACCAATTATGTCAGCTGAATATTGTCATACCTGAAACAAAACATTTTATAAATATTAATATACTTTGGCATATACGTCTTATTTATGATTTCACGTCTAATTATTTTAGAAGCTGAATAATACATGCGAAACTTAACTATTTAGCATCCAAAAAATCACATGTAATTAGTATTTTTTAAACATATTATTTATAGCAACTAGCCTTACTAAAGTAAATATATATATATTAAGAAAACGTTTACTATTTCCGAACAGACCTGATTCAAATGAAGTCATCTATCGTTAGATGACATCAGTTAATCAAACTATAGTTGTTATGATTTTATAGAAATTTCTAAAACAAAAGAAATGTTTTCAAATACACCTCGGCTAATGTCATATAAGGAGACGTTACTATCATTTTACTTCACTTGCATAACAACTCTAAACTGTTTTTCAACGCTTCAGCTGAAATAATAATACCTGAATGTGGTTACAATAGTTAAAAAGTAAGTTATTTATTCTGATTTAATTTTTATTCATTTTCAATGGTGGATGGTCTCAGTGATTTTTACGTTATTTACTTTACATTGTTAGTCTTTAAAATAGATGATATATATAAAACAGTTTTTTAAATAACGTCAATATTACAACGTATATTTTTCAGTGCGAAATATCCTAATATTGTTGATATGCGCCAGTATTGAAGGTAGGTTTGAAAACGTTAACGTGAAGCAGGACTGGTGGGAGACGGCCGTGTTCTATCAGCTCTATCCGAGATCTTTTATGGATAGCGATGGGGATGGCATCGGTGATATAAACGGTAAGAATAATTTATAAATTATTATAGGATAAGATTTATATATAATGAAATATACGAATATATTATATATTCGTATATTTCATTTCCTTTTCATAACAGAAGCGGAAGGTTTATTTGAGGTTTATTTGAGGAAGGTTTATTTGATCATTAATATTAAACATTAAAGACCTGGAAATAATTAATTATCAAACATGTTAATTAATAATAATTGATTATGCAAACGAACCCCAAACTTTGTAATATTCAAATTAGCAAACGTTGTGTATCTCCTGCTCAATTAATCCTCATAGACTCTATCGCTTTAAGCTATTTATGAAATATAGAGAATAGACAAATATAGAGTTTTAAATTCTAAATTTAAAAATATTTTCTGACCTCATTTTCAATATATTCTAGGTATCACATCAAGGCTAGAATATTTAAAAGATCTAGGAATAGACGCGACATGGCTTTCGCCTATCTATAGATCACCAATGAACGATTTTGGCTACGATGTATCCGATTTTTACATGATTCATCCAGAATACGGAACCATGGAGGACTTTGAAAATCTTCTCAAAAAGGCCAATGAACTTAGTAAGATTTTAAAATAATTAAGGCGTTTTTATCATTTATCATTAAGCGTTGAGCCTTTATTAGTAAATGCGCCATCATTGCTGTTCATTGTCTATGGAATATTTCAAATTAGTTGTGGTAATTAATTTAAAAAGAAAATGAAAAACTTTTTTATAACAAATGAAGTAATTTTTTATCAATTTTAAAGCAAAAACCGTAATATTTATGCCTCGAATCATAATATTACAAGACTTTAGTTAAAATTAACTCTCTCTCTGTCTAAAATATCAACATTTCAGATATAAAAATCGTGTTAGATTTTGTACCAAACCATACTAGTAATGAAAGCGAATGGTTCATGAAGTCGTATCATCGGGACGAATACTACAACGACTGGTACATCTGGGAGAACGGATACCTGGACTCAAACGGAAAGAGACGACCTCCTAATAATTGGGTAAATTATATTTATAGAATAATTGTTTTCTTTTGGTGTAAACTATTGTTTATTATTCACGAATTTTGTAATTAGATGGTAAAGCGCAAGCAAGAATAAAAAAAGGGATAGGATATTTTTGATCCCAACTCAATTAACAGTTTTTAATAACCTCTTATTTTTATTTACAAAAATATTTTCATCAATTTTATCTTACCTTGTGTTTTTATTATATTTATGCTGATGAATACGAGCAAAATTTATCTCAACATTTATCATTGTTATACATATTTTAGTAGTAATGTAAATACCTTACCCAGGTAAAGCAATTCTCTCATTCTTAACACTCGTAGTCAAAAATCAAATAATGTTCTGAAGTGATATTAGATCGTACAATTGAAATACAATATTAGCTTTTAATTTACTCAGACTGAGAATAAACTTTACTGAACTAGACTATTGGAGTCTAACAATTCGACAGTATATTAATAAAAATACATATGAGAGTATGTGCAGGGCTATTTTTGTGTGATAAATCGATAGAAATATTTGCTACACGGCCTCGAAACCTACAGAGCAGATACAAATACCACAATGCAATACGATCTCCAATTTGTTGGCTAAACGATACTAACGTCGATTGGTTTCACCAGAGTTTGATATATTCAAATAATATTAATTAACGGTTAACTAGATTCGAATAATATTCATTAAATGTTAACTAGATTCAAATAATATTAACTAACTGTTAACTAGATTCAAATAATATTAATTAATTGTTAACTAGATTCGAATAATATTAATTAACTATCAATAGTGTGAACTCAGACTTACATCAATACATCCCTTATAGAATTGAAAAGGAAGCGGAGATGGCTTTGTACTGTAATAGGGAAGAACAACCGCGTCCTACTTTTCTATATAGTCTTATATTAGAAGGACTCTTATATTGAAAGGTTAATAGCAGGCCATTGCTTATTAAACTTATACTGATTTTTTATTAGCAACTTTATATTGTGATATACTGTTTTTTTGCTTAAAGGTAAAAAATATTATTTTATCTCTGAATCCCATAGGAATTGTGTATTTTGTCGGGATAAACTCATTCCAGGTCACAATGTCCATTTTTTTTTATTGACGGACATTTCATTAATCAACACATTAATTCTTATAGCAAAATTAAATATATATTTTTTTTATATTTTTTAAACAAATAATATATAAATATATATATAAACATAACTCATTAGTGATGCTTAAAAATATTATGCCAGTAATATATTATTGATATTCAATAAATAATTTAACACATAGCTGGAGTCAAAAACTGTTTTGCCGTTAACTAAGAATTAAATCCAAACATGACGTGTGAAAAGAAAAATATAAACCCTTATTACCGTGAACTTTTCAATTTCAGATAAGCGTTTTCAGAAAAAGCGCATGGCATTACATGCCCGGCCGAGACCAATATTACTTGCACCAATTCGGAACTGCCCAACCGGATTTAAACTTTAGAAATCCAGTTGTCGTCGAGGAGTTGAAAGTGAGTGCCCATTGAAACTTATACCGAAGTGATAATTTAAAATGCAAATTACTTCAAATCCGAGATTTCTTTTAACTCCACTTGTCTGATAGATTCATGGCGGAGATACAACTGTAGCAAAGAATTTTTATTTTATATATTTAGTTATATCTCACAGTAAATAAATATTTAAAACATGTGTTGTAAATTCGCATCTGTAGATATTTACAAAAAATTATACGTCCAAACAATACCAAGAAATGTCGAAACTCCTGCATCTATCTGTATGTTTTTTTTACAATATGGAAAACTCAACTTCTTCTTCGGTACTTTTCTTCTTCTTTACCTTTCAAAAATGCTTTGTATCATCATCTATCATCAATCATTTTGAAAGCTTGTATAAATTATATTTAAACTGAGCTTAATTATATTATATTATATATTATTATATTATATAGCCTTTGAATGAAACTGGTAAATTTATAGTTTTTTATACAAAAATATATGAAAAATAATTCTGTAAATGAAATTAAATTTTTACAATGTGTTTCACAGACAAAGGCAAAAATTAAAATTCCTAATTAACAAAGGACACTTGTTTCAAAATTCTAAGTACAATTTGACAAATAATTTTGATACGGTTCCGCTTCAAGTAAAAAAATATATTTAACAATGAGACAAACATACCATATTTATAATTGGACAAAAGCATTTCAACCTTATTCAATGCTTTCAGTTGAATAACCATAACGTATTTTCAACCGTTATTTCACGCTCTAAAATTACCAAACGCCATTCCATAATAAATATAAATAAATTTTACGTTTACAGAACATAATAAAATATTGGCTCGAAAAAGGTGTTGCCGGGATGAGAATAAATGCAGCCAATCACTTAGTGGAAACGGATAAGGATATATTCGGTGGTAGATATCCCGATGAACCGAGGACAGGAAAACCCGGCGTCAATCCTGAAGACTATGATTATTTGGACCACGTATATACCAAAGATCAAGAAGAAACGTTCGAATTGATGTCCCAGTTCCGAGATGTGTTCGATGCAATAACTCTTCGTGATAACTTAACCAGGTCGATTTTTGCAAGGTTTTTTTTTTATATTTTGTGACAAATTTCTGTCAGTCTATACCATATTTGATAATGGACGGAAAAGATTTTGGTTAAATATGGTTCGGTTCACGTTGCAAGGATAGTGCTGGAAAATAGCAGAGTAGAGTACTTAGTTGACGGTTAATGACGTCAACTACCTCTTAGTTATTATAATTTAATTAATAGCAAAGTAAAACGCTTCATTTTGCTTATTTTTATAAATGGATTTTTTTTCTTAAGATCTAGGAGACAGTCATAAAAATATTTATTTATACCGTCAAGTGTATCTACAGACGAACAAAACACACATACACGCACTTTCCCATACATATTGCAATGGAACAAAATGGGTAAAATGCAGCATTTTATAAACATAATGTTATTTTATAATCACGATACACATTTTACTCTCCAATGTCCAAGAATTTATAAAAGAATTTATCCTGATCGAGTGGGCTTCAATTTATCACGTTCTAAGCAGACATCGTAAAATTTGATAGGACATAACATTTTGTTATTCGCACTTAAGCTGGTATTATTAATATTATACGCTATTCTGATAGCATAGCTCTTCATAGAATATATTAAAATCGTTAAAACAGAATTAACGGGAACAAAATGCGGTCTTTAATTACATATAACGAACGAATAAGAGCCTCAATCTCGATATTACTTGTACAATACACAATAAAAGAACTATTTCAATAAAATGGTTAACTACACACTTATTTTGATGAGAGGCATTACATAAATAATTACTGAACGCTATAAATGTCAGATTCTAGCGCACAAACTGTTATGTTGCAGAGTGATGATGACGGAAGCGTACACAGGAATTAAGAATGCTGTGAGATACTATGGGGAGGGTCATCATTCCGGAGCCCACATCCCCTTTAATTATGCTCTCATCCAAGACTTGAATAAGGAATCCGATGCAAGAGACATCAAATATGCGGTCGATCGATGGTTGACCTACAAACCACTTCGGAAGCCTGCTAATTGGGTGGTGAGTCAAATTTTCGTCTAAGCGGACTTTATTTAACCATCAACCGAATTTAATTTCAAAAGTGTTTTGTTTTAGAATTTACTTTTATATATTTTTAATTTTATTATTATCTATTGACAATTTCTTATTTATTATTTATTTTATTATAATTAAACTATTCATTTTCTAGTATAATATATTCTTTGAATTTAAGTTATAACATTTGCCATTTTATAACATGATATACTGTCATTTTGAAACGAATTTAATTATTATAGACGGGCACTCACGATAAAAGCCGAGTGGCGTCTCGTTTTAGACCCGACTTGGTGGACGCTTTTAATATGCTCGTATTGCTTCTACCTGGAATCGCAATTACTTATATGGTAAGAACATTAGATAGTAAATTTTTACTTAAATAAACTTGTGGTCTATGGTTTAGCAATGATTCAAAAACGAAACAACTCTATTCTTGATCCATAGATTGTTTTTGTAAATATATCTTATATCCGCTGTCTGTATGTTTGTAAGGCACTCTTATCTACTATACTTCAGTATTAAAAAAAAAATATATATATATATATATATATATATATATATATATATATATATAAAAGTAAATAAAACAAAATATGAAAGTAACAAAATCTTTTCAACATCACTCTCATTCTATTATGTTAATACCATTACAAAGGGTGAAGAAATTGGTATGGTAAATGGATTTGTCAAGTGGGTTGAAACGAAGGACCCTATTGCCTGTAACACTGACGACCCTGTGAACTTCGTAGAGGTATCCCGAGATCCCGTCAGGACTCCATTTCAGTGGAACAAAGGAAAAAATGCAGGTGTGTAATAAAAAAAAGTATGAGTGCCTTGCTGCTTAAATTGGTATTTATTTGTCTTATGTTCTTACAAAACTATTACAAAGATTGTGCAAAATTAATAGATCTCGTGCAAAAGGGATGGATTCTGCGAGATCCTCGATCTCAAATCTGAAATACTTGATGTGAATTCCGAAACCAGTCGCAGGGATAGCGTCATGCATACTTCATTGCTGCTCGTCTATGTATAAATATAGACGTGGCAATCTGATTAAGTTATAAATCTCTGAATATTGCATTCGCTAAAACGATACAGACCGATAAATCGATATTTAAAAATTCGTCCCGTTTATTTTAAAAAGAAAAAAGGAATTTACACACGACTAAAGATTTCCAAGATCGAAATAAATGTAATATATTTTTTAAAAGGATTTTCCGAAAGTGAAAAGACCTGGCTACCGGTAGCAGAAGGGTACGAGCACATAAACGTAGCCAATCAGCGCTCAGCGAGTCGTTCTCATTACCAAGTGTACAGGTCGCTGACAAGTTTACGTCTGCGCCCGGCGTTCAGACTCGGCCGCTATGAGTCGCTCGCTCTCAGCAATGATGTCTTTGCGTTTAAAAGGTGATCAAATATTCTTGATATTATTTGTTTTATATTGTATATTTATAAAGCTAATTATTATTTCTGAAGATAATACAAATATTTCGTGTTTAAATGATCATGTATTATATTTTTATTATCATCCAAAAAGTGTTAAAGTAAATTGGTTTCTGGAACTCTTACTGCATGTTATTATATTACTTTATTCCTTTTCTATAGATGGTACAATGACGATGCTTACATTGTCATTATGAATGTGGGGAGGTCGTATCAGGTTGTTAATTTAACGGCTTTTGATTTGATTTTTGGTCAACTGGAAGTTGAAATCAGTAGTGTGCTTTCTTCAAGAACTTACAGGTATTACATTTATATATTTTACACAGAATAATTGTTATAACAAATAATAATGAAATATATAATTAGCATTACTGTTTGCAGTCTTGTTACTTTAAACATAATTAAATATACGTTAAGTTTTAATGTTACAAAAAAAGTAACATTCATTATGATTTTCTTAAATATTTTTTCAGTGATAGCATACAAGCAAATTATCTGGATTTGGCTGCGGATGAAGCATTAGTTTTGAGAATGCAAGTGTAAAGAATATCCATAAAATATAAACGTAATAATAAAAGGTGTCTTCATTTTCCTAATGATATAAATTATTCCAGAATTGAAATAAACATATAATAAACACACACATGGAATATAATTTATATGTTTATTAGATCCAAGTTTGTTTATTTAGGCAAATACATTTTACTGAATATAAGCTTAGCTTTGACGCGCTTCGTGAGTTATATCAAAACTTACATGCATGTATTAGTTCTATTTAAAACCTAGACTTTGCTTAACTTGTTAGCATGAATAAAATTGAGGATAAATTTGCACATCAAGGATAAATCTAATCAAAAAATAGTAAAAAGATAGGGGCAATGAAATAAGTTACAAATATATCGTAGTGAACTAAGTTTAATAGAATTTAATTTAGTTAGATAATTTCCAAAACTTCACTGCACACTAGCGAAATAATGGGGTTTCTAATACCCTCGAGATATAAAGGGGTCAAAACGGTTCGTTGATTCTGTTAAAGGTGACGTGGCCGTAGTACACTTGACTCAGCCAGATTGAATTTATAATAAAAATCCTGATATAACCCTTTAAATTGGCTTTTGAACATTTATTTTTGCAAGTAAGGACGTAAATGGACATTTGATTCTGGAATAATTACTGTTATACAACTATTGCTACTTATTGATAGTTAATATTAAATATTTTTATCGACGTCACATATATAATTAATTAATTAATTTATATATGTTTGAACATATCTTTAAACATATATAGCCATGTTCAGCTATCTTTCATTTAAATAAATATAGAAACGAAAAATTTAAAAAAACGTTCACGATACGGTAGTTCAATTGGTAGAACGACGGCACGGTTTCCCAGAGGTCGCGGGTTCTAAACCTGCCTCGGTTTTCATTCTATATTTATTTAAATTAATTTATATATTATAACAATAAACATTGATATAAATTTTATTATAAAAAACATATTGAAATGAAATTAATAAGAATAAAAATAAGTTATAAAAAATGTGACTGAAGTATTGAAAAGTAAATATGTTGTAAACGATTGTATTTGATAAAATGTTGGTTGCACCTGAGATAACCACAGTGAAATATCGTAACAGTGTGTTAGAAAATCTCTCCAGAAAATTCTTATCGTCTTTTTTTCGTGTCTTTATCAAATAGATAATAAAGAAAAATATATATTAATGCTTTAAAATATCGCGACTTGTACACACTTTAAACTTATATATTTATAAAAAAAATATTGCTATAAATTCGGGCGAAACGTCGAAATAAAAAGGCATTTCACACATAAAAACTTATTTCCCTTTATCGCAATATAGACCCGATATTAATTAAACGTAATTTTTTTCATTAGAAATTATTAAAAAAACTAATTCCAGGTGTAGATTACAGGTGCTTAAGTAAACATTAATTTCTGATTATTTTATTTTTAATGAATGGATAATATAATATTCTTATAAATGTATATTTGAATAAACTGAAGTAAAATAATAACTCAATATTAGGAATCATTTTATTCTGGCAGTCATCTGTGCAAGATACGAGGTAACATCAGACGATAAGAAAATAACAAAATCTTAGTTGACTTAAAATCAAGTGCTTTGTTTTTAATGTTGATTATTTGTTACCATGATAAAATATAAGTCTAAATATTTATTTTATTATTTGTTTGTTGCCATGAAGAAAGTAATATTAGGGCCATACTTAAGGATTTAGGGTTTCAAATGGAAATAAAGAAAATCATTCGAAGTATGTAAGATAATTATTTTTTCACTTTCGCCATTTTCTTGGTAGGTCAATGGTTTTATAGTTAAAAAAAATATAGAGCGAAAATAAATTTAATCTTTTAAGGTGATCTAATGTAGTGGAGATTATATGAGACAGGAAGATCAAAGGAGTAAGAACCGTGGGAGACTAGCATTATATGTGATGTATCCCAGGTAGTTGGAGATTTGAAGGTAAGGATATCAAATTCTATTTTGACTTAAATTTTAACTATAATTTAGAAGCTTGAGGGAGACAGAAAGACATACATATAATAGAAAATTGTACTCGTTCAGATCAGGTCGCTAAAAGAAAATTTGTAATGAAACTTATAACGAGGGTATTTGAATAAATTATGGACCTTAGAGAGGTAAGTCTTTTCATTACCTTTCCGTGTTTCAAAATAAGGGTTATCTCACTTAATGGAAAATGTATTTAACCAACATTTTTAGTTGTTCCTAATAAATTAATTATTTAAGCATATTTTTTGAGTTTTTATAATAAAATATTGTTTGCAAAATTTAATGAATTAATTAACATTTTTCATACATGTTTTTGGAGAATAAATTCAAAATTAGAGTACACTAAGACCATGGTGTAGGAGCAATTTAGCTGTCAGCAGTTTTGAAATCAACAATATGTGTATATATCGCCATTTCCGTCTGTTCACAAAGAATTTAGTACGATGAATGTTAAAGATCATCATTTGTAAAAAATCAAAGAACTCGGTAAACTAATAATTAAATAGAACAATCTTTACGATAAATTTAATGATTATATTCCTATTCTAATATTTGTATGTAAATATAATCGTAAGTAAAACAGCTGTACGTAACTCAACTGTTACGGATTGAATCTAGCCTTCTAATATAATATTTATAATAAAAGTCCAGATGAAACTCAGATAGCGAATTAATATCCATTAAGATTATAAAGTTTTAGTTACTTATTTCTTTGAACGCCCATTCATTGCTATTTTATCATAACTTCTTACCTAATGTTTAAAATAATTCAAAATCATTACTAGGATGGATTTTTTTGTACAAAAACAGGCATCAACTATCTATATATTTAAATAGGAAACAAAGAAAAATCTACAAAGGTAATAATTATAGTATTTCGATATATTTTTAGAATGTTAAATAGTATCAGTTTTACTGTTATATTTACTATTATCACGGGTTGAAAGAAATCATGCCGTTAAAAGAAAGACGAAAAATGTGGTACATGACTTCAAATATGATAATGTTGATGGACAATCACGGTATTGGGTAAGAGTTCTCTTCTAAATAAAATCTATAAATTTGCAAATTGAATAATTATTCATCATTACTATTATATATATTTATCTACCTGATTCGAGTTAAATTAAATGGAAATTTGTTTGACTTGCGAACCCAATTGCTAAGCTCGGTGCATGACGGAAACGTGGCGTGATCAGTTAGAATTAAACTGAGAAAAACAACTCTAACTTTGTGCGTCATTCGTTTAATAATACGTTATGGAAGAAGGTCGGATAAAACTCAACGGTCTGTGTTAATTATAATGAAAGTAGATTCAAGGAAATTACCTAATTATAAAGATACCATAACTTTACAGCAGTCACTTTTGAGGGAGTGCTTGTAAATACAGGGAAGAGTTCGATTTTAAAGTACTATTTACAAAAATTTGTTGTTGGACACTTGATTTTAATAATCCTTATCCTGAATTTATTGATTGACTATGAGTATATTTTTATAACAAATTCATATATGAAGCTTTTTCATAAAAAATACAAATAATTTATAAAAGTTATATTTTGGACAAGGGTAGTGAACGAATAGAATATTTAATATTAATACTTTGAAAATATTTTATGGTGGATACTGTTGGTTGTTTGTTCGAAGTAGACTTATATTTCTTGGAAGGTAAATTCCGGAGTATTGAAATGAATGTACCATTCTCAGCTCGACTAGAAGTTGACCCTGAATTCTGAATGGTTGATGGTTGAATGAATGGTTTACGAATGGAGAGACGTTTTAGATGAGCAGAAAAATGGACTTAAAAGACTTATAAAAGTTAATTTAAGGTTAAAAACCTAAATCAAAGGGTTAAAAACATTAATTTATTACAGCACTTTCACTTACATATACACTACATTTATTAAGTTCACTTTTAAGTTTATTTCCTTGTGGTGGAGAAATTGCCAGAGTTGATTGGTATATTAGTTGAAAAGATAATATAAATGACCCATCAGAACGTAACCCAAATAATACATTTAATTGTCACTGCTTCTAAAGATAGATAGATAGACAGATAAGCACTTTATTGCACACAGAAATAAACATTAAAAAAAGACATATATAAGCGGAGTTTAAACAAATAAAATATGCAAAGGCGGTCTTATTGCTAAGAGCAATCTCTGACAGACAACAGGTCTTCAGGTGAAAGGACTAAAGTAAAAAAGTACGGGATCGTGCGATTGAGACAAAATACTATAAAAATAACAGGTTATCATAAACTAGTTACGCATAGGGCATATTAATATTACTTAAAATACTTAAAAATATAAAATAAATAATATATATAATATACAAATGTATATAAATTTACATATACATATATATACTTATTATACATAAATCAAACGGTATATATGTATATATAATATACATAAACAATTACATACAAAACAACACTAATATAAAAAAAATATTAATCAAAATAATACGCGACGACGATAATAAACAAAATTTACTGCATGGAGAAAAAATAATTAGATAAGCGAGTTTTAAAAGAATGCAAGGATTGTAGGCAACCGATATCTGAAGGAAGCATATTCCACAGTAATACTGTTTTCATCGAGAAAGATTGGTTGTAAAATGTTGTGTGTGCAGTAGGCAGCATTCATTTGTTATCGCTTCTTGATCGAAGCTCCCGTTGACAGGACCCAGATTCCAAAAAAATAAAATCGTTCTTTTAAATAGTTTGGAGTTAGAAGATTGTAAAGAATAAAGTATAGAAGGGAAAGGATATGTAAGTCGCGACGGTGTCCAATGGTAATTCATTTAAGTTGCGTACGGAAATCTGAAATGTGATCGAAAAGATCTCGAACGCAACGCATTTTATTTGGAATTTAAAAGAACACGCCAGGATACTATAAAATAAATTTAACAGTTTACCAATCACGAACTGCAACAAATATACGATAAGCTGTATATATCATGCTTTTGATCTGACACTTAACTGCAGACAAACTCTCACGTCAAAGTTGGAAACTTTTAAAACCACACCGATATAAAGTGAGGACATTCCACAACCTTATTTCATTGGTTTAAGTACTGTTGAAAATTTTGTGTTGAACTGTTTCTTCGACTATTATTCAAAAATGGTATACGTAACTTAATTTGACATTTCAAAATGCTTTTATATGCTTTCAATCGCTGTTAAAACGTGGCTACCAGTGGATAAGGTTTATGAAATATTAAACGTGGAAGTTCAGAAAGTTGCCGAAACATTTCACTCAAAAGTTTACCACGCATTGGCTAATATTCACTAAAAATACTTTCAAATAGGCCAAATACGTTTCGTTATGCCTTAATAAACTGGTAGAAAATGGTTTGTAGCGTGAAGTCCGCCCATTATACTATTTTTTTGGACTATAAATAATAAATAAATGAATAAAATATTTTTTTTTGTATATAGAAGGTTGTAATTGTTAAAAATTAAACTATTATACAAAAAAATATTTACGATGTTCCTTTAATTAAGTTAAAATAATTACTGAAATTTACACAGAATATCACAAAACTGAAATAAAAAGCTTCCATATCAGCACATTTTTACTATTATGTTTGATTCTAGATGGTGCTAAGGAGATATTTACTTAGCGGTTGTAAATATGCGACATACCGAATACGAAGTAGATTTAAAGTACGTTGAAAACATAAGCGATGACGCCAGCCAGTTAAAAGTTAAAAGAATAGTCTTTTTAATTTTTAACTCGCTGGCTGGTTATAAGTTAAAAAGAATACTTTTTTAACTTATATTTTTTTTATAACAAAGCATCGTAAAATACATTTTGCTTTTGTAATTATTATTACGTATATTTTATTGTGTAAATATAAAACTCCCTGGGTCTTTACAAAAGGTTATAAAACAAAATAAAAAAACTTGATCCTGATTGACTAATCTATCAAAATATTTATCTAGCCTAGACTAGGACCCATGTATGTCGTAGTCATATAAATATATAAATATGATGGGACATTAACACATACGAGTAATACAATCAAAGCAAAACAAAGCTACTATGGGAATGAGACAAGTGATAAATATAAATATTTTTCAAGTGGGTACGTACATATAATAAATATATTTAAACACTAGATCTCAGAATCATGTTATTATGACAAATATTTTCATAAAATGACGATCTAACCAACGAATATTGATGCAAAAGTCGTAAATTTTAAACTGTTTAAGTTTTAATTGTATTATTATTATGTGGTACATTTACCAGATATTCATAAAAAAATGTTTACCGAAAACGAATATTTAATACATTGTAAAATATATCACTGGTGCAATATTTTATTGAAAAATATTTCCAACGATCTTTTATCAACTATGTAAGAAGAAGATTATTTCAATCATAAGATAATAAATATCTATATAAGTCACCTCTTATTATATTTTTAGAGTTCATGTTTCACCATGAGGTACGATCAGATATTGTTTCTAAATATGCAGATATTAATATCTGCTTATTATTTTTAATATTTTATAATAAATTCCTGTACAGTACAGGTGTTATATTGATTGTTTTGTTTTTACGTTTGTTTTAGGCTGAAATCGCTATTTTTGTTACCTGCGTTATTTATCTTGGCTAAGTGCCAAGATGAAAGGGAACTGGAATGGTGGGAGACTACCGTCTTTTACCAAATCTACCCAAGATCTTTCATGGACAGCGACGGTGATGGTATTGGAGATCTTAAAGGTATATAATAAACTAAATATTTCTATTATACAAATTTGGCAAAAAGTAAGAAGTGAATTTCATGATACAATTCATTTATAGGAATAACTTCAAAGCTGGAATATCTAAAAGAGCTCGGAGTCGGAGCCACCTGGTTGTCACCAATGTTTAAATCACCTATGTATGATTTTGGGTATGATATTGCTGACTTTTATGCCGTTCATGACGAATATGGAACTATGGAAGATTTCGAAGACTTAATGAAAAAAGCAAAAGAATTAGGTATTTTATAATTTTAAACTATAACCAACTAACAGACGGATCATCTGATAGTTAATTGTTACTTTCCCAATAAATATCTGCATTCATTATAAGTATCTCATTATTAAAATATTAATTAGAAAAAAATAAACTAAACCCTTACCATTTCATCTTTTTTTTAGATATTAAAGTAGTGCTCGATCTTGTGCCAAATCATGGGAGTAATGAAAGTGTTTGGTTTGAAAAAGCTCTGCAAGGTGATGAAAAGTATTTCGACTATTTTGTTTGGGAAGATGGAGTGATTGATGAAAATGGAGTAATGCATCCTCCGAATAACTGGGTAAGTCAGAAATAATGTATATTTTACTATGACTATTATTTGGGCAATGAAGTATAATATGACTAATATTTATAGAATAGCGTTTTTCGCAAAAGTGCCTGGGAGTACAGAGAAGAGGTTGGAAAATATTATTTGCATCAATTCGTCATTGGACAACCAGACCTTAATTATAACAATCCTGATGTTGTTGATGAAATGAAGAATGTTATTCGTTTTTGGTTGGAAAAAGGTGTGGCCGGTTTTCGAGTAGACGCTATTGCTCATTTATTTGAAGTTGATAAGGAACTGTTTGGTGGAAAATATCCTGATGAACCGTTGAGCGGACAGCACACTGATGATCCTCTACACCACGACTATCTAGATCATATATATACAAAGGATCAAGAAAAGACCTATGACATGGTATATCAATGGAGAGAAGTTTTTGATGAATATACAGAAAAGGATGGCTTATCTAGGGTAATGATGACAGAAGTGTACTCAAGTCCGCAAGTCACTATGAAATATTTTGGCAATGGTAAACAAGAAGGTGCCCAAATGCCTTTTAATTTCGTTCTTATATCTGATGTTAATGCAGAGTCAACTGCTGCAGAAATGAAGTATGCTATAGACAAGTTTATCACGTTTAAGCCATTAGAAAAATCAGCAAACTGGGTGGTAGGTATTAAATATTGATTATAAGCAAATTCTAATTAATTCTTTGGTATTTTTTTCGGCATCTCAGCTTATCATTATTCCGATGTACGCTTACTCGTAAGTGAGTGATGAATATTCTGTCTTGGACAATTTTTTATATAATTATTATTTCAGGCTGGTAATCATGATAATCACAGAATAGCCTCAAGATATGGTTCCAAGTTGGTGGATGGAATTAATATGCTAGTATTATTACTCCCCGGAATAGGTGTTACATACATGGTAAGAAAGAAAAAGTATCCTTTTTTGGATAAAATTTGAAATAAAAAATAAAATTATAATAATTGTTTTTGTAAACAGGGGGAAGAAATCGGCATGGTTGATGGTTTTGTCAGCTGGGAAGACACTGTTGATCCTAGCGGTTGTAACACAGATGATTCCATAAATTATGTAAAAGAATCTCGTGACCCCGAACGAACACCTTTCCAATGGAGTTCAGAAAAAAATGCAGGTGAATAATAATAATAGTCAAGCAATTCGTGAAATCAGATAAAACTAAAACCATATACTATAATTAGATCTTTTTAATTTAAAACGTAATGTTCAAATTTGGACAGTGGATATATATTTTATTTTTATCAAATGCAAAAATTAATCTCTTTATAAATATATCGAGTAGTTAAGTTGAGGATATTTGGCTTTTTCAGGATTCTCCACCGGCGATAAAACTTGGTTACCAGTCGCTGACAGCTATGAAACTTTAAACGTGGAGGTTCAGCGTAACGTGGAAAGGTCTAATTTAAATGTATATAAGAAATTAATGAAGCTGCGAGCAGAACCAGTTTTTAGACACGGTAGATACGAATCAGTTGCTTTCAATTCGGATGTGTTGGCGTTTAGAAGGTATAATATAATATTATTTTTATAAACATATTTGTTGTATGCATTTATCAATTTAAAATAGTTGATATGTACTAAGTGTATGTTTTATCAAAATATCATAATCCGTTACCAAAATACATTATCGAACACTTCACATGTCAGATTATAATGAAACGTCGGTGACAAGTTTGGTGCGAGTGTTTATTTGTTTTTATATTGGAGTTTCCCGATTTGTTAAATTAATAACCTTTCAAGAGACTTTACTTTACATACCTACAGACTTATTCCATAAGTTAAGGAACTGATTAATTTCGAGCTTTAGCTAATTTAATCCATAATTAATTTCGGTTGTGAATAAAATTTACATCCTTGCAATGGTTAATACCAATAAGCATTTCGAATGTTATAGAATAATTATTATTTCTAGGTGGCACAACGGCGAGGTATATGTCGTGTTGATAAATTTACGAGAGCTTTCCTACACTATAGACCTTACCTACTTTGATAACGTGGCTGGAGACCTCGAGATTGTCGTTAATAGCATTCAGTCGCCAAAGAATGTAGGGTAAGTACATAAACACTAAATAATAGGCTTTATTATACAATTACAGAGACTTGTCTTTGTGATATTCTTATTTTAGTCTAAAATTTCGTTGGTAACTATCACATTTTGTATTGCAGAGATATCGTTGATGCTGAAAGCTTAAACGTCAGCGGAAGTGAATCTTTAGTGCTGAAAGTAGTTCAGTGAAATATTTGTATATAACATTAAATCTGTTATGTATACGTAAATATATAATTTCTGTATACAGCTGTTTATTATTTTATATAATATTCTTTTTGTTGAAGTAAGCATTTTTAAACACAGTTTTCGTCATTGTTAATTCGTGATTAATTATTTATCGAATTAAAAGCATAAGTAGATATAATTTATCTTCCTCAAATATTCGTTGGGAATTGACAACAATGATATAAGAATATATCAACATTTTTTATTTTATTTCCTAACCTAACTCTACCAAATTACGTTCCTCAAATTTGAAAAGATTGCCAAAAACTTTCTATCCATAATAGATTATTTAATATAAACATAATTCGAAATCCCATCTTACGCTGCGTACTAAATACATGGATCTACCTTCAAAGGTTTACTTTGATGAATTATGCACAGCCTACATTGAAAAGGATTAAATTTAAATTTGGTGAAACCCTTGAAAATCCATATTATGGTTAGTAATATTTTATTTAATACTTCGTTAGAATTTATTAGCACACCTCTGTTGTGAATATTGGATCTATTTAAATTAATTATCAGAATTTTTAATAAAGAAGAGGTTTAAGTCTTTAAGATCTCAAACAATTGTTTATTTATTATGTTTATATTTGCGTAGTGTATTTTTATTTCGAGCAATATAATGTCTAACTGCATTTTATGTACGATGTATCGTATATTAAATTACACGTGTATAATACCTACATATTTTAAATAAATCCTGATCAGTATGCGAATAATAACAATACATAAATTAACACAATAAACAGAGTTAATATATGACAAGTTTAATGGTAATAAGTTAGGTATATCTATTTTAACTTATGAATAATTAAAATCCGGTAATAATTTATGATAATTTACAACAAACAACCAAACATATATTATATTATATTACTATATTTCTAAAGCCTTTATTTTAGTCGGTATTATTTATCTAAAATAATATAAAACCCATTAAAAGTTCTTAAAGTTTACTAACTAAATAATTGGATAAAGTTTATAATGTTTCTAACGGTAACGTTTACTTCTAATGGGCGCCTGCAAGGTTTTATTCACAGATGGAAATTATATACCTTTCTAGAGCTTTACTATAACGGTATTCTTGTATTTGTTTGTTATTTTCTTTGTTTAAGAGTTAAAAGTCTATAAAATAGTAATCCAAATTGTATCCTATTATATATGAATATTTTTTATCGTGTTAAAATTGAAGATTGATTTACTAGCTGCTATAGTATTAAATTAGTTATAAAATGTGATTGACATTTAAATTTATACATTATATTAGATTTACTTTCAGAGATACATTACGTAAACGTTCTTTCACTTGTTATTTTTTTTTTCAAATATTTGTATATAATTTTTTTTCAATGACAACATAAACGAAATATACGTAGTAGTTTAAAAATAATGGACCCTATAATAAGAAACGGGTTGCTATAAAAATTACAAAGCAAAAATTAAGTATCTCCAAACTCTTCCTTACACTCTATAAATTATACCACTAAAGTAGTTTTCTCAATGAAAAATACTTGAGAAAACTAGTCTAAGAGCCCACAAATGGCAATTCATGTCAATTAATACCACCTGACGCCGACATGGCTCAATGTATTATGGAGTATTGTCGTAAAGCAAGGAATAATAAACTTTATTATTATGGTTATAAAAGCTATACTACATGTGTGCGTCTTTAATTCTGATATGGTTTTAATTTGTTAGCTCATGTTAGGAATTAAATTTGCAGAACAGAACGATAGTTTGTTTTGTTTGATAGTAGGTGTTCATTCCCAGATATTAATCTAAGTCTAGCCTGTACTACAGGTCTACTTATTTTATAGTATTATTATTCAATTACAGGCTAACTTATGGTCTAGATTACGTTACAAAATGTAAGTCTATAGTTTAAAGCATGAAGAACCTAAAAGGTATATAATAAATTCGTCACTAATCTGGATGTAATTTATCCATTTTCAATCACACCCATTATTGAATCGTATCTTAGATAAACAGCATATGTTATTTAGTAATAAAATTCTTAGAATAGTATATTTTTTTTAAATGGTCGATTCGTCCAAACCAGTGAGTTGTCTCACAATCTTGTCACCGACTTCCTTTAATTATCTACAGCTGAGTTGTAAATTAATACTTCGCTTGCGACTGACACATGCCGCGGATTCTTGTCGCCTCTATAAATTATCGACTTCATATTTTTATAAAAAATAAAGGCTCACGAGCCAGTTTAAAACATCATATCAATTATAAATAATATAACAAACTTGGAAACTTTAATAAATTATGTGTATCACTTTAAGTAGCATCCCTCTGATTTGGACCTTTAAATCAAATTACAGACCTTGGCTCCTTGACTTCATTATTGGAGAAAATATGTTACTTTCCTGTTTTTTTGGGACCATGATATTTTTTCAACCTATCTTATATCCGGAGATAGAATAAGTTGCGAAAATGTGGTAATAAATCAAACAAAATCTTTAAGTGAATGTGTTATAGTTTTTATAATTCTGGAATACGTTACAATCTTACATTTTCATTAGTAATTATTCGAATTATCGTTAACTTACTAACTAGCCAATTAAATCTATTTCCGGCGCTCGTGTTCCCTTTTGTTTGTTTTTGGAACACGTTGAGATTGACTGTTTTATTTGTGAAGAAATCGTTGAATAAATGAGAAAAATAAATGTTTATATTTCATAGGTTTATTAGTTCCTTTTATCGCCAGGGCCCTGGCTATGATTTTCAACCAAATTGAGCTCCAATTTAACATTTTTTTGACATTTTTATTTGTTTTAAGATTTAATAGACCGTTAATATTAATCCTTAACAGATACTTAATTATCTTTTAGGATCTTTGGACGAGTGTAATTTTTTTTATACTATTTCAACTTGATCTATAAATTATCTAATTGGTTTGAAACTATGCATTTCTTGGCAAATACTATACACATTTTTTTTTAATTCACTCGTTTTTTTTAAGAATATAGTTTAATAAATAGAAACATACAAATTCATTTTCAACTCAAACATTTTATCCAATACCAATAAATAAACTTCCCTAATCAAATTGTAAATAATTAACCCAAACTTATTACATTGTGGTAGGTTTTTTAACGTACTGACTTAACGTACTTGAAGAAAACTGAATGAGTCAAATTAACTAAACGTTTAAATAGTCTGTAAACTCTAAGAGGTAAGTACAAATTTGCAGTGCAATAGACCGCTGCGACCGCGCCCCGACATATTGTGAAATGTGTTCCCAAAGCATTTTGATTAATAGTCATCTAACTATTAAAAGTGAGTTGTACGTGACACCCAATATACTAAACCTTCAAGCCAAAATAGCCCGAAACCATGAATCTAGAAGAGTGAGTATGGAATGCATCTTTATATACACGAAGAAACGTTCGCAAGACAATTACTTAGACGGCACTCATCAATCAACACAGAGTGCCGTTAAGGAATTAGCAGAGAAGCGTGCTGGTGATCTAAGAATTATTGTTCAAACGTCAGATGGCTTACGATGATGAAACGGAATCCACAAGTAAATATGGAAGACCTTGAGTACAAACAAATACTAAGGAATTTCAATAATAGGTTTTAAAATAATATTCCTCTTTTATTTCTTCATGAAAATGTCTTATTATTTTTATAATATTATATATATTCTAAAAATATTAGCTTTAATGACGTGAATTAATCAGGAGCGGAGTAAATTACGATTAATTATGATATATTTATTTAAATATGGTTTTTTTATATCTTACTATTTACCCTTCGGGTTTTTGGAACTTAAATAGAAATTATATTTAGTTTTAGAACTAAATTGCTTTATTTCTAAAGTCTTCTGTAAATTATTAGATATTTGTGTTGTGAGTTGAGCAGTGCTGAGTTCGTTTGTAAATAAATCAAAGTTACAGAATTACAATAATATTGTATTATTACAATTTACAATATATATTATAATTATGACGTTTACACATTTATTAATAAGTATGGAACCGTGATATCTCAATAGTGTTATTACAGATTAATTCCAATGTCAATGGCATGTTATTAAATATTTCAAAATGAAATATTTATCAATTGTATGATTATCACTATAAATTGTATTGGCCTGACTAGTTTTGAACCCATTTGGATTTTATACTCTACCGCTTGAAGCATGGCGTGTACCTTTTAATAAAAGTATATTATTTGCAAAAAAAAAGATGAGTCGAGTTGAATTGGAGTATACAAAAATCCAGGTCTCAAACTTTAATTACGACAGTACGATAAATAATTTAATTGCACCGTTTCTATAATGAATTATAAACAAAATGTCGTTTTAATTTTCAACTAATTGCCTTTCAATGGTCAGATTATATCGTGATTGTCACGACATATCTTGACATTAAACGGCGACACCTATGCGGAGCCGGTTTGTGTGGTAAGTGGTAAGAAGTCGTATCTAAAAAGTAGAGCAGCTTTGACAGACATAGAGCTGTGACGTAATAATATCATAAATTTCTTTGTCATACTCTCAGTGTTAAATCTGTTTTATAAATGCCATCAATGTATTTTTTTTTATTTTTTTTTAGACTACAATTTTAAGTAGTTAGGCTCTATACGTATATATATATATATATATATACGTATAGAGCCTAACATACATATATATATATATATATATATATATGTATATTTATATATTATATATATTTATTTATATATTTATATATATATATATTTATTATTTTGTTTTTATATGCATCCTTATATGTTCTTGTTCAAAAATATTAAATAAATAAATAATTATAATGACAGTTTTAAATAAAAAAGAAATGTTTCAGTGGATTATCAGCTATAAAAAAGTATATTAATGAGGCTTTCTATTTCTAGTTTAATTTAGTGTAAGTTCAATAATCCGTTCAAGTCCAGTTCAGCGCAGTTATAATTCCCAGAGTAATTAATTAAATGAACGCACGAGTGAAATCCGGGCACAGCTGTCCACTAATCGAATAAAAGCATTGCTCATACGCTTCATACCCTGTATGAAATTTGGCGCTACTAAGCGTATTTGTGCTATATCTATTACAAAATTTGAATGTGGACTACTTATTTAAAAAAATATGGAAACTTAAAGCTTTTACTATAAAAAATATATATAATATTGTAGATAACTAAAGAGCTTTACTTACCAAGATGAAAGCGGGTGTTCTATTCCTTATTATATTATATATTCGGAAATATTGCGTACTTTGTAAGTAAAATGATATAAAAAATTATTGTATCAGTTTACTTTATCATTATATTTTTACATAAAGTAAATACTTTTTGTCCTTTTTATGAAATATACACGGACGTTAAAGTTCGTATGGAGAAAAGTTGCAAAGAATATACATTTCATATAATAATGAACTTTTAAAACAATAAATTAATGAAAAGTTACACACTACAATGTTACAAATTACACACACTGCTGTATTTTTTACGTTGACACCGTAAATGTAAATGTCCTTGACACTATCAATTATTTATTTATTTATCCACACAGAGTAAGAATAAAAACATAAAATATATATGCGTTGAGTCCAGACCCTTATAAACTATAAAATTTAAAATAGCGGTCGTATTTCGGCCGCTGGACGACCCCAGCGGTCGTTAAATATATATATTCAGCACTATGAAGAGCTGAAATAAGGAAAATGTAAGCTTGTTGATTATTATGTGGAATAACATGATTGACGCAGTTTAATAAAAATATATATTTTTCAAAATATGAAAACTTTTGTTTGATTTCAATTGTATTGAATTAAACCTTTTAATACATAAAGAAATCTATCAAATCATCAACAATGGACTTCCAAATAAACAGAAATACGAATTGTCAATCTAACGTCACTACTGTGACCTAAAATCACATTGCAAATGTCAGCAAGAGGTCACAAACCACAGTCTAATATATTGTGTCCAACCGTGTATGGCTATCGTCTAGCTGGTAATAAATTATTACATCTTGTAACACGTTTGAGTTCTATTAAACTGTTTTAGATGTAATCTAAGATAAAAAATATTCAAACCAGTTTCTTTATATTATTCCAGTAGACTATTATTTATTTATTTATTATTATTAAAAACAATACGCGTCTCTTTCATAAGCAATGGAAGTTGTTAATTAAATAAAGCTGAAGAGGTTTTACGTTTAGTCTGTGGCTTGCCATTTCGTACAAATGGGTTTTATTATACCTCTGTGGTTTTGGAAATTAGTAGAACTGTAAATACAGAGCTAAAATTAGAATACATTGCCTATATTGAAAAATATTTTAATATTTTCTATCAACTGAAACCTTCTGTATCTCATTATACATAAACTGCAGTAAACGTTTAAAACCCACCATTTAAAACTATTCTATTTCAAATAAGTAAATATATATATAGATACTCAAATTACATAAAATAATGTATTATTAATATAAAAACCATTTAATATGTTAGTATATATAATATGAAATACATTGTTTATAAATATATTTTATTTTTTAAGCTTGCATTTGCATTCCAACATTAATTTTATGACGTACAAAATGAAACAATTATATAAAGCTGCTTTTTCTTTTTATAGAAAATTTTAATATCCTTTAAGTTCACGGAAAATTAAAGAAGAAATGAAATAACAAAAAAACAAAATCTAGTAGATTTACAGTCTAGAGTCAGATCAAAGAGTTCTTTGTGTATTTGCCACTTCATTTATAAACTGAAATGTGTTTTACTTTCGTTCTCATTGTTAAGTCAGCAGTTACTTTGTTTTAGACCAAACCGCGAACACAATGAAAAGGAAGAACAAATGTGTTTACAAATATGCTTTGCTACATTTTGGCTTTTGTTTTGAATATACTTAATATTTAAAACAAGATTCTTTTACCTCTACTTATACATTCTTATACTCTATATTTGTATTTGTATAATATAAAATTAAACTCTATATCTATGTAATAACTTAATGATGTAATTTAGTTTTATTTTTGTGCAATTAAATTGTTAAATTATGGCGATTTTATAACTTAAGTGTTCATGTATTTGGCCTATTTACTGAATAAACGAATATGACAAAATGTTACATTGTGTTGACATTGTTGATACATAAGAATGAAACTTTATTACACAACACCTATTATACATAAAATGTATTAGAAATGTATTTATACTTTGAATATGTAACTTAAATGTATTGTTAGCAGTATTTCTTATCTCGTACACGAATCACATTTAGTCTGACTCGGTTTTTATCTTATATAAAATGTTTAATTTAAATCGTAGAAGATTTAATATATATTTAATAATTGCTTTTCCTTTAAGTGGAAAATAGTTCTGATATATAGGAAAAAACTTCACATAAACATATTACATCTGGTGAAGTTTGGGCTTACGTCGGGGTCTCTACATAGAGGGGAGAATTTCTATAAGTAGGTTTTAGTGAATAAATTATTTTATATATTCACAAAAGTTATAATTATTTTGTCAAACTTACGTACGTATCTGATAAATATTTTTTAATATAATCTGATTCAAATAATTAATTTATTTTGTGCTCTACTCATAACAGTGAATATTGCTTAGACAAATTTGTAAATCACTTTCATTTAATCTAGTAAATGTTATTATTCGTAATCAATGCTAGAGTACAAGGAAATCACGACGCCATTAAAATATTAATTGCTTTACCATTTATAATGTGGTACAATTTAAAATGTCGGCACTCCTAAAAAATATACATTATATATACATTGAAATTAACATACAATGTGACATATGAGTATGTATTGTTACGACATATAAATTTTAAATACGATTTAAAAATCCATTTGGTTTTAATTGAAAGTATAAAATGATTTATTTTCCTCAACGTATCTCATAATCTACTTCAACTTGTAAGGGTCTAAAGATGGGAGCGGCGATGTATGTCATTGTCAAACGAAATATGAACCCGGGATTTGCAACAGACTATTATTTTACCAATCCTACTTAAAATCAGATGTAAGTGTAAATATTTATCGATAATTGTAATGAACATTCTATTAATATTATAAATGCGAATGTTAATTTTCAGGAGCACAGAAAAGTTCAACTGGTTACCTATTTTTAAAAGAAAACTGTCCCCGAGTATATAAAACAACGCTTAGATGGCCGTCCGACGTAACAAGAGTCTTCTGGACAGAGTCGGCGAAGCCGCTAGTAGAAGCTAGTGACAAATAAAGTACCGTTATAGCTTATATCTAAATTTGACTAAGCTTACGTAAAATATGGATACAATTATTTCTCCACTACATCGTGTGAAAATGTTGATGTAGGCAATCTCTGATCTCTAAAAAATATATAAAATATATCTATTATCATCAAAGTTAAATCATATTGAAAAAAAAAACAGAGATTTTGAAGATACAAAATTTAATAATAAACATTTTTCTAAAATATCATTTACATACAATACATCAAAAGCATATACTTTTTATAAGCTAATTTTTCGTTAATTCCATTGATATAAATAATGAATTTTTAGTGTTGTGTCTTATCAGATCTATCTTTCGCTAGATAAATTTGTCTTTTCATCGGACAGTAAAGATATTTCTTGAACAACAATGATGAATATATATTTTTTGGTTTGTTAACTTTGTAAATATATATGTTCTAGATTTTGTTTGGGTATTAGCGATTGAATTGAATAATAAGTTATTTTTTAATATACTATTTTATCCCGGCTATGCTTCGCTATAGCGACATATTTATTGATTATTATATAAAGTAGCAATGCCTAGTTTTCGTTAAATTAATCACTTTTTCTGTAAAATCAAATGAATCCTAAGCTTTGGTTTGTTTCAAACACGTTATCATCATATCAACGGTTCAAAGTTAAACCATTTTTCAATACTGAAAATAAAAAAGGGTTTTGTATAAAAATCTGGTGCAACTTTTTATTTGCGTTTTACTTTGAGAATAATATATAACTTAAATTAACTGTTATATTAAAAAGGCTTAACTTAACTGTTATATTAAAATGCAATTTTAAGCAATTCAAATTGAACGAACAGCCACAGACATACAAGATCTACTCTACCTTAGCTCACTCTCTCTATACTTGTACTCTCTTCGCTCTACAATCAAAGTAAAAATGTATAAGAACTAACCGCTAGCATTGTCCACAGCCGACTCTCCCATATACAGCAAGTATGCTATTAGCGTACACATTGGTGAAGTCAATACCATTTATCTTGTTCACCTTGGCGACATTCTAGTAAATAAATTCTAACTAGCTAATTAATATAGGCCTTGATTCTGACTAAAATGTTTTAAATTTAACGAAATTATCATTAAACGTTTATTAAATCGAATTAACCGGTTTACACAGGCTTGGTTTACTTTTAAGTTGTTATTTTATATTTGTCAAATTTATTAGTTCGGTATGGCGAATAACCGACAGCTTAGTTTAGATAACATTTTGAAAGTCTATGTAAATGAATATGCAGGTTTATTTAAATCGATTTTTTATTATTGTTCATTCGAAAATCGATTTAACTTCCATTATCGCGCGTGGTCTGTGAGGCCGCAGCAAATAAACTCTGTTATTTTTGAGAAAGTGTTTTATGCCTCGAGCGATCACCACAGAGCGTCGGATAGTAAGTACCTCTTAGTGGTCAATTATAATTTATCGCCAAAATACATGTTGGGTTATTTGTTTTTTGCAGATTCTTTAATTCTTTATATGATTCCTGTTGTATGAAAGGAAATACTGAAATGAAACACTTGTAAATATGCTTGTATTTTAAAGATAAGATTATGGTCACATTAGTTATGGTTAGATACGTAAATGAGCTCGTTAATGATATATAAATATTTAATTATTATAGATAGTTCAATAAGTTTTAAACACTGATAGAAGAGGCGGCACTAGATTCTTATAAAGTGTTCAGATGTAGCCGTTAAAATATTTACAGAAGAGTATTTTAAAACAAACATTTTCCATTTTGTTAAGCTAGTAGCTAGAGGAAATACTTTTTTCATTTTAATATATTGCATTGACTATAGAACCATGTAAATTAGAATTGAGATATTCAATCTGCATCTTCAATAATATGTATTTTGTTTAGACTTAGATGGACTTGTGGTTTAGGAAATTAAACAGCCTGTGTTTATATTTTGTAAATAAATGTTTATTATTTAAGTAAGTGAGTAAGCTTTACGCCACTTAGTACAAAAAATACTTTATTCACTTACTCTTTTGGAAATTCTTATCATAATTTTAATGTTAAAATGTTTTTTTTCCCAATTTACTTCCTCTCAATAAAATAATGTTTCTAATATTTTTTTGATGGAACTCCAATGTTTTCCACAAAAAGTATTTATCATTTGAAGCTTCCCGAATAATCCAACACCTTTTATCTATATAAACATGTAAAATCGTGTATATGATTCAGGTAAATGAAGTACGAAAACATTCGATTAATGATACAGCAGGGTATCTGATAATGTGCTGATAATGTTATGATAATATAATGATAATGTACTGATAAGAGGACACCGTCACAACGTATAGTTTGAAAGCTTTTCACTACGTAGTAATCACGGTGACTTTCTAAAAGCTAGGATGGAGTGGATGAAAATATAGATTTATATAATTTTATTATATTTTATAAGCGTAGTTATACGATTTTAAGGTATTTAAAATATAGTTCAGGTAGAATATAATTTATTAAAGTATGTAGATACGATTTTTAAGATATTTTTGTCTATAATATAGGTCAGTTTTAAAATTAATTTCTTTCAGGGAACCTTTAATAAATAAATTAAAAAAATTCTATGCTTAAGTTAGTATTGCTTTTTAAGTATATAGAACAATTTAAATTATAACAATATACATAACTTAATGTAATGAAGAATAAATGAAGGCTATGTATATAATGAAAAGTACATAAAAGTATTCTTCAACACAATGTTTTGGATCAAAAGTAAATACGCATCCTAGTAATGTGGCCCTACCTGTTAGAAATCTCACAAAGACATTTTATATGATCCCACAAAATACCATTTTAGGGCTCCAGTGACCCTTCAAACATGTTACCGAAATATTATTCATGAATGCTACTTAGAATTTACACTATTTACACTTTTATTGAATATTACCGGTATAAAAAACGTATTGGTGTTTTTTACCAAGCTATTGTCGATATTTAAATATTTCAGTCAATAAGATGAATTATGTTTACAGATATTATTTACTACCTAAGTATAAAGAATTATGGATACGTATGTTAACTAATCGCTGACGTGTAAGATATTATTCAACGGAATTTTCCAGATTTATTTACGACCGTTCACTAAACTTTTACGTAAATATAAATACAAAGAAGTTATTGATAGGAACCAAGAGTTACGTATCTTCAAACCTTCATTTAGTTTAATAATAAACACATTTAATTGACACGTTAAAGGAATATAAATTGATATATATAATGAATTTACCTATACTGACATTATTCGAACCCGCGCACGATATAAAGCCGTGCCGTCATTCCACGAATTGAGCTATCGCTTTGTTCAATTCTTATATATTTATATGTAATAATTTTAATGTTTTATTATTTTCATCATGTTGCTTAAGTAATAATTTCAAATACCAAGAAGGAAAATGCGATGTTTACTAAATTATCCTGTCATTTTACCCTAATCTAGGTAAAGTAAAAGATGCTTACAACGCTTTAATATTAATGAGGGATTTGCCAAAACTACAAGCGAAGGGCCAAAAGGACATGAGGTTTGAAACACGGCACTGAAATTTAATATTATTAAATTAAACTATTATAATGTTATTAGTTGTTATTTATATAATTATATAATTTATTACCTTAAAGGTGGCACCAAAAATGTATATAAAAAAAATATAAATAATAAAAAAAGAACAGCTTTACATAAACTGTATATATATTTAAATGAAAATATAGTGAAAATTACCCGTACAATTATGTTTATTAAAAATATATACGTCGAAAATAGGATAATGAAAATCATAAAATATTCATTTTTCGATATGAAAACCGCAATAACCAATAATCTCATAATACCAACATAACGTTATTTTTTTGTACGTTTACTTTAACGTTTTTATTAATCCACGTGTTCTATTTACAAAAAATCTCTGTGCTCAATTCTCATGGTATTTTTTATAAATCTTAGATTCGACGCTTAGGAGAAGGATAGTTCAAAAAGTTTTATTTGCGGATAAAGAAAATATTCAAAGAATTATAATAAATAATAATGTTCCTAGTTTTATTTTTGTTAATAAAATTTAAAAAAAATATATCAAATTTTGTATATTATTGTTGGCACTCGTATAAATGCATATATTATAATATTGATTTCTATCTTGACAGTGATTTACGGTTAAACTGAATAAAAATAAAACCATTTATCGAATATTTACTACAACGGAACGTAAATTGATCCATCAATCTTATCAGATGTTATCTTACTTTTATACAAAATTACAATAACATTAATAAAATTTCACTATTTCCATCATCAATAAAAATAATATTAATCATTCAAATATATGTAGTATCAAAATAATATAAGACAAACCAACAATCATAAAACTATTTTTATTTGTATTGAACTATATAAAACTTATATTAAAATAGGGTTATTTTCTAATATCTAATATTAATTATTTAATTACTATATAAGTTTTTCGTTAACAGGGTGGATAATTTTACAAAATCTCAGGATAGCAAAGATAATTTAAACATAGCTGTAAAATACTAGTACCTTAATCCACTTTCCAAAATTTTTATGTTTTTTATTTATCTATATAATGTATGTTGAAAATATAAGTATTTAAAAAAATGAATGGAATACGATCCTACAATCGTTGTAATCCCATGTTGAACTACGCATTGTATATTTTTGTCAGATTGACTGAAGACTGAATTTCTGTAAACATCATTCCAAACTATTTAAAAGCGTTTATTTCTTGTACTTCCCTGTTCGCGACGCGAAGACGGCGGCGGCGGTGGGGTACAGCAGGGAAAATTTAATAAGCATGGTTCAAGAAAGTCTAAATAGTCCTTCGTAGTTAAAAGTGACCCTACCATACAGTCCCTACGCAGAAACTGTAAACGTTAATATAAATTTATTTTCAGGTAAGTGTCTTAGTAGGAAATTTTAACATTTGCTAAAATAAAATGTTCAATTTTATGTTCACTTTCCTGTACAATGTGCATTTAATTTTCTGTCCCTCGTAGTCAGCTATCGATTTAAATCAAATATAAAAATATGTTAGTACACTCTTGATTCATATTATTACCTTTGAAAATTATTTAAAAAAAAGTATACCATAGTATGCATGGAACTGAGAACCAGAACCCGAGCTAAGGTAATATACTAGCTCGTTTAAACACATTTCAGCCTTTAGAGTAATCGTGAACAGCTGAAACTAATCTCCAACACATTCAATGATTGATCAAATGCTTTAGTGTGGGTTTATCATTGATTGAATACAATTAGATCTCTATATACCGTGAGTTATGTCTGGATCCATTATATGTGGATTATTGTTGATTCGATGTATGTGGAGTCTTTAGTATGTGTTATATTTTCTTATTTATTTATATAAAGAAGATAATTCTTTTAGTCCAAATCTGTCTGGGAGTCTGTAAAAATAATTAATATTTATTATAATAAATCTATTAGCTATTTATATAATATTAAGGTAAGTCTTTTAAATATCACTAACATTATACAATATGCATAGAAATATAACTAAGAATGTAAATAGTAGTGCGGCTTTCATCTAAAATGAAAAAAGCAATACATTCTCTATCTTTTGTTTTCTCAGTATTTTGATGTCTATTGTTCTATGGTAGGGACATTGTAGAGTAAGGCGAGCCTGTCATATTATTTAAATATAAAAATGAGGCTAAGTTACTATACGTCTGTCTATATCTTTTCAAAATAGAAATAATTTCCCCATAGAAATTATTATTAAAGTGCACACTAAGTAATTATATTTTATATATATAAATGCCCACACTGAGACTTACCTAAAGAAAATAAATAATTAAACCTAGAATTTTATTAAATTTTTTTTTTTATGGCGCAGTGTTTTCAACTTTCTTTAAGTAACACTTTTTCCACTTATAATGTACCTAAATCTAATCAGGTTGTAAATATTATTTAAATATCCGTTATTTTTTTTATTCTATCCACGGTAAATAAAACCTTTTAAAAATAGCTACTTCAAAGGTTTAGCTATCCCACTAAGAAAAATGAGAACCTCCATCTCAACGGCATTTAACACGTTATTATTTCAAAAGCTTATTAATACCGGGTCAGGATTTTGTAAAATGTTATGTACTTGGAATAATTGATAATTTACGCTCGTAGAACAATTTACTTCCTAAATTTTTTTCGAAATATAATTTTTTCATTTGTTTTTGTTTAGATCAAGTAGTATTACAAAAAAAAAGTGATGACAATGTTGTATCACAAATTAAATACAGAATAAGAAAGTATTTTTCAAAAACGACCCTTAAGGGGCTGAGATTTAAGAGTAATAATAGATTCCTTTTTTCAGCTTTTATATAAAAAAAAATATTGTAGGTGTTTTGGAAATTAAACTAGAAAGAAATTTGAGAAGTTTAACTCGAACAAAATCAGGGTCTGTTAGCAGTTTTTTTAAAAATATATTTATATTTTGATATTTGAGACTCTTTATTTAAAAATATAATAAATATTATCAACCGTAAAAATTACGGTTTGTACAAAAATGTTGATTATTTTATACGCCTTTTTCAGATAAATCTAACTCGTTACCTAGAATTCTCAGTCTAATGTATATATATATCTAAAGAGAAAAGATAACGTATAACAATAAAACAGTGAAAGCTATGGCTGTAATACTACTATTACAACGTAACTTCCAAGTGTCATAGAAAGGTTTAGTTAAGACCTATTTTCGTAGCAAATGGTCTCACGTTCTACTTTAACGATACTTATCGGAACATGATGAAGACGGTAACTCTACCTCGGAACTTTGATTAATTTTTGTCACTAGTTCCATGAGAGAACTGGACACCTGGGTCTGATAGTGTCTTTATTACGTCACTAACACTTAATTGAATCCCCTCTTTCTTTTTAAACTAGCGAAGGCTTCCTTCTTTTTTAGTTCATCTATTCTAAACTATAATGTTGGATATTTTTATTATTGTTTACGAAGTATTTTATTACGATTTCATTTCTTTATTGTCTTATAATAAGTATTGCATTCTTAAACATATTTTCTTGCTCATTATGACTGGTCCGAAAATCCATTAGCCTTAACGACCTTACACACGAACATGTTTTGTGTGATCAAGAATAAATAATATAATGATAAAAAAAAATATTACAATCACAAATAAAACTATGAATACATGTGTAATATAGTAAGGTTAATAGAGAGTCATAAATACCTATAACGTACGAGTAGCCGTCTAGCGTCAAAACGCATTTCCTCAACGCACCCGATACAGATCGATGTCTGTGTGTCCTTGGGGCTGCACCCAGAGCCCTACCTCCACCGGGGTCGCTATGGCATTTGTGCACCAGTTCCTTATCATTCGCCAAATTGCCACTCCCGTCCACAGAACCCTGCCTACTACCCTCCAGCAAAGCTTTGCCACGCCGCATCATCACATCACACGCTACCTCCAGTTTAGTTACCAGCACCTATCACTGTTTCACACTAACACGTACACACTGACACTGATTGTAGTTGATATTTTCTTTCGCCGAAAACAGTTCAAACATTCACAATTTTGTCCTAATAAAGTATTACGATGTATTCGATGTATGAACGGCGGTTTTGTATCTCTATTCTTTTTTATAAGTAACTTATCGTTATTATTAGTGACTGATTTGAATAAATTTTCGATTGATATAAAAATGGAATGATTAATGATGAGATGGTTCATTATTGTGTGTAGCGATGTAATCTGATTGTCGTACATTATGGCTTGTAGATTATAAATGTAATGCAATTAACGTGATGGTAGAGACTCGTACGTACCACAAAAGATACGAGTTGTGAATAATTTTGCAATATAAACTATGAGTAACGAACCTACATCAACTCAATTACAGTTTTATGTAATGTTTATATGTTCTCCCGTCATTTGTATTTTTTTTTAATTATTTGTGGTATAAAATAACAAGCAACATTTAGAGTACGTACATTTTGAAATTTCTTAATTGTTAAAGCTTCTAATTCATTTTTTTTCTTAATACAAAGCATTAAACGACATCTAAAGAAATATTACTTATGATACAGAGTGTGCCTGTTTTTAGTGAAGATTAAAATCATTCAACAGTGATTAAAATTAATGTTTCAGAATCTCTTTGTAGGTCGAGTTGGCAATCGCCGACGGCTCTTATCTTCCCTTATTTACTACCAGAGTAAACAAGAGCTTTATAATCCGTTATATCTTTACACATTTATAAGATATTATTAAATAGATATCGTTAGACTGATAATTGATTATTTTTATTGATGTTAGCTGATAATACGGAAATAAATATTCACGACTATTGTTTTTCCGCCACAGTTACGGGGCGCTCGTAAAACATTGCGTCATGGCCCGGGGATGGGGCGCCCCCATGTGTAAACATACTGTGACGATGTCTGTCCGACTATTCGAAATCGCGTACAACAGGTGGTCCCTAATACAGCTAGAGAGATAAAAAACAAACCGTTTGCATTGTTATCAATATATAAAGTTATACTTTAAAATTATGACTATTTTCTATAACATCTGTTTACCAGTTATTCTTACATCGCACTACACAAATCGGACGGGTGCGTACGGACACAATTCAAGGCGGCATGACGCTACCACGCGACCGTACCGCGTGGAAGCCTGCGCGCGACTGCTGTCCTCCAAGGCACATGTTCTGCTACAGGTAGCTGATTACAACTGGACACTCCAAGTTCCCAATTTAAAATCCCAGGGGTAACTTAACGGTTACGAAAAGCGGATTTTTCCGCTCTCTTCGATATCAATTCATCTACGGATCTTCTGTCGTGACGTTCGAAATGCACTGTCGATACCTTGCCTTCTTGCATTGAGACTCTTACCATTAAAATTGTTAGTGTCATATATACGTGTTATTAATATATATATATATATGGCAAAGAATATGAGTACTTGTAATTTATTATATGTACGCATATTATTTAAATTTATCTAATGGGTTTATGTAATTCATAGCATAGATCATATAATAATTGTTGTTTACATATAAAATTTTATGAATATGATGAATTAAAAATGTTATAATGAATAACATTTTGAAATAACTTGGTTTTATACGAAGTACTAAATTTATAAATATGCATAAAAATAAAAGAGAAGTTAAGATTGAAATCTGTGTTTAGCAAAATATTGTTCTTACCCAATGTACTGGTAAATAATTAATTTGAAGAAGTTTACTTATCAAAAGCGTTTGTCTTTCGCTAACAATGATAAAATGGTTCTGTATTTTTATGGATTTTCTTATTATTTTGACAAATTAATAATTTCATTCATCATTTTATTTACTTTATCACATTACCCACGCAATTTTCTTAACATAATTTACTGACTGAAATGAAAATTAAACAAGATATTTTGATTAAAAGATTTTTAAATATTTTCCTTTCTGCGTTACGGGTTATATTGGATTCCGTGATGCCCAAATGGATTTTTTTAGAATTTTGCAAAGTAAAAAAAAAAATTAGGACAATAAACATTAAATAACA
The DNA here is from genome assembly GCA_963555665.1 of Dircenna loreta. Lineage (NCBI taxonomy): Eukaryota > Metazoa > Arthropoda > Insecta > Lepidoptera > Nymphalidae > Dircenna > Dircenna loreta. The sequence goes on from OY743094.1 coordinate 9,178,176, forward strand.
ATTTGTCATTATTAGATTTTATCACTCGTCGTGCTGTTTATACTAAAAAGATGCAAAACATTAAAAACAAATATATATACATTTGTGTTTAATTTTTATTTTTAATATATTTTATTATTATGTATATATATAAAGTTTTTTTGAATAGATTTGACAGGTTTCGTCGAGTTATGTTTTTTTTTACTTTTGTGGACTTTTGCTCGTTAGGTCGCCACCATCGTAGCCAGGAATTAAAAATGTGATCCTGTGTTTCATCACGTTACCCATATTACACAAGAAAGTTTTGAAGCAGTTGCCTCTTTTCTCTTCGCTAGCTCAGTCAATAAATATTTGAATAAGATAAATGCTTGAAGAACTAAAGCTTCATTAATAAATTATATTTACTCTTCAATAATTTATACAAAGTATTAAAACACGCAACTAAGAATCAAAACAGAGTATTTAAGACAATTTGTACCAACAAAACAAATATATATTTTATAAATAGTAACATATCAATATCGTTAAATAAACTATCGGTAAATATAAAATAAATTAATTGTATCGATATGATTTATTAGTGTTTGACTTTATTAGTGCATAGTATTATCTTTTAACTAAAAATTTTATATCTCTTTATAAGATTAAAATAATTTAAAAAATGTAAAAAAAAAATGGTATATAAAAATATATGAATATTACTTATTAATTCATAACTTTTTTAGTGATTAAAAAAGTTTCAATTCATCAAAAACTCATCATTGTATACATTGAATTTTCGAATAATGTTTAGAGGTAACATTTTCTCACGATTTTTTTCACGAGATTTACTAAAAAGCAACATCTGCAGTATTGATAAAGAGCGTTCCCGAACAATAAAATATTAAATAGATTTTGTGCTTATCGAAAGACCGAACAAACAAAAATAATACATATCTTGGATGTAAAGATAAATGTGCGACAAGCTGTGAAAAAATACAGAAGACAAGTCCAATTTGAGGGTTCATAGCTACTTATTACGCAGAAATGTTTTGTAAATCTCTTGAAATATAAAAAAAAAAAATCTTTTTCTTCTTTTTTGTGTAACATCTGGTTATTTTTTGTGAATTAAATAAAAGCCCTCGAATATTAAAATGTGGAACCGCAAAATACTGCTAGTGCATTCTGAACTCTCTTCTTTACTTACTTACTCTATGTGAGTTTACTCACATACGCACTCTTTGTATGGGTCAGCTTTATCTCTTTCTTTCTTTTCGTACTTACCTCATTCATATTTCCTCTTTTCTCATATTAGAATCTGGTAATATACTATTTATCGTTATTATATATTTATTATTTATCTTATTCATTTCAGTTATATGAAAATTCTACTAAGTTAGCTGTAAGTAGGAGAGTGAGGGGGAGCTTGAGGAATTCAAATTAAATAAAATAGCTTTATTAGAGCAAACATTTTCACGATCATACATTAATATAACATAGCATAAACTAGACAGTTAACCTTTACCAGTTAAGCTCCGCTTTTTGGGAAATCAGTATCCTCAATGCCGATTTCCTGTAGCTGTATTTTAACGAGCTACTCGTAATCTGTAAGTTGTTTCTGAGGCCTGACGGCCATTCACCGCTGTTTTAACCATTCTGCATCCAGCATTTATTTTTCTCCTTACATTTCGGTCGATTTCACCTTGCATTTTGTAAAGCGAATACCAAAAATCGGATCAGACTGTCAAGATTGACTGACCCTATCCGACGAAATTGAAGATTTTATCGGTTTTAGACGAATTTATTTTCAGTCTCATTTTATCTTCTTATACACTTTTTCACTATTCTTTAACGCTAGTCTTATCATTTAGTCATTAACTTTTAAATACGCTTTTGCCTTAATATTTATCGATCAACACACTCTAATACTTTGATGCTTATCTAGTTATCTTCTGACCAAATTACATTCATAAAAGCCATCTTCTTTAATTTACATGTATACATGTAACTTCAATTTCAAAAGTTCACGGACGACGACACCACGTACTATAAGAATAATCGTCCACTCGTTCGTCACCCCAATTAAAAAAAAAACTCAATCCTTATTATCCCCACCTACCTAACTACCAACTTTTCTACCTATACCTAGATTCTGTTTTTTACCTTATTAGAGGGTATATTGTAAAAGTCATAGTAACGTGTATGGTTTAAATTTAAAAATATACCTATATATATTCTTGGGATTTCTTTCATAATATTTTTTTTTCTATCCAATACAAACCACTCATTCACACACCAATCCATACTCAAACATTCCTTGGATATTTTTGAATAATATATAGTTTTCTCGCTGGTACTGGAATCCGCGACCGCATTTCATCTAATCTGTCCCCACGGACAGATAGACACGGCAACCAATAATTTGATAAATGCCTTGGATTTATAAAAATAAAAGACAATGTTTTATTCAAGTTTGCTTATGTTTAATATTATCCCTAGTTTTAACTTGGATATTTGTATTATCTAGCTTACATTTAAACAAATAAATAATATTTTAATGCATGAATTAAAGTTACATATATTTATTATAATATCTAAATGGTTTTATAATTAATATTAAATGTTAACATTTCTGTTATATTTAAGTGAAACGTTCATACATTGTGGTTGAATTTCTCTCCATGTTATTACATATTTATGAGTTAGAGATATTCCTTGTCAACGAAAGACAACATGAATTCTTATAAAATATATTGTTCCTGTATTTAGTTAACAATGCTTTTAAATATTTAATTTGATATAGTACGCGGGTTACTTCGGTTCATAGCTAACTGTCTGTCAGTCTAGACTTGTGATTTATACTTTTTTAAACCTTAAAATCTAGATTCTAGAAGAATATGAGGTATTTTTTTGTGGTGTAAAACCATTCAGTAAAAACTACGACCATAAAATTTAACCGTTTAAAGATTTGCTTTTATCGTTCATTCCTTTTAATTTGAAAAAAAAAACATTTCTGTTGGATATTTAATTCCTTAATATGAGTTATAAATAGATTTATATTGTCTTATTACTACTATAACTCTACATTTATTATGCCAGAATTAATAAATTAAGAACGTAATTTGTGTTAGGCGTTTTTAGCTAAGAATTTTATTTAAACTATAGATATTCTAGTGCCTATTATAAGTCAGCGTAATTTAATATCAAACAAAATGAAACGAAAAATATGTTTCAACCTAAAATCTATTGTATCACTGTTACTGTTTTAAGTGTGATTTCTATTGTATTATATTACATTTGTTTTAAACGCTAAATTATTTAAATGATAAAGGGCACTTAAATAACTTAGGGTTTTTCAAATGTCATGTATAAATGCCTGCAAGGCATGCCACGTATCCGCATTCCCTATTATTTGTAGTCATCTCTATGATAGAGGACATAGCTACATAAAGAATTAAACTTTTTTGCTATGTTTAGTCTCAGATGACAGGTATGCTGGTTTAAATAGAGATCACAGATTCCTGCGTTTCGTACCCTGTATAGTAACTATATAGTTTCTTTGATCACAAACCTCATACGGAACAATAATATAAATTTTAATTAAACTTAACTATAAGCATTTCTCTAATACTGGTATCATAATTAAGATATTATCAGCTAGAGACTTATTACGTCGCGTAACTGTTCCAACTCAGGAGCCGACCATAAACTTCCATGAACGAAGTTTGGGTAACGAGAGTTTATTGAGAAGTTACCGGAACTTCCCAATATAGTCTCGTTTTATCAAAGTAAGTGAATTTCTTGAAAACTTTTGTTTGATCAGGTCAAGTTGCTAAAAAAAAAGAGAAAAACCAAAAACATTCATTATAAGCAATAAGCATACCTTGAATTTTTATCTGTTATTTCATTCAAATGAAGCATAACATAAAAAGATGTTCTTATATTATATCAAAATATCATTGTAGAGGAAAGATATAATTGCCGTGAAAAGGAGAAAAGGAAAAAAGGTTGCAATAGCTAACTTTAGTGAACCGGCTCTTTTGTTAGTATTCGGTACCGGTTCAATGGAGGCTAGCTATTTTGCAATCCAATATCTTTTTAAGGTTGCTACAAACTATTTACTGCAAGTAAAAGAAAAGAAAACAACAATTTGAAAGTTAAAATTAAGTTATTTTAACTTTCAAGTTTTTGTTCTAATGGATTTTAAAAAAAGAAAGAAAAATATTGTACGTGCCTTCTATAAAAATATAACAAATGTCTGAAAAAATAAACAGTATCAGTTCTGAACAAATGTTTGAAAAGTGTAAAGCCCATTTTGTTGTCCGACCGGATGGAGTTGCGGGCGTTATACTTTTTCTTGTAACGGAACATTTATGTTTCTCTTTATTTATTATGTTTTCTTTCATATAAAAATTACAAAGTAAATAAAAATAAATAATAAGCATTACAAGGAACAAGTAGACTTTGATAAAAGCTTATATTACTGGTATGTAAGCAGCCTAATTGCGCCGTTGCGTGTAAAAGCCACATTTCACCTCACAACATGCGGTTACGATTTGTTTTATCGCTATAATAGATAAAGTGTTCCCGGAATTTCCATACCGTTCTATTTTAAGTTTACGGAAGTTAAGGGTTCAATAATACCATAACTTAGAAGTTGGCTGAGGGTTGTCTGTCATGATATATCACGCCACACATTTTTAGATTTTTAAAGGCAAGGTGACACACTTGGTTAATCATGCTAGGAGTATTATAGGAGTTTTTTTTTTATAAATAGGTATTTCTTAAATAAGGAAGTATCTGAATACTTACAACAGATTTTAAATGTTTTTATATATTACATAAATAATTGGAGACTAATATAACCGATTAATGAAATTTACATGAATGGGCACAAGAAGACCTTCAAAGAAGGTCTTCTTGTGGTTAGACACTTTTACCAAGAGTTGGAGTAATTAATATTTTAATGTCATATGTTAGATTTATTTGTTAACAATATCTATAAAGTTATCAATTTGAAGCGAAATTTTTTTTTTATTTTTTTTTTTTTACATAGGGCCAAGATAATGCTTGACTACATTCCACCTGATGGGAAGTAGTAATGTTGACTACTTTACTACTCCTAGATGGTAAGCGCTTCACTTAGTTGCCTATTCACTCTTTGCTTGATGACGAGAAAATTGAAAAGAATACATATATGGCAATGGGCTATAATTCAACTTCATTTTCTCACTTCATTGTCGGGTGATAAACAATGGCCCTTATTTCACTTTTTAAAAATAAAATATAGCTAGTTGCAACATGAGAAAAAGGTAAACTTGAGTAAACTATATATAATTAGAACATTAGAACTTACCATTTTTAAAAGCTTAAATTTACACACTTACCTTATATTTAAAAAAAAATATATAATGATAGATTTTATTTTTTTATTAACTTTTCAAGCAAGCACAAAAAGTACGAGGATTCATTATTTATATTAAATGGTATTTTAGTTAATAAATATATTCATAATTTTTTTTATTTGGTTATATAAGGATAAAAGTAGTTGTGTTCATTGTTATTCCAGTATTTACAATGCGATCTCCCTCAGGTTTGATTTCATCAAACATTCTTACCCACGAGAATAGCAATATTAGGTTTAGCTTAACTTACCTGTCCGTTCTTTTCTTAGACAAATTCGAATGTGTTTCACCAAGATAAATGAAAACAAATGCAATTTCATTTATTAACGCTATGTTGTAGTTCATTTTGAATGAAAAGATTGAGAAAATGTAGAGTACGTCTAATGAAAAGGTTGTAAGCTTTTGTATAATGCTATGAAATTTGAATTTGTTTGTTCATTTGAGTAGGGTTGTACCATGACAAAATATCTAACTAGCGAAACCACTAATGTCAAGTAATGTTAACATTTCAAATTAAGTTTTACCTGACACTTATGAATAAAGTTTTAGCGGAATATAGAAGTCATATAATAGAAATATAATTGTAATAATGCATGCAAATTACTTAATCTAGTTAGTTACTTACTTGTTGTAAGTTGTTTTCTAAAAATAATAATAATTACCTGTAAAAGAAAACGAGTGTAAATCATTTGTTACGTTCTGGTTTTAAAAATACGATATAAAGTTTATACATACAAAACAATGACACATACGGTAAGAGTCTGTTTTAAATGTTTCAAAGTTTGCATCCATAAAATCTAAAAAATACTCAACCTTACCAATAGTATAAGTGGCTCCATCTATCTGAAAAGTTGCGCTCTTACATTTCTTGAAAATTTTCCCGCTCACGATTTGGCGCGTGGCGCTACCATGCGTAGCGGGGTTCGAAACAATTTCACGCCTCGCCGCAGCGCTAGTGTCGAATCGATTCCGTAACTCCTCGAACGACAAATCACTCGATAAATCCGGTGATTTGTCCTGCACTCGCCCGCACAGCCCTATGGGAACATTTTCAGCCGCCTTTTTGTCCATTTTGTTAAAATTTGTACACTGCACTTATTTATTTCAAACACATCATGACACTCAAGTCACTTGAAAACTAAATATTTAGTTTTAATAAAAAAATATTTTTTTATTATTAATATATTATGGAACTATTTGAATTATAAAAGTATGATAAATCAAAAAATAATAATAAAATAACCTTAAAATTAACCGGAAATATTGTGACATCTCTAGTAGTTTAAACTTCACCTTGAAATGTTGCGATAACTAATATTTCTAAATTTAGCTCAATGGCTGCTGAATTGTTTTTGTTTGCTCTTGCGTAAACCTGACTGTACTACGTCGGATCAGCCTTTGATATACGTTTTGCTTATTATAAAATACCTTTTGTATTCCGTTATGCTATAATTTAAAGCGTAATGTTTGTATCTGACGTTTGAAGAATGGAAGTATGTGGAGGGAAAGCTTTAACATCACACGGTGTATAATTCATCATAAAATTTGGAGGAGAATATTTTTTTAAATTTAGTCAAGAAGGAAGAAGGGTCCTACCTACAAGACCTACGGAATATTTCCAATGCGAATGTACGTGAATTTGAGATCTTAGAAGACGGTATTCCAATATATATATGTATCTCAGATACGTGTCAATTGTTTTACATATATTTATACAATATTGCGATAAAGTTAATTTTATGTTTATTATTTAAAAAAACTTTAAAAAACTTAAAATATATTCTAGTTCGTTATGCAATAAGTATCTGGTAACGGGAGCTCAAAGCGCTAGTCTAACAAATCTTACACAATGACAATCGTCTGTTTTCCAAAGGGTTTTTGAACCCATTTTTAGCTTTGTCCTGTGTAATGTTTAAATAAGCAATGTGCATTGTTTTGAATAATTTCTCGGTACTCTGTATAGAATTAACATTGTAGATACGTGACCCTATTTAAGCAAATAATATGTGATCTATATATATTTCTTAATTTTGAAAATATGTATTATATATAGAAAATAAAAATACTTACTATTTTTTTTTCTACATATTAGTTATAAATGAATAAATAGTCATTTATAACTAATATGGAGCTTTCAAATTTTATTGCACAGATAAAACGAGTCAAAAAAATATTGCCTTTAAAACGATTTAAGACGAACGATGCATTTAAAACGAAGTGCTTCGTTCGACCTTCGAAAATTTCACTCTAAGCTTGTAAAAGGATTAAGATTGAATTCTGATTAATAGAAAACTAATCTTTCATTCATGAATTTAATTGGTCAGTGTGCATAGTAGAGAACGAATTTTATTGTCGGGTGGAGTCACGAGTATAACACTAGCTATATCCAGAATTTATTTTAAAACTCCGCTTCTTGTTTCTAAAAATATATTATTTTCAAGTCAGTCGTTGTTGCGTGTTAATTGGAATCATTCGGTATTTTTCGTTGTTTTGTTTAAGATTTCTTTGACGATTAAAATAAATGTACGTATAATACTTCGTTTAATGCTTCTATTATCGAGTATTATTGAGATTTCAAGTACTACTCAATTAGTATTATAAGTAAAATAATGGATTTTAAACATTTTTTTATTGAATATTGATTCGGACAATTTTTTTTTATGTTTTTATCAATTGTGAACTAATCTCAATATTATTCTAATATTATTTTTTCAGTTGTAATTTGTGATTGAAGTTATAAGATAGTCGCTTAAAAGGATTTCTTTTGTACCTAAAATAATAATATTTTCATTTTCATGTCAAGATAATGATTTTTATGGACTTCCACTATCCACAAAAGAAAGGTAACAGTCACGAAACGAAACAAAACTCGACGACTTACTTTTACGTGTTCAAACACGCGAGTTTTAGATTTTATATACAGAATAATTATTCTAAAACAATTATTATTTTTTTATAATTTACTATAATTTAAACAAAATATAATGAAAAATATGTTAATAATAACAGGATTTAAACCTGTGAGCTTCTTAATTTTATTTACATTTCTAGATTTTTTAATCGTACCGTTGTAGTAAGATAAAACATCGTTAAAATAAAAATTGGTATTGTATCTATCTTACCAAATTTTAGAGCATTCTCATTAAAATTGGTATGGAATGTAAAGTGCTGTGCCAGAAAAGTCAAATGCGAACGCCTTAGCATTACAAATAGGAATAAAAAAGTACTTTGTATAACAAGCAGGTGTGGGAGGAATTAAGGGATTTTATTACAAGTGCCGAGTTACCGCTAAATTCCATTTCTATTCCCAGTTAAAGCGAGCCACGAGATTATTACGTAACCGCTTGAAACTTCCAGGCGACCTTTTTATACTTATGTATAAATAAACACTAAGTACGACTACGATATTAGGTAAAAGAAATCTTTTAATACATGAAACTGTTATATAACAAATACTCTATACATATTTAAAACCATTAAGGCCAACTAACAAATTCTTTAAGAATAATTTATTGTATACACTTTAAGAAGATAATTCGCTCGTTGGCTTCAAGTTGCAATCATTTATTATCATATTAGAGACGTTTACTTGAGTTTTGTTCCAGCTATTTATCTTACTTTTGTGTCGACAAATGACACCGCGGAAAACCACTTAAGTTTTTATCTTAGGAAAAGATGACTTATAGTTACAAGTATCAAAATTAATTTAAAACCAGGAAAACTATTTTTAATTGGAGAAATATATTAATGTTACTAAATAATACAATTTTAATCATAATCAATCAATCAATCAAGCAATCAAGACGGATTAAAAAGATACGAAGATGATTAAAAAGATGTATATATATATTTCGTAAAAGTAAAACAATGAATTGCCCAAATTTTGCTTTAGACATGAACGTTTCGTCGGTTCCTTTTATCAAAGTTGGTAACAAACACTGCTTCAACCAAATTTGTCTGCAATAAAACGATAAAAGATATGATTTTATAAATCACTTATCATGAAAAAGACTCTCAGAACTCTAAAAATATATGTTTTCTTATTTATTCCTAGAAAATGTCCAATTAACATTTCCATTAGTTTCAAGACGTTACGTTTTCCTGAAGTTTCAGTCAACTACTCTCTAATTCCTTTCAGTATCTTTGCTGTAACTAACAGCTCTTTGATAACTTGAAAATCAGAACTGTATAAGGGTATGGACACACAACTCTTTAATTATGAAGTTATAATATTAAAGTTTTAAATTAATTTAAAATCATCGCCATTGTAGTTTAGTTAATAATCATATTTTTATTTTATTCTTCTATCATATTTTTATTTTTTATTTTTTTTTAAGGAGCTTGGTGCTACTGACTCAGTTGCCTCATGGAATATATTCTTAATTTTTTAAATAGAATACACTACATAACTAGATAACCAAAAAAAAAAAATTGTACATCCTACATTATTTTATAAAATATTTTCCTTCACTTCCTCTGATAGAAGAGAATACTTGACGCTTATGCAACATAGAAAAAGTCTCTAGCCTATCTGCCGCGCTTCAGGGAAACATTCATACAAAATATGATAAACCTTTTCAAACTTATTACATAATGGATATTATGGGCATATTTGATATGCTAAATAAGAAAAAAATACAAAATAAATTACCAAAAAAATATATTACATTGAAAGCTTTTTAACCAATGTATACCGTAGTGTATTATAATTCTATATTAAAATACACGCTCTGAAAGTTTAAATAGTATGTAAAAGGCTTACAATTCAGGAGTTTAAACTTTAGACCATTATTTGCAAAGGATATTAAACGACTTTCATCGACTCTTAATTAGTTTTCAAACGTAAATTAAACACTCCAAAGTTGGTTTTATAATTGAGGAGGTTTGTGGAAAGGCTATATAATGGCTTTTTAAAAATTGTATTTCGAAATTGTAAAATAACATTTTCAATTATATTTGTTACCTGAATGGTTTGATGTCAATTCAACAAAAATAGCATACATACTGATTTTATATTATATATACCTTAACAGCTACGTACAATTTACATGAATTTCTTTCTCATAAGTAATTCTAATACGCCTGATAGAATATAAAAAGTTCAGCGTGAAAAAAATAACACTTTTCCGTTTTGTTCCGTTGCGTCTGGGGAGAGTCTTTATTGTTTTGACCAAAAACTATGAAAAATAAAAACATCGTTTATTAGATTAGTCGCCCGGGACGAGCGGGAAAAAATATTACAGGCAAGAACAAATTCAGGTAGATAATGGAATTGACGGAGCTGTCGGCATACATTGCGTCATAACCACAAACAATATTAACAAGTACCCGCCTTGTAACTTTTACGTTGTGTTCAAAGAAAAATGCTTCATCACTCGCACTAGTTACATTCTTACATGTGATTTTACAATGGAAAACAATTTTGCACAACAGACGTTCTGTGTAAGTCTTAATTAGCGTTGATTCAATTAGTTTTATTTGATCACAGGGTACTAATTGGTCCTTGGATGAAACAAAAGAGTTAGAGAGATTCGTTAAAGAAAAAACGGGTATTCTGTTGTTTGCAATTAAACTTCCAAAATAAACTAAGCAGACTTTTTTTAGATTAAGTAAAAAGTTTGTTTGAGATAAATAAAAATAAAATACGAACGCTATGTTATGTATGAAAATCTATAAAACAATATACAAAATAAGAATGCTTAAAATATAATAATAAAAGTATCTAGACTTAAGAAATAGAACAAATATTTTTTATTTATCAGTATTTTATACAGTTTTAGCTGTTTATTTATTTGTCTGTGTACAAGATTACTGGAAGAATTTGTGTTAACATTTGCTGTTGTTATAGGTTATATTGCCATGGTCAATATGTATAATACTTTTAAGTCTAGAAAATTCGCCTATAATTATAATTTCGTCTATAATTACATTACAACAAAATTTAAAATTTTCATGAAATTTGATGTTCTATTTCTGCTAAACTACTAGTATTTTGACTCAACATAAAAGATGGTCTTCACTTAGGAAAAATCTCTTATCTCAATGAGAAATGCTTTGTACCGTAATAAGCGTAACAAAAATGGGTTTATATAAATTTAAAGGGTTGATATATTTCTATAGTTTGAGAGGAGGGATGAACTGGAAATAGCTGGTATAAAACATAAATGAATCTGTTACTTCTCAGAAGATAAATAACAATCTCAGAACATGTTAGTTTTAGTCAAACAGATATGAAATGTTTACTTGAAACAGATATAATGTTGAGTCTGTTAGACTATGTTTATAATTGTACAGCGAATCCTAAATTACTTCCGATTCTGAAACTTTAGTATTTATTTCATAAATCATTCGTTTTTAAGCAGATCACGAAATATATTCAGTGTAGAAATGGGATTTATAAAATGTAATATGACTTATGTATCTGGTGCCAAGCGAGTGGGCGCATTTGATTGGAAATGCAACTGGCATTGATTATTCCACTGATTTTTGAAAGACATTTTAAAATATTTATTTTAATATTTTAATTAATAAAGAATTAATAGATTTAATATTTTTTTTGGGTATAATTGAAAAAATAAAAATAATTATCATATTATTAAAATCTTTTAATAAGGCTTTGGTGTATATATATGTAAGAAATCATAAGAAAGAGATCCTCTACTCGTATGACTTCTTGATTGAATCTAGATCCAGTATTCCAACGCATATTTCAAATCATCATAAAATAAACGAAATTAATTCTAACGTAAGTCCATGACGGTCCGCTTCCATTTAATATTTCGAGCATAATTGGCGGTAAAAAATTAAAAAAACACGGGCAGAACTTTGTTACAGGCATTTTAATAAACTTTATTGGTCTGAATTTAGCAAACTCCACCTTTATTGTTATTAATGTAGGAGCCGTATTACTCTTGTGTGCCGGAAGCAATTTTTTTGGTATGTGACATACAATTTCAACTTGGAACATATGACAATTATTTTTTATTGGATTGGAGCATTGAGTTTTTACATAAATGAGTTATTTTTTACTAATCTTGCATATATTAAAAAAAAACTCAGAATATAACAAATATTTTGAAATGTATCTGAAAACAACAATTATATAACGTTACTTAATGAACTCTGAATTTAGTCTGAAAAAGCTTGTAGTCAATATTTTTTATTAAACATTTGTCACTTTTTAAAATCATCAACCTTTTGCCTATACTTGCCTGCTTATATTACCAATGAGGAACCATTTTTTTAAATTTCTACCTATCTCTTCTTTCATTCTTCATCTCAGCGGAGATTTATATTCATCATTTATTTTTTCACGCACTTCATCCATGCCTCTCTTGGTAACCTTCTTCTCTTAAAACCATTCACATCATACTTAAAACTCTTTTCCTGTTTATCCCTACGCTTTACCTGAACGGTTTAAACAGCACAAACGATAACGATTCCTATTCTCTTCTCTTCTCTTCTATCACTGGAGCTTCTTTTAAACTACCTCTTATAAACAAACTACTTATTTTATTAATTTTCATTGCAACATTCATTCATATCATCGTTTAGAAGCGTGATCTTCATCTATCCCATCTCTAGTCCATCATTCTGGTCTATATAATATAACAGGTAGTATCACTGTTTTATACTGTTTCTTCTTCAGTCTAAGGAGAAAATGGTCGTGGCAAATCAACCATATCACCTACTGCCATGTCATCCAGACTGCGTTAATCATTTCGATTTTTTTCTCTTTAATCTTGAACGAATGAGCCATGAGTATTGAAGGTCGGAGTTCGATTACAACTGTTAAAGTTAAGCGCCTTTGGCTTAAAAAATGGAGATTTCCAAAATTGCAATATATGTCTTCGGTTTTTATTGTACCGATTTTAAAAGCAACATAATATAAATTTGTTGCTACCTTTGTAGGTTGACTTGGAATTGTAAATGGTACGCTCCGACCGGAATGTCGATTCCAAAAAAAAAAATAAAGCATTAAAGGGGTCTCCTCCAGACTCCAATGCCGAAGCATCATTTATGAACCGGAAGAGGACTTAAAGGCCTTTAGCCTGTGATACAGGCCCACTGAGACACTAAAACTGTCGTTATTACAAATTGAAATTGGTATATAGCACAATTCCATTAATATCTATAAGAAATATAAAAATATAACAATTACTTTATTACAGTATATCAAAAATATTAATAAAAGGCCAACATTGGGTAACAATATACAGCCTTTGTATAAAATTTTCTCGGAACATTGAGCAATAGGAAGTTCTCAAAAGTTTTATAAAGGAAGCCATGAAGTATAATACTATTATTACATCCCTTAGAGTGAACGGGAATTCATATTATCTTACCTATATTGTTACTTGATAGTTTTACACAAAAGTATATTTTGTATATACAACTCTACCTGTAAACTAAAATAATTAAAGTTTCAGTTAGTTATTGTAAGAGTTTGCGTATGAATAACGGTCATTAAAAATAAAAATATTTTTAAGAAAAAATATTCAATTAAAAGTTTCTTAAATCATTTTACACCTATTTTCAGTAGAAACCGAAATTCAAAAAGCCTCTTTCAATAAAGAGTCCAATATCCATAAAAACTTGAAACTAGTCTATTCTTTCAAACTACTGAACCCTGCAGCAATTGAAACTCTTTTAAAGGAACGAAATGTCATTATACAACCGACTTCAAAAGTTTGAATATTTCCGAACAGTTGGCAACTCAAGTTCATGTAGAAGTTCTAGTAACTACGCTAAATAGCTTTTTACGGATCTCTAGGGGCATTGTTTTTTTTTATATAAACTTGTTAGTACTTTAGTTATAAAGATGAATGCGAATTTGGTTTATGGCACATAATATTTTTGTGTGTGGCACAGAGTAAGTGTACATAATATTTCTTCAGAAGGGTTAATTGTGTCATGTCATGTGTGTAAGAGTAGAGTCAAGTTGGTCCTCATACACACTGACGACGTAATATCGTTGGGAAATATAATACGGGTTAACAGCTGGGAAATATAATACGGGTTAATATATAGATACCGTGTCTTCGCTGGAGAAGATGAGTGAAGGATAGTGGAGTTCAAATCTTCACCTCTATAACACAATTCCTATCCTAAGATAAAGATATCCTAAGCCGTGGTTGAAGCCTCACAGGAGATTCCATTAGTTCACGTTCTTAGGCACTAAGAGGAGGTTTCAAGGGGGTTTCGCAGTACCAGCTTACCCCGCTCGGTGACTCTGTCATAGCAAGTAAGGATTTAAAAAAATATAATGGGGCTAGTAATGATAAATAAGTATAAATGTATATACAGGTATACAAATAAATAATATTTAAACTTTCATGAACCATGACTATTATATTTATATTTACCCGGCTGTATTCACGTCGAATTATATCGGAATGTGCCCGACTAGTTTCGAACCCATTCGGGGCTCTTACTCATGAGCTCTAAGCGTGGCGGACTCGCGGCGTGAACACGAGTTCACGCCGGGTAAATATAAATTTAGTTGTTTCGTTACATTTAAATAAATACATTTAATATTCAAATATATTCATATACCTTTTTTTCACTTTCATTCATATTTATAAATTATTTTTTTATATTCATTCAAATTCATAAAAAAGTTGTCAAGTTATTAAAGTTTAGGAAGTTTTATAGTATTTCAATAATATTCCTCACAATTAACAAATCTTATGACATCCAAATTACATTATTCAAAACGTTATTGAGCCTTGCAGATTAAATCTACATTCCTGAATTCTTAAATTATATTGATCTCAATCATATAATAAAACTTTTATCATTTCTTGTTACTGAAATTGTAGAGTTCGAGTATGAGTATACTCGAACTCTTCTATTATAAAGATCTAAAGAAATGTTAGCTTATATTCTCAATTATTATTTTTTTTTAACTTGGCAACGTGATCATACCGCTTTAAAATACGTAGTAACCAACTTCGCTCCCAAAAACATGAAATCTATAAATTATTGTTTTAATATATGTCAGTGATAAATTAGGCCTTCGTAAATTACAGCCGTTAATCATAAAGTCTTTGAACTATTTTTGTGTGACTCTTATTGTTCTAGTACCAAAAAAATATATAATCAAAAGCCACATTTGTTTGAAATTCGTTTTTTAGATGTCATATTGTAAAGTTGAATTTCGCCAAATGCTTTTTTATTTTATTTTTTTTGAATTTTCTAGGGATTACTGCGTAGTTTTCGTGGTTTAATATTTGTAACCATAATTTTGTTTATACATACATAATAAAATTAAAAATATATATTATATTACACTTTTGATAATATAATATTTTATTATAATTACGGGTATAAAAGTATTTATCTTAAAACTTTAGATTTGAACAGAAAGTTATACCTAATTATACTTAAAAACCTTTTTGGAGCCATTCATGAATTTATTAAATTTACTTAGTTGAATTTGTTTACTTAGTTGAATAGAGTTGTTTTCTAAATTAATTTAAAATATTACAATAAACACGTAATTATTATTTACTAATTAAGCTTTTATGAATATATTTTGGTCAAATTATTATAAAAAAATATTAAAATGCTTAGAAGACGTCATTTTCACACAACATCGATAATTATGGCTCCTTCAAACTGATCAGCTGATACTTGACTTGGGTCATGTTTCTGACTGACGTGTGACGTATTACACTCGTATTAAAATAAAACTAATAGGTACTCATTACTGCGTACTGTAACACTAAGAGTATCTGACACAATACCAAATAATATTTGTCTGCTACACATTTTATATATACTGGCTAAAATAAAATAACTAATGCTTGTAAAATTTTCCAAGTTATTATCCCATAATCTTTGAATTTTTCATGATTAATGTTATAGTCATGGTTTACGAAAGTTTAAATATAAAAAAAGTACTATGTCGTGTCGACAATATTTATGTTTTTAATATACGTACCAAAAAAAAAAAGAAAATCTAATACGTAAAGATGAAACAAATCCTTAATAAAATATTCAGGAAATAGAATTCACCATAAATTTGCTTTCAATAAAAGATCGAGTACATTTAAAGATAAGTTTGGCATTTTATGAAAACGCTAAAGCTATGTTTAATATTTATGACCTTTACCTGAACACGCGCGAATAACAAAGCATTGGGTAAATACGAGTTCATAGGTATAAATTTGCTGTACAAAGACCGTTTTATTTATTTACGATTTAATAAAAAAGAAATATGAATCAAACTCATTATTCTGTGCATTTTTTGGTGTGTATAGTTTTATCGATATAATCTGATTTTATAACTTCTTGAGTTGAATTTGAAAATGGACTGTTTGTCTTTAGTGATTCGTCTAACTGGTGTAGATTCACGAGGGATCTAAGAGCTCGAACTTAGTCGTTACATGACATGCCTTGGATTGCCTTAATAGAGTCTTAAAAATAATAAATAGTGAATTTCTAATAATAATTAAAAGGAGTTTTATTTATTATTGCAATATTTTATTTTAAACTACCATAACACAAACTCGTAAAACTCTGTTAGAATTTGTTATTACATACTAAATATAATTTTAATGGAATCTCAAATGACACACAATCGAACAACCATTTATTTACAACATTCATATGTATAGGTGTTTTAATGTATCATCGTTATATATGTCAGTTTTGTCTGAACACATAATTAATTTCAGCTATCTTATATAATAACATCAATGGTATTATATTATATTATATAACTAACCCATTTACTTACATCAATGAGTATTACGGTTTATATCAGAAAATATATAACAGGATTTAGACAATAATCACGAAAATGTAATCCTTTTCCAATAACACAAGATTGTTCGTAACATATGTCATAAGCTCATACCAATGATAACATATGTTGTAAATAATAAAACAGATAAAAAATACATTAAATTTACAAGAATCCAGTATCTACGAGGCTGATAAAGAAAAAGGCTAATTCCGTGATTGTCTTTCAGATTAATCTTAGCCAGTCACAACTCTTATCACTGCTGTCAAATCATTTTAACTTAAATTATCCTTTCAAAACCCGGCAGTTAATGTGGTATTAAGGACCCAATTACGAAACTTGGCATCTCCATCCCTATCTCATATATTTCTCTCATCAAAAGACCACCCATGTTTAATAAGGGACGCTTCATTTCGTATGCTTAGACTCAAGGGTAATTTTATCACGCGTTTCTAGTTTTATATGAAATATGAATAAAATTATAGACCGTTCTTTTATCAAATATATCTGTTGGCGTCCATCCAAAGATTGTATTACAACTTCAGTTTGGTGCCAAATCAGTGGCCGTTGAATAATACCTAATGTATTAAATATGATAGCAAAAAATATTTAGTTATATGCCAATTGCATTGTCATTTCTTATATTCTATGTAAAAAAAAAATATAATAGTATTATTAGCCAACATTGTCAAGAAATTTATATATTTCGTAAATTTTGATCATTAAACTTCACAATATTGGATTGAATAGCTTTTAGAAATAACTAACATTAAATACATATTATACAAAACAATTTTTAAAGGTCTCATTTATTACAAAAAAGCCAAAAGTGTAAGTAAAATATCATATTTCTATATAGTTTTTATGTCTCTTTTTTCCTTTCTACCCCTCTCTTTCTGGCAAAGCTCAGACTTCAATTCCGTTACAATGGATTAGACAGATATAAATGGGATCATCTTGGCTACATGTTGGAATTGGGAATTGGAATCTGTCTTTTGAATTTTACAGCACTAATATTCAACATTTATAAAATACTAAATATCCATTATTATACACATGGAATAACTTATCAGTTATTTTTGACGATTCTTAATTACCTTGTTAAATCACATAAGTAACACACTTACTTTATTCGGGTGAAATTTCTCTATTTTGCGAAATAGAAATTCCTCAAATTTATGTTTTTTATTGAAAGCAAGAATACCAATTTCATGTATAGAGCAAGGAAAATAACAAATGTTGTATGAAACAAACTTTATCCCTTGTTAAACTTTACCCCCATGGGAGGATATTCAAGATTCTTTCTTCACGTATTTCCATTACTTGATTCTTGATTGATAATTTTATTCGAAGCGCGAATTTTCCAGTATAAAATAGTTCATTAGAAATATTACGTATATCTTGAACAAAAGTGGATCTGGGTTTATTGTATAAAATCAATTAGATCAGTAAAAATATCAGCTTCGTTTTAAAACTTAGATATTTAGGTTCCTAATTTACGATTGTACCTATTCTCGATATTTCGGAGTTGTTATAAGCGTAAGTATACTAATATTCAGTACTTGTTAAATGAGACGACGTATATTAAATTTCTCGAATGTCAATGTGTTTTAAATTAAATTATGAATTTACAAAACCTTGATAGGCTGACGAACAAAAATGTACAAACATTTCTTAGCAATCAAATGAACAACATTTTAAGAAAGCATAAGGAACAAAGAAATAACAAATATGGATTATTATTTTAAAAGATCAAGTACCTTGTTATATTTATATAATACACTCCGTTTCATATACTGCAAGTCACAACGTCTTCTTTACAATGACTACAAGTTTTTAAACTCTGCGTTCTTTCTTTTAGAGTACGATTTCTTCGGTGCAGAAAATATTTTCTCGCGCGCAAAGAAAATACACAGTGAAAGAGAAACAATAAAGGCATTTCCTACATACACATAAAATAGCTTTCATGTTTATCCAGTACATGATTTTTATTGCATGCCTAGAGCAAAAAAAAATACTCCCAACTCATTTTACAGTTATTGAGAAGAGGTTCGAAACTGAACAAAAATATATCATAATACTATCTTTGCCTATGTAGATACTAGAATATGAGTTTTCATGTTTCAGTTCATGTATATGAATAGAGCCCTATAGATGATTTTGTTTGATCTACTCTCGTAGTTAATTGGGTATGAAGTAACTTCAATCCATTTTCAGTGAATGTTTGATAATTAATATAAAGAGTCAATGAGCTAATTAATGATTTGACATTTATAATATTACTATATACTATAAATTATTTCCATAGCACAGATTTCATTTATGTATATATGTCAATATATTTATAAATAAACAGATTTCGTTTAGAAAGTAACGAAACCAATTAAAACTTTGTTAGATATTCTGCCGTGTTCTCAAAATTAAAGTTACTTCGGAAATATGATAAGCCAGCTTTAGATATTTAACTATTGTTTAGGTTGTGAATCAAGATGAATAAATAAAATAAATTTCTTATGTTGACATATTTGGTACGTCTATATTAAAAGTATTTAAATCCATGGTTGTTATTCCACAATTATAATAGGGTTTTCTGAAGCGGTTGAGGACGAGATAGGCTTCGATTACGCTAACCCAGTTAAATTTGGCTTACCTGCAGAATTCAATATAAAATACCTTAGATACCAAGACGGTAGCTATGTATATTTAACGATATTGTAATTTGAATTTAAGGGAATATAGATAATGGTCGCAGTAGTTAAATTATAGCAGTATTGAGAACAAAGGTGAAAATTCCAACAAAACAAATTTATGTGCAACTCAATAATTAAGCGTTGGTCTGTACGTTTAATTGTAAATCGCTCGTAATCCGATTATTTCATTACTGTTACGTGTTATAATTTAACTTGGCTATGACATACTGTCGCTATAAAATTGAAATATTGGGCTTAAACATTTTTTAAACAGTTATTTAGTTAGTTTTAAACGAAAAAGAACTTGAAAAGGACACTTTCATGATTTTAAGGTTACGAAAGAAATTTACTAATTGATAAAGCGACACTGAAATAGGAATTCTTAATGACCAGCCGAGAAAAAGTTTTTTGAGATTTTTCTTTCGTGCGTCAAATTAATTGCTATACTTTTCAACTGAAATAAATGATGTTTGGTGTTTTTTCACATTTTTCAGTATAGTACGGAAATAATATCGAGGGAAATATTATTGTTTCAAAGTAATTACAAACCTTGTGTATTTTCATAGGTATAGAGTATATAATTGTTATTTTTGTATGGTAGTGGGAAATATGCTAAAAATGATAGTCCGATTTTGATGTGGTTTTCTTGTAGTGAAGTGTCTGATTGAAGTCAACATGTTTTGTAGTGGATAAAGGTTTTTTCGGAAAAATATACAAATTTTTTCATTTATCAGAAAAAGAGAATGTTCCTTACATAACAGAAATATTAAATATATATTTTTAATTCAACTATAACGTATCATTTATTTTTAATCTTTACATCTATTACTAATATTTAATACTCTGTCTGAAATGAACAAAAAGAAAATGTTTGTAAGTTACCACACACTATAATATCTTCTATATTTTACATTGCAAATTTAACATTGCAAAATAGTTAAGTTACTTTTAATACATAGATCTATAATAAGATTTCGAATTATTATTTTTTAAACAAATTTACCTTTGATAGTTTTTAAGGGACAAAACGTTGAATAATAAAAAAACAGAATGCTTATTTACTAACTACTTAGCTTAGTAGTCAAGCTACTTAGCTTAGTAGTCAAGCTACTTAGCTTAGTAGTGGTATGACACGCAGTGTTACCGTGCGTCCTTCAGACCGTATGGACCGCTGAAAAACACGAGCTTTCAGCTGCAAATTGAGATGTCGCGGGATTTTGTCTGAATGCGACGTATTTTCACAGTTAGAGCACCTTTCCCTTTTAGTAGATTTGAACCCGACATGACTATATAATGGACTATTATGTTATAATTAACACATTTCAATATTAAAAGAATTCTTACCACTCATTTCATTATTTTAACAAAAAACCAAAGATGTATTTATTTGCACAGCGATTATATAATTTCAGTCAATATTTCTAGTACATTTTTTTAAGTGTTCACTCATTTTAGGTCATATTTTTGTATTTTATCTCTAAACGAAAAACTTATCTTTAAATGAATTTATTTACTCCCTAATTTATTATGTTATTTATCACTTTTATATTTTGGATTATTGAGTATAAATAGGATCAGGTATCGTTTTACTTTCGTTATAATAGATTTTTTTTGGAAATAAATTTATCAGATTTTATTTATTTTTAAATCAATTTGTCTTCGTGAGTAATTTTTTTTTATTATTATTAAAAGTAATATTTACTCAAACATACACCGACTTCAAAATATACAAAGTGGAATAAATAATTAATTATCATTTATTCATTATGGATTTCGCATTTGAATAAATTATTTATCCATAAAATATATTTCTCACTAAATTTACGAATGATTGAATAATGTTTTAACACATTTTAAAATTATTTATTAATTAATAAAAATCTTAATAAATAAATGATAACTAAAGTATTAAACCAATAAACTGACGAGTGTATTTATTAACTCCTTTTAATAACTCTGAAACATGTTGTTAAACAGAAGTCATTTTACTATCTGTTGTATTTCATTTTTATCATTCAATTAAAAACATTTATATGCCTTATACAAAATACGATATGACAACGGCCCTTATCGAGAAAACCAATATCACCTATCCTTATAAATATAAATACCTACTTCTCTATACCTAAGCCGGATATTGTATGTCATAAATATTTTTATAGGTTGGATTAATTTCTTTTGAATTGAAGAAGTTTTTCCAACGTCCACCTGGGACTTCTTTCTTGTGATGTAAATACAAAAAAACGTTTGCGACTTCATTATGAAAAAGGTTTGTTTCTATATATTAAATGGTATTTCTCTTAAAATTTAGTATCATATATATGTATATATATAAGTGTGTTTTAAATATAAAATTACAATTATATATATTAATATTTTCTCTCGACACGAGTATATTCAAGAGTCGTTCCAGTTTGATGGATGGGGCAATTTTATACACATGTCTACATAAAAATACTCAAGAAAAATTCCCACCATATCCGGATAGTTTCACGTCTTTAATGAAACGGATGGAAACGAGGTCAGTTTGGATGAATCTTACGTTTAGGCATAAGTTCTCGGTTGTGTGAAAATTTTTAGCCTTATTCCATTGAACTTAAAGACCATGATGCAAAAACACGTTTATCTTCAGGAGATTGAACAATATGGCCAAGATATACCCTGAAAGCGACAGATATATCGCTTGAAAGAATTGTGTTGTCTTGGAAATTTTATCCCGCTTCTGTGAACGTATTAAACTACGCATTAATTATTGTAAATTATATTCTATTTCTCATGAAATAAATATAGCAAGGCAGCCATATTGAAAGACTCTTCGACTTTAACCTCGACCGTTAGGATGAATCTAATTTACATAACACTTCAGATTGTAAATCACGACTGGATTATTTTGAAATATACTTTAAATTGTTATACGAAATTCAAATTAATGTTTTCTTTGGTACTTTATATAAGAGACAAGCGTCTCTTGGATTATGTTAAAAATATTAGCAGTTTAATGTTTCTTTATTTACGTACAAAAATATTAATAAGACATTTACATATTGAAATATAAAGTCGTATAATTGTAATAATACTAACAAGAGAATACATTAGCTTTCTAGGATGAGTTTGTATTATTTTATTTGGCAATTCTACCAACAACAGAAAAATAACAAAAGTTATTTTGTAGTTTCTATTTTAATGAAATCACAGAAATGCTACATAAATGTATTAAAGTATTTATCTAGTTTTAACGACTAATGAAGTAATGACGTATTATCATGAAGTGTGTTAAGACAGGGTGTCTACAAACGACACAGACGATTTATTATTGCTCCGCTCCTAGCGACTGGTAAATGGTCAGCTCCTTAATTACATTTCAGAACCTATCGTCAAGAAAAATTGTTTAACTGTAAGTTTAAATTGTGTGGAGACAATTAAATGAAAATAAATATATTTCTGCAAGTTTTTATTGTATATAAAAAGGGAAAACGACGATACCGTTATAGTTAACGTCCCCACGAATGTGTCTTTTCACATGCTTTGCCACCCATAAGGACTAAAGACGAATAAAGTTTACCTACTAGGAGGGTAGTGGAGAACGACAAGGCTTCTGGCTCACATACTATTCGTACAAATCGCAGCCATAATAGTTATTTTAGCGCCGAATTTACTGTTGAACTTCTGTCATAACATACTCCACTACTGAAGCCAGCCCTTACAAGCAGTTTATTAGCTTAAACTTGCCTCTAACACTGTTAGATAATTTTATTCAGGACGGGACGGTTTGAAAAAGATCGCGGGATCAAATCCTGCCCGTAACGAATAATATTTCCTTTTTTTATTTATTTAAAATATAAATATATTTTTAAAACAAATATATACTATAGAATAGTAACTACACGGATATTGTATAACACCTACCTTTTTGTCTACCCATTTTAAGGATGAAGCCTGAACTTTACGACAAACCTATACTTCATTTTTTTTTATCCACGCTTATATACCTAAGACATTTATGTGTTAGTTTTGTTGTTTATAGATATGAAACGGAAATAACCGATCGTAAATAGGAAGTTTATGAAGAAATCATTATTCATAGTTTTTGCGGCTGACCCGCCCTTTCAGCGTTACTGAAATATGACCTTTCACCGTTACTAGCGCATTTACTACTGATATCCTTTTGACAGTTTTTAAAAGAATCGAACCAAGTTATTGGAGTGGAAATAATGCATTTGCATTCTGTGAAGTTTAATATACTATTCGTATATTTAGTTAAAATTGTTTAATGGAAATGTGTGAATAGAACTTAATTTTATAACTTACCAAATTTAAACGTAATCTCCAACATGGCGCTTTGGAAAACGCATTGCAGTTCAATTTAAATTGTGTATACATATTTAATGGTATGTCAGCTTGCGTAACTTAATATTATTTTTTAAGTATATATTATTTGTATTGTTAAATCAAACAATATATATATATATATATATATCATTGACAAACAAACTCACACATTAACTGTACGGCAAACTATGGATCCTTTTTCTTTCTTCCACAGCTAAGCTACAAAGTCATGCTATATCATACAATTATAAGCCATTTGCCAAATTGTTAGTTCATATTCCATAATTACTTAACTTACGCTGTAATTACTTAAAATAATAAAAAATCTTCTAAATTTACCTATCAACGCGTTATTTTTGGCGCGTTAATGACGATAACAAATGTTTGTTCGTCTGTTTATATATTCATATCTAAATATAACTTGTTTATTTTATATGTTAATCGACTTGTACACATTTATGAGTAGATATTTTAAAATAATGTTCTTACGAGAGCAAAAATGTAAACCTTTTTTGATATTAATATACTATTTAAAATGAATAAATGTAAAAATTTAACCATCATTCAATACCTACTATTTGATTTTATTAAAATTCAACTGACATTCATGCGCTCAAAAACCTATGGACATTTATTTCACAAAACCATAAAATAATTCGCTAAATATTTTATTTCTGTCAGAAAACGCTAGAATTTTTAAATAGTTTGTTCAAATCGTTTCCGCGTCAATAATATCGTCGTAAATTGGTGTTTATCGATGTTTACCGCACGTAATGAGACTCTGGCTAACTTCGTTATTCTTCCATTAACGCTGAGCAACCATTACAGATTATGGACCAAACTTTGAATGTTATTATATAGTAATTGAATATAACTAAAGCGAAAAGAATGATGGAAGGAATTACGGATAGATACAATATAAAGTATAGCGGTACATGTTTCTCTAATTAGTGGATCT
Organism: Dircenna loreta; assembly: GCA_963555665.1. Classification (NCBI taxonomy): domain Eukaryota; kingdom Metazoa; phylum Arthropoda; class Insecta; order Lepidoptera; family Nymphalidae; genus Dircenna; species Dircenna loreta. The sequence goes on from OY743094.1 coordinate 9,203,265, forward strand.
TGTTTGTGTTATGTCGTAGTATTAGGCAGAAAAAATGAAATTTTTGTCCGTCTGTATGGCTTTAAAACAAAAAGTACATGACCGATTTTGATAAAACTTTATTATTATTATTAATTATTTATTTTATTATTATTTTATATACTTTACTATTACTCTTCGCAATATCTAGTCATATTTAATACGTGTATAATCCATATATATATATTCTCTTTGGAAGCGATGAACCTGAAAACTATTGAACTGATTTCGCTAATTCTTTTTGTTTTAAGAAAAAATATCAATTTGCGCCAAATTTTAAAATTAAAATATCTTAACGAACACATCAATTTTACTTATGTAGCTTTATTACTTTTAACATAGCTGTCAGACATTTGACAGTTGGCGAGATTGATAAAATGTCATCCTAAAGTAGATGAATCGGTTGTATTTACATTATACTTTTTTATTAATATTAATTTTACCAATTCCAATTTAATATTCATTGTCATGAAAGGACAAGAATTAATGTGAAATAATCATTTTGGATTGAATGTGAACAATTGTAAGTTTATTATCGTTTAATATTAAAATGTATTTTAATGTAATCAATTTTATATTACAGAGGACTAACTATATAATTATTATACTAGTATAAAAGGACGTCTGACTGACTGACTGACTCAGGAGTCACTTGTGTCATAGAAATACCTTTTGAGCAAAACAAGAAGTCAACATTTTTTTTAAGCAAATATAATAAAAATAAAATGCGCTTTCTGGTTAAAATAAAAAAGATAATTTATACGATTGGTTTACTTTTTAAAAAATTAACCACTAAGTAGGACCGCGTAAGAACCTGTGTTTAGTAAACACTTAATCTAAGAATAAAAATGATATTCTTGGTATAATATTTATTCTTGAAAGATGTAGTAATCATTATAAATGAAATAAAAACATGTTACTCGAGAATATTTCCACAATTAATAATATTTCTAAAGATCATTTTTATGACTTACGATAAAAATAATTTACAGTTACTTTTAAAATTAGCTTCGTGGGTGGTATTTATTGGATTCTCTAGTTTGAAATTTATTTTTATTACTTGATAAACAATATAAAATGTAATGGTCGGAGAATACGTCATTATATATTCACGGAAATTAAAGATGTTGAAACTTTCAAAATTTTCTCTGTTTCACTTTTGTTCAGTTTTTCAGGTGAAAGTTTTCTAACTTTATTACGGAGGTTTTTCCGGTAGATGAGATTTATAAAATTAAAAAAATATATATTATTATCAGGAGTTAATATACTTGACGATTAAAAAAATGACACTGTGATATTAAATATTTTTGAGTAAATTAAATGTTTAATTAATTTAATATTTCGGTTTATAATTTATATATATTTTTTATTAATATCTGATTATAACAAGTGCAACACATAAAATATATAATAAACTATATGAAGTGGATTTTTTATTTTAATGATAAATTTATAAAATATTATTTTTGTGTATCAGTTAGAAGACCAAAAATGTACATAATATATCTTTCTTTCAGCTTAGCTGAAATTTTGAATACCATATGTTGAGATCATAAAAGTAGTATAAATATATGTTTTTTTACAGATACCGATCAGATATTTTCAAACCGCAATATCTATTTTCGGTTCAACGAGCAAATATATGTTGCGTAAAAGATTGATGATTTCCAACTCTCATTTTGTAGTTTCGATTGGCAGCTAAGACTTTTAATTCAATTATTTTTTTATAAAAAGTGTTTTTTTTAAAGTCGATTAATTATAATGACGTAATATAAGATGTTTAAAGTTATGGAGACAAAACTTTTTTTTTGTCAATATCAAACTAAAATGAAAGAAAAAACAAAAATAGAATTAATTTATAACCCTAACCAAAATAAAAAAAAATCTCAAAAACTTCTAAGCAACACCAGTATTTTTTTCTAAAAGTAAGTCAAAAGCAAACCAAGATTTGTCCATACGTTGGAAAATCCAGTCATAAGAATTGTCACACACATTTCACATCACGACAAGTTGTCTACCGCGGTTCCGTTTCACGTAACTGACGTGCTGCCGCGATAGCGTTGTACGCGCGTCTGTCCTCCGCGCCGACTGCATTGCGATGTTCCAACCTGGGATTCCATATCGTTTGTAACGGCCTGGAATCGTTTCAAACGATGGGACTCCCAACCACAGGCATTAATGAGGCCTGGTTGAGGGATTGATCGCATTTAGGATGCTTTTTGGTTCTAATATTTTTTAATGTCTTTGGTACAAATGATTTAAGAATAGTTAATTTTTGTGCTTTATTGTAAGCAAATTTTTAAAATTCAGCTCGTGAAGGGTTGGGTTTTATATGATAACACATTTAATCAGTCAAATTAAACGAAAAATAGTATAAATATTAAACATAAACCAATAAAAAACTACTAAATTGCAAATAAGTATACATTTTTCAAGATTAAATTCAAAACGGTTTTTATAACAGTGTTCATTGTAAATATAGTTCCCTTATCAAAAAAGTAATTTATTTCGTAGTTCCTACCGTGGTTAGCAATGTTTTCCGGTTTATAGGTCAACCTACCGGTACCGCAACTGCTTGTAAAACTACCGACATCTGAGACTAAACAACTATTTTCTCAGTTGGTGAACGCAAAGTACACTTCTCGTGCAATATTCTATCACAAATATCATAACACTTTACAAAATAATAATAATAACAAAATCACAAATTTCAATTTCTGATTATCGCAAAATCTTTTCCTTACATTATGCTGAATATTTTTGTATTTGTAGATTAAGAAAATCTAAACAATTGTTTTAGAATTAATAAGTGACTCGCTGAACAATTTTAGCGAGTGGTCACTTTTTCTAAACGTCTAAGTGGATATACATTTTTATGGGTAGATAGATGATTTTGTCAAGAGATTTTATGTATGACATTTATGAGACGGGGGTTTGTTGACGGCAAAATCAAGAAAAAAAATCAAAATAAAAAGAACATATTCTAAGATTATTTCCTTGATTTTATATTCTAAGAAATATTTATGTCAGGCTACTTGTATATTTATTATTAGCCACGTTTAAAATTATATGTGTAGGAATTTTAAAATATTGATACACTTAGATTAATTAGCCTTTATGTTTATACTATTTATGAGACTCCCCGAGTTTTGTGCTAGTTGTTCGTAAAATTTAACAAAAAAAAGATAAAAGAAAATAATGTCAAGAAAATAAAAGAAATATTTATTTCAGGCAATTTGTATGTTTATTATAAAAATGTGTATGTCTGTATATTAAAATATTGATAGCAGTATTTACTTATTATCTCATATGACAAGCTTAATGGCAATGAAATATGGAGATATAAGAAAAAAAATAAAAAATACCTTAGAATTGCGATAGATTATTCGGATTATACTTAAATAATGTGTCTATACATTAAAAAAATAAACAAAAATTATGTAAATAATGAAAGTGATCAGACCACGAACAGATTTTTCAATTTCCCTCCGAGTGGGCAGATCTGAGATAAGCGTAATAAAGTTTCTGACTCGTTTCGCTTAATGGAAGTGATTTGAGCGGTCATAACACGGATTTTTTATTGCTGTCATTCGCTTCGCCTTCCTTTTGTGGTAATTTAATCGTTTTTCCGATCCCGTTGAGTATTTACGTCAGGTTTTTGTCGAAATTAGCTCTCTTTAAATGTGATAACGCTTTCTCTGACATACTTTATAGAGTGATTGATTTTTCTGCCAGGTGTGTATGAAGTATACTTAGTAGCAGTATTTACTGAATGAAGTACATCTTGAATTGGTATTAACAGTGAGGTTGCTCCACAAGTATTGGAAAATAAAAAGTTTCTACTAACTTGGTGTAACTTGAAATTGGCAGAATATTTCATACATCATTGTGAATGAAGCAATAAATTAAAAATATAATAAAAAATGTAGTTATATGGAGATTCAAAATGTAATAGATTTGATTGAGACGCATTGACTTATTAACGAAATGTTAATATGTTCCAAATGTTAATATATTTATCAATAAATAGTATTTCAAGGAAGTTACTCATTTACTTCTATAAATAGTTAAAGTAGTAATATAAATCATAAATCGTATTTCAAGAAAATTAGTAATTTACTAGTATCAATAAGGTATTAAGGTATACTTTAATGAAATATAAATATATATAAATAAAAATGAAATATATTTATATATTGCAAATAAACTTATTCATACAACACTTTTGCATATAAACAAAACGAAATTATCTCTTAACTAAAGGGAAAGATATATTATGGAACAGGAACATTTGTTTGTATTTAATAAATTGCCCATTTTACTCGCCACAATGGCCAGCAACCATTGTAAATATAGTCTTTTTAGCTTTTAACAAAACAAACCAGTGTTCTAGTTTACTTTTGCTTAAATGATTTTCAAAATATAAACATTTCCGAAAGTATCTTTGAGAAATAGTTGATTAATTTTGTCACAACTTTAAAACTATTGATTGTATATATCAAAGGCTATACGGGCTTTCAAGCTCGAGACTGCAATAAAGGACCCTTATCTTGTGTCAGTCTCCGGCCATCTTGAACTGTCTTCAGTAACAGTCAGTGTCCTGTTAAAATGGTCTTATCTCTGATTATCTTTAATAATTTCCGTATTTACTGCCACTTGAGATTTACTTTTCACATATTATCTATCAGTTTTTAGATGTAATAAAAAAATGTAGAATAAAAGTGTTATATATAATTTTTATATGACGAAGTAACATAAACTCACGCTAAAGTTAAGCAACAAAATAAGTATATTTTTTATAGTAAATATATAATTTAACAAGCTTCCAATAACCGTTCAAATATAACCCTTCAGCAAATTTTAAAAGTAATTAAAGAAAGATTGTGTGCTAACAGATAATATAGGTGGTAGAGCCTAGCTGCAGTCCTCTCACTGCAGTTCGTATTGGGCTGGCTCGACCGGGGAAGGACCACCCTCTCACAGAAGACCGACGTGTAGTAACCAAATTCCTTTGGTTATGTTCCGTCGGTGAGTGAGAGATTCCGGAAGCCCAACCCCCCCCCCCCCCCACGCCAAAGAACATGAATGCATTGTTGAAAGGAATTGTACCCCAGGAGGGTACCGGCTTCGATGAAGCCGGACAATCCCTCCCCGGGCAAAATCGGGGAAATGATTCTTCGATTTTGCTCGGGCCGCCCGTCGTATCTGGGGCGGGCATAACACTGCGTTCCGTGTTCACCGAGGGCAAACGACGAGCAAACACAGCGGCACCCCGTTCCACCCTGAATGTGGACTTTTGCAACATCCGGGGACTTCACTCCAACTTAAACGCCGTCCACTATCATCTTGAGACGGCGCAGCCGGCCTTGTTGTTTTTGACGGAGACGCAGATATCTCAACCTAGCGACACAGCGTACCTATCATACCCCGGGTATAAACTTGAACATCATTTTATACCACACGCCGGGGTATTTGTGTTCGTAAGGGAGGATATCTGCTACCGTCGCCTTCAGTTTTTTGAAGGTCGGGACCTGTCTTTACTTTGGCTGCGCGTCGACATGGACGATCGTGTCAGAGTCTACGCGTGCCTCTTCAGGTCCCATAGTGGTAATGCAGAAACGGAGCAACTCTTAGGCCATGTCCAGACGAAGATTGACGACCTGCTTTCACAGGTTCCCTCCGCTGAAGTCATAGTCCTTAGGGACTTCAACGCGCACAATACCGACTGGCTAGGGTCACGTGCCACTGACTACGCGGGGAGATCTGTTTTTAACTTTGCTCTGGCAAATGGTTTGTCCCAATTGGTTCAGACGCACACTCGTCTACCAGACGTGGACAGCCACATGCCCTCTTTGTTGGATCTTCTGCTGACTACACATCCCGGAAAGTACCAGGTCATTGTCGAGGCCCCTCTAGGGTCCTCTGATCATTGCCTGGTACGGAGTGTGGTGCCAATCCAACGTCCGGCTCGCACAAGACCCGCGACCCGACGCGTCTGGCACTACAAGTCAGTGGATTGGGATGGACTGCGGTCCTTTTTTGCGTCCTACCCATGGGGGCCGATTTGTTTCCCTTCCAATGATCCCAGTGACTGCGCTGCGGCTGTAGCTGAAGTGATACTACAGGGCATGGAACTCTGTGGTACCACTTGGTGGCAGATCGCGGCCTTGGTTTGATGCGTCTGTCAGGGCTGCAGCAGCCGGCAAACAGCATGCGTATCGTGCTTGGGCTAATGCGTTAGTCACCAAGGATCCGAACTCTAGAGATCTGAAGAGGAAATATAATCGTGCCTCCAGATTCTTCAAACGACAAATAGCTAGAATAACTCTTTGGCATTGCGTAGAGACGTGGCTTCTTTGTGCGTTTTCTATCGCATTTACAACGGGGAGTGCTCCGAAGAGCTTTTTGATCTGATGCCCGCCGCCGGATTTCACCACCGCACAGCACGACATCGCCTGCAATACCATCCTTACCACCTGGATGCGTGGCGATCCTCTACTGTGCGGTTTTCAAGAACATTTTTTCCACGTACCACAAAGATGTGGAATGGACTTCCTTCGGCGGTGTTTCCAGATCGATACGACATGGGTACCTTCAAAAAAGGCGTTTATACCCACCTCCAAGGCCGGCAACGCTCTTGTGAGTCCTCGGACGTTGCAAAAGTTCGTGGGCGGCGGTGATCACTTCACACCTGTGATCCGCACGCTCGTTTGCCCTCTTGTCACATAAAAAAAAAAAAAAAAAAAAGCTAGAGCAAAGTTCAAGCATGTCGTCAAAATCGGGGAACAGCTGGCAAAGTACCCACCTGGCACGCGCAAATTTTGGGCGCTATCCAAGGCCAGTCTGGGCAATTTTTGCCAGCCGTCCCTACCGCCATTGCACACGGGGAATGACTCTCTGGCCCACACGGCAAAAGAGAATGCCGATCTCTTGGGCACTCTTTTTGCCTCAAACTCGACTTTGAACGACCAAGGGAAGACACCGCCTACCATCCAACGGTGTCAGAGCTCCATGCCTGAAATAATTTTCAAGCAAAAACACATTCGACAGTCTCTGTTTTCCTTGGATGTTCATAAGTCGAGTGGGCCGGATGGGATTTCCCCATTGGTGCTACGAACATGTGCTCCTGAGTTGACTCCAGTGCTAACGCGTCTATTTCGGTACTCCTATATAAAAGTCGTAGTCCCGGTCTCATGGAAGAGCGCCTTTGTCCATCCGATCCCTAAAAAAGGGGATAGCTCAGACCCAGCTAACTATAGACCTATCGCCATCACCTCTCTACTCTCCAAAGTCATGGAAAGCATCATCAACCGACAGCTCCTGGCGTACCTCGTTCTCAGATCTGTGGCAAATAATTTTCAATAACAGTTTCTGGGTTTCAGTGTACTCAACTTGAGAGTTATCGGTTGTTTCATTTTGTCGATAAAATTATGTATTTAAGTTGAATATTTGCACAATGAAAGATGAAAGAGCCTGGTCAGAGTATATATATATTATACAATTGATAGTGTACAGATTGACTCTAGTATGCTTTGGAAATCACTTTTTTATATTTTAGCTTCTACCACGTCTTCTTTAATATTTTTTCCTGTCGTCGCTAAGTTATTTTTTCCATAAAATAGAATAAAAGTTTCAAATTAATAAACAAAACAATCCAAAGATGTCGAATGTCTTTAGAACTTAAAGATATTCAATTGTATATAGCTAGAAATATTGGCAAGGATATTGTTCCACTATTTGGAAATAGGAACGATGATCAAACTCTTGATTTCTTACTCATTTAATATTAAGAGAGTTGATATGAGTGGATATTCGCTTATTATAATTGATGTATGTTAATCAAAGGTTCAATCTTAGGTCCATTTCTCTTCCTCGTTTAGAAAAATAATTAATTAAGCGTGTTGTGTAGAAATATACACAATTTACGTTAAGTTGGTTTGGCCTTTAATTCAACTAATAACTAAAATACCGTAACTTTAATAAAATCCTTTCTATAAGACTACTAATAATAAAATGTTAGAGCTATATATCTGCTAACTCCCAGCACAAGACTATTTTTTATCTTTGTTAGTGATTTTTGTACTTACGTCAATAGATATATCGGGTTGATGCCTGTATCCTTTATTTGATTACCATATATCCAAAGTGTAGTTACGTGCTAAATTGGTCTTTCAAAGATAGTTAACGGAAAATATCGTAAAGGGCAACCTATAAGGATCTAAAATTTAACCGGGATTTTTAGAACAATAGTAATGAAAATAGTTATTTAAGTGATTTCAGTTATTTAATTTGCATGGAATAAAACGGTTGTCTCACTATACTTCTGATTATTATTTAGTTACCTTTTCTTTTTATTATATTATATTATGGTCTACGTGTTTGCAAACGCTCTTTCAAAATTCATGGGTACTTGTTTAAGATACTAGATTTTTTTTACCTTTGTCTCATAGTGTAATGTTGTAAGCTATATCAAAAAGAGACAAAGCTTAAAACAAAATTTTAAGATATTTTTTTATAACGCATTAATCAAATCGTATCAACTTGATAATGCTTAAGACTGTACTTTATGTAATTTATTTTTAGTAAGGTAAGCATTTAAGTTAATCTCCTTCGTAGGATATAAAATTTAAACTTCAGATAGGTCACGTCCGTTTTCTTCCAAATTCGATTCTGGGCGACTTATAATTAAAAACCAATGTCAAGGAATTACTCTGAAATTCAAGTAAAATTTTGGTGAAAGGGAAATTGATGTATAAAAAAAACATCTATTAAAGGAATAAACTTGTATATAGGTGGTTAACTAAAATAATATTATCACAAACTACTATTGTCTACAGGTTTTAGTTTCTCAAAATAAGTATGTTACTGATTAATATAACGATAATATAAGTTGGTAATAAAAGATCATAGAGAGTATTTAGCCATTTTTTAAATGAAAAAAAAGTGTGACATTATTCAGCGTGGTATTCAGGATAATGAAAAAAATGTATATTAAAAAAACTTTTATATAAGTATAAGTAAAAGACAAATATGTATTTTTTTTGTATTATTATATTGTAAATATTTATAAAATTGAAGTCTTAAGTATGTCAAGTACATTATAAGTGCGTTGTTGCTTAATAGAAAAAAAAAACAAAAGGTCTTAACATCCAAATTACATTTCTTCCATATATTTTTAGTAAGTAAGTAAATCTCCAAATATGTGCCCAATAAATATCATTTATGAAGAATTCATTAAAACCAAGGCTTCTAATATATTCACTAAGCATATAATTGAAACTATGTAGCACAATACAAATACAATATTTGCCGATGTGACCTACGATATTTGAAGTGACAAAAGTTTTTTAATCTAAAATCCTACAACTTACCTCCAACTTAACTTGGTAGTATTAATATATATATCAGGTCGTGAATAAATAAAGACATGTCTGATTAATCAATACAGTTGAATACAACAACGTGATAACATAAGTGCTTACAGAAATAATTGTTATTCAAAATTAAATCCGTCTATTGTTGGATGATTATTAAATTTAAATTTAATTCCTGAATCTAAATCACAGCTTGCCAAGTTCAAGTGCATTTAAGTTATAGTGTACTGAGCTTTGGACGCCTTGGAAATATATAGAATTGTCACAATAATATGTAAAATTGATTACAGATGAGATTAATTTAACGATTAAAATGATTTTAAATAAAAAATATAGTTAAGTATTAATATCTTAATTATAGTTAAGTAATAATATCTTGTTTAAAACAACATAAAATGCTAAAAATGTAATTTTGAATAAATGTTTCGTTTGTCCTGTAAGTTCATATTATGTACGAGCTACGTGTGTAGAGTATGAACAGTGCTTTGGCTACATAAATCCAAAGCAGCTATGAATTCGCAGGATAAAGTTTCTCATATATAAATTCTTATAAGTATATATTTTTTAATTTATATTTTTTTAAGAATCTAGTTTATATTTGTTGGATGAATAACATTTTATAATTGTATATCTAAACGAGTTACTTTCTCCGACAAATAGATCTATTTCGTAGAATATCACAATTGTCACGTTGAACCAATGATGTTAAGGACTAGATTCAATTATTCAACACTAACTACTACTGCTTACTTAAAGTACAAAGAGAGAAAGTAAGAGTTATCTTACATAGAAAGTTACTTAAAAGTTGTAGAATAAGTTTACGATAGAGCAAGCTTAGCTATTGAATCGCAGATAACAATTTTCGCAATTCAAATAAAGTCTTGTACATAAAAAGTTTTATACAGACTCTATAATAGACATAAATTAATTAATATAAAATACTGTAGTGATACATCAAACAGCCCTTTACCTTTATAACCGAGATTATTTGGAGTATTTCTATATAATGTAATTATATAATTGGGGGTCTTGTAAAAACAAATAAAAAAGGGTTATCTGTAAAGTCGGTTTACGGACCATCATTTTACGTGATAACGTAATAAGGAAAAATTTAGGGCAAATTGCATACTTTTATTTGAATTGAAATATTTAATTGAATTCAAATATTACAATTTAATTATTCGTATTATACAAACATTTTAAAATATTTTTTTAAGATGAATTAACATTTATTTGTACTCGCAAATTCATTTTTTTTAATTTTATTACTGGTTCGTGCTGAGGGAACGAAAGATGGATAAATGCGTCACAAGCCCAACGCTTAGGCCGATCGTGCTTCTCTGTCGTTTATTCCGCGCCCTCGCTTGCACACTCGATTCAGCCGTAACGCGACAATGAGTCATAATTTTTCGTGCATGCAGTCGGTGTTCGTAGATTTACAACATGTTATCACTTCAATATGACATACATATGCCACAAATTATGTAATTATAGTATATCAATTTTGAGATTTTTTTTTCCGTTCACAAAATCATTAGCGTTATCATAAAATGTTTTCTTTCTTGTACAGATATATTCTAAAAGTATAACAAACTACAAATGCGAAAAACTTATCCGAGAAGAAGTGGAAAAAGCTAAAATATTGCAAGAAAAAAAAACAAAGTCTTTAGAAACCAAACCGACACATGTGTATATGAGACTCATTATGAATATTAAAGACGTGCTTGTTTTATGCTGTATACGATGTTTCTGAAGTTTGAAATATCTTTACAACATTATAATCTGGTTGAGTTTGAGTTTTCATTTTATACGAGCTGTTACCGGTGATTTTATCTGCATGGTGATCAGTCCGAATAAAATCCAAATAGGTTTAGTTTTACTGTAATTATAATTCAACGTGGGTTTCATGAAAAAATTCCAAAGTTTGTTACTAACAACTAACTTGATCAAAATTAGTCTTTACCGATAACTATTCATTTTTGTTTGATTCGCTCACAGACATATTTATATTTTACAAACTTATTCAATGTATTATATTCATATTTATTATTTTTTACTTTTATTTATTTATTTGAGAATACTTTGTAAAAAAAAAAAGAAATATGAAATACATATATTTTTTGAAAATAAACTTATTTACGGAACACTGTCGGGTATAAACAACACTATGTTATCTCTTAACCAAGACAGGATTCTGACTAAATATATATATAATAGAACAAGGGCATTTGTTTGTATTTAATAAATTATCATTTCTCTCGCCAAAATGGCTTGCAACGTCTGTAAATGTAATCAGTTACAGCTTCCTGGGGTTTGACAAAACATAACAATGGTCGAATTTACTTTTGATATTCGCAATGAATTTCAAAATATTGAAGGAGTTGGTAAGATATCATTATAAAAAAGGTTTTATATTTTGTCATAATTTAAAATTAAACTTTTGATTATATAGTACAAAGACATTGCGGGGTTTCAAACGCGATACTGCTATAAAGGATCCTTATCTCGTGCCTGTCTCCAGCCAACTTGAACTATCTTCAGCATCAGTCAGTGTCCTGGTTAAAATGTTCTTCTCTCTGATTATCTATATCAATATCCTTATTAACGGAGTTTAAATTCTCCAGGGATTATTGTAAATGTGGACCGTTCGAAGACCACTAAAGCGCTCTTCTCTGGGTTGTCATCCGAGTTGTCAGCTATATCTATCCCCTTCGCTTTCAGCAGTCTACTGTTCTTTATTCACATGAAAGAAAAAAGAATATTCGTCATTCCTAATTAAACATAAGCACAATTTTAAAACCGAATTGTTTTATAATAAAAGTTTTAATACTTTTTCGTTACATTAGATTAGTTGTTTCATTTAACAAAAACAAATGTATAAAAATATCGCTTAATTAACGAAAGATTGAAGGCTTAATATATTATAAATAACTTCAAACTGAACGAAAGAATGGATAACCGAAGTTAATAAATATATGTATATCATGACCTACTTCAGCGTAAAACGAAATATATTAGACATGTTTAGGATATAATAACGAAAACAGAAATTCACACATTTAAAAAAAAGTTTTAAAAGCAAAAAGTTTATTGTTGTTTAGACGTAAATACAATTTTAAAAATCAGTGAACAATTTATTCATTTTAATGAACTAATTTTTAAAAAATCATTAAAACCTTTTATAACCAAATTCAGATTTTGTTAACATATTTATTTTCTTAGTACAGTGTAAACAGTCTCCTTTAATACAAAACAAATATGTAGAATGTTTGTATACATTTATAATTAAATAGTACGTGATACTATGGCAGATGCGTTGAAACTTTAAAGAAAAAAATAAAATTACTCTACGTTGTTAATCTCTTATAATTTTTTATTAAATATTTTGGAGTATTATTAAGAATTGTAATCAAACATCTTAACCTCGTACTAACAATGAAAGTCTTTCGTATATATTAAGTAAGTTAATCACTGAATATGTGAACAATATAATTTATGAAGCTTTCATTTAAACAAAAGTTTCCAATAAGCACTCTAAATATCAAAATAAAACTATTATTGTAGTACATTATAAATAGAACATTCGTCGATAAAACCCGATACATTTTTAAGAAACGACATTTATTTTTTAATGTACTATCTTTCAATTAACTTGGTAGTTAGTATAAGTATGTGATAAATCAGGGCATCAATAATTAGTAGCTACTTAATACAGTTGAATAAGACAACTTGATTATTTATGTAACTGTTTCTTAATTACGCCCGTTGTTGAATATTTAATTTAATAATCCCTGAACTTCATTGCTGATTATTTTATTTAAAAAAAAGGATCTAAAAGTAAAGTGAGACTTTACATAACGCCCAAAAATTAATGGATAAAACTGAATATCAGAGAACTTAAGTATCAAAAATATACACACTTAGTATATATTTTTGATGTTATCTGATATTCAGTTTCTGAAAGTTTGGCAGCACAGGACATATGAGACTAAATAATTAATAGACTGCAAATATGGATAGCCTCATTCACGCTATTAGTTTTATATAGTATTATATATATATATATATTATATATATTTTTTACTGTACCCATATTTCTATAAACATTTAAATTAAATGCAAATTTGAATCTTATTTAAGAAGATCTTAGTAGTAAAAGAAATATCCCTTCTTTAAACGAAGATAAATGCTGTCACGTCAGAAGGCCCTTATCAGGTCATGATTCGAGGTCGTAAATAATTTATTTAGGTACAGTTACACCCACCTCGTTATATAGAAGAACTATTAACATTTAAACGAATGAAAGTGGACAATATTTCTATATCGTTAACAAAATTTAAAGTGACGTATATATTTTTTTTGGACATTTTGTGCTTTGACATTTTCTATTTCTATTTATGAGTTTTTTTTCCTATTGGTTTTCTATTTTAACGTATGACAATATTCCTCTTTGAAATTTATCGCATTCAATAGCCTATTTATAAAGGAAGATGGAGGTTTTGGAACATTACACTAGGAGATTTACAACCAGTATTAGTAAGAACCTTTTAAAAAATATATGTTGTACTCTGCAGAAACAAAACCGTCAAATTCGGATAATTCAGATAATTCTTTTTCTCAAAATCAGCAGATCTACAGTGATATATTTAAAGTGTAACGTATAACTCTACTCTAAGCAGATAGAGTCGAGGGAAACAGTTTGTCTCACATATAAATTCATTCAATTCATTTTAAAAACTAAAAAGTAAACAATGTATTAATATAGCATTCATGAGACCGCTTGTATATTTGTCTGTGAAGTTATTTGGCTCAGTGATTCATAAAATATATAAAATTAATCCTCTTACAAGTTCTTTATATCTTATCAAATATTTGTGTTAAAGAAATTTTCGAAACTACTTGTGAATTTCAGCTACGATAATAGCTTACCGAAGTTTCTTAAAAAATTCCAAAATTTGATTGGTAATTTTAAAGTTTCTGTGTTTACGTAAGAGTTATATTGACTTTAAGTCTCTATACTTAAAATTTTTCGAAACAATAAGTTGATAGGAAAAAGATTTGATACAAAAGATTTTAAAAAAATAATTTTCTTTGTAAAGAAAATAATTTGCAACACATACAAAATTGCTTTATATACCATACTTGTCGAAATTATAATAAATATTTTAGTCATTTAGATATATTTCATGATAAAATTGGTTTATATAAATAAAAATTAAGATCTATATAAAGTGATTGTCCTTTATAAACTTTAAAATATTAAGATATTTTTTTTATATTCTTTTTATAAAATTTATAATTATTATTTTCTATATTTAGTTTTTACCAGTTTCTAACTTAACTTTATTGAATTTAAAATGATTTTCTATTTTTATATGTACTTTATTGTCAGTGGATTTTTTACTGATTTTATGTTAACTTATTTGTTGTATATATAAGTATTATTCAATTGTTTGTTTCCCCTTGAAATAAATAAATAAAAATAACATAAAATATGTCTAATGAACTTGATAAAACAATAATCTATTTAGTAAAATATCACGTTATAGTAATTATGTTAAGGACTAGATTAAATAATTACACTCAAAATACAAACTATTTAAGTATTATTACTAATTACTAGTGCTTGAAGTACTTGCAAGTATTATCTTACATAAAAACTAAGTTAAAAGTTATAGAATAAGTTTGTGGTGGAGCAAGATAAGCTTTTGAAACGTGGTAACAACTCGCGTACTTAAGACAAAGTTTTATGTATGGAAGATTTTGCTTTCTTAAACTCTGTAATGTATCTTAACAGATAAAATAATAAACTTAAAATAGTTGAATGAATAGCACCAACTGTTACGGTCTTGTATTGTGAATATTTGTTTTTTTTTTAAAGTCTTTGTAGAAAGACCCCTTAGGTACTCTATTGCAGTCTATATTAATTTTGCTATTAAATTTTTATTTATTTTTTATTATATCTGTCCAGTCTTAAAAAAACTATTGTTCACAAAATAAATAAAATAAAACTGTCTATTTTCAAAATAGTAACAATATGTTTAATTTTTCAGCTAAAATCCTGATAAAAGAACTAGAAATTAGCAATAAATAAAAGGCTAATTAGCTTTGGACCAAAAAATTAACAACTCATACCGATGACGAAACAGGAAGCATTTAATAAAAAGGTATTGCAAAAGTGATGGGTACGAAATGTCTTATTGATTGTTAAGGATGAAATTTAATATTGAATATTTGTTTGTTTCAATATCGTGATTATTATATTTACATTTTATCTTACTTCAAATAGATTCAATACTAAAAAAAAGCCATTTTACATGATTAGAATTTAAAAAATAACCTCTTCCATAAATTAAATTCATTGTAACGTATCGTGAAATTACAGGTCCATGTGAAATATCACTACTAAGTTTGTGTTGGGTAAAGAATTTATCCTCCATAAAATAAGTAAGACATTACTTCAAAGGAAAGGTATTAAGTTAAAGAAGGCCATACATACGTTATTATAATACGAGTTGATTTGATAAAATTATAAAATTTAAGATTGAAGTGTGGTCTTATCAAAGAGTAGTATAGTTTTATTGTCAGTAAATAAATATTTTTTAATAAAACATTAACTATTTAAATTCGTGTTAGAACTTTTGATATAAATTCCTGTTAGCTAAACTTTCAGTTAAATTAAAAGCCGTCAACAAAATAACATAATTACATTTTTAGGTTATTTTAAAAAAAAACGCCCATATTACTTTAGAAGTAATTTCACTTCGTTGCGGGGGGTCTTACAATATAAATAACGGTAACTAAGTACACCTCACTAACCACTAGGCAAATATATGGTTTATATGTTAGTTTGATAATTTTTCAATTTGTTTTCATTGGTTTTCATCTTTTAACCCTACCGAAAATTTCGTAAATTATATTTGTTTGACCGATGCAGTTTTTTGTAAAAATCTAGCAAAGTAATAATTACTCATGCTACAAGTATGATGAAAGATGAAAATAACAAGAAAATATTGCATCATCTGCATGATGACCCCTGATGATTATCACCTGTCATCACACAACTTTTTAGAATATCCTTACAGTTTTATTTTTCTGTAATTGTAGTTCAGCCTAGGTTCATGATTTTCCGTACCTATTATAAAATACTAAGCTGTTACTAAACCTAAAATGATAAAATTCAATCTGTAATGATCTGACTAATAATTTTTGTTTGATTCGCTAACAAACCGACTTACATATATTTCACAAACTTATTAAAAGAATTTAAAAAAGATATACATTTAACTTCCAGATTTGGGAAAAATATATTAAAAACAATTAGAGAATACAAATAAACTTATTTACAGAACACTATTGAGCATAAACAACAATAAAATAAGTTAGCTCTTATTCAAAAGATAACTTTCTCTAAATGTAACAAAAAAAATTGGTTGTATTTATTTACATAATTAATCATTTTTCTCGCCACAATGGCTAACAACGTCTGTAAATGAAGTCAGTTACAGCTTCATGGGGTTTTACAAAAAGACACAATGCTCTTGTTTACTTAATTAATATATAATAAAAAAAATATATAAATAATCATTGAATTGTAAATGTTATTAATTTTGTCATAACTTAAAACAGCTATTGATTATTTATAACAAAGGCTATACGGGCTTTCAAGCTCGAGACTGCAATAAAGGACCCTTATCTTGTGTTAGTCTCCGGCCATCGTGAACTGTCTTCAGTAACAATCAGTGTCCTGTTAAAATGGTCTTCTCTCTGATTATCTTTAATAATTTCCTTATTTACTGCCATGTGTGATTTATTTTCAATGCATTTAGCAATTCATATTTTAGAGGGAACAGTTATAGTTATGTATATTATATAAATACGATAATGTAATATGAGCTCACGCTAACTGTATTTCGACTCAACGATACAAGAACGAAGAAAAACAGATTTAAAGTGTCGAATGTCTAATCTCTCCTCCCCTTTCCCTATTCTCTACTATTCTTCATTCCTATACATATAAAAGAGCCATTTTATTAAATCTTCATTTAGATATAAATTTAATTTATAAATTGAAATTGGTTTTTAATAAAAGTTAGTTGAAGTAAGTCGAAAGTTAAGTTTCACGCTACGTACGACAAGTCAGATCTCTTAACATATACACATTTACAAACTTTTTAGACGTGAGATTTAGTGATTAATTATATTATTGATCTTTGAAATAAAGACCGCAATTGATAAAATCTATCTAAATCATAACCTATTCACCGTTACCTTAATATCTGACAACACATTAAGAGCGGCATATAACGCGAAATTATTTTTATCTTATATTTATCTGTTATAGATTTAAAAACAGTCTTAAGAAATAATGAAAAACTATTTCACGAGAACTAAACAAGCTATAAAAGACATTTAACAAAACAAAGGTTACAGTCTAAGCAATTTCTTCGCTCTTTATTTATAAGTTATCCTAATATAAGTATTAAATTATAAAGTTTATGAGCATTAAAGTTTGTCCATAATTCCAGAGCGCCGATATTGATATTCCTGGATCCTTTATTTGATTAACATATATCCAAAGGGTCTGCACGTGATAGATTTTTCTTCCAACGCAAACCTCTTAAAGAACCTCAAGGATCTCAAATTTAACCGAAAGTTATGTACCAATAGTAATAAATATAGTTAAGTAATTCGAGTTTTTTAATTAGCAAGAGATGAAACGGTTATCTCATTATATTATTTATTAATTACTTAGTAATCTTTTCTATTTGTTGGTTTTTGTAAGCATAATATACTTGGGGGTAAAATATATTTAAGCGTATATTAATTATTGTGTTATATTATGTGACATACATGTCAGCAAGATTCAGTTCAAACTTTATAGTTTAATTATTTCATATATTAGTTTAAGCACCTATCTCCATTTTGTTACGATGTAAGTCAACACATGAAGTTACGGAACGAGACAAAGCTTCAAAGAAGACCAGTTACAGATTTTTTTGATAATTAATCATTAGAATTCTCTTCTTCTTCTTCTTATGATTAATCTCTTAAAAAATATTTCTTATTTTTAAATTTATTTATAACCAATGTTTTTTCTTGTAAAAAATCAAGTAAAATAACAATCATGAATGCTACAAGAATGAAAAAATATTAATTATTAATGTTTTATTATTGTTGTTTTCAACTAATGTATTTAGGTTTAATAACATGGTAAATATAAAGAACCGTCCTAATGATAGAAAATTGATTACAGATTGACTAGATTGGTAGTACAGTGAGTAGTACCACTCTATAATAGAAGATTACTTAACAGTAGAGTGAGATAGATGAATGTTTGATCTGTTCCCTTCCCTTTTTATCATCCTAGTGTTCTTCATTTCTTAATAAATACAAACACTATTCAATCTTTATTTAAGATGTAAGTTTAATTTAAACTCTGAATTGGTTTGTTATAAAAGTTGAAACAGTTTTACGTCACTTCATACTTGCGACCAATAAGACCTCATAACAAACACAGATGTAGATACAAACACGCCCGTACAAAAATGTTAACCTAACCATTTAGACTAGAGACTGATTGATTGAGACGAAAGACAAAATTTAGAAATCTTTCGAAACCCACAGCTAATTGCCGTATTTTTGAAAAATTAAGACATATTAAGAACACCATATAGGAATATGAAAAACGAAAATTGCACAAAACACGAACTAAAACGAAAATAAATATATGTTTAAAACACGAACTAAAACAAAAATAAATATATGTGTTTTGTTCATTGTTGTCTAGACCAAACTTAAGTTTTAAAAAGCAATGACGAACTATATAACTAGTTTCAATAAATAACCAAGTATTAAAAGATCATTGAAAATGCTTTTACACAAACCAAAGAATGTATCAAAATCTCTCTCGACCTTTATTTATCAATTATACAAGTATTAAATTTTAACGTTTATTAAGCATTTAAGCTTGTCCATAATTCTAAAGAGGGTACGTTGGATAATCCAGTTTATATGACGTTTATTTATGAAGATTTGTTGCCATCAGGATATCATATATATATTTTTTTATTTGTCCTAAGGGCCTTTAATTACTTTAATTAATTTATGTTTGAACTACATTCCAAGATTGTTTTTTGTAGTTACATCACTAGATATATCCGGGTGATATACCCGTATTTTTTATTTGATTAACATATTTCCAAAGGGTCTAGGTCAACCAACTTAAATATTTATAGGACCAATCTTGAAGGATCAAAGCTTCAAAGAATATTGCTGAAAGATATTTTTTTTTGGTAATTTCTTGATCAAATCGTTTTATTTGTTTTAAAAACTTATGCTCTTTATAATTAATTTCAGAGATGCGTTCGGTATAGCAAGTATTTAAAATTATATTATTTAAATGATAGGATATCTTTATAATTTAGGTAGAGCACGTCCGTTTCCTTCCGCATTCGATCGTGCTCGGCTCACAATTAAGAACTAAATAGCGAGAATTTTCTCTGCAATTCAAGTCACATTTTATAAGCTAAAGGGAACATTATGTAATGTAGAATAATATATATATATATATATATATATATATATATATATATATATATATATGTAAATATTATGTATTTGTATTGTATATATGTAAATATTAAACTTGTGACATAACTGTGACTGTCGACATTGACTTACATAGATAGATAGACAAGAATAGGTGACAATTCAATCCATAAAATCAGTAAAATTGTAGGTTCTAAGAAAAATGAAATGGTTTTCTCTAAAAAAAAATTAAATGCAGGTAATGCGTTATTCTCACTCCCTTCAGTATCAAGTATTTATATTAATCAAATAACTTTTAAGTAATAGCGATTAAAGTATTATATTTATAAAACGTTTCTGTGATCGCATAATTTATTTATATTTCTGTGAATTCATTTATTTCAGTGAATTACAAAGGTCATTTTATTATAAGTTATATATTAACACACTGTCTCATTGGGTACTGGATTATACTTTTGTAATCACTCTGCATTTATTACACGATAATGTTTGGAAAATAAAAAAAAATATTATTTTAATAGTGAAGGAAAAAAATCGAAGTTAAAGATGAATATATAAAATAAAAATATATAAATTAGTAAATATGTTTTAAATAAAAGTGTTAAAAAAATATGGTTTATGGTTGTGGTATATTTTTTTTTATAAATAATGACTTCGTGATAAAACAAAAAAGATCTATTTAGTAAAATATCACGTTGTAGTAATTATGTTAACGACTAGATTAAATAATTAAACTCAAACTACAACTACTGCATTAAAGTACTTACTAAGCATTTTCTTACATAGAAAGTTACTTAAAAGTTGTAGAACGACTTAACGATAGAGCAAGATTGACTTTTGAAGCGAAGTTAGCAAGGTGTTAATTCCTTGCAACAATATTAGACAAATTCATAAATTCTTTTGTGTCAAACTTTCATTTTAATTAAAAGCCAACAGCGAACTAACGTCATTACATTTTACAGGTTGTTTTTAAGCAAGGCTCGCATTAGAGAATAATTAATCCTATTCTTGCTATATAAAAACCAATATCAAAATAGAGTCGAGACTCTACACTAGTAAAACATGTGGTTTGTGAGTTACTACGATTATTTTAAAATGGCTTGCTTCGTTTAATCATACAAAGAATACTTAATCTTAAATGTAACCAAAGTATTTTTTTATAAAAAAGCAAGTTATTATATGCATTCCTCAAGTACAAAAAACTTAACGGACACAAAGCGAAAGAAACTGAAACATTGCAAAAAAGTAGACAGAAAGCAAACAGTACCACGTGTATATGAGACTCGTTATGAATATTAAAGACGTGCTTGATTTATGCTGTATACGATGTTTCTGAAGTTTGAAATATCTTTACAACATTATAATCTGGTTGAGTTTGACTTTTCATTTTATACGAGCAGCGATTACTTATCAGTGATTTCATTTGCATGGCTAGGCTTTACAATATCACTTGTCATCACATAGCTTTTTGAGAAATTTAAATTTTACATACAATACGTACATTTTTAATAAAAAATAGTATAATATTAAAAAAAAACAAGTTTAATTTCTAAGTAATTTTTAAATAGAAAAATATTTTTTAAAAGATCGTCTAAAGTTGTAAGTCATTCATCTGAAACTTGTGTAAAGAGAGGAACGTAAGTTAATAGTACCGGTAGTTTTTACTGACGGATACATCTCCGCCGACACTACTGAATGGGACTGAACTAAAATGAACGGTTCTAAACATTTGCGCCGTCAACGCTGAAAATTGAGAGCTCTATAAAGTGCTTTGAAAAGTGTAAATGCGTTATATTTCTGACGGCTTTTTTGAAAAAATAATGTGATTTTAGTTGCTAAATGGAATTCAATTATTTTGAATGCACAAAATATCTTATAACATAAAAACTATTTAAAAAAAGTTGATGTAATTTGATTCTTATATCATGTTTTATTAATATTATTTTCAATTACCAGAAACAAAATTTATTTAGTTATGTTATAAATAAAGTTTATAAATAAATAAGCTATTGAGCATGTCTTTATATATATTGGTGAATAATAAATACTTGTATTATTACATTTGCAGTCAATTAAATTATAAATGTACGTTACTCACCATTCAAAACTAACTCTGAATGTCTGTTGATTAGATTCTAAGATGAGATAAGTTTAAAGTAATCAGAAACTCGTACCGTTTAATGAGAACCTGATTTCAGTTACCGTCCGTAATCTACATGTTTGCATAAATTATGTCTTATGTATATGATTGTACTTAAATATATACAACTTATTCTTATTATTAAACTAAAAATTAAATGTATTAGTTTATATATAAAGTAAATAAATTAATATATTAATTAAAAACTAAAATAGTCATAAGTACCTATTAGAAAAATAAATAAATATATTCGGACATATGCACACAATGCAATGAAGTACGAGCATCTAATTAAGCAAAGCTTGTAAGTTTTGATGATTTTTATCAATAGTACACTATTGATAAACATACATAAGTTATTTTTTTCGTGAACACATACATTTAATAATACCTAGACCCTATAAAAATATAGGTGTTGTTATAAATACTTCTCCATGATCGAATCTACGACCAGCACAATAGTTCGAGCTATAGCCATTGCGCCAATCAGCTGTTAAAGATAAATAAAGAAAAATATACGTATATAGCTATACGCACTATATATATACTATTTTAAACACATTTTAATATCGTAAATAAATATTGCCGGTTGGTTATAAGTTAATAAGGTAATATACTTTATTCTAAGATAAGTCTAAACTGTTGTTTAAATCGCCATGTTTTATAAATATCGTCATGGTTTAATTTAACTGGAGATAAATGCTGCCATGTCAGCAGCATTATCAGCGGTCATGATTCGAGGTCGTTAAGAATTTAATAGAGGTACCTCACTCCCAGTATTCAAATTACCCTTCACCTCATTTTATCGATGGGCTTTGAAATTGTATATATATGTCTATTATATTTATATTTACCCGGCTGTATTCACGTAGAATTAAATCAGAATTTGCCCGACTAGTTTTGAACCCATTCGGGGTTCTTAATTATAAGCTCTGAGCGTGGCGGACTCGCAGCGTTCACGCCACTAGTTGGGCACATTCCAATTTAATTCTACGTGAATACCGTCGGGTAAATATACATATAACAATCATGGTTCACGAAAATTTAAATATAAAAATGTATGTGTCAATTGAGAAACAGTAATCTATTTTAGATATAATATTTAACAAGCTAGCTGGGTAATAACAATATTTTGATATAAACAAGCCCCAAATTATCCTTTTATGTATTCAAGTCATTTTTTTTTAAATTACTACATACGAAATATTAGGGACGTAACCAAATAACTTACTTTTATTACTTTGGCAGTAAAAAATCATCTGGATAGGATCGAATGTTATTGATATGAGATAGATTTAACTCAGCAGAATAATTTTATAAATGTGTTCTTTAATGATATGACGAACAAAGGAATCCTCACATGGGTGATAAAAAATGTTAAAAGTGTCTATATTTTTCATATATAAAGTTGTTTAATACGAACATAGGTTTATTAAATTATTTAATAAAAAATAATAATAACTAAAGTTTTCATTCATCCAAAAGCTTAACGTTTTTCGAAAAAATATTTTTTTATAAATGCCAAACATTTAGTAGAGCTATATTTACATTGTAATTCCAACTACAAAAGCTAAAAGTAAAAGCCATAAACTTGTTCATACAACTAAAACATCGCAGGTTATTAAAGGAACATAAAATATTTTACAACAAAACAAACACTATTATGTAAGTATGTAAGTCTATTATCCCTTGACCTTTAACATTTTGACAAGCGTTACATTAACAGCTCTATCAAGAATGTATGAAGTTTGTCAAACGCTTTCCTTAAATAAAAAATGTAGGGACTTTGTTGTATTGAATTTGTTTGTTCAGGCGTAACTAAATGGTAAAGTTTTTTTTATAAACTAGCGACCTTACCTAGCTTTGCATGGGTGAAATTTGTTAATGAAAAAAGTTTTTTATAATATGTTTCTATTTTCAATAGTTTAAGGTAAGCTGAACTTATTTCATATTAAATCAATCATTGAATCAAATTGATGGTCATGTTTTAAAATTTTTGTAAAAATAAATAATCCGAATTCTCAATTTATGCAGTGAATAAAGAAAAACCATTTACAACTTATCCTGACAATTTCAAACACAAAAAAAAAACAGCCAAGTCTATCAAGCTATCCTAAACTGATGTTGCGTCATACACGTATGAATTAGTTTTCATTTATGGACCGATGTATAATTCTTATATAATTTACAAGTGGTAAAATATTTTAAGGTGTTATTTCAGTGTAGTGCTATTTTATAAATAATGTTCACTGTACTTTATTTCTAGATTTATATATTATAAAAAATCTCAATTCCACTAGAGCGGTTCAAGATAGGATTGAGTAAATATAGTAAAATTTACTAAGACTTGATAATTCAAAACAGTGTATGTAAAAATATATCAAGCATAACAAGTTTTGAAAAAATATTTTTATGGTACAGCAAAAATATTTCTGCGTTAAAACAATAGCACTTCTCAATTTTCCAGCCAACACGCTGCATTCAAATAAAATTTTACTTCTATCCGTGTCATACAAAAGACGTCCTAAATACATAGTAAGTTTTTTGCTATTGTAAGCGTTAAAGAATTGTAAATACTGAAGGTATTTTAAGTTACAATAAATGAATTAAAAGTTTGTTACAAGACATAAATAATAAAAGACCAAGAGTCGTAGTTCTAGTGTATAATAGATTAGTTCTTTGTTGTATAGTTAAGATGGCTCTTAATATTATTGTTAGGCTTCAGGGTAGTGAAGATTCATTAGAAGGTACTTAAATATCAATTTATAATTTAACAGCTATATTATTTATAAGTCCTGTGATTAATGTTAATAACCAATGTGCTGACGTATTCTATAATAATAACAGTTGTTTGCATTATTATAGAATCTATAAATAAGCAATTTAGTATATAGTTCGTAACGTTTGTATATTTGCCACTCATCACTATGTAAAAGCCGCCTTATGTATTTATGTAGATTAAATTATATTGTAAGTGTTAATAAAGCATATTTCGAATAAAATAAATAATCAATATAATAGTTTTTAAACTATCGCGACTTGTACAGTTTTTAACTTAATATCGGGTCTACTTCACGATAAAAATTATTAAAAGTGAAATACCTTTTTATTTCCCGACGTTTGAGCCGAAACGTTTTCACCTTTAATATTTTTTATCGCGAAGTAAACCCCATATTAGTTTAAAACAATCAATATGTATTTAGACTTATTAAAATCCCCATTGCATGACAATTATCACTTATAAGTAAAAAAAACAAAATAAATAAAGTCATGGATACATATTTATCTATAAAGCATAAATTAACTAACGGAAAATATTTTCAGTTTTTCAAATATCTTATTGTAAAATTATAGTTCAGTATAATTAAAGTCAATTAATAAAATTATTTCAATTGCATATAATAACTGTATATATGTATTTTGCTAAGCTTAGACTATAAAATATAATATATATTTTATAAAATTTGTAACCAGACTGCATTTTATTAAAGCAGTAATTTTATTTATTTGTATAAAATAAAGTAATTTAAACGAAATGATTTAAAGTAGTCGAGAAACTTTACATTAAAGCAAAGAATTGAATAGAAGTTAATAAATGCAGAGAAAATATTAATAACAAATTGAACACTTAAAAAAAATTATTGTTTAAGAAAGTGAAGATTGATATAGGTAAATAGTAAACGAATTCATCTTAAGATTGGTCCTTTAAATGAATACCTAGTTAAGATAAATGAAATCGTGATAAAGATAAGAGACTATGAAGTAGGTAGAATATCGTATCGATGGCACTGACACGACGATACACACATTAAACTTATAAAAGTGGCGTTAATAAACCACAAGAAAGTGTTATAGTAATGTTTTGTGTGAACAAAGGATGGTCATTTTGTAAAGACGATAAATATCCCGTCAGCAAAGAACTTTATAGAGTCATTATTCAAGGTCGTAAATAATTTATTTGGGTTCCGTTACTTCCACCTCGTTCTATTGGAGAGTTGTAAAATTTATATCTGCGTTAAATTGAGAGAAAATAGATGTATAAAAACAGGTTCTATTTGTTAACTTATTTGAATTTTATCATGAAACCTTTTTTATGGGTAAATAAACAAAATAAATGAATGAACCCAATTCTAAAATAACTAATTTGTGAACATATATTAGAATAAATATTTTTACAGTTATTGAACATTTTTGATTCCTCAAAATATTGCATTTGCATATACATATTTTACTTTCCTCTACAATGATAATCTACGTGTGTATACGTTTTATATATTCATCACTATCAATGAAATTCTATTTCTAAATGTTCTCTTACTCCAAAATGTTTGCTAGTAATTATAATGATAAATTATAAATATGGTAAAAATTACGTCATGAATTTGTAACAATAAAATAGGATTTACTAGAATTGTACTTTACTAGAACTGTACTTATTAATATTTTTGTCTAAACAAGAGATACTAAACTTCATAGCCAAAATCTTTATTCAAATATATATAACAAATTAATAATAATATACTGTACTCTACCAAAGCTCTATTATTTTGAAATCCACAGATTTAATAATAGTTAATAATAGTAATATAAATCCACGGAATATAATAATATTATATTTTTTTAGACGCCATGTTTAAAGTTACACAAATATTTCAAAAAGTTAATTAAATATATTTATAACAATATCCACAATTAAAAAGCGAAATAGACATGAACCACTTTTAATAGCCTTATTCTGCAATTAGAAACATACTTGAAATAAAATTAAAATCGTGAGTAGTAGCAAACTGTAGAACTAATGTAAATTACGAACAGAATATACAATTTTAATTAATAAAATTGTATTCATGAAAGTTTTAGTTGATTGATAATGATATACAATTTTAACGAAATCTTAATGATGACGACAGCTTTATAGAACGATAATATGTCATATATATTTTACGTATAGTGTATGAATAAAAATAAAAATTTGATACAAGAAAAAAAACTCTCTTTCACAAATATAATCAACATTTTCACAGTTGTAGTTAAACACATTTTAAAACAGTAAACTAATAACTAACTCTAGTCTTATCTAGACCTGACCCTATTAGTTAGGGTGACTAAACAGACAACCAGCCTGACCACCAATATATTCTGAGGCTAATGTTATAAATGCTGCCATTGCAATTTAGTGTCTTTGGTTTGTTAGTTAAAAATGTTTTAACTAATCTGAACTTTTTACTATATAATAATAAATAATATTTTTGTATAAATGAATATTATACAAAAATATTATTTATTTAAGGCTTGAAAAATTGAACGTGTAAATAGAAGAAGAATTATATTTCATTCTAAAAGTATAATAAGTATTCAAAAATCAAGGCGATATACTGCTTTTTAAACATAAAAGGTTTATTGTATAGATTTAAAGTAAACAATAAGACCATTTATACAATTTTTGCTTAATAAATCCAAATTTCGTATTACCTTGATAATTGAAAGAACTTTAAACGGGTTGGTTATGGATTTATATTTTTGTTCATAATATTATATTGTACAGAAAGATTGATTTCAAAGTAACATGTAACAGACTTATGTATACCAGTTAGTGAACTGATGGGTATTGATTTTAAAATGAATTAGAGTTAATAGTTAAAAGATTTATATTCATTCGTCGGAAACTAGTTTAAATAAGAAATGATGTTTAAGTGCACCGGGAGTCTTCATTGACGGATACATCTCCGCTGTCACTACTGAATGTGTTTGAACGGAAATGAATGAAGTTTATGGCACAAATGTAGAAATATTTCCTCTATTTTATTTTAATGCATACCAAGATCTTATAGATATTGATAATATTAAATATGATATTAGAAAAATAGTGGTAGAGCCTAGTACAGTAAGCCTCCAACTGAGTAATTGACAATATGATATATGATGTTAGAAAAATAGTGTGGTAGAGCCTAGTACAGTAAGCCTCTAACTAAGTAATTGACAATATGAAATATGAAACAATTGAAGGATGAAATATATTAGAGTATTTGCGTTAATGACTTAATCGTATACAGGC
Source organism: Dircenna loreta (assembly GCA_963555665.1). NCBI lineage: Eukaryota > Metazoa > Arthropoda > Insecta > Lepidoptera > Nymphalidae > Dircenna > Dircenna loreta. Next base: position 9,231,403 of record OY743094.1, read on the forward strand.
ATTTGACTCTATGGTATGCATGTAGGATCCATCACGTCTTTTATAACACTTTTATATTCTAGTAATAAAACGTAATATCCCATCAACTCGTACCGTATGAAAATTTCGCAACTAATAAAATGAATATCTTTTATTAAAATCTCATTTTATATGTAATAACGATAATACGTTCAAATTAATGAGCACTTTTTTTTTAACTGTTTATTCGTCTCTGAAAAAAATAATAAGTCGTTATTAGCTGTTGATACAACGAAGTCATTAAAGTTTTGTATCTTGTCCTGTCTTAGGATAATAAATGTTTTTATATCTCAATATTATATTACTAATATTATTAAATAAAAACATTCCATAACATATTAATAATAATTATAACTTGTTGTGATTTAAAGACGTTTTCCGCTAAAAATACATCTGAGCACGCTTATACACGATAAGCGTGCGTTGTCTATTTGTTTGAAAAATAATGTTTAATTTTAAACTTTTATTGAAGTTATCATACTTTGTATTGAAAAAACTATCATTCTCTTGTAATATTTTTTTGGCAGGAGGCTTGTACTGGATGAATTACGTGTATATTTATTTCTTATTCTGGTTATTTTGGTTTTTTTTTCAAATTACATAAGAGGCTAAGGAACAAACCGAAGAGACAAGTTTGGATTTCAACTTGCAGTGAAAGTGAAGTGTAGATTCTTACTAAGAAGCGATAACGGAAATTTTACAGCAGGGGGTTATATAAGATATGAAAGTTTATATGTGAATTCTGTATTATTAGAAATAAAAACACCTTTTCAGTGTCGTGAAGAAAAATTATTTTTAAAAATATAGTAAAATATTATTTTTATCATATTGTTGATAAAATATATATCTTAGTGACACACCTTCGAGTTTCATTTCCTGATCGGATTTTTTTGCGATGTCATAATAGGAATCCTCAGAAACATGTCTGCGCTGATAAAAAATACCGTTCGGTATTTGGTTACTCTTTTTCTATTTATATTGACAATATCTAAAAATGAATCTTTTTACCCAAAATAACGTTCAACTTATGGTAAGTTAAAGTCAAGTTAAAATAATTATAAGTTATTTTTAAATAAAATTACTTATTATGTGCCTCTAAACATATAATATAATTTCATCACTACAGTTTAAATTTTTTGTGAAATAAAAACACGGTGAGGGTATAATCAGGATGAGTTAAAATACACGCAACTATAATATCAACATTATAATGACTACTCTGCAGACGAAGGGCTATGAAGCCGTGTGGAGAAAAGACCCTAGCTTTTGAACCTATCTTATGTAAGTGGTTTTAACTGAATGTTTTTTTCGGGCTATAAACTAGGGTTTGTGATGTTGCCCCTCCACCAAACGCACTGGATTACAATAAATTTAGTTTTGAAACTTTAAAATTTAGACTCAAAATTAGACTCAATCCTGTAAAAGGGAAGGAGCAATGACCTAATTGCATCTTTAACAGAACAGCTAGAATACAAAGAAAGTAATTATTTGTGGTTATTAGTGAGGAAGTTGAGGCAAAGCAGAAAATATTTTTTAATCAATACACTAACATAGTTTGCATGGATCAAATTGATATTACAAGGTTTCGGTATAAGTAATATTTTATAATATCTATAATCTATATATATGTATAGATACGTTTGTTAGCGATACAGACGATAGCAACCCCAAGGAAGTTTGGCATCAGGAAGGCGGGAGGCCATAAAAAAAAAATCCTTTGAAGGGAAAACATACTGCGCCGACTAATATTAGATAAAGGCAAGCACATCTGATTGCCGTGCCTGCCTTACGATGAACGTAAACTTAGCGAATTTGAAACAAACTAAACATAAGAGACTTCGATTGTTCCCCTTTTTTGCGACTAACATAGTTTTAAAATATATACGAATTCATACATTTGTGGTTTATTGTGAGTATAATCTTTTTTTTTGTTTTATATTTTAGATTATAACTTAAAATCAATTTTTTACAAGAAATAAAGTAAAACTTATGAAGCAAAAAGCTTCATATATAATAAATTCATTAAGATTGAAATTTCATTAAGATCTTCAAATTTCGTTATAAGTCAAAATAAGTTTTTCTTCGAGTCTAAGAGAAAAAAAAACCCTACCAAAAAATATTTTATATCTTGACCAGGGTTAACTTATAATTATATCCAATGAAGATATAAATAATCGAAATTCTGAAAAATATGAGTATATTTACATATTTAAAATAAAACATTTTATTAGAACATTTTATTCGCATTAAAATTGTGTTTTATGTAGCGTTTAAAATATATATATTTAATAAAAACATTTTCATTATGTATGTAACCAATATATTTAAGCAGAAAAAAGAATTTCAGAATATTATCCAATCAATGTAGAGATTATTTAATGATGTACTCAAAAGATTAAAACTCATTTATTCAAACTTAATTCACTGAACCCTTTTTTAAATTCAGTTTATAATATTAATCGTCTGAGTTTTTCTTGTTACCGTCCGTTCATTATCCGTTCATTATTATTATCATTGATAATTTTCATTTTCATTATTATAATCATTGATAATTTTCATTTTCATTATTACAATAATTAATAATTTTCATTTTCATTATTATAATCATTGATAATTTTCTATTAAAGCTTGCAAGCGTTTTACTTGACCTTTCAAAAATTGGCAAAAGATTGTCGTCGTACAAGGTTGTGTGCGTAAAATGAAGAACTTTTGCCAAAATTTTAATAAAATATATACCATATTAAAGACATCAAATAATATGGAATAGTTAGAAAACTTTTCATCACAAATATGAAATCTGATCTTTTCAAATACTCGTATATAATTCTACCATTATTTATATAATATTAATAGTCTTCTTAGTTTTTTATTACAATATTTATAATTTAAGATTATGCATACATATGACTACCCAGCTACGTTAAATTTTGGGAATTTGTGAACCTGACCTTTCATATATAGTTCACACCGCGGTTCCTTTATGTTTTGAGCTCATGAATAAAGACCCTGAATGGGTTTGAAACTAGTCGTGCAAATTTTCGTGAGTACAGGCAGATAAAGACATATAATAGCCTTTTCAGTGAAAAGATGTTTTTTTTATTTTGGGGCATTGTAATTATATCAAATTGTAATAAAAAAAATACCTTTTTTGTAGGTACATATCTATATTTAATTTTATCTTACTTTAATTAAATGCATGTCGTAATGAACACGAAAATCGAAGATTCGTGGATAGAATTCATCGTCCATGATATAAAGGGGGCAACTTCCTACTTATTTATTACAGTTGTAATAAAGACGTCAATTTCGACGTTGCCCGCGATTCCGACCCCGTGGACTGTTACTACATTGGAAACACGTACGGAACATTAGTTCAAATATATTGATCAAACCCGGACAAGGAACAGTATTAGCTGATAATAAAACTACTAGTAGTATTAAAAAAATATATATCTGAACACCATTTATCTTTTGTATACTATTGTATAATCTGATTCTGGTTGTTATTGGTAGCTTTGATAGACCCTCAACTTTGTTCGGTATTGAATGCTATAACTTGGAGAATAGATTTCAAGCGTTGCTTTCATTCACTTGCACAGTGCACTTCACTGCAATATGTTGGATGGTAGCCAATACTCGTAAATGTGAGTAGAGTAAAGAATATATTAAATAGGGGTGTTTTTTTCTATTTATTTAATATTGATAGACACTTGTTCGTGATGGTTTTTGTAAATCTTGAATTGATAAATATATTATAATTATGTTATACTTTTATAAAATACGCAGGGATTTGTACTCTTACACAGATTCTATAGAAACAATATTTTTTCAATTCTTGATAAAATTATTTTAGTAATCATCAATGTCATAGAAGAGAGAGGGCTTTAAGAATCCCCTCCAGAAAATGTTGTTACTTTTAGGTCCATCGTAAGGTTGTAATCTAATTTTTTTGTGACGAATGTCAAGTTGGCCTGCCGAAAGAATGTAACGATGGCATTTATCCGTGTCTGCTTCGATCGTCATACCCGAAAATTTCGATTTATAGGTTGGACTGAGTTTAATCCGTTATATACATACATATATACATACATACACACATACATACAGACATACATACTTACATTTTTCCGGACCTACGATGCTGAAACTATAACCGAGTTGTTCCTGAGGGTCGTTCATTTACAAGGCCACTGGTCTTATCCTCAGCCCAGGTTTGCAAGGTCCTTTACCCATAATGCATCGTTGGTTTGACTATTCTGTCCCTGTAGGTTCTGTTGGTGTTTTTGGAATGAGTGGGAAAAGACGTTAGATTTCATGAGTTGTCTTCCTTGTTGTGATTTTGCAGCCATTTCTTTTCAGGGCATCAAGGAATACGTCTGTCATAAACTCTTTGTTCGTCTGCCATAATAGCAGCCACTGGTTTTCTATCTCCAGTTTTAATTGGATTGGTGGATATTAACGTGGGCAGTCAAGGACTATGTGCACACTTTCGCTAATAGACTGGTCATACTCGAATCCCGAGGTATCTTTTAAATTATATTGATATATTTGTTATTGGATTCCACTCCGTTTCCACTATATCACGTCACGTCAGCTTTTGGTAGTTATTAAATCTTTTTCGGTTTTTCCTATGCTGGAGATAATATATCTATTCTGCTGGAGATAATATAACTATCCTACAATTTTTTTTGACGTGGTATATTTAGCATTTGGTTTCTTACCAGTCCGTAATTTCTTACAAAGGTTTACTGGTAGAGAATGCCAATAGACAGTCAATTTGCCTTTTGTAATGTTCAATAAATGGTAAATACGTATCTTTTCATCAAAAGTAAGGGTCTTATTTGTTTTTTTTAATTTATTTCAGGTTTCTGAATAAAATTTATGCATATTACAAATTAAATTATAATTACATTTACTATAAAAATATTTGCATAACAATTATCTTTCTAACGGAATACTGGAATGGTCCTATATTTTTTATTATTATCTCCTATCCTAACAATATATTGTATAATTGCTTACACATTCGAATGACTGATCTTTTGATCAACATTCTAATTTGTCACCATTATAAGCAATATTATATTATTACAAATATATGAATTAAAGTCTATTTTAGGTTTTGTATAAATTAAAGTCTATTTTAGATTTTGTATAAATTAAAGTCTATTTTAGATTTTCTCTTATTTCCTTTAAAAAAAAAACCTTCTCAACTTCTGGTTCATAAAAATATATTTATCGTAACAATATTTATTATCGTGTATCGGTTCGCAAGATACTGAGAGCTGTCTGATTATTCTATACCTATAGTACAGATAACAAGATTGTAATAGCTTTTTCATGTAATACAATTGGTTTGAAAATGTATACTTTTTCAAAAAAAAATTGGATTTGTATCAAAATATAAACTTATTTAATATCTACGTATCTATTGAAAAAAGAAAGAAATTAAAAAAAAATTACGAAAATATTTTAATAGAAAACTACGATGTTTAGTCTAAAGTATAAACTAAAAACTACAGTTTTAGTTGTTTAGTTTGATTTAAAGAATAATTCACTCTTATTTAAATTAATAATTGTTAAAGTCAATTTTATTTTTATTTTGATTCCACATTTAAGTTAAATTAAAAATACCCATTAAAACAATATGTTCAGTATTATTCGGCATTCATGTAAAATCTCTTACGTCTTTTATGTGAGTTTGGAATACTACTAGTACGTACTAATGAAACCATTTCTGGTGAATGAATGTATGAAAACAGCACAACTAATTACTGTTGAAAGGTCGTGAATACATGAATATTTTTTAACTTCACAGTATTTTAAAGCTTCTATCAAATTTATGTTTTAAATATTTTATTCTAAGCTAGCTCTTGCCAGCGACTTCGCCAGCTTCCACCCAAATAATAAACCATATAAAATATCATAAAATGTATACTTATTCATATCTATGGCAAGGATACATACGTTTGACAGACAAACAAAAATTTCAATCTGATATTCCAATCTTCAAAATAAATTATAGCCTATATTTTGTCGAGGCTTTATAGCCCATACAATAAACATATAAAAAAGTAAAAAAGTTTCATCAAAATACGTCCAGTAGTTTTGGCGTGAAAACTGGGCAACAGACAGACAAACAAAAAAAACAAAATAGTTTTTTTTTGTCATCACGAAATTTCTATAGAATTCTTCGCCCTGCTATCACCTAGGTAACCTCGGCTGTGCGGAGTGAGCGTGGATCACGATAGTACGCTTAGGTTATTGCCTTTGAGAGCCGATGGCAAACGGACGTCTCCATCAAAGCATCTGAACCATAATAAAAACTGATTTAAAAATATTTTGTGCAAAAAGTCACTTAAGCCAACAATGGTTATAAGTAAAAAAATAAAATCTAAATAATTTCATGAAATTATAATACTATTTAGATTCTGTTTACCTAGTAGCTTTAGTTTGTCAACGGATTTTGAACAACAAATATATACAACATTTTCATCTATAAAGTTCTTCAGAAATATATTTTATTCTTTGGCTTTGTAGCAGATGGTACCGGCCACGAAACCTTGTCTGCCTTGGCTTTCGTAAGTTGACAAAAATAATTTCTAAGAAAAAAATCTTTGTTAAAGAAAAATTCTTTAAAACTCAAACATAACGTTTACAATTTTATGACAAAAAGTTTTAACTCAGAATTGGAATCCTACGACTTAGTCTAGCTTTTTAAAGTTTAAATATTTTAATCTAATTATTTTATTTGAAACATATATCACTGATAATGGCATTTTATATACGGCTTATATTGTAGTTACTATTTACATTGACATATATAGATGTCATCGCCGTCAAACGTAAAATATTTGCCATTGCTAGGAGCTTTTTAATATGTCATAACAGAATTCCCCAAAAAATGTGTTTTTGTCGACATATTAAATATCAAACGATTTGTATTTTGAAAAGAATTTGTCGTACTATTATTTTGACACACGATATGTTTATATGGGACACGTAATAGGGATGAAGAATATCTAACGAGAAATCTTGACTATGAATCTGGAGTTTTAAGTGAAGAGGGTGATCATAGACGACATGGATGGAGAGCGTGAAAAATTACATGACAAAGAAGCAAGTCTGACATGAAGAACGAGATTTCAGACTGAGATGAAGTATGATAGAAGAGCGTAGAAGGAATTTACATTTTCCGACAAATTATAGAAATAGGGGCTGGCTGATAACTGATTTTTATGCAGATATGACATCCGCTCAAAGGCGCATTTAACATCATTCAATGACTGATGTTCGAATATAGTCAATTAGCCAATTAAAGAAAAAAATATCTAAAATTAGTACTGTTTATACAATAACCTTGTTAACGAGAAAATTTATTAGTGATTTATTTAAAAAAACATTTTTATCTATGATTATTATTGAAATTGTTTATGCAAACCGGTTAAATTGCTTATTGAAAGATAAAAAAAACGGAGTTAACATTCCAAGAAAAAAAGATTATTCAGCGTTTGATCCAATAAGTTAATGGCTAAGTTAATAGCTTTTTTCTTTACAATTTAATATTCAAATTGAATTTCACTTCAGATTTCATCTCAAAATATAATTTAACTGCTCAAATATATATAATTTGAGGGATACAAATCTTAAGGGAGAAAATCTACTGGAAATTATTGAGATATCTAAATACCTATATCAAGAACCAACCATCTAATTTTTTCATAATTTATCCAGGTAGTTATAACGTAGAATATTTAGAAAGTAAATTACAAGCCAGCATCACAAGATGTGAAACGCCGCAGAGCCTAAATTTAAGAAAATTGTAGAGCAGTCTGTATGCAAATAAACTTGTACAACCCACAAGAAATTTGCATCTGCTTGAATTTTATTTGCTCTACATATATAAAGGCAGCTAAAGTGATATTTGTAGATTGACCTTAAATATATATTTTAATGAACCTTAGTCATTTATCGCTTCAAGTATCCTGACTTTATTTTATCTCAACTACATCTAATTTAAATTGCGTAATTATTCCCATATAACCTCAACATCACTATCACATACACATTATATAATATATATATTTATATATATTGAATTCAAACCGGCAGCCATTTTCGGTAATTTTTTTTTCAACATCATTCGTTTCTATGTAAGACATTGGTATAATAGAGACTTTCTTTAATGAAGTAAATTCAGAAAAAGAACCGCTTTGAGTCTTGTGATTGCTTTATATGAATGTTTCAAAAATTGGCAAAAGATGGCGTCGTACAAGGTTATATGCGTGATAACGAAAGATTTTGCCAAAAACTTAAGTCAGATGTAATATCAACGACGTTAATAAAATTGAAGCTTTAGTAAAGAAATTTTGTCTCATGAATTAGATTTATATATTAAATGCAATTTAAATATATGTAACAATATTTTTGTTACATTAATTTGATTTATTTATAATTTGATTTATATACAGTTATAACCAATATTGGTAGTCTTTTAAATAACACCTTTTGCTATTCCGTGTTGAATTTTGTAAGTTATAAGTAAAGTTGCTTTCTTTATGAACTTCACTTGGATAGCAAGTGCCAATAAATTTTAGCTTAGCAAGCAATTTTTAAATTTTGCATACTTTTACATTCATTTTTATTGTTTCTATTTTTATATATTCACTTATTAATTCACTGATTATTAAAACTGTAAAATATTTCGTGTTAAAAACGACAAAAGATGGTGATGGATCCGAAAAAAATATCATAAAACTCATATGCTTACGCAAATACGCCATAGTTTAAACAAACTTCTTCTTTTTATAATACGTGTCAACATAACGAGGTGTAAAACTATATTTTATTAAAATAAATATTAAGATAATATATTTTATTATAATTAGAAAGTTTAAAATATTCTCAATTTATATCCTCCATATTCCTTCCTTCCTCTATTCATATTTCACCGATAACTTTCAAAGAGCCACGACTCTTCTCTGGAAACAATTTATTATATTTTGTTTTACGTTTTTTTTATGGAATTAAGTCTTATTATAGGAGATGTTGTTTAAAATAAAAAGTGGTCTTTGTCACTGTTTCAACTGTCACTATTATAAACGTCAATTTATTGGCTTTTAAACAGATAGAAGAATAAACAGACACCTACATTATAATATTAAGTCAGATGCTCAGTAATATTTACTTCTTTGTACATTTTTGATGTATCGGAGGTAAAATCAATAATATCGTGTCAAATAGGACTTGCTTTAACCAGGAAGTAAAAGCCATCATAAATGATGTATTGATATTTTGTATGGCTTTGGCGTTAATACAGGAGGAAAGATTATAGAGAAATATATCGTATCTTTTATTTTCAATGTATCTCATTGAAATCATAGATAATGATAGCTTAATCTAGCAGTCATGTTTATTAATTAAACAATATAATATAAATGGGTATGTTGTTGTTTAAACTTCAGCGGTAACGTAAGATTTACTTCTGTCTGCGAAGATAATTCTTTACAATGATTATCTGGTGAATAATTAAATAACACAATACACATATTAAATAATAGTAATTAGATATAATAAATAAATAATAATACTACACAAATATAATACACAAGTGATCCCTGACAATGATTCAAAGTGGATGAGATTTAAATAAATAAATAATTGTATTATCTGAAGCTACTTCTTAATGCTGCTTACATTCTTACAAGCTATATTTAAATATGAGCCCAGGTATATCAGGTATAAAAGTGACTCACGCATTTTCACAAAATGTACACGAACTAACAAACAAAAACACCTCGGTTCCAAAAGTCGGGACAAATACTTTTAACTTTTACATTATAAGAAAGGTAAATAGAAAAACTTGGCCTAAATCCCGCTGGATTTTATTCCAGAATGAAGTTCAGAATCCACTTGTTTATCTTTCTTATTTACCAGTGTTCAAATTGTAAGGGTGTTATTAAATTTTCTTCCATATTTGCTCGTGTTTATTTTCCTATTTATATCGTATTATTATTTATTCTGTTGTAGGAATGTCTTTAAAAATTAAAATATTCGAATGGATATAAAGTTATTTAATGTTATACATGAGAATTTTTTTAGGTACCTAAAAAAACAGATCCAAATTCTACCTTTTCTATTTTCCTTAAAAATTAAGTATCACAAATAGTATCAAAGAAAAGTCGTAAGATTATAAATGTTTTCTTATTTATAAACAAAAGAATCGCGGTCACTGTGGCAAGTATTATTACCAAAAACAAAAAACAGGTTTAGTAACATCTGCAAGTCAAAGCTTTCCATTATTTCTCTAGATAAAAACAAGAACGGCCATTAAGACATGATGGCGCTAAGAATCAGTCTTACTTAGTTCCAGCAAGAAGGTTTTTGAATAAACAATGATGAATTAACAGTTTCATTTGTTTAGTACAAAGAAAAAAAAATGTGCATTTTATAAAGCATAGTTTAAAAAAAATAAATTTAAAATTTAGCTCACATTATAAATTAAACTGAGTTACTTAGTTTAATTGTAATTGTATCGTTATGAATGATGGATAATAAAAAAAGGATATTTTTTTACAGTTTTGTTTTCTGGGGTTTGAATTCTTATCACGTGTATAAGCAGCTGTTTTCTAATTCTAAAGAGATACTTCTATTTGACAGCCATAAACGAGGGTGGAAATGTTATCACGTCAGCGATAGTGTCAAGTCCCAAAAAAACGTCAAAGCCATTGATGCTACGCATGAAGAATAAATTATATGACATAACTTGCCTTAAAGCGTCTCCGTCGTATATCCTATTTATAAATAGGCGACGCAAAAAGGAGAACTGTATAAATGGGATTTAATATAGTTTACCTTTTTTGTCTCAGTTTTTACTTCTTATTTCGTACAAGTTTTAGGTTAAGTTGATAATTTTGTGTGCATTATGTCAATCTTGCTGTATCAAAATTGGGCAATACTATCTCTTAGTTATATTGTTTTCTAAACGTGACAATAGATGGCATTACTTTCCTCGTAGCACTGCGTAGCGGATTTGTAGAAGGCTTCAGCGCTACGGGAAAAAGTACTAGGATAGTATAAACGCAAGAATATGAAATCTTGAACCATGGAAAACCGCCAGGAAAATTTGAGGGGGCATAAAGGGGATAAGAAAATCTAATTCGTGTCTATGGATAATAGAAATCTGGAAATCCCGATTAGAGCGGAAAATTTCTACTTTGTACCAGGAGCTTATAAGTGTTGAGGAGATAACTTGCGAGGGTGGTTCATTAGAAAAAGAAAGAAAATGCTTAGGAGGCGGGGCTAGATAATTTTCACGCAGGCGCATTTAGTTTGTGATACGCAATTTCCCAAACTTACACAAGTTGCTAAAAAGTACGTTATAACTTTAAAATAATCAAATTTATACAATCAGAGATATATTTATTTCCTAATGCAACAAATTATTGTACATATATTTTAACCAAAAAATATACATTTCACAATGTAATGTTAAGTATGTATATTTGTACATATTATCTTTAATACATAAATAATTTTTAAAATGTATGATATAAAGTGCATATACATTTTTTTACTCCAAATTGTGATAGTGATATCAATGTTACATTATTTTAATGTAGATAAATAATAAAAATATATATAATTCTTAGATGATAAGCACTCTACAAATTCTTTGCTAGCGCCATCTTCTTCAAGTTTATGGTATTACATAGTAAAGTTAAGTATGTATATCAAATATTTTCAGTCCCATCAACGTTTACAACGCAGTTCCCCTCTTTTCTAGTAGATGTCACTATAAGTTTGAAATATGAACTAACAGATGGCTCTGTTTATTATTTTAGTTATGGGTATAATTTTTAATTCTTTAATAATAAATATGTTTACAATGTATAATAATTTTATATTTATATATGTATATTATTGGTGTTCGCGTTTTAAATTTGTTTATAGAAAAAAGAACGATTGTTCATATAAAACTTTTTTTATACGAAATTTTACGGTTTCATTTTGCCTAACCTTTTCTTTACCTAATTTAGACTTTGTTACTCAATCATCTTCTGAAATGAACGACCCTTTTTGAAATCTGTCATTACTGAATAAAATTATAACCATATTCCAGTTACCATGGACGCTTTTCTGTTAGGAAATAAAATAAAATTAATTTATACGTTTCAATATCAAATAAAAATAAAATGGTAGCTAAAGTTACTGTAATGATCATAGAGATTTGGAGATTTATTGCATTAAAATTGGTTTCTAAATATAATATTGTCAAAATTTGGATAACAGTTGTACCAACCTTATAACAATATAAATATTGTTATGTTTTAACTTCAACTGTACTGTGCTTGAAATATCCATATTAATTTTAATAATAGTTTTTAGTGAAATGCAACTAATAACTTCATAATAACTTACAGGATGAATAAATTGGTTCTTTTACCTGGAAATAAAAAATATATTAAAACATGATTTTTAAAATCTTTATATTTATAAATAGAACAGGAATTTTTAGGGTTTTAAAATAAGTACAGGTAGTAATTCTACTGTCAATCTTTTATTAATTAAACATCTTTAATTTTAACTTTACCTTCCATATTTAAGATTTTTTTTCAAGAATATGTCATTTCATATATTTATAAGTATTGATTCAGTGTAAGTTACAAGTTAGAGCGCAGGGATTGTGTGCATCCTCAACTAACTTCCAGAAATTAAAAAACTGTTGAATGATTGACAGACACTGTACATTACGTTTTTGAATTTAATAGTGACTTAAAAATAAAAATTTACCCAAAATTACCAAATTTAATGCTTAAAGAAAACGTGATTTATGTAATGATAATAAAAAAAATATAACTTTATTTTATTATCCACAACTTAGGAATATTCGCGGATTTTTTAAAAATATTTTCACCATATTTTTTATCTTAAAGGTCAATATTATAATCGAACTTCTATCTTAAGCACGGTAAAATTACCAAGTCTATAAGAAATCTCATTCCTAAGTCTATACTTATAAAATTGAAATTACAGGTCTAACATTCCAGACGTATTTCAACGAATGAATGTAAACTGAGACCAGCTGCGGAAACAATGACGAGGGATAAACAAATAACCGATTGATTTGTTTAGATTCAATCAAAATGTTCACAGTTTGGTAACAATATAACATTATATATTTAACACCTTAGTGCGTGTTAAATAATTATATATCTGTTCTCTTGGACTCTATATATTTTTTAATCATCCGTAGGCTGAACAATTTCAGTCATCAACACGAACACGTTGACTTTTGAAATAAAATAATGAAATATCTTATAACAAACAACTTGAGTATTTTTTATGTTTTAGTATAATTCCATTATAATTAATGGTAATAAAATAAATTTCCTAATTGCTATATTGATTACCTTTTTATCGAATAAAGCGAAGACCCTCTACGCTGTAGTACTAATAGTACTACAGCGTAGAGGGCCTTCTATAATAATAAAAATCAATTTAACCAGCGAGCAAAAACACTAAAACTTACCCTTTTTAAAATCGGTAAATGACAAATAAAAAGCGCACAGAACTTTCTGTTCAGGTTTAAATTACATTTATAATTCCAATTACCTTCCATTTGCAATGGATAATAGGTTATAATTGGATCAATCAGTTTCTTGTTTCGTCAGAGTATTGTAATCTTCATAGCTAGGTTTATGAAAATATTTATTTATTCTCTTCAAAACAATGAGTTCCTTATTGACATAGTTTGAAATTAATAAATAAAAGTGTAACTTTAATAGTAGATATTATGTGTTTATTTATATGCTATTGGAATATTATTGAGACAATTTATTCGTAATTAGTTAACATTTCGTACCCATAAATCTTTTTTGTCATTTATATATTTAAATATATTTTCTTTTATCTTCATTATTGCGTGGTTGAAATGTTAACCGACAAAATATGATACGAAATGTTGTTCCTTTTATGATATTTTACATCTTTAAATCTTTTTAAAACAGTGAGGATAAAACCATTGGTGTAAGTAAAGAAAATGTATCAAATTTTGTATAAAAGAAATACAAAACAAAGGAACTTTCATCTTCTATTTGAAGGCCCCCAGGTATGTTGTAAAATGTTGAATATTTTTGGATTAAATTTTAAATAAGTTCATAACATGGCTGAACATGTTTATAGATTTATTTTAATTAATATGTAATTTGAAATCGTAAACTCCGACGGGTCAACCATACCTTTTTATTGTTTACCACAACGTTAACGTGAAGTGCAACGTCATGTGGGGAAAATGAACTGAGCGATAATGTGCCTCCCTGGCTAACATTAAAAACAACAGTCATTTTTTTTATTTTAATTGGACCTAACGGAATAGTTTTACCACTAACCTTGAAAAATACATTTTTGAGTTAACCGCGCAATCAAGAAATGTTAATAAATAAACCTAAATATGCACTTACTGGTTAATCAATTTGTATTTAATAAAACATATTTATGATATAGTTCAATTAAAATTTGAAGAAAGCAATAAATAAAACGTAAGGTCTATAACCAAAAACTATTTCTCTTACATTTTACCTAAGTATAATAAATAAAAAGGAAAGTAGGTAGTACTTATTTTTATATTTAAATCTATTAGTTGTAGGTAAAGTTATATAAAACTAAAAATTCGTGAACCATGTATTTACGTGAACTTCACGCCGCGCATCCGCCATGCGTATTGCTCATGAGTAAGAACCCCGAATGGGTTCGAAACTATTTGAGGAAATTCAATATAAATCCACGTGAATACAGACGGGTAAACATATATAATAGGTTCTTGTTAGTTATTTAAGTATTATCTTCAGATTAAATGTAGTTTCAAAAGTCAATTTTGACTACGCGCAGCTGTTAAATATGTTACAGGATTAATTTAACTCGAGGTGCCGGCATCTATGACCACTCATGAATATTCAATTGGGTATTTTAAATGATGCTACAATTGACGGCAGCTGTAACATAGCCCTATAAGCGACGGTTAATCATACAATGTCGATTTAACCATAAATATTAAACAGGAATATTTTAAAATGAATTCAAATTAAAGAAGCCGTACTTCTGCGTTTGAAATAAATATTAACGAATTATGTTTATCTTAATAATGCAAGATTTTGTCAAGTAATTTAAGTTTAATTTAATTTTTTTTATTTAAAAAGCAAAGCTAAGATAGAAAATATCTAATTATTTCAAGCACAGTACCTTTTTATCGATAAAGTAGGTATACCAATAAATAGCAGTAAAAGGAAATCAGAAATTGTAAACCCTTATAATAAATGCTGTTATATTGGATTTTCAGATAACTGAGCAGCTGTGAGTACAAGGAGCGAGAGATAATGACAAACAAACAGTCAAATTGATTGTTTGAATTCAATCAAATCTTGAAGGGGTGCTGATTTTTATTAAAATAAAGATATTGATTAATTTATATTTTTTTTTATTTTAATTTATATTTTTTTTATTGATGAGATATATTATACTTACTTTTTTATAAGATTGAACAGCTATTGATTTTCTTTAAATAATTTATACTAGTAAAAGTTGTATGTACTAATGAGTGCTGGATAGATTTATTTATATATATCTTTACCAATATTTAGAAGTAACTTTCATGTTGAATCTAAGCTATATTATATTATTCCCTTGAAATATTAATAGGGCTTTTCGTATAAAACAATGTTTTTTTTATACGAAAAAAGGAGTTTCTTACTAGCCTTGTGTTCTGAAGTTCTCGCGGACGGAGTCGCGGGCAACAGCTAGTAGCTAATAATTTTGAATTTTGAATATTTCAACAGATACAACCGACTATACTTTTGTAATATTATATAATTCTGTTTATATAATGTTGTTCCATCCATTTTAGTAACAAAAATAAATAGGATTGTCTTTTAGTTTTTTAATGTAACAGTTGAATTGGTTTTGATCTTTGACTTATCTAATAATATTACTAGCTATTGCCCGCCACATCGTCCGCAAGGACCTTAGAACACAGAGCTCGTGAGAAACTTCTTCGCTCAAGCTTTATGTGGTCATCTTTATTTTAAGATATAATCTAATATAGCTTGGATACAACGTGAAAGTTATTTCTAAATATTGATGAATATATCTTTAGATTCGGATAAGTTACTTTAAAGATTACCTCCAACAAATAAACTTACATAGTACCGATATCTATACAGCAATTCAAATATTATAAAATATAATTAGAATAATACACAAATCTGAAATTGTTTATATTATAACCAGTGTTTTACTATGAATTAAAAATATTAACCAGAGGAAAAATGAAAATGAAAATTGTATAAAATTTGTTCCTTCGAGCAAAAAATTGTTTGATTAGAATTAGAATTTCAGTATTTAAGAAAGGCTTTTGTATTAATATCTCTTAACTAGAATAGTACTTCAGAGAGCTGCAATTATTCATATTTTCTATACTTGCAAAATGCTAACTACAAACTATGTTGGCTGTCCTGAGCCTTTAGCCAAATGGCAAGCGTTCGTTATGGATTCTATTTAAATATATGGACGCAAAAGATACTACAGCGTTGTCTTATGTCAAATCCATACATTTATCATTCTTTTCGACTAGCGTTAATGCCGTTTGTCTAGGCCATCAGGTCTAATCGTGGTCTTATCATTTTATTCACAAATTGTCGTTCTGAGCTTATGTATACTTCGAGACCGTTATTTATACATTTGAAAAACTTCTCTGTGCTGGAATTATTGACGTATGCGGAAGGGAACACATACATATTTTTAACAAATATAATATTTATCATAATAAGGATAACACAATTTTACAAACGAAATGTCAAAACCACGATTTAAATTAAATGAATTCCTATTAATATTTCTGTTGTAAAATTATTTATTCCCTAACCAAATGTAATTAAGCGACAGAACAAATTAAATTCGTAACGAGCTGAAACCAAATGTTAATAGACCCTCACTGAAGCTTTTACGCAAAATAATTTTGGGACTTAAATAATTATCGCTTTCAAAACTCGATTTTATGTTTCGTGACGTATACTTATTAAGAAACATTTAATTGTTAAATCCATTTCCTATAAAGTTAAACTCGAGAGTATTTTTGTAAACTTTTCGAATTAAAACACTGTTTACTTAACATGTTTATATAAATAAGATACTGAGACAATTTATAGTAAACGACTTCGGTCACATACTTGCTTATACACAAACAATATAACAAAAAAAAAGAAAAAAAACACGAATATAATATAAAAAATTGGGTACAACAGGCGGCCTTATTGTTAAAGAGCAATTTCTTCCAGAGAACCTTTGACTAGACGACGGGTATGGACAGGACCTTTACCTACTTACCTACCAAGGTATATCGACTACTCAAAGGTTATATATATTAAGGTTATATATATAATACATCCATGTCCGTACGAAACTATATTTGTGTATATATATACACAAAAATAATATTAATATTTAAAAAAGTTTATATTATTGACGACTTCGAAAAAAAAAACAATGGGACGGTAAAATCGGATTTTAGATACTTGAGAGTAAAACTATACACATTACATTATATGGGGAATCGATTTATTTTCAACAGTATTAATTCTGTTTTCTTTTTCGTAACTTACTTATGAACTTGGAAACATTAATTAAAAAAAAAAAGATTTTAAGTAAACTTTTAGATGTTAAGTATATCTAAATAATATTATTATTATTAAAATCTTTATTGTACAAATAAAACAAATAATATCTTATAATCAATAAATAAAAAAAAACTTGAGTTATAAACGAAACGAAACAACTTGTTTTTATTATCTCAGGGTAAAAGGTTTTCTAATCAGTTAATTTTATATATAAATTAGGAGGGTGATGTCGTAAAAAAATATTATAATACTACCAAAAAGCAACGAATAGTTACGATGAATTATGTTACACGGAATTCACTACTCTGAAAGTTTTTTGGAGACAACAATAGAGCTGACTTATTTAACAAACCTAAACAATTTTATGAAATGGACTGTCACCAACTTTTCTCATAATCACATCTGCTTTTCTTTTCTTTAGTTTGTTATTGTAGTTGAAGTTATTGGAAGTTCACAAATATGTTTAATTAATTCCGTTCCATTCAATTTAAATGTTAACAATATTTGTCTATTTTAATACCATAAAATAAAAGTAAGGAATAATTTGAGCTTATTTAACAAGATTACTCGTTAACCCCTACAAATTAAATAAACTTCACCATCCTTAATCACTTGTACAAAATTCGTTCTTTTATAGTTCTATTGTTATTATTACCCTAACCCTTTATGTTTTCTGGAAATAATAGATTTTGCCACAATATTAATTTTCGTAATATAATAATTTACATTTCGCTTTCATAGTGTATCATTATCTCGCAATCTGAATCTCACTTCGGGACTTGGTAGTAACATTTTAATAAAGAAGTGGTGGTTTGCAATGTTTTTTTCCAAAATATTGCAATATAAATATAAAATAAGTAGGAGAACCATCCCGCAAAAACTAATAATTTTAGTCTACTAAACGTCGGCAGTAAGCAAATCTATATTTGAGAAATAAAACTGAAATAAAGCTATCATACCTGGTTATACAGTATACACGTAATTTGCCAAAATAAAGTAGGGTTTTTTATTAAAATAAAATCAAAATCACTGATGAGTTTAATGGGCTTAATAAATCTCCAAAAGTTAGTTTCAGGTTAATACTGAACTGTAAAGTTTGTAAGCGGTCTTGAATATTCAACAGGGTCCATCAATCAACGTCATGACTGGTAGATTTCATATCTACATAGTTTATCATCCGACGGTTAATCACTCAGCAACAGGGTGATTAAATATATTGGATAAGTGCTTTATTAATAACAACATTTAAAACAATATTTATTATATTATTTTTGAGGATGAGGAATGCATCTCTAACATTAAAGGAGTTATTTTGTTTTAAGCAAACCTTCATTCTTATTATTTTAGTATGTATTATTTTCATTAGTTTAATTATTCCATAAGTTAACTATAGCAACGTTCGTAGACAACAATTTTCATCTGATATTCGGATATTCCAAAAGCTTAGTACTTAAGCTAAATACATAAGCTAAGTATATAAGCTTAGTAACCATAATAAATGGTTATAGTGGGTTAATTTTTAAAAGTTAGATATATACTGTCGCGGACTTTCTTTCAAGGAAAGCTATGAATTTTGCTGTTTTCGCAACAATTTTTATTGTTGCTTCTCTCCAATTTATCTTAGCGTGATGTTATATAGCCCGTAGCATTCCTCAATAAATTGACTTTCTTATACTGGAAGAATTTTTTAAATCGGTTTAGTAAATCCTGAGACTAGCGCGTTCAAACAAACAAACTCTTCTGCTTTATATATGTATGTAAGTATATACTATACTATAATTATAAGTATGTAAGTATAATTTCGTCTTTTATTTAAGCAAATGTTTCCTCCTAGTATGAGAATAAAATTCTGAATTATTTCTTTTCTAGGTTTTTACTATCGTAAAATAAAAAAAATAAAAAAAATATATCAATATTTCCGTATAATTGCATATGATTAATTTTGCAAAATTACAAAATTGTGTAGCTTCCTGTACAGCAAGTGATGTCGGGATAGAAGTGTCGGGGTTACATTACTTAATAGCGTTCAAACTAAAGCAATTAGTATGTTACATTACACCTGGGATATCTATGATTTTGTTTGTTAAATCTTATTTAAGTTATAAATCTGAAAACTTGTATGTTCTGATGTTGAATTAAATTTCTAAAGATAACAATACATTTTATGACATTTACCAGACTGTATAACCCGCCCTAAGCTGTCATAAACAATTTAGATTTACAAATAAAACGATAAATTAAGAAAATGGAGATACAGAAAATGTAACTCAGTAATTTATAAATATGAAAAAAAATATGAACTGGACTAGACCCTAATTAGGCTTTGCTAACAATGATATTGGTGACAAAAGAGTGAAAGATATCATATATATTTTACACATTATATAATAGTTCATGGATTTAAATAACACCAAACAAACGTATATTATAATAAATTGTCCTACTCAATATTCGTTAATTCTTAAACTTAAACTTTGTTTTTATATAGTTGATACTCAAAAATTAGTTGATTCCAGGTACATACATACAACACAGTCAAATATTGTTTAAGGAACAAATGAGAATTTTATATAAAGACATAATTTCAGCAAAGTTATCAAAATACAGGAAGGCATGTTTAAAATTCACGTCACATATAGATTAATCTAAATCTCTGTTTTAGGGCTTACCACGTACTAACGTCAAACTGAAATTTCCAATTCATTAGCGCTAGTGGTTCTCCAACAATCTGTCATTAACGTAACAAATGCAGAACGGTAGTACATTACATAGCAAGAGTTTAATTGGATTGGATTTATAGTTGCATTTTTTATTATTATTTAATTAGAATCAGCGAAAAACTTATTCTCTTCGTTTAGGAAAACGTTAACGAAGAACATATTTATAACTTCTTTGAATATGTTAACGAACAATGTTTCCGTTCTATTATTAGTGTGTTAAAATAACGGACTGCGAGATTTCATACTTTGGAGGATTTGAGTTATAGGTAAATTCAATACTAAAATTAGTGGAAAATGAACTACATATTTTTAATATTTGCAGACGAATAGCAAAATGTATTTCATCATATAGGTTTGATGAATTCTGTATTCTATAAGTCTCAGAACGGTGGGTAACTTTTCATCAAAGTATAATCTTGGTAGTATTATAATATCGTAGATACAATTTAGTCTTATTCTTATTTCAGAATATTTATGTTTTTTCCCCAAAACCAACATATTATTTATAAATCTGTAAAAAAAAAACGAGTTATTTATTTTTTAATTTTGTCTTCGTATAGTTTCAAACCATTGCTTCGCTGGTGCGGGTGCCAAGCTTCTTAACACATTAACAACGCATGGGAAAAAGCGCAGAATGCAATCCTGGTGTTTTGCGATTTATCTAAGGCCTTTGATTGCGTTGACCATCAAATATTGCTATGCAAACTTAACCACTATGATGTGCGTAGAGTTGCACTTGATCTTATTTAATAAAAAATTGTAAATTTTTTTAAAAAGTGCAACTGTTAAGTTTCTGGTCGGTACTTCTCAGCAGAAACACCCCTCACACATCCCACATACACGCCGAATACACTCTGTACACACCCACCGTAGACACGGCGAACACAAGCCACATATACTCCGTATACGGGCCGCATACACGCCGCATACACGCCGCACACACGCCACAAGTACCCCGCAAGCACTCCGAATACACGCCGCACACACACCGTATACACCCCGCACACACGTCGCACACATGCCGCATACACGCCGCACACACCCCGCATACGTGCCGTACACGTTTTTCTCACTTTTAGATATAAGGCAAAGATTCTCTCGTCCATATAAGTAAAGTAAGTTTGTTGCACTTATTTGTTAATAGCTATGCTGTATGCCTTTATAAGATTCTATAACAGCATATTATATATTTTTATTGTATGTCAACCTAAGAGTTCTTGTAATTTAAGATCTGGCCTTGACCTTTTATATTATACACAAGAAGTGCACTGAAGTGGACAGCCGGATATAAAATTGGCAGATAACTAAATCGTTTAGATTAATATTGTAAAATAACCATTTTACTAAGAAAAATGATATTTCGTTTTAAGAAACGTCGAAAATTTAAATTAGTCTGATTGCCATCCACCACCCATCTTATATGGATGAGTTGATGTAAATCTGTAAGTATTTTATTTCAGTTTTAGTGTTTAGAGATTAAATTGTAGACAACTTATTATCTCGAGGTTAGTAAAGATCGAGCTTTTCTCTCAAAAATATTTGTAGTTTCAGACTATAGAGTTGCGAAATTCTTAACTTTTCATTCCCATATATACGAAATAGATTCCTGCAGTGAAATATAAGCACACGCGGTTGATAGGATATAATAGTGTTGAAAGTGTTAATAACGTTTATAAAAATACGGTATAGAAAAGAAAAACAGAAACGAATTGATGTATTTTATCGATGTATCTCCTAGTAAGTTTATCAGATTTAAAAAACTTTTTACCTACCTTCATTTATAATAGAGGGTGATGTTTTATTAGGCTGAAGATCTTTGTATTAAATAATTTAATAAATTTTAAACATATATTTAATTGTTGATACTTTACTACACACATAGTAAAGTAGACTTAACTTCATTTAATATTATGGTGAGATTCAGTAACCTCAAATTTAAATAAACACTGCCATGCTAAGATTAACGCTCAACACAAATTACCTCGTGAAGTGTTTGTCATGAAGGATAGTAGCAGTCTCTGTAAACAAACAGGGGCTGGGAGTTATGGAAGAGCTGAATAAATAAGTCACGGGCTCAACAAGAGTCAGAATAATGTTTTAAAAAAATAAGGAAATGAATTAATCTGAACTGTTTATTTATTTTTAATTTGTTTATATAAGTAACAAAAAGAACACCAAAAAGAAATAAATAACATTACGTAGGTCTTATGTTAAGAGCTGGCTTATATATATATATAGCTTATATAATAGATTGGTAATAATAAATAAAAAAAATGGGGACAGAATCAATAAAAAACAATTAAAATTACAATACCCGAGAAAAAGCCGCATTTAATTCTTTGAAATTATTTCTCTGAGTCCTTCCACTTCTAAAAGTCGAATAAATCTATTAATTGTGTACAAGGCACTACTACATAAAGTGATTATTGAAGTGATTCAACAAGATAACGAATTTGTTACGAACTATGTTGTTATTTGTATAAAATGTATTTTACTTATGAATTTAGAGTTTCATGTCGGAAAAAATATTCTGTAAAAGTTCCAAACAGAAACGAACAGATACATTGAATTGTAAATGTATGTATGACGCATTCACTCAGAATATTTTTTGGAAACAACCATATTTCTTTTTTTTTACGCCTTAACGATTGAATTGAATGGATTTTCGCCAACTTTTATAAGGACAGCTGTTTTATTTTGTTGAGTTTTCTTTGTTGTTGAGCTTAACTTTGTGAAGTTTATAAATATTTTTAATTACTTCCGTTGTGTTCAATTATAATGTTAACGATATTTTTTTAACATTACGTAGGTTTAACATTACATAATCTTATTTTACTATAGTTTTTTTTTTTGTTTCTAACCTTATTTGTACAAAATTGTTATATTTGTAATTCTATTGCAAATATAATTCTAACCGTTTTGCGTTTTCTGGTAATGATAGAGTTTGCTTCAATGTGTATTATATTAAAAGTCAGTGTAGTCGTCTTAAAATTATGCCTGAACGGGCATAAATTTTAACCAGAAAACGACGACAAAATAAAAAAAATTGCTTTAGTTGTCTGAATTGTGTACCTACAATGTCCTACTTCATAATAAATAAGTATATTCGTATTTGGGGTAAAAAAATACTTTTATTTTGATACATGTTACTATTTTTTATATATTAACAGTTTCTCTGAATACCAGTTTACTAAAAATTATTCCAAAACATTGCCAAACAAATTTTCCACGTCACACTGCGCTTTTATCTCACAGTTTTTTTTGCACCATCGCACCACTATACGAGATTACCATTCCTTGTAATATTTGACCCAAAAGTCGTAAAAAATAAGGTAGGTATTAGTAACATTATAAAAAAGAACTGGCGCTGCCTTAAACAAATTAAAAGTTCCAAACTAATGCAATAGAAGAAGTATACTTTCCGCAAAAACTAATTAACTCACTAATTTTACGTAGTCGGCACTAAGTAGATCTATATTTAAAAAAAAAACAATTCAAAAAATAAGGGCAGTACAAACATTGTTGTCAAAATAAAGTAGATTTTTTTATTAAAATAAATTCAAAATCACTGATGAGTTTAATGGGCTTAATAAATCTCCAAAAGTTAGTTTCAGGTTAATACTGAACTGTAAAGTTTGTAAGCGGTCTTGAATATTCAACAGGGTCCATCAATCAACGTCATGACTGGTAGATTTCATATCTACATAGTTTATTATACGACGGTTAATCACTCAGCAACAGGGTGATTAAATATATTGGATAAATTACTATATTTACTTTATACGAACGTTTAAAACAATATTTACTTTATCATCTCTTAATTTAATTTATATTCTTAATGAACCCCTTATTCTTTATGAATGTATATTTTGTATCATTATCTATATCTGTATTATTATTATTTTATTTTGACCATTATTTCAATATGTTTCTCTCTTCTACATTCTAAGGCCTCGTAGGAAAAAAAAATTAATCAAATTTTTTCTACGATTTTGTTTTGTTTTGTTAAAAATAAATGCATTTTATTATTAAATGTAAAAAAAATATACTTACATTCCAGTATGAAAAAAAAACGTTACGAACTCTGACACTTTAATCATGTATTAAACCTTTTCACGTTGACTTTAATTATATACTGGTGTTATTGCAGAATGGTTTATAAAACTAGTAATTAATTTCTATCATTTGTCAAAATAATATAAATTAATTACTATTTGTTTTTCAATACATAGTATAATTCTTACTTACTTATAAAATATATAGTTAATTGAATATAATTTGATTATTAGTAAAGATTAATAGTCTAGCTGACTATTCAAGCCAAGATTGCCCTGGCTTTTATTTAGCCACATTCACAAATTTTAGTTACAGGGAAATCACTTTTATTATTCGTCGAGATGGTCGCTACAATGTACCGACAAATAAAATTCTAACATAATATTCAAAACATATAATTTTGTTTTACTCTAATAATTAACATTCATTAATAATTATTCGAAATTATTATATATTGTTTCATTTTCAATAAATTAATATTTAAGATATACTAATATTAGTTTATAAGTTTCAATGTTACTGCCACATAGATGTACATGCGCAATAAAATTTATTATCATTATTTGATTTAATTTCCAAACAATATCTTTCCTGAGCGTTTGAAAGTAATAAGTGATTCATTTTCATTCATTCATCATTCTTTTACGCAGTTCGAGATCTGCTCGTAAAAAAAACTAAAAAAATAATACATTTTAATAGTATAATCCAGATTGGTGAGGACCAAATAGATGCTACAGATAAGATTGGAGATTGCATTGCAAATTTTTACATTTTAAAGTCTTGCTTGTTTTAAAGTCAAACTTTTAATTAAAACTTGAAGCTTTTAGCTCAATTAGTAAAATTCTCAAAGAAGATAGCTTTAAGGAAAATCAGCATTTTGTAAGAGTAAAACCATTTAATAGTATAGAGCTCGAATAAAGGATAATAGACAAATTTATTTTTTCTTTAACGTGTATTATGGCGGAAGGGTATCAATTTTAACTTTGTTTTTCTCAGTAATGACAAATATTTCAATGAGTTAGTACTTATATTAGTTTTCAATGAATAAAAATGCTACGAGGAATACTCCTTCTTATATATTCACAGCAGTGTAGTGGGTGAAGCTCCTCATAATTCAGAAATCATTTTAAAGGAGTCCTAATGAGGGGAAAGCATGATTTTATGTTTTATTCTTATCTCCTTCTATTGTAAAACTTATTTCATTGATAAGTTTTTTATAATAGCTAGCTTTATTTGATTAGAAGGTTGTAGCTAAAAAAACAAACTAGATCGATTCATAAATATATCTGTACCAACAATTATAAAAAATACTAGATTTTGTGTACGATGCATATGAACATATTAGGTTTAATAACAATAGATCCATTTTGCACCAAAATATTATAAAATAAAAAGAAACAAATAAAAAAAGAAACAAAATAAAAAGAAACAAAATAAAAAGAAGATAGCAATGAACAGAGAATTGGCCAAAAGTAATGATTTTACAAACACTGATAACGAAGCAAAAATTTAACTATTTCCACTTATAACTTTTTTCAAGTTTGAGATTGTCACAATCATAAATTTTATAAAGTAATTTCGTTACCTTATTTATTCAGCCTGAAAATATTTTAATTGGGAATAAATCGGATTATTTACGCAGAAAGAAATTGTAATAACTACAATATTTAGTGAAAACTAACTTAGAGAAAACTAGAATATTTAGTGTCAAATTATTTAATTATTTCACTTTGAATTATTTGCTTCTTCAGTTAATTTAATGAATAAATTTTGTTATTGAAATGTGTGTGAATTAAAAATAGCTATTATAAAAAAAAAGTTATTCTTTGTTATAGTTAATTACTATTACTACTATAGGAAAATATTAATTTGAATAATAATTAGCTAATATATGATAAGCCTACGTTGATTGAACTATTTATGATAAATTTTAAATTAATGGTATTATATTTCCTCTATGGATTTTTAGCCCATATGTGTCACCAATACTCACAATAAGCCAATCCGATTGTTGTCACAAAACCGGCCTATGTTTTTAATTGTCCAGTCTTGATGTAGGTACATAGCTGACCCAAGGCTTGCCCAATTAAATTAATAATATTTATTATTAATATTAATTACTTTCCAAGAAATGATTATAAAAATAGTAACCAGGCTTGGCCCGTGGATATAATTTCGAGGTGGAACCAGGCATTGGCATAAGCTGGTTACCAGGCCTGGCCCAAGTATCTTGGCACAAGCTTGGACCAAGAGTTGGTTAATTGTTAATATATATGTACTTTTATATTTATTTTAAGGATGAAGGTTTTAGTAAAGTTATTACCCATATTGTATGTTCAAGTAGTGTTCAAGAAAGCCGCCGCAAGAAAGTCTAATATCGGCTAAGAATAGAAAACGTCAATGTTGTGTTAAGTTTCCAAGATAGTACCTACGTTTATTATTAACTTTTGTAAACATTAATTAAACGTCAGACTATAGGAGGGAAGTTGAGATTTATTTCTAGAATACTACCCCACTAATTCTAATTATTACTATAGGACTTGTATAAGGGTTCTAGTTCATATTAAAGTTTTGATTAGAGTCTTCGAAAATAGTTATAAGGAACTCCCGAGGACCAAGTTGGATAAAATTCAAACTGCTCTTTCTTGTAAATAAAAATTATACGTCTGCTACGATCTCCAGAGTCGAATGCCGGTAAGATAAATAACACTATGGAACAAATGAAAACAAACTAACTGGTGCGACATCAGTTAACGGTCTAACCTAACCGCATATGTCGGAGAACTAAAACGTTTTAATATAAAAACATCAAGTAATGGTACGTAATCTTTTATAGTATTTCCATTGTCGTCATTAATAAAGTTTAATCCCGTTTGGGTAATAAAAAGTAAAGATAGCTTTTGTCACTATTAAGCAAAAAAACCTTTGCCGCCAACCCACTTGAAAAGGTTCAATAAATAATTTAAAAAATCAGTGCTATTTATGTCTTTAAAACCAAGCAAATATATGAAATTCGCTTTGTATTAAAATAGACAAAGATAGACTTGTTCATCGGAATAAGATTATATTAGATTGATTGGTTAATTAAATAGTTAGTCATTAATATAAAATAGTAACAAAACAGGATCTGAAATGGACCCTTAAGAACACCCATCCTTACTAATATATCAGAAGAAACAATATCACAATTATTTTATTTTTTCTTGGTCCCTCCGCGCTCATATTTAAGATCTGTAATTCTAATAAACAATTAACCAATAAGATGTAAATAAACTAAGTAGTGGAACATGAGTCTTATTAAACTTTTTTTTTACTACAATTTTCTATTTGGTTGTCCAAAAAACATTAATTTTTCTGATAAACATTCCAAGTAAACATTGAATATAAAATCTAGAAATTAAATAAATCCAAAGGTTTGTCTTTAGTTATAAGGTAGATAAATTATATAAAAAAAATATATTAAATATTATTTAAGTTCTATTTAATCTTATATATATCTTCATAAGCTACTTAGTTTATAACTACCTAGACTTTTAGGACAAACTATTAGAATTTTGTTCTACCAGTGACTCTATATAAAAGAGCCAAGTTTTAAATTTCTAGTTATTTTTTTTTATTTTTAATATATTGTTAAGCTTTAGAAAAATGCGTTAGATTTAAACTATAAAACACTTATCTAAAAACAATTGTGTACAAATTAATTTTTGAAAGCGTAACTCACAAAACATATTAATTTAAAATAAAGATCGTAAAGCTTTCAAATGCTTTGACCCACATTATTTTAATGTACTTACAATAATGGCGCTATAAAATATCCCTTTGTCCTTAAAGTTGTACTCGATTTATTGCAGAGGGTTTCTATTTTAAACACTGTACTGTATTCTTATGTGTGTATGTGTGTGTGGGCGTATGTATGTATGTATTTATACACTGAATGTCCATATTTTCTAAGTAATTATATTTTTGGTCAGAATACTAAAAATGACGGGGACTAAGTCATGTCAATTTTGACACATTATGTTAGACGTTGTGTAAACGCTTTTGAATCATTTCAACTTGTAACTTAAAATTGGCAGAATAATATGAGAACGAAGCCATAACCTTAAAATAAAAAATTAAATAATCAACTACTATGACTGTGGTAAAATATCAAAATCAACCACATACTACTATTCTAAATTCTTGCTTTAATAAAATATAACGTAATTTAAATTAAATTGCGATAATTTGAAAAAGGCATAGCTATGGAACACGTAGGTATGACTGATACTTTTAAATTTAGAACATGATTGGAATGATTCCATTATAGTTACATACATACATACATTTCATCAGATGCTACATTTATGTATAGTGTTATTTGAAGTTTCTTAAAGTACTTCTGTCGTTTCAAGAACCGTGATTTCTATTAATTAATTAAACTTCAAGTAAAGAAAAAAAGAGTTCTTAATAATACTTTTAAAATACCTTAATTTTAAAATGTCTTTTATATTTTATTCTTCTAATCTTAATCTTAACTCGAAGCGATGTTAAATTTTCATACAGTCGGCAAAAATTTTAATAATAAAAGTCAGTTTATTTTACTAAGCTGAAGCTCTTAATAAAAATGGTTGTATATTTGAAACATATTATATGCTTAATAAACACAAATATAGCAAATATTTGTGTTTATTCAACAAAATAAATTTAACTTAATAAAATATTCGTGTATTTTTAACCTCAAACTTACATAAACACTGCCATGCTAGGATTTAAATAAAACACAAATTATCCCGTGAAGTTGCTATCACAAACAATATTACCAGACTGTGTGTACACAAACAGGGGCTGGGAATTATGAAAGAGCTGAAAAAATAAGTCGCCAGCTCAACAGAAATCACAGCAGTGTTAAAATAACGGACTGCGAGAGTTTATACTTTGTAGGATTTAAGTTATTATTGGTATATTAAATACTAAAATTTGTGGAATATTTTTTAATTTTTTCAGAAAAATAGCAAAATGTATTTCATCCTATAGTTTTTGATAAATTCTGTATTCTATAAGTCTCAAAACGATGGATAAATTTTCATCAAAAGTATAGGTAATCCTGGTAGTATTACAATATCGTGGAAACAATTTAGTCTTAATCTTATTTCAGAATATTTATGTTTTTCCATCAAAATCATATTATTTATAAATCTTAAAAAAGAGTTATTCATTCCTTATTTTTATCTTCCTATAGTTTCAAACTATTGCTTTCTAACGAATTGATTAAAGAGAGTGATATAAAGCCAGACACTTCTGGTAACTAGGTCTAGGAACTGAATGGATCGCTGAGTTGACAAGTCTCACCGCAGATTTCAAGCACTTCGCGCTGATTGGCCTCTCCTCCATCGTTACCACAAAGATCCACGCTCATTTATTATTCATATTAACTACGAAAATCGACTACCATTCAAATGTCTATAATTTTGTTGGATACCCTTATTTTTGATAACAGTGATACGTTAAAAAAATAAAACGATACTTTTTTCAAAATCGAAGGCTGAGCCATTATTTTAAAGTTAAACTTGGATAAGGTTACAAGGCTTCAATTAGACTAAACACATTTTTAAATTACAAAGACGATAAAGCTCTTAGGCAAATATCCAAAAATTAAATGTAATATTTTTGCATTATGTATTACTTCACGTCTTGTAAATGGGATGTAATTTGTTTAAATAAACTTAACATGGCTAAGTCACGTTTAAGTCACTAATGTAACTACTTTGTTTTCGGACCTAACAAAGATTTATAGTTTGTTTATATTGGGTTTATTTTTAACACCTTAAAGTTAAGTTTTGTGTGTTCTGGAAACTATAGGATTTTCTTTAAAATATTTTGTTATGGAAATCTGTCTATATTTGACCCGAAGTTTACTAACCTTAAGGTCTTAGTAATAATATTTTGATAAGGAACGCTGCTTTATACAAATGAAATATTTCGAAATGTTGCACTATAAATAAAGAAAAAGTATATTATCCGGAAAAAACTAATTACTTTACATTATATACAATTTTTTTAAATATTTTTTGTCACTAAGCAGAAATACACATTCCTTTAAGCATATTGATATAAAGTTCATGCAAAAAAATCCCACGTTCGGCCAAAATTAAATATAAATTTTTGCTAATTTAAAATATTTTTATCCAAATCACAGATGAGTTTAATGGGATTAATAAATCTCCAAAAGTTAGTTTCAGGTTAATACTGAACTGTAAAGTTTTTAAACGGTCATGAATATTCAACAGGGTCCATCAATCAATGTCACGACTGGTAGCCTTCATATCTACATAGTTTATTATACGACGGTTAATTACTCAGAGCAACAGGGTGATTAAATATATTGGATAAATTACTATATTTACTTTATACCAACATTTAAAACAATATTTATTATTTTGCTATTTAGGTTTGTCTAGATCATTTATAAGAAGTTGTTTAGTTACTGTAGTAAAGATAAACTATTGTGTCTGTTATTTTACTGAAAACTGAATAAATATTATAATTGATAATACAATAACGATGAAAAGAAAGAAAGATAAAATAATTACTGAAAGCAGTCTAAAAAATGTTTACTAATCACCAACTCTAAAAATGATAACCACGTTATACTAAAGAAAGACGAAGTTAAGTTAAAGTTATTCAAGATATGAAAAATATTTTTTATTGGAAACTATTTACTGGCTAGACCAAAAAGCCTAACAGAATATGGAGTTAAAAAACGCTTAGCAATGTAAATATTATAAATTAATCTTATAATATTAAAAAATTAAGTGACCATTTCTCGATATATTTTTAATTTATTCCACCATTAGTTAGACATATGAAGCTAATGTAGGTATATATATGTAATGGATCATTTGAAAAACATTTTTGTTATAAGAAAAACAATTCCTGAAATAATATTCAAGTGTAATTAAAAAAATAACAACACTCTGTGGGTAAAACAACTTGACTTTGCTGACAAATTTTGCTACGATATAAAATTGCTTTTATCGAACACTTTCTTGCTCAAGGATTAAGTATTTTTTAAATATTGTATAATTGGCTTGTTATAGTAATATAATCATAGCAAAAATACACAGGCTACACTGCAACGTAATTTAATAAATATTCATATCAAAATATCATCTGAAAAAGAATTAAGAGGCATGATAAATTCAAATGAGTCATAGAAAGTGGTCGTGGAATTCTTTCAACTCCATTACTGAGAAGCGAGGCTGAATGTCAATGAATTCAAATTCGATTTTATTGTGAATTCACCTGCTTAAAAACCTTTCTAGAAATATCCCTTACAGTTTGGATTATATTTTATAACACCTTTGCATTTTAATAAGATAAAAATATAAAATATAACATACATATGAAAAAAAATATCGAAAAAATAATATCATCATCAGCTTTTTAAATAATATATCAGAATTATATCGGTGCAAATGATTTCGATTATAAAATGTAACTCAAAGACTTCGAAACTTTAAATTCTTACCGAGACGTTCAGAATTTTCTCTGTATAATAGTCATCTTACCTGAAAAAAATAAAAACCGGTAATATTTTATATGAAATATAAAAAATGTATATGATGACGTTGCCGGTTCTGTTTTTAATTTGAATAGTACATACATACACGTTAGTGACTAGCCAAGACCAAAAAAGGTTTTATATTTTTTTTTTCTTAGGTTAAATGGCATTTTTATTTATTTTGTATTCGTTAACAGTGTTTTATTAATTTGATATTTAGCTAAAAGCGACTATATTTTTTTTTAAATAACCCTAGAGTATATTTTATAGTGTTTTAGTAAATTTAAACGCTGAGTTATATATATAACAAAGGTTTTACAAACTTGCTTTTGAAAGAAATGTATCCTTTATTTGTTGGTGCCTGATACTGACTTTGATAGATTGGTTGACTTCATCACTATGAAACAAAGAGAGTCAAAAATGTTTGAAACTAAACTGTTTGAGAGGAAGTTTGTTCTTAGTGTTGAAAACCCAACATTACTCTTAAATATAAAACAAAGAACCTATCTTATTTAAAAAGGCCATCCAGGACTCAATTGTAAATATGTATATATATATATATATTTCTTTTTGTTCCCAATAAACTTATATGTATTTTTACATATTATATATATTTGTTTTCTTATGTTAATAATAGTTGTTTTGATTTATATAATTTAACCCTCGGCATGCCTGGTAGGGTCTGTCAGACCCACATTGGCAAATAAGTAGTTGTTGTTCACTTACATTTAAATTTCACGAGCTCCCGCTTTTCAGTAGCTGGCTGTAACGAACATATCTACACCCTCCAACCGCCTCGTCAGTACAGTAAGTTTTTGAGGTAGGAGGACCCGTTTAAACTGCGCGCGGGTCTTTCAGACCCCACCAGGCACACTGTGTGATTTTTTTATGAAAGCGTTATTTTATTTATTTTCTTGTCATTTAAATTTAGACAACATTTAATGTTTATTAAATGTTGTCTGGTATTTGTAAAAAATATTTTTTTAACATAAATATATTGGAATAATACGAACATACTGTAGGTTTTTCTTTTTTATTTATATATAGATATAGGTGTATATGACCTAGGCCTCTTTTTATAGGCATTGCCCTCCGACTGTTATTCATGGTACTTAATACTTCTTGGATATCAGTAGGAGGCCAATAACTACCACGGCTATACGTCTCTTTATTTCTATAATATTATTTTTATTATACTCTTAAAGATAATAAAATATATTGTGATAATATTCAAAAGACATTCCTCTCTTCCATATAAATTTAACAGTTTCAATGTATGTTTGTATTGTACTTATTAATTACTTCTTCAAAAATACGAAATTCTATGACTGTATATTGTATTTCTATTAAATACTTATGAGTTACATTTCTAATTTTTAAGCTGACCGTAAAAAATCTGAATTTATTATTGCAGATATTTTATTAAAATATGACAAAATTAATAATTCAATTTAACCTAATATGTATACTTGAAACAAATATAAGCTAACGTCGTCTATATTTTTCTATTTTTTTGTAAATCTTATACAATAAATAAACAATAGTGAACTGTCAAATATAAATTTGAGAAAAAACCAAATCCTCTAGATTAGGATAATAAAATAACTATTTAACTATCGTTGAAAGAAACTGCTTAAAATTATAAACTCTGGTATTAGTAGAAGCTCTATTTAAAGTAAATTTCTTTTAAAATTTTGAACTCCTTAAGCACTAATTGTAAATTAAAAATTAAATGATTTTGCAATGGTCATGTTTTTTAAAAGTTTAATACTTAAGCCGCAATATATAAAGAAAGTAAAAAATGCTAAACATCATTCATTTCTATAATTTCATTTTAGATGTCGCATAGGAAGCCCATAAAACGCATGATAAATCCGATCGCTAAAAGTATAAGTGATATTACTTACGGGATATTTATATTTCGTGACCGAACGACACTTGTACGTACTTATATAAAATAACCATCACTCGAGTTGCAGGTTCGACTCCTTACCGTTAAAACTTACCAAAACAACATAACATGGCTTAATTTATCTATAAACAATTTCAAAAACAAGTAATAATTATTTCGAATAAAATATTATTTTGATTATATTATATTTACTACTGACAACAACCTTGTGAGTTAAAAGATTTAATATAATTAATTAATAATTTAAGAATTAAAAGTTAAGAAATACTATTCTGTTAATTAATCAAAAGTGTTTTAGAAAAAATAAGTTAATTATGAATAATTAATTAATCATAAGTGATAAAAAATCACAACCATTTCAATTACAAGTTAAAATTTTAGTATCTTGTAATTGTTTGGAATCGTTCATTTACACAACTTTTATTAATAAATTATACTTACACTACTTTTAATACTTATAATACTTTTTAGGTAAACGAGAATGACGCTGTAAAAGTATTAGTTTTATTGTTTGTTCAAGTCTCGTTCAAGAAAACCTTGTAGCATCGACTAAGAAAAAAAAAGTCCAATATCCACATCTCGAAAGCCCACAGACAATGTTTCATTAAGTTTTCAAGTTTGCAAGAAAAGCTAATAATCAACGTACCTTACGTTCTTTATTAACTTTAGTAAAAATTAAACCCTTAGACAAATAGATACAAGTGACGATATTTCTAGGATGAAAACTTACTAAAATTATTAATCAATATTAAACAACCATAAGGTTTAACTGTTACAATATTTCGATTTTTTAAATAATTTATTTTTAATTATCTGTTATTTTATTCACGTCTGTCAAATAAGCATTATAAATCCACATGAAACCACTCCAGAACAGACACATTTTATCATATTTTTATATTTGTGTTTTTAATACATATAACTTATAATTAGTAGTTATATTATGTATATCATTATTAGTAAGTTTTGGAACTTAACATCGGAACTAAAAGATAAGTAAATACTTACTTATCCATATTTACAAAAAACCTTCAGGATGGTTATAAGCTGCTTAACCAAAAGCTGTCACCTTTTGACGTTGATAAAATATGCATATTCTATCTACATAAAAAGGCTTTTCTTGAAACATATTGAAAAGGAAGTAAGACGTAAGACGAAAATATAATCGAATGATAGCAATATTGGCGCGAGGACGCACTAAGTGGCAACATTCAGTTATACAACTTGCCATATCACGTAAATAAATATTTAATATAACACTATTATTTCTCTGAGGTATGAAACAAAAGTAGAATATCAAAAACAATAAGATAAAAATATCCTGCTTTAATAAAATATGATTAAATTTATTTCAGGGGTGATTTTAGTAAACTTAACACTTTTTTCATATATCTTTATTAAATATTAATAGTTTTTAAAGTTCTCCAAAGCGATTTTAGCTTCTCATTCAGTCTATTTATATTTTTTAATTATAAAATACAATTTAGGTTTTAAGGCTGATATTCTTTATAAAATAATTATCTTATTTGAAATATATCTTATAATTTATAATTAAACAAAAATGAATTTTACGCAGTTTCTAACTAAACTAGGCCATGATAAAACAATATGAAAATAAAATAGAATGGGCATATCTTATTATAAAAATTCTAATATTTTATAGAGGTATCATTTTTTAAAGGTTTGCGTTGGTGGATGTCGGAAATTTTATTCGAAATAGAATCTTTAACAATCTTCGGATTAAAAGAAATCTTCAGTCTATATTTATAATACATCTTCTTTGTATGTATGTATATTCATATATCGAATAGTAAAGACCTCTACCAGCTAATAACTTATTGACTAAATACTTTATTAAATAGTGGAACACAAATGTTTTGAACCAAATTTGATATTTCTGATGATAAAAAAAATGTTATAGAGATATTCTCAAAAAGCTGGAACTGTCGTTATAATACAAATTGCTTTCCACTTTTCTTGCTTTTCTTTTCTTTTATATTCGCTTTGTTGCTTCCGTTATCCATTCAAAAGAATCCGTGCCAAATTGGCGTCATTGTTTCTGTATTTTTTGTAAAAAAAAGCAGACCTATAGTCATACAGAGTAAAAATTTAAAAAAAGTTGAAAAACAACGTTCCAAAACTCTTAAACTGCTTAATTTATTGTTATTTTAAGTTATTTCTATTTTTGTTACATGTATTTTTTTTTATATATTGTAAACGTTTAGTGAAATATATTTAAACTGTAAAATGATTACCGAAAAACAATTTTATAATAGGTAATTTCCAAGAGACAAAGTCACAGAACAGTAATTCAAAATAAATATCATTAAAGCATTATTTTGTTGTTTATTTAAAGTATTTTAAGATTAACTGTGTAAATAGTAATGGAGCTTTAAAAAAATACCCCTTGGTCGTAAAGATTGTAGCTGATGTACATATATAATATATATGTATAAACAAAAAATATATATTAAATATCTGATAGCGCAACTTCTTGAACTAATACAAGAGTCGTTTATTGGATTTCCGTATCTACCATATGGTTATTTTAAAAATACTTTCACCGATACTCACTTTTTAATATATTTTAAAAATGAAAACAGTGCGCAATGTTTCGGAACGTTGTTTTTCAATATATTTACTATTATATTTATATTTACCCGGCTGTATTCACGCAGAAATTAAATCGGAATGTGCCCGAATAATTTCGAACCCATTCGGGGTCCTTAATCATGAGCTCTGAGCGTGGCGGACTCGCGGCGAGATATAAATATAATAGTCATGGTTCACGAAAGTTTAAATATAAAAATATTTACTATTATTAAGTGTATTTCGGTGAATGTAAGCGTGAGATTTGTATACTGCGCCCATATATTTTTTGTAATAAATGTAATTAATTTGTTTGTAAATAAATGAAAATTTTTTATATAATCGTTTTATAGCAATTGGGTTAAATGCAATTAAATGATAATATTGCGCACTGTTGATCTTCTTCACTGAACCCTGGAACTGTGTATTCGTAATTTAATAATAATATTTTAACAGTGTTATACTACTGCAGAAATATTATAGACCTCCTTACTAAAACGAGTCACGTTGCTGTTTGTTTTTACATAGTTCATTTTATAATGTCAACGCATTTTGATAAATTCTACAAAAAACTTTTCTGTATTTGAATTTAAGAATATATTAGCTGACATATTATATAGAAAGTATTTAATAATATAATTAAAAATAAAACTATTATTTCTTTAATGTATTATTTCACTAAAATGTCAAATCATACCATTGCTTTTTAACGAATTGATTTTAACCAGCTACTTCTGGTAACCAGGTCTAGGAACTGAATGGATCGCTGAGTTGACAAGTCTCACCGCAGAGCTCAAGCACTTCGCGCTGATTGTCCTTTATCAGTGCCGCAACGATCTAATCTAATGAATTCCTCAGATATACTTAGAAAAGCGTCTATCGTCTATCTTTCCTAGTGTTAGTATAAATTAATTCACCTTAATACCTTGATATAATATAAACAATGAAAATCGTTGTATTAAATAAAATAATTTATTTTTTTGACAAAATATCTAAGCTGCAATCTCAAATACAGCATTGGATTAGGTCTAAATATTACTGGGCACAAATAATAAATTACTAAATATTATAAAATAAAATGTCATATGCATAATAAAAAAACTCTTAGGCAAATATCAAAAATGTAAATATTTAAACATAATGTACAAATAGTACTTCAACGGATTGTGAATGGAACCATTTCTAACTAAGTTAGAGCCTTGAATAAAACATGTCCAAGCCACATTTCAAGATCCGTCCCACTACTCTTTCACATTTGCAAGTACTATGTTATTCTGACGTAACGAAGATAAATGCTCTTCTTAGTGAGGGCTAGCATAAGGGCGTATAAATAAATAAGCAAATATTTAAAAAATAATAGGTATTGGGCTTAATCTAAGTTATTTATTTAGAACTTAAGATAGAACTAAATAAAAATATTTTTAAATAAAACAAGAAACTAAGCAAGTATAACAATAATTGAAAGAATTCAATTTTAAGTGTATTTAGACAACCAAGCCATGTAATAATACAAACACACAGATACTAATTTGATAGGAAAATTAATCGATTCTGAAGTTAAAATAATTATACAAATAAGTTTATTAAAATAATTCTTTGCTATATGAGTGTAAATAGAGGCATCAAATTTGTCATGTAAGGTTATTAAGCAAAATTTTAAGGTTGAATGAGTGAGTCAGTTATCATTTGATGAAAAATCAGAACTCAACAATGTAAAGAAGCCTACTCGCTACTTTACGTATTTTCTATTTATTACTTTATATATTTAACAAAAAACAATATTCGAGATTAATTAAATTATTTATTTATATATTCGTTTCGTTTTCCACTGCATTGATCTTGACGTAAGGATTTAACAGCCATTTAATTATCCCATTTACTAAGTGCTACGTCACCTAGTACTCTTGTCTGATTGGCGGAGATGCTCTATCGATATTTTTTGGGGTTAAATATTGCGCCGTAGATTGGATAATGAAATGGACCCATTAGGTACTGCGCTTTGATATAGATTGTACAACTATGTAAATTTAAAATAATTTACTAATTATTATATAAAAATGTTAAATGTAATAACTATAAACTAATTATTAATTCTGATTTAAATTAGTTAATGAATACATTTAGTTCTGTATAATGTCAAATTATATCAAAACAAAGCGTTCTTCGTTGAATGAAACCACCGACCTCTTTAATTAGCGACTGCTATAGTGGATAGGGCAGAGATAAAAAGATTATTATATAGAAAAAAGGAAAATATTCCCAAGAGATTTTAATCCATTTAATAACAAAAAGCATTCTATTTCAGGTAAAGAATTTATACTTATTTTTATGTTATTAAGGACGATTACAAATTGTGATATTAAACGGAAATTTCCCTGGTTTGTTAGGTAGTTAAGAAGAACGCGGAATAATATGTAAAAATTTGAATCTTTCCATTTCAAAATAAAAAGTATAAATGAGTATACAAATTCATTTCGTCCATCACTAATCACCGAACTTAATAAATGTATAATAAATATAACGATAACTGAACTGCAACTGCTATTATCACTTAACAATTTTATTTTTGATATACTACTGAACCACTTCTTATATACATATCTATGTGCCAACAGTTGAAATGATTTTTTTTACGGAATTAATATTACTGATACAGATGCAGCCATACACAATAATCAAATAGCTATGATAATTTACTACACAACAGTAGGAAAATCTATGGCTGCATATAATGGGACCAGTGATTTCATTAAATT
Organism: Dircenna loreta; assembly: GCA_963555665.1. NCBI lineage: Eukaryota > Metazoa > Arthropoda > Insecta > Lepidoptera > Nymphalidae > Dircenna > Dircenna loreta. Next base: position 9,270,666 of record OY743094.1, read on the forward strand.
GGACCAGGGGGTTATGAAAAGGACACTCAAAGCCAAATATATGACGCCACCTAATGACCCAATCGTAGTAGGTCCAGTGCATGAAGATAATGCTAGATGATATAACCTCAGATAAAGCTACTACGAAGCTTGTACCGTTCCGTTAATAAACTGGGTCAACGGGGTTCCAGAATGTATGAATGAATGAATGAAAGAAAAAACTACGCAGATAGTATCACGAGCCTCTCATGAACCACGTCGGAGCCATAGGAGCTATGTAGCTGCTGCGCTATAAAAATTCTCCTCGTTGCTAAAGCAAACCAATTATTTTATATCGATAGAAATTATTTCATTTATTCAATTATTAATCAGAAATTATTGAATTCAAATCTCATACAATATATTAGAATGTGATGTTATAAAAACGAATGATGAGATTTGAATTCAAAAGCAAATCGATAATAATCGCAAGAGAATAAATTACAAAATCATATGAAGTTTGAATACTAAATTGAAGGTGGCCAAAATCGTAAAATTTCAGTACATATTTTTTTCTGAGATTAGGCAATAAACGAATTTATTATGCGGCTGTCGTAGAACCGGAATATTATCTGGCTGATTTATATTTGAGTGTTATATCTTGACATTCTATTATATACTAGCTGTTGCCCGCGACTCCGTCCGCGAGAGATTTAGAATACAGGGTTCGTAAGAAGCTCCTTAGCTCGAGCTTTTTTTGGTCAACTTTATTTCCAATCTTGCTCTCCACGAAAAGTTCTACTATTATTTCAAGACAATTATATATTATAACCTAGATTCACCGTGAATATCATTTCTTAATATTTGTTTAGGAAGTATTAGATTCGTGTAAATTACTTTGAAGGTTAACCCAACAAATTAACTTATAAAGTATAAACCTACAAACAAACAAACTACTACTAGAGTAACTACTATTAGAAAAGACTAAAATCAAAATATGAGATTTGTCATAGTTTAAGTTTATATTGAAAAGGAGTGCTGAAATTTGAAATTTTATTATAAATCCATAATGAATAAGTTCATTGTTTACTTTCACACTGTCATTGTCACTTATATATTTTTCTGATATTAATGAATAGAATAAAAAGTATATTATATTTATATTGAATTTCACAGTACTATATTTCGTATAATATTTAAATTTAACGTATACTGTCCTTTTAAATTTTAGCGTATATAAAACTTTTGTACATTAGCAAAGCGCCATCTATTCTATATCTATATCTATATCTCTTAGAATTGTATGGAAATAACAGATAATTTTGACTGTCAGATAATAAATAAATAAATAATTTGCAATAAATTAAAAAATGAATTGAGATATAAATTATCCTATCTTTTAAGTTGGACCAAGCAATAGATACACCTATAAAATGTCATTAAAATCGATTAAGTAGTTTAAAAGTCCATCGAGGACAAACACTGTGACACGTAATTTATATATATTACGATTAAACAACGTATCGAGCTTCTCAATCTTATAGCGGGGAATTTCTTTATAATGGGATATGGTCTAATAAAATTAATGATCTGATTAGTGAATACTTCACCAAGCTTAAACTAATGTATCTAATATATTTATATATATATATTAAACAGCAAGCACTACATACATATTTCAACCCGTGTGGATAGATATTATTTAATTATTTGTTTTTTTAGAAAGTATATTATTGTATTTTAAAAGTATGTGTGACGGTATTCGCCACTCTGAAATCTTTTTGAAAGAACAATAAAGATCACTCTTATTTACAACTAAACAATTTCATTCAATGAATTCTCCTCAACTTTTGTAATAAGGATGGCTGCTTTTCTTTCGGAGAGTTTTCTTTGTTATCGTTGCTTAAATTCTGAAAGCTTACAAATATTTATAATTGCTTCCGTTCTATTCAAGTATAATAGAACTAATATTTTTCGCTCCTATTTTATTATTTTTTTATCTGCAGCTTAGACAATAATAATTCAAAGATTTTCATGAAATGATAAAAATAATACGTGGCAAATATCTTTGCCACGTTTCAACTCAAATGATCTTAGTTTTGCACTTATTAAATATTCGTCGTCATAATCTGTAAAATAATTAGGTAAATTTTAATTTCATAGAGTTTAACTGTATTGTAATTAAAGCTATATTAGAGAAACAAACACAGTGTATCTGATATATTTCTAATGCCACATGGTACTCCTAACTGTTACTCCAACCCATTATTAAGCAAAGACCACCCACATATTTAAGTCGACTGTAATGAATCGATATAAATTGTGTTCTTACATTGACCGCCCTTTTATAATTTAATACCATTATAGATTTAAATAAATCTACATTTTGCGTTTGATAGCCTTTTTATTGCGTAAGGTTTTATGTTACATAAATTAAGTTTTAAGACAATAGTCATAAATATCTCTACAATGTGGTTTAAATGATTATTCTAAAGATTTTGATAACGCTTTTGATATAACAGTGTGTTACACAATTTCTAGCTAAAAATTCTTACCAAGTCACTTTAAATGTTGTCTGTTTGTTTGATAATAATCTTACCTGGAAAGGAAAAGGAGAGCATGGTTAATAAATTATCTAAGACAATAAAATTATTTCTGTTAAAAATAATACAAATTCCATTTTTTATTAAAATTTCAATAATTAAGCTCATTCATTAGAAAAGACCAAAACGCTTTGTCCAAAATTTGTAAGTCCTTTCTAAGAAATACTTTTATATTCTTGACAAATGATTTTAACTTTTTGTAATAATAATTAGTCGGTAATACCCATTCATTTGACTCAAAATACACACCACAATTATTAATAATTATTAACAATTATATTATAAGACTCAATAAATACCTGCAAATATAGACTTTTTTTGCAGTATCCTTTAAGATGTCTTAATTTTTATTTCATGACAAATAAATCGTAATTCTTAGTTAAATACATAACAACAGTTTTAGAAACTTGCTAAGTAAATGCATACTTTATTTGTTGATTTCTGATATTGAAGATGGTCGTTCGATTCAATCCCTTACGATAAAACCAACAAACACTAACACATACAAACACTACGAGGTTAGTTTGTAGAGTTTAAAATATTCTAATATTCAGCAGGGGAAATTCATGAATATCAACCGGAGATCAAATACGCAGGACTCATCATCTTTCATGTAAATAATATAAATATTTTTTATTCTTTTGTTGGATTGCTTACTGACAATATTCAAATGACACTCACAAGTAAACTGGAGTGAACGGACAGATATAAAATTGATAGACCACGAAATCCTTCAGACTTGGATTGTAAAATAAAAAAGTTACTATCTCAGAAAACAACGTTGTGTAATAAAACCGTCCCATTTCCATCCATCCACTTTATATGGATGAGTTGATGTAAATCTGGAAATGTTGGATTTGAATTTATGAGAGTAAACTCCGATGATTTCAAATAAACAACAAAAGATAAAAAAGAAATATAATTTTAAAAAATGCATTCGCATTTCAATACCTATCATTTAAACGTTGTGTGGTTTAAATTCAACATGTTCTCAGTCATTTTTTATATTTAAACTTTCGAGAACCATGACTATTATATTTATATTTACCCGCTCATAGAATTGAGCGTGAACGGTAGTTCACGCCGCGAGTCCGCCACGCTTAGAGCTCAATTAGAACCCGGAATGGGTTCGAAACTAGTCGTTCACAATCCGATTTAATTTCTGCGTGAATACAGCCGGGTAAATATAAATATAATGTTCTTAGTCCTGAACAAGACATACAGTAATCATTTTTACCACTTGGACCTCTACATTGAATATCTTTGAATATTGGGAATCAGCTCATAATATTTTAATAATATTTTAGATGGATCATGCTGTTCATAAATTAGGAAACTAAATTGAAATTGGCTTCTTTTATAAATAAGGTCACGTCGCTTAAAATGTTCCTAAAGTCAATGATGAAATATAAAGGTGTTAGTTAGTTTAGTTAGTGGATGGACAATAAATTGTAACTAAATTTAAAAGTAAAACGGGATAAGATACGTTTTTTGAATCTAGTGTTCGTACGAAAAAGGTGGTCAAAGCAGTAAGGGAAAGAATTCGAAGAAATCCTGTCCGAAAGCAAAAGATTTTATCTCGGGAAATAAAGATAGCACCTAGAACCATGTCGCGTTTTTAAAAGATGACTTAGGACTTGCAGTCTATAAGAGACCCACTGGTCATTTTTTATCTGATAATTTAAAGAAGAATTGGGTGGTAAAATCGAAACAACAACTAAAGTGGTACGCAAAGGGAGATCACAGATTTTTTTTACAATTGAGAAACATTTTAACAAACAAAATGACCGTATTTATGCTCAAAGCTCTAAGGAAGCTTCCCAATCAGTCGACAGAGTGCAAAGTGGACATTATCCGACTTCAGTGATGGTTTGGTGGGGTGTTAGGTATGAAGGAGTGACTGACCCATATTTTTGTGAAAAAGGTATCAAAACATCGGCACAAGTATATCAAGATACCATTCTTGAGAAGGTAGTTAAGCCCCTTAACATCACCATATTCAATAACCAAGTATGGTCCTTCATGCAAGAGTCAGCGTCGGGTCATAAAGCTCGTTCCACGCAGTCTTGGTTGGAAGCGAACGTTTCGGAATTCATCAGAGCTGAAAACTGGCCGTCGTCTAGTCCCGATTTTAATTCGCTGGACTATGATTTATGGTCAATTTTAGAGAGTACAGCTTGTTCTAAACACCATGATAATTTGTAGTCTCTAAAACAATCTATACGATTGGCAATGAAGAATATTCCCATGGAAAGAGTGCGTGCTTCTATTGACAACTGGCCTCAATGTTTAAAGGACTGTACTCGTGTTGCAGCTAATCCACTTTGAATAAGCTTTATATATTTATAATTGTTTTATATTTATGTACTAAACTAACATACTGTAAAAGTAATAAATGTTATTTGCAGTCAAAATTCTTTTCTTCTTTAATACAATATTTATGGCAAGACTAGATAATGACTAGATAACTAGTCTTGCCATACACACATATATGTATATATACGAGTACAAATTTCATTGATGTTTGATTGCAACAAACATTTGAATTGAGCTTCACCGCGAAAGAGACCGCGATGTAAATATTATATCAAAATTTTTACAAATAATGCATATAAATACCTCAATTGCAATATTACCTTTATTTTAATGTTTACTTTAGTAATATATTTGATATGATTACTTAATAAAAAAAACCCCGTTAGATCTGTTAACGATATTATTTCATTTTTTAATTTTTCATGTATATATTACGTTTGAAATTGTTTCGGTGCATTTTGTTAGGGTCGTGGTACTTTTTATGATAAAAATACTTCTTTTTTGCCTTTACTATAATTAAACGAATAAATTATAATTCAGTATTTGTTCTTGGGGAATTTGTGTGGACAAGTTAATACTTTCAGCTTTTATTGAAATTTGTAGGGAAATAGAATAAAAACTAGTCTAACTGGGCCTTCATTTTGAATGATTATTGTTTTAGTGCTAGCATTGTTATATTTTAAGAAAAAATAATGTAGAAAATGGAAATTATGGGCTTTCTTCCTTCTATTCGAAATCACATTTTTGCTATCCCGATTTTTTGCATTTGCAATAATAAACCATGCTGAAGATGAATTAATAAAAAATATCACAGACCAAATGCTGGCTACGTAATGAATACGCTTGATAACTTGGCTAGTGAAAATTTGTTCATTGTATTAATTAATGGAAAAAAAGCATATTTTTTGTAAAAAAAATACAATTGAAAAGAACGAAATAAATGCAATATGATTATGAACTTTACATTAATTTCATTTTTTTAAAGTAGGTATTCAACAAAAACTCAATTGTCTTTTTTACAAAAGTTGGTGAAAATGCAAATAAAAAGAATGTAAATTAAATTCGTCTACATTGTTATTTAATAAAAGCTTTCGTAACTTCGAATGGCTTCTGAGAAGAACGTTTTTAATCATTTAAAACCGCTCTTTTTTAATTTATTAATAATGTTACGCGGCTTATACGATATATTTAAAAAACGTCATCATTAGTACCATTTAACCAATATTAGTCAAAAGTATAGTTAGAGTTAGACTCTGGCTTTTCATGTAACACTAAAACAACTCTCACTAAAATAAATCTCACTAAAATAACTGTCACTAAAATAACTCTCTCTAAAATAACTCTGGTTCAGACCATACCATAAATTAAAAATTGCATTTGATGCTGATGTTGATCTAAACAATGAGAAATACTTTTTTAACCACATCATATTTTGTAACCGTCAAATTGTTTAAATGCCTGACAATTATGCCTGAAAGCTTAAACGAGGAATTTTCAAAATGTTGTTATGGAATTGTTTCCAAAATTAATATGTTTTGTCGCTTAGTTAAAATTTACTGCGCAATTCAACCAACATTAGACCCAAATCAACAATTAGGCACGTAATTACAACAAAAATAATTATACCCGTCGAAGCTCTTGCGTTGGAGATAATTGCTTTTTCATATAATAATATATCGGTTGAATTCAATTAATTCATTCAATGGCAATATAAACAAAATATTAGTCTCGATAATTTAGTAAATATCTAAAAATAGCTAGTACTAAGTAACTATAACAGTTTATACTTATAAATAGAAATTATTTTAAAATACAAAAGACTTAAATTCATGAAAGTATTTTATAGATCGATTAATACAAAATTACTTTTCTTTTCGATATTCCTTGCGTTTGAGATAAAAAGAATAACAACGAATAAATGACAACATTCACACATCAAACATTCAGCAAATAATTCTATATCAGCGCTTGCCTTTCACACATTTTTAATATATGGTTGTGGGATATATTATTTTGATTTCTTACTTTATTATTGTACAATTAACGTATACGTAATATAATATAATATAATATAATAAAGTATATATAATTAATAAATCTTGTTTCTAAATGGGTATATAACATTTATACAGTTATATAAGATCTAAGTTAACAATTACAAAATATTCATAGTATAGCGGTTCTAAACCTTACTTCGAGGTTATGTCGTAGTTTTTTATTTAAAAAGTGACACTGTGAGTTCAGTGTGTACGCAACGTATTACAACGACGAGCGACTAGGACCTGCGAGAGACCTCTGTAGAAAACACTTCATCTTCCCCCCCGCCGCCGCTATCTTCGCGTCGCGCCCTTTAGCTGCTGCACAACATTCACGCCGCGAGTCTGCCACGCTTAGAGCTTATAAGTAAGAACCCGGAATGGGTTCGCAACTAGTCAGGTACATTCCGATTTAATTCTACGTGAATACAGCCGGGTAAATATAAATGTAATAGTCATAGTTCACGAAATTTTAAATATAAAAATTTAATTTAAAGAGGAAAGTGTTTTTTCATTCTTTAGTAGTTCATGATATCGGTCATTGGAAATTATCCTCACAAATAAAAAAATATTTACAGATCTCATTTTATATAAAATGTTAAAAGATATTATTTTCTAATACTGATGATTTTTCCTTTTATTTTTTCATTTATGGTTTTTATACCTTTTTCTATTTTATTTTTTATAGAATTTCATTTAAGTATTTAATAAGTACAGAAGTTGATTATTTATATTAAATTTAATTTTTTTAATTAATACAAACACCCGCAATATAGAAAAAAATGGCGTATCCCTCTAGCAGTCATTTAGGTTTTTCTTAATATCATTAACTTTAAACAAAATAAGCCTTAAGTCTTATTTTAAATACTTATCAAAATAAATATTATTATTAATAAAATATAACAATGATAATTTTTAGTCAAATTTATTTGTGGTCACGTTACCTGAAAAAAGGGAATCCTTACAGCATAGCAACCCTTTAGTCCAGTCTACATAGGTAAGAGTATTATTAATATATATATTAATGTATTGAAATATTCATAAGTACGTTTAAATATGTATTTAATGTGATTTGATAAGAAAATGTTTTCTGTTTAGATATTATAAATAAAAATTACATTACAATTACATTACAAGGAACTAATTCAAACGTCTTTCTCGAAGTTTTATTTCAGAAATGAAAATTCTTAACTTCTTATTTATATGTGTAATATCTTAGAAAGGGTTAAGAAAGACAATTAGATGAGTTGGTTGGCAGAGAACGCTAACATTTAAAATGTAAGCCTCCTTGTGTTAATTTATTCCCTTCAATTAAGATGTTTCTTGCTACTGCATTACTAAATGAACTTTTAGAATTGTTTGCTACGATTTTTCATCAACATATAATTGTTGAACTGTGGGGAAACAAAGTTGATCACAATCAATTATTCCAATAATAATACAGTGTGTTGTTAGTCAAGTATTGTAGTGGCTTCTGTCTGGCTAATTGATTGAACGATAGTAACCATTTTAAATATCGATAAATAAGTTCTAAAATGTTTGCAATAGCTTGACAGTTCGAAGTTTAGATTCTTACAAGTCGTTGAAAATATTGAAAGAATTCCTTTATATTCAATTTGTCATCTGTATCGTCCGTTGAAGTGCTCCTTCAAGAAACATACTTTCTTAAAAATCTTGGATTTCTCTCGGTCTTTGAAAGTCGATCAAAGTATTTTCGGCTATATACAACTTGATAGATATATGTATATATACTTCTAAAACACATTTTTTGTATTGTTTATGTATTTACATTTACATTTACATTTACATTTTGAAATGCTGAATGCCTATAAAGTTGCAAATCGCCAGCGCCAGATGGTAGTGGCAAGAAAGAGATTTTGTTATTTCATTAATAAAGATAGAGAAAAGTTTGGGAGATAGGACGCTGCCCTGAGGGACGCCAGCAGAAAGTTGAGCCCAATCTGAGGACGAATCATCAGAACAGGTAATCTGTTGACGTCCATGCCGGTAAGAAAGAAACCAGTTAATTACAGGTAGAGATATGTTAAGACAGCGCATGATACCCAGTAATATATTAAAATCCACTGTATTAAAAGGATTACTAAAATCTAATAGGATGAGGATGGTGAGATATTATAAGTAAATTAAGTTATGGTCTAAATGAAAATATAACCACTCTTAAAATGTCTCAATATTTTTTTGTAATCATAATAAATCTCTGTCACCGTAGTGATAGAATAAAGACGATTTTTCGTCTAACAATGTTTCATTTAACCTCACTTAAGTAACGATCCATAATGACAGGGCAGTCTAATGGATGTGGGTTCATCAATTTTGGGGATAATTTTCCGCCGCTCGTACTTTATACAAGGGTAAGATGACTTAAACTTTTTAATTTCTTAGATTAAGTGACAGAAAATAAACTTAAATTTAATTAGTTAATTAATTAAGTAATTCGATAAGTTATAATAAAATCTTCTTATTAAAAAGTATTAAGTAATTTAAAATTAATAACATCAGTTAAATCATATATGAAGATTGAAAAACTTGCCTTCGGTTTTTTAAATTGAAATAAATTATATTTAATAGTAATAAATTTAATTTATTACTACTAAATTATTTGGAACGTTTATATAAATGCAAAAATAATTCCATATATAAGGTATTTGAGATTTGAAAAGAAATCTCTTATATATATATATATATATATATATATATATATATATATATATATATTTATTAACAAACATGATAAGATACGCAAATATGTCACGGAAATCGACATCGTAAGTCAAGTTCTCAAATCCTAGGAATAGTTAGATTATTTTTATCTCAAATGTCTTCACATTGTTTTAAGACCTTTTCTCTTCAAACATGAGTCTTCTAATATTAATCCATTTGTATATTGGATATACGAAATAATATGGCGAAAAGTTTGATCTTTCAAACTTGTCGCTCAGTGTCACTAATACTTACCTACTGTTATTTTTGTGAATATAGTATACAGTGGTTATTAATACACGTTATTTTTTTTCGCTACTAAAAAAATATTACTTCTTTTCGGTATGTAACATATATCTTACAATACACAAAACAGTTTTCTGAGAAACCTATTTTTACATTAGACTTATGTAATTCTTTCACCGGAACGAAGTCTCAGTCACAAAGGACGTCTCATTACTGGAATTCAACTCTAATGATATTCACTAAGCGCCGTGACATCATTCGTCACTCTCTGATGATTTAGAGAGATCTATCTAATGAGTTACGGAAATTTGATGATGAGAAACCATGCATCATAGGAAATGGTAATGTACACTTAGATATAGTGGTAACGTTAATTTCACATTTACTCAGTTGTACAAAAAAATATAAGAAAACATTATTAAAAGCTAAAAGATCGTAAAGAATCTTTCTTAGAAACCTTACACCTTTCGAAATAAGTATTGATAAATATAAGACTTTGATCAAAATAAATGATTTTTTTTTATATAGTAGATGCCCATGGGTATGAAAATAAGTATTTTTTTCGGACAAGCCTGTTAATATTGTAATAATAACAAACAAAAAACGCTGTTGAAAAATTCACTTAAAAATTTATAAGAAGCAAAGGTTAGACAAATAAAATTAATGACGGCTTTTTGAGGCTTTCTAAAATTTTATGAGCAACCATAAATTAATCGTAACTCTTAAGCTAAGTAAACCCATATTAAGCGGCATAAGACTTTACTTGGTTTATATTATACCATTACAAATGTATATACTCTAAACACCATCTGAATTTAATAAAAAAGATATAAATCTAACTAACTAATCTTGTCTTCTTATCTTGATAGTTCTTATGCCAATTAATTTTGTACAATAGAGCTCGTACAATAGAGTTTTTTGGTTAATTAATTCAGGAGTTATTGATTGATTTTATTTCTATTTCCTACAGGAGTAAAATTAATCAATAACTCCTGAATTGACGGAAATTGTTTCAGCCATGTTAACTTTTTGCAACTGTTGAAACTCAGAGAAAGAATAATAAAATATTGGATACTAACATTTCTTACAACACAGAATATGTCTAACAAAACCATCTAAAAACAGATCTAGGTATACTAGGTATAGGTAACTTATAATCTTATATGGATTTAATTTAGGTACATTTCGGAAAAAACTTTACAACATATAATAATATTTCTCGTAAGTTATACACACGATTAAAATGCTGAAAAGACTAATAGCTACTTTTTAATACTACTAATACAAGCTATTTATTTTAAAACCCAGCTTAAAACGTAATTGAATAAGACGTATTCTGTTTGCAGTTAGTAGTAAGTAGAGGTCTGAAAGACCTCCGAGCGTGAACGAAATATTGAGCTACGCTTGAAGCAATCTAAGAACGTGTTAAACTGACAATAGCGTTATACACTGATAGTTGCTCAACAAAATGGATGCAGGTTTTTAAACTAAAAATGTATTAAATCAATTTAAACTTTAGTGGACCATGACTATTAAATTTATATTTACCCGGCTGTATTCACGTAGAATTATTTTAGAATGTGCCCGACTAGTTTCTACGTGAATACAGCCGGGTAAATATAAATTTGGTATTAAATGTACATTTTAACTATATACATAAGAAAACTAATGATTTAACTTAACATATAATTATTTATTTAATTAATGTACACACGTTTACAAGAAGCACTTAAAACATAAATTTAGCACATTCGATATAAGTTAGCCTTTAAAGTAGATTTTAAATTACACGTACAATTAAAAAAAAACTTAAAGAAACAGTAAAACAACTTCTGTTGTTTTACTGTTTCTTTAAGTTTTCTTAAAGATTGACAGCGATCGCTTCATACCCACGGTGCATCATCCTCTTAATATAAAAAAACATCCATTGGCTTGATGATGCTTCGATGGAAGCTTGTTGAAAAAAAATACGTTGCCCCATTAAAGATTATATAACAGGTTAATTGTATTAGAAATATTATACATTTTTATTTTTCATTTTTGTTGTTGCTAGAAAGCAACAACAAAATTTATTTTTTTTCAACAAGCTTCCATCGCAGCATCATCAAGCCAATGGATGTTTTTTTTATATTAAGAGGATGATGCACCGTGGGTATGAAGCGATCGCTGTCAATCTTCAAGATTTAATTTAGTCTTTAAGTGTGGCTATAAAAATAATATAAGTCAAGTTCGCTGAGTTGGATAGCTCTTTTCAGTTATATGACAATTCATTATTCGAGTATGTGCTAGCTTTGGCAATAACAAATTCTTTTGTATAAACTTATTTTCTATAAAAAAATGATTTTAGATTTTTTTACGTTTTTTTCAAATAATTGACTAATAAGTTGACAGACAAAATAATACCCGATCCTGCATCCTTTTAAATGAAATAACTTACTCGAAAAACTAAACTCTGTGTTCATTACAATGTTTTTTCAAGTATCTTAAAAATTAGCTTACAATTTCGAAAATATATTAACGTCGTCAAGTTTCTTTTATATTTAATGAAATAATATATAGAAATAAGACTCTTGGAATCAAAAGTTATAAACCACATCACCTTATACAGCTGGTTTGTTATACCGCTAGATAAAAATATAATATATAAAATGTTTACTAGTATTAAATATTTACTATAAAATTTTATGGTATTATATGATATTCAACCAGTCGTTGTAATCTAGTTTGTGGTAGACAAAATTACATCGCCAAAACTATTTACATATCGGAAATACTAGATCTGAAAACAGAATTTGTTTCTGTTTATTGATTTATTATTACTGGGTTAAGCACAAAATCCTAATTTGACTGTGATTAGTTTAAACGAAACATTAATCTGCAATTCAACAGTAATATCATGAATAAATGATTGACTTCAAGACCGACAGAGTCAATACGTTGAATCAAAAAAAAATACTATCGAATTATGCTCTTCATATAATATAAATGTCTCAGATAATATCCTGAGGCGGTCCTACTGCGGCTGATTAGTAAATTCGTTTATCGCTCAACCTCTGAGAAAAGTATACGCATCCTTATTTTTCCCATGTCAGGAGCTCGTGTAATATTATTATTTAATTACCGGTCAGTTTCCAAATTATTTTTATAGGATGTTATGCAAGCTGGTCTACATGCAGGAAATAATGTAAAATTCGAGCTGAAACCTATAAATATGAGAAGCAATTTATGCAAGGTCCAATTAAGGAGTTAATTTTTTTTTATTATGGCAGCTGCACCAAAAGGTATTGTATATAAGGTATAAGATGGTAGCGAATTGCGGAAAACAGCTTGATACATAACATACCATTAAATAACGTACTTTTTTCAAACATTAAAAGATTCACAAAGAATGCTTAACAAATTTGTGGCAGGAATCACAGCTGAGTATGATTTAAAGGTTCACTCTGTTACCTGAACGTAACCTGAACACTGGTATAATTTTAATTTTTAACGTAGAAGTTCAAATCAAATATGTAATTAATAAATAATTAACCAATAATAATATTCCGGAATAAAACTCAGTAAATATCGTGTAAACTAATTTAATAAGTAAAATCTTAATTAAAGAGGTTAATTTTGTAGTTTAATTTGATCGGCATGGCTATAAATAACCTAATTTTTTATAAATTCATATTTCAAACTCTATGATACAAGAATAGTTTGTAATCCTCTGCTTTTATTATGACTATCTATGAAAGCAATCAACCAATAACTTAACATAACATTTATACAAATTCCGTACACGTAAAGCCACCTTATAATTTCAAATCAAATCAAATCAAAAATATCTTTATTCAAGTAGGCATTTACATGCACTTTTGAATCGTCAATTACATTACATTACATTAAAAAAAAAAAAAATGTCAGTATGTCAGTCCGTGAGTAAGCTACCACCAGCTCGGAATGCGGCTCTGCTGAGAAGAGCTGGCCAGAAACTCAACAGTTGCTCTTTTTTTTTTTAAATCAATTTAACAATGTTTGATGTATACGTTAGAGTATCCCGCAAATGAGTCAACAAGCAAAGCTCCACAACCTAACCTTTTAGTTGACTGAAATACGATCAACCAAAAACTCCTGTATGCTATAATAAGCTTTTTTTAAGAGAATACTTTTAATTTTACATTTAAAAGCAAGAAAAGGAAGGTCTAAGATATCTTGTGGAACCTTATTATATATGCGTACACTCAAACCCATAAAGGATTTTTTAACTTTTTGAAGACGATATTTCCGCGTTGAGAGTTTATTTTTATTTCTTGTATTTATAGGGTGTCTGTCACTATTTTTTTCATATGTATCCAAATTGTAACGTACAAATAAGATGTTATTAAATATGTACTGAGAAACGACCGTAAGAATGCCTATTTCTTTAAAAACATCTCTCAGGGAATCTCTAGCTTTTAAATTTAAAATAGCCCGCACAGCTCTTTTTTGTAAAATAAATACAGAGTTTACTTCAGCAGCACTGCCCCACAATAAAATGCCGTAAGACAAAATACTATGGAAATAACTAAAATAAACTAATCGAGCCGTATTAACATCCGTTAATTGTCTTACTTTTTTAATTGCATAGACGGCGGAGCTGAGTTTGCCTGAGAGTGTTGAGAGATGGGGGTTCCACTGGAGCTTTTTATCTAGAGTTATACCTAGGAAAACTGTTGAGTTAGTTAGTTCCAACACTTCATTGTTAAGGAGCAGGCTACAATTTTGATTTTTTACATTAGGAAGTGTAAACTCCATGCATTTAGTTTTCTTAGTATTTAAGACCAAATTATTAATTTCAAACCAATGAAGAACACGTGACAGAGCACTGTTAACTTCGTCATAATTAGTCCTATTACGCTCTACTTTAAAAATAAGTGAGGTATCATCAGCAAAAAGTACAATGTCACATAGACCTTTTACGAAAAAGGGCAGATCATTAATATATAATAAGAATAAAAAGGGGCCAAGAATAGATCCTTGTGGAACACCCATCTTTAGGTAAGAACCAGCCGATTTAGAATTATTTACATCAACCGTCTGGACTCTTTGATCAAGGTAGGAGGCAATAAGATCAAGCGCAACACTACGCACACCATAGTGGTTAAGTTTGCATAGCAATGTTTGATGGTCAACACAATCAAAAGCCTTGGATAAATCGCAAAACACCCCGATGGCATTCTGCGACTCTTCCCATGCGTTGTAAATGTGCTTAAGAAGCGTGGCACCCGCATCAGTTGTTGATTTGCCTTTGGAAACTATTATGGAATAATTTCAATAAAAGATAAGATAAAGATTCTTTTTACTAATATTTTTAGTTAAATTACTTAGCTAAAGTTATAATTTACATAATCTGACTTACATTAAAATATCGTAAATAGAGATTAACAACTATATATATACAAAATTGGAGTCACCAGTAATATATCATCTTTAACATTCAACTATTCTGTTATATCTTCAGTATAGTATGATAATTGTAAGTGAATAATAAGGATATATTATATAATTTATAATATTTTAGATTAAATAACCTAAATATTACGATTATATGTATTCTAAAATTAATACTTCCTTACAAGAACGTAGTAGCTTTATGTTTAAACTAACAACAGACAATGTAATCACAATGAAACAAACTGCAAAGGATTGACCGTAAAGCTTAATGGTGAACTACTTATATAAATAGCTCTGTGACGTGAAACACTAAACACACGTAGGGTCAGTTTCATTTGAAATGCATGCTGGTGTTTGTTGGAATGTTTAATGTAGTACGGGAAAATAAAGCGAAAAGCCAAACCAAGACCCTAAACTTTCCGGGGTGTCTCTGAGGGAAAACCGTTTATCTCAGTAAAGTCACGTACTTAAATATATTATCTTATTAAACTGTGTGGGTTAAATATATGATATAGCTAATTTTAGTTAATATAATAAATAAATTTGCTACATAAGATTGTTATCCAATAATCGAAGAAATGTAAAATAACTAGTAATTAGTTAAAATAGCAAGTTAAATTAAATTACGAAACAGTAGGAAATCCTATTTGGCCGTATAATTCTAAAAGCAGATAAAATAAATTCTAGAGATAAGAATAGTTAAAGACAGCATTGAAAATTTCAGCAATTTGTCGTCGTTATCGACGACGACGACGAAAAACTCGACGTTTTCGTGATTTTTAGCTTTTCAGACCTGACTTATTCAGGGACCATAGTTTATTTACTGAAAATAATTTCAAATATAGAAAGAATCCGAGTAAAATAAAAATAGCTGTTTAAATAAAAACAATAATTTTAACTGTATTGATATAAATTATGTGTAAAAACACCATTTACTATTCCTTTTTTATTTATAGTTCTACGATAAAAAAATACTTAACCAAAGTTGTGGAGAATTTATTTTGCGAC
Source organism: Dircenna loreta (assembly GCA_963555665.1). Lineage (NCBI taxonomy): Eukaryota > Metazoa > Arthropoda > Insecta > Lepidoptera > Nymphalidae > Dircenna > Dircenna loreta. The sequence goes on from OY743094.1 coordinate 9,286,969, forward strand.
AAAAAATGTTTATAATTTTTTTTCATCTAATAAATAGTTTAAGAGATGTATCGTAAAAACCATTTCAACCTCTATTTTCAAGATGGCGGCCGTGAGACAAGGGTGGCGACCCACAAACTTGGTTTTAGCTTTACACTGATCCCCCCTACACTTCAAAAAAGTAAAATTGCGTCCTCTAAAAAAACGCGACCCCAAATGTAACTTTTCAATGAACTATATGTATTTTTGTTATTTTCAAAGTAATTTTAAATGTTTTCTCTGTTAGTTGTTTCATGTGACGGTCACTCACTTATCACGATTACTTTATATTTGACCTTGGATTAATACTTGACCACTTTAATATTTACAACGTTCAACCAGTCCCAACGCGATCTTCCCAGGATTATTTTTAAAATCTTTTTAAGCGACAAATATTAAGACATTTTTATTAATGTTATATTTTAGAGAAGTTTCAATTAAAATTATTTATGATATATAAATTCTTAATTAGTAAAACATATATTTGTAAAATCATATATTACATGTAAAATCATATTTTTGTTTTCTAAAAAAAATATATATATTTGCCCTTTTGTGTTAAGGACAATTATTCTGTCGTATTTTTTTTACTATAAAATATATATTTATTATAAATACTTATGTACACATTTTGTGTCAATTTAATTAATATTTAATTTTATGAATCATAACTCCTCTAGAGTGACTCCCATTTTTTTATTATTTTTATTACACTTATATATAATTATACAATCATTTACAATATCAAGAACCAACAATTATGTAATGTTAATAGTAATTCTCCATAACTAATTTTTTTTTCACAAAAAAGAAAAACGTCCTTCCAGGTCCAGTTACAAAAAGCCTTTCTTTATTTCACATAGCTTATTATTTGTTAAAAACAATCATATTTTTTTCATGCTTGTATTATTTATATAATTCTTATATATTCTATATTTAAAAAAAATGTGAGTATAAAATGAGAAGTATCCAAACAAACATAACAAAAAAATCTTCATATTAAAGATATATTCCAACATTGTTGATTCTACAGTTGACTTTGATGGATCGATTACATTATCGCCGACTAAAATGACAGCCCATTGAAGAAGAACGTTGAATATATAGCTTCATTTTTTGGCAAATTATAACAGTTCAATTGTAATATGATTGATTTTAATTCGTTGCTCCCTTTGAAACTAAGTAAATAATTTTAAAATGGACTAAAATTGATAATTTAGTGTATCTAAATAATTATTTTCAATAGGAAAAAAATATATAATCCCAGTAATTTTAATATGAAGAAAATATAAAAAAAAATCATCATGAAAGTAAATCAAATTAGCATGGTGAGTAAAGAACCCTCTTACTATGTTCTATAGTACAACGAGATTAAAAAATATAAGCCAAATAAGACTTGTAGAGTCATCGTTATCAGGAAAGACGAGTAGAGTCAAGAACAACTAATTGTTTAATCATAATAAAACATTGTTTAAATGTTTGAAAATAAATGCTTAAACTACTTGTATCCGAATTATATTAAAGTTTTTTTTTTGTATAAGACCTCTATTGGTTTAATTCATAATATAAAATGATATCCAACCATCAGGTAAACTATAACTTTTTGTAATTTACTTCGACGAATCGTACTAAAAGCAATCCCATATGAAATATTGCAGTCCGATTCGTGAGCGAATGGTCTGACAAAAGCTATTTTATGACTGGTACAAGTAAATAGCAAACAATGACTTCTAACAGTAAGTTTTATCGAATTTTGTTTTAATAAAATGACTCAATGTAACCTTGTGAGTGTAAGTAAACATTCGAATGTCTTGAATGGAATTTAAAGATAAACCGTAAACTTTTTCAAACTTATTTAAATTTTATAAAAACATCTAGCCACGCATTAATATATGTTTATTCAGTTAAAAGAACATTGACAATCCAAACACTAATTAGTACTTAATTTAGTTGTAAAAAAAATATACCAAAAGTGTATAGAATTTTTTTGATAGTGTTGTTATTACTAAATTTCTTGTAAAAAATACGTACATCGGTAAGTTCATCCTAGTAATATTGAAAGTCGTAAAATGTTTTTTTTATTAATACCTAAGTTTTATTTTATTAAAAGATAAGTTTTTTTTAATACATAAGCTAAACCTATCTCAATATAATGTCATACTCTAAAGTAACATCCCTAGAGAGGTAACATAATACTAAAACCACGATTCATTTATCAACTTGGGTATAATATTTTAAAAGTGTGGTTGGATTATTTGAAGTTCAGAATAAGACTGAATAAATGGGGCCATATGAAATAAAATTTGAATGTAATCCTAAAAAGTAGGTAACTTAGCAAATACGGCTTATTATAGAATCCATGAGGTTGTGGATGCTTTTAGAGTTGAGATTTTAAAAGCTGACGAAGCTCTAAAACCCGTTCTCAGGATTGTAGGGGATGAAGTGACTACTAATTGTAAAAGTACATTAAATGGAATAGAATGAAATGGAATGGAATAAAATGAAATGGAATGAAATGAAATAGCACTGACTGATATAAAAAAAAACATTTAGATTAAATATTTTAAGTAACGATTCTTTCTACGTTTTTATTTATTAATATCTTTACGGGTATGCATCTCTTTTTTTACAAGTATTCTTCAGGCCTTACAAACAGAATGGTCAGTAGAAGAAAGGTATAATACAAAAAATATGTGAACTCGTAGAATAAATACATTTTAACAAAAGTAATAGACCATTAGATAGGTTTATGCTAATGAGACAGTAATTAAAGATAACGTGTAATGCACGTAACAAACAATGAAATATATAATAGAAAGAATGAGATCCGCGTTACAATATAGATAAGTATTCTGAACAAGACTAACAATTAAAGTAACAAACAAAACAAAAAAAAGTATCACAGTGTGTTTTTGACTAAGCGTTTGAATTGTTCAATACTGATATTGAAGTCATCTCTTGAAAAAGACAATGCATAGGCACATTTCATTATTCGAGGTATAGCGTTTTGAAAAGCAAATTCGGTTCTAAAATAATAAAAATAATGTAAATAAAAAAAATAAATAAAAGTGGTCTCCGAGTAATTCTGCGAGGCTGGAAAAATTTTAAAATACCTGCTAGTTCAGGACATATTGAGTGACCGTTGATATTTGGGAATAAAAATAGCATATCTAAAATTACACGACGTTTTTCAAGAGTATCAAGGTGGCAGAGTTGTAGAGGAAGTTCGAAATTGTAACAAAAACGTGATAGCGGAGTTTTGCATTTAAAAAGATAAAAATCAAAATCTTATGTTGAACAGACTCTATTGCTTTAATATTATGAGCTGTGAAAGGAGACCAAATAACTGATGTGTATTCCAAGGACGGTCATACTAGACTGACAAATAAGGTCTTGATGGTATCCGGTGAACGGAAGTGTTTGCTGTGTGTCATGATGAAACCAAGATTTCTCTTCGCTCCTGAGACTATATCAGTGACGTGGCGATTAAATGCTCCATCGTTGCTTTAGAGCACTCCAAGATCTGAGACAGAAGACACTTCAGAGACTGGAACGTTGTTAATCTTGTAAACGTGCTCAATCGGAGATTGGGTACGGCACAAGTGCAAAAGTTTACATTTGTCGACGTTGAGATATAGTCTGTTCCTCAAGCACCAGTTAACGAACTGGATCATGTCTTCCTGCATTCTGTCCGAGTCGGCATTGCATCGGATGGTGTGGTACAGCTTGAAGTCATCAGCATAAAGTAACAACTTAGCGAAGTCTATAGTGTCCACTAAGTCATTGATGAAGATGTTAAATAGTAACGGGCACAGATGAGAGCCTTGAGAGACACCCGATCAATACCAAAGAAACATTTTAGTAAAAATTAACGATTTTATATTTCATTAAGATAACATACATAGGAAAACATATTTAGGGTATGTTTTCAGTTGAGTTTAAGTTATTATAAACTATTTGAGAATTTTGTTTTTAATTCTACTAAAGATACAAAAGATTTAGTTAACACTAACGTTTTTATATACAAAAACAATAATTGATATTAATCTTAAAATATAAAATTGAAGAATATTGGGATATAAAACATAGATAATGGTCCTGTACTCTTAATTTGTTTTTTTTTTATCTAAAAGTGATTTATGGAACATATTAGTTATTAACTTAAGGAATTAATTTCATAAGGCATTATTAGTTTGAATCTGAATTAATGAACTAGTGTGGCATAAGGGTTGGATGAAATTTAGACTACAATTGGAGCCAAGTAATTGAACGCTGCGGTGAAACTTGTCAACTCAACTATCTATTCAAAGTAGTTACCATTATTAGCGGTTTTTGATTAGAAAGTGATTGGATTTGTGAAATGATTTCACTTCTTTAAATATAATATTAAAAATAAATTATGTCATATTTGCCATGCGATTGAGTAAATATCAAAATATGAAACACTGGTTATAATAAAAGTAAAGCGTGATTTTGACGAGGGAAATATATTTAATATAATATGTAAATTATAAAGGGTAATAGTATTAAAATTCTTAATTCTTAATCCAGACATTCCAACTTACAAAAAAATATGGACCAAAAAGAAAATTCGCATGAAAAAGTTTTTTCGGTTTTGTAATTTATTTTTATTGTTATTAAGTCCATCCAAATATTTAATTTAAAAGTATATAGAACTTGGTTTACAAAAAAAGCGAGTTACCTGATTTCCGTTTTAGATTTTATGAAGAAATAAATTTTACATTATTCGAGGTCAAACTCGATCAAGTGAATATAAATGTCAAAAACCTCGTTCGCATAGTAATGAGAAGGCAACTCATTCTTGTTTATTTAATATTAATTTATTGAGTAACTTGAAGAATTGATACGCAGTGATAATAGTGAGACAAAATTTGATACAGGCTTGGATGCTCGTTCTTAATATGAATTTATTTAATTTCTTTATAATAGTCTGAGCATAAATCTTCGTTCTTTTTTCATTATTCTTGTGTATTTTAGACTAATTTATTTCTTATAATCATTTATCCTCTGTTTGTCTTTCGTGTAGAAAAAGCAAGAATCGATAATAGTATTAACAATTAATATATTTAAGGGAAGAATTCGTCTGTCTTCACTGGAATGATGAATGACAGAAGTGGGTGTCTAAAATTGATATGTACACCTCAAAAAGTATATTAAAATTGACATATTGCGGCGTATACTTATATACTTTTTATACGCCGCAATATGTCAATATTAATATACTTTTTAGGTGTACATGTCAATAAAAGTATATCAAAATTGACATACTGCATGCGGAGAAAGCAGGATGACAATGGGTTTGGCGCTTCATAACTCATACGTAGCTATTTATGTTCACAGATCCCGTCATAATTCATTTTGATAACTCGAAGAGGTAAACTGTACATCGTTTAATGTAAACCGTATTCATTTAATGTTTTACACGTAATTATATTAGAGACGAAGCTTCTTAGCATTCCATGGATTCACCGTGCGGGTGCCGGGCCCATCGCGTTGCAGGGAGAGGAGCGCAAACAGCCCCTGGGACTTGCGACCCAAGTGTAGGTTTAAGGGGCCCCTTTAAAATGCGCATTCACGCTCACCTCAACTGGTTGCGCTCCTTTCCCTACCTAACCAAATTTGGAATGAACCTACCAATGCCGCCTTTGAAGTACGTTCTAGAAATGTACTGATGATAGTTCTAGAGAGGCCAAGATCTTATATATCACGTTATTATATCGTACATTATTGTCTGTTGTTGTTGTTGTTGGAAATTACAGTTTACTGATACTATTTGTAAGGAATTTTACATCGAGTTTTTAAAACTTGTAAACATGAAAAAACCACGTACCAAATGTACTCTTAATATATATGAAATACTTACTTCGTAGACCAATATATATATATAGAATAAAGCAATATCAAAGTTTCAATTGATGTTTCAATTCTAATTTAAACATCTCCCTTCTTTGAGATTTTTAAAAATAAAATGGTATGATATAATACAAATTAAATAATGAATAGACCTACTTTTCATAAATTAAATAATTAATATTTTACCACCATTTTATTTATGCATAGGGTTAAGATAAATATGCGAAGTCTATAAAACCATAGGTTTTTACTGTAAATACGCACAAGGTGTAATAAATAGGAAAAAATACCTTAAAATAAATATTTATAACTTATGGCTCCAGTAAAATACATTTTTGATTGTCGCAGTCAAAAGTCGTGATAAGTTTCACATGTGAAAGATTTTAATAATATTCACCAATTATAGAAACAGTATTTTATTTGATTATTGTCTTTCATTTAAATGTTCTATGACTATCAAGCAAATAATTAATTACACTAGATATCCAAACGTAACGTTCGTTTTCAACCACGATTGGACAAACCGAGATTCACGACCCGGGGCTGAGCCTCGCTGCAGAGGTCATTCTTGGTTAAGAACATGGTGATATTAGCGGCTTAACTAACTCAACAAGAATCGTATCTTAATGTATTTGTGTCAATGTTTTTATACATTTATGTCAAAAATATGGCTCAGTTACTGTTCTATAGCTAGCACCACATTGAACCATCTAGAAGTCTGATTAAACAATATTTTTCAGGTTTTTTTTCATTCGCTGGCTTGCCAATAAATTTGGGCAATTTATAATGAAATTGAAATCCTTTGCCCAAAAAATGATTTTTGTGTTTTAGTGAATCTAAATTAAGAAATTCTTATACATATATGCTTATATCTTATGTTTACTTTATGTAAGTAGCTTTTTTACATATAATGTTTTCAATTTCCGGGCGTACATAAAACAGTTTTATGGTACTCCTGACGATCCACGTTGTAAATAACTTGGACTGTTCCCTTTTGTAAATTAAAAAAAATCTACATCTGGCCGTGATCCCCAGTGCATAATGCCATAAGAAATAAAGGTATGACGTATGCAGTGTTATACCGTTGCGATATCAGCTAGCTGTATAATTTTTTTAATTGCTTAGCGGCTAAATACAAACGTTTAGCTTGCGTGTCAATATGAGTGCCCTTTTGTTATTTTATATCTGAATTTAAAGTAATATTTTTATTGCTTACAATTTCTTTTTTGACCAGAATCAAATTTATCTATTTGGCGAATATAAGGTAAAAAAAAACCCTGCGATATTTTGGTTTATTACTATTAAGCAAAAGTTTATTTGCCGCAAAGTATTTGAATTTTGGAAAGAATCAGTTTGTTATTGTTTACGTGTTCTCAAAAAGTCGATATTATATCACCGAAATTCATTTACTAAACACTCTTTGTACCGTCTTTCTAAGTTAAATAAATGTTTTTACATAATTTTTAATAACTGAAAACGTTTTAATGAAAAAGATTACAAAAATATTTATTACTATTTCACAACAGTAATTTCAGATAAGTTGAACATATACAAAATCACTCCATATTTATGAAGATTGTAAAAGATATAGTAACCTATGTATATACATTATGTATTAACAAAATGATTATTTTATTCAACTACATTTTTCACATGAAGCGGTCGTATGTTGTGCCTCTCGCTATAAGTGTGCGGCCATTCCTAAATAATACCCAACCAGTATGTTAATAAGAAATAAGAAATTGTTGGTTAAGCAAGTTTGTATTTAAACAATAGTTAATTTAAAAATTGTGACAAATGCTATTATTTTTTATTTATGCTTCTTTAATTGACTGAATTCTCAGTTACGGAATAAGGATATAATAAATTAGTTTGAAATACTTCGTTTATTAATGCATTATCATAGCTTCAGTCTACTTTGTTAAATTATTATTGTATATTTATTTACAGTCTACAATGCAATGAAATTATTGAATACTGCTTCTAAACAACCAAAGGAGAAGAAAAAGAATTAAGAAGCATAATAAATTTACTTAGCAGGGCTTTAAAACTTGGTCTTGGAATTCCTGTGGCTCCATTACCGAGAAGCAAGATCGAATATCAATAAATACAAATTCGATTTTATTTTCAACTCATATGTACCGACAAAACACCTGGATTTCTTATTTATTACAGGTATTTTTGTTTTGACAATATATAAATAAAAGGTATAAAATGTAAAATACCTAAACATGATAAATTCAATATAAAAAATAGAAGCTGATTTTGCATTTTTTATAATATAAACCTCTTTCTTACGCTTTACAGTTACTAATATATTATGTAACTTTTAACGTTCGAAGTTTAAAATTTTCACCAAACACTTTAGAACTATCGTTTTGCATTAATCCTGTTTTTTCGTTAATCTTACCTAGAAAAAAAATATAAATGGAGTTTAAACTTTACGTAAAACGATGCTGTCTGTTGAAATACGAATGCCAATATAGTTTTAAATTGAAATAATAAGTATATTATTTCGAACTGACAAAGCTTAATTGAGTAACATACATTTATTTGTGCTACTTTTATATTTCAAAACTCAATAAATGCTTACAGAAATTAACCGGTTTATATTCAAACTATCCATAAAGTAGTATCGATATTTATTAATAGCCAGTGACATTATTTATTTACCGTCATAAAAAAAGCTTTAGTTACTTGTCTTTTCTAAGCAGTTTATATATTTTTTGTTGATTGCCGATATTGACCATGATCGATTTGTTACTCCATTTCTATGATACAAATAGTGTCAAAAATAAGTTTGATAGGCGCTTTGTTTGTAGTGTTAAGATATCAAACCATTATATACTATCATATCAGAAACAACTGTATTGTTTTAGTTCGGTATAAGGAATGCGTTTATTAGTGGACATAGTCCTTAATCTGGAAGACCCTCCCTACAGACTTGTGATAATAAAACAAAATCTCTTCAAAACTAGTAAAGGTGAAAGTGGTTCCCACATAGGTCATATAAGAATCGGAGTAACTTTTTTCCCTTTCGAAGTATAGAACTCTAAAAATGTCAAATCCACTTGAATTATTTCTATATCTTGACTCACAAAATAAATATTTCATGCAATATTTCCCCTGGGAAATAAACTTTTTCTTCGAAGCATATACATTTCATAAGTAGTAGTATACAGATGTCTTAGTATTTTAAAATTATACGAGTTAGTTGTATTTTTATTTATTTAAACATGCTAAGAAATAAGTTAAAATTAAACTAATTTTAAACATTTCTAAAACATGATAAACAAAGTCTTGAATATAGCTATTTGGGGGTATAATAATACAAAAATACCTAATAATATTTCAATAGTTGGAAAAGAGACTTGTATTCAACCACCAATAACTTGTATTCAACCACCAATGACTTGTATTCAACCACCAATGACTTTTATATTCAACTACCAATGACTTGTATTCAACCACCAATGACTTGTATTCAACTACGAATGACTTGTATTGAATTACCAAGAAGACTTGTATGCAACTACCAATGTGACGATTGTCGAACTTGACAATAAATATAGGAATTTCACATCTCATATATAAATTGAATAACGCATGTATTTGACATGTATTTGTCACGTGACAGAATATAATATTTAAGATTTCAGTAAAACACAAATATTAATATATAAGTCTGGTATAATTCGTTGAAACTCTTAAATAAATCATTTTCATACACTTTTTTTGTCACAAACATTCAAATGTACATACATAATTGTAATATTTTTGTACTGTATAAAAATACATTAAATCTCATGAATTATTCTGTTAAATTTCAAAGAACTCAAATTTAAATAAGCATTGACAAAGTTACAGCCAAGTCGTTAAAGCGAACATAAATATCAGTCTCTATGTTGACACAGGGCTAAAAATTATGAAAAAGCTGTATAAATTAATTTTACATAAAAATTTAAATTCACAATGAAATTATAATATTAAAAATTAACTGCGAGAACGTAAGCTAGCATCATTTGTACATACTTGGTTGAAATTAAAGGAATAATATGTTTTTTTATACCTACGAAATGGGCAAGTGTTTACTGCCACCGCTTGCATAAGCAATAATGCGATCTATGATCGAGAATATTTGCATATTCTTACATGCCTATTCTTAGCTATTCACTAGCAACTTGAAGACATCCAAATTATATGTATTTAGAACCATTGACTCAGGCAAGGAATTCCATTCCTTAGCTGTACGTAAGATAAAATTGGATACAAACTGTTTTGTACGGATTGATTACCATACATTCCTGTATACCAGTATTACTAGTATATTAGTGGCATATACATAATAAAGGGAGATGTAGGTCGTGTACTTGTGTAGCAAACTCTTCGAATTGAAGCAGAGAGGACACCGATATACTTGCGATTTTACAGTGATGCTCAAAGTATTCGAGCCTCCTATTTAGTAATTTACCGTCATTGATCTCATTGTTTCTTTGCTCTTCCAGCATTAAATTATAAAGTTACACCATACAGTAAGCACCACAAGGGGACCACGTGTAACCTACACCAAATATTTAAAATCTTAACTTAAGTGATTTTCTAATACAAATTTTTATTTAAATTAAAGACATGTGCTATATTTGTTAATTGACTTAAGTTAATTCCAAGTAGTTAGATCAACTAACATTAAACACTTTCATAAAATAAAAAATAATAATTTTCTCTTAGTACTTTCTTTCTGTTCTTCATATCGTACACACCAACTACCTATCTACTTCAATTACTAAGCCAACGAGGCTCTTAACGTTAATAGTCACTTACACTTTGGCACCCATTCACGTTAAATTCACATCATAAGATATGAAATCTAGAGATTTGTTAAAAATTTTCCTAATTTATGTAATGTAACGTTAATATAACTTATATATGCATATATATTACGTTTGGAAAAAAACTACTATTTTTATATGACAAATGTCTATGGACCCCGGATACCACTATATCCGGTATAGATATTATTTGTCATTTTACCAACACCATATTTTGTTCACATTTAATAAGTTCTTCAAAACAAGAAAGCGTTTTAAAATGTTCAATGCAATCTCAAACTGTTTGGAGTTGGAGCAGCTGTGGTCTCGTTTCAAAATTGTATTATTCAAATATAAATTTTCGCTTGTCAGTTTAAGAAGTGATATTCAAATAGAAAGGACTAAATACATTTATTTAACAGTGTTTTATAATATTTTTAAAATATACTGAAAAACTTCTTGTTTTAATTATTTCCAAGATTCAATTTTTTGTTATCTATCATATATTATCAATATTATATTATCAATTCAAATGTTATCAAGAAGAGTTGTTTTTATTTATATATATAAGAATTTGGTACTTAGAGCCGTATCTACTTCTATCTTATTTGAAATATAAAACGCTGGGGCTTTAGAAATAAAAAAATCTATTTTTATTTGCCTTTTAATGAATTCTCAAAAGTTGTTTTATCGTTTTATATTTGGTTTCATGATCAGTCCCTGATCTTGAAACCAAATATACCTAGAGTAATTACCGTAACTAGTAATTTAAACAGAGAACAAAATATATTAAGTTAGCTTTATGTGCTTCTTTAGCTCTATTTATAAAATATACATTATTTTTGATAGACGCCTTTCGTCTCGCCTTTCTGGAAAGACGATCTAATGGTCGAAATAACTTAGAAAGTAAAATTCGTCGTAAAATTCAATATTTAATTTAATGACTCTGTTTGTTTCAAGGTACAAAATAATGTTATTGTGTAATTAATACAAGAAAATAGCCTGAAACCAACAGTTGTAATATTATAACGGGATCAATAATAAATAATGTCTTTTTGTATAATTATCGTAAATATAACATTTTTCAATATTAGCACTTGAAAGAATTATTTTTGTTAAAGAAATTGGAAATCGGTATAACATTTTTAAAGTTATTTGTTAATTACCGAGGCAATTGTAATTTCTCAGTATTATTTAGAATTTTCATAAAAGTATTTGGTACAATGAAAAAAAAAATTTAATACTTTAATATACTGTTTAGTTTTTTTTATTTCATATATATATAATACATTTTGTTATATATATTATTTCAATAATTATAAATATATTAGGTATAATTATTTAAATAATATGAATAAATGTGGTTTCATTCTTAGAATGTATTCGTATTTATATATCAGGGAAAGTTAATAAGTATTTTTAAAGCATTACTTATATAAGTTGGTCTAAACAGCAACCCCGACGCAGCTTTTGTTTACATTTTTAATGTTATTTTTCTCAATAAATATATTATATAATTAATAAATAACTGTCATGTATGATTTTAAAAGATGAAAATTTTTATTCATTTCGCGTCGATTTCGAATTAAAAAGCTGTAGTGGCTTTTTTCCTTTCATAGATATTTGATTCTACGCGCTCAATCAGAGCTCAAATCGATGCTTTATTATTTTTTTCAGATATAGTATTTACATAACGTTTTAATTTAGTTTTGATGCATTTCGTAAGTATTGTGTTATTTTTATTTTTTTTATTTTTTTTTTATCCTTAGACTATTTCAATAAAATCCCTGCCCCCTTTTTTAATATCGACTTAATAATAATAATATTGGTTATACAAGAGATTTAAAAAACTCCCTTCGGTACCATTTAACAAATTATATGTAGTCAAATTCTATGTAGGGTTGGAGTTAAATATGCCTGCTTTGGTTCAAATTATCATAAATTATACAGAACGATAAAATAATCATTGACATAGAAATTGCTAAGTTTCACCAAATCGTGTTTTGGTAAATTGTTTAAATGTCTGACAATTATGAGTCAGATTTTGGGACGTTCCTAATGTTGCTATCGGCTTGTTTTCAAAATTATTTTGTTTTGTTTTTTAATTTAATTTTAGTGCGTCAATATTTATTATTTTCTGTGATATATAAATACTAATGTTTCTATTTCATTTTATTTGTTGTGAAAAGACATTTTAATTTCAAATATTATAAATTTATTAACATGACTACCCTTTTTTATTGGCAATAAGACTTACTTTTAAGCACTATAAATAATTTGTTTATAAAAAAATGGTCGAAGTATTCACTGAAAAGATAAATTTAATTAGACCAAAATATTTGAATCTTTCTACTTATTGAGAATAATATATAAAAAATTATATCATAGGGACATTTCAACAATAAGTTATTTAAACCTTTTGAGATAGTGACACGTACACGCAGTTTATTATAGCGCTTAATCGTGAGCGCTGCAACAGCGCTGAAAGGCTCGTCCCTTGTTAGACTCCAGCCAACCAACAAAATTAATGGTCCGTGTCTCTTGGCACTCCACTAAGCACTCTTTTTTGGCAAAGTTCGTCCGTAAACTCTTTATGGTACATAAATAATACCAAAAAGGGTTTTCTACATGCAATATCCAGTTTTTTTTTTGCGTGTATCTTACCTTTCTACACGGAAATTGAATCATATCATAATCAATCAAATAACATATCGACGTTTTATGAAATCTAGCAATTTGAATGAATGGAATTCCATCATACTTCAAACTTTAGGCGGTGGTAAAGTCAATGGTTCGTAAGATTGCTTAATAAACCACAGCATCCAGATCCAGATCAATTTGCTTTTATTTCCAAATATACGATACGATACGATATGCCTTATATAACAAACAAAAAAAATATAAAAAAACAAAAACAAATAAAGGACAGCTAGTACAAAAGGCGGCCTTATTGCTAAAGAGCAATCTCTTCCAGGTACCTTTGGGTAGAGGACACGAAATATGAAATATAGTGTTTGAAGATACGCTGTAATTACATATAATTATTATTGCACTTGTTAATATAGATAAAATTACTGAGGCTACCTTTTGTTTTATTAATTTTAATCTGTACCTTAAATTTATTCTCTTTTCAAATAACTTTATGATAGATTTTTTAATGATCTTATTATTTATATATTGTTAATAATTTTTAATATCAGTTGTCACCTAATGGCCACAACTCGTTTGTTAATTTAATTTCTACAGCTAATGAGAGTTTGGACCAACACCCTGTTTACCTTTTATTTTATTATCGACGTATAGTGTCAAAGTGGAATAAAATATACATATAAATGTACACACTACTTTACCACCTGTCAACTTAAAAAATGAAGTAGTGTGTGTAATTAAAATAAATGTAGAATAATAAAAAATAATACGGGCAGGGAACCCTTGACCCCTGGGAAACCGTCTTGTCACTCCACCAATTGAGCTTCCTTATCGCTACGGCACAATAAGGTAGCTGTCCCTTCCCGTATCTGTTTATTTTTCATTATATATTTATTTAAATTACAAGTGCCAAACTTCATACTCTTCCGTCCGCGTATATTTGGTAAAATATATTTAACTCACTTATTGATATAGCATATAAAAGAAAGAGAGAAAGAGAGAAAGAGAAATACAAAATGAGTTCTCTTAATTTAAAAATATACGATTTCAATAAGTTTAATTAAACTAATCATACAATTGAACTGAAGTGAATGAAAAATGAGAAATATTAAAATATTGAATGGGTATTTAGAATATATATATAAATATTTGTGTATATATTTGTGTGAATGAAACTATAACTGTTTATTACGTTATTCTTACCGCATTTAAACATAATACCTAATTTAAAGAATTTATTCTCCACCCAAAATTTACAAATTCAGAATGTATAATATTAAAATGAGTCAGAGCCAAGAATCCGGAAAAGCAAAAAGTGCTTTTACTTTATATATATCCTACAGAAAGGGTGTATAACGTATCCATAAGAAATCTAACGACGTGTGAAATTTGAGCGCTCGTGCGTGAAAATGATAAAGGGCTTTGATGATAGCGGAAGTTATATTATTGCATTTTTTCGAATCTTTGAATTGTACTTCAGTAATTGTAATTGAGACTTGACCTGTATTCATAGTAGTTCATAAAAATATTCGATTTAGGTATTGAGTTTGTATATATATATATTTTCTTCTTCAGACACTCATACTAACGAATGCGAAAGTTATTTTATTTTATTAAAAACAGCAAAGATTTCAATATTTGGGTTTCTCATCACTTAACAAATTTTAAGTTTTTTTTATGTTTAATAAGTGCTCAGTTTCCAAAAATGAATGGAAAGATAAATTTGACATTATTTACTATTTATTTCAAATATAAGGTATTCAAACCATTCAAAAGAAAGTAAGTCTACTGACTAGGATGCTTCTATTGGAAATATATCTTGAATTTATATTAGTATTCTGATTGAATGATGAGTTGAAAACCTAACCAATTAGTGGTTTTTTTTCCTCTTAATTGCTGCTATGAATGCCACAAACGATTCAACCCCTTTTGCGATCAAGCTTCATTGCTATTATAAGTAATTTTTAAAATTCTACCCCGTTTTCCAATTATTAGTACTGACATGAGTTGTGGTAATATTAACGTTAAAGTATGAAAATGCTACAAAATATATATTTATTTAGTAAAATATATTTATATATTCTTAAATTATTAATAGTTTTATTTAACTTCTATTTAAAATTATCTATAATTATTAAATATTATCATGAGTTTTGAGATATATTCTGCATAAAAGAAACTCTAACTCGTTTTTTTTACACATTATTTATTAACATTTCATAATATTTCATATATATATTTTTAAGGTCATTTAATAATTTACATTTTTAAAGATATCTGCGGGTCATAAAATATAAATTTATAATGGTTTTTCTTCACTAAGCAACAATATTTCAAGACTTTCGTCCAAGATTCCATTGAAATCCTAATTTATGTTTTTCTCAGAGTGTAACAAATAAAATATTTCCCTGAGGTGCTATTTTAGTTCACGGTCGACTATACTTTACCCGTATCAAAGTGTCTGCTATTTGTCCGACGCCTCTAAATGATAACTTATCTGATTTTCTTCTCTTTCTCGTATTTAAATTTCCTATTGAATAATATCTCATCACATTGGGTGTGGCGAGAAGTTGATCCAGCTGGTTGTAAGTGGTGTCATCGTCAAAGAACTTTTGCAATAAGAATTGTGGATAAGCGCATGAACAACATGATATAGAGAAAGAAAAAATAGAATATAAGGAATTAAATGATGTTAAAATGAAAGTTATTTTAGATTTATTAAAATGCCAAAACAATACCTTATCACAGGTATATAAAAATATATATATAATCAAATGTATTATGAGGTATGAGAGCCAATAATGTTGATATATTAAACAAATGACGTACACAAGTTACCGCATTATTCATGATTTGTAACTTCTATAAAGTATTATGTTTTATTTAAATATAATGAAAATAACTTACACCCGACAGTAAGATCTCGTAAAGCTTTTTACAATTAACAAATGTCAGCTCTTGCTAATGAGGTGCTTGAAAACATCACTCCGAATTTAAAAGTATCTCGAGCTCTGTACTTAAAGTTAGCGAAATCTTAGTAGAAGCGTTTTGACGTGAACAATATAGAGTTAGTTATTCTTTATTTCGTAAAAATATTAAGATACAAGATAAGTAATATAAACTTATTTTAGAAGTAACAGAATAATGTTAATTATTCTATGAAAATTAAACATTATTTTTTTTATACAATGAAAATTAAAATGAAAATACAATTACACAGAAAAAGTTACGAAATGTTTATCGAACGGCATAATCGTTAGGCATAGCAACCATCATTTATCAACACCCTTACCTAAAATTTGAAATTTATTATATTATATAATGAATTTGACAACATGAGTTACCCAGTATAACTAAAGTAACATACTTTTAGTTGCACTAAACGTGGTTTCTCAAACTTCTATAATATATTTAGTTTATTGACTAATTATAAAGCCGATTATGAGCAAACTGTATATTTCATACTAAACTTTGAGAACCTTATATATTCCATCTATAAAACCCTATAAGAAATGTGTGATTTCAATGTAACATAAATAGAAGAGATTGCGACACATATTTTATTAGGATATCTGTTTTCAGTGACGCAGTCGGCGTGGACTTCAAAAGGGCGTTACAAAGGCGGCTACAAAACGTATAACATGTTTAGTGAAGTTTACACGGACCTAATGTTGGGACCCGGGATTTTATAAAGGTATATGAAACGGTCGGAGAAAAATAGTTTATATGATGTATGTTCTATAAAATGCAAATATATTTTTCTTATATACTCATCAGTTTAACTATATCAGTACATAGTTACATTAAGAACTTTATTCGTAGTTGATAAATAAATATGCCCTGTTAGGTCATGTTATAAAACCATTTATTCAAAGCAACTTGCCATCTTCATCCACAAAAGTCTGTATTCAGATATTTTAATAGATCATTTATTTTGCTTCATTGGCACTGTGGGAGTATTCTCTCACGTACAGCTGGGTAGGATTTCTTACCCCTAAAATTACCTACTACCTTGAAGAAAGATAAAAAAGAATGAGTAAGAATTAGGTTATGGCACATTTTATTAATTCAAGTTACCTTGAATATATTTCATATAATAAATGAAATATTTAAAATAATCTAAAATCATTAAAAGAACCAAATATTGTATATTACATAGATTGCCTAACTACTGTTTATTTAATATTTAAGTTTCAACGATTATTAGGTTTCATGAAAACATACGTTCCAGATATGTAATCAGACGTTAACGAAACAATACTGTTAAGGTTAGAATAGAATACAGAATTGAACTAAATCTGTTTTATTTTCAATTGTGACACACGGTTTATAATATGCCTTTGATAAAAACGTGTATCAAAATGCCCGACGTCAGCAAATGGTGTTTTTGACGAGCAATTAACGTTAGCTTCGTCTTTCGTAAAATAAGTGCGAGCTAGCAATCATTACACCAACTAGTTCTGTCGCAAGCGTCGCATTTGTGACTTGCTCGTTTTTACCACATATATTGTTTTATTATTCGAAAATAAGTTACCTCATTTAATTTATTATTTCTATTCCAGCCTTTTTTATTTTCATAATATTTACATTGTCTCCTTACAACAACCAAATAAGATTGAACCTAATTTATATAAAAAAAGGAAAAAAGCATTTTGCAAGCTTAGAGTCGTGAGTTATACAATATTAAATTGTTATTGTTTGAAAATATCCATAAGCTTTTTTAAATTTTAAATATATTAAGAATATCAAGAAAGAAAAATAAACCGACACGGGTAGGGATATCGCTATAAATAAACATACATATATAGCGATACGGTAGCTCAATTGGTAAAGCGACGGGACGGGTTCCCAGAGGTCGCGGGTTCAAATCTCTACCCGTATCGGATTATTTTTCATTCTATATTTACTTAAAATTATTATTGTTCTTGAAAACATTCTAAAAATGTAAATAGCACAGTATTAAATGCTTTAAACACAGCTAAAACATTTTTTTTCATACTTTACCAAAAATTTGGGTATTAAATTGAAATCAATTATATCAATGAATTATAGTAAGTAATATATTTAAGGCAAAATATTTTGCTTACGAGGTTTTATGGCACTGGGTCACATTATATTCGTTTTATATTCAACATCTACCCGCTTTTCCAATTACGTGCGCCGTTGACTGTGAAACCGTTAAAAATTATCCTGTATTTGAAAACAAAAATGAAATGTCCTACAAAATAAGTTAGACGAATAACATTATATAATAAGAGTGGAGAGGAAGATTGCTCAGATTAAAAACAAATCTGCAACGTTAAGAAAATAGTGCTTTTATTAAATTAACAGAAATTCATCCAACATCAAACCCAAAACCAACATTTGGATATGTAAGGGCAAGCAATATTAATTATACGTGTCGTAGTTCTTGTGTTTGTGGTGATAGCTTTTTAATATTCCGATATATTAATGTAGATGTGTACATAAATAAAGAAAATATTTTGAAATACTAAAGATTTTGCTGACTTTTAAGTAAATGAAGATACAATATGAAATAAGATAAAATAACTTCTGAAACCATTGTTTCGGTAGGGTATACAAAAATAATAGCTATTTTTAAAATTAAAACTTTCTTACCTCGAACGTTCTTCAAAACTCCAAAAATATTCTTCAAAATTGATGGGATAAAATTAAAGATGCCATCGGAGCTCTATGAAGACATTTCATCGAAAAATCTCATGATGTTATAGTAACATCTCTCCTAAAAGATAGAAATACATCAGAACTCAAGCCACGGCTTCCATTCCATGAACAATTCATGATAGGTGCTCAAACACATAAAGTGGGTTAAGATCTTGCAGGAGGGTTTAAAATTCGGCAAGATGTGTCTAAAAATGCAAATGGGTATTAGGTGAATTTTGTACTTCATTAGCTTTGAGGTGGCTACTTCATGATCGGTCTCCAGCTTTATTAAAATGCATTCTAAATGACTTCTCCTAGATCAAAGTAATTTAGTGACATGGGGTAAAGCGACTGAAAAGTCCTGCAATATTTGTAAAAGGCATTTGGGAAGGCTAAACACTTGTTGGTAGGGTGAAGAGTACTATTTGAAAAAGGTCAATACTTGCGTCGCCACGATAAAGTATCAGACATGATACGTGAAGCGGTTAGTCTTTCAGTAGCAAAAGCGTAATAAAGTTTAACAACTTCAAAATGATCTATAGAGTTAGTTAAAGAAGGCTCTTCAATTGGACTCTTATGATGAATACGTATGAGAAACAGTATGAAATCCTTGAGGATATTTTTTTTTCACCATCCAGACCGGACATTTTGTACTCTAGACAAAGTACGTAATACTTGTGGAGCTTACTGTTCCATAGGAAACAAACATCCCCAAAGATTTACGCGTGTGATCTTTGGGGATGTAAACAGTATTACGAACTGACCAACGAACTGACCAGGAATAGGTATGTAGTTAATTTATAACATGTAGAATTGGAGGCGAGAGGTATGACAGTGCAATCTCTCTATAACCTCCTTAAAGATTTTGGCTTCTCTAGAACTATCATCAGTTAATTTCTAGGACGTACTTCAAAGGCGGCATTAGTAGGTTCGTTTCGTTTCGGTTCGTTGGTTGGTTAGGGAGAGGGGCATAACCAGTGAAGCTGAGCGTTAATGCGCATTTTAAAAGGGCCCATTAAACCTTCACCTGGGTTGTAAGTACCAAGAACTGTTTGCACTCCTCTTCATGCAAAGGCACCCGCACGATGAATCCATGAAATGCTAAAAAGCTTCGTCTGTGTTTTTTATGTAATATAGGTATTGTTTTAGTTTCTTGTCTTATTTTTATATGAAAAAAAATATTTATTTGTTTTTTTATATTATATACCTACTCTAAGAGGTAAAATAGCCAAATCATGTAAAAATAACAAACACGTGAAAACTTTTATTTTATAATTAATATCAACATATTTACAAAATTTCGATTCAAATGATAAAATCAAAATTTTGCTTGTTAAAAAAATAGAACGATATTTAATTATAACATCGCGATGATTCCTCTTTCAAAAACAAGTTCAGATATTGACAGTAAAATAGAATGTATAAGTAACTGGTAGCATGATACAAATGGAGCAATGCTACTTAAATAAATACGTAAATAAAACATTAACGTACTACGTAAATAAAATAAATTGCTACGTATTCTTAACATTTGTAACTTAATGACATTATTTGACTAAATGTGATTACAAAGTTATTTTTATAAAATATAGTACGATATTGGTAGCCCGTTGAAGTAATTGCAAATACGGATAGCGCTGTCCTTTTTACAGGTACAATCAGTATATATAACCGTGTAATGCAATTCTATATGTAGTCCAGGACTGAGTTGTCAGCAATATCTGATGTTATTACATCAGATATTGACGTACTATTTTTATTTATTATTTTTCATTATTTATCGAGTTTTACAATATCAATTCCTAAATTATAAAACTAACCAGGAGACATTGTTATATTAGAATATTTCCTGGGTAGCTACGTCCAAAATTCACAAATCCGAAAATTATGAAACATCTTAACATTTTAATCTAACTCAACTTACCTAATATATTTCTTCTGGGGACGATATTAAATTCCACCGTGAAACGGAAAAATGTCTAGAATTATGAGCACATTTGGTATCCTCTAATAATCATATATTGTAGGTTTTCTATAATGGAGGTAGAAAATTCTATTACTTTAAAATATATTTTAATTTTTCATTTCTTACAGTTGATTATTATTACAATAATATTAGAAATGATTTGACATTCGAAAATATTCCTAACAATTAAAAGATAGAATTGTTTTCCCATTTATACGGCCATCTAAACTGAATAAGACATGAACAGGAGGCAGCTTGATGATTAACGAATATTATTGTAAAAGGTTTAATAATTGAAAAATTGATATTAAATATGAGGTCAAACTGTTAAAGCGTATGCATGTATAATATTAACTTCATGCCTAACTGTTATTAATATTACTTCGTATAAAGTTAATGTAAATATTGACCCTGTTATACATTGCGAGTGAGGAATTATTTGCTCATAGTTTTGTATAATTTCAACTTGGACTGGACCCTACTTTATTATTCAATGGATACTGGAGAAAGAAAATTCTTGCTGACTTTGAACTATTTTGGTCCTTTTCACGATATTTTAAGGATATTAAATACATACAGATTTTATATTTATAATTTCTTTATGTTTGATAACAACATAAATATATTGTGTTGAGCTGATTATCAATTTAACTTGGATAAAAAAACTTTCATTTAAGAAGTTCTAGTTCAACTATAACTAAATAATGAACAAATAATTTTAAACAAACTTTATATTTATTCTGATCCGTTTCATTTATTCAGCCAGTGGTAGAAATATCTGGGCTCAAAGAAACACACTGTAAAACTCCAATCCAGATTACAGATTTATATTCGCTCAATTTGTTTTAAATGTATGAATGGAAATTGAACAGATCACAAAATTCAACCAGTTGTATTAAGCCTCAGTGTTTTTCTATATTTAAATCGTTCAATAGAAAAAAAGTTTGTTTATCTTTCTTGTTGGTAAAAGATAATTTTATTTACGAATTTCGAATATGAATTATGTACGTCAGATACGTCAGATTACGATAGGTTGACAAATCAGCTATATTAAAAGGACCGACAAATTTTGCTATAAAATGAGTTTAACTTTTACTTTTAATTACTTTACGACGAAGTTACTTTCAAAAGTGTTTCCGCAGTCTCTTTAGTTCTGTCTGCAAAATGGTCGTCTCGTCACGTAATATTACGTATATAAGTGCTTTTTGCTTGGATTTTATTTAATAGTTGTCATCGGTTTGGTTATTTCGGTATATGAACCGTGTATAGGTACATTGATAAGCATGCAGCAAAAAGGTTATTTTAATATTACAAGTAGACAATCCAATATTTTTTTAAATGTATGGATATACCTTCGCCCTGTAAAGTTATTCCGTTTTCTTAAAAATAATCCATCTTACCTGAAAATATTTCTATAATAATAAAATAATAAATATTATTTTGATATCACATTACTTACTATTCAGTGAGAGATACTATTACAATAAAATTATTATTCATAGCAGACGCTACAGGTGTAATAGATTTCAATTGGATTCCAACCAAAAAAAAGCTGGTTATAAGCTTTAGCGTCCCATATAATCGAAGTAGAGTGCTGTTTTCCCGACGCTGAGAGCCTACAACCACTACAGCAGCACGCAGCCTACAAAAAAATCAGTTCAATGCCTTGGGTCACGTCTCTTTATTAAATGACAAATATAAATATCCTGTCTATGTATCATTTACAAATAAATTAAGATAAAATTAAGACTATAAATGTATTATTTTATATTATATTTAAGACTATTATTATTAAAAAAAAAAGTAATGACACACTTTAGGGAAGAAATTTTTCGGAATATCATACAGTATAACAATGTATTATATTTAATTTAAGCTAATAATAATACTTAACGCCAAACTTGAGGTATATTACAATTTTCCGTAAAGAAATAAGACTAAAAGCGAACCCGTAAAGGATATTACAGTCCGATTCGTAAGCAAATAGCCTGACTATAAGTCCTTGTGTGAGTAGTGCAAGTCAATAATAAATAAAGAATTCCAATATGCAGCAGTGAGCTTCATCGGATATAATCATGATAAAAGGAATAGATTCGAACAGTGCGAGTGAAATTAAACCCAGAATATTTTGCACATAAGTTTAAAAGTTTTAATTGAAAAATGATAGCCCAAGAACTTATAGAAAATCAATTATTTATTAATAATAGCTGCGTTTTCTTATCTCTTTACGGTAAAATAACCTTAAGAGCTTACACTATTTAAAAAATAAATTTTATTGTAATTAATTAAATAAATACTCTGACATCAATCACTATATTTTATTTATTTATGAAATTCCTCGAGAGAACAGGTCGTGATAATTAGTTCAGATAGAAATATTTGATAACATATCGTTTACGGTATATTTCTTATGTCGTAAAAAATACTTCGAACAAAAGAACAAAACAAAATTTTAAGACAAAATCTAGACTATTCAGTAATTACCTATAATAAGTACGAGTCATTTAATTGTTACCATATTCTTTCTATTATTTTTTACAATATAATTTTGTTTCTTAAAATGATTAGTATAATTTTGAATAATCCACAAAAACACAGTTAGTAATTATAGGATCGTAATACATCTGTATAAATGTGTGATAAGTTTGTAAGAGAAAGTCCAAAGCTTACATCGGAAGTCTATCTATTAGCTAAAGGTATCAATAACAAATGTAAGAAACTATATTTACCCAATAAGCAATTAATGATTAAAAGTCAACGGTTTAATTCTAATCTTATCTATGGTTATTAGTACTAAAGGTATTATGATTTTTTAAATTACGAGAATTCCTTTTTATGTAAAATGTTTTACGGATTTGGAAAAGGTTGAAAGGTTGAGGTTATTCTAATATTTTATGTTTGAAAGAAGCCACTATTTTTTTTTTGTTTTTAAAGTAGACTGACAGAAGAATTGTAAAATTACTAAATTTATAGCTGTTAGTTTAAACTTTAAACGAAAGTGAATATACAAAGTAATTATTTTAGAAAATTGGTAGACAAGTTGATATATGTACAGTATAATAAGCCAAAATCCTTTTTGAAAAAAAAACAAAAATAAAATATAAAAGAAATAAAAAATTCAAAAAAAATATAAACATTTCAATCTGCCTTAGGTGTAATTAAATGCTTTTTTTGAGATTGAGTTGAACATAATAATACTCCAAGTCATAACAATAGTTTACGTATATTCTATCAATATATATTATTACCTATATTACTAGATAATCCTGTACCCTAAAGTTACATCCCTAAAGAGATAAACTTAGTGTTGTAACCGCGAATCATATTTACTTGGGTATAATATTTTGAAAGTGTGGTTAGATTATTTGAAAAGTTACTCGAAATTCAAAATGAACGTGTACTAAATAGGGCCTAATTCCCTACTGGTTTCCAACCAATCTACGTCCCCGTTAACTTATCAAACAAAACAAGGGCTTCATTTTCTAATTATTATCTGGTTTGGTTTCTATCCTAAAATATTATTAAGTATACAATATGCTTTATAAAAGATAAAAATAAGATTATCTATGATAATCAAATTATTATCGAAGCTCATTAAATATTGTAATTACATTTACCCGACTGAATTCACGTTAACTGTACCGACATGTTTCATACCCTAACGAGTTTCTTATTCATGAGCTCGAGCTTTGACCATGTAACTAATCAAAAGGCTATATCATGTAACTAATATAAAAAGTATGACGCTGCAACTTCGCTTGAAGGCTTGTTCCTTGTTAGCCTCCAGCGGCCAAACAAATTAATGATCCGAGTCACTTGACACTCCACTCAGCCCTAGTTTTTATACCGCATAGTTGCCCAATTAGGTTCTTAGCTTTAAGAACCATGTTCACGAGTTATACCTTGAGTTATAGAAAATTCATCGCTGCATAGGTCACACTACTAGAAAAGAACTCGAATTAATATTATTTTCAGGCACATCGGTTATGTTTTTCATATTCTTTTACAAGTGGAGCTCTAAGATCAAACACATACAGTTATACATAGAATTTAGTAATTATAAAATTAAATTGGTTTTATAAAAAATGTCAACTGATACGTTTGTTTATCACACCAGAACTGTTTTTTTGTTTATCCACACCAGAATTTCAACCAGAGCTTTAATAATTAAGATTTTCTTAAATCGTACTTATACATACTTTTAGTGAAATATATGATAGAAATGTGTATATATTTTTCGTTACGTGAAAAACTAAATAAAAGCCTTTGGGAGAAAAATATGTTGTATTATGAAATGTAAATATGATGTTTCAAATAGACCAGTGCCTTTCCACGGCTTGTAATTGGGGTCATTTGTAAAGAAGACCTGAATAAATTTTACATTGTATGCATGTTTCATTTATGTAACTACTTTATTATTCAAGGGTAAGACAACATCATTTGTATTCCTTACAAGAAAGAAGTCGGTTTCGTATTTCTTCATATATGAATGGTTTTCTTCTTACAGATATTTTTGTGTTTTATATATATATATATTAACTTTAAGTCATCATATATTTAACACGAGATAGTTTTTTTTATTTTTTATAGCTAAGAAAACGCCATGGCCTGCTATTTATTACTCTCCAATCTAAGCTAACATAATAACGTTTCATAGTTTGTTATAAACATTATATTATACAACATTTAATAATACGGTAAAAGGATTAACATTAGGTTAAGGAATTACCGTTATACGCATATTTACACAATATCCGTATTAGGTGTGTATGTGATCCCTTGTCCCACTGTTTTCTTTATAGAGATTTGTAAATTAACTTTTTTGACTTTGACCTGGTGTTTAAAAAAAATACCCACCAAAATATTATTACTGGTTACATTTTAAGCTAGAAATTGACGAGGGAAATATAATTAACATACACTTAGTAACAATAAGAAACGAATCAACAAAACTATAGCTTATTAATTACGCGCTATTGAACACATGTCCGTACAGAGCCTGTAAAAACTCAAATGATGCCATTAGAATTTATTGTGATCTCTTTTATAGGCCTTTATTTGCATCCATAAGCTTCATCATTACGGAGTTGGTCTTGTAGCTTTCTTACTTATCAAGTAGACAACAAAATGTTGATGTGAACTTCGTAATTTTTTCGAGATCATTGGTAAAAACGGTTTAGTATGTGCATACATTTGAAGCAATACAGGTGATCAGAGGATTTTAAATAGTAATGATATTTATAAATAATGATAATAAAAGTGGTAACAGTATGCCTCCTTGCGGTACACCTGCAGCTTGGTCACACTACTCCAACATGACTCATTGTTTAAATAATTAATGAGCTTACAAACTTATTGTAATTTATTAAATCGTTGGTAAATTATGCTATTAGTTGAGGACTGAAACTTAATTTAACTTAGCTTCTTATATGAATAGGGTATTATAATTTGCTTGTAGAAAAAATATTACGCCAAGAAATGTCACAACTTGTAATATTGTGTATATTTTTGTTTTAATATACACATTGACCTTAAATAAATTTATTTATCACATATATACAAATATTAACTTGATGTGAAACTCATAATAAGATTTTGAATTAATTATGTATATGAAAATTCTGTTTTGTTATATTAGGATTAGATTAACGGTAATTCCTTAACCTAATGTTAATCCTAATCCGAGATAACGCAGGACGATGATTCATTAATATTGATCACAAATGTATAAATAAAAATGATCGAAGTTAAATAAAAATAAGGTTAAATCAATAAAGGATGTTCAAAAAGGTTGACACCAAAAGTTTATTTTGCTAAATATATGCAATTTGTTATAACGTGATCGCTAAAGACAAAGTTCTTATTTCGGAATTAGTAGTTACTTAAGATTGTGAAGTATAAAAATTCTAAACTTTTCCCATCAATAATTTTAAAATGGTGTTATATAGTCTTTGAAACAAGTTTTATTAACTTTCTCAACGTCTGCTTGCATAGACATAGACAGACATACACTTGTTAGAACTTGAGTACATGCACACGTTATTCTTTAAAATTATCCTTACATGCTGCTGGTAGTAGGAGTATCCGCTTGTGTATGTGGCAGAAATGTTTGTATTATTTAGTACCGTAAAATGGAATTAGCTTCAATAAAATTAATTGAAACAATATCGTTTAACGCTTTATCGTCTATATGTATCGTTATCGTGTAAGCATTTGTCCATACCTTGTGTGACCGTTACTATTTGTATGAAACATAATATTTCCCATTTACTGCTGTGAGGAATAAAAAGATATATGGCAGATATAATGTAATGTTGTTGAGGGATTGTAATAGTAGGTATTATAAAACCTTTTTTTATTGAAACGGGAGGCAAGAAGTTCACTAGCTGAGTGACCCCTACGGAAAACGTATTGTCGGTCCTTAAGTAACTGGTAATCTTCGAAGTACCGAAGTGCTGGCTGCTATGGACTCCCTTATCTTTGAAAACATGGAGGTAATGGCAATAGGTCTGTAATTAGACGGATCTGAGCAGTCATCTTTTTTAGGGATCAGGTGTAATAGGACTGTTTTTAGGAGTTCAGGAAGATGCCTGAAGGGTAGGAGAGCCGAAAAAGGCGATTTAAAACTGGTGTCATTTTGGAGCACACTTCTTCAGCACAATGGAAAGGATTCCATGGCTTGTGAATTTCTTGGAATGAAGAGATTTACGCACCGAGTGTTCATGAAACCGAACTTCCTAAACAGTGCTCTCATACCGCGGTTTGGTCAGTGGTGCCTTTTCCTGGTCATCGAAACTCAAGTTGGACGCAAAGAATTTTCCCAGGAGATTGGCTTTCTTTTTACCGTCATGGCAAAACGAAAGGGGCCTACAGACGTTCCCTTCGACAGCTTTGGTGAGAGACCAGAACGCACAAAGTCTGGAAGGAAGGCTCGTCAGTCTTTCATCAACTCTGATAATGCACCGCGTACATCCTGTGCTGTCGCTGCATTTGCCAAGTTTGGTAACCATCCTGTTTTCGTCTAGATGCCGCCTTGCAGGATTGACCAAACCAAAGCTTGAATCTGCCACGAATGAAATCACAGAGGATGGAACAATAAGTGTGCCATACCCTGTAGGATAACAATACGGAACCCTGTAGGATGATATGACTGAAGTAAATTATAAGTTCAATGTTTTAGTAGCCAGTAATTTAATTAGAATTATTTTTTACACAAAATAAATAATGTGCATACTATACCTTTAAGATCGTCTCAAATGAACAGTAAAGAGCTGACAATAAAAGTGTTAGCTTTATTGTTTGTCTAAGTCTTGTTCAAGAAAGCCTTACAACATCTAAGAATAGAGAACATCCAATATCCAGACATTGACCCATTCAACACACAATGTTTTATTCAGTTTCCACGAGAATACTTTTTCTATTACCTCTTGTATACAATAAGCGGATAAATCTGTATCAAGTCAAGTATCAAACCATTTTAAATAATCCTGAGCTTGGAATCTTCGTCTGTCTTAAATACTAAATATAATACTTTTGCAATTCTTAGACCTTTTATGTACGCTTATACATAGGATAGGATACAAACGCTATAAATTGTAAATCGAAAAAAAAAAGTTCTTTGAAGAGACCAATTTTCGCAAAGTAAGTCGACAAAAGATTCAACTTGCAAAGGAGTTTTTGAGACATGCTTGCTTCTTTAGTAAATACTCTTTGAAGGACACAGTACACACACACACAGCACACACACACATGTTCAGGACACATCTAGTAATAAGAGTAAAATTATAACCGTCATTTCCATTAGTTCACTTGAGAAATCTACTAATCATTTAAATACTTTTTTTTGTAGTTGTAGTTGAACAAAACTCTTTTTGAACTAATTTAGATTATTAATTTAAAAATTCCTTCGCTTTCAAAACCCTTGACCCTTACTATTTGAACGTACCTACTTATATTAATGGTGCAATAAAATACCCCTTCGTCCGTTATAGCCGATTTATGATACCCTCCGTCATAATTTCTTATAATATAAATACTCTACTATTTTACTATGTGTGTTTGTTTGTGCGTGGCTGTATTTATATACTGGTCCTATTTTTATTTTAGGCAAAACTGAAAATATTTGTCATTAGTTTAGGCACATTTGTATGTATTGAGTTACATGTGGTTAAGGATTGTTATTATAAAAAGTATACCTAAAATCTTTAAGGTACTAATGTGGATAAAAATTGTATCAAAATTAGCCATACAAGAATAGGGGTTTCTCTTCCCATTTTCATAAACTTAACCAACATCTTGGCATGTTCGTAAAATGTCAAAAGTAATAGGATAATGTTTTCCTGATTTAATATAATAATATTGTTAAATTTATTTTTTTAGGTGTGATACAAAAATTCAACCTTTCTCATATATTAAATATAACATGTTAGCAATGTTTATATTCAAACTTTCGTGGACTATGACTATTATATTTATATTTACCCGGCTGAATTCACGTAGAAATTAAATCGGAATGTGCCCGACTAGTTTCGAACCTATTCGGGGTTACAGCCGGCTATGTGAATAAAGCCGGGAAAATATAAATGTAAAATAAATATCTAATATCTGAACAAATATGCAAAATTACCATGTGCTGTTATTATCACGAAATATTAAAAGTCCCTTTCAACAACTACTTCTAAAAACTAGGTCTAGGACCTAGATATGGCTCTCTGAGTTGACAGGTCTACCGCAGCGCTCAATCATTTCGCGAACTTTGTCCTCTTCTCCATCACTACCGCCAAGATTTCAGATCATATTACCTATGAAAATCATCTATCATCAATTTTTGTGTTTAACAATTAATTTATTAACACAAACATTTTTAATTTTAACTATTAAATGGTGTTAATGTATATAAATGTAAAAAAAACAAATCGTTAAGAGTGGTATTAATTTTTTTAATTTATTTTTGTATACATCAAGCTCAAGCCAAAATGTACACCAATATTGGAATACATTACAGGGTTTGAACTGTGATGAAAACATATTATAACAAAATATAGGTAAATTTAAATGAAAGTAATAATAAAAGTAGAAGCTTCAAGGTAAATATCAAAAAGTTGAATGTAAAAGGAAGTATTTTTAACATAATCCAGTACTACACCAGGAATTGTAAATGGAATCATTTTTAAATTAATTTCACATGAATAAATTCAACATAGCTTAGCGACATTCTAGAGTCTTTCTACGACTGTTTCATTTATAGACCTTTGCTATTTTTAAGTAACAAAGATTTATATACGTATTATATTGTACTGCTAACAATATAGCCAAAGTGTTTTATTACTAGAAAGTATTGGACTACTTTTATTATATAATAGTTATTTTTTATTTATTCTAAATTGTATAAAACAATTCAAGATCAGATACTATCGTGGTCCGTCACGAATGAAAAAATCAGCAGGAAAGCCGTTGCTGTAATGAAATCACTAGTCGCTTGCAATTTCTTTTACCAATTCCTTTAAAATTTATGTAAACTCATTATCTTTATCTTTCTATCCTTTTTTAAAACTACTTTATTCTCAATCAGGGACCTCTTCAAATCCTTTTAATTACAGAACATTGTGTTACCGTCATTTAGTAAATATTTGAAATAATTATACTCAATCAATTGATACTTATTTTGATTAAAATGTTCTAGTAATTAATCAAAGTCAGTCAAACTATACCTAGTAGTCAAAGTCAGTCAAACTATAGCTAGTAGTCGAAGTCAGTCAGACTTTAACTAGTAGGTGCTTAGAATCCATAACGTCGCTACAGATGGATATTTCAAATAAAAGGTGATAAAGTCATTAAGTACTTCACGCGCCCTCCTTAACGTATTAAATATTAGAATATAAATTTAATTCGAAGTTATGAATTTACGGTCAAGTTGATATTATACAAAACTAGTAGCAAACACAGGCAGTATTATATTACATATGGCAGAGTCAATGTTTACTTTAACTTTATACACAGAAATAATTATAATAACGGTTGGGCATGAAGCTGTTACGGAGCAGTGCTTTTGTAGTTTGACTTTTAATAAAAATAAAATGAAATATGAATTTCACAATAATTTTATTGTCGTTGTTGTAAAGTTGCCTACTGCGGTTATTGAGTTGTTCACGTTCGGATATACGTTGGGTCGTAAAATGGTTTATTGTATTTTTTTGAGGGATGGGATGATTCGATAGCGACAAATCACATTCTTGATGCAAAAGAACCATATTATGAAACTTTAATATAAAAAACAAGGGAATTGCAAATGTGGTCATGCTACATATTTTGTCCGTTGTTACGATGGAATTTAATATCATCTTCAGAGAAAATATGTTGGACAAGGAATAAGATATAAGAATGTATTCGTTTTGTAATGAATATATTTATTTAAATTAATGTCTGCTTAACATGGTTATACATGTTTATAAATATTTATTAAGATTATATTGAATATTGGATGAAAAATGGTGTATATTATACTTTTGTGTAATATACACCATTTATATACTTTTATATATTTACACCATACACCATTTTGTATACTTTTGTATATTTATAAACAGGTACTTCATCATATTTTTCGTGTGGGTCGTTATATAATATTATATTATGATTCATAAACTTTTTTAATTAATAGGCTATTAAAAAAACCTACTGGTAGTCTGAAAGTTCAGAATATATATTCAAAAAATATATAAAAAACAAAGAGCTTTCAAACTTATGGTCATATATTTTAGTATAAATTGACGATACTTCAAATGTAAATGGTTTAAATAATCAAGGGTCTCGAAGAGATGTAATATTTTTCCTATCGCGTATATTCAAAATGTATTCTATATTTAAAGATATTTTTCTATATATTCCAAGTATGGCATAATTCTACTAGAACTGTAACATAGAGCTACTTTAATAAACTTTATAAAAGTTAAAGTTTACAAACTAAATCTAAATCGAAATCAATAGGTTTTGATGAATCATAAGAATCATTTCTAATAACCCAATTTAAAAAAGAGGTTTTTGGTTTATTTTAATAATGTTTATAAATTAAATTTAAAATTCCTATGCATTTTTCCCAAATTTAGTTTCATTACTCATTTTGAAAAGTCATTCTGAAATATTAGGTATGTTTTCGGATCTTAAACTCAAGTATAGATAAGCTATAATCGTGCTTCAGGTCGTGCGTCAATGAGTTCATTAGGATTAACTCGAGTCGCCGGCAGCTCGACTCACTGATATCTAGGATTTAATATTCAAATTTGTATAACTAACTTATAATTATATGTCCTATTGCTTAATAACATTTTTGATGTTAATACTTCTGGTTGTCGGTCATATTTGCCTAATATTTAAAATGTGTTTAGTAGAATAATAGGAATAGTTTCATTTTTCAAAATATATATATATATATTTATTCTGTATAATCTGTAAGGCAATTGCTTGAAAAAACGCCTTTACTTCAATTTCTTATATCTGGCCTGATTGGCTGGGTAAAGGACTTTCTGATCCAGAGATACCTCTGAGTAGTTGTCGACGGATGTTCCTTGGTGCTTTTGACAATAAATGCGGAGTGTCTCAGGGACCCGTTCTTTATGCAACTCTATTTCTGCTGCATGTTAACGATCTGCTAAAGCCCAGTATGTATGGGTATGTAGACGACGGCATAGTTGTAGAAAAATATCTGGCGTGTATTCGGGCCCCTATAGATCAAGTTCAGGCTAAAAGAGAAACTATGGTGCAGAATTTGAATGACAAGCTGGAGGCAATCTCCGTATGGGGCAATACCGATCTTGTTAAATTCAACACCACCAAAAGATGTGTTTATTTACGGCCAAAGGGAGCTTTTTTGCCTTGGCCTCTACTTTGCAGAATGTATACTTGGAATACAGTGACCGACTTCAATTAAATAGAAATTTTCTCGAACCTCAACTTTGGTTGGTCCTTGAATCTAGTCTAAATTGCGACCTTGAGCTGATTAAAACCATTCTCCATAGACTGAACATAGACGTAGAGATGCTAGTCTCTCAGTATTCTATAGGATACATTTAGGTGAGTGTGCGAAGAAATTGCATGATCTAATTCCTCCATCCCCCTTTCGTTACCAGACGTTCCGACGCACAGTGAGCATCCATCCTTTTATTGTAGACACGCCACATGTCCGAACGAAGCTTAACCCTTCATCTTTTTTAAATCGGACAGCCAAGGAGTGGAACAGCTTGTCTGCGTCGGTATTTCCATTCGAGTACATTGTGGGTGTCTTTAAGGCAAGAGTGAATAGGGTGCTCCTAAGTTGATACTCCTTACGACTAGATAAACGACGACTACATTTCCACTTGCCATCAGGTGGAATGTAGTGAAGCGTCAACTTAGTTTAAGTGTAAAAAATAAATAAATATTTATGAAAAAGGCTGGGATGTGAACCTGGGACCTCTTGGAATTAATTCTCACCCCCTCTGCAATACAAGAATCTTAAAAAATTCACTGTTCAGTCACGACTTTTTTTTCGAAAAAAACTTTGTTAACAAGATTTTCCTAGGTTCTGACCTAGGAAAATCTTGTTAACAAAGGAAGTATTTTGTTAGTATCAGAAGACGGCGATGCATTTTAACTTTATTTATTTAAAATTAATTACATCTTTATAAGTTATGTCTATATACTTACTTAGTGTATATTTTTCCATAGATTAAACCAACAATGCTTATTTTACTGGTGAATTGGTTAAAACTGACTGTAATAAAATAATAAAACAATAGAATTCTTATAAAAATGGTAACCTTAATATCTTAGATGCCTAATGAAAGATACTTTATGTTTTTTTATTAAAAAAACTATCGAGCCCAATCTTCCGCTACATTTACTCTCTTTGTCATTGACATTGAAGGCTTTTGATAAGAAATTTATTTCAGAACTATAGAGAACGAAAAATCTTTTGTTTCATTTGTACAAAAATGTTTGCCTTAAAATTATGAATTTCCTGCATTTTATATGTTTAGCCTCTAAATAATTACCCAATAATATTAGTCAAACATTTTATTAATTCTTATTAATCATTTATTCATCCATGACGCTTTATATCTCGGGTCAAAGAAACGCCTTCTTAAATTAAAATTCTAGTTGTACTGATTTAAATTCTCTCATTTTTTATAAAATGTATAAGTTAAAATTTAAGAAAAAACTCAACCTATCTTTTTAAATTATTTTTCCTGGATATTTAAAATGTTAAAATTAAGTAATATTCCAGTCAAGAAAAATATTTAAGTTTTGTTTTGCAATTAATTTATAAAATGTGCACGAACCAGATAAGTATTCTGTGTCTATTTTAGAAAAACTTTATTTCTAGTATGTTTCATAGTATCAATAGAAATAGTATGACGTGTAGGTATAAACCATAAATATGTGAAATGAGGGGCGTTACAGAAAGCCCCGTGCGCTTCAGAGGACATTACGTTCGAATATGAATTAACCGGGTCAGTGAATGCTTCAACAAGCTTAAATATTCATAAATTGATATTATCTAATATGTCATGTTTCAATTCAATACATTTTCATTAAAGGAATTAATTATTTTAGTATTTTCACAAGATCTAATGACACTATTCTTAAACTATACAAAACAACAAAGAATTATACAACACCATGACCGTATTTTATTTTAACTTTTAGTTCCATGTGCATAAGTTGAATTTTGTGATCATGGCATGAAAATGGAGAAAGGTGGCATGGCATGTAGATTAAAATATAAAAGGAATAGAGGCCAAGATGATGGAAGGCAGGATAGAACGGAAGAAGAAAGCATGTTGTGCCTCCGTCACCTAGAGTGAGAAAAATTCAGCACATTTATGACCTTTGCTATTTGAAATATAGATAGATGAGGCTTGTGAAAGATCAAATAAATATTGTATCGCTCCAAACGGAGTTGATTCAAAAAATAAGTGCCAAAGTCACACAAAATATATTTTTGTCAATTATTAATATTTTTTTAGTTATACAGTAAATCATTTCAGAATTATTTGAGATCAAATTGGGAGAGTAATCCGTGATATTGTAAAAAAGGCTATATATTTCATCTAAATTTAAATATAAGATAATTATATTTTAGATTATCACTTTAAAATCAAAATGTTAGTTGAGAACATCACTAAATAACATTAATAAAATATTTAGTTTAAAAAAATTTATTTTCTAAAAAAAGATAAAGGAAAAAATTAAACTTGTATTTTTTAGGACTTAATATTTTTGCAAAATCTCTTTACATTTGACACAAATAATAATTTACTTAGCGAGGATCCAAGTTCTGTTGTGAAATAAAAAATATTGTTATTTATTGAATAGGTAATATAATACGTAAGGTATCTCTCCAGGTGTATTTTCGGTATTTTCATAGTCACTATAGCCACAAATAGTCACTGAACATCGGACAAATGGGACTTCACAGCTATCCCTCGCTCGCCTCAGCAGGCAAGTATGATCAGATAAAATTAATGATCCGGGTTCGTAAATCCTCCACTTAGCTTTTAACTTTAGGAAAACAAATACTTTCGAGGTGGGAACGCTTTAATTTAAAATGTTCCATAGTCGGAGACTTTTTTAGAAAAGCAAAAGAAAATTATAATTGTATTAATATTTATTCAATGTTGTGAACGTTTATTAAGTGTTTAATTTGATATCTTCAAAAAATGTGTTTTAACTTTGGAAATGTAATCAGTTTAGCAACTTACACAATTTTGAATATTAAGTCAACAAAATAGGCTGTTATTATTTATGGTTTGACTTTTATTAAACTACATATTTGAGTTAACGAAAGGTTCAATACTACAAGGTGATAACTTAGTGTATCTTATGCCTATTCTTATTTGTGTTGATAAAGTCGAAATTTATAGTAAATATATTAAAAATATTTTAAAAAAGGTATTACAAAATAAACATACCGAAAAAAATATTTTATCGAATAAATAAATCTAGACTCTCTTTGTACACAGAAATACTTTTTTTTACAATATACAAAATTTTTTTCTGAGTGAACTATTTAATCCTTATTTGAGAAATTTGTTCCCCGCGGCCTTGTCTCAGTTACAAAGGACGTCTCTTTACCGGAATACAGCTCTGATGATATTCACTAAACGCTGTAACGTCCCTCGACACTCTCTGATGTACATCACTTATGTAACAACGCTTTAGAGGTTTCAGACTCTATCATCTACCTAATGAGATTTAAAACTATGATAACGAGTAAGCATGCATTATATATTATTATTTAATTATAAATAAAATTAAAAATTAATGTTTGTAATTTGTATTTATCATCAAAAAAGCCATCAGTTGGTTTTCTTGAGGGAAAGACTGTTAAAGGACGACAGACTAACATCACGTGGGTTGGACATAAAAGCGCGAAAATAGACTGCTAATTAATATAAGATTCATTTAATATTACTCAAACTAAACTAAAATATAATTACATATTGTCCGTATATTAAAGGATGTAAAATAATCTTTACACATTGATATTGCAGGAAACCGAATACATTTTTAATTAAGTTATTTTTTAATAATAAATAGGTTTAACCGCCTCTTTCCTTTCATCTGCTCGTAATTTATAGATCTGTCAATGATTTAGCAATTGTGAAAAGGTAATTATAAATATCAAAGGTTTTAACAGTTTTTTCATCAATGTCATATTTTTAGTCTACCAACAATCAAATTTAACAATAAACTATGAAAACAAATATATTTATATGCAGTTTTTTGGACAATATTTTTGATTAATATAATACCATAGTTTTAATTGAATGAACGTTAGAGACTGTCGATAAGTCAGTTATCATTCAATCAGTGAGTGTTAATAGATTCATTAGACAAATGAATTAATTCAGTTATTATTCATAGTAACATATAATATATTATAACATATAATATATTAAGAAAATTATATCTATTTTCAGGTTTAAAGCCAACTCTGTGTTTATAGTAATTGGCAGCATATAACCCTGTGCTAAGTCTAATACGTTCTTCGGAAGCCTCAAGCGCAGTTCAATTATCTCGTTCACGGTCGTCTGTCCTTCAAACCTCCACTTACTACAAACCGCAAGCAGAATACGCCTTATTCAATTACGTTGCTGGTTTTGAGTTAAACAGACGGCTGGTAGTGTTCTTAGCATTTCAACGGTGTGTATGATTTATATGAGAACTATTCTTGTGTTTATGCTTTGTTTGGCAATCTTACCAAATTTAACCTTATATTATATAGTTTAGTGTATCTAGCATAATTTTCAAATCGTTTTAATTGACATTCTCTGTATGGAAACAAAATTTTTGGTACATACTTTTTTTGAATGTGAGCAATCTCAGAAAATTGACAAAGATTGAAAAAAATATATTATTGAGGGTTTATTGATTGATTTTATCTCCGTATAGGAATACGAGATCTATTATATTTAATATATATATTGTTATTTGGTACATTAATATTATATAAAGAGGCACTGTTATTAAATATCGAAAAAGAAATTGAAGAATATGACAGATTCTGTCGCGGTGTCAAACGAGTTACAAAAGTTTACTTTAATGTTGTTTTCTTTTTTTAAATTGTTTTTTATATTTATATAATTATTTAGTAAACGTGACACTTATGCTTACACTGTATTAACGTATATATTATTATTCTACCTGATAAAATACACGTTTGTATATATATAACTGTTTATATATTTACGGTCTGTACGTTTACTTAAAAATCCTTATTTTGTGATATAAATATAATATATGGCTTTAGAGAATAATTATCTAACTGGGCTTCATGAGATAATAAACTCTAATAAACCCGCTAATAAAGTAATAACTTTAATAAATAATTTACAATAATATTAGAAGTTTACAAAATTAATTTAAAAATAAAGTCTTCTACTATCGCACAACAATGACGATTAAATATCGTAAATATTAATATTAATATTAATATTACACTAGAAGCGATACTAGACTGAAGCCACAAATACATGAATTTTACATAAGTAAACATCATTACTCTTCCCTTGTCTCGCCACAGTCGGATAAAATTACCAAAGCGTGTTTGACTCCAAACCAGCTGGATTAATAATTAAATGAGGTGAGGTTAGTGCTTGCGGTGAGAAATTAGTTGAGTTCTAAAACCGACCATTAAATAAGTTAACAAAGCTGCGGGGTATTAGAATAATAAATATACTGGTAATTGTTTCGCGGCAAAATCGTTTGTAACTATTGCAATTTACTTCGAAATAATATCCTAGACAAATAAAGAAACGGGAACTTAAAAACACAACATATAAAATGAATAGACATTGAAACAGAAAAAAACAACATTTATGAACTTTTAGTGTATTTTTCCAAAAGGCCTTTATATTGGGATGTTACATATTGTCAAAAAAATCATCCTAAATGAAATGAAACGATACAAAGATCGCTGTTTTGCTGGCTAGCTTCAAATAGCTAACTGGTTATCTGACTGGCTAGCTTAGAGTGACAAACTGGAAAAGCTCATAATTTATAGCACTTCCTAACTAAGGCCTTAACCAAACTGTTTTGTGTATATCATAGCGTATTCTATCTTATGTGAAATGTAGTTTAAACTGAATGTTTATAAGAAATGCAGTTTATTTATGGATAAATTATGTGCTAAAGGTGAAATCCGAAAATATTTTTTTTAACTGACGGACTGTGTATTAATTCATTATTTAAAATTTTACGTAAAAGAAACTAGTAGCCAAAATTGCAATAACACAGTTGAGTGTTAAGAAATAGGTTATACCTAAACGTTAGATTAGCAATCGTTTGATGATTCTTCCAAATGGAATTATTCTCACAATATCTCCAACATTATACAAATATCTTTACTTTTGATATAAAAAGGAATGTTATACTATCATATATATTCATCAGTACAAAACTTAAATTCAATACAGCATCAAAACAATTGATTAGTACGCAGCTTATAACAAAGTCGTTATATAAGACAAGACATTCAAGATAGAAAGAGCATTTCATTTATAGCCTTCATTAATATTGCTTAATATGGAATCAGTACTTTCCATATTTACGTACGTACATATTTAGTACGTACATATGTATAAGCTGAAAAAAAAAAATTTTTATGCTTGCAACATGTAAAACATGTAAATTAATTTTATAGTCTGATAGTCTAATTATACATTTAATTCCCACACAAGATTTTGTGTGATTCAATAATGATCGTTCTCAGTCTGTGTGTAGTTTATGTCCGTTATTTGTGTGTTATTACACACAGTGACAGGGATTATTCACAAAAAGTATATAAAATTAAAAACTAGACATACTGCTTACGTTGGAAATATATATTTTTAAAATAAGCGTATCGTAACGTTATAAGTGAAATCACAACCACAATTTAAATTAAGTAAAGTTCAATTAATGTTTTTTCAAATATAATCTTAAATGCTTCACCACAATTTAATTAAGTGACATAACAATTAAAATTTCAAACAAACCCAAAACCCAATTTTAAGAGAGCTTTAAGCTTTCACGCAAAATCATTAAAGATTTAAGCAATTATTATTGCTCTTAAAACACGATTTGATTTGTATTTTTTATAGGACATAAATTTATTCAGAAACCTTTCCTTTATGGTTATCAAATCCGTTAATTCATTTATTTCCAACACAACTAAAATCAAGAGTAAAGTTGTAAAAACAATTCATATAAGAAACTGTTTACTCACACATTTCAAAATAAGTACTTGGATTATTGATAGTTAACGGCATCTTTAGAATTACAAATATACAAAAACCATAATAATATTATATAATTCACTTAATGGGATTACTTAAAAGGCCTATTTCGATTGAGCAGAGCATTTTCAGTTATTAGGTTATTGGCTAACTGGATTATCAATTCCATTATCTTTGGATAAATACAATATCCATTATTTGTTTACATAAAATATCAATATTCGTATTATAAGAACGTGTTCATAACTTTTTCCAGCCAATTAAATTAAAATAGCTTTATAGAGAGTCTCTCAGAAAAAGTGTAGTAAATAAAATGTGAATATATAACTCGAAATTATCAAATAACTTTTTTGTTTGTATCTAATAATAAAGACAACTTATGTCTGAATGAAGGTTTCTCTTATTTTTTAGTAATATAAAATTAATATTTATAATATTTGCTCATAATATTTTCGAGAATGTCAAGACGAACAAAGAAAAATATCGGCGTGTGAAAGTATTTTAGAAGGAATTCGCGCCTCTTAAAAGTTTTTTTATAATAAAAATAAAAATGACACATTTACGCCTAAACTATTCCATCGAATGGATTGTCACCAGCTTTTGTAAGAAAGACAACTGATTTTCTTATGTAGACCTTTTTTGTTATTGTAACATATTTCTTGAAATTGAAAAATATTTTCATTACTTTTGATTTAATCAACGACATTTCACATATAAGTATATTTTATTTTATTTGTATGTAACGAAAAACACTATAACAATCAGGATCACACATAAATTTAGTTAAGTTTAACAATGAGATCGGTGAAAAGTTTTTACATTCCTGGCAACACATTTTTGAAAAATAACCCATCATTACCAATGCTGGTCTCAATGGTCCTAGATCTCGGATTTAGTATGTGTGTAAATCAACATTCGAAATAAATTTGCGCTAGTGATTTTCGAATGATTTATCATTACCGTCTCCAAAACGTGTCAAATTATGAGAATTGTTCTCTAATTTTATAGACGACTGATTGCAAACTAGTTGTAAGCCCAGTACAATTTGGTAGTGGATTTACAACTATTAAATAAACTATACCAAACACCCAATAACATTAAAGACAATTTATCTGTGAAAAGAAGGGTCATCATTTTAATGTTAAAATAATCTACAATAACATCTTATTTGCAATAAAATCTAATAAAACGTAGATAGAAAGATATTAATAATAATAGGTTTATTTCTATGATTGCAAAGAAATTAAAAGAAAGAAATAATAAAAAAATATTAAGAGATACTAAGAAAAATTAATATTATTTTATATAATTTTAAGTTAAAAATCTCTGCAAATGACGTTAGTTAAAAAAAATCCTGATAATGTAAAACTGAATAAAGAAAAAAGAAAAACTTATAAAGTGAGAAAAATATACTACAAAATGTATACGACAAAAGGTCATAAAATGAACAATTCACTCATTACGGCCTGACACGATGTCCACCTGAGTCCTTCTCATGAATATTCAGCTGTTACCACAGCGTTTGGAAAAGGATTGCCTAAGGACCGGACCCTTCTTTAATATTCAACAGATGTGCCATTTTTTAAAGTTTTTAAAAAGTTCGGGTTAACCAGTTACAGTTTTTATCTTGTTATGTTATTTTTGTTATGTATAAGATATTATTGTCCAAACCTTTATCTAAAAAGTTTATATTTTTAGTAGTGTGTCATATGTAAAATGTACTCGTATCAGTACATTCTTGTAATTATTTAATGATCTATAATAATCTTATCAGATAAAAGATAATAACTCATTTCCCTTTTTTTGTACAAAACAAACATGATATCGTGTATTTTTTTTTAGTTCGACTCAAGTAAAGAACAACACAAAAAACTGCATCATATAAAAAACATGCAAAAATTTACAATTTATATAGTATGTTCCTTAAATTCCAATTCCATGATGACCATTTTATCTGACAAAAAAAAAAAAAATCCAATTTATTGTATAGAAAAACAAAATGAAACATATTGTTTAAAATATATTCCCAACAAACGAAAATATTAAGTTAACTATTATTAAATGAAACTAATAAGGAATATGTATATGTATTTCTTGTAATTTATTATATTAATAGAGCAAACCCAAAAGCATCTCTATGTTGAGTCGGAAAATACTCGTTCTAAAATATATTCGTTAAAAATTCTAAATTTTTCCAGTACCTGTCCAGTACTTTTTGCAAAAAGCATTTCTCAAAGAGGAAGACAAACCATCAGCAAAATAAGTAAACGAATACATACAAAAATAATCTATGTTTAGGGGTTTGTTAGATTTCTATGTATTGCGTATTTCTATGTATTGCATCGTCTAACTAGACGATGTTTGTTTGTTGAACTTGCCTTTGCCCTTTATTATTTATCTTTTAATTATTATTTCATTTGTTAAATTCACTTTTGTCTCCAACTTTGAGCGAGTAGCACGTAGCCATGTTAGTTGGGAATAATTAGTTTACTATTTGTATGCATTTGAATCCTCCGGCTACCTACGGCTACCTAACTGGTTTGCAGTTGATTTTAATAATATTTATCCAACCACATCATAGTACTTATATAAAGGAGAGCAGCCAATTATTTCTAAATAACCTGACATACAAACAACTCCTAAAATAGTCTTCATTATTAATGAAATGAATGAAAAAAAAAGGTGAAGGTTGAAGCTAACCACAAACAATGTAACGAGAATGAAATTTGTTACAAAGAAAGGACCGTTAAGATTAATAGAGAACTATTTTCTTGAAATAGCTTTACTACGTGATCAGATACATTCATACAAATATGTTTACTTTTGTTTATGAATATACTTGGAAAGTTTGTTATAATTTATAAAATCTCAGAGAATTATATTAAAATATTT
The DNA here is from genome assembly GCA_963555665.1 of Dircenna loreta. NCBI lineage: Eukaryota > Metazoa > Arthropoda > Insecta > Lepidoptera > Nymphalidae > Dircenna > Dircenna loreta. The sequence goes on from OY743094.1 coordinate 9,329,595, forward strand.
TGAGTATGACACTAATATAAAATTAAAAAAACTTTATTTGAAATATCTTCACAAAAATCATAAAAATATAAACTATTCGACTGGTATAGTTTAAAAACGATTAGACTGTAAGAGTTTATTGAATACATTTCATTTATAAATAGAATAAGGGATATGTTAGAAAAAATATACTCGCTATAAAAAATAGTAACCTAAACCTAAACTGCTCCCCACAAGATTGTTTACATAGTAATATCTGCAACCTGAACACAGTGTTTGTCAAAAAGTGGTTATACGAAGACGCTTAAGTTTCCAAGGTGTCTTTAAAACTAGTTTTCTTATGTAAAGTCACGTACCTAATCAAATGTGCATATTTAAATAGCAAATTTAAATTTATAATACAAGTTCTTATATTCTAAATAAATGTATAGAATTTTAAATAAATGAGAGTAGTTTGGAATAGCTCCTGGTAGGAAATATTATATAAATATAGTTATTCTGATAGCAATAAACATAGTGACTGTTTGAAATTGCTATTATATGTAGTAGCTGCACGTAAAATTATGGAACTTTCTCATAAAAATATAAACGCCTAGCTTATAACGTAATAAATAAAACACATTTTTAATAATACAAATATTAAATTACAATACATTTGAACCGCAGCAATAGAGAGGCCGATCAGTAAATGATGAGTGGGGTTGAGTGTCCATGAGAAGTATTTTTCACCGCAGATTATTAATTACTACATTAAACATAACTTCACTAGCATTACCTTAAAAGAAAATAATACATTACTTATATATAAATATAAAACAACAGTCAATTTAAACAACTATCCTTAAACAATGCTTCGTTAATATTTGTTTTTAATAACAATAATTTTTGCACAAAAATAAAAATTACTTTATACGTCCACATACAGATACAGATTATATTTTTTTTATAAACATTCTTTCTTAATATCTATATAAGGAAAATAGTATTGATAAAGTTTGCCTGATACAAACCTGACTTAGAAGCAGCCGTGTCAAAAAGATATTCCTTTATATTGTTGACTCTGCAGTCGACTTTGATAGATCGACGGTATTGTCTTCGACTAAGCATTTAAGCATTGAAGAAAAACGTTTAATAAAAGACCTTTCACACTACGAATATGTAAAGATATATCATAATTTTTTAAAGATTTTTTACAAGAATAAAATATACTATAAAATTATATGTACATTATATATACAATATGAAAAGGTAAATAAGTTATGACATTTGCATAACTCCGTATTTTATCTTTAAAAAATAAATAAAAATTATATTAGACTTGTATGTAACTTTTAAAATGTATCAATAGGAAAGCATATGAATGTTTTTTTTATATAAAATCTTATTAGATGGTAAAATAGAGTTTTATTAATAAAAAGCCTTTCAATTCCGTTTTAAATAATCATCACGTTGCTATTTATATTCATGTATTCATGCATTGTTCTGTATTTTACAGTGAATGGCAATTACTCCAGTTGATATCATCATCCAATAGTAGATTGATAGTGATCAATCATTACGTGACAGGTTTTTGGGATATGGGCTTAAAAATAATAGTTATTAGTCGAAAGTAATTTGGTTTCCATTTAAATACGGTATATGTATTAATTTATTGAATTTTAGTATAGGAGTAGAATTTTGTATCTGAAGAATTATTTAAAATAGGATGACTCTTTGACTCTGGTTTAATTGTTTTTTTATTCAGTTTATATTTAAACTTTCGTGAACCAAGGATATTATATTTATATTTACCCAGCTGTAATCACGTAGAATTAAATCGGAATGTGCCCGACTAGTTTTGTACCCATTCGGGGTTCTTACTCATGAGCTCTAAGCGTGGCGGACTCGCGGCGTGAACTGCGTGCCGCAGCTCTCTGGGCGCTACGCGAAGATGGCGGAGGCGGTGAGGTAGAAGATATAGTGCTGTCTTTAGAGGGTTATTATTCAGTTTTAGAATTCCGTTTGAAGATAAATAAATGAATCAGCGTGAGTTAACAATAACAAACCTTTCACTTTCTTAATTTAAATCACATAATTAGACTAAGGAGAAAAAGTGCTTTTTAGAGTACAAATATCCTGGAATAGAACAACTCTTGCAAAACAAATAAGCTTTGTAATTATTAAAATTAGTTGCTTGCGTTTTTTTCATTAAAGGAATCTTTATGGTTTAGCTTAAAAATAATGCCATATAAATATTGCCAGAACTCTTGAAACAGATCAACAGTGGTATACAAATATAGCTTATTATTCACCACTAAGATGAAAGTCCAGTACAAAAAAATAAAAGAAAAACATTAAATCATTATTAAAAATGCTTTATATTTTTTTTTAATAAACTAACATTAGATTAGATAATCTCTCTATCTGTTACTCCTTAATGATGACTTGATTCGATGAGGTATTGAATTGCTATTCCATCCAGTATAATTAACAGAATGGATAGAAGGAGAAGATGGATGGATTGTTTGAATGATGTCATGAGAATGAAAGTAGTTGAGACAGCGCTGACGTATGACATGAGAAAGTGGAAGAAAAAAAGTTGTTGTCATCCCATATAGTGTGGCACAAGGGCAGGAGAATGAATGAATTAAATGTTTTATTTTTTGTTATATTTTTGTGCATATTTTTTTTTTTATATTTATAAATACTATACATACATACTATACATACACAATGAACATATCTTTTTTAAATAATAATTGTAGTAATTTAGTACTAAAAAAATATATTCTAAGACTCTTTCAAAGTGAACAAATAAAATTATTGAAAAAGATAGCTTGATAAATATAATCCAAACCTTATAATATATCATTTTCTTGATCGTTAACCACGGCGGTGTTCTCATTAATGAACATTTTTATCAGAATATAAAACAAATTGAAACTAACGGTAAATACCAGAACTCTAACTGAAAATAATATTTTTTTAATATTTAACGCCAACCATGAAGAAAAATATGATTTTTCGTTATTTGCCACAAGAAATCATCCTAACTAATGAAACCAGTCAGGAATATTAAAGTCCAATTTGTGAGCAAATAATCTGAATAGAGTCTTCTAGGAAGTAGTATAAGTCAATAACAAGTAAGAAATTCCAACACTGAGTATCAGACTTCATCGAATATTATCATGACAAAGGATGTCGATGCTAAACTTGTAAGCTTAAGTAAATTTCAAGGGCATTTTTGAAGTATATTCAGAATAATTTTTAAATAAGCACAATATTTTAATTCACTAAATGGAATTAAAGTTCTAGGTACAACGATAACTCAATTAATCTTATTTGAATTCAATAATACATTGCCTACTCGTTAATAATGAAATATAACATTTTTATGAATTTCCTTGAGAATTTTTTTTTTGTGTAATCAAAAAATACTTGCAGCTCATAGAGCATATTAAATGGTGACTTTTAATCTGAATAAATTATTAAATTATTAATCTATACTTAATAAATATGGCTATAATAATAAACAATAGGAGGAATCTTATTTCATTTCCTATATTTATTTATTACAATTAAATTATTGTTTGGTTGGAAGAGTTGGAAAATATTATATTATATATTGAAACAACTTTGAAGACAGCTGGTAGTTTATCTATATTCGGCATTTCGTAAAATATAAGAATCAAATTAATATAATTGGGGTTTCACGAACAAACCTGCTCTCTTACAATTAAAAAAAAAAAGCCTGCCTCTTATAAAAATGTATAGATCACAAATGTATAAGACTGTTTATTCCTTCTGCATAAGCTAGAAATTATTTAACTCAATTGTTAAATTATTAAATAAACCTTATATACGTTTAGTTGAACTATTATACAAGATCAAGGAAAAACTGTCAGAAACATAGGAACTTAATTTATGAGTATGGTTATGGGTAATTTTAATATTTTTCTGATATTAAGCCATATTTTACCTTAGCAAGGTTTTGTATATTCTAAAAAATGTTTATTTTTTTCATTATATATTCATTTAGTTGTCACATTTTATAACTATTTCAAAAATCATTTTTATCAATTTTAAATTATATTGAAATATTTTTTATACATTAAATTATACTGAATATTATATTTTTTTATTTCGTCGCACATTATCTAACTTGGTTACTATATAGTTTCAATCACTATTAGTTTTAAAATTCACGTCACTTAATAAATTATTTAGTAATATCGATTCATATTATAATTTCAAGAAAGGAAAGACGGTAAGTAACCCTACTAGGGTCTATCAACAAGCTGACATATTTTCAATATTAGCCAGACACATAGCTTGAAACAATTAAGGAATGTTGTTGCCTGAGCACTTCATTTCCTGCGACAGAAATTCTACTAATCGTAAAGCGCTTTCCAAAACGATATTGCAGTCAGAAGTTATCAACCTTCTCATTTCAAACGTAAATGTAAGGAATTCGAATAACGGATGAGATAAATGTAGAGTACGAGAATATGTATCCTGTCTTGTTATATGTTTTTTTTAACTTTTTTCTTCGTAATTAAGTAAACTTTTTATCCATCAAATCGATATCAAGTCATATTTGTTTTTTTTTACTACTGTTTGAAATAGTAATTAAAAAAACAATTGCTGGCTTGGAAAATTTATTTGAGTACAAAAAGAGCGAGAAAGGCTGCTGGAAAATTTTAAATGTTATTTAGGATTTGGTAAGGGTTGCCAAAGAATGGAATTATACAATTTTAATTTATCTTATATAATTATTAGGTATGCGTTAAATATTAAACGTTTACCTCAGAACAAAACCAAAATCTGATAAGTATGGAGATAATCCTACAAAATATTAGTAATTATAAAAAAACATTTTATTTCAAACGGAAGAAAATCAAATAATCTTAAAAACTTTATAACCCTTTTTGTACTCACTCGCTTATAAAACCATATCGACAAACATACTGAAACTCCAATTATCATCTTTGCTTAGTGCTTAAAAACATGTCTAGTTTGTGTTTGTTATAAGATATATTATCACACGAATAAATCATATAAATGGTTTATTATGAATTCACAATTTATCCAAAAGTTACAACCCTAAAGAAGCAAGCTTAATATTGTAACCACGACTTATATATATACCTACTCGGATGGAATATTTTGAAGGTGTGGTTGGATTATTTGAATAGTTGTTTGAAATTCAAAATGAACGTGGAAGTGAATAGTTATTTGGAATTTGGAATTAAATAGGGTCAAATTCCTAACTAGTTTCCTACCGTTCTACGTCCCTGTAAACTTTTAAATGGAAAACAACGGATTTCAAACAGAAACTAATATATATTTAAATTATTATCTAGTTTGGTTGTGTTATTTTAGTGTAACTGATGCATGAGGATATATTTTTATATTGTGGCCCTTCGTTTGTTATTTCTGATTACTTTTACGGTTGACTGTTAGAGAATGATTTAGTCTTACATCTGCCATTTGTATAATTCTTCTTGATGCAATGCAGATGATTAATAAAAAAAAAATTCGAATGTGAATGAAACTAAATATTATATTTTTATTCTATATTATTTGAACAATTTAAAAAACAATATTAATATTTTATTCAAAATCTTTGTATAAAAACATAAAAAAATATATAAATAATTTTACAATATATACATTAAAAAAATATAAATAATACATTATGTAATATATAATGTGTTATTATAGGCATATAGTCTATATATTAAAAACGTATAGTGTTGTAACAAAAATCTAATTTGTTATAAAAAAAATATTACATAAATGTTATAGATATTAAAGTGATGTCATTCGTAGTCGCATACTGTTATTCTAGGATTGTAGGCTCTCTGAATCTTATAAATCCGGAAAAAAACAGAACGTGTTTTAGACTACAAATGGTCCGTTTCCATCCGGAAAGACATTTTCGGGTTTATAGCACCTTTGCTGTATTTTGAGGATCAGCGCATATTATAAAGCATCTACTCTCACCGGCCCTAGAGATAGGGACATTACTTTTTAATAATAAATAATTTGCCGTATTTTGCCTTTGTTTATCTCAATATATATTTTTTTATCTCCATCTCCTGCCAAAGATTGTGGTGGATAATTTTGTAACTGTGGGATTTTTTGATATAAGAGAACATAAATATTTATATTATTATTTAATGTATTATATTTTTACAATAACGGCGCTTATGTAGCGTCGATAATGGCTAAAATGTTAAGATTTCCATGTCAAAGAAGTAACCTGATAACTAACTGAGAGCTATCCGTCGTCCTAGTAAATTCATCTCAATGTTAAAACTGGTATTAGTAGTAGTGTCACTGTATTGTTTATTGACTTGCCGTGTGTTTGGTAAGAACCATACCTTGACGGCGTCTTTGGTCCATCTTATGTCAATGATCAAGTGTCTCTTTTAACCGTAAAGTATATTTAACCGCGACAATATTTGGAAAAAATCAAACAATAAATACACAAAGGAATACGTGTAAGTGGCTTTCTTATAGTGGAAAGACAGTTACACATGTAAAACAGTCATAGAAAAGCTTTCAAACTGTGGCTTACAAATGTTGAATTTATTTCAGTCTCCTGGAAACTCGTGTGTTCTGTAAGGAAAATTTCGGAATGGAGTAAATTGAATCGCGTTCAGTTCTATCTGCAGAAAACACAATTTTGTTTACCGCTAATAAAATCCTACTCGCCATAACGCTGTTCTTCAAGAGCACATTCCTAAGTCCAAGTATTGGAGTACTGGATCTTGAAATCTCGAGCGATGGTCAGTTTTGCGATCATATGAAAAGCAAGATTAAGTTTGTCTCAATGAAATTGGGAATTATCAAGAGTGCCAGACAGTACTACACTACACCGAATTTATCACGGAGTGTGTTCTGAAGAGCTATTTGATCTGATTCCTTCCCCCGTTTTCTACTATTGCACTCTTCGCATCTACCTACATTATCGTCCTACCTGGGTGTAAGGCATTTCTCAACAAACTAAAACAAACCGTTATTAAGAAAGTTTCTGACATGAACCATTCAAATTAGAAATAAACTACCTTCGGCGGTATTTTTTCGACACGGATAATACGACATGAGTCTACTTAGAGGTCGGAAACGTTCTCATTCGCTCCTTCGTATTACAAGAACGTAGGCGGCGGTGATCACTTACCGTTATTTTATAGTTACATTCATCTTTAAAATAAATAAATAATAAATTATGTGTAAAGCATGGGTTTTGATTTGGTAAAAAATAGGTGATGGTATCGGAATCCAGGTTTTGTTGGTTTGCTGCCTTTCGTCCATCGTGTGTTTGACAGTTTGATGCATTTTGACATCATCTTGTACGGCTGAGCCAAAGTATGGAAAGGTACTGAATCGAACCATACTGGTAATGGAGCAGTGTCAAGCGTTATTGGCTCAAAATTAGAGAGGCTACCGAAATTATTGAACACGTACATATACTTTCGTTGCTAATAGGGTACTTAAAGAGACACTAGCATATAATTAAGTTGCATCTATGGCATAAAATATATTCTACTTTATTTATTTTCAGGTCATAAAATAAAACTAGAGTAAAGACTGGGTCGATTGTAACGAGGCACTCAAAAAGACACTTATTCCGGTTTTGCAACCATAGCACTGCGCAACTCAATGCTTAATCCTACTCAAAGCTGAAAAATAAGACTAGTCAGTATTTCAAGACCCCGAAGACGTGATCAGGATATAAAATCTAGAAGGTTGCAGTTCACCTTAAATACAACGGCACACACATCGGGTCTTATGTTAAGCGTTTCTGCCATTTTGAAATTAGTATGTAGAATAAAATTATGAAAGTTATTGCAATTTATCACAAATTTTGCTCAACCTTTAAATGTTTATCTTCACAAATAAGTTTACTAGTAACAATCTGAAATGTTTTTTTTGACTCAAAAATGTGTCAGGGTGAGACCTTATACAATAATAATAATAACAACAGGACCTTTAATACATTATTCTGACCTTTAAATGCGAAACAGTCTTAATTGCCTAAAAACTACAAAATTTAAACTGACGTGTCTTTTCTGTTTCTTTATGAATTCCATTATGTGTATTTCAGTTTAAATGTCGAAGTTCCATTCATTAAATAAGTTACAAGTTTATTATATTTGGTGATAATCCAATATATCATTTATTTAGATCTTTACATATATTTTAAGCTATTAATTTTTAAAACTACAGGTTTCTTTATATACAAAGTCATCAATAAAATGTTAACATTATAGACATATTTTTTTCACATGGTTTTTCCGTCCGAGTACAATGTGGGTATCTTCAGGGAAGAGTGAATAGGCTTTTACTAAGTTGATGCGCTTTACCACCTACGACTACATTTCCACTTCCCATCAGGTGGAATGAAGTCAAGCGTCAACTTAGTTTAAGTGTAAAACAAAAAAAAAACTTGCACCATTAATAAAATAATGCTAAAGTAGTTACGTAATTAAACTTATTATTGTATTGGTAAAGGAAGTTTGTAAAATACAATAATCAAACATATTTTTTTACGATCCTTATTTTCTTTATATATTTTTTCTTTATTATATTTTTATTGACTATTTACTTATTAATGAAATAAGCATTGATTTATATTATGTTTAGTTCAGTTTCAGTCACTTTAGAAATATCATATTATTGATTATGACTGAAAATAATTAAGTAGCATGACAAATTAGTAAAGGGCAAATAAATCACCGTGAAATTAGTTCACCTACAACAAGAGACAAGACTGAGTATAAAATTTTCTTAACTCGTCTACACAGAGAATAACTATTTTCAAAATCGGATCTATTACAAATGTATGTTTACTAGCCTTTTATACGCTATAGAAAATATCAATATACATTATAAAAAATATGCAATAAAATCATTCTTAAGGAATTACTTAACATTTGAATGATTTTGCCGTATCTATTTTATTTGTATAATTTATTCATTAATATTTCCAGAATACAGTTAAGCTTTTACGAATATATAATTTAATGTGTTACCTTTGAAGATATTTTTTTAATTATGCCGTTCGTTCTATTTGTTCGATAAAAATCATCATACCTGAAAGAAAACAAAAACAGTGAATATTATTAATAGTTAATTTATTATAAAAAATATCAAAAAAAAAAGTATAACTTTATCAAAATACATACAACTGTCTAAAAAATCAATAATTAAAGCTAAAAACTATAGTTCCAGTGCCTAGTAATTACATTTATTTTATAGTCAAGGAAATCAATGACTTATATTCATAATAAAATGTTATAAAACTTGATTTACATCAATAATTGATTTGCACGTAAAGCTTGATAAAATTGGGGAAGTAATTAAAAAAAATATTTAGCATAATAATTAAATAAATTATATGAATAAATAAACAATGTGAATAATTGTTTAAAATTAACACCCGAATTATTAATCGATCTATAATACGAGATTAATAACAAATTAATTCGATTTATAATTTTATTCCTGCAGGAATCTTAATTTGAGAAAACTACCTTGGATCAATATTACTAACACCAATTTATCAGTTAAATAAATATTTCTTATCAAATAGAAAAAACTCATTTTTGTTTATATTTTAAACCAATTTCTACCTTCTTTACATTATTTATCTCTATATATTTTGAAATATCAATGACAAATTTTTAGAAAATCTGTTGGGTTTATGGTCATTAAAATTCTGCAGGTATTCCAGAACTCTGAGCCAGCTCCAGCACGCTAAGCCGCTTACAACATCCGACCCACTTTATAGAAAATATGCTAGAACTTTGCCTCTCAGACCTCTTGTATAGAAAAGGAATTTATATCTATGTACATTTACATATAAGACTTTATAAAATGGGTATTCGGGTAATAGAAAACATAATATAGGTATTTTTCATACGCTGTGGGCACTGCCCTTTCTGTTCCTAAGCGCCAGAGGTTGGAGGCTTGACTTAAGTTTGTGTCAACTAATTTTTCCTTTATTAAATACGATGCACTTGGCTCTGACTTGATTTGAATGATTAATATTACCAATTTTATACATTTTACGAACGAATACGACGAATAAAGTCTTCAAGTTAGATATTAGATTTAGTTATAAGATAAACACAATAAGAAGTTATATTTGATACACTCAATTTATTTTAATTAGACTTTGGGTTTTTTTTTATTATTTTAAATGATATAAATATATATTATATTTCTCATTATGTTATATCAATAATTGTATAACATTGTTGCCATATAGCAGTATAACGATATAATAGAATATTAAAAAAATATAATTTAAATATATCATTCAACAGCATTGGGTGGCGTAAGGGTAACGTAATTTATTTTTAAAAAATTTAATCAAATAACTTAAATAATAAAGATAAACTCGAAAGTTTGAGTAATTTTATATTTAAATCGATTGTGATTTATAAAATATTTATGTTAGTAAGTACAAAAATAATTGTATCTATTTCGTATGTTATTTACAACAGATATTTTCAAAACTTTATTTGAAAATGAATACAATATTTAAAAGAGTCAAGACGCTGTAATTGATGTTTCATTCTATAGATAGGTTGGTCTTTTCGCAGTTTTAATTCCTACTGTTATGTATAAGGAATTAAATTAAATTGATATTATATTCGAACATGTACTTATAAATAATAATTTTATCGTTTATCTAAATAACTACCTATAGGCATTTGATAATTTGAAAAAAAAAAATGCTACTGTTTTTAATGGACTCAACTAAATGTAATAAGAATAATTGAATTTTTATGACTAAATAATATGTATATATAACTATCTAAAATATTTATATAAAAATAAGTAGGTATATGCTTCTTATAATACATAAAAACAAAAGTTATCTCAAACTTTTTTATTTGTTTTTCAAGTATAATAAATACCACACGATATGGATTAGTTAAGTAAATAAGACAATTACGAGTATAATTACTCTTCAAAGGGTAGTTTGCAGCAAAACAATAATATAAGTAATGCAAGTAAATGAAGATATGAAGCTAGTGATGAAAGAGATGTCCATAGAAAACATTCTATAAATAGTAATTATATAAGATAGAGGCCTGTATTCCAGATATTCCAATCCATTTTTCAGATCCACGAGCAGTTGTTCATCTTATAAAAAAAAAATTAAATAAAAAAAAATATAAAGGTTACACATTCAGGTTAAGAAGAGCTTATATTTAATAATTGATATACAAAACTTTAGATATTTTAAACTAGTTAAGTAATATATGTTTTGAAAGAGATAGCTGGGACGTTATAAGTACTTGTCTGTCAATTAGTTAGTTCAGTAGTTAGGATGCCGCAGAATACAAGTAATATATATATGTTCACGGAAGACTGTCACATTTAATATTGTGATTCCTTGACTTAATTACATATTGCTGTAAATTCATACTCTGACATGGACTGTGACGTATACGATAATAGTAAAAGAAAATCAATATTTAGTAAAAATGGATTTTAAGGTACCTGTACATTGAAAAAGTTCATAGGACAATGTTAATTTTATTTTCTCATATTCCGCCTTTGCTAGTTCACATAGCAGACCAGGCACCAAAAAGAAAACACACAAAAATAATGTCTTATAATGACACATACATTATTATATTATTAAAATTCTGTAAACAAAAATGTTGATATAAGCTTTATTTTTTCCTGTACCACGCCATTGTACTCTAACAGTCGGTAATATTTCAACTGTCATATTGGAAAATTTAAATTTAAAGTATATCTTAAACAACATAAAATAATATTAAAAATTATTATAATTTTTTTAACTCAGGTATTCTTACTTGTTAAAAAATACAGTCGTTATTTTCTATTATATTGACGTAATTTGGTTTCAGACGTGACTTTTGACACTTTTCACACTTAAAGTAATATTGACATCTTCGTACCATAGATTGTGAATATCTGCACAAGTTTTGTTACGGATTTTTTGGTTTCCTCGTATTATTATAAATGTTCTTAATAAATGTAATTTTTTAACTAGATAAAGTTAAAAAATAAATAAAGATTTATACTTAAAAAATTTCAATACATTGCTATTTGAAATTATTCTCGAATGTTTCATGTTTTAACAATATTTGTATTTTTTATATCTAAGAAAAAGAAAAGTTTTATAAATTTGTCTGAAAAAATCATCGTATATGTTCTGAATTAAGTTTATAAAGTATATAGAATGTCATATTTCCTTTAAAAATGTCGTATTCTTTAGATATCATTGAATACTATAACGTTTTTGTTTGCTATTATTTAAAGGTGATATTATTTTACTGATAAGTAAAGCTAATTTTACTTAGTTAAATTGTGTAATTGTGTAATTCAATGAAAGTTGTTAAAAAAGTTACAAACTAGAATGGACATACCATGGGTATATAAATTCTTAAAAATACAGGTGCTCAGCTTATATTTCGGATAAATTTGTAATTAAAAATTATATAAAATTTTAAAAATCTTAAAACAAAAATTCTTTTATTTTACTTAAATTGATAAAAATGGAAAAAAAATAGTTATAAAAATATTTTTATTAATTAGGTAAAGAATATAAAATTAGGCAGCGATTATTAAAAACTCATAAAACATTATACAAAATCATAGAATAGTTCCGCAAATGGATAAACAATGTCCGTTAATTGTATAAATTCATTTATACAATAAAGATTACATAAATTAATAAATAATTTAATACCTTGATAATAAAGCTTAAAAATGAGAACATTGGGTAAATTTACACCTGAATCCAAAATTCCATTCAAATCTTAAATTATGTTTTTCTCAGAGGGTGACAGATAAAATTATTCCCAAAGGAGCAATTTATTATTCAGTCAACTGTACCTTACCCGTTTCAATATGTCTTCTATTTGATGCAACTTATTCAAATTCTTACATTTACGAACATCCTCTTTCACTGTTGTAACTAAATGATATGAAATGTATAAAACATACTGTTCAATATATATTGATATGTCAGCCATTTTTTTTAATATATAGTATGTAGGCGACTTCATCCACGCTGGCCTATCCTCGGAATTTTATTAAAATGGAATTACAATGCGACTATTCTGAAGTATATCTGAGTTGGATTGTCAACCGTTAAGGCCCTATTGCTTTGAAGAAAAAAAAAAGAATAAAACTGAGCGCGAATTATATTATTATGACTTATAGAAGTTTTATGACACAATTAATTTAATTATTATAATACCCCATCAACTATTTCTCAAACTGTATTGACGAAATTAAATTTTAATCTATGTTTTATAATGCGAGCTTTTTTACTTTCTGAATATGTAAAATATACGTAGAAATAATTCAAATTAACTAAATATCTGTTAATTGTTTAGTAAAATTATTAAATATTTTAAAATAATGTATGTATACTAGTATGTAATTAGCAAAAGAGAATAGATTTCTTATACTATTAGATTAAGGAATTGTAAAAGGTTTTCAGTAAAGAAATAATAAAATACTACTACAAGGAACATTTAATTCAAATAATACGACATAAGCTTAAAGATATACAAATGCGACAGCTGACATCTGAGACAAGAATACATGGAGTGTACCTATATAATTGTAAGCATAAGTGAAATATGCCCTTACCCCATTCCGAATAATTTGATTATCCCTAAATCTTCTATATAATGGAAATCATTATTATGAATAATTTCTAATCGCTAAAAGCAGTAATATATTTTTCTTATGTGGTATTACATGACTGGGTCACATAACCTTCCAATTACGTGCCCCGTTGACTGTAAAACCGTTTACATTATCTTTTCTTTCCGGTTACTTTCCACTTTGAATACAAAAATGGAAAATCTCCTTAAAAATAAAGTCATGTGTATGGAGTAATGAAATTTGAATGGAGATGATTTGATTCCTTCGGTTAATTCTATACAAAGACAAAGAAATATTGCTGTTATTAAATTAACGACCATTTCTCAACATCCACGTCAAACCCAAAACCATTATTTTCACAGTTAGTTCAAACTAGATTAACCATACTTGTAAAAAGCTTTTCAAATTCTGGCAATTGCTTTTAACCTTATACAATTGTGTATCTGTTAAATAAAAAATCAACCCAAAAAAATATATAAAAAGGCCACATATCAGACCAGCTATTTATAGCAAATAGCAAATAGCCTATAACATTGATTTATTAAAAAAATATCTCAACATACTACATACATTGTTAAGTTTAAAAACGCATAATAGAATAGTAAACATTTATTTTACTTAGAGGATGAAGCGAATAGTAAAAATACCAGTAGTTCAATTGGTAGATCGACGCAACGGTTTCCCAGAGGTTGCACGTTCGATTCCCTGCCCGTATGGACTTATTATTCATTCTATATTTATCAATACTTCATAAATAAGATACAATATTTAATCAACAGCAATTTCTATTTTTTTAAATAAATTTTAAATAAAAAAATGAGTAGATTAAATTTAAAAAAGTAAAAAAGTGAACCTTTTCCTGAAATTTGAAATCTTAATTCTCCTCTAAATAAAATAATGCTGTTAAATAGTAATATTTATTTTTTAAAAGATATAAATGTACCAATGGATAATTTTGTATAGAAGTAATACATAATAAAGATAAAAATATATATTTTTTTTATTTACTATAACAAAACTACATACGTAACAATAAAGACGAATTCAAAGTCTTTAAGCTTCTTAAATAATTGACAAACAAACCCTTAGAAATTATAGTTTATGAAATTAATATTTATTAAATCAAACTGATCTCTAAATCTATTTATATCTGATCTGTCAATAGGGTCTTGCAATCCCAATAACAAGCTCACTAGTTCTCTGGGGCATTCGATATCTGTGATTAACTTCGACTATTTACACAAAGACCGCCTTTATACCTGAAACCTAGAAGAATATTGTCTTTGTCAACAAAATAAAAACAAATATTTTAGTTTCTGGGAAACAATAGTAAAGACAACATTTATTTTCGTTGATTTCAACTCAATTAGTATTTAGTTGAGTTCCAATGTTTTGTTTTTATTAAACAAGTTCTATTTTCCTTAACTCGTCTTTCCTCTTAGTCACAACTCTTAAAAGCTTTCTTGTATTGTGTCTTCAGCCTCAAAGTGGATCAAAGTAAGAGGTTTGTTTACTCGCGATATTACATTTATTTAACCTTTTATTGACATATAATAGAATTGACATTGTAAAAATAAAACTATGGTACCGTTGACTACTCGACATTGGTCATGTTTTTTTTTTTTTTTTAAAAAAAGAAACTATGTATGTTGCTTTATTTTTGATTTTGAGTACTATTTGTTTCATTTAAGATACACGCATTTCTATAAGAGTACTATTTTTAAATATTTATTTACACCCAGGTGTTATTTGTTATTTGACTGTTACACGTTTGAAATATTAGGTTAGAAATACCGATTAAAATATTAATTAATACGTATTTATTTTAGTAACAAAGTATACATAAAAACAATATTTTCATTTGTAATACTGATGGCAAACCAAAATAATAATATTTTGAAAATTGTGAAACAGTTCTATTTAACAACATTTTATTTAAACATTAATGATTTCAGTGTTATTTTAAAATGGAAAATTAGAAAACTTTAAGTTGGATTTTTAAAAGAAACCTTACAGATATCACTTACATCTTGGGACATTCATGGATTGGAATGGAAATTTTTATTTATATAATTATAATTTAAGTAGTAATGTCGTAGTCACAAATTACAGTATATATATTTTAAATATAAAATGGGCAAAAATACCAATAATAGTAATAAATCTTCGCTAAACATCTTCGCTTCGGATTTCTGCAGTATTTCGGAGAGTGCCCAAGAGCCTTGTCGGCCCTTGATCAAAGAGTAGGCTCTATTGTACCCACATCGTATCTTAGAACCAGCGCTGAAGAATTCTTATTTCATATCTTGATGATTTCTGAAAATATGTACGCTACCAACTGCATACTATATGAACGCCTCCTGTTGTTGGTATAAAAAGTATTGAAGGTAGTGGCATGCAGTCTGATGATAGAAAACGGTTACACCAATCAGATAAAAAAACAATACATATATGTATTATCAAACAAAAACAATAATAACTATAGAATCTGCTTATCAATGTTTGTAACAGATCTTTAAGAGTAAATCATTTCATGTAGCTCCCCATTTCATAAATAACAAAAATATGAATAAATGGTTTAAAAATGTTGACTGTGACTAATTATTTTAATTCCCCAACATCATATCAATTCAATAATAAAATAAACCGCAGTCCTAATAATTTTTTAAGCAAACGTTGTGGTAAAAGCTGAATATACATTACCTAAACTCAGATGAATATAATGAACCCATTTTAACACTTAATAAATGCATCGTTCGCAATATACGACCGAACCACACCGAACAACATTTCCTTAAAATTTTTAAATAGAAGTCATAATTTCATTTAGATACGAAGCTGAATATGAATACGTTTTTGCAGTTTTCCAATACATACATGTATCACAATGATTTAAATTATAATTCTCATTAAAAAGTTTACCCAAATGTGGTTTAAATATCACTTAAATATAAAGCAAGTAGATCGTTTATAATTTTTTTTTCTGTGATGTACGTTAACTGTTGAATCTTAAAATTGAGAACAAATCAGAACCTTAGAAAAAACTTGATGGTCAAAAAAAACTTAAATATAGTTTTAATTCTACTATCACATTTACATATAATAAATATAATTCAACATTTTAAAAATATGATCAGACAGGAAAAGGAAATAAGGTAATTAAATATTTTCAAACAAAGCTATCAACATTATCTTTAGTCTCGTCGCTCTGTCTTTGAATAAACTATAAAAAATATGAAAAGGCTTTAACTGGAGCAGGTCACCGTACAAAACGTTTTGTAGTATTTTCATTTTTACTAGGACATTTGTTGGATAAACAGAATACGTTAGCGTGACAAAATGAACCGGAGTTATATAAATAAATATACACTATAGCTTGCGACTCTACTGATAAGTTATAATTCAAGCCTCTCCTGTCACACCACCTTCCAACTGTAATAAAATGTCGGTATGATGATTTGGAACCATTATAACACATAAATAGCTAAAGACACGTTATTTTGTTAAGCTAACGTGTATATTTTTTTCAATAAAATATTAATTTCAAAAGGAAGGCTTTATAAAATTTTTTACTTGTGGTTCCTTTTTTTATAAATGCATAGAAAATAAAAATATATACATTAAAAATATTGCAATTGCTTACTTACTTCTGATTTTTATCTTATCTTCTGGGTTTTTGTTGTTTATTTGTGGATCCTTTATTTTGGCAAAGCTTTAAAATTTATCTCTCGTTTTGAGGTCGGGAATGGATTAATTTATTACGATTTGCTCGGTGGCCGCTCGCATCACCGATATCGAGGATTTAATATTTGTATTCTTGCGGAATTCGATATTTTACCTACTGTGGAGTCATTTTCTTTCATAGCTGTTTCTTGTGTTTATCTATATATCTATAAATGTATACTCATTGAAAGAATACAATTATTCGTCACATTTAGTGAGGTTACTGAAATAAATGTTAAAACATATTTTTATTCTCAAGAAAAAGTTAAAATTTTGTAAATTAATTATTGTTAAGAAAAAAAGTGATTATTTAGGCCACTAATAGGTACTGCTGCTCCAGATTTAGCATTTATCTTCAATAACTGTATATATTGTAATTTACTTCTTGATATAATATCATAACAATTAGCTTATAAAAGTATCATTTAAATCCAGCAGGACATTAGATCCAACTAACATTAGACTAATCTCAGTATTACCCATATTAAGACCTTTGAAAGAATATGCTTAGGCAACTAGTTGCACATTTTAATAAGAAATACAAAAAAACAGTTTGGGGTCACTCCTTGTCTCAAAACAAAAACAAAACAAATGCTGTTGTTGAGTTATTGCTGAAAGTTTTACACACCTGGAAAGAACCAATTTACTAATTTTTTATAATATATCGATTCGATGGAGCATTCAATTGCGTACAGCATAACTTTTTATTTATTCAAAAATTACATCGTTTTGGAATTTAAAAAATAACCCTTGATTTAATTAGTTCATATCTTAAGTAATGATTCAGAAAAACGTAAATGGAAAGCTTCCCTTGGATCATTTGTCAAAATGGGCATACCACAAAGCTCAATATTAGGTACTTTCTTATTTCTCACTTACATAAATGACTTATCTTACTTTCCAAATAAAACATGGGATATTACCTTCCTTAATGTAAAAACCATCAAAACCAATGTACAGTTAAACAATGAGTAATTTTTATTATGCACATTTTTTGGGTATCACCTTGGATGCATACTTAAAATGTATATGATATCTCAAAAAATAAAAGGTAATAGGTGTCATTAAAAGGAACCTTTCACTTTAGGTACTATTAGTATTTATTTTCTAAAATTATGACCTATTCTCTTGTAGGTATTTTACTTATAAATAACTACGCAATAGGTATATTACTATTTTAATCTTACATTATGCAGTAAAATTAATTAATATTAATAATTAGTTAATGTATTATATAAATGTATATTTCGAACAGCAATACCGTTCATAAATAACTAATACGATAGAACACTATAAAGATAGATATATCGTAAAACTGAATCTTTACCTCACTTTCTGTAGTTTCAAATACACTTCGTTTCCCTTAACGTAATATCTTCTGCGTGCCTGAATATTGGTTTTCTATACGGTTTCTTGGTCTCTATGAAGACTTTTTATCTCTTAGAAAATATTAACAAATAAAATGTAAAAGCAATCATTTTAATAATAATCTCTTATTTAAACTTAATCCTTGTTCATGTTTAAATTTATCATTGTGTGTTTCTGTTAGAAAAAAATATATAAATTCAAATATTATATACAAATTTCTGAACAGACACGCACTGCAGCGTGATTGGTCACATAGATTCGTAAAATATTCTAATGATTGATGTCTCTACATTTTTTTCACGTTAAATAAATATTCTAACACGCATGTTTATTTATAATCGAAAACTTATCAATAAATCAATGTTTATCTTCAAAAATATTAAATGCTAACCATTTCTTGATAAATATGTTAATTTCAATCACATTATATTTAAAACTGTTCCATTTTTATGAAAATTGTAAATAAAGCTAAACGTAAAACAGTCGTAACTCGCACCAGTCACTGTAATAAGTGAAGCGAAGTATTTCCTTAAATAATATTAAAGTAGTAACATATATAATATATTTATAGATTTTCAGGTAAGATTCTGTAATTTTTGTTAGTAATGCTATAATTTAATTAAAGTGTATTTAAGTACTAAATTAAAAAAACTTTGATTTTCAAAGCAACGGAATATTATTTTATTTTATTGATTGAAGTTCCAAGCAAATAAAAATACTGTCATCATAATTGTTAGTAACAGGCTATATCAGTGAAATTGTTTTGAATTTATTATGAAATAATTGAAAACTGATCAAATAGTCATTATGATTCTTAATTTAAACGAAAAATTAAATAGAGAGATAAATTGATTGAATTCCTTCACTTCCATTAAAAAGAAGCAAGAATGTCAATTCATTCAAATTCAATTTTGCTGTCAACTCCTTTGTGCATAAAAAAATCTTTCGAATTCTTATCCATAACAGATATTCCAGCCACTTAATAATTTAACATAGAGATAAACTAAATCTAATATCAAGTTCGTACAAATATTAAAAAATATATTTTATAAGCATTTCAACGATTCAGATTCATATTTGCGTATTATATATATCGGCGCAACAACGAATTGTACGACTAATGAAAATCGGCGAGTCATCGTGCAGGTGTTTCAAACTTTGTAAACAAGTGATATTTGCCCTACTCCTTCGACTATGCTGTGTATAAAAGCGAGGCACAAGGAAGGGAAACGGTCGATTCGTTTGTTACTGTTCATACGGATAACAACTGTGTAAAATTACTTTACTTAAAATAAAGTTTGAGTTTACTGTATTGGTTTATTTCTATTATGGAACACCAAAATATCAAGGAAGATAGATAATGACGTCAGCTGTGCCTGACGTCATAGTTTTTAAAAGACACCGGACCGACTTACTCCGACATATACATAAATATCTTCACAATTAAAGAACTATGCATATATTATGTAACTCAAAATATTCTAAGTTTAATTTCTTAAAAATTATAAACGACTTTGCGTTTATAATTTTTTCTATTGGTTCGACAACGGTCATCGAAAAAGTAAATGAAGTTATTAATGTATATAAAACCTGTTATTTCTGTAATAAAATAAACAAACAATTTTATTACCATTTTTATAATTAAGTTTGTTAGTGACTAGCTTAATAAACTTAATTATAAAAATAAAACTGTTTTTATTTATCGACACTTTCGAAGTTTGGACAGGGGGCTTTGTCCAAACTTTTTCAATCTTTTCTGAGAGACACTTTTATATTATTTCATTTCATTATATTTCAATTCATATTATTTTCATTTAACGTTCTTTGATTATTAGAAATGAATGACTTTAAGTTTTTATTTCCAACATAAATTTGTGATGAAATGCTATCATTTGTATGAACTCCATAACAAGTTTACACTTATTATATAAAACTTAATATTAACCTACAAAAAATTACAATTGAAGTTCAAAAACTATCCATCCATGTCATATCGAGGAGCTAAAGTCATAAAAGAGTTTAAATTATGAAATAAATGTATTCTTGATTGATTGATTGGCTACTTTATTTGGTCGGTTCAGTTTTAGAGAAATATTGACAAGAATGTTTAAAACTATTATTATTATTATAAAAATATTTATTGTACAAAAAAAAATACGAGCGGCGGACTTAATGCTAAAGCATTCTCTACCAGTCAACCGATAAAAAAATATATACAGAAAAATACAAGCTAGGGAATAGGGAAATAATAAAAAAAATTAGAAACAATAATAAACAAATAGATTAAATTACATGATATCAAATGACCAAAAAATACCTAATATCAATAACATTAATATTCAATACAAATAAATAAATAAATATAAATATACACAGATTATTAATGCATATGTATACATATACACACAGCCATGTATATATATATATATATATATATATACATATACATATACATATACAAAGCAAATGTATGACGATAATGTAAATAAAAAAAATAATAATAATAATAGTAAAAACACAATTGTCACTACGCAAATAAAAAGTCAAAAAGAACATAAAATATTATATATATACTCTATCATCATCTATCTCACATATATAGTCCAATATCACATGGCTATTATACTTTGGTCTATTTATTTTTTGGAATGTTTACGCCACCGTCGTGTCTTTATAAAACAAACTGCATTCCACTTGTCCTTTCTACTCGTTAGCTTTGTTCCTTCCGTTATCAATGCAACAGAATCTGTGTCAAATTGTTGTCATTGTTTCTGTATTGTTTGTAAAATAATTGCAGAACAATATTCATACAAAATATGAATAAAAAAGACTTTAAATAAACAAGATTAGATGTTACCGTACTTCCATTTTATAATTATCACATATTATATATATATATATATATATATATATATATAATTATGTACAAAAAGTTAATAATAAAGTTTTTTTTTGAGATTTAACTGTAAATAACGAAGAATCGTCTTGCATTACTCAAACATGAAATATATCAAAAGTATCACAATCGATAAGAAAAATTTTAGCAGCACGGTGAGTTAAGTATCGCAATTTAGATTAAGAGAAAAATGCTTGTTTATATTGTATTATGGAATTCCTTATAACGTCATTATGTAAAATTATCGTCCGTTAACCGACTTAACAGACAACTATCTGATAACATATGAGATTACAAGTAGTTGTAAATTTCTTTTGCAATCGTACTTTACTTTCGATGCCACCTACACACGTTAAATAATTATGCCGTCAGCTCTTTAATTGCAGTTCACGGCAACTGCAGTCAATCTTGATCTTACTAGAGTGCTAACGGAAAAACCACATCGTCGTTTATACTTATATATTTTTTACGTTTTACCGTTTCATATATTTTTTATATAAGTAATATTTACTTAGTATTTTTATAATTATTTAATTTTAATTACTCGAAACTTTCTTTAAGCGAAATTACTATAGCGAATTGTTTGATTGGTAGCAAATTGATCAAACCATGCTACTTCTGGTAACGAGATCTAGGTTCTGAATGGCTCGCTGAGTTGACAAGTCTCAAGTACTCACTCTGATTGTCGTCACTACCTTCGCGATTTCAGGTTATAATTTATTCATATTAACTTGTGCGTAACGTAATATTTTCTTTGTTAATTTTATAATCATTAAATATTTGTCAGTTTTTAATATGATCTGCGTATTGAAGAGTAAAGAATTATAATTGAATAAATTGATAAGTCCAGGTGTAGGACAAGCTTTGGTCTGAAAATATGACCACAATACCTATTTAACTTACAAAATTTAAACTCTACTGAAACTGTATCTTAAATAAGAGGAATATTTATTTTCAAACAGAAAATACGTGAGACAAATTGAACCTTTCAGGCCAATATCAAAAGGTTTTATTTAAATGTTTGTGTTTTTACATAATGTAGTACTTTTCCACGACTTGTAAATGGGGTCATTTGTAAAGGAGACTTGAATAAATTCAACAAGGCTAGCCCACATTTCAAGAGCCGTCCTACAACTGTTTCATTTCTCTAACTACTCTGTTATTCGGACGTAACAAAGATATATGTTTGTCTGATATTGACTTTTAAAAAAGAAAGTAGTGAAGAATATTAATGTTCTAATATTTGCAAATCAATATTTTTTAATATTAAAATATTCATAATAGAAATAAGCTATGCTACAAATATGAAAATAAACATTAAATGTATATTTAAAATAAATATATATATATTTTTACACATACCTTTGTTACGCAAGCATAACCAGGGCAAATCTATAGATTAGACATTAAATTAGTTTCACACGCCAATAGTGCAAGAAATCAAATGCTGACGCTGAGCTGAGCCTCGTATAAGGTGAAGACAACACCGCTGGCGTCGCGGCATCGGTGGGCACCGGCGAGGGGACATTCAGTCTTGGGTCAATCGCTAACTTAAAGACACACTTTAGTAATAATTAATTGTAATTTTAATTGTAATATTTTAATATAGCCTTTATTAAATAATTGACTTTTCTTGCATCCTTCGCTGCTACCAAACATAATTCCTTTATAAATATATATATTTTTTATATTTATATTTACCCGGCTGTATTCACGCAGAATTAAATTGGAATGTGACTGACTAGTTTCGAACCCATTCGGGGTTCTTCTTCATGAGCTCTAAGCGGGGCGGAGTCGCGGCGTGAAATATAAATATAATAGTCATGGTTCACGAAAGTTTAAATATAAAAACCTTATTTATTATCAAAGTATATAATTATGATAATATTATAAACTACACATAACGCTTAAGTACGAATGGGCCATTTATTATTTTATACAAAATATAACTTTTTTATTTATATTCTGGAAACGAATAACTTGGTGTAAATAACTTATAATAAATGTTTTATATGTGTATACTAATTCCGTTAAATATTTTTTTATTTCTGAAGTAATTTTATATACATTTATTAATTTACATCTGTTTTTTTTATTTTGAACTTATAATAATATTATTAATAATACACAAATATATTCATGATATTTATTTATAATCATTGAATCAATGTTAAATGCAATAATGCAACCCAGCCATACAATAATTAGAATATAGTGTTCGCGAACCATTTGAAACAATGACCACATTCTGAATTAAAATCACTATTTAAATTCTCTAAATTAAATGTTATAAAAATATCAAATATCAATATAAAATATTGGAACTTTAATTAACTTTTATTAAAGTACTCATGAAATGATTATTGACTTCTATATAATGGAAATATTTATCTAAATGGAGCGCTCTTCGTTGAATGAAACCGCCGACCTTTTTAATTAGCGACTGCTCTATAAAGAGAGATAGGGGGATAGAGACTAAAGATGTTATAATTATAAAAAATATATATAATGCATGTAAACAACTTCACTTTTATTTGTTGCATTTTGTTATCTTTTACAAGTTTATGATAAAGATTAAAGATTATGATATAGAAATCTTCGAATATAAATATTCAAAAAAAGTTTGATATACTGTATAATATTTTAATATATACGCCATTTTTTTCGATCCGAATAGTTTAAAAATGACAAAAATATAAAAATAATTCATCAATCAAATATTTAAACGTTATATTTAAGCAGAATATTAAATGGGCACTTCAAACTCTATTCATTTCATTTTATAGCTGTAGTAATTAATAATGTATTATAGAAAAAAAAAACAATATTTAATTATAAAGGAAATATTAATTTGTATATGAGAAAAGTATGGAATAGCATTAAACATTTTAAGTTGTAGATAATACTTACATATGTAATTTAATTTAAAATATCCACCCAGTTTATATTCCCTCAAAAACAATTGTGCTTTGTTTCTATAATTTTTGATTATTTTAAAAGACATTAAATCTTCATTGTAAAACCCTACCTAAGACTGTACTCTGTGTGATTTAGTAATATAATTTCAATTAGTCATAAATTGGAAAGCATATTTCGACCAAAATTGACGGTAAAAGCAATTAAGACTCCAAACCTCTACTGTGTGGTAAATAGTCAACCTTGTCAGCACGCTAATTGCTTAAGATTGTACACGCCGATACACGGTGGTTGATTTTGAAATAACAAGAATCACAGACTAATTAAATAAAACTACAGTAAAACCAACTTTTAGTAAGCAAATTACTTTAAAATGCTTTTGTAGTACTTGATATAAATAAATGACAAGCTTTTAAATAAGAATTTTACATAATATTTAGGTCACATGTCATTGTATTGGTGTCTTGTTTTTTAATTTAATCAATCAATCAATCAATCTTTATGTTTATGTATTCTTTATGTATAAACATGATGCATAAAAGGTTATGTCACTAGGTAGTGTAACTGAGAGACCAATTAATTTAATAAAAATGTTGGTAGTTCTCTTTTCCTCCATTTATTTATAGTGTAAAAAAAATATGGCTCTACATTTTAAATAATGATTTAAATTGAATTAAGAATAAACACATACTGTACATATTTAAATGTAATATTGTGATAGGAAAATATCATACCTGTTATAGCTAAAGACATTTTTTTTTTATTCAAAGATAATCTTGAATTTTAATATTGAAATGTCACTGCTCAGCTCTCTAACTGAATATTATTTAAATTCATTGTTAAATAAATAATATAATAGTGTAAATAAATAATATAATAATATATAAGTGTGCAGTTATTAGTATGTTTATTATTATTGTTACTTTATGCCACCTACCTTCAATTAAAAAAAAATATTTATTTATTTTTTTCTATCGTACTAACCCTAAGGTTGTCTGGAAGCCTTTAGGGGATAAGACCGCCTGTTGTACCTTTAATATGTATTTATGTTTTTAACTTTTAATTCTGTGATGTACAATAAAGAATAAATAAATATATATAATAAATAGTTTATCATCGATAGCTGAAACGATACCCTTACTATTTGTTTGTCTGTCTATACACCTCTGCATACATAAGCAGAATAAAGAGAAAAATAATATTTGAAAGGAGCTCTCCATGTAGATATAGATACGTATAGATATAGATTTTGTTTTAACATCTTACCTTTCACGTAGGATGGTATATTTTGGGCCTAAATACTCTTTATTATTATTTGTTGAATATATAAATCCTAAATACTATTAGATGAATATTTCGCTTGTATATCGAATATTCGATATATCGAAATTTACTATAATTATATAAATATATTTATCTGAATAAAATAAAAAAATCATTGTTTATATTATATTATGCTTTGTTTATATTATGTCTTGGTTATACAATTAGGATTTCTGAGCATTCTGGTCGGTATTGTTACGGCAATGAGAGAATGTTCAAGGACCACTGGAATTAATTAATAGGTAAGTTCGGTTAATCATAATTATTGAGGTAAAAATATCTAGATAGATCTAGATAGATCTAGATGTCTAGATATATAAATGTACTCATCATATTAATGCAAACAAGAATAAGAATTTCCTTTATTAATTTTTATTTTAATATAGTTTTCCTCAAAGATATTTTAAATATGTATACCTTACATCTATTTAAATATTATATAGTTAAAATGACATTTAATATTTCTACATAGTTTATGACTAATTAAGTTAAGAGATGTTTTAATGGGAAAAAGGTTGAAAGGTTTTAGTATTACCCAAGTAATCAATATTCCGGATAAAAAGACTAGGGATTGCACGTAAAAATATCACTCTCGTCATGCAGCTGATATCGCATCGACGCAGTTGACTGAAGCTGAAACTAGATAGCCTAGGTTTTAAATATGTTCAAAAGGAAATGTAACTCTTTGATGTCAAGAGATATTTAACTTTTTCCTATACCACATGGCTATATAATTTAAAGGACCTACTGTTATATTAATAAATATGAATTTTGTTTTTATACATTTCGTTTTGTTTTGTATGAGCATACGTTTTTGACTTTACGATAATTAAAAGGAATTATTTATAATCCGATGCACAAATATCATTTCGAAATCAATGGAGAATTAATAACCTACAGTTTTCTTTTTTTGGTACAAAAAAATATATTTTAACATAACATGACAAGACATGTAAAATGCATGCAAGCTTTTCAAGAATTCGAGCTATAAAGCTCCATAAGGTTTAAGTAAAAAAACTGAATTTAACAGTTTTTTTTACTAAATTTGATTATAATCCTTTTGATGAAATGTTTTTTTTTTAATAATATTGGGCTACATTTATAATATTAATATATTTAATATTATTATATTAATATATTTTTGAATATCTGCGTGTTATAATATCAACTCAGTCTAGTATTTTATCATAGTCAACAATAGCATTTAAAACGGCAATTAGGACAGTGAATAATAAAAATGCTGCAGTAACAGTTACATTGCGACTGGATTCAATTTTGCATTCAATTCCAAACAAGTTACTTTAAAATAAAATGCTGTACTTATAAAGTATATTTAATTATTTTACTTAAAAACGTTGATTTACAGAGAATTGCGAAAAAAATATATATTACTACTACTCATTTTTAATATTTAGTTATTCAAAAGAAATTTTACAAGCATTTAAACAATTTAAAAGGTGTAAAGTTGTTAATGAACTATAAAGAAAATATTATTTAATACTATTAAACTAATCTAATCTAAACTTTAAAACCCAATTTAGTGGTTATTTATGCTATCTCATGTTACTTTTGTTTTATTTAATTATGGGTACAAATAAATAAAAACGGAAAATTAAAACTTCACATTTTTTTAAAGTTTACCATTAACTATAACTATAATCGTTTGAATGTAGCTCGTAGTAGGGTTGGCGCGAACAGATTGGTACAAAAATAGGGTCGGCTAGATTAGATTAGCTAGATTCGTGGTGAGTGAAATAGCCGCACAGTGCATCTCTCTCCCGCTATCTCCAATGTCTACAGCTATTTTTATTTTTTCGTATTTGAAGCTTTACAGGGTTGAAATCCCAATTAATGGGTGTGTCAGAGCTTGACAGATAAAATATTTCCCAAAGGTCGTATTCTAGTTTTCAGTCGACTGTAATATTCCCGTATCAACGTGTCTGCTGTTTGGCGCTCCGCTTCTGAATCATTTCTAATGCTCACCTCTTTCACAGTTTTTTGTAACGAAATTATGTATGATGTGTTAAATTTATGTTATTTCTCGTTTTATTGAAAAATTTTTAATATTTTTTTTTTCTTTTTATTGACTAAGAATTTTGAATTAATATTTAATTGAAAAAAAATATCTGTGACTTAGAATTCACACCTTTATATTTTTGTTATAAATATATTTTTTTTTAATTCTAGGGTTTGAGTGAGCCATGATCCACCTTGTTGTGTGCTTTCGTAACGGAAGAACTTTTGAAACAAAAGTAGGGTAGTAAGGGTGGCTTTGCATTGCATTGCAAAAAAAATAAATAAATATTATTCACAGATAATTAAATTATAGGTTTAAATTTACTTCAGTTTCGCTTAATTTATTTGGCTCCATTTTTTTTACCTTATGGCTTAAAGTATTTTTATCCATGTTATAACAATACTTTATCACGAGTCACCTAAATACAGAAACACAGACATTGATAAAGTAACAAAAATGTATAAGTAAACAATAAAAAAAAATATATATATAACAGTCGATTAAAAAAACTTTTTCGTATCAACAATGAAGATGAAACTCGTGATGTTTACAAATTTTCATTTTATCCGAGATTTGTAAACAAAAATTTTTAATTAACATGTAAATCGTAATGTAGAAAACTTTTACCAAACAGTAACATTTCGTACAGGGCTTTACAATTAGCAAGATATCTTTGCTAATGAGGCGCTCAAAAACATCACTCATATTTTAGAAGTGTTTTGAGCTCTGGTATTGTGTATCCACTTATTGTTAAAACTAAAAAATAGAACAAGAGTTTCGGTGTGAACTATATAAGGGCAGTCTTTCTATTTATAAAACATTTAACGGGGGGAAATGACTAAAAGAAACATTTTTTTGTGCCAATGTGAAATAAATATATGGAAAAAACAACCAGTGTTGTATTTATTTATTATTGTAAAATGAAAACAATTTAAAGATAGATCATAAAAAAAGTAAGAACAAAAGTATCTTGAAATGTAATCAATCTATAAAAGGTGGGAAGTCAGCGTATCCCGAACCAGTATTTGTATGGGATAGGTTCTCATTTACTTCTAACTGCAAATATCAGATCCATTATGAATGAAACTTTACCTCTCAGGCTTTGAGAGCCCCAATAAAATTAATATATGTGTGATGCCAAAACAAGATAAATAAAACAGAAGAGGATATTAAATGAATATTTTATGAAGATATGGTTATTTCACTGGGTATTTTGGCGTACTTTTTTTCGGTTTGCAGCTACTGAAAAAACTGAAACGGGTTTTTGTAAAGGCTGTTACAACTGTAACGATCTTTACAAAAAACGTATTTAAATGCTATATACGTTGAATGATCCTCAAAATAAGGGCTTACTAAGAAATCATATTTTCAATTAGTAGTTACAGAGATAAGTGCGTTCGATCAAACGTATTATTTGGATTTAATTTATTAATACAGATGTTTATTAAGAAATTTTTATTATTGCAAAATAAATCTGCTTTTTTACGTCATGTTATAAAACAATTTGTTCCAAACAAGAACTAGCCTCATCAAAGATCGTCCTGACCTCGGAATTTCATTGTAGTAGACCATTTAAATCATCTATATTCACGCCGTGCGATTATTCTCTTACAGCTGAGTTGAATATTGGATTGTATACAATTAAGGCTACATTACTTAAAATAAAATATAAAATACTATGAACAAAGATGAGATAAATAAGTGTTATTTGGCAGTTACCCAGAAATTTAATTAAATTAAATTCATATACTTTTTAGAACAAAATCTATGCAAAAGGTTTCAAATCGAAATTAGTGCCGAATCTCTCTCATATCATAGTTACATCGGTAGGTAAGTATATATTTAAATACACTAACATTAATCTTATATTTGAGAGAAACTAGAAGTTAACTATAAATTGATTAAAAAATACAAAAATTCGCTATAATAAACATTTTAATAATATTGTTTATTTTTAGATATTTAGTTTTATTTAATTGAATACAACACTTTTATTCAATTTGGCATATATATAAAGATAAACAAATTGGATAGCTGGCCCTTTATTAAATTAAATAATACTTTATATCTCATCTTATATTGTTGAATTAATTTTAGAAATAGTAGTGGCGCAGTTCGTTTTTCTAGTCTCCCAATTTATTCCCACACAGCAATTATGACTGTTACTCAAATAAATCATTATTTGAGTCAATGATTTATTTGAGTAATCTTATAAATAAGATAAAAGACTATACTCTTTTCTAGTCAGCTCTTATCCTTAGACAGACCAAGGGCCTTAAACCGCACTAAAGTCTGACGTCACATTAGTGAAATATATGCCTATTTGAAATAAAGTGTTTACCTTTCAATAACCATTTAAAGTTTCTGTAAAATTGGAGTATCACAGCCAAATTTATTCTATGAATCCCATGGCTATATTAATGGTATATCACTGATTGCATCGAAATTCCTTGCGTGGTATTTTCCACGGGTCACATTATTTTCGTTTTATATTCAATGTCTCCCCGCTGCTCCAATTACTTTAACCGCTGACTTGAAAACTGTTAAAAAAATATCTTTGATGAAAAGAATCTCGAATGTACATAAAAATAAGTCGTTATAAAATTAGAATGTGGAGGTAGATTCCAGCAATGAAATATAATTGAAAGGCAACACAATAATGCTGGTATTTAATTTAGAGAAATTGATCCACAAATTCCCAAAACCAACATTTTGACACGTAAAGGTCAGACGATTATTAATTGTGATCGGCGTAGCGTTTATTTTTGTGTTGTATGATTTTTAATATCCTGGTATAATTATATATCTGTCAAGACTAAATTAACTTCCTACAACATATAAAAGAACAACTCTCAATTACTTCAATTTATAGGAAATAAAAAACGTTTCTCGTTCACGTATTTTTGTACGAAACGATTATTGTCTTAACTTGGATCAGTAACGCTATTATGAATAATTACCTTATGTGCTGACGAAAAGACAATGAAACTCTATTTATTGCCATAAACTCTCTGAAACCTGAAATAATAACAATATAAATATAGCTTAATTAAAAGTTATTTATCTCATAAGTTCTAGTTGAATACGAACAAAACTTTAAACAAATAATTCCTCGCTCGCAATATATGACAGATTCAATATTTACTTTTACTTTATACACAGGCTGATGTTTCAAACAGGCACGATGTTGATATTTTACTGTGATATGAATACAACATGTATACATATTACAGTTTGACCTTATATATT
Source organism: Dircenna loreta (assembly GCA_963555665.1). Classification (NCBI taxonomy): domain Eukaryota; kingdom Metazoa; phylum Arthropoda; class Insecta; order Lepidoptera; family Nymphalidae; genus Dircenna; species Dircenna loreta. The sequence continues at coordinate 9,360,719 of OY743094.1, forward strand.
ATGTTTAATGTAAATTTATATTGCATACACAAAACATATTGTGCTATATGTATATAAAGTAAATGTCATAATTATATATGTTGCTATCATGATTAAAGGATTTATACTAATATGGTTTAATAGCTATGCTGTCTGTATATAACTGTAATGAAGTAAGAAAAATAAGATTGTAAACAAAAAAAACAAATTATTTTACAAGAAAAAAAAAATCATGTAGAATAATGAAGAAAATGATATATTGAAAAAGTTTTCGGTTTGGATCAATCAAACTTGAATGCACGTTTGTATGATTACCGAAATATATTTTCACGTAAGATAAAATAACATGCAACGAATATCAATTTAAAAATAATATTATATTAGAATATTAGAGGATACCAAATGTGATCATAATGAGATATTTTACGCTATAATTTTTCCATAGTCATGATGGAATTTAATATCGTCCCCTATCATTTAATATCACACAATTATTACCCCAACCCTTCTACCTACCCTGTACTGTTGACTATAATAAAAAGGCTATAAAAAGTTTGTTAAATATTTGTGGTTCCAGAATGTATTACATTAAAAAAAACAACTTCAACACTTATTTCAGTATAGATAGACGATACTTCATTGTATGAGGTAAATATATTGGTACAGTTTTTTTAGCCTCAATCTTACACTAGTTCCAAAATACGAAAAATCTCATCCACAACTTCCAAGAAATCAACCGTGAACTGTTTAAAGGGAAAAGAAGAATAGCGAATTACCTGCAATATAGTTCCTGTGGCATATGCCATAAGTCTATTAAAGGCTTTTCGATAATGTTATAAATTTTATATGTAGCTTACTATATAGTTATACAGATATTATAACATCTTCATCTACTTCAATACTACTACAGGATATAGAACAAAAAGCTTCATTAAGCCAATATTAATTTAATAATCCTTTTTTTTTTAGACGAAAATCATAAAATCAACCATATTAAAATGAAAGATTATTTTTTTTCGTTACAGTCATCCTACAGATGTCTCTGAATTTATTTGCGGATCCTACACTTAGGCAAATATTAGCCGAACTCATGCTAGAAGACGAATTTATTACGATTTTTTCGGAGGTTCTCGTCCCACTGATGTCCTTAAAAAAATAATTTATTCTTAATTTTTCTTATATATTTAGTTCTAATGAAAATTAGCCACAAGTAATATAAAAATATAACCCAAATAAGCTTGACACCTAAAGATGACTTTATAATTATGTATACCAGCCTCACAATTACGAATCATTTTGATTATTATTCATTATTCTTTATTGTCCAAAAAAATGTACAATGGGTGGACTTAATGCTACCAAGCATTTTTTACCAGTGGACCGGAAGAAAAAAACAATAAAAAGAAAAAAAGGCAATGAGCGGTATTAATTAAAGAACTAAAATTACAAAATACTTCAACTAATTATAAAAAAAAACAAATCAAGTCGGTATTTAAAATGATAGTTACAGGAATAGGAAACGGAAATTGATTTCTTTGCAAATTGGTAGTAGATTTCATAATTCCAGCCAATTCTATCCGCATCATAACCTTTTAAAGATAAAAAAAGAACTTACATGGTTTAGATAACAGTGTAAAGAAATGGTGAATATATTATAGTATATTTTAAAGTATTCACATTTTATTTACGTATACAAAACAAAAAAAATAAAATAAAATAAGATACTTTATACGAATATGATTTCGAAAGCGGCTTAGCGTGACAGGAAGAGCTAAAATAGCTGTAGGGAAAAAAAGCCAACACACTAGCATGCGACTTTACTGATAAAAAATTAAAGCCTCGCTTGTAACACCACGTTCCAACTACGAAAAGTTGGAATGGTGATTTCAAATGAAGTGATGGTTTCAAATGAAAAGGGTTCGTAAACAATAGCTGTTTTTAAATAAATATAAATTAAATTATTATATAAATGATATTGAGATAGGGGAAAATAATACACACACCATATTTAATAAATATAATGTTATATATACAAAAGGTTTCATAAATGCTTGAATAGTAACCAACTTGCTTCAAACTAAATATAAACTTATAAAGTACTACGTAATTAAAAAAGGGTTTCAAATAACCATTTAGAATTATGATATTTTAAAACATATTCTATTGAACTAAGTTTTGTACTTAAACCATTGCTAGTATTATATAATTTGTTATATTTTGAAACAAAAAACAATAAATCGTGCGTAATTAATTAATAATATCTTTAATTATATTTCTAAATCTATTAAGTCTCCAAAGTATCATAAATGCGTTTCTTTTACTATACCAAGAGATACCACTATACTTATACAGACGGTTTTCAGTCTGAGTGAATTCTGCACCGAAATACCTAAAATGACGATTAATTTTACTGAGTCATGAATAAATATATGCGACTCGTACATTTATATTGCAGTCTAACTAATATGTTTATAGACAATCAAAAACATCAGGTCTTACCAATAGTTCCAAAAATACAAATTATTTTATTCCTAGCGTTGAAAGTATATGTATAAAGTCTAAATATATTCAAGCAAGACATTTGGTTATCGAACAATTATTCCGCCTACAATTAGTATCTTTGGATCTTTTGATACGAAATGTAGTAAAGGATGATAAAGACTCATTTTAATAAAAATGGGAAAATTGCCTTGTAATATAACATTACTGGCAATTGAAAAATTCAACTACGAATTCTCGACCGAATATTTTAACAAATAAATTGAATAATTCTGTAAAAAGAATAAAACTTATATATCAGAAGTGATGAACCTTTAATTTCGTTAGATTTTGTTGGAATCAAGTTACGTTCTAATAAAGAAAAATAAAGCTATTTACACATTTGTTACATTATGTACTAGAATTATATACACTTCCTGTGACTATTCTAAAAATAGTAGGATACGAAAAAGCCTTCACGATTTCGGTTTCTACACGAGTATAACCAATAAATATGGAAAATGAGGGCCTTGAGAACCCTCATTTTCCATAACCCTCAAGCGCTTTATAAGGCAATATGGTAATACAAAACTAATGATCCGAGTCAGTGAATATTACACGAAGCTTAAATGTTAAGATCTTGAATCTATTTTAGGTTTTATCTGCATTTCTGATATGTTCTTTTCTACAATTTTCAGCATTTTAGTAAGCTGCGAAATCAACATTCCTTATTTAAAACTATTGTTAGCGATGTATGTTGATGGTTTATTACGTTAGTATACATATATCTTGTATGACCAATTTGGTGCTTTATGCAATACCATGTTATGACATTTCACCGCCCAGTTCATACAATTCAATACACTACCCATTATATGACAAATCATATAATGAGACATGTATTAAGTTGTATGTCCTGGGGTTATGTCATTGAATTCTAGCCTATTCATTTCCGAATACGTGGCGACGGTTTTTTGCGTGTCTCAGTAGGCGTGGCGTTATATATCGAATAAAATGATAATGATAAAAAAAAAACAAATAATATATAAACACAAATGACAGTAAATGAAACCGACATCTGCATAAAATAATAACGTTACATTTTATTTTATATATAGATAGATTTATGGTTTTACGATGAATATTTATACTGGAGTTAATATATTATACTGGAGTTAAATGGTTTTAATATGAAAACAAACCAAAATAAGTGCTCATATTATGGTTTGACTTTAATAGAACCAAAGTATTTATCTAGAAACTAAATATTTAAAATAACGAAAGGTTTGATCCTTCTGATTGCTCACATATTGAAACTAATGCTTAACAACGAATATAGACACAAAAAATATGTTCTTGGAATAATCAAATATAATCTTATGTACAAATAGAAAAACTTTCTCACAAAATACAAATATATTGGGTACTATGATTTCCTTTAGTAAGTAATTTTTTCCCCACGGCGTTATTTCAGTTACAAAGAACGTCTCATTAGAGGAATACACTTCTAATGATATTCAGTAAAAGTCGTGACCCCTCGTCACTTTGAAGTATACCATTTATGAAATAAAGCTTTAGAGAATAGTATGTTAATTGCCTAATGGATAGAAGTGCATAGACTTAGAAGTGTTTCTCGACAGTTTTGATGACTGATGATGATACTGATGATGATGATGATGATGATGGTATCGTCGGTATGGTCTTCATTTTTTTTCAATGTAGGAACACAAGTTCTTTTGTATGATTATAATTGACATTGAAGCACTTCTGACAACATAGAACAAAATCGTACAGTTAATATTTTACAAAATATATTAAATTGTGATTTCAGAGTAAAATAAAAAAAATCTTAAGTTTGTGCAGTGAAATCAGCTAATATAAGTGAACTCATCTTACTAATTACCGTCTTAAAATTTACGGTTATCAAAAGAAATATAGAAAAACTATGGCATCATTAATTTTAGTGATGAGCCTTTATTTCTTATGATTTTTTTGACTATCTAAAATAGAAAGGGAAAAAAATACGTTATTCAAATAATTATTCCAATAATAATATTTTTGGTTTTTGCGAATATTCTACTAATTTTCTTTAGCTTCTATGTGAAATACAAAAATATAAATATTTAATAGATAAGGTTACAGATGTATGAACTTTTATTACAAATTAAAAAAGTTTGCTTCTTAATATTATCTTCTTATATGCTTTATAAAATAAGTAGCTTAGCTTAACACTAGCCTTTTAGACATTTTTACAATCAGATATATTAGTTAAGCCATTTAAAAATAATTTAAACATCGTCTCGCCATCGTCATCTTCGTAGTTCTCAAATTCAGTGCAAATAATCATAAAATACTAATTATAGTTACTACAGAAACATTTTACGAATAATTCCATTTTATCTAAATTTATAAAAAGTCACAGATTAACTATGCAAACTCTCTTTAGAGCGCCGAGCAACTGGTATCATATGTTTTTTTGTGGAATATTTTAAATGTTGAGAACACTATAAACTCTAACACTATAAAATGTCTTATCAGCATTTTCCTGATCTTACCTTTCCTCTTATTTCCTCGAATTTCCTCGTATTTCGTTTTATTAGAACAAAGATAATGAATGGATCCCTATTTTTATTTTAACACTTCTAAGTAGATATTCAGTAAATTATCTTGTAAATAAATGTAAATAAATAAAAAGTATGTGCAAGAACACCGATTTATATAGAAATTTATAAACTTTACTTTTTATTTAATCCGCTTAGTGGTTGAGTTTACAACCCTTATTTATTCAACTATAGTATTAAAAGAAGCCTTTTGAAACATGTTACGTTTCTAGTAATAGAAAGTTAGCAGTTGTTTGCCTAACGTCAAACGATTGTATAATACTTCTACCACTGACTGACTTAGTATCAGCCAGTTGTCATTTTATCTAAGTTTAATTTATATTTATTAATTGTTTCTTAAATGAAAACAAATCTATATCCATATTACTTTCTTAAAAATTTAACTTGTAATGAAAACACGAAATCCTTAATTAATCTTAATAAAATAAGGCATGATTACCAACCACTACACAAAAAATTGCAACTCAATAAATATAGTATTCTTTTCTCACTACTAATGACGGAGCTCTCGAAGATTAACGAGTATATAATTAAGTGAAACATAAAATATATCTGCCTTAAAAATTTATAGGAAAATAAAAATCACTTCCTGTAATTGAATCGAATTTGTGGTACCTGGTAAAAAGCATCTTCATTACATTTCTTATCCATTACATATATATTTATTTAATTTTTGTCATGTAAACTTTCATTCGTTTTTCTTCCTCTTATTTCAGGGACGATAATTCTTATGGTATATACTTTAAATATTTTAAAGATTTATTAATAATATGCTAGATATTGCATGTAGTTTTACATTACAATTTTGTAACATGTAGAGATATTTCAATACTATTACAGGCAGTACCGGCGTTAGGGTAGGGCGCGGTTGGGCGACCGCCCAGGGGCGCCGGATCAAAAGGGGCGCCGCAGGCCGCAGGCCGCGGCGCCCATTTTCGTCCGGCACCTCTATCTGATTCTTTATAATTTTCCACAGGCACCCCCTTATTGTTCCCTCGCTCATTGAGCAAGGCCCACTAGGTCAAAAAAAGACAAGAACCGTGAGGGATTTTTTTTGTTTTCAAGTTGCCTCACTGTCAGCATGAATTGAAAGGAAACTCAACATGAAAAATATTATGGTAAAACAGAACAGCATATTATTTTATAGCATAACAATAATTCGAGTTTTTCCGTATTTAACTACACCTATCGATAATTTCCCATATTAAAGCAGAGGTTTACTATTAGAGTTATTTTTTTTTAATACATGGTAACAGTCATTTAACTTAACGACAAAAAAATATTATATAGTTTCTTGTCTTTTTTCGCCGACCCAGCCTACTTACTTGTAATTTTCCCAAAATTTAGGTAAAAATTGTAAGTTGGCAGCACTAGAACGTTGTGTTCAATCGGTTTAATTTCTCGGGAATCCCCGACTTCCCAAACATACAGAAACAATGTGTTTTTCTATGGTCGGGGATTCCCCGGGATCTATCTGTTTTTAATTTTTGACGAAACAGAACACAATCATCTTCTTGCTTGACATAAGTGGACGCTCTTAAAATAATTATTCGATTGTTTTAAAACAAACAAACACAGTAATCAAACGTTTAACGCTACGTTACGATGCTCTTGTTCCAACTACAGAGTGACATTAGTTTTGCCTATTTAAAAAGTAGACAAATAAATAGTGTATAAGTAGGTGTTTAATTTTTGACGGATCACATCAATAAGTAAGTACAAATTTATTTTAACTATCTATACTACACACGCCCTAATACTTAAAGTATATAAGATGTTAAAATAACAGGTTAATTATTGAAATTGGCTCCAGGCTCTCTATCTTTGTAACACCCTAACAGGGTGTCACATAATTGTTTTATATAACTTTGTGTAATTGTTGTAACTTTGAGACGTGCAATGTAAATAAATAAATACTATGTTTTTCGGTCTCTGCTATCTATTAATATTTATAAAATTTGTTTATATGTTTATACGTTTGGGCAGCATAATCTCTGGAACGTCAATAGCGTTGTAACGAAGTTTTATTGCAATCAATTTATTTTTATAAATGTTTCGATTGATACAGATTTAATTTGTTGCAGATTTTATTTATTACAACTAGAAGGTACAAAATGTCTGAACAGGGTGATTTTATCAAAAGAAAACCATCTGGGTCAGAATATAGGAAACGGAAAGCGGAAAAAGAAAAGGAATTTCAAAAAACAAAGAAGTTTATGAATATAGATAAATATATCAGAACAAAAAATCAAGAGTTGAATGTGGCATCTACATCTGCAATACAAACGAATGCATCGGCAGTGGAGCCTCTGTCTGGCAAGTCCGATGGAATAGCTACTCAAGAGATTGTGGATGAAAAATCCCGAAGTGAGGGAGCAAGTTGTGCTACGATTACAGATGCTGCTCAAGAATCTGTTATTGATGTACAACAAATACATGTATTAGATGATGTTGATACTGTTGTCCCGAATATAGCGGATCCAGCTACTTGGCCACCTATTCGAAATAGCAAAATAATTGATTATATTATAAATACCGGCCCACTGCAAACTCACTGTGATGATTATCCGAAAAATGATACAGGGCGACATTTTTCTAATTCTCATTTCATAAAAAAACTAGCAAACAGTGAGACAATTCAGCGTCGTTGGTTAGTATACTCCATTTCCAAGGATCGAGTTTATTGTTTTTGTTGCCGGCTGTTTGATAGTAGCTCAACGTCGAGTTTAGTATCTGAAGGATATAACGACTGGAAACACTTGTTTGAAATGTTAAAAACTCACGAGAATAGCACTTCACATAAGAAGTTTTACCTTTCATGGATTGAAACTGAACTACGTTTAAAAATAGGCAAAACAATAGATTGCCAAGAGCAATATTTGATTAAAAAGGAAACTACAAGATGGAATAATGTTTTATCTAGATTGATGCATATTACACTTTATTTAGCTGAAAACAATATGGCGTTCAGAGGTAATTCTGACAAATTATATACGCCAAATAACGGAAAGTTTTTGGGCTTAGTACAATTACTAGCTAAATTTGATCCAGTTATGCAGGAGCACTTGCGATTAGCTATGAAGGGTGATATTGCAGACCACTACTGCGGAAAAGACATTCAAAATGAATTAATAGAGCTGATGGGTAAAAAAGTGAAGTCAGAAATCATATCACGCGCAAAGAAATCAAAATATTATTCTATTATAGCTGACTGTACACCGGACATTAGTCACGTAGAACAACTTTCACTGACAATACGATTTGTTGATATATCATCAAATGACGATAAAATATCAGTAAAAGAGCATTTTGTAGAATTTTTGCCTGTAAATCAGTCGACTGGTGAAAAACTAACTGAAGTTATTATTGATATTTTAAATAAACACGGACTTGAATTGAACGACTGCAGGGGTCAGGGTTATGACAACGGGGCGAATATGAAAGGGAAAAATGTTGGTGTTCAAAGGAGAATTCTAGACATAAATCCCTTAGCTGTTTATGTACCTTGTGGCTGTCATAGCTACAATCTCGTACTATGCGATGCCGCTAAGTCTTCCGTAAAATCAGTGACTTTGTTTGGGGTACTTCAGAGGTTGTTCACATTGTTTTCAGCTTCTGTTCATCGATGGAAAATTCTAACCGATAGCCTGGGATTATATACTCTAAAAAAGCTCAGTGACACACGTTGGGAAGCAAGAATAAGCAGTGTCAAAGCAGTTCGTTATCAAATTAGTGCCATCCATGACGCTTTAATTACTTTGGCAATTGAAACTCAGAAAACTGATGTTCAAGTCTCTCATGAGGCTACTACTCTAGCTGAACAGTTAAAAGATTTCAGTTTCATAGTTTCATTGGTTGTTTGGTATGACATACTTTTTCAAATTAACGTCGTTAGTAAATCTCTACAATCACCAGATATAGATCTCAGTAAATGCACAGAAATGTTGAAAAAATGCTGCACTTTCTTGGAAGAATATAGAAATACAGGCTTTAAAAGCGCCATTTCAACTGCAAAAGAATTGGCTGAAGAACTGGAAGTTGAACCTGTGTTTAAGGCCACAAAAAGAATTCGATTTGTTAAGCGTCCAGCTGATGAAACTGCCCGCGACGAGCCTATTGTTTCTCCTGAAAAGAAATTTGAGGTAGAATTTTTCAACTCTCTCTTGGACGCTACATTAATTTCAGTTAATGAAAGATTTGAACAGTTCAATGAGTACTCGGATTGCTGGTCTTTTTTGTACAATATAAAACAGATTCCTGAAAAACCCGACCTTGTCAAACTCTGTAGTGATCTCCAATTGAAATTAACTGTGAATTCTAAATCAGATATAGATGGTTGTATGTTGTGTGATGAACTTATAAGCCTGAAATCTTTTTTGCCTGATCAGAATGTGGCTACCCCTGCTTATGTTTTAAATTTTATTAAAGATCGCAACTTACAGGAACTGTATCCAAATGTATGGATAGCATTTCGAATATTACTGACTATACCTGTAACGGTTGCTAGTGGCGAAAGAAGTTTTTCCAAGCTAAAGCTGATTAAAACATATCTACGATCGACAATCTCTCAATCTAGATTAACAAACTTAGCAACTTTATCAATCGAAAACGAAATTGCAGAAAACATGGACTTTGAATGTCTAATAAAAGAGTTCGCCGATGTAAAGGCTAGAAAAGTGAACTTTTATTAGTTTTTTAAATAAATGTTTTTTTTAAATAGATAGTTATTTCATTGTACACATTGCCTTTTTTCGTATGTAATTGAATTGCAGTTAGGGGGCGCCGAAGAATTCTCGCCCAGGGCGCTAGTAGTGCTAAAACCGGCACTGATTACAGGATATAGAACAAAGAGCTTCAAAATGCAAGTCTAAAAAAAATGAACCCATTTTACTCCATCTGTTTTAAAAACGATTTTTATTAAGCTTGAAAGTTTTCAAACAAAAACAAGACATTAATTATTTTGTTCAGTCATTTTTATCAAGCTAACTTTCAAACAAAAATAATCACACCTTACTGTACAGATCTATTTCTGTATTGGAATATCATAAAATTACAAAAATTAACGTAATAGATACATTTCGAAAGTTTAGTTCTATTATAGGCATCCTCGAAGATTTCTTCGGGTTTATTTGTTTATTTCCTACGTTTAAGCAAAGATTAACCGAATTTGCGCTTGAGGTCAGGGTTAAATGAATTTATTATAATTTGCTCGGTCGCTCGCCGCACTGATATTTAGGACTTAATAATTGAATTTGTATGGATTTTTTTGCGTGTATATATATATATATATATATATATATATATATATATACTATGTCTATTGCAAAATAACTTTAGATGAGTTATAAATACTTCTAGTCATCCTAATTATTCAGTGTTAAAATGGCTGATATTTGGACGGATAAAGGTTTATGTAAGATGAAGTGGGAATAATCAATCCATTTACAAGTACAATAAACATAATTATAAAAAATACTTTTATATTAGGGGTCACTTTTATTCTTGTTCTATTTTGTCGTATATTATGTAAGGTTATCTTTTTTTAGGTATTTATATTTCATTAAATGCAGTGACAGTTGTTGGTACAGTTAATGTACTGATAAAGTTGTCACAACAAATACAAGAAGACCTTACGATAGACGAATTTATAAAATGTTTGCCTCTGTTCCTTCAGTCATCTATATTTAGATTCCTTTAACGTAATATCTTCCACATGTCTGAACATCCCGTCTGTCAGTAAATATAAAATAAGTAAAGTAATGGGAAAACATGGATCTCATTTTATTAAAACTTGAAAATGGGAAGACTTGCCGTTGAGTGCTACCGTTTTTATATTGTTACATATTTTATTATATTTATTTATTTATTTAAATCTTTTCCACTTTGAATCATAATCAGTGATCACTTGTTATAGGTAAAAAATCGATTTTTAATGACAATAAAAAGAATGGGAAAAGAGAATTGGGTACAGTTAAGTCGATAAGCAAAAAATAATTGTAACTTTTGTACCTAAAATTAAATTGGTCTGTTAAGTACAATATTATTTATTTATATAAGACATTAAAAAAATGATAGTAATCTATGAGTTACACAATAACACATACCAATTGTTTCTTATTATTGTTTTTTTTGATATCTGTCTAATTATAAATAGTATAGACACATCTGGTCTCGCCTGCTTTAAAAATGGATTATAAGATTTCTTTGAAAATCGGAAAAATGTTTCGATAATACCAATATCATACGGAAAAAAAATATTGATTGACTTATGAAAAGTCATATTTCAGAAAGTGATTATGGTGGTAAAAGTGAGGTCTTAAAAATAAAAAAAAAAGAATTTATATTATTTTTAATTGTTTACTATTTCATAGATGTTTTTTATTTTTAAACTTACTTATTCACTATCTGAATTTCATTTAATTTCAGACAGCTTTTTGTTGTTTACGGATCCTTTATTTCAAGAGACCTTTATCTGAACTCTCGTTTTAGTTTTCAGGTTTGGACATTAATATATTCCGATTGATTATGTGGCTGCTCGTACGTCTAAAATCTAGGATTAAAATATTATTTAAATTTACATATTAGTATGCGAGACTTGTTTTATTTTAGAACCTTTATTAAATTTTTGATCCTTTATATACTTTACATTTTAGGTCATATAAAGACATTCGTTTACATAATCTTTAATTATATATTCATTTATATATCTTTAGGTATCCCTGCCGATAAATTAGAACAGGACGAAAAATTATCAAATGCTCTATCGACGGCCGGAAAGTAAACCCTAAAACCAGTCTGTTAAGGAAGAACTTATGTTAATTGAACGAAATAGCGTCTACAAAATGTCAAAATTGACTCTATTATCTTCAGTGAACTATGAACGGTGCAACAACCGGTCTGAGATTTAGAAAGTAAAGTTCGTAAAGGGATCGGTTCAGACGTTCAAAAAATTATTTCTTAATTAATTTTCACAATTTGGGCTTAATTCCAAATATTAAGAATTTTAGTAGTGGCTATGTTAACTTTAAATATAAGTTAAAACGGGGGAAATAACATCTAGGAGGCAACGCTATCAGTAGCAACATTATTGTATGAAATGGATCTTCTTATCATTAACATTGTATAAAAGAGTAGAAAGTAAAATAAAAGTTCGTTCTTTAATAGTGTTGTAAAAAAATAATTAATTCTAGTTCTTAAAAAAAAAAATTCATTCCTATCACTTAAAGTCAAGCAAAATATTTAACATTGTCTTAGAAGTTATCGAACCCATATTAACAGTAAATTTTATCTCTTTTGAACATTTTATGCTTTTGTTACGAATTTTATATTAGGACAATAAAGGCCCTCTTCAAGAACAACGGATTTTTTTGTAATATACAATTTCTGATAATTGTTAAATTTAAATACAAATTCTTGATAAAATATTTTCAATAAATTGAATGATTCTGATCGGATATTTATTCAGTCAGTAAACGGTATATCTTGTGTTGCAAACAACCTCTGAAATTCGAACCCCACATGTACATATTTATACTCTCGCGATGTATGTATGAATGGAAAGTATGAAAAAACTCGTTTTTTTCATACTTTGACTCGGGTTTGGTTAAAAACAGAATTATCTTATTATTATTAAATAAATTACAAGAAACACAACCATTTTAATTTCGTTAAAATCAAGTTATATTTTTATTGGGAAAAATAATGTTATTTACGAATTTATAACATATACACTTCCTATGTTTTTTCTAAAAATAGCAGCCCTTTAGAGCTTTATAACGGTATAAGGTATAATTAATAATGCGAGTCAGTGAAGCTTAAATGTACAGAACTTGTATCTTTTAAGGTTTCACGAGAAATATAATAATTCCTTTTCTGCCATTCTCAAATATGCAGTGAAATCAACATTCGTTTAAATATGCTGCGATTCAACATTTCATATTTAAACATATTGTCACCGCTTTAAATTATTTCTGAAATACATATTATTATTTCTTGTGTCAGTAAAGTCAGCATCTGTTGTTTTTGGCGTTGTAATAATCAAATATTTAGGTAAAGGAAGTGGAATATAAATTATAAATTTTTATTTTAAAATTCTTACTGTATTTATATTTCTTCATCTATGGAACTTTTACTTTATTTCGTTTAAAATTAATGAAACATACATATAATCAATTATGTAATTATATAATTACTTAATATTGAGTTCTAAGACTACCTGACCGAACCTAAATGAAAATGGCACTTAATTGAATTAATCAATTAAGTGCCATTTTCATTTATAAAAGAACCCCGCTCCAAAAGGAAAAAATCTGTGACGATTGCTTTGTCTTGCAGTTATCTGGGCTTTTTTTATTTATTCTTATCTTTTAACCAAACTACCCTAAAATCTTATTTTAAAAACACAAGAAAATAAAATAAATTACTAAGAATATAAAAAATAAACATCATATCGGTATTTTTGTATTTAAACTTTCATGAACCATGACTATTTTATTTATATTTACCCGGCTGCATTCACATAGAATGAAATCGGAATGTGCCCGACTAGTTTCGAACCCGCCGCCGCCGCCACCTTCGCGTCGCGCCCAGAGAGCTGTGGCACGCAGTTCGCGCCACGCTTAGAGCTCTTGAACAAGAACCCCGAATGGGTTCGAAACTAGTGGGGCACGTTCCGATTTCATTTCTACGTGAATACAGCCGGGTAAATGTAAATATAATAATCGTATAGGTAATATAAAATTGCAGAAATTATTTTTCTTAACGTAAATGTACGGTCGACTCCTAAAATGCTGTTCTGAATAAATGCTATAGGTTTCTCATTGCTATCCTATGGGTGTCTCATCATTTTATAAACGTATGTTCAAGCCTCTATACAGGTTAAGGTATAATATTTTAATATCTTAGTAAAGTGTTGGCAAAATTAATTGCTACCGCTGTTTCTTGTCTATCTAAGTTTTTAGTATTTTTTTTGATAAAATCGATGTTTTTGTTGAATGAATAAGGATTGGTTCTAAGTCTCTGATATTATAGTAGGTATTACTGGCCGGTATCCTCATCCCTACATAATCACAGATTATCCGAGAAACAATATCACAGCTATCCCTAGTTCGCCTCAGGAGGCAGTATGGTCATGTAAAACTTAGATTTGTCTTAGCCAAGCTTACCTTTTAAAATTTTAAGATGCCGCACTAGACACAATTTATAGTAAAAACGAATTCCATAGGCTAAATTTTTTTTAAATATAATATTGAATCGAAGTTTATGAACTATAATTATAAAAACCAGTTTAAAGGACCCATTTTGTGTACAGATCAAACTAATTTCTAAAAATTCAAAATATATTCTACATCTGTCCCTGATCCGCAGAGCAGAATACCGTACGGAAGTTGATAAAGTAAAGTAACCTAGCTGTGCGTTAATAAAAAACCTGGCGATGCGTTAATTTCTTATTGCCGGTATTGTTTCCGGTCCTGTCAATAACATAAAACGAGAAAAAGGGAAGAAAATCATCTTTTCTTTTAATATTAAATCAAAATAATGACTTACGATCTACAATAATGTCATCTTAATCTCAATTTTGTTACTTTAGAAAAAGGAGTTCTCAAATTGTCCACATTGTTGAATATTTATCATAAAATGTTGCCAACACTAATTTATCGCATTGTATATATTATTAGTCGGCTATGTAGTCGCTTCCATGTCGCTAATTTTAAAACAGCAATATCCGTTGTAAATAATCGTGATACGAGTTTTAAAATATTTGCAATTTCTTTACAGTTTGATGAATTATTTTTTTACTTTGTTACAAACCGTTGAGAATATTTAATTAGCTTCTTTATATTTCAAACTAGTTAGCGGCATCTCCGGTACATGTAAAAAAATACATTTTTCCCGGAACTACATGACCATTTACAGAAAAGGAAAGGAATGCATAAGTATTTTAAAAAGGACCAAGATGTAATTCCTTATAAGCTCGAGGGGTTATGAAAAAACATTATATTTAAATTGTAATTTTGTAAAAATAATAACAAAAAAAGGCTCCAAAACGTTTTGTAATTTTACTGACTTCCTAATCGTGTCTATATTATTTTTCTCTTTTATCAAAATATATTTTATTAAGCTCAGCACGCAAATAATGACAGAGAAGTCAGTTTGAAGAGAGGTACTAAACTTCATAGTAAGTGACTGCCTCTCAAACTTTATATGAGAGATGAGACTTTTTTTTTAAATTTTCGTCTTTAATATTAGCTGAAAGTTACAAAAGTTACTTGGCAATAATATTCATGTAGTTAATATAAATATACAAATATAATATACATCTATTATAATATATTAGTATAAGGAAGTATTTTGATATAAGTTAACGAACCATGATAATAGGTTGATTTAACCTAGGAATATATGTATTGTGCTATTTTCCCATACATTGTGGAGTCCCTGAATAGAGTATTTGACATATTTCCATGTATTGACTAATTGTTGACTATACGACGGTGCAATAACTTCAAGCATATTGCAGCATAATAGTGAAATGAAAAAATAAGATCTCTGATACATTTATTTTTTCCAGTTGCTTTTCATTATTTATATTATTTATAATTTCATTTATTCTATTTGTAATCTTGTCTCCAACTTTGAGCAAGTAGCACGTAGCCATGTTGGTTAGAAATAATTAATTATAAATAAATCATTGCTCAAGAACTCCTATTATTTTGGATCCTTTGGTTGTGATAGTCGTATTTCTACAAATATTCTATAGAAATACTGTAAAATCATAAATTTAATAATTCATAGTTCATCTGGAAATTAATTAGTCAGCACTTTAAATGGTGATATATTTTTAAAAACGACGAACATAAGATAAAACTTGCAGTTCATTTGTGGTGTCAGCTGGCAATTAACTTGGTTAAATTCTTACTCATTTACCTTTAATAGAAGTAAATATCTTTCCACTCCACGAATCATTGGATATTTTATCTCAAACGCCTTCACTCATTATTACGCCCTGGTATTCTTATCACACATGACGTTCTACGTAGTTTTGGTATTACTTATATTATATATACTTATTTTATGTCAGACGTTATTTTAGGATACTTATAAGGACAAAATAACTTAACCAGTTCACTTAGGATTAAGACTATACTAACATATAATATTGTTTGATATTTTGTTTGTCAATAATAACTTCTTGTTCAATTTTATTATATCAATTTAATTTCATTTATATATTGAAAGAATTTGATTCATTTATTGATAGAAGAGAATAAGCAAGAAAGAAAGGTTATCTTTTGAATTAAATCAGTACAGAAGAGTCAAAGGATGTAAAATCAAAATTCACTTAAAATGAAACATCATTTTGTGAAATTTTTACAATAGAAAATAATTATTCATAAACAATAACTTAATTGCCCCGCGACTGCTCTTGAATATTACCTTCAGTAGAAATAATTCACCAAAAGTAGATTATAGTGCTATAGATGAGAACTAAGTATTAATAGATTGTGTCTGGAATTAAATCAAGACGGTGAAGTCTTATAATGGGAAAGGTATTGATTTTCATCTGGGTGCATGTAATAGAATTCTAGCCTTTTCTCCTTCGAATGAGTTCAGAATATTGTATTGAATTGTTATAAAAAAATAATGTATGGCAATAGTGTTGTGTTTGTGTAAATCCGGTATATGCTAATAATAATTTCTTTCAATATTTTTTATACTATTTATATATATTTTGATATGTGACATCTGCTAATAATAACTATAATCTTTTTTATACTTTTTATATATATTTAAATATGTGACCCAAAAAGCGGCACAAGATCCTTACAAAAAAGACAATGTTTGTTATTAATATTGGAATTAAATAATGCAAGTGACAAAACCAAAACAAGCGCTCATGTTTGGTTTAACTTTAGTTAACACAAAGTATTTATCTATAAATTAAATAATTAAGTTCACAAAAAGTTTGATGAGAAAAAATCAAAAAATATTTTTAAAACGGTACATTGAATGCAAAAAAATATACAAATAAATAAATCTAAACAATCTTTGAAAGTAGTAATACATTTTTTTGTACATAAAAATATTTCTGATAGAATTATTTATTTCTTAGTTAAGTTCTTCCGACTCCGCAGCTTTATGTCAGTGACAAAGGACTTCTCATTACAGGAATACAATTCTCATTCACTAAAAGTCGTGACCCCAAATCACTCTAACGTCATCACTTATGTAATAATACTTTTAAGAGACTGGTGTCACATCTCCCTAATGAGATGTGACTTAAAAGTGTTTCTAGATAATATTTTTTTATTTTACTCCTTTGTCTCCCACAAAATACACACACACACACACACACATAAATATGTAAATACAAATACACACCACACAGGAATCAAATAAATAAAAAACTCCTCAACAAATAAATAAATAACTTTGTACAGTATTAATTAAAACAATAGCTATAAATATAATGACATCGTGAACATAAACCCTGCAGTATAAAATTTACACAAAATTAAGCGTTGAATTCAGTATATAATAAATAGTTTCAAGAGCAGTCAAGTCTTATACCGGCTCATAAAAATGTACCCACCTTACGACTTACGATTAATTTACGTTTGAGAATAAAGTGGTATAAAAGCTTTAGCTAAGCATTGCATGTAGTCATTAATGTTAGTTGGTTAGCTTTTGTTTTTTAACCTTTTCTTAAGATAGTTATATTTCTCACGAAAGGTTTCCCTCAGGAAAGGCTACGTTATAAATTAAAATATTCGTTCCAATTATAAACTTCGAGGTATTACCAAATAATTCACTGATTTTTATTATTATGAATAATACGATGTATTTTATTTTTTATTCACGAGTCATTATCTGTTGTTTCATTGGAAATTGTAGTTATTGGCCTTGATGTTATATTACTATACTTAAATAAAATATAAATAATTCTTACACGGAGTCAACATCTCATCAATCAACACATCAATCTCTTTCGTATTATTACATTATAACTCCTATTTTTTATACAAGCAACGTTAATCTGAAAAATATTGATTTCTGTTCAAAAATCATTATTTGTTTCGGAAAAATAATTAAGTACATGATAAATTAATATTAGGAATCGGTTTTCGAATTCCTTAAGCTCCATTACCGAGCAGCTGGACTGAATGACAATGAATTCAAATTCAATTTTATTGTTGACTTCTCGGGATAAAAAAAAATCATCGAAATCTTATACATATTTAACTGAAATTTGCGTCACTAAATAATCCCTTTATACTTTAACATTAAAGAACTAGGTATCAAATATCAAGTTTACTGCACCGTTTGTCTTCTATATTATAGGCTCTACTTGTAAATATCTTCACAATGGTTTAAGTTATTAAGTAAATATAATGTACATAGCTCTTATACTTTGAAGCTTAATTTTTTCTTACTTTTAGATTTAAATTGTCATTTATTAGATAATAACATACTTTTATATTTAAACTTTCGTGAATCATGACTATTATATTTATATTTACCCGGCTGTATTCACGTAGAAATTAAATCGGAATGTGCCCGACTAGTTTCGAACCCGTTCGGGGTCCTTAATCATGAGCTCTGAGCGTGGCGGACTCGCGGCGAGAACTGCGTGCCTCAGCTCTCTGGGCCCGACGCGAAGGTGGCGGCGGCGGCGGGGGGGAAGATGTAGTGATGTCATCGGAGGGCTCTTGCAGGTCTTCGTCACTCGTCGTTGTCACCCGTTGTATACACACTGAACTAACTGTGTCACTATTAAAATCTTCTGAATATAACTTGCTCTTCATTGTATTGATAACTGGTTTCCACGCCGATGGTAAGGTCCAACCACTATCCCTATTGAAATTCGGTATACGACTAATTTCGATAGCCTCCCGTACTTTACGCGGTACTAAAAACTTTTCCCTTGCTAATACGGACGCTTTGTCAAAACGTATGAAATGCGCCGTTCCCGAATCTAAGACGTGTTCCGTTATCGCTGAGCCATTGCTGTCTAAATTTTTAACACTACGTATATGTTCCGTGATCCGTATATTGACGTTTCGACGAGTTTCCCCTACGTAACACTTCCCGCATTCACAAGGAATCTTGTATACTCCCGGGACGTCTAGGTTGCTATCGTCTTTAGGTGACCGTAACAATGACCGTAACTTGCAGTGCGCACGAAAGATAGTTTTGATATTATAATTACGACGTAATAAGTACCCTATCCTATCAGTAACTCCTTTAATATATGGTAAGTAAGTAGGTGAACGCGATGCCTCTAATTTAGTATTGTAGGATTTCTTATTTACAACTCTTAGGCTTTGACGCCAATTATATCCGTTACTTTCCAGTACCTTTCTAACGTGTTTAAGTTCGTCCTTCACGTATATAGGGTCACATAGTTGTAACGCTCTGTTTATTAGCGTACGAGGTAGTGATGCTAAGTGGGCCGGATGGTGGTGCGATTGGGCATGTATATAATGGTCGGTGTGCGTCGGCTTCCTATATACCTTAACCATTATATACATGCCCAATCGCACCACCATCCGGCCCACTTAGCATCACTACCTCGTACGCTAATAAACAGAGCGTTACAACTATGTGACCCTATATACGTGAAGGACGAACTTAAACACGTTAGAAAGGTACTGGAAAGTAACGGATATAATTGGCGTCAAAGCCTAAGAGTTGTAAATAAGAAATCCTACAATACTAAATTAGAGGCATCGCGTTCACCTACTTACTTACCATATATTAAAGGAGTTACTGATAGGATAGGGTACTTATTACGTCGTAATTATAATATCAAAACTATCTTTCGTGCGCACTGCAAGTTACGGTCATTGTTACGGTCACCTAAAGACGATAGCAACCTAGACGTCCCGGGAGTATACAAGATTCCTTGTGAATGCGGGAAGTGTTACGTAGGGGAAACTCGTCGAAACGTCAATATACGGATCACGGAACATATACGTAGTGTTAAAAATTTAGACAGCAATGGCTCAGCGATAACGGAACACGTCTTAGATTCGGGAACGGCGCATTTCATACGTTTTGACAAAGCGTCCGTATTAGCAAGGGAAAAGTTTTTAGTACCGCGTAAAGTACGGGAGGCTATCGAAATTAGTCGTATACCGAATTTCAATAGGGATAGTGGTTGGACCTTACCATCGGCGTGGAAACCAGTTATCAATACAATGAAGAGCAAGTTATATTCAGAAGATTTTAATAGTGACACAGTTAGTTCAGTGTGTATACAACGGGTGACAACGACGAGTGACGAAGACCTGCAAGAGCCCTCCGATGACATCACTACATCTTCCCCCCCGCCGCCGCCGCCACCTTCGCGTCGGGCCCAGAGAGCTGAGGCACGCAGTTCTCGCCGCGAGTCCGCCACGCTCAGAGCTCATGATTAAGGACCCCGAACGGGTTCGAAACTAGTCGGGCACATTCCGATTTAATTTCTACGTGAATACAGCCGGGTAAATATAAATATAATAACATATTATTAGTATAAAAGATATATTTTGTGTGTCGATGAAATTGAACATTTGACATTGAACATTTTGCTACGGCATGAAAATAATTGAGACAAGATCAACTTTTGTACAATAAAAGTATGAGAGCTAGTGCTTAAACAAAAAAATGACAACAATCATACCAGTGAAGTCAAATCGGCATTCATTCTTATTTTGAAACTAGTGCAAATCTATTACTAGTTTTTAAATGTAGACTTCAATTATTATGAGAACTAGGGTCTTGAAGTTTATAGCCCCTTAAGTCTAGGTAAATTTTACGGCTTCATAAAACGTTAAATGGAGTGAAATGTTCATATTTTCTCTTAAGTCATAAAACAAACTTACCGTTTTTTTTTTACGATATTAAAACTAATATATATGTAGATTATATTAAATTTAAAATAGGAAGACATTTTAAGATTGTTGTGCCATCGTACTCTAATAAGCACGACAATTGTTATATTGTAAAAAATATATGGTTTAATTTTGACGAAGGTAACGTGCAAATGTCAATGGCATGTTGTGTGATTGATTGATAGCAAATGGATTAAACCATGCTACTTCTGGTAACAAGGTCTAGGATCTGAATGGCTCTCTGAGTTGACAAGTCTCACCGCAGAGCTCAAGCACTTATCACTAATTGTCCTTCAATCCATACCACCAATGCTATTTCAGATCATTAACTATACATATTTAATACAAAAAGTATCTAACACTAACCTTTTTCGTTACTAATAATATTGTAGATCTTTAATGTATTAAAAAAAGATTATTAATTGTTTAATAAAAGTTTTATTGAAAAGGTCAGGTTTATAAAAAGACTTATCAGGCATTGGCATGATAGTAAAATCACAGTATCTGCTAAATATATAATGTACTGAAAATATATTGTATGTAAAAATTATATGTATACAGATAGTAAAAAAAATGTACTTCGTAAAAGTTGAACTTTTCAGGGAAATATAATGTTTTATGTAAATTTAAGTGTTTTTAACGTAATCCAATGTAAAAGACTTTAATAAGTTCGACATTCCTAAGGTCCTCTTACGACTGCTTCACTAATGTAACTAGTCTGAAGAGATAACAAAGATTTTTGTTTGTCTTAAAGCTCCAAGTAACTAAAAAGTGTAGCGTAGTGATAACGTTTGAGTATTAGCAAATAAAGTGTTTCTTAAATTACGTTACATTTTTTTTTATTTATTGTAAGAATATATCATTTTTTTAATTTTATAAACTGTGAAATACTCACGAAATATAAACAGTTTTGTTAAATATAGCCCCAAATAAAAGATTAATTCATTATTTAATACGAACTTTTACAAAAATCTAACCTGCAATCAATACTTTTTAACATTTATTTGTTTTTGTAGTTACTAATTAAAGAAGTTTAATTAGTAACTACAAAGACAAATTTAGAGAATACGGATAGAAGGGATAAAAAAAACTAAAAAAAAAAGTTAATGTATGCTACATATTTTGATACATTTTTAATCCATCCATTCAAATTTTTTAATCATCGATATTATATCAACTAGATGAAACGCCACAAAGAAATTTTTGAAGACAACTATAAAAAAGTCAAGCTTTGATATACCGTATTACATTTTTATACATACGCGACTGCAATCAGGTCCAAATAGTTTGATTTAAATTTAGATCATACATTGTAAACGACATGAAGCATCTTGAGGGATAATTTTTTAGTTTATTTTTGAGGACTTATATTTTATTCAGAATAAAATATGCTCTGAAATCTTAAGGATTGTGCGATAGACGATTTTATTACATGGTTTTTATATAACCACCTGTTAAAAATTGGTATCCTTTTACATATTATTTATCGTCAGCTAGTTAGACGATCTAAAAAAATATAAATTTTGTACATTAGATAGACAGCTATTGCTTCTGTAGTAAATAAAAAAATATATTCAATATTGTATCGTCTTTAGTGAGTCTCATTAATAAAATCAATTATACAATACTTCAATATATTTTTGATTTAGTTAAAAGTTTACTGATGAGTTAAGCTAACTTTTATTAATTCTCAATATAACTTCGAGATAAGAATAACTTCCTGAAGTTGCAAATTATACGACAAAACTATTTTCTTCAATAAGTAGAAACGAAAAGTGGTTTGTTTTGGTTTTGTTTCAGAAATTGAAAAATATCACTTAAGTACTTTTAAAATTGATATGTTAGTCTTTGAGCTCGTGGGTAGTTTTAAGTCAAGGGTTCTTTTACTTATCATCCAACTGTCTCAGAAAAAGTAGTACAATATTTAATTAAGGATTTAAATAAACATAATAAATACTTTCCTGAAAAAATCAAGAAATTTGGTTAGATCAGGAAAAAGTTATATTGCAAAATACATGCTATATATAAATAACACTTGTAGATAATATTATGAGTCTATATTATGTGACTGTAATACAACGAGGATAACACCTTGACGTTTTATAAATATGGAGTTAAGAGTAGAAAAATTTATTAAGACCGAATAGATGCAAATTTTATTAAGAACAATCAGTATAAATTTATACTGAAGCCATCAAAATACAAGTTCTGACAAATCTGTTTGGGATACAAATGTTACCCTTTTTGGCATTCCAATATGAATAAATAGATAAAATATATATTTTATATGGGCTATAATCTTTCATATCCAAGTATTTTAAACTTCAATTATTCTATCGATACAGAAGAGTTGACAATAATTTAAACTTATTTACTCAATAAATTAAAATTGTACTAAATAATACAAGGACGTCACTATCAATAAGGAATACTGGAATAAAACTTATAAGAGTTATATTACTATGACCATTTACTCTGGAATTCCACATTCGTTGAATATTAAAAAAGGGTTCGAATATTAAAAAAGGTAACCTAACCTCTTCTTTAAATGTTTTGGTAAATCTTAAATATTTATTACATTGACTGGATATAATAAATGGTCTAGTCCGTCCGTCACAAAATGCTATATTTTATAAACATACAGCGTTTATCAATTTAAATAAAATTATATTTCCCTTACTGTTAGTTATTTATTTATTATTTGCAACTATTTAATAAAAGTAGTCACAATATTTTAGATTGTTTTATATTAAGAAATCAATAAATTAAGAAATAAAATTTGCTCTATAGGTTTGTGTTTTGATAAAATATATAAGTTTGTACTTAAACTATTATATCTCTTACGAGTGTCACAGTAATATGCAATCGTATCGTACTACTATTCTGGTAGTAGTTGTGATTGGGATAAATTTTAAAGATAATACTTTTTTGATTACATAATTATTTAAATATATTAATATTATTACTTTCAATGAATATTAAAATTACCTACTAAATAAATAAGCAACTAATATAACTATGATAAAATATATTTCATTTAGAAAATTTCATTAGCCTAGGACTGCAACAAACATTTAAATTGAGCTGCACTGTGGAAAAGACTGAACTAAAATATATATCAAAACTTTACAAATAACATTATAAAACTTTATTTGCACTTGAATATCTGAAACTTTCAGTAAATACCTCGGTTCCAATACTTGAAATATTGCAATGTTTAATTTGCTATGTTCTTGAGAGTTGTGATCACAGAAGCAATATTAATAACAAGTAAGAGAGTTTTTCATTTTTAAAAAGATAAAAATAAAAACGAGATGACAATAATAAAAAAATAAAAAAAAATAAATAAAAAGAAATAAAAAAGAACAAAAAATAAAAAGACTTATAAAAAGAAAACAAAAAAAAGTAAATAATAAAAACGTGCAACGAGTAATCGTTGCTCTTTAATAAATGGCACTTGTATCTATCCCTTATGTAAATTAGGAAAGTATGCAACAGGAAACATTTTACATAAAAGATAATAAACATACATACGAAAGGAAGAACGGTAAAGAATATGGCTAGGAGTCAACAATGTTTTAAAAATACCCACCCACAGAGTTTATAGTTCTTTAATAAAGAATGGCGACTTTGCTTCCACAGTATTTAAATATTATTTCCTTTGGTTCTAAATTCATGAAGCTTGTAAAATCCTACGAATTCACTGTGTGTCATTTAGTAAAAGAATTTCAATAAATTACAAGTCGGAAAACTATAAGTAAATTAAGGGAATAAATTACGTGTAAAATGTTTGGTTTTATTTATGAAAGAATAAATACAAAGCCTTTCAATAATCATTATACATATTTTTTATTAGTAATAGACACTAATTTTATTTATTTTAATAATTATTTTTAAATGTATATTTCTTTTTACCCTTTTTATCTCCCGTAGGTAAAGGCGTAGGCGTAGGCAACGGATCGCGATTGGTTTGTTTTTTTTTTAATGAGCCAGCACAGGCACATAATTATTATAATTGCGTTAAGAATAAACGCGTATTGAACATATTTTAATACAATGTTGAAATTAGAAAACTTACCTGTAACAGGTGCAACATTTATGGTTCAAAACATGCAATTTCCTAAGCGATTATTGAATTTTAAAAGTGAAATCCTACAGTTCTACTCTCACTCTAACCTCACTATTGATACATAAACATAAATAAAATGGAAAACAATGTTTTCCATACTACGTATAACTTCATCCAAGAACTCCCTATCCTCGGAATTTAATGGTAATAGAACGTTAATATTGCCCGCGTTACTTGACACCGTGCGAGTATTTTCTTACGTAAAGCTAAGTAGGATATTGGATTATCTACCGGTAAGAGTTACTTTAAATAGAGATATGAGACATGAATATGGTGAAGTGAAATAAGGGCTATTTGGCCAATTAGGTAACAAAATAATATATAATAAAATAAAATGGTGCTATCATGATACCAATATGTCTTGTTTTTTATCTCTACTTTATTTTACTATACTTACTTCAGTAAAAGTTAGGTACTAGTGTTGGTGCGCTAATGGTTCACCAGGTGTTTACAGTTCTTAGCCAACGAAATTTTATTTTTTCTCAGAAGTAAATATGTAATTATCTGGATACTGTGAATAATGCTTTTGTATGTTATTAGAAAGGCTTGGTTTTTTATTCGAAGAAAGTATATACAGAGCATCCTTAATATATCGGCTTCCTCGATTTTACAATTTTTTCGTAAATCCCCCTTGAATTGTCTATAAATTGATGTAAAATATACCTTTACATTGCATTTTTTTACTAACAAACTCTTTATAACGAATTCAATTCTATCAAAAAAATTTAAGTACCTCGAATTAACGATTTTTTCAACTCAAAACCTTTAAATCTGAAAACTTATAAATGGTTTAAAAACAAAAAAAAACTTTTTTGTCATTTGCAAGACTATATTTTTATTTAATTATTTGTCCTATAATATGCTTAAAACAATTAGCAATGGACAAACATATTTCGAGGTGACTAAGAGTTTTTAATCCACAAAAACATGTCCATTGAATAATAAAGTAGGCTCCACTCCTAATTGAAGCCCTTGGGCAAGAACTGCGGTAAAAGCTAAACATACATTACAACGCCTAAGGTGGATAGTATGAATAATTAGCAGATGAGTTATAACCAAATAATAATAAAACTAATAAGTATGAACTTTTTTCTGACCGATAGTAATAAACATATAAATATAATTTAAAAGTGACTTTATATGTTGAACTTATTCAAAACTATACACAAGTCACATGTGACAGAGCCAATATTTACTCCAACTTTCTACGAAGTAATATTAATAACAGTAAGGCACGAAGTTGATATTATATATTCATATATTTTATATTTATTTTTAAATATAAATATCACAATTATTAATTTAATAATGACGAAAAGGTTTGGTTAAGGTTCCATCAGCATATTGTTCCCAGTTATTGAGTTTCTCAATTCGGATAGTGACATACTTTGTACGAAAAAATCTTGTGCGAAATCATTTCTTTAGAATTATTATTATAAAAAAATATATATTTTGAGTTATTTATCATAATATTAAAAGATATCTTGAGTTTTGAAGTAATCGAGTATATAAAATTGTATAAATAAGATTAATGATTTATTAAAACATTTTGAGATGAATAAAAAATATTATGCACGTATTTTTTTAATACCTATGTATTTTTTTAATACCTATGTATATTTTTGACGTAATAGTACCTATGTTTATTTTTAACGTAAGAAAATATTGCAAGTAATGAACTACTTTATAATAGTATAGACATTTTTATATTACATTATTTGAGGATATCGAATGTGAATACAATGAGACATATTTTACGTTATCACGGCAGAATTTCATATCGTCCCCTGTCGAAATATGTTGAATAAGCAAAAAAAAATAAAATAATAATAGACATAGTAATTTTGAACCAAACTAGTCTGATAAAAATAAAATCTAAAATGTTTAAATGTGTATAACGAAATTCACTAAAACATGAAAAGCGGCGTCTCTATGTTATACAATTATTACCCGCTAACCCGATCTGTAGACAACAGACCGACATTTTTGTAGAACGAACGTTTGTAATTCGCTTATCACATTAAAAAAAAATAAAAAAACAAACCGCTGGAACACATATGTTAGTATATCAAGATGATAGTTTAATGCATAAATGAAATATATAGAATGTCTTTTTAGGCACAACATTCAATACTAATTCCTAAAATCAGAAATTCTCTACAAAAAAATATAAGAAATAATCCTTCTCTTGTAAACACGAATAGCATTTGCGGATCTGCGT
This sequence comes from Dircenna loreta, assembly GCA_963555665.1. Classification (NCBI taxonomy): domain Eukaryota; kingdom Metazoa; phylum Arthropoda; class Insecta; order Lepidoptera; family Nymphalidae; genus Dircenna; species Dircenna loreta. Next base: position 9,388,022 of record OY743094.1, read on the forward strand.
TCTTCGTTCTGGTTCCTGTAGTTTTACTCGCCACTGGGCTTGGTGTAGGTGACCACTTAATTACAACTGTGCAAGGTCCATATTTGTTAAGATTTGTTATCTGCTGACGCTAAACACTAGATCGAACTTACATAGCATTATAAAAACCACAGAGGTTTAACTTAAATGATAAGGGGAATCTAATCGTTCTGATAAGTTTACTTAAGGCATAAAACAAATACAAACATCATTACTACAGTTGAAGAACATAATGTTTTAAATATTAAAATGAACATACAAGAGATGTGGTAATTGTAAGTGACTATAGAGATTATGAGAGGCACTGGAACCTTGACTAAGGTGGAACCTAATCTACTTTTAAGACAATGGTTGAGATTTTAGTTTACGTAATTGAGGCTAAGTTTAGGTTAGGTTAGGTAAGGTTGATTAAGGTTCTGCACAGGATAGCACGCAGGGAGGCGGCCCTCCTGCCACCACTGTGAGGAAGTCCGTGGACACGGCTCCTCACACCTTGGTGGAGTGCGCAGCCTGGGACCGTCAGCGTATGAGCTGACGGCCGTGGTTGGCAGGGACCTTTCGCTGTCGAGTGTCGTGGACGCGAGTGTCGATGCTTGGCAGTGAGAGCTCTTGGGTCGCGGTGGCTTCCTTCTGCAAGCAAGTCATTGCCGCGAAGGAGGCCGCGGAGTGGATCAGGGAGTCAGCCTCCACCGCTGATCCGCTCCGAAGGGGTAGGCTGGGGAGAAGGAGGCGGGAGTACGCCCGCCGCTTCCTTCCCCAGCCATAGGCCTTGGTGGGAGAGGAGGGTGACCTCTCCCACCTGCCATAGGCCTACGTCGTAAGGGTGCTTTCGATACTCAGAGCACCTTTATCGGGGGTGGCGATTCCGCCGGGGCGTCACGATGAGTGCGACAAGCGGTCCCGTGGCGTCCAACTATGGCGATGAGGGTAACCGTTGGTTTTTAGTGGGTAGCCTTAAAAATGGTAGCGTTCTCTATGCTGCCGGGTAGTCCCACATAACCACCCCGGCCGTTACCTTCTCAGCCAGGGGGTATCCGTAACGGATTTTCCAGCGTTAAAAAAAAATAAAAGGTTGAGGAAATCAAACCCAATAGACAAAAAATAGAAGCTCTGACATCATCATCTGCAGCACAAATATCTAAGGGTCTCATCTATACATCTATCTAGATAGATATATCTGATGTATAGATGGGATCATATACATCTATCTAGATAGATATCTCATCTATACATCTATCTAGGTATATTATCTCATCTGAGTAGATACTCAGATGAGATAATATACCTATAGAGAGAGAGAGCTCATAATTTTAATTCCTAATCTTATGAATAAACCAGTCCCATAACCACCAGTTTCTTTGACCCACAATATCCAATGGAACTACTCGTAGATACAGCCGCGAGCCTCGTGAAACATATTCATTTATTTATTAATATTTTAATTTTGGGTTTGTAAAGATTGATCGATCGATCTTTCTATCATCGAATTCTTCATCTGTCTTAAATCTTACCAGTCTTTGTATATATATATACGAGATATGGGACTAAGAAGTGTTGCTTCATAGTTTTAAAAACTATCTTAGATATGGTCAAAAAGTTTTAGCCTGTATACTTCATTGTATTTTTTCCGATTTGTCAGCACATTTAATAAAGTTAACATATAAATATATATAAGCATAACTGAAATAGACTTCCGTTAATTGAGAAGTCCCTAATTGATTTTATATATGTGTTACTTTTTACAATATTAATTGGAGCAATAGCTATAAGCAAAAATAATGCATCATGGACAAAAAGCCTACTATAAAAAGCTTAAAAAGAAATGAATTCAGAGTGTAATAAACAGTCTCAAGTAAGTGCAGTAAAGTCTTAAAACGGCTCATAAAAGTGTACCCAGTTTATGAGTAACGATTAATTTACGTTAGAGAATAACGTTTGAGAAATGTTAGAAAAGTTATAGCATCGTCATTAATTTTAGTCTGTTAGCTTGTTTCTTATGAATTTATAACTATATTTTCGAAATAGAAAGGTAGTCATTAAAAGCGTTTAAAATAAAAAAAAATCTATCACGTTCTTTTTTTAGGTTTTGCCTATTTTTAACTAATTTTCATCAGCTATGTAATATAAATATAATAAAGTAATTATTTAACTGCAATTTATACAATTACGATCACTTATTCCGTAGTCTGGAACGTTACAAGTCATATTCTAATGCTATGACTGACAAGGTTAGAAAGTCTTAAATTCAATTATTTTTTAATATTAATATGGATTTTTAATATTATAAGGTAAATGATAAACTAAGACAAATATAGAAAATTGTATTTATTTCTAAATGATTCATTAGATGACGTAATAATATTAAACATATCATAGCCTCAAATCTGTGATTGGAAAACTTTAGTAATTAGAAATAAGTAGAGAAATTAACCATTATATTTTCAATATTTGTGTAATAGCAAAGAAACTAATATATTATAGTCAGTGTAAAAGCTTTGGAAACTTGATTTTGAATGAATTATTTACTTTATTTATAGATTCTTCATGTTGTATATGATTGATTGGTTCAATCCATCACAAGAAAACAAATACTGAAAACATAAAATTAACTGAAACTATTTGATATCCAGTTGTTTGTTGTGTATATATAAATATTAAAATACGAGGTATTAAAATATCATCTGGGCCTAGGTGTATTACACTAGGCCTATTTACAAATATTGTACGTTATGATTAAATTACTCTTAAAGATTATTTAAGGAATGATATCCAAAATACATTTACGAATAAATTGGAGTGAGAAGCCATATATAATAATTATTAATCGCAAAATTCTACAGATTGTAAAATAACAATTTGACTATCTCAGAAAAAAACATTGCATGTTAATACCTTCGAGGTTTCTGAACCGTCCCATTTCAATCCATCCAATCTATATGGATGAGTTGATGTAAGCCTGCAAATGTTCGATTTGAATTTTAGAGGATAAAATCCGATGTATCTATATAAATCACCCTGTATAAATAAGTAAAATAATATTAGTAACAATTTACTTAGACATGTAACATTTTTATACCAAAAGGTAATAGTTAGGATTTATCGAAATCTAAATTTTCCTATTCCTCGCAAGATAACCAGAAAAAAAATATAACTACGTGAATCGATTACTCTTATTTGAAAAAACTTTAAATTATGGGAAAGAGCTCGTGTTATTTAGGTACTATTGTTACAAGCGGAAACAAAATTGAAATTAATTTGTTTTATAAATGAGATTTTCAAACTACTCGTCACTAATGAACATTTTGAAATATAAATGTTTCATGCAATTTCATTAAAACTCTAAATAGGATTACTTGGACACGATTTATTAAGTGAGTTGGTCTAAAATATGTTAACTGCATTTGTAGGTAAAAGACGATATAATAGGTATATTCCCGTAAAATTCAAGTTTTTAAACATTTAAAAATTCACACTAAATAAATTCGTAAGTCTTAGTGAGTCCAAATCATGAAATGAATAAAAGATGTTAAAATATTTCACTGAAGAGTTTTTTTATAAATTTTACGCAATTTATTATCAAGTAAAAACTTAGTTTTTCTTTCAAACTTAAGTATAATTCCTCAGATTGTATAATTTGGTAGTTTCTAACTTTTTACATTACTTATATATGAGGTCTCAAAAATATTCACAACAATTAATTGAAATTGCATTTTAATTGAAGTGATCTAACACTGAAGTACAACGTAAGAGTTTTGAAACACTGTAAAATGGAAAGTAGTTCAGGACTCAGCCAATATTGGTCACAATGACCAGCACCATGTAATACAAGGCCTGAGGGTGTGCCGCTATCAGACTACCAACGTTGTTCATTAAAGACCCGTAAACTCATTCTTATTATTGCAGATTACGTTACGATACGTTTTTGAGAGCAATATTTATGATATTTTTTATTATTACGTTGATTTAAAGAGACGAGACGAAGCTCCTTAGCATTCCATTGATTCAAAGCGTGGGTGCCGAGTCCATCGCGTTGCAGGGAATGCAAACAGGTGTAGGTTTACAGGGGCCCTTTAAAATGCTTATTAAATTTTACTTTTAACGTAATACATTTCATTGTATTTTTATTATTATTTTTTTATATTTAAAGGCATAAACGACGATATTAACTTTTTTTATGTAGATGACCCCATTCTATTAATATTATTTTAGGTAGAGTTAAATTAGCTTGAAAGTCAACCCCTATGGTTCGCGTTTGAATGCTTTTTATACCGATATATTTTGTATATAATGTTTTTAAAATAAAATATATATTATTTTCTATATATTAGTACTATTTGTAAATTAAAATAAAAATATTTTTATGTAAAAATATAAAGCGAGCCGAGACTTTTTACAATTATCATTCTTGCCCACATGAAGCGGTCGTAACTCGCACCAGACGCTGTAATTAGTCAACCTTATAACCTCGATCGAACCTGTAATTTAAATTAACTTAATGAAAAAATATTTCGTAAGTAATTAAAGTTTGTAGAACGAACGATAATGACATTCGAAATTGCTACAATGACTTATTTTTTATTATCAAGACAATTTAATCGACCTCTCTTATTATTAGAATGACTATTGTCTTCATGATTTTAAATAACTAGTTTGTTAAAATATTATCGCAGTTACTAATTATTATGCTATTGCAATATATTTTAATATATAAGCTGTACTAGAAATAATTAATTCTGTTCAATAATAATAAAAATAATAGTATCATTTTGGAAAAATAATTCAATACCAAAATAAATTACTATTGCTTAGAAATCGCTCGTATAATTCCTTCAGCTTGATTATTGAGAAGCTAGATTGAATGTCAATGAATTCAAATTTTATTTTATTGTTGACTCATATGAATAAAAATTATTACTTTGAATTCTTATCCTCAATGGATAATTGGGCTATTTAATAATCCTAAAATGTTTAAGAAAATATTAAAGAAATTAATACTATCTAATGTTAAATTAACATATATATATTTTAATTAAGTTTATCAGCATTTTAATGAATCAGATGCTTCGTTTTTATTTGTATATTATATACAAAAATATTTTCACTTTAATTTTCAATGATTAAGGCGATTAAAAAATATATTTCATGTAACTCTAACCCTTGAAGTTTCCTTGCCCCAGTCGTTTGATTGTGTCCTGTTTCTTCGATTATCGTCGTCTTACCTGAAAAAAAAATACAGTAAATAATTTGAATGAAATAAAAATATGATTTCTGTGATAAAAAATAATCTTATCCTAGTTGATACTAACATTTCGATAATTTATATTTTTAAAAAAGCGTAGTAAAACGTTCTCTTTTAAACTAAGCAAAGAAATGGTTTTGAAATTTTTTCTATGATATTTTTTTTTTAGGAAAATGACATGTATTTGTGTGGACAAAAAATTTACAATTCGTACACATTTATATAACTAGTCTAAAAAAATAAGTAGATATTTTAACCGAGATATTTTTAAAACTATACTTAATACTACTTTAATATTTGTGTTTTATTGCAAAGAAATTGATGATGTATCAATTCTTTTCTTTTGTATTCAATTCTTTGTATTCAATTCTTTTGTATTCAATTCTTTGTATTCAACTTTTTTGTATTACTAATATTTCTTTTGTATTCAATTCTTTGTAAAGCATACCTCAAGCTAGTTAGTTCCTATTTGTTAACTCGTTTGATTATTTTATTAGAATATAAATCTATACTTCAATTATGATACCAACTAGGTTCTTGAAGTTTATAGCCAAGGGGATACATAACATAAGGATGTTTAGGTACATTTTACAGCCCCATAAAATATTAAATCGAGGGAAAATCTGTTCTGTTACAAAAATAACAGATATTTCTTGCGAAATTATAACTAATTCCAACTAATATAGGATGTAATTTTAAAGTCTGTTTTGGAATCATACTTTATTTAAAAATGTATTATTTGACAAATGTAACGTATTATAGCAAATTGATTGATTTATTATGTATGAATTAAACCAAGGACGCTACTTCTGGTAACAAGTTTGGGATCGCAATGGGTCTCTGAGTTGACAAGACTCACCACAACGCTTAATTAACTACCCTCCATCACCACCGCATCGATTTCCGATTATTAATTATACATAATTACTACAAAAAGCGTCTATACGTCAATCTTTTTGTTACTATAATATCATTAGTTAAAGTATGTTTGAATAGACACAAGACATTTTAATATATTCGATAATTTATTTTAAAAAGGCGATTCTAAATGGTAACATTAAAGTTTTATTGAAAAGGTCAGCTTTATCAAAATGCTTGCTAGGTGTTGGCCTGAATGTTTAACCACAATAGCTGTTCAGCTTACACAACTTAAGCTGTACTGAAAGCATATCATATATATATATAGTTTAAAAAATGTATTTCATGAAAGTTAAAACTTTCAGGGAAATATGTCAACGTTTTATGTAAATGTGAGTGTTTTTAAGATTCATGTACTTTTACCACGGTTTGTAAAAAGGATAATTTGTAAAGGAGACTTGAATAAATAGAACATATCTCGGCCGAATTCCAAGAGCCTCCTACGACAGTTTAACTTATAGAACTGTCATTTTGACTTAACAAAGGTGTTTGTTTATTTTATATTCAGTTTTGAGTAATTAAAAAGTGTAGTTTAGGAGTAACGTTTTTATATTAGTTTTTAAATTACCTTATCATTAGATTTTATTATTAATTGTTAAGTTAATTAATTTATACATTGTTGTGATTTTTACTCAAAACCATGAACATTTATGTTAAATATAGCTCTGGATAAAGTTAATAACTTATATTTTTTTATTTTATATAAAATTTGACAAAAACATAACCTCCGACATTTATGTTACTTATAAATTCTTTACATGGATTTTTCATTGTAAAAAATCTTATAAGCAGCGTTTCAAGATAAATATACCCTCAATAAATCGTGTATGTGTAATTTTATAAAAATTACCCGACTTATATCTGAACTTCATTTTCCATTTTACACTAGAAATATTTCCAATTTATACTTGAAATATTTCCATTTTATACTAGAAATATATTAACGATATTTATTAATAAATGCTTTTAATGTAAAATGCAATCAACCAAGCTCAAGCTATCTTGAAAATTTTGCTCATGTTGAACTTTAAAAACTATTTTAATAATCTAATTAAAATATTTCACAGTAAATATGAATGATTTCACATAATTTATCGTAGTTAAGTTATTAGACCAGTTTAAGTTAGATTAGCAAGTTTTTTCAAAGTACGACCATTACATAATGTAGTAGTATAATACCTATATAAAATAAATTATTTTTTTGAACAAAAATTAATACCTTTACAGGTAAAGTGGCAACAAAAATTTTAAAGTATTACGTAAAAAAACAATAGCCTGAAAAATGAGGATGTGTTATTTCCATTTATGATACCTTACCTAATAAAATAAACTGAATTTCAATAAAAAATTTGGTTTACCAGGCGCTATCGTGGCTAAAGTCATTTGAATCTAGCTTGTATTTTAGCTGGTACGAATGGACTAGTACCAACAAAGGATTGTAGAGAAATAAGCGGATAGTGCATCGCTATCCTTTTCTTTCCATGAATCTATTCGCATCTTTTATTTTCTATTTGAATGTTAACAAATTTGCAGCTTTACTAAATCTTAGTTATATAGAAGCAAGTATGATTTCATGTTAGATTATTAACAATTAGTTATTTTTATTTTTTTAATAATATTATCCATCATTAAACTTATGTAATTAAATTAAAGTAAGGCAATGCTTCTGTTACTTAGAAATTCTGAGTGGCCGCAAACTAGCTTGCCAAATATCCATTCCAATAATCCAACTACAATTTCTAAGTATTCCAAATTAAAACGTGTTGTGCTATTATTAAGTTTACCTACGTTTTAACGGAACTGACTGAAAAGAACAAAATTATTACATAATATTTATTTTATTTAGATACATTTTATTTTGTAAAATAAATATATTTAAAAATATAAATGTTTTAGTTATTTATTAAATAAAAAACTATTTAAACATTCAAAAGCAGTGAGATATAATTTTAATTTTCTTCGTAGTACGAAAACTGTCTACATTATCTACGAATTAAACGTAAATTTAAACTTTATATTTCACGTAAGCTTATTACTTACGTGAAATATAAAGTTTAAATTTACGTTTAACTCGTAGATAATGTAGACAGCTTTCGTCCTACAGTAACAATTCGTAAAGGGCTTTACAATTAACAAAATGTCTGCTCTGCTAATGAGACCCTTACCATCAGAATATAAAAGTATTTCGAGCTCTAGTATTATGTATGTACTTATTATTAAATACTACAAGCGTTTTATCGTACACAATGTAAGTTTAGTTCGTGTTTTCTTTGGAAAATATTTAATGGGTGAGTAATAGTAAAATGAGTTATTGTATTTTTTATAGTAAAATCAGGCTGATATGTATAGATATATGAAATATATATATCTTATAAAAAAATTAAATACAATATTTTTTTTATTTCTAAAAATTTAAACATTTTTGAAGGCCATATAAAGAATTCACAACAAAATTATCTTCAAATGTCTTCATCCTACAATAAAGAAGATCCTTTACATTTATCACAACCCCAAACCGCACAAGAATTTAACATTTCAAACAAATTGATGACTTAAGTCACCAACGTAAACGGAAACGTAAGTTTTGTAACATGTTCTAAAGTACAGATGTTACAGATGTTACTGTATTAGAATATGCTATAACACAATTCGTTTCAAACTACATACCAACCTTATCCAAGAACGCCCTGACCTCGAAACAGGTCACATACATTGCCTGCGTTGACACCGTGTGAATACTTTCAGACGTACACCTGAGTTGGATATGACTGTCTGCCGTTAAGGCCATATTAATATAAATAAATATACAAAACACTATGAATAAGGTTATGGAAAATAGTGTTGTTTGGCTGCCTACTTACCTACCTACCTATACCTAGAAACTTTAATAAAATTAAATTGGTATTTTTTGTTTGCAATAAAAAGTCTATAAGAAAACATTAAAATCAAATTATGTAGTGTTCTACTCACTCAGAGCTTTTAATATTTTCAATGTATGTAAAGGGTTAAAAAGCTATTAGAAGTAACTAGAAGTAACGGAAGTAACTCGAACCCATGAGCTCTGGGAGTCTGATCTGTCAAGTGTTGTCTAGATGACCAGACAAACCTAACAGACATCAACCAAGTTCGAGAAAGACACTTAAATCTATAATTTAAAATAAGTATCAGCATTAATGTCTTGATATATTTTTTTTAATGTGGTGATTATTTTATTATTTATATTATTCGATATTCAGCGTCACGACTATTTTTGTACAAACAGTTACAGCTATTATGACAAGTGAAACGGTTAGGTTAGCTGGTTGATGGAATCAGCCGGTGATCAATCTGCATTGATGGAGTAATATCCGCCATGAAATGCACTTATGTCGAATAAACATGTAATAACACTTTCCAAAATTGGTACATTCTGAAAATATTTCTATAGAAGTTCGATATTTGACATAATGCTTAAGAGCTTTTTTACTGTAACTTTTGTTTATTTAGCTATTATATTTTCAAAATGCGGAGTCCAGTTTAAATAAACAAGAATAGCTCAGTTAAAGAACAAGTTATAGCTCAGTACATTGAGTATTTCTAGTAAATTATTAAGGCCCTTTCATTTTTACTGAAAACAAAAAATAAATGATAATTTAAATATATTGGATTAATCCATAACCATATAAATATATATATATAAATATCTTATGATTGCAACTCTTAAAATACATATCGTAAAGCTACAGAAATTAATTATATAAAACTACTTATATACAAACTGACATGGTTTGAGAGGTACAAGAATTCACTACAAATTGATAAATCGATACGAGAATTTATTGCCTTAAGGAACATTTCAATAGTTTTATTTACAATCAAATATGTAGTAAGACATATGTCTAAAGATAAGCATAAAGAATAGCAGGCTTTTTACTTTATAATACTGAAATCTCAACTGAGAATGTTCATTTAATTTTAGAACTCGCAGTGGCGGAGCTTTTTTAATCTTCTTTTCGGTAACACGTTGTAAATGAATTCTAATTTGTTTCAACATTTAAATTAAGACTTTGACTCTAATATTTATGATGAATAATTGTAATCTAGTATATATGTTAAGAGAGTGCATGGACTTTCATCCTGTTTAATAAAATATCACCGGATGAAGTCGAAGAATTCGTCGAAGTTTTTGCGTTTGTAATTGCTTTTATACTAGTAAAATAATATATCTATTGAAACTAAATTATCTTGTCAAAAAATCAAAAATAAAAGGAGCAACTCTCTTGCAGAATTCAAATATAACATCATAATATATTAGATCCGTTTCATATTACATAGTTCATTAAACATTTGCTCTTAAAGCTTTATCGGGAGTACATTTATAAAAAAATCTATTTAGGTTTACGTTAGCGACTGTCACTGTCGCTGAGAATTTGCGATACAGGGTAAGTGCTAAATCCAATTTACTTGATTACAAAGTAAGATTCATTTATGCTTTTGATGCTATTGAATTTGACTTTATTTAAGATAGGTAAAATAAATACATATATATATATATAATAACAATACACTTAGACACTATATATATGCTTTATATCAGAACATATTATCATATAATATAATGAACCATCCTGAATATTCTCAACAGAATACAAGTTGAGTTGCAATCTACAAAAAAAATGGTATAACTCAAAACTGAATGATTTTATGATTGATAAAAGGGAAAGACTTCAGGTACAAAGCAGTCGTTATGTAAATAGTAGAATAGTTGTTAAACAATATGGAATTCCCCATAGAACCAGAGCTATGAAACTCAGTTTAATTTGCTAATTATAATAGTATATTAAGTGATAATTTTTATTGGCTTTACGTTTGTTTCTGTAAAATCTAAAGACCATTTAAAGACTTTGAATACGACTTTTACTAAATTTTTATCTATGTTCAATAAGTCTTTGGTATTTTTTTCATATTTGGTAGATTATATATTTTAAAATATACCATTCTTAATGTTTAAAAGATATTTAAAATACATTTGAAATAACATATGTAATTATATTACTTTCAAGGAAGATTGAAAGTGATAAAGATATAGAATAAAATAATATACATAAATAATTGTATAAATTAAATAGTTTTAAAAGTACTGCAAAGGATATTTTTGGGACACGAAAGGGAAAGGAAAGATTTTAAAAGATACTTGGTGGTGGAATTAAAGTATACAAAGAGCTCTGAAAGAAATAAAGATGACTTTTGAAATTGGATGAGCGTCGATGTGATTGAGATCAATATGTGACTCTGAGTCGAAAGAGGATAAACGTAAGACATATATTAAAAAAGAGAGCGAGGTATTTTTAGGGGATAGGTACAGAACGAATTATACAATATTTAGGAAAGCCATGGACTATAAAATATGTATCGTATAGTGAAATTGAGAGGACAGAACGAGATGGATATTATGTATATAAAACGTATGAAAAATAAGTAAGGAGTTGAAAAAATAAGGAAGACCTTGACGGGTGATGAGGATATAAAAAAGCGCTGGAAAGATTATGTTTGTATGTGAGAGGGTATTGAGGGGAAATTTTATTTGAAGCGTGTAACAAAAAACATGAAAAGCGTAAGGTTGTACACATAATGAAGAGGGATGAAACGTCACTAGACAAAGCATCGATATGAATATGAAAGGGTATGTGACTAGAGCTTTATTTCAGATATTTAAATTATAAAATAAAATAAAATAAGTGTAAATGCAATGTACATATGCGTATTTGAAGTAAAATATTTTTTTTTTTTCAGCATACATTTGTTCTTATAAAGTTTGAATTATTAAATTTTATCATTTCAAAAAGTATTCAACTGTTCTAAACTTTCTGTACATTTTAATTAAATCAAGTAAAGATTATAAACATTTTCTAATTAGAAATATAAATAATTAGTGAACAAATCTAGCGTGAAGCTTTCATTACTAGAAAATATGTTATTTTTAATTATGTGTGGTGATAAGAAAAATAAAAAATAAATAAATTTTAATGACAACAAATGCCAAAACTTCATAGTTGTGTAACTTGACGTATATATTGACCCCAATATAAAAAAAAAATAAGAATTTTGTTTGAAAATATCTGTAAACAACTATATGATATAAGAATTATAAATATGAGTCTAACATATTTTTCATATTTAGTATCTAACTATTTTTTTATGAATAGTTACTCTTATTGATTCAATCTTCAACTGCAACTTCAAACAGTGAAAATTAAAAAAAACAACTTCATAAAATAACTATTCTGATAAAATTTTACTATCACTTTAGGAAAATGATATTTATATATCACAAGACGTGGAACAAATGAAGCAGCTCTGTTTCGTACGAACATATTTTGAGGTGACCAAGAATTTTCAATTCCAAGCATTATATCCATTGAATAATAAAATAGGGTCCACACCTAATTTAATCCTTCGGGCAAGAAATGTGGTAAAGGCTGAATATGCTTTACGTCGCTTTGGGTGGATATTACGAATAACTACTGATGTGTGTGTATGTATGTGCGGTTATGATATTAGCTTACACTATATTCTCTATATTCTCTATTACTATATTCTCTTAAACTTACACTAGTTACCATATGAAAAAAAAATATTAGGATCGTAATCAGCCAATCCAATATATCAATTTACGTAATATCTTACGTAATATTTTTAGATACAAGTTACGTAATATTTATAGATACAAGTTTTGTTTCATTACAGTCATCATTATTTATTTAAAGATCCTACGTTTAAGCAAGGATTAGCCAAACTCTCGCTTGAGGTCACGGGTAAATGAATTTATTACGATTTGCTCGGTGGAATTTGTCTGGCAACATTTTATATATATATATATACTTTGTCTAGCCATAAATATTGCAATAAAGAAGAAAAAAAATTGATAACTGCAAATAACATTTATTACTTTTACAGTATGTTAGTTAAGTACATAAATATAAAACAATTAAAAATATATAAAGCTTATTTGAAGTGGTCTCCATTGGAGACATACATAGAAGAGAAGCACGCACTCTTTCCATGGGAAAATTCTTCACTGCCAATTGTATAGATTGTTTTAGGGACTCCAAATTATCATGGCGTTTAGAGCAAGCTGTACTCTCTAAAATTGAGCATAAATCATAATCCCACGGATTGAGATCGGGACTAGACGACGGCCAGTCTTCAGCTCTGATGAAGTACGAAACATTCGCTTCCAACCAAGACTCCGTGGAACGAGCTTTATGACCCGACGCCGTGTCTTGCTGGAACGACCATATTATGTAAGATGATCGTTATTTTGGTAAATATACTTAAATGGGTACAGTGACAGTAGTAGGTACAATTAATGTACAGTTAAAGTTGTCACAACAGATACGAGAAAATCTTACGATAGTCGAATGTACTAAATATTTGCCTCTGTTCCTTCAGTCACCTATTCTTAGATTCCTTTATATCTTCCACATGACTGAATATCCCGTGTGTCAGTAAATATAAAATATTATGTAATGTGCAAACTGTATATCATTTTATAAGAAGATGAAGACACGTTACCGCTGATATGTTTTTGTGCAGGATATCATTTATTTTATTGGCCTGTATTCAAGTATCTGTCTAATGTTACGTTTTATTATGCACTTTATTTAATATTATTAAATTATTTTTAAAGTTATTTAAAATTAAAAATATAGCAATGTGATGAGGATACGAATCTGTGACCGCTTGGAGTTTGTCCCTGTCGCTTCTGCATTGAGAATATTTTATAGCATCCACTAATGAGCCACAAGTATAATATAAAGTCAGTAGCCTAATCAAACTTGATACTTATAGATCCATTTATGATTCTAATTATTATAGTCAAGCATTTACGAGAGTTTAGGATTATAATAAAAAAAAAACAAAGAAAATATTGTATTTTTTATGACATCTAAAAAAAAAGTCTAATAAGTGTCATTAAAATAAAAGCACGCTGTTAAATAACATTTAATTTATGCATTTGTAAAAAAATTACAATAACTTGAAATCATAATACATTTATAAAACATACAAATATATAAAATACATATTTACAATTTGACCTAATTTAAAAGCTATTTTGCTGTTAGCGCTATTTCGGGTAGATCAAGTGGTCTGATAATTAACTAATTATAGAAATAAGATGAAGAATATTTGTAAAAACTGATAAGCTATTCTTAGTTTGATAATTTATATATATAAATATTAAATCAATCAATCGATTATAGTACTACTCTATAACACAGCATACACTTATTGTTTTGGGAGACTTATTATTTGATATTGGCCTTAAAACAAAATGTTTTCATCCTAGATATATACACAATAGTTTGGAAACACCTCCATTCTCCCCACTTTGATACTGAATTGTAAGATTTCCATGTAAAGTAGGAAATGCATTTCATTGAAGATAATGTGATATTTTAAACGGTGAATTTGGGTTTCCAAAATATGGAAGTTCTCTCATTGATACTTTATTTTGCTCCAATAGTTATCGTTTTCTTTTTTCAGTTACATCCACTACAATAAATAATTATTAAAAATATATTTTCCACTCCAGCAACTAGTAGATGTGTACGCATCTAGAACGGGTTGTAAGATTTATTACATAAAAAAAAATCATACAGTTTTTTTTAACAACGTAACGTTTGTGTATCCCACTGTGTCATTTTTATATTTGTATTTCCTTTTCTAAACCTACTATTATATTGATTTTAGAGACAGACAAACTTTAATATAATTCATATATTTCTCTTACGAGCAATATTTTTTAAGGCATGTAAATAAGAATATTATATGTATTTTGTATGGTTTTGGTTTAGTTGAATCTTTCTAACTGAATATTTGAATTTAATTTTATTTAAGTCATATTTGTACTCTGGTTTTTAGGTCGGGGATAAATTAATATATTCCAATTTGTTCGGTGGTCGCTCGCCTCACTGATATGTAGGATTAAATATTCCTTACATTTAAATGTTCGTATGTGGTTTCTATAGGGACCTGTTTTGTTTTAGATTCGTTGGTCTATATCTATAGATAGATATAGATATATATCTATAGATATTTGTTGATAGAAGATGACCTTTAAATATTATTTTGAAGTTAATAGATTCTAAATGGTTTGAATGTCATTTTTGTGTTTTCATAATATTATTTCAACAGATAAACTAAAAAAAAATGAAATAAAGAAAATCATTAAAAAAGTACAGAATATAAATACGTCAATTTTTTTTTAAATATTAAAACAAGAAAATCATTGGCGTATGAGACTTATAGTTAATTTTATCTCTTCTGAATAATATAGAGCTGATGACTCTAGAGATACCTTTGACTTTGTAACTTTTAGCGTTTGTCTTCTAAAGTTGCAACCAATACATTTCAATAGCATTTAATATAGTGGGATTTATTATTGTTTGTTTCAGTTTATTTATTAGAAAAATACAGTAGATTACTACAGTTTTCTAAACACGAAGAACGAGAGAACACTTAATACATAGATAAATATTATACCATACCATACCATATAACCTTTACCCCCTTTTCTGTAGTACATATATAGCCATCTTGTGTACACTTTATTAAGATTTATCATATAGGAATATTCTTCACAACATAAATATACAAATAAAATTGTATCAAACTTATGTCGTTCAAAAAGAGATAAATATAAAATAGAAAATTGCAAATTATTCAAAGCGAGTATCTATATCATGACTCAATTGGTAGAGTCAGGATGCCCAGATATCGTGAAGATTTTTTCCAGTATATATACGATGATATCTAAATGTTTGTCTAGGTTACATGCAATACCATTTATATATTTAACAAGTAATATTTTAACAACATTATATTCACCAGATAAAACCGTGACATCTGTTTATTTTACTCCTGCATTTATTTAATTTGTAATTTGGGAAAAAATCGAGTACATTTTAGATTTTTATCATTTAATAAATACACTATTTTTGTGTGAAAAGCTCCGTCTAAATCTAAATAGAAATCATATAATTATCCTCAAATAAATGCTTTTAGTTTTTTTACAGATATTTTTAACTTTTTATAAATCTGTTAATTAAAATTGGCGAACAAAATCTCTAACAGTTATGTTAACTCTGTTAGAAAAATATATATATATAATAATAATTAGCGTACAAACATACAAATGCTACTAAAAATGGCTAACACTAAATAAAACTAAACTAAATAAATAAACTGTCATATTAATATGTAATGTTGATTTAATTTTTGTACAAAATGAAAATTGAAGTTAAAGTTAAGTTAAAAGTAACATTCCTAACATGTTTAAGATTATTAAAAAATAATCAGACTTTCATATTTTTATCTAAAGTTCCATAGATTACAAATTAAATTCATTTTTAGCGCTAAGAGTTTATGGATTTTCAGTACAGTCAAGCAATATATTTAGCTTCACTTTATCTCAGAAATTATTGAACCCGTATTTCCGCTACATTTGATCTCTTTGAAACATTTCCGGCTTTTGATACGAAAACAATTTTAGAACGACAAAGGCTCTTCTCAAAAAAAAATTAAACAAAAAACATTCTAATAATGTATTTTTAATTTGTAATTTCTTAAAATAATTCACAAATTATGGAACAAATATTATAGTTATAAATCCAGTACGCGGTATATCTTGGGTCACAGAAAGAACCTCTCAATTTCTAATCCAACTTTTACATATTTATATTCCTTCAATATATACAGTATGAATAGAAATTGGACGGATAAGAAAACTCAACCGGTGTTATTAAATACAGATTTATCCCGGATGTTAAAATAGCATACAAGAAATAAAATTTTAATATTGTTTAAATCAAGTTATATTGTAGTAGGGGAAAACAATTTATTTACGTATTTGATATGTTTACTAGAACCATAAACACTTCCTGAGACTTTTCTAAAAAAAATGTTGAGTAAACTGCCTTCGCAGTATCCATATGAGTAAACCAATAAATATAGAAAATGAGAGACTTGAGAGTGTAAGGGTTCCTTAAGGGCGCTTTACATGGCAATATGGTCACACAAAATTAATGATCCAAGTCAGTGAATGTTACACCAAGCTGAAATGTTATGAAATGAAATCTATTTTAAGTAACATGTGAAATTAACATACTTTTTAATGAAAGGAAATTAATGTAATATACTAAAATATGCCCAATGAATACGTTTCAAAATCGTTTAAAAGACCAATGGTGCATTTTCTATTGTATTATTTTTTTGATTATGTTTCAACACTTAGTGTTCAAATATGCTGCGAAATTAACCTTCCTACTTCTTGGAAGTATTTCTGGAGAATGGGTTATTCCGATAGCGTACATATATCTTGTAAGACAAGAACTAAAATATTCAGTAATAAATACAAACCAAAATGTACATAATTATAAATTTTATATAAAGAAATATAATATTGCCCTGTAATGTCCCTGTAATGTTGTCAAATAAAACAGATTTTCATGAATACTTTTTTTTCTAGTGCTATTATAAGTTTAGACTTTAAAGTATCGATACATAGTGATGTAACATAACGAGTATTAATACTTGAATATTATTTTCGCAACTAAATCAAACGATATATTTTTAATCATAAAACGCTATTGAGTTAAATTTCCACATACAATTTATTAGCCACTTTTCAAATTAAAAAAAAAACTCTATTATATTTAAAAGTAAAAGAGAAATAATAGAATTATGGTTATATTTTCATGTCCAATCCAAGCTTTAGAATATTCAATCAAGATATTTAATTTCACTTCATCTGTAAAATTTCAATTTCCTCTCCATTATATTTTGCTGAAATGTTGCTAAATTTTAATACGATGATTTACTTTTAGAAGGATTCTACTCCTTATAAAGTAGGAACAGTATTGTACTTTATTTATATATAAAAATAATACACTGATAAATACTTCATTATAAATGTATTTCATATTGAGATACAATTTTATTTTAACATTATTTTGTTTTGTCTGTCATTTATTTGTTCATAAAATCCGAAACGTTTCTGGTCATAGGAAATTACTCTTTAAAATTACTGATTGACGGAATTTCATCACATAAATAATGTTTTAATGGAGATAATTATTTTTTATTTTATAATTCTATCGGTTTAGACTAATATTTTCATGAGCCTTTTGGTTAATTTAACTTTATAATAAAATTAAAAATCATCAAGAATAGAATGTTATAATACGGACAATCTTATCGATAAAGTAATATCATATCTAGTATCTAGACTAATTATAAAAATATCTTAAAATAAACATTATTATTTATTCTTTATAGTACACCTCAAAATTAAAAGTTACAAACATAAATACATATTAAAAGTACAACAGGCGGTCTTATCGCCTAAAGGCTTCCAGACAACCTTAGGGTTAGTACGAGAGACAAATAAATAAATAAATAAAATTTCTTAATTGAAACATTATTATTAACAGTCTGAATATTTTTTATTAAAAAAAAATGCAGAGAGATATCTAAAAGATAATAAAATCTAACCAATATATTTTTGAGAGTCAAATTTACGTTCGTCGTCTCCTAAAATGTTGTTCGGAATGAAACCCATAACTCGATATTGAATCAATGTCGGCTCAAGCTTTTATAAAGATATATCTTATAAAGATATTTTAATACCGTAGTCAAGTTTTGGCAAAATGAACTGCTATTGTTAATGTGATAAATCTTTTTTTAATAACTAGTTTTGATGAAATTATATATTTTCTGAATAAATAAGGTCTCTTTCCAGATCTTTAAAGAAATAGTCGGAAATACCTTTGTATCCTCATACCCATAAATAATTACTGAATATGGGAGAATTGGAGCATCACACCTACCCCTCGCTCGCCTCAGGAAGCAATATGGCCAGATAAAATTAATGATCCGAGTTAGCAAAGGCTTCACTAGGCTTTTGACTTTAGGAAAACGAGCCCAAACAACATTGGAAAATACGTGTATCCATGTATTTTATAGGAAAGCGAAGTTATAATTGATTTATTAGAAATATTATTTTGTATACTACACTTATAACAAGAAAATACTTACAAATTTTATTATTATTCAAAAAATATGTTTTAAAAATCTAATGAGTTTACTTTTTCTCTGCTCCAAGAGGTTTTACAGTTTCACTATTCAGTCGTTAGTAAACAATATCTTATTGCAGATTTAATTTCCAATACGCATTAGCAAGAAACATAAAAACAAATTCATCTCCCCCTTTTGATATATAGGAAAATATATAAATAATTTACCTTGAATCTCAAATAACGTCGTCCTTCTCCCTGGCTTTCATTTTTGTATCTCTAAAATATATCTTATAATAAACTGAAATCAAAATTTAATTATAATATAAATGATATTGCCAATACAAATATCTCAAATAAAAAAATAATAATTAAATTTAATAAACTTTTAAGCAATGACTCTCAAAAAAACCCTGCTTAATAATCATTGAATATTTTTTTTTTTAACATATTTTTTTCGATTTACAGAGAACGTTTAATTTGTATCCCAAATTTATTTATTCCATTTTATCTTCTATGAATTAAGCTATTACTTGTCACTCAATATAAGAAATTATAAATTTGTCCACTACAATGCTTGGTCAGCATATATTTATTACACTGGATATACAGACGGACTCAATAATTATAATTAATAATCCAGTGTATATTGTTAGTTCAGTTACTCGTGTACTTAGTCGTGTTGTAGTTGCTTTTTATTGATATATAAAAAAATAAAAACAGGTTCGAAAATGTTTGCAATTATGTGTTAGTTTAAAAAAAATATATTTTGTGTAGCAATCTACAAGCCCTTGGGAATATTTAATTATTTTCTTAGTCAGCGTCATAGCCCACGGTATACATGGAAATAAATCTTGTATCGGCTAATTAAACTCCATTAAATGAAATACATTTAATGTTAGAACAGCAAATGTATTAATAAACATAGGTATTTACATCATACCATGGCATGTTTATAATAATTTAAGCATGGCATCGTCTAATATATGAATATAATTTTAATTACATTGTTATCACAAATTTTAATTACATTGTTACAAAAGATTATATTTCATCATATAATAAGATTCAATTACAAGCCATTGCTTCTTAAGTTACAATAAATTCATTTTGCAATTAACCAAGTCAAGACTCGAGGATCAAACAATTAATTTG
Organism: Dircenna loreta; assembly: GCA_963555665.1. Lineage (NCBI taxonomy): Eukaryota > Metazoa > Arthropoda > Insecta > Lepidoptera > Nymphalidae > Dircenna > Dircenna loreta. The sequence continues at coordinate 9,408,407 of OY743094.1, forward strand.
TATGTCTCATAACCACTTTGTACTTGGTGACATCATAAACTTCACCCAATATAGCACTAGTTGGGTTCTAAAATATAATTACAATTCTTATAATTTTGGTAAAAAATTACTAAACTAATATTAGGGCTTTTGTACGTTAGTTAAACAGTGTATGTTTTTAGTTGTCCCTTAATTATTTGAAATCAATAAGGAGATCGATTATAGTAATTAATAGTTTATACTTTAATTACTAATTTTTACTTTTCATATCATTTATATGATAACTTATAGTTATATATGTAAACCAGGGTCAATGAACTTCCAAATGTTGGTTTCAAAATTACTGTTTACTGACGGCCACGTCGTATGTTACTTTTTTTAAAGTAATTGATGCGCAGTGACAAGGAAGAAACCCAGACTGATGAATAAGAACTAGTTTATTTTAATAGATTATAAATTTTCTTCTAAGCACAGGCCAGGAATCACAAAAGTATATTTCCAAAAACACGTACCTTTTTAATTGTCAGCGCTTCAAGAAAGTTTAATAATATCAGTGATTGCTGGTATGAGTCAATATTATCAACACCCATCGCAATAAAAAATAGGCTTCTTAACTTCAACCTGTTTTACAGTTGAGAAACAAATAGGTTGGGAATGGTCAATTTAACTCACTATTAAATTACAGTAAACAACACGATCTTCAACTAGCCATAGAACCTCAAACAATTTAAGTAATCCACGGGCCCGGATGTCGCTTTACGTCCTGCTATACTGGTCTAAGACATACAGGGTGTGAACAGAATTAAGATGGGAAAATTGCCGTCAATCATCAAAGCTCCTTAAAATACCATCATGTCTATAATCCCTCCTAATATTCTAAATTCATTGGTGAAAAATTGATTACGTTACTTAAAATAAAATCAGAAAATTCTAATCAAGAACCATAACTTATATAAAATTCACTTTTTCGCACTTATGTACACAAATTCACACTTATGTAAAAACCGACACATTGTATAAAATTCCTTTCAGATTGTAAATGGCGAATTAAAATTATTGCAGGGATTTCCCAAATAATATTCCATTTATAAACAAACTCACAAGCTACTCCCTTATATAAGTTTCTTACGATAATTAAGAAAATGTAATTATATTTCAGGATAATGGGTTATCTAATTACAAATTTATGGGACAAAGTATGTTCTATATAACGTTATATCAAGGAGAGAGTTATGAGACATTTAAATGAATTGTATGATCCTCAAGTCTAGGCTTAGTTAATTACAAAATGAGTTTCTTGTAACTGAAGAATCAATAACTTATAATTGAATCTTATTATATTAGGAAATACATTCTGTTGTAACAAAAAATTTTGATTAAAATATAAATAATTATATTATTTATTAAGCTGATATAAGAATGTTAAGTGATGATGACCTATTTTGAATGATTTGTTTCTTTTTCTATAGTAAAGTGTCTAATACGGTTAACACTTTGATTTAACTTATTTAAAATTTAAAAAAAATACAAATTTTATCGTATTTTTAATGGTGAATCTTATCGTCATCTAAGTTATATTTTATGTGTAATTTTTTTTTTTTAGGACAAGCTAACCATTCTTTGTAAACTGAAATATATATTTTTTTATAATCAAAAAATATTTTCTGGGAGAGCTATTTTTTCCTAAAGCTTGAGTACTGCCTTCCCCGTGGCGTTGTCTTAGTTACTATATAACAATTCTAATGTAATTTACTAACCGTAGTAACATCCATCACTCTCTGATATTTATCACTTATATTATAACATTTTAATTTGTGATCTAATCCTAATGAAAACAATAGTATCCTTATCAAAGGTATTCTTATCTTATACATTTGTAACATACATACATACAGTGTATAAATAAATTAAACGTCTAGTTAATAAACAAATAAAAAACCGATAAACAATACATGTAAAAGTAAAAAAAATTGATGAACTAAACGTAGAATTTATATAACTTATGAAATTTAAATTAATCTTTATAATTAATATAAAGATGCAAGTTTTTGAGAAACAATGGATTTTTTTTTGTGCAAAACCATTGAAATTTTAACGAATATTTTAATCCATAACGCTTGTAATCAATTTATTTCTTTTTGTGAAAAATCTTTTAAGCATTCATAAAAAATAAAGGCTTACCAAATATAATTAATGACGATGTTATAGCCTTTCTAACATTTTATGCTCAACCGTAAATTAATCGTAACTCGTAAGCTGTACACTTTTATTAGGCGGTACGACTTTATTGTACTTATATTAGAATATGCTATCTACGTATTATACTCAAAAATTACCATTCCAGTTTGACTTTTAAGTCTTCTATTCCTGTCAACGTTATCACTACCAACCGTTTTAAAACCTGGCTAGAACTGAAATTGAATGATAGCCTCAATCTGCATGCAGTTAGTAGTAGAATGAAATCTCAAGGACAGTCGAGATTGAACGAAATAATAGAGCTGCATTTGACGTAATCTTTCAATAGTTTTTTTTGAATATATGACGTACGTGTGTGTTCTTACCGTTTTTACTTATTTATTGTTTTAAAACTCTTTACTCGTCAATTTTTGACTCACAAGATTTTTTGGAAACTTGTGCTTTATGATAACCTAAAAATATATATAAATATACATATTTTTTTTAATTTAACAACATGTATAAGCCATATGTTTATAACATGGCTACAGATATTCATTAAAAATATATTTATATCCTTTATTTTTTTTTTTAATGCATATAAAATGTTTGTGTTAGTTGTTTTAATGTGTCGCAGGGTGTTGAATTTTTGGGCTCTTGTCCACTCAGTATCTTCCTTATTGAGGTATAAATAGAATCTTTAGATCTTGCTGTTCAAAAACCACTAATGTTATATTTCTAGATCGTTATTATTTGCTGCTCTTCTCGGCAAACTGGTTCTCGCATAGCTCTACTGACCAAAACTTATGAAAATATTTCTATATTCCCTTCCATTAATAGTGCCATATCGAAAATCCTTCATCTGGTTCCCTTATTCCCCTAGCAGCAGCAAGGTAGTGTAACTGACTTCATCTGTGGGTATTGTGGTGTTTGTAGAAAGGTTCGGGAAGCCATCATTGATTTTGTTGTACGTGTTACGAATCGTCATTAGGTTTTCGCATACCGTTGCTTGTCTCTTGTGATTCCAGAGACCAGCTTGAAACTTTTTAGTACGCTACAAGTCTACATCTGGTTAAGGAGGAGCGCAACTTTTTTCTTTTTTTCCTAAATTTTTCTTTAAATTTCAATCTTTTAGTTTGTAAGTGTATGGATATCAAGATTATGAAATCCAATTAATTATTTCGCTAGAATACCAATTAATCTTATATCATATGAATATTATAGCCTCATAAATAAATTTATATTCTACTTCAAAATATTATATCTAGATACTATTAGAGATACTAAAAAAAAACATGTTGTGTGGAAAACAGAATTCAAGGTAAATTTAAATATACGAAACTTCATTAGAGGATTAAAATTATCATGATAAATGGAAAAACTCTTGAATTACTTTTCCTGTTACTGTTGATAATTAAATATTATGAAATAATATGTCATAGATACTTATATCCATAGTGACTTTTTTCCAACAATTATAATATTTATTATATAATATATAATAATAATATATTATAATAAAATAATCCTTTTTCAATTAATAGTACCATAGTTTATTTTTCTATTTAATGTCTCAGCCACAAGCTATCATAATAAAGTGGTAATTATTCTATCAAGAAAAGCAATAAAATGGACGGCTGTTTTGCCACCAAATGAACTAGACGTGTATAAGTAAAATGTAGGCTTAAGTCTTGTTATGTTTAACTAATATTGTTTTTCATGAATAGTTGTAGAGCAATACGAAACTTCAGGAACTTTCAGGAGGATATTCTTAGTTGAAGAGATGAAAATTTATTATCGTATGTGCATGTATTTTTATACAAATTATTAATTTGGTTAGAAAATACCACTTTATTTTATTTTTAAAAATTATTATTTGAGAATAAAAATGATCTTGAATTGAGAAATATAATAAAATAGCAAAATTGCCATTTTCTTTACTTTAATGACGTCTTATTTCCGATCCTTGTCATGCAAAATTAGAATAATCAACGGTTATAGGACTTAACAACACACTGTTTAATATTTATTTCAAAACTGAAAAAAAACAGGTATTTGGATATTTGTGCTAAGAATTGAAATTCACACATATCTAATAGTGAGGAGGAATTAATTATAGGTTAAGTCACATATTTTATTTATTACTGTTATTATAATTCAATTCATATTCTTCCCCTCCCTATATTGGCCGTGATCGTAAACATTAGTGGCACTAAGTGATCACTCTTTAGGGTCCAACATTTGGTGAACTACATTTTTTAGTTATTTTTGGCAAATATTTTTCTCCAACTTCTTATTTTCGTTCGAATTCATTCATTCTTTCATTCATTATAAGAACTTCAGCAATTGATCTTCAAAAACTTTACGTTTTATAAGTAATATTTAATTCTGATATATACCAGATCATGTTTAATTTTGCTTTTCAAAAAATAAACTTATATTTTTATTAAGTAATACACAAAAATGTTTACTGAGAGAGCTTTATCCCTTAAGCTTGACTAATTCTTTTCCAGCGGCTTTGTCTCAGTTACAAAGGACTTTTCATTTGCTGAATTCAACTCTAATGATATTCACTAAGCTCCGTAACGTTCTCCGACACTCTGACGTATACGGACACAATTGGATCAACCTAATGAGATATTAAACTTTGATAACACGGACATAACATCACATGTATATATTATATTGTTTTTTATGTCCTATCCGTGGTATATTCATTTCTTAATAAACATGTACTTTACCAATTGATAGACATAGACTATACAAACACTAAATTTTACGACCTCTTTAAACAGTTTTAGAACCTGCCTGATATAAAATTATATAAACCTTAAACAAAAATATAGCAAATGCGCTTTTGTTGGTTCATCTATAATCTTTGAACTAATGTTCTAAACTTGCAAAGCCTTTTTAACCGGACAAAGTCACTGGCAACACTCGGTATATTGTAGAATAATTTAATTTGTTACGCCAATGCTACCTTTTTCAGCTTGTTAGACATGTTATGGGGTTTAACTTGTTACGTTACAGACTTCATTCTAAAGGCTATTAAAAATTATATTGTGTAATAAGATATAATAAAGGCCCTTTTTTTCATTCACTCTTCATAAGAAGGGTATAGTGAAACTAACATTACCTCATCATTATAGTCTTGATATATATTATTTTTTAAATTACTAAATTATTGTTTTCTAAACATCACAAACAAAGTTACTCGAATAAAAATAATAACAATATAATTACTGTCTTTCCAATATTTTATGCGAATTACAAATAAATCGTAAGCTCTTAAACTGAGTATCCTTTTACTATCTGGTTAGGTGGAATAAGAGTCTCAGTGCTTTCAGTAGATAAATTACAAATACGTAATCAAAATCACCAGTTCTAACTAGAATAGTTTTTGATACAATTTTATGGCTTTAGTGTAAACCGTACATATTTTATGAAGAGGATTTTGGAAAAACAAAATGGTTTAACTATTCAATTTCTAAGACAAAGCGGTTCGATCATGACGTGAGAAAATAAATAAAACTAAATTATCTAATGGCAGTTATGTTATGCTTTGACATATATTGAAACCTGAACTAAATAAAGAACTAAACAATATCTTACTGAATGTAATAAACAATAATCTAATATCTCGCTAATTGTATTACAGAAAAAAAGATGTCGAATCTGACACTTAAAACAAATATTAGACTGCCCCGAAAAGTATTGTAAATAATATTAATACATAAAGTTAATATTCTTTTACACTTATGCTTTTTAAATAAGTAATGGTACCTTTTGGGGTAAAAAAAAATTAATTTATCCCAATTTTTAAACTTTTAACTACGAACTCTTATTATATAAAATATCTTATGTAAGTGTAGTATAGTCCATAAAGGTAAATTTAACTATATATTATAGAATGTATTAATATAAGAAAGAAACGATTTAATAAAATTAAAAGTTAATGTACCTATACTTATGTAAGTTCTTACTTAATCTGTTTTTCAGGAAAATTAAAGAAACGAAGAGTCTTCATATGAAGATACATCAATTCTTGGAAGAATAAATTTAACATACAAATGGAAAATCTTTTCAATCCTGTTATGTTTCTTTTTTTTTGTTATTTCTTTCATAAATAAAATAGTAGATATCCAATTATATTTATTAACACCGATTTCATGATGTTTCAGTTGAAATAGATGAAATAAATAGATATTTCAATGATTATAAGTAAATCATTTTTTATTAATAATAGTGTATTCGCTTTCTCTTTTCATGTCTTGGCCACGTGACGTCATAGCAAAGTGGCAATAAAGCGCTTATATATTAGTTAAAACATTAAACAGCTACTTTCTTAACAAATAAAAATAATGTAGTATCTAAACAGCTATTTCTGACCAATATTACTTCAAAAAGTTTTTTATGGCCATAATTCCCGTATCTTCTTATATAATAAACCAAGTATTCAATTATTTAATTTGTCTAATCATCAAATAAATAAAATGCTAAAAAAAAACAGTTATAGGGCCTAATATATCTGCTTTGTTCTAAATCTAAATAAAATAAAGCAAAAAAAAAAAAACAAAGTACGTCGTTTAAGAATATAAGCTTAAACCTTTCCTTTCCTTGCTACAAATTCCTTTTCCTTGATAAAAAAAAAATACACAAGCCTCTGAGAGAAAGCATTTTCTTCCACTAAGTGTTTATTCCTGAACCGTAGCATTGTGTCAGTTACAAGTGACACTTCATTACCGGATTTTTTAAATATGTTCTTCATTCATTCCTCTCATATGTTACTTAAATAATATTGCTTTAAAGAGGTTTATATTGCATCTGAACTTTGTCACGGAGGAGAGGAGGTCCTAGTTCGCTACAAGGCGCCCTTATAAATATATACTTTTCAAAACCATAACAAATCAATACAAAAATCTTGTAGAAAAAAAAAGTAAAAAAAAATCTCGTAGAAAAAAAAAGTAAAAAAAAAATCGATCGAAACGATATGCTAGTTTAATCGACATCTAATAATAGATTTACTAACAGTGAGAAAGATAAAAATATCTACTATTGAGTAATTTATACTGTATGCGATGGAGTGAGGCCTGACCTTTCCCAAGCTCTTCAATCTCTTCAACCGAGCAATAAACGAGTCAGTCATTGCAGCAGCAAACGAGATGGCTCTTGGATTGACAATACAAGTGTCAATTATATAAGTAACGGATACGGTTCTGCTGGGTCCAAGTGAAGGTTCCTCTAGAGTGCTATTAATAAATGCTGTGAAAAGTATAGCAATACCCATTGTTATATGTAATTGTAAAATAAAGGTTTCTGTGATATGCCCTCTATAGTAAAATTAAAAAGTAAACTAAATTTGTTTGGAAAAATACACAAAAATAATTATTAAAAATCAAGTTGTTACAGTCTTATCATTATTTATTATTTAATATTTCTATAGCCTTATTAAGAAATTATTGAACCTAATAATATAATGTGGATGAAAAAATAAATTCATAATATTTACAACTACTACTAAATATAAATTCATGATAATTACAACTAGGCAATCAGGAACTTTCCTAGTGTAAAAGGAATTAATTCACTACTCTGCACTATTTACCAAATATTATCTTGTATGTATAAAAGTTTGCTGTAATCTGAAACAGCGATGAGTCATGAAAGTGCTATATAAAGAAGACAGTTGACGATCAATCATCTTCAGAGATGAATTACCGAAATTCTAATGAAATTACTAAATTCGAAAATATTTCACAGGATAAATAAAAAATTTGAGTTCAACAAATGTTTGACAATTGCAGGGTGGAAAAATATAAATTAAATTTTTCGGTACACAGAGCCGACTAGCCGACTAGCCGACTAGTTGGCTACAAATGCGCGATAAAATTTCCAAACCAGTTATGGCTTTAATGGGATTTTCTCAGTAAATGTATTTTTTTAGTTAATTCTAAAAGTTCATATTCTTCTACAAAAGTAAAATTGTTCTTACTAATCTTATAATTGCCCAATTTTTTTTAAGGTTATATTTTTTTTTAGGTTTTTTTCTTATATACATCGAAAACACTACTTATTTGTATAAGATGTTACGTACGAGTAAAAAACCTGGATTAATGCACCGAATACTATTGTTAAATTTTACAAACAATTCAAACTTAAAGGCAGATACATCAAACTTCTTTAAACTACTTTACTTTTCGTTTCGTACTTTACTTTACTTTTACTTTCGTTTCGTTGTCTCAGATACAAAGGACTTCTCATTACTGGAATTCAACTCTAATGATATTCACTAAACGTCGTAACGTCCCTCGTCACTCTCTAATGTCTACTTCTCACGTCCAAAATCTTTAGACAGACTTCAAATAACTTGATCTACCTAATAAGATACGAAACTTTGACAACAGACGTAAAACAAAAATAAATGTTATATTATATTATTTTGTTCCGTTCTTGGTATATCCTTTATTTAATTCGCATTTACCTGATAATTATATACTAGAGAATGAATGGGTCTTGTTAGTTTGTTAATCACCTATATAGGAGGGATTACCGGTTACAGGATATTACTTATTACTTATATTACGGATATTACGGATATTACTTCGGAAATTATTTGGATTTCAAACAATCTTTCGACGAAGAAAATATACTAGATAGACATAGATTATACAAACATAGAAACCCGACCCTTACAAGCTGTTTTAGAAAATACTTAATAAATAAAGTGTAGGAAGTATTGAAAGTATTGTAAGTGTATAAAGTATTGAGTGCTGTAAAATTGTTAAGCCCTTTGGACAATGGGGCAAAGTCACTTAGAAGCCCTTTGGGCAATGGGGCAAAGTCACTTAGTTTATTATAGAGTAATGCAATTTGTAACAAAGTGCAAGCTTTTATTATTTATTACAAACTTTATGGGACTTAATTTGTTGCGTTAGAGACATCATTCTACAGGTTATTAAAAATCTTATATTACCTTATAAGATTTATTATACAGCGCCTTCACTTATTAAAAGGGATCAGTAAAACTTAAGTTTATAAACTTTATATAAAATATACTTTCAAATTAAAATTCTAAACATACAAAGCAACGGTTAAACGAATAATATAAATAACAATGTAATGCCTTTCTAACGTTTTATGCCAATCATAAATTAATCGTAAACTTGTAAACTGAGTACATTTTTATTACCTTACTTACTGTTATACTGAAAATCTCCAGTTTCAACCAGAAAAAATGGTTTAATGGGTTTGAAACAATGTTATGGATTTAGTGTCGAACTATAAACTTTTTATGGAAAGGAAGTCAGAGAAAATTAGTTGGAGCTAGTTAATTTCCTAAATAAGACGGTTCTCAATCATGACATTCTAAACATAAATAACTTTCGAATCGATAATAATCAATCGAAATGAACCAATTCAATGTATTATTTTCATTAATAAAAACTTCCATCTTAACAATCCGAAGAAGCAGAGAAAGAAAATCAGTCGAGAAGTTTGAAAAACCATTGTTGGAAATTTAAATTATCATATAGATGTAAAAAGTTTCAAAACATCTTACATTATTTTCTTAATGTAATTCTTTATACAATTGTAAAATCACTGTGAGGTCATTAAAAAACGTGACTGTAAAAATATTTGTTAATTAGTAATTTTAAACAAATTAAAAATGTCTTACTATCCTATAACATTGATGTATAAAAGTTATACGAACAAGTTAAGTTAATGTAATACTAATATGCATGCCCATTTTTATCATAAACCATTAACGTAATATATTTTTGGTAATTTTCTGGGTAAGCTTGTATGTAGGTAAGCCTCTTAACTGCTCATCCAATTACAAAAATCTTTGACCAATATTTGAAATAAGTTTATTTAATAAATATTCAATATTATTGATATAAGTTGTGTAAGATAAGCTTAAGTGAAAACCAAGAATTCAATTACTCAATCTGAGTTGTCTGTACCCATAGCAATTTAGAAGTTAAGAAATTTTGAAGGTAATTTTGCAGTTAAGACGGTCATGCGTTCTAGCCCCTTGCACATTTAATATTGTTTTTGGCTAGTATAGAGTATATAACGTGAAATTAATTGATATACCAAATTGGATAATTTGGTAAATGGTTATATAAATTTCTGAAGTGGTTACACTTTTTATAATCATGCGAAAATCTCGTTGTTGTAATTTTACATTATTATTCAAATTAACATATTTGTAACTCCTTCGAAAAAATAAGATAATATAACCCTAAGATATAATAAAAAATATCATTTTAAAAAATACCATTTTAATAATTAATAATAGATAAACATAGAAGTCTACTTAAAGGTTCGCTAAGAAAAAAAGTAAAAATTTTATTTGTACAAAAGAAAGAATAGAATATAAATATGTAAAACGTATAAAGGGATGTGATAGCTCAATTGGTAGAGCGACGGGACGGTATGACAGAGGTCGCGGGTTCAAATCCCTGCCCGTGTCGGTTTATTTTGAATTAAATATTTATACAAATTTATAACATTTTTTTTTGTTGCTTTGTTTTGCTATGCATATTTTTATCTAAGAAGGACGTTGAGAGTCGCGTGCCAATTATAATTTCGCTCTGTCTACGATGGTTAGCTTGATATTGCGTCTAGGATATTTTTCAATATTATATAAAGCAACCCGCCCCAGCTTTGCAAGGGTACAATTTACTAACGAAGTTTAGTGCTTTAGATGGTGCGCCGTCTGTCAGTAAGTTAGTAAGTTGGGTTCTCTAGAAACTAATGTCAAATATAATGGAAGACTCCGAATTCTCATCACATCTTGAATGAACATTCGTTGCTATATTTTATCGATATTTGTATTTCCAAAAACAAATCATTCTGAATGGGGAAATGTAAGACATTAGCGAAAATCCCCTTTTACTTTTTGTTAATATTATATTCTTATATCTCTGGCCTGTGTGTGTGTGTGTGTGTGTGTGTGTGTGTAATACTTCAAATTGAAGGAAAGAAAAATAGCAAAATATATATAATAAAATAAACTTAAACCTTTTCTTTCTTTGATACATGAAACAAGCAAAGAATCATCTGAGAGACAGCATTTTTTATTTAACTAAGTGGCATCCTGTTGTATCAATTTCAAATAATGTAGAACTTTGGTACTTTGCTCCTTCATTTATTTAACCATATAATTCATATAAACTAAAAAAACATTTCGAAAAATATATATCAGTCAAAGACATATAAAAAACTATCCAAAAAATTAAACCTTATATCCATTAAATACTAATAACCAATCGATATGCCATTCTAAAATCGATGTTTAATATGTTTACTAGTGAGGCCTCAATATATAAATTCATATTATATATGTAGGTTTAAATTATTACTGTTACTTCGCTACCGTTGGATAAAACTACCAAAGTATGTTTGACTCAAAACCTGGTGTAATTATAGTTTAATGAGACGTATTTTGCTTGCGGTAGAATGACTGGAGGAGCTCTTGGGTCAAGTATTAAATAAATAAAAAAGCTGCAAGGCATTCAAATAATATACGGCTAATTGTTTCACAACAATGTCGTTATAATTTTATTACTATATCAGAATTGTGTTATCTGAATTAAATAAATAAATGGGAAATAAGAATACGGAATTATATGTTTTCTATAGCTACAAATATAAATGTAGTAATTTATGTCTAATTTTATTTCTGTTCATCATTATGCAAGAAAAAAATGTATTTTTGATAAAGGTTTCAGCCGAAGTTCCTAATAGAACCTAATCATTTTTTTTTATACGAAGGAATAAAATTATAATCTGTTTCTTGAGTTATCAGCCAATAACCTTTAATTTATAGCAAGATAACTTAATTATCAATATATAATTTATTAAGATTGATAATTTCAGTTTGATAATTGGCTATTCCTAAATAAATTCAAGATTTCTTTTACCTAAAAGCAATTATCGCTTTGAAATAGTCCTATATCAATGACAGGTGCCGTAGTTTATTTTTCCATTTAATGTCGCAGCCATTAATAATACAGTGCTAATTAACCGCCTGTCCGTCAGGAAAACCAATAAAACGGACGACTGCTCTTCAAATAAACTAAACTACTAAAAGGTCAAACAAAAATAATTGAAAATGCTTTTCATAATGTTTAACTAATATTGTTTTATTTGGGTTGGTATGGAGCAAACTTTTAAGTTGAAGAGTTTAGAAATTCTTAACGCATTGCATATGTTCATAATTTAAATATGTTTTTTTTTTGTAATTTTTTTTTTGTTTTTGTGTTTTTTTTAATCTCAACCCATTTTCCCCTCTATAAATTTTATAGCCTATTAAATGTTATTACATTATTAGATCTAAACTTTACTTACTCTTATTATATTAACATATTTTGTCATTGGGGTTAAACTTGTCAATGATACACTGGAGGGTAATTGCTTTGTTCTTGAAAGTTCGTATCAAGAGTTGAGATTCAAATATATCTCACTAAAGTTGAGATATCTCTATTAAAACAAAGTTCTTTTAAATCTACAGGGACACGTAACGTACGTACGTAAGTCAGCAAGCGGAATGAAAAGCTATTTGGAGCGAATCGAATTCCTAATAGGTGGTTGGATAAAAATATTTATCATTGATTTGTCAACAATTAATCGATTTAATAAAAAACAATTTATTTATAACACTTTATTGCGCACAAAACGTGAAATAAAAAAAAAGAACAACAAATTAAAGATAGTATTCGAAATTAGGTGCAAAGGCGGCTTTATCACCAAAAGTGATATTTTTCAGACAACCCATTTTATATATTAAAATTAATTTAGTTTTATTGACAAACAGTTATTATAAGCTAATATGATACAAGCTGAACCTTCAGAATTCAGGTGAATTATGAAAGAATATTATACTTTTGTAATAATATACTAAAATATAAGCTTTTATAATTAATTAGCATTAATCAAAATTTGTTAAAGCATTTATAGAGTAGATAGAACAAATACAATTTAATGCAATACGCCTCAAAAGATACAGATTTTAAATGTGTTTGCAAAATAACTATCCTTAACGAATTTTCCTTTATTTTATCCGTAATTTTATTCAATAAAACAAAATATCTTAATAGTGACTTGAAATAAGGCAAAACTGCATTTTTGCAAATATTTAGGTAATACCCAAAATAAGTCAGGCAGACAACGTATACTAAGAACAGTTACTAAAATTAGACTAACGTGTGCTAAGTATGGGCACTGAAATATATCAAAGCGTGAACTTAATAAAGAAGCTGAGCTTCATCTTACCGAAAATAATGAACTCCCTTTAAAGTCATAAGTTGCTAATTGTTTGTTAAAAACAAGACGCTGACTTAAGCACTTCAATAAAAATAACAGACTATCTCGAATAAAACTTGTAAGTATTAAATAAGTATTTGGAAATAATATTAATATACATTCAATATTTATTGTAGCTACTTATTCCATACCTTTCAAGGCTATACCTGACATATTTGCCAATAAAGCACCAAGAAATCATCTGTCAGCTTTTTGTCTGTCAAAAATCTGAAAAGCAGCTGATAATATACGACAAAGCTTCGAAAAGTCAAGGAATAAAAGTACATTTTTTTTTTTACAGACTGAATTAAAAGTAAAGTCCGTTTCCGTAAAGACAACGTACTCGTAATATCTATACTGAGAAATTAAAAGTAAATACACCTATCGTTATTATATTACTGACAGTCTGAGCCATTTAAAACATGTTTAACATTTTGCAGCTCACAAGGTCATGTATTATCATTCTCTCATTATCTTAATGGGGGTCTAAGACTGGGTACAGCTGTAATTTTTTTAATTCGTACTACCTCTTAGTAGTCTCAATTTGTTTAATGACTTAGTACACTACCTACGATAAGTAAATACAAAACAATGAACGTAGGTAGTATTTAACATTTAATAAACGTAGATTTTTTACCAGAAGAGAAAAAGCCATATAAAAGACGTATCATCTTTATTTGATATAATATTTTTATAAGCTGATCAATTATTGCACATATTGTAATAAAGCCTCAGTGAATTTAAGATATTTAAAAATAAAAACTTATTAAGAACTATTTTTTTATTCGTATGATAAATATGAAAGTAAACAAATAACTTATTCATTACTAATTTATAATAGATTTTCAGCTTCCTTTCCTTTCCTTTCCAATATAAACTTTATCAAAGATCTTAGATTTTGATCAATCTTCAAGAGTTTCTTACGAGCCCTCTGTTCTGTTCTCGCGGACGCAGTCGCGGGCAACAGCTAGTTCTAAATAAAATTGAATTCAAACGCAAGAGCAGACATTTTAACAAAACCAAACGTTTTACTTTTGATTAAATCTAACCATAACGATGTTGAATTCCTTGAAATATCGTACTTTTAATCATGAAATAAACATTAATATAAAAAGTTAGCGTTTTTGTGCTCACTAACCTCCGTCTACAAAACAAGTCAACTTCACCGATAATCGGTAAAGTTGACTTGTTTTGTACATCAATACAAAATATAAACAAAATCTATGTAATACACAAAATGTTTACTGAGAGAGCTTTATCCCTTAAGCTTGACTAATTCTTTTCCCGCGGCGTTGTCTCAGTTACAAAAGACTTCTCATTAGCTGAATTCAACTCTAATGATATTCACTAAGCTCCGTAACGTTCTCCGACACTCTCTGACGTATACAGACACGATTGGATCAACCTAAGGAGATATTAAACTTTGATAACACGGGCATAACATCACATTAATATATTATATTGTTTTTTATGTTCTGTCGATGGTGTATTCCGTTTTTAAGCTTTTTAGTACACGTACTCGTAAGTATAGATTTGTCACAACAAATCTATACTAGAGAGAGAGTGTGTCAGGTAAGTTCGTTAACCTTCAAATAAAGGTAATTCCTCACCAATTAAATTCCGGAGATTACTTCGGAACCTTCAAACATTCTTTCTCCATTGGTAATATACATTTTACGAGATAGACTATTCTACACAAAAATCTAAAAATCATCCTTTTAAACAATATTAGAATATACCCAACAAAAATTATAAGCGATATTGAATGTGCCCTAAACAAAAAAAATGCAAATGTGGATTAAGTTGTTTCATCCGTAGTTGTGAACGAATATTCTAAACATGTCAATACTTGTAGGGCCTTTGGTCAAGCGGGCAAAGTCACTGACAGCACTTAGTATATTGTAGTATATAATTATTATATAAAAATTTACCCATCTGTAAGAGCGTGTAAATTTATTAAAATTTGCCCCACTAGGTCTAAACGCATGAAATATTTTTAAAATTAAGATCTAAAACATTAAAAGCAACAGTTACCAAAATAATATTAATACCTTTCCAACATTTTATGGCAACCATAAATTAAATGTAAACTCGTAAAGTGAGAACACTTTTATTACCTGGTTAGGAAAAATAAGACTCTGGAGTACTCACAGTAAGTACACTGAATATACGAAAATAAGTTACCTGTTTTGAACAGAAAAAAATGTTCAATGAGCTTGAAATAATTTCATAGATTTAGTGTTGAACCATAAACCCGCAATAGTGATGTTAAAAGAAATGAATTCGAGCTCTTTAACTTAAAATATAAACAAAACTAAAAAAATCAAATAATACTCTATAATGTAATATTTCCTTCCATGAAATCCGTGATCTTATCAATCTGAAGAGGTAGAGGCAGGCAGAGGCAGAGGCAGAGGCAGGCAAGAAGTTTGGAAAACGATTGTTGGAAAAATATAATTATCATGGAGATCGAAAAAGTTTCAAAAACTCTTACATTATTTTCTTATTGCAGATATCTTCATACAATTGTAAAACAATTGTAAGCTTATTAAATATCTTACTGGCCAAAACAAAGTCATTGTAAAAATATTTATTGATTAATAATAAACTTAATTAAAAATATTTTAGTATTCTATAACATCGATGTATGATTTTAACTCCTTTAATGTATCTTGTATAGTAATAATAAAAAAAATAATAATAACACTTACATTTTTTTTATAAGTTAATTTATTATCTATTATTGCGATTTTATATCCAAGCAACGTAATATTAAGTATTCACTATTACCTGCCTGCTTTACTACAGACAATATAATAGATTGCGGGATATGATACGCTCAGTTTTAATATGATACGCTCAGTTTTAATATGATATGCTCAGTTTTAATATGATACGCTCAGTTTTGATATGATACGCTCAGTTTTAATATGAACCTCTGGCATAAAATGTTTTTAATTTATAATCTGATCTGCTCATCAAATTACAAAAATCTCAGATTTATCTTGGATAATTTTATATGGACTAAATAATAAATCTTTCAAGTAAAACGGTTTTAGTTGGAGATCATTCTTGCCAATCAAGTTGACGAAAACACCTTGGAGTGAATGCTTTCTTACTTACGCTGTTTTTGTAGTCTATGTGGACGGAATCTCGGGCACAAGGTGAATTAAAATATTTTATATATAACATAAAAAATAAAGTCAATCTTGCTCGTATTATACCATATTATTTCAAAAAATCCTTAAGCCATTGGAGTAAGATACGTTTTTGTGAAAATGAAGAATTCAATCACATAACATTTCCATAAGAGTGGCCTGTACCCAAAGCAATTCAAAACTTTAGAAACTTGGAATGGAGTAATTTTGAAGTTAAGAAGACCCTGCATTCACATGACTCATTTATAGGAAGGTATTATAATCGAGTCGGAATATATATATAAATATATACACCAAATTGGATAATTTATTTAGATGTAATAATAATTAAAAATTCTGAAGTGTTTACAGCTTTTAAAATTTTTATGGTGACCAAAGAACTTTTACATGTATCCTAAGAATTATTTTATAATTGTGAGACAAATAGAAATACAAAACAATATGTTTATACATAAAAGACAATTTTAAAAATCCGAAGCAAGAATAAAGATACGAAAAGGAAGCAACGATTTTTTTTTATATTGACCAATGATTAAGTAAGTATATCATGAAGTTATTTTTATCTTATTCATTATAAAGTAGTATAACATATATTTACATTAAGTTATTATAATATAAATTTATTATTTAAAATGCTAAACTTAACTATAAAGGGCATACGTCAAACTTTTACGCCAAATTTCCTTCATACAAAGAAATAAACAAATCTCTGAGAGAGAGCAGTCTTCTTTAGCTAATTTTCTTCCTGAACTGTAGCACTGTTTCAGTTACAAGTGACATTTCATTAATTAATGACTTTTCTCTTCATTCTCATTATGTGTCATTTAAGAAATATCACCTTAGAGATATAAGACTATTAATAATAAATATTAAAATCTAATATATCTAAAATCTCCACCAGACTCTTACCGTGATATAATACGAATCGATGAGCCGTTTTAAAATAAATTAGATATCCATTAATATTTTGTAAGTCCAATTAATTACCACGTAAATAAAATTAATCATATTTGACTCAAAACCAGACAGAATTGTAATTAAATGACACGTATTTGACTTGCGGTAAGAAATACGTGGAGCTCTAGAGTCGAGCACTAAGTAACGTCAATAATGCTTGTTTGACGGCAATGTCGTCGGTGACTTTTTCACTTTACTTCGGAATAGTATAGTACTATATCAGAATTGTATTATCTGAGGGAAATAAATAAATGTGAACTTAAATATACATTTTTTTTCTATATATACAAAATAAAATTTAGTGGATTACTGAACTGAGTTATTGGATCTGTAAGTATTTTATAAAAATGTTTCTTTGAGTATATCGAAAGGTATAATTCAGGAAGACAAAGATAGATAATTTAAGGCCAAATTAAAATAAAAAATATAGTGTTTATGAATGTCTGAAAAAGAATTCATTTGAAAATGTTTTTCAATATTAGGCAATATATATAATCTACGCTATTAAAGAAACTAAATATATTTAAAGGTTATAATAAACTATAAACAGTGTTGATAAATGCAAATTATTTTATGAAACTCTAATGAACCAATTTCCGGAATAAAATCACCATTTATTTTATCTAATAATAATCATAGCTATAAAAAGGATCCTATTTATAACCATAGTTTATTTTTCTATTTAATGTCTCAGCCACAAGCTATCATAATAAACTGGTAATTAACTGTCTTTCTATCAAGAAAAGCAATAAAGTGTATGGCTGATTTGTTTCTACCAAAGAAACTAGAGGTATATCGTAAAAAAATAAAAGGTGCTTGGTATGATTAACGAACATTTTTTTACGAAGCTTGGTATGGAGCAAAATAGAACTTTAAAAACTTTTAAAGTTCAGGAAAGTTCTTAACAGATTGCATATTTTCATAACTTTATATTATGTTGGTAACATTATATTTTTTTTATATTTAATTGATTTGAAATACAACTTTTAAAATATAATTAATTATTTTTTATAAACAATAATTATTTATTAAATTGTATAAATTTATTTATAATATATTTCTATATTGGTTTTCTGTGTTATATATATAATTGAATATTATAAATTCTTTATGTTCGAAAATATATTAGCCTGCCTAATAAGTGAAATATTTGAGTCACCATATTATCTGTATATTACAAATGTCAAGCTACGTTTCAAGAAAATAAATGAATATATTACTATTATATTATGTAATAGAATATATATATTTATCATGTATAACATATTGGGGCAAATACTAGGTCTACCGATTTTTGAATTATTGTTACCCATCTAAAGTTATTATTTTTGAAGCTTACCCTCATTATATTAAGATATTTTATGTCTCTATATACAAATTTTCAAACGGTCCATTAGATCCAGGTGATTGGTTCGCCCTTGGACAATCCTACACATATATCTAACGAAGGTTGAGATTTCTCAATTAAAAAGAATTCTTGTAAATCTTTAGGGAAAGCAAGCGTAATGAAAAGTTATTTGGAGCGAAACGAATTAGTGAGAAAGATAAAAATATCTATAATTGAGTGTTTTTTAATAGATTAAATCTCAATTGAATATTCTTTGACTTATTGATTTATTTAATATGAATAACCTTGTAAGTTGACATTTTTATTCGAATATAAATCGCAATCCTGTTTTGAATACTCAAACTGTCATTGTATTTTTTTTTACATACAAAGGAATTTATAAACAAAATAAAAATAATAATACTTGTTGAGCCCTTGGACTCCGCCCGCGTGGACTGTAGAAAGACAATACACACTAACGGGGAAAATTTATCCGTAACTTTTTACTCAACAAGCGTGTTGAAATTGATAACCAAATATGTATTCTTCTTCAATTAAATCAATATAGAATGAAAATAAAACCAGATTCCGAATAACCGGCATTGAACCAGTGACTTCATACCGTTGCTCTACCAATTGAGCTACAGTGTCGCTGCCAAACTGGGTGAATTTAGCATATTCGTCTTTTATCGGGCCGATGGTGACATCTATAAGCCTTATTTCGAAATTCCGAACCAATGTTACTAACTTTGCAGTATGGATATCGGGAAGATATTTAGACGTTTATATATAGAGTGCAAAATTCACCGAGTCTAGCACCAATACTATAAAAAGTCGGTAGTTACGGAGCAATGATCCGAACGACGAACGCACTTGGATAATCCACTCGAACGAAGGCGGGGGATAAAAATTGAGAAAGTAGCTTAAACTATGTATAATGTAAAAGAAATATATTCTAATAATCATTATAATAAAATATTAACTTATTTAAAGAATTAAAACGGTCCTATCCGTTTTTGATAGTAAAATATAGAAGCAGGATTACATGCCTCAAAAAAATGAATTAGTCGAATTTGTATTCCTATCAGCTCCTTCCCGGACTTGAGTCCGTAATTATATTAAAATATACATTTTTTAAATATATTACTTAATATTAATTATACTATTACTTGTTTTGAATTTGAAGATCTTATTAAATTTACTTACTTATATACAGTACAGTACATTCATATATAGTACGTTCAGTTTTTTATCAAAATAATTAAAATGTAATATATTTTAAATAAAAAAATACCCCAGATATAACAAAAGAATTATCATGTTAATATTAGATATTTTTTTAAACCTTATAATGTATATACAGCCTGATTAATATTTTGTTGCAATGATATAAAGTCTAGGTAATAAAAGCATAAATTTAAAATATTTGTAAAAAGACAATTATTAAGTACTATTTTCTTAGTCTCAAAAGATGCGAGGGACTCAATTCTGCATTATTTGACAAATATTTAATATGATATGGAAAAAATGACATAAGCTATGGAACGTAAGTGGTATATAAAGAATATAGGTGATCATGAATCTTGTTTGAAGATTTAATGATATGAGTTGAGAGACATTTAAAAACAAGAGTAAATTCCACCAAAATACTTCCCAAGATGAACTAAATTGAGTTTACCAAATGTGTGATGATTTTACCAATAATACCTAATTTCAGACAATCCTAGAATTACGAAATAAAATACCAATAAGTGTATAATTGAATTGTAAAAACAGTGGATCCAAAGAAAAAACAAATACGTCTCAAAAAAACACACTACCATTTTATTTTAACAAAACATATTTTTTTTCTGAGAGAGCCATTTGTGTTTTAAGTAATTCCTTTCCCGCGGCGTTGTCTCATTAACAAAGGACGTCTCTTTACCGGAATACAGCTCTAATGATATTGACTAAACGCTGTAACCGTCCCTCGACACTCTGATGTATATTTCTTATGTGAGAACTGTTTAGAGAGACTTTAGACATATTTATCTACCTAATAAGGTATAAAAGTTGGAAAAATATAACATAGAAATATATGTATTATATTATTTTCTGTCCATAGTGTATTCCTTTTTTTTTTTACATATACTTGATTAATCTAACCCAGAGAGTGAGTTAGTCTTGTGTGTTATTTATACATATTTGATTACCAGATATTTTAACTATTTGAATTTCAATAATTCTTTTACCATTGGAAATTTGAAAGATTCTAGATGAATAAAGACTGTTCAAACATCTCAATACGATCCCTAGAAACATTAGAAAAAACTTAATAAAAAAGTGTTTAAGGTACTTATTAAAATGGTTTTCGACTAAAATATATTAAATGCGGATAACTTTTTTCATCCATAGTTTTGATATATTGTTCTAAGCTGGTAGAGCCGATTTGGTAAGCAGACAAAGCGGGCAACACTTAGTACATTGTAGAGTAATAGAGTTTGTAACAACGATGCAAACTTTCTTAACTTATTAATCACGTTACGGAAATTAAGTTGTTACGTTAACGATTTTATTCTAAAGGTTATTAAAAGTGTTCTCTCTCTAATAAGATTTATTTTGAATGACACCATTCACTGGAAGAGATCAGTAAAACTTACATTACTTTACGGTTACAATATTAATATCTTTTAAATTATGTTTGAAACATCATTTATAAAAAGATTAAAAAATATATGAGAAAAATGGGTAGTAATATTAAAAATATTATATTTCATTTAAATTTATAAAGACAGCGTTTGTACCTGACTACTGTACTGAAGAGTCAACAAGTTAAATCCAAGATAGTCTTATATTTATTTTATGGACGTGCAAAAGTCCATTTCTAATAAAACAATAAGCAGCATATTACTCTATGGAGAGTGTATTACTTTCCGTAGTACTGATATTTTTTTTCCAACAACTAATTTCTTCTAACATCATCTCTATAAAGGTTTATGGTTCAAAATAGTGGTACGAAATAGTGTCAAAGTCACTGCTGTGGACTATTATTCCACCTTACCAGGTAATAGAGCTTACGATGTATTTATAATTTGCATAAAATGTTGGAAAGGCATTTAATACATTGTCAATAATTTTATTCGTAAAGTAATGTAAGTTTTACTGATCTCTTCCAGTGAATGAAGGCATTCAAAATAAATCTTATTAGAGAGAGAACACTTTTAATAACCTTTAGAATAAAATCGTTAACGTAACAACTTAATTTCCGTAACGTGACTTATAAGTTAAGAAAGTTTGCATCGTTGTTGCAAACTCTATTACTCTACAATGTACTAAGTGTTGCCCGCTTTTTCTGCTTGCCAAATCGGCTCTACCAGCTTAGAACATTATATCAAAACTACAGATGAAAGAAGTTATCCGCATTTAATATATTATACTGGTAGACTGTTTTAGTACTTTAAAGGTTTTTTTATAAAGCGTTTTTTTTAATGCGGGTTGTAGGGATTTTTTTTAATGCTTGTGCAGTCTATGTCCATCTAGAATTATGTTTTTGAGGCGAAAGAATAGTTCAAAGTCAAACTGGTAAAATATGGCATGTTTTTGTGTAAATAACAAACTTAAAACAACAACTTTACTTTATAGTGAAAATTAGTGAAATAAATATAAATTAAAAAAGTACTACTTAACCAATAAAATAATATAATACTTATTTCTATGTTATACTTCTGTAGTCGACTAGAGTCCAAGAAGTCAGCAATTATCAGCATTTTGTTAGTCGAAATACTGACGAACAGATAATATCAGGTCGTAAAATCAGTCCCTAAAGATAACATTATATCTAAAGTAAAGTTTAATTAATTTTGAAATTAAAGTATTTATAATAAAGAAACTATTTCATATTTGAAATTAAGCACAAAGTAACTGTTGCTATTATATAATAAATACCTTGAAATTGCAAGAAAACGAAGAATATGTGAAATTTATTGTTAGAAGAATCAATTTATCATATAAATGGAAAAAGTTTTAAATCCTGTTATGTTTTATTTTATTATCTTGATTGTTACAATTCAATCCTAAGATATTTTGCAAGTTTTTAAGATTACCGGCAGATGTTTATCATAACAGAATAAATAAAAAAAATACAAAGTAAAAAGTAGGCACAGAAGATAGAAAATATTTTTTTAACACAGATTTTATGATGTTTTAGTTAAAACATCTTTAGTAAAAAAGGTAATTCCATAATAACTATAAGAAACAATAATAACTATATATATATTATCTCTCTAGTATTATTAATAGTGTATTTATTTCCCCCCTTTAATTTCCCGGACACGTGATGTTATATTATAGTGGTAATTAAGCGCCTGTCAATAAATAACAGCAATAAACGGAAACAGAAGTTGCTATTAAATAAGCCGTAGGTACAAATGAAAATGTAAACAATAGCAGCTGTTACTGATATAAGACCAATTTTGCTTCAAAAATATTTTAATGGCCTTAATTCCTGTATCTTGTTATATCAAAAAGCCAAGAATTCAATTAGGTGCGCCTCGCCTTATGTTCAACGTTAATCAACATTTTCTTGGCCTGTACCCATAGCAATTTATAACTTTGGAAACTTGAAGAGGATAATTGAGAGTCATTTTCATCCTTCAGTTTGCGAAACGGTGTAAGTGCTGCGGGTCATAAAGTTCTAAGTTTGATTGTACCGACGTATATTTATATCCGATGTACTAATTGAGAGCGGATAAATAGCTACTGGATATTACAATTATAATTTTAATTCAGTATATATTTAATTTTTTTAGTCTATAGAAGAAATTTTCTAACAAAATCAAGTATTCATGCCTGGTACCCTGATTGTGAGACAGATTTAACTACAGCTGTGAAAATAATACTAAAGAGCAGTCCTTGGTCTACTGCATTAATTATTTGATGCGACTATTTCTGAAATATATATATATATATATATATATATATATTTAAAAACAATTGATCCGTTGCTTTATGTAAAAAAAAAATTGATATATTAAGATTATTTCAGGTGACTTTATTTTACAGGAGTTGAAATTTCATTTTGATGTTGAAAATGTAATTCTTGTACTTCTTTGGGAACATCTATATTAGTAGCTCAGAAGGCGCAATGAAAAGTCAATTGGTGCGAATTTTCATAAATTAGAAGTTTCTTAAATAAATAATTAAATTTTCGTTTACATCTTGATCATCTCAAAGTTAATTGAGATAAAGGTGCAATATAATTTCAATAATAATACTCTGTTATCATTTCCCTGCCATTTTAATTAGATTTCACGTGAAATAACTCAACTTATAGAAATTTATAGCTTATTAGAAGATATTCTGAAACAAACCAGTTTATATATGTACTAGGATATTTTCATTTAAAGATACTAACAAACATCGGTAAAATACAAGTAAAATAAAATTTATTTATATTAATAGTTTTGGGTATACCCCAAAATAAAAACATACATACATCGATAAAACACAAGTGAAATAAAATATTGTAAGAAATAACAAATAGACATATTTTATATTATTTAATTGAATTGTATCATTAATTTATAAATATCTTTAAATACTTTCTATAGCAATAAATACGAGTATTATAAATAACTTAAAAAGGCATCTCAATGATTAAGTTTTCAAATTGCCACGCTCTGGACCGTTCTTGACGTTTGAGAATTTCAATTAGGGTCCCGGCATTTCTTCACGACCTTTTTATATAAGAAATGTGATTTAATTTAAAAGAGATTGATAAATACATTTTAATGTAGATATCGATTATAATTTAATTTAAAATATTTAGTGCTATGTAATGTTATGAGTCTTTAACAAAAATCGTATAAATTACAATTTATTCATAGTTACTATTATATTTATTAATTAAAAATAATATAGAAATATATATATATATAAATACATATTTTAGTAGTTTTGAATTTAAAAAAGGACGTTAATTTTAAAACACACTGGCCAAATTCTTCTGCCAATACCAGCAATTTTGGCAAAATGGACAGCATAAGCTTGGATAAATGCAGTAAGCCTCTTAAGGGCCTCAAGATTCGGATTTGAAATCCATTAGCGAAATCTGAATCCTTATCGGAGTCCATGACGAACTTTCCCTTAATTTCATTCGTAATTATTATCGGGAAAACAAATTATCCTGATAAAGCGGATAGCTCTAAGACATTAGCTAGAATTGTTTTTGCCTTTGAAATATATTTTGTATACAATTCCAACAATTATCTACAAATTTATCGGTTAATAACTAAGCCAATAATAAATTATATGATAAAATTAAAATTATTCTGCCTTACGTTATCATTGATATTTGATAATATTTTATAAGTTATATTTACAAGGGCAAACTTATCTATTCTAAGTTCTTCCTTAACTAATAACATAGTTGACGGTGAATGACAGTCATCGCATAATATATATATATGTACCGTCGTAAATTAGAAATGTAATTTATTTTTTTTTATTCCTCATTTAATTTTAGTAAAAGTATGATTTTTATAATTTAAATGCGACAATAACATTTTTACACTCACTTATATTCCGTGTATTTTAAAAGTTGTGATAAAATCAATCCATTTCCGTTCCAGTAGATTTTAAACTATCACATTTTAATAATGCAGTTGTTTCCTACAAGTCAGATTTATGTATAACTTTTTTATTAAATATATGTTTGTTTTTTAACAATACAATATGAAACCTCTAAAATACGATTGTCGTCTAAAAGGATTACGACACCTTATTACGAGATCAGGTAATTTATATGTTGCCTATTGAATAAAAATCAATACTGGCTTTGTTATTCTGAGCCCAGAAAGATAAAGATATTTTATATCATTTATATGAAAAAAAAAAATAGAATTTCTTGATGAGACCAGGGGTCAATTAGTTTTTGAATAAACAAACTTCTTGTAATATTGGTATTTGACTCTATTTGTATTTGTTTTTGCCCTCGTATAAAGTAGTTACTCCATATGAAACAAAAAGGTCTCATATTTTAGTTTCTGAACTGTTTGGCTTTTATAAGTTTTTTATTAGTTTTATAATATAATATACTATGATTAATGTTCATAAATATATTTTTTTTATATATGATTTCTGAGAAATATATACGAATATCTTATAATTTAACTGACAACTTTATATTTTATCTTCTTGAAATTATTTTTGTGCCAACTTATCTTCAGTTATTCGTTTTTTATAAAATACCAAGATTATTTCATGATTTTTGAAGACCTTCACAATAACCAAAACTTATTACATATTTAAAAAAAAAAAATCATATCGTTTTCATAGTCATACTTTTTGTACTTACTCTATACATTTTTTAATTATATCTAAACGTACCTGGCATTGATACTTGTCTTCTCATTTTGAAGATCAACTCCAGCAGGACACAGCGTGCGGTTCACAAATCACTGGACCTGTGAAACACTTAACCAACACAAACACAGTAACATTAAAAAATAATTAAATAATAAAACAATTACTAACAGCTAAAACTTTATTTTTTATTTGCATCAATTTAAAAAAATATATCAAATCAAAACACTATATTTCTTTACGTAAAAACTTAACGCGCGTAAATTTTTGCACGTGTTTAAACTCCCCGTATATGAGTTGGAGCGGACCGCGTAGGAGGCGTTCGTCTGAGCTTCTGGGGAGGGCAACCTTCCCTAGGGCGGCTGCGGCGCTGGGCGGCGGCGCGACGGCCGCCCTAGGCGCGCCCGATACCAGGCTACCATAACTAACCAGGAGTTAGACGAGCACGTGTACACACTCATACTGCGCATGCCTGAAACGAGGAAAGCTGGGGGAAAGCGGAGTGAGGGAGATAGCGATACGCTAAAAATAGGGGTGCGAAGAAACAACGAAATCTAAATCGGGAAGCGCCAAGCAGTCTACAAAGTTAATACAGATTTCGTTATATCAGGAGCACACTTTGGTTATCAATTAAAAACTTACTTAATATAAGGATAAATGATATAATGCGAGAAATTAAATGTTGATATTTCTATAATACATCTGCGTTTTATGAAAATTTGAGTATATTAAAACTTATCTTGGCTTTTCTATAGAGAAAACTGAAATTACTGCCTGTTAAAAATACTTACTATTGAAACAAATGAAATAATTTAAATCTTCATGGAATAGTTTTATCTTAGTTTACTTTAAAATTAGGCTTTTGAAAGAAATAACCAATAAATATATGGAATAATATTTTGTTCCATTCATATTTTACTTTTTAAAAATTAAAATGTGACATACTTCTCTCTTTTAAAAAAAAGAAGAACTTAAGTAATGTATTCTTCAATTTAAATTATACGTATATTTCAATAAGTCACTTATTTAAATAAACATTTAAATTAAGTTTATATTCTTGTATAATCAATTGAAATGCCCAAACTATTCTGTTATAAATATTCAAATTAAAAATTATATTTAAAGATATAATACGAACTAATAGCCATACAATAAAGTTTGTTAATTATTCTTAATATTTTAATTATGGATTGTTTATTTCATTTACATTTTTTTTTCAGTCATTCGTGGTTTCTTACAGGTTACAAAATCTAGCCACATCACAGTTTCGAGTACATGAATATTTCTATATGCTATTTGTATATATATTAAAATATTTCCGTCTACTAATAGTTTATTGAGCCATTGAAAAGCTCACTCAGAATCAAATGTACAATTAGGGTATTCTAAATTGATATGGTTTTCGTACAATCTAAACATAGATCACCTATTGATCTCTGTAGTCCTGGTACTTCTAACCTTATTACGGAAATTCGAGGAATTCCTTTACAAGGAAACTTAAACGATAAGGACCTGTTTTCAAGAACTTAAGCTATGTAAAAAATAGTAGAATAAATAAATTACTTATTATGCTTAATATGATAATATTTACCTACCATTATAAAAAAAAACAAACAAGCTTCTCGCTTTTCTATACGTAAGAATAAAATATAATCTTCTAAATTACAAGAATTTTTGTACTCCCTTTATTTATAGCAGCGTTTTGTATTTACCTAACAAAACACTTCTTGCTTATAAAATTTACTTCAAATTAATGTTATTTCGTCAAAAATAAAAAAACAGGTAAAAATAAAAAAATAGGAATAAGAAAAGTTAAAAAAAATTATAATACAGAATATAATAATTATAGTATTATAATAATTAAACCAAATATTCTAGTGTACCCAAAGATTAGATTTTTTAAGTTAAGCACTTGGAATAGGTACCTAATTACTGAGGCATATTAAGCTAAGCGCCATAAATCTATGTAATAAAATGTCATTGTCAACAAGGCTGACAGTGACGGCCTCACGTCTATTACGTCACCAACGTCACTTCCCGCCCCAAAGTACCAGGCGATCATAACTAGTAAGGAGCTTACTAAAACCCAGGTGTGGAAATAGAACGAACTCCCACAAGTGTTCAGAAATAGATATACCGCAATCCCCGCGAGTTTAAATATAGAGTTGTGTGGTATCGGAAATATTTTTAGAACTCGATGGTGCGTTTGATATTCAGCGTAAGAATATCTCATTAGTTAATTATTTTAATATGGTACTATTTTATTACATATGTATTTACATTTAGTTAGTAATTATACTGCATAAAATACAATTGGTTAAACTTCATAAAAACCAGTTATATAATATTAAAAAAAAAAAGTTTGGCTCTCTTTTTAAATCTGTAAATATATATAATATAATATTGCTTGGCAGAACGCCCATAATCATCTTGCGGTTTCTTTGAAATATTTATTTGTTCTAGTTTCGCCAAATTTATTTCGTACTGCAGAATTATTCAGCAAATAATATATTCATAATATTGATTGCTTTTATAGGATTAAACCTAAATTCGTATGTTATGTTATTTTTAGACTCCCTGGTTGGAAATGGTAACATAATTAAGCTTCGAGTATAACCAAAGTGCTAATTGCGAGTATTAAAAAAAATACCAGTTCTAAACACAAACACGTCTAGAAGGATCTACTGACACAGGTGGACTTTAAATTGACTAATAAATGACATTGACATAAATCTACTCTTAAATGTAATGACTTATTAGCTTTAATAAACATGCATATTCAATAAAAAAATATACGAGATTTTTTAAAATGAATTTATTATTATATTGATACATCAAAGATAAAACAAAAAATATTTTCATAAAATTAATATTAATTACAATTCATTCCTTAATAATTTTTATATTCAAATGTTTGGAACGTATAAGTAAAAGCGTGGTATAATTTGTTAAACACACGTCACACGTCATGGCGCTCTCAGTAGGAAGTCGACGCAAGGCTTTATATGTAACAAATTTAATATTACATCCTTAACCACGTATGGGAACGATATTTATTTGTAATATTTCCCGCTTGCTAAATCACTTATAAATACCAATATATAAATTATTGTGTAACATTAAAAAATAGGAACATATTCGAGGCAAGAAATGTATTACATTTTTTTTAATCAATGCATCGTGAAATGTAAATGAAAAATATGTTATAAATAATACTGTAAAAATAGAATACTTTATGATATATTTTAATGTCATTTGCTAAAAATAAGACTTAAGATATTATATTGTACTTTCCATTCTAAATTAAATCTTAAGAAGCTGTTTAATACAAAATAAGAATTGAAAATTAATGTCAAAGATTACGTTGGAAAAGTATGTATCAATTTCCCCTTTCGAATCGTTTAAAACATTAAAAATCAATGTGCAAATTAGATTAAAAAGTATATTACTTGCAATCCACGCCATAATGCAATATGAAACTTAGTCACGATTTATGTATGATTGGCCAGAAATTAAACTTAACTATTTTCCATTCTAAATTAATAGAAGAATTAATAATACGTAGCTGGTTAAGAATTGAATTTGAAATTGATAAATAATTGTAAAAATTACGTCGACAAAAACTAAATTCATCACCGTCCCGAATATTTTAAAACATTAAAAATCAATGTAGAAATTAGATATTTAAATTTATTAATTGCAATTAACATAATAATCTAATTCGGAACTAATTTATAATTTATATATCTTTTGCCAGAAATAAAACGTAACGTAAATACTTTCCGTTCTAAATTTAATCATAGTTTATTAATAAGAATTTAATATAAGATTGAATATGTCAGATTAACGTAAAAGGTTACGTTGGAAATTATCACCCTCTCGAATCGTTTAAAACATTAAAATGCAATTTAGAAAACAGATCGATAATTCATTCATTGCTATAATACAATATTGCAATTTGTAACAACTTAATATTCAATATTATGTATATATACAAAGTGCTTCATAAATGTAAACCATTCGTTCTATTAGTCCATAAAATATTTCGCGGCATATTTACTTTATTCTTTAACCATATTATTTTGTATTAATGTACTTATAAAGAATGTTAAAATATATAAATGTCCAAATGTTTCCATAAATTAATAATCTCAGAGAATTATATGCATCCGACCAAGGTTGTTGGTTAAGTGAATGGGAGCAGTCCAAGAAAATAATACTTTAAACCACGGACCAAAAACAAATATATATATAATATATATTAGTTGAAATATATAGCATTTTTTGCATACTATCTCCAACTATCATTATAATAATGAATTAAAATAGTGACAATAAAAAAACAGACAGATATTTTTTTATTTTGAATACATATTTTTCAACATCTATATTTAAGATTGAACTATCAAACTTTTATTCTACTTATCAAGGGTGAAATTACTGTTAGAAATTGTATACTTAGAGCCAGTACAAGTATTGCACTCACAACACTTGCGAAAATATAAGCTAACGCCCTGAGTCATTTGAATGAAATGCCAAGTCCTATAAACTGGCCACCGCTCTTATTCACGGCCTAGAAACTGACCGGCCTCTCACTTTTAAGTACTTTACTCATAGACCATAAGGCGTATAATTAAGTATACAGCAATTTTATCAAGGACAGTAATAAATGTATTCAAACGTAACTTTTAAATGCCAAATTATAAGTCGAACAGACGGCGGTATGGTTACAAGTTAATAGTGGACATTAATGGTAGTAAACAAAGGATTTGATAAATTAAGCTTGCGACCTTGATGCGCACACGCAGTTGCCCGTCGT
Source organism: Dircenna loreta (assembly GCA_963555665.1). Classification (NCBI taxonomy): domain Eukaryota; kingdom Metazoa; phylum Arthropoda; class Insecta; order Lepidoptera; family Nymphalidae; genus Dircenna; species Dircenna loreta. The sequence continues at coordinate 9,439,473 of OY743094.1, forward strand.
ACGGTCTGCATGAAAAGTTGTTAAAACCGGTTTGCGTTATTTTGTAGGTATTTTAATTTCCTTATTGAATTAACCTATTATAGCATAACATTTATTTCTTTCGGTGTTACACAATTTATATGTGTAAATAAAAAGCTATTGAATTTAGCAAATTAAATAATAAAAATTGTTAATGTTATTCCGACCCTACATATTCTCTTGATCCGCATTCCAGTCAAAGTCATATGTAAGGCCACCTTTCGTTCAAGTAACTTACGTCTGAATTTCGGTCCATTGGTTCTATTGATTCTGACATTGAAAATAATGCTAATAAAAATACCATAGAAAATTTCCATAGCATATTAACAATTTCAACGCACGAATATTTAAACATTATTATTTTAATTAATATGAAACAATGATTTATTTTTGTAAGCATTATTGTTAGTACACACATTATTTTTAAAAGGGAAAATTTTTACAAAACAGGTTATTTTTTATTTACAAAAGCGCTAACAACTAATACTTTTATTACCTCAATAGAACTAAATTTAATTCCCGCAAAGTCAATTGATATACTAAAATCATTTGCTTTTTACATTTTCAACACTTATAAATTATAATCTAATTAGCCGTATTGTCGGATTTGTCTCGATTTAAAATATAACTACTCTCTAACGAGAGGTATTGTGAATGAAAATAAGACCGAAGCGTATTCAGTCAATGTCATCTATCGCGTTCATTCATGCGCTCATCTCGTGTCACTGACCGATGCGCAACTCGTTCTTACTTAAATGAGAATGAGAACAAAACTAAGCGCATGTTGAATAAATTAAATGTTATGAAACGTAAAAACTCTTACGTTCGAAATTTGAAATACAAAAATTAAGTTGCCTTATTTTTAACAAGAAATTATTTTCTTACTTATATTACTTTTGAAAATGAATTATTCTGAATTTATCTATTTTTTTTAAATTTGGTAAATTATTTTTGCGAAAATTGTTTTATAAAGATATACGATTCGAAATCGTTGAGATAAAAGATTCGACGTATTAATTCACGAAAATCATTATCCTGTCAAATTCACTGTGATACGGTCTAATTTATAAATTTCTCTCTAAATATGGAAGTTTGTGAGAAACAAAATTCACAATAAAGACACACGTGATCAATTACTAAAATATTATAAACTGTTCAATTAATTCAGGACTTAGTATGACCAGTTATAAATTATGTCCAACTAGCCCTATGTTATGAATCTTCATATTTTGGCTTGAATTCAAACCACTACGAAGTGTATGTAGCGCTGCCATCAAACTGTCAAATGATAGTCAAATCCTAAATTATCTGTGGTTTAACATAATTTAGGATTGCATGCATTATATTAAATTATCTATCCTTTTAATTTATTTTCTATATTCTAAATCGAACATTATAATTTATTAAGTCGTAATAGGTATACACTGTTTTTATTCTTTCAAAGAGGTATAACTAAATAGAGTGGGCGCAACCATTTATTTTTTGTTACATTTACGCATGTTGAAATTGTTAGAAATAATTTGGTCAAACAACTTTGGTAGTTTTCCTGGTTTAGATTAATCACAGAGGCTTGGCCATTTATAATAAATTTTGCGATTGATTCCAATCTATTTTCTGATTGGTCCATAAATGGGATCAATTATTTACTGAGTAATAATTTAATTGAAGGTTACGTAAATGTAATATCAAGTTTTTTGTATTTGTTCGGATTTATAAATGCCATGATTAAAAGAATAACGAATATATTTTCTCGAACAAAATATGATGTATGAATTGCGTTAATTATTTTTATTAAATAATCGTTGTTATAAAATCAGAATACAATAATATGTAATGATAATTAATTTGCAACGCAATTTAAAGCTTTCGATGCAATTAATTAAAACAACGTAAAAAAAATATTCTGATTTGTAATAGAGAGAATTCGAAACTCACTTTGCATTTAAAACTTATTTAAATGACAACTTTTATGATAAATCATTCGATAAATAATTATTTTAAGTTCAAAAATAATTACAGAATTAGAATTTAAATGATAATGAATTAATTTACAATAAATAATAAAATATTGCCTGTATAGTGAGACGACGTAACAAATTACTTAGATGTATGAGTAAGTGTCATACATAATCTAGACCTAACCTTCTGACAATGAACGTGGGAACTATTTATTCATTTCCAGTTGTGACGCATTATTTAGAACTTACAAGTGTATTAATATATATAAAGCATATAAAGCTTATATATAATAAATAGCTAATATGAACAAATAATATGTATTAATTTTTAATTAAATACCTAAATGCCCACATTTATACTTCATCTCCTAGGAGTCCTTTGAGTGGACCCAAAGGTTGCCTGGAAGAGATTGTTCTTGAGCGATAAGGCCGCCTTGTTGTTTGTTTTGTTTTAATTTTAGAACAATAAAGAATATCATATCATATCATATCATATCATATCATATCATATCATATCATATCATATCATATCATATCATATCATATCATATCATATCATATCATATCATATCATATCATATCATATCATATCATATCATATCATATCATATCATATCATATCATATCATATCATATCATATCATATCATATCATATCATATCATATCATATCATATCATATCATATCATATCATATCATATCATATCATATCATATCATATCATATCATATCATATCATATCATATCATATCATATCATATCATATCATATCATATCATATCATATCATATCATATCATATCATATCATATCATATCATATCATATCATATCATATCATATCATATCATATCATATCATATCATATCATATCATATCATATCATATCATATCATATCATATCATATCATATCATATCATATCATATGTAATGTGACATATATGTAAAATGATTGTTTAATGTTAATTTATTTATTAAAATTCTAAATTTCACAATACAACAAATATAATTAAACGTGACACACAGTAAATGAATTGCAAAGGAAAAAAGGCGTTCGGTATTATTCTGCGATCTCTTCCACTCTACCGAAGGGGTTTGGAAAAAAATGAGCTATGAGTTACTGGAAGCTGTAATTATAATATAAATACTTCCTAATAAATACACAATACATATATAAGATTTCCGTATCAAAAAGACGCAACCAAGACTCATCAAAACAGTGATGGGTAAGTCTGTTATTTTAGTCTTAGTTTTTTTACTACCCCTGTGTTCCTTTTGAGAGAGCTATCGATAAAATCTCATTCAAATATGAGTTATATTATAATATTTTATTACTAAATAAAAAATATAATGACTTGATATTACACTCTCAAGGAAAGCAAAAAAATATTGTAACTAACTTTATTTTTACGAATAGTTTTCTATCTTAATCGTTAAAAGAACTTATAGGTTTTTTGCAATTTCGAATTCAGTATTATAGAGAATAATGACATGTTTTAGGTTTTTTCTTCATTTTTTACCTGAAAAAGCATTATAGCGCATAAAATAAATGCAATTATGTACTTCAAATTTATTCAAACGTAAGTTCATTGAACAATTAAAATTATAGAAAAACTAGCATGACTGGGTTCAAGGCTTAAATTTTTGCTAAAGATAAAGTTTATCGACATCTGGTGACCTTCGGTTCAAAAATGTCTTTAAGAATAATGGTCACAAAAAAGTATGGAAGAACTTTTTAACAAAAATACTCCATTCCATTTTTTAATTTAATAATAGATAACATTGATATAGTAATTTAAAAAAATACAAGCTTAAGTTATTTCAAATAATTAAAAATATCCGTCTGTGTTATGTAACGGTACTTGAGACAATAATTTCGTATAATAATTACGAGTACATTTGAGGCAAATACGAGAAAATAATAACACGTCCATATTAATTATAGCATTCATCATCTAACGTGAAACAGATGTGATACATTCCAATTATACTGATGTTATATGTTTGGTATAAAATATAAGATTCTAGAACATTCAAATTTTAAAACTCTCTAGAACATTCTTTACTCTCTAGAACATTCATTAAAACTACATCACAACTATTTGATATAAAATATACTTACTTTATTTATTGAGCACATAAAGCTTATATATATTTGAAATGCTCAAATTAAATCCGTTAATTTATTATAAATTTTTGCTTAATATTTTAATACACATATTACCTATTTTTAATGCAACTGAAATTCTATTGTACTAAGTATTTATAATATAGTTGAGGATAAAAGAAAATATAAATAACAAATAAAAACTTTTTTTACGCTTTCACGTGTAACTAATACCAAGGTACCCAAGAAACAAGAGCCATTACTTTCAACATTTAACGTGTAAGCAATAATATACCATATCTTTTACACCTTTAGACTATAATTGCGTTGAAAGATTATAATTCACACGCTTGTGATTCTTCGCAGTCTGTAAAGGTCTCGAGATTTTTTGACGCTCTAGGCGCTGCAGTGTAAGTTCATTGCCACGGTCATTATGAACCAGTTCAATGTTACATCAGATACAAATTATGCAAGACTAAATTAACGGAACGTCAGATCATTTTAACGTAGTATATATTATTAATTTTGGTATAGAAACTAAATGCTACAAAATATGGCTGAGACAGACTTAGGCTATTAAATTTCTTGCGGATTCTAGATTCAATATGTAACAAATACTCAATATCTCAGATATCCAATACTGATTATGCAAGGCGTATTATTTTTCATTTCTTCATATATAAATTTCGATGGAATTATTTTCTAATCACACTTGGCATCAGTGCAACAACGAACCAACACCAACCAAGAAACAAACATCATGAGTCCTCAGGTAAAATAAATTGCATTCAGGCGAACATCTATTTAAATAAATTATTAATATGCTTTTATTTTATAACAGTAAAAAAATTATCAAACGTTACTGTTGCTTTTTTAGACATTTTTTACTTTTGTTATATTTATTTGAATAATGTTAATTTTTTTTACAGCTAGTATTCTTTTGCGCTTTCGTCATGTCTGCTCAATGCATGTTCCTACACCCTGCGCCGTTACCAATACTCTTTGGCCATTACCCAGAACCAAAATACAGTTTCGCTTACGATGTAAATGACGCTCAGACAGGAGACGTTAAAAGCCAACACGAGAGCAGACGTGGAGATATCGTTATAGGACAGTATTCTTTGGTACAGCCTGATGGTATCAAAAGAACAGTCGATTACACTGCTAATGATAATACAGGATTCCTTGCAACTGTCAACAATGAAGGTAAATCCATGGACCAAGAGAATCAGACACCTAGAGAGCCAAACAGACAGTACGTTCAGGAGGAAAGTGCCAGATCAACCAACAAACCTCAGGAAATGCAACCCAGCACAGCTAGCACAGCTTCCTACAGTACCCAAGGCTGGTCCGAAAACGTACCCAGTGTTACTCCAATTCCAATTACAATTATTAGGAACTCTATCATTCATCCTTCATACTCTAATGAACACCCTTGGAACTAACAATATTTACGAACCTTTCATCACATGTCTAGCCGGACAACGATTTTTTAATGATTCAAGTTATGATTTGCATTTATTGTACGTTTTCTAAAATTGAGTCAAACTAATTTGTGTATTCTAGAACAATATTTGTTACTCGTAATTCGCTGCCGAACACATTTAATGTGTTTATCGAACCGGGTAGTGCTTGTCAGCGTTGGCACGAACCAGCGCCTTATCGGTTTTTTGTCATCTCCCTTTGATCATGATATTACACGTTATATAGGCTGAAATGTACCGGAATGAACACTGAATGTTTAATGTTATTATTAGAATACTTTCTTTATTTCAATAAAAAGACGAAAACAGCAATCAACTGAAAGGCATTGGCGCTAACCTTGTTTGATTGTTATACGTAATTACTTAGTAGATAACAAAATTTAAATTTAAATGGTCAAGGCTGTTAATATAACAATAAAATGCAAATTATATAATATGTATAAATAAATGGCTGCAATCAAACACTGACTTTAATTTACTCAAAAGATATGTTAATTATTTTTCTTTTCCAAATAAATTTCATATACATTTTAAGTCACCATATTCTTTTTTTATGAATCTGAAATATTGTGTGAAGTTCCACAATAATTAACAACTTACTTTTTACTTGAATTAATTACGTAGCAGACTATTATATAACAAAAATATCTTATTATTTAATGAATATACCCTTTGTAAATATCGCAACGACCATTATTATTTCCATTCAAGGCCACCTTAGCCGCTGCAAATAAACTATGAGGCGAAAGCTCTTCATAACCAAACAATCGATGCCAGCTGGTATTTTACGAGTGCATCGCCCGTGTGCTCTTGACTTTTAAGCGTTTCCTGGATTTCTTTTTTATTAAAGCAGGATAAGTAAAACTGGATCAAAAATTTTATATAAAAAGCCAATGAGATGATAGCAACAGCATCACAGTCACAAGACTCATCAACGTAGTCACAACAATTTTCTCCAAGCTCATCTCTTATCAAAATGGTTGCCAAGGTATTTTATCTCAAATAATTTAGTAATCCTTAACTTAATGAAAAAATAAAAACATTGTATTTTGTTTCAGTTCGTCATTCTGGTCGCTTTAATGGCTTTTGCCAAAGCTGATTACTCAAGCTTTTCATATGGAGTGGCCGATCCTTACACCGGAGACTTTAAGAATCAAGTTGAGAGCCGGGCCGGGGATAATGTTAAGGGACAATACTCCTTGTTGGAATCAGATGGTACCCGCCGTACAGTAGACTACGCTGCCGGAGCTGAAGGGTTCAACGCAATTGTCCGTAAAGACCCCGCACTCCTGAGTGCTGCTCTACCTTTTGCTGCCCCCAGTTACGCTTACGCTGCCCCCGGCTACTCTTACGCCTCTCCCTACGGTTATGCTACCCCCTACGGCTACTCCAGTTTTGGGGCCTATCCATACGCATACCCCCAATACCCCTACGGACGTATCTACTAAATGTTAAAAATTATTCCATTGGACTACGCGATGAACTAAATTCTTTATTATTTTATGAAAATTTTATTTGTAAATAATGTATATAATAAATTGATTACCCTGAACAATTATTTTTTATTTTTTTTAATATTATAGTGTTAAACTATTGCTCGATTTAACCTTAGCTTATTTAATTATAAATGTGTTATACAAAACATTCCAAACCGTTACTTAAAGCAAAGTAATTAACACAAATATCTGTAAACCTAGCAACTTTATGAAGGTCAATAGTTTAGAAACGGATACTGTTACGGTCATGACGATAGACATACATCTATTTCCTTTGTACATTATTATTTTATGTTTAACTAAAGGTACTTGGCGTGGTCCGGCAACAAACTCGCCGGCCAGTTCCGCATAACTAATAATTGTTCGGTGTTTGCTTACGAAATTGAACTCTGAAAAACATTCACTTCGCGTGACCTAGAAGGCATACTTGTCATTTATTTCCTATTAATAGCGCCGAATGATTGTACAGGACTTGTATAAAAGCCCTATTGTGGCCAGGACTTATCATTCTCAGTTCGCTGTGCAGTAAAACCAAACGTTTCGAAATGGCAGCTAAGGTAAAACTACATTTAAGAACTTCAACATAAGAGGACAGTGCCCTTTTATTCTAATTCGATTGGAATTTAATTATATTGAGTTATACATAGAAGTTTTTTATTAAAAGTGCTAAATTTTGAAATTTCCTTACAGTTCATCGTTCTCGCTTTCTTGGTGGCGGCTGCACGAGGCAGCGCTATCCATGGTGCCGATTACACCAGCTTCTCATATGGCGTTTCTGACCCCCATACTGGAGATGTGAAGAGCCAGCACGAGACTCGGGTGGGCGATAACGTGGTCGGACAGTACTCCCTGTTGGAGTCTGACGGCAGTCGCCGTACTGTTGACTACGCTGCTGATGCCCACTCTGGATTCAATGCTATTGTACGCAAGGATCCCGCACTCATTGCCCACCCAGCCCCAGCAGTCATCGCGGCACCTCTTGCCCACGCTGCTCCACTTGCCTACGCTGGACACGCTGCTCCTCTTGCCCATGCTGCTCCACTTGCCTACGCTGGCCATGCTGCTCCCGTAGCATACGCCGCTGGTCCCTCCGTGTCTCATTCCGCATACTCTACCTCTGTAGCCCATGGAGGAGTTGTCGCTCCCCTTGCTCATGCTGCTGTAGCCGCTCCCCTCGCCTATGGTGCTCCCTTGGCTCACGGTGCTGCCTGGGCTCATGGCGCTCCCTTGGCTCATGGTGCTGCCTGGGCCCATGGTGCCCTTGCCGGTCCCCTCGCACATGGTGTAGCATATGGCGCTCATGGTCTCGGACATTACTGAACATTGATTTAGAAATTTATTTATGTATGTACCTACGTAATTAATTATTATGACGATGGTTATGATTGATGAATGTAAATGCTGTGATCAAATAAAAACTTTTTACGAGTGTATGCTTTGTTTTTTTTAATATTTATTGGATATGATACACCTATTATGACAATTGATATAAAATAGCGATTAATTTTGAAGACCTCAATGTCTAAATAAGATGAAAATTAATAATATATTAATAATTCTAAAAAATATAAGTGAGCGTGAGTCAGGTTCGAATAATTTGTCAATCATTTTAATCTATTCACTGTTCCAAATAGATTAAGTCTATTTTACCCTTTCTTAGTTGTACAATTGGCACTTATTTTTCATTTAAAAACCATAATAATTAAGTCTCGATATTGTTTCCATACTATATTTATACCATTTGATAGTTTATGTTAGTAAACAAATACGTAAAGGACAATGGAATACAAGTAATTTTTTTAAAATCCTTTTTATTTGGATACAAAGTTGACTGGTTTGAAAAATCTAAGATTTAATTTGTTTGGATGCTCCAAAACCGATAAAAACGTATTAAAAACTATTTCCTTTGTGTTTTTTTTTCATACATACAACATACATAAAAACAAATGACTGCTGCGTACAATATATACTTCGTATACAGAAAATACAAACACATTTAGTTGTTGTGTGTTATGTGACCCTCGATATTTCTCGAAAGAATTGTTAATATGTTTGCCTTTTTTATGCTGTTAATTTTGAACTGCGATTATGCCTCATACTTTGGAACTGAAACAACAGCGAAGGAGTTAATGAATGATATTAACATAAATTATAATTTAAATAAGTTGTTCATTCATTTTAGGTTTGAATTCGAAAAGGTGTCCGGTATTATTGCCATTTTGTCAGCTTCTCTTTATTTTCGGCTGACATAAGACTAAATTTGGTCTTTCAACAACAACTTAATTTGATATACCGTTTTATCTTTTAATATCGAATGTGCGGTTAATTAAAATATACCACTAGAAACTTAATACTTGCTTATGGAACAAAAAAGCTATAAATATTTGTATTATCTCTTCATGAGACTATATGAGACAAAATAAATAAATATATTTCGTCTAGACCCTCGAAATATTTTCTAAACAAAAATTTGTATTGAAGTTCGTTCTTGTTCTTCGGTTTTTGCTAAATTTATATATGTGGTCACTATAGCTTTATGCTACGTATCTGTCTGTCTTGTTGATTGAAGTTGATAAAGGCTGTCATAAATTAATATTAATCCATAAAAATCACTGTCTATATATACTAGACCAATATCTATCGCTGTACCTATTCTTACCAATGTAAGGATTGTGACACATGCGGAGAAGAGTTTTTTTTTTTTATGTAGCAATGTGAAAGTTGCCTTGAATATTTCATTCATATTTTAAGTTTTTAAAGTTATTATATCCTTTCTTCCTTGCAGTTTAAGTTTATAGTTCTTATTTTATGATTGAAATTGTATTATTCTACAAAATAATCCCGTGATTCAATTTAACATTTATATGAACAGTTTGTATTATTGTCTGTTTTGAATGATATTTATATTATTATTTATAATAATGATATAATGATAGTTCGTACTCACGGTTAACAGAATATGTTAAAGTTATTTTTTTTTTAAATATCGAATTATAAGCAGACGTTACTTAATTTTTAATTCGTCTAGCTATTTATAAATATGATATATCAATTGTCATTGGGAACAATTATAATCAAAGAAAACTAATACAATAGTACTATAATGCAACTTCAGTGGTAACTTTAAAAACTATTTATATTTCTTAATGTTTTTATAAGTTTTATATAACTATTGTTAGACCACTATAATTTATTTACACCTTTACTCTGTTATTTGAATTTTGAGAAAGTTATGGTCTTCCATACACTCCTCATCATTTAACCATACAGTAACTTATCCTGTTATAACTTTTGTAAGCAACAATTAATTTTGAATATTTTATTTTATTCTTTTTATAAGTCCCTTGTAAACAAGTTCAACAACGATACTTCCTTGTAGTCACATACGTCTGTATACATAAGTCTTTCACAAGTTCCTGCACTAAATTTGATTGCCTCTTTTCACACGCATATTTATAAAAAAGAGGCAGTATATAAAGGCCGTTATAGCAGCTCAGTCATCAGTTATTTCACAGACACGTAACAATACAACATGTTCTCCAAGGTAAATGATAGTGTTTTATTCTGGTATCTTTCACTTATATCTTCAAGTCTGTAATTAGACAAATGTGTTACTTGTGTTATAGATTGCAGTTTTCGCTCTGCTTGTAGCAGTAGCACACAGCAGCGCCATCCACGGTGCTAACTACAACAGTTTCTCATACGGTGTGTCGGACCCTCACACCGGAGATGTGAAGAGCCAACACGAGACCCGTGTGGGAGACAACGTGGTGGGACAGTACTCCCTGTTGGAATCAGACGGCACCCGTCGTACTGTAGACTACGCCGCCGACGCACACTCTGGATTCAACGCCGTTGTACGCAAGGACCCAGCTATCATCGCCCACGCCGCTCCAGTAGCCAGCTACGTTGCTCCCATCGCACGCGCTGCACACTACGTTGCTCCCATCTCTTACGCCTCTCCCATCGCCCATGGCGCTAGATACGCATACGGTGCCGTAGCCTCTCCTCTTGCCTACAACGCATACGCGGCTCCCCTTGCCTACGGTGCCATCGCTTCTCCCCTGGCTGGTTCTATCGCCTATGGTGCGTACGGCAATGGTTACATCGGTGCATACGGCTCTCATGGACTCGGCTATTCCGCTCGTCTGGGCTGGTAGACTGATCAATCATTTTAGTTAACAAAATTGTAAATACCTGACACTGTGATCATATTTAATGAATAACATTGTATATTTGGTTTTTATTCCATTTATATCATGTTACTGAAACGAATTTAATAAAATAAATGTTAATATCAAATGATTGTTTTTAATTTTTAGTAACAATTTATAACGAATCTTAACCTATATTTTTCGATTTTTTTTAAGACCAAGTTAATTTGTGTATTGCTAGAAACATAATATTCCATAAATAGATATTTATTTAGAATAAAATATGCCACGTGTTTCAAAAAACCGTCATTTAACAAATGCAAAAAAAAACCAGTTGCTGTAAATGGATTTGAGAAAAAATATACATACTTAAATAAGCTTCAAAAATTGAGTAATTAAACAAGTAATATATACATAGACATGAAGAAAATTTTAGCTATGAGAAACCAAAAAAAAATAAATTTTTAAATTATAATTTGCACTTGGTATATATGAGACGTAAGTAGACGTTAGAAGTATTATTCGATAATAAGAAAAATACATTAATATAAAACAGTTTTCAACAACTTAATACCTCTTCCAAAACCCTTTTTTTAATTTAAAAACATGAGAGAAAGTTTCTAAAAATAAAGAATTTTAATTGGTATACTTAGTTATTGCACCAAGTTCCGTTTAGAATTCAACATTGTTTGCACTAATAATAACAATAGGGTATTGCCATTCATAATAAATGCTTACAACTTTCATGTGAAGTTTACATTGTCAAAGTTTCATCAGTTTTGGACCCGGTTTTTATAAAGTGTCATATTAGTTGAAAGTCTTAATCAATATCACACGTTATAAAAAAACAAACATTCTGTCCCAAACTGCAACATACAATGTTTTTAAGCGTCTTCTAGATTCGTTAATATAAAGTACGATATAAAATATTAAATCTAACATTCTTACTTATTTATTTAGAAGTCGTTTCACAACCTTTTTAAATGTAAATTTAAATTATTATTTATTGTAATTATTTAAAATATGATTTATTGAAACAATCAGTTTTTTTTATTATTTTGTAATACAAAATCATCACGCCGGGGAAGAGAACCCAAAAATTTGCCTGGCGGGGAGGACTGCCTCCACGTGGTGAACTGGTTTGAGGCCATGCCGGCTTAATACGATTGAATCTATATTTATCTATTAACCGTTAACATCACGGAATATCATAAGTATCACAATTTTATATGATACTAAACTTGATTGATTGATGAAATTTCTATGCCATTTTATAATTTATTTTCCTGGTAAAATGGCCGAGCCTGTTATAAGTTAGAGAAGAGTTAACATCTGGTAAGAAGAGTTTGTATTATAAGATATTTTTCAAAGATGTTATATATATTATATTATATTATATTATATTGATAAAAAAATATAATTATCGTTGGTGCTCGCGATTTACAGAATATACTTGAGTAAATTGAAAAAATATATCGAACTGTTAATAGACGTTCCTTAATTTTTAATTCGTCGGCGAGCTATTTTAAAATTCTATATCAATTGTCATTGGGTACAATTATAATCAAAGAAAACTAATATAATAGTCCTATAATGCAACTTCAGTGGTAACTTTAAAAACTATTGATTTTTCTTAATGTTTTTATTAGCTATACATATCTATTATTAGACCACTATAATTTATATACACCTTCAATCTGTTATTTAAATTTGAGAAGATCCTAGTCTTCCATACACTCCACTTTATTTAACCATACAGTAACTTATCCTGTTATAACTTTTGTAAGCTACAATCAGTTTTGTATTTGCAATAATATTATTATTTATTTAAAACTTTATTCTTCCAACACAAAAAATATTACAAAGGGCGGACTTCATGCTAAATAGCATTCTCTGACAGTCAACCTTAAAGAGTTGCAGAGAGTTAAGAGGCGGTACAATAAAAAAGGTCATTACAGATTAGAGAATGCGTATGTGAATGAATTGAATTGGGTGAATGATTCTAAATGCGCATTTTATTTTATTTTAATATCTCTAAAACATAATAGTGACCTTGGTAATAGAAGGCGATGTCATATCTCAACTCTTGTTATATTAAGTCAAAAGAACAACTAAACAAAGAGATTATTAAATCAAATTACCTTTCTCGAAGCTTGTTTTTTTTTTGTTTAGAATATACATGAAACAATAACTCCAAAGAGAATATATTTATATATTAACCTTCCTATTGATAATACTTTTATTACAAAAAAATATATAAGCCAATTTTCTTTCGTTCTATTATTGAGAGGCTAACAACAGTACGTGTCTTATATATTATATATGACTTTTATTAAATATATTGAGTACTTCTAAAAGTTACCTTACATTTTAAAGAATAATGTACAAACTTTTACTTCTATTAAAAACGACCATATTTAATTTTATTCTTTTTAGCAATTCCCTTGTAAACGAGTTTAATAATGATACTTCCTCGTAGTCACATACGTCTGTATACATAAGTCTTTCACAAGTTCCTGCACTAAATTTGATTGCCTCTTTTCACACGCATATTTATAAAAAAGAGGCAGTATATAAAGGCTGTTATAGCAGCTCAGTCATCAGTTATTTCACAGACACGTAACAATACAACATGTTCTCCAAGGTAAATTATAGTGTTTTATTCCGGTATCTTTCACTTATATCATCAAGTTTGTAATTAAACATATTTGTTACTTGTGTTACAGATTGCAGTTTTCGCCCTGCTTGTAGCAGTAGCACACAGCAGCGCCATCCACGGTGCTAACTACAACAGTTTCTCATACGGTGTATCGGACCCTCACACCGGAGATGTGAAGAGCCAGCACGAGACCCGTGTGGGAGACAACGTGGTGGGACAGTACTCCCTGTTGGAATCAGACGGCACCCGTCGTACTGTAGACTATGCCGCTGACGCTCACTCTGGATTCAACGCCGTTGTACGCAAGGACCCAGCTATCATCGCCCACGCCGCTTCAGTAGCCAGCTACGTTGCTCCCATCGCACGCGCTGCACACTACGTTGCTCCCATCTCTTACGCCTCCCCCATCGCCCATGGCGCTAGATACGCATACGGTGCCGTAGCCTCTCCTCTTGCCTACAACGCATACGCGGCTCCCCTTGCCTACGGTGCCATCGCTTCTCCCCTGGCTGGTTCTATCGCCTATGGTGCGTACGGCAACGGATACATCGGTGCATACGGCTCTCATGGACTCGGCTATTCCGCTCGTCTGGGCTGGTAGACTGATAAATCATTTTAGTTAACAAAATTGTAAATACCTGATACTGTGATCATATTTAATGAATAACATTGTATATTTGGTTTTTATTCCATTTATATCATGTTACTGAAACGAATTTAATAAAATGAATGTTAATATCAAATGATTGTATTTAATTTTTAGTAACAATTTATAACGAATCTTAACCTATATTTTTCGATTTTTTTTAAGACCAAGTTAATTTGTGTATTACTAGAAACATAATATTCCATAAACAGATATTTATTTAGAATAAAATATGCCACGTGTTTCAAAACACCGTCATTTAACAAATGCAAAGAAACCAGTTGCTGTAAATGGATTTGAGAAAAAATATATAAACTTAAATAAGCTTCGAAAATTGAGTAATTAAAAAAGTAATATATACATAGACATGAAGAAAATTTTAGCTATGAGAAACCAAAAAAAAAAACTTTTTAAATTATAATTTGCACTTGGTATATATGAGATGTAAGTAGACGTTAGAAGTATTATTCGATAATAAGATAAATACATTAATATAAAACAGTTTTCAACAACTTAACACCTCTTCCAAAACCTTATTAAATTTAAAAACCTGAGAAATTATTTCTAAATATAAAACATTTAAATTGGTATACTTAGTAATTGAACCATGTTCCGTTGAGAATTCAATATTGTTTGCACTAATAATAACAATAGGGTATTGCCATTCGTAATAAGTGCTTACAAGTTTACATTGTCAAACTTTCATCAGTTTTGGCCCCGGTTTTTATAAAGTGTCATATCAGTTGAAAGACTTAATCAATATCACACGTTATAAAATAACAAACATTCTGTCCCAAACTGCAACATGCAATATTTTAAAACATCTTTATGTTAATAATGTAATTAATATGTTAATAATGTTAATATTAATATAATCTTCGATGTAATTATTAAGTTAAACATTTTTTCGTAATTATTGATTGTTAAGAAATCTTTTCTTAAATGTATATATATATATATATATATATATATATATATATATATATATACAACTTGGCGGTAATATTGCGTCCTACATGGCGATTTTTACCAATGATAGTGCGTCCGACCGACTTGATGCGTCCGATATACGGACGCAAGATTAACCAGCCCCGATATTTGGTCCAACGGTGTCTTTTTATGAGTAGAATGTGTGGGCAAAAAATTGGCATGGACTCAAATTCATCACTAAAACGCTTTTTAGCGTATTTCGTAGTTCAGCCATCGGCCGCGCGAAATTTGGAGGGAGCTATTTTTCGGCGTATATTTTACAACGTATATTTTTCTTCAAATGTACCGATTTCAGTGCGTCCCATTATATACTTAATTATTAAAGTTTTTACAAGTTCATCGTGACAATCATGTTGCGTCCTTTATGTTATTTTAAAATGAGCACATGAACAACGCCTGAGGGGCCCATTCGGGGTGCACGGGTGGAGGCCAAGCGGGGTGCAGAGTTTTCAGATCTTATGTTTGTAAACAGATATCGCCGGCAGGAGGTGAATTAGTAGTCGAAGTGAATTTATAACGTATTTATTAAGTCATTTTATAAATAAAACAAAATGAAAAGAAGTAAAGGATTCTTAAATTGGTAAACGGTAATTGCTTATAACTGAATGAAAATAATAACTTGATATTTTTTTTTATTATAATATATTACTTATATTATATAATTTTAAATATTTAGTTTAGTGATTTTAAATATTTTTATGAAAATAATATTCGTTGGCCTTGGTGTTCGACTCATTTCATTTTGCAAAAACAATGTATTAATTGTGTTTCGCGAGCACTAATACTACTAAAACTTTAGTTGAACACTTTGTTCTAACTATGAACTGCAATGACATTCAACTGCTCAGTCTCTCTTCTTTTTTTTGGTGCAATATTTGTAAATATGCCGTTTACGACCATTATCCGGAAGACGAATGTTATTATAATAGCCATTGACAGAAGGTACCTTTCGTTGCTAAATTAATAATAATAGTGTTATAAATTAAAAAATATTTATTTTTTTCAAATACTTACACAGTTTACGTTACACTAAAATTTAAAAAATATATTATAACCACGACTTATTATCGCAACAAATAAATAATTGAAAATTGCGCAAGGTTTTGAATTCAAACTAGAGATGAAAATTGCATGAAACATTACGACGAAGCCGTATATGGGAAATGGGTCTGAACAGCTGCGTTGCGTTGGTGAGCCGTTTTGTCGGCGAGTTGGTGTTTGTTGTGTCGGGTGCCTAGTCGAGGAGGGTAGTGGGATCCAAAGCGACGGCTTTCCGCTGGCCGCCCGCAGATAGTTGGGGGTCCAAGTAGTGGGTTGGCTCCCCATGAAAGGCTGCCCCGCCAGCTGCTAAAAATCACAGGGTGGCTCCATAGTGCTGGTTGGCGACCAGATGAGGAGGCCCGATGGCGATCCTTGGGGGGGTTCGGGCGTCCCCGCAGTCTCCAGACTAGCCTCCCATTGGCATAACAACACCAATTTCGACGTCGGGTTCGATACATAGCGCCCCGTTCAACTGCCATTTTCCATCCTATTCACTCCATTTTAATTTTTATGAAAAGTAAGAAAAAGAAAAGTAAGTTTACTCAGCGGTTGCACTCCTCCTCACTTCTAGTGCACCTCGCTAATATTCGAGGATTGCACTCAAATCTCGAAGCTGTCTATCACCATCTAAAGACAGAGCAGCCGCACTTACTCTTTCTGACGGAGACGCAGATACAATGTCCTTTTGCTTACCCTGGGTATACGTTAGAGTACAATTTCCGCTCACATGCCGGGGTTTGTGTGTATGCGCGGAATGACCCTTGTATCCAGCGCCTTCGTCACCTTGAAGACCCCTCTTTTTCTTCCCTATGGGTTTTGATAGACACAGGAAACGAAAAAATCCTGTATTCCTGTGTTTACCGTTCACACAGCGGTGATCAGGAGACAACCAGATTATTTGAGTATCTCAGTGAGGCTGCTGATATGGCTCTACACCGGTACCCTTCAGCGCAGCTCGTATTTCTGAGGGACTTTAATGGCTGTTCCCGTACCAGAGAACAGACCAACTGAAAGAGAGACGCGGAACTTTGCGTTGTCCTTGGACCTCTTTCAGCTGGTGAGGCTAGCGACAAGGGTGCCTGATGTGGCGTCACATACAGCCATACTGCCTGGGCCTTCTGTTGACAACTGATCCAGACAGGTATCGTGTAGAGGTTTCCTATCCTTGGGAGTTGGGAACCTCCGATCACTGTCTGGTGAAATCTGTGTTAACTTATTCCCAGCCGGACTTAGACTTTCATGGTGTTAGGCGAATTTGGAAATACAAGTCAGCAGATTGGGATGAGATGCGGCACTTCTTTGCATCTTATCCTTGGCGGCAGATTTGCTTCTCGTCTGAGGATCCGTCGAGTTGCACGAATGCTATAACTGATGTGGTACATCAGGCAATGCAGTATTTCATAAATTTTGCTGATGTACCTATTGGTGGCAAAGCATGGTTCAATGCCGAATGTGGACATGCTGAAAAGTAAAAACATTTGGCATATGTTACTTGGGTTGATGCTAGAAACCACAAAGCTCCAGATGTGAATTCCAAGAAGAGAGCCTTTAACCAAGCTGCTAAGACCTATAAAAAGGCATTACGTAGGGTTCGTC
This sequence comes from Dircenna loreta, assembly GCA_963555665.1. Taxonomy (NCBI): domain Eukaryota; kingdom Metazoa; phylum Arthropoda; class Insecta; order Lepidoptera; family Nymphalidae; genus Dircenna; species Dircenna loreta. Next base: position 9,457,621 of record OY743094.1, read on the forward strand.
TCGGTCGTATCGCTAAGGTTGGCGAAAAGCTTTCAGTCCTGCCATCAGGCAGTCGAGCTTTCTGGCCCCTCACCAAAGCAATTGAGTCGAATTTCTGTCGAACCTCACTGCCAACTCTGCTGAAGCCAGATGGATCTCTGGCTCATGAAGCGAAAGAGAAAGCAAATTTATTTTCTTCTCTTTTCGCTAATAATTCTCATCTAGACACTGGCAATGCTTCCCTAGCACATCTTTCTCACTGCGGAATTTCTATGCCTGAAATCCGCATCACTAACAAAGAGGTATGGAAAGCATTGTGTCGTCTAGATATGAATAAAGCCAGTGGTCCGGATGGTATACCAACCATTCTGCTTAAAACATGTGCAGCTGAGTTGTCTCCTGTATTAACACGTCTATATCGCCTCTCTTTCAGGACTGGAATAGTGGCAAAATCCTGGAAGATTGCTAACGTGCAGCCAGTGCAAAAAAAAGGTAGCCGTGCCGATCCTGCCAATTACAGACCGATTTCAATCACCTCCATACTCTGTAAGATTATGGAGCGTGTATTGAACTCGCGCCTTTAAGCATACTTAGAAGGTAACGATCTCCTCAGTGACCGACAGTACGGGTTTCGCCAAAATAGATCCACTGGGAACCTTCTAGTGTATGCTACACACGTTTTAGACGAGGCCTTAGAGAAGAATGGAGAAGCGGTCGCCGTCTCTCTAGACGTCTCGAAGGCATTTGACAGGGTCTGGCATGCGAGCCTTATAAGCAAGCTTTCAGGGTACGGTATATCTCCTGGTCTGATCGTCTGGGTCACGGACTTCCTGAACCAGAGATCCCTCCGAGTAGATGTTAACGGATGTTCCTCGGAAGCCTTGACAATAAATTCCAGAGTGCCTCAGACGTCCGTTCTTTCTGCAACTCTCTTCCTGCTGCACATTAACGATCTGCTAAAGGCCGGTATCTATGGGTACGCAGACGACAGCACAATTGTAGAAAGATATCTGCCGAGTACTCGTGCCAGTAGAGATCAAGTACAGGTCGAAAGAGAAGCCTTGGTGCAGCGTTTGAATGACAAGCTAGAGGCGGTCTCCGTATGGGGCAATGCCAATCTTGTTAAATTCAACGCCACCAAAACGCAGACGTGTTATTCACCGCCAAAAGAAGCCCTTTCACATTGGCTCTTACTTTCCAGAATGTATCTTTGGAATACAATGAACGACTTCAGTTGCTAGGGATAGAGATTTCCTCGAACCTCAACTTTGGTCGGTTCATTGAGTCTAGAGCAAGAGCAGCCGCCAGCAAGCTTGGCATTCTTGCAAAGGTCCGGTAGTACTTTACACCGGGACAACTTCTAACATTATATAAAGTACAGATCCGATAGTGTGTGGAATACTGTTGCCATTTAATGGCTGGTGCCGCAAAATGTCATCTTGCTGCTCTAGACACAATTGAGAGGTGTGCAAAGAGGCTAATTGGTGACCCTGAACTGGTGGAAGCCAATCTTCATAGCCTCGAACATAGACGTAGAGTTGCTAGCCTCTCGGTATTCTATAGAATAGATTTTGGTGAGTGTGCGAAGGAATTACATGAACTAATTCCCCCATCCCCCTTCCATCACCGGACGTTCCGACGCACGGCGAGCATCCATCCTTTTGTAGTAGACTCGCCGCATGTCCAAACGAAGCGCTACGCTTCATCTTTTTTAAATCGGACAGTGAAGGAGTGGAACAGCTTTCCTGCGTCGGTATTTCCGTCCGACTGCAATGTGGGTGTCTTCAAGGCACGAGTGAATAGGCTTTTACCAAGTTGATGCGCTTTACCACCTACGACTACATTTCCACTTGCCATCAGGTGATTAAAACAAAAAAAGGTGGAATAAAGTAACTATTGTTCCTTTAGCTAATGATTTGAAAATTCTAAAATAATATTTAAATAAAAAAATCCTTAGATGCCGCTAAAAAAATTCAAGAAGGCTTTAAAAGTATTGCCACATATACACAACTATTAGAAACTGTGTATTATAGGGTATAAACAGGCGCAGGCCTGGAGAACTACAAAGAATTACAATGGATGATTACTTAAAAAAACGAGAATAATCTGTCTAATCAGTATGAAGAGTTTGATCGTGCATTTACTGTTTCTGAAAGAGTTTTGGTAAAGAAATTTAAACGAATTGTTTAAATTCATATGTCATATCCACTTTCCGTACATAATAAAAAAGTTTTTGAATATTAGACAACAAGGTTGATTATTTCCGACTACGTGATGATGTAGCGCTTCTCCTAATGTTACTAATCATAACTTACAGTTCGGTAGTACGCACAGTACGTACAGTACGTTTAAATTGGTATGAATGTTGGGAACCCTATTACACACAATTTGACAACTATCCACTTCTATTCGAAGTGTGAAAAAAAAATTATTCAAGGTCAAATGTTGCAAAAATCGTATTTTTTTCAGTTTTGAGCTAAACGGTAAGTTTTATAATAAAAATAGGTGAGTCAAAAATTATTTATCCGGCAAATATCTATAAAAATTGTTCCTTTTAGACTGTTAGATAAGTTTCGATACTTATCTTTTGCAAAAAGATGTAAAAAAAGAAATAAGTACAATTATCCTGTCTTCCTCCAACCTCCCTTACCCCTATTTTTGATGCTAACTTGACCGGACTATTATTGACTGGTAGTCTTAGTAAGTTGGAAAATAACAATACTTAATTGTTTGTATAGTAAGCCGGATAAATAATACAAAAAAAGTATTCGGAATCACCTTGAATGCAATATTAGATGGATGTAATTTAGTTAGTAAAGTCATTGAAATATATGAATACATGTAGAATTCATTTAAACATAAGTTTGGATGGAGTCAGGAAGATGCATGCAGGGTACAGAAGGTATACGGTAATATTCAATGTGCTAGAAAAGTTTAAGAGTGAACGGACGCGCTAATTTAGCAGGAAATATCTGAAATCGAATATCAACATACAATATTTAAATGGGATATCGAGTTGATTCATGATATCCTGCGGTTCAATTGAACATATATATGCATTGAAAACATTTAAGATATTGTTAAATTCAGTAGACGCCGTAGGGTGGTAGTTTGGAAGGACGCAAGATGTCTCAGGAGATTTATATATATATATATATATATATATATATATATATATATATATATATATATATATGTATTAAAAATATATTTTTTGTAAATTATTTAAAATATGATTTATTGAAACACTCATTTTTTTTTTGTAATACAAAATGATCACGCCGGGGAAGAAAAAGAGAACCCGAAACATTAATCTGGCGGGGAGAACTGCCTCCATGTGGTGAACTGGTTTGTGGCCATGCCGGCATAATACGATTGCGTCTACATTTATCTATTTACCGTTAATATCACGGAATATCATAACCATCACAATTTTGTATGATACTAAAGTTGGTAATTTTATTTCCATGCCACCAAAAATATAATTTATTTCCATGGCGAAATGGCCGAGCCTGGTAAGAAGAGTTAACACCTGGTAAGAAGAGTTAACATCTGGTTATAAGAATTAACATCTGGTAAGAAGAGTTAACGTCTGGTAAGAAGAGTTCGTATTATTAGCTGTTTTTCAAAGATGTTACGTATATTTTATTTTATTTATTTTATTTAAATCTTTTCCACTTTGAATCATTACCAGTGTTTACTTGTGAACGTCAAATAGAGGTGTCAGGAGGGCCTATTTTGATACCGTACTTATATTATTATTTATACAAAAATATAATGATCGTTAGTGCTCACGGTTAGCAGACTATTTGAGGAAATTTTAAAATAATATCGAACTATTAGCACACGTTACTTAATTTTAAATCCGTCTGCGAGCTATTTTAAAAATATGATATACTAATTGTCATTGGGTTATTTAAATTATGAAAAAATCCTAGTCTTCCATACACTGCTCCACACTAAAGCATTCAGTAACTAATTCTTCTTTTTAAATTTGGAAGCAACAATTGGCTTTGTTTTTGCCATAATTTTTTTATTTATTATTTATTTAAAACTTTATTGTTCCAACACAAAAAATGTTATAATGGGCGGACTTCATGCTAAATAGCATTCTCTGACAGTCAACCTTAAAGAGTTGAAGAGAGTTAAGAGGCGGTACTATAAAAAAGGTCATTACAGATTAGAGAATGCGTATGTGGATGAATTAAATTGGGTGAATGATTCTAAATGCGCATTTTATTTTATTTTAATATTTCTAAAACATAATAGTGACCTTGGTAATAGAAGGCGATGTCATATCTCGACTAGTGTTATATTAAGGCAAAAGTACAACTAAATAAAGAGATTATTAAATCAAATTACCTTTCTAGCAGCATGATTTTTTTGGTTAGAATTTACATGAAACAATAACTCGAAAGAAGATATATCTAAGGAAATAACCTTCCTGTTGATAATACTTTTATTACAGAAAAAAATATAACCCAATTTTCGTTCGCTCTTTTGTTTAGAGGCTAACAACAATGCGTGTCTATTTATATTTATATTATTATTATATATGACTTGTATTAAATATATTGAGTACTTCTTAAATTTACGTTACATTTAAAAGAATAGTGTACTAACTTTTACTTCTATTAAAAAGGACCATATTTAATTTTATATTTTATACTCTTAACAAGTCCAATAACGATACGTCCTTGTAGTCACATACGTCTGTATACATAAGTCTTTCACAAGTTCCTGCACTAAATTTGATTGCCTCTTTTCACACGCATATTTATAAAAAAGAAGCGGTATATAAAGGCTGTTATAGCAGCTCAGTCATCATTTATTTCACAGACACGTAACAATACAACATGTTCTCCAAGGTAAATGATAGTGTTTTATTCTGGTATCTTTCACTTATATCATCAAGTCTGTAATTAAACATATTTGTTACTTGTGTTACAGATTGCAGTTTTCGCTCTGCTTGTAGCAATAGCACACAGCAGCGCCATCCATGGTGCTAACTACAACAGTTTCTCTTATGGTGTATCGGACCCTCACACCGGAGATGTAAAGAGCCAACACGAGACCCGTGTGGGAGACAACGTAGTGGGACAGTACTCCCTGTTGGAATCAGACGGCACCCGTCGTACTGTAGACTACGCCGCCGACGCACACTCTGGATTCAACGCCGTCGTACGCAAGGACCCAGCTATCATCGCCCACGCCGCTCCAGTAGCCAGCTACGTTGCTCCCATCGCACGCGCTGCACACTACGTTGCTCCCATCTCTTACGCCTCTCCCATCGCCCATGGCGCTAGATACGCATACGGTGCCGTAGCCTCTCCTCTTGCCTACAACGCATACGCGGCTCCCCTTGCTTACGGTGCCATCGCTTCTCCCCTGGCTGGTTCTATCGCCTATGGTGCGTACGGCAACGGATACATCGGTGCATACGGCTCTCATGGACTCGGCTATTCCGCTCGTCTGGGCTGGTAGACTGATAAATTATTTTAGTTAACAAAATCGTAAATACCTGATACTGTGATCATATTTAATGAATAACATTGTATATTTGGTTTTTATTCCATTTACATCATGTTACTGAAACGAATTTAATAAAATAAATGTTAATATCAAATGATTTTTTTTTTAATTTTGAGTAACAATTTATAAAGAATCTTAACCTTTATATTTTCGATATTTTTTTAAGACCAAGTTAATTTGTGTATTGCTAGAAACATAATATTTCATAAACAGATATTTATTTAGAATAAAATATGTTTCTAGAAACCACGTGTTTCTAGAAACCGTCATTTAACAAATGCAAAAAAAACCAGTTGCTGTAAATGGATTTGAGAAAAATATATATACTTAAATAAGCTTCAAAAATTAAGTAATTAAACAAGTAATATATACATAGACATGAAGAAAATTTTAGCTATGAGAAACCAAAAAAAAAAACTTTTTAAATTATAATTTGCACTTGGTATATATGAGACGTAAGTAGACGTTAGAAGTATTATTCGATAATAAGAAAAATACATCAATATAAAATAATTTTCAACAACTTAACACCTCTTCCAAAACCTTATTAAATTTAAAAACCTGAGAAATTATTTCTAAATATAAAACATTTAAATTAGTATACTTAGTTATTGCACCAAGTTCCGTTGAGAATTCAATATTGTTTGCACTAATAATAACAATAGGGTATTGCCATTCGTAATAAGTGCTTACAAGTTTACATTGTCAAAGTTTCATCAGTTTTGGACCCGGTTTTTATAGTGTCATATCAGTTGAAAGTCTTAATCAATATCATATGTTATAAAATTCAAACAAACATTCTGTCCCAAACTGCAACATGCAATATTTTTAAACATCTTTATGTTAATAATGTAATTAATATGTTAATAATGTTAATATTAATATAATCTACGATGTAATTAATTGTATTAAGTTAAACATTTTTTCGTAATTATTGATTGTTAAGAAATCTTTTCTTATATGTATATATATAAATGTATTAAAAATATATTTATTGTAAATTATTTAAAATATCATTTATTGAAACACTCAGTTTTTTTTTTGTGATACACAAATCATCACGCCGGGGAAGAGAAAGAGAACCCGAAACATTAATCTGGCAGGGAGAACTGCCTCCACGTTGTGAACTGGTTTGTGGCCATGCCGGCATAATACAATTGCGTCTACATTTATCTATTTACCGTTAATATCACGGAATATCATAAGTATCACAATTTTATATGATACTAAAATTGGTAATTTTATTTCCATGCCACCAAAAATATAATTTATTTCCATGGCGAAATGGCCGAGCCTGGTAAGAAGCGTTAACATCTGGTAATAAGAGTTAACAACTGGTAAGAAGAGTTCATATTATTAGCTGTTTTTCAAAGATGTTACGTATATTTTATTTTATTTATTTTATTTAAATCTTTTCCACTTTGAATCATTACCAGTGTTCACTTGTGTACGTCAAATAGAGGTGCCAGGAGGGCCTATTTTGATACCGTACTTATATTATTATTTATACAAAAATATAATGATCGTTAGTGCTCACGGTTAGCAGACTATTTGAGGAAATTTTAAAATAATATCGAACTATTAGCACACGTTACTTAATTTTAAATCCGTCTGCGAGCTATTTTAAAAATATGATATATTAATTGTCATTGGGTTATTTAAATTATGAAAAAATCCTAGTCTTCCATACACTGCTCCACACTAAAGCATTCAGTAACTAATTCTTCTTTTTAAATTTGGAAGCAACAATTGGCTTTGTTTTTGCCATAATTTTTTTAATTAATTATTTATTTAAAACTTTATTGTTCCAACACAAAAAATGTTATAATGGGCGGACTTCATGCTAAATAGCATTCTCTGACAGTCAACCTTAAAGAGTTGAAGAGAGTTAAGAGGCGGTACTATAAAAAAGGTCATTACAGATTAGAGAATGCGTATGTGGATGAATTAAATTGGGTGAATGATTCTAAATGCGCATTTTATTTTATTTTAATATTTCTAAAACATAATAGTGACCTTGGTAATAGAAGGCGATGTCATATCTCAACTCTTGTTATATTAAGTCAAAAGAACAATTAAACAAAGAGATTATTAAATCAAATTACCTTTCTAGAAGCTTGATTTTTTTTTTGGTTAGAATATACATGAAACAATAACTCGAAACAGGATATATCTTAGGAAATAACCTTCATATTGATAATACTTTTATTACAAAAAAAAATATAAGCCAATTTTCTTTCGTTCTATTGTTGAGAGGCTAACAACAGTACGTGTCTTATATATTATATATGACTTTTATTAATTATATTGAGTACTTCTAAAAGTTACCTTACATTTAAAAGAATAATGTACTAACTTTTACTTGTATTAAAAACGACCATATTTAATTTTATTCTTTTTAGCAATTCCCTTGTAAACGAGTTTAATAATGATACTTCCTCGTAGTCACATACGTCTGTACACATAAGTCTTTCACAAGTTCCTGCACTAAATTTGATTGCCTCTTTTCACACGCATATTTATAAAAAAGAGGCAGTATATAAAGGCTGTTATAGCAGCTCAGTCATCAGTTATTTCACAGACACGTAACAATTCAACATGTTCTCCAAGGTAAATTATAGTGTTTTATTTCGGTATCTTTCACTTATATCATCAAATCTGTAATTAAACAAATGTGTTACTTATGTTACAGATTGCAATCTTCGCTCTGCTTGTAGCAGTAGCACACAGCAGCGCCATCCACGGTGCTAACTACAACAGTTTCTCATACGGTGTGTCGGACCCTCACACCGGAGATGTGAAGAGCCAACACGAGACCCGTGTGGGAGACAACGTGGTGGGACAGTACTCCCTGTTGGAATCAGACGGCACCCGTCGTACTGTAGACTACGCCGCCGACGCACACTCTGGATTCAACGCCGTTGTACGCAAGGACCCAGCTATCATCGCCCACGCCGCTCCAGTAGCCAGCTACGTTGCTCCCATCGCACGCGCTGCACACTACGTTGCTCCCATCTCTTACGCCTCTCCCATCGCCCATGGAGCTAGATACGCATACGGTGCCGTAGCCTCTCCTCTTGCCTACAACGCATACGCGGCTCCCCTTGCCTACGGTGCCATCGCTTCTCCCCTGGCTGGTTCTATCGCCTATGGTGCGTACGGCAATGGATACATCGGTGCATACGGCTCTCATGGACTCGGCTATTCCGCTCGTCTGGGCTGGTAGACTGATAAATTATTTTAGTTAACAAAATCGTAAATACCTGATACTGTGATCATATTTAATGAATAACATTGTATATTTGGTTTTTATTCCATTTACATCATGTTACTGAAACGAATTTAATAAAATAAATGCTAATATCAAAGGATTTTTTTTTTAATTTTGTGTAATATGACAAATGTAAACGTACATATTATCGAAAAAAATATATACGACAAAGTGAATTTGTTTACAGCAAGAAAATCAATATTACCTTAACCAAGATTTATTTAGAATCAAACATTTTATAAATATCAATTTGTTGTAAAAAGATTAAATTAAATAAACTTCATAAATGCTTGATAAAACAAATGCGAGCATCTTATTTATACATAAAGCCAAAAAGTAAATTTCAGCTTTGAGAAACCAAAAATTGAAAGCTTTGTAATTTTAATAAATATTTAGGATATAAGGCATAAGTAGATGTTAGAAGTCTTATTCGATAATAAGAGAGAAATGTCAATATAATACAATTTTCAACAAATTAACACCTCTTATAAAACCTTATAAAATTCAAAAACCTGAGAGAAAGTTTCTAAATACAAAACATTTAAATAGGTATATTAATACCATCTATGATTAAATATTGTTTTCAATAATAATAATAATAGGGTATTGCCATTCATAATAAGTTCTTACAACTTTCATGTGAAGTTTACATTGTCAAAGTTTCATCAATTTTGGACCCGGTTTTTATAATGTGTCATATTAGTTGAAAGTCTTAATCAATATCACACGTTATAAAATAACAAACATACTTTCCCAAACTGCAACATGCAATATTTTTAAACATCTTTCTGTCTTATTAATATAATATACGATGTAATTATTGATTAAACATTTTTTCGTTATTAATAATTGTAAAGAAATATTTTTTTAGAGTAAATACAGATGTATCCACTTTAATTTCGTAAATTATTTATAATATGATTTACCTATTTAATATAACACATTATCAGCACAATTTTATATGATACTAGACTTGGTAATTTTATTTCGATGCCACCAAATATAATTTCTTGCCCTAGCGAAATGGCCGTGTCAAAAAGACGGTCATATAGCTGTAGGACTTAGATTAAGAAATTATACCCACTACTTGATTTTATTCGCAACATCTACATTAATTTTACATTGGCGTGTTTGAAGATCTTGTCTGCTACAATATTTGGATGTCTAAAGAGCGGCAGTCCCGATAGCTACTGCACTAGCAAGGTAGTACTTCCCTCGTTTATTACTATTACAAAAAGATCCATTTTTCCTTGGACAAATAAGATTAAGAGTTATTTTTTTTTATTCTTTTTAATAGTCTATGAAGATAGCACCTGAAAGGTCTTAGCCACTCAGTTTTAGGCCATTGTGTTGCTGTTAGTATTCGATATGACATTTTCTTATGTTGTAAATTGACTTGAGAAGCTTCTATTTGAATATTTTTTCACGTTTATATAACATTCAGGTATTTTTTAAAAATGAAAATTAAAAAGTGAATCTAAAGTGTAACGATACTAGAAATATTTATATATGACAATTTTAATTTTTGTATGCATTTCATTCTTATTAGTAATCGAAATTAAATGCTCCAGCTATTCTTTATATAAATAAAAAAATCATACAGAACTTGTTTTTAACAAATAAACATCCATATCAACATGACGTAATAAAAAGAATTTTATTTTTCAGTGATAAAGACAATTTTGGCGTGATTACTATTCATTCTTTAAAAAAATATTTTTTCTTTATTACCAGCATCCCGATGAAAATATTTTTTCCCATATGTTAAAATTTTCAGATATAAAAACAAAATCTATTTTTATTAACCAAACACTTATAATTTTTTTGTATAAAAAATGTCTTTTAAAAAATTATAAATAAGTCATCATTTGTTTTTAATTCAAATACTTATACAATTGTTTAAAATAATCATCAAGATTTAATTTCATAATTTATTAGTCTGTAGTGAAAATATTTTTTTAAATACTTCCTTATTTGCATATGTCAGTATGATCTTTCACAAGTTCCTGAACTAAATTATATTACTTTTATGACGCATATTTATAAAAAAGAGGCGGTATATAAAGGCTGTTATAGCAGCTCAGTCATCAGTTATTTCACAGACACGTAACAATACAACATGTTCTCCAAGGTAAACTTAACAACGTTTCATGTTGAAATTTATCAAAGTACATATAATTTTAAACTTACTATTTAATTCTGTACTACAAAAATAAAAAGGTAGGCTGGTTGGTAGACAATGTTAAGAGGCATCATTTACCAACAAGCCAACTTTTATGGATTAAACATAAATATCAGTTCTCTTCCAATATTCATAAATAATATAAAATTATACATTCCAGGTTGCAGTTTTCGCTCTGCTTGTAGCAGTAGCACACAGCAGCGCCATCCATGGTGCTAATTACAACAGTTTCTCATACGGTGTGTCGGACCCTCACACCGGAGATGTGAAGAGCCAACACGAGACCCGTGTGGGAGACAACGTCGTGGGACAGTACTCCTTGTTGGAATCAGATGGCACCCGTCGTACTGTCGATTACGCCGCTGACGCACACTCTGGATTCAACGCCGTCGTACGCAAGGACCCAGCTATCATCGCCCACGCCGCTCCAGTAGCCAGCTACGTTGCTCCCATCGCACGCGCTGCACACTACGTTGCTCCCATCTCTTACGCCTCTCCCATCGCCCATGGCGCTAGATACGCATACGGTGCCGTAGCCTCTCCTCTTGCCTACAACGCATACGCGGCTCCCCTTGCCTACGGTGCCATCGCTTCTCCTCTTGCCGGTTCTCTCGCTTATGGATCATACGGCCATGGTTACACCGGTGCATACGGCTCCCATGGACTCGGCTATGCTCGTCTCGGCTGGTAGACTGATTCATTGGTTTAATCAACAGAATAATAAACCTAATGCTGTGATCATATTTAATGAATAACTTTAAATATTTGGTTATTTAATTCCACTTATATCATGTTACAAAAACTGACTGAGTTAAATAAATATTAAAATAAATTGAGATTGTACTTTTTTTTTGTGTAATATTATTTATTATAATTAATATAATTATTTACGTGTATGACATATTTTTGCATAACGAATTTATTATGTATATATTTATGCATACTGCTAGCTACCATAAGTCGTAAGTAGACAAACTAAAACCCATTAGTTGTACAAGAAGTAATATATATATCACTAAATAAATTTCATAATCTGAATTATGAATAGAATTGCTAGTAATATTTTTTATTTAACTTTTCTCTCATTTTTCATAATAAGTCGAATACTTACTAGACTACTTACATTTATTGGAGCTGACATAGCTGAGTTGTTTAATAGCTTAAACAGGCTCTTTATCAGATAAAGCCAGTTTAAGGTATAACATAAAAAATTATAAGAAATACAATTTTTTGATCATTGTGTCATATTAGTTGATCTTAAATATTCATCAATTTAATAGAATAAATTAATATAATATACAATAATTAATAAAACATTTAATATAATTAGTTACTGTTTGAAAGTCCTGACAAAACCATTTTAAATGTAAATATTATTATTTAATATTATCTTGTAAGTCATTTAAATCTTTTTGTTGCCACTTTCAGGTTTTTTTTAAAACATATATTACATAAATAGTCATCGGGTAAGAAAAAACCCGCTATATTAATCAGGAGGGAAAGCCCGCATCTATGTAGTAAACTGGTGTGCCTGTTAAATACGATTGCATCATTGTTTATTTATTATATTCCAATACATAGTGTAAAATATCATCAGCACTACAATTATTTTTTATAAAATAAAACTCGTTAATTTATTTTCACATATATGTCACAAAAAAAATCTCTCGAAATATATTTCTGTCTGAAGAAAGACGGTCTTATATTTGTAAGACTTAGAACATATTATACACACTACTAGAATTTATTCTCAATCCATTCCAAAGTCACGTAAACGTATCTCCAGACGATTGGATGTCTACAGGGAGAGGAACAGAATAAGTATTGCATTAGTAAGAACGCATCTTGTTTATTGCTGTTAAGAAAACACCCTTTAATTCCTTGAAAAGTCGTCAAGCCTTCTTCATTCTCTTTAATAGTCTAAAGAGACAGCATCTACTGAAAAGGCTTCATCACCATGACGCAGCAGCAGTGAATATATTATTTTGCCATTTTACTTGGATTGTTTTGAAGTCTTCTATGTCTAAATTTTCTTTTGCAATTGTCATGTTTGTGCTGTTTTATTGTACTTTTGTAATTATGACATATTTGAGTTATTTGCCAAAGCTTGCTTCTCTTCTCACGTAGAAGGCAATTCTACTTCCTGCTTTAAATCAGTAATAGTCAGTGCGAAGTCGGAAGTAACCGGCGGCAGTATAAACTGGACCCTAATGTTTTTTTAAAGATACAAAAGACATCTTGCAGGTGACTCTAAACCCTCCTACTTCAGAAATTTTATCCACTATGTCAAACTTGTTTGGAAGAAATAAAAAGAAAATTTTAAAATGCAAATTGTTCGTGTACCATAACGGAACTTGGCTTTCCATTGTGATTATTTAAATGCTAGACTTTTGCTATTAATTCATAATATATAGTTACTATAAGAAAAAATAAAGAAATAAAGACAATTATAAGCTTTATATGTATTTAATTCTTACTAGTAAATGAAATTTTCCAGCTATTCTATTCATACATACAAGTTCAAAAACTTAGTTCCAACAAAATATCCGTACATCGATATAATTTTAAAAAGGTAATTTATCATGAGTAATAAAATTAAAAAAGAAATATGAAGTACCTAGTTTCAATGATAATATATCATGCCGTAGCTCAGCTTTACAAGGACAATTGCATAATATCTGCTTATTCTTTAAAAAAAAATAAGATTGAAAATTTAATTTATTTATTTTTATTTTGTTGTAATTCTCATACATAAAAACAAAATATATTAATATTTCCTTAACGTAAAATGAGTATATAACGTTTTTAAATGTATAAATTATACCAAACATTTTACACACCCATTTATAAATTCAATTATAAAAATGGCGTTGTATAAATAAAATTAAGATATATTCTAGAACAATAACAAAGTAAAAATTAAAAATAAAATATAATGTATGTTCTCTAATTATAAATTCATAATACAATAATAAATGATATAAATAATTAATACTCCATACTTCAGCTCTTGTAAAAAAAATTAAGTTTCCTTGTTTGCATATGACGGCATGATCTTTCACAAGTTCCTGCACTAAATTTGATTACTTTTATCACGCATATTAATTAATATGAAGCGGTATATAAAGGCTGTTATTGTATCTCAGACATCAGTTGTTTCACAGACACGTAACAATACAACATGTTCTCCAAGGTAAACTTAACAACGTTTCATGTTGAAATTTATCAAAGTACATATAATTTTAAACTTACTATTTAATTCTGTACTACAAAAACAAAAAGGTAGGCTGGTTGGTAGACAATGTTAAGAGGCATCATTTACCAACAAGCCAACTTTTATGGATTAAGCATAAATATCAGTTCTCTTCCAATATTCATAAATAATATAAAATTATACATTCCAGGTTGCAGTTTTCGCTCTGCTTGTAGCAGTAGCACACAGCAGCGCCATCCATGGTGCTAATTACAACAGTTTCTCATACGGTGTATCGGACCCTCACACCGGAGATGTGAAGAGCCAACACGAGACCCGTGTGGGAGACAACGTCGTGGGACAGTACTCCCTGTTGGAATCAGACGGCACCCGTCGTACTGTAGACTACGCCGCCGACGCACACTCTGGATTCAACGCCGTTGTACGCAAGGACCCAGCTATCATCGCCCACGCCGCTCCAGTAGCCAGCTACGTTGCTCCCATCGCACGCGCTGCACACTACGTTGCTCCCATCTCTTACGCCTCTCCCATCGCCCATGGCGCTAGATACGCATACGGTGCCGTAGCCTCTCCTCTTGCCTACAACGCATACGCGGCTCCCCTTGCCTATGGTGCCATCGCTTCTCCCCTGGCTGGTTCTCTCGCTTATGGATCATACGGCCATGGTTACACCGGTGCATATGGCTCCCATGGACTCGGCTATGCTCGTCTGGGCTGGTAGATATGTCAAAAATATTAAAGAACGAAAATGGAACCTCTTTTCTGTGATCATATATAGTTATTAATATGTACTTATTGAATTAAATATATAATTTAAAACAAAATATTTAATATTTTTTAAACACCCCAAATGTACAAGAAATATGTTAGCTTCATTTGCAGAAATATGTTTGAGGCTAAATCAAACAATCAGAGATTTAAATATTATAATTCCCAAATGGATACAATTATACTGTATTATTTCATACAATTAAATTGAAGTCATTTTTAGAGTAAACAAAATGAAAGCTTAATATAAACTTTGATTATTGTTGTTTAATTATTTAAACGAGATTCTTAACTCTAAATAACTCAAATATAAAATCTTTGAACGGTTAATCATAAATTACAAGGTTCATATTTTTAGTTAGAAGAAATATTATGGACCGCATACTATAATATAAAAATCAATATTTTTCACAACGAGCCGACAATGACACAAAGATTATTACTTATGTCTAATAGAAAAAAAATATTAAATCTATATCTCTAACAAATATCTCGGAAAAAAAATGTATTTATGGGGTTCTGAATTCCCTTAAATTTTTGGTTTTATTTCGTTTTCATTAAACAAAATCATGTGTTTTCTTTCAAAAACAGACCTGCAGTAAAGGTAAAAGTTGCTCTAAACTGCTCTAAAGTGCTCTAAAGTTGCTCTAAACTGCTCTAAAGTGCTCTAAATTTGCTCTAAACTGCTCTAAAGTGGTTCCTTAGATTATGTTATTTATATTAATATTTTAAAAACTCTCGTCCTTTAAAAAATATTTTTCGGCCGGCAACGGAAAAACATGCATGCACATGTTAAAGACGCGTTTACAGTTTTGACGAAAATCATCAACTTTTTGGTACATATTGCTAAAAAAACAAACTTAGCGTACTAAAACCTATACTAACAGCAGATAAAGTGTTTTTTTATTTAAAATATATATCAAATATTAAGGCTTTTAATATTAATAAATGATTTTTCATCACTTCTTCACACATTCCACGATTTCATGCGTAGTTTCGGTACATTTTTCTAGTATTAGTTACAATATATTTCAGAATAAAAAATACCATTGGAAAGAAAACATACTCAACCAAAATCCTATCAAAAAATAATAAACTATACTTTACAAAATATCTTTAGAAAATTAATAATATCATTTTTGTTGTTTTTAGTTAACTTACTGTGATAAGGTCGCTTCCTCATTTAAAAGTACATTAGTTTGAACACTAATCGATTTATCACCTAGGATTTGTGAATTTCATTCCATTCGCCAAGATTCGGATGTATGGGTACACACAATACAAATCAATATTTAGAAATCTAACGGGAGTTGCGGATGCGCTTTCGAAAACAATAAAATATGAGAAAATAATGTCGCTAGTTTAGTCTGCGAGATTTACAATCTTCATTCAATCGGACTACGAAACAACGTTATATTTTTTTTGTCAAAAAACGTCATTTCTTAGGCCATACATAATTAACCGCAATTAGAGATTGATAGAACATTTACATATTACAATAAAATTATAATTATTTCTTTAAGCTCAACAAGCGGTATGGAATCTACAAAAATGTTAAGTAAGAATGGACAAAAAATTTAGTATTTACATTATACTCTCATGTGGAATTTTCAGAAGCCCTTAGCCAATTGACTGCGGGCTCAGAAAGTTTAACAGTTTTAGTTTGTTTAATTTTTTGAAAGCGTTGTGGGTTTACTTTAATATTTATGATATAAAATACATACTCACGGTATATAAATCTAAACAAAATGTGTATGTTAATGTGTCGTCTGTATTTATATTGTTAAATTAATATGTAAGATCAACACTGCATCACTACTCTTAACAAAGTAGGTAATTTATTTATAAACTGGAATAGGACTGTCCATTTTATGAAAGGTAACGTATTTTTAATAAAAAATAAATCCTAATAAATCTATAATACTATGTATAATATATTTGTTTGTAAATTTTGCGATAAATATTAGATTATCTCACTGGGCCGAATTGTAGTATGTTTTTTACTCGGTTTGAGTGTCCTTCTCTAATTAAAAAACGGCTTAACCGGCCTTGATTAAGACTAAAATATAATAAAAACATACAATTGCACAGAATATAATATCTCACATAATGTTGGTAGATAAACATAGAAAATAATATAAAAACATTTAAGGAAATAATAAAGAAAGAAAATTAATTATTATGTACATTTACTAGGTAAGGGTTCCGATAGATTTTGTATATGAAGTACGGATCCGCTTTTAACGAAACACTTGATAATGTTATTTCTGTACAAAAATAAATATATTTTGCTTCTTACGTTATTATATACCTAAAATATTCTCTCATATCGCGAAGTCTAATTTTATCCGTAGTTATATTTAGTTATCTGTAAATAAAATTGTCTCGCTATATATAGTTCGACTTTTTAATTCCAAAAATAACATACCATGTAGGTAAACATGTCTAAAAACGTTACATTCACGTCATCACAATCGTCACTAAAAGACTTTTACAAGTTTCTGAACACAATATTGCTCTTTTTATACATGTATATTTTAAAAAAAGAGGCAGTATATAAAGTATGTTGTTGTGGGCAAGTCATCAGTCGTTTCACAAACATTAAACAATACTTACACCATGTTCTCAAAGGTAAGCAAAATAGTGTTCGATTTCGGCATCTAATAGGTAAAAAGATAAGTTATTTATTAAGGCAATAAAATCAATAATATTTATTTTATATTACAGGTTGCAATCTTAGCTCTGCTTGTAGCAGTAGCACAGAGCAGTGCCATGGGCGGTACAAACTACAACAGCTTTTCGTATGGTGTTTCGGACCCTAACACCGGAGATATGAAAAGCCAACATGAAACTCGGATGGGCGACAACGTGGTCGGACAGTACTCCCTACTAGATTCGGACGGCACACGTCGCACAGTCGACTACTCCGCTGATGCACAGTCTGGATTCAACGCCGTCGTGCGCAAGGACCCTGCATTCATGACTCAAGCTGCTCCAATCGCTAGCACCTTCGTCAGTTCTCCCACCTCTTATGCCACCGGACAAGCCTACGGTGCCATGACCTCTCCTATGGCCTACAAGGCATACGCGACTCCTCTTGCCTACAGCGCCATGTCTGCTCCTTTTGCTAGCTCTCCCGCCTATGGAGCACACAGCATGTACAACGGTGCATACAACGGTGGATATGATATGTACAACCGTGCATACAATGGTGCATATGGTATGTACAACCATGCATACAACGGTCCATATGGTATGTACAACCGTGAATACAATGGTGCATACGCCTATACGACGCGTATGGGCTGGTAGATGAAAAGATATATAAAGTATTAATGACTGAACTACAAAACACAAATAAATATTGTGATCATATTCAATGAATAACTTCAAATATTGGGATTTTTTGATTCCATATAAATAATGTTATTAAAATATTATAAGTGAAATAAATCTTAAATGAAAGGAATAATTTTATTTTTATTTATCTAATGTTACCTTATTTTAACTATACCTACAAACATTTCGTTAATTTTAATCGATTTATCAACTAGGATTCGTGTATTTCATTCCCTTCGCAAAGATTCGCATGTATGGGTACCTATAAATCGATATTTAGAAATTATCATAACATTCACACACATTTCAATGTTTTTATTATTTAAAGGTTTATTTTACCATATTCTTAGATATACAGATATACATATAAATTAGTAATAATCGCGACAACTATGTTACTACCTAACTCACTCTATTATAATTGTATTTGTTCGCCACTCGGCCATTTCTTTTCCACAAAGATTTACAAATACTCTTGAAAGGACAACGACCACAACAACTTAAGCAACCAAAATAAACACAGAGATCTAAACATCAAAAAAAAAATTACTTTTCTGTACTTATAAACAGTCTAGACATTTAGCTTTTTTTTCATTACACAAGATACTTTTTTGACACGAATATCTGATCTTAAACCATTTCCGTCTCCGAAGGGTATCATTCTAACTCTAACGGGTGTTACAGATTCCCTACCAAATACATAAAAATATGAGAAAATAAAGTCTCTAGTCTGCGAGATTATCTTTTTTTTTTTTGTATATTTATATAAGTTTACAATTTCCATTCAATCGGACTACTGGATAAAGTATTTTTTTTTTGTCAGGGAACGTCATTATTAGGCCATACATAAACGCGTTTTGCGATTGATAGAAACTGTATATATTACAATAAAAATATGATTATTTCTTTAAGCTCAACAAGCGGTATGGAATCTACAAAAAAGTTAAGTACGAACGGACAAAACATGTAGTCATCATAATATCATACGTTATTTGGAATTTTCACCAGTCGTTAGCCAATTGACTGCGGGCTCAGGAACCTTAACAGTTTTATTTTGTTTATGTTTTTGAAAGCGTTGTGGGTTTAGTTTAATATTTATGATATGAAATACATACTCACGGTATATAAATCTAAACAAAATGTGTATGTTAATGTGTCGTCTGTATTTATATTGTTAAATTAATATGTAAGATCAACACTGCATCACTACTCTTAACAAAGTAGGTAATTTATTTATAATTTGGAATAAAAATGTCCATATTATGAAAAGTAACATATTTTTAATTTCAACTTATAGTAGCATCACCGTAAAAATAGCACTCAAATTTATAAGTCGTAATAAATCTATAATAGTATATATGATACATTTTTTTTTATTTTGCGATAAATATTAGATTATCTCACTGGCCCGAATTGTAGAATTTTTAATTTTTCTCGGTTTGAGTGTCCTTCTCTAATTCAAAAACGGCTAAACCGGCCTTCATTTATATTAAAATATAATAAAGACATAGAATTTCACAGAATATTACCCGTCACAAAATTTTGTTATGTGTAGGTAGGTACATAGAAAATAATATATGAATATTATAAGGAAATATTAAAAAAGTTCGTAATTAAATAAATTATAATGCACATTTACTAAGTGAAGGATCAGATATTATTTTAATGTTTTTTTTGCAATGATTATGATTTTAAGAACATTCTGACCGAATTTTTCAGTAAATATAACGTTAATGCAATCGAAGTATAAAATATGTATCCGTTTATCATGAAACATTGATAATGTTATTTCTTTACAATTTTTGTTTTCTTACATGATTATATACCTAAAATATTTTTGGTCACATCGCGTTGTTTAATTTTATCCGTAGTTATATATAGTTATCTGTAATTAAAATTGTCTCGCTATATATAGTTCGACTTTTTAATTCCAATTATAACATAGAATGTAGGTAAGCATGTCCAAAAACGCTACATTCACGTTATCACAATCTTCACTAAAAGACTTTTACAAGTTTCTGAACACAATTTTATTTTTTTATTATACATGTTTATTTTAAGAAAAGAGGCAGTATATAAAGTATGTTGTTGTAGGCAAGTCATCAGTCGTTTCACAAACATTAAACAATACTTACACCATGTTCTCAAAGGTAAGCAAAATAGTGTTCGATTTCGGCATCCAATAGGTAAAAAGATAAGTTATTAATTAAAGCAATAAAATCAATAATATTTATATTATATTACAGGTTACAATCTTAGCTCTGCTTGTAGCAGTAGCACAGAGCAGCGCCATGGGCGGTACCAACTACAACAGCTTTTCATATGGTGTTTCGGACCCTAACACCGGAGATATGAAAAGCCAACATGAAACTCGGATGGGCGACAACGTGGTCGGACAGTACTCCCTACTAGATTCGGACGGCACACGTCGCACAGTCGACTACTCCGCTGATGCACAGTCTGGATTCAACGCCGTCGTGCGCAAGGACCCTGCATTCATGACTCAAGCTGCTCCAATCGCTAGCACCTTCGTCAGTTCTCCCACCTCTTATGCCACCGGACAAGCCTACGGTGCCATGACCTCTCCTATGGCCTACAAGGCATACGCGACTCCTCTTGCCTACAGCGCCATGTCTGCTCCTTTTGCTAGCTCTCCCGCCTATGGAGCACACAGCATGTACAACGGTGCATACAACGGTGGATATGATATGTACAACCGTGCATACAATGGTGCATATGGTATGTACAACCATGCATACAACGGTCCATATGGTATGTACAACCGTGAATACAATGGTGCATACGCCTATACGACGCGTATGGGCTGGTAGATGAAAAGATATATAAAGTATTAATGACTGAACTACAAAACACAAATAAATATTGTGATCATATTCAATGAATAACTTCAAATATTGGGATTTTTTGATTCCATATAAATAATGTTATTAAAATATTATAAGTGAAATAAATCTTAAATGAAAGGAATAATTTTATTTTTATTTATCTAATGTTACCTTATTTTAACTATACCTACAAACATTTCGTTAATTTTAATCGATTTATCAACTAGGATTCGTGTATTTCATTCCCTTCGCAAAGATTCGCATGTATGGGTACCTATAAATCGATATTTAGAAATTATCATAACATTCACACACATTTCAATGTTTTTATTATTTAAAGGTTTATTTTACCATATTCTTAGATATACACATATACATATAAATTAGTAATAATCGCGACAACTATGTTACTACCTAACTCACTCTATTATAATTGTATTTCTTCGCCACTCGGCCATTTCTTTTCCACAAAGATTTACAAATACTCTTGAAAGGACAACGACCACAACAACTTAAGCAACCAAAATAAACACAGAGATCTAAACATCAAAAAAAATTACTTTTCTGTACTTATAAACAGTCTAGACATTTAGCTTTTTTTTCATTACACAAGATACTTTTTTGACACGAATATCTGATCTTAAACCATTTCCGTCTCCGAAGGGTATCATTCTAACTCTAACGGGTGTTACAGATTCCCTACCAAATACATAAAAATATGAGAAAATAAAGTCTCTAGTCTGCGAGATTATCTTTTTTTTTTTTGTATATTTATATAAGTTTACAATTTCCATTCAATCGGACTACTGGATAAAGTATTTTTTTTTTGTCAGGGAACGTCATTATTAGGCCATACATAAACGCGTTTTGCGATTGATAGAAACTGTATATATTACAATAAAAATATGATTATTTCTTTAAGCTCAACAAGCGGTATGGAATCTACAAAAAAGTTAAGTACGAACGGACAAAACATGTAGTCATCATAATATCATACGTTATTTGGAATTTTCACCAGTCGTTAGCCAATTGACTGCGGGCTCAGGAACCTTAACAGTTTTATTTTGTTTATGTTTTTGAAAGCGTTGTGATTTTACTTTAATATTTATGATATGAAATACATACTCACGGTATATAAATCTAAACAAAATGTGTATGTTATTGTGTCTTCTGTATTTATATTGTTAAATTAATATTTAAGATCAACACTGCATCACTACTCTTAACAAAGTAGGTAATTTATTTATAAACTGGAATAAAAATGTCCATATTATGAAAAGTAACATATTTTTAATATAAACTTATAATAGCATCACCGTTAAAATAGCACTCAAAAATATAAGTCGTAATAAATCTATAATAGTATATATGATACATTGTTTTTTTAATTTTGCGATAAATATTAGATTATCTCACTGGCCCGAATTGTAGAATTTTTAATTTTTCTCGGTTCGAGTGTCCTTCTCTAATTCAAAAACGGCTAAACCGGCCTTCATTTATATTAAAATATAATAAAGACATAGAATTTCACAGAATATTACCTGTCACAAAATTTTGTTATGTGTAGGTAGGTACATAGAAAATAATATATGAATATTATAAGAAAATATTAAAAAAATTCGTAACTAAATAAATTATAATGCACATTTACTAAGTGAAGGATCAGATATTATTTTAATGTTTTTTTTTGCAATGATTATGATTTTAAGAATATTCTGACCGAATTTTTCAGTAAATATAACGTTAATGCAATCGAAGTATAAAATATGGATCCGTTTTTCATGAAACATTTGAGAATGTTATTTCTTTACAATTTTTGTTTTCTTACATGATTATATACCTAAAATATTTTTGGTCATATCGCGTTGTTTAATTTTATCCGTAGTTATATATAGTTATCTGTAATTAAAATTGTCTCGCTATATATAGTTCGACTTTTTAATTCCTAAAATAACATAAAATGTAGGTAAGCATGTCTAAAAACGTTACATTCACGTCATCACAATCGTCACTAAAAGACTTTTACAAGTTTCCGAACACAATTTTATTTTTTTATTATACATGTTTATTTTAAGAAAAGAGGCAGTATATAAAGTATGTTGTTGTAGGCAAGTCATCAGTCGTTTCACAAACATTAAACAATACTTACACCATGTTCTCAAAGGTAAGCAAAATAGTGTTCGATTTCGGCATCCAATAGGTAAAAAGATAAGTTATTAATTAAAGCAATAAAATCAATAATATTTATATTATATTACAGGTTACAATCTTAGCTCTGCTTGTAGCAGTAGCACAGAGCAGCGCCATGGGCGGTACCAACTACAACAGCTTTTCATATGGTGTTTCGGACCCTAACACCGGAGATATGAAAAGCCAACATGAAACTCGGATGGGCGACAACGTGGTCGGACAGTACTCCCTACTAGATTCGGACGGCACACGTCGCACAGTCGACTACTCCGCTGATGCACAGTCTGGATTCAACGCCGTCGTGCGCAAGGACCCTGCATTCATGACTCAAGCTGCTCCAATCGCTAGCACCTTCGTCAGTTCTCCCACCTCTTATGCCACCGGACAAGCCTACGGTGCCATGACCTCTCCTATGGCCTACAAGGCATACGCGACTCCTCTTGCCTACAGCGCCATGTCTGCTCCTTTTGCTAGCTCTCCCGCCTATGGAGCACACAGCATGTACAACGGTGCATACAACGGTGGATATGATATGTACAACCGTGCATACAATGGTGCATATGGTATGTACAACCATGCATACAACGGTCCATATGGTATGTACAACCGTGAATACAATGGTGCATACGCCTATACGACGCGTATGGGCTGGTAGATGAAAAGATATATAAAGTATTAATGACTGAACTACAAAACACAAATAAATATTGTGATCATATTCAATGAATAACTTCAAATATTGGGATTTTTTGATTCCATATAAATAATGTTATTAAAATATTATAAGTGAAATAAATCTTAAATGAAAGGAATAATTTTATTTTTATTTATCTAATGTTACCTTATTTTAACTATACCTACAAACATTTCGTTAATTGTAATCGATTTATCAACTAGGATTCGTGTATTTCATTCCCTTCGCAAAGATTCGCATGTATGGGTACCTATAAATCGATATTTAGAAATTATCATAACATTCACACACATTTCAATGTTTTTATTATTTAAAGGTTTATTTTACCATATTCTTAGATATACACATATACATATAAATTAGTAATAATCGCGACAACTATGTTACTACCTAACTCACTCTATTATAATTGTATTTGTTCGCCACTCGGCCATTTCTTTTCCACAAAGATTTACAAATACTCTTGAAAGGACAACGACCACAACAACTTAAGCAACCAAAATAAACACAGAGATCTAAACATCAAAAAAAAAATACTTTTCTGTACTTATAAACAGTCTAGACATTTAGCTTTTTTTTCATTACACAATATACTTTTTTGACACGAATATCTGATCTTAAACCATTTCCGTCTCCGAAGGGTATCATTCTAACTCTAACGGGTGTTACAGATTCCCTACCAAATACATAAAAATATGAGAAAATAAAGTCGCTAGTCTGCGAGATTATCTTTTTTTTTTTGTATATTTATATAAGTTTACAATTTCCATTCAATCGGACTACTGGATTAGTTTTTTTTTGTCAGGGAATGCCATTATAAGGCCATACATAAACGCGTTTTGCGATTGATAGAAACTGTATATATTACAATAAAAATATGATTATTTCTTTAAGCTCAACAAGCGGTATGGAATCTACAAAAAAGTTAAGTACGAACGGACAAAACATGTAGTCATCATAATATCATACGTTATTTGGAATTTTCACCAGTCGTTAGCCAATTGACTGCGGGCTCAGGAACCTTAACAGTTTTATTTTGTTTATGTTTTTGAAAGCGTTGTGATTTTACTTTAATATTTATGATATGAAATACATACTCACGGTATATAAATCTAAACAAAATGTGTATGTTAATGTGTCTTCTGTATTTATATTGTTAAATTAATATTTAAGATCAACACTGCATCACTACTCTTAACAAAGTAGGTAATTTATTTATAAACTGGAATAAAAATGTCCATATTATGAAAAGTAACATATCTTTAATATAAACTTATAATAGCATCACCGTTAAAATAGCACTCAAAAATATAAGTCGTAATAAATCTATAATAGTATATATGATACATTGTTTTTTTAATTTTGCGATAAATATTAGATTATCTCACTGGCCCGAATTGTAGAATTTTTAATTTTTCTCGGTTCGAGTGTCCTTCTCTAATTCAAAAACGGCTAAACCGGCCTTCATTTATATTAAAATATAATAAAGACATAGAATTTCACAGAATATTACCTGTCACAAAATTTTGTTATGTGTAGGTAGGTACATAGAAAATAATATATGAATATTATAAGAAAATATTAAAAAAATTCGTAACTAAATAAATTATAATGCACATTTACTAAGTGAAGGATCAGATATTATTTTAATGTTTTTTTTTGCAATGATTATGATTTTAAGAATATTCTGACCGAATTTTTCAGTAAATATAACGTTAATGCAATCGAAGTATAAAATATGGATCCGTTTTTCATGAAACATTTGAGAATGTTATTTCTTTACAATTTTTGTTTTCTTACATGATTATATACCTAAAATATTTTTGGTCATATCGCGTTGTTTAATTTTATCCGTAGTTATATATAGTTATCTGTAATTAAAATTGTCTCGCTATATATAGTTCGACTTTTTAATTCCTAAAATAACATAAAATGTAGGTAAGCATGTCTAAAAACGTTACATTCACGTCATCACAATCGTCACTAAAAGACTTTTACAAGTTTCCGAACACAATTTTATTTTTTTATTATACATGTTTATTTTAAGAAAAGAGGCAGTATATAAAGTATGTTGTTGTAGGCAAGTCATCAGTCGTTTCACAAACATTAAACAATACTTACACCATGTTCTCAAAGGTAAGCAAAATAGTGTTCGATTTCGGCATCCAATAGGTAAAAAGATAAGTTATTAATTAAAGCAATAAAATCAATAATATTTATATTATATTACAGGTTACAATCTTAGCTCTGCTTGTAGCAGTAGCACAGAGCAGCGCCATGGGCGGTACCAACTACAACAGCTTTTCATATGGTGTTTCGGACCCTAACACCGGAGATATGAAAAGCCAACATGAAACTCGGATGGGCGACAACGTGGTCGGACAGTACTCCCTACTAGATTCGGACGGCACACGTCGCACAGTCGACTACTCCGCTGATGCACAGTCTGGATTCAACGCCGTCGTGCGCAAGGACCCTGCATTCATGACTCAAGCTGCTCCAATCGCTAGCACCTTCGTCAGTTCTCCCACCTCTTATGCCACCGGACAAGCCTACGGTGCCATGACCTCTCCTATGGCCTACAAGGCATACGCGACTCCTCTTGCCTACAGCGCCATGTCTGCTCCTTTTGCTAGCTCTCCCGCCTATGGAGCACACAGCATGTACAACGGTGCATACAACGGTGGATATGATATGTACAACCGTGCATACAATGGTGCATATGGTATGTACAACCATGCATACAACGGTCCATATGGTATGTACAACCGTGAATACAATGGTGCATACGCCTATACGACGCGTATGGGCTGGTAGATGAAAAGATATATAAAGTATTAATGACTGAACTACAAAACACAAATAAATATTGTGATCATATTCAATGAATAACTTCAAATATTGGGATTTTTTGATTCCATATAAATAATGTTATTAAAATATTATAAGTGAAATAAATCTTAAATGAAAGGAATAATTTTATTTTTATTTATCTAATGTTACCTTATTTTAACTATACCTACAAACATTTCGTTAATTGTAATCGATTTATCAACTAGGATTCGTGTATTTCATTCCCTTCGCAAAGATTCGCATGTATGGGTACCTATAAATCGATATTTAGAAATTATCATAACATTCACACACATTTCAATGTTTTTATTATTTAAAGGTTTATTTTACCATATTCTTAGATATACACATATACATATAAATTAGTAATAATCGCGACAACTATGTTACTACCTAACTCACTCTATTATAATTGTATTTGTTCGCCACTCGGCCATTTCTTTTCCACAAAGATTTACAAATACTCTTGAAAGGACAACGACCACAACAACTTAAGCAACCAAAATAAACACAGAGATCTAAACATCAAAAAAAAAATACTTTTCTGTACTTATAAACAGTCTAGACATTTAGCTTTTTTTTCATTACACAATATACTTTTTTGACACGAATATCTGATCTTAAACCATTTCCGTCTCCGAAGGGTATCATTCTAACTCTAACGGGTGTTACAGATTCCCTACCAAATACATAAAAATATGAGAAAATAAAGTCTCTAGTCTGCGAGATTATCTTTTTTTTTTGTATATTTATATAAGTTTACAATTTCCATTCAATCGGACTACTGGATAAAGTATTTTTTTTTTGTCAGGGAACGCCATTATTAGGCCATACATAAACGCGTTTTGCGATTGATAGAAACTGTATATATTACAATAAAAATATGATTATTTCTTTAAGCTCAACAAGCGGTATGGAATCTACAAAAAAGTTAAGTACGAACGGACAAAACATGTAGTCATCATAATATCATACGTTATTTGGAATTTTCACCAGTCGTTAGCCAATTGACTGCGGGCTCAGGAACCTTAACAGTTTTATTTTGTTTATGTTTTTGAAAGCGTTGTGGGTTTACTTTAATATTTATGATATGAAATACATACTCACGGTATATAAATCTAAACAAAATGTTTATGTTAATGTCTTGTCTTTATTTATATTGTTAAATTAATATGTAACATTAACACTGCATCACTACTCTTAACAAAGTAGGTAATTTATTTATAAACTGAAATAAGAATGTCCATATTAAGAAAGGTAACGTATTTTTAATTTAAACATATAGAAGCATCACCGTTACAAAAGCATCAATAAATCTATAATGCGATATATATTACTTTTTTTGTAAATTTGCGGGATTTATTAGATTATGTCACTGGCCCGAATTGTAGAATTTTTAATTTTTCTCGGTTTGAGTGTCCTTCTCTAATTCAAAAACGGCTAAACCGGCCTTCATTTATATTAAAATATAATAAAGACATAGAATTTCACAGAATATTATCTCTCACAAAATTTTGGTATGTTTAGGTACAAAGAAAATAATATATGAATATTTTAAGGAAATATTAAAAAAGTTCATAACTAAATAAATTATAATGCACATTTACTAAGTGAAGGATCCGATATTATTTAAATCAACTTTTCGCAATGATTATGATTCTAAGAACATTCTGACCGAATTTTTTAGTAAATATAACGTTAATGCAATTGAAGTATATGGATATATATATGGATCCGTTTTTCACGAAACATTTGATTATTTTATTTTGTGTACAATTTTTTTTTCTGACATTATATACCTTAAATATTTTTGGTCACATCACGTTCTCTAATTTTGTCCAAAGTTATATTTAGTTATCTGTAATTGAAATTGTCTCTCTATATATAGTTTGACTTTTTAATTCCAATTATAACATAAAATGTAGGTAAGCATGTCTAAAAACGTTACATTCACGTCATCACAATCGTCACTAAAAGACTTTTACAAGTTTCCGAACACAATTTTATTGCTCTTTTTATACATGTTTATTTTAAGAAAAGAGGCAGTATATAAAGTATGTTGTTGTAGGCAAGTCATCAGTCGTTTCACAAACATTAAACAATACTTACACCATGTTCTCAAAGGTAAGCAAAATAGTGTTCGATTTCGGCATCCAATAGGTAAAAAGATAAATTATTTATTAAGGCAATAAAATCAATAATATTTATATTATATTACAGGTTGCAATCTTAGCTCTGCTTGTAGCAGTAGCACAGAGCAGCGCCATGGGCGGTACCAACTACAACAGCTTTTCATATGGTGTTTCGAACCCTAACACCGGAGATATGAAAAGCCAACATGAAACTCGGATGGGCGACAACGTGGTCGGACAGTACTCCCTACTAGATTCGGACGGCACACGTCGCACAGTCGACTACTCCGCTGATGCACAGTCTGGATTCAACGCCGTCGTGCGCAAGGACCCTGCATTCATGACTCAAGCTGCTCCAATCGCTAGCACCTTCGTCAGTTCTCCCACCTCTTATGCCACCGGACAAGCCTATGGTGCCATGACCTCTCCTATGGCCTACAAGGCATACGCGACTCCTCTTGCCTACAGCGCCATGTCTGCTCCTTTTGCTAGCTCTCCCGCCTATGGTGCACACAGCATGTACAACGGTGCATACAATGGTGGATATGATATGTACAACCGCGCATACAATGGTGCATATGGTATGTACAACCATGCATACAACGGTGCATATGATATGTACAACCGTGAATACAATGGTGCATACGCCTATACGACGCGTATGGGCTGGTAGATGAAAAGATATATAAAGTATTAATGACTGAACTACAAAACACAAATAAATATTGTGATCATATTCAATGAATAACTTCAAATATTGGGATATTTGATTCCATATAAATAATGTTATTAAAATATTATAAGTGAAATAAATCTTAAATGAAAGGAATAATTTTATTTTTATTTATCTAATGTTACCTTATTTTAACTATACCTACAAACATTTCGTTAATTGTAATCGATTTATCAACTAGGATTCGTGTATTTCATTCCCTTCGCAAAGATTCGCATGTATGGGTACCTATAAATCGATATTTAGAAATTATCATAACATTCACACACATTTTAATGTTTTTATTATTTAAAGGTTTATTTTACCACATTCTTAGATATACACATATACATATAAATTAGTAATAACAACTTAAGCAACCAAAAGAAACACAGAGATCTAAACATCAAAAAAAAATACTTTTCTGTACTTATAAACAGTCTAGACATTTAGCTTTTTTTTCATTACACAAGATACTTTTTTGACACGAATATCTGATCTTAAACCATTTCCGTCTCCGAAGGGTATCATTCTAACTCTAACGGGTGTTACAGATTCCCTACCAAATATATAAAAATATGAGAAAATAAAGTCTCTAGTCTGCGAGATTTTCTTTTTTTTTTTTTTGTATATTTATATAAGTTTACAATTTCCATTCAATCGGACTACTGGATAAGTTTTTTTTTTGTCAGGGAACGCCATTATTAGGCCATACATAAACGCGTTTTGCGATTGATAGAAACTGTATATATTACAATAAAAATATGATTATTTCTTTAAGCTCAACAAGCGGTATGGAATCTTCAAAAAAGTTAAGTACGAACGGACAAAACATGTAGTCATCATAATATCATACGTTATTTGGAATTTTCACCAGTCGTTAGCCAATTGACTGCGGGCTCAGGAACCTTAACAGTTTTATTTTGTTTATGTTTTTGAAAGCGTTGTGGGTTTACTTTAATATTTATGATATGAAATACATACTCACGGTATATAAATCTAAACAAAATGTGTATGTTAATGTGTCTTCTGTATTTATTTTGTTAAATTAATATTTAAGATCAACACTGCATCACTACTCTTAACAAAGTAGGTAATTTATTTATAAACTGGAATAAAAATGTCCATATTATGAAAAGTAACATATTTTTAATATAAACTTATAGTAGCATCACCGTTAAAATAGCACTCAAAAATATAAGTCGTAATAAATCTATAATAGTATATATGATACATTGTTTTTTTTAATTTTGCGATAAATATTAGATTATCTCACTGGCCCGAATTGTAGAATTTTTAATTTTTCTCGGTTTGAGTGTCCTTCTCTAATTCAAAAACGGCTAAACCGGCCTTCATTTATATTAAAATATAATAAAGACATAGAATTTCACAGAATATTACCTGTCACAAAATTTTGTTATGTGTAGGTAGGTACATAGAAAATAATATATGAATATTATAAGAAAATATTAAAAAAGTTCGTAACTAAATAAATTATAATGCACATTTACTAAGTGAAGGATCAAATACTATTTAAATGTTTTTTTTTGCAATGATTATGATTTTAAGAATATTCTGACCGAATTTTTCAGTAAATATAACGTTAATGCAATCGAAGTATAAAATATGGATCCGTTTTTCATGAAACATTTGATAATGTTATTTCTTTACAATTTTTGTTTTCTTACATGATTATATACCTAAAATATTGTTGGTCACATCGCGTTGTTTAATTTTATCCGTAGTTATATATAGTTATCTGTAATTAAAATTGTCTCGCTATATATAGTTCGACTTTTTAATTCCAATTATAACATAGAATGTAGGTAAGCATGTCCAAAAACGTTACATTCACGTTATCACAATCTTCACTAAAAGACTTTTACAAGTTTCTGAACACAATTTCATTTTTTTATTATACATGTTTATTTTAAGAAAAGAGGCAGTATATAAAGTATGTTGTTGTAGGTAAGTCATCAGTCGTTTCACAAACATTAAACAATACTTACACCATGTTCTCAAAGGTAAGCAAAAAAGTGTTCGATTTCGGCATCCAATAAGTAAAAAGATAAGTTATTTATTAAGGCAATAAAATCAATAATATTTATATTATATTACAGGTTGCAATCTTAGCTCTGCTTGTAGCAGTAGCACAGAGCAGCGCCATGGGCGGTACCAACTACAACAGCTTTTCATATGGTGTTTCGGACCCTAACACCGGAGATATGAAAAGCCAACATGAAACTCGGATGGGCGACAACGTGGTCGGACAGTACTCCCTACTAGATTCGGACGGCACACGTCGCACAGTCGACTACTCCGCTGATGCACAGTCTGGATTCAACGCCGTCGTGCGCAAGGACCCTGCATTCATGACTCAAGCTGCTCCAATCGCTAGCACCTTCGTCAGTTCTCCCACCTCTTATGCCACCGGACAAGCCTACGGTGCCATGACCTCTCCTATGGCCTACAAGGCATACGCGACTCCTCTTGCCTATAGCGCCATGTCTGCTCCTTTTGCTAGCTCTCCTGCCTATGGTGCACACAGCATGTACAACGGTGCATACAATGGTGGATATGATATGTACAACCGCGCATACAATGGTGCATATGGTATGTACAACCATGCATACAACGGTGCATATGATATGTACAACCGTGAATACAATGGTGCATACGCCTATACGACGCGTATGGGCTGGTAGATGAAAAGATATATAAAGTATTAATGACTGAACTACAAAACACAAATAAATATTGTGATCATATTCAATGAATAACTTCAAATATTGGGATTTTTTGATTCCATATAAATAATGTTATTAAAATATTATAAGTGAAATAAATCTTAAATGAAAGGAATAATTTTATTTTTATTTATCTAATGTTACCTTATTTTAACTATACCTACAAACATTTCGTTAATTGTAATCGATTTATCAACTAGGATTCGTGTATTTCATTCCCTTCGCAAAGATTCGCATGTATGGGTACCTATAAATCGATATTTAGAAATTATCATAACATTCACACACATTTCAATGTTTTTATTATTTAAAGGTTTATTTTACCATATTCTTAGATATACACATATACATATAAATTAGTAATAATCGCGACAACTATGTTACTACCTAACTCACTCTATTATAATTGTATTTGTTCGCCACTCGGCCATTTCTTTTCCACAAAGATTTACAAATACTCTTGAAAGGACAACGACCACAACAACTTAAGCAACCAAAATAAACACAGAGATCTAAACATCAAAAAAAAAATACTTTTCTGTACTTATAAACAGTCTAGACATTTAGCTTTTTTTTCATTACACAATATACTTTTTTGACACGAATATCTGATCTTAAACCATTTCCGTCTCCGAAGGGTATCATTCTAACTCTAACGGGTGTTACAGATTCCCTACCAAATACATAAAAATATGAGAAAATAAAGTCTCTAGTCTGCGAGATTATCTTTTTTTTTTGTATATTTATATAAGTTTACAATTTCCATTCAATCGGACTACTGGATAAAGTATTTTTTTTTTGTCAGGGAACGCCATTATTAGGCCATACATAAACGCGTTTTGCGATTGATAGAAACTGTATATATTACAATAAAAATATGATTATTTCTTTAAGCTCAACAAGCGGTATGGAATCTACAAAAAAGTTAAGTACGAACGGACAAAACATGTAGTCATCATAATATCATACGTTATTTGGAATTTTCACCAGTCGTTAGCCAATTGACTGCGGGCTCAGGAACCTTAACAGTTTTATTTTGTTTATGTTTTTGAAAGCGTTGTGGGTTTACTTTAATATTTATGATATGAAATACATACTCACGGTATATAAATCTAAACAAAATGTTTATGTTAATGTCTTGTCTTTATTTATATTGTTAAATTAATATGTAACATTAACACTGCATCACTACTCTTAACAAAGTAGGTAATTTATTTATAAACTGAAATAAGAATGTCCATATTAAGAAAGGTAACGTATTTTTAATTTAAACATATAGAAGCATCACCGTTACAAAAGCATCAATAAATCTATAATGCGATATATATTACTTTTTTTGTAAATTTGCGGGATTTATTAGATTATGTCACTGGCCCGAATTGTAGAATTTTTAATTTTTCTCGGTTTGAGTGTCCTTCTCTAATTCAAAAACGGCTAAACCGGCCTTCATTTATATTAAAATATAATAAAGACATAGAATTTCACAGAATATTATCTCTCACAAAATTTTGGTATGTTTAGGTACAAAGAAAATAATATATGAATATTTTAAGGAAATATTAAAAAAGTTCATAACTAAATAAATTATAATGCACATTTACTAAGTGAAGGATCCGATATTATTTAAATCAACTTTTCGCAATGATTATGATTCTAAGAACATTCTGACCGAATTTTTTAGTAAATATAACGTTAATGCAATTGAAGTATATGGATATATATATGGATCCGTTTTTCACGAAACATTTGATTATTTTATTTTGTGTACAATTTTTTTTTCTGACATTATATACCTTAAATATTTTTGGTCACATCACGTTCTCTAATTTTGTCCAAAGTTATATTTAGTTATCTGTAATTGAAATTGTCTCTCTATATATAGTTTGACTTTTTAATTCCAATTATAACATAAAATGTAGGTAAGCATGTCTAAAAACGTTACATTCACGTCATCACAATCGTCACTAAAAGACTTTTACAAGTTTCCGAACACAATTTTATTGCTCTTTTTATACATGTTTATTTTAAGAAAAGAGGCAGTATATAAAGTATGTTGTTGTAGGCAAGTCATCAGTCGTTTCACAAACATTAAACAATACTTACACCATGTTCTCAAAGGTAAGCAAAATAGTGTTCGATTTCGGCATCCAATAGGTAAAAAGATAAATTATTTATTAAGGCAATAAAATCAATAATATTTATATTATATTACAGGTTGCAATCTTAGCTCTGCTTGTAGCAGTAGCACAGAGCAGCGCCATGGGCGGTACCAACTACAACAGCTTTTCATATGGTGTTTCGGACCCTAACACCGGAGATATGAAAAGCCAACATGAAACTCGGATGGGCGACAACGTGGTCGGACAGTACTCCCTACTAGATTCGGACGGCACACGTCGCACAGTCGACTACTCCGCTGATGCACAGTCTGGATTCAACGCCGTCGTGCGCAAGGACCCTGCATTCATGACTCAAGCTGCTCCAATCGCTAGCACCTTCGTCAGTTCTCCCACCTCTTATGCCACCGGACAAGCCTATGGTGCCATGACCTCTCCTATGGCCTACAAGGCATACGCGACTCCTCTTGCCTACAGCGCCATGTCTGCTCCTTTTGCTAGCTCTCCCGCCTATGGTGCACACAGCATGTACAACGGTGCATACAATGGTGGATATGATATGTACAACCGCGCATACAATGGTGCATATGGTATGTACAACCATGCATACAACGGTGCATATGATATGTACAACCGTGAATACAATGGTGCATACGCCTATACGACGCGTATGGGCTGGTAGATGAAAAGATATATAAAGTATTAATGACTGAACTACAAAACACAAATAAATATTGTGATCATATTCAATGAATAACTTCAAATATTGGGATATTTGATTCCATATAAATAATGTTATTAAAATATTATAAGTGAAATAAATCTTAAATGAAAGGAATAATTTTATTTTTATTTATCTAATGTTACCTTATTTTAACTATACCTACAAACATTTCGTTAATTGTAATCGATTTATCAACTAGGATTCGTGTATTTCATTCCCTTCGCAAAGATTCGCATGTATGGGTACCTATAAATCGATATTTAGAAATTATCATAACATTCACACACATTTTAATGTTTTTATTATTTAAAGGTTTATTTTACCACATTCTTAGATATACACATATACATATAAATTAGTAATAACAACTTAAGCAACCAAAAGAAACACAGAGATCTAAACATCAAAAAAAAATACTTTTCTGTACTTATAAACAGTCTAGACATTTAGCTTTTTTTTCATTACACAAGATACTTTTTTGACACGAATATCTGATCTTAAACCATTTCCGTCTCCGAAGGGTATCATTCTAACTCTAACGGGTGTTACAGATTCCCTACCAAATATATAAAAATATGAGAAAATAAAGTCTCTAGTCTGCGAGATTTTCTTTTTTTTTTTTTTGTATATTTATATAAGTTTACAATTTCCATTCAATCGGACTACTGGATAAGTTTTTTTTTTGTCAGGGAACGCCATTATTAGGCCATACATAAACGCGTTTTGCGATTGATAGAAACTGTATATATTACAATAAAAATATGATTATTTCTTTAAGCTCAACAAGCGGTATGGAATCTTCAAAAAAGTTAAGTACGAACGGACAAAACATGTAGTCATCATAATATCATACGTTATTTGGAATTTTCACCAGTCGTTAGCCAATTGACTGCGGGCTCAGGAACCTTAACAGTTTTATTTTGTTTATGTTTTTGAAAGCGTTGTGGGTTTACTTTAATATTTATGATATGAAATACATACTCACGGTATATAAATCTAAACAAAATGTGTATGTTAATGTGTCTTCTGTATTTATTTTGTTAAATTAATATTTAAGATCAACACTGCATCACTACTCTTAACAAAGTAGGTAATTTATTTATAAACTGGAATAAAAATGTCCATATTATGAAAAGTAACATATTTTTAATATAAACTTATAGTAGCATCACCGTTAAAATAGCACTCAAAAATATAAGTCGTAATAAATCTATAATAGTATATATGATACATTGTTTTTTTTAATTTTGCGATAAATATTAGATTATCTCACTGGCCCGAATTGTAGAATTTTTAATTTTTCTCGGTTTGAGTGTCCTTCTCTAATTCAAAAACGGCTAAACCGGCCTTCATTTATATTAAAATATAATAAAGACATAGAATTTCACAGAATATTACCTGTCACAAAATTTTGTTATGTGTAGGTAGGTACATAGAAAATAATATATGAATATTATAAGAAAATATTAAAAAAGTTCGTAACTAAATAAATTATAATGCACATTTACTAAGTGAAGGATCAAATATTATTTAAATGTTTTTTTTTGCAATGATTATGATTTTAAGAATATTCTGACCGAATTTTTCAGTAAATATAACGTTAATGCAATCGAAGTATAAAATATGGATCCGTTTTTCATGAAACATTTGATAATGTTATTTCTTTACAATTTTTGTTTTCTTACATGATTATATACCTAAAATATTGTTGGTCACATCGCGTTGTTTAATTTTATCCGTAGTTATATATAGTTATCTGTAATTAAAATTGTCTCGCTATATATAGTTCGACTTTTTAATTCCAATTATAACATAGAATGTAGGTAAGCATGTCCAAAAACGTTACATTCACGTTATCACAATCTTCACTAAAAGACTTTTACAAGTTTCTGAACACAATTTCATTTTTTTATTATACATGTTTATTTTAAGAAAAGAGGCAGTATATAAAGTATGTTGTTGTAGGTAAGTCATCAGTCGTTTCACAAACATTAAACAATACTTACACCATGTTCTCAAAGGTAAGCAAAAAAGTGTTCGATTTCGGCATCCAATAAGTAAAAAGATAAGTTATTTATTAAGGCAATAAAATCAATAATATTTATATTATATTACAGGTTGCAATCTTAGCTCTGCTTGTAGCAGTAGCACAGAGCAGCGCCATGGGCGGTACCAACTACAACAGCTTTTCATATGGTGTTTCGGACCCTAACACCGGAGATATGAAAAGCCAACATGAAACTCGGATGGGCGACAACGTGGTCGGACAGTACTCCCTACTAGATTCGGACGGCACACGTCGCACAGTCGACTACTCCGCTGATGCACAGTCTGGATTCAACGCCGTCGTGCGCAAGGACCCTGCATTCATGACTCAAGCTGCTCCAATCGCTAGCACCTTCGTCAGTTCTCCCACCTCTTATGCCACCGGACAAGCCTATGGTGCCATGACCTCTCCTATGGCCTACAAGGCATACGCGACTCCTCTTGCCTACAGCGCCATGTCTGCTCCTTTTGCTAGCTCTCCTGCCTATGGTGCACACAGCATGTACAACGGTGCATACAATGGTGGATATGATATGTACAACCGCGCATACAATGGTGCATATGGTATGTACAACCATGCATACAACGGTGCATATGGTATGTACAACCGTGAATACAATGGTGCATATGCCTATACGACACGTATGGGCTGGTAGATGAAAAGATATATAAAGTATTAATGACTGAACTACAAAACACAAATAAATATTGTGATCATATTCAATGAATAACTTCAAATATTGGGATTTTTTGATTCCATATAAATAATGTTATTAAAATATTATAAGTGAAATAAATCTTAAATGAAAGGAATAATTTTATTTTTATTTATCTAATGTTACCTTATTTTAACTATACCTACAAACATTTCGTTAATTGTAATCGATTTATCAACTAGGATTCGTGTATTTCATTCCCTTCGCAAAGATTCGCATGTATGGGTACCTATAAATCGATATTTAGAAATTATCATAACATTCACACACATTTCAATGTTTTTATTATTTAAAGGTTTATTTTACCATATTCTTAGATATACACATATACATATAAATTAGTAATAATCGCGACAACTATGTTACTACCTAACTCACTCTATTATAATTGTATTTGTTCGCCACTCGGCCATTTCTTTTCCACAAAGATTTACAAATACTCTTGAAAGGACAACGACCACAACAACTTAAGCAACCAAAATAAACACAGAGATCTAAACATCAAAAAAAAAATACTTTTCTGTACTTATAAACAGTTTAGACATACAAAATTCAAAAATTCAAACATGTTAATTTTCAAAATATCGTTCTTCCTTTCGTGACTTCAGAACACAGGTTACGTAAGAAACTCCTTTACTCGTCCTTTTCTTAGTCCACATTATTTCAAAAATTTCTCTCCACGATAAGCTATTATTATTTGAAGGGAATAATATAATATACCCTTGATCCACT
This sequence comes from Dircenna loreta, assembly GCA_963555665.1. Taxonomy (NCBI): domain Eukaryota; kingdom Metazoa; phylum Arthropoda; class Insecta; order Lepidoptera; family Nymphalidae; genus Dircenna; species Dircenna loreta. Next base: position 9,496,415 of record OY743094.1, read on the forward strand.
GTAAAAGTTATTTTTAAATGTGGGTTAAGAAATCACTAGATTCGGTTAAATTACTTTAAATATTATCTTCAACAATTAAACTTATAAAGTAAAATCTTAAAAACGTACAAAACTTACCTCATTATACTATTAGAATAGACTAAGATCGAAATATGAGATTTGTCATAGTTAAAGTTTATATTGAACACGAGTGCTGAAAGCTGAAATTCTTTTATAAATCCTAAATGAATAAGTTCATTTTCTACTTTCACTTTGTCACTGTCAACTTTATATTTGTCTGATATCTTCGAATAGAATTAAAATATGATATTAGTATTGCGTATCTTTTAGATAAATTTAACTTATACTTTAGCCTCCGCAACACGTGGTCGGTTATTCTATTAAATGTTAAATTTTATAAAACGTTTGAACATAAGCAAAGCGCCATCTATTGGATAGTTCCTCAATCCGGTCAACAAATACCCTAATACTGCTATCTGTTGGAATCGTATGCAACTAATAGCTAATTGTGGCTGTCAGATAGTAAATAAATAATTTGCAATAAAACAAAGAAATAAATTGAGATATAAACTATCTTATCTTTTAAGCAGGATCGAAGTGCAATCAAACAGTGTGCATTTTTTTTTAAATCTGTTTTTTTAAATCAGTAGTTTAAGAAAACGACAAACATCATGGCACGTAATTTATATACTTACACTTATATACTTAGTATATTAAGATAAAATGTCACAGCTTCCTACCTACTACATTTTATATAAAATAATTAAATCCTTTCTATCTATTTATTATGGTTAGTTATTAGTACATTAGTTCTCGAATATGGCCTGAAGGTTTTTTAGGTCTCATTGTAAACTTTTTGAGCTAAATTTTGGAATCTAATTAATCTCTGAACGTTTCTCTCATCATATGATATAAAAAACAATATATATATATGTAATATTATAGTAATGTTGTTTTAATTTAAGAAAAATTGTAATAGGTTAAATAGTGAAAAATCCATAAAATTACTTTAGGTTCACGTTAAGCATTAGTAATAATAAGCCCTTAAGAAACCGGATGTAACTAAAGCCACTTAAAGCCCTTAGCTTTCCTAGTTGATCTAAGTGACCAGATCGGAGTGTCTGATGATTTAACTAGGCTTTTATGATTTATAATGTAGAAAACAATAAAAAAGTTTTTTTTGTCAAAAAAAAGTGATTTATGAGATTTATCGTGCAAATGTAATACTAGCTGTCATCCTCAAGGACTTAACAACACAGAGCTCATAAGAAACTCCTTTGCTCAAGCTTTATTTGGTTACATTAATTTGAAAAAATGCTCTCCACGAAAAGCCCTATTATTATTTGAAGGGTATAATATTATATAGCTTAGATCCAACGTGAAACTTTATTCTAATTATTGGTTAAGATATTTTTAGATTCGGATAAGTTACTATGAAGAAACTTACCAAGTACATATCGATGACTCCCACCTTGTTATATATTCGGTGTCGGAACGTCTGCATCTGATCTCAGCATATTTTGGATTTTTTATTTAAAACCCAAATATGTCATAAGTATGATATATAAACCTAAAAATTATTAAAAAAATATGATCTAATATCACAAAGTGAAAAATAAGAGTAACACGGGCAAGAAATATTTCGTGGGACAATGTATTTATCAAACCATACATACATTTGAATCAAATACTTTACATAAACATATAAATAAATATGTATCAATACATATTTTATTTATTAATTACAAGCTTATTATTTAATGATTGATTCGTGTAAAAATAAAAACAATTATATATAGAACGTAATTTCCTCGTACGTAGGTCAACATTCACTAGTCTTTCACAAGTTCCTGTATCAAATCTGATTGCGCTATATAAAGGCCGTAATAATTCAGAGGTTATCAGTTGTTAAATAGACACTTTACAATACAACAATGTTCTCAAAGGTAAGTAATATAAATTCATATTTTGACTATTTGGAATAATATCAAATTTAACGTTATTAGTATATAATTATTGATTAACATCAAATAATTTAAACAAATTTTTAAAATATAATTAAACTTTTGTCTTAGTGACAAATGAGTCATAAAAACCTGTTTAAAATTACATATACATATGTATAGCCATGTTAAACTTACTTTAATGAAACGTGCAGAGGTTCGAAACCACGAACTCTGGGAAACCGTCCCGTCGCTGTAACAAATAAGCTACCGTATCGCTTTGCCAGAGGTTGCGAGTTTAAATCCCTGCCCGTATCGGCTTATTTTTCATTATTATATTTAATATATTATAATAAATATAATTAAAACTTATTCTATATTACTTATGAGCAAATAAATAATTCAAATATGTTTTCTATCTAAAAAACGATTGATAATAAATCGGTAATTGGGTCGTATTATGTAGGTTTTTAAAAGAGCAAAATTATTCCAGGTTGCAATCTTCGCTCTGCTTGTAGCAGTAGCACACAGCAGCGCCATCCACGGTGCTAACTACAACAGTTTCTCATACGGTGTGTCGGACCCTCACACCGGAGATGTGAAGAGCCAACACGAGACCCGTGTGGGAGACAACGTGGTGGGACAGTACTCCCTGTTGGAATCAGACGGTACCCGTCGTACTGTAGACTACGCCGCCGACGCACACTCTGGATTCAACGCCGTCGTACGCAAAGATCCTGCCGTGATCGCTCATGCCGCTCACGCAGTTGTTGCCGCTCCTCTGGCTCATGCTGCACCTATCGCTGCCCATTACAGTAGCCCCGTCTCTTACTCTGCCAGCGTTGCCCCCGTAGCCGTTGCATCTCCCCTAGCATACAACGCATATTCAGCTCCTCTCGCCCATGGTGCCTATGCTGCCCCACTTGCTCACGGTGCCTATGCTGCCCCTCTTGCCCATGGTGCCTATGCTGCTCCTCTTGCTCACGGTGCCTATGCTGCACCTCTCGCCCATGGTGCCTACGTTGCTCCTCTCGCTCACGGTGCCATCGCAGCACCTCTTGCCAGCGCTGTCGCCTATGGTGCTCACGGCCGTTTGGCATGGTAATGAGACTTAGATCAATTCAAAATACTAAATGTAAATCTGTGATGCGTATTTAATATCGTCATGTATTGAAATTATCTAATAGTTACTATGATACTTCTGCTGTTAAACTAATTTCAATATAGTGATTTAGCAAATGTTATTTTTAAATACTCTTAAAAGTAAATAAACTATTTGAGTATGAACGAAATTTATTTATTTTATGTCAACATTATTAAAAGTTTACCTAATTAAAACGAGAACTTAAGATTGAGTGATAAAATTTAATTTATAAACTTCCCGTATTACCAATTTAAGAAAATTTTTGAAGAAATATTGCCAGCGTCCACGTCTCTATTACTGCGTGACCTTGTTAAAACTACTACCTAGACCTTGCATAACTGAGTATAGAAATTAAATATCGTTGTAAAAAAAACACTTATCGCTATTTAAAGTAAAATGAATTTAGTTATTTATAATGCTTTAAAATAAATATTGAGCACTCAAGACTCGTTAAATACAATTAATGTATGGAATAACAAATACGACAAAATATGCTATTTAATATAACATATTGAACGTTAATGGAACAAAATAAATATAAGATTTACGTTATATTTTGTAAGTATTGCATTATAATACAATATAATAAATACTACATTCAAAATAATATATTACAATACAGCAAACTTAATGTCAGTATTTGTTTATTTAAAAAAATCGAGAAAATTTCTAGCGCGTTTGTCCCACCAATAAACCTTTATCCTCATTGTTTTTTTAAAAGAAAACAAAATGATTTATTAAATATAATATATAGGTCACGTTTTATAAAATACCATATAACTCTATTGTATAGTTTTTAATTAATAAATAGACCTAAGCAAATAATTTATAAGTTCTTACATACAACACTATATGCTTCACAATTCTTTAAATATCAACAACAAGGTATATTTATATCATAAATTAAAAATCTAGTAACATTATAAATGTAAAAGTGAAGTGGTTTGTTCACGCTTGTCTTATTGATTTTTTATAACTGGAATATTTTATGGCTGCATAATGCCTTTTAAAAATCGGGGGTACTGTTAAGGATTATCCAATAAACCAGACAATGGCAGCACCGTCTTATTTGTACGTTACGGAATCAATTACGCTTTTGTCGAAATAGGCCGAAGACATCTCCTAAACAGCCCTTTAGAATGGACGTCATGAAAATCGAGCCGAAACCAAACTGTCCTATCAGCTGGCTAAGCTGACGTGGGACCACTGAGTTACCTGGACCCGATCGCCAGAACGCCTGGAATCTGTACTTGAGGCCGGCTAATCTGTACTTGACGAATCCGTAGGGAGCACATCCACGGCCAGGCGCTCGTGGAGGAATCCGGGTTGCCCTCAGGTATACTCACAATGAAACAATATATTGTTTTTTAACATTTTATCTACGAACCAATTTTTATTCTAAACCAGTCTCAATCCTATATATAGTAAGTAAAAAATAAAGGTGTCTTTGAATGAGTCAATTGGCGTATGTGGCGGTCAAGCTGCATTACAATAATATTTATTGTAACTCACTAAGTTCCGTATTTAAACTAATTATATTAGTCATAACTGGTTTTCCTTATATTGTCTCCAGCACCTCATACAAACAAGTAACTTATGTAATATTTTTATCTATTAACGAGTTGTATATTTAGTTATAGAGTGTCTATTTCCCTCCAGTTTTATATTTAACTCGACGATAGAATGTTTTTGCATTTGTATTCAAGCAAATGGGAAAGGTATTCTGATAGTCCATTGAAATAGTTTTATTTAAGTATGTAAAGTTACATTTTAACAGAATCACTTTCTCGTCGTCCCGACCTTGTACATTGATTCGGACTCGCACGCTTTACCGGCATTTATGGGCATCGATTTTTTAAAAAAACGACAATTGATACCAAAATATGTACAAGTTTTGTATCCTTTATACGTAATAATAAAACACAATGAATGAACTGATCTATTTTTAGCTCTTCAATAAATATTTTTACATATTAAAATAAATCTATTTATAAATGTTAAAACGATCAAATTATATATAAGTAGAATAAAAAATATTGTTACCAATTTAATTATAAGCTTATTGTTCTTAAAGTCAGTATATTTTTTTTGTCATATTAAGATAATATATTATAATTACATCCGAAAATTCGGTAATATCAGTAAATTACATATATTACTGTAATCTCATGTTCTTGTTTTATTGATTTATTACTTTTGGTTCCTTACTTTTTAGTTCTTTGTTTATAATTTAATAAAAATTATTTCGTAGAATATTTTTTTTAAGTAATTTGATATGAAAGAGAAGATACTCTAACACAATTATAAATATACTTTATATTCAATAGAGTAAACAACTGTGTAAAATATATATTGTAATACATTTTGAGTTATCGATTTTAAGAATAAACATTTAATTGTTTAAATATTAAAAAAACTGTTTAAATATTAATAAGGCTTGTAATGTAAAAAAATATTATTAAATTTTCCTGTCCGGTAGATTATAAGTTTTGATGAAAGAAATTCTTATTTTTTTTATCAGATTTATAATATCGTCTACTAAGATCGTCTTTTTATTCTTACAAAAAGATGACAGTTTGTGTCTGACGACGCAAGTAAAGACGCTGTAAAAGCTAGTAGTGTAATAACATTTAGGATAATAGGCGCAAGGACGTCCAGCTATATCGATTATGATTGTACATAACGACGTAACAGGTTTATTCGCGGAAATAGAAGTCTATATACCATTCAATAATTTACATCTTCCGGTGATATTTACAACGTAGGAGGGGTAATGATAAACATTGATCGGAATGTATCTAATACTTTCTTAATACTTCTGTATTAATAAATAAAAGGTTATCTTATAATATATCTACATAAATAATCTTATACATTAAATTTCTCTAGCTAGTATCTTAGCATACCTACAAAGCTTATTCAAAAAACATTAACATGTAATGTACTGTTTTAAGGTTACTATTGGTATTGGTACTTAAATCTATAAATTATAGGAAAAACATTAATTAGTGATTCATATTTACTGTATTTAGTAGTTGAGTAGGGCAACAATGATAATGTAGAAGAGAAGATATTGAGATAAAATCCGTAAACACATAATATTTTTGTTATAAAATTGTAAACAATCTTTCAACGTAAACATTCTAACTTCTTTAGGGTGGAGCTGAAAATAATTGATCCAAACTTATGTACATAAGTATATATTGATATAAATTTAAAAAATAAAAAAAAATATATATTTGTTCTAAGTTATTTATGTGCAATGGTTAACCTGACAACTGCCCTACATTTTACACTTCAAGGCGATCTTGACAAATTATATTCCGTATTTGAATAATAAGTTTAATAAATATATTTTGCGATTTGAAATTTTCTTTCGTATTGATTAATGATCGTGCTATTTTAAGGATTCATCATTTACTACAAAATTATGGTGTCTTTAATATATTCGTTAATTTTTTAGTTGAAGTCATTTTAGTTTTTTTACAAAGAGGCACACATTGCACATATACACGTCATACGGTTCCAGGGTATATAGGTCCTTGGAAAAGAAAAAATATGCAAATGCTCTAAACTACTACACTACTATACTACTACTATACTATACTATACTAGCAATTTAAAGTGTATGTACTTCAAGGAGAATTGTTAAAATTATCTTTAAAAAATGTAACCATAAAACTATTATTAGTAATTTTTATATTTAAACTTTCGTGAACCATGACTATTATATTTATATTTCACGCCGCGACTCCGTCACGCTCAGAGCTCATGATTAAGAACCCCGAATGGGTTCGAAACTAGTCGGGCACATTCCGATTTCATTTCTACGTGACTATCATTAGTAATTATTTGTAAAATATTTTAAATTTTATTTCTTATCTCTGTAATTTTAACAGTATTTATAAGTATTTTGTTTCTTATTTATTTATGTACACGTTACGTACAGCTAAAAACAAGAACTTAATAATTTTCGTTCATCAGATAACATATCACTTCAAAGAGATCACTTCCAGTTACCTACCCATAGAATCCGAAAATTAATTTATAGAAAAAGTAGGCATTTATATTTAAAAAAATCAGAAAGCAACATCTACAATAGCAAATAAAAATATTGCTAATAAATAGAAATATAATTAATAAATTTATAAAATACATTACTATAATATATCCATATCACAACTAGGTAATATATTCTGAAAAAAAAACCAGGCAGGTACGTGTCACGATAACAAATGAGAAACTTAAAAATCACATTTTTTTTTAAACAGACGCCATGTGCAGTCTCTTTTTGGTATACAATGGTATCTTATTATTCTTATCATAATAAATTTGCACAAATATGGTAGAGATAAAAATTGCTAAATTCAACATACACGATTTTACCGACGTCGAGTACGAATCAAGAGAAATTGACAATTTGTTTTTGCTACCGCCCGGGGCTTTGTTACAACCAACCTATGAAGATAAATAACTGTATAACTATAATATGCTTTTAATTGTCCATATATGACCATACAAAATAATAAAATTATGTAATAAGAGGATTTTGCTGTCCTTAATCTATTTATAAATTAATATACTACTAACTGTATAGATTAAAAGATAATTTCTCAAAAGCGATTCATATATATAAAATATAATTGTTAAATAAGAAAAGCACACTCCATTTATTTTATTCGTCTTACTCTTTCAATTATAATTAAATGAAGGTAAGGGAATACATCAAAATATAATGTACATCATTAGTTCTACAATATTAAGAGTCAAGTCATTTCTTTATACTTTCCTTACTTTACTAAACGACCTTCGTTTCCGGATCCATCGCTGCCACATTAGTGCACGCGTTTTTAAAGATCAACTTAAGGCACGCCCTCGTATGTGCGATCCATATAAAAGCTCTGTCTGATTACTCTGCATTCATTGTACGAGATTCTCTTGTCTAAACAGCAATGGCAGCTAAGGTAATATAGTTTTTCAGTATTTATGATTTAATACATATATATTTTGATTTTATTATAAGTTTATTATTGCAATAAATTAATAAATGCGTGTACAGTGAAATATTTATTAAATTAAATATAATTATTTGTATTAATAAGCCTTTAGCAGTTGTTACAGTTTGTATGATGTATAACGCATTTGTACTCATGTGAAATACATTAGTTTACAAGTGAAAACCTAGAAATTCTAACAATACACATAATATATTATATTGTGCAAAAGAGTTATTGATTTAAAACTATAATATTATTTCAGTTGGTTGTAGTACTCGCCGCCGTGGTCGCTGTGGCCCACTGCTCAGTGGTACCAGTGGCGAAAGTAGACACCGACTATACAAGCTTTGCCTACGACGTGGCTGACCCCTACACCGGAGACTTCAAGAGTCAGGTCGAAACCCGAGTAGGTGGTAATGTCCAGGGACAATATTCGCTGCTTGACGCTGATGGCACAAAACGTACTGTCGATTACACTGCTGACGATATCAATGGTTTTAATGCAGTAGTCCGCAAAGATCCCGCTGTTATTGCCGCTGTCCCAGAAGTCGCTGCTGTCGCTCCCGCTGTCGTAGCTGCACGTGCTGTAGCCGCGCCCGTTGTGACAAACGCTGTGATTTCTGCGTCTGCTCCTGCAGTCATTCCCTCTCATACAATCTCTGCCCCTACCGTTTATGCTGCAGCTGCACCTGCAGTAGTTGCCACCCGTACCGTTGCTGCTCCAACTGTTTACGCTGCAGCTGCACCTGCAGTGGTTGCTACCGGTCCTGTTGCTGCCCCAGCTGTCTACGCTGCAGGTGCCCCTGCAGTAGTTGCTGCCCGTACCATTGCCGCTCCTGCCGTCTACTCCTCTGGACACGCAGTATACGCAGCCTCGGCTCCTACCATCATCGCTAAGTCTTATGGTGGTCCTTCCTACTATGCCGCATCCAGTCCGTTGGTGGCACAGGCGTACCCAACTCCATTATACTCTGCAGCTGGCCACGGTCTTTTTTCCGCCCGCACCTATGCCTCACCTTACTATACCTCCTACGGAGTACACTCCGCGCCTCTCAACTACTGGTAATTCTCGACAAAGCCTTTATAGGGAAGCTTAGTACATAATATACGGAAAATGACTTGTAAATATTCTTATAATGTACATATATACTTATTGTATATTAAATAAAGGATTGATCTTTATAAAATTCAAAAATTTTATAAATTTTGTTTTATTGTTATATTTTTGGGTCTTGGATATATATATATATATATATATATATATGTACGAAATACTAACATATATAAATAAGAAAAAAAAATAATGTTAAACAAACTGCATGACTATGCAGAAGAAATGTTTTTGTCGTTGTATCGAAAATTCTATAGTCAGGATTACGTGTAGGAGTAAATTAGTGAGATGAATATTTTAAATACTGATATATATAATAAATAATAAAGCAGGAAGAAAAAAATATAAATATAGTATAATGATCTGGTTCTTATGTTGACCTGAATAGATAGCCATTCAGGTCAACATAATGTATTTATTATTTAAATTGATCATAACTACTGAGAAATATAAGCAAAGAGTTACTGGATAAGTCACTATTAGTTATTTATATTTAGTTTTCCTATAATAATCTCTTAAAACAATTAATCACATTAAGCATACAATAATACCGAAAACAAAATGTAATAAAGTACTAAAAACTAAGTTTATTGTTTCTTTTAAACACCTAAGTAAGCTTTTACTTCTACTTCTTTTCACTAAAAAAGTTAATTATTACCTCAAAATGTAGCTAAGATCATAAGCGTAGTACATAAGCTAAGTAAATAAACTTTTTACATGTGCTTAGTACATAAGCTTAGTTACCATAAAAATGGGTATAGTAGGTTAATCTTTAAAGCTAGATATATATATACTGTCGCGGACTTTCTTATAGAACTTTTAGAGGGCAACAATTTTGTACTACTTGATTTTTGCGTAAATTTCACCGTTTACTCAGCGCACGCAAGGAGAGATCTAAATTTTGCCATTTTCGCAACATTTTTTATTGCTCCTCCTCCCCTATTTATCTTAGCGTGATGTTATATATCCTATAGCATTCCTCGATGAATGGACTATCTTACACTGAACGAATTTTTAAATCCATTCTGTAGTTCCTGAGATAAGCGCGTTCAAATCAACAAACAAACAAACTCTTTTGCTTTATCTATTAGTATATATTGTATGGTGTCTTAAATACACATTTTAAGTAATTCTCAAACTCAACCTATCAAAATTTCCATCTGCATTTATAGAGGTTAGGATTAAACAGATCTATGGGTATTTACAAAACATAACCATTAAGAGTCTTTTGATCTAATCTATGAGTATATTCTAATTGGAAAAAATATGAATTAATGAAAAATTTGTAAAACAGAAATCATTAAACTATTAATATTAATATTTTGAAAAATATATATCATTGTTAGAGTTAACTTTAAATAACAAATTTTCATATTCTGAAATATTAAAATATACTTAATTGCTTAATGACTGGAATAGGTATTATCCCCATAATACAGGTCTTCTTAGTTTATTGAACAGGATTCCAATATACTGTATCGAGTATAAGAAATAAAGATATATTTCTTTCAATGAAATAAATCAACCTATAAATTTGATCAGAACCTATTCCTATAGGACACAACTAGCAATGTATGTACGAACATTTTTAAGTCTGGACTCAAAATATTGATTAATAATTATAAAATAAGTTTTTAGCTCTCCCACTCTCCATCCTCTCAGTTTTATTTCATCAATGACGTCAAAAAATCTTTTGTTTTATCTGTCAAGGCTTTAAACAACACCCATTCGTCTATAAAAATGAAATGTTTCTAAAATGTAAATGTTAAGTGATCTCAATTTTTCTATTTGTTTGTGCCTGCATCATCTAAAAGATACGAATTTGATGAAAATTTTTGATTATATGATTGAAGCCCTGATTCTTACTAAACTAAAACACTAACTTAAACTACTAATATAATAGAACTGGAACAGTCACTTGGTTATAATTTTGATTTTGATGATGGATGAGTCATAAATAACCACTACGGAATATATTCGCTAGCACTAACTATTATTAACTAAGATAGAGACACATATATTAAATTTATAAAATATTCCTACCAATTTAAAAACATACATTTTTAAATAAGTATTGATATAATAACACCTTCATTAATATCAACATTTTTTTTTGTGTATTATTAAAAAAACTAAGAAAATATTTAAACTTATGACAAACATATATGTATCTATTTCTAACTGAAGTCTTTATTCTTTTCAGTTAAATACCTCATGTTGAATCAACAGAATAACCTAAACTTATTGATAGTGTTAATCGAATAAAAAACCATAGACAAAAATATCAAGTCTTGTATTTCCGTAATGACTTAGAAATATTTAATAATAAAATAAATAAAATAAAATAAGCCTCTATTGCTGTTAACATATAAATACCTAATACTAATATTAAAAAACATTTTAACTTATAATCTAATTAATTTATGAATTTATGAATTTAAGATATTTATTTATAAAGAATATAATACTAGCCACAATGTTTAATTACCCACCGCATAAATAATTTGCTATAATTCAAAATATCAACCGGAACCTATTAAAATAACGGAGCATGGAAAACATATATAAAGCTCAAAATTAGGACGTTTTCATACACTTGTCACAAACACTTGTTGAAGCAGCAATGGCATCCCAAGTAAGTTTTTTTTGGAAATATTAACAATTATTTCAATATTTATATTGTTATTAAAACATTAATTTATACTTTAAATAATTCATTTTTTTTTTCCTCATATTACAGATGATCGTAATTCTCGCCGCCCTAATGGCTGCGGCCCACAGTTCAGTAGTACCAGCTGTGCAAGTGGACAGTGATGTATCTAGCTTCGCGTACGATGTCGCTGATCCTAACACTGGTGACTACAAGAGCCAAGTCGAGACCCGCTCAGGAGGGGTTGTGAAGGGACAGTACTCTTTGGTGGACCCCGATGGCACAAGACGCGTAGTTGACTATACTGCTGATGATGTCAACGGATTCAATGCAGTCGTGCGCAAGGACCCTCTGGTGGCAGTCGCACCAGCTGTCATCTCCGCCTCACCCAATGTCGTTGCGGCCTCTCCAGATGTGGTGGTTCCTTCCGTAGTCGCTGCCCGAAATATTGCTGCTCCAATTGTCTACTCCTCATCTGGTCCTGCTGTGATCGCTCGTTCAAACGCCGTTCCTTCAGTTTACTCTTCCGTGTACCCATCTTCAGTATTCGGTTCACCTTCCGTGTACTCTGTTCCTTCAGTGCTCTCTTCGCAATCATTACAGGCCGTGCCATCAGTCTATGGCCGTTACGCGTCTCCCTACTATTCTCCTTACGGATACGAAGCTTCTCCCCTTAACTACTGGTAGAATATAGCAACATACCAATACTATATTATGTCTCATTTGTACATACATTTGTGAATCATCATATTCAATGCTAAAATAAAATATATTTATTGTCTTTATACTTTTTTAATTAATTAGTATTTTTTTATTAATATGATAAAAAAACAGATTTAGATTAAGAAAAACCTGTTCATAAAAAAAACTTTTCATATCCAAAAGATTAAGAAAATAGTATTATCTCATAAACATTATTAAATAATAAAAAAATAAAGAACTATATATTAAAATTACATATTATAATATATTTCATACATTATAATATGCGATAAAAATTATTAAAACCTGAAATTGTATGAAATATAAAGTTTATTAACTGACTTGAAAACGTATCAAAGTATTACAATGTTTCTTAATGTATTTAAAGAGATTCTAATTGACCTTTTCTATGCGAATGGGATGCTACTATTCGAAAAACTAAATCAATATAACAGCAAGATAGAAGTAGTTAATAATAATAATATTATTATTTTTTTTACACTTAAACTAAGTTGACGCTTGTCTACATTCCACCTGATGGGAAGTGGAAATGTAGTCATAGGTCGTGAAGCGCATCAACTTAGTAACGCCTATTCACTCTTGCCTTGAAGACACCCACATTGTACTCGGACGGAAAAACTGACACAGGCAAGCTGTTCCACTCCTTCGCTGTTCGATTTAAAAAAGATGAAGCGTCATTTCCTAAACATCACAAAATGTAACAAAACAAAATTTAATATTTAAAAATATAAAATATACAAACATTTTTTATTTTACTATAATGAAAGTGTAATAAAAATGTTAAAATTACTAAATGTTACGACGGTTACGAAAGTGACGACAGATTTAAAAGAATACTTATTCTGGACTTATGATTCATAAATAACTAATTATAACTACGATTCCGTGCTACTTTCAAAAAGGTTACATACGAGGGTAAGCTTCAGAAATGAAATTTGAAAATTATGTTTTAAATAAATAAATAAATGGACTTCGCATTCTTAATCCTTAATCCTAGAACTAAACTATCTAATTTAATATAATATGTATAATTTGTATTTACATTGTGTGTTCGTGCGATAGCAGTCAATTAATTTATTTAAAACAAACATTTCTAATAAATACTGATATGGTCACTGTAGGATGTTGTAAGATTAGCTAATTACGTAACAACTTAAGACAGAAAGTCCCTTAAATCGGGACTGAATAAATTAATAACCGACTTTATATTATATGGATCTTACAACATTTCACGGTAGAAGAACTGCGTTGTGAGACTTGTTTTTCTTATAGAAGTATTGTTTTTATGAGATATACTTCAGTAACGATACCAAGGCCGTCAATGAGTCCTCAATTATTACTGTAATACTCAACAATTTTATAAAGGCAATTACAAGATAACATAAACAAGATGAGGTTCAAGGGATTTAATTTTAGGGAAATATATGTTTAATTTTAGGGAAATATTTTATATCTCATAAACTTTGATTGAGAATATCATCAAAATCAATATAATTTAGAAATAAATGTAATATAAGAAACGCCGTTGTATGGTAAAGTCTCCTCTCCTTCGTCTTAATATTTAGTTGACTGTTAGTAATCAAGTCATTATTTCATTGATAGTAAGTTATTATAAATCGGTTCAAAATATTCAGTTCATTTGGTCTATGCTACCGTTATTTCAATCTTCATTAAGACCTATTATATGAATTCAATTATGATTATATAATCAAGGTATCCTAGATTGCCACGGATAGAAACCGTGGTAAATTTCCGAATAACTTAAGGATAAAATGAAAATAACTTCAGAAAGATTCTAAGCTACTTATAAAACATTCCTACTTTTGGTGTATCGATTTTTTTGATACCCCTGGTGTACTATGTTGGAGATAGCTAATATTCTTAATAGATTCATCAACTTTAATTTTTGTCTATGCAGTACTATAATTCGTAACTTCATAACTGTTGCTATCAGATATGAAGGTCACAACCAGAAAACCAAAAAGAATACAAACTCAGGACTTACGATTTATTAAAAGTTTATTATAACTAAATCACATGGTACGTGGCCACTTGCTCAAAGATGAAGACAAGAGTGAGCTTAAAAAAATAAATTTTTACTATAAAATATATAGAAAAACAAATTGAACAAAGAAAGGTTGCTGATATCCTATCATTATATTCTAGGATTCTGATGCGATATACTCTATATATTGTACCATTGTCTAATCAGCGATTCCACCCTGCATGGTGATATAACAAACGACTATTCAGCGATTCCACAATGTACATATGCCAAATATAAAAAACATTTAAATTAACATTAACATTTGTCACTGTATATTATTAAAAAAGTATAAAATAAATTTGACATTATCATTTTTTATATCACATAGATAGTAAAAATTTGATAAATATACATTTTCTTACTAAGAAGTTTATTCTTTTTGATCGATCTGGTTGAACATAAGGTATTTAACCTCTTGTTGAACCAACAGAATGGCTTCTTGATAATGTGAATTGAATAAAAAAACATTGACAAAAATCGCAAGTCTTGTATTTCCGTAATTACTTAGGAATGTTTAATTACCCACCACATAAATAATTTGCTCTAATTCAAAATATCAACCGGTACTTATTAAAATGACGAGGCATGTAAAACGTATATAAAGCTCAAAATTGTGACCATTTTTATACACTTATCTAAAACATTTGTCAAAGCAGCAATGGCACCCAAAGTAAGTTTCTTTTTCAAAATTTTATATTTCTTTTAATATTTATTTTGGTATTAAAAATGAATTCACTTTCCATTATTTCTTTTTTATTTATTTTACAGATAATCGTAATTGTCGCCGCCCTAATCGCTGCGGCCCACAGTTCAGTGGTACCAGTTGTGCAAGTGGACAGTGATGTATCTAGCTTCGCGTACGATGTCGCTGATCCTAACACTGGTGACTACAAGAGCCAAGTCGAGACCCGCTCAGGAGGGGTTGTGAAGGGACAGTACTCTTTGGTGGACCCCGATGGCACAAGACGCGTAGTTGACTATACTGCTGATGATGTCAACGGATTCAATGCAGTCGTGCGCAAGGACCCTCTGGTGGCAGTCGCACCAGCTGTCATCTCCGCCTCACCCAATGTCGTTGCGGCCTCTCCAGATGTGGTGGTTCCTTCCGTAGTCGCTGCCCGAAATATTGCTGCTCCAATTGTCTACTCCTCATCTGGTCCTGCTGTGATCGCTCGTTCAAACGCCGTTCCTTCAGTTTACTCTTCCGTGTACCCATCTTCAGTATTCGGTTCACCTTCCGTGTACTCTGTTCCTTCAGTGCTCTCTTCGCAATCATTACAGGCCGTGCCATCAGTCTATGGCCGTTACGCGTCTCCCTACTATTCTCCTTACGGATACGAAGCTTCTCCCCTTAACTACTGGTAGAATATAGCAACATACCAATACTATATTATGTCTCATTTGTACATACATTTGTGAATCATCATATTCAATGCTAAAATAAAATATATTTATTGTCTTTATACTTTTTTAATTAATTAGTATTTTTTTATTAATATGATAAAAAAACAGATTTAGATTAAGAAAAACCTGTTCATAAAAAAAACTTTTCATATCCAAAAGATTAAGAAAATAGTATTATCTCATAAACATTATTAAATAATAAAAAAATAAAGAACTATATATTAAAATTACATATTATAATATATTTCATACATTATAATATGCGATAAAAATTATTAAAACCTGAAATTGTATGAAATATAAAGTTGATTAACTGACTTGAAAACGTATCAAAGTATTACAATGTTTCTTAATGTATTTAAAGAGATTCTAATTGACCTTTTTTATGCGAATGGGATGCTACTATTCGAAAAACTAAATCAATATAACAGCAAGATAGAAGTATTTAATAATAATAATATTATTATTTTTTTTACACTTAAACTAAGTTGACGCTTGTCTACATTCCACCTGATGGGAAGTGGAAATGTAGTCATAGGTGGTGAAGCGCATCAACTTAGTAAAGCCTATTCACTCTTGCCTTGAAGACACCCACATTGTACTCGGACGGAAAAACCGACGGAGGCAAGCTGTTCCACTCCTTCGCTGTTCGATTTAAAAAAGATGAAGCGTTATTTGCTAAACATCACAAAATGTAACAAAACAAAATTTAATATTTAAAAATATAAAATATAGAAACATTTTTTATTTTACTATAATGAAAGTGTAATAAAAATGTAAAAATTACTAAATGTTACGACGGTTACGAAAGTGACGACAGATTTAAAAGAATACTTATTCTGGACTTATGATTCATAAATAACTAATTATAACTACGATTCCGTGCTACTTTCAAAAAGGTTACATACGAGGGTAAGCTTCAGAAATGAAATTTGAAAATTATGTTTTAAATAAATAAATAAATGGACTTCGCATTCTTAATCCTTAATCCTAGAACTAAACTATCTAATTTAATATAATATGTATAATTTGTATTTACATTGTGTGTTCGTGCGATAGCAGTCAATTAATTTATTTAAAACAAACATTTCTAATAAATACTGATATGGTCACTGTAGGATGTTGTAAGATTAGCTAATTACGTAACAACTTAAGACAGAAAGTCCCTTAAATCGGGACTGAATAAATTAATAACCGACTTTATATTATATGGATCTTACAACATTTCACGGTAGAAGAACTGCGTTGTGAGACTTGTTTTTCTTATAGAAGTATTGTTTTTATGAGATATACTTCAGTAACGATACCAAGGCCGTCAATGAGTCCTCAATTATTACTGTAATACTCAACAATTTTATAAAGGCAATTACAAGATAACATAAACAAGATGAGGTTCAAGGGATTTAATTTTAGGGAAATATATGTTTAATTTTAGGGAAATATTTTATATCTCATAAACTTTGATTGAGAATATCATCAAAATCAATATAATTTAGAAATAAATGTAATATAAGAAACGCCGTTGTATGGTAAAGTCTCCTCTCCTTCGTCTTAATATTTAGTTGACTGTTAGTAATCAAGTCATTATTTCATTGATAGTAAGTTATTATAAATCGGTTCAAAATATTCAGTTCATTTGGTCTATGCTACCGTTATTTCAATCTTCATTAAGACCTATTATATGAATTCAATTATGATTATATAATCAAGGTATCCTAGATTGCCACGGATAGAAACCGTGGTAAATTTCCGAATAACTTAAGGATAAAATGAAAATAACTTCAGAAAGATTCTAAGCTACTTATAAAACATTCCTACTTTTGGTGTATCGATTTTTTTGATACCCCTGGTGTACTATGTTGGAGATAGCTAATATTCTTAATAGATTCATCAACTTTAATTTTTGTCTATGCAGTACTATAATTCGTAACTTCATAACTGTTGCTATCAGATATGAAGGTCACAACCAGAAAACCAAAAAGAATACAAACTCAGGACTTACGATTTATTAAAAGTTTATTATAACTAAATCACATGGTACGTGGCCACTTGCTCAAAGATGAAGACAAGAGTGAGCTTAAAAAAATAAATTTTTACTATAAAATATATAGAAAAACAAATTGAACAAAGAAAGGTTGCTGATATCCTATCATTATATTCTAGGATTCTGATGCGATATACTCTATATATTGTACCATTGTCTAATCAGCGATTCCACCCTGCATGGTGATATAACAAACGACTATTCAGCGATTCCACAATGTACATATGCCAAATATAAAAAACATTTAAATTAACATTAACATTTGTCACTGTATATTATTAAAAAAGTATAAAATAAATTTGACATTATCATTTTTTATATCACATAGATAGTAAAAATTTGATAAATATACATTTTCTTACTAAGAAGTTTATTCTTTTTGATCGATCTGGTTGAACATAAGGTATTTAACCTCTTGTTGAACCAACAGAATGGCTTCTTGATAATGTGAATTGAATAAAAAAACATTGACAAAAATCGCAAGTCTTGTATTTCCGTAATTACTTAGGAATGTTTAATTACCCACCACATAAATAATTTGCTCTAATTCAAAATATCAACCGGTACTTATTAAAATGACGAGGCATGTAAAACGTATATAAAGCTCAAAATTGTGACCATTTTTATACACTTATCTAAAACATTTGTCAAAGCAGCAATGGCACCCAAAGTAAGTTTCTTTTTCAAAATTTTATATTTCTTTTAATATTTATTTTGGTATTAAAAATGAATTCACTTTCCATTATTTCTTTTTTATTTATTTTACAGATAATCGTAATTGTCGCCGCCCTAATCGCTGCGGCCCACAGTTCAGTGGTACCAGTTGTGCAAGTGGACAGTGATGTATCTAGCTTCGCGTACGATGTCGCTGATCCTAACACTGGTGACTACAAGAGCCAAGTCGAGACCCGCTCAGGAGGGGTTGTGAAGGGACAGTACTCTTTGGTGGACCCCGATGGCACAAGACGCGTAGTTGACTATACTGCTGATGATGTCAACGGATTCAATGCAGTCGTGCGCAAGGACCCTCTGGTGGCAGTCGCACCAGCTGTCATCTCCGCCTCACCCAATGTCGTTGCGGCCTCTCCAGATGTGGTGGTTCCTTCCGTAGTCGCTGCCCGAAATATTGCTGCTCCAATTGTCTACTCCTCATCTGGTCCTGCTGTGATCGCTCGTTCAAACGCCGTTCCTTCAGTTTACTCTTCCGTGTACCCATCTTCAGTATTCGGTTCACCTTCCGTGTACTCTGTTCCTTCAGTGCTCTCTTCGCAATCATTACAGGCCGTGCCATCAGTCTATGGCCGTTACGCGTCTCCCTACTATTCTCCTTACGGATACGAAGCTTCTCCCCTTAACTACTGGTAGAATATAGCAACATACCAATACTATATTATGTCTCATTTGTACATACATTTGTGAATCATCATATTCAATGCTAAAATAAAATATATTTATTGTCTTTATACTTTTTTAATTAATTAGTATTTTTTTATTAATATGATAAAAAAACAGATTTAGATTAAGAAAAACCTGTTCATAAAAAAAACTTTTCATATCCAAAAGATTAAGAAAATAGTATTATCTCATAAACATTATTAAATAATAAAAAAATAAAGAACTATATATTAAAATTACATATTATAATATATTTCATACATTATAATATGCGATAAAAATTATTAAAACCTGAAATTGTATGAAATATAAAGTTGATTAACTGACTTGAAAACGTATCAAAGTATTACAATGTTTCTTAATGTATTTAAAGAGATTCTAATTGACCTTTTTTATGCGAATGGGATGCTACTATTCGAAAAACTAAATCAATATAACAGCAAGATAGAAGTATTTAATAATAATAATATTATTATTTTTTTTACACTTAAACTAAGTTGACGCTTGTCTACATTCCACCTGATGGGAAGTGGAAATGTAGTCATAGGTGGTGAAGCGCATCAACTTAGTAAAGCCTATTCACTCTTGCCTTGAAGACACCCACATTGTACTCGGACGGAAAAACCGACGGAGGCAAGCTGTTCCACTCCTTCGCTGTTCGATTTAAAAAGATGAAACAAACAAAATTTAATATTTAAAAATATAAAATATAGAAACATTTTTTATTTTACTATAATGAAAGTGTAATAAAAATGTAAAAATTACTAAATGTTACGACGGTTACGAAAGTGACGACAGATTTAAAAGAATACTTATTCTGGACTTATGATTCATAAATAACTAATTATAACTACGATTCCGTGCTACTTTCAAAAAGGTTACATACGAGGGTAAGCTTCAGAAATGAAATTTGAAAATTATGTTTTAAATAAATAAATAAATGGACTTCGCATTCTTAATCCTTAATCCTAGAACTAAACTATCTAATTTAATATAATATGTATAATTTGTATTTACATTGTGTGTTCGTGCGATAGCAGTCAATTAATTTATTTAAAACAAACATTTCTAATAAATACTGATATGGTCACTGTAGGATGTTGTAAGATTAGCTAATTACGTAACAACTTAAGACAGAAAGTCCCTTAAATCGGGACTGAATAAATTAATAACCGACTTTATATTATATGGATCTTACAACATTTCACGGTAGAAGAACTGCGTTGTGAGACTTGTTTTTCTTATAGAAGTATTGTTTTTATGAGATATACTTCAGTAACGATACCAAGGCCGTCAATGAGTCCTCAATTATTACTGTAATACTCAACAATTTTATAAAGGCAATTACAAGATAACATAAACAAGATGAGGTTCAAGGGATTTAATTTTAGGGAAATATATGTTTAATTTTAGGGAAATATTTTATATCTCATAAACTTTGATTGAGAATATCATCAAAATCAATATAATTTAGAAATAAATGTAATATAAGAAACGCCGTTGTATGGTAAAGTCTCCTCTCCTTCGTCTTAATATTTAGTTGACTGTTAGTAATCAAGTCATTATTTCATTGATAGTAAGTTATTATAAATCGGTTCAAAATATTCAGTTCATTTGGTCTATGCTACCGTTATTTCAATCTTCATTAAGACCTATTATATGAATTCAATTATGATTATATAATCAAGGTATCCTAGATTGCCACGGATAGAAACCGTGGTAAATTTCCGAATAACTTAAGGATAAAATGAAAATAACTTCAGAAAGATTCTAAGCTACTTATAAAACATTCCTACTTTTGGTGTATCGATTTTTTTGATACCCCTGGTGTACTATGTTGGAGATAGCTAATATTCTTAATAGATTCATCAACTTTAATTTTTGTCTATGCAGTACTATAATTCGTAACTTCATAACTGTTGCTATCAGATATGAAGGTCACAACCAGAAAACCAAAAAGAATACAAACTCAGGACTTACGATTTATTAAAAGTTTATTATAACTAAATCACATGGTACGTGGCCACTTGCTCAAAGATGAAGACAAGAGTGAGCTTAAAAAAATAAATTTTTACTATAAAATATATAGAAAAACAAATTGAACAAAGAAAGGTTGCTGATATCCTATCATTATATTCTAGGATTCTGATGCGATATACTCTATATATTGTACCATTGTCTAATCAGCGATTCCACCCTGCATGGTGATATAACAAACGACTATTCAGCGATTCCACAATGTACATATGCCAAATATAAAAAACATTTAAATTAACATTAACATTTGTCACTGTATATTATTAAAAAAGTATAAAATAAATTTGACATTATCATTTTTTATATCACATAGATAGTAAAAATTTGATAAATATACATTTTCTTACTAAGAAGTTTATTCTTTTTGATCGATCTGGTTGAACATAAGGTATTTAACCTCTTGTTGAACCAACAGAATGGCTTCTTGATAATGTGAATTGAATAAAAAAACATTGACAAAAATCGCAAGTCTTGTATTTCCGTAATTACTTAGGAATGTTTAATTACCCACCACATAAATAATTTGCTCTAATTCAAAATATCAACCGGTACTTATTAAAATGACGAGGCATGTAAAACGTATATAAAGCTCAAAATTGTGACCATTTTTATACACTTATCTAAAACATTTGTCAAAGCAGCAATGGCACCCAAAGTAAGTTTCTTTTTCAAAATTTTATATTTCTTTTAATATTTATTTTGGTATTAAAAATGAATTCACTTTCCATTATTTCTTTTTTATTTATTTTACAGATAATCGTAATTGTCGCCGCCCTAATCGCTGCGGCCCACAGTTCAGTGGTACCAGTTGTGCAAGTGGACAGTGATGTATCTAGCTTCGCGTACGATGTCGCTGATCCTAACACTGGTGACTACAAGAGCCAAGTCGAGACCCGCTCAGGAGGGGTTGTGAAGGGACAGTACTCTTTGGTGGACCCCGATGGCACAAGACGCGTAGTTGACTATACTGCTGATGATGTCAACGGATTCAATGCAGTCGTGCGCAAGGACCCTCTGGTGGCAGTCGCACCAGCTGTCATCTCCGCCTCACCCAATGTCGTTGCGGCCTCTCCAGATGTGGTGGTTCCTTCCGTAGTCGCTGCCCGAAATATTGCTGCTCCAATTGTCTACTCCTCATCTGGTCCTGCTGTGATCGCTCGTTCAAACGCCGTTCCTTCAGTTTACTCTTCCGTGTACCCATCTTCAGTATTCGGTTCACCTTCCGTGTACTCTGTTCCTTCAGTGCTCTCTTCGCAATCATTACAGGCCGTGCCATCAGTCTATGGCCGTTACGCGTCTCCCTACTATTCTCCTTACGGATACGAAGCTTCTCCCCTTAACTACTGGTAGAATATAGCAACATACCAATACTATATTATGTCTCATTTGTACATACATTTGTGAATCATCATATTCAATGCTAAAATAAAATATATTTATTGTCTTTATACTTTTTTAATTAATTAGTATTTTTTTATTAATATGATAAAAAAACAGATTTAGATTAAGAAAAACCTGTTCATAAAAAAAACTTTTCATATCCAAAAGATTAAGAAAATAGTATTATCTCATAAACATTATTAAATAATAAAAAAATAAAGAACTATATATTAAAATTACATATTATAATATATTTCATACATTATAATATGCGATAAAAATTATTAAAACCTGAAATTGTATGAAATATAAAGTTGATTAACTGACTTGAAAACGTATCAAAGTATTACAATGTTTCTTAATGTATTTAAAGAGATTCTAATTGACCTTTTTTATGCGAATGGGATGCTACTATTCGAAAAACTAAATCAATATAACAGCAAGATAGAAGTATTTAATAATAATAATATTATTATTTTTTTTACACTTAAACTAAGTTGACGCTTGTCTACATTCCACCTGATGGGAAGTGGAAATGTAGTCATAGGTGGTGAAGCGCATCAACTTAGTAAAGCCTATTCACTCTTGCCTTGAAGACACCCACATTGTACTCGGACGGAAAAACCGACGGAGGCAAGCTGTTCCACTCCTTCGCTGTTCGATTTAAAAAGATGAAACAAACAAAATTTAATATTTAAAAATATAAAATATAGAAACATTTTTTATTTTACTATAATGAAAGTGTAATAAAAATGTAAAAATTACTAAATGTTACGACGGTTACGAAAGTGACGACAGATTTAAAAGAATACTTATTCTGGACTTATGATTCATAAATAACTAATTATAACTACGATTCCGTGCTACTTTCAAAAAGGTTACATACGAGGGTAAGCTTCAGAAATGAAATTTGAAAATTATGTTTTAAATAAATAAATAAATGGACTTCGCATTCTTAATCCTTAATCCTAGAACTAAACTATCTAATTTAATATAATATGTATAATTTGTATTTACATTGTGTGTTCGTGCGATAGCAGTCAATTAATTTATTTAAAACAAACATTTCTAATAAATACTGATATGGTCACTGTAGGATGTTGTAAGATTAGCTAATTACGTAACAACTTAAGACAGAAAGTCCCTTAAATCGGGACTGAATAAATTAATAACCGACTTTATATTATATGGATCTTACAACATTTCACGGTAGAAGAACTGCGTTGTGAGACTTGTTTTTCTTATAGAAGTATTGTTTTTATGAGATATACTTCAGTAACGATACCAAGGCCGTCAATGAGTCCTCAATTATTACTGTAATACTCAACAATTTTATAAAGGCAATTACAAGATAACATAAACAAGATGAGGTTCAAGGGATTTAATTTTAGGGAAATATATGTTTAATTTTAGGGAAATATTTTATATCTCATAAACTTTGATTGAGAATATCATCAAAATCAATATAATTTAGAAATAAATGTAATATAAGAAACGCCGTTGTATGGTAAAGTCTCCTCTCCTTCGTCTTAATATTTAGTTGACTGTTAGTAATCAAGTCATTATTTCATTGATAGTAAGTTATTATAAATCGGTTCAAAATATTCAGTTCATTTGGTCTATGCTACCGTTATTTCAATCTTCATTAAGACCTATTATATGAATTCAATTATGATTATATAATCAAGGTATCCTAGATTGCCACGGATAGAAACCGTGGTAAATTTCCGAATAACTTAAGGATAAAATGAAAATAACTTCAGAAAGATTCTAAGCTACTTATAAAACATTCCTACTTTTGGTGTATCGATTTTTTTGATACCCCTGGTGTACTATGTTGGAGATAGCTAATATTCTTAATAGATTCATCAACTTTAATTTTTGTCTATGCAGTACTATAATTCGTAACTTCATAACTGTTGCTATCAGATATGAAGGTCACAACCAGAAAACCAAAAAGAATACAAACTCAGGACTTACGATTTATTAAAAGTTTATTATAACTAAATCACATGGTACGTGGCCACTTGCTCAAAGATGAAGACAAGAGTGAGCTTAAAAAAATAAATTTTTACTATAAAATATATAGAAAAACAAATTGAACAAAGAAAGGTTGCTGATATCCTATCATTATATTCTAGGATTCTGATGCGATATACTCTATATATTGTACCATTGTCTAATCAGCGATTCCACCCTGCATGGTGATATAACAAACGACTATTCAGCGATTCCACAATGTACATATGCCAAATATAAAAAACATTTAAATTAACATTAACATTTGTCACTGTATATTATTAAAAAAGTATAAAATAAATTTGACATTATCATTTTTTATATCACATAGATAGTAAAAATTTGATAAATATACATTTTCTTACTAAGAAGTTTATTCTTTTTGATCGATCTGGTTGAACATAAGGTATTTAACCTCTTGTTGAACCAACAGAATGGCTTCTTGATAATGTGAATTGAATAAAAAAACATTGACAAAAATCGCAAGTCTTGTATTTCCGTAATTACTTAGGAATGTTTAATTACCCACCACATAAATAATTTGCTCTAATTCAAAATATCAACCGGTACTTATTAAAATGACGAGGCATGTAAAACGTATATAAAGCTCAAAATTGTGACCATTTTTATACACTTATCTAAAACATTTGTCAAAGCAGCAATGGCACCCAAAGTAAGTTTCTTTTTCAAAATTTTATATTTCTTTTAATATTTATTTTGGTATTAAAAATGAATTCACTTTCCATTATTTCTTTTTTATTTATTTTACAGATAATCGTAATTGTCGCCGCCCTAATCGCTGCGGCCCACAGTTCAGTGGTACCAGTTGTGCAAGTGGACAGTGATGTATCTAGCTTCGCGTACGATGTCGCTGATCCTAACACTGGTGACTACAAGAGCCAAGTCGAGACCCGCTCAGGAGGGGTTGTGAAGGGACAGTACTCTTTGGTGGACCCCGATGGCACAAGACGCGTAGTTGACTATACTGCTGATGATGTCAACGGATTCAATGCAGTCGTGCGCAAGGACCCTCTGGTGGCAGTCGCACCAGCTGTCATCTCCGCCTCACCCAATGTCGTTGCGGCCTCTCCAGATGTGGTGGTTCCTTCCGTAGTCGCTGCCCGAAATATTGCTGCTCCAATTGTCTACTCCTCATCTGGTCCTGCTGTGATCGCTCGTTCAAACGCCGTTCCTTCAGTTTACTCTTCCGTGTACCCATCTTCAGTATTCGGTTCACCTTCCGTGTACTCTGTTCCTTCAGTGCTCTCTTCGCAATCATTACAGGCCGTGCCATCAGTCTATGGCCGTTACGCGTCTCCCTACTATTCTCCTTACGGATACGAAGCTTCTCCCCTTAACTACTGGTAGAATATAGCAACATACCAATACTATATTATGTCTCATTTGTACATACATTTGTGAATCATCATATTCAATGCTAAAATAAAATATATTTATTGTCTTTATACTTTTTTAATTAATTAGTATTTTTTTATTAATATGATAAAAAAACAGATTTAGATTAAGAAAAACCTGTTCATAAAAAAAACTTTTCATATCCAAAAGATTAAGAAAATAGTATTATCTCATAAACATTATTAAATAATAAAAAAATAAAGAACTATATATTAAAATTACATATTATAATATATTTCATACATTATAATATGCGATAAAAATTATTAAAACCTGAAATTGTATGAAATATAAAGTTGATTAACTGACTTGAAAACGTATCAAAGTATTACAATGTTTCTTAATGTATTTAAAGAGATTCTAATTGACCTTTTTTATGCGAATGGGATGCTACTATTCGAAAAACTAAATCAATATAACAGCAAGATAGAAGTATTTAATAATAATAATATTATTATTTTTTTTACACTTAAACTAAGTTGACGCTTGTCTACATTCCACCTGATGGGAAGTGGAAATGTAGTCATAGGTGGTGAAGCGCATCAACTTAGTAAAGCCTATTCACTCTTGCCTTGAAGACACCCACATTGTACTCGGACGGAAAAACCGACGGAGGCAAGCTGTTCCACTCCTTCGCTGTTCGATTTAAAAAAGATGAAGCGTTATTTGCTAAACATCACAAAATGTAACAAAACAAAATTTAATATTTAAAAATATAAAATATAGAAACATTTTTTATTTTACTATAATGAAAGTGTAATAAAAATGTAAAAATTACTAAATGTTACGACGGTTACGAAAGTGACGACAGATTTAAAAGAATACTTATTCTGGACTTATGATTCATAAATAACTAATTATAACTACGATTCCGTGCTACTTTCAAAAAGGTTACATACGAGGGTAAGCTTCAGAAATGAAATTTGAAAATTATGTTTTAAATAAATAAATAAATGGACTTCGCATTCTTAATCCTTAATCCTAGAACTAAACTATCTAATTTAATATAATATGTATAATTTGTATTTACATTGTGTGTTCGTGCGATAGCAGTCAATTAATTTATTTAAAACAAACATTTCTAATAAATACTGATATGGTCACTGTAGGATGTTGTAAGATTAGCTAATTACGTAACAACTTAAGACAGAAAGTCCCTTAAATCGGGACTGAATAAATTAATAACCGACTTTATATTATATGGATCTTACAACATTTCACGGTAGAAGAACTGCGTTGTGAGACTTGTTTTTCTTATAGAAGTATTGTTTTTATGAGATATACTTCAGTAACGATACCAAGGCCGTCAATGAGTCCTCAATTATTACTGTAATACTCAACAATTTTATAAAGGCAATTACAAGATAACATAAACAAGATGAGGTTCAAGGGATTTAATTTTAGGGAAATATATGTTTAATTTTAGGGAAATATTTTATATCTCATAAACTTTGATTGAGAATATCATCAAAATCAATATAATTTAGAAATAAATGTAATATAAGAAACGCCGTTGTATGGTAAAGTCTCCTCTCCTTCGTCTTAATATTTAGTTGACTGTTAGTAATCAAGTCATTATTTCATTGATAGTAAGTTATTATAAATCGGTTCAAAATATTCAGTTCATTTGGTCTATGCTACCGTTATTTCAATCTTCATTAAGACCTATTATATGAATTCAATTATGATTATATAATCAAGGTATCCTAGATTGCCACGGATAGAAACCGTGGTAAATTTCCGAATAACTTAAGGATAAAATGAAAATAACTTCAGAAAGATTCTAAGCTACTTATAAAACATTCCTACTTTTGGTGTATCGATTTTTTTGATACCCCTGGTGTACTATGTTGGAGATAGCTAATATTCTTAATAGATTCATCAACTTTAATTTTTGTCTATGCAGTACTATAATTCGTAACTTCATAACTGTTGCTATCAGATATGAAGGTCACAACCAGAAAACCAAAAAGAATACAAACTCAGGACTTACGATTTATTAAAAGTTTATTATAACTAAATCACATGGTACGTGGCCACTTGCTCAAAGATGAAGACAAGAGTGAGCTTAAAAAAATAAATTTTTACTATAAAATATATAGAAAAACAAATTGAACAAAGAAAGGTTGCTGATATCCTATCATTATATTCTAGGATTCTGATGCGATATACTCTATATATTGTACCATTGTCTAATCAGCGATTCCACCCTGCATGGTGATATAACAAACGACTATTCAGCGATTCCACAATGTACATATGCCAAATATAAAAAACATTTAAATTAACATTAACATTTGTCACTGTATATTATTAAAAAAGTATAAAATAAATTTGACATTATCATTTTTTATATCACATAGATAGTAAAAATTTGATAAATATACATTTTCTTACTAAGAAGTTTATTCTTTTTGATCGATCTGGTTGAACATAAGGTATTTAACCTCTTGTTGAACCAACAGAATGGCTTCTTGATAATGTGAATTGAATAAAAAAACATTGACAAAAATCGCAAGTCTTGTATTTCCGTAATTACTTAGGAATGTTTAATTACCCACCACATAAATAATTTGCTCTAATTCAAAATATCAACCGGTACTTATTAAAATGACGAGGCATGTAAAACGTATATAAAGCTCAAAATTGTGACCATTTTTATACACTTATCTAAAACATTTGTCAAAGCAGCAATGGCACCCAAAGTAAGTTTCTTTTTCAAAATTTTATATTTCTTTTAATATTTATTTTGGTATTAAAAATGAATTCACTTTCCATTATTTCTTTTTTATTTATTTTACAGATAATCGTAATTGTCGCCGCCCTAATCGCTGCGGCCCACAGTTCAGTGGTACCAGTTGTGCAAGTGGACAGTGATGTATCTAGCTTCGCGTACGATGTCGCTGATCCTAACACTGGTGACTACAAGAGCCAAGTCGAGACCCGCTCAGGAGGGGTTGTGAAGGGACAGTACTCTTTGGTGGACCCCGATGGCACAAGACGCGTAGTTGACTATACTGCTGATGATGTCAACGGATTCAATGCAGTCGTGCGCAAGGACCCTCTGGTGGCAGTCGCACCAGCTGTCATCTCCGCCTCACCCAATGTCGTTGCGGCCTCTCCAGATGTGGTGGTTCCTTCCGTAGTCGCTGCCCGAAATATTGCTGCTCCAATTGTCTACTCCTCATCTGGTCCTGCTGTGATCGCTCGTTCAAACGCCGTTCCTTCAGTTTACTCTTCCGTGTACCCATCTTCAGTATTCGGTTCACCTTCCGTGTACTCTGTTCCTTCAGTGCTCTCTTCGCAATCATTACAGGCCGTACCATCAGTCTATGGCCGTTACGCGTCTCCCTACTATTCTCCTTACGGATACGAAGCTTCTCCCCTTAACTACTGGTAGAATATAGCAACATACCAATACTATATTATGTCTCATTTGTACATACATTTGTGAATCATCATATTCAATGCTAAAATAAAATATATTTATTGTCTTTATACTTTTTTAATTAATTAGTATTTTTTTATTAATATGATAAAAAAACAGATTTAGATTAAGAAAAA
The DNA here is from genome assembly GCA_963555665.1 of Dircenna loreta. NCBI lineage: Eukaryota > Metazoa > Arthropoda > Insecta > Lepidoptera > Nymphalidae > Dircenna > Dircenna loreta. The sequence goes on from OY743094.1 coordinate 9,526,289, forward strand.
CCTGTTCATAAAAAAAACTTTTCATATCCAAAAGATTAAGAAAATAGTATTATCTCATAAACATTATTAAATAATAAAAAAATAAAGAACTATATATTAAAATTACATATTATAATATATTTCATACATTATAATATGCGATAAAAATTATTAAAACCTGAAATTGTATGAAATATAAAGTTGATTAACTGACTTGAAAACGTATCAAAGTATTACAATGTTTCTTAATGTATTTAAAGAGATTCTAATTGACCTTTTTTATGCGAATGGGATGCTACTATTCGAAAAACTAAATCAATATAACAGCAAGATAGAAGTATTTAATAATAATAATATTATTATTTTTTTTACACTTAAACTAAGTTGACGCTTGTCTACATTCCACCTGATGGGAAGTGGAAATGTAGTCATAGGTGGTGAAGCGCATCAACTTAGTAAAGCCTATTCACTCTTGCCTTGAAGACACCCACATTGTACTCGGACGGAAAAACCGACGGAGGCAAGCTGTTCCACTCCTTCGCTGTTCGATTTAAAAAAGATGAAGCGTTATTTGCTAAACATCACAAAATGTAACAAAACAAAATTTAATATTTAAAAATATAAAATATAGAAACATTTTTTATTTTACTATAATGAAAGTGTAATAAAAATGTAAAAATTACTAAATGTTACGACGGTTACGAAAGTGACGACAGATTTAAAAGAATACTTATTCTGGACTTATGATTCATAAATAACTAATTATAACTACGATTCCGTGCTACTTTCAAAAAGGTTAGATACGAGGGTAAGCTTCAGAAATGAAATTTGAAAATTATGTTTTAAATAAATAAATAAATGGACTTCGCATTCTTAATCCTTAATCGTTAAACTAAACTATCTAATTTAATATAATATGTATTACTTGTATTTACATTGTGTCTTCGTGCGATAGCAGAGTCAATTAATTTATTTAAAACATAAACATTTCTAATAGATACTGATATGGTCACTGTAGGATGTTGTAAGATTAGCTAATTACGTAACAACTTAAGACAGAAGGTCCCTTTAGTGGGGACTGAGTAAATAAATAACCGACTTGAATTATATGGATCTTAAAACTTTTTATGTTTTTTATACAAGTATTGTTTTTATGGGATATACTTCAGTAACGATACCAAGGCCGTCAATGAGTCCTCAATTATAACTATAATGCTCAACAATTTTATAAAGGCAATTACAAGATAACATAAACAAGATGAGGTTCTAGGGATGTAATTTTACGGAAATATAATGTTACCATAGATATTTCATATTTTATAAACTTTGATTGTTAATATCATCAAGATCAATATAATTTAGAAATTAATGTAATATTAGAAACGCCATTGTATGGTAAAATCTCCTCTCGTTGGTCTTAATATTTAGTTGACTGTTAGTAATCAAGTCATTATTTCATTGATAGTAAGTTATTTTAAATCGATTCAAAATATTCAGTTCATTTGGTCTATGTTACCGTAATTTCAATCTTCATAAAGACCTAAAATATGAATTCTATTATGATTATTTAATCAAGGTATCCCAGATTACCGCGGATGGAAACCGTGGAGAATTTCGGAATTACTTAAGGATAAAATGGAAGCAACTTCAGAAAGATTCTAAGCTACTTATAAAATTCCTACTTTTGGTGTATGGTTTTTTTTGATACCCCTGGAATACTTTGTTCGAGATAGCTAATATTCTTAATAGATTCATCAACTTTAATTTTTGTCTATGCAGTACTATAATTCGTAACTTCGTAACTGTTGCTATCAGATATGAAGGTCACAACCAGAAAACTAAAAAGAATACATACTCAGGTTTTATTATTTATTAAAAGCTTATTATAACTATCTCGCATGTCTACGTGGCCACTTGCACAAAGAAGGAGACAAGAGTGAGCTTAATACAATAAATTATAACTAAAAAAATACAGAAAAACAAGTTAATTAAAGGTTTCTGATATTCTATCATTATATTCTAGAATTCTGATGAGATTTACTCGATATGTTCTACCATTGTCTAATCAGCGATTCCACCCTTCATGGTGATATAACAAACGTCTGTACAGCTATTCCACTATGAACATATGCCCAATACGATAAAAACATTTATATTAATATTAACATTTGCCATTATATTATAATACAAAGTATAAATTAAATTTGACATTTTCATTTTTTATATCACATAGATAGTAAAAATTTGATAAATATACATTTTCTAACTAAAAAGTATATTCTTTTTGATCGATCTGGTTCAACATAAGGTATTTAACCTCTAGTTGAACATACAGAATGGCTTCTTGATAGTGTGAATTGAATAAAAAAACATTGACAAAAATCGCAAGTCTTGTATTTCCATAATTACTTAGGAATGTTTAATTACCCACCACATAAATAATTTGCTCTAATTCAAAATATCAACCGGTACTTATTAAAATGACGAGGCATGTAAAACGTATATAAAGCTCAAAATTGTGACCATTTTTATACACTTATCTAAAACATTTGTCAAAGCAGCAATGGCACCCAAAGTAAGTTTCTTTTTCAAAATTTTATATTTCTTTTAATATTTATTTTGGTATTAAAAATGAATTCACTTTCCATTATTTCTTTTTTATTTATTTTACAGATAATCGTAATTGTCGCCGCCCTAATCGCTGCGGCCCACAGTTCAGTGGTACCAGTTGTGCAAGTGGACAGTGATGTATCTAGCTTCGCATACGATGTCGCTGATCCTAACACTGGTGACTACAAGAGCCAAGTCGAGACCCGCTCAGGAGGGGTTGTGAAGGGACAGTACTCTTTGGTGGACCCCGATGGCACAAGACGCGTAGTTGACTATACTGCTGATGATGTCAACGGATTCAATGCAGTCGTGCGCAAGGACCCTCTGGTGGCAGTCGCACCAGCTGTCATCTCCGCCTCACCCAATGTCGTTGCGGCCTCTCCAGATGTGGTGGTTCCTTCCGTAGTCGCTGCCCGAAATATTGCTGCTCCAATTGTCTACTCCTCATCTGGTCCTGCTGTGATCGCTCGTTCAAACGCCGTTCCTTCAGTTTACTCTTCCGTGTACCCATCTTCAGTATTCGGTTCACCTTCCGTGTACTCTGTTCCTTCAGTGCTCTCTTCGCAATCATTACAGGCCGTGCCATCAGTCTATGGCCGTTACGCGTCTCCCTACTATTCTCCTTACGGATACGAAGCTTCTCCCCTTAACTACTGGTAGAATATAGCAACATACCAATACTATATTATGTCTCATTTGTACATACATTTGTGAATCATCATATTCAATGCTAAAATAAAATATATTTATTGTCTTTATACTTTTTTAATTAATTAGTATTTTTTTATTAATATGATAAAAAAACAGATTTAGATTAAGAAAAACCTGTTCATAAAAAAAACTTTTCATATCCAAAAGATTAAGAAAATAGTATTATCTCATAAACATTATTAAATAATAAAGAACTATATATTAAAATTACATATTATAATACATTTCATACATTATAATATGCGATAAAAATTATTAAAACCTGAAATTGTATGAAATATAAAGTTGATTAACTGACTTGAAAACGTATCAAAGTATTACAATGTTTCTTAATGTATTTAAAGAGATTCTAATTGACCTTTTTTATGCGAATGGGATGCTACTATTCGAAAAACTAAATCAATATAACAGCAAGATAGAAGTATTTAATAATAATAATATTATTATTTTTTTTACACTTAAACTAAGTTGACGCTTGTCTACATTCCACCTGATGGGAAGTGGAAATGTAGTCATAGGTGGTGAAGCGCATCAACTTAGTAAAGCCTATTCACTCTTGCCTTGAAGACACCCACATTGTACTCGGACGGAAAAACCGACGGAGGCAAGCTGTTCCACTCCTTCGCTGTTCGATTTAAAAAAGATGAAGCGTTATTTGCTAAACATCACAAAATGTAACAAAACAAAATTTAATATTTAAAAATATAAAATATAGAAACATTTTTTATTTTACTATAATGAAAGTGTAATAAAAATGTAAAAATTACTAAATGTTACGACGGTTACGAAAGTGACGACAGATTTAAAAGAATACTTATTCTGGACTTATGATTCATAAATAACTAATTATAACTACGATTCCGTGCTACTTTCAAAAAGGTTAGATACGAGGGTAAGCTTCAGAAATGAAATTTGAAAATTATGTTTTAAATAAATAAATAAATGGACTTCGCATTCTTAATCCTTAATCGTTAAACTAAACTATCTAATTTAATATAATATGTATTACTTGTATTTACATTGTGTCTTCGTGCGATAGCAGAGTCAATTTATTTATTTTTAATACAAACATTTCTCATAGATATTGATATGGTCACCGTAGGTTGTTGTTAGATTAGCTAATTACGTAACAATTTACGATATAAGGTCCCTTCAGTCGGGACTGAATAAATTAATAACCGACTTTATATTATATGGATCTTACAACATTTCACGGCAGAAGAACTGCTTTGTGGGACTTGTTTTTCTTATACAAGTATTGTTTTTATGAGATATACTTCAGTAACGATACCAAGGTAGTCAATGAGTCCTCAATTATTACTATGATGCTCAAAAATTTTATAAAGGCAATTACAAGATAACATAAACAAGATGAGGTTAAAGAGATGTAATTTTACGGAAATATAATGTTACCATAGATACTTTATATTTCATAAACTTTGATTGTTAATATCATCAAGATCAATATAATTTAGAAATTAATGTAATATTAGAAACGCCATTGTATGGTAAAATCTCCTCTCGTTGGTCTTAATATTTAGTTGACTGTTAGTAATCAAGTCATTATTTCATTGATAGTAAGTTATTTTAAATCGATTCAAAATATTCAGTTCATTTGGTCTATGTTACCGTAATTTCAATCTTCATAAAGACCTAAAATATGAATTCTATTATGATTATTTAATCAAGGTATCCCAGATTACCGCGGATGGAAACCGTGGAGAATTTCGGAATTACTTAAGGATAAAATGGAAGCAACTTCAGAAAGATTCTAAGCTACTTATAAAATTCCTACTTTTGGTGTATGGTTTTTTTTGATACCCCTGGAATACTTTGTTCGAGATAGCTAATATTCTTAATAGATTCATCAACTTTAATTTTTGTCTATGCAGTACTATAATTCGTAACTTCGTAACTGTTGCTATCAGATATGAAGGTCACAACCAGAAAACTAAAAAGAATACATACTCAGGTTTTATTATTTATTAAAAGCTTATTATAACTATCTCGCATGTCTACGTGGCCACTTGCACAAAGAAGGAGACAAGAGTGAGCTTAATACAATAAATTATAACTAAAAAAATACAGAAAAACAAATTAATTAAAGGTTTCTGATATTCTATCATTATATTCTAGAATTCTGATGAGATTTACTCGATATGTTGTACCATTGTCTAATCAGCGATTCCACCCTTCATGGTGATATAACAAACGTCTGTACAGCTATTCCACTATGAACATATGCCCAATACGATAAAAACATTTATATTAATATTAACATTTGCCATTATATTATAATACAAAGTATAAATTAAATTTGACATTTTCATTTTTTATATCACATAGATAGTAAAAATTTGATAAATATACATTTTCTAACTAAAAAGTATATTCTTTTTGATCGATCTGGTTCAACATAAGGTATTTAACCTCTTGTTGAACATACAGAATGGCTTCTTGATAGTGTGAATTGAATAAAAAAACATTGACAAAAATCGCAAGTCTTGTATTTCCGTAATTACTTAGGAATGTTTAATTACCCACCACATAAATAATTTGCTCTAATTCAAAATATCAACCGGTACTTATTAAAATGACGAGGCATGTAAAACGTATATAAAGCTCAAAATTATGACCATTTTTATACACTTATCTAAAACATTTGTCAAAGCAGCAATGGCACCCAAAGTAAGTTTCTTTTTCAAAATTTTATATTTCTTTTAATATTTATTTTGGTATTAAAAATGAATTCACTTTCCATTATTTCTTTTTTATTTATTTTACAGATAATCGTAATTGTCGCCGCCCTAATCGCTGCGGCCCACAGTTCAGTGGTACCAGTTGTGCAAGTGGACAGTGATGTATCTAGCTTCGCGTACGATGTCGCTGATCCTAACACTGGTGACTACAAGAGCCAAGTCGAGACCCGCTCAGGAGGGGTTGTGAAGGGACAGTACTCTTTGGTGGACCCCGATGGCACAAGACGCGTAGTTGACTATACTGCTGATGATGTCAACGGATTCAATGCAGTCGTGCGCAAGGACCCTCTGGTGGCAGTCGCACCAGCTGTCATCTCCGCCTCACCCAATGTCGTTGCGGCCTCTCCAGATGTGGTGGTTCCTTCCGTAGTCGCTGCCCGAAATATTGCTGCTCCAATTGTCTACTCCTCATCTGGTCCTGCTGTGATCGCTCGTTCAAACGCCGTTCCTTCAGTTTACTCTTCCGTGTACCCATCTTCAGTATTCGGTTCACCTTCCGTGTACTCTGTTCCTTCAGTGCTCTCTTCGCAATCATTACAGGCCGTGCCATCAGTCTATGGCCGTTACGCGTCTCCCTACTATTCTCCTTACGGATACGAAGCTTCTCCCCTTAACTACTGGTAGAATATAGCAACATACCAATACTATATTATGTCTCATTTGTACATACATTTGTGAATCATCATATTCAATGCTAAAATAAAATATATTTATTGTCTTTATACTTTTTTAATTAATTAGTATTTTTTTATTAATATGATAAAAAAACAGATTTAGATTAAGAAAAACCTGTTCATAAAAAAAACTTTTCATATCCAAAAGATTAAGAAAATAGTATTATCTCATAAACATTATTAAATAATAAAAAAATAAAGAACTATATATTAAAATTACATATTATAATATATTTCATACATTATAATATGCGATAAAAATTATTAAAACCTGAAATTGTATGAAATATAAAGTTGATTAACTGACTTGAAAACGTATCAAAGTATTACAATGTTTCTTAATGTATTTAAAGAGATTCTAATTGACCTTTTTATGCGAATGGGATGTAGTATTCGAAAAACTAAATCAATATAACAGCAAGATAGAAGTATTTAATAATAATAATATTATTATTTTTTTTACACTTAAACTAAGTTGACGCTAGACTACATTCCACCTGATGGGAAGTGGAAATGTAGTCATAGGTGGTGAAGCGCATCAACTTAGTAAAGCCTATTCACTCTTGCCTTGAAGACACTCACATTGTACTCGGACGGAAAAACCGACGCAGGCAAGCTGTTCCACTCCTTCGCTGTTCGATTTAAAAAAGATGAAGCGTTATTTGCTAAACATCACAAAATGTAACAAAACAAAATTTAATATTTAAAAATATAAAATATACAAACATTTTTTATTTTACTATAATGAAAGTGTAATAAAAATGTAAAAATTACTAAATGTTACGACGGTTACGAAAGTGACGACAGATTTAAAAGAATGTTTATTCTGGACTTATCATTCATAAATAACTAATTATAACTACGATTCCGTGCTACTTTCAAAAAGGTTAGATACGAGGGTAAGCTGCAGAAATGAAATTTGAAAATTATGTTTTAAATAAATAAATAAATGGACTTCGCATTCTTAATCCTTAATCGTAAAACTAAACTATCTAATTTCATATAATATGTATTACTTGTATTTACATTGTGTCTTCGTGCGATAGCAGAGTCAATTTATTTATTTTTAATACAAACATTTCTCATAAATATTGATATGGTCACCGTAGGATGTTAGATTAGCTAATTACGTAACAACTTAAGACAGAAAGTCCCTTAAAGCGGGACTGAATAAATTAATAACCAACTTTATATTATATGGATCTTACAACATTTCACGGCAGAAGAACTGCTTTGTGGGACTTGTTTTTCTTATACAAGTATTGTTTTTATGAGATATACTTCAGTAACGATACCAAGGTAGTCAATGAGTCCTGAGGCAATTACAAGATAACATAAACAAGATGAGGTTAAAGAGATGTAATTTTACGGAAATATAATGTTACCATAGATACTTTATATTTCATAAACTTTGATTGTTAATATCATCAAGATCAATATAATTTAGAAATTAATGTAATATTAGAAACGCCATTGTATGGTAAAATCTCCTCTCGTTGGTCTTAATATTTAGTTGACTGTTAGTAATCAAGTCATTATTTCATTGATAGTAAGTTATTTTAAATCGATTCAAAATATTCAGTTCATTTGGTCTATGTTACCGTAATTTCAATCTTCATAAAGACCTAAAATATGAATTCTATTATGATTATTTAATCAAGGTATCCCAGATTACCGCGGATGGAAACCGTGGAGAATTTCGGAATTACTTAAGGATAAAATGGAAGCAACTTCAGAAAGATTCTAAGCTACTTATAAAATTCCTACTTTTGGTGTATGGTTTTTTTTGATACCCCTGGAATACTTTGTTCGAGATAGCTAATATTCTTAATAGATTCATCAACTTTAATTTTTGTCTATGCAGTACTATAATTCGTAACTTCGTAACTGTTGCTATCAGATATGAAGGTCACAACCAGAAAACTAAAAAGAATACATACTCAGGTTTTATTATTTATTAAAAGCTTATTATAACTATCTCGCATGTCTACGTGGCCACTTGCACAAAGAAGGAGACAAGAGTGAGCTTAATACAATAAATTATAACTAAAAAAATACAGAAAAACAAATTAATTAAAGGTTTCTGATATTCTATCATTATATTCTAGAATTCTGATGAGATTTACTCGATATGTTGTACCATTGTCTAATCAGCGATTCCACCCTTCATGGTGATATAACAAACGTCTGTACAGCTATTCCACTATGAACATATGCCCAATACGATAAAAACATTTATATTAATATTAACATTTGCCATTATATTATAATACAAAGTATAAATTAAATTTGACATTTTCATTTTTTATATCACATAGATAGTAAAAATTTGATAAATATACATTTTCTAACTAAAAAGTATATTCTTTTTGATCGATCTGGTTCAACATAAGGTATTTAACCTCTTGTTGAACATACAGAATGGCTTCTTGATAGTGTGAATTGAATAAAAAAACATTGACAAAAATCGCAAGTCTTGTATTTCCGTAATTACTTAGGAATGTTTAATTACCCACCACATAAATAATTTGCTCTAATTCAAAATATCAACCGGTACTTATTAAAATGACGAGGCATGTAAAACGTATATAAAGCTCAAAATTATGACCATTTTTATACACTTATCTAAAACATTTGTCAAAGCAGCAATGGCACCCAAAGTAAGTTTCTTTTTCAAAATTTTATATTTCTTTTAATATTTATTTTGGTATTAAAAATGAATTCACTTTCCATTATTTCTTTTTTATTTATTTTACAGATAATCGTAATTGTCGCCGCCCTAATCGCTGCGGCCCACAGTTCAGTGGTACCAGTTGTGCAAGTGGACAGTGATGTATCTAGCTTCGCATACGATGTCGCTGATCCTAACACTGGTGACTACAAGAGCCAAGTCGAGACCCGCTCAGGAGGGGTTGTGAAGGGACAGTACTCTTTGGTGGACCCCGATGGCACAAGACGCGTAGTTGACTATACTGCTGATGATGTCAACGGATTCAATGCAGTCGTGCGCAAGGACCCTCTGGTGGCAGTCGCACCAGCTGTCATCTCCGCCTCACCCAATGTCGTTGCGGCCTCTCCAGATGTGGTGGTTCCTTCCGTAGTCGCTGCCCGAAATATTGCTGCTCCAATTGTCTACTCCTCATCTGGTCCTGCTGTGATCGCTCGTTCAAACGCCGTTCCTTCAGTTTACTCTTCCGTGTACCCATCTTCAGTATTCGGTTCACCTTCCGTGTACTCTGTTCCTTCAGTGCTCTCTTCGCAATCATTACAGGCCGTGCCATCAGTCTATGGCCGTTACGCGTCTCCCTACTATTCTCCTTACGGATACGAAGCTTCTCCCCTTAACTACTGGTAGAATATAGCAACATACCAATACTATATTATGTCTCATTTGTACATACATTTGTGAATCATCATATTCAATGCTAAAATAAAATATATTTATTGTCTTTATACTTTTTTAATTAATTAGTATTTTTTTATTAATATGATAAAAAAACAGATTTAGATTAAGAAAAACCTGTTCATAAAAAAAACTTTTCATATCCAAAAGATTAAGAAAATAGTATTATCTCATAAACATTATTAAATAATAAAGAACTATATATTAAAATTACATATTATAATACATTTCATACATTATAATATGCGATAAAAATTATTAAAACCTGAAATTGTATGAAATATAAAGTTGATTAACTGACTTGAAAACGTATCAAAGTATTACAATGTTTCTTAATGTATTTAAAGAGATTCTAATTGACCTTTTTTATGCGAATGGGATGCTACTATTCGAAAAACTAAATCAATATAACAGCAAGATAGAAGTATTTAATAATAATAATATTATTATTTTTTTTACACTTAAACTAAGTTGACGCTTGTCTACATTCCACCTGATGGGAAGTGGAAATGTAGTCATAGGTGGTGAAGCGCATCAACTTAGTAAAGCCTATTCACTCTTGCCTTGAAGACACCCACATTGTACTCGGACGGAAAAACCGACGGAGGCAAGCTGTTCCACTCCTTCGCTGTTCGATTTAAAAAAGATGAAGCGTTATTTGCTAAACATCACAAAATGTAACAAAACAAAATTTAATATTTAAAAATATAAAATATAGAAACATTTTTTATTTTACTATAATGAAAGTGTAATAAAAATGTAAAAATTACTAAATGTTACGACGGTTACGAAAGTGACGACAGATTTAAAAGAATACTTATTCTGGACTTATGATTCATAAATAACTAATTATAACTACGATTCCGTGCTACTTTCAAAAAGGTTAGATACGAGGGTAAGCTTCAGAAATGAAATTTGAAAATTATGTTTTAAATAAATAAATAAATGGACTTCGCATTCTTAATCCTTAATCGTTAAACTAAACTATCTAATTTAATATAATATGTATTACTTGTATTTACATTGTGTCTTCGTGCGATAGCAGAGTCAATTTATTTATTTTTAATACAAACATTTCTCATAGATATTGATATGGTCACCGTAGGTTGTTGTTAGATTAGCTAATTACGTAACAATTTACGATATAAGGTCCCTTCAGTCGGGACTGAATAAATTAATAACCGACTTTATATTATATGGATCTTACAACATTTCACGGCAGAAGAACTGCTTTGTGGGACTTGTTTTTCTTATACAAGTATTGTTTTTATGAGATATACTTCAGTAACGATACCAAGGTAGTCAATGAGTCCTCAATTATTACTATGATGCTCAAAAATTTTATAAAGGCAATTACAAGATAACATAAACAAGATGAGGTTAAAGAGATGTAATTTTACGGAAATATAATGTTACCATAGATACTTTATATTTCATAAACTTTGATTGTTAATATCATCAAGATCAATATAATTTAGAAATTAATGTAATATTAGAAACGCCATTGTATGGTAAAATCTCCTCTCGTTGGTCTTAATATTTAGTTGACTGTTAGTAATCAAGTCATTATTTCATTGATAGTAAGTTATTTTAAATCGATTCAAAATATTCAGTTCATTTGGTCTATGTTACCGTAATTTCAATCTTCATAAAGACCTAAAATATGAATTCTATTATGATTATTTAATCAAGGTATCCCAGATTACCGCGGATGGAAACCGTGGAGAATTTCGGAATTACTTAAGGATAAAATGGAAGCAACTTCAGAAAGATTCTAAGCTACTTATAAAATTCCTACTTTTGGTGTATGGTTTTTTTTGATACCCCTGGAATACTTTGTTCGAGATAGCTAATATTCTTAATAGATTCATCAACTTTAATTTTTGTCTATGCAGTACTATAATTCGTAACTTCGTAACTGTTGCTATCAGATATGAAGGTCACAACCAGAAAACTAAAAAGAATACATACTCAGGTTTTATTATTTATTAAAAGCTTATTATAACTATCTCGCATGTCTACGTGGCCACTTGCACAAAGAAGGAGACAAGAGTGAGCTTAATACAATAAATTATAACTAAAAAAATACAGAAAAACAAATTAATTAAAGGTTTCTGATATTCTATCATTATATTCTAGAATTCTGATGAGATTTACTCGATATGTTGTACCATTGTCTAATCAGCGATTCCACCCTTCATGGTGATATAACAAACGTCTGTACAGCTATTCCACTATGAACATATGCCCAATACGATAAAAACATTTATATTAATATTAACATTTGCCATTATATTATAATACAAAGTATAAATTAAATTTGACATTTTCATTTTTTATATCACATAGATAGTAAAAATTTGATAAATATACATTTTCTAACTAAAAAGTATATTCTTTTTGATCGATCTGGTTCAACATAAGGTATTTAACCTCTTGTTGAACATACAGAATGGCTTCTTGATAGTGTGAATTGAATAAAAAAACATTGACAAAAATCGCAAGTCTTGTATTTCCGTAATTACTTAGGAATGTTTAATTACCCACCACATAAATAATTTGCTCTAATTCAAAATATCAACCGGTACTTATTAAAATGACGAGGCATGTAAAACGTATATAAAGCTCAAAATTATGACCATTTTTATACACTTATCTAAAACATTTGTCAAAGCAGCAATGGCACCCAAAGTAAGTTTCTTTTTCAAAATTTTATATTTCTTTTAATATTTATTTTGGTATTAAAAATGAATTCACTTTCCATTATTTCTTTTTTATTTATTTTACAGATAATCGTAATTGTCGCCGCCCTAATCGCTGCGGCCCACAGTTCAGTGGTACCAGTTGTGCAAGTGGACAGTGATGTATCTAGCTTCGCGTACGATGTCGCTGATCCTAACACTGGTGACTACAAGAGCCAAGTCGAGACCCGCTCAGGAGGGGTTGTGAAGGGACAGTACTCTTTGGTGGACCCCGATGGCACAAGACGCGTAGTTGACTATACTGCTGATGATGTCAACGGATTCAATGCAGTCGTGCGCAAGGACCCTCTGGTGGCAGTCGCACCAGCTGTCATCTCCGCCTCACCCAATGTCGTTGCGGCCTCTCCAGATGTGGTGGTTCCTTCCGTAGTCGCTGCCCGAAATATTGCTGCTCCAATTGTCTACTCCTCATCTGGTCCTGCTGTGATCGCTCGTTCAAACGCCGTTCCTTCAGTTTACTCTTCCGTGTACCCATCTTCAGTATTCGGTTCACCTTCCGTGTACTCTGTTCCTTCAGTGCTCTCTTCGCAATCATTACAGGCCGTGCCATCAGTCTATGGCCGTTACGCGTCTCCCTACTATTCTCCTTACGGATACGAAGCTTCTCCCCTTAACTACTGGTAGAATATAGCAACATACCAATACTATATTATGTCTCATTTGTACATACATTTGTGAATCATCATATTCAATGCTAAAATAAAATATATTTATTGTCTTTATACTTTTTTAATTAATTAGTATTTTTTTATTAATATGATAAAAAAACAGATTTAGATTAAGAAAAACCTGTTCATAAAAAAAACTTTTCATATCCAAAAGATTAAGAAAATAGTATTATCTCATAAACATTATTAAATAATAAAAAAATAAAGAACTATATATTAAAATTACATATTATAATATATTTCATACATTATAATATGCGATAAAAATTATTAAAACCTGAAATTGTATGAAATATAAAGTTGATTAACTGACTTGAAAACGTATCAAAGTATTACAATGTTTCTTAATGTATTTAAAGAGATTCTAATTGACCTTTTTATGCGAATGGGATGTAGTATTCGAAAAACTAAATCAATATAACAGCAAGATAGAAGTATTTAATAATAATAATATTATTATTTTTTTTACACTTAAACTAAGTTGACGCTAGACTACATTCCACCTGATGGGAAGTGGAAATGTAGTCATAGGTGGTGAAGCGCATCAACTTAGTAAAGCCTATTCACTCTTGCCTTGAAGACACTCACATTGTACTCGGACGGAAAAACCGACGCAGGCAAGCTGTTCCACTCCTTCGCTGTTCGATTTAAAAAAGATGAAGCGTTATTTGCTAAACATCACAAAATGTAACAAAACAAAATTTAATATTTAAAAATATAAAATATACAAACATTTTTTATTTTACTATAATGAAAGTGTAATAAAAATGTAAAAATTACTAAATGTTACGACGGTTACGAAAGTGACGACAGATTTAAAAGAATGTTTATTCTGGACTTATCATTCATAAATAACTAATTATAACTACGATTCCGTGCTACTTTCAAAAAGGTTAGATACGAGGGTAAGCTGCAGAAATGAAATTTGAAAATTATGTTTTAAATAAATAAATAAATGGACTTCGCATTCTTAATCCTTAATCGTAAAACTAAACTATCTAATTTCATATAATATGTATTACTTGTATTTACATTGTGTCTTCGTGCGATAGCAGAGTCAATTTATTTATTTTTAATACAAACATTTCTCATAAATATTGATATGGTCACCGTAGGATGTTAGATTAGCTAATTACGTAACAACTTAAGACAGAAAGTCCCTTAAAGCGGGACTGAATAAATTAATAACCAACTTTATATTATATGGATCTTACAACATTTCACGGCAGAAGAACTGCTTTGTGGGACTTGTTTTTCTTATACAAGTATTGTTTTTATGAGATATACTTCAGTAACGATACCAAGGTAGTCAATGAGTCCTGAGGCAATTACAAGATAACATAAACAAGATGAGGTTAAAGAGATGTAATTTTACGGAAATATAATGTTACCATAGATACTTTATATTTCATAAACTTTGATTGTTAATATCATCAAGATCAATATAATTTAGAAATTAATGTAATATTAGAAACGCCATTGTATGGTAAAATCTCCTCTCGTTGGTCTTAATATTTAGTTGACTGTTAGTAATCAAGTCATTATTTCATTGATAGTAAGTTATTTTAAATCGATTCAAAATATTCAGTTCATTTGGTCTATGTTACCGTAATTTCAATCTTCATAAAGACCTAAAATATGAATTCTATTATGATTATTTAATCAAGGTATCCCAGATTACCGCGGATGGAAACCGTGGAGAATTTCGGAATTACTTAAGGATAAAATGGAAGCAACTTCAGAAAGATTCTAAGCTACTTATAAAATTCCTACTTTTGGTGTATGGTTTTTTTTGATACCCCTGGAATACTTTGTTCGAGATAGCTAATATTCTTAATAGATTCATCAACTTTAATTTTTGTCTATGCAGTACTATAATTCGTAACTTCGTAACTGTTGCTATCAGATATGAAGGTCACAACCAGAAAACTAAAAAGAATACATACTCAGGTTTTATTATTTATTAAAAGCTTATTATAACTATCTCGCATGTCTACGTGGCCACTTGCACAAAGAAGGAGACAAGAGTGAGCTTAATACAATAAATTATAACTAAAAAAATACAGAAAAACAAATTAATTAAAGGTTTCTGATATTCTATCATTATATTCTAGAATTCTGATGAGATTTACTCGATATGTTGTACCATTGTCTAATCAGCGATTCCACCCTTCATGGTGATATAACAAACGTCTGTACAGCTATTCCACTATGAACATATGCCCAATACGATAAAAACATTTATATTAATATTAACATTTGCCATTATATTATAATACAAAGTATAAATTAAATTTGACATTTTCATTTTTTATATCACATAGATAGTAAAAATTTGATAAATATACATTTTCTAACTAAAAAGTATATTCTTTTTGATCGATCTGGTTCAACATAAGGTATTTAACCTCTTGTTGAACATACAGAATGGCTTCTTGATAGTGTGAATTGAATAAAAAAACATTGACAAAAATCGCAAGTCTTGTATTTCCGTAATTACTTAGGAATGTTTAATTACCCACCACATAAATAATTTGCTCTAATTCAAAATATCAACCGGTACTTATTAAAATGACGAGGCATGTAAAACGTATATAAAGCTCAAAATTATGACCATTTTTATACACTTATCTAAAACATTTGTCAAAGCAGCAATGGCACCCAAAGTAAGTTTCTTTTTCGAAATTTTATATTTCTTTTAATATTTATTTTGGTATTAAAAATGAATTCACTTTCCATTATTTCTTTTTCATTAATTATACAGATAATGGTAATTGTCGCCGCCCTAATGGCTGCGGCCCACAGTTCAGTGGTACCAGTTGTGCAAGTGGACAGTGATGTATCTAGCTTCGCGTACGATGTCGCTGATCCTAACACTGGTGACTACAAGAGCCAAGTCGAGACCCGCTCAGGAGGAGTTGTGAAGGGACAGTACTCTTTGGTGGACCCCGATGGCACAAGACGCGTAGTTGACTATACTGCTGATGATGTCAACGGATTCAATGCAGTCGTGCGCAAGGACCCTCTGGTGGCAGTCGCACCAGCTGTCATCTCCGCCTCACCCAATGTCGTTGCGACCTCTCCAGATGTGGTGGTTCCTTCCGTAGTCGCTGCCCGAAATATTGCTGCTCCAATTGTCTACTCCTCATCTGGTCCTGCTGTGATCGCTCGTTCAAACGCCGTTCCTTCAGTTTACTCTTCCGTGTACCCATCTTCAGTATTCGGTTCACCTTCCGTGTACTCTGTTCCTTCAGTGCTCTCTTCGCAATCAATACAGGCCGTGCCATCAGTCTATGGCCGTTACGCGTCTCCCTACTATTCTCCTTACGGATACGAAGCTTCTCCCCTTAACTACTGGTAGAATATAGCAACATACTAATACTATATTATGTCTCATTTGTACATACATTTGTGAATCATCATATTCAATGCTAAAATAAAATATATTTATTGTCTTTATACTTTTTTAATTAATTAGTATTTTTTTATTAATATGATAAAAAAACAGATTTAGATTAAGAAAAACCTCTTCTTAAAAAAAACTTTACATATCCAAAAGATTAAGAAAATAGTATTATCTCATAAACATTATTAAATAATAAAAAAATAAAGAACTATATATTAAAATTACATATTATAATACATTTCATACATTATAATATGCGATAAAAATTATTAAAACCTGAAATTATATGAAATATAAAGTTGATTAACTGACTTGAGAACGTATCAAAGTATTACAATGTTTCTTAATGTATTTAAAGAGATTCTAATTGACCTTTTCTATGCGAATGGGATGCTACTATTCGAAAAACTAAATCAATATAACAGCAAGATAGAAGTATTTAATAATAATAATATTATTATTTTTTTTACATTTAAACTAAGTTGACGCTTGTCTACATTCCACCTGATGGGAAGTGGAAATGTAGTCATAGGTGGTGAAGCGCATCAACTTAGTAAAGCCTATTCACTCTTGCCTTGAAGACACCCACATTGTACTCGGACGGAAAAACTGACGCAGGCAAGCTGTTCCACTCCTTCGCTGTTCGATTTAAAAAAGATGAAGCGTTATTTGCTAAACATCACAAAATGTAACAAAACAAAATTTAATATTTAAAAATATAAAATATACAAACATTTTTTATTTTACTCTTATGAAAGTGTAATAAAAATGTAAAAATTACTAAATGTTACGACGGTTACGAAAGTGACGACAGATTTAAAAGAATATTTATTCTGGACTTATGATTCATAAATAACTAATTATAACTACGATTCCGTGCTACTTTCAAAAAGGTTAGATACGAGGGTAAGCTTCAGAAATGAAATTTGAAAATTATGTTTTAAATAAATAAATAAATGGACTTCGCATTCTTAATCCTTAATCGTAAAACTAAACTATCTAATTTAATATAATATGTATTACTTGTATTTACATTGTGTCTTCGTGCGATAGCAGAGTCAATTTATTTATTTTTAATACAAACATTTCTCATAGATATTGATATGGTCACCGTAGGTTGTTGTTAGATTAGCTAATTACGTAACAATTTACGATATAAGGTCCCTTCAGTCGGGACTGAATAAATTAATAACCGACTTTATATTATATGGATCTTACAACATTTCACGGCAGAAGAACTGCTTTGTGGGACTTGTTTTTCTTATACAAGTATTGTTTTTATGAGATATACTTCAGTAACGATACCAAGGTAGTCAATGAGTCCTCAATTATTACTATGATGCTCAAAAATTTTATAAAGGCAATTACAAGATAACATAAACAAGATGAGGTTAAAGAGATGTAATTTTACGAAAATATAATGTTACCATAGATACTTTATATTTCATAAACTTTGATTGTTAATATCATCAAGATCAATATAATTTAGAAATTAATGTAATATTAGAAACGCCGTTGTATGGTAAAGTCTCCTCTCCCTGGTCTTAATATTTAGTTGACTGTTAGTAATCAAGTCATTATTTCATTGATAGTAAGTTATTTTAAATCGATTCAAAATATTCAGTTCATTTGGTCTATGTTACCGTAATTTCAATCTTCATAAAGACCTAAAATATGAATTCTATTATGATTATTTAATCAAGGTATCCCAGATTACCGCGGATGGAAACCGTGGAGAATTTCGGAATTACTTAAGGATAAAATGGAAGCAACTTCAGAAAGATTCTAAGCTACTTATAAAATTCCTACTTTTGGTGTATGGTTTTTTTTGATACCCCTGGTATACTATGTTGGAGATAGCTAATATTCTTAATAGATTCATCAACTTTAATTTTTGTCTATGCAGTACTATAATTCGTAACTGGTGCTATCTGATGCGAAGGTCACAACCAAAAATCCAAAAAGAATACAAACTCAGGCCTTATGATTTATTAAAAACGTATTATAACTAACTCACATGGTACGTGGCCACTTGCTCAATGATGGAGACAAGAGTGAGCTTAAAACAATATTTTTTTACTAAAAAAATATATAGAAAAACAAATTGAACAAAGAAAGGTTGCTGATATTCTATCATTATATTCTATGATTCTGATGCGATATACTCTATATATTGTACCATTGTCTAATAAGCGATTCCACCGATATAACAAACGACTATACAGCTATTCCACAATGTACATATTCCCAATACGAAAAACATTTAAATGAATATTAACATTTGCCATAGTATATTATTAAAAAAGTGTAAATTAAATTTGAAATTTTCATTTTTTATATCACATAGATAGTAAAAATTTGATAAATATACATTTTCTTACTAAGAAGTTTATTCTTTTTGAACGATCTGGTTCAACGTAAGGTATTTAACCTCTTGTTGAACCAACAGAATGGCTTCTTGATACTGTGAATTGAATAAAAAAACATTGACAAAAATCGCAAGTCTTGTATTTCCGTAATTACTTAGGAATGTTTAATTACCCACCACATAAATAATTTGCTCTAATTTAAAATATCAACCGGTACTTATTAAAATGACGAGGCATGTAAAACGTATATAAAGCTCAAAATTATGACCATTTTTATACACTTATCTAAAACATTTGTCAAAGCAGCAATGGCACCCAAAGTAAGTTTCTTTTTCGAAATTTTATATTTCTTTTAATATTTATTTTGGTATTAAAAATGAATTCACTTTCCATTATTTCTTTTTTATTAATTTTACAGATAATCGTAATTGTCGCCGCCCTAATCGCTGCGGCCCACAGTTCAGTGGTACCAGTTGTGCAAGTGGACAGTGATGTATCTAGCTTCGCGTACGATGTCGCTGATCCTAACACTGGTGACTACAAGAGCCAAGTCGAGACCCGCTCAGGAGGAGTTGTGAAGGGACAGTACTCTTTGGTGGACCCCGATGGCACAAGACGCGTAGTTGACTATACTGCTGATGATGTCAACGGATTCAATGCAGTCGTGCGCAAGGACCCTCTGGTGGCAGTCGCACCAGCTGTCATCTCCGCCTCACCCAATGTCGTTGCGGCCTCTCCAGATGTGGTGGTTCCTGCCGTAGTCGCTGCCCGAAATATTGCTGCTCCAATTGTCTACTCCTCATCTGGTCCTGCTGTGATCGCTCGTTCAAACGCCGTTCCTTCAGTTTACTCTTCCGTGTACCCGTCTTCAGTATTCGGCTCACCTTCCGTGTACTCTGTTCCTTCAGTGCTCTCTTCGCAATCATTACAGGCCGTGCCATCAGTCTATGGCCGTTACGCGTCTCCCTACTATTCTCCTTACGGATACGAAGCTTCTCCCCTTAACTACTGGTAGAATATAGCAAAATAAAAATATTGTATAATATTGCATTTATTTTTGTACATACATATTTCTGTTTTATTTATCATAATATTTAATACAATAATAAAATATATATTTTTCTCGTATATAGATTTTAGTAGTTTTCCTGTTATATACATACGATGTTTAGATATAGGTTTAGATTGAAAACAAAATGTAGTAGGTACGTTTAAATATAACTGCATATTAGTCATACGTAAAGAAATAAAGATAATTTTATTTTCTTATATATATTACATAATCATTATATCTTTGAGCGCTTACTTTACAATAAATTGTTTTTATTTGTAATATTATCTTTTGATTCATAGATACAGCATATGTCTCTCTTAGAAATCATATACAAACCTTCATGTTACAAATAGTAACAAAATACAAAAAAATCGGTCAAATTTAAAAGATACACAGCTTTATACAGTAGTATAGATTACATATAAACTCAAAGTGGTTATAATTATCTAAATATCGATATATTATATACAAACCGGTTTTCATTTAATAGAAAGATTAAATATAATTAAGGCTATATACAACTTAATTTTGTTATATACATGACATGTCGAACTCTACATATACGAAAAAATTAGAAGAGCTATGAAGTTTTAAACTCTTGTGCCAAAGTTGGATCATACGTCCTCATTTGGCCAGTATGGTTCTATACCCATATGAATTTTGATTAATTATTATTAAAGAAATACATAAATCTTTATCTTTTACGACTCTAATTATATTCAAACAACCAAGCAAACTCATTTGCTGGACTTCGTTTACTCCCCTCCCTCGATTTAAATATAATAAGCCATCTATGCTGACTCCAAAACTTTAAAAATGTGGTTTAATTTTACGAAATTTCATTTATTTATTTATTTATTCTTTATTGTCCAAAAAAATGAACAATCGGCGGACTTGATGCTACGAAGCATTTTCTACCAGTCAACCGGAAGAAAAAAACAATAAAGAGAAAAAAAAGGGAATAAGGCAGTATTACTTAAAGAACTAACATTACAAAATACTTAAACTATTAAAAAAATCATGTATGATTGTATGAATATGTAGAT
The DNA here is from genome assembly GCA_963555665.1 of Dircenna loreta. Taxonomy (NCBI): domain Eukaryota; kingdom Metazoa; phylum Arthropoda; class Insecta; order Lepidoptera; family Nymphalidae; genus Dircenna; species Dircenna loreta. The sequence continues at coordinate 9,547,730 of OY743094.1, forward strand.
ATATATATTTAAATATAATTATATATAAATAAATATTTGTATAAAAATATAAATATATCTAAATGTAAATGCGAATACGTCAATAAATATAATATATAATAATTATTCGTTTATTTAAAACATAAAAGATTCCTAAAAGACATCAATATCTATTAAAAATCTTTTGGGTTTTAAATAAATAAATTGACTCTGCCATCGCACGAAGACAATGCAAATACAAGTAATACATATTTTATTAAATTAGATAGTTTAGTTTAAGGATTACGATTGCCAAGTCAATTTAATTATATAAACGTCAAAAAAATATATAGATATTGATAAGGTCACTGTAGGATGTTGTTAGATTAGCTAATAACGTAACAAATTAAGACAGAAGGTCCCTTTAGTGGGGTCTGAATAAATTTATAACCGACTTGGTTAAGGCCATGTAATCATGGCTCTTATAAATTTTTGCGACAGAAGAACTGCGTTGCGGGACTTGTTTTTTTTACAAGTATTGTTTTTTATGACTATTTTATTTATGGTTTCTAGTGTATTAACTTTTTTCGTTTCCGGTACCTTCTACTTTTTGTATACCAACAATGCCCTCTGGCACCTAGCTTAAGAGTATCTAAAAATATATTAGTACACTGATTAATTTACTGCAAATGATTCTTTTAAATTATATTTAATATATATTTATATGGGAATACAAAGTTTTTTATGCAGTTGCGAAATTGCGAAATATTTTTTTTTTCTTGACTTGTATACTAAACACTAATTGTATTCTACATTTATAGAAGTCTAAGGACTTTTGATGGTCGGTCACTCAGTGAATGAGTGACAAAATTAAGAAATTTTTACTAGTTATAATTCTTAAACTACTGATTCAAATTGACTAAAATATGAAATACAGCTTATACAATGCTTGCTTGGTCACTGGAAATTCTATTTGTATCCATAACGAAGTTAAGAGGGTTGAAAATGGCCTGAATTGCTTCGAGAAAAGTAAGGTACAGCCGTGCCGCTTTTTTGCTCAACTTGGCGGAGTCACTGTCGTGCCCCCGGGTATATACGATATTACTTAACAATACTTTACTTATGTACAGACGACATTATATGAAAATAGTGAAGTATGCAAATAAAAACGCTCCCTGGACAAGTTTCTTTCAAAATATATTGCCTCAGTGTGAAAAACTGTTTGAGAGTGTATTTCCTGGGTGGTTATTTTCGATACATTATATAATATTAAATGCGACTATTTATAAATCAATATCTTAAATATCCTATCATATATTTATTATTTTATTACAATTGATAAATGTATCCTTAAGGACTTTTTACCTAACGTCACAAAATAACACCAACCAACAAACTGTTCATCTATTTCCGTATTTAGGAATGTCTTATACTACAAGATAAATTACTCTAATTCTAAATATCAACCGGTACCTATTAAAATGACGCTCAGATTTGTGAAACATATATAAAGCTTCAAATTTGGTACATTTTTATCCACTTGGCAGGAATACTTGTTAAAGAAGCAATGGCGTCCAAAGTAAGTCTGAATATTTATATTTAAACATGTGTATTATTTTATTTTATTTATTAAAGGTACTGAGACTATCATATTTTTATTTTTCACTTATAATGCTCTCTAATGGGTCTAAATTATATCAGTAATATATAATCATTTTTAATAATATCTTTCCAGTTCATCTTTGCACTCGCTGCTCTAGTGGCTGTGGCCCACAGTTCAGTAGTACCAGCTGTGCAAGTAGACAGTGATGTATCCAGCTTCGCTTACGATGTCGCAGATCCCAACACTGGTGACTACAAGAGCCAAGTTGAGACCCGCTCAGGAGGAGTTGTAAATGGACAATACTCTCTGGTAGACCCCGATGGCACAAGGCGCGTGGTTGACTACACTGCTGACGATGTTAATGGCTTTAATGCAGTTGTTCGCAAGGACCCCCTAGTAGCAGTCGCACCTGCTGTTGTCGCCGCCTCTCCCAACGTCATTGCCGCATCTCCAGCGGTGGTGGCTCCTGCCGTAGTCGCCGCACGCACTATTGCTAAACCTACAGTCTACTCCAGTGCTGCCCCAGCAGTGATTGCTAGTTCTTACGCTGTCCCGTCCGTTTACTCTTCCTTGTACTCTGCTCCTTCAGTATATAGTTCACCTTCCGTATATTCCGTGCCATCAGTTTACGGTAGTTATGAGTCCTCTTTTTACCCTGGTTACGGGTACGGTGTTGCTCCTCTAAACTATTGGTAAAATATGTGTTATAACAAGTCCTTCCTCTGTAAATAAATCTTTGTGTAAGATATTAACCCTGTATATAATTTTATGAGATTTTAATAAAGAAAGATATTATCTTTAAAACAAATTAGTTTTATTTGGTAATAATTCGTATCTTGATATTTTTAAGAATTGTGTTAAGATTAATTGTAAGATTTTTATAAATAATATTATTGTTATGACGATTGTGATGACTTTCTCAATAACGTTGCAACAACTTTTAGTTATTTATGGATACTTATAAAGTTCCTTCAGACTTCAGATGTCTACTTTTTTCTCGGCGACCAAGACTTTTTTTTTTCATTTTAGAGAATTAGAAAAATATTATTTATAAACCCTTATATTGAAATTAATAATGCATATAATAAATAAAAATAGTAAAACAATAATATTAATATAGACACATACATCAATGGTTTGTTTCTTATATAAAATTCATTAAAAGTTATTGAAAAGAGAGGATATAATTACTTGCTAGGAACGTGTCTGACATTTTAACATTTTTTACTAAATCGTAACAAATACTTAGTAATCTAATCTAATAATGTTGACTAGGACCATATATTTTTACCCACTTCGTGCATATATATATATATATATACTATACAATGATTATTACTTTTAATCAACTCATTTTATTGATTTGGAATAACGTTGTCTTGGTTTCTGGCAGAGCAGAATAAACCATACTCTTTCCTACAGAGGTGTCAAGACTTAAGGAGAAACTAAGGAAAACTGGAACCTGAAATCCACCGATGTCTTAACTGCAAAATTAGGTCAACGACAATCCCGAGCAGCTCCAAAACAGCCACAACAGAGTAAAAAATGTGGATAGATGTAAAGAGAATAAATGATAAAATGATTTTGATCCTATTCCGACGGTGTCATTGCACAAAGCGGGGATATGTATACGGGTGGACATTTTAATGGGCATGTAAGTAGGTTGAATGTAGAGAGTGCAGGGTTGGAGCTTCAAAATCAGAAACACAGGGGAAGAACCATTAATGCGTTTAATTTTAACCTGGTAATTTTAATACTTTTTTACCACTAAATACGATACCAATATCTAATAACATTCAAAAGCGGTATGCGGCGGCAATCAATGTAGCCAGATTGAATAATTTAACTTACGATAGCTATTCTTATAGAATTATTCTTATATATATAAGAATATATATATATATATATATATATATATCATTAAGAATCAATCCCAGATACGGATAGTACGGATAGTAATTTTAGTTAATATACGAAGTAGTGGGTACTTTGGGTCAGAAAGTGGGACGACTAATGAGTTCAATGTTGCGGTAGGCCTGCACCAAGAATCGACTGTAAATCCCTTTTCATTTCTTATAATGTCTTAACGGACTCTACTCTTGCTTAACCTACGTGAAAACACCTATTTTGAAATTTTTTTTTACATTACATTTTATAAGAATCGATAAACCGATTCGTATTCTCAAGAAGTGTAAATTGCGAATAGCGTGTACATCTTATAATAATTCAAGGATATTTGAGGAAATAATGTATTCACAGAAAGTAATTTATTTACTTGTATAGTTTTAATGTGACCGCACTCAAGCCTTACAAAATAATTAATCCTTATGAAAATTAACTAATTTATTATCAGCGTCAAAATAATTTCCAAATACACCTAATTGCAAATCTTAATAGCCATTGCGTCAGCAATTACAGAAATAAATATATTTGAAACGCCATCTTGTTTGTGACTGAGAACTAAGGGAAAGTTATAAAAAAAGATGTGTGATTTTCAAACACTGAAAAAGCACCTAGAATCTTATTTCAGGGACCTGTACAATTAAAAGCTGAAAATTTGTGAATCTTAGCAATCCAGGAATAGGGTCCTCCAAAAAACACATAAAAGTAATCAAAATCTGTTAAGCCGTTAAGAAAGAAATCAGTGTATATAGTACTGTAGATTTTATAATAAACACAAACTGATTATAAATATGTAAATATATTTTACTATATTATATAAAAACTTGTTTTCATTCAAAATAAATATTTTATATGGTATAAATATGGTTCAGTTACAACTTTATGATGTTATTCATGTATAACAATTTTATTATGAAAATGTTTTATAAGCAATTTAAAATCGATTTTCTTTTGCATTAGTATTGTTTTCAAAAAACTGTCTCCTATGGTTCTAAAATAAGTTATATTATTTTAGGGGACAGGATTGTTTTCTTTTCTACAGACAACATTTTATGGAAATATAAAAAGAAGAACCCTCCCTCGGCCATTTTTTTGAACATTCATTGTGACATAAAAAAAAAACATGAGTTTATTTCCTGGGAGTTTTAGTCCAATCCATGAAGACTAACTTTATATTTGAAAAGTAAATCAATTGAAATGTCACATTCTAATTGAATTATTTTATTTCAGTTGATATATGTATCTTGAACGATTTTTTACTCAACGTTCAAACTAACAACAACTAAGAAACAGGTCATCCATTTCCGTAATTACGTAGGAATGTCTAAATACTACGTGATAAATTGCTCTAATTCTAAATATCAACCGGTACCTATTAAAATGACGCTGAGATGTGTGAAACATATATAAAGCTTCAAATTTGGTACATTTTTATCCACTTGGCAGGAATACTTGTTAAAGAAGCAATGGCGTCCAAAGTAAGTCTGAATATTTATATTTAAACATGTGTATTATTTTATTTTATTTATTAAAGGTACTGAGACTATCATATTTTTATTTTTCACTTATAATGCTCTCTAATGGGTCTAAATTATATCAGTAATATATAATCATTTTTAATAATATCTTTCCAGTTCATCTTTGCACTCGCTGCTCTAGTGGCTGTGGCCCACAGTTCAGTTGTACCAGCTGTGCAAGTAGACAGTGATGTGTCCAGCTTCGCTTATGATGTCGCTGATCCCAACACTGGTGACTACAAGAGCCAAGTTGAGACCCGCTCAGGAGGAGTTGTAAATGGACAATACTCTCTGGTAGACCCCGACGGCACAAGGCGCGTGGTTGACTACACTGCTGACGATGTCAATGGCTTTAATGCAGTTGTTCGCAAAGACCCCCTAGTCGCAGCAGTCGCACCTGCTGTTGTCGCCGCCTCTCCCAACGTCATTGCCGCATCTCCAGCGGTGGTGGCTCCTGCCGTAGTCGCCGCACGCACTATTGCTAAACCTACAGTCTACTCCAGTGCTGCCCCTGCAGTGATTGCTAAGTCTTACGCTGTCCCGTCCGTTTACTCTTCCTTGTACTCTGCTCCTTCAGTATATGGTTCACCTTCCGTGTACTCCGCTTCTTCAGTATATGGTATACCTTCCGTATACTCTGCTGCTAGAGGATACTCTGTACCATCTATCTATTCCCTGCCATCAGTTTACGGTAGTTACAAGTCTCCTTATTACCCTGGTTACGGGTATGGTGCTGTTCCCCTAAACTATTGGTAAAAAAATGTTTTCCGGCACTACTTTCTTTACTTCTGTAAATATAACTTTGTGTAAGAAAGATACCCTATATATCATTTTATGAGTATTAAATAAAGAAAAGATATTTTTTTAAATACATATTAGTTTTATTAATCATTCCTTTAATAATCGAATTATATGTATTACACGGCTAGCAGTTAATTGTAATAAATGATTTTTTTCATATATTATATTATCGCTATTTTGATACTTATGGATATTAACATTTTAAATTTTTAATTATTTTTAGTTACTGATGAGGATATGAAGTCTAATTTTTTACTCAGAGACTAACATTTATTCATATTTTCTTTATTTAACTAACCAGTAAATGAAAACAAATAACTTAAAACCTAATATCTTAACTATCCACGAAAATATGAACTAATAAACAAATAATAAACTCAATAAGAATATACATATATTATCGTTAACACGTCTTTACTAATATTTAAAAAAAAATGAGCCGACCAGAAAATAATCCCTTGCTAGGAGTGTATCTGATAAAAATTGTAACAATTTAAATAATCAATTGTCACTGACCCGTAACAAATAGCCTTATAATTACTATCAGAACCAGAACCATACTATACCATTAATAATATATGAAGCTTATTAAAAATTATATTCATTGGCTTTAAAACAGTCTTTTAAAATTTGAGGCTATGAGTTATAATAAATAACTAACAAACATTCTTTTCTTGAAAAAATTAATCACTTGCGTGCCACATTCTCTAAACCTAAAAATATTTTTGTTTGAAGGGTTCAATACTGTCAAATTTGATGAAGTCCATAACCCTAACGAGGGTGGATTAATGGCTAGGTCTTCATGTAAGGACTATTCTTGGCTATGGAACTTGGTTAAGATATAAGTCGGTTAAGATGCTTAACCTATTTGGCTAAGTCACTCCTTATAGCTAACATCAACTCTGCTGGCTAATTAGGAAGGTGTATAGTATATAGTGTGTATCTCTGTGTGTGTGCGTGTGTGTGTGTGTGTGTATTGTTGAAAAATCCCTCATAACAACAAACTTGATCATTGTTCAAGATTTACTCAACTTGTTAAAATTGCTCAATAGTAAATATTTTTTTCTGTGACTTCCTCAGCGTGCCGCTTAAGAAATTGTTTTGACTTTACCACCCTACACGAATGATCAGTTAAATAATGGCCATTGCGTTTCTTATACGCTGCAAGTAATATGTAAGTAAGATGGCTTAGTCTTTTAAATTACGCACCATTATTTTAGGTGCTTTTTTCATTTCCCGTGATAAAATCTTCTACTTTTGGACATATTTTCATCGCATCTTTCTTTCACTTCTTTGACATAGACGGAGAGATACGATACGATATGCGTTATTGTACCATAACAAACAAAAAAAAAACAATAACAAATACAAGAAAAATTAGTACAAAAGGCGGCCTTATTGCTAAAGAGCAATCTCTTACAGGCAACCTTTGGGTAGAGGACACGAAATATGAAATACTATAATACTATTTAGTCGATTTTTTTTCTGTTACAAACCTCCCCTTGTTTCGTTGTTCTATCAAAAGTGCGATACACAAACATTTGAATAGTTCCAAATCTTCGACAGTTAAAAAAATTGGTACAAAAGCAATTCAGTTCTTATATCACCGCACTCCATTTACCAACAACATCCATCTTCCTCCTCCATACAAAACCCAACCTAAGCAGGTACAAGAAAGAACGTTTGTAGGCATGCAAAAATATTAAACAAATAAGAAAAATAAATATAGATTTATAATTAAAAACTAATAATTACTTTTACATAGATTACCGTTATATCTAATATATAATATTTTTATCTAAATTACCGTTAATCACAAGATCTCCAGTAAAGATATAAGAAAATCATTATGAACCTATATGGTAACGACGCCCAGTTTTTTATTAATAAGTGACGTAAATATTTACATGAAGAGTTAGTTATTGATTACTATTAGGACAAAAAAGTTCTCAAAAAAACGCCTAACAATCATCATTGATGATACACAGACGTACCGAAGAATCCTGAATATCAGTTGAAAACCACTGTTAAAATTTTTAGGCAACAAACTTTTCCTTTATTGCTATATCACAATGATCACAGACCACATTAACAGTGTCACAGACCATAAATAAATATTTTTTTTATTTATATTTCAAACTATACATTATGTACAGAACTACACGATTTATTGTTAATATCATTTTATTTTATTTTACAAGTAGTGGTACCAGTCAATCCATATTTCCAGTAAGAAAGAGACAAGTAATGTTCAGACTGATGGTGAAGGGGAGACGAACCTTTCCCCATCAAGTTGGAAAGCTATCCTGTGACATCTCACTAATGGAATAAGGATATATTCTTTAAAATGCCTCCAGGTGGCAAAGGTGAATTTTTCAGTACCATATAACCGCTTCTGCATTCTTAGTTGAGGAGAATACTGGAGGATATCTGAAGAGTAAACGGACCTAGATTCAACGGAGGAAGGTAAATAAACGGGAAGGCGTGGAGTATGTAAAAAGTCCAGAGTATAATGAAGAAGCAGAGTACCATAAGGTTTGTGAGCTAGGGTACCATTATCGATTTTTTAGAAGTTTACTGTTACATACATAATTCATTCATTCATTTATTCATTCATTCATAATACTTTTATTGTGCACCACATTACAGGTAATTACACAGAATACAATAAACACAAAGTGCGAAAGAAAGAAAAATATGTTTTATTTGGAAAACACAGATCTTTAAAATACTTGAAAACTATCAAAAGATATAAAATTACTGTAAAAGTATGAATAACGATAAAGTTTATAACTATATATGTATATGTAAGGTGTTCAAATTAGTTGATTTAAATCATTATTTTCTTCAATAACATCTTTCATATCTGTACATTCATTAAGAATATATCTTATATTTAACCGAATAAAAGTTAACTTTAAATAATCTGCTTTGTCTGCAAAAGGGATGTTATTTTGATTCCAAATTTAATCTCGCAGTTCACGAAATCGATTATCGGCAATAGTAATTAAAAGGTTCGTCTATTTTATCAAATGCTGTCATTTCATTTAGACAGAGGTTTTTGTCTCTTATATTTAAAAATAGATAAAATATTTAAAATAAAGTTTCTTATTTCTCGGATAAAATAACTGTTTATTAATTCATGGATATGTTTTTTAATTGTTGACATTATTCTAAATAGGAAATATGAAACATGTCACTATAAAGATTTAATCTATTTTGAACGGAATATGTATATACGTTACCAAATATTTGTTATATTTAAATTAGAAAGATTAGTTATTATACCAGTTTATTTTATTTAAATGGTATTTTTGTCGATATATAAATGTGTTTAGGCTTGTGTTTCCGGAATTGTATTTTAATTTAATTAGTAATAAACTGATTATAATAATTTTATTAAAATTAACCGGTAGTCATTTAGAAAAGCCTTCAGAAAATCATATAAAAGGATCAACTAATATGAAACTCAAGACAAATCACAAGGCTCTCTTGAAATAGCAGCAATGGCAACCAAGGTAAGAATAAAATTTTGGTAATTTAAATAACGCAAAGCAAAAAAGCGATAGTATTTTTTAAAGAATTTCGCATATTATCTAATAAATATATTTATTTATCATAGTATACCTAAGTTAAATGTTTAATTTTAACCTGAAATATTTACTACAAAATTGTATATTTTCAACAGTTCATCATGGCTCTCGCTCTGGCCGCTGTGGCGCAAAGCTCAGTAGTGCCCTTAGTCAAAGTGGATTCTGATTCATCGAGTTTCTCATACGGTGTCGCTGATCCCAAAACTGGTGACTACAAGAGTCAAGTGGAGACCAGCTCCGGAGGAGTTGTAAGGGGCCAATACTCTCTGGTGGATCCCGATGGCACGAGGCGCGTAGTTGATTACACCGCTGATGACGTCAACGGATTCAACGCAGTTGTGCGCAAGGACCCTTTAATAGCCTCCGTGCCTGCAGTTGTCGCTAGCCCTCAAATCAATATTGTTCCATCCGTGGTCGATGCTCGTACCGTCGCTGCACCTGCGGTCTACTCATCGGTTGCCCCTGCAGTGATCCCAAAGTCTTACGCTGTTCCCTCAGTATACTCTCCACCTTCAGTCTACTCTTCTGCATTTCCCGGATACTTATCTCGTACGGCGTACTCACCTTCGTATTACTCAACATACGGCTTGAATGGTGCCCCCCTCAACTACTGGTAAATTTCAATTTAACTCAAGATCATCAACAACGTATATGTTATAATTATGTAACTTGCATTTGTAAATAAATAAATTATTTCTAAAATAAAATATTTCAGACTATACTTTTATTTAAAATTAGAATATTCAAAGCACAAACATTTTTGCAAAATTTTTATGCTTTTTAATACCTGGCAGAATACGAGGTTTCCCCTACAATGTTTGAACTGAAACTAGAAATAACACCGAGCCTATTGATGAGAATGTACAACTACATAAATTATTATTTAATTTTTTTGATTGTGAACTGCATAAGATTCATAGGATATAATTAAACCACAAAAATTAAACAAAAAAAAAACTTTTCTAATTACAATTTGTTATTAGATAAAGATATAAAAAGATTAAGGAGAATATATATAGAATGCTAAATTCACTAAGGTGGGTAGCGGAATATTTATTTAAAATTTAAATAAGAGTTGGCAACACTTATCACCGTCCTCCATAGAATGACAAACATGACGGGTAGCTGACTCTCATCTATTGGTTTGCCATTCGGGGCGGTTGATATAGTGCGGAAGTGAAGTGATACGTGTGAATTATTGGGCGTCGTATTATTAGTGAGTTTACAATTGAACATGTCATTTCATATAACTGGATCTCGTTGATAGATTTAACTCTGTTAATAAAATAAGCTTAACAGGGAGATACATGTTTATAAGTATTTTCAAAAAATATTTAAGTAGTTCAATTATTTTATATAGTTAGATAAACTCATCGAAGTATTCATAAGATTATAGTAGAACTACTGGGAATAAAAGTCTGCCTTGTTTAAATTATGGGAAGTAACTACTTCCGGTTCTGGTTCCAGACGTATGTATTAAATAAACCAACTGGTATGATTATGATTTGTATCACCTTTAGTTAAAGGTGATACAAATCATACAACTTATAGTAATTATAAAATCAATGGATGATACGATTAATATATTTCATTTTTAATTACATATTTACAAAAGTATATCAGGTTTTAATATTACAAGATATTTTGTGGGGCAACATATGAAACATCAGCTGGGGCAATAAGAGAATCAGCAGAGTAAACGGTGGGCACCGCATAGGCACTGGCGGCTACAACAGCTGGAGCAGATGCACCGTATAAAGCTGGAACGGCAAGAGTATGAGCAGCCACTGCAGGAACCGAGGAAGCGTACACAGCGGGTGCAGCAATAGTTCGAGCGGCGATAACAGATGGAGCAATAGCGGCTACGGCTGGAGCAGCAGCTACTACAGGAGCAGCTACAATAGCAGGATCCTTCCGAACGACAGCATTAAAACCGTTGAGATCGTCAGCGGCGTAGTCAACGGTACGCTTGGTACCATCGGCATCAAGGACCGAGTACTGTCCCTTAACGTTGCCACCGACACGAGTCTCCATTTGACTCTTGAAGTCCCCGGTATAGGGGTCAGCCACGTCGTAAGCAAAGCTTGTGTAGTCGGCGTCTGCTCGCGCTAGGGGCACAACTGAGCAGTGGGCTAAAGCGGCCACGGCGGCGAGTACTACAACCAACTGTAATAAACAAAATAAAATTCATCATCAACGACCATGTCTATTTTTCTAAGGCAGTGCCTCAAATCCTCTGTATGGATCTATTTTTTCCAAACATAAGTCCATTCCATGACGGTATAGAGAGAACCTATTGCGCCTCTGGGCATTGGCAGCCTGGGTAAACCCATTTACGAAAATAACTAAAAGCGATCTCTGTGTGATTTTCTTCCAGCCTGGTATTTAAGCCCCGTAATTCTTAGTGACAACTGGCACATTTTGGCTACTAGAATAACAATTTTATAATTGAATCTATTATTTAAATACATATAATTGTATCAATAATTTAGTAAGAGGTAATTAAATTTTAATAAATGAATGAACAAACCTTAGCTGCCATTGTTTGTTTGGAGTCAATGCTATAATGATGATTCTTTCAGAAATGGCCACTTTATATAGTTACTTGCTCTCATCGATAGTACATCCCGGTCACTAGTCGATCTTGAAAATGTACGCTCTTTTCTGAGAATGTAATATTAATAAGTGACATTTGAATCGTTCCGCACTATATTATTGTTAATTGTATGAAAATAATTATTTGTATTACAATTATTGTAGAGATCGCCGTTGATTTGGTTTTTACATAAATTTAAAGATTTCAATAACGCTTTAATGATATAATTTAAAAAAATGGTATCTCATACATATTATTTTTTATTGGAATAAAAAATTCATTATAGTAGTTTCGTTATAGAGTCTTTTAAACATGGTTAATAGAAAAATGAAGGGTATACCAATAGTTGATTTAAGAAAAAAATGCATTATTACTTTAATTTAGTATTATTATAATAAAAAAGAAGTTTGACATTAAACAGACCTTTAGAATGGAATTATATAATAACGGATAAAAAACGACATGCGAGCTCTGACTCGTTGCTTGCTATTTTCTTGTTGATTCATTGTTATTTTTCAATTAAACGTAGGTATGAACTTACCTTTAAAGATCAACACAGATTTTGTTTCTTTCAACGTACCGTTTTGCAAATCAGCGGTGGAATTCTTTTTATCTGGATTTTATTGTATAAATATATACATATATTTAATTGTTTAATCAGTGCATATGTATATATATTTTATGAGCTCCATTCAAACAAATTAACATTGCGTTTTTTATATTAATTACTGTTTTTTTTTTACACTTAAACTAAGTTGACGCTTGACTACATTCCACCTGATGGGAAATGGACATATAGTCGTAGGTGGTGAAGCGCATCAACTTAGTGAAAGCCTATTCACTCTTGCCTTGCTTTATATTTTACATATATATATATGTAATTATTTATATTCAATGTATACAATACATATTACAACTACGTATACACGTTTTGAAGGTTATTTATTAAAATAATCCAAAGCTGATATTTGAGCTGTAATTATTATCGACATCTTAACGCTTCCGCATTTTTTCCTACTTGATTTATTTCACCGTCAGAGCACTTTACAGCCTCTTTGTGTTTATTTTATTATTAAAGCAGTAAAATAAATTAAACAGTCACAGAAAGTATTTAAATAAAACAATTGATATATTTTAGCAACATTTCTTTATTAATTTAAGAATTCCACATTGGAACAATTTATTTCCATATACCTATGTCAGATTGTGGTATGTGACGTGGATTGTACTATGCAATATATATTTATAATTAGTGCACAGGGCTATTATAGTACCTGTATCGAAGTTCGATTTGTACAATTTTTTTTACAAATAATGCGTGGTGTGATGTGGATAATGTCATCCAAAATACAGACTGATGTCAGACATTGTATATAATTCAAAAATGTTTTTATCAATACTTAATTACTTGTTCAGGAGTATTATTATTTTCAAAATTAGTTTTGTTGTATTAAGTTGTAAGAAAATCCAACACCACAACATGCAGAGGAAGTAAGAAGCAGATAGAAGTCAGAATACAAAGCTATACAGAATATACCAGATGCTTAACTGGAGTCAAGTTCGGTAGAGCCTACTTCATACCAAATTTCGACACGCTTGGAATCGAAGCAAACATAACATTTACGTACTACCATAATAACATTAACCTAACAAAAAAAATCGCCAAAATGTTACCACACTAAAAAATTCGCTAGAATGAGGTAAATTATTATTTATGTTTAGATTATACAATCATTTATTTTTCTAAGTTTAACGAGCCGCGTGCCCTCAAATAGATAAATTCGTATCGAGCCTCTGAAATTCCCAAATCCAGAGACGAAGGTGACGCGCGACTCCAAGCGTCGCATGGTCATACCAGTTGCCAAACATCGTAATACGCCGTACGCCAATAAGTATTTATTTGTACATAATCTACCATTTTATGTATGTTCAACCCGCTTTACACACCATTACTACACTTTTCCTACATTAATCTATAGTATTGTACAAAAAAATGAAGTAAACTAATAGAATATCTAATGTAAAATCACAAGTAGTGCTATTCTTACTGTTAAGGAATTTTAATATTTTTTTCCATATATATAAAAAAGTCGCTTAAAAAAAATCACAGACAATCACTTTCCCATTATAGACAATTACCACCGATGACCGTTTAGTTCACTTACTAACCAATCATTAGTTAGCTACGTACAAAATCCTACTTAGTTTTACAACCTTGATGGTTTACATTACATCTTATAACCAACACTATCTCCCTAGTCCTGTACTCAGGCGAGTACGTATACCCCGCTCCTCGCGATTAACTATCCGACTTACCAAATCATTAGGGTTTTTATACAAAAGCAAACAAACATTGACTTCAATTGAGGCTTCGTATCAAATGTTATATGTTCAAACTTATCGTAGCTTAGTTCATTCTCCAATACGAAACCCCAAATGCCATCAAACAGAAGGTAGTTTACAATCCGTCTCATAAATCCAACATGGCGGGTTGGATACATATACATCATAAAAATCATCAATTTTGTACTCTATTCAGATAAACTTACGATAAATAATATCGGCGGATGCTCCAAAAAATATAACTTTGGCAACATTTACATAAAAAATCCATATCTTCTTTTAAATTATATTTGTACTGTGAGTATAAGACTTGAATTTTGTACTATAGTTCTTATAGAATATTCGGTGCTCCATATTATTTCAGATATAATTTAATTTGAACAAACACCTATTACACCAAGAGTATGTACTCACATCAAGACATTTCAACGTAATGAGACGAGTTTCAAAGATGACGTCGTGATATTACGTTAAGTGCATTTTCAAAATCTAGTAATATATATTTTATACGACAAATGTAGATGAAAATAGATATATTTTAAAACTTATTTTTTCCGTTAACTTAAAATAAATTATATTATATTCCTTCCGACTTCAACATATATTAAAAAGAACAAAGAATAAATGATATTAAAAATCGATTTTTTTTTTTTTGAGACAGCAAAAAAAAATGGCTCTGCGCTTTATTAAACTGAATGAATGAGTTCGATGGTTCAATGAATTTAAAATGAGCTTACATCACGTTATACTTAAATTTAAACGAGAACATCTATAATCAATTACTTCCAATAATTATCAAATTCGTAGATTAATTCACTTAGGACGCTGGCGAGAACTAGTGCGCTCTTAAAATATATAAAACATCAAATTATCACCTAAATAGGGCCAGTTAATATTAGTGCAACTACACAAATGTTATTCCTTAAATAATGACCTATAATTACAATAAACGTTAACACGATGGACGGGTGTAACTTGTCGATAAATAAAAAAATAAATAAAAGGAACAGAAAGGAAAGAAAATAAACAAAACAAAAAAAAAAATATTTTTGTTACAATTTTTTAATTTGCAGAAACCTAACAAACAATAAGTTTTCATTTCTCATCTTCTTAGAACATAGTAACATCTATGCAACACATGAAATAACTGGGAAAAATTAATAATAATAAAATTATGAAGAAAAAAAAAATGTTTTATACTCCGGGGAGTGAAAAAGGTACAATTAGATTACGCTGAATGAGTCCGGGGCCGGTCTCTCGCTTCTTGTGTTATAACATGAGGTAGAACAACGATGAGATTATTAAAAACTAGCCTAATTAACACTTACTTAATATATTAGGACCATCAACTCAGCTCAAAGGTAACTTTGAAATGCGCTCGGAAACTTCCATACGATTCTCAATTGAGCATGTGACTGAGTTGAAAGCACTGACTACCTTGCAGAGATTCAATTAACGTAAACTACAATAACCTTTGAAACAATCTGAACGCCAAATGATATTATTTACATTCATTCAATACACAAAATTGATCCACAAACGTTCAGTCCCAATATATTTTAACATTTCAATGACATATAATCTGTTGATACACATATACGAACGTTAATTTAATACTTGCGTGAAGTCATAGAATTTCGAGTGGCTACACTTGAATCCTGAGGTAGTAGATTTGTACTTTAATTTTTTTTATTTTTTTATTTTCTCTTACCAACTAAGTTACATTATATCTTCATATAAAAATCTATTTAAAAGCTTACTTATAACTAAATTATATTCCTCGAGGTAGATTACCTTACATACTAATAGAGCCGTGCGGCGCTTGACATTCAACTAAATATCTCCTTGAGGCTCGACCAGCGAAATTATTACAAATTTCAGTATTGAATGTGAAGTCACCGCGAGGCCCATGTGACGGCAGAGGGTCACCATACCCGTAACAATCTTTGGCTTTACCATCACGACATATCGCGATTTACATTAAAAGAACTTATATAGTAACATAATATAAAATAACCTTAACGACAAGTGAGCCCAAACAGGAGCAATTAAATTCAAGAAATTGATTATTCGTAAATGCAGTTTTGAGCCAGTGAAATAAACTAAAACGGAGGACATGTAAAGTGATCATCACCAATATGACGTAATGCTATGAAACCGTATGTCTTTATACCATTCACTTGCTCAAACCAATGTTGTAAAATGTATTTATTCATTAGAAATCCGTCATCCCGTAACATTAGATATAGAACGTTGAATTTCAATATCTGTACAAAGTATTTGCACATTTACAAGATAAAGTTAGGATCACAAAAGCGAGAGAGACCGACCGAAGTCAAGGGATTGCTATACATCGACATACATCGACATACATCGATATACATCGACATACATCGACTTAGTGAACTCCTCATCTCTTCGATACATTATACCTACTAGGGACCCCTAGTAACTTGTCCACTTATTTTAATTTTAACAACGCAAACTTAATTTAGAGATAATTTTAAATATTCCACAGGTAGAACTTATTGAATCAAATACGAATTATGAAGAAAATTTTGACGACACACAGCGGTGACAATGGAGTCAAATTGACTTATTGTGTTGTGATTTTTATTCGTATCTTATAAATATATAAAAAATTATATGAAAATAATGGCGATCCCTTAATGTCCACTGTTCAGATATCCTTTTATACCTCTTAATTAAAAATAATCGAAAATACGTAATCGAAAAAACTTAAAACGTGATGCATTAATGCTATTCCCTTCTATGTATCACAAATAAACATTAAATGTCAAAAAAATCACATTCACGAATTTTTAATTCATTAGAAAAGAAATGATAAAAATGAATAACTACTTAATTTCAAACTTCCTATATATTTTTTCAAATACAGTAAAATAAATTTAACAATTTATAATTGAAGTAGCAAAAACACTATCAATAGTACCAACGTAAGAATGCCAAAAATATTTAACATAATAATAAACGTTAAAAAACAACAAAACACGAATCGTCCCGTTCGTCTCCATTCAGATAGGAAAGGCACAAACAAAGGTATTCCAGGATAAAATAACATGTAAATTAATCAAAAATAATAAAAGTACAGAAATCTTGATAAAAAGTGTTCTATAAATTGTTCCATCGGAAACCTGTCGTGCCTTCTGTACCATTATTAGTTAGATTATTGTCAAAATACGGTATTTGTGTTTCACGTAAACACCGATCAAGCAATATTTATTCAAAAAAACAAAAAAAAATATTTATTTGACCAGTTTTGAACATTTCTAATGCTTACAGGCCACAATCATATACTTTTATTTTTCAAATTAACTGGAGCTCTTTTTCTCTTAGGACATTAAAAACTTTAAATAACTGCGAATATTTAGTAAATTCAAAAACAAATTATAGTATAAATTTAAAATCGACTTCATTACAACCTTCCCATTACTTACAGATTACTGTTTATGGTGAAAATATATTTATAGTTGTACAGACATTTAATAGTAGTTTTAAGAAAAGTGAAAGAAATATATATATATTATAAAGTTTGAAAATCCTTAAACAATTCTTATCCATACCGACACTAAAAGGACTGAACATTCGTAGTCATTAAATGCGATAAAGTATAGTGAGGTATAATATCTTTGCGAGCAACGAAAACACAGAAACTAGTTTTAATAAAATTCACTGAGCCTTTGTATAGCATTTATCATAAAAAAAAAACAAAATAATGTACACTAAAATATAAATATAATAAATATGAATGCAACTCATTCCTAAATATCAGGAACAAAACACGCAGTCGCTACATTCACACTTAACAAAAACAAAATAAATAATAGATGTGAGCTTAAAATTGAGGTTATTTGGCACTGTCCCATTTGCATTGAGTTAAAGAACAACCTAAAATTGCATACCGGAATCTAGTTTTACGTATATTAAATGTGGTATTAAATGACGTCGGCATTAACACAACAATTATAATACAATAACACCGACGCCGGCTCCTATACTAAATAATTATTCTTTAAATATCAACTGGTTGCACTTGAAATGACTAGGTATATAAAAGTAATAAGTGGCCTTTGTCTAAACACACTAAGAAAAAACAACAAACGGAATGTTAAAATCGACACCATCGCGTAGAAACATATAATAAATTGGTCTCAATGATAACTTCCGCTGGCGAGCCTGGAACGACGACGGTAGAGAATTATAGACACATTCATGCAAAACTTACATGCAATTTTTTAACACGTTTTACCTACCTACTTATGCATCTAGGGCAAATTGTACTTTGTACAAACTAAAACCATTCCACTGTACAGTACATAACTGCTCTTGATCTTCCACATTCTGTATGTCTCGCATGTATTTTATTCTTAAAATGACAAAGTGGCAAAAACCAAAATAATATACAGAGCCTGTCCTATTGTATCACAGATGTGTTCAAATAATATAACTTAAACCAGTTAAACAGTCTATTGTAATAATGAATATTGAATAAAAGTAAATAATAGTATAGAATTAATTTGCCACCATGCAACGTCAAACGCGTGTCTCAACCTAGGCCAAGGCGAATATTCTCCTATTATTTACATACACTAAGCCTATGACCATCAGTCTCAACATCATTTCTAAGATTCCCTAGCTCAGTTAATATAATATAAGCTATGTCTACACGACCGAGAGCTCAAAATAAATCGTCTATAAAAGGTAACTTTATCTCACAGTAAAATTAAGGTACGTAAACGCGTCGAGGGTGCAAAAAAGGTACAAAATGTTTAAAACACAGTACCGATCAGAGACGAGCACTGAGCAACCATTCGAAGTCACACGGAAAAAATAAATTTAAGTAACAATAATCGTACAATTCCAAAATCTTAAAAAATCTTAAGATCAATTTTGAGGTAGACACTGTTACATAATATGCATCAACGAGGTAATTTATTGTACGCATGTTACAAGAGTAAAATGACAGCACGGGCACCCGGGAGTTAACTGGCGTCGATAGACTGTCAGCAGATAGAGGCAGTCAGTCGAGGCTCAACCGGCGGCCCGCGCTCGCCGGAAACAGCAGAGGTAGATCGGTTGATAAATGTTAAATAATAAAGGGCAGGTTTACTGCGTGTGGTTGGGGAGAGGGCCTTGCGGGAGGTGCGGCGTGACCTGATGGCGATGCTCGCGCGCGATGTGGCGCCGCACGGTGTTGTTGCGCGTGAAGGTGCGCGAGCAGTGCGGGCACGGCACGCGGATGCCCTGGTGCCGCTGTCGGATGTGAGCGCGCAGATTCGTCTCGTATCCGTATAATCTCTCGCAGTATGGACATTTTAATTTTTTACCTGAAAATTTAGCACGCCTTATAAATTTTATTCGTTAATTATTATTTTAGAAAAAAGAAGTACTTCTAAATAATGCTTATGAAGAAGTTATCGAAACTATATTTAATCAGTAAAAAAATAACCCAAAACTGAAAGTATCCTATATTTTTTCAATATTACCGTCGGCAGTAGCAATTCCTCCAGATTTGCTCGTTATCAGTTTCGCAGGCCATATATCGGGGCTGGGTTTGGGTGGTACTGGTGAGGTCTCATGTGGCTTCTCGTGATAGTTGCTGGTCGGTATCGGTACGGCGGGCGGCGGAGAGTTGTTATAACTGCCGGCGTGGTAGTCATTCTCACTCTTCACCCGCAAATCTGAAATGTGACGCGATCCTATAGGAATGTAATCGAAATGAGAAATGATGTTTTATGAAATAGACCAATGTATTCAATCAAATTTTCGAACTACCAAACAAGACATTTTTATGAACTTCTTGATTCTTTTTTTTCTTGACTCTTAAAATTAATGTTGAAAGTTGTCTCACCTTCAGCCCCTTGATCGTTAGACAAACGTTCAATCATTTCATCATTTACAGAAGCGGCTCGTTCGTATCCGTTGTTTTTGATAGGGTTAGCGTGGCTGGATGTATCCGGAGGTGTTTCTTCAAATCTGCCGCCAGCGCCGGGTGACGAGCGAGTATCGGGCTCGTCAGCCACGCTGCCACAATGTGAAGAAGACGAACTCTGCCTAAAAGTGAGGAATATTCATATGAGAACAACATTATCAGGAAACTTATTATTAGTAATATATCTTTCTGTTATCGTCAATATTAAACTTATCATTATAGTATATATACCTGTAATTTCTAGCATGTGGACTTTGAGACGGCGATGGTTTTGGCTGCTGTGGTCTACGGTGCGAAGACGAATGTAGCAAGTGAGCTGGTGCGGCATAGCGACCCATACTGCCACTACCACTGTGTACCGGCATTCCATATTGAGCCATTCCAATTGGCGCGAAAGTAGCTCCATGAGTCTGTGGAGGAACTGCGTCCTGAACATCGCAGTTCCCTGATCCAGACACAGGGCTCGTCTTAA
This sequence comes from Dircenna loreta, assembly GCA_963555665.1. Lineage (NCBI taxonomy): Eukaryota > Metazoa > Arthropoda > Insecta > Lepidoptera > Nymphalidae > Dircenna > Dircenna loreta. Next base: position 9,568,468 of record OY743094.1, read on the forward strand.
TACGAGTCGGATGACGTTCTGATGAGGGCTGAGTTTGTTGCTTCATCCAAGCATCTTGAGACATTTCCATGGATAAACCTTTAACCTGTTGGTGAAAATACCATGTGTGTATTGTACTGATTATTTTTTATTCCGATTCATTTTCAAGCGAAGTTGAGAACAATAAAATATCGAGTCATTGGCGGTATGCATCAATGAGATGTTACATTAACTTTAATTTGTAATGTGTGTCTGTATCTGTTACTAGTAATACCCATTTCGAACCGAGCAAATTAATTTGACGTTTCAATCAATGTATGCTTATTTCGAATTTTAAAAAATACCAGTACAACTACGAAATCCTTTACTTCATAGTGGTGCAACTTCAAACTACACAATAACAACAAACATTTAGTTTCATTTGGAAACTAAATCATTATTAATAGAATTAAATATATTGACAGAAGACGATAAGTACCTGTAAGTTCTCTCCGCTCTTCAAGAAGCTGGAGAGAGCATCCTGACTGACATGGACCTCTCCCTTGTACATGAACTCGAGGAGTGCCTGCATGTTGTCCGCGGTGGTAGCCTCGAGAAATACATAGCAGGCGCCTGCGTGGCTCGGAGGCGCTGTATCGAATAACTCTTGAAAGTGTTTACTGCATGCCGCCAGAATAACTTTATGCGCTTTGAACTGACGACCTGGAAAAGACAGACAATTGTAGGATTAAATACCTTTTCAACTTTCAACCATACTTACTAATACTTTTTTTTTACTCAAGCGTTCCGAGGGGGCCATTTTGGGCCGTTAACGGGATTTGTAAACTGAGATGACCACCCGGCCAGGTATCAATTCACCGAAGTGAGGTCATTAGAGAATGGCGCTATAAAAACTATGAGATGTTTTATAAATACAGAATATATTCACCCACAATACTATATCTTTACTAACACTAAATGCAGCCAACCACGTGATTTTGTTTAATATGAAAGTAAATTCCTTTTTTAGACCTCCATCATTTATATTACATATATTTAATTTACTGTACGTGAACAGTTAACGCGATTCCACTATGCTCAGAGGTCATGAAGGACCCTGAGAAGTTACGGAAAATCGGGAAAAAACGGCAAAATTAATGATTCAGCAAAATAGAATTATAATGGAAGATTATGGTCGACCCTTTTAAGTTCCTAATCAACTATCCCTAAACGTGGCAACTTATAAGTAAGTAATAATAAATAAGTAATAAGAGAGCGCCCACCACTTGCACGTTACGTCACAGAGCGGTACATAATACAGCTGACCTTGAAGCTACCGTCACTCATTTAGGCCGTTTATAAGTAATAAAGGGCCTTAATTTTAACAGTAACGAAACAATTAAACATTTTTAGTTATATCATTAGCATTCGATTTAATTAACAGTAAATAAAAACTATAAAAAATATATATATTTAAATATAAAACCACTTAAGTACTCACTTCTAATTTAAAATGCGATGCCTATCGATTATTTTTGCATATATAAATATAATATGGATTTTAATTAAATAATCAGTCGTAAGTTTGTGAGTGCCCTTAGAAATGGCGCTTAATACGTTCTACTCCTACATCTGCGTTCGTATTAGGGCAAGCACTTCCTCGTTCATTCTTATTCATTTAATGCGATCAATTCTTGCACTAGACATATTATTTACAATCACTAAATAGGTATTTTAATTCTTTATTTAGAACTGAAAAGGATTTACTAAGAAACCTAACATTTTAATAGGTCAAAAGTATATATTATGTCTCATTATAAATACCAATAATTATTGTTTTCGAAAACTTTCGTAAATAGATAAATCAGCTTCAACTGTAAAATATGTCGACAGTTGAAAATAGCCGCCTTATTTATATTTTGTTCACACAAACGATGCAAATGTTCATTCTACGCCTCAAAAACAACTCACGTTACCTTGGCATTGGCTCTGCTTTATAACTTCCTTAATGAATTACTGCTATCAATAATTAAATTTTTTTTTTCAATAATCCAACTGTTTGTATTTGAATCTCATGAATTTAAATGTATTACTTAAAAATCTATCAATAAATGGCAATGGTTATATAGAAGTGTTTATTTTCTTTCTATTATTTGTACAAAAGTAAATATATTTATAGGATATTTTTTTATAGTCATTCACGCGCTGATGTCACGTGTTTTTAACAACGTAACGAGCAAGGTTCAAGATCAAGTGGAATTTGAAATTTTGGTTTTGCGGAGCGACCTTTTTCTTTATACGGACTTTTATTAGAAAGTTCGTTTATAAAAGTTTCTTTTATAATGGACCATTCCATTATTTTTTATTATTGAAAATGTTTAAAATTATTTTCGATGAGTTTCGATGTTTTTAATTAATAATATATGGAAAAGAACTTAAATGGAATTTTAAAGGTCACATGTCACTTACGAATAATGGCTGCTCTGCATAAAACGACTGTATGGTATATTTTTTAATATATCCAAATATTACAAATATTGAAAGACTATATAAAAATGTATTTGACTAGTTAAGTAGCAGTTTGAATGCAGTCTATTAACGTTATATGAAAAAAAACTGTACGATAATAACGTCGGTACGAGGCTCAATTATTAGAATCGGGTTTAATCCATAGTGGAAGTATTCGTTCAGATATTGATGTGATGACGAGGTGTGATGAAGTTTGTTAGGACGACGCTGCAAGGAGTGAAGACATTTTAAAATTAAGAGATCGGATATTTGGACAGAATCAACAGCACTCAAATTTAAATAATATACCTAGTACTAATTAGATTTTGAGGTAAATATTTTAAAATAATAATATAACAGACTATTTCCAACGAAAAGTTATTGCACGTAAAGACTGGATTCCTCAATATATTTGTACGTATTTAAATAAGAATATTACCGTCAACAAAGGTCAGATTTTCAACATAAAACAATAATTGACCTAGCCCTAGAATATAAAGTTTTATAGTTTAGATTTAGATCTCAAAATTGTTTCAAGGACTAGACCAACATTTTACGTTTCTCAATATTATATATTAAATACCTAATTTATAGTGTTTATTATTTCTCTCATGTACTTTAATGACGTCAATATACAATTATATTAATTCTGTAACTACTGAAGGTTAATAAAACCAGTTAATCTGTCAAAAAATAGTTATTTTACTAAGAAGAGGCCAAACTAGGTCAAGCGGACCCAGAGTTTGACAAAATTTACAAAAGCCGCATGCAGCGCATCATCCTCAATGTAACGACCGCGCATGCGCCCACTGGTGCGGGGACGCGGGGCTGCGGGGAGCGGGGCGGGGTAAGGAGGAAATGGACGCTCGACATTGGTCGGCGCGGGCGCAGCTTGCAACATCGACATTGGCCCCATTTGGAGACCTAGTAATGCTTATCTAGCGTACCGCTTTTTGGGATATAAATATAACAAAAATAACATCTTGAACGTGTTTTATAATTATATTGGTTTTGAAATAAACACTTTATTTAAATTAGTTTAGTTTCTACATTTCATTTATGTTTACTGAAACATGAAATTACTTATTATTTAAAGAAAATCTAGCGTAACTTATATTCAAGTTTTTTAAAGGCTTCCAATCAATAAATATTTTTTACTATTTTTCATGTTAATTTCATATATTTTCAATATTTTAAAAATAAAATAATATCTGTAATTTTCCACGATGCCACCAAGAACTAAATGACCTTGAAATAAACATAAGATATATATTTTACATAATATTATAATATATTGTTTTTAATGAATTAACATAAACTTAAATGCTGTAAAACTGATATTGATATTTTACTGATATTTTACTGATATTTTACTAAATATTAACCTGTTTTATTGATTTTCTTTTTTCCGTGTACTTTTCCAACTAATCCACTTTCTTAGTTAAAATACTAAAAGAAACAATATAATCGTAGTTCTTGTAACATTTTTTATTTGTTTTTTAAATTTTCTTTATAATAATAATGTTATAACTCATCTTGGACAAAGTATTTTAGTTTTTTTGCTTAAATTTATGGGATCAAGTAGATCTTCACAAAATCCACATAAGTACTGTTAAGAGACTCAAATAAATTTATTAGTGTATGTTATAAAGGTACTTCATACGAGATATGGCTTCAATATTTCAGGAATTAATTATTTAAACGCAGCGAATTTCCTTATGATTAATTTGTAGGGTTAAATAATTGTTATCTAAGGCATTATGCCATCCGACCTTGTATACATAATGATGACGTCACCGTTTGCTTCACATTTATAAAATAACATGTGTATATAAAAAGATCTTCTATACATTTTTTTATAAATATATACTAAGAAAATTATGAACACGGGCAGGACTCGATCTTGCGGCTTCTGGGATACCACGGGGTAAAGGATACGGGATGGTATCCCAGGTCGCAGGTTCGACCCTGTCCGTCGTGATACATTTTTTCATTATAAGTTTGTAACAAATTTAAATACACTGAACCTGTGTAATAGACATTTGAAAACGTTATTTTATTATTATCGTAAAACATTTTATCTCCAGCCTCCAGCACTATTAGATAACCAATTTATTCGATAGCTAGCCAACGAAAATTTTTAAGTTGAATATAAAAAACTAGATATAATTTCCTTCATCTATGGTTATACTTTTATCTTTGTATACAATGTATCATTGAAAAGGCAAAAGTTTAATTAAGAAAACCCAAACATAAGATACAATTAAAAATAATGGACACAATTCTTAAAATGATATCGTCCCTAACAGCTCAATAGAACAAGGAGTTCAATGCCGTTAATATAGTAATAACACTTAATATTTCATTACCTAATAGACTAAAAGTTACAGTTATTTCATTTACACGACACAAAGAAGCCTGCAGAAGTAGGACACAGCCCTCGCTTGAAAATTTGACAAGTTCTATGTGTGTGTGAACAGGATGCAAGTGAAAGCGGTGGGGGGAGTCGACTAACCCCGTTTCCAAGCACCCACACACCTACACTTTACACCTAATTCAGTAGGGTTGCAGCAACATTGGACATTTTCAGATGTTACAGTTTTGAAGATAAAATCAGTTAAAATTTGTTTTAATTGTACAACTTTTTACTGACTTTGTAAAATACACTCAATAAATAACTTTATTAGACTACTATTTATATTTTCTTTCTAATATAACAAATGAAATGCTTGCAAACTATGGTTTGTTTTCTCTATTCAGCAAAACAAAAACCCCTGATGTGAAACGAATAACGTTAAAAAGAAGAGACAAAAAGAAAATTCCGTGAAAATTAGAAGCGAGTCGCTAACCCTATTCCGGCGAGACGTCTGTGTGCGCCCCCATTTCAAGGTCGGTGCGGGTGGAGGCGGGAGCGAGACAGCAACACACCCCCGACGAAAGTGCAAGCGAAATGCGGGAGAAAATCAATCTTGCACGAAGTGGAGAGGGGGGTGCTGAAAAACTAGGTGAACCGTTTCGGATTTTCGGCCTGTACGTGCGTGAAATCGTAATGTTGGTTAATGTGCAACGAGCTTTATATTTGTGAGGCTACGTTGGTTATTTTTAAAGGTTTTAGGTTCCATTGATTGGTTTTTTTTCTTTTGGTATAACTGTTCAAAACTACTGTTTACACAGAATAACAAAATAATAAAAATAATTTAAAAACGAATTACATAAATAGATACATTTTCAAGTATAGGAAAGATTACTTATTTATATAGGTATTATATTTTCATTGTATTTTTATAACATTTAAACTTTTAAAAGTAATTAACATTTCAAATTAGGCTTCAATCAAACTTCCCTTTCATACTTCCACACGAGCAAATTCACATACGGGTAACACTTCAAAGAACATGAATTCAACCCTTTAACACACCCTAACGGATAGTGGCATCCCCTTGGGGGTAGATTAGGCCCAAATGCACAACTACACGATTTGGGCGGTTATGTTTTACGTATCGTGCACTTAAATATAGCGGGAGGATTGCGGCGTAGCCTCCCTGACTCCCTCTAAGCCTCAAACACCTTGATTTGTGGTGGAAACGAAAACTACGTAGCATTTAAATTAGTTAGATACGCGTATTTCTCTAAAGTACATAAGGAAAATGTGCTTTGAATATTATTTATAAATGTTACAGTTAATATTAATTTAATGCTGAGCTCGTTATGTAACAAACTGTTTATATATTTTTAATTAAGTTATTTGTAAAGATAAATATATGTATACATAAAAAGGATACGAGTCAATAATTCAAACGATTTGATTCGTGTTTGGTTATCTTTCTTTATTGATTTAAAGTAACAATTTATCTTTTATAAATGCAGACCGCTGCTGCTGTACAGCATATTAAAGATTATTATTTAATATATATTAGTAACTGATGATAAAATAACGTTTCCGTGTTTTATTTCATTCGAAAACTGACAGTTTGTATTTAATGTCTCCAAATAATTAATTATGTTTGAAGTAAATAAGTTCACTAAAATACAATAAACATATGATACGTCATTCTCAAAAATAATTACAATTCAATATGTATTTTATCTTATTTCCTGGAATCTGCTGTAATTATTGATAACATTATCAACAAACTGAAAGATTAGCCATTATTATTCAGTACTTAGCAATGGCTTCGATGAAAAAACAGATAGAAAATAGAACATTTTACTGAAATGGTATATTTAAACATTAATAAAGACCGGCAAGCGAGGCCATAGTAACGATATACCGGAATCACCCTCTTTATCCAAACTGCCTACCGCAGAGGCAATGTCGATAACTTACAATTTACTCTTCCTGAAAAATCTGTTTCAATATCTTTAACGTAAAATTTTAAACAGTAAAATATATAATAACTAAATGAAATTTTTGATGATTTCTTTTTGAAGATATATTTTTTTAGTTAGTCGTAAGTTGTTTTAGAGTTAGTCGTAAACTGAAATTGCAATGTCGATAATATAATTTGCGTCGACAAAATCAAGGGTAGTGACGTTGTCAGCTGACAGGAGGGGCGCGACACATATAGCCGGGTCGATACTACCGGCGCCGATGCGTTTGGCTTTCAACTTAAACGCAGCCAGTTTAGTGTTGGTCCGATGATATATTAAAACGTAATTTTTTTAATAATACCTTCAGTTTTTTCAAAAAGTGATTGTGAGTCATCAAATAGAACAGTGTTATAATTGGATTTTTCAAAAATTTTTGGGGATTATACTTACAAATTACGGATTTTTTTTTAAAACAGGAAAATCACGAGGGATAAGTCAAGTTGGCTAGCAAGTAATGATGAAAATCAGCCAAGCACAAAATGAGATCGAGTCCTCCTAGATAAGTGGCTCCAGCACACCCCTTATTAAAACCGAGAGACGCTTAAACTAATTCGGGAAAACATTATTTTGATGAAGGAAACGTAATATTTACATGCACCTCAAAACAAAATAAAAACATTCAAAATTAAATATTCAGAATTTCTTTACTTTATAATCCGAGAAAGATCAACTTATTGAAGCTTGGTCCTCACAATCCAGGTCTAGCCTCTGAGGAATAAATAAGCAATTAGAAGCCTTTGTTAAATTTCAAAGTCCTTAAAGTTTTAATAAACCGATATAATTTTCTATATTATACTAATTGTACGATAATTATAATGAAAAAGAAAATTTAATTAAAATATATATATATATATATATATATATATATATATATATATATATATATATAAAATAAATCTATATATAAAATACGAAAGTACCATAGACCTATAATCCAGTACCGCCCGGCCGTCACCTAGATATTATACATTTAGACTCAGGGCGCATGCGATTCACCTATCTTGCAATCAATAAATACATCGGGGTTGAACCAATTATACAATCGACGTAATTATACATGCAGGCTTCGTGTTATTTACGACCGTATATAAAGATCGTATAAATGTATATTTTCTCTATAAATATGCCACGTCCACGTTAAAGTATTTGTAAGTTCGAAAAACCTATGATTAATATAGATATAGACTTGATAAATAACGAACAACGCATTTATATTTAAAAATTTACATTTATCATATTTATGAATATTTAACTTTACTAATATAATATATTTTTATTTTTTTGCTCATTTAACTTATAGATTTGTTTGTTTTTCATTTGATAGGCTATTTATTAAGATAAATTAATTGTAATACATTACCCTAAGACTCTAACAGTATTAGAGCCATTTGAATATAGGTAATATGTCGATAATGCTTAGCTGCCCGAGTTCGATTGGTAGCTTAGAACGACCCACTTCTGTAGCCCTAGTACAAGTTTTGATGTTACGAAACGTGGATAGTTTTCGAGCAGTTAGAAAATAACTTCTTGGTTGTGATTGGTTATTATTTTATTGTGATTGGTTTACTACCAAACCAAGAACTCGTTTCGTGAACTCCAGAAAAATTAGAAACTATCAACCTGACGTTTCGTACTACGGGGAGATACTGCAGTCAATAGTTGGGAGAAACAAATTATGGTGAAAAAAAACTGTAATATACAATCATTTATTATTTATTAAAACATACATATAGATAACTTTATATGATAATATTTTACACGAGTACGCTGAAAAAGTGTTTACATTTGCTGAGGTGAAAATAAGTGCAACCGAAATATGTTTTTTACAAATTTTGTTATTTATTTGGGAATAAGATAAGAGTCGCGAACTGGATAAAAGACACGGCACGTGTAACTGTAAAGTTCAATAAACTGTCACACGAGTATGCATTTATCGTCTTCATAACGTAAATTATCAAATGTATGATTTTCGATAGCATTTAGATATTCTGATTTATTTTGAATAATAGTAATATGAAAGTGTGTATGTCTGTCTGTCACTATCAAGTACATATACGATTATTATCTTCGGATGCGTTCTTATGTATAGTATTATATACTAATTGGACTTGAAAAGTCAAAGTTAAATATAGTATTAAATATATTTACATATAAAAAATTTCAGTGTCTCTGTGTTCGTAAATTTTCTCTATCTAAACTCCTTCATCGATTTTGAAAATGTATTCTTATCTGATGGAGTTACCTAAATTATTCATAATAATTGATAATTAAACCTAAGAGAAAAACGTCTAATATCAGTTTTATTAATTACGAGTACATATTAATATACGACTATCAAAGGAAAATTGGTTTATTTTTTTTAATATATGACTTAAATACAACGTCAAAACTTTAGCACGCTTTACTTTTCAGAAAATTATGAAGCTATAAGGTCAAAAAATAAATAACAAAAAATATTAAGAAATCTTATCAATTCGAGCTAAAAATTGCGTAAAAAAAAAGAATATCACCGAAGTCGTTGAACCTTTTATCAGTTTCCTTCAAGACTTCGGACACATATAACCAATATATAAATAATAGTAATAACTTCAAAATGTATATATACCTATGTAAATATTATAATATTGTAAATTTTATAATACTTCATTAAAATATTGTTTTTTTTTTTTATGTTGTAAGAGGGCAAACGAGCGTGCGGATCACAGGTGTAAAGTGATCACCGCCGCCCACGAACTCTTGTAACGTCCGAGGACTTACAAGAGCGTTGCCGGCCTTGGAGGTGGGTATAAACGCCTTTTTTGAAGATACCCATGTCGTATCGATCTGGAAACACCGCTGAAGGAAGTCCATTCCACATCTTTGTGGTACGTGGAAAAAATATTCTTGAAAACCGCACAGTAGAGGATCGCCACGCATCCAGGTGGTAAGGATGGTATTGCAGGCGATGTCGTGCTGTGCGGTGGTGAAATTCGGCGGCGGGCATCAGATCAAAAAGCTCTTCGGAGCACTCCCCGTTGTAAATGCGATAGAAAACGCACAAAGAAGCCACGTCTCTACGCAATGCCAAAGTGTCCAGCCGTTCACAGAGCACTGGGTCCCCGACAATTCGAACGGCTCTCCGCTGTACGCGGTCAAAAGGTAGAAGCTGATATTGGGGTGAACCGGACCAGAGATGAGAGCAGTATTCCATATGTGGTCCGACCTGCGCCTTATAGAGCGCAAGTCTTTGGCCAGGATTGAAATACTGCCTCGCTCTATTGATTACACCCAATTTCATCGAGGCAAGTTTGGCCTTGCTCTCCAGATGACCACGAAACTGACAGTCGCTCGAAATGTCGAGGCCCAGTATACTGATACTTGGCGAGGCGTTGAGGGGTGTGCTTTCGAAGAGCGGCGATACGACAATTGGGGTTTTCTTAGTGGTAAACGCGCAAACCTGTGTCTTTTGGGGATTAAACTGAACGAGGTTCAGTTCACCCCACTCTAAGACCATCCCCAAGGATGTCTCTACAGAAGACACAAGTTTCTTTCGGCACTCGTCGACGTTTTCCCGAGAGAGACCTGCACGGCCGGAATATACCGCATCCCCAGTGCTGTCATCCGCATAACAATGTAAGTTGGAAATATCCAACATATCATTGATATGCAAGAGAAACAGGGTTGGGGATAACACGCAGCCTTGGGGTACACCTGCGTTCACGGGCTTGGGGTCCGAGCAAAAACCTTCGAGAACGACCTGTATGCTCCGCCCAGTGAGAAAGCTGGTAATCCACTTGCACAAACTCTCGGGAAGCCCATAGGAAGGAAGCTTCGAAAGAAGCCCCTTGTGCCATACACGATCGAAGGCTTATTACGTAACACAGCTTTAAAATGCAGTATAATATAAAAAATATATATAACTTCACTACAAATAATGTTATAATAAAAAATATATATTTATAAATAATGATTAATAAGTATATTTGACTTACGTCCCACAAATTAAACAGCTCACTAAAAAAAACCCAACTCTTTTTTTTTACTTTATTAATTTATAAAGGACGATTATAAAAATGTAATATTAATTAAAAAACATTTATCGGAATAAAATTTTATTAAAAAAAAATGTTTATTTTTTTTGTTTTTGATATTTGAAATTAAGCATTACTTAAACAATATAAAAAATATTATTCATAGTTTAAATATTATCAACTTTATAGTGACAGCATAATAACCCTGACCCGATATTGTCATTGTAATTTGAACTTTAACTAGATAGAGTTAAGTCAACAAGTTCATTAATCGCATTCTTGTATGAGATTTTATCACTATAATAGAGCGTGATATTATTTATGTAAAAAATATATATTTAATTATTTTTTTATGGCTTTTTCTGTTTTGTTTCTTACTACGATATTACCTGCTTTTAATGCATTATTATTATTACGAATTTTCTATGTTTATAACGACTCGTAGAATTTAGATAATTTTAATTTGACGCAAATTTTAATTGAAGAAACACATTTTAAACACACTCCTGTGTTTAAAATGTGTTTCTTCAATTGAAATGAATGAATGGCTGTGTAACGTATTCATTATTTTAACTATTCAAAGATAATAACCCATATTCTAAATCTAAAATTCATTTGACTAACATTCAAAATAAATTAGTGTTATAAAGTTAATGTTTTTATATATTTCGCCGTATAACAGCGGGGTGATAGCTTAGAAGTAACAATAATACGGGGTATGTTTTTTTTTGTAATATTATATTTAAATATACATTTACATATAAGTAATAATATTTCTAGAATCAATATATTAACTTTGGAGTCAAGTTAATCAATTAACACGTGATGTAAATAGCTTTTGTTTGCAAAATCTATTTAAACGTCCTTGGAAATGCTTCTGAGATAAGACAATATATATACTTTAACAAAGACGTTACATTCAGTGGTAAAAGTTTATTTTAAACATGTATACGATTACAATAAATGTGAGAAATTTGTTTTTTGTTCAAACAACGTTATCTACGGAACCAGAATTCTGATTTAAAGGAGTGCAACCAGGTTGATGGTGAGCGTGAATACGCATTTTAAAGGGACCCCTTAAACCTGCACTTGGGTCGCAAGTCCCAGGAGCTGTTTGCACTCCTCTCCCTGCAACGCGATGGGCCCGGCACCCGCACGGTAAATCCATGGAATGCTAAGAAGCTTCGTCTCTTTAAAATGCCCATCCTAGCCAATTTCTAGTGAAAAGAGATAGACTTTATAATATCAGAAATTTCATTCTAAAAATAACTAGAGAAATATTCGAAATGTCTTCTATAAAAAAAAAACGTGAAATATAAATATATGAAAATTCTGGTTTCATCACGGCTTTCATTAAAAGTCGTCATGTTTGGTTTACGCGGACAGAGTCGCTAAAAACAGCTAGTATCATATATTAAATACAGAATAAATCTACATATACACTTTTATCTATTAATAATAAATAATGATTCAATATCAATAAAATAAAAAAAACGAACACAATATTTTAATTGATATATTCGATAAAACTAAAGCATTACTAAGTTTTTTATTCAGATCTATAAAATTATATATTTCAATAAAATTATTTCATTGTTAATATTTTTGTAACTACATTATAATTAAGTAATATTAATTCTACTTAAATAATATCAGTAATTAAAATAACTTTAATATAAATATATACTTTAAATATTTCAATATAATGTTGAATATTCTTTTTTAGCAAACCACAAACAAAAACAATACATTAATAAAATAATTGTGTGGGAAATGAAATATTATTGAAAACAGCTTTTAACTGTGTTAATCTTTCATAATTTGACTATCGGGAAAATCGGCTGTAGTTGTATATATCATTATATCATACCATATATATCATTATATCATTATATTTTTCAATAAAAATACTGAAATTTCAGAGATATAATAAGAAATGTTTCGATGACAGACATCAACATAAAAATTATTAAAAACGTTTGAAACGCCGATTCCAAGCTCAAGGTGACGTCAGTATTCTATTATTCTTTCAGTTTCAGTAAATTATTTTATATACAGATATATTTTTTTACGTCCAAATCTCTAAAACTTCAGGTAGGATTTGAAAGTTACTTTTGATTTCTTTTTATGGAGAAAGGTTCTAGGCTATATAAGCTGTTTTTTATGTTAAATCAGAAATTAAATCAGAACGTAAAAACTGCTTATAGTCAACTAGCAACAGCTAGCTTATATAAAATTGCAGAAACATTTAAAATAGCTTACTCACGGACTGACATACTGATATTTTTTAAATGTAATGTTTTTGACGATTCAAAAGTGCATGTAAATGTCTACTTGAATAAAGATATTTTTGAATTTGAATTTGAATAAATAACTTTAATAAAGGAACGCAAGAGGGAAAATTTGGCGAGTTTTCGCAGCATGTTGAGTCATGTTTCTTAAAATGTTTACGATAATGGAATGATTTATTTTCATTAAACCTTTTGGTATGAAATATTCTAGATCTAGAAACAAAACAAGAATGAAAATATAACTTTAAAGTTCTTAACGAGTTAATGTATTGTTAGTTCAATACTAAAAAAAATCATTTGGTTTTATATTAAACCATAGTTTTTAATATAAAAGATAAGTAATACTTCCTGTCTAATTAATAGTTTAAATAAAAATCATATCACGATACCTTTAGGCACAAATGTATATTACGTACAAGGTTAAAACAAAATGGACGCTTCTAAATCACCAGTAATTATTATTTATAATTCGAATCACGCTCGCATACAAACCACTAATTTATCTAAATAATATTGTAGGCTTCATGAAAAGATTGTATGGAGCGAATAATAATGTTGGATTTACTCACCTTCGCAGTACAGAGTGACGTCTGCGAGACTCTCCGAGTTCCAGAGGTTCGCGAACGAAGTGGCCAGGTTGGAGCCGAAGCTGTTCCATTTCAGGCAATACTGCTGCTGCTGGGAGTCCATGCCCAGGCCGCCTCGGATACCTGCCCTGTAGGAAGAAGCCACTATTAATATAAATATTAACTATTTTTGTTAATTTAAGGCAATAATAAAACCAATAGCTTTTTTCCGCGACTTTGCTCGCGGACATCCTATTATTATAAATTGAAACACATCGCTAACTATAGTGTTTTAGTCGTAGTTACGAACCATATTGACAAAGCATATCACATATTATGTGAATAAGGCCCTTATTGATCGAGAAACAACATTAACAAACGCGCAAACTACTAGATATATATATATATATATTTAGACAGACAGACAGTCAAGAATATTATATATAAGCAATAGTACCGTTCAATTTTATCTGGCAGACTCTGATGCACTGTTGTATTCTTAATTGATATTTTAATAACATTTTTCTTGAGTGTAAATTAAAGTTATATAGCTTCTACCACAGACCAATTCATTTTGAATGCAAGAACCATCAGATAGTTCCCACGTAGCCGCTCACTAAATATTAAACTGTAAACCTCTTAGCAGATACTTCGAGGCAAATATCGATCTACATAAGGGAAACACATTTATAAATTATACAAAATAGTAGCTACGTTGATAAACCAAACACATTGTTTTTTGTAAACAAGTGAATATTAACGCCATTCAAATTATAATTAACTTACTGTTTCTTTGTTTAAAAATACGTTACAATTTAAATAATATTACGATTAGAACGAATTATTTTTTATTAACATATAAAATTTGTAATGGATGACTATGAAAATAAAAACAAAGCAATACGTTTTCCAACAGTATAAGAAGGTTAAAAGCGTTAACAAAAGTTTACCTGTTCCGAAAGCGCGGTAAAACCGACCTGTCTATATAATTTTGGACCATTTGGCCCAAATGTCAGCACGAGCTCAGTCGATACGGTATCGATTTGATTCCCAGCACTCCGCTACAGACTAACTGTACATTTGCATGCGTGCACGTATACCCTACCAATATTTGTAGAGCCGTTGTGGCTTATTATGCCTATTTGTTTTGCGTGTAGGGGGGAGGCCAGGTTAGGCTGGCGTTGGAGGAATTTCGGCTACGACCCGGTTCCGGAATGCAGCACACGCGCAAGCGTACTAGCGTGGGGGAGCGAGGGGGGGACTGCACCGAGTTGCGCAAAGTGCCGGCAGCGGCCACTCGCCAGGGCGTCATAGAATAATAATGTAGATATATTACCATCATAGAATATAATACACGTTTTATTACTTTTTAAATGTTTGATTTTAACTTAAAACGTGTAACGCTAGCATAATAGGTGTTTTAGTTAATTAAAAAATGTAATAACCGTCTGTATGTACAAACGAGTGTATAAGTACGTATACTTCACATTTAACAAAGTAAACTCTTAAAGGAAATCAGATTCGGGAATGGAAAACAATTTCGCATCTGGATGTACCAATGTCCGCTCTTTATTTGGGTTAACACGCTTCGCGAACCGCGAAAATCATCGTCGGCATTCCCTATTCAAATTTTATGGGCGCGTAAATGTAAAAACTTTGGTTATACAGAATATATTATTGTTTTTATTGTTTACAGTTTATATAAATAATGTCAGTTACAATATTCATAGTTTATTTTTGTCTTCTATCAATTCTTCATTGTGGTAACAATCTTTGGAATATATAACCTCTTAGCATAATAAATGCACCAAACTGTTTACTATTCTTTGATCCATGCAGTCGACCCATTTAGCTTGTGTCACAATATCATGATAAGTATTGCATGCGTCACAGTAAAGATTTACTGTTTTTGAATTGGACCGTGGCTTTTAACCTGAGCGAGAACACGTACTGAGTTTTGAAGTTAAATTATATATATTTTTGTTAATAAACAATCTTGTGTATAAAGTAATAACGTTACTTCATTCATTCGTTAAAAAATGTAACCAATTTTAAGATATTTTAATTGGTATAATAGTAAAAGCGTATAAAGCACGGCTATTTACGTAACAAATACCTAAAAACTAAATTTATTAAATGTGAGATTTCACATGTATTTTTTCATTTTCAAAGCTGACAGGAGCTGAATTATTATTTGATCTAAATCTAAGAAGAGATTGATCTTTTATTACATATGTATTTTAAATAAATAACTTCATACACATTTGAAGTAGCGATGAATATGATACAGTATTAAGTAGAGATAATTACCACAAACAAAGTCACTCGCTATTAGAAGTGACATCACAAAAGCCCTTTCACGTAACTCCCCCCCTCCCCACCTCCATCTTCCTGATGACGTCACATTAGGTTAAGATACGTCTTGGTATATCGTGATTGTTAGTACATATCAAATTGCACGTGAAAGTTACACGGGAACCAGTATGTGTATTGATTGCGTTTAATCAACGAATTTACTTTTACTTATTTATCATATGTTAATTTGTTTACTTTTACGTTTTCTGTAGTATATTTTGGACATATTAAACTAAGAATAATATGGATACTAAATGTTATGTATACTGAATATATTTGAATGTGTCAGAAATAATGTCAGTGGCATAAATATTGAGTCTATACATAAAATCGAACAGTTCGAACTTTAGCCTTGAATGGAAAACTGAAAGTAGACTGTAATCGCCTTCTAATAAAAAAAATAAAGCTTTTTACCACACGCGACGCTTATAAGAACTATATTTTATTTTCTTATCAGCAATTTTTACGAACTCATGCTAATTTCCAGCTAAATTAAGTTATTTTCAGCTGTTTAATTTATCGGAATTTTATTAGAAGTTTCAAAGCAACTTAAGGAGACGTTAAGTTAAAAATTTGAATGATTGCTGAAGCTCTTCTCATAAGCTTTTATTATCACGATAACCAATGATAAGAATAAATCATTCATCAATTCAATGAAAAAGTTAATAAACATAGACAAAGGGAATGCACTTTAACAAAAAAATATATACAGAGTATATTTTTTTATGATTTAATTCACAAATATAAATGAAACGCGGTTTCGTAACAATCTAATGGTGTTTCAAATAAAATGCAGTCGATATGATATTACAATTTAGATGCCGTTAGACGGAAACGATTGTATAATCTGCGAGAAATCAGAGTAATAACGCGTTTAGGGTTATACTAAATTGGAATAACAATGCAAAGAGAATACTGTAGTTTTCCTGCATATTATATACATAGATATATGTATTCAGAATTAATTTATCATATAAAAATAATATATAATTATTGATTTACAAATCATTGTTCATAATACGGCAATTGAGTCTTTATACTCATTTGAAAAATAAACAGAAAGTAAAAAAGTATTTAATATGTCATTTATTGAAGCTAGGTTTCCGTTCATTTAGATCTCGGACGGTAATTTTATCTTTAATGCTACATGGATATGTATTATTTATATTACTTACACAATTCTAGTTTTATCATGAATATTTCGATACCGAAAGATAATCGTATCGACAACAGTCTTAACTTTATAGGAAATAACTGGCTTCCTAAATGCGTCATCGTGGCCCTCTAAGGGCGTAGTATACTTACGTAATCCATGTCGCAACGTATGCAGACCTGTTTTCTAAATTTCAAACAAGTCTTTGGTGCAGTTGTTACTTTAATTTCGATGTATGATGGCAACCCTAATTTTCATATAGTAAAACGTAAGGCTGCTATCTGAAATGTTACCATATTAAAAAAGTCCTCTCAAACTTTTAAGTGCTGTGAACGCTACTCATGGGATCACTAACAGGGAACTGAAATATACAAATATTAATTTAATTTAAAACATATCTTCAACAAACTTTCTAGTAGTTTGCAGCTTTTCCTGCGTATCTGGGGGAGGGGGGAAGGGGGGCGTCGTCAAAATAGAAAGTTGCATGCCGTTGCAATGCGCTCACGCACTCGTACGTTTCACAAACCGCTCTATGCCGACAAAGTGTACTGCAGATGAACCCACATAGATCGTGCTTAGCATTTTTCAACACAATAAAAACATGAGGCATGTTTAAAATATCCTCTTTCTACTTTTAGAAATCTCCAGTTCTGATTAAAAAGACGAAGTGTAGTCTGGATTTCAGTACTAGATGCTCACGCTTATAATTCATCTCCAAGAGGAGACCTTTGGGTAGACCCTTTGCTTGGAAGAAATTGCTCTTGAGCAATAAGGCCGCCTTGTTGTACTATCTTTTTATGTTTTTGTTATTATTTTTTTTTTGTGTTGTTTTTATTTTAGTACAATAAAGAATATCATATCATATCATATCATATCATAACGTCCTCTACTGTAATATACAAATGTTAACAAATTTAACGTCATTTTAGAACAGACAAACAAGCTTTACTACTATTTATAAGATTGCAAACATAATAAGCGGTTATATAATACTTTGAAATATATGCAGAGACGTGAGATGAATTATTTACATTGGATTTTTTATTTCATTGGAGTGTATAAGTAATGTTTTAAAGCCGTTAATGAAAAGTCAACAATCATCACATACTCGCTGACCATACAATGAAAATGTCTATGATGGTATATTTTGTAAGTCACGTGTAATTCGTCCAACCGTGAGAGAACTCGAGACAACCGCGCCTAATTCAAACAAAGCATGCACTATGAACGCCTTTCACTTCGCTGCAGCCTACAGGCTTATTCTTCTAGAGCACCTCAAACATAACTGGATAGATGAGTTATTTTTTAAAACATACGGGCTATCTAATAATAAATTGTGCTTTTAACTACGACAAATATTGAAACTGGCTAATTATTTGCCACTCTTGAGGAATGGGAGATAGGCAAGAGACTAGGATATGGAAGGATTGGTTTTGGGTAATTTTCATTGGGGTCAGCTATAATAATCTATTCTATAATAGTCAAGATTCATTTTCCGGCGTAAATCTTTTTTATATATATTTTAACCCCTATTACATGGCACTTGTAATTATTATGTTTTTGTTTTATCATTATATATTGTTTGTTAGTATATAATAAATAATATTACATAAATTATATATAGTAAATGCATTTAATGTCAAAGCCCAGAATTATTATATAAATAACATTAACACTTCCAAGTATGAAATTATTTTTTGCAATTAGAAGAAATAAGAAATATTCATCAGAAAATATAAAATTAACTTGTACCTACTCGAAAGTTTATAGCACTGTAAATGGGTATTTAAAGAGCTTTTTTGCTGGTTATTAGTTCTTTGTATTTAAATAGATCTTTGTATTACATAGATAATAAAATTTAACATTTATCAATCTTAAAATAGACAAGATCTAATTAGTTTCGTATTTATTTAAAATCTCCAATTGCCTGATAGTTCTCCGTATGTCATTGAAGTGTTAACTATTAAATCCAGGCCAAGGTGAATAAAATGGGGGGTTCTTTATCATGACACCATTCCGAATAAAATCACAAAAAAAATCAATTAATAAACGATCAAGACACATAATATTTATAGTTCAAACAATTTTTCGAACGAAATGTGAATATTTTAGTCTGACCGATGACAGTTAATAAACGAATAATAACGAGTACGTAATAACTATGAAGAAAGGAGAATTTTAATGTTTATTTATAACCATATTATAATATTTAAGCAAGTTCAAAATACTGGTCTCTTTGTAGATGTTGTACAGGATGTATGCGATTGGTTCGTCCTTGGCCGATATATTAAACCTGTTTTTTTAACCTACATATTTTAAACATTTTCGATTTCACATTTCAAATATTGTACACCCTTCCATTACTACCTTTTATTGTTATCATTATAATTGAACATCTGCCTTATTCAAGACTTTTCGTACTTATACATATTCATCTTACCCAAAACGATACGAGCTATGAAACAAGTTTCAAATGTTTCAGGATTAAATACAGAAAAACTTCATAAACCCCCTAAATAGTAAACTTAATTCTGGGGTCTTTACAGTTCATAAAATAAAATAATATTATTATTGAAATATAATACATAATTGAAAAAAAAAGTACCACTAATAGTATAATAGTATATGGTTTTTAAACAAAGAAACCATTCACGACCTTGGACATTAAACGTCAGTAGTAAAAGACGAAACAGTGCCCCGTTGAAGAACAACCATTTATCACGGGACGTCAGAAATATAATCATTAGGTACCATGAAGTACAGTCGTTTATTGGTACTTCATTAAACCCAGCTCAACTCATCACTCTACTTCAAATTTTATTGGTAGGTGACGTTGGAAAAACGAAAATATAATAAAGGTCTTTTACTCTACACTATGTTAGAAATGTTTCGTAGGTTTGTGTATAACAATATTCATTTTCTGAATAGAACCTCTTTTTTTAAAGATAATATAACAAGAAGCCCATATAGTCATTTTAATTCAAAGCCGTGGCTTATGTTATAATTTCCATCTTCAACTAATATTAAATATTTAATGTAATTTAAAGCAGTATATCACAAGCTTCGTACATTTAACATTAGGTAATTGTCGCGAAGGTCCTCGGAGTTGTCCTTGCAACTTCCCCCCTCCGGCCTCCCCCTCCCTTGAGACCCAGTAGAAATGAAAATTGTACAAACGTTTGAAAACCTTGAAATAGTACGCCCAGAAAGTTTATAAGTTTTAAAATATTTGAGAACTTCTGGCCTACCTAATGGAATATTTCCTAATGTATTTGAGTAAAACCAGTTGTAATAATTAATGAGTAGATACTATTTAAGATTATGAAGAACTGTGATAAGGATTAATGTCTTTAAACTTTAACCTTTATATTATTTGAATGCATTCGCTTTGTGTATGGATTTTTTTTAAAAAAAAGAAGCCATTTGTTGGCTCGAATTTCTGAATAGAATATGTTAAGAATGAAAAAATATTGTTTCATGTTTCAAAAGTAACCTAACACTTACTTATCTTTATCTTTCTATTCATATAAAAATAATTCTAATCAGGTCTCTCAAGTGTCGTGAAATACAGGGTTATCTGACTGCAAAGGTGCCACGTGTTTCTAATATTTTGTTTAAAATATCAATATTTTACGTTATCACATATTAAACACAACATCTTGGGTTTTTAAAACAAAAAAATCTGACTTGGCTAATTCCGGTACGCACGCTAGTATTCATACTACAATAAACAAGAGTTTATGAATGCCGGTGTCACCGAGCTCATCGCCTATTGGTTGATATTCGGCAGTCGGAAACGCAATTGGTAAAAAAAATTGTAGGCGACCTTCGTACCTACCCGCCTGCGCTTCATCCCATTTAAAACTAACTTTATATGTTCTGTTAATAGTAAATACGTAAATCTTTGAAGCATTTCTTCTCGAATGTTATTTGCAAGCTGTCATCTAATTAAATAACAGCAATTAATTAATACAGCAAAAAATCAATCATAAATCAATATAATCTATAGAGGACAATATTTAATAAATTCTAACATAAAATGCATTCCCAAATTAACATGACACCGCATTTATTCTTAGCGTCTCAATTACAGTGGCCCACCTAAACTGAGGCTCGTTTTTAACAATGTGAAATAGAAGCGACAGTGCGTAGTGCGTGCAAGTAGTTGCGAGTGTTAGTTCGCTCGCAGGCGGCACTCGGCTGTGTGCGTCGTGCGGCGAGTGCGACCGCGGTAGGTGCTAATAGCCCACGGGGCCACTTTGACAGTTTCTATGCAAATGTTAATGCGTCGAAAGACCAGTTTTCGTCTCACGGAGCGGTTCCGGGCTTACCTACTTGCGCGGTCTATTCACGCCCATAATTATTACCGAACTTTTGCTGCTAAACTGGATTCCTCGTTGAATTCATTAAAAGCATGTTTTACGACTCCGCAGGACCAAAATCGACGGTCGTTGAAATGAATTCATTGAGCTGACATCGGACAACAAAGTACGTTGTTAGAATGAAAATTCGGAAACCGGTCCGTGAATGTTGCAAAAACTTTAGTGATGCAATATATGTGTATAAAAAAGAGGAAATACGGTTGTCTCATTATCAAGTTCAATAGCCCCAAAGCGACAGCACGTGTATGCAAAATCAGGAAGGCTACTGTGAATTGAGCAAAAATGTCCTTTCATTGTAACAAATTAAGGCATAATCTGCTATATCCCCTCATTTTACTTAATATTTATCGCATGCTACGGAGTGTCAACAAAAAATTATCAAAGACTGCATACTTTGATTCGAGTCTTGATTGACTCCCAAATAAGGCCAGACACTTCTCATTTGACCTTCTCTCAAGTATTTAAAAGCCGGAAGATCTCACAATATATTAGAGCAACAATACTTTCCTCGATTCCATGTTGAATGTCAAATTCCACTGTTCTTGTGTTAATTTAAAACAAAACCATAAGTGCTCTAATCGAGCTATGCACAAATATCATAGTTTGTATCACTGAATGTGCATTCACTGTCGTAACACTAGCGCGGTGCTGCGGGCGATGTCCGTGTTCACTTCCGCATATTGCAAGGCGCGCTGGCGCCGATCGCCGTAGTGCGCTGTGCGCAGTGTCTCAAGTATGCCAGCGCTCCTAACCGCCGGGAGCCTCGCTCGCGAATGCGACCGCCGAAAACTCCTCACACCGTCCGAATGCAGAAAATTCGGACGCGCCGAGTGGGGGACGCTCTACGACTATACGAAACTTGCGAGTTGTGCGCGTACGTGCAGCGCTTCGCTATGAAAAAATCCAAGGTTAACGCGCGCTGCCAAAAAAAGACGCACGCAAAATGAAAAAAGACGGCTAGAGCGGCGCCCCTCGCGGGCGTCGATGGCGGTGCAGCCGATTCTGCACACGCGTCTATCGCATTCGTAGTTTTTCCGTGATTTACGTAGTCTCAAGGTTTTGCTAATTTCTACTATTTCAGTTTCAAGGCGACATACGACCTCGATAATAAATATTCACTGCAATGAGTCTGACAATCCATGTTAAACATTGGTAATAACAAATTGTTCATTGCGGAAAACCATAATATAAATAGAAGTAGAGATTTATGGATTCTATGCCTCGTGACTAAAAGCTTGGCAAGTCGTTTCAGAAATGTGATATTTGTATTTTTTAGAATTTAACTTCCTACTAGATTTATAACTATTATACTCAGTCGAAATTAATTTTTAAATAGTATCTTATATGATTACATACTCGCATATTGTAATCTTAACAAACTGAAACTATTAAAAATATCAAAATAAAAGCATAACGGACAACCCTATTTACAAGCAATTATTGAATAGTTATGTTCAAACGAAACGACATGAAGATTCGTTGCAACAACTGTATCAAATTAACTGATTCAACTCTAACTGACTGATAATATTTGTATCAAATCAATTGATTCAAATAACAATGATGCAGTCGAGCCGAGCTATAACATTAAATGACCTTGATTTTGTACATTCGTTCCTTGATTATTATTATAGCTTACTCTAAGCCACATTCTACACGTGTCACAGCGGAATAAAAGAACGTGTCCATTTACGAGAACTGTTTGAAATAAAGAAAATCTAATTCACAAGTCAAAGAGAAAAGCGTGTTTAGATTTTATTTTTGTACTATAATTTATACTTAAAAGTGAAACATATAATAAATAATTATCAAGTATAATTATAGTATTGAGTAAGTCGTGAATGTGCAGGTCATAAAGGAACAATAACAAATTCAACAGTCTCTATCGTTATCAACACTTGCAAGGCCACGTGAATTTTGATAACGCGCTAGAATTAGGATGTTCCCTAATATTGATTTGATAGAATTTCAATACTTGTCAATACAAAAACTTGCTTTTAGATTTTTAAAGGTAAGCGATAGATATTTTAACGATGTCAAATTGTTAACGAATAGAGTAATTTTAGCTTACCAGTTTAAAGTATGTCTATGGCCACTTTCATCCAAGAAACAATGGTTATAAAGCTACAAATATGAATATGTTAAACAACAATTATTATTACTTTTAAAACATACACCTGTAACGATTTATTAAACCTTAAAAGAAACTTAATATTTTCCAAATCCTCAGTTTAATGGAATTATTTCTAAAACTTATATATTTTTTTTTAATAAAATATTATACACATGTATAGTAAAGGGCTTAGATTCTTAAATTGTAATCTAATCGTGTTTATCAGTGCACTGTATCACGCTATCAGCAAGGGTACTATGCTCTGTTCACGAAAATAGTAAAAACTTTTATCTGTAATTATTATATTTATAAAAAAATATTAGATGATTTAGATACGTTTGAATATAGATGCCATAAGAGAAAAGGGCGACCGAAGAAGACATGGATGGAGTGGCTGAAAAATGACAGATGGAGTGTGTAAATGATGTAGAAAAAGAAAGATTCCATTAAGATGAAGTATGATAGAAGAACATGGAAGAAATATAAGCCGACCTCAAATAATCATGATAGGGACCGGTGGATCAGCACATTATAAAAAATCAACCAATTACGTCTAGAATAATTGTATACTTGTAATTATGTTAGTTTAAGTTGAGCTCTATTTCAAGTAAAATTTCAAATATTTTAAGTTCGTCTAGATTAAGTCACTCACTTATTGATCTGGAGCTAAAATAATTCTGTTTTAATTTCAGCGAAAAATAAAAGCCAAAACATATAGTAATATAATTGAAAATTATCTTTTGAAAAAACCTTAACCGTTCTCTGAATGACCGTACACGTCATAATTACAGCACTAAACATTTAATGGACGTCATTATTGAACTAGTGGCGCCAACTACCGGCAGCCATATTTATATTTAACAACCTTCTTTGATTAAATTTTAAGGTTTTAACGATTTATTTTGCTATTAAATCGATTATACATCATTAAAATATTAATAATCTGTATATGAATAAAAAAAATTGAAACTCAATGCGCATGGCAATGCGCAGTTAATTTTTCAAGCATCCCAAACCAAGGTAAACCTTGCTTGTGCTATTTTAAAATAATTATTTCGTCTTTTTCCCTGATTTTCCTTACGTGTAATATGAACAAGTAATTTATACTTTTTAGGCCAATGAAAAATACATGCATAAATATATATATACAATAATTTCAAAAGGTTATTATAAATATTATCAATACATATAACCCTGAATATCTAATAAGCAAAACTTAATATTTGAAGATATTTACGAATACATGTCTTACATGTTACATCTGGGTAAATATTAACGCATGCGCACAACCGCCCAATGCCAAACTCCTGCATCTCACTTCATAAATGGAAGAGAAACGTATTATTAAATGAATAAAAATCACATTACATGTCAATCTAATAAATCAAATACATGTAATTAAAATTTAATATTCATAATTAGTATTTTTTCAAATAATAGTAATAAATAGTAAAATTATTTTATATTAGTAAAAGCGCTATTTATATTGTAGTTTTGATAAGAATATCATTTAAATACATGTGTATTTAATTCACGAAATAAATAATTTCGGCTGAATTTGTCGGGAAAACTATGAAAGATCATGCCATTTTTATCTTATCAGACTCACTGTTGTAAACAGCTAACATAATAAGAACGTACACTTGTAATGTAGTATCGAAATTGAACATACATTCTATTGCTCTTATTTGTCTTAAATTTCTTAACTTCCATCAACAAAGGACAAAACATAATTAACACACAAAATGTAATTAATTGAGTTTAAAGAGAAACACACCAAAAATAATAACACACAAGACATATAATTAAATTAATCTAAACAAACACCAAACACACACACAATAAAAAAACA
This sequence comes from Dircenna loreta, assembly GCA_963555665.1. Taxonomy (NCBI): domain Eukaryota; kingdom Metazoa; phylum Arthropoda; class Insecta; order Lepidoptera; family Nymphalidae; genus Dircenna; species Dircenna loreta. Next base: position 9,594,027 of record OY743094.1, read on the forward strand.
TAAATAACACAAAAAAAAAACACAAACACACTTGTGCACACGATTCGCAACATATAACCGGTAAATGCAACACAAGACATATAATGCAACATAAATGCAACTTACGTGTAGTTTATGTCCGTCAATCGGCCATTAGCGGGGGCCTAGAGCTAGGCAGGTACCGCCGGAACGCAGCGCTACGGACGCGCGATATCTAGGAAGTACAGGCGAACTGTCAACGCTACGGAAACGGGGCGGCGGCGAGCCAGGCCTAGCGCGCATGCGCGGGCCGCCCGTCAACAGCCCTGCAGCTAACCACCCCCAACGTACCCTTTAAATCGAACGTCATATCCCGCTCTCACCCCGCTCCCGCCCTGTAATATCTGAAAAGCGCTGACTACCCCCACCAGCCCCTAAAAAATGCATTGCGTAACGGTTTCGAATGTTTGCACGATCAATTATCCACCTTCGTTGAGACAATACTGAAAGTGAAAATGGATCCCGCTGGATTTGCATAAGTTTCAGTTCATATTTCATAAATATTCAAGAAAGTATTATGAATGAATGAATTGAACTGGAGCGTGTGAAAAGAGTTAAAGGTTACATGTTGCATGTAAACTTTTTAAATATAGGTTATTAATATCTAAGCATATTTTAATAAAGTAGGTAATATATAATTTCTTAGAAGGGTTCCATCATTAACAGTGATGTATAAAGCTACTGAAAACGTTCCCTGAAGGTGTTCCCTTACACACCGATCGATCATACAAACTAATAAACACCAATGTATTCATATTACATATTTAAAACGAACTAGGAATATGTTAGCCAAATTATGCATGATTCAAAAATGGAATAAAGAATGAAAAATTTATCAACACGAGCAGAATTAGATCCTATGACCTCCAGGAGTTCATCTATGTCACGGTGCCAACTTAGCTATCGCGTCATTTTGGATTGAATAATTTTAGAGTCCATATGTAATCCAATTTTCAATATTATATTTTAATGTTCCATAAACATGAGAAGATCCCGATATTAATAATAAAATACGCAAGAAATCTGTTTGAATTTTCCAAAGAAAAATCTAAGAACAGTGATATAGGGGAGCTGATAGTACATAGACAGAGCTGGGAGAGAAAGTTTGTCAGATTTAAATAGAATAACATTGGCCTTTGTATGTCTATTGTATGTTGTCAACAGTCAATCAACAGTCATTGCTTAGCCTGTTGATTAATAAACCTGTATTAATCAACAGGCTTCTGACAGAATTATCAAAGAAAAGTTGATTCGACAGCACAGCCAAGAGTGACTTGCTAACAAGCCATCAACCATAGTGTAACGCAGTATCTGACAGCAAACGTTTAAAAAAATCAGCCTTCGAGAAATAAAGCCTAAAACCTCCAAAAAACTATTTAATATAGATTATAAATGAAAAACTGCCTGCATTTACCCCAATTTACCTGTGATTTATTTGTCAGCCATATCGATGTTTAACCATAGACAAGGTTTAGCCATTTTTATTTCCTTTATTTTGGTCGTTTCTACATTAAGCTTGAGTTAGAAATATACACCATAGATTCAAACCGAACAATATTTTTAATATTTATAAAAATAAACATACATACAATTTCAGAGTTTCATATAAGTATCAAGATTGTTTAAGTATGATTGATAGTTGTATGGAAATACCTATTGGAAGTAGGTTCATGGGCAATTATTTATTCATCATACATAACACTGAACTCCTCGATAACACAAAGCATGGTGAACAAACCAGGTCACTATGGCTGTAGAACGAATGCAGCTGGTGTTCTCTTTTTAAAATAGCCCCAGCCCCAAAAGTGGGTCAAATAGATATCGATGTGGCGGGGTCGGTCTGTTGGTGCATTTGAGTGATTTTTTTTAGACTTTGAGATAAAATTCGGTATGGTTATATAATTTTATTAACAGATTTAAGTTTAATAATTTCTAACAATATAAGACCGTACCATGACTTAATTCTCAATTTTTTATAGCGTTTATTATTTTTTTAATAAAGTTATTTTCAAACCATTATGGACCATTATTTAATTTAATATCTGGTCCACACGTTTTCGGCGATGAGCACGTAAATATGGAAACAAGAAATATATTAATATTTATAATATATTTATTTATTATTCAGATAAAAAAAAAATGTTTTTATGTACTGTTGTACAACCGGTTTATTAACGATACCACTCTTAATATAAATATTAATAAATATTTATCATAAGTATAAAATAGGTATATCTTGTGGTGTTTTTTTTTAATTTATATTTTAACACTCTAATAAAAATCTAGAAAATACTTTTCTTACTTTATTCGCTAAATTCTATACAAATGTATGTACTTATATTTAAAAAATATATCGTCTTATATTATTATTAAAAGTAAATAAACTTTAAAACTAAATTTAATTTAACTTATTTTATTATAGTTCCCACTTATGTGATACCAGTACGCCATCTGGTAGCCATCATTAGAAACAATTTACTTTATTTAGGTCATAGACGTTTTCAGTAATGTTATATATAAATTATCTCTTCGTCTGTCCGTCTATATTTCATATACCTTCATCCCCGTCTTAAGATGTATGAACTAGTTGAATTTTCTATCTACTCTTCCTATAACAAAATATAGCAGACCAGCCGTGAACTCTGAAAAACCATCATAGTTTCAAGTTTTGAACCATGAGCTCTATAAAACAATATTATTTTGTTCCTGTTTAGTGAAAATGTAAGAATATTCTCTTTGAGTGCCAAAATTTGACATCAAATAATATTACATGTATATTACAAATTTCAAACCAGACTTCATACTACGATACCTATAATATTTCCTGTAGTAAAATAAATCAATTATTTAAGGATGACGTCATCGAAACATTATTAAAAGCAATTTTAGGAGTTCGAAAGTAAGATTGTTATTCATGGAAGGTCTGCAGATTCTGCTCGCTGAGATAGTAGCTGAGTAGCTGAACAAAGGGTCGTGGGTTTGATTCCCACAAAGGGTAGTACTTTTTGCGATCCACAATTTGTTTTTCCGAATCTGTCCTTTAACATAAATATTTTTGTATGCTTATAAAACCCTACGTAGGAGTTTCGTTTTTAAATAAAATGATTTTTGGAACTTTATCTTGAAATAAAAATACTCAATAGTTATCTTTTTCTTTTATTTATATTCATTAACTGGTTAGTCGGTGAACATATATATATTTTTTTAATACTATGTCTGTATTAAGCCTTAGATAAACCGAGTATTTTAAAATGTAACTAACCTTGCTCTAAAGGTTATAAATTATCAGTTATTTTTAGTATATTTACATAATGTCATTTGAAACTTGGCTTCCATTTCACATTAATTTGCTTCAAAGCAACAGTTAACTTTTTTATGCAACGGGAATGAAAACAATCTAACCCGGTATTTCTTTGTAATATTTATTTATGTATTTTTTGTAAGGAATCTTATTGACGTTTACATAACTTACTTAATTTTTATTATAATATAAGTGTGATTAAAAAGGACTAACCGAAATCGAGTAATTGTTGGATAAACAAAATTTGATATAACTTTGCAGAACTCCTGGAAGAGCTGGAATAAGTACAATAGTGAAGTTTATTTTGTTCCAAAAAAATATATTTTATACATGTAATAGAATATAGATCATTGACAATAAAATGTTTGTTTATGTATACTTTTGAAACTTGCAAACTAACGACAATTTAGTCGCAAATCTGCAGCACTATACTAGTCTATGAATTGGAACACAGGTGGAGCTGACTTGTGAGACGACTAAACAAACACCAACGACTGGCTTTCACTATCACTAACATTGTTTGTGTTGACACAAGTCAAGGCATGTTTATGCCCCTTCTGACTGAGCCACTGGAAATAAATTGTTCTGTCCACATTGGATCAAACATATATCTTTTTTATTTATTATTTAGATTCATTAAAATATATAAATATATTTATCATAAAAAATATTTAAATTTATAATCAATCTAGTTTTATTTTCAATTATATATTATAATTACACAAGAACTGATTAATTATAGTTTATTTCTACGACTCCTTTCTAAACATGTAAAGTATTTAAAGTTATGATATTACACGTGTATGAGACAATTGTAATATTCAGTTGAAACCTCGAATGCAAATCATTGTTTAAATAGCTTAAGGCACACACACATAAAATAAAAACCGCAATTTGAATACTAAATATAAGTTATATCTCTTTGAGTGTATGGTGTGCAAAATTTATATATGCTTCATTGTGCACCTTACTACAAGGCAATAAGAGTCATGAACATTGTAGGCGAGAGAGCGAGGTTGCGGCGGGCGGTGAGGGGGCGCTAGTGCGCAAATACGATGACTGCATACAATGACTGCCAAAGATCGCATCTAGGGGACAACTTAGCGGCACGTGTAAGCGCAGTGCCGAATTGAGGCGCCCGCCCGTTCAATGCACTCGGGCTTTTGTAATAGCTCCTCGTCAATTATTACTTGATATATACACTTCATATTTATATATAAAACACAGTGGAAATACTTTAATCTTGTATTAAATTTTCAGATAATATGGCCTTGCGGTTAGCCAAACAGATAGTCATATATATAAAACGTAAAAAATTGCCAATACGGCCCTGGAATCGCATTGTACGATAACGTCATTCACGCACACAGGCGGGCGGTAGCCGAAATTTGTAGATGTATTTTTCTAGTTTGTTGCTGTGTGCATTACATCGTTTCGTGCGACGGTTATATCGAGTTTGCGAAGGAGGAAGAGAGATGCATAGAACTTATATAACGCATTATTTTTATAATTAACAAACAAAATTTAGGAGATACGAGCCGTGCGACCCTGGAATCGGCCAGTGACCTTAGCGCACGAAATTTGCACAGATCAAATGTGGGCGACCTCGAGCAAATAGTTGCAGGTTCACGCACACATATGTAACACATCTTGCACGGGGAAAATTCTCTACTTCCGCGTAAACCTGAGGCTTTCATACAATCGATACCAACTCTCGGCTCAACTGAAAATGAAAGCCTCCGTTTTATTTTGGCCTAAAATTGTGAAATATTTAGTACTTGCAATATTTTGGTTAACCTCGTGCCTTTTCAAGGTTATATACGATATTATAATATATGAACCAAAGCACTGCAGATAAATCTTGCAAGTAAAATATTCGCTGTGAAAATAAAACAGTAAAACAATTTTTAAAAACAAGAAGTTACACGTGTTAGACGATGCTTTTTATATCTTTATATTCTTGTAATTACAAACTTGTATCTGTGAAGGAACTCGTTTCAATATTATATTATATTATGCGAATTTTGATTGTAACGTATCGCTTTTAGTAGCGTTACAAAATTTACAAGCGTATCATTCATCAATGACTTATCTAACATTGATAAAAATATAAATAGTGCCACGTAATTTCAGAATCCGCTCATAAGGGATGGCTTACACCCTGCTCTGGAGATATTCATGACGTATTTCCCGAGAAAAAAAAGAGGGGAGGACAGATTGAGAATTATATTAAATTATTTATAAAAGTTATGATACATTGCCTCTTATTAGATTACTCTGAGATCCACTCGGAAACTATACGCCTGTTATTTGATATTTTAAACAAGCTTTCTAGTATTATAATATTTAAAGATACAATAAAATATTTTTGTTCTTTTAATTTTATAGCGACAGGAAATCAACGCATTTTCTACATATAAATAATAATAATATTAAACGTCATTAATTTGCTATTCAATTTTTACGACTATCAACGGACGATGACATTTTATAAGACACATTTCATTTATATACTGATTTCTAAACGCTAGTTTTTTCGCAGATATATGAAATATTATGCAAGGTCGGATATTTTTACATTGAATAGTCGGTACTGGTGATAGGATTGTAAGATTGTTTTATTATAAGGTAGAAAATAATCCAAATCAAAAGCTACTTAAAATAATCTTAAGAAAAAACATATTCAGACTAAGACAGCAGACAAAAAACAATAAAAACAGATTATTTTAATATATTCTTTACTTATCAAGAGATAATTCATGAACCCGGCCAATGTTATCTGTAAATTACAGAACTAACTCGGTGCTACGAAATGCAAAAAATAAATCAAATTCAAATTACGTTCATATAACAATATCAATATTAATGAACTACCCATTTACTCCGGTTTCACATGGATATCATTAATTATATCCAGGTAATTTATCTGAAACAGGTTATTTTATTTAAAAATAAAATGCATATATTCAATGTTAAAAAAAATTTTTTTTCAAGCTCTCAGGACACTTCATATTTATCGATATTTATTTTTCTTCTGATTTTTTTTTTAAATCCACATGCATTGAATTATAACGTAAAGAAATTTATAAATAATCGACAAGTACTATGATGGTTGTGACTCATGAAATTAATAGTTATAAAATTTTGGCAATAAGTCAAAAATATGACGTGTTGTGTGCTGGTAATGATACCCCATTATTATTTTCCCACCTTCCCTATTATAAAATATGATAAACGGTAATATGATAAAGATTTTCCATTATATTACAAATACACTTTGATATTTTAATACTTTAACTGATCAAAATAACTAAAAAAGACTTCATGAAACGTGATTAAAAACTTACTATTTTCTAAAATATTATTTATTATATTTTTAAAATGTATACACCACTATTTAAAATGTACTCGTATACACCACTATTATTGAATGATATTTTATTAAATATACAAGATAGCCTCAAGGAAATTGAATAAATATTTAACATTTCCTGAGAATTAAAACTAGTCACATTAGCGGCTATGTATGAATAAAACACGCTTTGATAAAAATAGACTCATGGAAAAAAATGTAGGTTTTTTATAAATTATATATTTGAATCAATAAAATAGATAAAATTATATATTTAGACTGTGGCTTTGTACAAACTGAACTGAAGGTTATGTTGCAATTAGAAAAAAAGAAGCAATTAATATAACAGAATAAGTGTCTAATTAAGTTTAAGCCTAATACGAATGGAAACAAACCGCATACTAGAAGTACGAACTTGCGCTCGGCCATGAACCCGGACGGCTGAGGTTGACGTCATCTCTCAAAAGCGACCGAGCAATTGCATAAGTTTGGGCGTTTTTTTACACGTGGCTATATAGGTACATAAAATACATACAATTAATTCTATTATCAGCTGAAAGATAAGTTATTCCATCAATCCAATAGCTTCTGTAATAGTTCTATAATAGCAAATACTTCTTGGTTATAATTTTTAGTGTGGACATATTGTATTATAATTTTTTTTTTTTTTATTATACCCCTCTGTATCAGCTGTCAGATAAATATTTTTTTAAATTATTAAATCATGACCTTTTAAATACATATAATAAAATAGAAAAGGATAAAATATTTTGAAAATATATTATATTATATGTGGATTCATAAAAAAAAAATAAACTAAAAATTTTTACTTTTGTAAAGAAAATCTTAAAACATCCACTTCAAAAAAAAAGTTGTATCATCGGTATTCAGAATACCGTATCCGTTTTTCATAGCTCATAGATGAAATCCTCTGTTTCTTTTAACGACGATGAACTAATAAGAGCCACCTTCACAATTGTAATTATTACAGCCTACATTTTTGGGTGATGAATAATTCCTAATTCATCTTAAACTATATCATTTCATATCTAGATTATCAAATATAATTTATATTATCTCTTATGTATCGTATGACACACAGTTTTAGCCAATATTTTTAAAGATATATATATTTTTTAATTATTACGTAAAGACAAAAGTAGATCCAAAACATTAAAATATTTTTTTTCTATTCCAATATCTTGTTATGCCTTAAAATTAAACGTACTTTTTTACTAAAATTTATATTTGTTTACGACAAAATTAAAAAGAGATAGCATTATACGAAGGCGATTATTTCTTTATTTGTAAAGACAGGTGGGTGGTGAGGTCTTGGTCATGTTGCAAAATAAAGCGTAAAACACACTAACTACCAAGACTTTTTAAAAAAGTCAATCAATTACATCATTTTACAAGTAAGTATTATCTGCCAAAAAAATAGACATATTCGGAATAATCTAATATTTCTTCAAAACGAATATTATCTATATATTATAATAGTAATATTTTGTGGAAAATACGATATTTTATAAATGTTCTTAATTTTTTTTAACTTGGCTCAAGCCAATCATGCCAAGTATCATGCCAAGTACCATGAGTAGGGGCCCTTATTTATTAATGCCATGGATGATTACATAACAAAGTTGATACTCGATGGTCATGGCTCTCAAAGGTCGATCGATTATTATCTCTTACAGAATTCAACATCGTCACTAACAAAGTATATATTATCAAACGAGGAAGTTACATTTATTTCTATGCAGATAAGTTCATTTTAGGGTTCTGTACATTAAAATAGAAAACGGAATCTATGTAAAATCGCTTTTGTTAGAGTGCTCGTTCAGTTTTCTGTCAGTCAATACTCTTCTTTTCATGGAAATAATAATGTTAAAATGATATCAAATACTTACGTTTTCAGTTCGTTGAAGCTGAAAAAATATTGGCTTTCAGGTCAACTTAATATAAATATGCAGAATATTGACATTCGTGAATATTTTATAACCTATAGGGTTTTTCACATTAACTTAGAATCATGAAACTTGGTCACAGTATATGAAATACCTCTTGATACTTTTAAAGCATACGAAAGTATGTTTGTTATTACAATTTCTATATTTAAACTTTCGTGAACCATGACTATTATATTTATATTCACCCGGCTGTATCGTGGCTGTATCCGGTGGACCCGCTGCGTGAACTGGACTGAAGTTCACGCCGTGAGTCCGCCACGCTTAGAGCTCACTAGTAAAACCCGAATGGGTTCGAAACTACTCTGGCACATTCCTTTATAATTCTACGTGTATACAGCCGGGTTAATTTAAATATAATTGTTATTACAGGCATATGTTTAGACAACATATACACAATATATGTAGTATATGATACCTATTTCTTAAAGAAATATATCATTAAGTATATAACAAAAATATACAAGATTTGAGTCTCGTTATAAACGAACCACCTTCATACACGCTTATATTTTGGACGCGAAACAGTCATTATCCATAGTCCATTTATTTTGTTGTACTATAATATGTATGTATGATGTATTATTATAAAATAATTGTTATGTGCCTTTCTTTTATTTAATAATTTTTATTTATTAAAAAAAAACATACATCGATAACAAAATATTCTTACTTATATACGACTTCACACAAGAATCTTTTGTTAAGTTTTTAATACAGTATGAAATATGAGACTTCTATTCTAATCATTAACTATTCTATTTTAAGCATTCTTCAATTAATTATTCAAAGAAATTTAATGAATGTAGGTCTTAGAATTACCTAAGGAATTATTAAACGATACTGCTACTAGCTTTCTCATATATCCCTTTGTAGTTTGTAGAAACAATGTTATGAATAATTATGAATAATAATATATATTATACAAGAGAGATCAGTTTTGAATATTTTGATCTCTATAATCAATAACTTTTGTTAATTTGAGACCTACCCGACTCTAAACGTTGCTATGACAACGAGCCCTTTACTGGAGTTTCTCAGGGCCGTGCTCCTCTGAAAACATAAGGGCAAATGTAGAATGCAATATTGAAATTATTTATTTAATTATTATAATTCATTAATTGATTAATTTTAACGGTATGCTTTTTGGTCATAAATTTGTTATATAATTTAAGAGCCAATTATTTTCCATATTAATTTAAATCCCTCAGCCCTCCTAACTTAAGAGGTCGTTACTCATACTTTGTTACGATGTTCCAATGTTTTCTTATTGCTTTTTATATAATAATCAATTAAAACCCCATCTTTAAGAACAGTTTATGATCAAACCTTTAGTCAAACCTTGAATCTAATACCTTTTATGTACAAGAAAAGTTCAACAGCGTTGATAGGATCATTTTTTTTTCATATCATGACCAGGTTGCTATGGTTACGGCTCTTAAACAATTCCATTTTAATATGAATGAGTGTAAAATAGTTCTACACTAGCCTTTACAAAAGAGTTTCTAGAAATTTCTCGTAGGCAGCTAACTTTGTAATCGCCCCCTTAGTTTGAGCGAAATTAACTATTCTGGAACATCGAATTATTTGTTTGCTAAAGAGAAAACATATCTCTTTTACAATAATATAAGATAAAAGATAACATATGTTTAATAACAATGTTATTTTAATTTTTAATCATTTTAAAATGAATACCTACACATGTTTATAGACATTTTAATATATTGTACTGCATTATGAATCATTGATTTGTCAAAATTAACTAAGTTTAAACCTTTGACCGCTTTGTCTATGTATAATCTTCTTTCTTGTAAAGTAAATATATTTATATAAAATACCAGTTATTGCCATTATTTCCGAAGGTCTTTTAATTTGTAGTTATGTATTAGATAATTTATTATTTTACCATTTTAAACATCCTATATACGTAATTTTGACGGTGTTTTTAATATATGTATAATATATTTTTAAAGATTTTAAGATAAAATTAGAATTTGTTTAATTCTAAAGATCAATGTCAATTGGCTATAAATATATTAATTTATCAATAAAGATGTTATCAAATAACACATCTTCAAAGGTAAAATAAAAATACTTTAGATGAAAAAAGGTTCGTTCTAAAAGGATGTATTTATAAAAGTTTATGTTAAATTCTATCACCTTTATGGATTTTACAGTTTATTAAAATACAAGATTCAAAGTTATTTTGGATTTGACACAATCGATAATTATAATTGGCGAGTTGTTTGTTTCCCCCTTAGTAAAAACACGGCTCACATCACTATTGCCAGCCGTTATTCATAATTTAGTTTATTGAACGGTATTTCAAAAGGGCGCTAAAACAAAATTAGCTTTAAGATTCCATAATAAAACCATTTAAAAATGTTATATTGTAAAGTTTTTAAAATGTAACATTATGTATAAAAAATGTGACAACCCAAATTCCATTATACGATTTCGATTCGTCATCAATAAAATCTCACGTTTAAAAAAACAAAAGTGAGAATTTTATTCAAAACCAATAAAAGCATTTCATTGGAAACTTTTTGACATACATTTTCATCAACTAGTGTAAATTATAACGCCCTAGATGACAGTTCGAAAGACGAAATGATTGTCGAATATGAATTATTGGAGCGTATTGAGGGTGTGGGAGGCCCGGTGCTCACAAATAGCAAACTGCGACTTCACGTTACAGACTATGTACTTCCCTGCCAGAGACGGACTAGCATTTACTATAAAAATACTAATTAATTATAAAAAAAAAATAATTGAATTAAAATAATAATTGTAATTAAAGCATAAAGAAATAACACGTTTCATCAATAGTTCCATATAATTTCGGACTGTTAAAATATTTGAAATAAAATTTAAGGGCCGCTTTAATTTGTAAAATTCCTTATAAAGAGCGATCAGCACCTAAGTTAACGGACTGATTCATACGGAAATTAGGAATCTACATTCTGAGAACCCCTCCAAGGTCCCTGAGATTGTTCTCCGAACAGGCCAAGGTCTTTATCCTTGAGCTTATGTTTTTATTTCTCCAACGGGAAACAATGTAACTATGTATATACTGTCGATCGTTTATTTTTAATTATACATAATAATAATTGACAGTATAATTATATGTATTGTTTTAAGATTGACGATCTGCTTTACATTTTCAGAACACTAAACGTAAATGAAATCTCAATTTAAAGCAACTATTCATTATATACAAATTTATATATGTACATAAATTTTACTTGAATTCGATTTCAATTTATAATTAATGTTTCAATTTCGAAATAAAACGAGCCTATATGAAATCTAAAATTGATACCTGTCCTTAGGTAGAGATTTAGTCGCCATTGAGGGATTGAAAAGAGCTTGAAATGAGCGGAGAGGGGTGGGGTATGGTGGGGAGAGGGGTGGTGGGTCTCTTCGCAACGCGCCTACACGATCGCCATGACTACGAGTGCGGCCCTGGGTGGCCTTGCAATGGTGTGGGGAGGGCATTAGCCCCGTGCACGCTATCAGTTCGCGTTTGCCAACATTTTTGGAGACGCGTTTTTCGCGTTAATGTACGCTCTAACCCAGTTCAAAGACGGTTCAGTTTTTATGACAAGGCTCAGCTATTAGCAACTGGACGTTTTCCAATGTAGGCTTGTTGATGAGAGAGACGCTTGCGTTCCTTACGTAAGCAGTCAATTTAACGCTTGTAACAAACTAATTTTAAAAGACAGAAACATTTTATTTATATACCTACAAATGTTTTTTTTAAAACTGTCAGTGAATTTCAAGGCCGCTGCATTCGGGCCCGTGACCTGAGGTTAAATTCATATATTTTTGGCTAGGTCTGCGTCGCATTGTCTATTATTATGCTCCATTATATACCTGCGAGCCTGGTACTATAAATATATATAAAATTCATGTATCTTGAGAAAATATTCTTTCTTATCGATTTTCTATCAAAAGCGTGACTTTCAATACCTAAACCTTCATTATTAGGAACCTAAGAAATTCACAAAATAATATTATATGAGAAATAACCTAGTGTTGGTTGCGTGTCGATGAAACCTATATGTAGGCGACAATGAAGCCTACACAATGGCAAGGAAACCTTATAATAGACTGGATGACGTGCACATGTACAGACCAATATACTCCTTATTGCTTTATTGTGAAAGAGTATTGTCGTTTAGATTAGGCGGCGTAAACAATGACTCTGAAACTCAACCATCAGCTGTAGCCAGAACGTGAGAATTTATTATATAACTGGCACTGGAAATACTTAAATAAAATACTGTAACAGTTAATAATTAATATTGTCAACAGTTCAATATCAAATTATATATAATCGCTCGTCAAACAGACAGAACATATAAATGTATATATATAAACGTGTTTGTTGGCCGTTTGTTTGAATTTGTGTTGTCGTAACAAAAGTTTCATATAATGTTTTTCTTTACGTATATTTTTTGTACGTTCTCTTTTTTTTCTTTGATAGCGTTGTTGCCTTAACACGTGTATTTACACTAAATCATTTGTACTAAAGGACGGCAATAATCTTTTAACTATACTCTTTACTAGCTGCTGCCAGCGATTTCGTACGCTCCCGTCTTTTACCTTCTGCTTCCAACTCATCATAAGCCTCTGTCATCTCTTAAAAGTATACAGAGCATGAAGAAGAAGATGTGTTTATTTTATTGTAATTAAGACCCAAAACAATTTTAGAGTTTTTCCGTAAAATGAGCTGTAAAAGTATTATCTATATTTACCGGTTAATAACCTACAACTATAACCAATTACATGAAACAACACTTTTACAGTGTTACCCGAACAAACAAACAAGCAAAAATATTGTTCTGAATTCTGGGTCATCAAAAGCACGTAACAATAACATTTCAAAGATATTTGTTTTTGCTATTCCAATAGCAAAAAATATATATAGGTACATATATAAGCCATATATATAGGTATATTTTTGAATAAATACTTTTGAATAAAAAAAATGTCATTTATTTATCTTTATCTTAACAGATTCAAACTCTGTATGTAATAAGTATTACTGTTTTACTATTCTTGTGTCTTTCCGTGCGTGTCTTACATCAGTTTCCTCCAGACGAAGGACGACCTCAATTTTCCAGCTCTGAAGCTTTATCGTCATAAGTTATGAATATGAACCAGGTCTTAAGGGCATTCTAGTCAAAACCTAGAATTATATTTTTTTAGGTGTTCCAACTTTTGTATTGCTGGAAGCAATGTATAATACATTGTTAAAAGCATAGCTCTATACTAATAAAATATATAAATTATTAGCGTTTATTAAATGAATAAGAAATAATTTAAATGATTTTAAAATAATTTAAATGATTTATATATTATGTAATTTAGAACTCTTCAAGCCTCACGGACGTAGCTTGGTGTGCCCAGCAGTGGGGCTGGAATACATAAGGACTACCACGTACGTGACTTTCATTAAAAAGTTTAGGAATGAGAGCATCGATTGTTGTCAATCTTTCCTTTATCACGAAGAAAACAAACAGACAAACGCACTCACTATTATATATATTTGTATTATGTATCTTATCCAATAAAAATCTAATTTTATCATTAGAATAAATGTTTTATTCTAATGATAGAATTAGTTTTTTAGCTTTTTGTTACTGCACATAAATTGATGAAATTTGATGCCCAGCTACGATTATTATTTCTGAAAGTGTACGCCTCTCTGTAGACGGACGAAGTCGGGGCGGACAGCTGGTGGTATTTATAAAGAAATTTATTTAAAGAAATTCATTTGACATAAATATTTTCAGCATAGAAATTTGTTTTCTTTGAGTTACTTTCATTTATTCGATTCTGTATAACATTGTGTTATTTCTAAGTTTCAATAAGTTTTTCAATTCGCTCTAGTTCTCTCGCAGCATTTAAGAAAAGTTCTTCGAAAATATAACGACAGCGTTTGTTACGTATTTCTAAGTCTAGATCGGCTTCGTTTGAGAAAGTTTTACGTTTATGAAACATTTAATTATTATAAAAAATATTTTTTAATATTCATAATAATTAATATAACCCATATAAAAAATATTCGTACAACGTTATGGATCGATAATATACAGACTTATTAATAAATAGTAAAGGTGAATTTCAGGTATGTCTGACATTAGCTGTATTGATTTTTGGCACCTGCCTTTTCCCCGGGCAGGCATCGATAGTATTGGGCCGATTGAAATATTAACACTATTATTATAATATCGCTATAAGTCTTTAGTTTAAATACGATAATATTATATTTAATGTGTCATTTTTGTATTAAAACTATCGAACACTTCTAACTTTGACAGGTGTCAAATGGCACTTCACATTTTTGTATTCAATTTTAATACGAAAATAGCTTCCGAATTTCCGAACTTTCCGCTGGATTTTCCGAAAAAGTTCTGCAATACAAAACTTGTCACCTGACAATTAAGAACATAAAAAAAAACACAAGAACCGTTCTCAAGTGACGATCATAGATGCGGCATTTTTTATAAAAATGTATCGATTGTGTAAAATATGAACTAAGATTTTCATTTTACGTGTTACAGAATGAATAGTTTTAATTGAGAAATTTTAATGTAATAAAAAATACTTTAATTAAAATAATATCTTTTTTTTAGCATTGCTTTCGAGTTTTTTCGCTCCAGCTCTAACAACCCAGTAGAGAAGTATCAACTGTATGGAATTCGGGTCATTTCTAATAAAAAATTACAGCTGTTTTCCAGACATATAAATAAATATCCTTTTACCTAAACATATCCTAAATTTAGGACCAAATAGAAATTAAGAAATAGATCTGAAGCTTTCAGTAGGTTTTTCGCCAGGCTCGCATTGTCCTAAATTGAAATGTTCCCCCCAGGGGGTGGTGGAGTCTGGCCACTCAGACCCAAACACGTGTAGGCTGGTAGGTTGAAGGTCACACAATTTTTAATGTGAATTAATTAAATGATATATATTTGAAAACACAGCGATAGGACATTCCGTGACATTCATTGATAGGCTTCGAATTATTTCTTCAATTTACAGAACAAGATATCGTTTTTATTTTGTATAATAATATTAATGCAAACAATTTGATACTCTACTTTGATAACAATAAAGTAGTTTTTAGCTCTACATTATTAAAACATTAATAAAAAATAATAAAAATAAAAAAATAAACGACAATTAAATAATCAGCACTTACAATAATATATACATTTTGTTATTTTTTTAAATAATTAACTAACTACATACTTGTAATCCAACATTAATTCCCTTAAAACACTATAATACACTATAAATAATTAAAAACAAAAAGAATTATCAACCGATAAATTCAGCAGTTAATTGGTTGTTATATTTTTAATGTTTTTAATTGTTAAAATTAGAGACAGGTAATAAAGTAATATATTTAATTATTCCATAATAATACAGTGAAAACTTGCATACGGTGAAAATAATAAATATATAATTTTACACGGACTGTGCAGGGTTAAAAGGAATACAGACATTAATATTGTTAGAACGTGTTCAGCTTTTCGTTGATACAGACAATTGGATATCCAGCTCTATGCTAGTCTAGATTTTTATTAGGTCTTGGATTTTATTCTTAACTGATTGATTTTAAGGTTTCAGAGACTGTACTCAGTGAATTGAATTATTTCAACAAACTTTCAAAGTACTAAGAAACTAA
Source organism: Dircenna loreta (assembly GCA_963555665.1). NCBI lineage: Eukaryota > Metazoa > Arthropoda > Insecta > Lepidoptera > Nymphalidae > Dircenna > Dircenna loreta. The sequence continues at coordinate 9,610,364 of OY743094.1, forward strand.
ACGTAAAAGGTTTATTTAATTGCTGTGTCGTTTTAATTAATTGATAATTTTACTATCATTACATAAATTATTGTTTTGTGAAAGAAAACGTTAACACGCCATACGAGTTGAAAAAAAAATATAATTAGTTATTTTACTATAGAACAAATAGTATCTGTTGACACTTAAATTATTTATGATCTGTGGTAAATGAAATTATTTTTTCTCAATAAAACTAATTACATATTTTAAAGGTTAATTTTATTTGTTTCTTAATATTACAATTATAGAGTATTAATGAATTCAGATTTTGTAGTTTTCTTAAACGAAAGTTATTTGGCATATATATTATTATGTAGTTATTTATTCATATATTATTTAATAAAAACATGATAAATATGAACAGTATAACAGCCTTTTTGAAAATGTTATACAAATTTTGAGTTTTCCTGTACAATGTTTATTTACAATTCCATAATGGAAAACCAAGTAATATTGTTTCTTGGAAAGTCAAAAACTTATAATTCAGTTGGACCTTTGAGGGCCGGAGGTGTGAATTCGTCTAGACGGCCCTATAGGTTGGATGTTTGTTAGGGCGCGCGGCCTTGAACTTTCAGATGACTTAAACAAATGAGCCCCATCACTTTTATGTTATCCCGCAACCCTAAGTGGGTTGTACCGCAATAAATTAAGGAAATATGTTTTCCTTACAAAAGAGAAAATAATGAACGATTTAGGAGGATCAATTTTCCAATCAAAGTGAAAAACCTTTCATTAGTTATCGGGACTATGTAAATCTACAGAGCACCAAACATCGCGTCGGGAGATAGACGTCACCAAACTAGTTACAATAACACAAGTCAAGTGTAAGCCTGGAGTACGAAAATAAGTTCAGGCGGTTCCTAAACAAAAAGAAACTGAAATAAACAAGGTCGGGGAATCAACGCCGTCGCCGCCGCCATAAAGACCGACGGCCGTCCTTGAAATTGGGGGGTTCTTACAAATTGGGTTATTACAGTGCGTGTGGGCGTGGGTGGATGACGGGATGGGGAAAAGAGAGGGTGGATTCGAGGTTAAGTTTGCGTGGTGGTTGAAGAGAGAAGGAAAATCGGGTGGGCGTACCTCCGCTTGCCTCCTCGACACACCTCTCCAGGAAGACGCCCGCTCCAGACTGGGGTTCCGGCGCCGATCATTATAATTACTCTCCAAGGTGAGCCGAGCACCGGCAGCCTAATCCAGGGAAAGCAACTCTATTGGGACCTCAACCCGCAATCATAATACGGTCACGAAACATTCGGCCACTTATCCGTCTGTCTGTCGTTGCTTATCGAAGAGTCAATTAAATGCTCGTATGGTTTCGTTTATACGATTTAGATGAGAAAACTTTTTAATTAGACACATATTCAATGCGTAGAGCAATTTAACTTGGAATATCATTAAAGGTATTATATAATATTATAGCAAATTATTAATTTTATTTTAAAATGTCAATATAAATACTAAATCATATTAAGTCTGAGTATTATTTATAATAAATTAATTGCCATTGGTATTAAAATTTCTATAGGCTATAAATGAAAACTCATTGCAATTCAGAGGTCTTAAGTCCTTCAGGTGTCGGCGTCCAGCTGCAAAGAAAAGATATCTGGCTTGACTTCGTAAGATGATTATAAAAGTGTTCTCAATAGCCGTAATGCTTTATCTACTAAAGATAGGGTCATTTTGTGAAGCGCAAGCCCTCTTATTATTTATATAACCATTAAAGTATATATATACATTATATTGGCCTCATTACAATTGTATAAATGGTAGCGGCTGAGCTCACGAGGAAAATCAATTTAAATAACTCGATTACGTCACCTTTAATGAAGTAAATTTAATTAGTATGAAATACATATATTATAAATCTTTTAATCAACAACTGATCAGTCTGATCTGATATCTGTGCAGTTTGGAGACATGGACCACTCTACCAAAACGAATTGTCTTTAATCGGCGTCAAAAATTACACAATCACAAACGTAATCAGATATTAAATTTAAAATAAAATTACTTATCTTTTAAGCCTATAGTGTTTTCAAATATATAGTTTCAATAATAATCAATGCTACTTATTATAAGTAGTTGAAATATTAGGATATTCAGTTCAGAACAAACTTGATGAATAATTAATCACGTGAATACCAAAACCATCAATATTATTTAGTGTCAAAGAAAATTAATCTGTTATCTACACTAATCTATTAATTTAGTTAACTTTGATCGTCTTAATATAAACGAGGAAATATAATAAATAATCAAAATTATTTCTAATATTTACATACTTTTGAATTTAGTTTAAAACATACGCTATTTATCTTTGCAATACTAACGAATTAACATAAAGATAAGATTATTGCAGGAAAATGTGTATTTTATTGAGAACTTGTGTCAAAATAAAAATTACGTCAATTACCTCAATACCAAAATATCTTCAGCCAAAGTTCGTTGACCTCGAGTGACAATAGCTCGTATTAGCACGCGATATCTTTCTGAAAGTCCTGATAGCTCTCACAACTTCGAATATTTACTGATATTCTATATGAAAAAATAGCAGCCATGATAACCAGTTTGTAATGGAATATGAAACAGTATTTTTAGAGTACAGTAATAATCAATAAGTCATTGAAAGCAGACATGAATCAAAGGATTTAGATTCAATATCAATGCAGTAAACCTTGAAGTTTGTCGTCGAGCCTACATTCCGATAAGCGATGACGTAAGCCAGAGGTTGGTGCGTGCCCCTAGCAACTAGCAACACAGTGCGTGCGACATACTGTTTCAATGCAATACTTATAATTAAATATATGCTGGTTTATTATCAAACGTATAAGTCTCGAATTTTTAACTGTCAGATAACTCTTAACTTCGCAATAACTTTAATATTTTGTCAGATATTCAACTATTCAACAGAACTGTCGAAATATAAAATTTATTCTCTGGATTAATGCTGAGTTTTGTAAAATCACCCTAAGTGAATTAAATGTTGGTTTATCCATAGTCAACTCAAAAGCTACTGATCGAGTTCTGTCCAAGCGACAAATGCTTTAATGATTCAGATAATTATAATTTCACTGGCGGGATACAGCTATCTTATCTCGTTGTAATCTTCCCAATTGATTATTTTAAAATCTTTTGTATTACATAATAATAACATATCATGAGTTTATTGACCGCAGTCTAGCCTTTATCTAGACTTTTGTGCAATAACCACAGCCTAGCAACGTGCTACCGGACGCAGATAACAAAATCAATATTTACACAAATACTTTTATTTTACCACATAGTTTTGGCAAATAAATATATTTTTACAGTTCGCTTTTAGCAAGTAATATTTACTTAAAGCCTCGTTGTTAACTGAATGCACCTGTCTGTGTTCGTACACCTTATAACTAAAGCAAATAATAGCAGATAAGTTTACATTTAATAATATCGCATCATACAATCTACTTGTATCACAGTTATTTAAAATAAATTGTAGTGCTCCTACACTACAATTTATTTTAAATAACTGCAAAGAAATAGAACAAAAATAAGTATCTTCTAAAATCATATATAAACAAAAACTCTAGAAACAAACAGTACTTAAGCACAACTATTTTTACTCCCGACGCTCAAATGTATACAAACGCAGTGAAAATATTATGATTACGAATTGTTATATTTAGCACCGCCATACCCATGGAACCCTAATTCTCCACCTGCGGTAATATGGCGATTATTATTAGCCGTTATTATACAGCTGTTGAGAATTAAATTACATTATAGGCGATCAAATATTGAGAGTTGGAAAAGAATTATATATGTAGCTTTACAACTAACATTATTACAATAATAATAATATTACATCAAACGTGTTGTGTTAAATTTAAAAGAAACCAAAATCCATTTATATTTATAATAAGATGAAAAAGTATAATATGAAATTCAAAAATCATTTTACCAGAAAACGGACTATGGCCAGCGTGCTATTGAAATGTTTAGTATGGCACGGACCGTGCTGGCGGCGCAGATGAAATGTAGAGCTAGCAACAAAAAGTATTTGTTACTCAAAGTTCAGTCAACTGTCGAATTGCAATGCGGTTCTTTGTCTGCTATTCCTAGACTATAATTTAGTCATCGCTAAGAAATACACAAGTGCCACAGTGCAAAAACATCGCCAATGAGCACGCCTGCCGGTCTGCCATTTTGATAGATGATAGTTTTTTACTCTGCGCCTATAAGAGAACTAACGAATCAGGAATATTTAAGGTAGCGTTCTCAAGAAATCTGGAGTTATTTTATAACAATAAAATATGTTTCTTACATTAAAATTAAAATTTTTGTTTTTTGGCGGGCCCTTTATGAATTTATAATTTATATATATGTTTATTTATACCTATAAATAAATATTTATATAAAACATCAGATCTAATTCAACAAAATAACTTAAACCGAATAAATTATCGATTTTTATTTTTCACTTTTCAATAATATCGCAGTTTTCATATTAATATAACCTCCTTATAAATTCGTTAGAGGCACTGGCCAAAACATAGGAATAAAAATAAACTCGGGCCGAGTTCGATAGCCGGGAGCGTTCTCACGCGCATCGTGAACGCCTGCGCTTGCGCACTCCATAGAAACACTTGAGTTTTTTTTGTTTTTACTAAAATTAACACCTATTTTAAATTCACAATACTTTAGTTATACTTAAACATTGAAATTAATTGTTTTGACCAATATTTAATTAACACCGTTTGACAAAATGTAATAAATATTTTTAGTTTTTTTTTATTATTTTAGTACCGTAACAATCGCTAATTTGAAAACCTACTTAAGAACCAGTTTAATTAATTACATATATGTAATAAATAAAGTATATTCATTATCTGAAACATTACGAATTTCATATATGTTTAAAGAATCATATAATTCTAAGACCTGTACTTCCTAATAGAGTTATTTGGTGCTTTCATCGATACTTCCAGTAGATTGAAATCAATTAATTAATATTTTAGCTTATATACCATAAAAAAAACATTGTAAAATCAATATTAGTCAAACATATAATTTAAACTTCGCCAGTGCCTACGAAACGCATTGTTGCTACACTGAGCTACGTTGCATCGTTGCATCGTAGATGCAGCTACGATATCTACAAAAACCCGTAGAATTGCTACGAAACTGCATGTGCAAAATATTTGCAAGGAATTATAGCTGGCAATAAAAATATCTGGCAACAAATAAAAATATTAAACTGTTCAGAATAATGCAGAGAATGAAAGTATATAAGTTATAATCATAATTAATGGGTTTTAAATAGGTGTTACATCAATAATAGTTGCTAATAAACTTACATTTTAGTTATTCTTATATTTCTTCCCATTAAGTACTTTAAATTGAATTTTACCTAAGATTTTAAATTATGTATCTCATATTCTTGTTAAACACGAGCTCTATTAGATCGAATTGCTTCCACTACAATATTAAGAAATGATTTATAAATTATTCGTGAATTTCAGGGAGCACTTATATTAATGACTTCCATAGATAAAATAAAACCTTTTAAAATGTGTAGAGCAGATGTCAGGTCAATGACTTACAGCATATGTAAGTTGCTCCACATGCTCCTCTGTATTTAATTATTGATATGTACATTGTATCAGTCTTAATATGAATTAAAAAACAATTGTATAATTTCATAGTATACTTATGGCTTTATCATAATTTTATTTTTATTCTCATACTTGTGTCGCTTATATTATTTTGCCTTTGTTACTTCTCTGGCTTTTTTGGTTGCTCCATTTCGGCGGCAAAGACAGATCAATATACTCACTATAAACTATAAAGGTATGATTTAAAACAAATGTTTGTTTGTTCTTATTCTATTACTATATATTTTTTAATAATAATAACTAGTTCTTAAACACTAAAATCAATTAAAACAAACTCCTTTCTATATACTATTTACATTACATCTATAATTCCGTTAAAAAAGTTACTTCTTTTTTTACTTGTACCAAAAAAGTATTAAATTATCTAACTGCAATGGGAAATACTAGTACATAGGTGATTTATTTGGTATACTATCAAAAGAATTTGGCTTACAAGCGTATGTTGTATGTAGATATAGCGTAAAAATACATAAATAATTGCTAGCAGTACTTTGAATGTCAGTGTTTCAATATCATAGCATTCCTTGACCCATTTAAAGGTGACCCTTCATAATCTAATTCATGTCACAAAGGCATTGAATTATACACGTACAAGTTTCAATATAATTGATTATTTGACAAATTCCTAAGCTGTGTCTGAAGATATTTTTGAATCTACAGTATATAAGTACAATACTTTCATCTATTTTAAATTTGAAAGATCTACTCAGATTATAAATATGTTTATTTGTATTTGACTGAAGTTTCATAAACTTATTTAGTAGGTATGTACAATTTTTGTGAAAATTATTTTTTTACATTGGGTTTCAGCCGCAGATTTAGGGTTTATGAGAAACTGTGAATCTTCGGAAAAAAAATCACATGATTACTTTAACATTTATTACATTTATTAAAACCATAATGTTCAATAAAAAGAGACTATGTTTTATTTAGCAATCTCATACCTATCTTGGGCATCATTAAAACTACAAATACACGCAGGGTACATCAGGGTAACCTCGTAAAGAATTGTAAAACATTCGTCGTATTTTTGATTCCCTTCTGGTATTATATGATACCGGTCTCAAACTGGTTGTCTGTCCTTGGAGCACAGAGATTTCCGCATGTGGCCCCGCGCTGCCATGAATGACTTCACTTTGTTCCACTCTCATCTAATGTTTCAAACTAATTCGTTTATGTAAACAAATTAAAAATCATGTTTTCATCTTGCATAGACACTTTATTCTGACTAAATCCTTATTTTGTCTTTTTAGTACTTCATGGACGTTTACCAATATAACATGTTATAATTCCAGGATTCATATATACATCAATATATAGATTTACGTTCTACTAAAAATGATTTAACTCAAAATAATATTTTCTCTAACCTTAAAACAAATACTCATTAGTAATATGGATTTTGGAGGTTAATTCAAAAGACCGAATTTTAACTTGCCCTTCCCTAGTCTTCCCTCACGGCTTTTGTTGTGGACAAATTCCTAACCAGTTTTGGATAAAAAAGAAACACGAGGTCTTTAGGTTAACGCACCGCAAATAACAAGAATTTAGCCTGGTATACAGGTATTCAGACTATAGAAAATGCATTTATTAATTATTCTTAAACATTATTTGATTATTTGCTTAATAACAAGTCAGAAAATGTGTTGATTGTGCAGTAAAGTTATAAAAAGAGACTAAAATGTTATTGAACGACGTAAAATTCGTTCATCTGACGCTTTGTATTAAGGCATTTTGCTATCGGTAAAGATAACTCTAAACGAGTCACGTAAAATAAAAATCCAGAGAGATTTGAACTTCGCAGACTTAAGTCGATGACGACAGGTGTCGGCGAAGCGGAAAAGTTGCCAAATTACACAAAATGACCGCTCAATTTGGACCCGGGCCAAGTAAAATCAAACATTAGAATTCTATTTGTTAAATTATGCAGTTTGCTCTGAATGTACGAGTATTTTTATAGTTCACTAGGCGCTAGTTACGATTATCACGTCGTTACAACGTGGGGAATTAAACTACTTCTTGAACACACGAAATTAGTTTTTAATTTTAATACTGAATATTTAATTTACATCTTACAGACTAATTGCATAATAACATAATTGACGTCCATGATTTATGTTTATTTATTTTAAAGTAACATCCTGTTACGTAACCCAATTGTAATTTGCATCTTAGCGTTCAATTCAAACGCTTATTTTTCCTAACATATATTCACTCAATTTAATAAGGCACCTCATACTAATTATTTAAACATTCCAGAAAACGCACATGACATGCACGCAACGTGTCAGCCGTATGCGGCAATAAATTCATTGTGTAATGCCATGTTTTAAATTGGATCGTCCCTCCCAATAGCGCCCCGCGCATCGCCGCCATTATCTAACCTCGCTCAATGCTTGTACTATTCAGTTCTGAAACGCATCTTTAAAACGCACAATATGCTTTAAATATATCGAAACTAGCGCCATCTATTAGAAAGATTTTGAAACGTACATGCACACTCCTCCGTTTATGTGTGCGTTGGCGGAGAACATACAAATAATTGTTATTGTATAAAATTGTGCGTGACGCGACGCGTAGATCTGGTACCACGGAAATGTAAATGCAAGATAAGGTCATTGCAGACTTATTGTTCATTATACTTTTGGTTTTTGTGATATTATAATATATACAACCGCTTGTTAACATACCGTTAAGAATCTTTTGTTTTTATATTTGAATATAGAAATAACAATAAGTCAAAAATTTAAGTAACATAACACATGCAGTGTTATACAGTAGTATTACCTATATTACATGTGGCTGTATCAAATTCATTTTCTTCAAGGAACTTATTAGGTATTCAATTCCTCTATTTTTACGAATCCTACGCACCTTTATTGAATCCCGCTTAACAATAAACGCATTATATAAAACAATTGATTAGGCGACGCGCGCTACTAATAACTAAATAGGTACGTTATTTATTGCCACAATCGTAGTTGAGTTATCAAGGATTATTTTGTATGTGTGAATCATGCGTTAAATATCTACAGCGTTACTACTTTTAATGTGTGCGTGTAGTGAGTAGTGACGCTCACGGCTCACGGACACAGCTGAACAAAACGCAGCGCCTACTTGCGGAATGGCCATGAAAATATTTACATAACTACATGTACTAAGGGAATAATTCGAGGCCATTCGTTATAAATTAATTTTATGTTAATTATTTAGTTTAATTAGTATTTTTATAAATTTATTTTTTTGTTTATAAGTTGTACTTCTAAATACAAATATAAAAAATAATGAAAATGTTTAAATTATTTATCAGGTAGTGGGAACAAAAGAAAAATACTTATGTTATAAATATTTCCAACAATTTTTTTTTTATATTTTCATTAAACACTATAAACAATTGATTGATTACTTGGTGTATTGAGTCAAAGTTGTTAGAACCTTAACTCAAATTATTATGAGTTGAAAGCACATTCTAATCAGAAAATGATCTTATCTATCTAGTTTTATGTAAAGCGTTATATGCAAAGAAAACCATAAACATTTTTTTTACAACAGTTGATTAACTCTTTACAGATTTACAGATGTAACTTACTGAAAATATTTCTTGTATATATTTTCAAATTTAAGGAAATGGCGCGTAACGATACGAGCGTAATCGACTCTACGTACTAGTACCATCTAGTACACTTTAATATAACTATGTACGTATAAGTCGTATTTCGTTTCATTGGGCCGCATCACGGCCGTATTTGTTGAGTAAGGCAAAGACAACATAGGGCAAATTTAATATAATTTTTGTTTAAAAGCTCAAATACTGCACGTAGGTTTTGGGGTATCGTTGTTTGTAAATGACTAATTTATTACTTTATTACTGAAATAAAGGTGCTGAAATGTAAAGACATTTCAGCGCCCTCTATTGTTACAATTATACAACAATAAATAATACAAGACAAATTATGGAATGTAGAGAAAAGGAGTACAAGCACCATATTTAAACAGTGCTGTCAAAATGAATGAAATTGATAGCGTTACTATTCCCAAATAACACAAACAAAAAAAAAACTTTTATTTTATGAAAATCTTTAGAATAATTTCTGAAGTTTCAGTTTTTCTAGAGATTAATTAAAAAACGGATGTCATTGCCCTTTGTCCACAACGGCTGAGTTTATATTAAAGACTGATAGTATACTAGCGCCATTCTAGAAGCTACTTTATCATTTTATCTTTCATACAAAGTGGTACTTCTTACCTCTACCCTAACAAGAACAGATTAAATTTGCTCACTGAAATATGAGCAAATGCATCTTAAAAAAATATTATTACAATCTGTGGACAGAGAACGTACAGTAGAGTAGAATTACAACTGACAAATGGCTACTTTCCATTGCATGTGAAATATGATGAAAAGAACAAATACTTAAACTATATACAGAAACGACTATACGATATTACTTTTTATTTCGTTCTGCGTGACAATTTCTTTAAAGTAGGTTATTGATAAAATTTGTCATGATAGGATAGTTCCTGATTTGTTATTTCCATTCTTAAGTACAATGTTTTGATGTACAGAAATGTATTGTCTACAGTTAGTCTATAACGACTTAAGTACATAGAATATAGAAATTGATTTTTGTAATATCGATATTTGTATTTGGATTGTTCTCTTCTCTTAACTACATATACCTATATACCTATCTTTTCGTGTCTCTCTGATCTAATAACTCACAGTCTAAGCTGAAGTGATTAGAAAAATGTTATCGGTATATCCGTATCCATAGGTTATAACAGTAACAAAGCCGTTTCGTTTCAGCTAGTCATTGATAGAAATACAAAAAAAACGAATTATGAGATTTTTTTTTTAATTGAACTCCAAAAGAGGGAGTATTTTGTTTCCACAATCATATTGTCTCACAAGTTAACTATGCTATGCTAAGGTAACATGGTCTTATAAATTATAATACCACAAAGATTGATTGATGATGGTATTTCGTTTCCTTGATCGTATTTCCTAACATAGAATCTTTGTACGTTACGACCATAAAATGTGTATGTCTCTTTCTATTCATCTGACTGACGGTCTTTCACTGTCTACTGCGACTTAAATAATATTAGAATGAAATATTTAACAGTCATGTTTTTATGTCTCTACTCTTAAAAAGTTATACGTTGGGTTTTTCTTTTTTAATCGGAAAGATTAAAAAAGAAAATAAAAGTCTAATTAATTAATAATAACTATAATATATAAATAAATTGATTGGATTAAATGTTTTTTTTTTCTATTGCAACTTTTACTTTTTGACATCTGACAATTTGACAAACCTTGAATTTGACGTTTTCTTCAATCAGGCGTTCGTATATCGCGAAAATAAAAAGCAAGTCTATTGCGTAAATTATTTTTTCAAAATGACTTCTGTAGCTCGGGCGGGGCATCTGGCTCCTTATTTCAAAGCCTCATGTTCCCTTTCACCAAATGCCCTAAAGCCTGTCGTAGCAGTCGCGGTTTCTGCTGAAAAACTGGTAGTCCAACCTCTACCCAAGACTTCAACTGTGCAATCTCTACATGGAGCTCTTCCCATACAAAGCTTAAAAGTCAGGCACGGAAATCTTGGTAAGAGTAATAACAAGCAATAAAAGTGAGGTTTTAAGTGCTTACAGTGTTGGAAAATCTTGTTACATAACATGTCATTTGCAGCTCCAACTCAAGTACGTTTTGCGCATACTGACATTGCATATCCCGACTTCTCGGCATACCGTCGCAAGGAGACCCAAGACCCGAGATCTAACTCCAATGAGAACTTCGATCAGCGCACGTCCTTCACTTATCTCATTGCTGGAGGTTAGTTTCCAAGTCGAATTTTAATCCATATCATGTAGTCTAAGGAATTAATAATATTATATATATTCTTAAGTGGTGTTTTTGTATGAAGTGTGAATATAATTATAAGTTATTATGTACAACATCAAACTTCATTAAGTCTAAGTGAAACAAAATATTTTGAGTTATTGAGTTTTCAACCTATCAATGACTGACATGAAGTATGAGGTAAAAGATCTATTGTTACTTATGGTGGTTCATTGAAGTGCTTAGCATCGAGCTAAAGGAAGATTATGATATGTATTATGTTTATACAATGACTGTTTGGGAATGTGCCCATACTACGGGACAAGTTTTAACAATTTTTAACCCCCCCACCTCCTCAGTGTCCTCCAAAGTATTTAATAAGAACCCCCTCACTCGCACCCCCCCCCCCCTCAAGGTTTCACGTATTCATTCAAAGTATATTAAGTAAGTAGTAGTTCAGAAGAAAATATTAAAATATATTTTGACTCATGCTTGTCAGCTGCCCATCATAGCAATTGAAGCATGACGGGAAAAAGATGATAACCCCCAAATCCCAGTGTGGCTTTTTCAAGAACTCCTCCCCCAAAATGAGTCACACAGTATGGGTACATTCCCCTATAAAATCTTTATATACACATGTTACATAAATTCTTTATATAAGTTAAGACTTTTATAAATTTTACTTAGTTAGGTAACTAATAGATATGTTTTATTTGATCACTATGTAAGCAACAATGTGTACTGGACAGAGAGAAAAACTCAAATGATAAAAGTTTGCCATTATACCTAACCACCTAATTAACAATTTTAAGGAACAAAGAAACAATAAGTGAATACTAATATGTTTATGTTAAAAGTTTAACAAACACATTTAAGCAATAAATACTGTCTGAACTCTTCATTTTGCACATTCATTCAAAATGAGGCTGAGGGAACAGAATATAGTTTTTGAAGTTATAAAGGTTTTTAAGTTGTCAAGGTTTGAGACATTTAGGTTTTATTGTATTCATGTTAGTTGTTTCTAGATATGTTAAGATGCAAACAAACACACATTTCATTATTTAGCAATTCTACTATAATTTAAAGTGTGTTAAGCTTTTAATATTAATCAAACAATTTTCCATCACTTCTTCACACATATTCCACGGTGTAGTTTTGGTACATTTTTCTTGTACTAATTGCCATATATTTCAGAATAAAAAATACCTTGGATAAGAAAACATACTCAACTACAATCCTATCAAAAGATAATTAACAATATTTCACAAAATATTTTTAAAAAATAATAATATAATTTCAATTTTTTTCACGTCTTTATAGTTGACACATGAGTATTAACTTACTGTAATAAAGTTCATTTTATTTGCTTTTTATTGATTCTTTATTACAACTATTTCTAAAATTGAAACACAATCTCAGTCGGTCTAAGATTGTTATTGTGCGTGGTCCTGTATCTTTTTAGGCAAAATGTTAGTTGATAAAGATTGCTGTACGAATACAAAATATTTTATAGAACCTAACTTGATACTTTACAGCTTACACAATATTCTATATTGTCGACTAGATGAATTATGAATTATTTTTATATTATCATTTTTTAGTAAATATTCAGATATTGATATTCTGATGGATGGAAGTATCTAGTAGCAACTGGACATCCTAGACGAATAGAGTAATCAGACTTGATCTAGTGACCTTGAGGTATGCTGATGGATGCTATTGGATCTCCTAGATGAATAGACCTAGGTGCTCCGGGTTAAGACTTATTTTATTAGTTTAGATAAGATCTTACCGTCTTGATAGAGTGAGATACCGGACTTGATAGAGTGACCTGAAGATATTTTGGTGGATGGATGCTATTAGATTTATTAGACGAGTTGGACTAACTACACCGAGTTAAGGCTTGTTTTGTTAGTTTTAATAACATCTTACCGTCAGACTTGACAGAATGTCCTTGAGGTATACTGATGGATAGCATCCATCCATAAATATACATTCAGGTTACTCCGTCAAGTCTGATGGAAAGATCTTATCAAAACCAACAAAACAAGCCTAAACTCGACTAACCTAGCCTTTTTTGTCTTGGAGATCTAGTAGTAGCCTTCAACGTTTGGACCTTCAGGTCACAAACAATACTAATATCGTATAATAAAGCAATAATTAACAAAAAAAAATAATAATTTAAATTATTAAAAGTATAATATTTCAAAAACCATAAATTCAAACTATCAAAATTGTTTCATGTAGCTATTATAATGTAACTATGTGATTTGCTACCCATCTGTTCCGTAAAGTCCTAAAGGCAAAAATATTAACACTTGTCTTTGCTACCTTGCTTATGACAATAGTTGCAAAAAGTGTCTTGTTATCAAATTCTTGTATATTTCTGACTCAGCCAAATTTTGGCTAATATGACCTTGATATTGATACAAAAAAATATGGTCAATTGCTCTATTGTTTCATGGAAGATAAAAATAAATAAACATATTTATTTTTTAATTAGTTATCTATTTATAAATAGTATTTTGTACAACACAATATCTTAAGTACATAAACGAACGGTAACATTCTAATAAATGCTTTAGTTATATTTTCTATGCATATTGTGCATGAGGAAAAATTATTAGATTTTCCATGTTTAACACAGAAATACTATATACAATACATATTCAATGCTTTGTAATATGAACTAAATATCAATAAAAGTTTGCACACTTAAAGAAACACACACATACTTACATAATAAACAACAAAAACTATTGTTAATTTGGCAGTTAGGTATTTTGTAATTTGGATTTACTCTAAATTGTTTTCCGTTTTAGCCGGTAGTGTTGCTGGTGCCTATGCCGCTAAATCTGTGGTCACACAATTCGTGTCATCGATGGCGGCTGCCGCCGACGTCTTGGCCTTAGCCAAGATTGAAATTAAGCTTGGCGACATCCCCGAGGGAAAGTCCGTCACCTTCAAGTGGCGTGGAAAGCCACTCTTCATTCGTCATAGGTAACATAAATTATACTACTAGTTGTTTTGTTCGCCTTAAAATTTAAAAATATTTATTATATACACCTTTTGGACCATTTCCTACCCAATATTCCGCAAGGAGGGGTTTATTAATTACTGGATTTGGATTACTCAGGTCACATTACCTCCAAATTACAATATCTATTTCTGTTTGGTTGGCATTTTGACCTGTATCAGTACCGATCAGTGTTAGTTTAATTATTTACTAATAGTATGTATTAGTGAGATTAACAAATAATCATTGAAAAAGCAAGTTTGATTTAATGCTTGCTTCTATATATTGCCGTTATATTATTGCTTTTATTTCTAATACTATACTTTGCCACATTGCAAAACACAAAAAAATACCAAAATAACAAAACTTTTATTTTATCATCATTCGTTTCTAACTGTAGCAGTACCGAAAGTACCGGTTTCGCGGAAATAGGTTCACTGGGGATCTTCTAGTGTATGCTTTACACGTTTAAGGCGAGGCCATCGAGAGGGATGGAGAAGCGGTCGCCGTCTCTCTAGACGTCTCGAAGGCATTTGACAGGGTCTGGCATGCGAGCTTTTAAGAAAGCTCTATGCGTATAGTATATCCTCTTGTCTAATCGGCTGGGTAACAAACTTGAACCTGAACCATAAAACTATCCGAGTTGTTGTTGATAGGTGCTCGTCGAACCTTCTCAAAATAAATGGTGGACTTCCTCAGGGATCCGTTCTTTCTGCAACTGTCTTCCTGCTGCATATTGACGAACTGCTCAAAGCCGGTATCTATGGGTATGCCGACGACAGCACTGTTGTAGAAAGATACTTGCTTTGTACTCGGGCCAGTAAGGATCAAGTACAGGGTGAAAGAGAAGCCATGGTGCAGCGTTTGAATGACAAGCTGGAGGCATTATCCGTATGGGGCAATGCCAATCTTGTTAAATTCAACGCCACCAAAACGCAGACGTGTTTATTCACCGCTTAAAGGAGCTCTATCATAGAGATTTCCTCGAACCTCAACTTTAGTCGGTTCATTGAATCTAGAGCAAGAGCAGCCGCAAGCTAGCTTGGCGTGTGGATCCGATAGTACTTCACACCGGTACAACTGCTAACACTATATAAATCACCGGACGTTCCGACACACGGCGAGCATACATCCTTTCGTTGTGGACATTACATTTGTACGAACAAAACGCTTTGCTTCGCCAGCGAAGAACTGCTATAGCTTGCCTGCCTCTGTTTTTCCGTCCGATTGCAATGTGGGTGTCTTCAAGCGAAGAGTGAATAGACAACTATTAAGTTTCTACCTTTCTACTTCCCATCAGGTAGAATGTAGTCAAATGTCAACTTAGTTTTTATGTAAACAATTAAAAAAACCATTGTTTTTGGATGATGGACTGACAAGTTAATATTTTTAGAATTTTCCAAAACAAAATTTACAAAAATCTTGTTTTCACAATTACAAACACAACAAAATAAATATTCGATTATAAAGGATGGTCTTTTAGACACACGGCAATGTATTTTTATTGTATTTCATTACAAATTTATGTAATTATAAACACGTCCATCCAGGACGTCCAACGAGATTTCAACCGAGGTAGCGGTTCCGGTGGACCAGCTACGTGACCCACAACACGACAACCAACGCACCCAGGACCCCAAGTGGCTGGTGGTGATCGGAGTATGCACCCATCTGGGCTGCGTGCCCGTCGCGAACGCAGGGGACTTCGGGGGCTACTATTGCCCGTGTCACGGCTCCCACTACGACGCTTCCGGACGCATCCGCAAAGGCCCCGCCCCCCTCAACCTCGAAGTACCCCCCCACACCTTCATGGAGGGCGGCCTCTTAGTTGTAGGATAAACGATTATTAAGTAGACAATTTATTTATAAGCTACATCAGTACGGTAGCCAACAATCAATAAATGTTATTATAATTTAATTTGTTTTTTATTTTGTATCTTGTATCTGTATTCTGTACTCCTGTTATTTTGACTGCCGTAAAAAATATGTATTATATTGTAGCTAAGTAATAAAAAGATTAAAAGGCTCCTAAATAAGCAATTTAAGACTTGAAACTAGTGTTATTTTAAATAATATAATATGATGATATTACAAAGAAAATTCTAGAATATGTAATGTTCTAAGATAAAGCTGTGAGGTTTGTCTTAGAATAGGGGTTGTGAATCTAGGAAACTGGATCAAAGCATTAAAACAAAATTAAATGAACTTCACAAATTGGTAACGGAATTAGTAACTTTTAAAAAGTGCAAAATTATATGTATCAGGTTTAAATTTAATCTAAGTTTACATCTAGGTAACGTAAACAATTATAGTATATTCTTGCACTAGTATTACATTTGTGTTCTATACAATATACATTTTTATACGTACTATTACGTTTCTTGCTATAAGACACGGATATATTTTTTGAACAAAAAAACAGTTGACAATCCCTGACTTTTAGTTTATTATATTGTAACAGACACATTTTCAATAGTTTAAAACAATAAGGACAATATTGTTTATATTTTGGACATTGGTATACATCAAATTACGTACATTATTATCAAATATATATTTATATAATACTCAATTTTAATCACATAACTACTAATTTATCACCTACTAATATGTAGCTATGTATATAATGTTACTTTTTACAATATATACACAAGTTAACATCTAGAATATTGGCCATATAACCCCCTTACCTTACAATACCCTCCCCTCCCCTCCTATGCCCGACCGAATATTTAATAACAAATTGATATGTACAATAATTATAAGATAAAATAAAAGGCATTGAAAACTGTCTAATTTACCAAATTTTAAAGAACACGTCTGTCACACCACAGTGATTTGTCAACTCTCTGTCTTACTCTCTGTTTCTAGACTAGTTTCAATGCCTGGAAAGACTTTATAAGTGATAATTAAAACAGAGTAAAAATAGACTATGCAATAGAAAGCGTATCTAAATTCCGCATTTATGTTTTATCTGCGACTTGATACCTTATTTTATTCAGTATCTTCATGATTTCAAAACGAAATTTGAAGTTTTGTCGTTCTGTCATTTTTGTCATTTCTGGTAAAAGAGACAATAAGAAATGTCTGTTAGGATCTTCATCAATATTACTTTCTGTTATCTTGGTCCAACGTCGCATTACCATAATTTGTGAAGACACTGGGTCGTTAGATGTCAGTACTGGTGAGGAAACTGCTTCTGTTGCTCTCGAACCGCTTCGGTCGCAAGAAGAAGCATCGTCGCTGCTCTCATCCTTTTCAGGAGACTTATCATCTTCAAATGATAATAAATCAGGCGAAGCTAAATTCGATGGAGAATTTGTTGTTTCTTGATTTGGATCTTTGGGATCGCTCAAAAATTCCAATAATTTAAAATATGGATTTATTTTTCTCTTCTTCATTGCGGTTCCACCAGTTTCAATCTCCCTTTTCTTGTCACGTATGTAATAATCTCTAACAGATTTCCACTTCTTTTGGAAAAAACCAACTATAACAAAAAATACAGGCTTAATCAGTATTTATTAAATGTAAAGTCATAAGTGGTATATAATATGGGCGTAACGGAAGCAAGGAAGACAACATTTATATTTTTAAGCTATGTCGCATAAATTTCACGTTTGAATATTGCCAGAGTATGTTTCTCTATTGTTTATTACCAACGGTATAATACCTTTAACATACTATAAGAGTTCGCGTGTTAAGAAGAGAGGCCCCGTCCACGCAATTCAGCTGTTAAATTAAATTTAAACATATTTTCCCTTTTGATTTCTATAAGATAATTTAAAATTTTATTTCTAAGGATTAAATTTCTGATAAGAATTAAAATTTTTAATAGTTGGCATTATTGAATGACAAAACGCCCAGTCCTCATTGCTTAAGTCTACGTGTTTTTTTAAGCGAGATAATAATTCTTTATCAAGGTCTTTTTTAGTAATTTTAATCTTTTTTACAAATCTTGATTTATCAACTTCGCTAGCAGTTGTGTTTAGAAGCTTATGAGACCTGGGACTGTTCATCGATGGGAATGGCACGTATGTATTCATTGACAGAGGGGCTTATAGAAGCTTGAGAAAATTGATGACAGTCATCTTCGTTACTGCCGGAAACAGTTTCTTCATGAGAACTGTCCGATTCTTTAACTCTTACGAATTCATTGTAGTCCAGAAATGTCAGTAAGTCAAAGTAAACATAATTTTTTCCCTTTTTGGTAATTGAACCAGTTTATTTATTTGCCTTAGCTTTAACATAACAATCTCGAGCAGTTTTCCATCGCTGTTGTAGTTTTATAACTGCAACAAGTTAAGAAAACATTATTAGGAGACTTTCTTTATTTTGCACGGACTTCTAAGAAGTTCTACATTAACTGTTGTGTCAATAATTTTACCCAAATCTTATACGACACTTTTATTCCTAAACATACGATGTAAGCATTCAGTGTTTTTTATTACCTGGCTAAAACCCAGCGCACGTTTTCTACAAAATTCAGCTGCAGAAACGTGAAAATACATATTAATTCATATAATTGAAAAAGACTAGGTACTATTCCGAATCATTGTAAATACAACGATGCTAATATAAAATAAACTCATTTTCTATAAAATCCTTGTATTCTGCCTGTATTTAAATAATTTTCCTGTGAGAGCCTGGCACATATACCCTTTAGAGTGCGCGAAGGCTGTCACGTATCATTATTTATTTTATTTAAATGGGATGCCGCTGCTAGCGTTGCTAGGTTTTAAAAAAATATTCAGATTATTAAAATGAAATATCTGTGTTGATTGTAGAGCGTGCTTGAATTGAAATTGAATAACATATTTGACTAACTGTCTTTTCACAAAATATTTAATAACTACCTCTGCTTAAGAAAGCAATGAGCTACATTTAATTATCTACTTCAATATTTATGATAATTATTTGGGGTGATAGGAATCGTAGTTATAACCTTCACTTATTACTAAAATAACAAGAGAACGTAGAAATAAAATCAAAAGGTTTCTTATTTTATTTTATTTCATTCAACGTCATTACAACGACATAGTTACCAAAACTGCTTTGGGCTTATTATATAAATTCTAAATCATCATATTAAAAATTGTTAAGTGTAAAGTTATAGTTAAAATAAAACTAAAAGTGCACGGATTTGTATAATTGTTTTTTTAAAGTATTTTCTTAGTAGTTGCCTATATTTTTTTTTAGTCGCGTAGACGAAGGAGTTAGCTACAGCTAGTTATGATATTAAAAGTAGCTTTTTGCTACAAAGAGATCTTACCACGTCTCCATACACAAGCTTCAAGTCATATCATTATATAGAAAAACAAATTGTTTACCCTTTTACCTACGGTTTTATGCTGAATAGTTTGTGTTGTTGAAACAGAAGCTAGGTATATTTTGCGTTGGCGATAATGTTACTCACCTACAGATTTTTTCTTCCCTGAAGTCATTTCATCAAAATTGTCTACCAAATTTTTACATATATCGATCCAGGCAGCCTGTCTGGCATCCTTGCTTTTATACAAATCGAAGTTGGTATCCCAAATAACCGGATGCATTTGTACTTCAAGGATAACACGCTCGGTGTCGACGTTCATCGTGTTTGTTTCTTGACAACCGCTAATATAAACTCGCGCGGCGTCCAGCCCGCGTCGCTCTGCTCCGCGCAATGCGTATTGCGTCCGCGGGGCGGGAGAGCTCCCGCGCGCTGACGTCTGCGAACTACGACTCACTAGGGCACTAAATGGTACGGGTGTATTTTCGCCCGTCTTGGGGCATTTTGGGACGGGAGACGGACGCTGCCTGTCAGTATGCCGACGTATAACTACCCCATATTATTTATATACCTATTTGAACCAATTGAGAAACACATCATTTTATAATTTTTGCATTACTAAATAAAAAATAATTATTGCAAATCCTTTTCGAGCTAACCTAACAGACAGGCATTTGTCCTGAAATTATTTTTATGATCTTTACTGTAGCGTGTTTTTTTCTTAATAAAAGTTCAATGTGATCCAATCCGGGAACCTTGAAGCTACGGAAGGATAGATACCGCTACTTTCGTTTCCGAAAAGTACTTTAGAGAAATAGATTACATTTTCCGACATCTAATTAAAAGTCGGAGATACTTCATATGAATGCTATGTGTGTTAAAAATTTTGTCTCCATAGTGAAATTTAAAATAATAAAATTATGAAGAATACGATAGATAGGGATCAAAATCTGTATTTTGTAGGTAGGAAAAAAAAGCTATTTCAATTTGTAATTGTTTTAATATCGTTACCGTTTGTTTTTTGCTTTATGTATGCTTTAGACGGTTAAAATCTACGTAACATTTAATATAGACTACTAAAATTTACATACATTTACAAGATTTATAACTGGGATTCAATTTAATAGGAATTTAAATTTTTGTTACATTAAGGAATAAATACAATTTAAAAACATTGAATACAAATATAAAAATGGCAACCAAATAGCAAATAATTATATAATATTGTTAGGCCTAAAGTATTACAAAATAATTTATTTTCAATGTCTATTCACAGTTTATAATTTATAAAATGTTGATCAATGATCAGGATATAACATATTTAAATAAATTTTTGATGGTATTTCTTATTTTCTTATTCCTTATTTTTAATATTTATTTCTGGACGAAAACAAAGCAGTTGTAATAAAAAAAGATATTTGAAGGAATCCCAGTCCTTAAAAAGTTTTAGATAAATTACACTTTTTATGAACATCGAATTCTATGACTAAATATTAAGTAACCGATTTAATTATCGAACTAAATGAATATTTACACAAGGATGGAGAGTGGTTACATATTTGGCAAAATAATTTAATTAAATCTAAATTAATCTAAGAGAATGAGTGAAATGGGAATCAAAGTACAAATACAAGTATCATAACCTTGGAAAATCAAATACTGGCCACACAATATCAGCTCGCTAAATTATTATTAAACCTTTTTTTTTTTTTAAAATATTCCAAATTTAAAAATTAATATAACTTAATTAAAAAATTTCGCAACAGTAATTATTCGAGTACATGTAAACTTTTAAGAAATAAAAACTAACTATGTATTAAAAAATACATTACACCTTAACAGAATAAAGAAGAAAGATTCGCATGAGGGAATATCAAATACACCGGAGCTGGGTCCCTACATTACATTTAACATGTACACCGATACTGAGATAACATTAAATTAATTAAAACCTACAACGTCCATGACTTAATAATTATTTATTGAGAATAATTGTCATTTTTAGCTCAAGGCGACAAAAGCGACAAAACCTCTTTTATTTTATTTTTTAATTTACTTATACTTTTTATGTATGACCAGTATTTAATATGCACATACAAATTTAAAGCTTACAGTAAATAAATAGTAACTTATTCATAAACTCTAAGCTCCTGATCAAACCACAGCTAAAAATGAATTATTTTGTACATGTGGCCTTCACCCTTTATTATCTATAAATGATTCAATGATCTGTTCATATGGCACAGGAAAATAAATCGACTGTCTGTGGAATGTCAAACAAATCAGATAACACAGTCATAAAATTGAGCCGCGTTATGTAATAATGAGTCAATACAAATTTAAATTATATTACGCCGTTTAAATCAGATTTTAGTTTCAAATATTTTGACAGGAACGGAATTAAAAAAGTATAATTTTGTATCCGCAACCTCTCATATACAGCTCATACTGTTTTCAGTTCGGTTGGCTCATTGTTGCATAACACAGGCCATTGTTGTTGTATGCCTCAAGTTGGATTTAACGAAATACATCAGAAACATGTCTCAACATTTATATAATACTTTCTCATACGATAACATTCATAGCACATTTATTTTGAACACAGATTATTTTCAAATTCAAATTGTAGACATATTTCTATTATACGGAAAAATATATAAACATCTATTACATATACGTGACAAAATATTTTTTTTTTTTTAGTATTTATTTTTGAAATAGTTTTAAAATGTTATTAGTATATTAAATATATTTAGTGTATTGAATATATTCGATCGCCGGGACAATGTAAATAGTTAATTCGGGTGATCTTTTGTGCGACACATAAAAGATAATTTAAAAAAAAACGCGTTTCACTATCTGTCAAAGGTCATAGAGTATTGTCAAGAGTCCTCGTCGAAGGATCGCGCTCCACCGACGAAGCTTTCTACACAACCTTGGAAGCTCGTCGGTGATCTAGAGGCTATACTATTTGAGCGTTCCGAATTCGAATTGTGCCTCAATTGTACGGTAGCGGAGCCCTGTCGGTGCGTCGGTGGGGGAGGTGAGGGAAGTGAAAGTGGAGAGGGAGGGGCAGATAAAGGATGGCGGAGCTAGCAGTCCGCGGTGTAGACGGGTGCCAGGTCGAGGGTCAGATGCCTCAGCGCGCGGTCGCGGGAGGCGGAGCGGGAGGCTCGTGAGGACTTGATGATCTGCAGCACCATGGCCTTGCAGTCGTGGCACACCGCCATCTGCACGCCGCGCAGTCGCTCCGCCGCGCAGGCGCCCGGCGCGCCGCGACCGTAGCGCGCTCTGGGGACGAACACGGCAGTGGTTTGAATTTTATATTTTATTTATATACTCTATAGTATCATCAGAGTTGTAAATCCGAGTTATAAAAATAAAATTCTGTAAGAGATAATTTTCCATCTATATTTGATGACAACTGATAAATAGTAGAGTATCCCACCTGCGGTCTACAGTGGAGAAGGTGGAGAGGGGCGTGGCCACGCAAGGCATGCTCCCGGGACCGGCGTCGTTGTACCCGAGGGCGGAGGCGCCGCGGGAGCCCGGGGCCGAGGCTCCGCGCCGCGTCCCAGGGCTGCTGGGAGCGGAGCCCACACTATTCTCCACCGACGCCTACGGAAAAATCATTATTAACTTTAATAAATCTGGACATTTTCAAGCTTTCATGTCATATTAAATCCAGTCAGTGTGTTGTCTTTTATTCTTGTCGAGACAAACCTCTGCAACCTCACTCCTCTTGGAATGGAGGAGCTGGTTTAAGGTTTTGTAAAGGCCGTGGATTGAAATGGATGTTCTCTAATTCTAATTAGACTACCCTATTCTTTTGACTCACGGCCTGGTCGGGCAGCACGAGGCGCGCCATGAGCGAGCGCGAGAAGGACGGCTCCTCGTCGGGTGACGGCAGCAGCGACGGCGACAGCAGCGCCACCGGCACGTGCGCGAAGTGCTCCGTCGGGATACGCATCTGGGGACACCGATGACCGTCAAATATACTTCAATTATTATTTATATACAACTCGTTGCCAATATTTGTATCCATTTTTGGTCTACTTGTTCGAAAATATTTACAGAATATGGATTATTGTCGGACAAAATGACCTGTCAATTACCTTTGAACAGCATTTTTGACACACAGTCTTCTTGCAGAGTTTGCACTTCTGACCCCACGGACCGAATATACCGAACCGCGTCTTCAGGCACAGGAAACACACCTGAAGGAAAACAACAAATATAATAATAGCGTTCAATACAAACAACACACAGTCTAAGGAATGATCGCTTTACAAGACTGAACCGAAATATATCGCACTTAAAAACACTATAGCGTCCCGCGGGTACGACTCTAAGGTCATTAACTCCTGGAAATAGATAAAATGTCATCGTACCCTCCGCTTCTCGACGTCCTCCTTGACGCGTCCCTCCACGGGCAGCACCTCCAGCTCCGCCTTCGTCAGCACGGAGCGGATGTGCACGATCTCCTCCAGCGTGAGGGAGAGACGCTCGTCAGATATTATAGCGTCCTGCCATTGCTTCTGTCGATTTTTGTATTATTATTACTTATTGTTACTCCATATGATAAGTAGTATACTGAAGGACATACATATATACATATATATATATAGAGCTGATAATTAATGTGAAAATCGATTAATTATATCCCATCCATAGATATATATGTATATGAAAACTATTTTATATCCATTCACTTCCAGTCTAAAAATCTAAGCTACATTCTACAATTAAATAACAATAATTTAAAAAAATAAAACTCTAACTAAATAACTACTATTTAATTAAATGTTATATATGCTGTGTGTACAAAGGTACGTTTTTTTCTACTGGTGTCTGTCTATCTTCTACATCAAGCTCACACTTACATTCAAACATATTAAACAAATCATGCAATTTTCGAAGCAAATACAACAGCGGCTTAAATCGTGTGCCAATATTTTACCTGAAAAACTCGCGAAATTACTTAACAAATAAAATTTATTACTTGAAATGATCAAAACTAATACGTTGTGTCAAAATCTTTGCAAAATTTACACAGAAATGTATTATTATTGAAAAAAATACACAACTATCATCTTAATTTAATAATAATAATCCCGTATTTACCTAGAAATTTTAATTTTACCGACAACCCTAAAAATCCCTAAAAAAATAAGTAAAGTACCGCACTAAAATGAAACAAGCTATATAAACTCACATGCGGGCTGGTAGGGCTGTCACTAACCGACTTGATGAGCTCGTCCTGCAGCGACGCGCGCGACCACGACAGCTCGTTGAGCTGCGCGTCGTCACTGCTCAGGGACGCGCCGGCGCACGACGCACGCGATCCCGGCCTGGGAAGAATGAATAGCCGTTTAATCGTTTATATAGAAAAAAAAACAATATTTTATTCTGATTTAACTAATAAAATAACATTTTTGTAAACATTCAAAACCCTAATGTCTTAATTGTTAGGAAACAGCATTTAGAAGAAAATACGTATTATTATTATATTAATAATTAATTAATTAATTATATTAAGAAAGTTGGTAGAACAAAACAAGTGCAGTGTTAATATTCAATCACACTAATGTGTCAACAGTTTGGTAAATACCTGGAATGCGGCATCGACTGCGCGCCGTCGACGGTCGGACACGCGTGCGTGACGGTGTGACGTCTCATGGACGCGCGGCGCGACGGACACTGCGTCGCCAGGTCGTACGCTGCAATAACGCATGTGTGAATATGGCTTTTTTAAAATGTCGAATCTTGTGTGAAAATGGCTTTTCTATAGATGTCTTATGTTAACATGGCTATTTAGATGTTTTATGAATGAGGCTTTATTTTTAAATTTACTGACGCTATTAACTAACCGCCAATAATTTAACAGAAACACCGGGGTGAGTGCGGTCGTGTAAGTAAAGTATACTGTCAACTTTAATCAAAGTTAATTCTTGGTTGGAATTAAGAATTATTGGGCGTCAAAAAAAATTCACATATTGATAGTAAATAAAACAATTAAGATTATAATATGAAATACTACAAGAGCACAAATGTTAAAGCGATATAAATAACGTTAAAAATTACCTACAAGCTTACAAATAAATAAAGCAGAATGCCTATAGTTTTTTCTTTTCTGTCGCCATTTCATGTTTTCTATAACTATGTCAAAACTAATTATGTATGAAATGACAATAATAGCCGCAGTGTGAATATCTCATTACCATTTATATAAATCCTCCGCTATTTATTTGGACAAAAACCGTCTAAACAAAACTTCTCTGTGGGTCAAAACTACCGTTACCAAATGGTCAAAGATTTCTAGGTTATGTTTCAGACGTCTCTACTTTAAATGACCTTGATATAAGAATAAAATATAACTGAATGTTACTGTTTTAAATAGTTTTTTAAGAGTTAATAAAGAAAAAGAAAATGTACGTATTTATGTTGGTAAAAAGGTAACATGTAAAAACAGATAATTTTAAAAAAAAAGAGTCGTAATTAAATACTCTGATATGTAGACTTTTTGTTAATTAAATAACGCATTTAAAATAACACAAGCACGTATAAAGAATAATAATATTAGGTTTGTTAGCTAACTAAATTAAATCACCGATGACTAACTAAAAATGTATAAATATTATTCCGAAAACTAATCACTTTATTAACGATTGAAAAATCTAACCACAAACTCACCAGACAAAATATAAATAAGGTTAAAGCGTAAGCGTGACGTATTGCAAAATAAATGCTAGCACACAAGCATGACATGACAAGCGGTCATACATTCGAGGGTCTCGTCGCAAAACTGGTGGTACTCGTCGTGAGAGATGCGCGCGCGCGGCGGCGCCCGCGGCGTCTCCACGGACACTATTCCATATTATTATTATTATATATAAAGTGCGTTATACTTATATAGGTATCTTTCTAACTTATAGTTTTTATAACTAGATTCAATTAATATAAATTTACTAGGATGCGATATTCAGAATTGTAGCTATAGGGAATTTTATATAACTGATTTGTCTTGCAGAAGCAAGCCCCGCGATTGTGAACGAAGCCAACCGCCACAAACTACCCTCGGTCTCCTCAAGCTGCGTGTATGCCCTAGCCGATCAGTGTCAATCAAAATATTTCCATCTCTTTTACTCACCAGTCCGCTTCCATGGTTTCGGTGGGGTCTGTTTGACTGTATGCCTGGGGAAGGGCTGGGGAGCACAAGTTTCTGGACTGACACAAGTCTCCGTGTCATCTTCGTCTTCGTCGTCCTGTCAATAAACACTATAACTTTTAGCGAATGTAAATAAGAAACTAATATTAGTAAATGTATTAACAATTTGCAAAATTTATTAATGCGTTCCCGTCTGCCTGATGAATGCCTGACTGATTTCATTCATCATTGTTTTAAACAATAGTAAATGTCATAATATAAACAAAGTAACATTTTTTATTAATCGCCGCAGTAGTCTTATTCCAAACGACGCACGTCGTATTTTGATGTATGTCGTGCATTAAAATTCCATCCATACTATCCTTCCTATAGCTTTCTATCTATCTTCCTTCATGAAATTCTAATTAGTTATATAAAGCTTAACATTTGACTAACAATAAGCATACTTTAACATTAAAAATGCTGATATCTTCACAATTTTATAAAATCTTATTTGCAGTGATCTAATTTTTCATGACAATGTTAGTCTGTGTAAAGTTATTAATTGTTATATACATTTCTAAGGAGTTAGTTAAATTCAATTGAATACAGATTTCATAGTAATACATAGAAATCATAACAAATCATACATACAACGTAGAGTACGTAATTATGAAATGGATTTCAAAAATTCATTACGAGAAAGTGTGTCAGGAGAGAAAATGTAGTTCGTGTAACGCTTCATTACTAAAATTGATCGTAGCGGGATCACATTACATCTGCCTTACAGAACGTCACAGTATACTGAAAAATATATTGCATTCTAGAAAAAAGAATTAAATAACAAAAAGTAAGGATGAGAGTATAAGGGGAGCGAGATCATAGTCTTGTTTTATGTG
This sequence comes from Dircenna loreta, assembly GCA_963555665.1. Taxonomy (NCBI): domain Eukaryota; kingdom Metazoa; phylum Arthropoda; class Insecta; order Lepidoptera; family Nymphalidae; genus Dircenna; species Dircenna loreta. The sequence continues at coordinate 9,638,206 of OY743094.1, forward strand.
TAAATAGAACGTTGAAAAAAATATATAAATTTTGATATACTTCCAATGAACGTAATGTTATTTTGTATTTATGATATTTAAATTTTTAGCTGAGTTTTTTCAATAAAGAAAATCATTCAATAACACTAGCAAACTTGGCTTCGTTTTACAAGCACACCGCAGTAGCTTAAATGGAACATCACGCGATCAACGCACGCGTAACAACTGGAACCATCGTCTTTATTTGAAGAAATCTTTTCACATTAGATCAAATTAGTTAGTGAAAAATAATTGCATTATCGGAATTAAAAATTTTAAAAGAGAAAACCAACTAATTTCTATTTAGATCACGCCCTCAATATAAAAGTATTATCCCCATAGTTCTATAACCCTACGACAACTAAAATGGTGTTTAAAAACTAACTTAAACACTTTTCAGAAAACAATTTCATACAAACAATCCCTACATAAAAGAATTACAGGAAATACGCATTAAAATCTTGACAACACGCAAACATGTTTCCCTCCTCATGAGAATATTTATTCCACTTAGCTAGTTTGGTCAAGCTTTATTGCTATTAATATTTACTGCTGTGGCTTTGTAAATTATACCACTCCCAACATAACTTACAATGTTATTTAATAATAGAAAGGTTCTGCCGTACGAGGAACTATGACCAATTTGGTACATCTATATTTGGAGTTATTGCCAGTTGTAAGTAGGCGCGCCAGTGAGACCTGGGGCTAAGTTCAATGTGTGTGCAAAATAGTATCAAGTTTCTAAGTTTCATTGTAAGTTAGGTTAGTTTTAACAAATGTTTGTATGTAATATTAAGCAGAATGGTAATTCATAAGATTTTATTTAAAACTAAATTTTTATATTTATATTTCTTAAGATTAAATAACTAATTAGTAAGTAGGTTATTTCTGTTTCAATCTTAATTTCAAACGACGTTACGTAGCTAATGGCTTTTAATCGGTTATGTAATGAGATCGATAAAACTGATTACATCAGCTAACATTCGATCTTTGTTTGATCAAAATTTCGTTACGGGCATGCAACGTCCAATTTAATGACGTGTACGATGACGTCATCATTGCGGTCAGTGCGGACTGCGTCAGATACGATATATGATAAGAGTATGTCATACATAACAAACGTAAATATAACTGGTTTTAGATTTTTTTTTATAATCTCGAAGTAGGATAATCCTTGATCTTTAAAGAAGGTTAAACATTTTCAGAGTAGTATTTTTTAACTCAAAACGCACTACGTTAAACAGGACTGTTCAAATTGATGTACGCTCGTGTGTAACAGGCTTTAGGGCCATTACCATTCACGACTTAAACAGTTGCAAAAACAAGAATCGTATCCGACGCTAACTTCCGTGAAAATGCTGATAAAAATAACATTTCAAAATTTCAACCCGGTTACCGACCTGTCCCAAATAACTAACCCTTTTTATTTGACCTACTAAAAACCTATTAACTATCTAGTAATAAAACTAATATTAACTGACTATCATATAACGAACATTTTAACAAATATTTTTTGAATATTCTAGCAATTAATTATTTTATGAAATGCCTTCCTGGATGAGATAAAAACGTGTCTTCAAATTCGTTTATTAATTTTTTCTAGCACATAGTTAGCTGCCATATAAATGCCTTATAATAGGAAATACACAACTTATAATAGGAACACAGAACTTGATCAATTAATATAATTATACGAGGCAAGAAATATATTTTATTTCATATATTATAATTATCAATCTTACACACAGTACAAATAGACTTAATATCACTCCAGTTTAGATTATATATGCAAATAGATGTTGCTTCAGTCTTTGGTGAGCCAAAAACTAACCTTGTCACATGGAATTTCAGATAAGAAATGCTAATATTACCATATTTGTGGAACGACCTCTATTTGACTGACAATTCTTCGCGTTACAGTTGCTTAAACTTTCAGAATAGCATTCTGAAAACCGCTACCGTCTACTTGTTTACGAAAATTATTCTAATTAACCTATTTAATTTTTTAAACTAAACTATTGTTATTTATAATTCTCTTAACCTTCATCGGTTATCTGGAACATTTTTCCAGTTTTAAACGATATTTAATCTTTTATTGCGGATGCAATTCAAAGGCATTACAGTGAAGTAATAATTTTTGGGGCTTTACTGCTAATGATTTTAACAAAAAAATCTACATATCTTAATATAAATAAAGAGTTAAATCGTGTATCAATAACATGTAGGTTACTGAAACCTTGCAAGAAATGTTTGCTCAAGTGTGTCTGCTTTCTACAGAATATTTACACCGTTAGTTTATATTTTTATTATTCTTCTAAAATTCCTTATTCATTTGATTGCAAAAATGTATTGTCTTGCGATATTTCTCCAAGAATTCTTTTTGCTCGGGTTTTTGTTCGTGTTGTTTTGTAATTGTTTATAAATTTGGACTAATTTGATAAATCTCCAACTGAATTGATTTTTGTATAATGTGAATATAACAAGATAAGTCAGAATATCATTTTGTTTTTGACAATATATTATGAGAAACATGTCCCGAGAGTATCGTAATATATATTTTTTTTCTAGTTTTATCGCAAACCCCAAATTAGTTTTGATTTTTTGTTAAAGTAATATATTATTTCAGAGGAAAGTATATTATATATACTGACTCAAACAATTAGCTGTAATGTATATATTAGATATAATCAAAAAAAAAAAACAGACGAAAAATATTATTTAGGGGACATGTCATGTACCAACTTAACAAATACTTTCAAGAAATATTAAATGGTCACATCGTTATTGTTATATTATGTATATTTCACTTAATTTTAATCACAACGCGAAAGTGTGAGCGGTAAATTAATTGCTTAAAATCTAACGATAATTGGAGATATATATCAAACAACAGTTACCAGTTAGTTTGACTAAACTTTTAACTGTGTTAAATTAAACATTATAATATTACAACGACAACTAAACCCGAACATATTATATTCATTCGTTCCTCCTTATGCTTTTTTTTTTCAATATTAACTGCTTATTTAGTTTGATAAAAGTTATTGTGAATTGAATTTCCATTATAGAACTGAATTGGTTACTTCACGCTAGAACGGTTAACAGTTCATTGACACGCAGGAGGATATTAAATCTTAATAATAAGTTATTTAATTTATAGCAATAACAAAAAAGAAACTCTTCAAATTACCAATGGTATTAGAAATGTAGGCCGGTTTCGTGAATCACACAAATCACAAGTATTTTTCCTATTAATTTTAACTAGCTTAACTACCAGCACCGTTGCTTGTTTACTATAATTTGATATGAAATCAGTAATCGTTACGTTCATTGGAAGCAATCACGATGAAATTGCAATTTTAAGAGTTATTGATGAGATGGTAGGCATGTGGGTTGAAATTTCAATTCTCACTTTAGAGAATACTTGGAGTCCCAGGTTCGTTCCTTGGTAAAGACATTTTTTTATATGATAAATATGATGAAATTTGCATGCCAACATTAAAACTACAGTGTAGTTAACACGAAAAATAAATATATATCTCACCTCAAGATTGTCAAAGTCAACTTTGATGAGCCGTCGTTGTGGGGGTGCGTGGGGTGTGACGTCACCCCGCCGGGGCTCGCCTCCCCCCGGCCCGCTGCCCGACCCGCTCGTCGCTGGAGATGGATAATTAAATAAATTATCTAATCGTATAAATAATATTGACTATCTGTGAATACTTAACTAGCAATGAAATTATTAATTAATTCTACGGAATGTTTAATATATGTCAATACTGAATAACTAATACTTATATAATTATGTACGGTTGTTTGGTAGCTATCATATACTTAGATCAAAACTTGAGCAACCGTGTCATGCCTTTTACTTTCGCTGTGTATGTCTTGAATTGCAAAAGTCCATCCGGAAAAACTCTCGAGACTTATGAAAACTAATTAAGTATGAAGATATCTTTTTAAGTAAGTTCCTTAAAATTTTGTAAGTTTCTTAAACATGTAATAATTAATTGAATTGCTACTAACAAGGGAGTGCTTATTTTCAGTATATTATACTAAAATATTCATATGAAAGCCATTTCGTAACTAACATATTAAACTAAGCCAGATATAAACTTCAGAGTATAAGCTGGAGACAAAGTTTAGAACTTAGTGCATCTCTTTATCACTTAATACTTAATTTAAACTTCGTACTTATAATAAAAATACTCCATAGTTAAGTGTTGATAATACGCGTTACATAATACATGCATACAAAAATTTAGATTGACCTTTTGATTAAATAATGTTTCCGTCGTAATAAGGATTTATAATAAAGTATTTAATTAGATTTGTTATTAGCATATATTATAATCATATAACATATATTGGTAAATGATACATGAAGAGAGCAATGGAAAGACATGTTTGTTAGTTAGACAGTTGGAGGATAGTCTCTTCACACTCTGGAAAACATTTTCAACAAACAAATGCTAGAAAATCACCACCAAATATATTTGAGCTGAAGCTTGAAAGTTGTTAAATAAACTAGCTAAAAATAAAAACAATGAAACCCGACACTTCTAAAAGTACAGGAAACAATGGTTAATAACCAACGTGTTGACATTCGTTGTATTCGTTGCTCTGACAATAAGAGAAATATTCACCACCGACTCTATTTACATTGAGCTCTAATTAAAATACGTGCTGCGTATTTCAATTTCGTATATACAATTCGTTATACAATATAAAAATCGATGATTTGTCTGTATGTATGTCACTAGGTAAGAAAATGTTAAAAATAAAAGCCGAGAAATTTTTTAAAGTTTACAATGAGCTCGGTGACCTGTGTTTATTTCAGATTCGTAAACTTTAAGTATAGCCTGTATAAGCACGTCGGGCAAACTTTCTCGTTTCATACGAAAAACTTTTAATCCCTTGGTATAAAACCTTGCATAAAATATGAATTCTGTTTTAAAGTTATGAATTATAATATAAATAATATATAAACAAAACTAAGGCATCTATGAATGTATGTATTTTGATGATTTATTAAAAGTTATTTCAATAACCTCATTCAATACGTCCCGTTCCTCATGACCGGCCGTTAGTCACGCCAGCTCATTAGCCAACTGCCGTGCGGACGCAAAAACTTTGTTATTTAAGACTTGTATCTAGACCTAGTAAACTGTAGAGCCTAGTTTATCCGCAGTGCAGTTATGAAACGAAAATAGTTTCTATAATACTTGAAATTTACTTGAATTGTATTATAAACTTATTAATAAAATATTTAGTGTAATCCATGAAATCCAAGTAAATTGAAAGTTGTTGTCAAGAGTTGGTATAATCCCGTGAGCAAAAAGCCATATAACATCTTGACAATAAGATGAGAGAATAAAACATTTGTTTTAGCTTCGGGGAAATACATTTTCCAGTATGTAAATAATAATTTATTTTGGAATGGAAATAATGACCCGCTCGGTAAATAAAATAACATATTTATATATATATACTTATCATTTATTCTTTTATCTTGTCATATCATAAATATGTTAACATTTATAATGTAAGTGAAAATTCAACCATTATATTTATATTATAAGACTCGTCCATCCAACGTAGTTTTTGGAATGTCATACCAAATATAACAGTTTTCGCAAAATCATCCAGTCTGAGTGAGAACGTTTAACGACTTAACCATTTATCATAAAAATCGTTTATAACATGAATAGAAATTTATTTGAAGGTTAACTATTTTTATTACGAAAGGATCGCAAATTGAACTCTGACATTTAGTACGAAGCTGAGATTCAAAATGGGGTTTATTTCTAGATATCATTCATTTTATTTTTGTTACTAAAATAATGTTATTTAAAGGTTATATTATTAAATCAGTAAAGGTTATTTATTTTTAATTTTCTTTGTTGTTCATTATACACTTTAGAGAATTTTTCTGTCTGGGTGTGTAAACTTGTTTTAAATGATAAGTTATACAAACGAATCATTAACGTGTTGTCATTTGAGTTATCCAAAGCTTTATTTCAGAGATTGAACGCAAACATATGTACGAACTTGACAAGGTCAGATTTAACATCATAAAAGACATTCAGTTAATTCAGTATCGTATCCATGCTTCTATATTATAGTAATGAATGATCAAACCACGGTTAAGAGGCTGAATGTCGGTAACGTTTTTCAATGTCGAGTGTCAGTTAGCCACGAATCGATTGGCTTCGACCCAATATAACAATTCATCACAGAAACGCTACTGTAAATAAGAGCGTAAATTATTATCAATTCACTGCAGTTGTTATTTATTATTCGGCTTTAAAAATATAGTTTGTTGACTAAATTATTTATTAAAATGTATTATAAATAGGTCCCAAATGCACGTCTAATGGAATAGTCAGGAGGGCCTATTTTGATACCATGTTTACCGACAGCCTTATAAAGACACTCTCCCACTAAATTTTAAAGCATTGCATTTAATATTTCTTTGCTGCCCCATGACTCATTTATATAGACGGGTTAAATAATGGGGTTCTTTTTTCAATAGCATACCCTATGTTTTTGCGAATAGTATTGGGTTAAAAGGTATATTTAGTAATAATAAATCGTGATTCCATTTTAAATCGTTACATGAACTTTTTAAACGAATTTTAATAAAAAAAAATAGTTTTCTTAGCGGTTTCATAATAAATTGAACTGAAGCCTGTATGAAGTAAAGAATTACACATTTCTTACAAAAACAATTAGGCAATTAGTTTGAAATTTCGTAAATATGTTAAAGCGTATGGCAAAATAAACTCATTAAATTTTGACCGCTTGAGGATATTTAAATAAACAAACGTTATTTCCTGATGGTTTTATATATTTTCCACTCGAACGTAGACTATAATTCAGTTTCACGAATTGTCATTATTACTCAGAAAACTATTCAAAAATGTAAACCAAATAGTGAATACAACAATTTTAACTTAAATATAAGAAAAATGGTGAATAGCAGTCAATATACTGTTATAATCATTACTTGACGTAGCTGTCGCAACGCTGCCCCAGTAAGATTTGTCTTGCGCGACGTCCAATGCTGGCTCCTCCGGGCTCCTGACTGGTTCCACGAGCCCGGAGACCGGCCTCGTGCCCAGCAGCAGCGCCGCCGGTGATACCCTCGAGCGACGCAGTTTGATTGATGGTACTAACTTGTTACGAAAATCGACCGCGCGGCAACTTTTACAATTTTAATATGTTCCGATTTCGATTTTTGTTAATAATTGCGCTTAATTGTTCGTTATTATCAATTCCTACGTAAATTCTCACTGATACGTGAAAGATTTATTGTTAAATAAGTAGAGCGGCAAACCGTTTATTTGAAGAAATTAATTATTTTTCAAATTATACACGCTAAGTTGAACGAAAATGACGTATCTTGACAGCACTTGACGGCGTTGACCTGTGATTTATGCGTTTCGTACTCTACAATGTAACATCATATGATCGCACTGCGTCACACACTAAACCTTTCAAATAAACCTCACAGATAGAATACACAATACAGAAAAGCGATAATTGCAAATTAATTGAATTCTTCTGACTGCCACAAAAGTTAATTGAGCGGAAAAGCAATGTAAATAGAAGACGCGTGTTTAGCTCGTGGCGCCCGCCGCCATATTGGTTTACCTAAGGGTTGCTTTATTTACGCATGCGCACTAACCCCTGCGAGTACTCTGTTAAATGTCACTATTAGTACGTCACTAAATATCTTTCCCGAATACTGAATACTGCGTGGCTATGAAAGATCCTCTTCAAAGTAAAGGCAAACTGAAATTAGAACTTTACTTTATGATCAAAAACTTTGTAAGGCTTCTTACATACACTTTATATCTATATAAGATGACGTCAAACTTGACCCGAATTTTCATACTTTCGGACCTAGGTCAATTTTCGAGAGCGCCATTGTACCGTTTTTTGAACAACATTACTAAACTTTATATTTTAATAGAGCTAGCTACCTGAGCTACAATTCAGTTAAAATAAAAACTAAAAATATTAAAATAAAAAAAGCAGTTAATATATTTATGAATTGATATAAATATGTTACCTTATTTAGGCTCTATTGGTTAAATATTGACTAACCTCTCGCCTCTGTCATAACAGACCATTGTTTCAGAGTATTGCAATCAGAACAACTACCTGAGAAATATTTATCTTTTATCTAAACGGAAGCATGATACAAAAAGATTACTTATTCTCAGGCAAATTTTACATCACTGTGTTACAGAAAGATATGTTAGATGTTTCAGCTCACTTTTATTTGAATAAAAATATTTTAGGCAAATTTTACAATATAAAAAAAATATGTTTTGATAGTTTTTCTGTGGAATATTATCCAAAGGTATGTTATGTCAATAGTTAGGTGAATATTGAAAAACCGTCCCTAAGCCTTACAAAATATCTTTAGTGTTGTACCTTATTTTATAATATAGATATATATAAATAATTTCAAAATAAATATATATATAAATAATTTCTTTGAATATGCTGTGAGTATCTGGTGCTACATAGCTTCTGCCTGGGTAGACGTCAGACGAAGATAATAAAATCCAGTCCAGCAATTTCAATTCGGCCAGACGACCTCGGTTTTTGTCTTTTCATTCCGTTGTGCCTTTAGTAAAACGCCCATTTTATTATACAATCTAAGCGACACTACTTCAACGAGCGTACATCGCATCGCATAGTGAAATAACTTGCAGTGAGTTAGTGCTTCTCCCTGATTGCAGGAGACGCCTACTCGCTATTTTTCAAGGTCAAATAGCGTCACTTAAATTATAATAATATTTAATGAAATAGTTTCAAATATGTTTGTAAAACAAACTACGTATCGTAATAAAATATGGTTACATGTCCCCAATGTCACAAATCAATCCAAGTAACATTCAATTATTTTTTTACGGATATATATGTACGTTTGGTTTTTGAAGACGTAAAAAAAATTGTCTTAAAAATAGATCAAATTTGCACTAAAACATAAAAATTTATGTAAACTTATTCATATATCACATTTAAATTAAGTACATTTAAATGTTTTTGGCCTTTTCATTTACAAAGCCGAACATTTTAAAAGACTACCTGGCGTCCTTGTCAAGTTTGCCATTTACAGCTCGATTGTAATTGCATTGGAGATGTTTATAAACACGACTATAAACAGAATATATTTTATTATTTAATTAGTTATTTAGTTGCATAATCAATAACAAATAATTATTGCAAAAGTATTTTTTTCTTTAATAAAAACAAAATTCAGTCGTTTGAACGGAATTCAAAACTATATAAGTTTCAAATTTTAATGGATTATTTAAAAGAACATCCAAAAAGGTATCTAAGTATAATTTTAATTTGTACTGCAAAGTCAATGATGATACAATATAAAATTTTTATCGACAAATCTGTGCTTCAAAATGTATGTCGAAATACTCACTATCTAGTATCTGAGACACAACAAGAAGCACGCAATACGAGCTGATTTAGGACGCTCTAAAGGTACATCGGTCAGGCTGATACCAGGCCTTTCTACATGCACTTCAGATAAAACAACATCGACAAGCCAAACATTAAAATACTGAACTCGGGGAATGTTTCCTGATTCCAATGATAATCAATAATTAAAATAAAAAATGTTTACGGTTCACGGAGAATTGACATATTGACCGTACCATCACGACTTAACATTTTTTACGAAGAACTTTACAACTCAAGTCACGTTTGAGACGGCTATCGTTTTTTTAAATTACATATTTTTATAGTAACCATTCCCCCATGCGGCATAGGATGATTGAAAAAAACAAACATAACATAGGGCAAATAATGAACCAAATGTAACCGAACCGTTACTTAAATTGCGAGGGAAAAATAGAAAAAGATTGCTCGACATAAAAAAGAATATAATAAGATATAAAAGGAAGAGAAAGTAATATAAAACGTGAGAGAGTAAAAGAGACAAAATATCAACGAATCTATTATTGTAACGCATTCTGCCAAACTAAGAAATTTGTACAATCCACATGTTCTAATGCCTTTCCCTCCGTTTTACATAGATCTACACTCTAAGTCAGTTTAAAAACAATTTAAGACAAGTAATATGTGCTAGTATGACCTATTTGAATGTATTTCAAAACGATGAACAAGCAATTTTAACCAAAGTCACGATCACAGTGAGCGCGCCGTTATAGTCATTAATTATGTCATAATATTTTATAACATCTCCAAATCAGTTTCAATATAATTTGTTCAACAATTTAATACATACATTTGGTTTTACATTTCGTACAGTTACAAAGAGCTTTATAACAGCAAAAGGAAAGGGCTAGGACCTTGAAGTATTAGCTCCACTTTTAAATGTCGCCTCAGCTGTAATATTTCATAGCTTTATGCAAGGTGTTTTATAAGCGAATAGAACTGATATATTTTGTTTATATATACACGTAAATAGCCATAATTTAAAAACTACTGATTTATAATTAATAAGCAAATAAATGTATTGCTTGTAAGACCATTGAAATTATCAAAATATCAAAATTTTCCTACGTTACAACATTCAATTATATAAATAATCCATTATTTCGAATATTTAGCAACAATACTTTAAGGAATTCGAATGATTAACGAGAAAATAAATTATGAATCCGTTTATGGATTAAAAAAAAACATGTAAAATGATTTAAGGAAGGGCAGATAGAAGCAATAATATTATATCTGTAACAAACGAGAGGAATGTTTTTGACAGTTGGCAGCCATTAGCACCACAGATAAAAACCAGAGACACAGCCGCTGGCAAACATCCAATTCAGACCCATCCTTGACCCGACGCTTTTGTCTAAAGATGGATAGATAAGACCTAAGCTTTATAAATCGACCCTGAAAAATGAAAGTCGACCCACAATTTTCATATTTCAAGGTAAGAATTCGTGAACTGTATTATTTATAAAACGTTACTTCTGCTGAGTAAATAATTTGAAAGTATAATATATATATATATTAAAAAATACATTTCAAAATATGTGTGTAAAAGAATTTTGACGTAATTATAAAACAATGTAGATATTATGTAACATTAATGGCCCAATATACAATATAAGGCTATTACAAAGTAGAATAACTTAGCATTTGAAAAGTCGTGACCATTTTAGTCCCGTATCCTTACGAAACTTAACAGAAATAGATTTCTGTTAAGTTTCGTAAGGATATTATATGATATATGACAAACTTAACAAATAAAAAACCTTCGCATACACATTGTATTCTTAAAAAGCGTTAATTAATTTTTTGGTGTTTATTTATTCATGATGTGATTTTTCAATAACATTTAATAAGCACGTAAATATGTTATTGAGTTTTTTTTATGCCAGTTTTCTCACTTAAATCTAAAGTTAAAATGGAAGCAGTTCTAGAATCTTAAAATACAATAAAACGACAACCTGAAACTGCGACCTCCACTATCCTCGATGAATTAAACATTTTGACCGTCGTGGCCGTTTGAGAACGCGTTATAAATATCGATATGTTATTAAAAATCTGGTAAAATATCGTAGATTATACTGTATGCTTCACTGTCCGCAATCAAATCATGGCGGTGGATCCCCAATTGTCGACTAATTACTAAATTGATAATATCTATAAATTAATTATAAAGGAGTAATGTCTATTTAACCAATTATACGATATGGACCTTAAAGCTCTTAATGCGATAGGTATATGCTGGATAAAGTACTATTTGAAAAAAGATTAAGATTCAAAACCTTAGGTAAATGTGAGAACTGAAAAATTAAAAATGTCCGCGATAAAAGTTTAAATCAGATAAATATTTTGTAAGCTTTACACGAACTGACCATCGTGTCATTTGTAAGACATAATAAAGCCAACGGCCTCAACATCTGTATGAAGGCCAGTGGGTACGTGAAAGGAAAAACCTAAGATCCGTGTTGCAAAGCCCTAAATAAACAAAGCTTGTGAGCTGGATGAGTAACATACTTTCTAAGGGTTCTGCAATCAGAGATAATGAGACAGCTTTCTGAGAAATTTTATTATTCATAAATATTTTCCAGTTTTAAGATACAAGGCTCCGATCAGAGAATATTTTAAAAGTTTTTTTTTGTCTTAGTTACATTTCTTTTATAGTGCAAGTTAAGGTATTTTGTTTTATTAAAATTATGTTCTAGAAATTAAGTAGACAAAAACTAATAATATTTAGAAAAAATGTTTGATATATTTTATCTTAAATTATATTAGTAATCCATAAAAATAATAACTTGATATAGGTACCCGTAGATAGATAATGGATCTGTTAGTACAAGAGGTTGTATAAAAGTTGAAATCTGTACAATTTATGGTATTATTAAATGTTCTACCGTGAACTGACATTCTTCGTGTAATCACAAAACTCACGTATCATGAGATAGCGAGATAAAGTTATATTCTCATGTCTAGAACCATTCACCTTGCATAACATGTTTTTTTCATGTTTTTATTCTCAGTAGCCTTCTATTTCAATATTTATCTTTCAAATGCGTGACTATAAACGAATGTTCTAATTCCTTATCAACGCTATAAAATTAATATTCATTCATTTATATTTCAATACTTACGACTTATATCCATGGCAAGGGTATTCGTAACACAGACTCCCATCATTAAACTTGTCATAAAGTCACTTTTGAGTCACTGTGATATTTAAAAATCAACCCTAATAATTTAAAAATTAGTTTCAATTTAACTCGTAACACAAATTTTCACCGACTCTGAACTTTCCCACGGAACCAATGAAGTTAATACTATTAATCTTGTTTACAATGTAACCAATTGGAATCGAAGCCGTAAAACAGTCACATAATTTAATTACGATAGTAGCCCACTTAATATTTAGTAACAGTTAAAATAAATAAAATATTTATTTACATAAATATTAAATTATTAGCACATTTTTTTAATTTGAAACAAAATAGTTTTACTATATCTGGCTACGACAACTAAACACAACCGACCGGCAGTAACGTCGAATGCAGACTGACGCAAGCAAAAATGTTACATTTCTTAACTTGAGTTTCTCAAAGTATATAACGGTGATTGTACAAATAAATATATTTATATATGTATAAATATATTGTTTATGTTTAAAACAAAAGGGTCTGAATTATAAAACAATTTTACATGCAGCTTTTTGTTGTTATATATTTAATAAATATTGTCAGTTGGATAAAACCGAACTAAAAGTATTGCACAATTAATTAAATCAAAAAATAAGATTAAATAAATTTCATTAAAGTTTCTGTATCTCAGACCGAGACCAGTTTTACGTAATCCAGTCTTGATCGTTTTTACCATTCCATTGTCAACTCGTTCATTTTTGCTTCAAACCGAAGGAAAGGAGAAATTAATTAAGTGGCAAAAAACACAGCCGCATTGGGAAGCACTGGATTCAGCTGCTTGATTAAATATTTACTAGACTGATTACAACAGCGGCGTGTAATGATTATAGTACTCATGAACAAACAAAGCCTGTTTTAAGTTATTATATTTAAAATAATAATAAAAAAAAACAAATTAAAAATAATAAAAATAATTAAATAATATACATATATATATATGTGTGTGTGCTTATAACAGAAAATTCAAGTACATTTTTTTAACACATCTTCTTTGTTTCTATTCTGTTAGAAATCGTGTTTTCTATAGAAATATATTTTTAAAAAATCCAAAATAACCTGACTCAATGCGACTATGACTTTGTTTTTTTTTAGCGGAAAATTAAGAATTTTACGCTTCTCAAAATATATTTCACTCAAAGGTGTTATTTAATATTATGTACTACATGGTACAATATTATTTATTGGCCTAAATACATAAAAATAAATTATAAAAAGGAATGTACGTCGTCAATCTCGAACGCTAACTACGCAATCTGTGGATCAATACTTAGGTCTTCCCTATGACCTAAATGACCTAGACATTTGGGAGATTGCCGGTTACGTAACTGACGACCCCAATGTAGACTGTCTGGCTACTTCCAGCTGTAATCAATGCTCTCGTCGACTACTTTATATAGTAACGCCCACATACGATATAGGTATTCTATGTGACCCGTATATTTGTTATATATAAAAAAAATATCTATATATAGGTGGTTTCTGTCTTTGCATAATTTTGTGATAAATATTCGTTTTTTCATTTATCCAAATTTTGCAATATATGTACAGTTTTTATCTATCTATATGTCCTTACATAATGGCCATATTTTATTATAAGATTTAAACCACACGATTTGACCGTGAGGAATAGCTTATAGGCATTTTCACCAATTAGAGAGAAGCACTAGCTCACTAGCAGCCATTCCACTATGAGGTGCGATTTACACCAGTTGAGATAGAGTGGCTCAGATCGTATAATGAAATGGGACCATAACTCTAAAACGGTTTGAACGATTTTATGAATAATAATTCCGTAAATAGGTTGTATATAATTTCGGCGAACCTTTTACACAAGTTAGTCCATTATAAATTGGAATACTTATGACATCTAAATATTAAAAAAAAAACAATTTTGTTGTGTTAATTTGTAAATACATATAAAATAATAAGACTCACTGCTTGCTACTTTTACCTTTTACAACTACTATGAGTAAGAGACTATTCAATTGTAGTTTTTCATAAAATCAACAAAATCGTTCGTGTTTATAAACTTAACCTGCTTTTGTAACAAAACGACAACTTTTAAGATTTTAATCCAGTTTCTATGAAAATATAATTTGTAAAAAATTACATAGGACTTGCATTTATATAGATAACAAGACTGAAAATATGTTTATGACATTTAACATTTAAATCACGGTATTAAATTAGGTTGTAATGAGTTTACATAATCAATTAAAACCACAGACTCAATTTAGCATGGCGGTGCATAAAATAAAATACTAGGTAGTAAGGTTTAAACTTTATTATTCTCAAAAATGTTACCTGCTTTGTAAAAGTTATATTAAGAGTCAATTTTATAAAAAAATACTCCCCCGGTGACGCTGTAACAGCTAATAGGGATAACAGCATAGAGAAAAAAAAACTACTTAAAATATATATAATACCACATCCCTTAAATAACCGCCCGTCATAGTTTTACGTTACTGCCAATTTCTTCCACAATCTTCTATCATACGTCATCTCATTGCAGAATGGCTTCTTTGCCAAATCATCTATCACGCACTCCAACCATGTATTCTTTACTCGCCCTCTGCTTTTAGAAAAATCCACATACTAAAGACTCTTTTCGTTACATTCGATAGACCCTCCGCATTATGTTACCATACCACGAGATACGATTACTGGTCGTCTTTTCTGCCATCAGTGTGACATTCAAACTAACTCTTACACATATTTTATCAATTATCGCCAAGCCTCACATTTATCTCAATACAAATCCACCCATCTCAATCCATTTCATTGGCATCCTTTCATCCATTCAATTCCATCGCAGCATCCTGATCCATATAACACGTAAAATCGTAGGTATTGTTATTATATAACTGTTTTTTACAGTGTAAGTGGAAAACGAGTCGCATCCGGTGATCTGCCACCATAACATGCACGCAACGTTGATCTTGTGTTCGACATTTCGATTCATCTCTCGCCTATCTCGCCTTCATCTTAAGCAACTGAGCTAAGGTACCAAAAGGCGGGTCAAACTAGGACAGGACCAACAAGCGCTTTTGGCACAAAACTGGAAAGATAGCTGATAACACAGAACTTGTTTTCAGTTTTCATGACGCTTAATTTCAGTCAATTCATTCAGTCAAGTCATTTTCAATAACCGAAAACCATATAAATACATTTCCAGACCTGGGATTCGAGCTCCAGACTTCTGGATAAAAATAACAGATTTAGATTTCACTTCGTTATATTAATATCTTCGTTACATTTAAGACCCGTACTTTAATTGTATTTACAGTCAGGATACTTTCAAGATAGTAAAAAGTACCTCCAATCAAAAATTATTTGCGAAATATTGGCCATCCTCTATCTAGTAACTTCACAAAGAAAAGAAGGCCATCTAAGGTTTTATTAGTGAACATAAATTACCGTCATTGTTCGTCTTGAAAGTAGAGCACGAGTGTTGCAACACCAAAAATATAGTGCCTTATGATGTATGAAGATAAAGAGGTTGGAGAGCGCATAGTTGGCGTGTTATTTCATAATATATAAATGATATCTGTCAAAACTTTATATTAAAAAAATGGTTTAGTTATCAATTTATTTTAGTTTCAATGTATTGAAAAAAATAGAAAATTTAATAAAATTCAGACTGTCAGATATATTGATCAAAATTATTTTTTTTTCTACATAAAACTTCCAAAAAGAAAAGTGGTCACTTTAGGACATATTAGAGAAGAGAAATGAAACGAACAAGAAATGACGTATGAAAATCGTAATATATCACAATAATGGAAAAAATATGAAGCGGACTTTAATCCATTAATATTTAGGTATAAATCCGATATTTTCGTATTATCTCTCTTAGGACTCTGTTTGACGTATAATTTTCTAAAATATCATAAAAAAATCAATACAATTTCTAAATAAATAAAACTAAAACCCACTCTTCAATTTTACATTCCAACTCCTGCCTACATAGAGAGCGCAATATTTCAAAAGGTCAAAAAGAGAATTTTAAATTATTTTATTTGGTTCAGGCAGCTTATTTGTAAATCTACCTAGAATGTATATTTTTTCTACAATTCAAACAAAAACGTATTTGACATAACATATCACCGTAAGCGCCTGTCAAAAATAAATAGCAATCGATGTAATACATTTATTTAAAACATTTTAACACCTTTTACATGTGTATAAAGTGTTAAAAAATTTACAGCAATCTATTACAGATTTGATTTAAACTCATTATAGTTCAAAATATCTGAGACGTGATGTTTTCGGGGATGTGGAAGGAAAGGATTGGGAATCTGGAACAAAAGGGATAAAGATGAGCCTATAAGTAATAAATTCTCTACAGTATTATATTACTATAAAGTAAAAAAAGTATACGCAATTTTCTTTACTAATTTTATACTTACGTATTGATATAAAAAATTGCTATTAATAATTTCAGAGGCGCGATGTATGTTTAACCACAGTAAATAAAAAATAATAACAACAAAAAAATACATAAAGTATGCTTAGTTTCTACTTTAATAGATTTATCATTATAAGCTTAAAATATGATAGTACATATATTTTAACTTGTTCATGGAAATGCATAATATATTTTAACCCAAAATCTTACAATAATTAATTACTTTAAAACAGCCATCACATCCAGAGCTTTTAAAAGATGTTAAAGAACTTAAATTCTAAATTTAGACGAGGACGGATCAACAATAACAAAGAAAAAATATTTCAGTTATTAGACAGGAACCACTACTGATAGTAAAATTATAAGACAAATCATACAATCTTTGTGTTTTCGGGCAAATAAAGTTCTCCGACTTATTCCTTTTTTTTTCAAAACTGTTAAAACACAATACAAGAAAACCATTCCTAGAATCAATTAAAATCCTAAGGGCTGCACGTGTCACATAATAACAAATTCGCAAAACCACCTTTTTTAAACTATAAAATCAGTATAATACTTGTAAAAATAAATCCTAAAATTATAATAATAGATAATAATAATCAACTGACAGAACTTCCGCCAACCAACGCTAGTAAATTAACATGATACGTGTATAACCAATTATAAGGGCAGATATATACGAGCCAGATAATAAAATCAACTCACATAACCTCCTGGAGTAGGGCGTGGGTCGCAGCGGTCGCCCCACCTGTATGGAGGCGAGCAGCTGTTCTCGCGGGGTAACCTCACGGCGCGCCGGCGCTAGCTTGCGCTCCGACGCCTGGAGGGGGGAGAGGGGGAATAAATTAACCGTGCCCTGGGTTACTGTGGATTTGACTGAGTATTTTAGTTGTAAAATACTTTAACATGTTGATTCATACTTGTATCCTAACTTATACAGTAAATGATATAGATACAAATAGTATACTTTGTTTGTTATTATTATTATTAATAAGTATATTTTCAAATCGTGAAAAGATTGCACGAATTAAGTATTGAAAGTGCTTCAATGTTGGCATTACATTGTATGTTTCCAGATCTTATCAGGGAAATCAAATCGTCAATTATTACAAGGCAATTAAAACGTCATATTGTGATATATGGTTGTCTGGTGTAGAGATCTTACCTTCTTAAGTGGCGGTCTACTTCTAATAAATTCGAGTATCATCGCATGAGCATCCTTCTTCACACTGAAACAATAGTAGTAATATAAGAATCAGACATTCAGATTCAATCCTATTTTAGTAACTCGTTCACCCTTTGCTGTTGGAGGTCAAGTGGACATTACACCGCGGGAAGAATAGCACTGTAAATTATATGCGATTAATGGTCCGATAATAATTGGACGACTGATCGACCATTCAGATATCTCCATCAAGAACAGTATATTCAATTTTATCTTACTTCTTGGTGTCAAACCTTAAGCAAGGTTTTTTTTTAATTACACTTATTCTTTGAGTTTTTAGATGTATTCTTATGTTAACCTGTACTTCAAATAGCAGACAGATAGATACATTTATCAAATCATTAATTATCATTACTTACTTTTGAGGTATCGCTCCATCAACTTTTCTCAATGTATACCGCCGTGACCTTATATCGTCCATGAGGATCTCATATGGAGTCAATTCATATTCTATAGGCGTCCGGGAGTAATTCACCTTCTTTAGTTTCACGCCCATTCGCAACTCCCCAATCACCTGCATCCAAAACCGCGCCTGGAATAATTGAATAGCAATTATAACACCGTACCACATTGCTATTAATAATTCTAAGGAAATCTGAATACTTCTTGCTACTATTACTCAATACTAGTACTACTTGCAAATTCGTATTCATTTCGCATTCATCGCAAACACATCAATCTAGTAAGTCTATTGGCATTATAAATAGCGTCTTTAAGACATGTTTATTATAATAACAAATTCATGCTAGATGCCAAAATATTCAACATAAAATACGATACGATAAATCCAGCTATATGTATGTTATAAAATACATACTTGCAAAGCTCTCCAGATTCTTCGGTTCGACTAAAATAAAGAGAAATAGTATCACAATATGTTCATAAACCCTTCACTTCCAGACACCCGCGTCTTAAT
This sequence comes from Dircenna loreta, assembly GCA_963555665.1. Classification (NCBI taxonomy): domain Eukaryota; kingdom Metazoa; phylum Arthropoda; class Insecta; order Lepidoptera; family Nymphalidae; genus Dircenna; species Dircenna loreta. Next base: position 9,657,447 of record OY743094.1, read on the forward strand.
ATTATACAAACAATATACCTACAACATTATTTATGACAGATTTATTCGAAAAATCACAAATCCCTACAATGATAAATAAAATGACATAAAAATTACAACTATCCGCGACCTAACATGACAATGTTATTTAACCGATCCGACACAAAAGAATAAAAAACATGAACAATAGTTATAAGTTACAAAAATTATATCTTAAAATCCGTAATCTAACTAATAATAAACCAATTCTTAGTCATCGTTTTAATATGTAGGTGACGTCGGGAGCCTGTGGTCGAGATGTCATCACGCCCTATCACACGCGTCAGTTAGGGCCAACATGCCCTTATGATATTAGCTACCAGAATCGTGATAAAGTGTTGGGCAACTAATTAAATATCAACTTTTGATGTGAAGTATAAACAAAGACTTGGGTAAAGCGTTGGCAAACTGAAGAAAATTATATATAATACTTAATGATCTTTTTTGACTGTGTCATCGCTATAATTAGGTTAAAATAAATGAACGACCCAAAACTAGGTTAAACTAGTTTAAATTTAATATTCAAAGATACCAACGGAATGATGTATAAACCTTTCAAAGATAAAATGGTATGTCGTTTGGAAAATCAGCCGTTATTAATAATAATAAATTAATCCTTTACTGAATCCTTTGAAATATAAATGGCTGAGATATAATCTTATTATTTAAAGCTCGTCACAGGTGGTTCACACGGACATAATCTAATTAATTCAAAGCGAAATTCCTGGAGAGCACGCCGCTATTAATATTTACATCAGGCCTGCATGCGCCACAGTCGAAAACACTTGCGAAATATTTAAACATACCTAATATTAAAGTTGTCGCAATATTAGATTAATGACATTAGATTTCTAGATATAAGCATTGAATACTGTGAATAAATGTTTTAGATCTCTCTATGTTTTATTCGTAAATTACTAGAACTTCGAGACGTGTTACGTGTTTAACCACGTTAATCCTACTATTTGTCAGTTTCTCAAAAAATTTAGAAATTAATTAAACCGATTTTTATGCAACTTTTATTTCCATAATTATTTATGTGATTTTAAAGAAGTTTTAGGTAATCTTTAATTGATAATCTAATTGAAATGTTTGTTAAAAGTATCTTGAAAACTCAAACTAAAAATACATATATGCTTTTCATATTCGTATTTTATTCGCGAAAACAATACATTTAAAATTAATCACCCGTTATTCTTTTATCTGAAGTTAAAAAATACAACATTAAATTAAATAAAAACATACCTAAAAGCAGACTAAATAGTTATAAACACTATATAGTAAAAAAAAAAATTAAAGCACTAAAACTTTGGTAAAAGAAATTGAATAAAATATACATAAAAAGAATATAAAAAATTTAAGTTTCAATCGTATTACAACAGCCTCGGTAGGTAGTTATTTCACCAAACATTTAATTTATACTCCGATGCATTCCGCCCACAATATAACCAAGTAGGCAAGTGTCTATTACTAATATATGTACATACATTCAACGATTGTCTGTGCTGTTGCACTGACAATTTCCGAAAATTAATTATCATGTACTAAATGCCTTTTGACAGAACATGGCTTCCCACGATTTAGGAGTGTATGACTATTTAGAAACCCGACTATCAAACACTGCAACATCGATAACAAACGACAAACCTTTAAAAACTTGGGTCACAGAGGTGACAGGCAGTTGAAATACTTATAGAAATATAACTATAAAGAAATGGTTGTACTATCGGAAAGAAAATGACAAAAAAAATTAACCCAACTCGAAAGACTGCATCGTTAATCATTATTAAGCATAATTAATCAAGAACCCCTTAATGATAGTGAAGTCACCTAGAATTATAATACCGTAAACCAAATATAAATAAATAATCTTACCAATCAACAGATGAATGAAAAAAAAATACCAACCCAATCGGAAAATTGCAGCGTGTCCAGATGAGTGGCGGAGTCCTCGGCGGCACCCAGGTCCCTGGCACCGGTGACCCTCACCCGCGCCAGAAAGGACGCCAGCTCCAGCGCCTCGGCGACCAGCGCCCGGCACACCGCGCGGTAGTGACCCGCCGCCGTCTCGCGGGCTATGCGACCGCCGCCGCCGCAGTGCCATATGCAGCGCTGGGGTTTAATACAAATCCAATTATATAAATGACATTTACATTTTATTGATGTTCTAGAATAAAATATATCTACACATGTAGTCTACGTAACGTATAGCGTCGCCATAATTGTTGTATTTTATACATACAAAAAGTATCGTATAAGTACACTAAGAAGAAATAAGTTTAATATTTGCTTAAAATATATAATTTACGTCTTTAATGGTGGTACAATATAATGTGCTTTAGTCATGTTAGATATTAATGACTTCTGTCAATTAAAAATGACATTATAGAAAATCGTAAAATTATTTAAAATTTACACCCATTATTTATTATCTTGTCGTAATCTGAAGCTGTATTCAGGTGTATCAAATTATCTTTGACGTCAGAGCTGTCTGATTGTGAGATAGATTTCTTTCTTTGTTATCAATCTTACTAATATATACTTATTACAAAAATGTAACATTATTATTTATATGAAGCAATTAACTGTAGCAGAACAACTACAACCCCACTTCTTAAATGCTTTAGCTACCGAGAAATATAAAACTAAAGGCATCTTCACAGTAAGATTACTGAGAATCCCTTGTCAGTAACTCTCCAACAAATTCTCAGTAAATATGCTCTATGTTGGTGGTCAAAGGTTATCTTTAGAATTTTTTTTTAACATTTCCAAGTGATCAAAAAATTTTTTTTAAATATCTTTACATTAAACATTTCGTTATTTTCAAATGTTCTAAATAAGAAAGTTGTAATTTTGTTTTATATATTAATTATTATCTTTAACATTCAATAAATCTTGTCAATTCATTTAATACATTTCCAAGACTTAAATCAAATTTACATCACTTTCTACTTGTTTATTGTCTAAATTAAAAGTCATGTCGATCGTTTATCTCGAAAAACATAAAATCTACACCTTGGTAAATTTATTACTGGCAAAAACTAATTTATTTTTACTGCATAAGCAATATTATTAACTTGATTCCAAACAAAGTGAATTGAAAATGTCAGCGGATTTATGACCCTTTGACATTTTCATTTCATGACATTTTATTCCTGAAATATCTTTGAAAATGGAAATCTTTAGACATTTTAAACTGGGTTATAATATTTAGATGAACAAGGGTTTTCATCAAAGTCAATTAATCTTGACATAATGCAACTACAATTAAAATTATTTTATACACAGATTTCAGCTTTGATACTGTTACTTAATTAATAAGACTAATCTTAAAACTCCACTAAGTCGACAATGTCGGTACGGAAACATCCACAGTTAAAGATAAACATAAATCTACCTAACAAATAAAAATAAATATTAAACCGCCAATTTTCACACGTTAGCCACGCCTTCAAGATAGCAAATTACTTGTAATACAACCATGAGATAACAGATTAGCCGCATGACTGAAGTCGAATTAAGAATCCATAAATGGATCTGTTACAATCACCGCAGATATTATCTGGTGTTAAATAATATTATATTTTAAACGGTCATGCGATCACCGGTCGGAGTTCAATGGAAATTGCAAGAAATTTGACTTGTCACTTAGTCTTTTTAGAATCCAACATCTTTTAATGATCATAATTTTGGTCATACGATTATAACGTCACTGTCATTATTGCCTGTCACTGTCATGTCATTGTTATCTGTCACTGTCACTGTCATGTCATTGTTATCTGTCACTGTCATTGTTGTTAGAGATGTTTGAATTCATTATGCATACTTCTCTTTCCTTTTAATGGCCACTCTTTTTTATGTCGAAAAGATAGTACTCGTATATAATAATAACACTAGACATTTAAATAATTACGTATTTATATTAATCAATTATGTGTATGTATTAAAATAAGGATATTTCGACACGAAAGTCGTTTACATACATATCATGCATTCAATATATAAGAAAAACCAGAATTCTAAGATATAATTGTATTTTATTCACTGTTTTATTGCATTTAGAAAGAGGAACTTAGATATATTATCTTAAAGCCATTAGAATATCTATTACTCGACAAGTTTTTAAATTATTATTAAATGTCACGTGTATGAATACTTATGCAAATTAATTACATTAAAAATATTCCCAGCAACAAATTTAATTGAAAATAAAGCAGTAACTTTCACCCGTCCTCTGGAGATAGCCGGCTGAGAGCTATGTAAATAGTAAGCCCATTATCAAATATCGTAAAATTATAATCACTTAACAAGGAAATCCGTTTATTGACTATAAACCAGATGATCCCGTGAGCAGTGAAAGTCACTTCACCACCGTGATGCAACTCATGGTATTGACCCATGTGTCATCTACCCATTAGGCAATGGAAACGAGAGCACTGTATCTTAAAATGGTAGTAAAATCATTAGATTAACATTTTAATATATAAAATCCTCCTACTTATATAAGTAAAATGTTGTCATCGATTTACTTTGATATTGTCAAATATAATAATAATAAACATAAAATATATATTTATTATTGTTTTTGTATTTATGTTTATAGACTTTCCAAGGAATGGGATAAACGATGATGTCTCACTGATCACTTTTCACACAGATAAGCATCGAGCTCATCTCTTAAGTGAAAGTACGCCCTTAAAAAATATCAAGTGCTCCATCTCCTTACCAAAAGTTATAATGAAATGTTCAGCATAAATTTATTCAGTCCTTTTTATTTAAAAATGTCTAAAACGGAATTTAGAATTGTTTGCGGTCGTTGCACTATAATATACAATTACAAAATAATAGATTTAATTTAAACAATTAATGGCTAGTCAACTCAGTCAATAGTCTACTTATAATGTCCTACTTTACCTAAATAACTGATTAGTGCTTCGTCAAGATTTGAATGAATGGCGCAAAAAAATGAGGAAGTCGTCGCAGCAAATTCTTAATAACGGCTCTTGTTTCGGAAAAGACTTCTTTTTAATAGTAGCTATTGGAAATTATTTACGAATTTACTAAGTTGATTAACTTGAGAATTTAGAATCCATTGTCAAAAACTCCTACCTCAATAACATCCTTCAACATGAACCGCCGGACGCGTCTTCTCCGAGGCGCCGGCTCCGAGTCTCTCTCTATTCCCTCGTCGTCTGTGTCCGCTCGACCGCCCTCCGACGTCTCCGACTCTTCTGATAGACCTCCGATCTCTTCATCGTCATCTGGAACAATATTATAAGATACGTATAATTACAAAATTTTGAACTTGGGTAACTGTTGAAGAATTTAACAGAACCTTTTCATCATCAATATTTGTTAAATTACATTAACAGTATTTGTAACGACTTGTAATTGCAAAATAGACATTTGGTTAGAAAAGATATGAGCCAATAACATATTCCCGCGCTGATCACCGAATAAACTAAGCTTAAGCGAAAGGCTTAGATTTTAGTTTATTACGAACTCCATCCATCATAAACAACTCATATAAATTATATATAATGTTCAAAAGCCTCGCAAAGTTATTGCAGAACCATTACTACCGCTAAGCTTCTGTATATGATTAAAGCTGACGTTTTACAAAACAAAGCCTTCGTTAAACTATCAGCGGGTAACAGACAACAATACAAAGACTAGTCCTGGCGACCTTGGTGGCCACGTGTGGTCCAATTGCGTGTCGCAAGGCGCTTCAGTCACGCTCTGTTACACGAAAGCCCCCTCCACACGTAACGGACTCCATTATGAATCATAGACTAGAGTTTATACTAACGATGTAACCGGCCAAAATTTAGCGAATAACCCAATTGCATTTCACAGTTAACTGTTTAATTTTAACTGGATTTATAATATAATTCAACTGAAACTGTATTTTTATTTGTTTACTTACAATTTTTCTCCGTATTTCACGAGTTCACTATATTCTCTAATCTCTATGATGCATCCATTTCATATAATTTTAATGCCAAAATTTGTAAAAAATAGGGAGTAGATGTTCCCACCAATCAGAAAGAGAGAAGCACTAACTCACTAACAGCCATTTCACTATGCGGTGCGATGTACGCTAGTTGAGATAGTGTCGCTAAGATTGTATAATGAAATGTGCGCATGAGTTGGATGTGCCCGTACAAGTAGTACTATGCGGTCTCTTTGTTCTCCCGTAACTGACAAATTGTCATCACGGAACATTCACGCTTAGACAAGTTCGCGGTTAAATTTAGCAATTACAGAAAAAAAACAAATAAAATATATAAATTGATTAAACTCAAGATAACATAAGATATAATTTCACAAGGAAACATTGATAAAAAGAAATTTGCCCTTGAAAGTTAGGTCATAAGATAAAAGTTAATAAATAAATCCTTATAATTATCGAATCAAAAATAATACTAATAAATAATAATATGATTATCGAATCAAAAAATAATACTATTGGTAAATTATAAATTATATCATTAAAACAAATACTAACAAAGGATTTTACAACGCTTAGTTTCGCCACAAATGTCAATATAACTGCGACACGGAGCGGCGCCAGCTTGATACGATCTCACGGATTGTGTAAACGATTATTTAACACTTAACACCACCTTTGGTCTGACTTATGATGGTCTATGGTCTCATTGAAGTGGGGCTTTGCTTAGACATGTATAATTATTAATATTCGCAATTTTCTGGTATAATAAAAATATATTTACTTTCTTAACTGTCTAAAATCTAAATGGTTATTTTATGATTTCTAACATTAACTCTTAAATTTAATTTTTATGCCTTATAGGTGTTTCTTCGAAGTGAAAGACTCGACTGAGGTTTTGTTAAATTGTACTATAAGTTAACTGGCTTCTTATATAACTTTAGAGATATGCCGAATGTTTGTTAATAGAACTATATTCAATAATGACTAATTCATCCGAGATCTCTTTGTCTGATATTCTGTGTACATTTGCACTCAATATTATTTGACATAGGTAATAAATTCACTTTCCAATAGCGGGACATAATCTTACCAGAAGAACTATTATTACAGATTGCTTATTGAGAGGTCACGCAGAGACAATGTATTTTGAAATTTCGTCTGCTAACAATTTTACAAGGATTTAGCCTGGAATATAATATAGTATTTTAATCATAATTTGTACCTTTTTTACCGTTTTTTATTTTTATAAATATAGTCTGAGTCCATTCTCGTATCCACTAACTAAGGTATCGTATCAATACTCGCCATGATCAGTTCGAGTCCCGCTCGTGTCTAATGCATGCTAAAACAATAAAAACAATATTTTGACAAGATAATATTCACGATGTATGACGCCGTTGTTCAACATATGCAGTAAACGAAGCTATCCCGTTAGGGCTCTATGGGAACAAATGCTGTAACAGCCAACGGTTAGAGTCAACGACTATTCATCCTCTCCCACGATGGATATTGCCATCTAATACATTACCTCATACTTATCGACTGTTTTGCTTTAGATAATTCATTTACCGTACATGTATTACTGTCGTTGTAACGTGAAATTTCATTATAGCTTTTCTATACCATAACGTATATGTTAGAAGACATATATTAGTTAGAAAGGAGTAACTTCATCTTCTAGATATAATCCATCTATCAATCTATCTTCTATCTAAACAAAGCAGTGATCGGTCCGTCGGTGCACGCTATTTATAATAATTTACCACATTGTGCCGTACAAAGCTTACATGGCCCTTGGAGGCGCCACTTTCTCCTTAACCTCACGACCTTACAAGAGACGGATATTTTCTATCATAACATTGCATGTAAAGATAAACGTTGTTTATGTTTATAAATGTTATTTGTGATATTTTTATTTTATTATTTTTTTTATAAGTAATACACATTTAAATAAAATAATTTTATGGTTAGGATTCTCGCATATAGGTTGCAGGTTATATTTCAACCCTAGTTTTAAATCTCCTCACGTACATCGCATCTTCTAGTGAACTCGTTCACTGGAAAAAACAAATTTTAATAAAAATATACCGACCGAATACACGGCTTCACTCCGCAAATATTATATAAAAACTATACAACAACTATAAAACAAGAAATCAACGTCTTCACCACAAAACTGAAAATATTCAGAGAAAAAAATATGGATGATCATACAAGACGAACCAGTTATAAGATCAGCTGATATGAAAGTCAAGGTTTTGGGCATTACAAGTTGTGGAGGACAAGTAGCTGCGGGCTGAGGCGGCAAGTTCACCCTGAATGCGGTAAGTGGGTTAGGGACATCGGAACCGCAGTACATGAGTCTACTTCCACGAGAAATTTATAACCAGCGCTTGTGAAAATACGATGAAGGGTTAAAGCACTGACGTACAGCTCATTTGAAGTGATTTATCTTTATTCTTTAAACGTATAAGCAATTATGTTGAATGATAACTTTTAAAATTTTAATCAGGCATACAATTTGAAGTAAATACTATTAGTATTAAATTTGGAGTCGTTTTCAAAATAATATCTGTTAAAAAGGTGTAACTAAAAAAAAAAAAAAGTTTATAACGTGACAGACAAAATATAGTTATATATATTTTGTCATAATTATAAATATTAAGAATACCAACAAAACAGTTTTACAAAACTCTAAATAATTCTTTTATATAAATATAAATAAGTAACAATATAAAACATTAAACAATCAATAAAAAATATCCAAACCAACCTATTTAATAGTTTGGTATTACAGAACGAACATGGAAAGTGATATTAATATTGCATTGACCGCATTACACATACTTTTGAACGTACTTTGAATACATAGCTATACTTTTTTAAAAGCCACTCTGACAGTGATTGTAAGAGCCTTAGTGAGATATTATATCCAACAGTCCTTTTTAATAAATTGGATTTCAAACGCAAAAAGTATATTTAAAAGCCGACCGCCAGTTGCCAGAATGACCAAATGAAAACTAAAGCTTTAACTAAGCATTAGTCTTAAGCTAAGCGTATTAATATAGTTTTAAAAATGATATACATACACGTTTCAAGTAGTAAAATAAACAAATATCATTCCTTAAGGTATTGCAAGACGAAAGCATTGAATAATATTTTAATAAACATTTACTCATGGGATTATGATTTCGAATGAAAAGTTTATCAACTCCCCATAGTATTAGAGCATTGTAAAGGAATCACAGTTAAGAAATCGTGGTGAAAGTTATTGCACCGACCAGTAACAGTTTAAAATACTTACATTTAGATTCATTTAAAATTTAATTAAATTGCCAACACTGTTATAATTATACGTTTAACAGAAGCAATAACGATTATGAATTGTTAAAGTTATTCGTAATTTTGATTGGATGCGCGTGCGCAGTCAGAAGTATTAATTTCATACACCCTTCGAATATTATGACAGTAGCTAAGTTCGCAGCTAAAACAATGACACCTACGATAAAAGTGACACATTCTTACAAGGTCTGATGAAACACCGACAGGACTCTATTTACATAAGCTTAGGTAACAAAATTAAACGTGGAGCAACTTTGACAATAAAATGAATAATTAAGTGTCATAACCCATCAGATTTGAACTCTAACCCCGTCTCGTAAATTTATAGTTTATTTTTTGTTTTTGATTGCGAAATCGTAAAATAAGTTACTATCAAAATGATAAAGTATATATTATGCAACAATTATAAACGATTAAATTGATGGCAAAATGTTATTACTAGAAATATCTTACGAATTAACTTTTCGGAAAACAGACAAGCAAACTTTTAGGAAGGACGAGATAGTGCTCGTTCACCCTAAAGGAATTATCTATTATCTGAAAGGAATAAGATTTTTTTCCGACTTACTTGACAGTTATTTCGGTCCAATTATTTTTATATTTTAGCTTAAGTATATAAAGACTGGAAAACATCCATCCATACATAAAATACATAACAGCCAGCCAACAAAACTCACGAACTTTCGCGTTTATAATAGTATAATTGGGTCCGAGAGCCACATATTTGTATTTTAATAAAACGCAAACGATGCGAGACCCACAAACTGTAAGCATTAATTTAGCAGCAGCCAACGTGGTGAAACACCGTGACCACGCGGGAATTTTTTAATATGAGCCATTTTAAACGAAAACTCAACAGATTAATGTTTCCTAAAAGACATAAACCCTATTTGCACCAAAGAACGAATTCTAAGAGCTGTAGACGCGTAAACGGAACTTAACGGACCATGCAAAATGTACTGCGAAATCACCGAAACATCAACTCGTTAAGATGAACATGGAAACATTCTAAGTCTCGGAGCCGACCGTGGATGTAACGTATCTGAAATCTAATCAATGTTGTACAAGCTTTTAAATAATATCATGTAGTCACGTGTTTATAAAAAAATAACATCCAACGTTTTCCTTGACGTTATCGTTGGTATTAATGTCAGTATTACATTATAATAAAATATCTTTTATTTTAGGTTACAATTACGGTAGGTCAATGTTACAACTTCCCAAGGTTTAACGATAAGTAAAAAAAAACCATTATTTTGTAATTAAAAAAATATATATTTGATTAATATTATAAAAAAAAATGTATAAAGCCTAATGATCCCTTGTTCGTAAGCCGTGGGAATATCGTGGAGATGTTTAGATCCGCATATAAAAGAAGCGATAAAAGATTCGAGCGAACTTTCTTCTTTCTTGTTAAAGATGACCTTGCAGGTTACTGGGTGACGGTACTTTTTAATAGTTAGGTGTCATCTCAAATCCAGATGTTTATCTCAATGGCATACGTTTCTACCTCGACTCACTTTACCTTAGGTCGTATACGGCCTCCGCCAGAGCGTCACGATGAGTGCGACAAGCAATCCCGTGGCGTCCCATTATGGCGATGAGGGTAACCGTTGGTCTTTAGTGGGTAGCCTTAAAAATGGCAGCGTCTTCTATGCTGCCGGGTAGTCCCACATAACCACCCCGGCCGTCACCTTCTCGGCCGGGGGGTATTCGTAACGGATTTTCCAACGTAAAAAAAAAAATTGTTGTGCTAAGTTTTATACGGCCTGGCTCAACTGGGGTAGTAAGATCTAATGGAAAACCCTCATAAAGTAGATAGTTACTAAGTTTCGTCAACTGAGTGAGAGAGCCGGATGCCCGAACCCCCCCTTCCTTCCTCATCGCAGGTCTTCCATTTTTTCCCATTACTCATGGACAGCAACGCATTTATAAATCATCAGTTTTGCAGATATCCATGGGCATCACTTACCATCAAGTGTGAAATCTTCTCGTTTATCATCCAATGTCAGAGAAAAAAAAATAGAAATATATTTGGTGTTTTGTAAGTTAAGGAACTGCTGAATACATCGATGCTGAATCAACGGTAACAACTCATTGCCATGTTTAGATTAAAATAGAAGAATGAAATGGCTAGCTTATCCGTCAATAAACGTTAGAACATCCTGTTGCCAATATAAAGATACACGAGCGACAATCATACGCCCAGATCAATTTTATAATCTGAGTTCACCTGTCCACGACCGACTGACCTGCATTCACATATTACGCACGATCACATTGAGATTAAATCACCGGCGTCAATAGATTCAATAGAAAAATAAATACATTCACTGACAGTGATGGAGATATCATATAAAAAGATACAAAGAAGTTTCTTTACTGATTGGAATATTAATATACAGTATGACAATGATGAACATTTCTAGAATTCATAATATTGAATATAATCTCACCTCTTATGATCAAAACATGCTGAAATTAAGTCGAAGAGGGTAAATCCAACAATTTATTTCAAACAACTTAAGAGTCATCATTTTGGTATATTCAGTACCTATTATACTTTTCTTCTTTTTAAAACCAATTCTTTCAAATTTATATTTTATTTTTTTACTGATATAATTAATACTTTTAAGAAGTCACTTACAAATAAGATAGTGTATTTACTACACTATCTTATTTGTAAGTGATTGTATATATCTACACTATTTAATATATAAACGTAAAAGTATATAATACTGATTGGTTTATCCACAATACGTACTTTCTGGATCTTCTAACCAATCATCAAAAAAGTAATTTAGATTTTTGGGTCATATTTAGTTTTTTCTTTAAGACTGGTTATTACAAACTGGTTGCCTCTAATAAGTTAGACTTGGCGATTTTTGATTGGATTGGAATATAAATTTAATAAGGATTTTATTTTTAAAACTGTTTGATGGTGAGAGATGAAGAAGAGAAGTGTTCGGTCTCACACCAATTGTGTATCAAATTTCCAATTCTTGCCACTCGATCAAAAAGCATATAAAACAAAATCAGATATTGTGACAACTCAATTTAGATTGAACAGATCCGTGAGAGTTAGAAAGGGTGGTGAAATGCAGGCGGAACGGATTGTCTCGATTCATTGTGAACTAACACTATGGGAGGGGCTCGAATCGCTGTTGGAGCAAAGGTCGCTGATAAACGACAACGTCTAAAATATCATATAGACTACATAGAACACATTGTTGTTAAACAATATTTACTTGGAGAAAGCCAAACTCATATTTTTTGCAAATATGGTAATTCAAATGCTTACAGCGAATTAGTTTTTAAAGAAAGTTCTTCTCAAACGTATATATTACGAAATCAAAATTGTTTCTGTATATCTTCACATCACTAAAGCATGAGCTGGAACGGAGTAAAATAAAAATGATAATGTTTTTTTTTATATTTAAACTTTCGTGAATCATGACTATTATATTTATATTTACCCGGCTGTATTCACGTAGAAATTAAATCGGAATGTGCCCGACTAGTTTCGAACCCGTTCGGGGTCCTTAATCATGAGCTCTGAGCGTGGCGGACTCGCGGCGACAGGCAACAGTTCTCGCCGCGAGTCCGCCACGCTCAGAGCTCATGATTAAGGACCCCGAACGGGTTCGAAACTAGTCGGGCACATTCCGATTTAATTTCTACGTGAATACAGCCGGGTAAATATAAATATAAATAAAAAATGATAATGGTTGTTAAACAAAATAATATTGCCGAAAAATACATAGTTCGCATAAGCCAAGTGCCCGTAAGTGTATGTAAATTATGGAATTTTCTCGCCATTGTATTTGCGGCAAGATTTACGGGGTACCAAGGCCTAGTTACCGTTCCATCAGCCGCTATGTACATTATATTACTTTTCTCATCCAATTATTGTTTCAATCCATCTCTGGTCATATCTTCATGGAAGTGTCTTTCAATTTCTTGTAGATGATACGTAAGTACTTATACTTTGTTATTAGATAACTAGCTATGCTTTTTCCTTATTTCTTCTTGTATCTTCATCAAGTTATTCATATTAATAAACATGAACACACGCTAGAAGAATCACTATAAAAAACTAACATTAACCAAACAAACATAAATATTAATTTGATTCCGAAACATTCCCATGGATATAGTATTTATTCTGTATGGAACGAGATGGAACGAGAATAATATACTTTTTGCTGTGAGACCGCATCCATTGTTTTCGAAAATGTATTAATTTTCTCTCTAGGTTAAATAACCAATAAAAGATGAAGCTTAATTAGATTCACAACACATAAAATAATATTACTCTAATATTAGAGTGGCTTTTTTTTTTACTTTTACTTTTTTATATTTATTTATTTTATACTTTTTTTTAAAGCTATAATTTCATCATGTCCACGGTAGATGAGAAAGGATAAAAGGATATAAAAATATAAAATTAATAATTAAACAAGACGTCGTACCAAGTTACAATATATAGTGAGTAAACGTTTCAAATTGCTTTTATTAACTTTTTTTTTCTCCATGATTTGGGATGTCATCGATTCGATTTATAATAGCTATTATAAATCGAATCACGAATAATATTCAAATTATTGGTGAATCCATGAACATCGAGCTAATTCACGCCGGCCGTCTAACGGGACAGAATAAAGGTTACGCTTATATAAAACTTGTTTGTACGCACGTCCGTTCATCAAAATCACAGCACGAGAGATATTAAATAATATATTACAATAGTAATAATGTAAAGACACTTTATTTTTTTCAATATATTTATTTTAATAACAATAAAAATAAACTTGTTAATAATCATAGAAAAATAAACAACCAAAACCAAATAGATGGCGATTAATTATATATAAAAAAAAAAACGAAAGTGAATGAGTTTGTGTGTCATTTATGATTTTAAAAGACATGTCTGTTGTATGTCAGTGGCTCGTAGAGTTTTTTGTTGTATTAAGAGTAAGTTTTGAAATAAAATAACTATCTAAATCTAATTTCTATTGTAGTTCGCTAAGTCATCAAACTTTTGTATTTTCTGCCGCGACAATAAACGTAAAAAAAATGGGAAAGTTTTGTCAGTGCTTTGAATGGCGATTATTTACTGTAATGGGTTTTCACTCACGCTAATCCAGTAACATTTAAATTGTTAGTGGAATAGAGCTTATTATTTATTGTTAGTTACCTGTAATGTTTCCAGTCATCTCTGTGATGAGACCTTCGAGGTCTGGTGAGATGAGTCGCTCCTCATCCTCCCCGTGCGTGTAGTCCAGCGCATGGTACACCACTATCGCCAAGTTTATCACCAGCTGAAACAAACAAACATTTTTTTTTTATTGTTACATTTCAAAATATATTTGCGTTTCGGAACATTTAACATTCCTGTAAGATGTTACAACTTTTATTAATTCTTACTTAATTCATTCTTGTTTATCCAGCATGACTATCATGAGCAGAGAATGGAACGGCTGATGCCAGTCCATTGTGGGTACACATATTACCCAACTAATCTGCATAGGAAAGAGGCTTATAAAAGCGCTTTAAAAAACGAGTCAAGCATTCATAGTTTGCAGAACCAAGCATTTTAAGCGCTTGATTTACCACAAATGTACAACATTGTAAATACCCAGTGTTCTTGAAGCGTGGTCTTACACTCTTCAATTAACATTAGTATGGAAACAAGATTGATGAAAGGAATTAAGTCATGCATAGAAAATCTATTTCAATAGGAGCTACACTTGTAGCATAATGAATGGCAAGATATTTTTGACGTCAAAATTTGTTTTACTACATTCAACCCTTACATTTATGTAGTAAGTAGATAGTATAATAGCCAAAAAAACTACTTTTTATTGGTATTTGAGCAGACGCTTCATACGATAGTATGTGTACCGTGCGCCCATGGCTATCTGGAAATATGGAAATTTTCTTAGGCATTGCCGCCACCTTTACACGACTGGCTCTCACTCCTCCCTATACCTATTACGTTGGTCCAGCCATACTGTATACGAGTCAACTGAACAGCTACTAGACATTTGTTTTTCCAACTCAGAAATTAGTGCTTCATAAAAGGCGAACCCAGGGTCAACAGGTTCTCAAATATTTTCAACACTGCCCTAAATGCAACCAGCTCAGTGTCAGCTGACACCACGCCACACACAGCCAGGAATGTTACGCTTGTAATAGACAATGACGGGCATATTATTGTCGAACCTGCAAATAGCCAAACAACGCGGCGCTTATCGAGTTCATTGTATGCAAATGATGTGCAATATGATGTTGCATTGTGTTGCGCAACTTAACGCAACTGAGACGGCAATAGCAGCATCCGATCTGCCGCGAGCTGAACAATACGCGTTGCGTGCGTCTGGTCCATTAGTGGCTTTGGAAGGTCATTTAAAAAATATTAAAATACGTATTATACATATACTGTACTGTTACTCCAACAGATATTTCAATATTCAGATATTTACTATTGCACCAACTATTATTACGACACTATCTCTAAAGTTTTAGTACGCATTGTAAATGAAAACTGCACGAGTTCCACAACTGAGATGATATTCACGACACTAAGGCTCATAAAATCAGTCTCGTTACCGCGGCATCTCATTTCCTCGCATCGTTATTATATAATCAATAAACGTTTTCAAATAAATTTAATATCATAAATTCATTTACATAGAAGTAAATCAGGATTATGCTAATAATAAACTAGCGTAGAAAGTTTACTAAGTGTAATCTGATTATCACATCGGTGCTAAATATTCATAAATAATAAGTGGTTAGGTTAACAAATTTAATACAATTGTCTGGCCTTTGATCCTAACACTAGCCCAATAGTTATTGTAAATAACTTTGAATAACTGAAATTGCAATCTTATACATAATTTTAGCTGAGTGTATCTTTCTTTGATTTTAATATCATTTTTCGAAACAATATCGACATGTCAAAATGTAATAAAAAAAATTAAATTCCGAATCCGCGTCGCCACTTACAGCAATATAATATTAGAACGTTGTCACGAACATATTTCAAGAACTTTGATCTCTTTCTTATGAAAGACTTGTATTATCACACTTTTATTGCTATACCAAGCAAATAACATTAAATAAAAAAAAAATCTCAGAAGTCATCTTTTTTAACATCGTAACATCCATTAAAATTATCGATCTTCATCTAGAATTTACTTATCAAATCTGACAGAAGTAAAAGTTCCATGCTATATATACATTTAGAGCTTATCGTACAGTTCGGCACAGAGTGTGTAATAAGGTAGACCTATATTCAATTGTGCTAAGATGAACTATGATAACCCCTTCTCTAGTTACCCGCAGGTCACTGTCGTACATGGAACAAGGGGTCTGAAAAGCCCTTTATGGCCCGAGGAGAAAGTATTAAGTTAAGGGTTAACAAATTAGGACTGTGAGTAAAACGATTTATCACCATTTTTACTAATAAATAATTCGTAATAAATCTATTTATTCTCAGGAAAAAGCAATAGGCATAACAAACTCGTAAAAGACGATAAGCGAATGAACCAAGGTTATTGACATTGAAATATTACGTGACTTGTGAAAAATAATTTAAAAAAGTCACAAAGTAAGTAAAACCCGCATAAAAAAGTTCTGATAGAGTTACGCTTGGTAATTCCAAGATACATTTGTAAACAATGTTTTGACGGAATAATTTGTTATCAAGTTCAAAAAGTATTGCTATATGGTAGCTATTTATTTTATTATTATAGTATTATAAAACATTTGAAGTAATAACTTTATTGATTTATTATCTTATTGTTTTATCTGTTTATTTTAACGATGTTCCGAATTTGAACAATGGTTCATTTGATTTGCCGCCTGTCTTACTGCTACCGCCATTGCTACAAGATATGTCATACGCCATTTATTGTCATTTTATTTATGAATATAAAACAGAATGATCTTTAAAAATCTGTCCACATTTACTTTAAGAATATTGTTAATTTATTTTCTATTTCATGAATTGTATGTATTTATTAATTTAAGATATTTATTCTTAATTATAGTTTTATTATGTTATAATTTTGTAATATATTTGATTTAATTAGTTATACCGCCTTATTGCCGTTTTTTTATTATTTCCTTTCTACGGGTTGGCTGGTGTAAAATGCTCTGTAGCATTAAGACCGTACATTCCATTATTTTTTTGTCAAAAATTAATAAATAAATGAACTAATGGAATAAATTGTAAGTACGTATGATCGTTAATCAGAGTCCAAGAGACAAACACCAAAAAAACTAATTTACATATCTTGATAAACTCCTTATCATAGCTGATACTGATAAAATAAATATTCAAATATTATAAAGATTAATTCTTATTCTATATGCCTTTGTTATGATTTTCGCTTACGCTATAACTCCAGAGCAATTCAATCGAATTACTTCACACGCGTTTTGATTAAAGTTCATTGTATTCGGTAAATTAATTTAATCATTTATATATGGTTTAACGAGTCGAATAAGAAACTGTTACAGAATGACACACCGTATTACAATTTAGTTGATAAGTATTATTATTTATTATATATTCAGATATAATTTAAATAATTTTGAACTATCGTAATAAAACAATATAATGTAAGAAATAATAATGAAATATTGATAATAGTATATAATAAAATTTATGTTATAAGAGCAAGATAAATAATATGAGAGTCAGTTAGTGAAATAATATAATTCGTAACTGACTGTTTGCCTGAAGGGAGTTATAAATTCAACAAAATGACACTGGTCTAAATGAACATTGCTAAATGTGTTCTTCTTAATGTATGCTTGTAAAAATATATTAATATCTTTAAAAAAAATCAATTATTAAATCGAAAGCTTCCATTGCAAAGATAAAAAAGAAATAGAACAGGTATTTTATAAAAGTTAAGTATATATATTTATTTTATTAGATGTTTGGATAAGTCCTGGGCAGAGCGAAAGCGCCGACAGTGTCGTACAAAATCAAGAAAACACAATTAATAATAATTCCGAATGTATGTTAATAATAAATCTCAATATGTGTCCTTCCTGTACCGCTATCGTACATTTAACGAGCCATTCATTCCGTTGCGCAACTACAGCGCCATCTATCGAATAGAAAGCTTATGTAAATAGACTGGGACCGTTTGGCGCCGGCCGGGGCTTCCTTATTCAAATCAACTGCTAATCAAATGTCTGGTGGAATTTAGTCCAAATTACCTTCGGATGATAAACAATATATTTGAAATTATATTTAGACATGTTTAGCAATGTTAAACTTTAATAATTATATATATATATGTAGAATAAAAAGTTAATTTTGCATCTTCTAGGAAACCACCGATACATTTTTTTCATTCTATATTTATTTCAAAACAATTGAACATATTTGGAAATGACTGGTGACTGAGCGGGAACTTTAATTGTTTGCTTGTTTGTTTGCTTATTTAAAGTATATTTGTGATATCATAAGCATCCAATTATTATTTTGTTACAATTTTTTTGCTGTCTTGGTTTTTAAGTTATTAAAAATGGTCACCTTAATCTCTAGAAACCAACGTCAAGTTATAGCGTGTTGAAAAGCGTGGTAAAAGGTCCTTATCTCCAGTTACAATACCTAATAACAAGTAAATTAACATATTTACACTATAAAGTCCAGTACCGGGGTGTTGCATAAGGAATTATGCAGCTCGGAAATAGGCTTCAGTCGCTCCAATTAATCATAATGATACCACTGACAATATTGGCACCTACATTGTGTAACTTAACACATAAGAAGTGTAATTTCTCATATAAATAAAAGCTCATTAATTTTACACTATCCACAGCTGATGGAGAATGGACTACATTTATAATATTTACATACTGATATACCAAGTGGTTACACACGTTTTATAAAATAATGCTATTTCAATGTCATTGTCTTGAGAACATTAATAAATATATATATATATATTGAAATAAAATATGTATTGGTTATGTTTTCTCTTATCTCCTCTTATATATACATCTATATACCATGGTAACTTACCATCACATAGACATATGCCTCCTTATATATACTATATATATATATATGGCTTAATTGTAAACAAACGCCGGACATACAGTTCAATGGCTATGAGGGACAGGTGTCATCGCAGACATGCAGACAGACACACGTATAATTGAATTCAGACAATAACTGAAGGATGCCATGTTGTGAAATGAATAGGGTATTGTATGAGATACGAATGGAGTAGACCGAGGAGATGTTCCAGTCACGACTGCGGCTGCAGACATGAGAGGAGTTTACAATATTAGGCATTAAAATTCAAAATTAAACTTGTAATTTGATTCTAATACAGCGTAAAATTATCTTCATTAAAGTAATAAATATTTTACAAGTAATGAAATATTTATATATTTATATACACATTTCTACAGATACAGCTGTAAACCTAATTCATTGTACTCTTAGATACTTTATCTTTAATATATTTAATCTGTATGTAATTCATTAAATTTGAGCCAATTAGTATTAAAATGTACGTGTAATTAAAATGTAGATATTTTGAAGTAGATACAGGTCACAATAAACTGGGAACAATAGCGCATTTCTCGGGAATATGACTGTCTTCCCACGGTCCACGTTCGGACTTACGCAACAATGCTTTGGGGAAAGGAGAGTGTGAGAGCGGAATTCCATTATATTTTCCGTATAACTCAATAACATATGGAAAAATTATATTTATCTTAAAGTAAAAGTTAAACACGCTTGAAATGAAGTATTTTATAAGTACCAAAAACATTAAAGTAAAAACACAGGAAAAGTAAAATAATGTTGCTAGCTCTAATTTGAATTCCTTCCTCCGTGAATTCCTTCTCTAGAGCGTTCATCAGACTGCGGCACGTTGGAAATTCCTCTTCCACTGGAAACTTGTAGACATTTTTTTGTCGGATCTGGTATTTTATTAGAGATAATTTTAATAAATATTATATTTTTAATGTATTTTATTCATTGCAATATCGTTAATAATAACACTTAGATTTTAAGAGATGAGAATAAATGTAATATTAAAATAATAATCAATTTATACTAAACTGATAATGACAGGGTCGTTGACCTCGGTCGATTTCATAAAATGTATTAAAAATGATTTTTTAACATTTCGCAGATATTAATGTATCAGTTATATAAATATTATATAACCGTTGCTCAAACTAACGTTTTCCAAGAGTTAGAAAGCTTTTTTTAATATTATTGTGGTTTAGAATTTATTTATTTCAAAACGTTTGTAATGTTTATAAATTTAATATCGTTTTATTGGACATGTTATATAATGTTATTAGCAATGGGATAAATATAAAAATAAGAAATGTAAAAGTAGGTTTTGAATTTAAGGTTCTATTATTCCATAGCTGAATACTTTCAACGTGTTATTTTTAATTATGCTTTGTATAGTTTATAATTATAAGACTAAGATCTATCTGTACAAATTAACTAAATCAATCAGACTTAGTATTTAATAAAAAATTATAATATAAGAGATGTTTTAAGTAAAAAGTAATTTTAGTTTAATCAAAAGTATGTAACGGTTGCCATGACGACTTTGAAGTGACGTTCGTTAACAACAAAGACAACGCCGGCGGCCGAATGTAGATATTACAAAAGAACAATTCATGTATATGAATAATCGATACATTTAGCGAAATAGCAGGTCGTTCGCCGATTTTGTACTAGCGAAAGTTTACTGTCGCTTTCTAGCCTAAAATGTAAAGCGCTGATCGAACTATATATCGACGCTTTAGGGTTGCCAGACATTATGAATTAAAACAATTTAATTAATTGTAGTTATAAAAAACTATGTAATAGGACAATGTTAAATAAGTTTCCCAGAAAATAATTCAGCTGCAAAACTTGTCACAGGATAAGACATCGTGGAATGTCGTAAGCCGTCTGACCTTTAAGATATTTGACAGATGTCACATATTAATGCTGAAAGAATATAAATTTATTTACAAGATGCGCACAATTTGCTTTTTAAATAGTTTCAATAATGTTGGCATAAAATAGAGGTAACATTTTTATAGAAAAAAAACCATATAAATTGCGTAGGATTTTATTTATCTCAGCCCTATTCGGGACTTCGATCGATATGGAATCGCCCACAACTTAATGGACAACTTCAATTACTTGCCAAAAACAGACAGTAAATAAATATAGGTATATTTCCTTAAAATATCTATTTTTATAACTTTGTATGTTGCTTTCGTATAAGTTATACCAGTTATAACATATATATTTAAAATTTTAAGTTTAATTGAAAAAAGACATTTAGGTACTATTAATATTTATTTTTCTGGCAACATAAATAAAAAAATAACACCTACTCAAGTCAAGTGTTTAAAATCATAGATGAATCGGTAGTGATCTCAGCATCGCTCCTAAATTATAGTCACTTTTATCCCCGGTCTCAAGAACACGTTTCCATTTATTCTGAAAGGAATTCAATAAAACGTGGCACAATTTTTCAGTCAACGGCATCCATTCAAAGTTCAAACTGTTCAATTTCTTTAAAAAAACTCGTAATAAAAACACGATTCCACGCGAACTATACGACAGTTCGATTTGATATTTACATTTTTTGTATAGTTTAAAATATAAAAGTAAAATATCAACTCGAGAAAAATGACGTTATCAATTTACTGATAAGGCGCAAGGCAACAAATTAAATAAAAACCTTGATCTCAAGTCAGATACACCAACCACGGACCCCTGGTGTCAATTAAGATATAACGTGACCCGACACTCGATATTAAAAATCACTTTCATTTTTAATTACATGCCAATTTTCAAGAAAACACAACTAAATAATTAACTTGTGCAATTATTTCGTACATACAAAGGACGGGTCTTTTTTGATAATATCATCCGGTAGATAAAAAGTCTACAAAGACAAGTTCTTACTATAATTCTCGTAAGTATTACAAGCTAGCGGTCATTCGCATCTAATACACAAACGATATTACGTGGATAATGTAATTCCTTGCAAGGAATTACATTATTAATTCACAAGTAATCAGCACCTCAGCGTGAGCTTCGCCCACAGCATCACCTGCGGCCATATTTTACTAATTATCTCATGAGAAGAAAGTTCGCGAACAATACATATTCGTAATATTACGTATCATGCTTTCGATATTTATATAAACAAATTTCGACTCTATACGCATGAAATTAAATCCTATTGATTATTAATGAAATGTAATAATTTAAATATAATCAAAACTTTCGATTTAATATGTATATATAGTTTTGTTGTCTGTTGTCTGTGTATCGACTCGATCCAATCACCGTAGAGAGTACAAATCTAATTTTATTTATAAAAAACGAAGACTTATAATTATTGTCTCATATTAAAAATTCAAATAATAATTTTACCATAAATATCTATACTTACTTGTGTACGAGGTGTAAAAAAAAATACATTTGATACAAATATTAAATAGAATAAGCCTTAGATTTGAAAAAAAAGGAATTTGTATATTTTTTAAAATGTCTTTCTGTTCGTCAGCTGTTCTCACCTCTGTGTCTGTCTGTGTGTATGTTCCCGCATCGTTATTGAAAATACCGGAATGTAGTTCTATTTTAGTAGATTGATTTAACAATATCTATAGATAATTCCACGATTGTCACGCAGTATTAAGTTAGATATCCAGGCATATTTTAGACAATTCAGTACATACGTTCTGCCCTTCTACTTAAAAGTGTCTAAGTTATTAGTGCGAAGGAAAATGTAAAAGTTGTCATCCTTGTGATATTTTTAATTTAACGTACATTTAAAAAAAACTTTCACAGATATATTCGCAGCTCGTGCTTGAAAATCTTTTATTAACCTTTTATAGAGTATGGGCAAATTCAAATTGGCCCTATTACCAAACTTCTAAGTAAACGTAACCCGGCTTCAATCAGTATTACTGAAGAAATGTTCAGCTGTGTGAAACTGTCCTGTAGTCAACGATATCAGATAACAAATATAATAAATATAATACAAACAGACAATCTTCAAATGTATATTGTTTAGTTGAATTAATATTATTTATAATATATTACGAAACAACCAAACAAGACAGACGTAAAACAAAATATAAATATTGTATTACTTTAATAGATTGTCAGTTAGTACACCGTGGGCGCTACAATAGCAAAATATAAAAATAAAGCACAGCAGAACATGCGCCAAACGACAGAAAGTAAACACGAGACACCAAAGGACGGAGAAATTGAACTCCATTCAGATATCTGACAAGAACTTTCGACACATTAACAAAACAATATTGAAAAGCAACCATAGTGTTTGTATACTTTTACTTTATTATTATGGAATGATAATATTTACATAATAGTTTTTAAATAGAAATAAGTCTATGAAAGTAGTAAAAAGTGCTTAAGTGATTTTTTATAACATATTAAAAAAAATATTACAAAAAGAAAATTACTAAATTTTAGCTTCAAAGGCAAACATTAAAGTATCTTATTAAATATATTTCAAAAAAGAGTTTCCAATTTTGGAACAATTACATAAGACACCGTTAAAAAATTCTCTGCAAAGATAATGCGTTAATAAAATAGAACACAAAACCGCGACAGATACAAATTTACATAAACAAGTTTAATTAAAAAAACAATTAAGTACATTATAAGGCATCATCGTGAGAAAATAAAAAAAAATACGCACATTTAATAACGTGTAATCAAATCACATGTTTTTATTCGCGGTGATTGATGGAGGTGGGACGGCAGGTCGAGAGAAAACAGGTTCCTTAGAGTCGGTTATCCACCACAAGCCATAAATTATAACTTACTATTATAGACTTAGAAATCTTGTCGATACAATAAAACTGTTATCGGAGCTCTTTAAGCTACAAGGGAACATAATCTAGGAGATATCGCTTTAACTGCCGGTTTATAAAATAATTGTTTTGTCAGATCGTATATTGACAATGATCTTTCAATTTAAAGTTATTTTATATATTTACATCAACGAAAAACATTTTAACTCTTGTACTATAACATTTGTTCCTACTCTCTTAATGTTAAATAATTATAGTATCGCTAAAATCTATAGCATTTCACTTTAGCTAACATACACGCTTTATATAAGAGGTGCTCAGTTTTTAAGATGGATAAAAAAAAAACAAAGATGTAATACATAGATGGTGTATATTTTTGTCGTGATCATTACGATGTACAATGCTGAGATGAAAGTGATTGAGTTCGTTTTCTTTGAAGCGACTCATGTTATGTCCGAGCATTGACAGTTATCAAAGCTTTTAGAACGTGAATTTCACTTGGATCAATTATCGCAAACTTTCATAACAAATTGTTATTTCGTATATATTTTGCATTTTTTATAATATAGTAAACCATTTATGTATAAACATACATGCGATTTCTCTTGTTTCTAGATCTACTGACAGCTTAAATGTTTACATTATTACGTGTCAATGAACTTAGATTTGGAAATAGATTCTCAAAATCCTTTGCAAAATTTAAATATCTACTACAAATACATATACTAAATACGAAAAAGTTGTTTTTTCGGCAAATACTGGTTGTAATTCAGAGGACAACCATATATTAACAACAAAAGATATAAAAAAATGAGAGAGAGAGAAAGAGTAACAAAAAAATATTATAAAAAAAATGAGAGAGAGAAAGAGCAACAAAAAATATTATAAAAAAATGAGAGAGAGAAAGAGCAACAAAAAATATTATAAAAAAATGAGAGAGAGAAAGAGCAACAAAAAATATAAAAAAATGAGAGAGAGAAAGAGCAACAAAAAATATTATAAAAAAATGAGAGAGAGAAAGAGCAACAAAATATATTTATAAAAATATCCACCGTGTCTAATACTATAAGTCTGAAAGATGACACGATATAGTTCAACGCGTGCTCAAATACAGGTCTTTCAAGTGGCAAGTACTGACACCTGCAATTGTCATTGGCCATGCGTTATTGACGAGACCAGTCCATCCGTACTCCATGTATTTACACATCAAGTGCATTCTGTTAGGTAAATGTTTACGAAGTCGTTTTCGGGGCGAAGTTGAAGTGGCATCGGAAATGAATGCTATAACGGATAAAATGTTCAACACCGTTATGGTTGAGAAATGTTATATTAAATTTTGGTGAGATTTTACAATATGTTAGCATATTTTACTTACTTTATGAATATTCGGGTTAATTAACTTTAATATTGCGTTCATTTTCTACTATCACTTTTTTGACAGGAACGGGAAACAGCACTTTCTTTTTTTTTAAACATCATCCTTTCTCACCTTATTAAAAATCTTATAAAAATTACGTTCCGTGTGTATTGTAAACAGTTTACTCTCGCTCGTGGAATCCACGGTGATCTGGGTTTTGGGGACACGCGAATACTTTTGTGGAATTTTATAAATTTTATTAATTTGACCTTTACACAGTATAAAATATATTACTTTTACTTATTCAAATATCATATTTTAAATTGGAATTAATATATTTAAAATATAAACATTTTTGTTTTTTTATAAATTTTAATTCTCTATTTTTAATGATCTAATAACACATATATTTCATAATTAAATCAGTTATTTAGGTAAGAATGATTCACTAAACTCAACAATAGTAGCATTACCGTCGCACATGACGTACAGGTGTGAATCGTAATACGACGGTCGTGCGCGGGCGCACGGCGGAAGCGCGCAAGGGCTTGGCGCTCAACGAATTGTGACCCGCTACTAGCTGCAGTTTATTGACATCGTAACATAGTATATTATACTCATATCACCGTACATAAAAAACAGGTTTTTAAATATATACCAAATTTTTTATATAAATTAGGAATTAAGTTGCTAATATTTCGTTTCGGCGAATGTAAACTTTTATTAGTTATTGAGCTTTTAAATAGATCTAACATCATTGTATAACATCACATTTTTTTTATTTTAGCACTATAAAAAAATTGTTTAGATTTAATGCCAAAAAAGAACAAACTAGAATACCAATATTGAATAACTATACTATATATACAAGTAATGAATACAGGTGTAAATCTCGAACAACGAATATAATCTCGCACGCGCACAGCGGAAGTGCGCCGGCGCAGGGCGCGAGAGCTGCGCCCGCGACGGTTTATTGACATTGTGACATACATTATTTAACGTACATATGTGTGTCTTTTCTGTATATAATTTATTGATCTCTAAAACGATATTCAAAAAAATGGTTTTATTTACTCAATATTTATTTGACTGCTAGTATAATTTTAAGTTCGATTAAAATATATTAAATGTAGTAAGACATTTAATAACACATATTTTTATGCACTTTTCTTTGCCTTAAAAGTAGGTTAAAACGAATCATGAAACACATTTGCATAAAAAAAAAAGCACAAAATATTTTTAAACGTTTATTTAGCTATGATAAGCTTATATGTAACTTCGAGATTTCAGAAGTTTTCAGCATCGATTACATGTAAATTCCTCAATATCAATAAAGAAAATTAACGTATAATAAGCACTGTAAGATAGTAGTTTACATTTTTAAGTTTTTAAAGAATATAATTAATAAAAATATATACATATAATTATAAAATAATATTCAAAAATAATTGCGTTAGGTAAATGATTTCAAAATACTATTTTTGTTTGTGGTACCTTGAGAATGTTATTCCATACTTGACAGGGCTAAAGTACATTTGTTGGGATTATAAAATAAACCTAATAGATATCACCTACGTCCAGACAAAGATGATAAATTCATCACGGCAAGTAACAGCACGATAGCTCAGTTGTCAGAACGAGGAGAACGGATTCCCAGAGATACCAGGTTCGAAACTTGCTCGGCTTGATAATGTTATATTCTACAGTAACGTAAAACAAATGTGAGCATAAAATACTTAACATGTTTAAAAACAATAAAAAAAAATATAGTTTTTTTAATATAAAAAAGAATAAAATAAAATCGGTTGTTCCTTTACGAGTCCAGTGTATAGGCATATAGGTACTCAGAATTAATAAAATAACATCATAATAAAAATATGTAGTACATACTATAAATAATAAAAAAAACAACATAATTGACGAGACGACAGAGCGTGTAAATGCCTACTTGAATGAAGAGATTTTTAATTTTTAAAAGACGCAGACTAAATTATATTGGCATTATAAATAAGTTCAGTGTTCTTGCAGAAGGTACTAACTCAAAAAGTATGTAAGTACTTCGTTGAACTTTAATGGCGATTGCTAATCAATATGTATTAGACCAATAATTACATATTATAAATGAAAGCAGCTAGACGTATGTAAAACCAAGTCATTAGCCCGATATAATTACTACCTACTTCCGATTTGTCTACCTCTTACTGCTTTGAGGTCTGTAATTTTATCACTTATTCGTCTCACAGCCCAATTTAAAATAAATGTGTATCATTTATTTTGTTACGGTCAGTTTCCCAAGAATTTTAAGGACGTAGTCGTGCCTTCGTAGTCCGTTAATGGTTGTAGGAATCAAATTATTACAAAAAAAAAAAAATCAAATAAAACACACCGTAACCGTAGCCCTGAAACTTTATAATGAGTTTTTTTGTTTAAATTATGTTAAGCGTGAAAAATCTATGAGCTGATGATGTAATTTATAAAATAAATATGACAAGGAAAAAATATTTTTTTTGTATATATAGCGTGTTCGAAATTAATTAATATTTTGTGATGGAGAAACTATAATATTAATATAACATATCATTTCTATTATATAAATAAAAGTATGCGTTTTGTAAAAATAAGAAAGTAGACATTGTATTAATTTCATACGATTTGATCTGACGCCTAATGATTCTAGAAGCATCTACAAAATCTCACCGTCATGCTCCCGTATGGTACAATAAGTACATCATACAAAGTAGAAGAAAAGCAATAAAACCATTTATATGAAAGGAAGTACTTAACTATATATAATAACTAGAAATTTCTTTCAAAAGTTTCAAAGTTTGTTGAAAAATCTCTTAAGCTTCGGTTATTATGGAATAATTGGAAATAAAATTCAATAACATGTATTGGTATAATTTGAAAAAAATATTTACTTCGTATATTTCGTAGGAACATTGGAGATATTTTTTACCCTTTTCCCATTGAGCGTGACGAATACGAATTTATAACCAAATTGAAACAATGTTTAAACATTTTTAAAGGGGAATTCATTCTTTCTGTTTACCTACATATTTATTGTTAGGTCTTGCTCAGGCATCCGACGTTTTACAAACCTATTGTTATTGAAAGTTAATAATAGCTTAGACCAAAATTTTAGAAACGTTTATAATTTAAACACTGTATAAATTAAATAATAAAAAAGGAGAGCCGGAGCTAACATTCTTGAACATGTAAAGCCATAGATATCACAAAGACGGGAACTGGTATCGTAATAGAGCATAAAATAATATAGATAACGTCAAAAAATTAATTACATCAGGCTGCGGCACATGCTGCTGGCATTCCACAGCCGCAGCAGTCACCTGCCGCCGCAAAAACCGTAATGGACGTCATTACTGCACGCGTGGTATTATGTGCTGTTAGAAAACAAACGCCGATAAAGGAACACCCGGCAACACTGTTCTTGTCTAGCTGCTAATATTGTATGACGAATAAACATTGTCGTAGCATCTGTTATATGATTATTTTATGAATAGGTATATATTTTTATATACATACATTAATAGACAAACTTTCAAATAATCGACTCGAGGAATCAAAGATCCAATTCTAATAAACCATCAATATAGATTTCACTGCAATAAAACATGCAATTTAAAAACATTAAATTACATTATCTATTAATTGTTTTAGATTCCATATTTATTTCGAAAGAAAAATAACAAGCATTTTTAAAGATCCCAATGCAAAAGCAACATTTTATTAACCGTAAAATCAAAAATTCAAAACCCGACAAGTAAAGTACGCGCCATAGCAAAAGCTTAGTAAATAAAAAAAAACATCAAACAATTACAGAGCTATTAGTAGATAAAGTTTAATTTATAGCCGGTAGTATAGAAGTCACGACAGAAAACCGCAATGCAGTTAAGCTTATAGGTGTTAAAGACAATACTAATTATTTTAAGACACATCAAGACGGAACATTCATGTTTCCCACGTTTCGCAAATTAACGATAAACTCTAAGCAGACAAAGGAGCAAAAACAGATGCCTTCGGAGATAACAAGGCGACTATCGACGAGAACACTGCCGATAGAAAGCACATTCTATCTTTACAATTTGCCGACGCATACAACTAAATTTGGAATAAATGAATAAACGTGTAAAAAGAGAAACGAATGGACATCGTAAATAAAGATAAAATTTACGAAATGTCAATTTGAGAATATTAGTGTTGTATATGACCGTAAACTTATAATTAATTGTTCATTAGTATTGCATTTTTTATTGGTAAAATAGGATATGAACAGAATATTTTAAATCATTATAAGATAGTAACAGATCAAACGGATTTTAACGGTCGCCACGCCTAACCGGTTTTTGCCAATCAGAGCTAAATCGTAGTACAAATGAACGCAACAGGTATTTAAAAATTTATAACGATTTCAAGTTTAAAGGGAAAAAAAACACATACTAAAACTTGAAGAACAATATTTATTTAGAACGAATCGAAATGTTGGTGGAAACTATAAAATAGGTGATCCAGTTTTATTAAAATAATTAAATTAATTATACATGTATTCTGTTACTGAAATACAGTTAATTAACCGTTAAAGTTCTAATGAGTACGGAGGAATACCTTCGTCTAACATTGTTCAATTTTCACTGTAACTATCTAATGAAGCAAGTAATGCCGCTATAAATTGTACATTTTACGACCGCGCGATGATCTAGATTAATAATCCGATCTTCTTATATCAAAGGTAATAAATTGTAAAAGTAATGGCCAACGGGAGCCGCGCAAAATTCATATAGGATGCGGTCTCATTACAGATAATGTTAAAGAAAGTGTTCGTTTTTCTTATGTCGTTTTTATATTCTTTCCAATCGAAAACGTTCTGAATATTGTATAAGATATACATTGTTTGGGGGTTGTGAGGGCAGTCGGTTTCCGTATTGATATAATGGAGGAAATATTGCGGTCGATTGGTCACATGATACAAGTTACAGAAGCAATAGACACGTGGGCACCGCCGCAGCGCCGACCGCGGAAGAGATTCATCTTTCATCTTGCCTCTATAAATAGGTGACTTCCCAGTATTGAAATCAATAAGTGGTGAAATATATTATTCCATTCTGCAAACACTAAATATCCCGGATGAATTGAGGATGATAAATCATAGAAATGAAGAACCAAAAAGTAACAAAACCTATTTTTATTTTGAACTAGTTGGTGCCGGGAACTTCGATCCGTTCAAATCAGTTTTTCTGATTTCCCGAGAAAAGAGGTAATTTTTTTGGGAGACATGTGTAGAACGTCTAACCACATTCATCAAAATCTGTCACATAGTTTTTCTGTGTTGCACGAACAAACAAACTGATAACTATTTTAAGTTTAATATCATATATTAAAAACGTAGGATTTTTTATATATTTAAATTACATCGCAACTGTTAAGAATACAAATGAATAGTAAAAACTGGCATTATATAAAAATAGTATTTGTTTGATTACAATATTTAATTACGCAGAAGAAAACATACAAACCAAAAGTCAGTTTATATTACTAAATTAAGAAGATCAGTAAATATGCCTATTAGTGATTAAAATGATATTAAAGTGATTAACGTTTTATTTCCATAATAACAGACATCGAGAAGCAACAAAGTTACCTATTATGAGGGTGCGTCGGTGACAGTTAGACCTGATGAGACAAGTGTTCGATGCGTGACCCCGATCAGATCAACTTTGCTGGTGATATTTTTAGATAAATCATTTATCTCAAATCATAGTGATGTTTAAAGTAAGATATTTACGTCTTTGAAATCTAAGATTTATTGGATTAAAGGGTTGGAAAATATTTTTAAATATTTGTTGATAGAAAACTAGTAGCAGTTTAATTAAATTTATTTTTATACGTTTCGAGGAATCGTGTGCTTAATGACTGACTTTAGTATGGAATACTAGTTTAATTTACTACGTGCTGTTCTAGATATTTCCAGGCACAGGCGGACAGTTGCAAAAAATAGTTCAGTTGCAAAAGTTTATCCAAGCATAGAGGTAACTAATAAGTCTCTATTGTTTCTAATCCGAAGTAAAATAAACATAAATATCACATAGAATAGAATACAAACAGAGTCCCCATAAACTTCAGGTGATATCTATGACAAATAATAGAACGCTATTGAGATATCTTTTTAAATGTATCTCGACAGGCGTCTGGCGGCGAGCGCGCACGTGCCCAGGACATGCGCCGTGTAATCGATAATAATACCATAAGAACGTTCCAATAGATTACCAACCTCGCCATGCTTTGATTTAATCGTAGATGATCGCATCACTTGGTAGCGATAAAGCGCTATTCCCAGAAATGGGTAATTTACATTTCTGTAACATTGACAAAGACAAGAAAGGTGAATTTATACTTCTGAATTTACAATAGTACGAAAATGTTTAAAGATTTTTTTTTATGATATAACAAAAACGTAAAAGAGTATGAACTGTAAGTAATTTTATCAAAATATAACTTACAATGTTACATATTTTTTCCAGCTTGTGTTAAGTCATTACAACAGTACGTACGGAGCGCTGAACTTTCGAGCGCCAATAAAAAGCGAGCAATTGGCCTTGACCGTGCCTGCGCACGCGGCGACGCAGCGCGTTGACTTCACGTACTAACTAATTATATAGCAGTGTGCTGTAGTATAAGTTCACGAAAATAAAGTACCGTGAACTCACTAACCTACCACAAGAATTTTCAGTTCAGCGTTTTTATAATCGTCCTTGTTCAGTTATCATTTTATATACACTGGTTCGAATATCTGTAATTAACACAAAACAAAGACGTGCATATGTGTGTGTGATGTTTGTATATGTATTATGTGTGTATGTATGTATGTATGTATGTATGTCTGTTTAAAATAGCCGTAATATTTATTTATTCATCGTATTATACTGTTTATTAGACAGTGAATTTACGAATATTGTCATAATATATTATTTATTTAATCATAAAGTGAGTCATGTATATAGTAAGGTATATCTCTCAATATAATTTAATTGTAGAAAGTTGTAAAAGTAGGAGCCTCAATGGTGAGAGGTTTTGTGAAGTGCTAAGAATTAGAAAACAATTTATTTAAAGTAATAAATCTGTACATGATAGCAATCATACAGACAGTCAAAAGAACGAAAATCAGAACAAGGTCAAGAATTATCTCAGAGGAGTTCTGTGCGGACAATGGAGCACCATTCGTAGCGTGGACCGTGGGAGTGATATTTGAGACACTTAGACGAATGTACAATAGTAAAACCAAACTATCTACAAAGTGACAATGTTAATAATGATATATTAACAAACGAATAGCACTCTTAGCGCATATACCTCAAAGCACAGATTGGCGAATGATAAATTAATTACAATAGCAATGATATAATGGTAGCAAGGTACAGATACCAAAAACGGTATAACATTCAACTCAATTGTGCTAAAACTGAACGTATCCGACAAATGTTATTTGGTGTCTGTATATCTAACACATTATCGAAGCTAAATTGAAAAGAAAGTAATACAATTTTCTTGTGAGAGGTATCTTACCTTTTAGCGGTAACGTAACAAATTTATCTGTTTTTGTGTCAGTCTATTTCATCTTAGGGTAGAGCAATCTAGCTGTTATCATGATTACTGTAACCTAGAACCTATTAGAAGTTCTATCATCTGGTAACGGTTCTCCTGACACCATCGTAGCCTGCAAGGTATCCATAGCCTGGTGCAGTTACTGAATAGTTTGAAAAGCCTATAAACCTCAACCATCAACTGTTATCTTCAGAAGACGTTTCATCGTCATAACTAACTATCTGCTTTTCGTTTATAAATATATAATTGAGTAAAATAAAAATAAATTAAATAAATCCCATTTTAAATTACTTCTATGGGATTTTAAATAAACAAATAATTAAAAATAAAATAATACAACCCGCAAACTCTGGAAAACCGTCCTGTATGGATTTATTTTTCAATCTATATTTATTTAAAATATAAATAAACTTACCGTGGCTATACATGTTAAAAAATACGTACATACTTTTGCAATCATTGGTTAAAATCATGTATCCTAACAAACACACGTAATTAATTGTGAGGCTGTATCGTTTTTTAAGCTCAGAGATGCTCGATGTTTTCCGGGATAGAATATGCGGGCAATAAATCTTGCCTTGCATCCAGTTTAATATAATGACCTGACATATGGGACATATCTTTTTCTTAAAGCCGTTCTCATCAGCTACAGTTATATCATATAAATATTGGTCTCTGTTACTATATTATTCCAACTGTAGAAGGTACTGACTTGTCCTCTATTGAAGTTAGTAGGCACTAGATTAATAGTGGACTATTTCTTTGGAAATGGATAGTTAAACTGTTTCTAAAGTATATTACTCGTATAGAAATAGCCACGAGAGTTAATTACATGTTGTCAAATGTACGTTGTTAAATGTTGATTAAAGTTTTAAGTGGATTTTGCAATTTAAAAGTTTAAATAGAATTGAGTACTTTAGGAGTATAATGGGATTGACAAATTGATATTTGTGAAACAATAAAACAAAAAAATGTCAAAAGAAACACATGTCCTCGAGTTATTCCTGGATGCTGACAACGCACTACCAACGCTATAAAAACCCTTTACTAGCAATTTAAACGTCATTAAGGACGGCCAGCCGTGGGACAAACCTGATAAATTATCCAACCAATTAAATACTTGTCTCAAATCTTTAGACTTAACATTGTGTGGTTACGGTATTCTCACGGACTCTAATCTGTATAATCTTGTTACAATTATACTGTTAATACAATATACATGGTAGAAAGAAATAAAACAAATAATATGGTAAAAAAATAACATGAATATCACAGAAAACTATTAAGCAAAAAATGTATATTAATGCGATTTAGATGTGCCATTGTTTAACAGGATGCAATTACAACGGGGAAACAGACACAACCATCGCAACGGAAGTTAATTACATCATACGTTTAAATAATCACACAACGCAATGTCAAAGTTAGATAAATAATTAGTAAAACAAAAGAATTGGAACATCAGAACGCTGAGAAACGAGACATGCGAAATGATGATGAGATAAGAGGGGGGGGAAATCAAGCAATCAACTTTACAGAAACAAATATATATTATAACATCAGAGCATTCGTAATATCTAACGCGCTGCTAACAGCAAGTGCGCCAAACATTGTATTCAATCTGTTAATAAGGCTTCTATGTCAGATTTAATGCAGTAACCAGTTGCGGCTCGCGACAGTAATCGACAAGTGACTCGTTTAATACAGGCTCGATAATTTACTCACTAAAAGCCCTCTTTTTGAATAATAACGGCACATGGACGCCATTTATCATTTTCGCCATCTGTATTTTATCAAATATGTCATTTATATTCAAATTGCGAATTATCCCAACCATACACGGCTGTCGGAAATTAATTTAATATAACTAGTAATTCTAAGATGATTCCAATGTATAATGAAACATAATTTCAAACTGTACTTATTATAAGATATTCGAAGACAATAAAATAAATCATCATTTAAGAATTTAATAAATCAGTCATCAGGGCAATGGCTTTTTATGTTACTGTGTCGCTGATACTTTCTCAAAACTTGTATCTCACATATATAATAAATTGATGGCTAATAGTTAATAATTTATTTCAAATAGCAGAGTTTGTAAGAGGGCGGTCAGAAATGACAAAGCGATCAAATAAATATAATAATCCAATATGGTTAGTAATAATCGATTTACTTTCGCCCGATAGATTGATATCGCGAAAAGTAGCCGAGCTGGTGCACGGTCTTGTTGTCCTTTGTGGGTTCCTGCTCTCTAAATAACAACATCGCCATTTTGTAATGACTCCAACATGTTCCTCGGAATCCAAGAAGGAATGCACTCTTATGTTCGGCTGGGTTACATTTCATTCACCGCAAGCTATGTGATTGAACTTTGATTCTGCGTATCCTTGAGAACTAGTTGGAGAAACGAATGCAGATTCGTCTCGTGAAATCTTGACCATTTAAATTTAAGTTATACAATATTGTTTTATTATTTATTTTTATTATATGTACTTTATCGTGACTAACGGTTTAAGTTAGTTATCTTGTGATAACAAGACTGCGGTTTACATAGTTCCGTAATATAGTCTAAGCATTAACGTGACAAATGAAACTTCATTAAATATATAAACCCTACTTTTCTATAACAGTATAATATAGATTGACCTATAGTCACAAAGTTCAACAGGCTACTAAATCTTATAAGAAACACAGAGCAGCTTAAAATGTTTGAACCTAACTAACTTTCTGCCAATAAACTCTGAACATAAATAAAATTCATGAAGACAATAAAGCACTGCCACGTGCACAGACATCGCATTGCAGCGGATTTCCCACAGCACGGCGTCCCTCCATCACGCTGACGATTGAACTTCGTCACTTAACTATAATGCTCTCTGGACATATCTACAAGTTATAATGTATTTTGA
Source organism: Dircenna loreta (assembly GCA_963555665.1). Classification (NCBI taxonomy): domain Eukaryota; kingdom Metazoa; phylum Arthropoda; class Insecta; order Lepidoptera; family Nymphalidae; genus Dircenna; species Dircenna loreta. Next base: position 9,693,502 of record OY743094.1, read on the forward strand.
ATATAATATAATTAGCATTTTTTTTATATAATGTCTGATTGAAAAAATAATATATATTCTTTTTTAACTGTCACTAATAAATATTTAATATAAACGAGCAATTAATTTATAAAAATATGCTATATTATGAATGCGCGGGTTTAAAATGAATATAAATCTGTCCTAAAACATGAAATAGTTCGAAATCGTAAATCTCATCCCGCACGGACCGAAAAAGGTCGAAGCAACGGGTGTGTGGTCAAATCGTAAATTTTGATTACAAGCTTGCGGGAGCACACGCCACAAGATAAACTTGCTTCAGTGGTTAAACGACTGTACGGTTTTCTAGTTAGAGTACTTATTTTAACATGATTTTCTCGGTATAATTAGAAAAACGGTTAAAATATAATGTTTGCTAAGATCGTATCCATCAGTCGACAGTAATTAAGAAGCCTTAATAGAAATTATACAATGTAATCTTATCCTTTAACAAAGTATATAATATGTATATTTATTATCAACATATAGAAAAGAACGTTCCACCTTCATTTCAAAACTGTAATTAATATTCTTAAACAGTATAAGACATAAAAATAAAGCTACATTGAGGAATCAGTCGGCTTTGATTGGATAACTGACTTAATGTTTAAAGCTCCATGTCATATCCCCACAGGTATAGTTACAACTCTTGACAGTTTCAGCATTTGGTCATATCCATACGTGAAGCTCACTGATGCCTTTAATTGCACCACGCTTATCTGAGTTCTTAATCATCAGAGAGTTATTTTGACTTACCTCATGCTCTGATTTCACTTTTTCTCTGCTACTGTCATCTGGAACAGAATATTAATAATTTAGTATTGTTTCATAACGAGGGCAAAGTTTCTTAATTTTAATATGTATTTTTTGTAATAAAATAATTCTACATTGTTCATAGTGTACAATTTACCATTTACCTCATTTGTTTACTTTACTGGAATAAATAAGTTACAGTCTGGTTGGTAGTCTTCAATAAATCAGTGCAATTTCGCGAGGGTAATGACCTTTACGAAGATTATTTCATTGTGGTGTGTCGTTAAATGTAATTTGAACAAAAATGGTATGTACGGTTGACTCAGCATCCCGGCAACGGATAGAGATAATGTCATATATATTTAAACTAATAAATCCTACAATAAATTTTATTGTAATAATATTAAAAGTTAAGTTCGTTTAAAATATAATTATAGTGTCATCTCAGGTATTTTGCTCCTGTTATATTTAAAAGTTAATTCGTCATTATTGTCATTAACTTAACCCAAATCAGAACCTTTTTAAACGACTCAGTTAAGCACAAATATGCAAACAGCAGGATTTATTTTACTGTTAAATATTTGTCCAGTGCGTTCACCCTCGGGGAATGACATAACAAACCCGAGTAACACTACATATTGCGCATTGAAATTTTAGGCACAAAAGGCACATTAAAGTATAATAAAAAAAAAACATTTTAACATTTTGGCAAATGGCAAAGGAATCTTTGTTATTTACTAAGACATTTATAGTAGCAATAAGAACGAAACTTTTTTTTTTAAACTGTTTTCTCTTGCTTAATTTACGTACAGCCGAAATTAAACTCGTAAACATACAAAACTAGCGATGTTTAAAAGTTCAATGAACTTAATTCTACACTTATTTCTGTATAAGGTAATAAATAAAAAAAAACTTTAATGACTCCTGAGCTTAAATTATCTCTTATTTTATTTTTAAAATACCGTTTAAAAAACCTTCATACACTATTGTACAAGGACTACCCATTTCAAAAAAATATCCTGTTTTATGCAACATTGAAAGCCAACGAGAAGAAAGTTTTTCAAGAGCCAACTAACTAGAAGAGGCATCTTGAGATCCTTGGAGGTAGGCACTTGCAAAATCCTCTACACTCAGTATGTATCTAAACTATAACTTTGACATTTTATATGTGGTTTAACTTTGTATTGTTCCAGTATATTATATACATATTATATTTATTAGACATTAACATAAATACCATTTATTTTTTAAAGAATCTAATACAAATCAGGGTCGATTTTTTATAGAATGGGAGTTTAATATCGTGCGAGTGACCCACGCTCTTTTGAACCATAAAACACCAGGGGATTTTGAATTATTTTGCTGGCCTTTGAGAAAGGATAACATTTTTTTTTTTTGGTAAACACTAAGCCACAGCCGAAGGAAGTTTCTCTCGCAGCTTAATAGTGCGTTATAAAAGGTTTCCTGAGAACCGCACTGTGGCTGATATTAAAATTAAAAATATGTTTTAATATACTCCCATCAGACGCATACATGATGCTTTAAAATTCAATCTGACACATAAAAAATAATATAACAAAAACAAATTAATCTAATCTTTTCAGCGAAACATAATTTTTAGCTTCTAATGCGTAGAATTACAAGTGACGTTTGTATTGTTTTCTAGTTTCGTTTAACAAGTGATTTAATGGAAGCAACTAGTTTTTATAGGAGTCTGTATCCTGTGGAGATTACAACATCGAGTTATGGGTCGTAATTATAGAGCGACCTGAGCCATCAGCGTTGGATGCATCGGATAATGTAATAATATAAAAATATACATTTAGATTTTTTTTATTTATGTATAAAGTACTAAAGTAGATTTTAAAATTGTAAATGAATTTATAGATAAAAATCTCATTCTGCTTTCTAATCTTGTTAGTGAAATGAAAGGGCAGTACGATAACGATATAAAGATAATGACACAAAAAGTCACATGGAAGTAAATGTGCTACAGAAACGAATTATAAGATTGAATTATAAACAGCCACTCATCTTATGAAGTGTTCCTGTCTAGTGGTTCGTTATCTTGGTTTAATTTAAACAATTCAATGCACAACTTTACCTTGACGATGCTTTATCAGCTGATATCTCTGTATTGTTTATGTACACTGTTTAGCAATCTCATTTGCGAGTACATCGAAATACTAGGTTAGGTTAGCGCTTCAACAGACGAAAGGCAAATATTATTTAAAGATTATGTTTCTCGGTTAATGGCTGGTAATGTTTCATTTCACGTAACATCAGTTTAATAATTTACAAGCACTCATAGACACTTTGTCTTTAAAATTATAATGAAATATATAAATAACTCAGATACACGCAACGAAGACACTTTTGTCTATAATGTGTAATTAATGTATAAATGAAATTATAATAAGTGTTGAAGTGAAAGTCAGTACATTTTCTAAATATAGGTCATGTTTACAGAATGCCTTACTGGACCAATGTTCGTGGTATTTGGTTTTGGCTAGACCTAACCACTTGTTATTCAAAACAAACAAGAACCTAAACGGCTCATTGTTTCGATCGCGTTTTACAAACTCACGTGACACAAACATTTCAGTAATCTAACTATCAAAAAAACTAGTATAAAATAAATATATTTATAATATGAAATACAAATAGTATAAAACAGTCTATTTATGTGAATGCGAACGTCTTAAAATCTACTATTGTACGGATTTTCGAGTATTATTGAGGCGTATTAGTATAAACGATTTAAAATCATTTTTTTTCAAAGCGGCCCAAATTGCGCTTATAAAACATCAGACTCTAGTTGCACGGTTCCAAAGGTTAGGTCTATAGAGAAGAACCGACAAGAAATGGATATTCTTTTAAATTATTTATAAAATAAAAATGTTATTGACTAATCGAGTCAATAATACGAATTAGAATACAAGTATCATTGTACTGAAAGACTGAAACAACTAGCCATGGCACAACTAGCTCCATACTGCTGGTTTAGTAGATAGTATTGAGGATAAAATTAACTTACACGTTAATTATTATCAAAATGTTTCAGGTTGATTCAACACGGTAAATAAATAAGGCTTAAAGCTGATATCTCAAAGTGTGTCACATTGACCATCGCTGCTTACATTGTGTCTTGTTTCACCACGTGACCCAATTTTGGGTCCGATGCTGATAAGATAAAATTTGTTATTTGTTTGAGGGCAACAAGCGAGGCTGAGACGACCTTGCTTATAAATTATTGATTTTTCGTCACTTTTGTGCAATCATTTTGAAAATCTAGTATATTTTTTAATTTAGTACATAAATGAATAAACGATATGTCTCTTAAGACACTTATTTTAATTCTACCAATATTATAAATACTACAATATAAATGTAATAACGAAGACCTTTTTTATTGTAACTAACATAAAATACATTTTTCTGTGTATCTGAGCATTCTTTATGGCTATAGGTTACGTCCCTGAGGAGGAAGAGGATCTAAATTAGGTAAGACCGAAAATGGCCTCCCTTAATATACTTTTCACATTTTCGTTGCGTCATCGTCCTGGTCACGTAATTGACTGCCGATGTAATGGCATCTATCAGTTAATTATAAAATGATAAGATAAATTAAATATTTGGCAATAGCTTATATTTTCGTCACCACACAGTAAGTATAAACTGTTCACTTTGAATGTTATGAAAAATTCCTATACAAGAAATAATAAGAGATAAGTAGAGATAAACAAGGGATGAGAATATAAGAGAGATATCTCCCTAATTGTTACGCGGTTTTAATGTGGTTTGAAAGTTACAAGTCTCTTTAACTACATTTAACCAATAATAATATAAATGTATTTAATGTAGGTATGTTTTTTCTTTCTCAATGTGTAACGAGACATTTTCTATCAATACACACTCTTTCTTGTAACAAACCATACATCGTGTGAATTACACGTTGAATATTGCTATTCATTCAGTAACAGAAGCCTCGAAAGTTAATTCTAATGTGACAGTTGGTGGTATATAGGCCTCGCCCGGGGCGCCGTGCTTTCACGAAAGCACTGAGCCGCCGTTAAAATGGCGCTTTTCATTTTCTCTCGTGGAAAATATATAATGCGAGTCACTTTTAAATATAGGTTAGGGTCGTACATGTCAAAGCCAAAGAGAAAAAGACTGTGTAAATTATACGTTATTTAAAAAAGAAAATATGAGAGCTTAGTAATAATATATAAAAGAAACAATATATAAAAGAAATAGTATATAAAAGAAATAATATATAAAAGAAATAATTAATAAAAAAAATGTTTAGGAGACCGAACATTACTTATAATTCCGCAACATAGGGAATTGGAAAATACCATGCGATTTATCTGGCGATCCGTTCTGCATTAAGTTAACGAGAGCTGGTGGATAAGTCACGAAAAACTGACGCCTCTGGCAATCGTGTGCGGAGTTGACCAACTAAGGCATTTTACAATATTCAATTGCGAAAAATTACCCCTTAATATTTCCTATTTAGATTTCTATTGCGCATAGTGAAAGTATAACTCAGCACTCATTGGAGATAAAGCCAGCTAAATTAATATATGTATTGTAGTTGAATACTGAGTAGATTCAGACGCCAGAATTTAATAAATTCTATACAAACTTGACGAGCTATTTTTATCTCCAAGATATATCATTGACATCATACAGTATACTTGAAAAATAATAATAACTCCTCAGCATTATTTGATTGCTAAATATGAAGAGGTCTTTGACAAATAAAGTTAGATACAAGGATTTAGTGACGTAGACAGCTGTATACTCTTAAAGGGTACTCTTAGAGAGGATTTTTGTAAAATCCTCCAGAATTTGATAAATAAATTTAAAGTCATACATTTAAGTAATTTTGACATAATTTAATAAGCAATTTTGATGAAGTTATATTGTACTTGTATTTCTTTTTTTACAAAAACAAAGTAGTAAGAATGAAAAAATAATTAAAAACACCCTCAAAGTAATGATAACATATTTCATCAACATACTATATAACGGAATAATAAAAAAAAAATAATAATAATAAACTGTCCTAGATCCAATAAAACTAAATCCACGCCATGCCTCTCGCTCACGCGCCGCTATCTCCACGAGTGTCGGAGCTTTATAATTGCTGAATGATAAATATTAACTCCAGATAAAATACAACACAACTGTTACAAATATTGCGACATTTTATAACAATTGTTTATCATAGGATAATTAATTCATAACAATATGAGTTATATTATTGTATTCAATAAAGTAGAGCTTTAAATGTATAAATAAATCTGTTATAATTTTATCAAATAGCAACAAGTGTCTCACAGATCGCATTACGCGTGAGTGCGAAACTGATAATTTTCCAGAAACACTTATCAGGCATATTCATTATATTACAATCAGTATACTTTCACACGATAAATGAACTCGACATTGACATTAAACTGACACTACCCGATAAACGGAGCTATATAAGTACTAAAAATATCATACCTTATAATAAACGCATCGACCGGCATTTATTTTTTGCCAAAAAAAAGTTTATAATTCGAAATAAATTAAATAAGTAATCACCAGACTTATTCATTTTATATATAGCGACCGTGTATTATCACGATACTTGGAAACTAATATATGTACTATAAATGTAAATTAAAATAAATAAATGTGAATCAGTTTTAAATGACATCACTAAATATAAATAATTCTAATGATAATGACACGAAAACTAAACCAAACATTCAAAGGTAATAAGGACGTCGAGAAAGCGATATCGCAAAAGAAATATCACGACATTTCTAACGAACATTGTTTGTCCGAAAACTAAAGTAATAACCGTTTAGAAAGTATTAAATATTAGTGAGGTCAAGAGTTCGCGAACGCGGCGTTCAGCTACCAGTGTCGTGCCGGCATTCATCTCGGTACCTTCAATATTGTCATATTTTAAAATAATCATTTATCCATGGTTAGATTGGTTAGGTAATTTGTGTTTGACTGTTAGATCATCCTTAGTTACAGTAACATGGTGAAGGCACATCACTAAAAAACTACAATGAGGTCTATTATGAAGATTGTTTCTTGCATAATGGCCCAATGAATTTCGTCAACGACATTATCTTCTATATAAAGACTGTCCTATAAAAACAATCGCATTGTTTAGTCAGAACCATCAATAACGTTGCAAAATATTCACCTTAGAAAGTTAGAACAAAAATACCTGACAGTCGAGGGGGGTCATAAACAATTTCATCCATTACAACGAAAATGTCTGCGGTCATTATTTAAGATGCGATAAGCCCAAACATTCTGTTACAGAACGGACAATGGATCGTGAAATAAAAAAAATGGTATGTAATTTAGTTTCGCCATTTTGTACGATCACATGATTACTTTGAATGGCCGGCTACAATCAGATACATAATATAAATTCAGTCAAATTAATAAGTCACGACCTCAGATGAAGGGAAATACACCATGGACCGTGTAAGTGAAAATATAAAGAATTCTCACAATAATTTGTCGGATGTATTCAATTGTAACAAATTAGATTTAAGATAAAAATAACTAGAGTCAACTTTGATTTCCGACTCGAACAAAGGGAGTAGAGAATTTAATTTTTCAAAATTTATCATAATATCTTGATTCCTTAAAGCGATATCTTAATGATAAAATTACGGGAGCCTCCATTCAAGTACATTGCAATTATTCCTACATTAATAAATACATATCAAATAACATTTTTTTAAATGTTATGTCAATAGGTTATTCACCTCAATTATTGTTAAATACAAACTAATACAATACATTAATTTTGGCACTCGAAATGTTTATTTTGCAGTAAACATTGCCGTACATGTATGCCAAAGACTTTCTAGTTAATTGCTGTTTAAACTAAAATAGGCAATGTAAGCTTAAATATCATTTTTCACACTTCTATAAAATGAATGAAGAGATAAAAAAAACAATATACTCGTACCTACCTATACCTTGATTTTTAAAAATGTCAAGAAAGTTACTACATTAAATATTAAAAATTTCCAAATAAATAAATAAAGATTATACTAACACTTTTGAACTAAATGAAGCTGTATACTCTACTCAATTACTTAACGAAGAGAAAACTTTAGAAACTTAAGTTTTTCAAGCTCACCGCGAACTACGAGTACTAGAGATCTGTTCTAAATACTTTTCCAGCATTAGGTGCAACAGCTGTTAGAATTTCCTACTATTATAATAAATGTAAAAGTATTCGTAGTTTGTGTCCCATTAAACGCCAAGAAGAATCGTAATTCATCCTCTTTCTATTGCATTTCAGTTAGTTTGAGTAGTTAATAGCTGGTTTCAAAAATATAATAGTAATGAAATGAATTTTCATTTTCAATAAAAAAAATATTCAAAAGCACTTTTATTTCCAGTGACACATCAGCTTGAACAAATATAAAAATAAACACATCACTTAATAGAGAAGATGTTTTTAGTAACTTTTACATTTAAGTTAGTCAACTCATCAGCTGGTCACTCTATTATTGAACAGTAAATATCATTATATAATGTCATAGGTTATTGCATTTATAAATAGTAATCAACTTCAGTATTTCTAGTTGTTTACTACACTCAATAAATTGAATGACATATAATCTTACTAAGTATATAAAATATATGTCACAAAATATTAAGGATAAAAAATACTTTCTTTTAATATACTTTAAAAGGAAAAATAATAAACAAAAGTACCTCTTAAATATGTATTTCATATATTCGTTTAATAAATTAAAGAATACCTGAAATAACAATAGTCAAAACAATATATTAACAGCTAAATAAACTACTTGTTACGCGCGACTTGATCTGCGAATAAACGTAATTTAAGTCTGTTATACTAAAGTACTATAACATTCATAATATAAGCGTCCTATATTATTAAAAGAACTTGTATTGAAGCAAAATAAACCTTTTCCATATTAAAACAAAGTCGGAGTTGTTAGGAAACCTCGTCTTATGACAAGTTCGCGTGTTTGAATGACAAACCTAAATTTAATATAAAATGAAAATAAACTATTTTATACATTATGGTAAATCACGATAAGTAACATTTACTATTCTAAAAAAAACTACATTGTAAGCATTGACCCATACTCTTACCCACTGGTTAGTCGATAATCGCGTGACATTTAATTGATTTTACTCATAAAGGTCATAAACAAACGTCACACAATGTAGTCTCTATAAGAGTTGGTCAAACCTTCACCAACATTGGAACCATAATATTGGCAATGTAAAAATGAAAGATAACAAAGCCTGTAATGAATTTCTATCTACAATTACGACAAGTAATATTTATCACATGCTTTATAATCTTTAATGGCCACGTTGTGGTGGTCGGGGTGTCCGCGGGTCGTCGGGCGGAACGCCCTTGCGAACGTTCCCATGGGATCCCTTTGTTATGACCATTAATTATTTATGGAAACTATGTAACCGTAAAATTAAGTGCTTGTGCATTTAGCTTTAGATACATTTTACAAAGAAGTTAGATAATGTACTTACTTTCCTTACAAATAAACAGATTATAAATATGAATGACATTTTAAATAGATTTGGAAAATTTTCTCCAAGTTATAACATGTAAGACATGATAGAGGTTAGGCATTTTAGAAGCATGAATGTTATTTACTTTTAAAAGAGTAGACGTAAAAGCACTTTTAAAAACGTAAGTCCATTACTTTCAAATTATTCCGTGCATTATATAAAAAATGTCACAGTAAAAAATAGTTTGTTTCAATTAGGTTAGAAGTAAAGCGACCGGTTAAAGAAAAACGAAGTAATATAGAGTTACTTTTCATGTATGAACATTATATAATATTTTGTTTTTCGAATCAATTATAAGATGAAAACTGTCATATCAAAACTATGTCCAGAATGAGTAAAATATGTATGTATCTAACGGAGTCTGTATTAAAATAAAACTCACGTAAAGAAACCAGAAACATATATTTAGTTATACATTTGGAGGCAAAAATATCAAAACATAGCGGTAACTGTAGCATGGACCACTCGTTATCATAGAAGGGCCGGTGGAAGATGCGATTCATCTCGGAGACAAAACGATGTACCGTTATCCGGCTCTCAATGCTAACTCGATAGAAAGTAACACAAGTAGAACAAAAATAACTTAATTAAGACTTATAGCGATCTAAAATAATTTCAATATAAATGACTCTGAAAAGATTTCAAAATGTAGGAAAGTTGATTTTAAATTGTGGATGATTTGTGAAGAGAATTACAGACAACGTCCACTTTCATTGGACAGTTTTATAATGTGTGATTTGGGTGCTTTTCTTTAGTGTAATATTTTTGAAATTAGAACCTACATTAAATTTAACATAATATATGCTATATCAATGATAAACACAGCCTAGGACAGCCAGCGTCACGCAAGACAAGGCAAGTCGGGCACAACCCGACGACGGTCAGTGGAGTAGAAGCACTTGCGTACCGATGACGTAACGGTCGATATAAATCTCCAACACTGATTCTGGACTTGAACTTCAAATTTTACGGAAGATCGCTCACGGCAATTAACCGTCAGATAATTCTTTAATCTTTTTACCGAAATCAATACCATGAAGATCGATAGGTAACAAAAGTAAACTTGTTTTGAACTTTTAAATCTCAAATGAAGCATTACAGAAATAAAAAAAATATATATACATCTAAACGAGTCTGAAGTTATTTTACATCAATGAGTCGCTTTACAAATTAATTGCTTTTTACCTAAAAAAAAACTGGACGTAATTATGAACGTTGAAATCTTTTTAAGCAAGCTCAAGGTTAATTGCTACCAACGTCGGTATAATCACAACCCCTTACGCAACGCTAAAGTTACGTACCGCTCTAAAGCTGTAAACGACCGCTCATATTGTTTGGTTGGCATTGACATTTTAATGAATATCTTCACTAGATGCTGACTCATTTGACCAAAGTACACAGAATTGACGTTTATGAGAGAAATTGCAAGTAACGCCTTTCATAAAATGGCGTATGGATTAGCCTGAGGATTTAAATTTCACTAATACATCCGTTGTACAATATAATATGTCATATTTTTAACAAACCTAATGCGCTTGCAGTTGGCGAATCTCCAATATATCCTCTTTGGCTGACCTCTTTACTTTCAGAGCCAACTTTATTACACTTCAAGGATCTACAGCCAAGCATCATACGTTATATCTACAACCTTCTCACCTTACAGAAATAATTAATTGCATTATATTGCTTTTATATGGATTTCAAACAAGCTGATGGTCCACTTGACGGTAAGGTGCCGTCGCCCACGTACATCTACAAATATAGACAATTTCGAATGTATTAGCATCTTGTAGGAATGCAGGAGGGGGTTTGGACATCCAGCTCTCTCACCTATTGTACGAAACGTATCTATAATAGCTTCACGGCGATATTTTGCGAGAGAGAGGTACTATACCAGTCGAGCCAGCTTGTTTACGAGCTGCTGTCAAATAACTACAGCTAGGTTCAATCACCCATCGAATAATGATTGCAATAAACATGTTCAGCTTACTTACATTTTAAATATAGAATAAAAAATTAACGGATACGGGCACGAATCCAAAGCCGCGACTGAGGGAAAACCGTCCCGTTTCCGTGTCCCGTTGATACGGTTGCTTAATTGGTAGAGTTCAGTTGAGTACAATAAACATAGTTATAGTTCCAGCCAGCTTCTTTACGAGCTGCAGTGAAATGACTACGGCTAGATTCAATCCGCCATCGAATGATGATTAGAATAAACGGTATACATAGGTCGGATCAGTTCCAGAGCAAGTAGTGAGTATGAAGCTCCTACAAGCATTCTTCAGTGGGAGTCCAAGCTTGCGGTCTCGTATTATTCGCTATCTGATTACCCTGACCTTACATGTCTCGACATCTTCAACCACAATATGACATTTAACTTGTCCATTTGAATTAAATTTTAATGAAAAGTACTTTAATCTGAGGATAATGTGGCGTATATTGGTATATAAAAGTCATTACAAATTTTAAATGCAATTCATTATTCAAGAGATCTCAATATTTCAAATTAAACTGGTGTGGATAAAAAATACCAAATTAGCCATTAACTGATAATTTTCTAATAAGATATTGACGATACCGTCATTCTGTTGACAGGTAAGTTAAAGATACAATCAGCATTACCTCTCGATGGCTCCGTTATTGCGGTCTCGTCTGGTTAGTACGTATCCAGTTATCTACGCCTCGCGTGACTTCTCGCGCGGCTTTGTCACGTTTGATGATATTATTTTATTGTTTTATATTATTTATGCGTGTCTACAAATTTTAATAATGACATTGAAGAATAACATCTCATTTCATTCATAATAGCAGATAATATTAGGGCTGCTTGTATTCTAACAATATTCATTCGCTTAAAACGATAATGACCGGTAACTTACACCTCTGGTAGAGCCTATCAAGAATTTAATAAAAAATATATATATTACGTCATAAAAAAGCGACATTCGAGAACAAATAAACGTGTGAAGCATATCAATTGTCAAAGCGTACGCCCACTGTCCGTCATCACAAGGTCGCAGTCCTACGCCCCAGATAGGAGAAAGGAATCTATTGTAACGCTCTGAATCACGACTTCGTTGGTGGAACTTGCGCGGGAGCACCCTCTGCAAGCACTGGACGAACCTGACACAAGTATAAAATAAAATATTAAGCTTATACCGTACCTACTACCTATTCTTAAATGAGATCACGAAATTACAATTCAAATGACAAATCATCAAAAGCCATCTGCCGACTTTTTGATAACCTAAGACGTAAACACAATTTTATAAACCTTTTTCTTTTATCATAGCTTTATATATTTATTACAATAGATAACAAATGACAAAGAACATATATTACCAATGCCTATTAATTTCGATATCAAAAATATTAGATCATCATATTTTTTTTTCTAACACTTTTATCGTTTATGAACGTGTATTTAGTGAAGAATCAATTCGTCGTGCCTACATTAAGGTTTCATACTTAACGCTGCGCGTGCGCATATTAGCGGTCTTCAAGGCCGACTGTCATGTGTCAATGAATACTTGAATATGACACCGGTGTATCAAGGATAGATTAAATATATATTATATACAATGTTTTATAGGTGAATATTATAACATTACGCCACATATTTTTATTAGTTTTTTATTATGTTATAAAGAAATCATCATAAACATCAACAATATCAACTCATCAACTTAAAAACTTAGAAATACCATCACTGTTTTAAATTCTAATACTTGGGTAAATATGAACAATGTAAACATTTTTTTAACCTTCCCTCAAAGATAATGTCACCGTGCTCGGATAAATCTTATAAGATTTATAAAGTGTCAAGTCTGATGATGACGTACGTGATATCAAGGAAATCAATCCAAATAACAGACTACCTGACATCCTTACAAAAGATAAGTTTATTTTTAAAAGAATGGAAAAATCAAGAATATATTATCTGGAATAAGAAAAATCGTATAATGATGTGGAATCGAATGAAATGGAATATTACGATAATAAAACGATATATTCTTTGGTTATTATTAAATAGAGAACAGAACTTTTTTGATAAAAACTAACTAAAAATACGAGTATGAAAATAAATGATCTATTCGGCAACGTATTGACAAATCTCTCTATTTTACATTTACAGAAACAACAAGTTTCTGTAAATAAAAAATATAGAGTCCCTTAACTACCGTCAGAGAGAGCTTGTACAGGAACAATATTTTGTCGTCTCTGCCACTTCAATGGCTTTTCTCTTTTATCTCTTCCTAGGTTCTGCTTTTCTAATTTTTCTTTTACAAGCTGAATTTAGCATTTTTTTTATAATTGCAATGATGAAAACGATGATCAATATAAGTTAAATTCTGCAGAAATAAAACGAATACTTGATAAGTGAAAATAAATATAATTTAATACCTAATGAATTGAAATTGACGGATAGTAGTAAAAAATATAGCTTTTTATGGGAGAGACCAAACATAACTTATATATTAGCTACCTGTTACCGGCCGGATAAACAAACTCTCAAGGTATATACACATAATGCCATTAAATCTAAAACAAATGTCTCCGCTGAAATCTTCCCACGGATACTATTAACTTGTTTACATTAAGAGAGTAAGACAAATCTCATCCGTGGTAGAGCAATAAAGACGATACATCTCTGCACCTAAATGCATGTTACGAAAGTATATAAATTATCATCTCCCAATAATAAAAACAGGTTATATTTTAAATTATAACAAACCCGGAGGGCTCTTGAATTTTACCACTGATTAAGATAAGTGCTGCCAACATTCTTTTACAGGTTGAAATGTTTACGCAATACCACTTTATATTCATTGTCAAGACTGGTACGGACCAATCATTATAAAAACATTTTTATCACATTTATTTTGTAAGAAAATAAACCTTATTGCGGCCGAGTGTTAAAGACCAGCGTCGTACCAGCGAAAGGTAAGTTGATGGATGACATAATTCAGTGCATTATATAGAGAGTGCCATGGTATCGATATTTCACAATGAAAACATCACTAGTCCAACTAAATTACAAACGTAATAAGATTTGAGATAGAAATGCGATCGTTAAATAAAATAGATCATTAAATGCTATTTAGAGTTCCTTCTGTAAATAATTTCTAATACTTTCTAATGTGTGTAGAGTTAAAAGAGTCTTCAGAATAACTTACTAGATATTTTAATATAAAATAAAACCGACAATGTTTTTTTTTTCTTTTTTTAAGGAGCTTGGTCCTACTGGACTAAGTCGCTCCGTAGCACACTCTAAACATTTAATTTATAATAAAATATATAACAAAATTAAATATTAGTTATATTAGTAGCCTGATATGCAGAAATATAGAAATATTGATAACAGAATTCAAATCACACTGTTTTTTTATCATCTTATTATATTCAAGATATCGTTGAAAAAGATTTTACTCTCGCATAAGAACAAAAGCAAATAACAAATGTACTTCTTTACTCGTAAATTCGTTATCACGCTCTCCATTTTTTTTTTACAATAAATGAAATACTAAAATAAATATAAATAAGTATACCTTTTAGCTTTTTTTGATTTAAACAAATAAATGTGTCCGACAAAATTACGCTGTGATAGGGACCGAGCCGCTAGACTGTCACGCCAACTAGTAACAGAAATGTATAATAATCGGGCAAAAAAGTAAAGCAACAACACGCGAGTAAAAGTTAAATTAATATTATTTAAATAAATATTGAAAAATTATCGGAAATGTCTCCATCCGTGAAGTCTTGCTGTATTAAAGGATGTACCGAAAAATCTCGCCGTAAGTGGCAAGTTAATTCCTCAGTGAAATTTTATTGTTTTCCCTTGAGTAAATATGGTGCCTCATGGAAGGAGGACAAACGTATAAAGTGGATAAATGCAGTAAAGAATTATGTGTAAGTATATAAAAAATAATTTTTCACAATAAAGATTTTGTAATTTAAGTATTGCAAAATCAAACGATAAGATAAAAATATTATTCGAATAAAAAGTTATATTTAATCACTAAATAAAAATTTATCTAATGGTATTAACCTAACCTTTAAATTCTAACTGTTATTTATTTCAGCAAAAATCCAAAAGATTGGGAACCTAATGAGCATACAAGAATTTGTAGTGCACATTTTATCAATAATTGTAAATCTGAGAATTCATATCACCCATCTTATGTGCCTTCCATTTTTCCTGGAGTAGAGAATGTTAAGAAATCTATTCAACGTCTCCAGCGCTTTGAACGATCAAGAATCCGTCAAATAAATAAGAAAATTAGCGTCGAAGAGCCAATTGTTATTAACAATATGAACAATAGTGTAAGCATTGATAATTGTGTCCAAGATGAAAGTATTAATCTTTCAACAAATATTGAAATGGAGCTAGACGTAGAACAAGTGATACCCGAAGTCCGTGGATGTCATAAGAATGCAAGTACCATGGCTGTTTCTCCATCAGGTTAATTAAAAAAATAAATTACTTAATTGTTAAAAATTCAAAATTGTAAATTGAAAAGATTAAATGAAATTCACAATTGTAATTAAATATATTTTTTATTAATTAAACTCTGATACATAAACTATGACAATATAATTGAAACATACAGCTTTTAGAAAACTGTAATTAAGTTATTAATGTAACTATCACAACACCATTAACACAAATGTCTGGCAATTTTATTTTGGTCCTTTTATTTATTATTAGTTATATTTAGAAATAATTAACAGAAAATTCATGCGTAACATTTGTTGGTAGTTTCTTTTTAGTAATATTTTCTTCATGTATTTTTATTAAACTTATCAAAAACTCTTTGGATATAATGCTGAAAATAAAACTGCTCTAATTTAGGAACAACCTTACCTAAAAACATTTCATCACGAGCAATTGTCATCAATACGCAGCCCAAGGGTGAGTATACAAATAAATCACAGAAGGCAATGTTTGTAACATACATTTGCAATTGTATTTGAGTATAGTTACAGAGCCATTTATTAATTTTTTCTCCACCACTTCAAAAACATGCCCCGATTCATACAGTTTTTTTCCTTTAGTTCCATTTTGACCTCGAATACGCGTATTTTTAATCGGTTGAAAACCATATTTTATTATTTTTTCCATTATTAGTAAATAAATACCTAAGTTGTTGTTGTATTTCTGTCCGTTTTTTGCTTTGATTGAAAACCAGGGCGCGCCACTTCTGCCTCAAGTGCTGCCTCTATAGTTACAGCTCGGTCCCTATAGTCTAAGTGTTTATTATAGAATTATCACGTGATGTTTTGAAAAAAATATATATAATATAATAAATATATATATTAATCCATAACTCATTATATCTGAGAGCTGTAGCTCATCAATTTATACATCCTCATTATTCCATTATGCGGTAAACACAATGTTACATAAAATCCGGTTCATTGAACGGATTACCCAATGTGCTCCGGTCAAAGAAATAATGAATCTTCAATCATACAACACTATTTTTATCAATAAAATAACACCAAAAAAAAATGCTTTAAAAAAGAGAATATTCACGCAGATCACACACCGTCGATAACATTTTTTGTAATCTCGATAACTATATCATTATTGTACGGAAATAATTTATTTAATATTATTAAAATAAATAGACACTGTCAATTTAAATATTAGCGATGAGATAAATATTTAATTTAAGATGTCATTCATTGAATATTTTCATTCAAAAAGTCATCTTCTTATAATTGGTAACCAATAAAAGATCAAATCAAATATTTAACATATAATTAATTTAAATCGGAAATCTTATCTCATACAAAGGTCGATTGTTTTTATCTATGATGATAAAATATATGAACAAGTGTGTGAAATAAAACGTAAGCGTCATGAAATATGATAATAGTTCGTATGAAATTGCGTATCAAGAAGTTATAAACCCTGCTCCATATTAACTATTTAAAATTATTCACCTTTTGGATATTTTTATGTGTAAAACTAAAGAAACTACAATACTTACCGAAATAAATGACAAAGACTAAATAATTGATATATGACATGCCGATAGATAATAATAAAATAACCGATAACATTTGAAATTATAGATTAAGAAGCAAATATATATATATATATATATATATATATATATATAGATTTTAATCATATAATTTTTATTCATTTTATCTTTCCAAAAGAAACTAATTAAAACATTGAAATAATCACTAAGCTGATTAACAAACTATATTGTTATTAAAATATATATATTATTAATTTCGTACAATTCTTGTTAATTGGCAACACTGGCACGCACGCACGGCCGGCGCGCGCCAACATCTCAGATGGCTAAAGAATGCAGAGCGGTAAAGCCGGTCGCGAATTATTTGTCACCTTTACTTTTGTAGCGCAGCTAACGATAAAAAGTGAAATAAATATCTTGCAAATGTCTGCTGGCAGCTGCGTGTTAATATGCATTATTAAATTGATGATATGCGTGTAATTGAATAATTTGTAGACTTACAAGCTGCATTGCACTGAAATATGTTACTAACTCAAAGAAGGTATTAAAAAAGAGCTGTTTTTTTTTTTTTGCTTAACAGTAGTAACAAGAATCTTAAGATCATAAGTGAAACGTACGTCAATTACAAAGTGGAAATAGGAAATGTTGCATTCTTATCTGCCGGATGTGACGTCACGACAGTAACGAGGGAGCCTCCATCGTGGAGATATCGACCGAGCGACCTTGAGGTAGCAAGGACCCACCCTTATCCAGCCAGTGTGACGCCTACTTGCTGTTTATTTATGGAAGCCTGGTGTCACTCACGTGTCTATTACAGCAGCGTTCGTAGCTGCAGTAGTATTGCTTATATTATTCTCACTTATATATATATATATATATATATATATATATATATATGTAAAGAATAATCAAAGGTATGATTATTTTTTTTTTAATTTTTGCTTAAATAGTCATATAACCAATTTCAGAATCCCCAAACAAAGAAAGCACCAAACAAAACTTTGTGTAACAAACAATTAAGCTTGGGCCTTTTGTTCAAGGAGTTTAATATAAAAAGCAAGTTATTTAGTAATACAATGGCTTTCTATATTTAGATGTAAATTGTTCAATGAACGGGAATATAAAAATACATTATTTACAACTCATATTCAAATATGGGTGTCGAGTCCTATATTCATTCAATTTTTAAATCGAATAGCTTTTTGTTATAAGATAATTTATTATATACAAAATAAATACATTGATTATCGGTTTTATGGCTATTGGGTGAAATTTAATAAATATTAAAACAGATATAACATATCACAGACCTAAACAGCCTATTACTATTTTATCGGCCGCACTGGCCTACCTGCAGCCTCTTTGCTGTTTCTAGGAAATCCGTAAGCGTTCAGGTAGATTGAAAACGTATACACCATTCATCTGTAACTGGTTTAACATTTACGTATACACCATAAAAGAAGTCGGACCCATTGTCCCCCACGTTTTTTCAACGGAAGCCGTTCTATGAAAGGCGATTTTGTTTATTGATGGCCGCCAAAGAAATTTTTATGTAAATTGATTACATTTTGAGTATCGATGGTATGAAACTGCGGTCACTGCTCGGGAAGAATTTAGATACAAAATATTGTACGATACATTTTATAAGTGTTATTTTTAGGAATATGTGTTTACACTTAGTAAGAAAAATAAAAATCCCGAAAAGAATACACATAAGTTAATGAAAAAAATCTATGAATCTATTAAATGCGAAACAGCGTCAGTTTTACATCATTCATAGGGAAATGTTTACTCCATTTGAATTCAATTCAATATTTTTTTTATGCATAAATCAACCTTTCTACTACAATTTATTTTTCCTTGATAAGTTCGCGGTTACATAACAACTTAATACTCTAATAAAACAGCGAGAAAGATAATTATGTAGCAGTAATGAGATCTTTCATTCTGACGTGAGAAACAGTAAATAACAGGAACAAAAACCCAACGGAAGAGGCATTGAAAAGCGGGTCGCTACTTTTGTCTTATGCATTAGATTGTGACTCGTGTAATCAGCTGACAGCGAGGGAAGCCATTGTGTACGTACTTAGATTGATCTCACTACAGGTGCGTATTTATATGATAATGAAAAGCAGTTTAACTGCCCTTTAAGTAGTTATTTGGGGTCGATTAGATCTATATAAGGCAATATTATTTATACAGTATTAAAGAATATTTATAATACATTTCCTAATTCAAAAAGTTGTCCGATATTTCGGAACTTTTGGAAGCCCCAAAATCACAGAGTAAACTGTTGTGGGAAAATTTTTAATATATATTTTTTCTAAAGGTAATACAGTACAGGTAAATGTTAAGTAAACATTATTTATTACGATAAATTTGTCAAGTCAAATAAAAAATATAATATATAATTTAGAAAATCAAATCATGAAGTCTGATATATTTGTTGATATAATACTCCATTATAATTTAAGGTCAGGGTTGTAATTTTATGTATACGTTTTTTACAATAAATTAAATAAACACTATAATTTTTGAGCTCAGACTTTAAAGTCACTTCATTATCAGTAGTTATTTAAATTTCACCAGCTTGCCGGAGTGGGTACGGACTAACAATAAATGTAAAATAAAATCAAAGCACAAATAAATATAAAACCATCTGAAACTGTGGAAGTGCAATTTTTTTTTTTTGTTCCGGTCACTGTCATCACGAGCGTGATACCTTTTTCATCGCATGTGTCATTGCTCATTATTAGATATTTCAGTAGGTACGCAAATCAATAAAGATGATTTTAGTGAGTCCTTACTTCTATACCAAGTGTATTTCTGAGAACTTATAGTCGGATGGTCGAATACAGGATGTTGTCGATTTAAATGACAATGTTCATTCAATTTTGTCTGTTATTCTCAATATAATTAAAAATATCAAAAAAAATGTACTTCTTCTACATTTAAATTATTTATAAAAGTTTACAGTATTCCTATGTAACTCGGAATGTAACAAATGAGATTATGTTGAATTAAACCTTCAATATTAACTTGACTATATATACTTTAACGTATTTATAATATATAAAACATAATTAGGTATATAGAGTTAGAAAATATCATAGCCATTTCAGTCCTTGAAAAACAGACTATGAGTCGGCGTTTGAATGAAGCAAGGCGTTTAAGTGTATCACATTTACGACAAATCAGAGCTCACATGATCATATATCAGGCTATACATTTCACAAGGCAGCCGGTTAATAAATTCATTTAGTAGCAAAATAGGTCAGTACACAATAAAATGCATATAAAGCTGTAGGACTGGTCGAATTGCATCCGTAAATAAGAGTAATGGTGCCACCGCCTAGATACATAGAAATGGTCATCTGACACTCGTTTATGGAAATTAGATGATATTATTTTTAATAAAATGATGTTATAAGTTCATTTTAATGTGAAACTAAAGTCTCGGCTACACTGTATCTGTTGAAATATGACATTGTTAAGAGCATTGCCATTAAACTTGATCTATTTATATAATATTTATAGAAATCATTCATTATTTAACGTATTTTTTCCTTCTATAGTATATTTTTATCATTATTTTCTTATCCTTATCAAATTCAAGTGTCATCATTATATTAAGTAGGTATTAAATTTAGATAATAAATTAATTAAATGACTATCAGACAAACCCGGGTCCGTGGCTAGTCCTAGCCATCTATTTAAATAAAAAAGCGATTACAACATCATGTTAAATTAGTGAATGATAATTATATGATAACGGGACATTTTTTATACAAAACATAAAATAAATGATAACGTAGGTCCCAATCACAAGGTCGGTAACTACCGCCATTTTAGTTTTGTTCTGACAGTTATTTCGCGACATATATTATATTAGGTATAGATTGCTTGTATTTCTATTTATATATAATAAATAATACGTAACAAGGACAGATAATATATATTACATTATAAATCTTAGTGTTTATACCAATTAAATAATACATAACATTTTTGAACACTTGTCCGATAAGTGATAATCAGAAAATTTGTGGGGTCATTTAAATTTTGTTTACATTAATAAAACGCCATTAAGTACTTATATATCATCATTAAGTGTTAATAATATTTTTTTTAAGTTATGTAGATTATTTAATCTTATAATAACATGTAAAAAACAATATCTCACATAATTTTTAAAATTAGCATACCTACCCACGAAGTAAGTAACAAATACAGCTAAATATATTCTTGGTAATATAAATGACTAATATATAGGTATACTCATGTTGCATGATATCTAAGTAATTTATATATCTTAGTAACTTACCCCCTGTATACAGCAGCGTGCCAGGGTGCACGGTGCCGTCTTTATGGATCAACACATGCCCAAGCTCAATAGGCAGGTAGTAGGCAGTTCCGTCGTCTAAACATTTCTGGTAACATTTCGAGGCTTGGTAAAATAAAGCCCAAGCATGTTCCTCACTAATATTAGAGTTAAAAGCCTGCAGAATTTGCTGTAAGTTAAGGCAGTCGGCTGAGTTTAAGGCGATCTCAGTCCCGCCGGGCGCGCCGGCTGCTTCCTTTCGCATCATCACGCTACCCAGCACTATGACCCATTCCTATTAGTATCATATGTAACACAGTTCACAACACTATTTATGTCACTAATTCACCGGTCAATAGGTTTACTGTGTTCAATATTTTTCAGCACTGAAAATTTTATATTTTTTACACAAACATAATAAAAAGCCTGTTCTGTCACATCCCCCGAAACGTCACTGTCACTTTTGCGTTCAGTAAAGTGGGTGGTGTGATAATTTCACTGTTTTCGTCGCGTTTATACGTTTAGATCGCGAGAGCGCGTGCGCGGTTTTGTAGCGAGCAAGCACATTCACGTGCGTTCTTATCGGCGGTTCAAGCCGAACTAGGCAGATCGCAGAAGGCAGCGCCAGCCAGTGCGGAACTACCGACGACTTAGTGCGTTTAGCTTGCTTCAGGCTTCAGCGCTAGTGAGTAGCGATGTAGCCTGAAGCGAGCTAAACGGGTTCGTAAAAATCTGATTTTAGATTGAATCCGTTATATTAATACAGATATATACATATGAAAATATTGGAGATTTAATAACCTTTTTATGCTAGAAAACGAAACCTAACTCCATTATATAGTCTTACGCGATATTACTACGTAGAGAGAATTTTATTTTTATCTTATTTAAATTTATCAATAACGGCTAATGATGATCAATAATGCAAAATGATGCTCATTTTATGCATAAATCTTACACTATCAATTAGAGTTAGGTACCTAGAGGTCACTTTCAAAATTGAACAAATGCATTTAAATGCCCACAATTAATAATAATTTAGAAATTGAAAACCATCAATTACTTACATATATTACAAAATGGATAATCTACATTATGTATTTAGGTAGCATAGATAGATACCGTATAACGGTTATACGAAAAGAATAGCTAAGTTAAACTTATTAGTATAAAAGAGCTAAGTCATATTATTCAGCTCCAGTACATTTCTCAATTACTATGATTACTTAAATAGTTTTTATAGTTAAGTAAAATACTTATGAATAGTTCCGCAGTAATTAATCGATGGTTTCCAGACTCCCAGAAGTTATGATGTAATAACCGTACGTGTCGATGTTTAAGCTTTCACCATTGTAAAATGTACACGTTCTTGTCGGTTTTAGGGAAGTGATACCTACTCCGTGTTGTAAGCATGATGAAAATTCATCTTTTAACTTCTTCCTTTTGAATAAAGTTAAAGATATTTAGGTGAAGTATATTTATTGCATCAAGCATGTAATAACGGTTATTAATTTCTTGAATAGCAAATTCTAATTCATCAGCTGTCGAATTGATAAGTATTCTCGCCTTAAACGTTTCCATATTTTAATGACATACGTAACTAAATTATTCATTTCTTATTAAACTTTACAATAAGGTATTAAGATGCGAGAAACTGAAATTATGAAATATATTTATTTCAAGTATATTTTTAGATACAATATGTTTACTTACATTCAGTATTCGTCATTATATACTTCTATATAAATACATATTTTTTAGTATATAACTGTTTCTGAGAAGGTAAAAATATATTTATATTGTAAAAATGTTATATATTCTTCAATAACTGTCTCGTAGTATATTTATTCTTTGTCAATTGTAAGACGCAATACAGGACTCGTTTAATATAACTTTGTTTGTTGTAGTTGGTTGTCGAGAGTAGTACTGAGAGATGTACCTACCTGATAAAAATGGAAGCAATGCTCTTGAGTTATTTCAGCGTCTTGGCTTTGAAGTATGGAACATTTAAAAGATAGCACCATGGGTATTCTCTTTCACACCTACTATACTACATTATACGTTAACTTGGTGAAAATCAAGAATGTAATAAAAAAAAAGTCATTCTTTTAAATATTTATTTTATAGTTTTTTTATACTTAACAGTCTCTATAATACTCCAAAAACTCTTCTCAAGTTGTCGATTAGTTTAAATATTTATATAGTCGAATTATTTATTTTAAGAGACATGCAATTATACTAACCTCTATATAAAATATATAATATGCAGAAAATTTAATATGATAATAACTTAAATTGAGTAAGTACTAATAAATAAAGCAGTGAATACATTGAATAATTTAATATTAATTATTCAGAACTGCACTTTTTATATTTTATAATCTAAAGTTGATCACTAATATATAATTTAAATAATATTTTCATAAAATAATACTTTACTACATAAAATGAAACTTTATTCTATTGCAGACTTTGACAAAAAAAGGGGGGGTGGGGGGTACAGAATATGCTAAATTTACAAATCGTACTGCAATAGATTAATGAAAAATACTTATATGAGCATGATTAAACAAACAATCACTCGGATCAGTTAATTATACTAATTACTTGTCAGTTTACTGTATTAGCCTTTCATGATACTTTCCCCAATATTTAAACATTAATACTACACTGTTCGAAATGGAATGTAATCAATATTCATATTTTTTTTAATAACTTTTGCAACAAAATACCAAGAACCGTTAAAAATTACACAACCTTGTCTTTCCTATTTTTTTAAAGGCAACACTTTATTTTTTAATCAATGATAGCAGTTCAGTTCCAATTTTAATATTTATATCCATTAAAAATTATTTCTTCTTCAAACTCCAAAGCGGGTCGAGGAAGTTTAAGGGATCCTTCATATCTCCACTCTTCAATCCGGGGGACTGTTTCATCTCCTCGAAGGATTCCCGTGAGAACTTGGTTTTGGTTGAGGTCAGGGAGGGGGTGGAGGAGGATGGGGAGGGGACGGGTACGGGGGGGAGGACCGACGCACCGGTCGCTACTGACACTGCTTCACCGTTGAACATTGTTGTACCTAGATGAAAATAACGAGTGTAATATTCTTTTAATGTTATTGAAACAATTTTAATAGATGGAATCGCCAAAGGCCCATTTTTATCAGAGCTCAATAAATTATGAAATTATCTCTAACCATATTAGACATGTTATACTTCTATATATATTATTTAAATATAATAATTATTCTGTGTATACAAAAAATTTACTTTAAAATGTAATATTTTTCACAACATACATACAATCAACTAATGTTACTAAGTCTTACCGGAGCACAGCACCCCTTGAACATAGAACAGAACGGTCCTGTAGGCATCGGCCAAGTATTTGGTATCTTCTAGCACATTTGTTCTTTTCTCGTACAGACTGATGCATCCCGCATCTAACATGTCTAAGGAAAAATAAAAAACATATTTTATTCATTTGTTCTGATAAGAACGGCATATTTTTTAAATATTTATCATTAGAACAACACATGACATTTGGCTCCGCAGTCAAGTCCACTAACAGTAGACCTTGTTGGTCTGGTCTTGGTTATCGCTCTTAATGTGACATGTCTTCGGAGCGCTCAGTGGCACAGCTGTTCAGGAGACAGGTCCATCATCCTACTCACCGCACAGCTGCAGCTGTCCCGCTCGCACTTGGCACATGGCCAGCAGCAGCAGCGCCAGCACGGCGCTGCGGCCCGCGCCCGCGCCGCACTGCACGCACGCGCCCTGCAGCTGGTTGCCCGCCCGCCCCTCGTACGTGAGGCTCAACACCTTGTCCGCTAGAAGAACTAGCGGCGTGCACACGATCCTGACAATCGTATCATTATGTAGACTTGAACTTGTGAAACATTGTCGCTTAGAAATCGGCAAAATTAATGTTAGATTACACGAGTATTAAAATGACGATAAGTGTCAAGTGAATCGGAAAAGGTCTACCGTAGCTGCGAACTATCTCAGCGTGCGTGGCGTGAATCCATTAGAATTAAGCGAAGAGGTAATATGTTGAAATTCATTCTTTTATTTCAGATTTTTTCTAGCAACAATGTGACTAGAATTATAAATATATATCACTTTTTAATTGTAATTCAGAAAATAGATTGATTGCTTTGATGCAGAGTTAAGCGCTTTGAGTCATCCGTCGTCGTCGTCGTTCCTAAATTTGAAAGTGCTTTTTAAAAACTGTAAGTCCTTACTTGGCCGGGAACACATTAATCTGGTAATGCGTGACTGCTGCGACATTGTTGCCGGAAGTAATCGTAAGTCTCCGTTCCGTCCAGTGAACGGTACAGGCGACATCCTCCAGAGTAACTTTGAGCCCGTCCGCTAAGTCTATAGATTGCCCCATTGCTGTCGGCCAGTATGCATTACCTTGCATCTATAACAAATTGTTCAATATTCTGTATATAAAAATTATCGATGAAAAAGGAAATATCTTAAAAGCAAAAAAATATGCTTACCTCAATTTCACTTAAAAGACATACAATGCAATTTATTTTATTTTCTAACATTGTTTTCCAGAATATTGTGTATTCGTATTCTTCGGGGCATTTAGATATTATTAAAGGTATACACCAAGGAGCCAGTTGCTAAAAAAAATATATTATGTATTATAATTGTCTGTAACGTGTAATCTAAATTGTTCTCTAAGAGACCGTATATTAAGAGCCGAGAGAATTATCCCGTTTTATACTTTTTAGCGAAAAACTACACTAACCACTCATCTTACTATCAGATTGCTTATCAATTATTGCAGTAAACATTGCTGACCTAATATCTATCAGAGGAAAATGTAAATTATTGGATAATTTCTGAATTATAACCAGATAAATAAACTTAGGTGTGACTAATTTAGCTTTTAGCAAAAATTTCAAAGTCTAATTTATATAAAATATAAATTTTAGAAAAATCTGAAAAAAAATTTTAGAAAAATCTGAACAACACGGAAAATATAAAGAAATTAACAGTCTTAAAATGGGCTTTTACATATATATTTATTTATACATAGAGAAGAACATTTTCTCTACAATGTAATTGTAAGAAAAAGTGGTTTGATTATATTTTTGTATGTTCTAAAACTACATACTTGTAATACTTTTAAAAGTCCGCATGCATTTAAAATAAGAGGTCAGACCGCCGCGAGAGCATCAAGAGAGTGGACGTTAACGCCTGCGCTACCGTACGTCCGTCGTGCGTACGTACGCACTTATTACTTGCGTATAGGAATAAAAATTTGATGTTTATAAATTATAAATTAAATTTTTCACTATTTTCAGTATCATATATATTTCATGATAAATCATATTTCAAATATGGGAAAATAAATCAATAAACTTGATTAATAAAATAGAACAAATATATAAATCGATTAATGAATTAAATATATAAAATAGTATTGGTTTATAATTACTGTTTTAATATTAGCTACCTACCTCTTCGAAGTAAACAATCTAAAAAGAAAAAATAATAACAATCAAAACATTTAGTATTCATTATTGGGGTAATATTTAAAAAGTTATCTATCAACTTAAGAAATATTTAGAAAAATATCATTCAACTTAAAGGACCTTACTTAAGCCATTGGTAGTATTGTATGATATATTTTAATATATAATAAAATAAACAAGACACATTCAAACGAGCCCGTTTAAAATATTGTTTGTGTGTCCAAAGTATCAAAGTATTTGTTTGACGATATCAAAAAATACTGCGATACATCTACGCATTCAATCGAAAGTGCATCTGTGTGAGTGAATTTTTCACCGAGACGACTAAAATTTAGGCAAAACCAAACGCGATAAACGCTCTTAAGGACTAATTTTCAGTTCGACCTTAATTCCAATGAAAAAAAAATAGTTTTAATATTAAAAAAATCGTCACTTCTTCACACATATTATACGGTATTAGGAATTTCTGTAGTCTACCTTTTATATTAGTTACCATATATTACATAATTTTAAAATACCCTGGGTAAGAAGATATGATCAACTTAAAATCTGTAAAAAAATTTCAATACCTTACATAATATTGAAAACAATAAATAAAAAAAATAATTTTAATATATAAGGTTTTATTTTTCTTTTGTTAATTGTTTGTTACAACTTTGATTACCTTGTAATGTGAAGCGTTAATATAGGCGTCGGGGTCCGACGTCAGCGTCGGTCGCCCGTCGTCGTAGGGCTCCACCGCGTGCCGCGAGTGACGCGCGCTGACCGACCTGGACCGCCGCATGTGCTCCTTGGCCTACCGTCATTGATGATTCATTTAGTGTATACATTATAAATTGTAACGTAAGATGAAACGTAAGAAAACTAACTTACCTGAAAATCTTGCAAATTCTTCCATTTTGAGTCGAGGACGGTCAGTCCGCTCGGTGTTTTGTTGGTGAATGAATCGGTTAATTTCTGGAGATTTTTGACCTCCTGCGTAAATTGATTTAAAAGACTGGGATCCGAGAAGACATTTCTTTTCGCAGGCCTCACTAACACTTCTTCTTTTGGTAGTTGTATATCTACTGGATTTACTTTGGAGACTACGGTGGGCTTAAAGATTGCTTTTTCAGAAATTTGGGGCACTTTAATTTCGGGTTTCAATGGAGTTTGCTCCACGGAAAAGTCGAGACCCGATAGGAGATCAAAAGATGTCGGCTCGGGCTTGGGCTCCTCTACTTTAGCGGCACTGGGTTTAGATTCTGCAATTTCTTTGGGGGTATTCTCGACTGGGGTTTTTTGATCCGAACGCTCGGTAGATGGCGAATTGTTAGATGTTTCGGTCACATTTTCCTTTGCAGTTGAAACTGGAAAGGAAAAATAAAAATCACAACATTTTGATAAACATTTATTTCCAATAAAATTACAACATTCTACTACTAATATAACATCACATTTCTACATTGTTAGTGGTACTCTAACCTAGTTAGTCAATATAACAATATTAGATCGTATACAACTACTTACCTTGATTGTTTGAAAATGAAACGCTTGTATATTGCGGCTGACCGGACTGCATGTATGTGGAATTGTTCATGTTGGCGCCATAGTTCGTGACCTCGGAGGAGGGATATGATTGATTGACAGGTTGGTTTCCGAATTCATTGGCCTGGTTAGTGGTAGTGAGATAACCGTAGGGCAGATTGTAATAAGTCTGCGCATTGCCTTCCTGTGAAGGATTTATTTGAGGGTTTTCCGATGGAGACTGTACAGTCTGGCAAACTCCAGCACTCGTATAAACTCCAGGAGCGTTCCAATTTGACTCTTTACTACCCGACTGAGGGTCTACATTGGTTTGGCCATAATTATTATACGTATTTTGTGAACCGTAATTGTAATCATAGTTCCCCGTCGTAGAGTTGTACATGTATCCGGGATGGTTTTGATAATGTTGGCCGTAAGTAGCGCTCGTATCGTCAGTGTACTGTGTGGGTGCTTGGTGAGGTTGGTCGGCCACATAGTTCACTGTAGTGTTATAGTTTTGATAATTTTGTAAATTTGTTACAACATGGCCAGCGACGTGGGACTTGATAGGTTTGTCCATTGAGTCCATTTGTGACAGATTTGGATCGATATATGATGTTGAGTCTGTAGGAATGCTGTAGGGCTGGCCCACACTGTACGCCGTCACACTCACGTTGGTGGTTGAGGTCAAAGAGCTTTCTGCGTTAGTGTAAACGTAGCCTTGTGATATACTTTGGTATGCACTGGAATAAGCATATTGTGGGTCTGGATTGTAGCCTGATATGCTTGGCATAGCACCGGAAGAGTTTGGATATAAACTTGGAATATTTTGCATGGAATTAGCAACTTGCTGCATAGGGTTTGCAGCGCTGTGCATAGGATTGGCAACACTTTGCATAGGATTTGGCATGTTTTGCATAGAAGTACCAACACCTTGTATCGGATTAACAACATTTTGCATGGGATTAGACAGATTTGGATTTGTGGTACCATAATTTTGCATCGAATCTGTAACATTTTGTATAGGATTGCCAATATTTTGCAAGGGAGTACTAACATTTTGCATGGGATTGGACATATTTTGATAAGGAGTAGAAACATTTTGCATGGGATTTGCTACATTTTGCATGGGGTTGGTCATATTTGCAGTATGAGAAGCAAAATTCTGATTCGTAAGGGGACTGGGGGCCGCTGGTTGAATATTAACATTATGAGGAGCAAAATTCTGATTCGGAAGAGGACTAGGGGCCGCTGAAGGCATGTTTGGCGCATTTTGTGGAGTAGTTACATTTGATACGGGTTGTCCATACTGAGTCATAGGGTCGTAACCGTAATTTACATTATTATCAGAAGGAAGTTGCGACTGGACGATGTTTGTGTTAGAGTGTTGGCCGGCGTGGCTGTACGTCGCCATGTTCGATGTGTACGCCTGCGGGTACTGGACACTGTAGTGTGTTTGGGAATATTCGCCTCCATAATTAACTTGTGAATCGACTTTTTGTCCAGTTATCTGCATTTGAGCGAAACTCGCGTTGAAGTCCTGGTTCACTTGGTTATATTGCATAGACGAGTCTGGTGTCGACGGCATTTGGTTGTACATTTGACCGGCGTTTGGGTCGGTATAGTTATATTGGTTCGTATTCTGGTTTACATTTCCTTGGTTGCTGTGCACAGTAGGGTTCTGAGAATCTGTGACAACTGTGGAGTTGTTGTGAGTCGCCGAGTAATAGGGATTAGTGAAGGTTTGTGGTTCGGACATTTGCGACGAGTATTGTGACGGCGTGTAGGACGTATAACTAAAGTTATCGTCTGGTTTGCTAAACTTGTTCATGGGATAAGCGTATCCTGCTGGCGGCGCATAAGAGTCGTTTTCGGATGGCGCGTAAGAATTCGCATATCTTGCGTATGGATTATGCATATTTTGCATTCCCTGCGGCATTACTACTCCATCTGGTAGATTTGGTTGAGGCAGTTCCGTCGCTGCAACAGTATTCAGTTTGTATAAACATTGTTATTAAAGAAAACATTTTTAATAATATTCTACAGTTACCTTCAGATCCTACAGGTGTCGGACGAACCGATGTAGGATATATTGTCTCAGGATAGTACGACTCGTTGGGTAAGGGTTCTATTTGAGCTGAAAATGATGTATTGACGAGTTTAATTTTACACATGTTACATAATGATTGAACCCTGTCATTAGTTTAACACAGCTTACCTTGCGGAGGAGGCGTGTTTCTAGCATGAGCCCTATTCTTCATATATGGCAAATAGTCTTTCAGTTTTAGAGTTCCGCCACCACTTGGAGGGGGGGGCGTATCTAAGGTCTTAGTTGGAGTTGATGTTGCCGGCGGTGCTATAAAAAAAACGTATATTCAATAACTTTATTTTGCTCTGCAAGCAATAGGGTAAAGAAAAAATTTCTTTTAAATCTATCTTTTTAATTTCACCCAGTGCTGGTCGGTGGAGAAAAGATATAGATATAGATAAATCGGATCAGATTGACATTTAATCACTCATCCACATAAACTCATCCCCGTGCATGGTCCCGAGCCCACTGCACCTGGCACTTGGCCCACGCGCCCCTCTGCCCCGCACTTACCCGCGTATACGGCCACGAGCCAACTGCACCTGGCACTTGGCCCACGCTCCCCTCTGCCCCGCACTCACCCGCGTTTGCAGTCACGAGCTCACTGCACCTGGCACTTGGCCCACTCTCCCTCTACCCCGCACTCACCCGCGTGTGCAGCCACGAGCTCACTGCACCTGGCACTTGGCCCACGCTCCCCTCTGCCCCGCACTCACCCGCGTGTGCAGCCACGAGCTCACTGCACCTGGCACTTGGCCCACGCTCCCCTCTGCCCCGCACTCACCTGCGTGTGCAGCCACGAGCTCACTGCACCTGGCACTTGGCCCACGCGCCCCTCTGCCCCACACTTACCCGCGTATACGGCCACGAGCCAACTGCACCTGGCACTTGGCCCACGCTCCCCTCTGCCCCGCACTCACCCGCGTGTGCAGCCACGAGCTCACTGCACCTGGCACTTGGCCCACTCTCCCTCTACCCCGCACTCACCCGCGTGTGCAGCCACGAGCTCACTGCACCTGGCACTTGGCCCACGCTCCCCTCTGCCCCGCACTCACCCGCGTGTGCAGCCACGAGCTCACTGCACCTGGCACTTGGCCCACGCTCCCCTCTGCCCCGCACTCACCTGCGTGTGCAGCCACGAGCTCACTGCACCTGGCACTTGGCCCACGCGCCCCTCTGCCCCACACTTACCCGCGTATACGGCCACGAGCCAACTGCACCTGGCACTTGGCCCACGCTCCCCTCTGCCCCGCACTCACCCGCGTGTGCAGCCACGAGCTCACTGCACCTGGCACTTGGCCCACTCTCCCTCTACCCCGCACTCACCCGCGTGTGCAGCCACGAGCTCACTGCACCTGGCACTTGGCCCACGCTCCCCTCTGCCCCGCACTCACCCGCGTGTGCAGCCACGAGCTCACTGCACCTGGCACTTGGCCCACTCTCCCTCTACCCCGCACTCACCCGCGTGTGCAGCCACGAGCTCACTGCACCTGGCACTTGGCCCACGCTCCCCTCTGCCCCGCACTCACCCGCGTGTGCAGCCACGAGCTCACTGCACCTGGCACTTGGCCCACGCTCCCCTCTGCCCCGCACTCACCTGCGTGTGCAGCCACGAGCTCACTGCACCTGGCACTTGGCCCACGCGCCCCTCTGCCCCACACTTACCCGCGTATACGGCCACGAGCCAACTGCACCTGGCACTTGGCCCACGCTCCCCTCTGCCCCGCACTCACCCGCGTGTGCAGCCACGAGCTCACTGCACCTGGCACTTGGCCCACTCTCCCTCTACCCCGCACTCACCCGCGTGTGCAGCCACGAGCTCACTGCACCTGGCACTTGGCCCACGCTCCCCTCTGCCCCGCACTCACCTGCGTGTGCAGCCACGAGCTCACTGCACCTGGCACTTGGCCCACTCTCCCTCTACCCCGCACTCACCCGCGTGTGCAGCCACGAGCTCACTGCACCTGGCACTTGGCCCACTCACCCTCTGCCCCGCACTCACCCGCGTGTGCGGCCACGAGCCCCGCGCGCTCCTCGCGCTGCACCTGGCACACGGACCGCAGACGCGCCTGCAGCCCGGACACATTGTGCGACAACTTGCGATAGAACTCTAGGCCCTTCTGAGACTTGCCCAGCAGCTCGGCGTAAGTGTCGTAGGATGTCACCAGCGCTGGGAAATTCCCATCATTATTGAGTCTGTTATTACAGTCTTTGGTTTTGCCCAAAATGTGGGAAATGCACGCAACCATGCATAGTGTGATGTAAGTTCTATGAAAGTGTATTTACATTTTAATTCAAATCAATTTGTAAATAGACTTGGGAGCGTCGCAGTATAAAAATATATAATGCATCTTGCTTTCTGAGCAACATTATAAAACGATAAGTTCAGCTGATTCTTTGATTACCATACAACATCGATTCATAGATACAGTGAGACCTTCATTGGGATCTCAAGGGACCGAGCATTTTGTACCATTTAAAGAAGTTTTCATTTATTCAGTTTTTCAATCCGACGGGTTTAAAATGTAGTTGTCTCGTAAACATAGGCTTATTGGAATGTTTCCACATGTTAAGACGACCTTTTTCAAGTTTAGGATACTTTAATTCGTATTCGTTTTAGTTTTCCTATTCCATCAATACACTGAGACTGAATTTCATCGTTGTTTTTAATAATTCTAAACAAGGTTGACTACCAAAGTCAATCTCACACTCCTAACACAGTTAATCACACGACTGTCCACAATCATAATTTGATAGAAACTTTAATTTTGTTTTAAAGCTTTAATCTTTAATGCGGGTAATGTGTTATATTTACGTTTAGACATTTTGTAAACTTTTATTCTTTTGTTTATAGGTCAAAATTTGAGATATTACTGACAAACAATGCACGTGCGAAATAAATTCAAATGTTTGTAAACTATCGGATCAAAACCTGTCCGAAACTGATAAATTGTGTTACTTATAAAGGGAATTGCGCTCCCGAGTCCCAATTATTGAGGTTAACATCGAAAAAATCATAGAAATCAAATCTCATTTAACCAGTATTGAAAAGTCCCACCAACAGAGGTAATTCACTGAAAAAGTGCCGGAACCTCATTGTAGTTCTCAATAATAGAGGATTCTCTCTTATCCAGGTTTCACCGTATGTAACATGAGTGAAGTGTCACCGTTGATGAGTCCCTCTCGCTTCCTGAGCACGTCGGCCAGCAGTCGTCGGGAGTCGCCGTAGGACGCGTACAGCGACGTCAACTTGTTTATTATATTTTCTTGAGCGGCCAAGTTCTGCTCGATGATTTTCACCTGGAATAATTACATCAATTGTAATTTTAGATTCGATTCCAGATTATTTTTTCAGCCATAATGGAAAGACTTTAGCTTTTCCTCTATATAAAAGGCAGGTCTATACAATGCCGGACAATCTGAACAACAAAATGACGTAAGATATACTAGACCATACAATGTAGTCGTACTAAGTTAGACTAACTGTGACGTCATCGTGAGTGTGAACCGTAGATTAGACAATGAACTGAGCTCACTGTGGGCGTATGCTTCTCCAGCTCCTGGCGGAAGATCTCCTCGGACGGTTCCTGGCGCGCCAGCAGCTGTGGCGTGACGTCATCGTCGGCGAGGCTCGTCCGCAGCTGCTGCAGCAGGCCGTCGCGCTGCGTCTGCATCTCCCGCGCCTTGCTCACCACGCGCCGCATCTCACTCATCGTGTCGCGGTCCAGACCCTCTGGGGAGTCCGATTCTTTGTTATTACACAACTGTGACAACTGCACAACCATAAATAAAACAAATACTTTTTCATTATTAAATTAAATTTAAAATTGATTTACTTAGGACAAAGGATTTTTTCATATTAATTAATTACCACAATAGAAAAAATAGGTAACTATTTATCAGTTTTGGTTCACCAAATCACAGCGGCCGATTACCCTACACTTCACTTATTCAATATTGTTTATGTCAAAAATATTATCTTGTGACCAAGTTGATGGATAGATAGACGGACATATGAATAAAAGTTAAATGAATGCTATTTTACTGATATGAAGTGGAGATGACAAAACTCACAAAACCCTATACTCCATAGGACACTCACCTATATTATCAATGCTGGGTATCTTACTCTGCAGAACATCGAGTGGTTGAGAGAGAAGCCTCAAGTTGGCAATATGTAGCGTCATGGCCTTGTGTAGCACCTGGTTGCTCTCGTTGGTGCGCGAGTGCGCTTCTTGGTACTTATGATATTCGCGAGAGATCTCGGTCTGGACGATGGAGGGTGGACGGGGTCCCATTTGCTTTTGATACTCTTTTTCGTTTAATGTCTCCTCCTGAAAAAATATGTGATAATTATTAAACAAAGACAGGATAAAACAGTTTGTAAAAAGCATATGTTGCCAAGTGATTGGTGGTTGACGGCCCTTTACAAATGGTGGGTTGGTTAAAGTCACAGAGCCAACAAGGTAGTAAATAGATATGTTCCATCATTTATAAGTAGAAGGAAAAATGATTACTCCTAGAGTTTTAGTTACGTGTTTTAATGTATACTCTACTCTCTACAGAGACAAAAAAAAGATAACGAGTTAGTTACCTGTATAAGTGATTTAATTTCGTTAAGCGAATGTTCAACATCACTGATGATCTCAGCGAGACTGTTCATGGAGTCCACCAGTTGCTGAATGATTTCTGTTTTGGCATTCATTGCCGCACACCTGTCGACTATTTCTTGTGGAATTCTATAAAGAAATATATTTACATGATAATTATATTGTAAATGGTTTTTTTTTAAATCACACAGAATTAGCTCAAAAATATTTTTACCCTTAATGTATATTATATGTGTGATTTAAAAGTTAATGTAAAGATTTTGTATTTTAATCTCAAGAAAATAGACAGTGTGATTTGTTAAGGTCAATGACTTGATCCATTTCTCTGATAAGAAGCTGATAACAAAAATATACTTGAAATGAGTCAACACAACAATAAAGAAATTTCTACTATGTAACATACTTTTGGTCTGAATCCACAACATCCAGTTGATCAAGCTGAAGCGAGGACATAAATTCAGTCAGCTCCGTATTCTTAGCATCCGTCTGTGCCACCACATGTCGTAACAACTTAGCCTTCTCCTCTGAATATAATGAGGACGCTTCGTGAGCCCCCATAGGGACTAGACGGGAAAATATGTCTTGTCCTGATACCTAAAATTATATTATCTCTTTAAAACAATATTTCAATAAAGCAGAATCTATGTAGATAACCTATCAATGTTTCATTATTTATAATTTATTTTACCATAATATGTTAAATTATAATTTATTAAGCTATGTGTTTAATTCCATATGTATGTTCAAAAATATGGTATATTATAGAAACTGTTAGTAGTTGTAAATCAATTCCAGAAAAAAAAGTCAAAACTATATTTACCTCAGGATCATTGAAATTTATAGGTACAGCATTTACCAAGCACACTGGCTTTAAGTCTGTCAACATATCTTTCTCCGGAACCTCTTCATGATAAATAAATTCATTCTCATTTTTAGCAGCTTTACGTTTACCTTCCACTACATCATTAGTGAATGTAAGTGCCTCTTGAGTTATCTGAACTGGCTCAATGTATTTAGCAAGCTTTCGAGCCTCAGCAAGTTTGTCCACTGCTTGTTGGTAGAAGGCAACTCTGTCACCCATTTTCTGTGAAACTTCAGCATTTATGCCTGAAAAAGATTTAATAATTTATAATTGTTATATTTTCAACAACTATGCATTTTGGACAGTTTACATTCAAAGTTTAAGTTCAGATTGTTTACATTAAATCAGGACTAAAATTATGTTTTTAGATTAATATAAAATCATAAACTTCTACTTTCATAACAGTGTCATGGTAATGGTGTTCCTATATTAGTCATTTTTGTTATGAAATCACATACCTTGGTAGAGGCAAACAATACACCCTATATAAAAAGCTTTGAAGGACAAATAGCGATGCCAGTAGTTATATAGTTTGGTGCCAATTATCTCATGAATGTTGTCTGTTCCACTGGATGGTCCCAGCAAGGCCAGTGAGTTTTTGTAGAAATACAACACTTGAGTTGCTACGGCTCCTATAGATAAGAGAGTTAGAGATATGTTAATATTATAACTGTATAATTTCAATAAATGATTACATTACATTAATGGGACTCAATATAATCCAATTACTCTTGAACTCAACCTTGTGTAAAAACACCTCATTTTTCTTAAGCCCGTTAGTCATAAGTGTGAAGAAAACATACATCAAGATTGCATTGCATGTTATATTCAAATGAGATGTTATATTATTTAATAGGATGAATACAATTAACTTGCCCACAACAAATGGTTTTCTTGTATCCTGAATACTCTTATCTAGAATGCATTCTTGAGCCTGGGCAAAGCATATCTCTTGGAGCAACCTCAGTATATCTGAAGACACATCAGCTCCAGGAGGCTGTGGATATTGTTCCCTCAAGTGTTGGAAGGCCCAGGCTGCATGTTGATAGTGTTGGCAAGCAGATTTAAGACTGTCTCCAGAAGTTCGAGGTTCAGATGACCCAAGTTCAGTGTGCATAGCTCCAATATTGTATAAGATGCAAGCCATTTCAAACTTTACTCCAGTAAGTGAACAGCTCATGTTAGCATATAAATCTTTCCTAGAACAATCAGGGGATTGAGTTTATAATTAATGTTAATTGGAATAGAGATATGAAAATAGTTGATAGCATATGGTCTTATATAATATAATAAATATTAAGAATTTGGAAAGTTTATAAAATTATAATGTGGAGAAATCTCCACAATAGGCAAAACTATGAGTCATTGACTTTATTTACACAAATCAATACTCTGCATGGGTAATTTAATTAAAGCTATTACCATGCGAAGGTACAAGCTGCGGGTTGCCCTTTTGCCATTGGAAACCGACTTTGCATAGCTCGGAGTTGGCAAAAATATCTAATGAGAGCACTAAGACCTGCTGAGTCGATAGTCGGCCTAACGGCGGTCGATCGCAAGCTTTCCAGTTGATGTATCTCATTTCCATAGCTTTCAGGGTCTTCTCTATAAACTTCCGCTATATACTGCAAATGTTACAGAAGTTAGACAAAGCCCATGTATTGTCAGATAAAGTAACAAATTACTCACCTGCTTTAGTTTGGGTCCAAAATGCGTAGTTTCGGGGCTCACTTTCATTTCAAAGCTGATTAACGGTAATTTTGGAACCGCCTCCATGTTTAGTAGTTGCCTCTTTAAATGAATTTAAAGGAAAATTCTGTATGTAATTTCATCACAAATAAGTTTTCTGCAATAATACTGTCATTTTTGTTTGGATGGCTGATAAATTGATACCAAATGCCAATGACAGTACCTTCTTTAGTGCACCCATAGATATTAAATTAAAGATATATAGATTATAATAGTCTGTACTGTTGTACCATTGACAAGTTTAAACTAAGTCAGTTATGGATCAAATTGTAGACAGAGAATGCAATGCTAGTCTCTGTCTACACCTTCACCTTAATATTAATTTTAGATAGTAAGGGCATATTCTTTAAAATTACTTAATTACTCTTAATTGTGTCATTTTTTAAATAGGTTATCATTAAACATTATACGTTGCAACACTATGAATTACTCTGTCTAACTCATAAAATAATAACTCTATGTCAAATTGTCAAATCTTAAAACTAATTATTAAAACATAAATGTTTTAATTGCAGAGTACTATATATATGGTTTCAATTGTCAGCGTCGTTAATTTAATTTCTTAATATTAAATAGTTATAAGTTTAACAATAAATCTTTTCGTTGATAACAATAAAGCCTTACTTAAAGAAGGCACAATGAAGTTAAAGAA
The DNA here is from genome assembly GCA_963555665.1 of Dircenna loreta. Taxonomy (NCBI): domain Eukaryota; kingdom Metazoa; phylum Arthropoda; class Insecta; order Lepidoptera; family Nymphalidae; genus Dircenna; species Dircenna loreta. The sequence goes on from OY743094.1 coordinate 9,732,157, forward strand.
GCCGAAGACTGATACCGAGGTTTGTTTTTTTTTTTTGCTTACTGTAATCCGCTTTTGTAAGAATAATCAAATATATAAATTGTTAATATGAATATGTGTTACATTAATTTAGTTTTTGGTAAAAGGCATAGTTTACAAAATCGTTTAGTAAAGCTAATAAATCGGCACGTTCGCAGTAATTACAGAGCCGCGCATAGGATACTACCTATGAAATGTTATGTTATGTTATGTTAGTTATGATTAAAATTGTTGATAGATAGTATTTGAGAAAATTTGATATTGCAAAAAATTTAAACAGATACCTACCTAACTGATTATTTTTTTTCCTAATAGATATCGTCTTATAGGAAATTTATGTGTGTTTAAAAAAATAAACAAACAAATTAAATTATTTATGTACATTGTACCAAAAATATTGTGTTTAGAAAAATTATTAGATACAAGTTTAGTCATATGAAGCTTATTTAAATAAAAATAGAAGGCTCAGCAATAGGAACAGGACGGTATTCTAGAAGGAGCTTTAACACTGTTCATAACAAATAAACATGTTTAAACAAACATTTTTATTAAACATTATTTTAGCATTATTGGTAAACAGCAACAATCATAAAAATTAATACTTTTAATAGACTAAACAAAATATAAGTTCTCAGACAATTGACAAATAATTTGTTGTATTTCTGTAAGCAATATATGTATAAAAAATAGTGAGAGATAGACAGTGTATGTATTATTACATAGTGGTATGATATTGTTTACCTCTTCTTGATATGTGGTATTTGAAAGCTTTAAAAAAAACCAACCTGTTTGTTTCAGGAGACATCCCCTATTCCACCACAAGCAGAGATTATTGAAGCTGATTTATATAAACGATCATATTTTGGTCCTGATGTACCAACTCTGGAATTGGAATGTTGGGAAGAGGAGCTGTCGGAAGCCCAGTTAAAGGCATATCAGACTGCTACTGATGAGTATCAAAGCATTCAAAACAAGCTTGATGTTATTGTGAAAGATACTGGTGGAGAAATTGTTTACAATGGAGATCAGTTTACAGCCTACCAATTGCTTGGCAAGTAAGTACAATGTTGTGTTATAATATTCCTAAATTTTTATGTGACAGGTCTAAATATTATATATTATTATTTATTTTCCATTGATATATCTAGTAAAACTAGAGTAGTTTCTGCTCTGTGCATCAGGGCAGAAATAGAATCTATTTTTATTTTACAAATGGGTATATTATATAACATGCGTCCTTAGGAGTCCTTTAAAACTGATTTCAAAGCCATTATAACATTTATGATTTCATAACTCTATATCTTAGAAAATATAATGTACATCTGGCAAAAATTGCAAACATTTAATGTAAATAAATGTAAAAATGTAACCACACAAGGTGTTATATAACTAACTTAAAGGTATTATATAACTAAACTAAAAAGTTCTTTGATATGTTGATGAGCCCAATTTCCAACCTGTTTACCCTGGTGAATAGGTGGCGACTAGAAGAGGACCTCACGAGCTCTGAACGACGGCATTATTTTCTCGTCTCTCGTCAAGAAAAACACCCACAAAATATTCTTTAGTAAAAACTAAATTAATGTCTGTCATGTCGTATATTAAGTCTATCTATGGAAATCAAACCTTTTCAAAATGCAAATTGAAAAGCCGTGAGCCCATTTCTGCTCTCATGTATTTTTATAAAGTTTTTATATCCAAGTAGGGCTATGTGCGTCAAAATATAGTTAGTTTTAATGAGGCTTAAATTTGGCAATACCATTACCTATTTCAATGATTCTGGGCCAATAACGAGGAGAAAGAATTATGATAACAAAAGAGATAGGAAACCACATTAACTTGAAAATATAAGCCTGAGGCCCTTTAAACTATAGCCTGATGTTTTATAAGTGCAGTGTGCCTTTTAATAATACTTTGACAAAATTAATTATATTTTATTTTGACTGTGTTTGAATTGTATCAATTACAAATAAAGTAATGTATATTTTTTAAAAGTAAAATAAGTATATTTATCTAGCTTGGTGTAACTTGAAATTGGCAGAATATTCTATACATCATTGTGAATGAAGGCATAACTTCAAAAATTAAGTATATTTAAATACCACACTTTAAAAAATATACAACGAAATATATGTTTTATATCATTAAACAAAATATTATTAAATTAAAAAGTTAATTGAAATATTTTAGGCTAATCATCATTATATTTATATATTTTATTCAGAGCTAAGTCATAACTACAAATAAAGTATCTCAATATCAAGATGATTACGGTGCATTATATTTTTTTAGACAGCCCGTGCTCAAGGATCTGGAAAGACAGAGTGCGGAAATTATTAGATCTCGCTCTCGTTCACTGTCAGTGTGCAAAGATACTAAGGAAGTCAAAGGGAAAAGAGGTCAGCAAACTATGATACCAATTGTACAAGGGCATCGACCTTATATTTTTATAAAAACTTATATAATTATTTAATATTATACTTTCTAATTTCTTTTTCTCACTTTCTCTGACCAAATAAGTTATATACAATTTTTAAATATTAGGTCGCCCAAGAAAAAATCGTGAAGAAGATCGTGACTACTCTCCATCATCAGACAGAACGAAATCTCCAGAACTGCGACATAAGAAGAAAAAGAAGGATAAGAGAAAATATGATGAAAAAGAAACAAAAACTAAAGATAAGACTTTGGCTCCATCTAGTTAGTATATATAAAATAATACATATGTAATATATATTTATCCTTATGATTATATTTTGAATATTATTTGTTTCCCAGATGTGCACAGCGTCGTAACAAACGTCCGTCCGTCCGAGGCGACCGCGGTGGGCGGCCTGCTCACCGGCAGTGCCACCAAGACCACGGCCATAGTGGACCTCACCAAGGAGGACGGCAACAAGAACGTCGCGGACTCTAGGGAGGTGTCCTTTAACAAACTGCAAGGTATACTAATATATACCGCAGAGGAGTGGAGTGCTTGTTTGCAACCTATAATACAATTTTTCCTGTTGCAGGTAAGACCTTCCCGTCGCTGGTGGTGGTGGCGCGGCCCTACCTCCGTTCCAAGGATTCGGCCGTGCCCACAGACCGCAGCACCCTGGACAGCAAGGTGAAGGCCGTGCTCATACACACGCCTATGAAGTTCACGGAGTGGCTCATCCAGCAGGGCCTGGTGCGTTCCGAGCAGTGGTGCGCCGTGCACGCGGGGAACAAACTCAAGCTGGGTCAGTACACGACATACACACACACGAACACACACACTCCCGGCCTATGGGTAGTTAGATACATTAGGTAGATAAATAGCGATAATGGAAAAATTACTTGTTAAAAGTGCAGAGAAAATTTTCTTATTTGGCGTCATTCTAGTTGTATTATAATATTTATATGGCCTATATTTTATGAATATTTTTATGATATTATGTTTCTTACAGGAATGTACTCCGACGTATCTAAATTCCCGTACTCCGGTGGCTACGTGTGGATATCCGAGTGTTGCCCGACTCGTTTCGTCTCTGTATTCTCCAGTTCGATCTTCGAGGGAGCCACATTCCCTCCCAGCGTCCTCCTCAAACTCATATACCACTGGGCGTGTCAGACCAACGTTCAAAATGTGGTGCAGTGGGTCAAAGTCGATAATTTGTATGTGAAGGGGCTCTTTACGTGGTTAAGGGCGGTCTGTACGTCGGCTATTCATCAGCACATGGGGCTGCTAGGCGGCCAGGGCAAGAAAGTAGAGGTGGGAGTCATATCACTGGGCACGACCAGCCACGACGGCACCCAGCGACAGGTGAAAGTTGAAGTGTTGGGTGTGTTGGATCCCGTCGAGAAATTGGTAAATTATTTTATTTTATTAATACGAGTCTCACACTTGTTACGAACACTACTCGCTGCCTACAGACAGTAGTGCTCGTAAGAAATGCAATCTCTCGTCTGTTTTTTCGTCTGCTGTTACAGAATTGATTTCCACAAAAAGTCCTTTAAGTTTAACAGAATACAGCCAAAGTCCAATACACTATGTCGTGAATCCCTCCCAGGATGTATAGTTTTAAGGAGCACCTTCTACGAACTAAAATGTCTTACTTTATCAATATTAGTGTAGATTGATAATCACTTATTTTAGGTGTTAAATAGTCATTTACCATTAAGTTTGAATGTTTTTTTCAATTTTTAGATTCGCCTCCGTGCGGTAGAACCTCTGGCAGAATATGAAAAGAATTACAAAAAACGTTTTCAGAAGATTCTGGAGCCTCTCACCTCTTGGGTTCATCCCTCCTCTATAATTCTAACAGACTTAACAGTAGACAAGGGGACCCTCGTGTCCATGGGCTTCAAGACCGTCCACCAGTCGTCGTCGCACTCCGACCAGCCCGTCAAGTACAGCAATGCGAATATAATGGAGTATTTGAGACGCATCGTGCCGAGGATGTTTCAAAATACTCTGTCGCTGCTGTCGAGACAGATTATTCAGCAGTTCCTTGATGAACTGGTGTGGAGAGAAAAGTAAGGAAAATCATTGATTTACCAATATATATTATCTTCTAGTTTTGTGTCATAATAGTTTTTTAATTGTCGTATAGGTTCGGAGTGTCTCCCGGACAGGCCTTCGACAACATAGTGTCTCATATCTCAGAGCAGACCAAGTTAGAGGCCAAAGACCCCATCACCATACGACTCTACAAAATTGCTTCTAACCCCTTCAAAAACTGGAAGTATCCCAATAAGGTACAACCTTAGTAGATTATTGTTTATAGAAGTTATAAAATAACGTACAGTTGTTACAATAAAATGAATTTCCAACATCTGTTCCACAGAAGAAGGATAGGTCAGATGATGCTTTAGAGCCTGAAGTGAGAGGGAAGCGCGGAAGGAAGAAGAAGGAGCCTTCGCCCTCCCCGCCGCCTAAGAAGAAGAAGAAGGATAAGACGTATATAGAGGATGATGACGATGAGGAGGTAAAGAATAAAGACTATTGTAATATGTTTATCACAGCTGTTATAAAACATACTATATTAGTTTTTTTTAATTGACAACTAAAAAACCGTTGAATGATATTTGTGTGATGGTGTCGCTATCCCCGGTGCCAGGTGCCGCTGGCCGTCCGGAGAACTAAAATAAAGCAAGAGAAAAGTAAGGACGGCGGCCGACGCAGGGCGCGGACGGTCCTCGACGACGACCTCGACGACGTGCCGCTCAAGAACATCAAGAAGGAGACCAGGCCCGAGGAGACGGTCTCGCTGGAGCGCTACTACTACGGGAAGACGGCGGAGGGGGAGCCTGACAACACAGCCATTGCCGTTGAAGTAAGTTTTGAAAATTAAATTATTTTAAAAGTACATATTTTCCTTGCTTCAATTATAGGATCCAATAATACACTTGGTCGGAAATCGTTCCCAAATTAAGGAACGACTTCATTAATATACTTTCCTTTGGAATCCACGTCGCATCTCAACTCTTTCTCCAATAACTATTATTATTACAAATATGGCCACCTCATCTTACATATTCACAGAAATTCATAATATTTAATGTTTAATCAAATCCAATAAAAGTTTTATATTTACAGATATGATTTGAAAATGTTATGAATAAGAATCATATCATATCATAACATACTTAATATGATATTTATATAAGTCAAGCGGATTTAAATTAATTAAAAAAATCAAAAAAACTTAACTTTTTTATAGTTAAAGTTTATATTGAAAAAGAGTGCTGAGAAAATCGGAAAATCTATTATAAAATCGTAATAAATAAGTTATTTGTTTACTTCCCACTTATCAATGCTAAGTATATATAAGTCTGATGTCTAATGGTCGCTAAATACTCGTAGATTGTCACCTGGCGCAATAGAATAAAAAATATTATATATATTGAATTTCACAGTGTTGTGTTTCCTATAATACAAATTTAACTTATACTTTACCCTCAGCAACACGTGGTCGGTTATCTTATTAAGTTTTAGCTTATATGAAATATTTGTCCTTTAAAAAAACGACGTCTATTAGATACTCACTCAATCCAGTCAACAAATACGGTGGTATCTATCGCTATCTATTAGAATAGTATGGAAGTAATAAATAATTGTGACTGTCGGATAATAACTAAATAAATCGCAATAAAATATGTAAATAAACTTGGTTGAACGATTTAAACAGTATCCTTTGTCCATCTCCTGGTTTTAAGCTACCCACCAATTTTCAGCCATATCGGTTCAGTCGTTCTTGAGATATAAATAATTGAACTAACACGACTTTATTATGTATATATTAGGTGATCTAACTGTCAATTTCTTACTCAATGATTTTATTTACAAGTTAACATGTTTAAAATATCAAAATGGAATCAATGAATTTTATATAGAATTGTCGGCCAGCGCTCTCCCGCCTCACCGCTCCACACACCCCCCACATTAATGAAAGCCGGGCGCGCGTGGTATTTGACCAATATCATTTTAAAAACTATAATAACTCCTTACGTATTGGTTGAAATCAAATACAGTCAAGGGCGATTTGGTACAAAAATAAGTGTCTGTGATAAATAACTTATTCATTTGGATAAGGATTAATATAATGTTTATTAAAACGACTTCGCAAATAATGTGTTATTTTAGAACTATTTTGATAACCATAAAAATCGTGGTATGGTACAATTTTGATAACCATAATAGTGGGTTAATCTTAAAAGCAGGATATATACTGTCGACTTTCTTTTAGAACTTTTAGAGGGGAATAATTTTGTTGTATATGATTTTTGCGAAACTTTCACAGTTCATTCAGCGCACGCAAGGAAAGTTTTGTTTTTTGCCGTTTTCGCAAGATTTTTTATTGCTGCTCCTCCCCTATTTAGCGTAATGTAATATAGCCTACAGCACTCCTCGATAAATGAACTATCTGATACTGAAAGAATTTTTCAAATCGGTCCAGTAGTTCCTGAGATTAACACGTTCAAACACACAAACTCTTCTGCTTTATATATTAGTAAAGATAATTTATGAGCTGTCAAGAAATAGTTTTTATATATAGAACGTAAAGAGTTTATATTTTTTCTTTAAAGCGTGGATGAAGCCTCCGGCAGAAGTTAGTATAATATAAATCTGGAAATTAGTTAGACACCTTTATAACACGACAATTATTTTTTGATCAAAACCAATGTTTATTTCAATCCATCTCGATCCTAGATATTATTAAAACCGTAAATAAAACTTATGGGTCACTTTTATACTTTTTAGTAGATAAAATAATATAATAAATAAATTAAAATAAAAATACACATTCAATCATTATTAAAACATCCAACGCCAGATGATTTTAACTCTTATTTTTACTCTATATTCACTCGAACCGACGACTGAAATAAAATAAAAATAATTTAAACTCAATACTAAAATATACTCAATACTAAAATATTTTAATAATTAAATTATTAAAATATTTTTGATTAATTACTAGTTACAATGAATAATTTAGACGCCTACTAGCAGTTATACAATTATGAATATTAATTAGATTTTAAGTAGATCAATCAAATATTTTTTATAGTTTACATACACGACTTTTATCTTTTTTAAAGTTAATAATGTATTGAGTGGTTGGAAACTACGAAAGATTATTACAATAATCTCCTGGCCTGGCATTGCCTTACTGGCACACTACACTCCAGGTAAAACTATCGCGCTATTATATATATATATATATATATATATATATATATATATATATATATATATATATATATATATATGATCTTCTTAAGCAAAGAGACATTCATTCGGCACGGCATAGATGGTAAGTCATTTGGTTTCAATTCGTACACTAAATGAAGTTTATTTGGATGAAATTTAAAATCTCTTACCAAAATACGCCTAAAAGACATTTTTGATATGACGAGCTGAGCTGATCTCATTCGGGATAATAACTGGGTTTCGTATTCGTATTGGCCGTGAGCGCCCCGCCAGGCCCGTAAACTTTTGTTTTATAAAATAGTAAAGGAGGGCAATCGAGTATACGAGTCACATGATGATAAGTTATTACCGCCGCCCACTCTTGCAACACCAGAGGGATCACAAGAGGTAGAGGTTTTTTGAAGGCAATCATTTCTTGTTGACCTTTTTTTTTAAAGTTTGCGTACGCTGCAGCGAGGCGCACCCTCAGGGCTCAGCCTACCCCACACCCAAGCCTGCTACAATACGGAGGAGCCGAAGACCGCTGCGTACTCCCTTCCCTATCATCGCATGTCCAGCCCCTATCAGTCATAAACCAGACACGAACCCTCATGGCTGGCCCTGAGGGGCCGAGTATTATTAATTCGCCAACGGTTGACAAGAACCCGAAGGAACTCATTAACCGTTGTTGCCCAAGGAGCACCGGACAGTACTGCTTCCAAGGCCACCACACCAATCCTAATGCCTTTGATAACGGACTGGTACAAGAGGAGGCTCAGCTCCCATTTCTTATCCACCTGGTACCAAGGTCGACGGAAGTTCATCCCATATTTTGGTAGGTATCCCTGGTCGTTTGGTAGGCCTAACAATGAGTTGAGGGTGTGTCCAAAATATAATTTAGATGTTGGAGATAGAACGCAGCCTTGTCCCCAAGGCACTTTAGCATTCATGGGCTGGAGGTCCACTAAGAAAGCTGTTTAAACACTTGCTTAAAGTTTCGGGAAACCGATCATTCACCTTCGGGGTATACTATCCCTATCTACTGAGATACCCGGCGGTAGATAGTTGACAGCTGAACTACGGGTCAGCTGTCAAGATCTGGATGCCTCGAGACGCGCGTTCCTTAACCCTCCGCCGTGGAATATCCCTTGAGCAGAGGTCCTTTTGGGACACTGTGGTGCGGGCAGCTACCTGCTAAGTGGCTAGTGGGTGCGAAGTGAATTGAGCACACTGAAAAGAATATTAATTTAGATCATGTAAACTAAACTGAGAAAAAACATTGCGTCGCTTTATTGACAATAGCGCATGAATCTTAATTTTGTAACACAGAACGCTGGCTATGCACCGGTTAAACGCTCCATGGTGACTAAATTTTCGAGAACCAAGCTAGTTATTATAAGCACACACGCCCCGCTCCGCGTGCCCATCACAAGCAATGTGGTTTTGAAATTCGTACGCTTTTCTGGTCCACCCTGAGCGAATTAAAAATAATTGAAATAAAGTTATATTTTATGTTGTGAATTTGTTTTTATTACCAATTTATATGTATTCCATTTAGTATCGTAAACTTTCGACATTTCTTAGTGTCCTGAATGCCACGTGGAATTCAATGAGGCGGTGTCCCTGGCCGAGCACCTCGCGGCGCATGCAGCCGGCGCCCCACCAGGCACCCTCTGCGCCTACTGCCTGGCGCGCCACCACACGCAGGAGGACCTGGACGACCACCTCAAGTGCGCTCACCCCGTAGACACCAAGTCGCCCGAGCTGTTTACTTATGCATGTCTCATATGTGAGGTGAGAAATGTCGGTAGTCGTTGAGAGACTAGTCACACTTTCACGTAATCGAAGAGACGATCTTAAACTCTAGGTAGGAATTCCACGACGACGTCTATCGAACTATAGTCCGGATTCCCGTACTCTCATGTTCTAGGTGCGGTTTGCAGCCGTGCTGACGCTTGCGGCACACATGCAGAAAGCGCACGCGCCACGTGAGCTGCCCTACGCGTGCGGCGCCTGCCCCTACCGTGCCTCCGCACACCGCGCGCTACTGGACCACGCGCGCACCGCACACCGCCGCGCCGCCTCGCTAGCCTGCCCGCACTGCCTCAAGGTAATCACTTCGAGCTCGAGGAGCACAGTACGTATACGTGACCCCCGACCTGGCGGCGCCTTCTCCAAGGGGGCTCCGGCTAAAGTGCCCTCCGAAGCTCCTGCGGCTATCAAAACCCAACTATCGACCCAAGGCGCGGTTTTTTTTGACGAGGCAATCTGGGGGAAACAGGTTCGAAGGAACCGCATCCTATACGAGGTTGTCCTCGTCCGCATCCTATACGACAACATTAGTTGTCCTTGTATCGACTTTTGGGGAACTTCGCACACGACGATGTGTCTCGTCGCACGCCTGCCCACACTTCCCAAGGTTACCAACAACTACATCGACCAATACTAGGACTGTACGGACAAACCCGTCTGGACCACGAGCTCTGACCCTCAGCTCTTAGATTTATGATTTGCACAAAAGTAGTAAGGCTAAGTAATGATCGCAGGTGATTCCAGTGTATGCGGACGGCTGTGAGCTCACTGCAAACGTGCTCTTATACGTCGACCATCTCAAACAACACCAGGACAAAGAGCTGGAGATTAAGTGCACCAGATGTGTACTCCGATTCGTCCATCTTGGTAAATAATCGTTGAAAAATGTTTTTAGTAAATACGTCGACGTATGAAGCATAAATATCATTACCGTTTCAGGACAACTGAAGGAACATCAGATCCGCGACCACAACTCTTGCCAGGACGTCCTACCGCTGTGCTCCACGGAGCATCTGATTAACTTACCTAAGGTATAAACTATCAAACACTCGTAGTGACTGACTAAACATGAAGAGTTCTTAATTGATCATATTATTTATTTAGTCACAACATTTATAATTATCTTTTGACACTTTCTGTTTACGTTATATGCGAACAATGTCCATCAGAACAAAGCGCGTCCCCCCATCAAGGACATAGCGAGTCACGCCATCAGCGACACGTACGAGGGCGTGACGCTGCTGCTGCGCGACGGGCTGCTGTGCCGCGAGTGCGACACGCCTCTCGACAGCGACAAGCACTTCCTGTGAGTTGTGCTTCCAAGGCAGTGTTGCATTACTTACGTATAATTCAATTAATATAAACATTATATTAAACATCTATTCTCAATCAAGAACCCTCTCTGTTATTGGTAGCCATTTAGTATATAAAGAACAAATTAAAATACGCTTTTTAGAATATTGTTAGAAAAATAATATATGTATTATATATTTGATATCCACTCGTGTCAGAGGGCGCACGTCGTGCAGCAAGTGTCCGTACGCGACGTCGTGCTACCGCGCCATGCTGCGCCACAGCGGCTACTGCGGCGGCGCGCACGCACTCGAGGCCGCGCCCCGCGCCGCGCCGCCGCTGCACTGCGTGTGCGACTACTGCACAGACATCGGTGACTCCTCACTTACTACTATACACTATAAGCCATTGTGTATTACATTTTTATAAAAATGTCTGTAAAAACACGTCATTGAATCTTATAATAATTATTTGCATGTAATTTTCAGTTTGTTATATGTAAAACCTAATTTCAATGTGAAACTCTATCATTTTAAACCTATAACATACAAAATAACTTAATCTCCGTCATCATCGAGTTTATTTTAGATAAATTGTATTTTTATTACTTCATCCTGTCTCCCCATTTAAAGGCTCCTAATTGTTAGTATTGACGTGTTACTTTGGTCTTGGTCTTAAGATGAAAAGGATAATCATGTAATTTCTCAAAGATTTCCTGCAGTGAAGATCACTTTACTTCATTACAAACATTTTTCTCAGGTACGGACATGCTGTCCCATCTTCTGACTACACAGCACTCCAGCGCATACTTAAGTGAAGAATTAGCGCGCGCTAACACCGTGAGAGAAGAACCCAAGCCTGTCGATGATTTGGAGCCGGTGAGTACTCTCTTTAATATATAATATGTAACATGTAAACATCTAAAACAAATATTATAAGTTCATATCTATACATGTTTACAATTGAGACAAAGCTTCTTAGCATTCCATGGATTCATCGTGCGGGTGCCGGGCCCATCGCGTTGCAGGGAGAGGAGTGCAAACAGCTCCTGGGACTTGCGACCCAGGTGTAGGTTTAAGGGGCCACTTTAAAATGCGTATTCACGCTCACCTTAACTGGTTGTGCTCCTCTCACTCCATATCTTACGTTGAAAGTTATTTTCATAGTGTAAATATGAATTAAAAATAAATAAAAATGCTTGTCAAGGATTACTTTCTTCTCAAGGGACCTAGGACCATTAGTAGTTCCCTTTCTAACGTTTCAACTAAGATATGATATTTTAGAAGTGTGATTTATATATATGCCTAAATGAAATAACTTTATTGAGTTTACTTTATAGCTTGTGGAGAGCATGCCGGCTATTCCAGACTATGCACCCCCCTCAGTGATAAATACGCAACTGTCTCTGGATGACCTCGCACCACCTTCAGTATTGCAACCCGATCAGGTGTGTGGGTGTATATTTAAAATGAACATTTTAATTAAACAGCAAATTACTTATAAACATCACAATCTTAACCTGAAACATCTAACAGCATGATCAAGAACTCCTCAAGGATACCTACGACCGCCCCCTGGCTACTCCCCGCCATGATGAACCACATTATACTCTTGGAGACTTTGAGCCTCTGCCTCAAGAGCCCCCGCCACAACCAGACTTTGAACAATTATAAACTAGTGGATCTTAATTAGGTGTAGTAATGTATTACATATTAAGTAGGGTAATAATTGGTTTGAAAAATTTATTATGATATTATTAATGATTCCGTACTTTTTTTTTTATCCAAAATATGTTATTTTTCACTTATATAAGACAACTGTTTGTTGCAATATTCATATTATCATTCATTTATTCATATTATGGTATTTAGATCTAAGAAAAATAAACAATTTTATAAGTTTATCTTGGCTTTTTTCTTTTCTTTTTAAAACTTAATGTAACTTTATTCATCACTCCATAATCTGCAATGTTACTGTCATCATTGTCTAAAGTCAAGCTATCATAATTCAAGTTATAAGTCTTCCAAATATACTTCCATGATATTTTTGTTCTATTTGCTGTTCTTTGTTGATATATTTCAAAATGTCTTGCAATTGCCTTTTTAAGTTCTCTCACTGATGAATTTTGTGGGACCTATGAAATTGTTATAAAGAACATAAAAGTAACATTTCAATATTACATCTACATTTAAGATATATAGTACCTAAGTACTAGAATAAAGAACCTGCTAGTTCCTTCAGTAGTTTTCTCCAGAAAATACTAAGTATAAAAAGATGTTGAGATTTCAGTTTCTATAATATAATAATAAAATATGCAAAAAAAAAGGAAATCAATACAAAAATTATTGCTAAATAAAATAATATCCAGTTTCTATGACTAATATTTAAACTGCAATAGTAGCTTATGTCATTTATCTAAAATAACTAATAACTCATTTGTAACAATTGCAGACAACACTATTAAAGTTACTTACTATAACTTTTAATGGTTGTTCATCTTCCCTTGCAATAGTTACAGTAATTGATTGACCATGTTCAACAGCAGTCTGAAACAATAATGTATATTTGTAACATTTAAAATCTCTACATACATCTGTCATGATACGGCATTTATTACCAAGGCTAAGATCTCTTCAAGTATTATATCACATGGCAAATCCGATAACAAGGAGTCGGATTTAAATAAGTTCGATATTGATGATTTAGTGATATCGAGAAGTTCATCATGAGAAATAGTATTTGCAATACTTTTCAAATCATCCATCTGTGTAATATGATTAGTTTGTTTGTTTTGTTTCTTTATTTTTTAGAATCATTTTTAAATTATTTCTAACGTATTGTATACTTTCGAGTCTGGATCATAATTCAATTTGCTTGGAATAAAAACATATACATAAAATAATAATAATACAGATACAGCTTAAAGGTTTCCCAATGGCTTCACTAGATTTTATATTTATAAATAACAGCAATAAAAGTAAAATACAAATTGAAAGTTATAAGTGAAACTTCAAAGTCAGTTGTCAATATTTGATTTTAGGGGGTTGAGATAGGAGTACCAACCCGATAATACTTGACTAAAAAAAATGTATAGTGCATTTTTTAAATTTAGTGTTAATATTGATAGCACTACTGTTCCATCAAGGTATAAGCTATACTAAAAGAAGCGCTAAAAGGGAAATTTTGTTTTTTTTTGGGTTATTAAGATTTAACTTAAAACTATCTTACTATTCAATCACCAGGCTATTTTATATAAATAATCTCCGAACCGTTTTAAGTGCATCAAATGATGTGCAGAACCATATATGGGATTTCCTCCGTATACTTTTTGCAAGGGAAGATGAACAACCATTACCTTTAGTTTAATGAAAGTTGCGTATGCATTGCAGACTGCTTAGTGCAGTATGTAACAAGTAACAACTAACAACTGACACGGCGCTCTGCGTGCAAAGAATTTTTATTGACAAATAATATTATTATCTGTATAAAGTGTAGTCTATATTCTGCATAACTTCAGAGTTAAATGTAAAAAATATATAGTCTATGTAAGCTGTACTGCTAGCTAGTTTGAAATTTGAACTTTGAGGTTAGGTTTTACTCTATTTGAAAGTTTAACAAATTTATAAATTTCATTGAAAACACCAAATAATATCAAAACCTAAGATGGATTCATTATCTACGGGATCACTGAGTGGCGCACAAAAAGAAGAGTTAATGGACCAAGTGAAGCAACAAATTGCAATCGCAAATGCCCAAGAACTTTTAACCAAAATGTCTGAAAAATGTTTCAAAAAGTGCATCAATAAGCCGGGAACAGCTTTAGATAACTCAGAACAAAAATGTATAGCAATGTGTATGGACAGGTACATGGATGCTTGGAACCTTGTCTCTAGGACCTACAGAACTCGCATTCAAAGAGAACGAAACATGTGAAATTCATGATCTAAATTAAACTTTTGTTGTGCTGTAAATATAGAGGGAATAGACCGAAAGCACGTTATAAATTGGGAGTTGAGTCTAACAGTTGTTGCATCAAATAAAAATGTTTTAGGTTGTTATTTTGTTTATTCTTGTCAAGTCCCTGTTGTAACCAAAAGTTATATGTAAGTAATGTAAGTGACATTATATAATACATATATATATAAATGGATTACTTTGTTTGATGATTTGAAATAAGAGTTTGGGTATAATACACAGGAACCATACATTTTAGAACATTATATATACATTTTATATACCAAAAGGAGGAGATACCATAAATTGTTTGTATTTCTGTAATACATTTATTTAGATATTTCATTTATTGGGAAATTATATAATAAACCATGATTGTCCATTTTTCTCAGTTATGATATACCTATTTAAAATAAATATGATTTAGTAAACAAACAAAATTTATTCTCAACATATTACCTCTATAATCTCTGAAATCGTATTTAAATAGCTAAGCCATACAAGCTCAACATGGAAAGATACTCCCTATACCAATAAATTTAAATAAGTCTAACATAGCTTACCATTTTTTATAAACAATTTGAAACATAAAATTTGGTTGTGGCATCTTTTGAATGTTATTCTATACCACAAAGTCAGAAACATTGATTAGGATTTCTGAAAGAAGTCTTATAGATCTACCTCCCTCACCCTCAATCTCAAATAATAAATAATTTTACTTAACAAAAATTCTTAAACATCAAGAGCATATTAGTAATTATAATACAAAATATATAAATAAATATAAATCCAAACAAAAATTCTTACTTAGAAGCCACTTCTGTATAATAAGTTTAAAAACTAGTTCAGCTATACCTAGCTCAGTTTTTCATAAAAAAAATATATTTCTAAAGAACTTTCTTTCACCAAAATAATAACACATCTGCAAGGAACGTTTTGTATTAAAAAAACAATAAGATTAATTGTCAACATTTTCTCTAAGCATTTTCTTTCTATACATGTATAGTTTTTTAATCCACATCTCTTTCAGGTCTTCGTGGCTTGGCAATTCCTAAAACAAAATTTTCACTATTAAATTATAATTTGCATTAACATTGTTACATTGAATGAAGAGCCAGTCACAAATTAAATAAATGTAACAGCATATATAAGTTAATATTATTATTGGTATACTGAGCTGTATATTACAGCTACAGATATAACTAGCTTTCTATTTTTTCTAGTTAACTTGGTTAAGTGATGGCTGTGTTGAAACCATAAATGTTAAATAATAAAATTGTGAACATTAATAAGAATTTTGTATACTTTTTAAAATTTATGAACATTTTAAATAATACAATCAGATTAGATTAAGAATTAATGCACTTAAGTGCATTAATTTATATACCATTATGGAAACTAGTAATAACTTACATCAAAATTAATAATTGAATCATCAACATGAATTTTGACATCAGCCTCTGGGACCTTCACTGTCTCATTATTTAAGTCAATAACAATATTCTGTGGTTTCTTGTTTCTTGAAGAAGTGAATGGTTTCGACATGAAAGAGTCATTATTAATTTCTGCCAGTAAATTCCTATCATGTATTGTTGGCATGTCTTCTTTAATCTCAACATCCTTGTACTCATAAGTGGGTATTTTAGTCATAGTAAGCCCAACAGCCTCTGCAGCTTTAATGGCTTTCTCAATTTTAGTTTCAGTATCATCAAGATTAGATTTTCTTGGATCTGAAATGGATTAATGTACTTTAAATTTGTTGATTTGAAAAATAACATTAACTAAATTTGAATCATCAAGTATTTCAAGTCATGAAACTATTTATCTACAAACTAATGAGTTTCAGACAAAGATTAAGTATGGACTATGATAAAAAAATCATCAATCAAAAAAATCATCAATCAAAACACAGCAATAAATACCTATATCAAAAGAATCTTTGCTATTGGGTGAATGTGATCTTTTCCTATGCTTCTTGCTGTTTTTGCTATGTTTAGACCGGCTTCGAGAGCTAGATCTAGACCGAGACTTATCTCGGGAATGTTTGGATCGTTTTGACTTCGAGCGCGAAGTAGATCGCCGTTTAGATTTGCTTTCATAACGCTCCTTTGAAATGCTTCTAGAATAACTACGTCTTCTGTTTTTCGAACGCGAAGTAGATCTCTTTCTTCTGTAGCTACTTTCAGATCGATCCCTTGACCGCGAACGACGTTTATGTTTGCTTTTAACTTTTTTACGTTCGTATGAAGACTCCGAACTATACGATACGCTTCTTCGATCACGATGTTTACTTTTTTCCCGAGGCATTTATGAAATCCACTTAGGTAGATGAAGTCAAAAGGTTATATATTATCTCGACAATTTAAATTAAAATACTTTAGATGGATAAGGCTACAGCATTCAACTGTCAAAATCAAATGACATTGCTAGTAATCATTTGTATAGTCTTGTTCTGACATTTGCATGACATTTATTTATTTAGTAACAATGCGTCAAACGGAGTAGAATCGAAAAGGTTTTTTAAATTATTGAGACCACTTGTAGTCCAACCGCAGATCAGAGAAAGAGTGAATTAAAAAAAAACGTAAACGGAAAGTTGTCTTTACGATCATTTGCCT
The DNA here is from genome assembly GCA_963555665.1 of Dircenna loreta. Lineage (NCBI taxonomy): Eukaryota > Metazoa > Arthropoda > Insecta > Lepidoptera > Nymphalidae > Dircenna > Dircenna loreta. The sequence continues at coordinate 9,749,512 of OY743094.1, forward strand.
AACGATTTTATCAAGTACTTAATAGAAGACGCGCTTCTAAACTTTATTTACATCAATGGTCTTTCTTACGAAGAACAAAAATGAGATAGTTGGGTAGTACAATTAAAAACAAATACTTATTTTTATTATTTGCTTCAAACTAATTAAAATTAAACAACTGTATAATTTCATAGTGAAAAATCGGATCTTGTGTATTGAACTTAATTTTTAGTTATAACAATACTGCGATGAAATCCTTGTTTACATTATATATCTAACCAGATTGGTTCAGCTGCATACGTGGTTAATAGCCAAGACATCACAGAAGTCAAATGTACAAAAGCAAATCTTTGTTTACGCCGCAAATAGTATATTTTTGTTATTTTCACAATTATGTGTTGCTTTCTTTCACTTTTGAGATTATACAACTGGCATTGATATAACTTCTGTTTTGAAAAAAGCTGGTCGTGTTATTTAAAACATTGGTCCAAAAAGTTCATAGAGAAATAAATAAGAAGTTACTGTATTGATTGCCAATAAATTTAATATGAACAAATATCACATTTATGGGCACCGTTGATTATAAACATGTTTATTAACAAAGATTTACACAACCATTAGAATTATCAAAAAATAAATGAAACGGTTGTTACAATAAAGAAGTAAGAATAACAAGTTTCTATGCTTTATACATTAAAATGGTGACAATTGATGATTATTATAATAATCAATCGCCAGTAATAATCGGTATATAAGATATACTTGTTTTCGGCCATCTCGAATCAGTCTCAACATATTCCATTCAGACCTTCTTTCCAATCAAAGAGAGCATCGTAATATTTTTTAATATTGATAATTTAATCGTTATAAAAATATATACAATACATATTAATAATTAAAATATCAAAATATAATTAACCGTCGAGAATAACATGGCAATGTTTTATTGTTTCAGTTTAAATGTTGAATAACACTATACTATACATAAAATAAGTAATATGTGTGGATATATACAATAATATATATTATATAAAGTTTAATACCATACACAGGTAATATTACATGTTTTTTTTTTATATGAATACATTTTTATGACATCTCAAAAATATGCGTGTGCAGGAACGACATACAGGGCAGCGACCACAATCAGTCGGCCTCGATGACGGAATGTGTGAAATTTTAAGATGGTGATGAACTGTGTTTTTTGAAATTGTAGTTTTGAAATTTAATACTGGTGGTCTACTTCTTTGTTGATAGAATAATAATATGCCATTTAATAGGCCTGCTTATAGCGTAGTGCAAATTTCATTAGCGTAACGGACTTGGAAGTGTTGAACGTGTTTAATCGGATCATTGACATTGTTTCGTTATAAATTTTTGTACCATCGTGATTGTTATGTTTGTGCTTGCATTATGCGCTTTTGTAACGCCTAGTAAATGGATTAGGCGTTTCTGATGTTTTCGAAATCATGGAGAGACAGGAGCGAACATATGCCAAAATGGAGGCTACGGATACCGTAGACACTAAGCAGGTAAGATCAAGACGATTATAATTGCCGGCTGTCCATAATTTGTTTACCGGGCACATGGTTTGAAAAAAACTTGTAACATAAATATTACTCATAATAAACATCTTTTTACAGATTTAATATGACAATTTGTTGATAACATTTGAATTTTTGCCAACAATTGAATCGAAATTATGTCCCCCAATTTTATTAGTATAATATTAGCTATCTGATGTAGTCACCTTTTACATCACTAAACAAATCAAGGCAAAGAGTGGGTGAAGTGGACTGCCCACACTTGTGAGGAATAAATTATTGTTATTAGAACATTGTTAGATGCCTTACATGCCATACTAGATGCCTTTGTACAGCCTTTGATGTGGAATAAATTGTTTTATTTATTTACATGTCATATAGTATGATAATTTGTACAAAGACACATTGTTAATTGATTTTATTAAATTTTCATACATTTCATAAAAGATAATGTAATCAATTACATGACTCAATCTCTTATAATTGTTCTAAATAATGTAAAAACTAATTAAAGGAACTCAAATGTAGGAAGAATAATATTCCAAAGTTTGTCTTAAAAGTTTTAATGATTAACTTACAAATGAATCATAATGAAGAATGTTGTTACTACACCAGTACTTAACAACTTTTATTAATCATAAAACATAATAGTCTTTATCATATCTTAAAATACATATCAAAGATAAACAAGCAAAGAGTAAAGAGATATAATAAAATATCTATCTTAAGGTTTTTTGTTTGGTTCCTTAAAAATGCATTTGTATTCATACCTTCTTCATAACTTATAACATTTCTTACTTGCCAGGTCATATTTAAAATATTTGAAATCATATATTTCAATATCTCTACTGAACTGTATGACTCTTTCAATGTGTGTGTTCATAACAGAAATAAGTCTAGTTTCTATATGTATTACATTTTTAATTTTTATGAAACTTACTAAATCCAGTTTGAAACAAAACAAATAATCCATTTGATCCAAAGCTGCACTGCTAAGGTTGCGGTGAATAATCAAATTCAAGTATTAGAAGTGACAGCTATCATTAAACACAGTTCTGTTTAAATAAATAAATTATATTATCTTCTTATAGCTTTGTATGATTTAAAATATAATGATGTAGGCATAAAATATGTTAAAATATGTTTATAGAAATTCATATTTTCAAACATTACATTGTAGAATCTAACATAGCTTTGCACAATATCACCTATGCTAATCTTGTAAGATTGTGAGCTATATATATAAATTATTGATGTTATTAAATATTTGCACTTGAGCTACAGAATAGTAGAGCTTGGGGCAAGCTGTATTGTGCAAACTAAATGTAGAGATGTATAAACAATTTCAAATTACTGTACCATAATTTAGGTTTAAATCAGGATCATAATTCAAATCTCTATCTGCATCTGTTTTTGGTATTATTAAAAATGAATGGTCAATTTTATAAAACAAATTTAATTTTCATTAGTCAGACTATAGTGGGACAAATTTAATGTAACATAATATTTATCAATAAACTCAAACAAAGAATGGCCACTGGTGGTAGGGGGGCGCGTAACGGCGAGATAGGCTGCGTGCAGGCAGTTGAAACGCGTCGGGCGCGTAGAACGCCGCGCGCGCAGCGACAGTGATGTCACTGTGAGTTCCCAGTGGTACTGTGTAGAGTGAGTGGCAATAATGGTAGCGATGGTGGCCTCAGCGTCTGGATACGGCACTTTGCGTCGATTTCTAAGCGCCCCTGATGGCCAAGATGTAGAAAGCACAGGTGTTGTCCCGAGCGCCTCGATCGCGGTCTCGGTAAGCTATTGCGATTTTAAAACTGTTACATTGAATAGCGTTATGTGCTCGGAATTCTGATCGAGCCAGGTGTTGAGAAGGTGGCAAATACCGATGTGTTTTAGTTAATATAGTCCCATATGTATTTTTATCAAATAAATTTGCTTAACCCGTTTCTTATTATTCTTTACTTTTAATTATGCTAAAACAAGTTTGTTATACATATGTATATATAATAAACTTATAACATATGTATATATAATATACGATAATCTCAATCAATATCGTAATCGCTGTGTATATAATGATGAATGTTAATGAATTTGCTGTTTTTTACCCATCAGTCGGAATTAAACTTCGACACTAAGAATTCTTGTAACATTATTTGCTGAGATAAGTATATTAACGCATTTCTTCAAACTTATGAAACTCTGTATGAAAACACTTAATAACTCAATCGATTCTAAATTGAATTGCTAAAATATAAAAAAAAAATAATCAAAGGTTAAAGAAATCTAATTTCAAAAACATTTTACGAAATAAAAGCTTAGAAAGTCATGCGTTATTTCTAACAATCACTAGAATAGCTATTAAAATGACATTGACGCCTAAGTCTAAAGCTAGAGCTCTGCGTGCGTTCGAGAAGTTAATATCTCAACCATCTAAAAAATTACAGCCTATATATATTTTTAACGTCACTTCCATGTCGCTAACGAAAATTGTCGTGACGGTTTCAGAACTTTTCGGTAGTTAAAAAAGAATAGAAACAGTCTACTTTAACCGTCCGTTGAGAGGTCAATAACCTGACTTTCCTTTTTAATATTCATCTTCGATATTAACGCTATTGAGATTCCGTCCTTGGCCTCGCCATATGATTTAGTAGAATATATTTTGTCATGATGTCATCCTCATATGGTCGGGACTAGCCGGGATGGTACGGCCAAGGTTAGGTCATCAGACCGTAGCGATATCTTGAGGCTCACGGCTCGTTGCCGTTCGCGAAAGGAACTTAAATCGCCATCGTGGCTACCGACCCAGATAACTAGCTTTTCACCCTCAAAAGTTAACTTGGCTCATCATAAATTAAATTATGTCTGTACCGTTGCAACAGCTGCTATTCTCTTACATATTATCACATATTCTTTAATTTTTAAATAATACTTTATTAACGCATTTCTTTAAACTTACTAGTTTCAGTCTGATCTCTTCAAAAGTAATATCAACGTTTTTTTAAAACTTTACGCATTAGTTTTATTGACGACGAATTGTGAAATATTCTTCATTGATTGTATACCATACAATAAAACAAACTCTTAACTCCAGTAAGATTCCTACAACTACGACAATTTTCATAGTAAATGCCTACTATTGTATTTGGATCCAGTTAAATCGTGACGTGAGCTAATAAGCAATTTAACATTTAAATGAAGATGCAAAGTACAGTAAAGCTGGAATTACAATCGGGTTTATAATCATTAAGTATCAAGATCTGTGTACTTGAATCATTAAGGTTTAATAGATTCGATCGACTTGTGTTTACTTCATTAGAATGACTGTCGTGTATCTGATAGCCTTGCCATGAAATGTTGATTTACCACCAGTTGCCTTATTTATCTTTTTAAAGTCATATAAAAGAAATAGATTTCCGGATGACATTACACGTTCTTTCCGTTGAAACAGTAAGTTAGTTTCCTAACACAGAGTACATGAAAGTTTAATTTTGCTTAGGTACTTGTTAGTTTATGGCGTTAATTCATTCTTATGTTAAACACATACGGGTTGTGTCATTTTCTCATGTTGTAATTACGTCTTTAGTTATTTCTTATCGCCATAGTGAATTTAACTTCCTCTTACACAAACATAATTGTAAAGTTTGAGTTCAAGTTACGTTACATGTACCGAATAGTCCATCGATTAATGATTAACCTGTAAAATAAATCGTACACTGTAATTGAATTTCAACCTTCGTATAGAAAATAATTCAGTAAGCAAGGTCGCAATGTCTTTGCCCTTGAGTGTCGAAAACAAAAAATATTTTCTTTCATGTTAATTGCGATCCAGTCTGAGCAGGTTGTCTGGCCTTTAAGAGTTTTTCATCTTTATTCTCTTTGGAAAATCCTTTTGGGCATGTTTTTTACCACTTCATATAGTCAGGTTTTTAATTGTTTGTTTTCTTTGTAATATCCGCAACCTATTAACTAACGGACTGATGTTTTTGTTTCATCCTAGTTTAATGAATTTATATTTTGATCTTATAGTTAATCGAAACGTTAAAAACTCATAGGAATACAAAGCAACACACAACGCCAGAACACACTTGTTAACACACACAACGAAAGTTAATTTAATTTAAGTGTTCAAGAAAAGACCAAATACATTATTATTCAAAAGTCAAGGGGACAATTTTAAATTATCTATAAATAAATATGGTATAGCCGTTACTGAGGCGATGTGTTGCGACAGACGGACGAACTGTTCCGAGTATACATCCGCCCACAGACGTCCTATAAGGTGTGGACCTTGTTACTCTTATATGTAGGCATACATCTGTTTGTTTTGTAATATTGCTATTTGAACTAAAATATTACATCAATGTAAAAATAATTAATTAACGATGTACAGTCCCATAGTATTATGACCGCGAATCCTATGACTAGCACTATTCTGTAATTACGGCATTTTCGAACCTAGGAAGATTCCTAGGTTCGAAAACTCGTAGATACGAGTCGAATATGTTAGTAAATCAAGTAAACAATAATAACTTATTCCTAAAAGTCTTGCTGCATTTAAAATATACCGAATATACAAAGTCTGACCCTAAAGGTCCTTTTCATCCTCTATCCTTGGAAAAAGGTCAGTGGAGTTAAATTTACAACCTCTGTCAAGCAGTGCTTGATTGTTTTATATGCTTTAGATTGCTTGTTGCCTTGGTTTTGTTTGAGGTGCTGGCGTAATTCTTCTATCGCCCAACTGAGGCTACAAATATTATTATGCTTGTTTTATGTCAGTGAAAATGTTAAGTCTACATATTTTGAATACTCGATTCAGAAAGTATGAATATATTAATTTTAGTTATTGAGAAATGTGGAAATAGGTAGAGGGTATCCCAACAAACTAAAACGAGATATTTGAGGTTATGCTGTAAATCAATATACCTTATATATATAGTCCTTATTATTAGTTGACCGTTCCTGTGTTCTCTATAAATCGACTTAAAGCTTACGTCTAAGCTTACTTAATTATCATTTTATGTTACTTATCTTGTATTATGAATTAATGCTGAAATTGTAAGTGTCGATTATTATGACCTTACATAACTAAAATAATAATAAAATGAGACTCCCTGATCATAACTTAAAAAAATATATGAGTAGGTACCTCCTTATTCGCAATGTATATAACGAATTATATCGAGACGATTTTCGTCTCGATATAATTCGTTTTAATTATTCTTTATTATAATTTTAATAAATAAGAAGATACTTAGCAAAATAGTTGGCAAGCGATCCTTCTGCTTTAATTACAAGGTTAAAGGATGTAGTCACAATTTCTCAAATAATAATATATCCTGCTGTATATACAAGCAGGTTTGAGAAGTAAAATTCTTCACTGTCAGCGCAAGGCAAGCAGCTTCCGGTGCTTTATATTGTCTCCTCTGTGGGAGTCGTGGAGCTGTTATCGCATAACTATGACGACGTTATTTTTTTCAAATTAATGTCACTGAGGGCTGTCAATTTCAGTGGTTCCCAATCTTGGCAATAATAGTACTGACCGCTATATTTTAATATTGCGATTGTGGATTAAATAAAAATGTTTTGATATTTTTTAAGATGTAATAAAAAACCTGTTCGCTTTAAACACTGATATACTGGTTAATATAATATTCCATAGCTATAGCAGTTTATTATTTATTAATAAATAAGACGTACTTCTAAATATTTGTATTCATCCATATTACATGACTTTAGAGGGTCTAACAGTACCTGACGACGGTTTTTTTAAAGTTCACGAAAATAAGATATTAAATTTATCCATACATCAAATTACAGATATTAGTACCTATATATTTCAAAAGCAATATCACGATTCAATCGAGATGGGGTGTGGGCGATATAAAATCTAGCTCCCCTACTCAGCAATGACCTAGAAATGTAACACTTTTCCAGCACTGAAAACATTCTCATTCAAGACGTTCTGTAGCCTTTCTTAAAGCAAAAATAAAAATTAATGGAAAAGAAAATAAATAAATATATGAAGTGTAAATTAATGTAGTTCAAATATATTATAATGATATTTCGCGATTGTAACGTCGTTAAAGATATGTACAGTACATATTTTTATTTCCTAAGTAGTAATTTCTTAATATCTGTCTGGCTATTGTATGTTTAGTTACTGAAACTTTATTATCAATCTTTTTTCGTTCTGGATTATATTTTATAAATCTCATTTCACATCCAGTCTTAGTGCAAACTTTCTGTCATATCATAATACGCGACTTTCTACTACACTTCTTGTTTAACTTATATTCAAAGAATTTTGACAGATTTTATGTTACAAAACGAAGTAAATTTATATAACTTATATATTCGAACTTTATAATAATGTATTCAAAATTAATAATAAGTAAGTTTTTGACATTGATTTCGTGAACGCAATTATGAATGGGCCACTCTCTCAATAGTATTTATTAACAGCTATTACAATGCTAGACATCAGCTGGCTCACGTAATGAAAATGAAATAAAATAACATAGCCTTTGTTAAATAATAATTGCAAGAATGCGCTGGAGTTCTGTAGCTCCAAATGACGTAATCTGTTATCAACTTTCAACACATATCTTATCTTTAGAACAAAAAGAAAACAAGATCGAAATACCTTTCTTTGATAACTGTATCATTAAGAATTTTCAAGAAGTATAAGGCTTAGTTACGTTATTTTAATCGTTAATTTGTTAATTTTTCGGGAGGTGATATGTAAATTTCAAATGAAAATTCAGTCTCGTAAATTATATTTTATTATATTTTGATTCCTGATTGTAAGTGTTTTTTCTAACCTTATCATTTTCAATATCAAGACCAGGTCTTTGAATCTCAATGAGACACACGTTTTTGTCTCCCGATAAACGTGCGCTGTTCACTTGAAAGCGAAGCGTGATTGTCGAATAAAATAAACATAGACTAACTTTCATCCTTGCTATTGTGTTAGAATTATAATAATGGTACATCCATTGTTATATAGTATACGTAACTTTTAACATTATATTATTTATTTATTATATTTAGATATATCGCCCTTGTTTTAAAGGAAATATAATGAAGAGTGATTTTTTTATGATATAATTAAGAATGATGAAACTTTCACCTCAAATTCAGTCAGTCATTGACAGGGAACCGCCTGCGTCGAGCCATTGTATGGACCTCTGTGTGAACTGTTGAGAAGCTGCATTCATGAATAACCGCCCTATACACGACGCAATTTCTCCGCAGCACACACACTGAAAGGAAAACTGTTAAGAATACTTGTACATGGCATTTGAAAAACAATTCTATTTGTATTTTAGCTTGAAATTGTTTACATTCAATTTTATGAAATACAAATACTTTGTGTTTAAATAGAAGCATTTTAATTATTAAGCAAACATTAAAATGATAAATTTAATGAAATTAATGAATATGAAATTACATACCTTGTTTACATTATCTTTCGGCAGCAGTGAGGAACATTTCCAAAGGAGCTAAAATTCAATATGGACATATTTATTGAACGTACATTTAGCAGATATTCTAACTTCTTCGCCAAAGCTATTAACTGAATATTAATTAAAATGTTCCAATTTTAAAACTTGACTGTGTGACACTTGTGTGAATGTGTGTGTGGGCTATATAAGTAGTTAAGTCGTTAGCGGTTCTCGACTTCCTTCAACTTCTTGAAACATGTCACACCGGTCGCCGGGACGCTGACGATTTTTACCATTGTTCATTATTGACTCGTTCTTGATTCGACAATCCGTGCTTTGAATTCTTAAAACATAATTCTTTCATATTGTGTTTTTTATAAACAGCACAGACTCCGACACAGAATTGTATACTTTATTATTTGATACACTGTGTCGATATCTGTCTGTCTGTGTCGAAGGTTTTTAAACCGAACCAATATGAATGATGATGTAACCAACGTTTACTCTGTCCGTAAACAATTCATGGCTGTCGCCTGGTTATTGATCGGTAGTACTATTTATACTTATTTTTAATAGTCGTTATGAAATCTTTATATTGGCAGGCGTCTGTTAAAATGTTCTCACGAAAAATATCTCTCTCACTTTCACTAATATCAAGATATAACTGTCCATCTAGGTCGTAGCTATTACATTATTAAAAGCCGAGAGCTTATGAACGGCTCGAAATAAGTTGGAGGTAGTTGATTAAATGAAAGTATCAAACGATTATTGGAATAAAGCATTATATTTAGTTTGGTAATTTGTCTTTTGTTTCAATATATTTTTTTTTAATGTATTGGAAATTAATAATTATCCAGTAGTATTTTTTTTAATTACATCACTTTTAAAATTTTATAATGAAAGTTAAACTACTTTCCCATTGTGTTTTTTTAACTTCCTACAGTTTTCAAAGTTGAAGTTGGTTTAGATTCATATATTATTTTTAATATAATTTCAATGATGACTTCATCAGACCTTATTTGCCTCCTTGATGTACGTGTTATATTTGTTAATGATGACGATATAAGAATTTGTAGTTAATATTGATTTATTTAGTAAAATGATTTCATGTTGTCATGACAGATTTGGGACGTCTAAATGACTCAGGTTAGAGGTAATCTCTCATTTCCTGTTCAACAAAGCTAATTGTGTGGTCATTAGTTCCACCAACCGTGAAAGTTATTAGGTTTTGCTTTGAATCAGCAGATTTGACCTTGCTTAGTATTTTTTAATGTTAAATTGAAGAGCTCAAATGATGTTCAAAGCTTGGACAGTGAAGCATTCTGATATGGTCTCCCGTTTCTTGTTTACATTATATAAATTGTTTTTCTGTTATGGAAGCTGGTTAATGCTTTCCTGCATTCCAAATAAAGATTAAAATCTCGTTCACTGGATTACTGTCGCGAAATTCCAATCAACGTGCTTAGACTCGACTCGAAGGTATGACTAAATTTGGTTTGTATGATGAATAATGGAACTAAATTGTAATGTTCGTCAACAAGAAAAGATATTTTTTTATTATCACGATCTTCGCTGTCTACCATATTTGGGATGACGCATAAATCACTTCTTGTTCCGTTGTCCGTAATTGTATTGAACATGCTGTCGATTTGTTTGAAAATATTTGACCTTTAAAGAAGGCTGATTATTTTTGAACTTCATCCTTTATAGATCATCCAACTGAGGCTTTTAACTGTCAGTTTTATCCTAGATAGTTTAGTTTATATTATTTATATGAGAAACTTCTTAATTTAATTAGTCGTACATTCAAATATATTGTCTTAAGTTATTTTTTTTACTGGATTAAATATTAATAGGTTCGCGGTGTCATGTCTGACTTGCCCTTTATTTGTTAAGGAAGTAAAAGCATTTCAGGTTGAACTTTGTAAATTAGCTACAAGTTCTGCCTGGAGGCTGTGTAGGCGCGACCCCGACGCGTGGGATGCAGGTGGGATGCCAACGCACCTTTCCACTTCCACGCACCGGTCGGTTCGACCGATCAGATAATGACTCAACTGGACTCGATTGTTTTGAGAACCATGAACTCTTCCGAAGACGTGATTACACGGCTATAAAGACAATCTACCGAATTTAATTGTGAGATGCAATTGTTTTGCCCCGGCTTTGGTAATTTGATATTTTTTTCTCATCGTATGACTTATCATTATTTGACAGTGGGATGCATGTTTTGAAATTTAAGCTATTTTTCAATTTAGGTAATTATTATTCTTTACATGTTTTAGTATATCTGTAAATAGATCTATCGAGGTAAATTAATACTGAATAATAATGCCAGGATATTTTATACTATTACTGGCGGCTATTATGCGGTCACTAAAAGAAAGGTGAGTCCTTTGTTTAAATCAAAGGAACAATGCTATTATTATTGCAGTGCTTTTGTTTTGTTTTCCATAAAAGGATATCAACTATAGTAAAGATTTAATTATACCGACAATATACGAAGGAAACCATACATTAACTAAATCCGATTTTTAGTATTGTAACTTTTAAGAGAGTGAAATTCGAATGTCTGATGGCTATTCCGCTAATTAACCGGCAATTAACTAATATGAATTCAGTAGAGAGTGGCCTAACCGCTCTACTTCTTATATATGCTATACATACTGGAAGAAAGTAAACACAGTACATCTCTTAATTGAATATCATCTTAATAAACAAGGAACTGTAGTTAATGTAAAGAAGCTGAGAAAAATACTCGTCCATATCAACATAAGTTTTAAAGATTCCGGCGCTAGTTTTTATTTATATAAGTTATGAAAATCTAGACTCTATAATTATTTTGAAAATAAATCTTATTACAGATATTATTTCATATTGATTTATGAAGATAACCAAATTAAAAAGAAATTGGAATAAATTTCTCGGTCGCAATAGGCACCGTTATATCGTAATAACCAAAGATCTTTCGTTTCTATTTTAATGGCATCTATTTTAAGATTAAATTTTTAGTTCGACATGATTCCTTCCGGCATTTGAGTTTTATAGACTGTAGAGTCAGTTGTTTATGATGTTCCTCTTTGATCGAGTACATCTAAGTGGTCTCCTATCTGGGAGTGTCTCTCTAACGACTTATTTTTAAATGACTCTACACGATGGCGCGCGTCCTACCTTAGATTCCGACCTATCATGATTAATCTCTATTATTGTTTGTGTACTATTAGTGTTACTGGAAAAGTAACACAGTATATACGCCAGCCTATTATCGATCTGTACCCAAAATAACTGCCCTTCAATTTTGTTCAAAAATAATTACACAGTAAATACAACGTTCTTAAAAATAATGCTTATTTATTAGTTTAAGTCTACATTTTCGTTTAACTTAATTCTTATATATAAATGTATAAATACGTACTTGGTGGCGTATATCGTAAATATGAATGAGGTTTTTTATTAGGGTTTTATCTCATATTAGCTGCACTGTGCCAGCGGCTTTGTATCCTCATATATGTAAAAATATTCCTTTACGATACTAAAAGCCATACTATAAACTTTCATTTGTCACCGTAGCTCTAGGGGTGAGAATGACTAAAATTCTGCCTTTTTAAGGTTTGTCTTAAAAGAAACTTAGTTAAACTCCTTGTCTAAATATATGTAGGTAGGTTAAGTCTATACAGGGTCAATATCCCAGACGTAGCTAGATTATTGTTGTTGAATTTTTCATTTTATATTTATTTAAAAATAAACATAAATTATACATGTAATTCACTGAAGATAATATTCCAGTTATATGTACTAAAGTTTATTTATTCTGCTTATCATTATATACTGTTATTATTTATGTATATTTAAAACGTTATCAGATTATTATATGTATATAAATATTTAAATACCGCATTCCTTAATAAATTAAGTAATGGACTAAATATTTACAATAACAATTTTCATATAAATATAAGACTAATTCACGATCACACATTTTTTGTCATTTTTACTACATTATGTAACAAGGTTAAAAAAACTATTTTATTAAACATATTTCAGGATAATGTTACTGATTCTAATATTAAATATTTTGAAAGAAAACAAATATATTTGCAAATATCATAAGACCTTTACTAATGTTATTTACGTTTCTTATTCAGTTATCTTGAAACGTTCGCAATAGCTATTCTGTAAAATAAATTTCAAACTACTTTAATACATTTAAATTTATTCAAAAATATATTAACGTTTTTTGTATAGAAGTCTAAATTAATTTAAATCATTTAATTACTTTCTCATTTATACACGTTTAGGGTGTAAATGTTGTAGAAAGTTTTGCTAACATCATTTAATTCATAAAACATTAATATAATAATTTTATGCAAAAAATGATAAAAGACGCATAATAAAAAAAAATCATGTTTACAAACATAAAAAAATATATTGATGTTAAAAAATATAACCTCGACGCCGATTAACTTAGACATCTGGCCTCTCTAAGTATAATTAAAAGTAATGTGTTTATTTATTAAAATGTCTAATTTTTTTGTCTAAATGTCTAGTCATTAAAATCCATCCCTATTTTGTTTATTAAATTAATATTAATATGAATGGTTTCTTTTATGTTTAAGATTTTTTTTTAAATTGATTGGTAATTCTAATTATATCAGGCAGAAAATAAGAGTATTGATTACAGAAAAAAACTTATAAACTTTACCGTAGTTTAGGTAAATATTTTTCTAAAAATTGAAAAAATCTATTTCTCATAACATATTTGTATATAATATCTGTGATATTTATGATTTATTTTGCGTTTTTATAAATGACATTTTTACTGAAAAAATAAATGCCTACGTATATATATATATATATATATATATATATATATATATATATATATATATATATATATATATATATATATATATATATATATTACATTATAAGAAAATGTATAATGTATTCCAATATTATTCTTTATGTGTTGAAATGTTATTGTATATATATAATATTTCAATTTCAATTTCAATTTATAATATTTAATATTTCAAGAGCTCGGTTTATAATTACGTGATGTTTCAGACTGATGAGTCGATAAAATGGTGTCACTTATTAAGATACCATTGCGGTTCTAAACCTTATATTTCTTTGGTCCAAATACACAATTCGTCATTGTATTATTCACTTAAATGCCATTATTGATCAATTTCAACACACGAAGCGGACGTTTCCATAATACAGAGCGTCTCAATAGCAATTCAAGTATTCGCGAAGTCTTTATATAGATGTCAAAAACTTTTTTCAGATTTTCAACTCGTTAAACTCGTTTTTAGACATATGTATTTCAACACTCATACAAACTATTCAGGTTAAAAATAAATAAAACATTACTGTTAATTTGAAATTACATAAATATTTTTAATAGTTTTGTTTGTTTTGTTTTTTTTCAGTCAAAGCAGCGAGCGTCGATTAGATGGCTATTGTCGAAGGCATTCAACAACCGAGTACCGGATAATCTTCAGGAACCATTCTACAGGGACCACGAAGTAAGTTATGTTTGATTTATTAATATTTTAAACACTCGTTTAACAAACACAAATGTTTATATATTTTGTTTTTGTTTATCACAATAAAAGCCTCTGATATATTAACTAACAATTTTATCAACTGTTATTATTTTGAACGAGACCTAACAAGTCTTATAACAAACATCAAATGTTTCTTAATAATCTATATGATACATAATGAATTATTTATTATTACTGTTAACTGTAGATACAGTTCCAATATCAAAGCAACATCAGTTTAACATCTCCTTTAGAATCTCTTATAAGTTAGTGAGAATAATATTATCTCAAAAGTAAGACAGTAATGTAACATACATTTCCGGTTTGGCAAAAACTATTTTACTTTTAAAAAAAGATGTAGAATGACTCTTATAGAAAACTGAACGTGTAAATGTACTTTATCTTATGCAGAGTCGAAATTATATGGTATAAGTCTTTTTAGGTTTATATTTATATACAACAAGGGTCAACTTTAGAATCAAAAGCTGGACTGGGTCACCCATATTACTACTCTGGTGACAACATTTAACTTTGCGGCTCGTGTGGTTAGAATAACCCGACACCTAATTGAAATTACCGTATTTTATGTATTTTAAGAAAGTATTAAGATTTAATAAATATTCTTTTTTTTAACTTTTGCGTTATAATATATTTTATATGTACTGTTAGTTTATTGGAAAGATTAGGCAAGAAAATTTTAATTACACTGGAATTCAGAAACAAAACATTTAGACTTTTAAATTTCTGAATTATTTTCGACTTCTATCTGATCCAACGTTACCCTGGACTTCATTCGGTTTGTTATAACCTATGGGAATGAAGTTTAATTGGTATGCGTACCTAAAATATCTTACAGACTTACTTAATACTTAATAAATAGTCTATACTTTTCCAAGTCATCTCCATTGTCCTTGAAACAAAACCCGTTTATTCGCAAAGTCGAAGCATTGCTATAGCTGTATTGATCCATCAAGTTACGGGGTTAGCACAGCACGCGAGCTGTTCAGTCGAAATAGCGTGCTTTTGGGAGCGCCCCGTGAGCACCGCACGAGTTATAGCTTGACATGTTCCGTGGACTCCGGTTTGGGTAGGGTCATTCTGTTAATATGCCCAAGTTTATGACCAATTAGTGTTGATAAATTTACGTATTTACAGACGAATTTGTTTTGAAAACGGTGAATTGGGTACACTTTGTCTAAATCATTAGCAATAACCATACAAAAATTGTACCTACTTTTGATTTGCTTACGGTGACTGGTCATCTTTTCAGCTCCGGTTTTTATTTTTCAATTTTAATTTACTATATTATTGCCTTCCTATTGAATTGATTGCGATATAATATATTGAATTTTGTGAAACAGTTATTTATTACAATAAACAAATAAATACCTGTCGTGTGATTCTTCTAAGACCATGGCGCATTTGGAACGCCTTTATTATTTTTATTTTAAGTTGAGAGTCGACTTCGGCCTCCTTACTGAAGGCCGAAAAGTATTTAATTTAATATGGTATCACAATAACCCCTCTGACATTTTTATGTCACATACACAAGTGGTCACCGGTTGATTGAAAGTCGACAGGATATAAATAAATAAATAAAAGATATTATATCTTGAACGCAATGTAAATAAACTTATATTGTTTATAACGGTATGATTTTGATTATGAAGTTGCAGTTATAATTCATGAATTAAATGATATCAAATGGTTTCCAGTAATTAATGGACATTATTTCATATTAATAAATGTCATAGTTTTATGGTTTTTTTTATTTATCTGTATTTTATCCCTTCTACCTAATTGTTTCTTCTCTAGTTTTTCGGTTGCCTGGTTACGAATGCGTTAGCATTAAGTACGCAATTATATATATTTTTGTATACAATAAAGATTTAATAAATAAATAAATATTTTACTCTCAGATTATCGTAGTATAAATTGATAAAATTTTGACTCTGAGAACTTATAACAGGTTTGGTAAGTTCATTTAAAATATAATACAAACAAACACTTCTTTGATGCCCTATAAGATGTTCAGCTTCGTCAACATCTACTCGAACTGTTTGTGATGAAAATAGCCACTAATGAACGTATGGACTAATAACGGCGGCACAAACTTGAGCATTAAAATAAGTTTCAAGTCGCTCTCCTTTTCTGATCGCGGGGTGTGTAGAGGCGAGATTGGAACGCAGGTAGACATTTGAACAAAACAAATATAGAAGCGGCGTTCCGTAAAAATAGTCAGTGCCATTTCCGTCTTCGGAAAACGAAGATCTTTTGTTCTTTTCTATTTCGTTTAACGAATAAGCATTAATAATCTATTATAAGTTATAGCAAAACAACAGCTTAAATTCGATGAATGCATACTCGACACGTTTTCATTTTAAAATATGATTGTATCTCTTTAAAAAGCTTTACACTGACGATAATGTAATTAAAATTTAGATTATAAAAAAGATATTCCCACGACACCATAACCGTTATATTTTTAAATTAAATGAGTCACCGTCAAAAATTACCGCTGCAATTGATTCAACAACTTACATATATTGTACTTTTTAATGATTCACGTTTTTATTTGGCGTAACAGTTATTTATTTTCTAATAAAATAAAAGATTGTAGAAAATCTGGATGTGCCTTAAAACTTAAAAAACCGGTGTCAATGGCGTTTATCCAGATGAAAAAAGGCAATCCCGCCGCCTCTCTCCTTGACCTGTAGCCCGCAGCTGCGGTCTTGCAATTTGTCGCTTGCTTTGTTGTCTTTTTGTCAGCCATGTAGTATTGTCGTATTCAAGTCGTCTTTATTATTTTCAGCGGCACGCAACTCTACTAATAATTTAGGTAAATTGACATGAAAAGATTTGGATCGGATTTAAAAGTTTTTTTTGTCGTGATATTGCATGCACAGGATTTTTTTAAAATCGTTTTTTGACTTATCTTATAAAATTAAATGTCACCCAAAAATATACAGAAATATTATTCTGGTCCATTTCGAGTAAAAAGTTTAAATAATTTTATCGATATGAAGTGTTCGCATATTATGAATTTAAATTAAATTAGTTCGCTTGGTCTGTCGGTTTATGCGTGTTTACATTCCGTTGATAACAATTAAGTGAAGCAATCACGATTAAATTAATTATTCGAATCGTAGTATATTGTATCGATTTCATAATTATGTATACAAATTTTAACATTTCCAAAGCAAAAGTGAGAGCTATCGAGGTCGTATTTATATTCAATATACAGAATACGGCCTCAGGGTCAATGGGAGAGTACGTTATATTTCGTAATTACGAAAGAATTTGATTATCACAATTTTTGGAACATTTAACACGCCTTCCATTTATAACCGGTTTCAAGTTGTTATTTTATTGAAATATATTAGATAATATTATAATTTATGTAATAGAAATATGTTAATAACTAAAATATTATGAATCGTTTTGAAATATGTATTTTGTTCTGAGTAAGTTTTATATGTTTATCTTCGCTGTTGTAACACATATGTCGTTGTAACATTTACATATATAGTAACTGATCTAAGAGTCTCAGTATAAGCACACGGAATGTAAGTGAATATTTTTTTTTTTAACTTGTAGTTTTTAATATTACATATTCATACATTGTGTACCCTATGAAACGTCACCGACTCAAGTTGCACAGTTCTTCAGCGGAGAAGACCCGTCAAGAAAATTTATTGAGAAATTTTAAAACGCGTTAAGAATCTGTTATTGTAATCCAATCTTAAACATAAGAAGGAGCTGTATCATAGAGTTGCAGATTGTTAAATTTTAAAATAAAACTATTATATATGAAATTTTAATGACGTCACCGTTCTAGATCACACCCGCACCGCGGTTAGCCAGCGCTCCTTCAAGTCTGTGACGCAATTTAAGTCCCACCCTAACTACAGCGTCATTAGACGCACGTTATCATCCACTAACATACCGTGATTCATAAGAATTACACTTGAAATGTACCATGTTTCTATAATAAGTTACTTGATTTGATCACAGATTTTTGATTTAACGGTAACGTTTCTAGAATCCGACATCTATCGCCTACGCGTTCAACATAGCTGTTGCCGACTGTCCTTCGAAACCATTACTTAGAATTCAACTTCTTTCTTGAATAACAAATCCACAATGTCGATAAGAGTAACTGGAATTGGCTTATCGTACGGTTATACTGTCGTTGAGCGGAATATTTAAGCAAGAATATATATTTATATTTACCCGGCTATATTCACGTAGAATTATATCGGTATGTGCCCGACTAGTTTCGAATCCGACGACGTGAACTGCAACTTTTCACGCCGCGACTCCGTCACGCTCAGAGCTCATGAATAAGAACCCCGAATGGGTTCGAAACTAGTCGGGTACATTACGATATAATTCTACGTGAATACAGCCGGGTTAATATAAATATAATCATGGTTCACGAGAATATATAGTTTCTCAATTTTATGGCCCTGTATCTAAGTAGGTATCTTACAGGAAATTATAATTTATTAACTGTATTGTTATATTTATTTAAATATATCTATTAATCAACCATCTTGTAACGACTAACGCTTTCTTATTACTTAAGTGACAAATATGAAAGTATGTTTGTTTTGTAGTTAAAACAAGAAACTTCAAAGAACACAATTACGTAAAATCATTAGGGAACTCTTATGTTGGATTAGTTCATTATAATCGTGTATCAATTTAAGAATTATCAATATGTAACCTAGATTTTTAATTATCAAGCGACCGACGAACGAACGAACGTTGATATTATTGGAAGAACTCTCTCATCTCTCAACTTAATATCAGTGTAAGGTTCAAAAGTATTCTGCCGTGGCGATTATAAATAGATTAGTGATGTGATGATGATGAGAATATTTTTATAATTGTGTAGTTGTACATTATAGCTCTAGCAATATTTATTATCTTTAAATGTTTATACGTATAATGATTCAGAATGTGGTCAGCTATATCGTTCTGAAGGAAAAGGGACAATCTAAATTAGTTGTAATTATATTATGTAAAATATGTATAAGTTTCAACTCAGACGTGCTTCATTAATATCAAGATTTTATGGAAAGTTTCTTAAATTTTCAGGACCAAGAACATTTAAAGCCACCGATTGTAGGCGGGCTGGCCAACGCGGAGCTGTATTGCCTCGCGTTGGCCAACATGTACTCTGACCCGAACTACCACAGCCTCAACCACTGGAACATCCTGCAGACCCTGGCACGGAAGGGCGTGCAAGTACCCGACCCGCCAGACTGCGCG
The DNA here is from genome assembly GCA_963555665.1 of Dircenna loreta. Taxonomy (NCBI): domain Eukaryota; kingdom Metazoa; phylum Arthropoda; class Insecta; order Lepidoptera; family Nymphalidae; genus Dircenna; species Dircenna loreta. The sequence goes on from OY743094.1 coordinate 9,769,315, forward strand.
CTCACTGAGACTGTGCTCATACAGACCAACCCGATTAAAATGGTAACATTGTTTAAGACAAGTTTGCACGAATATTTAAGAAAATATGAGTAAAGAGATTTGAAAAAATAATATATATATGACAGATATAGCTAACACGATAATAATATCTTTAATTGTAGCTTAGCTTACTTAGAAAAATGGATCAACATTTTGCTATATCACAAAATTAGTAAATGTACTAACTGAATTAAAGTTTATCGTGAGAGATGAGATCAGTCGTGGGCGGGAACACGATTACTCCAAACAATCGGCTTGTAGGTAGAGATATAACGCTACTTTGTAAGCAAACAGTTACATTTGTATCACATATGTCGTCTGATTTATTGGATTTAGATCGTATCATGCGCTGATCTCACTGTCACAATCAAGAAGATAAATTGATTTATTTTCAGACCAATATATTGTACGTAAAATTTACCGACACCATTTAAAAGGAAAGAATGATAATAGTTCCATTTATTTATTTCTACAATGTCTCAAAAATATACAATATGTAGTACCATAAACTATATCTCCTCAGAGCGCGCACCTAGCTGTGATAGAAGCCGTGATGTGTCTGTACGCGCGGGAGGTGGTGACGCCGGACCGGGTGTCCGCGGCGGCTCTGCGGTTCGGCTGCGGCCAGTCCGAGCTGGGCCCGGCCGGTCACGAGGACGGGCTGCTGTGCTGGATCAATGCGGCCTGTACCGCCTTTAATCAGGCCGAGGTATTTATAAAGACATAATGTACGAGTCCCCTGTAGCACAGGGATAAGTTGATACAGTATATTACACATATTAACACAGGCAAAAATAAAACGAACGATCAACCTACCACGACGACAACATCATCACCTTTCGTAATCCCAATTGCAGGAGAGCACGTCTCCCCCCGTGTCCCGCGTGTCGTCGCTGGGCGAGCTGTGCGACGGCGCGGCGCTGGCGGCGCTGGTGTCGCTGTACTGCCCGGCGGCGGTGGCGCGGGGCGCGGTGCGGGCGGGCCGCGCCTCCCCGCAGGACTGCCTGCACAACCTGCGCCTCGTGCACGACTTCTGCGCCGCCAGCAGCACGCACCACGTGTTCCACATGACGCCCGAGGACATCGCCTTCATGAGGGGGTCGGTGCCGTACTTACTTCGATTGATGTTTGCCTTTTAATGAATTCGGTCGATTGACGAAATGAAGTTTTAATAATGCTGGAATAATATAAATTATAAAATCACAAGTGCATTGTCAGAGTAATACAAAAATACTCCTAAACATAATATTCCATTCATATATTATATTGATAGATTTTAATTAAGTCTCTAATATTAGAAGATATTTGATAGTATAGATAAATTAGTTTCGTATATTATTTGAAAACTTATGTATATATTTTTTATTATTTCAGTTCGATGCGTCAGAACCTGATAGCGCTGCTCGCGGATTTATTCAACATGCTCGAAGTACACCCAGTCAAATCTGTTAAATACCCTGGAAGTGGTGAGTACGGGACTGTGACATCTATTCCTATAATAACAAGAATCAATATTGCATGCTAGAACTCTAATGGGAGTATGTGGTCATAATATCAAGTCTATGCCCACTAATTAATATTAAGATACATTGTACGGACGCGGTGGAGTAACGCTTTTGTAACGCAAATATTTAGACCGTAATGGGACTTATAGTATGTATTAATGGGAATAAATAACACATATGAGGTAAAGTTATTTGAAATCGTTATTATGTTCACAATGTGTCCTGTTGTGTGTTGAGAGGTAAGTCAGGTATTTATTTACTGCGTATGATTTTATTATTCTTTACCATGAAGTGAAGAACTTGTTTAACTGAATGTTGTGCTTTTTACATTTACATATTTTATTGATTGGCTGTAAAAACATACGTGCTGTGAAAACACTAACTTTTCTAAATTATTCAATATTATAGTTTTTGTCTATTGAGTTTATCTGGATTTTTTATGCGATGCCATGGACATAACTTTTTTTTTAAATGTCCCTATTTAGGGCTAGATATATGAAGACCAATTATAACTTTCACTGATAGGCGTGTGTGAGTGTGTCATTAGTTACCAGCACTGGCCTGGAACCACCTCCGGGGAGTTTCTTACGTCTTTATCCTCTGAAGGAGTCATATTATATAATATTTTATTACATAATACAAATACACTTAACATAAATTAAGATGCAATACACGTCAATGTAAATGCATTAAGTGTATGATTGTGTGTCCATCTATGATCCAAACTAGGACGAATGCTAGCAGCGGAGCAGTGCTCGTGTAGACTGCACTATGTACTTCTCTGTTATAGACATTTCTTTACTCAGAGCGTTCTATAGCGCGCTACGGTATGTGAAAGTTTGTTCGGATGTGTTTGTTGAACGCACGTGCCCGTGTGGGTCAAGCGCGGGTAGTGGTCGGGAGCGGGGAGGTCAGTGCGGGTAGCGCCGGGCGGGTAGGCCAGTGCGGGTGTCTGACGGGTAGTGTCTGGTGTAGCGGCGCGGGAGTGCAACTCGCTGGGCGTGCGCGTGCGGCGCGGGCTGCCGGCGCCGCCGCCCGTCGCCATCCCGCACCTGCGCGACGACGAGCCGGCGCGCCACCACGCGCCCTTCGCAGGTACCACGGACCACACACTACCGACACCGGGAACGCTTTTGTGGATATCGTTTACGTTTTTGTTATTTATTTTTCCTTCATGATTTCATTAAAAAAAAAGCACTGTTGGTTTTATTTTTGCATTCACGTGAAATTTATGTTAGTAATTTCTAATGAGCCTCAGAATTTAAAATATTTTATTTCATTTTTAAACAATCATCAATAAAAATATATGTTTGTGTTTTGTGTGTGTGTGTTTATTATTATTTGATTATTATGTTATTGTATATATCTTTATTTTGTATTGCCAAATAAAGCTATTTGTTGTACCCTCTCGGTTTATATTTCAAAAATATCTTATATACCAATGCTTTAACTACTAATGCTTTCTTTTTACTTTACGCGGTGCTTTGCATGTTTAAAGCTTTATGCTTCTTATAGAGCACTCGACTACAGGCTTGGAGTCGTTGACGTTATGTCCTCAGGGCTCCCGAATATATCTTGTATAGTAAATTATGTACTGTTAGTTAACAATAATTATACTTCGATTCCAATCTCAATATTTTAGACCTTTTTTTTTTTTTAATGTTTAGTTGTTGTTTTATGTTAGTGTTTCTAATTGTTACCTAACAAGTTTTGATTCGTTAGATTGCTGTTTTTTTTCTCATTTTAAATCATAATTATTTTAGATAATGAACATGTCATAATTCACTTATTCACACAAATATTTTTTTATTATCACGTTGTTAAAATATTTAGGTTTTAATTAAGTTTAGACTTAAATTTACCACACCGGCACATATCGCCGTATTAAAAGAAATATAGATTGAGACTAATTAATATAATAACTCAATACAACCGTAAACTCTTTTCAAATATATCTATTGAAAAATGAGCCTCATTCCAACGTCGTACGGTCGACAGTCCCTCGCTCGCCGTCGACGCGGCCGCGAGCGAGCGCGCGCTCGTCGTGCTCCACGCCCGAGCGCCGCAGCTGCAGCCCGCAGCGGGAGGAGTTCGTCGTGCACAGCCGAAAAGCCATCACCACACTCTCCGCCATGGCGAGGAGGGAAGAGGACGCCAGTGAGTATACTGGCTTTTATCATTTCAAAATATAATAATTCAATCTTGAAATAAGATAGATAAAGTTATTGTTGCTATCTTTTCTTTTATATGTCATGTATATAAAAATATATCATAGTTCAAACCTTTGTATTAAACGAATTATATATTGAATAGACGGTGTATCGTATAATAAATAGCGGTGTCCCGTGTGTCAGTGTCCCCGGAGGCGGTGTCGGCAGCGGGTCGTCCGTCGCGCGCGTGTCGCGAGGGCAGCTTCGCGGGTCGTCGGTCGCGGCGCTCGTCCGTGACGGACGACTCGCAGCTCACGGTCGAGAACTTCGGCGGCTCGCAGGACCGTCTGCACTTCGCGGGACGGAACCCCGAGAAGGAGCTCGCCACCGTCGGGCCCGTCGCGCTCAGGAAGATATCCGCGCCCGCCGGTCCGTACTCATTCTTATTTCTTTTAATTGCTATAGGCTCGAATCATAATCGGATAGATGTTTTCGTGCATATATAGTATTTAATGCATTATGAAAATTAGATTTTTAAATAGACAGTACATATAAAATGAAGAATTCTTCAAGGGACACGGTATGCGACTAAGAGTTAGATTTCTATGAAAAGTTACAAAGATACTAAATAAATATAGCTAATCCAACACGCATCAGGCTTATAAAGTTATTTGTGCAATCATTCGTGTTCCAGCTCCTTTGGACCACAACCCTCCCCTGCGCTCCTCCCGCCAGGACATCCGCGGCTCCATCCAGTTCTTCCACGGCGACTACACCAACGGACAGGACGAGCGGAGCACGGAGCGGCAACACTCCCAGCCGACCGAGCACACGCAGGCCTACCAACCTATCAAACGACAGCTCAGCAGTGACGCCATATCGTTATCGAAAAACTTAGGGTTCACTTATAAAGGGGGCGGCGATGGGTTCTATCTGAACGAGAGGGACGCCCCCGACGGCGACGTCTCCAAGACCAGCTTCGCGGATCTCAGTAAAATAAGAAGTAACGGTGACACACCAGGTACTAATGTTGGCGTAGCAATTAACTAAATATATTATCTACTGGTTTAATAATTTTGTTCACATATATTAACAGTAGACAATATTCATATTAATAACTTGCTTTAAAATATGCTTATATATAAATATCTTGCACAACTTGCTCTTTGTGTAGAGTTTTTTAAATAAATAGAAAAGCTATTTAAATGGACCAATGGACAACCCAGCCAGGCAGAATGTTAAAGGTTAATGAGATTAATGTTACAGCGTCATGCAATGTGTCGCACGCTTTGTATGTATGCAGACTGCTTGTAGCAGACCACATATTCCCATTAGAACAATTGAAAATACACAATTAGTATTCTAAGTAATATAACCACAGTTGCCGTTATTTCTAAAAAAAAATCTGTCATGAACGTCTGAACGAAACAAACAATGAACATAAAATGGGAAGGAAACATTATGTTGACCCCTGACTCACTGACCCCTGTCGTGCAGCGGCCGCCGGGGTCGGGGGTCGCAAGGCGTCGTTCAGCTCCCCGCCGCCCGCCGCCACCACCACGTGGCAGCAGCACTTCATGCAGCACGACCAGCCTAGTTAGTATAGCTTGTTATTGTTGAGTTTTGTTTATTTGTTATTTTTTATAATTTCGTGTCACTACATAACTGTTACTTTTTTAATAAGTTGCCTTTATTGTGCGGAATGTGAAATAAATAAATTATTTCAATGTGTTGTAATTTACTTGTGATGTATATTTTTTCTATTTACTTTATATGCCATCTGTACGGAACGAAAACGGTATTTGGTTTGTGACGTGAACAATAATAACGGTAGAATGTAATCTAATAAGTAAAGCGTTACAAGATCTGTACTCACCCGACCGTGCGTGTCGTGTAAATTCCACACGATATTGTACCTAATTAATAAAATAAAGATGGCGACGACGTATCCGACGACGCGACGTCACCCAGCGGAGGGGCGATGGCGGTGCAGCTCAACAACATACGACTGAAACTGGAGGAAAAGAGACGGAGAATAGAACAGGACAAGAGACGTATGGAGCTGGCGGTGAACAGACAGAGACAGCAGCTGGGGCAGCAGGCCTTCCTGCAAGCCGTCACCAGGGTGAGTGTCGGAGCGACTTTTTAAACGTGTGGGACAGGACTTACGTGGTTGTTGATTTGTTTGTCTGATTTATAAAAAGACAAAAAAATATTATTCATAATATTTGTTTGGTTTTTATAAAATTGTTAATTGTGATTTTTTTGGGATTATTGATGGTAGCTAGATATGTGAGTGTTTTGAGTTGGGGACATAGTATGTATGGTAGTTATAAAATATATGTGGTTTTTGTTTTACGCGATAATCCGAAACAAATAAATTCGAATAAATAATTTATAAGTAACAATGACATAATTTGGTTAATATTTTTTAATACACTGGACACTTTAAAAATGTAGAGTCCCTTCTCACTACGTGTTTATAAAACAACAATAAAAATATATCAGTGGACATGTTAAGATGGCGGACGTAAAATCTATTTTTCTATTTCATTAGGATACGTTTTTACAATACCAGTTGGCCTCCTTGGTGAGTGGCCGTACTTGCAGATATTATTTAGACTTAGTTTTTTTATCTACATTTTGTTAATGCAGTATTCGAGTACAGGTTTAGTTAAAACCACGCTTATACGGCTTTCATTCGGATATTTCAATAGATTTTCTATCGCATTCAGTCATAAAAAAGTTATTTTTTTTGTCAGATAGAAATATACCAATTTGTAATTATTGAAAAATATTCGCTTTCAAAAAAGAGACAACATGCGTCATCACGTAGAGAGGTACAGCTTGTTGAATACAGATCATAAAACTTTTATATACATAAATATTTTGCGCAAACACCATGTATTATATCATAAGTTTATTTCAATACTTTTGAGTCATATGTGAATTACGTCACTTGTAACTTATCTCTAACACAAATCAATGTTTCACAACAGTGCATGTTTGTAATTGAATACACACTGAGATGTATAATAATTGTGTTTAATATTTTATTTGACTCTTCCGCGACCGGACACCGTACACTGTGCTGTAGTTCACTTCATATATAATATCAGACATCATGCCAGTATTTACTCGTACTTCGCCTGTCGTAGCAGTGTTAGTTACTAACACGGTCAGGTAGTTTTTAACCATTTCATCAATAAGTAAGTGAACAATACACACTGAGTCAGAACCATGAATCCTCTCCACATAGTCCACATAGTCCACATAGAGTACACACAAGTGAGTCTAGTGCACGGCACAGCCAGTAGCCAGTCGCGTGGTAACGGTGGAGGCGCACGTGTTGCAGGGCAAGGGCGCGCGCACTCCCGCCGACGACGCGCCCGCAGGCGACCAGCAGGTGAGGCACGCCGGGGGCTGGGTGGGTGTCATACAGGGATAGTCACTTATATCAATAGAATGTCACTTAATACATTAATATTTAGGTGTATGCCCAAAACTTAATCCCACTAAATTACCGCTGACCTAGATGAGCACCTTACCTAACTAGATGAGTCCGTGGGTGGACGAATCTGTTAGCTGCGTGCGTAGGATTCGGCCGTGAAAATATATGAATGTTAAATAATTGACAATTCATTTGTTAAATATTTTATTATATGTTATAATATTTTGCGCATGATGACTTCAATAACTGCATGCTTACCACAGTTATAAAAATATATTTTTTGTTTGGAATTATTTAAAAAATAAAAAATAACTAGTTATCCGCATGGACCCAGTTTCGCAATTACATTTTTTATGATTTCTTGATGTCATTCACTATTCTGAACCGTTTTGTTATTTGTTACAAAAAAGGGCAGTAGTTAATAAGTTTCATAAAAAAGGGCAATGTTATATTAATCTTCATAGCACGCATACAACCTTCATGGCATGTAAGAGTATTTATACTTTTAGTTTTTATAAACGTCCTTTAAGACTTAACATAAACCACTGTTCCATCTTATAGGACATAAATACATTTAAATAATACCCTATTGATATGATATAGGAAATGGTGGTGGAAGCACCGAACACTACCGTGGACAACGTGGCCCTGGAGCAGTACCAACAATCGATAGCTAAGTAAGATTATCTTTAATTTATGTTTTTTTTTATTACTTTTTTCAAATTTTTGTTTTGATTTGATGTGCGTCCCTTCTATCTTCCACAAAATTTTGAATTATAATATTTTTTCCAACCCTTGATGTCGAATGAAGCGGCGCGAAAAAGCCAGTGACTAAAATTTACAGAATGAACTCCAGCCTGCAGGAAATACAAAGTGACATCGCGCGCCTCGCCAGCCAGCAGACACAGCTGCAGCAGCAGCAGCAGCAGCAAGTTCAGCAGCAGCAACAACAGCACCAGCAGCAGTTACAGCAGCAACAGCAGCAGCAACAACAACAATTACAACAGCAGTTGCAGCAGCAACAGCAACAGTTGCAACAACAGCAGCAGCAGTTGATACAGCAACAGCAACAAGCGAAGCAACTGTTTCAACAGCATCAGCCACCACCCTCGCCATTCCAACATCATATACAGCAAAACATTCCACAATTGGTAATAATTATTAATTAAATACTGTAATTACATTGAATAAAGGTGGGGGAGAAGCTTTCAATCAGCCAAGCTTTACACTTTCTATGCTGCATTTGTTAATTTTTGTCGGTATCTATGCCTGTTTATTAAATATGCAATACAATCCTGCAGCTAAAAAACTACCTAATGAAAGTACTAAAGATAATTATGCTTAAATAAATAATCAGTTTAACAAATATTTTAAAATTCAATCAACGATAACACGACACAAACATAAGCCACGCACGCACTGGATTGCAGCACAGCCAATTCAGCTCACAGCACAATGTGTCGCGGCCGATCAACACCTTCGGCTCCACACCGCACCTACCGAGAGACTTCTACCCGCCCAACCAGATGACCAACCAGATGACCAACCAGCTGGGCAATCAGTTGACCAACATGTTAAACAACCAGTTGGGAAACCAGCTAGGCAATCAGTCGCCGCAGCCGTTCCAGTATCAGTTTAGGGATATTGACCAAGACTTCGGAAGACAGCAGTTTTATCTGCACGATAGTCCGCCACCGCCGCAGCGACGGACGTGGGCGCAGCACGCGCAGCTGCAGCACGAGGCCGGCGAGCTCAGGGGCTGGCAGGTATACTCAAAAACACCGAGCTGGCCGGAATGGACGAGCAGTTGGAAACAGGCTTTTGTTTTACATTGATACAATCTTGACCTAAACAATCATTTTTAACTGAAACTAGTAGCGAGATAAAAATGCGCCGTCCTTAACCAATTTTATAGATAAAGTTTTTAGAAAGTTTTAGAATAATGTAACAATGAAATGTTCTAATTTTCAGTTGCATCAGCAAAACAATCAACAAGCTCAGTACCAGCAGCCACCGGAGCCTGCGACTCGTACGTGGAAGTCCCCCTCGCCGCAGCCCCCCCAGGCCGCTCAGGCCCCTCCCGAGCGCACTTGGACCCCCCAGGGCTCAGCGTCGCACGAGCGCGAGCCCTTCCAGGTGCATTACAACTCCGACCGCTACCAGAACGGCACCGAGCCGGTCCGCGAGAGCAACCACCTCAGCTATACGGTGGTAGGCTCGCAGTTTGCGCCGGCGTCCCCCCCTCCCGCTAGCCCGCGACGCGCGCGCACGCCTCAGCGGCAGGGGTCGCTACCGGACGCTCGGCGCTCCGAGCCCGTCGCACTGCAGCAGCTGCAGCAGCTACATACGCACCCGTCCCCGGCGCCCGTGGCCGCACCGTCGCCTGCCGAAATGGAGCCGCAGAATATTTCCTTCATCGGTAACGCCGAGGATGACGCGCTCCGCCAGGGCATCAACCGACTGAACATCTCCTCCGGGACTCGCACCTACCGCATCCCATCGCCGACGAGGCCGTCCATCGGCCGGAACTCCTTCCGGCGGCTCGAGCGGGAGGAGCCCAACGAGAAGGGTTTCTACATTTCCTTTGACAACGAGCAGCCGAAGCGGCCGAAACCGCCGCTGAGAGCGAAGCGGGGCTCCCCTCGGAAGGAACGAAACGAATATCCCAGTCCCGAGCGGAGTCCCGACGACACGTGGAGCGAGCGCGTGTCGGAGCGCTCGGAGCGCTCGGAGCGCGCTCCGGGCGGCGTGGCGGGCGTCATGGCGGGCGAGGCGCGGCGGCTGTCGCCGGTGCGCGTGCCCAGTGCCGAGCCCGCCGCGCTCGTTATCGGAGAAATGAACCCCGACCCCGTAAGCATTGCCTGCCTCGATAGCATTGAATACTGTCGTATATGGGATCGGTCGATAATTTGTCCTCGTTCGTTCCAGAACTCCGCGGAGGAGATGGAGCGTAAGAAGGAGCGCATCATGCTGCTGTCTCTGCAGCGGCGGCAGCGCGCAGACGAGGCGCGTGCGCGGGCGGAGGCTGCGGCTGCAGCGCGGCGCGCCAGGGACGAGGCGGAGGCCGAGCGTAAGGCCGCCCGCAAGGAGGAGCAGGCGCGCCGCCGGGAGGCCATCCTGCAGCAGTACAAGCTCAAAAAAGCCATCGAAGAGGCCGAGCGGGAGGTAAGTTAAAATGATGAAACCCGTTCAACCTGTCGGAATTTGAAAAAAATGTACCATAGACTAATGCTTATACGACAAATTTTAGGGCAAAGTCCTCGACAGATCAGAGTTCATGGACGTGATCAAACACGGGAGCGGTGCACCCACGCCTACCGGTCCCAGATTGCGAGGCAAGCAGGGCTCCCGCGCCCGCCCCAAGACCATACATGTGGATAGCGGAGCGCTACAGGCCGCGGAAGGCATGCTAGGGTCTAAACAGCCCTCGTCTACTAACCTCACTGGTATATAGGAGACTTACAAAACTACTATCTAAATTCGAAATATCACTATCTTCACTAAACTTATAAATTATATAGCTATTAGTAATTTATTAATAAATATGAATGACAATGAAATGACATATCATTGTTTAACAACTCGTACATTACAACATTAAATTAATTACAATGAACATTCTTCAACACACACACACACACAGAAACAGCAGAAGTACATTTTGCATGCTATGTGGCCATTCCCCTTATTATAACAAAATAGCCTATTAGATTATGCTGCATTTATATTATATGTTCTAGGGCAAACCGCACGTCGCACTACTTTTAAAAAATAGGCTTGTCCGGTTACAGTTCGAACTATTACTATATTATATCGAGTAGTATATTGAACTGTCACCTGAAGTGTACTGCGGTGCTGACGACAACTCAGATATCGCTTATATAATTTGCTCATTAATTGTGCACTACAACTTAATAAGCACTGCATAGTTTTGATTTGCCGCTGTGTGCCCGTTACCGTGTGCTATACACGTATACTGCACTAAATGGCGCTTTGAAAGAGCGTCTTGTGTCAAAAGCAGTACGGCTCAAACTCCCAGTGCTGTATACGTGTACGCGTGTGTGTGTGCAGGGACCATGCGGCGCGACTACTACCGCGGCTCGCAGGACCACCTCGAGAGGGCCACGCTCTACAGAGGTACGTCTAGTGGAGACTGGCCGCTCCACCTAGAGAGTTTTATTATTTACATCTATACAGTTTCACCGAGTGTGTGCAGTCGACTTTATTTTATTTAACTTGTATAGTTTAATATAGTTTCACGCCACTTTGCACGCTAGTGTTAAGTAAGTGTTGTCGTTGTGACACGCTGTTATCGTTGTTTGCTTTTTTTATTTAAACATTTACACATCGTACACTCAATCAGGACGTCATTCCATAATAACTTCGTTGACTGTTGTTTTATTATTATATGTTACTTTAAATTTGTAAAGTCAATTAGGGCACGGTCACACCACAACACGATAGTGTAGTTCCACCGAGACATCGACTGCTAATCTTTTTTTATTCTGATATCTTAATTCAACAAACTCACTTTCGTCATGTAAATTAATAACGTGGACGCACACGTTAACGTGAATGACGCACAATGTGTGATGAGGCCCCGTCAAGTCTCACCGAAGCCCCGCCCGCAGAGTCCCCGGTGGAGGAGCGCGGCGGCATGTCCCCGAGCAGCGCGTCGAGCGGCGCGCTGGGCCGGCGAGGCTCCTGCAAGACGTCACGAGGTCAGTGGCCCCCGCCCCGGCCCCCGGGCCCCTCGCGTTCCCCTCTGGCCCCTCGCGTTGCAACTAACCCTAATGCGCTTCGCTTCGCGGCTCCACCTGTGATGATCACGATTTAATGTTACTTTACTTAAATCGCGATCGGCGCTGAATACATTTTAGTGAATCGTTTTTACTTCTGTTTTTGTAATTTCAATTATTCCTTTGTTTAGAAACGATTTACTAAATTAATCATTACTGTGTTTTGAGGACAAAAAATAAAATATATAGATATAACTACATAATACATATGTAGTATCTAAAATACATGTATACAAATACTTGTATCACATATACGTAATATAGTACGATTATTTTCTGCCCTCTGATTTTAAATGTAGTCTTTTGATATTTTTTAACAAAAGACTACAGAAGTTTTTAAATAAATTTTTTTTTTTTTTTTATCTGAATGAACACGTGTTGAGGATGGTCATATGGCTCAAAATCCCATAGTCGGTAAAGCTTCTTTGATTTTATTTGTAGACGCTTGGACCTTTATTTATTTAGTATTTAATGATGTTTATATGTGTACGATTGCATAGATTGGCTAGATACACTCCGATGCAAAATTACGCTTCATATACCTTTTGTTTGGCCATATTAGTTAGTTTGCAAACCTGAACTAAGATGACAGAGAGAGGTTTTCAATTAGCTTTTGTCCAAATTAAAAATCCCCTCTAGACCTTCCGCGTATTTATCAGAATTGGTTCCAGTAATGTATAGTATATCATATTTCATACATTGACGGTTAATCGAGCGATTAATTCGTATTCGGGTCTGAAAAGTTAATTTTGTTTTGCTACCTGAATCCACCGAGCCTGCTTGACCGGAGCATGTTCCGGCGTGCGCGTGTTCGCTCGCATGATGACATTAGCAAACATTTCAGAGCGTGTGAGTGATGAACCACAGTCGACTCGTGGAAGGTCTAAATATTCCACTTACCAGAATAACTTTAAGGCGGGGAGGAAATCTAGCTCTCTTATGAACTTGTGCGGTAAGACACGTTTGAATAAACACCGATGTACTATGTACAGGCTTCTCACGGTAGCCGGTTCCCGCTTCTGGCGTTGGGTTCTTTTCCGTTGCAGCAAACGGGGGATCTTTATCACTGTCATGTTACAATTTACAATATTCATATTATAATTTAAAAAAAAATAATTAAAGTTTTATAAAGGCAAGCAATGATAAGTGACAAAGGTCAATCTATTGCGAACTCTGTCTTGTGCACATTGTTTGTTGGGTTGGTACGTCGTATCTGTCGTCGCTATGAGGTTGTGGTTTCTTTTCGCAGGTAATATTTTTATTTTATTTATGTTATGCATGCTCTTATTATAATTTTCTGGTGTTGGTATGACATCGTTTTATTTATCTGTCGAGTTATGTGGGTAATTTTGCCTAAAAGTAATAAAATTTTGGCTATTTATTTAAATATAGATTTTATAAAATTTGATTCGATAATTTATTTTTTAAAAATCTTATATTTTGTAACTGATTTGTATGATAAACACCTCCAATAGCTCTCGGCTGTTGGTTGACTATCATATGAATTATAATTTGTCAAGCTTCTCTGAGTGTTTTTTATATAATTAAAGTAGTTGTGCTTTTTTGGTAGTGCCTCTTTATTTTTTTTCGCGAATTGTATTCACTTTGAATGCCTAGTAGGTTGTATCTGAACGCTTAATGTCCTAGATTATTGTTTATAGAAAATAATAAGTGTTCAAAAATGTATGTTGTCAAATGCTTAATTTTATGTTAGTTTAAATAATATTAGAGGCATATAGGTTATTATTTTTTTATGCAGCCAAATTTTAGCCAGGATATTGTTAGAATTTAAAATATTTCTCCTAACTCTTTTATCTAATTTAACGTATGCTAGCCTTAGTTTTACACTAACGGGGAAACTAACATGTGGTCTTCGATTCCTCTTTGGATGCATAATCTTTCTAATTTTTAAAATTTTGCTCTATTGTTCTAAAATATGTCATAAACATAAATATCTTTTCTATGTGAAAATAAAAATATTTTACAGATTTGTTATTTAACTTATTATATTTTGTGATTTTGTTTTTATTTAAAGAAAAAATCTATTTATATTATCTGCCGGTTCTAAGATTTTAACTTTTAACATTAAAAGTATCGTAAAAATTGTATAAGATATAGACTATAGACTACCGACTATAGAATACCGACCGAATAGACTAGAGGCGGACTTAAACACCGCTCGGTCGAACATAAGTCAGTTGACCCGAGCGTCCGGCCGGCCTATATAGAGATCACGGCCCGGATCGACCCATTCGATTCAACAAATTCTTCTTCGATATCGTGCGGTCGGCCGGCCCGCCCGTTCGGGGAGCCGGAGGTCCACTCAAGCCCCGCGTGTACAGACTCAGGGCTGGGACGCGCCACCCCCCCGCGGCGTGCGGCATCCCCGGGCGCGCGCGCTCTGGGCTCGCCCGCGTCGGGGCCCGGCTCGCTGCCCGGCGCGCTGCCCGGCGCCATCGGCCGCCGCCGCCACCACGACGACGCCTCCGACGTCTCCTCCACGCACTCCTCCATCGTCGACTACTCCGGTCAGTATTGCGGCGTGTCCCGAGAGCTTAGGTTTGAGATACGATTATTTATTAAACGATTCTCCCCAAGCCGCCCGCCGGGAACGTCGAGGTTTACGTTTACGTTATTCTTTAGGTAGTTAGGTAGTTGACGTATGTTCGACACCATCACGGTACGTTAGCGATGTCATGCCGACTACCGAATTTCTTTAAGGCATGGTTTGATTCGAGTTTGAGAGTATTTACTTGTTCTAACAGAGATCGTCTCCGCTTACCGTTCGCTTTCTCACATCGACTCGTATTAACACCATCACGGCACACCATTAATACAACATGATGAGTCCATAATGAGTTTGTACATCGTCGTAGATATAACTCAGTATATATTACCCATTCGCAAGATTTTTATCAGTTTAGACATAGAATTAAAAGACACCGAATCGCACTAAACTAACTTACTTTTTAATAAATTATTCCTAAGCAATCTAAAAACACCTCACGAGTTAAAAAAATATCAACCGATCGGCAGCCATTAACCATGTCACTACCTCAGGTCCACGGTTATACAAGCAGCCGGCCACCAAGTCGAACCGCGGTATAATGCTGAACGCGGTGGAGTATTGCGTGTTCCCGGGCGCGGTGAACGCGGAGGCCAAGCGGCGCGTGCTCGAGGAGATCGCCCGCAGCGAGAGCAAGCACTTCCTGGTGCTGTTCAGGGACGCCGGCTGCCAGTTCCGCGCGCTCTACAGCTACTGTCCCGACAGCGACACCGTCGCCAAGCTGTACGGCACCGGGCCCAAGCACGTCAACGATAGGATGTTCGATAAGTTCTTTAAGTGAGTATATTCGATATTATATTGTCGTTTGGTTACATTCACAAACACTTTTATTTCTAAATAACAATATCCTCTCTATAACAAAAGGTGCCATGTACTAATATTTTCATGCAGATACAACTCGGGCAGTAAATGCTTCTCTCAAGTCCACACGAAGCACCTCACCGTCACTATCGACGCGTTCACGATACACAACTCGCTATGGCAGGGAAAGAAGGTGCAGCTCCCCAGCAAGAAGGACATGGCGCTCGTCATATAGAGCGAGGGCTCCACGCCAAGTCGCTACCGTCGTCCAAGTTGCTCGACCGGTCGCACCGCAGAGGTCACTGCGGGCCGTTCGTTTCCAGAGTCGAATTTGGATGACGTCACTAAATGTTAAATAAAGAACCCACGTTATCTAGTCGCCGGCGGCAGTCGAGTCAAGCCTTATTACTCTTTATTTAAACGCTTCGGTAGGAAGTGACGCCAGTGTTTTAACGGTTAGTGCGTTTCTCGAGGCGGGAATCGTTTATTTTATTTTTAATTGAGGTTGTAAGCTGCATTTACCTTAGTCTTGATGCACACAGATTAAAAAGATTCGAAACCGATTTTAATCTATGCCACTGAGACGGACGGGATGCAGTTTGTCGTCGTTCAGAAACGTCGCACCGGATGTTGCGAGTCAATATTTGCGACGCTTTTGAATCGAAAGTTTGATGGGTTTGAGGTCTGTGTCGTGTACAGTGAGAAAAGGAGGGACGAAAACTCGAATCTTATAGATAATTAAACGGCCGCGTAGCCTAACTGGAATGTTCTGAAAAAATATATATATTGGCTTTAAGGCGTCCTTTATCGATTTTAACGTGTTTTAGCGTAATCATTGCTTAAGTAAATTTGGCTTTAATAAACGTATCTTTATGCGATGACATTCCAGCTAGGTGCGAGCGCGGTCGGCGCTCATGTAGCGGTTAGTCCGAAAAGCGTTTGTACTCCGAGTTCAATGAGAGCAACTTTGACTCCATTATATATTTGCAATTCGTTTTATAAAATGTGTCTAGTTCCGGAAGTCTCAAATATAAATATTAATACAGAATAATTGTGATATCAAGCTGATAACCAAAATACCTTAGCTGTTGTGTGATGTAACGTCGTGATTTCTGGAGACTTTCGAAAGTAGCTATTATTGCTAAATTCACTTTGCTCGGCCAATCGTGTGTTAGATGGCTGCTCACACTGATGTACAAATAATGATTTTTTTTATATGTCTAATCCAATTCTCCTCCTTAGGAATATGATTGCTGTTTTTTCAAATCTTCATTTAATTTATGTTTTCAATTAATGTTATCTATTTCTAATAATAATTTAAATTATTATTGTCTACATTTGTACACTAGTGTGAAGAGACGCTTCGAAGTATGCATGCGTTTAGTTCGAGACGATACGACACGTGTACGCAATGATTGCCATATGTGTTAGTGAGATGGTCGATTCGTTCAAGTTATGTCTCAAATTATAACAATTCATTTGAAGTTTGATAATTGCTCCAAGACCTCTGACCACTCTCGCACCCGTCACGTGCTAAAGTTTGACGTTTGCGCGCTTCATTCACTGCCATTTTATTAATACTCAAAATATGCAGTTTTATATAAATGTTTTAAAAGCTTTTGGGTAACTCGATGTCGAAGGAATCTACTACATTACGTTTCTTTTAACCTCGCAGACACCCGACTTATATATAAGACTATCCAAAAACCAAATACAATAGCGATGAATACGAATCAAACGTCGTAGCACGCTCGTGCGCGAGTGGGAGGAGGGGGGGGGCAGCGGGCTCTATGTAGTAAGGAATAACAAATTCACAAACTAATCTTTGCTTACTCGTAATATTTAACTCGTTAGTGGTTATATCAATTGACTGGAGATATGATTAAGATAAAGAGTACGTGTCATTGACCTTCATTTACGTTGATTAGAATCCAATTTTTACTGCTTGTATAGCTATAATAAGACGAGGCACTTTACGTGGTAATTGTACTGCCTTATTCTGTAAATAATTGTTTTCTTTTTTTGTATACAGCTATTTATTAAAACGATGTTAAACAAAAATTGATGTATATCATAATTCATTGTTCAATGATTGGTCATCAATTATATACTACCGATAGTGTATGGTATGCAAATATATTGTATTATTAAAAAGCATAACGAAATAATATTGAATTTCATATTAAACAGTTGTTTTATTTTACGAATACCAACGAGTTTTCTATGTTTCATTATGGTCACAAAATAACTACATACGACGGTCGCAACCGGAGGATCGAAAATAATAACAATTCTTGGCTTAAGATTTAATAATTATTACTAAGTTACAAAGCTACGTGCTGCTTGCTCAAAGATGGAGACAAGAGTGAATAGAATAAATGATTTACAAATAAATAAGTTAAACAAAAGTATCGGATATCCTTTCACACGTTCCAGAGTTCTGATGAAATATGCTTGATATGAATGCACCGTCGCCCAGTCGGCGTTTCCACAATGCATGGGAATTTAACAAACTTGAAATCAGCTGAGAATTTAATACCGAATTGTGAATGTTGTTTTTTTGAGCTGCTAAAAATTGATAAAACCTCTTCTAAACTTGGAAAAAATCGCTGTTGATTCCTTCATTACATATTATATAAGCTGTGATATAATCTACGGAGACTGAGCAAGCAGACGTGCATATAATTGGTGATCCGTCAAAAAACATTTTAGATTAAAAATATGCTTAACATTAAAAACAAGAACAACAAAAAAGTAGATATTTTTTAATAGGTGTGACTGTTGTAGAGTTACTATTTCTTTAACCTTTTAACTCTTAGTTGTTCTCTAGCTCTGTTACTCAATCATGTCGCGACATTCTACCGTTCACTTTTGCTCAATCGCTAACGTTAGGAGGAATATTACTTTTTCTACCACCATATAATAGTGTGTTGATAATCAACGAAGATATAATCATATATCTCTTGAAAATCACGATGTAATGGTAATGGTATATGGAAATTTCTTTAATCTCTAGTAGGAAAATCGCCAAAAAAAATATTCCCCTAATAATATGGATCTCGAAAATCTCATTATTTCATTCAACGTTGCAGGTAACATTTTTAACAATATATTATAAACTAAAACTATAAATTCAATTGCAACACTTCCTACTCCTAATGTAATGGTAGGAAATAAATTTTCTCGGTTTCATCTAATGTCATTGGTAGTGATAGCGTCAGTCGCAATGCGATTATTCCTTTTACCGACGCGTTCATTCCTGTGATAAGCGACATTTTTAATCAAACCACATCAACTGGGGAGTTTTCTACTAAAAAATCCCATCTCTCCTCCGACCTATTTCTATTTTATTCTTCCTATCTAAAGTTTTAAAAAAGTAATATTTATGCACTTTGTTTTATTGATGTCATTTTAATTAGTACTTGACTGGTTTTAGTGACTTACTTTTGTAAGATGTTACTCCGCTCTATGTTGCAGGAGGAGCGTGGAACACTCCGACAGACATACAGCTTACGTTTACATTAAAATGAGAAGAGAAATAAAACAAGGACGAAAAATTATAATAACTTCTTATTTTTATAACAATAAATTATTCACATCTATTTGTTCAATCAGCTAACTAAAACGTTATTAACCATGAATTAAAAATTATTTCGCAATCAACAAACAAACAAACAAACACGGCTACAAATACTGTCGTTCATCGTTGTATTCAAATACACCTTCATACATTGTGTGAGCTAAATATTTATTATATTTATCCATTTATATCTATTATGTTTGAGCAATAAGTATGTAGGAAAAACAACACAATGGTCGCACTTGAAATATTTAAATATTTATATGAAATTAAAGTTGAAATAAAATAGTAATTAAAAGGGCGGGAAACTATTGCAAAACTCCCGAGATCAAAATAGCAATTATTTAAAATAACAATGAATCATACTGAAGATTTACGACAATCAATCAACGAACACGACATTTAGTTAGATTAATTTAAAATGATGAATACTATAGAGTATAGACGACAGCTGACAGCTGACAGCTGACACGAACAGACACACCACGGGACGCGACCTCATTGACGCCTGTCGCTATGACTTGAAGTGTGAAATGTCCACATTCATTGACATACATTATTAGAAAATGAAGTACTGTCTGTCTGTAATATACAACTGTCATTGATGTTCGCAGTGTGTGACGTCACACAATAGTGAAGTAGTGGGTGACTGGAGTGGTGTTGGTCGACTCCACGGTCTTCTGTAGGTTGAGCTGATGCACCACGGTGTTGCTGCTGGACGAATCCTACAAATCATAACTACATTTTAATCAACAAATTAATTAGAACACCGTTATATTAATTCATATTAAATTCTATAGCGTCTACATGCGCCTCAATTTTTTAGGTATTTAGGTGCGACCCTCTCAGACGCCCGGCGAGTATTGTCGTCAAGTGTAGGTCCCTCTTGCTGCACTCAAACAGACGTACTTTGATATTGAAGAGGTTGAGGAGAGAGGTCCAAGTAGAGATAGAGTTCATGAAGTATGTATTTATTATACATACTTCATGAGTTCTCACTTCTCACTGTTGTTTTGTATTTGAACCACGTGTCACGTACCAGTGCAAATAAACAGTTTGAATAATAATAAAATAAATATCTATTAGTGATTTTGTTCATTAAATTATATATACAACGGTGATAGATTTATTGATAATTGAATTGAAAGTAAATATATTTATTTTATAAGTTATGTAGCAATAATATTTTTACATATTTAATTTATTTCTGTATAATTATATTTTCGATCTCTAAAATATGATTTATCATGATATATATTATTATAATTCGTAGCACTAAAAATATTAGCCTTTAAAATATGTATACAAAAAAAAAGTATCGAAATACTTTCTATCTCGATACTATTGAATAATGTTGATACGCTCACGTGGTCGGCGGACCGCCGCTACTGTCGGAGCCCTACACCACACGGCACTTGAAGCCTTCGCAGAGATCTGATTTACAATTATCAATAATAGACCCGCGAAAACGCTCTTAAGAACAAAACAAGTCATCGACTGACCTCCTCGTCGTCGTAGCCATTGATCTCCACGGGTATAGTCTGGCCGTCCTGCGTTATGACCTACAATCATTAAAAACGTACAAATTAACTGATTTATTCCAACAACATTATATTTTAGAAACATATACAGTACCTGTAGCGACTTCCCGTCAATGGAGGTGATGGCGAGCTTGGTGCCGTCCGCCATCGTGAAGTGCAGCGGGTTGCCTCGCTCGTCCGTCACCTGGAGGCAGGCGGTGAGGAGTCAGTGAGTCGGACCTCGACTGAGCTGCTCGTATTAAATACGACACTACCACTCCAATGACCGTCATCAAACTCGATTCTTCAACTAAACTTGAACTCTTAACTCACAGGTATACTCTCTCCACCGATCACCTCCTGCTCGGATTCTTCCTCCTCGATCTCTTCTATCTCCTCCTGCACGAGTTCCAACTGGTTTTCCAGTTTAACCTGCTCATCATCTAATTCCAGCGTCTGGTCTTGTATTTCCAGCGGCTCGTGGTCCAGCTGCGGGCAGTCGGAGGCCGGCTCGAGCTGCAGCTGTTGCAGTGGTTGCGGCACTAACAGGGACGGTCTGGTGTAGAGCTCGCATGTCGTCACTACTTTGTCCTCTTCTATGTTCACTGTCTACGAGTGGGTTAAACTTACATTAATAACAAAAATATATTCTTTGGGAACAAGTGATATAATAGTTTTTGTTTCTCTTTTTTATTTAGAGGACTTTTATCTTAACAGATATCAGTTCCAAAAAACAGAATAACTATTTTTATAAGGTTAATAAAGGTTGTAGGTAATATAGCAGCAGAGAGCGGCGAGTCACCCGTTCCGCGTCCAGTATGTGAAAGGCGGGTGAGTTGGAGTCCTCGGTGTCGTAGGCGACGTAGATGACCCTCTCCTCCGTCGTCTCGTCGTCGGAGAGCTTGGTCTCTTCCAGCTGTATCTGTTGCTGGTTCTTGTCATTCACCAGCAGGCTGATCTGCTTGTGAACCTGAAGCCACATCGTTACCGTTGTTTATTGTTGAAAACAAACATCCATGTTCGGTGTCTCGGTGGGTTCGTGAAGGTTTTTGTCGGTCAAGATTCGTAATATAAGAGTATTTTCTTCTAAACATGTTTATTAAATAAGGAATTCCTAATGCGTCTGTCCCTAAAGGTTAGTTGTAAAGCTAGGAGTGCCCGTGGCGGGCAGCAGCGGTACCTTGTGGCGCGCGGCTCGTCGCGGCAGGCAGTCGTCGCGCCGGACGTGCGCCGCCCACACGCCGCGGGACGCCATGCTGCAAGCACACGGCACGACACCGGTAAGACGTGAATGTCATGAAGCAAGCGCGGTGGAGACTACGTACCGCTTGCCGCAGCGGGCGCAGGCGTGGGCGCGCTCGTAGTGGCGGCGCGCGTGCAGGCGGTGCTGCGAGGACGTGGTGAAGCGGCGCGGGCACAGCGAGCACTGGTACGGCTTCTCGCCCGTGTGGATGCGCTCGTGCTCCGACAGGTTGCCCTTCTGACTGAAGCTCTTCCCGCAGACGCCGCACGTGAACGGCTTCACGCCTGCGACGAGTTCGCGCGTTAGGTCGCTCGAGGGCGAAGTGCCGGTCGGCCCTCGGTCACTCACCGGTGTGCCAGCGCATGTGCAGCGTGAGGCTGGTCTTGTGGGCGAACTTGTGCTTGCATATTTCGCACGAGAACTTCTTGACGCCGGAATGCAGAAGTTGATGATTGAGGAGGTTCGCCTTAGTTTTGAACGTCGCGTTACAGACCTGGAACGAAACACAAAATAGACTTGCCGCCGACGTCTCCAACGAATCGATTTAAAATGTCGATCAGAAAGGTGATCGGAATTACGAACTTTGCAAGTGAACGGTCGCGCCTGCGAGTGCACGAGCTGGTGGCGCTGCAGCAGCTGCTTGTGCCTGAAGTGTTTCCCGCAGGCGCCGCACACGTAGCGCTGCGCCGCGTGCTCGGCCTGCTTGTGGTACACCACGGACGAGGGGTGGTTGAGCACCTTCCCGCAGAGGTCGCAGGCGTACCCGTGCGCGGTGGCGGCGCGGCGGTGCTTGTGGCGGTGCAGCGCCAGCGAGCGCGGGTAGGCGAAGCGCGCGCCGCACTCGCCGCACGCGTACGCCTTCTCGCCGAGATGCACGGCCTGGGGGAGGGGGGCTCGTGTAGCGCTCGTGTAGAGCTCGTGTAGCGCTCGAGTAGCGCCACGAGGCGGTCGTAGTACCGCGCCGACGAGGGCCTACCTTAATGTGGAGGGACTTGCTCTGTCTGTTGCTGAAGGTCTTCTCGCAGTGGTTACATTTTATTTTAACTTTTCCCTTCGTGTTGAGTTCCTCGTCGTTGGTGACGTCGTCGTCGGCCCCAGCAGCAACTTTGAACACCAAATAAAACTATGTTAATTCACTCTTAGCGTCATTTTCCAAGTCTAAAATCTCTATAAAATAAGCACACAAAATGATCATGATTTGTCAATATCCTAGAAAATATTTACCATAAGTTTTTTTAGTTTGGCATTTTTCTAAAAATATGAAAATCTTAACTACAGAGAAAAATGAAAAATAATAATCTGTGTGTGTATGTATCTTTTCTACAACATATCATATTTAAAAAAATGACATTTGATTTAAATATACAGAAGAACATATTTTATGCAGAGTAGCACTATAAGAAGACAGTAGAAAAGGGTCGGACCGAAATATTATAATTGACGTTTTTATAGCCTCTATTTACATTTTTACTAAATATACTATATATCATATTTAAGTGAACATTTAAAAGAGATTTTAAAATAATAATAAAATACATATTTATAGACAAATAAAATCTGTAAAATACCATTACATATACTTTATACATACTTCTATTGTAATATTACCGACCCAGCTCCGAACTAAACTATCTCAAAGGGAAAGCTAGTGGAAATAATAAAAAAACAAAATACATTGAATAATAATTAAAAAAAGTTTCAATAAACCATTTAGTATTCAACATTGAGGTGATTTAAAAATATGTTTCAACTTAAAGATCAATAATTGCGCCAGTGCCAGTATTGTATTGTATATTGTAAAAACAAACAGAAAACAGTCAAATCAGTCAGCATCAGAGTGTGTTATATCGACTGCAAGAGACCGCGACACTGCTACGGATACATTAATACGTGCGTCTGTGTGCGTTCATATTGCGCCGAAATACCTAAAAATGAGGACGCAGCGAACTTTTGACAGCCGTATTAAGGACGCGTTCACGAAACAGATGAGTTGAAAATCACATTACTACATTGACAAAGTTTGACTACGCACACATACGCATGTATGGTCGCAAAATAATGGCTACATGAAACAATTTTTTTTTTATGTTATATTATATGATATTAGTATTGTTTGTGACCTGAAGGGCCCAACGTTGAAGGCTGCAACTTGATCTAGACGAAAAAGACTAGGTTAGCCGAGTTTAGGCTTGTTTTGACAGTTTTGTTAAGATCTTTCCATCAAACTTGACGGAGAACCTGAGGGTTGAATAATACTGGATTTTCTAGACGTATAGAATAAGGTCCATCGAGTTTAGATTTGTTTCGTAGGTTTTAATAAGATATTTCCATCAGACTTGACGGAGTGAGCTGAATCTAATCTTATGGATGGATGCTATTGGATCTCCTAGACGGATTGGACTAGGTGCGCTGAGTTTAGGTTTGTTTTGTTATGTTGGACGTCGGACTTGAGGGAGTGCCCTGAGACTATTGATAAGAATACGGTCACCGCCGGTAATAAAAAACGTCACATATAAATTTCTATCTTATATCTATCGTTAACAAAAATCTGAAAAATTACATAATAATAATTACGATTTCTTTTATGAAACGAATACGTTTTTCGTTTACGTATTCCTGTACGAAACGGAAACGATTCTCTTTTACGTATTTTTTAGGAAACGGAAACGATTTTCGTTTTAAAAAAAAAGGTCATTATCTGTACAGTGTTGATAATTTTGTTCTTCATAGGATTGTAGTTGAGTATGTTTTCTTACCCAAGGTAATTTTCTATTCTGAAATATATGGCAATTAATACAAGAAAAATGTACCGAAACTACGCCTGAAATCGTGGAATATGTGTGAAGTGATGGAAAATCGTTTTATTAATATTAAAAACTATAATATTTGAAATATATTTTTATCTGCTGTTAGTATAGGTTTTATCACGTTAAGTTTGATTTTGTAGTAATATATACCGAAAAGTTGATGATTGTCAGCAAAACTGTAAACGCGTCCTTAAAATAAGTTATTACGTTAGTTTCGTGTTCGAAGACACGTGAGTGTCACGCGCTGTAACTCACCACTGTTCTGTGGACTGTTCCTGTCAGTGCCAGTTACACTGACCACTTCCCCACTCTTTACAATTTCTGTAACATCCTCATCACCCTTCAGATGGTCAATATCGCTGAGGTCTGGCAGTGCTCGGGGGATTTGTAAACCGTTAGTTTCATCAGATCTATCACGAGAATTCTCTGGAGTATTCTTAAACCTTGTTTCACTTGTATCAGACTGAAAAAAAATCCTATGTTATGTACATATGTAATACAAACTTATCAAAATATTTTTTAATATGTTAGAAAAATATAAAATCTATATTTATTAAATATGTAACTCTCACAAACCATATTTTTTGATACATCATCATCATTCCGGTAAGGTACAACAGTTCTCCCGGTGTGCTCGCTGGTCTCCTGGTGCTCGGAGAACAGGAGTTTAGTGGTGAAAGCCTCTCCGCAGTCACACTTGTAGAGGACGGGCCCGTGCTGCGCCACGTGCGACATGTAGCGGCCCGTCGACGAGAACTCCATGCCACAGATGGCGCACTCCTCGCGCCGCTGCCGCATGCGACCTGCCCGCCACCACCACCCAGCTCTAAGTCCATCGTCCCTACTACTAGCTTTAGCCAGCAATGTCATGGCAGTCAGGGAGAGGCGGATCTCTCGACTGACTCAAATATTTTAAATATTCAGAAATCTACCATCACTTACAATTTAAATAAATTGATATTAAAATGTATATAAATACATTATTATTTAAATTGTAGTTGTAGTTAACCATCAATAAACATATTTTTAGTTTTTCAATGGAAAATTTGAGAATTATACAGATTAAAAAGCATCTTTTAAATCAAATAATAAGAACAGAGCAAATTTAAAATTAACATTTGTAAGGTACTTTACTTTTGTTATATTATGGTCCCAATTTGTTTTAATGTATTCCATAAAAATGATAAAACAAAAAACCATCCATCTAGTAATTTTCGCGTGATGCGTCCACAGACAGATGACAAAAAATTTAAAATATCTACTAAACTAAAAATATCTTTCATTGCTTTAACTACCACCTTAAATTTTTTATCATTTATATTTATTTAAATATAGTATTTTGGAGAACACCATTTACCACCATTGTCACACATTTTTACAAGTTTGTTTTCAAGAAAGTCTGTTTAAACTTGCTGCTTATTTGATAAACTAATTTTTATAATAATGTAAATACTGTATTATTTCACCTTTAGGTCTCCCTCTCCCCTTTCCCTTGACAACTACAACAAGCTCTCCAGATGCTTCCAAGTGGCCTATGACCTGGGGCTCTTTATTTACTGGTACTTTATTTTCTTGAGTCATATCAGCTTTTGATTGTTGGTCACTCTCGGCATCATCTATGACACCTTCTTCTATAAATATTCTTTCTAATTCCTTACCCTAGAAATACATTAAAATAATTATAAACAGATACTCTGGTTTTAAATTGATTATATGTTTATGAAAACATCACTTGTTTTTCTTTTATAATTGTAAAACTCTTGTAATATTTATTGGACAGATTTACAAAATCATTTAATTTTATTAGTCTTTACTAATATCTATAAACATGAATAGAAATGTTAAGCATATTTTTAAAATATAAATACAATATTTAAACATTATAAAATGTAAAATAAACATTAACCATTAGCTTTTGTTTGAGAAGAATGGACTAGTTTTTTGGTAAGCAGCAAGAATTACATTACTGTCTACATACTGTTAAAGATACTTATTGCAAACTGACCAATAATTTATTTCTCAATGGTTGGTTCATTTACTAAGCTAATAAGTTATTAAACAAAATACAATATCAATTTAAATACCTGAACAGCCTCTCTAAACCTAGTAGGTGTTTTTCTCCTTCTTTTTCCTGACCTTTCTTCATCTTCCTTCTCATGTCTAGCCTCCACTTTAGGCTTTTCAGTTTCCTGGGCAAGTTCCTCAGCACTCTTGTGTTTCTTAGGAGGCCGGCCCCGCTTGCGTTTGGGTTTATCAAGACCACTGACTTGTAGTGATATAGGATGCTCCACTTGATATACTCCATTGCTTGTGTTTACTGAAATATACCATCATTTTGTATGTTTTGACTTTCACATTAAACATTAAATTGATGAATGAAGAGTAACAATAAATGTTACACATTAACATTTTTAGAAACCTTTTTACTTACTTTCATATATTATTTTTTCTGATATAGCTTCAGGAACTTGTTTAGTAGTGCTGCTGAGGACACTCTTTTTATATTCTTTCTCTCGTTGATAAAGCTCTCTTAAAATTTTCTAAAATACAAAAATTTGTTCTTTAAATTACTAACTGATTTTCAGTCACATAGAAGTTTATGAAATTGAAAGAACTTTCATAAAAAAATATGAAAATTTTGCTTATAGTAGGTATGGCATAAATTTAGCGTAAAGATATTATATATAGCAATTTTTCGTTGACTTATCGCATATAGAAATGTTATCGATGTTATGCAACTGACCTGACCACTTATAATTAAATTTAAAAACTCGACAGTGGCTTCTAACTGAATGGTACATCCAGGACAAATAGTTCGTGGTAATTCACCGTCATCGGAAACCTGTTAGTTATCAAAAAAAACTATTTAGATAGTTACTACATTTACAATACATATTACAATATCCAAAAGTACTTTACCTTCGTGAATGTACAAAAATATAAAGAAAGTTCTAATTTACAATAATTGGAATATAAATGTCAAATACTGGCGCGAGAAATCAAGTCCAAGTAATCTTAACATTTATACGCCTCAAATATCATGTGTACATTGTATGTAACCTAAATTATGAGATTATAAAATAAAGGACATATCGTTTTTAATAAAAGTCGGTTTTATAAAATATCTATGTATATGAAAGGAAAGAAATTTGTTGTTATAAAAAATAAAGAAATGAAATGTTATTAGTTTATACAAGATGTCAGCCATATTGGTAAAATTAGGAGTCAAAACACCCACAAATTATTTCGAAAAACTTTACCTTTATTGGCAAATAGGCGTTTATTATTTCACATACACTTTGGTTATTTTCTTCACATGAATATAATAACGTTCCATTATCATTTTCTTCACCACATAATCTACACACTGTAGAATTATAAAGAAACACTTCCATCTTTACATCATACAATGTTGGGCGCCATCTATTTCCGTAATAGTGACAGTTGACACAAAAGTTAATTGTGTTATTTTTCAACATATCTGCTGCAATCGGAACATACATCGGTATTCATACAGCTTGCGTATTTATATTTTTAAAGCAAAATATAGTTCTCTTATAACGTAATATAATTATCTTGTAACGTAAAAGAGGAACATATATAATAAATGTCTCAGTTATTGAATTAGTTCGAGTATAATTACGATTTGTAAATTAGTAGAATTAGTTAAAATTGTAAAGGAGTAATAGTATTTCGAATATGTATGTTTAAAAAGCTATCAATATATGAATATTTTCCTAAAATTAATATGAAAGTAAGGCTTATCTTTTACAAATTTATGGTTTAAATACTCCATTAGCTACGAGTACAATTTTAACTAATTACTCTGTGAAGTAATTACAATCTCAGTCTATCTTTAAACTAAAAATATTATAGTGTATTAAATAGTGTCTCACAAAAAATATAGAACTAGGATTCATGACAAACAAGATCTACCTGTGTAAAAAAAAAATCATAGAAAAAAATCTCAAGTTACTTTCTAAGTAGTTGCGGATTTCCTCTCAGTATATTACAATTTACCTAGAACTGGTAAGTTTGAATTTATAGTCAGTAATTTATGACTTTTAAGCCCGTGCCTCAATTTACTTACCTTATAAAAAAGTACATTTGTAAAATGGAATTAGACGTATTAGTGAATAAAAAGTTTTCCACTACTATCTCCTGTTATTTTTTTTAGCCCCAACGAGAATATATAAGAATTTATAAAGTAAGCATTTAAAAAACATATATCGCCTGGTTGGAAATTAAAACAGCAACACTGGTTTTTGTCAAGCATATGGCAGCACCGTTTCCTTTCTTTCTTTTTAAGGCCTTTCCGGTTTAGTTCCTGGGGCTAGGAGCCGTTGTTTCGGTTTTTATTATTTTTAATCGCCTGTAATCCTACAAAATGCGAATCTATAAGGATATTATTACCGGTAATTGTATATATTATATTAATTTTAGTTATTCTACCCATTTATTTAATTAAATTATCATACATCGTAGTTATGATTTTGACATTTGTGGAACCTATATGTTTCTTTTGTATTTTTACTATAAATGTTTGCCACATCGACAAGTTCTCATGATTTATGAAACAATAATGTGTATTTATTTTAATATTTGCTTTCAGGTGACGAGATGTTCTCGGACTCGTACAGAATGAAACTGGTTGATGAAGTAATTTACGAAGTCACCGGTAAATTGGAGACAAGAACAGAGGGCGACATCAAACTGGATGGTTTCAATCCTTCGGCCGAAGAAGCTGACGATGGTACAGACTCAGCAGTCGTGAGTGGTGTAGACATTGTCTTGAACCACAGGCTTTGCGAAACATACGCTTTCGGAGACAAGAAGTCATACACCCTTTACCTTAAAGACTACATGAAAAAGTGAGTGCAGTGATTTAAACCAATAACGTGGCAATTTAACATATTTCTGAGTGATTGACTAATTCAGATTGGTTCTATGGTGATTCAGAATAACGGTATTACACAGTATATTCCTATTTGTGATTATTTTTTGTAGCTTATGGGCCGTTCTTTGTTGTTTGCTCTCGTGTATATATAACTACAATATATTTTAATTTAAGTTATAATCGATAATCTCGCATTTCATCGTCAAACGTTAAATCACGTTACGTGCAATATTTTATATAAAATATTTGTGTTATTATCTTCTCACCACTATTTAAAAACGTATAGGATTCTACATAATATTTACTTATTTCTTATCTTTTCATTGGCAGTGGCATTATCAATGTCAAAGTCATTACTAAATCAGTAAAGTTCATGATTTCAGACTTAAGATATGAAATGATTATCTATCTGACCTAACTTATATTAAAATATGACAATTAGTTCTGATATTACTAGTAACTAAGTGTCAAGTGTAGGGGTTAAATTGTATGCAATTATATTGAAATATACTGAGGTGACAGGTGCCATATGGTGGCAGACTAGACTTGTTAATATTATAAGTTGACATAGAATCTGCATACAATGAAGCATCTTACCTAAGTTTTTGCAAGGAGTGTAAAGTATATACTGTTTAAAAATACAGTTTTGTACTATTCTTACAAAACTACTAGTTTTAGTTGTCTGTGAATTCTATTGTTACTTTACCTCAGAAACGTTAAAAAATATATAGATATGTAAAGTAATTGCTATTGTGGATGCATCATCTAATACCAGAGGTTGATTTACTAATGTCAAGCTGTGGAGCGATTGATGCAATAATAAAAAGCTTTTATGAAAAAATATTCATTTCTATAATGTTTGTTCATGAAAGGGAGCTAACAGTAAATAATGACAAAGTTCTATTATATATTTGCCTAAATATTCAAGTGAATTGTTTTAAAATTTCCCAACTAGTTTCAAACCCATTTGGGGTTTTTATTCATGGTATTGTTTAAAAATTGTAAAAAAATGTACTGCATATCCTACATATATTATAGAAATATTACTCTGGCACTAACAATAGTTTTTTCTCATTTCAGATTAGTAGCAAAATTGGAAGAGAAATCCCCAGACCAAGTAGATGTTTTTAAGACTAACATGAACAAAGTAATGAAAGACATTCTCAGTAGGTTTAAGGATCTACAGTTCTTCACTGGAGAGTCAATGGATTGTGATGGTATGGTAGCCATGTTGGAGTACCGGGATATCAATGACGTTTCCACTCCCGTCATGATGTTCTTCAAACACGGTCTTGAAGAGGAGAAGTTCTAATTCCATAAGTGATAATAACTCATTACAACACCAGAGCCTAATTACTTTTTTTATTTATTTACACAAATCATGTCCGCTCAGCAGTTATCGGCTTCGGCTATTCCCCATCAAAGGCTGAACTTTTGTAAAAGATGAATGTTGCATATTATTAAAATAAATAATTTAATGAACAACCGACTACATGTCTTATTATTTTTATAATACACTTAAAATGTAAGCCCAATTTTCTAATTAAATATTGTATATTACTATTTTCTTTGATTGTAACAAATTGTGATACATTCAGTAGTGTGGAATTTGCTAAGAACTTAAATTATCTTAATAAAATATAATAACTGTCGATAGCCGCTTAATTTTGTATTCTCATAATGCTGTAATGTGTCCTAGAAAATATACATATAAAAAATATTAATAGAACTTTGTATTTTTACTGTCATTTTTACAACAATGCAGTTTGAATTAAATTGTTTAAATGTAAAGCGACGACTCATTAGCTAGTCTTAATATTGTTGATTCACACGTGGGTGTGGCCACGTGTACTCACGCTATTCTCGTATTAAGGGGTCGTCCATTAATCACGATGTTTTTTAGCAAGTTTTTAACCCCCCCCCCCCCCTTTGGTGCTACTTGGTGAGGTTTAAGACTACCCTCCCCAACCCCCCTCTTGTCAAAATCACGTGTAGTTTTAGTACCTACAAAGAATAATATGATTTTTATATATTGGATATAAGATCATGCTTGATAAAGTGGTGAATGGCGTGGACCTTTGGATATCTGGCGTTTTCGTGGAGTCCTCCATCAGATGATATCAAAACAACTGGTTTTAGGTGTCTTTCTTCATTCCCTCATTGAGAATAGCAAGCTTATTGAAGTCCACAGCTTGAATTCAATCTGACGAAAAGAAATCATTGCCACCTCTAATCGCCACGTATATTGGTCTTAAACGCAACTTTTAGGCTTAGAAATCGCGCGTTTGACGACAAAATAAATACGTGATATCTTACTGCACCTTCCCCCTGGTGATATTTTTGTGATTTTTGTCGAGCCCCCCCTACCAAGCCTCACGTGATTAATGGATGACCCCATAGTTATAACAGTAGCAGCGTAGTTCGTGAATATATATTTTTTTAACTTCTAATATATTCTCAGTGTGTAAGTGAAAAGTAGCTTATATGTCTACGTTTTCACTACTTTTTTGAAGTTTCATAAAAATATTACATGGTTGATTCACGAAATAAGAAGATATACTGTTATATATATATATATATAATCTTTGTAGAAAGTAAAGAGAGTCTTTGCATTTTAAATAAATTATTTATTTGGGGAGAGATCAAGGTTAGAAAAAATCAGTTTTTGAGGTATGTTTTATTTATCGAGTTTGTATGTAGATAATAACTACAATAAAGTATAGAAGTGACTGATGATCTATTACAATGTGAATATCCTAATCACAATTTCTCATATGTATTAATATTTTTGTATACTCTTTAGGCATTCCCTAGGCACTAACACATGCCATATTGCTTTAGTCTTTAAATTCTCCATTCGTATTTACAAACTAAACACTTCTAATTTGAAAGAAAGTAGGAGAAACACTTTACTTGAAAAACCAATTAGGGGTAATACAACTCACCAAAGCTGCTCAAATAGGAATGAATACAATTTAAAGCATAAACTCCATACCATAATGTAACAGCTTATTTATTAATTAAATATATCTTATAGATTATTTAATGATAAAGTTCGACGTATATAAATATGTATGTTTAATTCCATTCATGTATCTACAAGACTACATTTTAAGGGAAACAGAATGAATTATAAGTTTCATTTACATTTCTAGGTTCTATATGTAGCATCGCCTAATGATATAACGCCATCAGGGTGAGACAAATTATGTATAACTGGTTTGTCCTTGGGCTGTAGAAAGTGATATTATATTACCCCTCATTCGGTGTTGCATGTTACCAAAAGCATATTTATATAAAATAAAATATTTATAGGTTTTATACATTATTTTTCTTACATGTTCACTACAAAACAGGCGATTTTAATAGAGATGACATGATTATAATGACTATATTTAAATATCGAATAATGATATCAATATTTAAAATATGATAAGAATTTTGGTATAAAATATAAAAGATGTAAGGTTAAGAACACGATTATGTGATTCGAAGTGTAAAGCTGTTTGTACACTGACTTAGTAACGTTACAATAAATTTCGTTGTTAGGAAATAAAAAAATTGCTGAAATAGATATAAATACGAGAAATAATTGATATTACTGTTGTTTCCTTACATCTGTTCCATGTTAAAAAAAAAAACATACAAATTGAGCATTATAAAATATTTTGTGTCGATATTCGAAAATGTGCTTCGTACCTACATTATACGAATTTAGTGTAAGTAAATTCTTAATATATAGAATGAAATCTGATGTGTGGGATATCAGTTTATATGAAATAATATATTGACCGGGAAGTAAAAAATAATCGTGATAATTTTAGAAGAACAAGATTGTAAATTTTATAAATATCTCAATATAATATAAATATATTTACAATGGTTAATCACTAAATATTTTTCTTATATTGGTGTCTTATTCAACGCACGCTTAAAATAGTTACTTATAAATAAAATAAGACATTAAAAAGAGTTCTTATGGAATGGTATTTTGTACAAAATCAATTACAACTCCACCGACTGGTCGATGAGGTTGTAAATCACTTGATCACAATCTCGTAATACAACCGGGGAGTGATCTTCGCAATCTCCCGCTTTAAAACTTATCTCGACTAGTCTGTACATTGTACGAGTTGTGGTTGTTCGCATCATCATAATATGAAAAGCCAGTTCGTTGTTAAATAAAAGTAATGAAACAATTGCATAATTTCGGGACTATGCTTTACGTTTACAACGATTTGATAACTAGATTAAGATACAAGTAACGATGATACGAGTCAACCTTACATTATACGAAAGTCTCACTTTCAAACTCTCCACCTTCCATTTCATTGAAAAATAGATCCATAACTAGTTAACTATATTAATTTACAAATAAGGTACTCTCTTAAACCGAATGCGTTACTGGATAGTTCTCACTGGTCGAACGTACACCGGACCCGAACCACTAATGTTCTAGAGCACTACGTCCATCACATAAGTCAATCCATAGGAAAAATAATGGAATGAAGATTTATTGCTAGAATTACAAGATCACAAACAGTTGAAAGAGTTCGTTCACCACACTCAACAGTTAAACGTATTGGAACGACTGCACGAGCGCGGGAAGTCCTCCGGTCGCCCGTAGCTCTCCGGTATGATGGAGTATTCGGGCTCGCTGTAATCCGGAACGTCACACTCATACTCCCGTTCTCGCTCCCGGTCTCTATCCCGAGGGAAACCTATTACGGTTTCGGAATTACGCATGTAACCGTTCTCCTGCTTCCTCGAGTAGCGGGTGTCGAGATTACGTTGAAAATTCTCAGGATGACAGACAACTCCATTGCGATTGTTCTTTTTGTCCGGTAAGGAGCGTAAGGAGCCGTTGTTAAGATGATGAGCGGGAGCTCCGTTGTTTAGGGTCAGGGGTTGGTGCGGGCGTCCGTCGCCTCCGATGTAGGTGAAGCTGTTGGCGGGCATTGTGCCGCCGCCTCCCGAGCGTTGTTGCGGCCGCCGAGTGGAGCCCTGGCCGCCTGACATAAAGAATACGCTGGGGGAGGCGTAAAGCTCTAGCTACAGTTCCGTCACCGGAATGGGCCTGAGGCCGGGCGCGTGCGGCGGCGCGGGATACTGCGACGGGTGGATGCCCCGCACGATGCAGTCTTCCTCAGTAGAAATGGGCTTGTGATATTCTAAATTTTTGCGACTTTTGTTCCACTTGTAATCTTTGAGCTTTTCTTGCACGTTCTTGCGGTATCTGTATAAAGCCAGAATCAGTGCTGCAATAACAGCAACACATGCGAAAACGACTATATAAATTATTGTTTGTTGTCGAGTGTCATATAAAACGCATTCCAAGTCTTCGGCTGTCAAAGTTTTTAGATACTTGTCCTTTAAATTCTCAGGGCTGGCGCATTGCAGTTGGGTGAAATTACTCTTATCATTTAAAAGTTGTTGCAGCCACAGGATTTGGCAGTTGCACACAATTGGATTGTCAGTCAAATCAAGTTGTTTTAATTCTTTGCCAATAAATACACTTTCACTCAGTCCTTTAATAGCGTTATCTCTTAATGATACATGACGGAGTTTAGGTAGACCTAAAAGAGTACAGTCGTCTATGGTAGACAATTCTTTATTATTTGTCAATACAACAGACTCCAAGTTAATATTATCTTCGAAAGCGCCT
This sequence comes from Dircenna loreta, assembly GCA_963555665.1. NCBI lineage: Eukaryota > Metazoa > Arthropoda > Insecta > Lepidoptera > Nymphalidae > Dircenna > Dircenna loreta. The sequence continues at coordinate 9,804,338 of OY743094.1, forward strand.
TTTTCTACACGTTTAAGTTGCGTCGCACCAGTTATATCTATAAGTTTAAGATTTTTTAGACCTTTGAATGAGTGACTTTCTAAAACAAGAAAGTCATTTTGACCTATATACAATTCTTCTAGTCTCGTTAAACCAGATAATTGTTGCGTAGGAACAACACTTAACCGGTTTCCGAAAAGGTTAAGGCTTCTTAATCCTGGAAGACCTCTAAACGCATAGTCACTTATATTGAAGAGTCCAGCTCCATTGAGGTCCAAAACTGCTAGCCTATTGAGACCAGCGAAAGCATCGTCAGGTAAAAATGAAAACGCGTTAAGACCAACATGTAACTCAGCGAGACTTCCTAAGAGACTAAAAGATGTCGTTGGTACTGAGCTCAATTCGTTGTCATCCAAATACAAAATTCTCAAAGCGGAAAGACCGGCAAAGGCTTTTTGCTCTATTTTTGATATTCTATTTTGTCCTAAGTTTAATTCCTCCAATCTTGGTAAAGTAGAAAATACACCATTTGTAAGTTCTTCTAAAAAGTTTCGTTTTAGGTTCAGTACAGTCAATGAATTAAGTCCTTGAAACGTCGTGTTAGTGACCGATGATATTTTATTGTGATTAAGATGGAGCTCTTGTAATTTTCGTTGGTATTGAAAATTTTTCTTCGGTATACTAACGAGATGATTTTGTGACAGATCTAAGTGTTGGAGTTCTGTGTAAAATTGCATGGAGCTATCGATTGTTTTGATTTTGTTGTTGCGGATGATGAGTCGTTGAATGGAGGGGTTAAGTGCGATGGGGAGGACATCGAGTCGGCTCTCCTCGCAGACCACGACTAGCGTGTCGTCGTTGCAGCTGCAGCCGCCGGGACAGTTTGCGAGGGCAGAGGCACCGCTGCCCCACATTAGCAGTTGGAGACAAATCAGCAGGATCTGAAATTGAAAAAATATAATTATTAATAAAATTAATAATAGTCTAATAATATATAAATGGCCATCTATTCATTCTTCTACTTAAAAGGTATATAAACATTGTTTACAAAAAATAATTAAATACAAAAAGGTCTTTCGTATAAAAACGAAACTTCATTTATTTTAAGTCGTTGTTTTAAAGGGAAATCGACAGACGCAAAATAAATAAAGAAATGTGATGCAAGGTTAGTTTGAACAAAAAGTATAATTTAAATGTTATTGGTATTTTGTTCAGTTTTAATTTATTAAAATGCTCTTCACTGTGACGCCTAGGGCAGCTTCTTTGCTTCAAAGACTAGCGCTTTTATTACGTTTCCTCTTTTGCAACAATTAGCAAAGAGAGCCGAGCGGGTCTGAGATTCATCTCGAGTTTCGCGAAAGTCTTTAACTCTGTTACGATGTGATTTCTGCTAGATACAGTATCAACAGTCTCTTTGTATAATAAAACAACATTAAAATACATGAGAAGAACTAATTAAATTGTCTTTATCTTAAATAAATCTTTAAACTTTTAAATCTTTAAACTTTTTATCATCGTGTAAGTATTTCTGGAATTTATTTTTCTAATATTTTGTCTGAAAAAAAAAATCTTCAATCATATCTCATTTAACAATAGGAATTTTGTCTAAGTTTGAAAAAATTAAAAGCTAAAACAGCTTCTATTTGAGGATTCCTTTTTTAAGTTCTTTCTTGCAATTTTCCTATTCAGCACTTTTGAATTTCTGCATCGGAACGAGTATCAAATTGTAGGAACGGCTGGCGTTTCAGGCTTCGGGTACAAATCATAATCAAAACTAGATATGCAGGTCATTCAGAAACACTGCTGTTCGTTTTGCACTGTCCCGGTGAAATTTCCGCTAAAATCCAATAAACGGGTATGTTCGAAGCGTTGGGCTGGATTTTGTCTTGTTTTGTAAATGGTGCAACGTTTTTTTTGACAAAACGCATAGCTATAGATTGTACCCGCGTTATATAGACGAAAAATATATCACAGACAGTTAGCATTTTAACAGGCGACTATATTATCTACAAGTATAATTTAGGACCAGCGACTTTTTTAATATACCTTTTTACAATATCTTTTTCAAATATAAATTATGTCACGTTTTTATTTATTCATGCTGATTGGCAATAAAAATATAGCTGCGAAAAGCAATCACGTTTTATAGGTAACGTCACAATATATGCAAAAAAAAAAAGTCGGTCGCCGTTTGACGTAGCGTGAAATACCACAGAGTGTGATAGCTATGCAAAACAAATAATAGATTCGGGGGGGGGGGGGGAGGAGGGAAACACTTATCCAAGCATACATGAACGGAGAAGAGAAGAAGATTTACGATCAACACTTTTTTATTAATCTACAACAGAACTATAAGAGCGATCCCTGAGATGCCGTCTCGTCGCTTTGCCAACTGAGCCACAGTGTCGCTACCCGCCTTGATGAAGTAAATGTCGATTGTAGTATCTTTTTAATGTTAGTATATTTTTCGAAAGATGAGAAAATCTCGCCTTGGTACAGATAAATAACTTTACGCTCCATACACAATGTGTAGAGTTTTTATTTGTACAAATCTTAGACGTTCTTTGAGTTAAATTTGTGGTAAAAATCTATCTACCTACCTAGCTAACCGTTATGAATGATAATATCTAAATAGTTAAGAAAGTTATGTTTAATTTCTAGAACCAGATTCACTTTTTGATGAACGGACCTTTTATTGCAAAAAGTCCGTTATTCAAATTAGCGTAAATTCTATGGCTGTGTTGATTAAAAATGCGAGAAGCGGCTGTTGAACGGACAGACTTCTGAATTACAAATTTCGGAAATTAGTAGATCCGGACTAAGGTTTTAACCGTCGCCTTAACGAGAAATGCCTGTAGAATATTTATTATTATATATACACTTAATTAAAAAAGAACTTATGATTTCAAAAAACCGACCATGCCTTAGTTTCATAACTATACCTATTTAATAATTATTACTTGCAAAATTTGATACTTATAGTAACGATTTAGTTAATTAAACAATATAGATGAACATATGAACAGTCTTAGAAATGTAATGGAAATTCAGCGAAGGTATGTAAAGCGATAATATATTAATTACTTCGAAGCTTCCGGCGTCAGATCATACTCACTATAGCTGAGACTATCACTGAATGCGTTACTTGTCTGTCAATTAATAAATCAATATTACATAAACGGAACAAAATGTAATAGTAATGTGATACGCTTTTAGATTTTGGTCAAAGCCAAGTTGAAAGTAATGCCTGTAGTTTTCAATATCTAAGCCCGAGGTTCAAACAAAATCAATTTTTATCGATACGTTTGCATCACAGTATAAAAGCAAACGAAGCGTACAACCACGGTTTCACGCGCTATTACAGTTCGTACGCTTTGCGAATATTTGCGCAACAAGCGTCCACACAACATGGTATTTATTTATCCGCAGCGGTCAGGAAGACGGGGGTCAAGTTAGTTTAGTCGATGGATTTAGCGGCGACAAACGCTCGGAAAATGAGTGGCATTATGCAGATTCCATACCTGAATGCGTCGATGCGGCAACTCCGCGCCATTTAATAACAGCTGTTAATTGTCCGCATGATTTGTCGACGTAAATAGACAAATTCTGTGAGCGGATGTGGCTTTAATAACGACTGCGAGACAAATTGTAGCGACCGGTATCCGAGACTACGTACATGGCGCTATCAATATTTTCAAAGAGATTTATTGGTGCTGTATGGTAATTGGTAAACGTGCTGGTACAGAGTAGAAAGAAACAGAACCATTACGTATCTCTAATTCTTTATAACACACAGCTGCAAGTGAATAAGCTCTTTTCATTTTAATAAGAAATAGATATTTGAAACATTAGGAGCCATTGCCAACATGACCGAAAATGTAATAAACATATTTTTTTATTAAAAATGTTATGAGTTTTAAGTACTCTATGAAATTCATGAATATTTAAAGAGGAAACATTATTTGGAAAAATATTTTCTCGTGTAATTTACAGTTTATATCTGGTTATTTGATAAAGTTTTGTAACACGAATTTGCGAACATTTTACACGTAGAATACGTAAAAAACGGCTGCCTTTGAAGCGACCTGGAATAATAATGAAACGGGAATGATATGGCAACTGTATTTCAATTGAAAGAACTTCATTCAGTAAGTACTTGGGCGTTGTATTGGATGGTTCTCTATTTTGGGAACCGTTTACAGAAATTGTTAATTAGAGAGTGAGACGGCTAATATTTGTATTTAGAAGAATGGATTCCCACTGCATCAAACCGTGATATATACGTGGTGGGCTTGACAAATACTTTCATGCTGAAGGTTGCTGCGAGAGCACTAAAGGTTACGTACAGATTGCTCATCTCTTATCTTGCTTCCGAACTATACTCTCTTTCTAAAGTTCTAACTGTTTGCCAAATTTTTGTATTGAAGACGAGGAATACTTCGTAAACATACGAATTGTCATACCAGGAGAATATATTAGAGAAACGTAGCTTTTATATGATATGGAAATCACTTCCTGGTACAAGTGTTATTGCCGTCGTTATTGTAACTTTATTGCTTCTATTCTGTATAGTTCAAAGTTTTGAAAAGTGTAAACTAACATGTACAAAATGGCTACTAGCTCTTTCTTATGATGAAACCGAAAATCTTTTTATACGTTAAAAGATATTGACACGTAAACATACACATTTCTCTCTCTGTATCTCTCTTTCTTACACATACACAAATAAGGTAATCGTGTCTGTTTAACTGAATCTATAGTCTATTTAATCTAAGAAGTGCCGTTGACAGTTTGACAGATTGAAAAATAGGGATGGCATCAAATAGATCGATTAACATTTTATACTATTATTAACAAATATCGATACCATTGCTTTTTATTTACTATTCGATAATAGTTAAGAATCTTTTTCACGAACTAGAATAGACTCTATAGTCATTTGCATTAAGTCTATTACTAGACTAGTATAGTCTAGTATTAGACGTAATGCAAATAAAAAAAATCATTATTACTGGATTGAAAACGGCTCATTTATTCAGACATTTTTCCGATTACACAAGTGAGTTTCAATAGACGTAACCCTGCGGTGAAGGACCTAACAAGGTGACTTTTTTGTGATTTATAGAAAAAAAGCTGTCTATAGTATAAAATGATTATTTTGCTTCATTCAAAGAATTTCAAATTAAAATTTAGTGATTAAGAATTGTACATCTTGCGATAAATCAAGAATTAATATATATAATATTATTTCTGTACCTAAACTGTTTTAAATTAATGTAAAGTATTATATAAATTAATCATTATAAATATAATTAAAGGAACTAACATATGATTAAAAAAAATAGAACAAAGATAATCAAACCTACCATAAAAACATTGTAGGTGACACAACCAGTGATACGTCTTCCAAACCGCTGTGGCGCCATCTGTAAAAATAAAACATGATAATGTTAAAATTATAAACTAGAACATTTAAATAAAGAACAATAATTTATTATTTAAAAAAAGAACATTATCTGTAACACATAAGTCTAAGTACACATGCACTGGATAATTCTCACAAATTGCCAGTCACGTTTGAATTGTCAATGCTTGCTTCCAGTGTGTAATTTACTTTAAGGATACCTGATAATTTTATATTGAAATGCTAGTCTATGTCTTTGTCAAGCTTTTGTGGATAATGTTATAAGATGCAATATTCTACAGAATATTATACATAAGGTATTATGATAATTATTAGATCGGATTCAATAAATATCAATTCGTATTAAATTGTATAATCAGTTATTTCTTGTAAGTAAAATTCAGTAATTGGTATGTCATTATAATGAAAAATGTATAGAAGGCGCTTGAACAGACAGAATTTCCCATAGTTGTCTGTCAGTAGACACGTGTCGGGTTCCCAGCGAGCCGGCTATTAGGCAGCTACAGGGTGTGTTTAGAACTATTTCATTAGATAGCGTATTCAGGTAATAACCGACTGAGCAAACCATCGACCATTAGCTTTATACTTTCTTAACTATTATTTCAAATAAGCCATTTTATAAATAAATGCTTAAATAAATGAATTAATTCAATTATTTTCAGATAAAACATCGAAACTAAAACTGAATTATATCCGCAGTTAAAGGTGCGTTATCGGATATTAAAAAGGCGTTTATCACTCACAGAACGTTTGAATACAATTGTTTATTGTAAAGTGAGGCGGTCAAATTTTGCTGAACAACTTTTGGAGTCGAAACTTTTAGTAGTTTGGTTTGTTTGCGGGCGGCACGGGCGGCTGCGACCCACCGTGGTCGTTACGTGGCATTCTACCCCAAAAGTAATTTGTGACGTCACAACGCTCTGGTATTTCTGCAGACGGTATTTACAAATGCGAAACAAAAACCTGGTAATGACGATGCTAGTTCTACTGAAACGGACGCTTTCGCTTTATTTTATTATTTTCTCCTCACAACGACTCAGAGGTCAAGAAATTACAACTTAACATTTATGAGGAAAACAATTGTCTGTCTGAAACGACGTTAAAACATGGTAATGGCGAGTCATTTTCCCTATGGATTTTGTAAATAATGCCAAAAAAGCTTGATTGTCCCTAAAGAGGACTTGTCGGGAAAATATTCAGAGTTCTAACAATGTAAATGACTAATGCTTTTTATTGTTCGGAGGAGAAAAAAAATATATATACAACATTATATGTGAAAAAAATATTTTAATGCTAATATTACGAAATGGTCGAACCGAAACGTACAAGTCAATAATTTCAGGGTTATTTTTGATTTGGTTATAGTGTTTGTTCTTTATTTTTTTAAATATATTTCACGTTAATGCTCTAAAAAGGTTCAGATGTTAGCAGGTCAATAACCTGAATAGAAACGTCGCAGAGATTGCGCCCGGAGGAAGGCTCGCGACGCTATTGTCAACACACTACATTTGTCCGTTTGTCTGATAAAATCGAAGCTGCATTTTATCTTCACAACCAACGTCGCAGTACACGTGGAAGTTCCAAGCGGTGGCGAACAAACAACTGCATTCTAACAAAAATATACACTAAGAATTTGAAGTGTGTAGAAATCAGGTTTTAGAAGACCGCTCTTTGAGACGTAAATTGAGAGTTTTCTATAAAAATGGTTGATTGAATATAAAAATGACATAAATTATTATTAAATGTAGAGACATCTTGAGATATATACCTTTTAATGGTTGCTCGCTTTTACATTTTAAAAATGTATTTTAAACCTTTAACGAAATAAATAACTCGCCGTTTTTGTCCCGAGGAGTGTAAATAAACCTCCCTTTAAGGATAGAGTTAGACAAACCTAATACACTAAAAACTCCCTCGACGACTCCAGCGTCATATAAAATAAGTTCAGCTGCCCTCGGGTTCCGAGCCGTACTCAGGGCTCGAGAGAGTTTTTTATGGTTTCACTTATAACTAATGGTCTAAACTTGTAACATGTATTTTAAAGTTTCCTTTTAGTATGCTTGTAGTAGTTTAATTAATAATAATGAACATATGTTTAAAGACCATGTCATAAAGTGATGTTATACATAAAACCAAAGAGAACCAGAAGTTTTCAGATGAAGTACGTATAAAATTTATAGTGCCATAGTTCTCAATATTTCATTCCAACGCGATCTTAATTCGAGCGCGCGGAAGAAAGGAACATTTTATCGCAGGGAAGTACGTGAAACTATTTCTTTTACCCATTCTGAAATAACCCATTATTTAGAAACAAAGGAGAAATCGTGGTTCTGGGCGTAATCACGAAATCACGTGACATATCAACATTCTACTTATTTCATGGAGCCATTCGCGTTTTACTTCGCGCCCGAAAATCCGCAAATTAAGGCCGGATCCCGGTTGGTATGATCCCTAATTTTCAGATACATTGTTGGAAATAAATAGGGGCTTAGGGGCGGTTCGTAAATATCCCTGCGTCACGGCACCGCTAGTACTAGGCGCCGAGATAAGAAGCCTAGTGAAATTGCCCTTAGCGGGGTTCTTACAGCGCCTTAACTTACAAGCGCAAGCGATATTGACACTTTTATGTTGTTACTAAATTAGTTGTAAAATGTCCAATGTAAACTCGTGTTAAATTAGTGTAAGGTTTACATTATATAATATAAATACATTTTATTAAAAGTACAGAAACCTTCTCAACTAAATCTCATATGACATAAATACGTCGTTTCGTTGAAACAAAGGGCCCTTTGGCTGTTGCGCTAAGTGCGTGCGCGCAGATTGTCCATTGTCTGTAAAGTTTGCGCCTCAGGGGAAAGTTAACCCCGACTTTAACGAAAAACTCATAATAAAGTTGAAGCGAAACTTTATTATTATAAGATAACTTTTGTGACGACGATATGAAAGTTTAGTCGAGTTTCACGTACGTATTATGTTTGTTTGTTAAATAGCTTAGGATATCATTTCATTAAATTACAATATTGAAAATGAAAATCCCTCGAATATAAATAAAAATCTAAAAGATAAATATTATATGTATGTTTCGGTATTCCTTTATTAACATACACTCTGACATCTATCAGATGTTAGTTCGATAGATGTCAAAGAGATATTCTCTATACGTTGTAATAAAGTGAGGTTAGATATGCGCTACGGCAAAAATTCTCTAAAAGAAAATTCCGTAAGGAGCTTATCCAATATGAAATCGTGTGACATAGAGGAATATAGGTGTGGTACGTCTTGATAGCGACAGCGGTTGAACGAAAATTCCTGAATAAGAACAGGTAACGTTATAATTACTTTAATATTATGGAATATAATAATATAGCTTTTGAAGTTTGTTAAGTAAAATAAAAACTGTATTTTTTTAATAAATTAACTTGCCTGAAATTAATTTATAAACGCGGACGAAGAGAAATTAGCAAGAAGCTATTGGGGATATTTAAGTCTATATTTCATTCCCAAAGGAGGCTCTGATTTGAAGCGGAAAACGTTCCAAATGGATGCTTGGAATCGTTTAAAATTTTGTAACTTTTAATTGTATTTATCGCCCCTCACCCCTTAATTGTTTCGCGTCGATGCTTGCTTTAGAAGTCTTACAAAGTTGAGTAGGACACTTTTGTTAGTTGTCGTCTTTGTCGAGCACATTGGTGTCAGTGACCTTTTAAGTGGAATGGTCAGAAGAATTAATAGGGGTGGTACCGCGAGTTTACTCGATAATTTGTAGTCCTTTTGTGAAGCCTAAGTTAAGAATGATTTATTTATAAATACTATCAGACATTGTGGTAAACCAAATGTAAAATATATTTAAAAAAAAATGTGGCATCCCTTAATTTATGATTTGTTTGTTTTACAAAGTGTATATAGTATGTATAAATATCCACTGTAAATAGTAAATATCGATTGTTTTGACACATGCCATCACGTACCTCCCTCACCGAGGGTACTTTGGAGGGTCTTAAGTGATTACTAAGTGTTAGGGCGACGTTCTTGACTCAACCTTTGTTCAAAATATATCTCGTATTGAGCTCATACAGGATTCCTGTGCTATATTTTCGAGTAAGTGGTGTATGTGTGTATGAGTTAACATTGTATGGAGTACGTCTCTCTTACGAAAAATAACAACCTTTACTTTTGTTTACAAAGTATATGCAACACTAAATAAAACGTGGGTCACACTATCGTACTCGACGTCGGAAAAGCCAGCTAAGATATAAGACATTCTCTTGGGACTGAGTACTATTGGTACTTACAGTATAAAATAAAATATTTCAATACGAAAATTACAAGCAAAATTTTAGTTAAAAAAATGAAACATCATAAATATAAATCCACTAAAACATCATTATATATATTTTGTAAAACAAACCTCTTGACCTATAATGTTGCACTAGCCCAGGTCTTGTATATTCCAAGTTTATTCCCGGACTCCCTGGAGGCAGTGGCCAGTACGCCTTCAGTTTACTTTATGGACTCTTTTATATAGTCTTTATTTTCAATATTTGTATTTTATAGATAAAAGCTTTTCTTAAGTAAAGTATAATGTTGCGTTCTTGTATAGTTAATAGTTTTAAGACAGTGTTTCCTTTTAATTATGTATTTACTGTGTGTAAATTAAATTAATAATATGTCTAAGTTGAATTATATTAAGTGAACGGAGTATAATAAATAACAAATGATATAAACTATTTTCCTAAGGTTACTTCTTTTAACCTTGGCGATAAATTACCGAATTGTAGGCTAAACTCAATAATTGTGATAAATCGCCTCTTATCCGACTCGATGTAATGGCAGACGGCTTTAATGGCTTCAGAACCTTTACGTTACAAGTGGCTAAAGTCATATGAGAATGGCTTTTCGAAATGAATGTCTTTTAACGATAACCTATTTGTTTTCCGCAAAAGAAACGATGTATTACTACCGTATAGAAGTTCTAAGCAACTTGAGACTTTATATTTTACTGTAGGTTTCAATGACAATAATATAAGTATATTTTGAAATATTCTAAATACGATATTTACTAATATTATATACAAATATAATATTAGTAGATACGGTTTTATTCAGTTTAATTAATCACGAACTTCAATTTAAAACTTGATATAATTCTTCGAAAATCCTATTTACATTATTATCCGAATAAATACGGAATTTCAGATAAATTATTATTAATGAGACGGCATTGGTTAATTTACATCAAATATACACCTATTTCATTGTTACAATAATATTAGGATTCCTGTTTTATTTGATAACTGTTCGTTAATAAATAGAGATATTATATAATATTAGCTTTAATATATATATATACGATACTAATAATTCAATTTCTTGTTACATAACACTGGATAGTATTTTTTATTTACGTTTATTTTCAAACGTTGCCATGTCGTAAGTATTGCGTCGTATTACTAAGCTGCGGATCTTTTGAAGGTACACTTAAATATAAACTGAAACATTTCAAATACCTAATATCTAGGTCAAATGACGCGAAACAGGTTAAGTGTCGCGATGGTATAATTTATACTTTTATAAATTGTTATGAGATCATTTTAAGATTATTTTCCATAAAAGGGTTCTGTAATGTTTAATATTTTGGGACTATATTTATATATTTTAAAATTAAAACGGGCCAATCGATATAGCGCCTTATTTCAATACAAGTTTAAAACTAAGTAAACAGTCAGCCATATTGATATTGTCTTAACTCAGACGAACTAACTAGTGCTGGGAAGTTATATTTCAGATGTATTAGCAACATCCTGGTATTATAAATACGAAACTTTCGGATGGATGGGTGTTTGTTAGTCTTACGTGCAATAACTACTAAACTTTTTAGACAGATCAATATATAAAGTGATGTCTGTCTCTACTTAAAGATATAGACACAAAAAAAATCAGCAATATTAAATGCAATTTTAACATTGAAAATAACATTCATATTTTTTTCTTAATGTCGTAGCATAAATCTTTTTTTCATAAAAATATTGACTCAAAATTGTTTATGAAATGCATGAAATTTAACTAAATATTCTAATACCTATGAATCAATATGTTAAAATATATAATATAGGTATATCGCGTCTAATAACTATTACAAGCTGATAATTTCCCCAACCGCATATGCAAATATATTTTAGTATTAACGAGTTAAAACCTAACTATTAGTGATTAATATTTATTCACCAAATATTATTTATGTTGATTATATTATTTATTTACATATGAAAATTTAACGGAACAACATTTGGCATCATTTATTTTGGGCACCAACCTATACATATATATTTTAAAAAGAAATACACGACTATAGATGTAGACCCATGAAAAGTATTGGAGTGTTCATTTTTTATTGTTATTGAGTATATACAATTTACGTTGGTTTTAAATCGTCAGGGTTGTACTGATGTTATCACTGATTACTGATATCAGCTCGGTTGGATTTTCCAATTCGTATGTAAATCTGTTTACTGGACGGCTTGTTTAAAATATTTGTATCGTTCTGTAGCACCACTCAATTTCAATACTTTACCGTTATTTTTTTCAGTATCTTTTATTTTTCATGTTTTAATATTTCAAGATATATAATAACTTTTTGTATTTATAACGTAAAGATAACTGATTTATTTTTTATACGAGAGAAGTAAAGACGTATCGTCAACAATAAAAAATATCAAAATACATATTTTTAAGATTGAAGTATTTTTTCTCGGCGGTTGAAGGAAAATTTCTTAAAATGTTTTACATCTCCTCGGGGAAATCAAAGGTGAAGAATCTTAATTTTTGTAAGTTTTTGTTGCAAAGGAATATAATCTCTATTGTATAAGCCATAAGGTAAAACACAGGTAAAGGATTTCGTAGGAGCCTCGAACGAAATGACCCATTCAGTTTCATTGCGAAGAAAAACTGAAGAATATTTGTTAGAAAAATACAACATGAGAAAAATAATTAGTTCTAACATTGTTATATAATAAAAGAGAAATATTATATATTATATTATAACATATTTAGATTTGTTATTCTCTTAGCTGAATATTTTCGACGACTGGATATAAAATTATACTAGTTTCAGGACCGGATACACATGCGAGTTTAATAAACCATCAAAGAATAAACATCCGAACCTAAAACACACAAACATTCAAACTAATTCATTTTTATTACCCAAATGTTGCACGAGGATCACAACTTCATTCCGGGCTTAGCCTTTTTAAATTATTGCGTCTTGATGGAGACAATTTAGTGAATGTATGAGATTACGCTGAGCGTCGAGAATTTGAGAGAATCTGGAAAATAACATTTTCTTATTCCGTCATATGTACCCAATTGAACCCCACTGCGCAAAAATTTATTGCCTCGATACAAACACTGGCCGCTTGTTTGTCCCTGCCAATTCCGATGAATGGGTATATCATACCGAAATATTCCTATACCGCCATTCAGAACACTCCTTTTGAGAACGCTGAAGAAATTGCTTTTTATTTACATTATACGGAATTGCAATATCCTCTGATAGGATATGTTTAAAGTGAACTTGCATAGTTGCGTGTATTTTACAATATAATATGTTATGTATTCTTTGAAGCCGGTATATAATCGATATGTAATGCATAGTTAAATACAAGTCTTAACAATTAATTAGTTCAGTTCACAGGCGATTTCATTAGTCTAAGGTAAGATAACAGACGGAGCGACGCGTTCAATTACCCGACCGACGGCCCACCGCATTGTTAATATTATTAATGGCTGAATTCCGCAAAGACAATACCGGGATCCGAAGTAATATTTGTCCGAATTTGGTTATTTAGTGGTTTTCGGCGTTCGGCGTTCGGCATTCTGGCCGAAGCTAGCGGTTTTAAAATTAATATTTACCGCTCTCGGCTGGGTACTTAAGTTCGCTATGGATTTGGCGGATTTTGTTCGCGGCTTTTAAGATTATTCTCTGAAATATAAGTGTATCCGTTAATGGATTGCTCTTTGAGATGCTGCGTCTGCAACAAAAGCGTTTTATAATTATGATTATGGCACCGCAAGAGGCGACAAAAAACCTACAGGAGCTGTCGAGGACTTTATAAGGTCAGTTGAATGATTACGATTTCATTATTTTATACAAGCCTGTGATAAAAAATAATGTTCTCTCTCTGTAAACAAAACTTATTTGTCGATTTTCCTCAAATGTATATTGGATAAGTAATTTAATATTTACCAAACTCCAAAATTAATATGAGCCGGGCGAAGAAAATAATATTCAAAATAAGAAAGAATCTAATATTATTTGGTCGGTGTTGTTATCCGTGTAAATAATAAAGATCAAGTCGAGAAACAGGCAAAATAATAAATATACCATTGATAAGTTACAGTACGAATTAATTGGATTGGTAAAATCCGAAGGTTTGTATTCAAGAAATAGAGTTGCAGAGAAGGGACGGTAAGGTTAAAGCTATACTATACGCTGTTGAAAATCAACTTCTCCGCTGTTATCGATCTAATAAGCACCGACAACGTTAAAAGCATTTAATTTTAATAATACAAGGTTTTTAATTAGACATATCTGTGAAAGTTTATTCAAACCGGTCCAGTTATAATTAATTCCACGTGCAACACTGAATATGCGCTTGCTTCGTATACATGAATACTAAACTGCCTAAGAGATAAAATGCTAATTTAGACCAGATGCATACATATTCTGGAACTAAATTAGAGGTCAGATAGCGCCTTGGCGATATGAAATGGGATGAGGTGATTTAATTTCAGATTTACATATATATTTTAAGTATTCGAATTAATATCAGATTTGTCTTCAGTGTGTGAGAGATTTCTGATAGTTGACTTTTACTGGCTATTTTGTTATGTCTTACGTAATACAATATATTTTATGTATTTAGATATAATGTTACGTTAATAATTTATGATCAAATGAAGTTAATTATTGGATAAAGAACGTTTATTTTATTGTATTAAGATATAAATCTGTCTAAAGATATAGAATTGTAAAAGATCTACCAGTCCGTATTTGTAAGATGTCTATTCTTAGTTTAGTTCCACATGCGGTGCTATTTAGTACAAAGGTTTTCTGGGCAGGTTTACGCGAGATAAATGTTGTTCCTACTTTATTTGTTGTCGGCCCGTACTAAGGATCGCATATGCATTTGCCTCCTTGAATATATTGTGTGAACTATTAAATATTAAACTTTGTACCAAAATATTACAGTGAGTTCCGTGTAAAATATTGCAAAAAGCTTTTAAATGAAAATAAGTAATCTCGTTTTTTTTTTCGCAATGTGTAAGTGCTGACATTCTCCCAAACTCACAACAGCCGGCAATTCATCAAAACCGCGGAAAAGTTTTCCATTTTCGGGCGCTTAATTTTCTCACCGAAGTTACATTACAGATTAATAAAATATACTGGAAATGACTTCATATTTTTTAAACAAAAATTGTTTCTTTGATATTATATTAATATATTAAACATAATTAAAGGTAACATTATTTAGCTATGCATTTTAAGCTTTTAAACCAATATAAATTGATCAAGCTAGATCAAGAAGGTACAGTATTAGAAAACATAGTATTGGAAGTGATGTATCTTTTACGATAATTGAAAGATGGAATAGTTTTTTAATGTACCATCTGATCTTTTTTTAATGTGCCATCTGATCTGCCAGTGGCAGCACCATCGCGCCCTACGATCACAAATGGTGTGTGTGCGATTTTTCCCAACGGGCACCTTTTATTTAGTTAGTATAAAAGTATATGTCATCCCAGGTCATGATCTAGCTGCGTGATTTACATTCTAACATACGAACTTTCACATTTATAATATTAGTACATCTTTGTATGTTATATGACTCTCGAAATAAACTACATAAAATGATAAAAAACAAAAGGTTTTTTATTGATTAACTAACCAGATTGTTTAGAGAAAATGATTTTCGCTGAGCCGTTTTATATGTGATGTTATTTTTTACTAGTTCTTTCCGTCGGGTCCGCTTGCTTATAAACTGTTTTGGTGACAATGCATTACTACCCTCCTACAACGTAGAATAAAAACAAACAGACACTATATGTTTATATATAATTATGATTATTTTATTTAAGTAAATTAAACAATATATAGTGAATCTGATGGATGTTCTAGAATGTTTGTTATCTTTGTAATACAACTCATAAATATAAATTTACACGCTTAATTTGAACCTTACGACCATGTAATAAGGAATTTTCATATTTATTTGAGAACTTTTCTGGGCCTACAATATAAAGAGACGGTTACTCCTCACGAAATATTCGCGGATGGCTGGCATTAAAAGTTTAGGCTCTTTTTATTTAAAGACGCTGCATAAGTGATTACATGTTTTATAAAAAATATATTTATTAAGTACATAATATAATAAATAATTATAATGTACCTTTTCTAAATGCATATATTATTTAAACTGAATACAGTAGAATTAATTCTCAGCTCGCAACCCACATGCGCCGCTGTTGACATACATTAACTAGGGGTTAGTTGTATGGATTATATTAAATGAAAAAAACAACTTCAATAACGAGAACAATATCATTTTACATGAATTAAAAATAAATACTACTTTCATAAACTTAAAACTCATTTCGTACGGATTTTATGATTTTATTTAAGATTGTATAAAGTTTAATGAGTGGTGCTGAATTTACTGTTTTTCAGATATAAATAAATGGAAAAATTACTCTTAAGTGCATTTCATAAATCAGATAATAGCGGGCAGTTGTTCAAAACAAGTTTGAGTCATTTAGATCATCGTCATCGTCATTGAGACACCGTTCATTCATATCAGACTCGTAATACTCTATCAGTACCTGCAGTAATGGCAGCGTTCAACTCGCAAGAGAACTTTCAACGCAATTCGCACCTCATTCGATTATTTATTATTCCCCATATTATTGTACGTGTATAAGAGTTAAAATCCTTGTAACGTGTCGTCAAACGAA
Source organism: Dircenna loreta (assembly GCA_963555665.1). Classification (NCBI taxonomy): domain Eukaryota; kingdom Metazoa; phylum Arthropoda; class Insecta; order Lepidoptera; family Nymphalidae; genus Dircenna; species Dircenna loreta. The sequence continues at coordinate 9,820,752 of OY743094.1, forward strand.
ACGCCGCTTTCTGTAGTTCCGTTAATGAGTTGGTCAATTACGTCGTATTAACTGTCCGTTTAGATTTTCAACAAAGGCCTATTAGTGTTATTCGACATTATATTCTTAAGGAGGAATTACAGGTTATTAGAAAAACAATTATGTTACTAATAATAATTAAATAAATTATTTAATTTATTTATCATAAATAATTAAATCCCATATATAAGTCGCTTTAATTAAAAATAAACCGTTAATCCAGCTCGTGATATTTCAAATAAACCGCCACACGACAATGGCGACCAATAATCGAAATGGTTAATCCTCTCGCAACACCATTCTATTTTAGAATTCGCGCGGAAACTGCATCGGCTTTTTGCGTTCTGTAACACTTTAATAAATTTTACTTAATAGCTGGCTTTTTCGCACCTGAACCGGGCGTTTTAAAACGAATTTACCGCCTCTTTGTTAGCTACGTGTCTGTAAATTGGTTTACTCTCTGCGAAGAGCGCACTAATGGGAGCATTTCTTGCAATTAGCGGCAATTAAGATGCTTCCTAACGAAATGGCGGTATTCTTTGCCAATGTTGTATAATAATCGACGTGTGACGGGTTCGTTTGTCTGAGATTGAGTTTTTAACTCTTTAATATAAAGCTCAAATAACATTAGCAGAGGCACAATTACGTTACATTATCGGCTACCGTTATTTAAGTGACTTGTAAATAACTTAATAATATCGATGTCATCACTTATCTCCAGTAGTCGCCATCCAAGAGACGCTGGGTGGTCGGACCACCCCGATGGACTAATTTACATCGTATATATTTAATAAACTCGTTACTTTTCGAAGACCTGTCATCATTTGAAACAATGGCCGTGTTCAAACTAAACTGGTATTTTCCGTTTCCATGATAATAGACTATTTAATGTAAATTTTATTGAAAATATTAATTCAACAAACCGTTACTATTAGAGAGTTGCTCTAATATAAAGACGATAGAGAAATAATATTTTCTAGAAAAAATACTACTATTTATATATATACCATTCATATAAGTTGAAAGTATAAAATCTTGATAAAGATATCGAAGTGCTTTTACATGTCACTCGGAATGATTTCCAATCTCTCGATAGTTTTTTATCAATTTTCTTTTCGGCTTCTATCAGAGCCGCATTTCAATTCGACAAGCCTCGCCTCTCACCCCTCGGAGGAGAACAAAAGACCACTTGAAAGCTTAAGAGCTCTTTACTTCAAGTAAATATCAATATTGTTGTATACAAAAGTATAAACATGTGTATATTTCTTCATTCTGTCTTCACATTTTCTATTTAATTTGATAGAATATATAACAAAAATATATTTTATTGTCCATACTTCAACAGTTATAGTTCTAATGGTAAGGGAAATACTGATAGTTGGCTACCTTCGATCGATCAAACGACGGACAAAACAAACGAGCCCTGCAGGCCAGGAACTTCGTAACGCATTATCTTTCTTAGAGCCAGTCCCGTTCCGAATAATTCACTCGTAAGTTATAAGAGACTAACGGTTTTAATATGCAGTCTAATACTTAGTTTGTCTGATTTTATTCTAAGTATAGAATTTACAACACTATATTTTTATTAATGTCTTTCGAATTACTAAATTTCTAAACGAATTAATGCTAGATTGTTTGATGATTCCAGAATAAATTCATTCTCTAAATTTCTAAAAATACACGACGAAATAAGAATATTGGATTTAGTTAAAATAGTTTTGTACCTAGACCGGTAAATCAAAAGACTAATCTAGATGCTATTCACAAACTCGTAAACGTTACGTACCAAGAGCACACGATAAATATAAGTAATATATTTATTTCGCTAAGCTCGTGTATTGTGGCACCGGGTAACTAGCGTGATTTATGCGGGTGCAAGCCGCAATCACGCGCCATTGTAGCGGCCGTAAGATACCGTGAGGGAATACAGCCATCCTATTATACCATTACCTTATTTTATATACGAAAGAAATTATACTATATTGATTATAAACTACCACTAATCTTTTATTATTACAATGCAATTTATTTGATTTAAATATTCTATATGACGCTGTTTATTCAAAAGTTATATATATATACTACGTACAGGAAGTTAGTAAGTTTGGTATATAATATGACATATTACATTGGGATGGTCAGTCGTGATGTCGGCACCGCAGGCGCGCCGTGTTCTGCGGTCGCATACGTCACCTACAGTATCTGTACACATACTTGCACTTTTAATAATAATTATAATCCTAAATATTTTCAGACGATTTATTTTTTATAAAAGTAGTAATAACGTAACGCTATTAAAAATAAAAGACTCTGTTCGAGTGGACCCAAATGCTTTATTATTCTAAAGAATGAAGGATTGTTATTTGAAACATTTCAATTCCTGAGCAATTTGAATTTCAACTTGCTATAGATGAATTAAATTCTTTTTCCCTTAGCGTAGCGAATACCAAAAATTTATGAAATAAGATAGAATTGGAATTATAAAGGATTCATTCCTGTAAAATAAATTGGAATAAATTAATTAAATAACAGACCCTGTTTAGTTCCAGTAAAGTATCTCCTACTCTTTAAATAAACAAGTCATAACAGATTGAATCAAAATAATAAAAAAAGGTTTGAAGTCAACACTTGGAGCGTTTCGAAATTATAATAACGTAAATTCCAAGTATTCGAGGTTCCCAGCTAAAGGAAATCCATTTGGTTCATCATTCTGGTCAATTTCTTTCACGTCAAACGGATATTTTTTCCAGTTTCAATTCAAGCGATCAATTAGACAAGGTTTAATGGATTCAGATGTCAGCGGGCGGTGATCGATCACCCGGAATAAGTACATTAAGCACTAGTTAGGTGTCGCCATTGACGCGGGCCTCGCTGATCGATGGGGCGAAAAATCATCGCTACTTTTTTTTTAATTTCAAAAGGAGGTGGAACTAAACAGTTTGCCTTATTACTCGTACCGGCAATAAATATTCTTAAATTAGAAAAAAATATATATTTAAAAAATAGTAGCTATATTTGGATTGTATTGGTTGTTAATGTCGAACAATATTGTTTTAGGGCAAACAGCAAGCTTCAATCAAGTAGGTAACTACATTATAAATACACGCACCAGTTCGTTGTTGCGGGATCGTTACAAAAAAAATCGATTAACGGAAATCGATATTATTCAATTCATAAAACATAAATAATGTTGTTTGGATATTGCATATTGTAGCGTGTACGACGGTAATGGGGATAAAGTTTAACGGACCGAATAACAATAGCTTGAAATTATAATGAAATAGGTAGGTCGGTTTCGTGCAACGAGCGGGTAAGTGATGCAGTCACGGAAATGTCAGTGATTAAAAAACCCTAAAAAAGTAAATCAAATAGGGAGTGGGGTAATACGGCCGAGCTTGGCGTGTATTTGCTTTGAAGTCTACGCTTCTCTACCAGAACGTCGCCTACTTTGACGGAAATGAACGTTTGTTACAAAAAAACAAATCCACGTAGCACGTAAACGAAACTTAATTTGTGTTGCCAACATTAAGCATTTGCAGAGGTTAAAAAACGGTTCTCGTTTTTTTTTTCAAGAACCTAGATTTAAAAGAAATCCTGCCAATTAAATTTATATATTTTTTATATTCGGGTGGATTGTTAAAAATATCCTTTTATTCAAAAAAAGATAGATGCAGGTAAAAAAAGCGCTTAAAAACCATTAGGATTAGGAACAAACCCAACATCTAGACATTTATCATAGATATTATATTTAAATACAATTTCTTAAACGATATAATTTTCATCTATTTTATTATTTATTTTTCTTTGAGTGACAAATAGTCTTAATAGCGTTAGAAGATTATATTATTAAAAATAATAAATCCAAAGTAACCGGCATATTGTAGTAAGAAGTGCATACAACCCTTAAATTATAAAAGGTCTTAGCACATAAAAGTCGGGCAAAATCTGAGCGCGGCGAGATAAGCCGACAGCTTGATATATTTACATGGCAATTTGGATGCACTATTACGAGAACTGTTACAATGTTACACTTTTCTGTTTATTTTGGTACCATTTATTGCTGCCAGTTAAATGGATATTATTTATAAGAAGACATAGGTTAAGCGTGCGGTTTAAATGTTTTTCTGCAGTGAAAGTTTTTATTCATCTTCATTTATTACAATTAAAATAATTTTAGAATCGAAGCTGTTTTATAAATTATTCTGCCAATATACATATACATAAAATTGAGAGATGAGATTTAAATTGCGAATAGTTATTTCGTCTCTGATGAGGGCGCGTAAATAACCCAATATGCTTTTATGAAGTCGAGATATCTTAGCGAGTCAGCCGCCCTGAGCGAAGTAGACGTGAACAAAGCTCCACTTAATGGATTATTAAGAGTTTGGCTAACCTGCTTTACCTGAATTTCTAGTTATCAAATAATTATATACACATTGATGGAGAATAACAAACAAGAAATAGGGAGCATTTATCAAATATTCATTTATTTTCCAATTTAAAAATATCCAGCTTTGCTTTCAAGTATAATAAATATTATGGTGAATTCTAAATAAAATTACTCGCTTTAAAGAAGTTGCAAAAAGGTTGCAATTTCACTTCATCACTTACCTCGAATATAAACACAGTGGTATGTATTCAAGATAGTAAATAATGTTTAAATTCCCGGGTGGTATATTAGTCTATTAAAATGAGCTGACATCGCTGCAGGAAATGCACTCGACTAAGATAGATCGAGGCCATTAATGACGAGGCCAATAGACAAAGAGGACGACTTTGTATAAATCAAGTGAAAATACCTTTCTTATAAAACAAAGCGAATGCGGAATAAAAATAGCTCTTCATGCAAATGTATTAATCTCCTTGGATAAATTGAAAGGAGATATAAAAACTATAACAAACATTCGACGGTTAAACAGCTGTCGTAATTGAGATTACAAGCTTGTATTTATGTAAATGCGGAACCAAGTTTCAAAGCTATGAGCTCAGTTCCGAACTGACTTCGAACATTACAGTTCGTGTTCCTTGAATACTTTAAGGTTATTTGAATTGACCTGTGGACGTAAAAGCTTAGTGCACTTCCCTGTTTTAAGAGTAAAATGGATATGTAATTTAAATTAATTGTTATATGTAGAGAAGTGCTTATTTCACACAAATTAAACAAGGACATTGCTGCTTTTAAATTATACTTCAAGTATTAGTCGTATAGAAATTATTATAATTTTAGGAGCACGTCGGCGCTGCGTTTCATCCGTCTATAGCCAACGGGTTTACAGCAGGGTATTTACACTGCCCGATCTAAATCGCAGTTCATTTTGATGCCAGCCTTTCTGGTAGCTAAAATTTAAAATTCCCGATATTAATGTTTGATAACCATTCTTTTAAAATTGTATTTATTGCAGTTATGATACGTTCACAAAAAAATATACGTATGATAGGTTTTTTTAATATGGAAAAAGTATTTTACAAATATTTTTTGTTATTTAGACAATATAAGATAAATAAAAGTCATTAAATCAAATAATTCATTATTATATCAATGAAGTATTTAATAAAAAAAAATCCAATGTTAAATATAAAACTTTTAATCAACATTTATCTTTGTTTTTTATGAATGTTATTAATAAGTTTAATTTACGTGTAATTTCATTAAGACGTATTATTTTGTACACACACACATGTACCTTTTGTTTTATAAACATAAATAGAATATATATCATTAAATATTAGTATAAAGTCAGAATTGTTGACGTATTAATATAATTTTCAACCGAGGTTAATATATTGAGACAAGAAACAATAAAGGCATGGATGCACGAAATCCATTTTATGACCAAGTAAACTTAACAGAGCTGGTCAAGACAGGACAAGAAGCTGACTGGAGTGGGTTATGACATCATCATTGGGATTCCTCATGTGATAGAGCCGTTTGAAGTCGTTGTTATTAGATTGCATTGTGCAGAGGACAAAGGAAATTGACTATTGCCTGAATTCTTATCCTTTGTTAGCCAAGTCTTTAATTATTCTTATAATTTAAAATCAGATTAATACAAAATTGTATCACAACAAATCTGGTTCGCTTGCTTCAAGATAATATAGAGTTGTGTAAATAGTGTTTAAAATTTTATATTATATTTCAGTTATATATATTGATATCAAAACCAAAAAGAAAAGCGAACTTTCAGTATAATATGTGTATAATATAGCAGACTGAGTTTTCTATAGTTGAAGCCATAGATTAAGAAAATATAGTATTTCAATCGACACATTCATAGAAGATTTTATACTTAATTTTGTTCCTCTTTGTATCTTCAATAAACGTCACTACCTCTCGTCAATAAATTCACAATTTTCTAGTCTATACCGATTAAAATTACTATTAGTAAGTATATTATATATAATTAAGTGCTAGTGTGTACTAATGTACGAGTAGCCCTTACTTATAAAGACAGATGACCACTCCCATTTAGGCGTTACGTTTCTCTAGAACGGGGTTAAAAGGGTTTTTAGAGCAATAATTAATTGGGGTGTCCATTTTAGGGAATAACGTTGTATTTTGTCGGCAGAGTTTAATGATTATAAGTATTGCAAGCTAAATTTACTTTAATGGAGCAATACTAAGTCAAATTAATCTTTACGTAAGGCGACATCAAAGACGTAAATGTAATTCACAACTAACCAAAGTGAAACTGATAGGAGTGTGGTTTTACAATGCTATTAAATCACGATGTCCTCAAGTCGGGCGTGTACCAAACAGTTCTGATATCGATTTAATAAACTATCCTTGATTGACGACGCCCGATAGGTATTACGATGAGCAAATCTCCAGCTCAATTACCTATCTCTTTGATCTCCTAAGAAAGCCCACAAGCGGTACTGGTTTTGATTGCTTGCTTGGACAACATTGACCTGATTCTATATTAAAATTGAATAGGAAAGATTACTAGCTATTTTTACTTTGCTATATGTTATTAAGTTAAATTTTGTAACTTAAAGATTTTAAGAAATATTATATTTTTGGAAACTACATTAAGCAACGTTACTTCACTATAGTTGTTAGAAAATAAAAGGATCTTTTATTTTTTATTTTATTTATTTTATTACATGTAGTTTAATTTTTGCTCGTAAGATAATATTCTAACCATTACAATTTCAAAACCACTAAATTATTATAAAAATATATGCAGTATTGTTATAAAGCAATATAAAATAAAGCACCATAAAATGTACGTACTTCAAAGCCTTCCTTAATGTTGCAAGTGAATTATTTATTTAGAATGTTACGTTGCTGGCAAGAGTTCTTAAACAACCTCAAACTTATTTATCATTTTTGCAGGATGCCAATTTAGCTCACGAAATAATAGCACTCTGAAAAGAAATTTAGCGAGCGTTGAATTTAATCAAGTCGCGAAATAGCATCGGGGGTGCCACGTTTACAGCGCCAAAGGGTTCCTGGGAGATTGTAATAAAGTAATTTATCCACTTCCGATAACGGGCAATAATCCAGGGGTACGTTCGACGAGTATGAGGAATAAATAGCGTTCCGTTGAGGCGGATTTGGCGCGTGGTAGCGACGATAAGAGCACCAAGGACGCGTGCAGTCGAGGAGCGAGCTGCCTATATTGACTTGCTAATGTATTACACTGATGGATACGGCTTGGAGTATTCCATTTTATCACTCCAAGATTCCAAAGTACATTCAAATTCTATGCACTAGTATCAATTAACTGTGTACAGACAGCAAAATAGATGGCACATTGAAATGCTGATGACAACTTGTGGTTTAATGTTTATATAAAATCGGGCAAACTGTTTCACATGTGTTCAAAATATTTACAATAGTTACAAATTTGCGGTCAATTGATTGTACTCGCTTCGACGAATGATGTATTTTGTGGTGTTTTTTTTAGAATAATAATGTGTAGAATTCGTAAACCCGTCTCTAATCACAGATATATTGTTGAGGCTCAGAGTTGTATATTATTTTACTGTTTGGTTATAAATCGCTTCCTTACTGACGGTAGACGGTTTGCTGTTCTTGGAATTTTAGCAATCAGATAAAATAATTTGCAGACATTAGAAATTCTGCTTTAATGTATTCGAATAGAGCTTAATTTAGTTTATTTATGTTTAGCACTTGAGCAGTAAGTGCGTCCGGGAACGTTAACGATAATTCGCAACGCCATTATTAGCGTTGTTGTGGAGGAAGGGATCTCTTCGCTGGATTTACTTGATGGCCACCGCCTCCGTCATTTTACCATTAGAGACTAGATATTAATATTGTATTCTATTTACCTTTGTTGTACTCCTGTTAAGATGATATTCATGCAGGTTTTAGAAAAGCTAAAATAATATATGTATTATTTTAGAAAAATATTGAAGAAGAACGATAGGAAGTCAGCACCTTCGTGACCAACTTTTGGCGTATTAATGCACGGCAGCACATACGATCTTAGGAAGAGGCGCGAGTGTACTCAGAACCATGGTTCTTACAAGTCAAGAGAGGGTATGCATGCCCCAGAATTTTAATTATTCATGCATTATTATACTTTGAGATTGTTCAAAATTAACAAATAGGTTTTCCGAGGCTCATTGATGTCCCGATAAAGGCGATTGTATTAGAATTCTGTATAAAAGCCGATAGCGACACAGTAGGTCAATTGTCAGTGCGATGGAAAAGTGTACTGTCGCACGTTCGAATCCTGACCATGTTCATTCTTTATTTTTTTTATACTTCCATCATCATTAAAACTACTACTGTACATCCAAAATAGTCTGCGACTAGCCTTAAGTCCATGCAGGTTCAACATTCCTTTATATAATTTGTAGAGAAAATGAGTAAACTTCGTAATGTTGCGTCCTATGACAGCACAATAGATGATAAGTTGTACGATTGCAGTGGCATCGAGTAATTACATCGATTAAGATTTATAGTTGCGTCGTAAAATCAAAATAATAACGACTGCATCTCGACAACGTGGCATTTACAATCTATTCATCACCAGAACAAAAAAACAGCTCAAGAAGAGCTCAGCTCCAATCATAGAACACTCATAGCAGTATTGACAACTTGCGCAGAAGTATAAATAATTATGTAACATCTTTCATTTGTTTAATGTACTTACTTCACAAGTTATGGCCACAACGGCAGAGTACTTCTGATAGCCTTTTCATCTGTAGTGTCGCGAGGAACGTTAAGACATTGGAAATTAACAACTTTATGGGACATTACCCAAGAAAATATTGTTCGGTATTTTATTGAAGTTACATTTTTATTGGTGATGATAAATGTATTGAATATTGTTTGTCATTGAAATATTAGTCCTGTGTGCTGTCGTTATTTTTAAGTAGCTACGTGTATACTTGTACTATAAGTTTATATAGCATCCAGCGCGACATCTAGAGTACTTTTATATGACAACGTAAAATGAATTTATATGAGATGTTCTGCCGTCGTCTGAAAAGTACGCAACATTTTTGTAACATCCGCGATTCAATCCAAATATAATGGGAACATAAAATAAAATAGGGCTATTTAAAAATGTACATTTGTGCCGTTGCCCTTATCTGATAAAACTGTTTAATTCCCGAACGTTATCTGCGTAGTATTCTAATTAATTTCCAAAAATCCGCGGTCCTGTGTCGGGGATTAGTCATGGTCATTTTGTAGGCGGTTATGTTATGTTTGCGAATTACTGATCCTATCTTAATAGAATGGCGGGTAGATTTACCGTCCTGCGGGCACAGATCTGGGAGCATGTGGCGGATCCGTTCGCTCGGAGACAATTATGTTATCAGAATAGTAAAAAGATAATTAAGATAAGGATAGCTTTATTGTCGTGATCAAGTTAAACTTTATTTAGCGGACACATTTTTAACTTCTTATTTCTTAAGATCATTTAAAACGGAATCGTAAAGTTGTAAAATAATACAATTCAAAAGAACATATACGCTATTGAAGTAGATATTTATTCAGATATTTTATATATATCATTAAAAAGTTAACAATATTGTAACATATCTCGTTAAAAATAATAATATCTTTAAAAATATCCTGTTCAATGGATTACTTGAAATCTTCTCCTAAAAAGTTTCTAAACGACAAAAGCTTCGACAGGAGGCCGGGTTGATAACAATACAGGCGCGCGAATCTCCTTGACCTTACACCTCCTCCCAGCATCCGATGTTATCACGAGTCTTTAACAATCTCGTAACAAAGAAGGACGCCATCCTCCCACTTTAAAAAGAACACTACAAACATTGTAATCTGATGGCTGATTTATGTAACTATTCGTTATAATTCATGGCAGTCTTAAACACGCACATTTGTCGCGACGATAAGGGCTGGCGTGTTTTGTGGCCGAACCCATTCGTGCCCTTAGGATTGACCCAATTTTCAGGCTTACTGTTTCACGCCATATTATATTGACATAAGTAGCTCTGAAAAATGAACGTTATTTTATATATATTTACTGTAACGTGGACATATATTACGGGGAAATTGCCGCCTTTTTTATCACGTATTACATTGAAACGTTTAACGGGGAACAAAATGTTTTTACTTTTTATATTATTGCTGAGTTCTTTCCTTTGGCATTTATTTATTTACAATAAACAAATGAATTAATTGCCTCGTTCATTTATGCGTTCTGTTGATACAGCTTTAATAAAATATTTTCTAGTTTTTATATTTTTACAAAATTAAACATTCACGGGAATGTTACTTATTAATAGCTTCTAGTAATTAAGATACAAAAGAGATAACGAGAAAAGTCGTGTGAACTGTTTATACGATTCCGGACACATGTACCAAGCCAAGAGGGATTTATTACCTCCAGTTGATTACGGGCTTTCTTTATGAATGCTATCACCCTTATTGCTATTAATATAAGACTCATTTAGTATCTTCATAATTTGTCAAGTCTGACACATTCCTAATAAGAAATTTCCCACAGTATCGGATGTTTATATATTAGCGAGTATCGAATACAACTCGATTGCATCTTAACGATACATTGATTTGTCGTATTGGTGTTGTCATATATTAATATCTATTACTGGATTTGGCTTTCCAACATTCTCGAACATACTCTATAGATAATATTTTATCAACAGCTTTTTGGGAGTTGGAATATAAGAAGAGCATAAATTTAAATTTATGATAGTATCACGAATTAATTATACTTAATGATATTATATTTAACTCTTGGTACTAAAAGGTAGGTAACGATCTGTCTTGTCGTGTCGTATGGTGTAAATAGTACTAACACGCTGGTCTATTAATCAAATCGTATACATTGCTCACCACAACCGCAATAGTGCTCCGACCGGACCGTCTTGATACTTAGAAAATAGGTTTGATTGCCTTAGTAAATATTGAAGATGCTTGAAATCCTGCGGTGGAGAGATGTCGTATGGTGTAAATAATTATATTGCGTTTTGTAACAAATAAAAACATCGTCAACCTAACTAATATTTTTATTACCATGTCATTATAAAACCTATTTTAAGTCTCGGTAAATAAATATATAAGTAAATAAACGAACTAAATAGATTAATTGTTGGGAAAACCCAAAATAAATGGAGGTCTTAATTAATTATTCCTTTCATTATATTTAAACTTTGAACTTGGCTCTGATAATACAATTTTATTAGATTTTAACTTTGATTCTAGAAAGTCAGTTTAATTTGTAAATTGGGACGAAGGGACGACAGTAGCTGCGAGTGAAATTCAATTAAACTTGTAAGACTAGATTGAAAACACTAATTATGACCCATCGGAACTTTAATAATATTATTGTAAAAATGGTATGGTGTGTACGAGTCGTAATCGTATGGTCGTCCATGTCGTCTCAGCTGTCGAACACAAAACCAACTTACACTTGCCAGTCACTCCAATGAATATTATTATTTTATTACAACTGGGAAATAATTATAAGTAATTTAATTTCAAATGAAAGTAACTTTAACAGCAGCAAATGTCAAGAACAGTTCTCTTAAATAGCAAGAATTAAGATCTGCGTTGAACGTTTATTAATTACACGAAATTGTTAAAATTTATTATATTAATATGTTTTGCGATATTTTTGAATTTATCGAAATATAATTGGATTGGAATACAATTATGTTATAAGAGAAATGTAAACGTTTTCATCAAACCGTTCTCAATCAAGGTGAATCCAGATGCGCAAGTGTTCCGAAAAATAGGACAGAAACTACATAAAATGAAATTGAAGATATTACATTTTAATTTAGTACATTACATTTAATTTTCATACATATATTACGTACAACATTGCACAATCTGACACAATGGGAATACATTTCATTCTGCTCAAACATGTAAAAGAAATTGCCTGGATAAAACTAGGTAACCTAGACTTTAAAGGTTAAATATCGGCTTGGCTAATGATTGGAAGCCGCAGCAAGCTCGAATGTAACCGACAATCCGAGGACCGCAACTGCAGCTCTAGCGGCAGACCGCTTTTCTATTAATACCCCTCTGATAATATTTTGATGATTAGCCATGTTTCAGGATTGCAGTTAAATAGCATTTCATTATTGATTTAACTTCACCAAAGATTAAATCGTTTCGATAATTTCATGTATGTAAATTAAATCCAGATCGAAGTGAAATACAGATTCATCGTATCCTTTTTTTGAATATGTCTCGACGGCATATCCGTCGGATAGGATTGCCTCACCTAATTGCGTACACGCTACACTACCCTCAGTTATCGACTGGAGCCCTGCGATTGATTAATAGAACTTGTCGGGACGGGATAGCTTAATTGAAAAGTCAACGTCTTGCCTTGTCTGCCAGATTACTCGATATGCTGGAGTAATTTATTATTCCATCCTGAACCTTTGTCGGCCATTAGTACGTACATGAATTATTTTTTAATCAAACATGTTTTCAAAGGATACATTCAGTTCAAAGTGTCACAATTCAACATTTAAATCATATTTAATAAAGGCCAGTGAAATGTAAATTTAACTTCATTTAATTGTTTTGAACTAACAATATTTACAATGGCATGCACTCGTTAGCTTAAAATTAGTGCTTTTACGTGAACATTTTTGCGGTTTCATATCGCCTTAATGCTCTAACCGTTGCAGCTCTACGTACTATCAGCCATTGTTTAAGTCATACGTTAAAATAAGATTGCCCAGAATTTTTAGAAAATTGTTCTGAAAGAGATAACGGAACATGATTTTTTTTTATTAATTTATTTAATTAAAGATTAGTCTTTTGTCGTTCACATCAGCTCCAATAAAATAATTGAATTTGACAATTTTAATACAGTGTAAAAGGAATAAATACCACAATTACAATATAATAACTTCACAGATTAAATTAAACTTGCCTTTATTTATATATATCGAAACACTTTTTTAATTTAAATAAGTACAGTTAAATCGGTTACAAAAATAAAATGGTAGTATTTTTTTATCTTTTACATATAATTACCCGCTGAATCATGACAGCTATGTCGCCTTTAGGGCTTAGACTAATTAAAATTTAAAAAAAAAGCACTTACAGGAAACTGAACGCCCCTCCCTCTGGGAGCGCGTTTATTACGAACAAGGGGTTAAATAGGAAAAACACTGAAAAAAGTTCCCTTTATTCAGTTTTAAACGCATAAATTACACGGATACACGCAAGCTAAGCAATAAAGGGATCTTTATGATGCACGTAACGGAAGTTACTTGCAGTTCCTCACGAGTCACGACGTTGGCTAGAACAATATGCCATTGGTTCCTGGCACTTCTGCTTTGGCCACATCGGTCAAGCTGAATAATTTGGCATTCGCCGGCATGCCTCGGCAGCTTCCGGCTACACAGACTTTACACATGTTCTAATTCAAGTTGTACGAAATCAAATATTTTAAAGCAATAATATTTTATTCCTGTTCCGGTCAAGATATTTTCTTATTTCCTTTACGTGATAATTTATTTACTTAGGTCGTTCTATTTCATATATATAACTGTTTTCTTGTTAAGTTTACGCTATTAATACATAAGGTATATTTAACTAGACTATTATTTTACAAATCCAAATGAGATATTTCCACAATGAATAGTGATTCCGGGTACAATGAACGGTCGGACAACAATCGTTCGTTCTTACAGCAAGCATCAGTTTGCTTTCGCTACACAGAACGCTGGAGGACTCCAAAGACAATGTTTACAAATGAAACGACGAGATGTCTAGAAATAGGTACCGACGACTGAACTCTTTAGTACCCCGTGATATACACATACAGACAATATGTCACTTACCTATTTTGAAATGCTTAGATTATTAAATAATTACAGTGAAGTTGTTATTAAATGTGATTTTACTTTACGTGTTTCTAATAAACTTTAATTTCACAATACAATAGTTTTAAAAAATAATGAATAATAAGAAAAAAATGTATATTTAAAATTCACATCGGTATGTACATGAAATTATATGGAAATATTTGAATAAAATTTTGGAACGACAATATAATAACTTGCCATTTTATCGTCTCGGCAAGAGTGCTCCAAATGAATTTAAGATGCCTACTTAGCATGAGAAAATAATAAAAGAACGTAATTTGACGTCTGATACGGCAGCGTTTGGTAAAAAAAAATCACATAAAGCCGCCTCACACGAGCCTAATTGCGCGACCAATGATGCGTCTAAAACAATCTTTTCATTCTATTGAATACGTGCGTGACACGTTATGTATATTGATGTGGAATTATTATAATATAATTTATTTAAATTTATTAAGTAATCTTAACATTTTAATCTTTCTTTTTCTTTGCATGTCACACGACACATGTTTTCAGTTATCTTATTACGATATTAGAATGGTCCATGGCAGATTATTTGTCCTTTCACTTGGGCGTAACATTAACCTATAACAATTAAAATTTAATTGATTTGTATACTTTAATTTAATTTAATAAAAAGTGCCGCAATCAATTCATCTCTCAATAAAGTGATAAATAACAATTTATCGAAACATAAAATTTAAAAAGTTGTAAATCTCTTATTTATAGTTGAGTCATCGGTAGTGTCGAAACGTCGGAATATAAAGCTAGTACACATCGATGGAGGTCATTAGTTTGATTTATAGCATTTTTATAGCTTCAGATAAGGGCACGTTCCGACGGGCGGTTGCAATAATATTTTTTTCGTATATGTTTTATCCATATTTTCCATATAAATAAACTTAAAGGTAATACCAGATGAAAAGATAATAAATATACTACTCGTCTCTAATCTAAGAAAGGTCTTTATTAAACATATTCATCGAAAAAACATTAAAATTTTAAAAGTCTTAAAATATTTTGAAGTCTTCGCAAATAGGGGCGCCCATTACTGGATTTGGCACAAAACTCAGGCGTAAATCGTTCCAACGATTACTCATATCTCTTCTCTGTTCTGTTCAATTACAGACCTCCTTGAATCCTCGAACAGGAATTGGAATACACGTTCTTCCTTTGCTCGTCTGATAATCTCATCCTAAAAGTCCATCGTTTTCCTTTAACACAACATTTTTCACCATCCAATACATTCGACTAAGTAGTTCTAACTGAAGGTTCCTCTTTACAACTCGTACATTTAGAAGTTTGTAAAAGTAAGCACCGAAACATAGATGTGCATTTCTGTTTGTAGTCGAAATTATTTAATTATGTAAATATTTAAATATTTCCGTTTCTCTTACGACCGCGTTGGTCTCGTAGGCCAGCTAACGTTATGTAAATATGTCCGAACATTTCAATAAAATATATCAATAATAATACAAATATTGCCGTTAATATATTTACGTTTATTCATTGTCAGTTACCAAATATTACAAAATAAATACCACCCACTGCCATAACATCCTGACTTTTTAAAAAACAATTCGATATCAACACCCTCGCGTGAGGAAACGAGTTCATTTTTATTTGGTTACATTATTAATAACCAGCCTTCAAACTAGAGACGTCACGCCAAATAGAAATAGGGGCCATATTTTAACGTTTACTTAACTCTTTAATATTAGTCGCGATGATCTATCAAAAGACTTCGGAAACTTTGGTTTCGAATACAAAGAGTATTTATTAAGGTTTGTTAAGTTAGAGCTTACTACGAATACTCGATGGCAAAATTATAAATGGTTACGTTGTGTTCCCTTCCTTAATTCGCTACGCTATGCTGCAGCACGGAGACATTAAATTTCGACAATTTTAAACGATGAAACATTGCCAACCCACTCCCAGCACAATGAATGTTTGTTGCAAATAAAGTGAATAAGCAAAGCACACTAAGCAGCCATTTTGTTCACGCTCTACACACGGCCGCTCTGGAGCCTGGACGGGGGTATTCTAAACTCGTCACGCTTTTGTTTAATCTTTAAAACATGGAGGTTTTAATTTTGAATATATTTATTTTTACTTCATTAAAAAATCAGTTATTTTTTTTGCTATTTTTTGGTTTAAGCTATGGTGAGGTCATTTATTTATTCATTAGACAACTGATTCCCGAAAAATATTACACCAGATTTATGATGCAAGAAAAATTTTAAGCACCACGAATGTTTAAACTAGGAATATATGAAAATGAGTTGCCAGTTTTCCATTAGCCTTTTTAATAAAGTAGTCAACATTGTCCGAGGGCCCAGCGTACATTATTATAAACACACTCATATTTCGTGTTTGGATACGCCGCAATTAGAACGTCACGTAGTGGCGTGCCTACAAGATCGGATTTAATAACGGCTCCTCACGATACTCGACAATAGGACCCCGCCCGATATGACAAGAAAATTTAATTATACTGTTATTGTCGACACGTATACCCAAGAGAATTAATGAGGTTATTTGGAGTAATTCCTATACTTTAGAAGTAATGTGTCTATAAAAATATTAAACTAATAATTTATATGACATTAAAAAGGTCATATGTAGATTTTAGGTGTACTCGACGGTGCGTAAACGGTTAATATTATGAATTAAAATTGTTATTTCTGGAAACACGTTCAGAATACCGGGCGCTATTATTCATAGTCTGAAGACTTTATTTAATTTGCGTTACGCGGGGACCGTACAGCGCCCTCCTAATATTAACGTGCCATAACATCCCTTGTGTTCTGCATCTTACGGGTTTAATGCTAATGTTTTTGTGACGGGCTGTACGTAGCGAAATAAATGGATCGCCGAATGGACGCTTGGTAAATAATTTGATTTACTTTTGTGAACAAACAAACACTCTTAACGGGACGTGAGTTTGAGTGCGGAGTAAATTGGGTGTTACCTGTGGTAAATATTTGGATTTTAACAACGGGATTATAATATTTGTATGATATAATACATGAAAGGTTGAAGCACTTTTATTTAAGATATTCTGACACCGTATTTACAATAAGAACATGACCTGAGAGCTCCGCAGGCGCCTGTACACAATGAAGAGTGACGGTTATGTGATGGAGTACCTCAATTGCATAACTCCGTCCCCAAAACGCAAAGACGTGAGTAAAATTCAAAGTGACTCATAAATCTTTTTATCTAACATTTAGATATTTGCGATTCCCACAAATGACCTGTGTAAAGCGATCTACGGGAGGTGCAATAACTCGATTTGCGAATAAATGGCTCGGAAGTTGATCTACACTATCATTCATTGGAAAACTCGCGTTAGAAGTGCAAATTTTCATTCCACGTATCCACTGCTACATCGGTAACGCATATAAGTCCCCATCGTCATATAAAAGCCGCAATAAAAGAGGATTAAAGCAGATTCCCCACAGACGATTTTAAATGTTTGTCGGCATCTCGGTATCCTGCAGATTTTTTTGTTTCGAATGCGAACTCTGACTGTGCGATTCCCTTCGTTTTACTTTTGAACATTGCGAATCAAATGAATAATGACAGCTTAAACGTCAAAATGGTTATTGATTGGCAACTTTAAATTTACTTTTACAGATGTCAGATTAACGAATACCATTCTGGCTTACTTTTTAAACGAAGCATAACGTTCTGACCCAACACGGATAGCCATTTATCAAGATAACACTTTTTGACAATACCAGATATACATTTGAATTTGCAACTTTGCTAACATCGTGGAAAAGTAATAACAGTTGATTGTATTTCAATTTGCATGTTGCATTTAATAAAGGGCAAACTCAAGAATACAATTCCGAATCTTAGAAACTTGTAGAGTTCTTGACCGTACTTCTAATCTCATGGAGCGCAATTGCGGCATCTCTCGGTCCGAAGCCAATTAGTTGAGATAGGTTCTGTTTAGGTCGGAGACTCGAAGAGAACTTAACTAGTGCTCCCAACTGTTTGGTGAGCGGTTGAGAGGATTCGAAATCACTTGGGTTTGTTAGCCTGATAGTGGGGCGAGTCACTAACGAATACACCGAGCCTCTATCGCAGATTGCTGTTAGATTTTATACCTCATTGAAAACATTTTAACACTATTCAAATAATGAAGTTTATGTTATATACAGAAAATATATTTTTTTTGAATAGGTAAATGTAATTATTGGTATTTACTAGTGTAATTATGTTGTACAAATCGAACAAATATTTATTTATAATAAACTGAAAAGAAGGCGATAAAAATATGAATTAGAGTGAAGATTTTAAAATCTCTTCAAAATGAGTTTTAGAAATGAATGAATTCTCATAGTGAGTGACAATTTCTTTGATGTGAATTTTTGCACTAAGAATCTAAGCACGTTTTAATTCGTAAGTTTTCGTCTGATGAGTGCCTTCTCGTGAATCTACACCCCAAGGGGTGAAATCGTGCCGGGACTCTTGATGAAGACAATAAAAACCTTGAAGGTGGGGCGGTTCTTCCAGGAAATTAGCTGTCACATTACATAGCTATTAACGCTTCGTTATGTCCCGAGCTGATAAACTCCAATGTGACTCTGATCGAAGTTTCGCAGCGGGTTTGGATTTCGTGCCGGTAATTTATCACGTCAGGATGACTGTTTATTTTCTCGGTATTTAGGGCGTGGTGTTATGGCATACTGCCCTACTGTTATTCAACATTTTGTTACCGGGTTAATTTGAGATATTTAATAAACAAGAGAATGTTTAAATAACATTCCAATGTTAAAGTGTATACATTTTCGTTGGTATAAATATCTTTAGGTATAAGTGACATTAGTTAATACATTTTACGTGTTAGTAATTCGCAGTGGATACATTTGATATTGTCTTATTAACTTGTATATGCAATGTCGCACTAGTAGCTTGAAGGCACTTCAGGACAGCTCGGAGGCTCCAATAATTCATTGCTGTAATTAAACGGAATTGCAAACCGTACCGGCTACATCACCTCGGGCAAATTAAGTTTACGCGAGCTAATTATGAGTAATGAGTTGTTTCTCGAGTACTTCAATATTCCGTCTGCCCCTGACGGCTGTCGTAAATTTTTATTTTTCACTCCTACTTTGCGATTTCTCTTGGAACGTAGCTTTAGCCAATTAGTTTCCTGGTAGTTACTCGTAATTGGTTTGAGTAGACGTAAATGTTAATGCAGTAGTTTTGTCTTTATGTTAGTTAGTCAGCCTCAACCCGAGGTAAGTAGATTATAAAGGGATTCATTAAATAGCCTAATATTATTTTGGGCTCAGTAGTTGCCCGTAAAGCTGCTCTTGGTATAAATTTTATTGTTATCTTTTAAATGATTTTTCGATTTAAGAAAGTACATTGTACACGGCATTGTCTTCAACTACGAAATCTACTTACAATCTGAAACTTTCCACTGAAAAAGTCGGTACACAATGCGACGTTTTTCGAACGCAAGAGTTCGAACTTAAAAAACAACGGCGGCCATTTGTAAAGTTCGTTAGAGGCCAGACCCACATAGAGGTGCAATTAGAACAAAAGTGATAAAAAAAGTTGCAAGTGACCGCTCGGAGCAATCGACTCCAATCGAGTGCTATCGTTTTGTACAATTTTTAAAGCGTTGCCAACTATGAATACAGATTTAAAATGATACGGTAGTGTCTTTGTAATATCCAGATACTTCTTATTAGAATTTATTAAACGAAGAAGTCAGCTAAACTAACTTTTATTTAATTAAATCGTGTTATTGGGTAGAGTAACCGCAGTTGCTAATTAGTAACCGAGTTAGTGAAGTACTAATTTAAATGAACGCGGAGTAAAGTGTTTCACTCACCGCTGGTATTCTATAGCTCGTGCTGTACTGGTTCTGTGAGCTCCTTATTGTATCCTGGAAACAAAAGACAAATAATATCAGAAATGGCTTGTCTCTACAAGAATTGGAACATTCCTTGAACAATTTCCACAATGGCTTTCTCTTGATAATACTTATTTTAAAATATCACAATATTTAATAATATTTTTGAGCGAAATTTTGAGATAAATTTTCTTTATAATTATCATTACTATACTCCATCTAAATGAAATGTTTAAGGAAAATATATTGTCAAAAAAAAATTGCTTAACGTTATAGAAGAATTGTAAGAAAAATAACAATGCTTAAATTATCAAAGTTGCCGTAAATTAAATCACCCTGTCAATACAGACACATGTATATCTAAGACACAGAAAAACGGAGTTTTTCCTCGCAATAGTGTTGTAAGTTGTTAAACTGTATTAATTAATACGACGCATGCGCCGCCGACACAGGCCCAACTCTCGCAAACCATAGACAAGAACGCATGTTGATTGTAACTTATGAGCTTCAGAGTACTTTGAAAACTGTACTCACACAGATATTAAAATATAAACCTTTAAAGGCGTATTGGTTTAATTAAATGTAAAATATAATAATTGTGGATGTAAGGACAGCAAGGAAATTAAACAACGCTTTTTTTTTTATTACAATCAAAATGAAAGCTATAAAGAGCAATAAGGGATACATTGGAGTCGCGATACAATCTAGGTAGACGTGAGAGCAACGCAATTTGCAGTAAATAAGGATATCGGTTTAGCGCTATTATCCGCGATACAGCGGCCCTCGTAAACACGCCTCTCTTAATGAGATACGCAGTACGCTGCCAACTTGATGTGTGATTTATTATTCCATACGCCCTTAGTTCAACTTATAAGTTATTTTAGACTTTAATTACTCCAGGTGTTATGTTGAGAATGTTCTTTTATTTCATGTTGACGCAATATGCATTTAAATGAAAAATATGGAGGCTGAAGCTCCAAACCATAACGAGCGAGAGGATGTCGGGGATGTAAATTGTCAACATTAGTTTAGTTGCGAAGCTCACTGTTATTAAAAGCGGGAAACGTGTACAATTTACTTTAATGCACTTATACTGCTTAGCATTGCAGTTCGCTTAACAGAAACGCGCTAAGTTTTGTTCTAATGTGGATTATACAGTTGATCCTCGAGTGGATAAATACAAGGCGTTCCCTTCACCCCCCACCGCCATCAGACTTGACGGGACAAAGGGGGGACGTCCGAGATGGTTTCTAATTACGACGGAGACCGTTATGCAAATAGGGGGCCGAGGCGAGGTCCATGTCTCTAATAAACATGCGCTCCTGCGGTCACACCGCCAAATTACTCGCCTTCCACTCTCCCCGCGAGCAATAAAACCACTTTGGTAGAGGACCTACTCTGGACAATTAGTACCCTTTCATTAAAGTAGCGCTATTACAATTGTTTCACTTTCTTCTAATAATGCTGCCAAATAAAGAGGGCCCATTTAGGCTGGCAGTTTATTAGGAGGCGCTCGTTTAGAGCTAGTAGCAGAAGCCAAGCTATTTAGTTGGCAGATGCGTTCTGGTAAATTGGACGGCGGTCTGAGGAAATCGCCAGGTCGTGCCGTGACTGCGTCCGTTCCGAAACTGGGTTAAAAGCACCGCTTAGTCGTTTCTATTCACTCGATAATTTTTCCCAGAAAACTGTCCCGCGGATATACCAGCGCTTTAAACGAGTTTACTAACGAAACTTTTTAAACTGTCTGTATGAAAAAAATTCGACGGCAATTTTTGTTTTGGATACGGCGTCAAATAAAATATTTAAAGGCCAATGTTTTGCAGCGTAAGTATTCTGAAAGCTAACGTGGCGGACGTTCGAATGTAAAAATATTCATTTTTCACACGTGCTGAAATATTTCCGTTTACATTGTAACAATCAGCGTACATTTCGTTCGTATCTTCGCGTAACAAAGGGTGAATGCGACTAAGCGGCGCAATGGAGGGTTATTCGCACGTGTTTCGGAATCGTTGCATTTCTTTGTGCGTTTGCGAGGAAGTCGTTACCGGTGTCGCTGTGCACCAAAAAGAATCAAATACTGTATCGTCTGCATTTCGAAACTGAGACGACTTAAACTCACTATTACAAAACTTATAAATCAGAGAATATAAAGTACAATTAAGCCCTTTTTAATACTCTATATTATTAAATATAATCGTATAAATTATAGTTCAAAAGTCAAACGTGAATATATAAAAGGTGTTCTTATATCGTCTGTGGTCCGATAGTTTTAATTAAAGTGTCTAGCCCGATACCCTCCGCCTATAAATCTCTCATATCAAATGACCTGCGTCCCTTTTATAAATAAAATTTAAATTCATGTAGATATTTTAATGTTATCATTAAATTTAATTACGTTTCAGCGTTTGAGAGAAATATCATTTAAATGTAGGAATATATGTAATAAGCTTTATAAACTTTGAAAGTTTGTTTAACTATCAATGAATAGTATGAATAATTGTATTTTACTAATATCATATATAATATATATATGTATGTTTGATTTACAAACACTAAGCTGTGATTCATTATTCATACAGTGTATATCGACAAATTTAATATTATGCTATTAATTACGAAATGGGAAAACATCTATTGACTGAAACAGTAATTAAACAATCGTTAGCAAATAGTTTAATGTATGCCATTTTATATTATATTTAAAGTTATTACTGAAATTATTTTGTACTAAATATTAACTCGTAAAGTATGAGTAATGGTGTGTGACTGAAGCTGCCTTTGATATTTTGTGTTTGGGTTGGCTTCACAAGTGAACCGAAATTGGACCTAGATATGTCGTCCTCGAGGAGGGGTTTTAAGAGGGATTTCTGAAGCGAAATTTCACGTTTAAAGCATTTCTTGTAAAAAGTTTCATATTACGGTTTTGCATTTTTATTTATATTGAATACAATTGTATAGGTGGATCAATGAACGCCTATGGCGTCAAAATCTTTAATTAGATATTATAAGTGTAATTAGATATTATAACCCAAGTTATATATATTTTCTATGTATATTTTTTATAAGCATAGTTGATATAACATTTTCAATTAAATAATTAACAAAGCATTGTAGAACAACGGAATATAATATCATGGTGTAAATAATTGTATCAAAATTTGGGTGAAAGCCAAGCTTAGGAATGTTTGTATTTGGTGAGTTTACTTTCACTTAAATCTAAGAATTCCTTGTTTCTATCTAATAATTATTAATTGATGGTGTTTTATTATTTATCAACCAAAACCTAGAAAAAAAAATTGAATTAATTTAATATAAATATTCTATCTCATCAAGCACATGCCATCAGCGGTTGACATTTGTTTGTAAATCGTTATTTCTTTACAAGGCTGTTATGGAAGACTAATAAGTAATTCTTGGCGACATTGTATCGACGAAATCGTAAACAATGTAGAGGAAATAAATGATTCGAGTGATAAATTACTGGTAGAAAGAGAAATAACGTCGTTCATTCCCTTTGTCCGATTGATTGCAGATAATTGCGCATCAGACAGGAGTCGGAAAATTACCTTTTACGACTGCCCAATATTCTATAAGACCTTTGCATTTATGGCCGTCATTATGGACAAATTGGTGGATAAACTGAGCTCACAATCAGCATCAAAAATATATATATATATAATGCGCGGAAAAGTTTTATTAATGAAATTAATATTACATATACAAAAATATAATGAATGCACTTGTCTACTTTTGTATAGTTTCCGTAGTACACTTCTTGATTCCAAACCCCTCTGCGTCTCTACAGCCACCATTACCCTCGATCTTCTCAATTCGATTAATCATCCCGACTGCGGCGCATCTAATGTTAATGTGCCATGGATACATGCAGCGAGGTCAGCCATTACTATACTAAAAAAATACAAACCCTTTTAGTAAGAATGTAATTGGATTAGTTTAACTTGTTACGAATTACGAAGTTGCGGATTCTCAAACTAATCAAATATAGTCTGTAAACTACTAAGAACTATTTAATATATTAATTAAACCAGACTGAAACAACTGAACGTTACTCGTAGGTACAGAAACACATTCGCCTAAGAATGAAAGAGCAAGTTCTAAAAATAATTCATTCACTCCTTACTACCGTGTATCGTACATAGATCCAATAACAGATTCGATTAACGTCTTACAATAACTTGCAAAGTTTTAAAGCCTGTCTTGAATCCTCGCCAAGAGTTCATGAAAACCAGTCTTACGTACATTTAACGTACATTTCTGATCCTCTGAAGCTATTTTCCGTTGGCTTACCATTCGAACTTCGGCTTGTAGAATTATTGGACATGTGCTTTGTTCGTGTGCATTCGATTATTTTATTTAATATGGCCTTTTTTGGTTAAAGTCTTTTAAATATATGCGAGGTATTATATCTTCTTAATATTGGATTATATATGATTCATTTTTAATACCAAGTGTATTCATGGCTTGTTATATTATTACAGTTTGTTCAACCAACACATTTATTTAGCGATTAAAAACTAAATAACAAACTTAATAACATGTGTTATTTTAATTAACATAAGTTTTTAAGAGATTAAAAATCAAGATATTAAATAAAAAATAATAACCGACAATATATTTTTCCGAAATAAACTTTACATTGTAGAATTCAAATAGTACTTTATAAAATGTTATAATGCTTGTCAGTCTGTTCGTAGACAATTTTTCACCGTTTCACCCTAGCTCATCATTCATGTATGCTGTTAGCATTGCCAGAGCTAGGAAAAAGTTTAAATCTTAAAACTGAAGGAGTTTTCTTAAGAATTTTAAAACGCCCCAAGTTACTGATATTGCGCTGCATTTTATATTGTCTTTAAAAACCTGGGCTAAAATATTATGTTAACTTGTGGAGTCTAGAATTGTAGTCATAACTTAACATTTGTGTAAATTTGCACTAAAATAAAAAAACGAGTAATAAAAGACTAACTAATTAATTGTCGAATTCAATTAATATAATACTTTATAATTTCAAAATATTTCCTTAAAAAGCTTATATCGTTAATAAAGGTAACACTTTATTGTTTACATAACAATATTTTACGGACGATAATATCTCATAAGCTCCGATATAAATTATTTAATCATAAATAGTAAGTATTATTTAATATTCAATTCATTTAATAATTGCTATAAATGAATATAACTTAAGCGGATACGTTTCAGAAGCCGTTTAAACTATATTTCATAACGATTTCCAGTTTGTATATTTGTATTGCGGTGTCTTGTCGTTAAAAATATATAAGAGAAAATATCACCTAATTCAATATTTCACCATGAAATGCAACTTTATCAAAATGATATTATATTAACTTCGTTTACATAACATGTAAAATCTAAATACATACATTGTGAAAAGTATTTATGAAAAGATGTCTCCTTAATTTAGAAAAGATAGATGAATAAGCACAAAATTGCCTACATATATAGACTATTTAAGGATTACTTTATATTTATTATATAAAATATGAAACCAAACTTTATAGTTTTTATTCGACTTATTTAGTAAACAAAGCCAACATACACAAACATACAACACAGTGCGATCTGTAAAAAGTTTGAACTCAATTTAAATATTAAAAATAGTCAATAATTTATAAATTATGAAAACAAAAATATTTAGATTTTCTAATTGCATAAAAAACACTGATATTTGGGTGATAAAAGAATCTCTATAAGCTAACCGACAAATCACACATAAGGCAATCCGACCCACTATTAAGGTAACACCACGGACTACCAGCGACCGATTCCTGCGGCGATATCCTTATAATTTCTTTTTGATACCCGAATAAATCCACATCGGGGAAGTTAAATTACGTGTGGTGAGAGCGTATCGCGATTGTATCTATACGGAAATAAATCCGGAGACTTTGCTGACGCCATATTGGATTCGGGAAGTATTCTCTTAAGTTTCATTAAGCGATAGAGATACGCGCAGATACGATGTCTAACTACGATATAAATCGGCACGGGACTCGGTAAACTTTGGGAACACTTGATTTACTGCTGGAATTTGGTTTGCGTAAAACACGAACTTAATTCCATTGTTATTTTAGCTACATGCTTGTAAGACGGCAACATAAATTATATTTTATGAAATAAACGTTTTATGAACTTGGAAAGAAAATTTACGCAATCTTGCAAAATCATATCCATAGCAAATAAATAGCTTTACTGTAACATATTTATCTTGACAAAGAATCAAATTTCGGACTTTGAATGTAAAGACAAATTGCTGGCACAATTTTGTTGGTTTAACTTATGAGTGTAAGTTACCTGAAAATCTAGTAAATACTTGCCAAAATGTAATCCATCTATTATGTGGGATACTCGCGACAGAAGTTGGCTTTGACCCAGTTCTATTTTCACCTTCAATAATATAGTTTTGTGTCTTTACAACAGGAGTTTCTGTAAGATCTTAAAAAATATATTACATGGGGTATATAAATATATAACTTTCAAAGTTTGGCCATTATCAATACCAACTTTGAAGAGGTCATGACATTCGTACTAAGACATACGGCATCTAATTAAAATTGGCAACGAACGGGAACCCACATAATATGATATAACGTCATCGTCATATTGTTTGGTCGCAGAACAGCGTAACTTAGTTAGTTCTGGTTTGAAAGTTTGTCACAGTTAGTTATAGTTCCGCCGCGATGCAGCTTGAGCCAAAGTGTAGTGTTAATTATTAATCCATACTATATTGTTAAGAAACTTACTAGAAACTTCGATTTTACTGTTTGAAAATGTACGTACAGCTTTAATTCCTTTTTCTGCTGAAGACTTCGTTATTAAAACCTGTTATCTAATAAAGCTAACTGTGTATTTACCTTTTTCGTGGCACAATGAAACACGAAGAGCGCGAGGCAATTATATCAGACCAGGAAATTAAGAAAAGGCTATTTGTTAAGAATGATGTTTTTCAAAGAAAATGAGAATACAACATTCTTACTTTTTGATTAAAAAAAAAATATACATTCATATTTTTCCGCATAGTTTAATCCTCTGTTAGATAAATATATCCACCAAAGCTTTTGTCCTAAAAATAGCATCTTCACAAAATCCTCGTCCTGAGATACCTCATTAAAAATCAACCCTCGGTCCCTCGGTGGTATCGCGTGACGATCGGTAGCCGACATCGAGACGCTCATAAACCTGGTCCCTAATACCTAAGGGTAACTACAAAATACTCGCATTCAATTACAGCTCGGTAAAGCCCATCTAACCCCTAATGTACTTGGTCGTTAATTGAACAAATTAATCAAATACTCAAAGTCTCAGATATTGCAATCAAGATTACTGATCAGTCAGATTTGATTATAAGCCTCTACTAAAATTCTACAAATAGTACTCGTAAAGTCTCACTGTAAACTGAACTAAGGGATTCATTTTGAAACTACGAACATTTAGTAATCCTGTAATGTGTAAGTAAGCCGTAAGTGACTCGGTTAATTTTAATGGAATCGAGCAAAAACAAATCAAGCTTCTAATGTTCTTATTCAGAATAAACATGATTGAAATTAGTCTAAATTGTATTCTCGGATTTTGGCTTAGGATTGAAGAATTATCGTTAAGTAAGAGGATCAGGTCATTAAAATACTAATTTGAAAATGTAGTTCAATGGAATTAGTAAAATGGGGTTCGAGATCAAATCTAAATAAGGTTAAAGATTTAAAATTTAAGATTCCAACTACTTAATAGAATTAAGGTTTATGAAATTTCCATTAACTTAAAATCTAAATAAATATTTTGAATTTTTAATATTCTTTGGTTTAAATGATTTTCGCAGGTGTGAAGACCGCTAATGTGATTACAGGTAATATAATAGAGGCGAGAGTATAAAACAATTCAGTGCTTTTCAATTACGCTGACACATAAAATGTTAATACTCCGACACCTCGTAAAACGACATGGGAGGTTTATGGTATGGTATGGTATGTGTCATCACAGAACCCGTGTATCCAAAACAAGAACGCTATATTATTGTTAGAAGTAAGTTCTTAATTGGGGCAAAAAAGGTTAAGCTTTTTAACTAATTTAGCAAACTATATAATTAACACAGCTTGGTATTGTTACAGTTTCATCAAACTAATTTTTGCTAACAGGATTGTTAATGGCTCCATGTTCACCTTAAGTTAACAAACAAAGTTTCGTGGTCATCCCAGATGCTACAAGCTTTCAACAGCTTAGGACACGTTCTAAATCAAGAGCATCACAACTTTGTCCAACTTACTGGTAACTTGGACGAACGCATACACCTACACATTCAACATACGAGTATTCGATTTCGATTCTTAACTTCCTAAGCATAGATGTTATTATTCTTTACGTTTGTTTCATTAAATGTGGTGACCAACGTTTCACCAATTTGGGGAAAAGCAGCCAACTTCATGATGCATTAGCGAGTATTTTTAAACCGATTATCCACGCGCTGGCCAAGTTGTTATACATAAATGTAACTAAGTTTCTTGAACAACTTTCTTAATTCCTTTACTTATTTCAAATAGTCCAACTTGTGCGCAGTAGCTTTAGAAAGGAGTAAAGAAAGAAAAGTTTGTATATAGGAAATATTTTTAAAGTATTATTATAAAATGGAATTGCAGTTCGCAAGTAGGTTAGTGAGTATTTCACAACGGCAGATATTTGTTATTTCACAAGGGAACACAGAATCTAAATAAACTGGTCTAATGTACATTTGATCTAATAAAATTGATATTGAAATAATCGCTTAACCCTTGCCCCACATCGACCCCACAAGGTGTGGGGTCAATAATGGAAGGCCAAATATTTGAGCCGGCCTGCGGGCATGGCGTGTTTGCTCTTTACCAAGATTTGCCCGCTATACCTACAAGGTACCTGCGACAGCCTTCGCCACGCTTTGTCATGTTGAAATTGGTTGGGAAAAATATAAATAATACTTTGAGAAGTTAAGGATGATTCCAAAGTCTGACAATGTTTTATAATCTTTGAGTTTTTTAATATTTTTATTCTATAAAATGTTCGATTCTTTTATTATTATTTGATAACATTTATCATCAAACAAATTCGTTGATTTGTTATCTGTGTTTTTGGAGTAAATTTTAACAATTTTGTATATACAATTAAAACTGAATAAATAAACTAATTTCCGTTATTGGAAAGTAAGCAACGAAAAACTAATAGTTGTTTTAGAAAAAATGTTTTTTTTTTATTATTTTCTTATGGGATTTTATATTATCATTTTTTTTCAGTGTAGAACAAAAAGAAATCTACTTCATTCCGCTATAAATTTGTGCACGGAGCAAGCCGGTAAAAGTTTAGGCAACAGCACAGTCCAGTGGAGTGTCGGCGACAGCTAGATAGCTCTAGAATGTCGGGGCCATGCAGGTGTCGCGAGTGAAATACATTTACTGAATAAAACTGGGGTATTTTTAAAACATTGCCGCGCATAAGTAAGCGTGCCTACGAAATGCGATTTCACTGATGTATTACATCAGTTAGTGGGTTTGATCCCGTCAAGAACCGTTTTACTCAACAGTCTCCCCTCACAACATTTATGATATAAATGGGTTTCGAAATATGGGGAATTATTTTATAAAAGACAACAATATATGTAAGTTTCGTTATGTTATATAACACACCAATAAGACACTTATATACATTGACAAATACTCTCACACGGTACATTATTCATTAATTACACGAGATGAATGGGTCGATAGCGGTATCTCGCGCAATTACGCTCGATTTACTAGTCAAGAATTATCTTTATGTACATAATAATTCGTTGTTAATTAATACCTATAATATACAGCATTATAAATATATTTTGGAAAATTTTAGGATGTTTTTTTGCCTCAGCCTACATACAATTTTACTTAGTATTAATCTATCGGTGTTTATTAATTTATTTAATACTAGCAATATATAATTAGATCTTAGCGTAACTATAAACAACCGTCTCAAAAAAATTATGAAATTTTGAGATTAGGATTTTAATCGAGCAACTCGTTCGGAGGGAACAAGGTAACAAACAAACACATCAATATATATATATATATATATATATATTAACTTGTCATATTTTCTTCTCTCATTAAGAAAAATGCTCTTAAAAAAATAAACTTTTGTCCTAAACAGTGCCATCTTCCTTACGCTTTGTAATGACGAATGCTGCGCATTTTTTTAACTGGATAAGAGTAGCGGGTGTTCTTTTTCAGGTCATGTACTATTAGTGTTCAAAATTCTATAGAAATCCAGTCAGTACTTATAGCGTGATTGACGGACAAACATATCAAACATTTAAAAACACTTAATTTTATAGTATCGCAGTAATACTATAAAGATTAAACAAATAGCCTAAATTAAAAATTCATTGTATACAATTTCACATATCAAAAATTATTAATTATCTACCCGTTTGTAAATTTAAGCCGGTTTTTCGTGAATGTTTGTATTAAAGTTGATAATGGAAATCAATTCGTGGAGGTAAATACTTTAACGTTGACCCAGTTGTGGGGTTCACGGCTGATTGAAAACCACAAAGCAAAATTTAACTTTTACATACCAATTAATTGTATTATGCCCTAACTATTCTCTGATTTCCATTAAAATAATTGTATCCTCATCTATATTATTGATAAGTGAAACATACCTACTGGAACAAATAAAAAAAAAACAAAAGCAACAAATGAAGTACCTCATGAAATTTTAAGTTCGCAAGCTTCAAATACGGAACAACAAATATTTCCTAGAAAAGATCAACGAAACGTAAAAGAAAGCGGCAGTTACAGTTCTTCCGGTCGGTGCTTCGCCCCTGCATTATGAATGCTCAAGGAATTATATTTTGTTGATATTTTTTTAGTACCTTCCTAGGTAACTAGGGAAATGTGTACCGGTATTGATTGTTTTAATAACGAGACCTCGTTGGTTGGTTTTATTGGATAAAAGCAAGGTAAATAATAAAACGTTTGAAAAAAAATATCAAACCAATTAGGTGATTTAAATCATTATATTTTTAAAAGTACCTCATATTTAAAAAAAAATCGTATAAATGTAGCAATAAACAAAAAACTGAATGCGTATTATGATTTGAGAGAATAGCGTGGAGGGGAGTACCGGGGGGTAGCGGGGGGGGGGGTGTACCTGTCGAGCTGAAATCGCAAGGATCAACTTGGTAACAACACTCAACTAGCACTTGTCAACTCGGTAATCTCACTCAAAATTCTCTCGGAACTGGTTTTTAATCTCAACGAACGAATCCTAACAGGTTTATTGTAAACGCTCCAGAAAATAGGAGTCGTTTTTTCCGGTCCCGCTAATAATGGGTTTTGTTTCAATTAGAGCGAGGTCCGCTGGTCATTGTGAACGAAAAAGGTTTAAAAAGAAATTGAATCGCACTTCCCGTTTCAAGAAACTTTTGCATAAAATCTTCATTAGTGGAAATGTTTTCATTTAATTTTTTGTTTTCAAACCGGGAACACAAAACAAACTTCGTGCCTGTATGAATAAGATATTGGATTGTTTGAGTATTTACGTTAACGTTTTGGTGTAAACGTATTATTTACAAAAATGTTGTCTTCTTTGATATCCTAACACGTCATAAGCAATGAGCCGTATAGTGTTCATCATTAATTCAACCATTTAAATATTCCGTTTGTTCTCAGTTGCAATCTCCCAGTTCCAAGGTCCAAAAACAGGGTGGTACAGCCTGTTGCCGCCCTCATTTGCATGCCCATTGATTATTCAATCAGCACCGCCAACTGCGCAAGTGGACATAGTGGAATTGATTCCAATGCTAATGGAAATTATAATATGCCTTCATCTTCCTACACTATAACTGAATAATCACAACCTTTGAAGTGGATAAACATACAACGTGGAAGATCTGACTCCACAACTCCACTATATATTTTATAAATGAGATTTTAAATACTCATTTAAAACTAATTTCAATATTAAGCTCAGGGACGATGTCACATAGTACAGTATCCGCTCATGACCTCACTGCCATTCGTATGAATTGACGGAACTCATGACTTCCAATAGCTTTGTTACAGTTTTCCATTTTATATTTTCTTCCAGTTTCTTAGTTTTTGTTTAAGTGCAGGTGTCCTCGGGTATTCATTGATATCTGAAAGGACGCCGTCGCTCCAGATTATCTCAACGAGCACCGAAGCCCAAGCGGATCCTTTTAACGAATTAGCTTTAAGCAGTTATTGCCATTTCAAGAATCTCATTTCAGGAAATGGAAGGTGCGTTACAAGGAATATTGATTAAAATATATTTGCTACCATACTATGCCTGTGTTTATGTTTGTCTGTATAAAATTTGGATTGAGTTTTATTTATAATTAATTTACGTAACGTAAGTAAAAACAGTACTGAAAAAATTAATCTCCTTCAAATAGACAAGAATCTATAATATTTAGCTTCCGAGTGTGTATACTAAATGTAATGTACAATTTATATTATTAGTATGAAATATTGTTAAGTCGTTTAAAGTATAACTAAACATGACGTGAAACGCGGGTATTCAATTAACTAAAAATATCTATTTCCTTTATAAAGTAAATCTTGTATCGCGGAGCGCAAAATTCTGTTTTATTCCGAGTCATTACAGTTTGATTTGCTAAATCCGAAGTTTGACGCGAGACTTCGAAATCCCAGGATTTATTTGAAATAGGATGGTTCTAGTGTAACGTTATACATAGTTTTCAAAAGTGTATATATCTCAAGTGTATAAAGAATTTTCTTTTTCACGCTTAACTTTATTTTCTTTAATTTTGTTACCGTCTAGACGGATGTCTTATTAACATAGTGAAGAAAAACTTTAGTTTTACCTAGACCAAGTGCAGTCTGAATCTCGTTTAATTAGGAGGAGAGACGTAGATTGCTCCAGTAAACACTCTTTAGAAAATGTAGACTATACTTACTCTAGGTATTTTCTTTTAGAGTATTTTTCTTGCATTGATTTTTTGTATACAATTTTAATTTAGTCCTCATTTGAATAAGATTTAGAAACCCACAACCTCAATCAATACTTTTGGACCAGATCAAGGGAAAACAATAATCATTTCGATTCTAATTTCAAATTCAAATCGTCAACAGTCGTCCCGCACTCAAACACCAATAGCGTATCGGGTCGCTTTGATTCTTAAGGAGCCCCGCCCAATCAACGCGCAATATCGCTGAACGCGTTTTTTCAATCACCTCTCCGGTACACTTGCGAAGAAATGGCCACTTCATGAAAAATTTATAGAGCGGGGACCGTGGCGTTTTCACGGAGGCGCATAACAGACCGAATGACATTAGTTTATGGCCTAGAGCCAAACACTAAACCGCTTCTCGGGTTTGTGGACGGTACAGATAATATTTTTATATCATAAATATAATGTTTTTCCTTTGATCATGGCATAGTGTTGATTTTTATGACTGTTTTATGAGACGTTCTAGTAAATTAAATAACTCCATAGATACACAATACGTGTGTTTTCGTAGGAAATATTGAGCTTAGTAATCGTGTTTTATAACATTTTTGTAAAGACGTCTTATGCATAGTTTACATTATTATTTTTGCATATAAACCTTAAGAAAGTTTTTTATAGTTTCTTAAGTATTTATTATGTTTATATAGTGCGTATAAGCGTAATAGAAACGTTTCAGTTTTGTAGAAATCCAGTTTAGTTATGGCTTCTATAAGTATTTACTTCAACAACATCAAATGAAATATGTTTTATACAATACAATAATTAAATGAAAAAACTTTTTCACAATATGAAAAAAAAAAACACATACCATTTCACCGACACGCAAACTCGTAGACGAGAACTTTAATCATACATCAGCCTTTATGGCCAAAGTGAGGCGAAAATGAAAAATAGAATTCCCCTTTTCGAAAATAATGGACTGGCCACGGAGTCTCTCGCAGAGTCGTTAGCGGAACTCGAAACTTGGATCGAATGTTCGGTATTTCGAAATGATGAATGTGCTTACTGTTTATGAAAGCGGAGTTCTGCTGTTACTTAGCGGATTTTAAACGTTTAACTTATTTTATTAAGCACCAGTCTGAAACTATACACGCCATTTAAAGTTACTTAGCCATACTCTACATAGCACAAAGCATAGCACAAAGTAATATTAGTATTATTTACTTTTCTATATAAATTGAAATTAGATAACTTGTGTGGCATTTAGAGAGCAGTATATTAAAGAAAGTTAATCCACATTCGTCAATGTTTGTAAAGGAGTTGAAACCATTTGTGTAGTACAATGACGGTGTAGTCTTCACAAATATTGAAATAGTATGATTGGGGAACCGAGTTGTTTGCATTGACTACTTTAATGAAATCGACGTGGCGTGTTTATTTGCGTTCACAAGTTCAAACCATTAAGCAATACAATCAATATTAATTGACATACACTGTTTTGGTATGAAATCATAGAATAAATATTCAACATTTACTTTACTGTCAGATACAATAAATCAAAAAGAAAAAATCAATGTCATTTCCCAAAATGGACTACTTGACTCTTTTATTTTCTGACAAAGGTTGTTCCTGAAATCAGTTTAGTCTAAATATGAAAATAACCCAGAAGCTACTCGAATAGAGATTCAATTAACAATGAACGGGCAGGTGGCGTGCTGGTGACAGGACGTAGTCTATTCAATGGTAGAAATATTGAGCTTGTATTACATGACCAGTGTTGATGGTATTCCAATCTGCAGACTGTCGAAATAAACATTAACGAATGTGGGTCTCGATAATTTGGACGAAATGTTACAACTGTTTAATTTAATGATACAATTGGAATTAAAGCCGAAATACATTTAACGTTCGTTGAATAAAGCTCGCAGCGTAGTCGCTCGCTGAATTCAAATAATTAATGATCTAACATAGTTATGCATAGTTTAATAGTATAAGACAAATAATAATTAATTTGTTCAAAGAAAGCTTTTTAAGTACATCAATATAAATTTTAAGATGTTGAATTGATAGAGGTATTTTTTTATTAATTACCTATTATACTTCTGATGAGAACGGGGTTTTTAAAAATGGTGGAATAGAATCATACTTAGAATGTCCAGCTTTTCAAACTGCGAGTAGTCCTGCTACAACATTTTGAATCTTTTCTTAGATGAAGTTATTTTTAGGAACCCGTCACTGTGAAAAGCGTTACCGTCAGTGTTAAAAAAATTGATATTTAACACATGACAATTTTTGCTTTAGTGAAAATCGAAGCTAGGTTCCACAAATATTCAGTATTAATATAATTACGTTAGGTGGTAAATTATTAGTTAACTACTATAAAGATTTAGTCCTAATTAAAAGTTGCGTTCCAAACGCCGGAGTTCGATCGTACGTACGTTTGAAATTAGAAAAACACTAAAAGCACTAAAAATATAAATTAAACCTCATTGGAAGTGAACACCGCACTCTATTTACCATTCAAACCGTAAATAAAAAGCCGAGGCGAAGCAATATCGGGCTCTGTCAAAGCACAAGCGCGAAAGTTGGGAAAAAGAAAGAAATAGGGGCCGATAGTGGCCATTAAAATATCATTGAAATTCAAAAGGAGACGTCCCGAAACCTGATAGTCGAGATTCCGCGGTCGCGAAATGGACTACAGGTCTACATATCTGCCAGATGCATCTGGTACAGCTAGAAATACGATATTTCAAGATTATGATATCAATACAGCGCTCTTAATTTGAATTAAAAAGCCTTATAATTTGATTCATTTACAAATATATTTAAAATATATTGTATGATGATGTAATTTACAAATAGATATTTTATTATACAGTGAGCTCTGCTACATTCGTAGTGTCAACTTGTCAGTATGTTTGTTGTAGAACTAATAACGTAAGAAATCACTCTAACAATTTAAATCATTTACATTTTTAAGTGGTTTTTAAACAACACATGCGTCTGCTGAAGAAAATAAATATTATATAACTAAGTACAATCAGTTCTATATCATAATACGCACTGTTCTCATTTATTTTAATCACTGAGAAAAAAATACGCTTGACCTAGAATCATTATTTACGTTGAACTAAACAGTAACGCTATATCGACCTACCTACTAATATATATAAAACATTATGAAAGCTATATACGGTCTTTCATCTTTTTGTAAATCTATATTATATAAATAAAAGGTTCGGTGACAGCAATACGGACAACAGTAAATCAACATGACGGCATCTTATAACACTCTTTTTACTTTTTACATGAGGTGATTGGAATAAAATCTGGATATAATTTTGAATCCATGAACAGGGACTTATAAAAAAAATAAGAGATAGAGTAGGTAAATATTTTGAATAAAAAAAAAACGAAAGTTTAAGGAATAAAACCCTATTATTAAACTTTTTGTTTTAAATTGTTTAATTTGAATTAAGAAATAATGACGTTAGGATAACAAGTTAACAAGCTAGAGAATACCAACTATTCTACAAAAAGAAAGAAACACATATTCTATTCTGGTTATTTACTCCTTGTATTAAAGCTAATAAGCATTGAAATATACAAAAAAAAAACGAACAGAAAATAGAATTAATGAAATTATTTATTTATAAAATGATAGTGCAACCAAAATAGAATGTCGTACGTCCTCGCAAGTGGCACTCTGAGCTAATTGCAAACCACACCTGCCCGGTTTATAATTCACCTAGGGGCCGTCCGATTGTTGGAAGTAATCTCCATTAGATTTTAAGCCTTCCTATTTAACATTAAATAGGTAAAATTATAATATTATACATCAAAGCTTAATTAATAATACAATTACATATTCACGTTCCGAACACTCAATCATATCACAAACAAAAAAGATATCCAAAAAAAAAAGTCTTCGAATACCAAGAGAATAAATTACATTTGAATATCATATTCAATTTAATCAATATCTACATTTAAGACAACATCAAACGAAACGTAATTAAAATACACCGATATGATTAATACCAACATAAATATAAAACAATTTAGAATACAAATGAAAATATTAAACTATAATAGTTGAGGAGGGGAGCTCTAACTACGTAATGACATATTCGAGGGCTGCCATTGTGATAGGAACGCATTTCGTGGTGATAATCGAATATTAAATACACGCGCACGCGCACCTGCGTTTGTATACGTCATTATAAGCACCGTGAAGCATTCATTTTGACGGGATTTTAAAGAAATAAGTGGCAAGGAATGCGTCTTGTAATAATAACATTACATAAATTATAACGGTTTTAAAGAACGTCTATATTTAAGGTTATTTAAGTTTATTAACAGAAATGAATTAAACTACCCAGACAAGATATAACTGTCGCCTTTAGTCTTTTTGATATTTGTATTATATATTGTATGAAGACTCTACGTAAAACGTCTCAGAGCGAATATTCAATATTTGCAATAAATAAACTGTTTGTATACTCGATACAAAAAGGATTCAAATGTATTGACAGAAGCGTTCCCTTACAAGTTGCGTTTTAGTTCGAGTTCAACGCAAATATGGCTTTAATGGTGTCTGTTTTAAAGTATTTTAGATAGGAAGATTTTATTTACGAGATCTAGACATAAATCTTGAACTTTTATGAGCGCATATTTGATTTTTATTAAAAATAAAGATCTTACAAATCTTTAACGCTATAAGAATCTGTAATATTTAGTGAATATAAATATATATAAGTTTTCTAAATAGGTATAATATTATCTTATATCGGTATTCTTCTGGTTAGTTAATTTATCGATCAATGTATCTTTTGTCTGTGCCAGAGACAAACTCTTATAAATATAGCTTCCTTTACGTTTATATACGAGAACCCTATAAAAAGTTAAAGGAGCTGATCTCGGTAGATAATTGCCAAACAGCCATATAAAAATAAAGGAAGTAAATGTCAGGATAAAATGTGCCGACAATTAAGTTAAACGATCTAGGGGACAAACACAGGAATCCCATTTAACCGACAGCGGAGACCTAGTCTGGTCGCGTAAGTGAATTAAATTGTATGCTCACTTCATTTTAAGTTTCAAAGCTGATCTCAAGCCAATGAATTGTTTTCCATTTTCTGTTTTTAACAGTTATAATAAAATTAGATAAATAACAAAGGCTTTGATAGAGTTTTCAGCTTGTTCTTTGATAATCTCTAACTGTGTAGTAATTGTGCAATTATTTATCTTTCAGTCAATCGCCAGAACACACAATGGCATTTGACAGATCGTGCGAAGTATTCACAGCACACAATGGTTGCGCGTGGATCAATCCCCATGCTAGGGTCTCATGGGGATGGGACTGTCATTGATGCTATTATCACGTATTGTCCACGTGGCTGTTAAATAGAAATTTCCGTCTGATTTGCGAACAGCCAATATTGACTAATTTACCCAAAAATACTTGTCGTAATAATAGTGAGAATTCAAAAACAACGGAAATCATAAATCCGAATGAATAAATAAAAATACACAAGATAATAATTATTTATTGTGGCATATGAAAGATTACTTTAGGATTCATTTTATTCAACGTTTAATATAAAAATAACTCTGTTTCATAATCTCTTGCTCCCAACGGAAACAGAAATCCTTTTAGTCGAAGACATTTCATCTTAAAACAAGCGAAGATTACGTCAGAACTTGTGTAAAGCGTTAAAAACGAACCGGAGTTACCTTAACTAAAGTTTAAGCCATTGTTTAGGACGGATTACGATGCGCTTATCAGCTGCGGCCGGAGTTTTTTTATTCCTCTTAGTTTCAATTAAGCGTCAGTTAATTCCAACTAGCAGTATAATAGCCGGAGGATAGTAAATGTTTGCCAAGGTCAGAAGTTAATTAAACCAAAGCTATTTTCATTAGTTTTGATTTTAAATTAATATTAGTACGTGGTTAGTAATAAATATGATTGGTTAAACTGTTATTGGTTCAATATCCTAGTTTAAACCAAGCAGCGGCCGAAATAATTGCACACCTATAAATAGAATAGGAGACCTCGCTCAGAACGTTACAAATTCCGACTTAAAACTGGAAATAAATTCACATTGCTAATTTATTTTGCGAATTAATTTAATAGTACACAAGTAATGGCCCCTCAATTGTCTAAATATAAAGGCATCCAAGCGTTTATCTTGAGATGGAATGCTGAGAGAACTTGGAATGGGTTGCTTTTAAATATATTGTGATTCATCTGTTACTCTGAATGAATGGAGCTAATACCTGACTCATAATTTCGCTTTTGTTGCCCCGTCGTCAACTATAAAGGAGAATGAATTACAAGAAGCGGTTGTACGTTTAAAAGCGGCTAAGACATTTAAACGTCCACTCTGATATTGCGTTATATGCATGAACGTCGATGAGAATGTTGAAAATTACCTTACTGTTTATAAAATACTTTTAAAATCGTTTTTAAACTATTTCACTATGAAGCGTCATAGTAAATCACCATCTATAATGGTGAGTCATTTCGGTCGATATCGCATCTCAATTAAACGAATTCCGAATTGCAACGGCGATGAAAAAGTGTAGTCCTCAATACAATCAGCATTACACGCGAAGCAGCTGCGGAACCCTAAATTACGAGCAGCTTAGATGTAACGAAGGGAGCCGTAGTCACAACAAATGGATTTTATAAATTTGAGTGTGTAGAGAATGTAGAGTTTCGGAGAAAAAATACCTTTCAGAAGAGCGATATCATTATTACTTTCAAACATTTTCTTGATTCATGCAAGGCGTCAGTGTTATGATTTGGTTAATTACTATTCCGTAGCATCTTTGATAGTAAAACATCAGAACTTAAAATAAATAACATTTGTTAGAAAATTGCAAAATGCAATTGTTTTTCCAGAACAAAGCTGTTCTCATCAAAAGGTTTCAATTATTTGAAAAATGTAGAAGTGTATAAGCGAAATAAAAATCTATCTCGAATTAATTATTGAATTTTCTCCTTTATATCGGCAAGAGATAAAAAGTATTCGAATTGACAGTTTAATCTTGCGAATTGGGAGTGCGGCTGAACGGGGGATCCTTGCAGTTCAGGGGGGTAACAAAAGAGAAAAAGAAATCTTTCTCAGTTCATTGGAACGGAAACTTGTCCTGGCCCGTGATGAATAGGGCTGTGGTCAATGCTTTCCATAGTAATTGGAATTCGGCCAGACTCGTGTTTCTATTTATTTTATTATCTTACGTAGCATGTGAACGAATTTTTATGGCATTTTTAATTAATTTCGGTTTTAAAATACTGAGTATGTACTTTACAAATAGGAAAGATGGAGAGCGTGATGATAAAATTATATTTCTTTGATTAAAAAATTATACTTATTATTAGGGCAAGTTTCAATCGACATTTCGACACGACCTGAATGTCAAACTTTCTTTTTTGTAGAATGTAATTCGTTTTATGATTAACTTTGTAACGATATGATCTGACGACCCTACACTTCGCGAAAGTTCACCTACATCGCCGTCCATTGTTGTACTGATACAAACAAATCGATCGTAAATTTCATCGGAATTTCTACTATTGTTTTTGTGATTAAACCGTCTATCTATAACTGAATCTTAATTGTACACTGAATTCGCATTATTTGCTTTGTGCTAATTCTGCTATAGTGGATAAGTATGAGTAGGTATCTTGACTCAAACAATTTTATAAATGGGTGGGAATTATGCATTTTTTATTTGCTTTTTTTCTGTTCGCTATAGCGTTGAAATTAGGGCGATTCGATGAATGGCTGTGATTATAGTATTATGAAGTTGATTATTGGAATGAAACCCAACTGGCACCTTGTGCTCACATCTGTTCATCGTCTGGAAATCTTCCAGTCATTGACTTTAGAAGATATAATTTATTTTTGTTTCGTGAAACTTAGAAAAGTTAAGAAACCTTTCTGTTTCAGTAAAGATTAGTATTTTATTTATAAATTATCAAACACATACAGTATTGCCAGTCATATATCAAAAAAATGACGTAAAAACTCAGAAGTTACTTTCAATATCGCTGTACTGGTTATGACACGAATGACGTAGTTTACCTCAATAAAACATTCAAAAGGATGCAACGATGCGTTCGATAAAAAAACCTTTCATGTAAATCGAGCCGTAACGTTGAACTTTAAATTCCCGCCATTTTTTAATGTGTTTCGAGTCATTCAGCCAGCTTTCGATTCTTTATTCAATTAACTACAAACGAGGTTTGATACACCGCACCGGTGGGTTGTTTATCGAGTAATGTTTACTCGTAGGGACGCGCGTGTGTATCGTTTATGCACGTGTTGATATTACAATAACAACGCGATCAAAGACCTTGTCTGCTGCGCTGTCTAAACTTTGATTAAATTACAATCCGTTGGATGGTATTGATTTATTTGGGTGATGTAACTAGTTTTGATTAAATTAGGCTGCTATATGCATCTGTAAAACGATTACCCAATTGTTCTTATTTTTAAAAAATGTCTTCGAATTTTGTATCCTTAAAAGTCCGTTAATAAACTTCTATAGAATACTTTAATGCTAGCATCAAATAAGAGGGTGAGATTTAAGATGCACTTAAACGAACTTTACTCACTCGTCTTAGGTTTCTCGCAAACAGCCAACTAAATAAATAAGAGTTTGATCAAATATGGGTTGAGTAATGTTGTCGACTATAAAATATACTACTATGAATGTATTCAGTATGAAAGTGCATGTAGACTTTATCCCTGGTTTATAGTGGAACGAAGTTAGTTTTGGAAATTAAAATTAAGTTTCAATAGACTTTTACGAGTAAAACAACGACAGAGCTATAAAGTTATTACAGTACAAATAAATTAAACAACAAATTAACCGGGTAAATTTATAAAACGCTGTAATGACGCCATAGCTGCGTACAATCACGCAATGTGTCAGGTAGAGCACGGCGCCGGGGAAACAGTGAGGGGAGGCACGAAACGCAGTAAACCCATGGCCCTTGCATTTAGCTCCCTCGAGAATGCGTAGTTTGTACAAAACCCATATTTACATTTATTATGTACAAATATGTTTTTTCGATACTTTATTGCTAGCCGGTCACATCAGCCGCCGAGCCGCACGAGTCACGTACATGGGGGGAATCGATACTCGACGGAAATGTAAAGTAAATTTATAAATAAAATATGAATGTTATGTACTATAGAAATTGACCTTTTAAAAAATATGTTTGGAAGTATTGTAGGTATATATTGTTTGGGGGTATTGTTATCTTTCTATGATTTTTGGCAACGGAAAAGAAATAACAGCCCTTATTAAAAAATATAACCTTTCTTATGAAGACATTTTTATTATGTCATGTTTCGATTGGACAAAAAATAATTCGTTCATGATTTTATAAACATAAATAACGAATTATTATCATAATATACGTCTAATATTATAAAGTTACAACTGAGTTTATAAAGTATTGGTATCTCTAGTGAAGGAATTGTTAATTTTGTTAGAACAAAATACAGGCCACCTTTTAACCCCACACCAAAGAAGTTGCATGTTAAAAATAATGAAATATACATTCTAGAGGAACAGACGGAGCAGATTCTACGAACACACACAGACACACTTTTATTTTATTGCACCCAGTTAAAATTATCGGGTAATACTACCAGGAGCACATAAGGGCCGAAGAGTTGCAACTTCGGGAGCGCTATTTTGGCAGATGCGTGCTCCCTGGAGCCCGACCACAGACTTATATACACACTACAATCGTCTGTCTAATAAAATATCAATTTAATTATTATTTAAAATTTAAACTATTCTCCGAATTAAAGCTTGTTTTTTTAATACCGTTACAAATTATTTATTTACCGTTAAAAGCTGTAAACAATTATTTACAATTGTAAGTGTAATGGATGTTTACAATTTACGAAGCCATTGTAAATAAAATTATTTAATTTTTGATCATTAAGATAATGTAATAGCTACCAACACTAACTCGTTCCGTAGTGCCCATTCTACAAATAACCCACTCTCTATCCAAGCCTAAGATTCCTAA
Source organism: Dircenna loreta (assembly GCA_963555665.1). Taxonomy (NCBI): domain Eukaryota; kingdom Metazoa; phylum Arthropoda; class Insecta; order Lepidoptera; family Nymphalidae; genus Dircenna; species Dircenna loreta. Next base: position 9,863,985 of record OY743094.1, read on the forward strand.
GCTTCATTTAAACATCGATTCGCTTGACGTTACTTACGACTACTGTAGCAAGGGGACGATTCCAGTGAAAGAGTGGAGGGTCCTTAATGAAGGGATGAGGACGTTTTTATGGACAATTTGATAGCACCAACCGATAGTTCACCGCCATCTAATATATACCAAGTTGTATTCTGCAAGAAAAATGGTGATATAAGGCTATTCGTTCTCAAACATTATATGAATGTATTTCCCAATTAGAACTCATAACGCAGAAAAAAAGAAAAGTTTATGAATTCAAGGAGTACAAAAAGAAAAAAAAAAGATTTATTTGTATAGTAGACAACAGTAAAATTATATTCTTTTTTTTTTTAAAGTTAAAAAGACGAAGAATACAGCCTTATTTTCCCGGAATTGAAATTACTGTTTTCGTTTCAAAAGCTGTAAAGCTTCATTTGTTCTACAAAAGTTAACAATGCGAGTATCTGAGTGCAGTAAACACTGGGATGTAGGGGGGAGGGGGGTGTTTGTGAATTTAAGTGTTCTTTGGACAATATTACTAAGACAATAGAAATGTAGGCTTGTGTTACGTGAGGATTTCATAGAGTGCTCATTTGCAATGTTTTGTTGGCTTTAACGAAAATGCTGTTTGTAAATTTTAGAATGTCTTTTTATTTTGAATAAGAGCCATGACATAATAGGGTAGGTATATTTATAAAAGGTTATTATTTTCTTTTATAAGACTAAATTTAATTAGTGTTGTAGTTTAAAAAGTAGAATTTTATAAGATTAAATTTAATAAGTCTTGTAGTTTAGAATATTTCCAAGAAGTAAATGTATTTTACTGAATACAAATAATAAGCCATTTTCTTCTATGTTACAAAACTCAATTCATTTAAGAGTTAACAGGTTTAACACAGGCAGACAGACAGACATTATTAGTTACACCTCAAGGTTGCTGCAAATTTTTCATCAATCAATCAATCAATTGCAATCAAATAAATGTGATTCATTTTTCAGTCGTTTAATATTTTTGACATAGTTTAAATAGATAGTTAAACAAAATTATATAAATATTTCAACAACCTGATACTAAAAGCTTGTTATAAATTCGTTGTTTATTATTACGGTATATAATTAATATTTTAATAATCCTTTTCATCGTAGAGATATTTTTTTTGTGGTGCCAGGGTTGTCAATTTGAGGCGACTTTAACTATGAAGCTATAAATTACTCAGACAAATTGTTCGTCGTATCTGTTATCTATATATATTTGTTAACCCTAACCCGTTTCATTCATCAACCCGATAAGGAATGACTAAAAACTTGTACCGCCCCAAAGTAACCCCAAAAGGTACACTTATCATTACAGGGTTTGGTACGCTATTAGAAAATGGGTTGTGATATTAATCAAAATTAAGAACCTATTTTTAAAGACATTTTTAAGTAATATAAAGTATGCCCTTAATTAGCATAGGGCTTTTAATTGGAGTCCCGCTCACCGGAACGATAAAACATTTACATAATTTGAATTGAGATTAAAATGAAAATTAGAAATTTATAAATTGCAATTTTCTCACCGAGATAACGTCCAACATAAGGCCTGGTATCTTCTGTGGATGGGGTTTAAAGCAATGGAATGTAGGCAGGGTATGTAAGTAGGGCGAGGGGAGGAAGGGGGCGCAAGTGCTGAAACAAACACAGAGTTAAGAATGCTTTTCAGTTGTTTGTTCGTTTGGTCCTTTGTTGTCGGCTAATTCTAGCTCTTGATAAAATTTCTGATGGGTCCAAATAGTAAACATTTAAAACTGGATTTTGTTTATGTGAAGTTTTCAAAGAATTCAATGAACATTTTCAAAAATAACATTAATATGTAAGTATTTGTACAACAAAAAGTTCGTAAGTCTGAGACCATCCTTTTTCGATTGTAATCCTCTATGTAAATTATTGTAATAAATTCAAACAAGAGGCTACGGAAAACCGCCTTGAACTTAGGTACGCGTCAAGGTCCAAAACTCGCGTTAGCAAGTCAGGAAGGAAAACCCCAAAGTTTGTTCGAAAAAAAAAACCGGAAAAGCTCGAAAATTAAAGCCCGACGTTCGGTTTCCGCCGGTCGAGGGTCCGGCGTAAATGTTATTTCGAGCTTCCTTTCATTCCTTTTGTTTTAGAGTTTATTATTCGCAGCGTACCTCTAAGGTGCGTGACTTAAGATTCCGCGGAAAAAATAAAAGAAATCACCTAGCGAAAGGGCAGCTATTTGGCTGAAACTGAAAATTTTGAAACAATAATGAGACTAAAACAAGATTCCGAAACTTGGGCCGTTCGATATAAGAGAACAAAAGAGGCTCTTTTAATTTACGTATTCTACTTTAGACTGTTTTGAAACGGGAAGGTCCTTTTGTAATTGACAAATTTTAGGGAATACCAAAAGTTTTCCCGTTCCAGCGGAATGAAATCTCGTCCAATAATTAGTTGGTTCGATTTCGAATGGCAGGCGTTTCGATGAATTTTCAGAGTATCTTAAAGAAGGGGATATATTCTTAGGAATGCGTCGATGTTTCTTATCAAAAGTGTTTTTCCAGTTTGTGCTAAGACGATTTTTTTTTAATTTGCTTCAAGCTATTTTTAGGAAGATCCGAAGGCAGATGGTACAATATTGACAATTCTAGTTTTATGAGCTGGCCCTTGCGGGCTTGTGGAATCGTAAAAAGTAAAACGCGGACCCTGTGACGACCCAAGGGTTTAATAGTTAATATCAGCTAAGATAGCATAAAAAGGCTTCTTGAGTCGTAAAGGTAATATATTATATTTACTTAAATATTTACTTACCATTGAAGTAATTAGGCTGTACGGTAACCAGTGTTGGAAATAAACATCAGTTTTCTGTAACAATATAAATAACTATGAAACAAGTATATAAAATCAGGTAATACATAAACCTATATAGAAAGCATTATATAATTTTGTTAATTAAGTTACTTAAAGCTATTTATTATAGAGAGTAATATTTTTGTAAATTGTAGTATATTTGTCAATACTGGAAACGCTTTGTCAGCGCAATCGCTTGGAATAGCAGCACCTGGTCTTTGTAAATGACACGAACATATGAGAAAGTGATTTATTAAATCGTCAGAAATATCAAGAAAAATAAACAAGGACATATATAGTATATAATTATATTACAGGGATCAGTCAAATACAACATTATATAGCTTATTCGTGTAATGTTTCAAAAAAAGTATCGGATAATTATATTTCAGGATTTTCAGACGGGAGAGAGATTAAAATTGCTTTTACAACGTACTTGAATGTAAGTTGCGGCGATATAGTTCTGTGAAGTGGACACCCGTAGTTTAGTAACTCTATAGAAGTTTATGTTTCTTAGTCTATTTCTTTACAGGTTTTATTTTTCTCCTAATTCAATTGGAAGCGGGTTACGAGACAACAATAGATTCCCCCGGGATCTCACTGAACTATATTGTTTGGGATCGAGAACAGTAATTTTAGCTACAAAAGCTATGCCAATCTCCTCCAGCTGGGTAAACTGTACTAATACGTACGTCATTATTATAAAATGTTAATATAACAGTATTAATAATTATGTTTTGAATTTAAATCACTTGTTTAAAATCATAATAACATTAAACTATAATACAGAAAATAAGCAGATAGATACAAAGCCTTATGTTAAATTATCCGACATAATACGTTACGAGACACTCTACAGCGCTTGCGGAAGAGAACTACCGAAGAGCCGTCAAGTCCATTGACATCAACAAATCCTGGAGGCTCTATTCGATCCAGATCAATTATACTATTAGATAGCTCTAAAATACTTCGGAAATACAACAGATAATATATAGTGAAGTATAAAACAGTTTGATAATTCATCAGACTGGCTTTAACGACACCTTATATAACGTTCCATTCACAAAAACATAAATTGCAGTTATGAGTTACGTTATAAATATATAGGGAGCAGGTCGGAGCACGGGGCGGCCATAATTCACGGAGCTGCCCCGCTCGGACGTGTCCGCACCTTTTTGTTACATTTCCTCGTGGACAGAGATGCCTGTGGTTTTAGGCTTTTAATACTACATGAGTATGGAATTCTAGCGTGTTTAGTCGCGACATTTGGATTTTCATACAAAAGTTTTTTGTTTATCTTTCGCCTAAAATAATATTATACAAATGACAGCGTGTTATTTGTTCGTATTAAGATTTGATTTAATTATTTTATACATAAGAGAATAAGGTTTTAATATTACATTTATTTGAAATAAAATAAGAGAGTGTAGAGTTTTTAAAGAGTAATGAATGCACAGAGACAGGTCACGTCGTATTCAGCTGGCTGTAGTTCGTTTCTATTAGCTCACATAGAGTTTGCATTACAAAGTAAGCTGGACGGCTTAAGTGAGGTGTAGTTTTCACTGCGCAGCAATTTACAAGCGAGCTCTTAGAGATTTCAAGAATAATTAAGGAACTATTTAAATGTTACATTTTCAAGACATTCAAGCTTTTGTTACTCTGTGCGCATAAATTTAAATTATTATTAACAAATCAACAAGAATGTAATGAAATATTTGTACTGTAACTGTACATTTCTTGGCTCATATTGAAAATGTCACGTTACTTTTGAATGTAGACATAAACGAGCTATTGAAGCGTGAGAAGACCGCGTTTAAAGAACAATTTCTTGACTAATCACCTCGTTTCACATAGCATTACGCTTCAGCGTCATAACAGTAAATAGGAAACATTCTCTTCCTCATACATTTAGCTGTCTGATTTATATATTTTAAGCCGTCACTTCAAACAAATATACACCTATCTGAATGCGGACGCGGGTGAAAAATGATCTTTCCCAGAGTAAAAGAGAAGCCGCAGCTGTAAATAAAGACTGCAACATATCCAGTACACACATATCACATGCGTAATTAATTATAAATGTATACAAAGCTTTGAGACTTAGCTGTGGCGTCTTTGATCATTCAGACGACAGTAACGTAAATATTGTTACGTACTATGAGCAAATAGCAGATAATGGAGTCTATGATGTAGAAGCGACAATTGAAATGTTGATGTAGTGGAAACGTTTTAGAATATTTCAATACAATTGTCTTAATACGTTATAATGATATTCAAAAGCACTCAGATATTCACAAGTTTCGAAGCTTCAGACAAAGGATGAGGCTAAGCGGGGAACTGGTAAGCCATAATCTATTAAGCAATAATAGGAGTAGTGGAAGCAAGGTGCGGGGTGTTCTAACTCACGACTAATTGGCGGCGAACAAAGGCACCCAGACAAAGCTGCATGCGACCCGTCTAATGGAGCCGAAGACATCTTTACAGAACGGTTTATAGTTGAAGCTAAGGCATTTTCCTTCCCTCCTAAGACACTGCCAAAGGATAAAGGATAACGGCGTTGGAGAAAATCTGAAATAGATCTTATAATTTTATTCAACTTACCATTTTACTTTTAAATAAATTGTAGATAAATTTAACGATTGAAGATATTATTGTATCATAAGTAATAACGAGAGGGAATTCTGTATATATATTTCCTATTAACCTCTTGAATATGAAAGATATTGTTTTATTTATATATTGCCAAAATGCTTTTAGCATTTCAATGGGTTGGAAGTGTGTAGCTCGGACATTAGGCGCCGTCCGTTGTGGCCACCGCGGCTTTGAAATCCGTCTATAAATACACGCTACACTAATGCGGCTGACATAGAAATATTGCGTTTGCCAAGAACCGTGGATAACGAGGGCCTGCCAAGATCCAAGTATAACCGATACTACCGTTAAAGTATTTGTAACGATATTTCCAGTCCAATATTCAAAATAATATTTCTGCAACACTTTTTCACAAGCTAAATAAAAAAAAATGCCATCTATATATATTTTTTTCAATCATAAATATATACCATGTAGATACATCCATACCAAAAAGTAAAGAAAATTTTGCTTTACATTTACTTACATACTCAAATTTTAAAATGCAAAAGTCACTCAGTCTGTCTGTTACATTTTCACACATAACCGCTGAAGAGATTTAAACTAGTGGTGAGAAAGAGTTCAAGAGTGTTTTATTTCACCTTCTTGGCCAAATTAAACAATAAAAATTCAATGTTTATCGACTAAAATGATTTTAAATAAATCCATCTTAATTTGAAATATATTATATAACAACAAATAAATTATATAACAGCAACCATGTCGAATAATCGTATCGTAACTGTTCAGGTTTCCCTCGTTTGTAAACCAGGATTCTTCACAATAATAAACTTATCACGTCTCGTCTCGTCATCGTATCGTTCAGTTAAAACAACACTATTATCTAGTGTAAGCTGTTTCCAAGCAAAGTGCACAAAACAAAACACAAAAATAATAGAGTCTCTTCCGGAATTTTTAATTTACGCGCCAACACGACGTTCCAATATCCGGAAAATAGCTCGGTCCGGATTCGCTAAAAAAATACAAGACTGAAAAATCATTAAAAAAACAAACAAATTAACGGAATATATATATATATATAACTGAATTTAATTAACAATAGAAACTTTTTTGTTTGTTATAAATAACTTATATCAAACAAAGCGCTGCCTGCATGTGAGATCCACATTCAGGCTGTATTACGGCCTACTCTTTTACATATTCCATCTCGACTTTTAAATCGAGCCTCCTTTCACTGCATGCTCCCGGATCATTCAGTGATTCTATTATCTCGAACCCTATCCTCGGGCATTATAGCTCATATCATTCACCATTTAAAATGGCGGGCGGGTCGCGGTCGTTGTTCAAAATTTTATGCATTACCCATCCCGTAGGTATTCCCAACTGTCTAATGCAGAGGCCACCGCCACGTCAAAATATCGTTATGCATTCAGCGAGCGTTGTCGTGAAACGGTTTTGACAGGAGGGATGGCATAATAGCGAGATATTCGATGACAGTATGCAGATTGAGTCGAGATGCTCGCGTTATTTCGTTGTCTCAAATATAGTGGCCTATGCACTTTGTCTCTTGGTCACAATTTAATAGTATTGGAATTGTCTTTTGGATATAGAAATTGTATTTTGGAGCAGTTGATGGCTGATGGCTGAATGGCTTTCAGGTGAATATAAATCAGAAGTAATTAAAGCAATATCAAACGATTTATGATAATCCTAAAATTAATAAGGCTTACAATATATCTTAGGATGAGAAAAAAATCTAGTATCACATTAAAAGCTGGTATTTTTTTAAATGGCCCTGAAAGGTGAGGAAAGCCAACGGATGGAATAGTTTACGAAATCTGAACGCGCTAACAGCAAATTATATAACAAGGTTTTAATTCTTTATTTTAATATATTTTTTCTGGATGAAACACTGAAATATAAACAGAATTAAATCTGTTTTTTCTTCAATTAATTATTCCTCTTAATACACATATTGTATAATTTTACAATAAATAATGTTTTTACGAGATGTCTGTATATCTTTATTCAGTGTAAACTGATTACTCCGACATCATTACGTTTTCAACAGTGCTGAAATATCGGAAAATAAATAATAAACAAATATATGGAAAATATCCAATAATAACATTAATTATATACTGTAATGTGTAACTTGTTTATTTTTTTAAATTGTATATTTCAAACTAATCAATATTTCTATAATTTGTGTTAAAAACAAGAAAATGAAATCTTTATGATTATTTCAAAACTATATTAATATAATAAAATCCAACGAACAATATGGACTTTTATATTTCAATTCAAAAGAATGTTTTTTGTAAATCCTTTTGATTTGGTAGTTTATTTTCGTTTGAAAGAATCATTCGGTGGAGTCTAAAACCAGTTTATTTCACAGTTTCCTTGCGCCCGTAATATTTCGTTTCCTCCGCCCGTCATTTATTGATCTATTCAATCGTTCGTATGAAATTATTTCTTGTGATGTATTTGGGAAATCGTGTTGCGATTCTTAAGTACCATTTTATTGTAAGTAAATATACATATTTTTATTGAGGCCATCAAAGTGTCTTTTTATATTCTTATTCAATTCAGTTGCCAAATTCAAAGCTATTTATTTTGTAAGTCATGTTCAATGTTCAGAAACAGGACATTAGATGTTTATAAAACGTAATTCATTTTTATAAAATGTTTATTTAAAATTGTTTTTTTAATAAGAGGCATACTATTTCAATAATTTGCCTTTGTATTGTATCTATATTTGTAGTTCTGTTAGGAGTCTATCTGTGGTACTGGCCGTGGTGGTAATAGACTTGCTCGATGCTATATAATGTACTTTACGTGTTCACCAAGAACTGAATTACAGCAGCGGAATTCATTTCTCCACACCAGCTGCGTCTGGTTTCAGTCTTAGTTTATATACTATAGTTACAAGTCTCATCGTATTGTTATGGAGTAAATTTATGTTTTAAAATATCACGATATCATGCATTTTTCACTTTTTATTCTTACTTCATTTTGATTACAATAAATGAAACGAGGTCGAATAAATTCAAGTTAACGAAAATAAAATTATTCAGAACAATATACTATAATTTAAGTTACATACATGCTGTAAATTGGTTATTTATTCGATAATTTAAAAGCGAATAATAAGTTAAAATATTTACGGCGCTGAAACAAATCCGACACGCAATCGAACAAAGCGTCGATATCGATAACTCAGTGCGAGCGTCACTATAAATCAAGGGGACTCGGGTAGATAGTGATGCCCACGTACGCTAACAAGATACTCGATAAATATTCTAATCTTAGTCGATTTGTTCATTGACTGGGTTTATTTCACAAAGGGAGTATTTCTGATAGGATTTTCAACAGTAACTAATTATAAAGATATGATATCGTATAGCAAATGTAAAACAATTATTATTCAGTCCTGCTAAGAGGTGTTGAAACACAAGTAATAAATAAAGCATTAAAATAAATAGTGAGGTGACACCACGTTAGCTGTCCCCATAACAACTTAGTGCAGATATTCCAAACATATCTGTTATTTCTTCCGCTGACATATTTTTATAAAAATACTTTATCACCCCAATTATCATAACAATTGTAGGTATTCACACGACAGAGAGGAAACGAGGAATCAGATGGATTTTCTTTGAGGGTGTCGTAAACTCTTTAGAAAGTGAAGTTTATTTATGATAATGTTCAAATAACAGAATATTTTAATGTTGTTTTATAAATATCGACGGTTTCACTCAATTTATGCGTATCGGGGTTACCAATGGTGATATCACGTTAAGTGTAAACGACACTTTATTTATGACAGTATTAAACAGTGAGAACTTTCCTTAAATAATAATTTAAACGAATCGTTAAATCCAAGTCCATTGCCATGAGAATAACTGTCAATAAAGGTTAACAGTATTGTATTATCTTATTAATTTTATATCTGTGTAAAACTAAGATTACGTGTCAGATTCAAAACTTAATTAGTATATAATAACTGAACATTGATCAAATATATTACGCCAATAATAAAGTAGTGAAATCAAATTGTAACTGTCACAGAAACACATTTATGTCACGTGGTAGAGCTCGTTGGAATATATTTGTTCTGTATCCAGGTTTTAAAGAGTGGTAGGTATGCGTCTTTATTCTTATTTGGTAATCGTGGTAATTTTTGGTAATCTACGATTCTATTTGGTGTGTATGATTTGTGTGTATTGAATTGTCTGTGTGATTTAGTATATATTTTAAAGAAATACAGTATGAAAAATTTATTAATACGGGCGGGATAAATTATATTAACACGGCAAAACATGGCTGAAAATAATTATCATGTAATTATATATAGGTTATTTATTATTGTATACAGTTTTCAGAACATACAAAATAATCCAGACGGAATAATAACTTCAAGGTTCTAAGACTACAGATCTCTTATCTCGCGTCCGATAAAACAAGCTTATGATATGAGCTTAGTTTTATAAGATAATATGACTTTAATTTGATAGTAAAACTATTATCAAGTAGAAAGTATGTGAAAAGAGCAGATGAAAGTCAAGTGCAGTGAGGTGATTAGTAGATGAGGTGATAAGGATGAGATGAGACGAGAATCTGATATCTCATTATGATGTTCTGATTGTTTCCAGAACTTTCTCTAACAATTGTTTGTTTATTTCAAAAACAAGTGTGGAAGCGCCTCATTGAAAGTAATAACTTATTAACAATAACTTGAATATAATAAATAGAATATTTTTGTTGTAATTTGATAATTAAAAAAAAATACTATTCAATTTATACCGTATTAAGCCGTCCTCTTCACTGGAATACAGTACAGAATAACAAAATTAAGAAAAAATATGTTAAAAAAACTTACAAAATTGGCATAATAGTTTAAAATAAATAATAGTGTTTTGATGAAGTATTAGATAGCAGAAAAATAATATAAATATTTAGGTCGCTTTAAAATTTGGTCTAGACGGTCGTGAGCTCGCAATAAGACGCATAATTCTTGAAAATTGCCATTATGTACACGCAAATACCAGTCTTAAGTCAACGGTATATGAACTACAGTGCAATACAATATACAAATATTGCGTTGTCGGCTAAAATGTACCAATAAAAGTTGATGTTTCCACACCATCGCCCGAATATTACAAAAAAAAAAAAACAATAATTGGCGGCGCGCCAGCAGCCAGCTGGCAGCCAGCGGGCAGCCAGCGAGCATCCAGCGGGCAGCCAGCGAGCGGCCAGCGGGCAGCCAGCGGGCAGCCAGCGAGCGGCCAGCGGGCGCGGGGCGTTAAATCGCTTGATCGGTTACAATCACTGTGTAGGACCACGTTTGAACATTCACAGTGACTGATTGAATCCATCCTCAGCCGGTTATAACGGATTAGGCTGTCTAAACTCATTAATGAATTTGATTATTATAAGTATGATTTTGAGTTTCAAGTATAAATAGTTTGACAGAACGACAGTACCGTCGAGAGTTGTGATTGGCTGTCTATCACGCTATCGACCAATCAGACTTACACGACATTTGATAGCCAATTATATATTGTTTTATTAATCGGTCTTTTCGAGTCAGGGTGTGAGTATATAGATACTAAAAGAACTGTCAAAATATTACATAAATCATGGATTTAAAAAGTATAAAGATAAAAAGTTTTTGGAGACCCTGTAATTTTATTTCCAAAGGCCTTTAAATATTTGGCCTGTTTTATAAGCTATTTTTAGAGATCAAAGCGACTGTCACTATCTCGACAAACCCCGGCGTTAAGAATTAACTGGATTTATATTAAACTTTAATTATATTAACATTGCTTTTAGACTATTTATAGCAGTTAAAGGATTTTTGATTTTAAAAGACATCTATGTTTAAATATATATAAACTCTCTGATGTAACAATAAAACCCATAATTCATATTTAAACAGGAGATATAATATATATGTATATATATATATATGTAAATTGTTATTGCACCGGTTGTGCCACAACGAACAACCGGTGTTACACGTATAGATATTTAAATAATAAAGGTGTAAGTCTGTTCATTGGCTGTATGTATGTATTTATGTATATATATAAAGGTCTTAATAATGTTTAATAGCGATATCATGTGATATAAGTATGTAATTGTATGTCTAATAATATATCACGGTACGTCTTATTTACTTTACCCTTATATAAAAATATAACTTGTAAAATAATTGTATTAAAAAAAAAAAATAATATATATATATATATATATATATATATATATATATATATATTATTTTTTTTTTTAAAATAAATATTCTGATATAAAAAGTTATTACACAAATTTTAAGTTTTCTTTTGTTCCTGTGTAAGTTATTAGTTTAATATTGTAATTAATAGTTAATTTATGTAGAAAATTAACATGGCTTGTGTAAAATACGATGAAACAATTATTGCAGTGTAGTCGGTGATAATATTCTTTGGTAACCAAATTTGCACTTATATATATATATATATATATATATATATATATATACCATAGGCAAATGTGAAAAACAATTCTAAACATGTTGCTGTGATTTCATTTTACGTTTAATATCACGAACAATAATTAATAATTTTATTATAAAATACAAACGTCCCAAGTCGCGACGGTAAATATAAGAATACAAAAGACGCTTTTTAATAAACCAGGATTTTTTGAATTTAAACACAGCTCTGTATGTTTGTTCGTAACAAAAGCACACGTCGTTACGCTTTACATTTCGTACTTATTTCCTGCTTAGAATGGCAACGTGGCGTATCTTTATTTTAGATCTTGGTGCTATTGTTTTAGGGATTATATTTCCGTACATATTAAAATTCCAACGAAGAAATGCATCTGCTATTGTCTGCTAAAGAAACATTACGTGCAAATTTGGTTACCAAAGAATATTATCACCGACTACACTGCAATAATTGTTTCATCGTATTTTACACAAGCCATGTTAATTTTCTACATAAATTAACTATTAATTACAATATTAAACTAATAACTTACACAGGAACAAAAGAAAACTTAAAATTTGTGTAATAACTTTTTATATCAGAATATTTATTTTTAAATCGTATACAAGCTTTTTTGTTTTCCCGGAAACTTTTATCGATATACGACTTTTGTCACAGTAATTAATATTATATAATATAATAATTATTTTTACGATAATAATAAAAGTCAGTATAATGTCATCGGAGTAATCTTTTGAATTGCAAAAATAAGGTCAGCTGTCATCTTATAACTGTCTTACGTATAATCTTAATTCCCACAGCGTATCCGATTCCCCATTTTACAGTGTATACATGAATCACAGGATACTTGACCTCATATGAACCTTTATTACCAGCTTCCTCATCAGTCATAATACCTCCTAGCACTGAGAGCACGAAAAAATGGATAAGCCGTACACTTCATTTTTTAAATAGTAGAGAAATGTCTTCGAATCATATATTCTTTCATGAAATTGTCACATCCATTTAAAATCATTGAATTATAAAAATTGACATACAACTAGTGAACTGATCTTGACCTAATTATGCATGAGTGTTATATTTGCGAAGGTGAAAGCCAGGGGACAATGGTTGTTTGTGAGCGCATTCGGTGACCTCATTTGAACTCGTAATAGGTAATTTCCCAACTGATTAATCGGAGGTATCGACTCAATCGATTCGCTATTTGAAGTAGGTCACTTGTCTAGAACACTGTTTAATTCTATTAATTATGAATTCTTTCTGTTTGCAGTTTGTTTGGTATTTGAATGTTTGTTAACTACCACTCGGTGGAAAATGTGAAAAGTTTCTTCGTAATTAATTTTTCATTTTCATGATGGATTTATTATAGAGTAAGAATATTTTTCTTTGTTAGTTGAATTTGGTTAAATCAATTATTCACATTTTTTATAAAGTTCTGTTAAAGATAACCGCCTGAAGCATTTTTTTATTAAAGAGCCAAGACCAGTCAGATGGATATAAAATATAATGGAAGAATTTCAATTGAATTAATTATATATATTATAGAATATTACGTTAAATGAAATATGATTGTTCAGATTTATAAAAATAAATATTAGTAAGATATTCTTTAAACTAAATCAGATAACGAAATGAATCAGTAAATAAAACAGACAGGAATTCTTGAATCATTCCTACAAGAACAACGAATTCCTACGCACATATATATATATATATATATATATATATATATATATATCTAAATATGATTGAATTATACTGATAGTCCAACTTCCGAGTGGGAGGAGTACGTAAATCAATCAGGGTGCAATCATATAAAATCATATTGCAAAATCAATTTATTAATCCAATGAATAGTGTTGTACAAACAACGTTATCGTCGAAATAATCTAACTGCACTAAACTATCTGCTCTATTAATACAATTGCTATCGACATTATACAATCAGTCAATATTGTACAATAATATATAACTAACGTCCAATAGTGTCAATTAAATCTTAAAAAAAATATTTTTATGATTTTAGCAGTGATTTCAATTTATAAATGATTAATTAAAAAAATTACGAAATTGTTAAGAGATCCAATTAATCGTATTATAAAATACATTTCGTAAATACAAAAACAACAAGCCATTTATTATCGAAGCACAATTATTTACAATGAATATAATATTATTATTGAGTTTCAATGGGGCTCGGTTATCGCATTATCCAATAGGAATGCGGTTGATATCATCGAATTGCGGTTATCGATGAAAATTATTGACAAAGAGTACATCATTTATTCTCTTTAAGCTGGATGGTTTCTAGATAAAATCAGAATATATCTAGATATGGTCAGTAATATGGCGTAGGTATGCCAGCTCCTTTACTTATTTCCTAGGTATAAAAATACTAAAATATTGAACGGTCTGCTTATGATTTAAACAGTTTGAATCTTATTTGTATTTGAATATTTGATTTAATTCTAAACGAATATTACTATAACGTACAATGGAATATAAAAATTGTCTCTTATATAGTTCTTACAGATTATCAGTTGTAATATAATACAGCGAAATAAAGACTCGGTCAGCAACTACACTTCATGAAATATTAACACGCGGAAGGCTTCGTGCGCATTGTACATTTAAATGGAATGCGCCGGCGCAACCACCACGTGAAAGGTCACTAGTGTGCACTCCGCACTTAATGTAAGCGGAGAAGTTGGGTACTGCGATTCTTTAAAGGTACAGAAGGAAAGATTTAGCGATTATAAAACTGTAAATTAAATTATCATTGATCTTGTAATGAATCACTACTTAATAATTTGAATATACATATACCTAAAAACAAAAATAGTACTGCAATGATACAAGATATATATTTTATAATCAATTTCAACGGACACACGAAGTGAAAAGAAATCAGTACAAAATCGCTACAATCTTGAACTCTAGACCATTCGTACACACATAGTAACCCGTAACTCAATACGCAGGTGTATATAATCCGGCAGTGCATGGATGTAGCCGCAGAATGCACTCTCGTATATTTAAAAGTAAAAATAAACTAAGATAAGCAAATGGTAGGAATAAATAAGAATTATCTAGATTACTATCAACAGAGCGTGTTTAGTCTTTTATGGACTCGTTGGTTTTATTGAAGATAAGTTGTTATTGATTGTCCGGATAGGGAAGTAAATATACCTGCTTCTTTATCCTGATAATATTTTATATGAATTGATTTTGAGTCTTTTGTAATATAATATTATGTTAGAGTTGAATTGTATCTTTCCTTTTTAGTTTCTAATACGTCATATTATTTTTTAGTCTATGTAAAGTAATAACAAAGACCAGAACTAATTCAACTTACCGTTATTTATACATGGCTTTAAATATAATACAATTTATTATTGATAGCTAAATAAAGAATCGCCCACGTGTTACTGCAACAGGAAAGTGCACTTAAGTTAGTAGTAAACAAAAACAAAATGCTACCTCTATTCAAGTCGCGTC
The DNA here is from genome assembly GCA_963555665.1 of Dircenna loreta. Taxonomy (NCBI): domain Eukaryota; kingdom Metazoa; phylum Arthropoda; class Insecta; order Lepidoptera; family Nymphalidae; genus Dircenna; species Dircenna loreta. The sequence continues at coordinate 9,879,413 of OY743094.1, forward strand.
GCGGAATGCGCGTACGCATAGATTAGGCGCGCAAATGGCAGGCGCGAATCTGGCGATCTAAGTTAGCGCACGCGCATGTATGAAACATTAGGGTGGTGCCACAATGAATGAGTAATTATAGTGCATTAACATCGTTTTTATATTATATTGTTTATAATATTACAGTATTATTATAGCATTATGAAAATAACAATACTTTATGGAAATGTACATTACTTATATTTAAATTTGAAAGGTAACATGAATAAAATATTTATGCTACCGGAGTAAGGACTGCCAGATTTCTTACAAATACGTAGTTTATATTTAAACGTACCGGGTAGAACATTCAATGTATGTATGGATAAAATAAACGTTGAATAACATTATACCAAGTGCTCTCAAAGGATTTCAATATACCTTTACTCTTTTCAACTTTCATAGTTTTACTTTTTGTTATCAATTCAAGGCTTGACCTTTAAAAGAGAAGTTACAAACCTGAGACCAATATAGTGAAAAATAATTCTTTACATTCTTAATAATGTACAAAAAGACAAAAAAAAAACCGCATTTCTATGTAGGTAAGTATCATTATACTTTTCCAAAAAAATTTTTTTTTACTTTACTTTACTTTACTACTAATAGTAAACTACTAATTCGCTACTTTACTACATTTTTTACTACCATATAATACCTGTGTTTAGTGTTAGTAAGTAAAAAAAAACTACCTACAACCTACCTTACATATCCGTCAAGGTGTCTGTAGTCCAACGAGAATGCAGTGAGTACATGAAATCTGAAACAAACAATAGTAAATTTAATTTATTTGTATATAATTAGCACTGGTACGAATCCCGTGACTCATCAGTTATAAAAGTTGAAAAACGGAACCGTTCAACCATAAAAAGGCTCGCAAAACACATTTAGCGGCATTAATTAAGAATTTTCCACTATATAACGGGAGTTACGCATTTTTCGGGTAACATTAAGCGTGGGTGATGAATAGGCCGGGAGCTGCCGCGTCATTCTTTTATATTGCAAGTGTTATTTTTGCGCTAATGAGATCGCGTCTAATGGCTAACCCTTGAGCTTTTACACGTAAAATGATGTCTGCAAAGACAACGTGGGGCTTTAAGCAGCTTTTATTTTCTAAAAGGCTGATGATAGTCAAAGGAACAGAACAGGTGAGCACTTTTTATCTAATTCTGAAACAGAAGAAATGTTTTGAAACATTTAGTTTATAATGTCTGTGCTCTCTTTGATACATTTTCGTTAATAATGACGATAGATGGCATTTCACACTAGAGGTACACTTGTTGGACTTAATCTATTCTAATACTAACAATATTACAAAGCGGAAATTTTTGTTTGTTTGTATTTAATAGGCTTAATAGCTAATAAACCGATTAAAAAGCATTTTACCAGTTGTACGATACTTTTGTCCCGAAATTTCTACTAGATCTAAATACCATTTACCGTTCCGCCTTGCATATACGTTTAACATCCAGCGGAGTGCGAACGCGTCAGCTAGTATTAAATAAAATTAGCAAAAAATACTTGATTTTATTACATTTAATAAACCGTAAATCACGCTGAATATATATTGTACTAAATGTCCAACTGTAAAAAAAAAATAGTCCAAAGTTATGTTAAATTCAAAGCGTATTTTAATACATCGTTACGTTTGTCAGCATCCTAAGCTAGGACCGAGGGTCGTTTGAAAATATGAAGTCACTGTGAAAATTATGTTGGGTAAAACACTCCCCAGTTAATTACTCTACACTTATCCGTCAATATGAACCTTGGTGACCGGACATAAGGACGTGAATGGCGTGAATCATTAACGTCAACATACTCACTTCGGCGACTGTATGCAACTCTTGTACCCTACTTTTCTGTTTGCGCTGTGATATATGTGTAAAATATAGAATATTATAAATGGTAGTTTTTAATTACTAGAGCTCTACTTTAACTGGTTTAAATCTATTGATAGTTACTTGAAACTTGCAAGAAGAAATTGATAAGACAAAACTTTTTAGTATACATTATTTTTAAATATTTATTAGTTGTTTATTATAATAATATATATTTTTATTGCATAAATAAAATACTATCACCCTGGCACTTCACCATATCATCAAATCTCCAGGAGCGTATTTATAAATTTCACATGCAAACATTTTTCGCAATAATTAATACTTTCGTACCGCGGGGACTTGAAAAACGTTGACCCGCACCAAACTAGGTCTCCTGTAACGAGCTGGTAACATATTTAAAACAAGTCCTTGCAAATGAAAACTCAACGAGAGCTTTACTTCATATTTTGCATATTTCACAATTTTATATAGTAGGATTTTAGTTATTTTCATACAAGTAACTTGTTTGAAAAATATATTTGAAGAATCCTAAATGGTAACTAATATATATTTCAATTACTCATTAAAATTTAAGATGATGTTGACACTCGTCTCAAAGGAAACACACCACGAGAACACATAGTTGTGTACTACGGAATGAGGAGGTACAACATTAGGGAAGGGCAAAGGGCTGACCGCGACCGCACATTCTTGCAAAGTGTATTAAGTCTCATTTCACACGCAAAGGGCTTGTCCAACTTTGTACGAAGTTTGCGCGCCAATGATGACCTATAATTACTGCGCCCTTTAGAATACCCCTTCAGTACGGACTGTATGGTAAGTATTTAACAGTAATAATACCGCTAGAGGGCAAGCAAAACTTTAAGGAAACCCAAAGCTAAATCTATTATGAGAATTTGGACCAAACATCACAGACTAACATACTTGAAAACAATTTCAGAAAAGTTACATATTATAAAACATTCATAATACTCACTGCTGATGGTTTTGGAATATTTGAACAAACCAACATGTGAATTTTGAATAAATTGCAGACAAATAATTTCCAAAATACGGTAACACAAAAGGCAGACTCACATTAGACATTAGCCACCCTTAACACACGGCTTGTTATCAGAAGTCCTTCGAAAGTGATCGACAAAATTCAATTAAAATCATGTTCAAACTATTTCACAATAACAGCTATACGAACTTAATTCAGACCAACTTGTTAGTTCTCTGTTGCTTTATATTTTACAAATACGATGCGGTCGGTCCGGTTGTTTAGCGAGAGCTTGTATTGTTTACTTTTACTAATTATTTTCATTTGTTAGAACGTTTTTTTATTTGCCGTTCTTTTGATCACATAGTCAATTGTCTTTACGTACTATTATACCTTCTAATAATTTTCTATAATTAATGTTAAACTTTTCAAACATCCGTATCACACAGGTATTTACGAGAATGTTTGAGAAAGTTGTCTAGTTTATAAATTACAAGACTAAAGTGGTAATGGAAATAATTTTATACCACACCGACGTGACCGCGATCCGCCTGTCACTGTCAATATCTACACGTGCTGTTGACAGCTTTTTGTAAATTGCGAATCTTGTCTGTCTTCTTGACATCGACGCGGCACAGATTAAACTACAATTTATATAAAAATGCTATGTACCTATAAAAACTCCGACGTTGTGACATATTGCTTAGGCCACGTTATCTATTTATTACTATGTACTGCATATTAATATATAATTTAATATATTAAACTGTTTATTCTACTAAAATAATTCGCGTTCATTAATAAACGAAAATACAAATTGTAAGCACTTCCCCCACAACTAAAGCCTTCATGATAGTCTGATTGGCAATTTCATTTATAATTTTAAGCCCAAATGAATTTTTACTACATGTTTAATTAATTTATTACCAATGTTAAAGCACACAAGTACACGAATACTACTGTTTCACGGGATCAATAAATTACAAGAGGCGATGTACGAACATACTTTGTACCATGGGGTATGTAGTGAATGCCACAAATCATTCTTTGTTTTATCTTGATCTCAGCTTCAGAGACATCTGGACGTTTCTCCAAGTTACAAGCTCAATAACAAACCAAATAACACAAAACAATATTCCATTTCACAATAGCCAGAACGATGCTTCTGGCAGCTTTGAATTAAACAATGCAACAGTATTGATAGATAATTTTCGACTATTCAGATTCATTTTGCGGGTAGCTTGATAAACTGGCTTTTGCTGATGAGTGCATGAAAAAAAAAACTATTCTTCAGGTAGTTTTATAATACTTCACTTGTATACAAGTGAAGTATGTTTGTTGAGTAATGATTTTACAACTCGGACGCATAAGCGTCTGTGTACGCTAATTCTTTTAGTCTGGCCCTCAAACCGGTCCGGCAACATGCACCTGGCGTATTCAAGTATTTACTAAATAACGCCGGGAACATGTTCGGCGAGTTTTTTTAAATGTATAAATTAAATACCATTCATGCGCACTGCCATGTTATAGAACTCGTTTTGAACAGATATGTTTTAATTTCGCTGAGATTCGTTTGTAATACTAGGAATTTAATAATAAATTAGTGTTACTGTATCTGTTATAAGTTTAACAATTATTGATTAGTGAATAGTAAAGAACCGTAATTGTAATACAAAAACATTCATATAAAAGTAATCACGAAAATCTGAAACAAGCCAATGCTAATTCAATCAGCGATCCGATGAATATGACTGTTGGATATCAAACAATCCACACAAGTAGCTCACTGGGACTTGGCACTTATATACTCCAATTTTTCTGAAACTTTCATCGATGTATTTATATAATACAAATTTGTGAATATTTATTTATTTGTATATAAATTATTTACTATAACTGATTATAAACGTAATGCTTATTTATTTATAATAATCTAACTATTCGTGGATCTTTAATAATTATTTTCCCGTGTGTCGGCTGTGAGTGTTGAATCTTTTCCTTTTTGGTTAATATATTCTGGCGGGCATGTCAAAAGTACTATTTACACTTCAAAGTGTTCTTTTTTACGCCCAAATATAAACAGCTTTCGTCGATATACAACACTATATTACATTTGCATAGACACGTCGCCTCCAACACACGAGAACGAGGATACCTCACATGTTGATATTCGAAAAATTCATAGCTCATCTTACGAATGACAAGATTTCATATGAGCACCAAATCAGATGAGAAATGAGAGGTTTTTAAAAGATTTCAAATTTTAGTGAGTTTTGAAATATTATGTGAAATGCATCTAATTTTCTTCTTTTAATAAATAAATAATATTTTAGTATTGATAAATATGTTAGCTTTTATCACATAGAATAAGCTTCCTTTTTTGAAAATTTCAATATAATAAAACTTGAGTTTTTTCAGACGGGAATATATGATTTCAATTCCCGTAAGACAGTGTCGCCAACACGTGAATATTTTTTGGCTCCACTGTACGACGATGTCCCGCGGGTCACACTCCATTCACATGACAAGTGAAAACGATCCTTTATTTAGTCTCAAAACTGACTGACTTATAATATTATATAATGGATCATTTTTTATTCAGTGTAGAACCCTTATTGCTAGGTTTTAAACATTTTATAGAAACACAATATTTATTTATTATCAGTATTCTTATCCCCACTCTTAGCTATAATAAGTGTCTGAAGCACTACACAATTCTTAGCTACTTCCGTTCATAATTCACCGCAGACCAGGGAACTAAAAACAAAGGCAGTAAATAATTTATTCCGGGCGATAGATGAAATATAAGATAAAAATTCTTTATCAAAATGCCTCACCGCATCCATCGAACAGTTCCCTATAGAGCGCTACTTTTTATATCACGGGAGAGTTCCCAGGAGTCAGAAATATCCGTGAAGAATGTAATAGAGAGACCGTGAAGAAAAAACAATAATTCAAGAACAAATCTCGAGGAAAATATTGTCAAGTGTCGTCGGTAGGAGGAGATGGGAGGGGGGGGGGAGAATTATAATAAATAACATTTTATGTATTTAAATATATTTTAGGAAAGAGACTATAATATCTCCATACGATTTTAAAAATAATATTTTGTATTACGGTGAGTTTAGGAAATTAAAAATACGACGAATTATTACTTTTAAATATCCTAGGATACGTTTCGACATCATAGAAAAATATATAAAAAGATACTCCAAAATAACTAAGTAACTTATTTGCATACAACGCTTTATTATAAAAGCGATAAAAATATATAATGTAATAATAATATATTTCTAAGTTCACTTATTTTTGAACACCTTTGTCTAGACGAAATTAAAAGTTTCAATTAAATTAATTCGGGGAATGACCCGAGTTTGATGACGATAATTAATAACTTTACTCGTAACTTAAATATTTGATAAAGATTTTTAAGTTTTATTACATCTTAAGTAATATAACATGAAAGTATGTTTGTTCTGTTATTAGAGTCACGGATTTATGTATTTTTACGGCCGGAATAATATCATTTCGGGGAATATACAAACAAGCGAGCAAAGAAGCGGGTAAAAGGTAAAGAGAGGCAGCTGGACGTAATCCGTAATACCAATCTTCCTAAAATTATTAAAGTAAAGCTATTTCATATCAAAAGCATTTAAGCCCCCACAGGGCGCGCAAGGGCGCAAGTGTACAGACGAATAGATAACAGTATAACTGATAAAAAAGGGTCAGTGGGTACTGCAGACGATAATTACAGCTTAATGTCTGCCGACGGTAAGCGGGTTATGACGTCTGCAGCCAGGGTGACGATGACCAACACTCCGTTATGAGATAGAGTTCACACGTCGACCTCTGTCACCTTTATTAAGAGTTGACTGTGTTCAAACATAGATTTTACATTTCTATGGATATTAGATTATGTTTTTTTTTTTAAATTACTAAGCAAGCCATAGCGTGTTTAGTATCTTTTACAGAGTTTATCTTTTTCTGTTGTGCAACATTCTGTGGCCTTACAACTGTCTAGTTATAGTTAATTTATTTATATCAGCTTATATTTATAGTACATTACGGAACAATTTTTATTTTTTAATTTTCCTCTAACAATCACCCTACAGCAGGTGTAGGGTGCAAATCCGTCATAAATAAATCAGATTTGACACTTTGAAGCGACGTTAAACAATTTAGGGGATAAATTTGATAAAAATTTGAAATCTCCACCTCGTGCTTAGTCACGCACCGTTTACCAAACTTCGTCTTGTAAGTGTCGTTAACGTAAATTGGTGTGATACTTTTAATATTTGATACTGTTCATACTTCATTTATTGGAAAGCGGCTTCGTTGAAACGATTTCGTGGCAGCGGTTTAAATTTACACGGAAGAGAAAGTAGTTTAGTAGACAATTTTTAAAATCGACGTTATTCTTAAAGGGCAAGCAAATTAATGATAAATGACGTAACATTAGGTAATAAGTTTGTTGGCCTCGTGGTCGGAATGTTTATAGTTATATTTATCTCGCTGATTTCCATTTTACGGTTTCGTTTAACTTTCTGACTTAAGAGGTTTGAGCAACGAAATAATCAACATAAACTTATCTAAAACGAGACTCGCAATGTTTATTACTAGCACATAACTACAATTCGATTAGTTTTATGATATCGAAGGTATGTGAAATGGGTGATACATGAGCTCGAGACCAGAACGTTTTGACTGACCTGGAAACTCGAAATAGGTTACCAGTGACAGTCAGCAGTGTTATTGCAGCTCCGTGTAGTTTTTCCTCTGCCCTAATGGCCCATTGTTGATAAGTTATGAGAGGTAACAATATTGGCGACGTGGCAAGGGGGAAGGATCTTTATAGAGGTAGAGGTCTGAATAGATCGTAACCTCAGGTTTCAGGAAATCCGTAGCCTGATGGAGTCCTTGGAAGATAACTCTTAAAGTTACTTGATATACTGCTGGCGTAAACTACTAAAGTTCGCAGTTTAGTACAAAGTGAAAAAATATAAAAACCATTAATATTTAGTTGTAGAGTCGTTTTATATCAAAATAATTGATGAGTTTTTTATATGACATATATAAAAAATAGCGTCACTCGATGGCGAGACGGAAACTGTTGAAATTTCCCCACAAAGTATTACTTTCACATAAATCAACCCGTCCCCGGGTCACCGCGGCCCTATCACAGAGACTACATGAGTAACCAATCCCAAGTGATTAATTGATTAACCAGAGGTCCGTTTGAGAGTTATTGTGATGATTTATTAGGTAACTTTAAGTGTTAGCTCAGTGGTTACATATCGGAAGCCAAAGCTCAAGCAAGCAAATTTCCACTCGGTCGATTTTTAAATACATACACAATGGTAAAAGTAATTAAGCAGTAAAAGGAGCTTTTAAATTGAATTAATTAACTGGAGCGAAGGGTATATGTGATGACGTAGAAAATGGCGCGTGTAAGAAAATTGATGAAATATAATCATATAAAAGAAAATTAATTTGTTTCATACAAAGTTGACTTCTGATTGAAAATAAATTAGGGGTCATATGGATGTTTAATTAACCTTTAATATACTTAACTTATGGTTCTTAATATTTGTAATTAGCTAACTTTTGACCTCAACGTTTATGACAGCGGTCAGGAATCGGCAAATAATTTTTCTCTTTGAAAGCAGAATTGAATCTAAATTGTGACTTCAAACGGGAATCGGCATCAATGGCCAATGTCAATAACATCGTTTACAAAGGCACTGAAATTTGGTGAATCAATATCAAAACCTTTAATTGGCCCTTTCCAGTAAAGACTTTTTGATGTACCTCCCTTGCGATTTAAGAAAATGGAGAGAAAGGTACGACAAAGAATTTAATTGATTCGAGAGAAGAATGTCTTTTCAAGACGGAATCTCGAGCCTTTCTATATCTCTATTATTGGAATAGTTTTACCGGGAAACGTTTTTCTAATGATATTTTTCAGTTCTTGTTACCTCAACTAGTAGTAAAATATATTTTACAATACTTTTTTAGAAACAGAGGATGTGAGAATATAGTAAAAGAAGGCTTATAAGATTAATTGTACACGAATGAAGTTCCTTTAAATCCAAAATACAATATGCAGAATTACCTAACGAGTAAGGAGACATTCGGTGTATCGGGTAAGCTGCAAACGGACTCATCCATTTCAGACTTGAAGTGCGGCGGCGAGGGGACACGCTCAAAGCATCCGTAATCAAATTTCACTCCAGTCTTTAAGGGTTAAAACCGGCAACTTTGAGCCTCCCTAATAAATTATATTGCCGACAAAACTGCTTCCGAGTAAGATACAGTTCGTTGGCTCATCTAATTGGTCCAAATTCGAGACGACCCGGCTTCATAATTGGCCGGATTTAGCCTGTATGAGCCACAAAATGAGTACATATTCGAACACGGCCAGATTAGAAGTGTCAAGGAACCGCAACACTAATATACCTAACCCCCTCAAACATACGTAATAAGTTTGGACTTGGAGCTAATGAAGATCAGTGAAGACGCAAAACAAATTTCCAAGTTTTAGGGTTTTGACTTAAAGTTTGTAGAGCCCTCGCGTTCGAATATAGTACATCCTTGCTTAATTAACGCGCCTTTAAAGACCAAAGCCGATTCCTTGAGGTTAAACTGAGACATTTAAAATGGTAATACATAGATATAATATTTACAATTAGACTAATGAACAATTTCAATATTAATTAACGTGGCGCTCTAAGTAATTTCAGTTAATACACGATCGGCAAACAGGTATAATGAAAGCTAAATCGTCTAAATCCATCCATCCTAAACTCTAGACAAAATTAATGATCCGTTTTAGAGCCAGCTTTATCAATTCAGTATTCAATTCGTAACGTTACTGTGATTGAGTTGGGAGTCACATAAGTTTACGTAAGCCGAGTTGGGCCTAGTCGTGTTTAGTATAACTACCACGTACGTTCCTTGTAAATTTTAATTACTGATATCCCCGTAATGACACGAGTACATGCACGTTCCAGTACCGAAACTAAGTTTAACAATCACAGTTTGTTCGCTGAAACAAATTTCTTAACAAAGTGAATTCCCCAAGATTCCCAATTAAACGTGCGACACTCTGAAGTTCTCGAAAGCGACAAGTTCCGAATCTTGAAAAGAATTCCTATCTAATTAGTATAAGTTAATGCATTCGTAGGTACAGACAGTCCCAGGCGTGTAACACGCCAACTTTTAATTACTGTTACATCTCAATGTCAATCAGGAATGTTTTCGGTGCTTTTTACCCGAATCCCGATAAATCTTCGCCGCCATTATTCTCAGATTAACGGGGAGCAGCTGTTGTGTAGGGAATAATGTTTTTGCTTAGCGGGTTTCTAACCACACGATTAATTTATTGCGACTAATTTAGTTTTCTAGATTAGATTCTATATATAGGATACGAAAAGTTATATAAGATTTTATATAAGATACTAGAACGGTTTATTGCTGATAAGGCATTTGCTAAAAGGCAAGATTTTCTCCTATAATACTGGTCTAATACTATAATTCGAATGCCTAGCCCGTACCCTTTTTTTACGAAACGTTACTCTATCCATGACTGAAATATTTTAATCTATCGCTCCAAGCGTTTTAGAGGAAATAAAATATTTTATAGCGATACGCCGGCGGGATCCTTGTCAGTTATATTTCCAGATGACATCTCGCCCATCACCTTGTGCTCATTTCATACAAATTGCGATATCTCATCCTCGGCTGCGGTACTGTCGTGGTAAGATACGTTAGTTGGTCTCTCTCGGTCGTCCTCTTCTGCCGCAGTTTAGACAAATTGTGATAACAACTCCAAGCCCGTTTAGAGTCGGATTACCCTCGTCTGATGATGAAGCGGTAGATAGAGGAGCGCAATTAATATGATAAGCAGTTGATATTCTGCTTTTTCATGTTTCTGGATTATATGAAATGAGTATATTTAGTTTCAAAGCTACACTTTACAAACTAATGTACTATATATAAAGACGTAAATTATTAATATTATATATTTTTGAAATAAGTAAAACTTTAATTTGATTTCTTAAACAAAAACACATCACGTGATAAGACACACTGCCCTTCATCGGCTATCTCTTAAAATCAATATTAGTCTTTGAGTATGAAATTATCGTCTTACTTATAATATTTATTAGTAAAGTTGAATCAGAGTCATGAATCATGAATCATTGATTCTATCTCGTCTTAATTTCGCAAATCACGATGCCGTTAAGGAATAACCAGTCATGCGATCAATGAAAAGATTTGTACACTCAGTATATCTCACTGATTAATTGATTCAGTTACATACGTACTACGTAACTTTTTCAGCTGAGCATTTATAATAACTAATATTAAAATATTATTTTATTCAGCCTCATTATATATTTTGCATATTAAATATGATTAAATTTCCTAACTTAGTTTTTCTACTTTATTATAATTTTCTTGAACATCGCAAAAACCAATTTGTTTATTCAATTGAGGCTTTCACGATCACTCATGAATATCGAATGTTTATTTCTGTAGAGTTTTGGGTACTCTGAAAAATTAAGCTCTTTTTATAAATTCTCTTTGATCACAATGTATTTGTTTAATTACAAGGAAAAATAATTTATGTGAGGCAATAACAACTGAGAGAAATAAGGAAAAGAAATGGTACAACTTCAATAAGCAAATGTTTTTTTGTACATTATTTATTCTCGTAAATATATTATTTCATCTCAACGAGATGCTTTGATATGTTTTTAGTTAAAATGGTATGCCATTTCAAATGTGTGGCCGAGATTAAATATAAACTTACGCTGTTTACTCTAGAACTGCGATGTCCCTGGGGTGACAACTTCGCAGACGACAATTTGTCAGCTTTCCGCTGCCAGCGATCGAGTTTCGACTATTTTTGTAAAGGAACACGGTTATGACTTTTGTACGATATTCTGAGGTTACTATACGATACGATACGATATTCTGAGGTTAATATTGTCTTTATTCAAATGCAGACAGTAAATGAAATATGGAATAGAAACTCTATTACGGCATTAACTTATTTATCTCTCTCTTTCTCTCTTTAGCTTCCTCATACAGCAATATCGCAATCAATTCCTGATAGAGTTTTGGAGATGATTTTCTTCTGCCCTTCTGGTATTTCTTTAGTTATAATTCATTATACGTGGTATATTTTGTGTTAATAATAATAAATTCATCTATGTACGTATTTCTATAGAATTAATTCCCTAATTGAGATTAGATTTTTGATTAATTTAGGTTTCTATTTCGTACCCGTATGTAATGTTACGGTTTCGTGAACAGGCCAATACAAATATATAAAGGGAAAAGCGGGTTTCGGAAGAAATATTACTTATTTCTTTTAGTCGACAACGCGGTAATCACATTTGCTTTGTTCGTTTTGGCCCTTTCATTCGCTTAATCGTGTTATTTCGGGTACTTCGAAGCAATCTTGTCGCAGCATCGCGGGACTGACCGGCTGATTTATTAACGTTTTGCCCAAATTTTCTGAATCAAAAATTACTTTTCGATTTACGTTTTATAATTACTTTTGTGATTACATTTACACATTTATTTTTAAAATTGCAACTTCATAAAATAAAAGTAAGCTATTAATTGTTATCTTGCGGCTTTTATTATATTTATTACTGAGCTGGACATGAACATGAAAAAAAATACACAAGGAATATTACCATTTGGGAGTGAAATAACTAAATTAATATTGGCTTTGTTCTAGCGAACCACAAAACTATGCCAGTGGGCGGCGAAGTCACAGACAAGCACGAGTCAAGTTTAATTTGAGCTTTCGCTTGTCAACAATAACTTATACCACAGACGTCGAAACAGGAAACCGCCGAGGAAGGAAGCAAGTCGGCGAAAGACGCTCAAGATAGTTGGGGAAATGCGTGAAAACCGAAATACAATACATCTAATTTTGTTTGGCCTATTTTAGCCAATAAATGCGAAGGCGATGAGCATTCACAGATCGAGAAAATGGTTGTATTTCACCGAATTTACCGGATTACGAGATTTTATACATGTGTGTATCAAAGTTATAAGATAATAGCCAATGTCTGTTGTAATTGGAAAGCCCTATATATAATAACAATATCTTCAGCAGCAGAATAAAAAAGTGACAAATGTATTTATAATTTTAAGTCAAGCGAGATTTACAATATAAGTACAGGGACATTTATCCGTATTTAATACGTAATACATAGTTTGTTATATATTTATAAAGCTGCATTCTTATAACATGACATCAGCGTTTGTGTTGGTCTTGAGCTGTGGTTGATCAAACCATGAGAAACAATTATTATTGTTTCATTTTCAACACGTGGATTTAGTTTCAACGAGTCGAGTCGATTTATTAAAAGAATGGCGATTAAAGCATATATTAAGATACACATTTAATATGGACTTTAAATCTTTTAGTAGGAACCTAATTATCTATTTATATTTGGATGGAAAATCAGTTTATAATAAATTCTTCGAATACGGTAACAAGGAAACTAAAAAAAGAACAAAATCACATCCAAATTTGAGCGTCCCACCCACTCGCTCGTGACGTCATACAACAAGAACCTCCTTGGTAACATTTTAATATCTGTTGGAATACACTGAATGAATTGCGACTTTGGTTCGCGTGTTTAATGAACACAACTCATAGTAAATAATGGGAATTTGTCTCGTTCCTGTTAGTTACAAGCGATCGCGTTGACGTCGGTTTTATTGCATTTATGTATACCTTTTATACTAATTTATAGCTTACTAATTTATAGCTTCAAATGAGGCTATTTTGTTTTGTCACTTGACGTAGACAAATAATTCGTGTTTTATATAAGTTGCCAAATGCGAACAGATTGTACACAATACAAATTGCAACATACGGACGATAAAATACAGAGAAAACATATTTTCTAAATGTTTATCTATGTCATCCTCTTAATCTAATTTATATTCTGTCGCTGTTCATTTGTTCGTATCTCGATGACGCTACCAGTTTTTTGTTAGGAAGCTATTAAATGGCGAACGCGGTGACATCAACTCTCAAGGACTATAGACGGAATATTTATAATATAAATAATACTTATAATGAAAACAAAGTTTATGACGACATTTAAATTGCTAAATATTTTTTGCGTTCCTGCAATGAATAAAAATATAAGAACGCTTTCGTGTTAAAAGTATTACAAGTAGCGTTAGTTTTAATGTTTGTTATAAGTAACGTTAATAGCCAGTTACATAAACAAAGCACAAAACCATCCAGGAATTAGCATACCAGGGATAAGTGGCAATATTCCGAAATGACAACAAAAAACTTTAAGCAAAAAGCAGTAGTAATATCACCGGAGATAGCCAGCGTAAAAATTTAAATTAGATGCAAAAAATACATTACGTAGCACAGCACTAATGGTGTTGCCAGCTTTTAAATATTTTTGTCCGGAAAATGGGGTTAGGTTCGTCTCTATCCAACCGGGGCATTGTTTAAGAGGTTTAACCTTAGCTTTTCGCTGTAATGCTTTTGTTTTAATATGTAAATTTACATTACAAACGCTAGAGTTACGATAAATGTGAGATCTTTATTAAACCTCGTCTTAACCGGTAGGAGATTATAGTGAAGTATGATGAAAGCAAAAATAATACTGTTTTAAAACGAAAAAATTAAGAGTAAAATCTACTGCCCTATTAAGATAATGTTGTTTAAAAGGATAAAAATATTCCTGGTTCTGGAGGGAACCGGTCGGTCCCTATGAGTTAATTTAAAAATATTTTCATATACGCATTAATTTGAGCTCACATATCAGTAATCACATCATCTACAGTAATGTATTTAAGGGAAAATAGAAAGCAATTTGAAAAAAAAAACAGGATTTCAGAAATACTACATTTGAAAAGCTGAATTGCCAACAAAAACAGTACGCTACCCGAACTCAACATTCAACATTGATAGCTTCAATAAAAAGTAAATCAAAAGCCTATTTCGATATCGACATCGCATAAAGACTCATCCTAAGATACGATTGATTGAACGAATAAATTACAGCCTAAAAACATACACACGTTTCACATCCCTACCATCTATGAGCCCTGTATCAGTTGGTATTTGAGCGTTACATTCAGGAGTAAACAAAGAGGCTCCGCTGGCTGACTTTTAGCCGGGTTAATTAGAATGTCAACGGCACTTATTAATCAAAACGACATGGGCGTTCGGCGCGCTTTTGTCTTTACAATATTTGTCCCTTTCAACGCGCTTGAGTTTCTGGCGTGTCATTTGAACATATTTTTTTTGGTAATTGTTTATATTGGAAAATAATTATCAGAATTTCTCGGATTGACAACCTCCACTATATTTTTGACGTCTCGGATGAATTACCGTCATTAGCGCGTAGCAAAAGGTTTACTTATATTTTGCGTATATTGTAAGCTTTTTAGAAACCCACTAACTAAGAAATTGTCTCTCAATTTTCGACAATTTGAAGATAAAGAAAGATTAATATATAAAATATGTCACCTTACATAATCCGCTAAATTATCTCTACTACCGGCAATGGCGGATAGCACCCACATCATACAAGCATGTGACGTCATCAATCACAGGGACATTAAATATATAAGGATGCGACAGAAGGGTGTGGCATTCTTCATTAGATGCATGTGAAAGACGTCGGCACTAGGAATTAATTAAGCTTAAACTAATTACGCCCTCGCCTTGCGCCTCATTAATAACTATTGCTATGAATAAATTGTAACAGATACCTACGTCCTGCAAGCGATTTTACTTATTTATTATGTATTCGTGTCGGCCTAGTACATGATAGATCGATTTATTCAATATGAGACATTTTATTTATTGACTATAATTATTAATTTAATTTGTAATACCACAGCACATAAATTGAAGTAATTATAACATCTGAAATTATATTAAACTTGCGCTGGAAACTAAATACATTTCCCGGTATTTAACGCCATTTAAAGACATTGTAGAAGGGAAGCAATCCAGCGGTTTGATAGTTTCACAAGTTTCGAAGCGATACGCGCCGAAAGAAGTTTCTCGAACGTGAGGCGACTAAGTACTTAGTCTCGAAACGAAAGACTTTCGAGATAAATTCTGTGACGAAAGTATCTGAAGGTAACACGCGATTAAGATTACGTAACTCGGACGCAGAAGTTTTACACTTTTGTCACATCAGTTATAAGCTTTGAAGGTTCCACAGAACAGGAAAAAGAGTTGTTCAACTATATTATCTAATTCTTCAGTCACTTCTAGAGTAAAATATCAAACAAAATAGAAACATGACAATAAAAAGGTCTTTAAGATATTGTACGGTAGGCAGAATAGACTAAGGTAGCAGGTAGTGAAGCGCCGTAAAATATATTTAAGGTGGGCTTGCGTGCGTGATCCGATAGACCAGCACGCGAGGCGCATGCGCCGTTCAGTTCATTATTAACAAATTATTTTTAGTATTTGCCACATGCTCACCTGTACCGGGTAGACATTCATGATATTCGACTACTTTTCTAATAATCTTGGTTTATCTTTCACGTGTTTATTCTTTTAGAAGATTTGTTTTCTTGAACCACGATGACTCAACAGTTCACGCCGCGAATCCGCCATCCTTCGAACTCATGAGTAACAATACCAAATGGGTTTGATACTATTCGCGAAAAATTCCGATATAATTAGCGTGAAAACATACAGAGATAAACTGATGACGTATGATGATAAATAGAGCCTATTACAGCATGCAAGAGTCTGTCGTTGATCGTATTTCGATCAACTAAAATCTTAGTTTGTGGAGTTTTGCTTGTTGATTCATTTGCAGGATATTCTAATGTATACATAAAACATTTTTAAATTGTTTTTAAAAAAGCAACTGTTGAGTTTCTGCCCAGATCAGCAGAGCCGCATTCCGAGCTGGTGGTAGCTTACTCACGGACTGACATACTGACATTTTTATAATGTTGTAATTAACGATTCAAAACTGCGTGTAAATGCCTACTTGAATAAAGATATTTTGGATTGAATTGAAAATACATGAATAAGTAAAAACGTAAAATAAGTTTGTAATCTATATAAAAAGATATTTTTTCTTCGAATTCCGATAATTTTAATTGATACCAAAAGATAAATAATGATGTCATACGATTCGAAACCTGTACCGCCATATCTCATTTAAAAAATGAAAGAAATAAAAACAATTACAACGCGGCTTAATTCAGAGAACGAGAAAATAACACGTCCAATTAAGAAAGGCGATCGGAACGGATACCTTTTTTGTAGTTGATTGAGAAGTTAAACAGAACTTGTTACATTTTCGAGCCGCCTCGGGGTTTAAATAAATATATATCAAAAATGAAGAATCAATTATCTTTTTTATATTTATTTCAAATGGGATCGGACATTTTGGTTTATTGAATAACATTTTGTTATTAGTTGATATTTTTTTAATGGTATAATTGTTTTATTTCCTTGAGTAATGTCGGTATAAACTTTTGTTTAATATAACGGTTTAATTTTCCGGCGGTATATCGACAAAGTGTATCGATATAACCGTATTAAGTATGCAAGTCAGAACCAAATCGAGTTTAATTCGATCGTTTCGCAATAAAATTTGAAATGTCAAGTGAACGTTGCCCGAATTGCCATTTAAATAAATTTCAGAGATAAAGTCAAAGGAAAAATATACGACCGTAATTTCATTAATGAAACAGTACTACTGATTTACTAATTTGTTTTGAGGACAATGTTTGGTGAGACGGGCAATTGTTCAGTTGTAAACAAGGTATATGGGTATTATCGTAGAAATAATACTTTAAAAATATGATTTAATATAAAGTCTGAATATACTCTTACAGACATCTAATCTATTGTATATATTCTTCTTATATAGCTACTAGAAGAAAACATTCATCATACAAAGTTTAGAGCTGTCTTCAAATATTTCACAAAATAGAAGTTCCAACAGGAAGGCATCATTAATCATCGGCCTACAAGTTAATAATTAAAAGAAAAAAGTACACAAAATATCTTTAAAAGGACGAAAATAAATATTATTTTACGAACAATAAAGATGAAATGAAATAAAGCGGTCGGCTTATATCCTTACATCTCCGCGAATTGGTTCCGGACAAATTTAACTCAATAATTTCTGGTCGAAATATCACAAACAATGCGTCTAGCTCCCCCATCGGAAACGTTTTGGTGAACAACAAATTCTATCAGGAAATAGACGGACGTCAAAGCATTTTCATACAATATATTTATGTTAGATAGAGCTTTAATAAAGTTAGGGACAGAAACATTGAAACTTTGCGACGTACGCCATTGATGATTATTAACAGAAATAACTACTAGCGGACCGAAACAGAAAGAAAAAGATAAGGGATAAACTTCTGAACGAACTACGTCTAAGAATTGTCGAGTTTATTAGAAGTCGATATAGCCATGTATGCAATACGACACTATTTGACTTTTACATAAATACGACACGTATTTATTTCGTACCATTCTTTTAAAAGTATATTATTGCAAGCAGCCCTGGATATCTTTTAACTTATTAAAACGAAGATAGTCCCAAGAGCGTATAAAAATGTAATCTTTCTAAAATATGTTAAAGTTTTCACTCGGGTCAATATCAATTTTCTAAATAGAAAAACCTTAGAGGCTTTGATAGAGATCACAGCTCTAATACCGGTAATGGGAAAGACACGGAGGGGTTCGGTTCTGAATCGAGAAGACTCGCTTCGATTTTCCGAATCGTTTGCACCGCGAGATAACGAAAATGGCTTCGACGACCGTTTTATGTGCATCGAAAATCGTTCACTAGGCACCGTGTACGCTCGTTCGGCTTCAGATTGGTCTAAAGATCCCATTAGTAAGACCGGAACATACTTATATATATATATATTAATCACCTATTATGAGATACATTATAATTTAGATGTTATATTAATTTGAAAAAAAAATATTATATATTCAATAGCCATGAACTAGAAAAGTAAATACACGTAAATAATCAATAAATGGTTGTTCCATTACTTTTAACTGGACTATATTTTCTTTACAATATTAATATTACATAAAATAAATAAACATACCAGGTTAAATATTATCTCAGCAGCAAGATTGTCATCCCCCTACTATCTGAAAAGAAAAACAGGATATTATTGCGAAGTTTTAATTAAAAGAGGTTTCAGTGTTCCTTACTTCTTGTAGAATATTATTTATTAATTTTGCCGAAAAGGTCAAGCTAAAGGTCAAATTATGTCTAAAAAGAGGTAGGTAATATCTGAAATTCTTCTTAATTAATTAATTAATTAATTAATGTTAAAGCCTTCAATTAAAAAAAATGGTATTCTATGATTAAATGACGTCTGTAGTCTGTAACCACTATATAAAACAAAATGTCATAAAACTGGGTATTCTAAAAATAATCAAAATGGCTTTGACGAAACGTTAACAAGAAGACCAGAACAAAATGAAGTAGAGAAGGTACTTGTCCACGCACAAAGTCTGGGAGATATGTTCTTATTTCGTAATTTTTCATATAAGTAATTAAGCTGATGATACATTCATATAATAAATAAAAAAATACTCACTCCTATAATTAAAGTTAAGAAAAGGGAAAAAACAAAAATATATCTCAAAAATTAACTACGCGAATGTAAGAAATATGAAACATTATGAAACATTCTTATTACAGGAATGAATTAAGTTGTATATATATATTTATATGACCGTCTTGAGTTGAATAACCTTTTCAATTTTCCCCGACAATATCCCTGGGCCGCGAACGCGTGGGAATGCGAGGTACAACGCGAATTATCTAGATTACATTGCCTTCCATGTTACATAGGATGCATAATGAGTTTCGCAGTGCGTCGCAACTATTTAAAAGGTGACACAACGGAATTAACCTATAAGGAAACGTACACATGTTGAACGATACTTGTCAGATTTTTAAGTATTATATTGACAACATAAACACATTTTGACAGTTTTAATGTATTTGGATATTTTGCTATTAAGCTTAAAACTAATAAAGATTTCGTTATTATAATTCGATGTGAAGGCAACGTCTAGACTGCTATTGTTATGACGTCACTATCTATATTTTAATGCCGACATTGTCTTTAGTTTGATGTGATCAGACCTTTACACGACGATTAAGATGATATCATATTTATGTGTCAGCTATTTCAATAGCTTTGTAATACATATTAGGTAAAGAATAAGACTCGATCTAGCTTTAATGTTATCAAGTACTGTGACACAATGGTAGAATTACAAACCGTGATTTTGCTGATGTTTCCGTGAGATTCGCGATAACTGTCTGTTATGTCGGCAAGTACTTTGAAGTTTGAACCCATGTTATGAATCTGACTAAATCAAAACTAAATGATAACAAAAGACAAGTCAAAAGAAACAAATCACAAAAATCAGGGTTATCGAAGTGTAAAATGTTCTTTAATAAGAAATAAAAAAAAGAAACAGGAATATTTTAATACACAATTTCCTACAATCAAAAACTACTTGGTGGAAACGACTTCGTATTTAGAAGTCATTTGCTAGTTAATTATCTGTGAAATTGTTGCCATCTGCATGTTGATTGCATGAAATCACCGCAAACGAACGAGCCAACGGAGTCACCTGTTGGGCAGCTTAGGGACTCCCTGGAGGAACGTTGGATACGGTCAGTTGAAAGGGCAAATCTAATCTTTTTCGGTGAACAAACTGAACTTTATATATATTTGATGTGAAATTCATTCTTTTGTAATGCAATTACTGAAATACAAACGAAGAAAATACAGCTACTGTTGGAGCAGATAGTGAATCCCTGGAGAAATTATTTCACTTGTTCAGTTGCAAGGGCAAATATAAACTCACGTGAAAACGGAACTTGAAGAAACCAGTGGACATCAAATAACACTGGCCAAATAAATAAACTACTCTAAAATTATAATTTCTAACAGAAGTATTCTTTGTTAGGGAAGCCACCAGAAACTAAATATCGCGATCCCTGATAAATCCCGGTCAATCCCAGATATCCCAGAGCTCCGGGCCGGACACGGGACTAATGTCGCGGGCGCCGGGACAAATAGTCTTTAGGATTAGAGACGCCTTCATTAACTAAATGTTGTTTGCTCTTGTTGTGTTATGCGCCCCTGGTACTTGTTATTTTACAAAAGCTGTAAACGTTGCAAATATGCAAATAAAATACGACTAAATTACAAATAAATTACTGTTATTTTTGATAGAATAAATAAAAATAAATTATATTTAAAATATATGTAGAGTAGTTAATAATTTAATTAAGTCATACTAAAGTGGCACGAAATGTTAGACCTTTTCAAAAACTCAACAAGTCTCGTTGACTTGACCACGAGCCCTCCCCTTAAATGTTTCAACCATAATTGGTTTTAGTTACTTCTCATACCGAACGGCGGATGTTTGTAATCTGGTATACGGGCCGTTTAATGGGCGAATTAAATGAATGGACCGCTGAGGAAGACCGATAGGACCCTGTGGGTTTGGGACCCAAAGATTATATTATAATTGTATCTTGTATAGATGTATCTACGCCTTTGGTTTGTTAGTTTACATTGTATTTGAAGAGATAAATGTATGTTCTTATTAGATATATTTTCTTATAAGTCGTGTACTTGTGCAGTTATAATTATAGATAACAAAGAGCTGTATTTTACGTGATATAGATCGCTAAACATTCCAATGTTGCCTGGGAATCGAATCCAGGAAATCCGTCGCTCAAAGCAAATACCGTTAGAGTTGCATCACTATGCGTAACGGCACTGAGGTACATTCACATACTCTCAATTATATTACAACCGGAATATAGAGATTGCTTTAATTCTATAATCATTGTACACTATAATAGCAAGGACCATTTCACTGCACTGTTCGCTACGTACGAAGTAGTGGAGCTCAATGTATGCTGGTCGAATTGTATGGAGAGTTATATCGGAGTCATCACTCATATTCTTTGCGGTGTCACGACCAGCCCGGGGCTTAATCCAATTTAAAATATATCCAGCCAATTTAAAAAGTTCGGCTTATTTTAGAACGAGAAGGTTGTGAGAGGCACTAGTAAAATGTACAGGGTAACGTCTTGAGAGCACGTGAGGGCGCATTGACCGTCCTATTTAAATATTCACCTCTTTGAATATATTTTTAAAAGAGCTAGTGCAATATGCCGCCTCTTTAATTATAAGCGTGCATTAAAGTGTTGCCGGAAAACGTAATTAGCGAATCTTAACGTATGTCTAACGTGAGACATTTGATTTATTACAAGAAATGTAAAAAATAATAAATAAGAAAGAGCTAGTTTCAATAGATCATTTATGAATTTTACTCAACTGAATGTTATTTGTGTTTGAATGTTTACAAACAAAACTTCTAAATTGTGAAAATGTTCGCAGTTCAAATGTACATACATTCCAGAGTTAAATAGGCGAAAAAAACATTGGCTCGGAAACTATAGAAGTAGCAGTGCCTTCACGGGTGGTTTCACAGATTTCGACCGTGATGAATGACGTGGAAAAAAGTTAGGTTTTGTTTCCGAACAGGTATCTAGGTATCTCGACGCATTAAACAGATTGACGGCGGACCCGCGGCTAGGGCTGCCACTTACCGTAATTAAAATGTTTAAAAGATTCAGTGCAGTCGCGTCCGCAGGCTTTGAGGGGTTATCGGGTTATCGCTCGTCCTTGTTTTTGGAATTTTCTATTACGATAAAATAATACAGTTTCAACCGAAAATGAAGCTCGGATTCCGTTTTATAATTAACGGCTATACGTTGGCTGCGAATTTTTTTCATATCCGAACTGTAACTGAAATAATAAAAAATATGTGATATAAAAACGAGTTCATTTCACTCGTTTTGACTTACTCGAAATAAATATACCTTCACAATTATCTACAGTAACTTTAAATTACTTCTTCCTTTAAACTAACTTTAATTAACTTTTTTATGGAGATATCATGCACTCCATTATTATATTGAATAAAATGCTTCGTCACGATTCTAAATTATTTAATCAAGCAGTAGTCGGATAAATTAGTAACATTTTAAACTTTATAACATTAAAAGAGAATTTATCAACACAGTCAGCATTATTCTTTCTTTTTGTAACATTTAATGCTTTGGATATCATTTTTTAATAAAGGTTGCGTACACAGTTTAACAAAATGACACTAGACACTTGTTTCATTTCAACATCTGAATACGTTTACACGATTTCCATTGTATGTATGATTTATGTCTAATGTAACTTCCAATTTTATTTTACTCAAGCATTAAAGCCTTTAAAGTTATGTTAACCTTTAGTATCTATTGTACACTAACGAGTATGATTAATACTTCGCCTACGCTGTATATTATAAAATTTAAATTATCGTTTTTTAATGTTATTTTAATATTTTTATATCATTTTATATTATCGTGTGTTAAGCGCTTTGTAAAGTATGTTGTTTGGTCATTCTTATTAAACTTAATAATATTAATTTTTTGCTGGCTATTTCGTTATCTTACTAGAACTGTAACCAATAGATCAATGACCTTTCAATAAATTAAAAATGTCTTCCATTTGCCGCACATGTGGCTCAACTTGAAGAGTGATGACAACGCGTTCAGATAAATTATATATTGTTTTTGTGTTATTAAATTTAATCTTTTAGAATATTTAAACAAGTTACAGAATACAAATAACAACAAAAGAATTTGCAAAAGAAGACCTACTTTTCGCTGAAAATAAATAATTATATAACGTTTTTTAAAGATCGGTTATCGATATGAGCTTCAAAAACTACATTATATTTTACATGTAATACCATTCTTGTCCAAGTCAAAGATTTTAAAACGAAGAAATAAACGATTGAAATTAGAATTGCAATTGAAAATAGGCCAAATGCTTTTAAAATTATTATCTTTTTATTGTTTTTTCTCATAAAAACAGATTAAAAAAATATATTATTTAAAAACTAATCTTAACTTCTCGCAAGTTATATTCTTGTTGTTTGTTAAATAGAGGTCAACATTTTAAGACGGCTCCATCTTCAATCAAATGTAACTGGTATTTGAGTGCAATAGTGATGACGTCACCGGGCACGGCTCCAATAATGCATTAAACCAAGGCCAATGTTTTGATTCAAACAACTTCTTAAAAACACACTAGAAATATATTCGGCTTCATTTAACTGTTTTTATGCTAAAATGTATGAATTTGGCAAAATTAATTAAAAACGATTTTCTATCATATACATGATTTGACAAAAAAATATAATATATCTTTATGACGTCGTAATACAAACTGTCCGTGTTATTTTAAGTGGCGCAATCAAAGGATGTATGTCTGTTTGTTTAAGATTCATTCAGAAACGTTGAATATTTTATTATTTAGTGAGCGGGTGAAATGAAGCTTATCCTTAAATCGGATATTCTGTCAATTAGCGACCGGATTAATTACTTTGGAAATTTGTGTAATCTCGTCTTCCGGGAAATTCAGCTGCAAAATGTAAGGGCGTTAAACAAATTATAATACGCCTAATTTAGAAACTGTTCCGGATTTTTTCGAGGTCAGTCAGATCTATTGAATTTTACATGACCCTCGCCGTTTACAAGTAATTTTTTATTTTATAACAAATAGCGAAAATGACGTTCAAAATCAATGATTATGATTGCATTCTAGAGTAAAGATCAGGTCATAACCTAATATTATATAATATATAGCACTCTGGCAGTTGTCGTTTCAAATCATCAAACTAATTGGAATTCTATACGAGATGAAATAAAGGTCATTTTGTAGAGCAATTAACCTAGAATATCTGAGAGCTAAGCTCAGTGTCCAGTGCGAGTATTATGAAACGGTTTATCTGCACCGAGAATTAAATGTTACTGGGACCTTGGCAGATTAAAATGAGATCATATATATATATATATATGAATAACAAAATGCATCTCTCATCAAATATATCTTATTAATTCACAAAAACGCAGCGAACTGTTTATTTTTTGATGTCACAGAGAACACGAAGTTATAATTGTACCTACATTGTACAAAGGCGGGGTAAATTATTTATTAAAAGTCGACTCTATTCTCTTTTACAAAGCAACATATTTTACTAGAAACGTGTACCGCCATATTAAAAATTATAAGGTATTGTTAGATAGTATTTCTTTGTAGTCACAATACGGCTTCCTCTTGGCCTGGATATTCGTTGACAAAGTTTTGGCTTTTTAGGTCAACACGGAGCGTAAACAAATATTGTACTTTACTAAATAGTACATTTTATATGAAAGAAACATATTGTATTTATTTCTAGAGCTTCATTCACATCAAATTGTTTTGATTTACTTTAAATAAGCTTAACATAACTAAACATGTTTATAGAAAACAATATCAAACATTGAAGTAGGTATCTAGGTCTAAATTTGTTTCCGATGGTTAGTAAAAAATCTAGTCATTATCTTTTAATATACATATTTTCACTATATAATTAAATAGTAAGCCACAAAAAAAAAACGAAGTGAAAATACAATTAACACGAGCTTTATTGAATAAGACTCTTTTAAATTGAATAATCAGTGATATTATCTCGTTAAACGAATTCTTGCTAAGGCCGCGCCTACGCTGATTAAACTTTGGACTTTCTATAATAAAACCATTATAACACTGCAGGTATGCAAATATATACTTTAAGTATAGAACAGGTTTTTATTAGGTTTATTTCTTTTGTTTTAGAAATTTATTTTGGAAAGGCATCAAATAAAATAATGTAACATTCCCACCGAATGGTTATAAAGCATTCGATTTAAATATCCACTTAATGGATAGAGGTGATTATAGAACAAAGACAAACACACAGACGCATCGATTTAATGTGACGACGTCTTTATAGTTAATTTGTTCACGCATCCGTCACAGGCCGGAGGCTGGAAATTATAAGAACAAAGCAGATGAACTTCATCAAATTAAGACGTATATAAGTGTCTGTGAAAATTAAGATTGACTGAAGGAAATAGTTGTCAGATGATTTAAATAGTACCTTTTTTTAAATTCATTTAAAAAACACTTAATTTCGAATTATTTGTATTTCGAAAACTTTTATAAATATATATTAAGTCTTCTATAGGTACATTATAGCCGTTTAAAGTGTATTTCACGAAGTGCCTCCACATACTGTCACTACACGTTTCAGTGTTTAAATATTCTATGGTGTCATAAAGGCTTAAGTAACAACCGTCCCGTTTATTATTGTTTGTGTGTAAATTGAAATAGAATTACGTTCAAAACCTTTAAAAAACATTAAATCTAAACATTATTATACACTATTATAAAATCACAGCAAAACACAAGTATAACTTTAGTTAAAAAACATATAAAATATCCGATACCTAAGAATTGACATATAATTTATAACGATACAAAAGCAAATATATGTTTTACACGTTAACGCTTTGATAATGTTTGGAAGTCACAAAATTAATATACGTAAATAACAACTTGAATACAACGAGCTTTAACCTAAAGCTTATTACATTTTTAATCAAGAAAATATTCATATCAACGAAAATATCCTATTATTGAAAATCATTTATTCAATAAGCCAAATAAAGAAACATTGTAATAATAAATAACGCTAACAGGTGCTGCCTCAGCCTAATCAGGATTCGTTGAACGTTTATATTTATTATTCCTATTGCGATGGTATATATCAAATCGGATTGTCTGTCTGAAATTAATCCGACAACGTTATTTATACCCGATAGTAATTTCAGTGAATCACGACTATTTACAATGGACGCACTTGATTGGCTGAAACTATTGGTAAGTTGAGGAAAATAGTTTTGAATAAAGAATTGTTTTCACCTTTTATATATCTAAAAATAATCTCATATGAAAATAAAGAGTTAAAACTAATTTCAATTTATCAAAAACTTTTCAATGCGTTAGTTGAGTTAGATCGCAAATACAATTTAAAACTCTTCAATCAGCAGTGATTTTTACACACGACACTAAATTCAATTCGCATTCCTATTTTGAATACTTAACACGACCTCATCTAACGCAATCACTTGTGTAAACGTGAAAATATGTTCAACAAACAAACCGATGCCGATACACGAGTTTACACGAACGCAACCGAACACGCCCGATCTGCGCGGTAGCAAACGAACAAGCCAATTAGGGACGCCCCGATAATGAGTTGTCAAAACAAGGATTTCATTACGCTATCCTAAAAATACGTTTCTGTTGCCTCTTTTCCAAAGACATAGAGTCGATTTTCAAGTGGCCAGATTATGAACATTTTGTGAATTTAATGCCAAAGTTGAATTGTGAAAGTTCGGTTGCGCAACGTCGGATTTTAAAGTTTTACGCAAATCCGACAATTAGTGTGTTCCCGTGTCTGTGGGGTACCTTAGTACTAGCACAGTTTTTCAAACAACTATGTGTAAGTTAAAATTAATAAAAATATTACCTAAATGGCCGCTCTTCAGTTCATAATTTATATGTTTAATATTAGTGTACACCTGTTACCAAGATTTCGGCATGGCTATATTTCTTTTATGATATAAGACAATTTTGTCTTAAACTACTTGAAACTTTGCTTGATAACAGAGTCGTAAAAAGCAACAATGGGCGTCTCGAGACCACTTAGACTTTAAAAATGGATGCTATGTAAATACCTCTTTTTTTAGCATCCCCATAAAAGTTATGAATATTTGGATTTGAGAACCCTTCAGATTCAATCAATTACTAAGAATTACAGTAGTGTTGATATTTACAGAATATGACACTTTCTTCAGCTGAAATAAAAATAAACTGTCACATTCAATTAATAGAATTACTAATGTAATCATGAATTAATGTAAATAATGTATTTGATAAAATGTGCTGCAAAACCAACTGAAACGCCATTACCGAAATGAACTTTACATCGTGTTCGGTTTTGAGCTGAATCTTAAATTTGTTTACGAATAAAAGTGAAAATCCAAAGAGATGCGAGGAAAAGTAAAATTCAGGTGCAAAAATATTTTTTAAAATGGAATACTCACTGAGATAAAAATCACATAATGAAAGCCTCACCTGCGAACAAATAAATATTTATACGTTAGATTGAAAGCAGTCTTCGCTTAGGGCATCCTAAGTGGGTTTTCTATTGAATCCAATTTCTTTGTACATATCAAAAAAGTTGTAAAGCCTCCTCATTCATGTAAGAGCGGCGCTTTCAAACACGTGAATGTACGGTCTTACTACGACAGGCGGGGGAAAAGTGGATTAAATGACGATATATATATTATTTTTTTATCAAGATATTGTATCGATGGTAATTTATAGAAAGCCAAAGGAAAGACTTCTAAAATGCTATGTAGTAAGTAACAATTAAAATTTTTTAAGCTCTGCACGTGTTAGAGAAATGAATCCGACGAAAAGTAAGTTTCTGCTTTACAACAGACTTCACTAAAAACTGGGTAACTAAAAATAGGTCTCCATTTTAAACCCTCAAAGCTTGCAGGGCAGTACGACTGATGACGTTGGAAGCTATTCAAATGCAAGTTTAACGAGGCCAGATTTTTATAACTTCGTTTAGCTGGAGTACACTGTTGAAAAATTTATGCAATGAATTAGCTTTGAAAAGGCGATTAGCATTTTCTATTTTCACTTCAACCTGTAACATCTATCAATTGAATAACTACATAGTTCATACAAAAGTGAATAGCCATATATATATATATATATATTACCGTGACAACTATATTCAATTTATAAATATTGCTGTAACTATTAGATATTATTTAATCGATATGATAATGAAATTCTATGTTATCGATACGCTCAATTTTAAAGTCCCCAAAACCTTGCAGGTTCAATTATTTTTCAGTGGAAGCTGTCCTCGCGAGTGTACATAATTCAAGTGCGGACGCTATCAAACCGTCATAACTATCGATCTTCGGCTGCAGAGCGCTGCAGACGCGTCGCCACTCCAGCGAGTAATGGATGGCCTGGAACTGTGTACTCACAGGTTACGTGCCTCAATCGAACTTGACGTGACGGTTAAGATTATATTTGTAAAGTGAATACACGCTCGCAGATTTATGTGTATCCTACAATGAGATTAATGCTGATGAACGTAAGGACGCGATTGCTATGAATTCTTTAGCCTTTGAAGTCACTTCAAACTTTATCTTACGATGCATATGACGGCCAAGTATAAGCGTATTTCCTTCATATAATTGTGTAGTCTATTCTATTCAAAGAACAGACTCGTTGAAACATATATTGCGCTTTTATAGCCCAAAGCTGTATAAATTACGACTCCAAGATGAAGTGTTTAATTACTTCAAATTTTAAAGGCTTCCCGTCCGTTTCGCATAAGCCCGAAATATAACGTTATAATAGCATCTTAAATTTCATATGAATTATAATTATTTAATTCCCTTTGTTATTTAATAACGTTTACTCCGGGGTTTCAATTTTCTTTAATTAAAATGGAACTTCAAATATATAGTGTATTTAATATATTTAACAAGATGTACAGTTTACTATTACGGCGCTGCACAGATATATCGTATTTGGACTGAAAAGACTCTGTATACTCCGTCCTAACATAATACAGACTGTCGACGACGCCGTGGCGCCGCACCGCTGCTTTCACGACGAGCCAAAGACTATATTGGTTGAGATGTTTCAAACTTATTAACGAGAAAGTGGACAAACCTGACGTCTGTTTTTTTTCTAATTTTATAAGATTTATAAACATACAAAGTACACGATAAAACATTCTTATTAGCGATTTGCTACGTTTTTGTATTTATTAAAACATAATTCATAATTTACAAGTGCAAATATAATTTACAATAGCCAAGTGTTTATTAAAAATTAACATGAGGATGTAATATGAAAGCCGCATCTGTCCCCTCATCATTGGCAAGTATAACATTACCGCCGCAGATTTCATACGCTCCAGAGGCTCGGGTTCTCGTCAATAAGCTCGGGTTAGCCGTGATGCGAATAAAAATTATCTATTTGTTGATAAATTCTAGTGATCTTCATAAGTGCTGGTAGCTCGTGAATTGAATGCCGAGCTGAATTTGAATTAATACGAAATATATACAATTCATGTTTAATACATACTATAATACTATACTTTATTAAAATAACAATTTATTTGCAAATATTACACAATATAAATAATGTTTTATTTGATCACAAATGATATTGCGTTCCTTATCAAATTATCAATTAGCGAGTGGCTCCCATCGCGGCCATTAATCTGACGAGCATGAAGCCTTCGACGTGACTAACATACTGGAAACACAAATTAGATTGAACAGCGCCATTATAATTTATTCATTCGTAAATAAGCCTAGAAGAGCCATTTATTTGCCGATGGGAAATATATTAATAACTTCTGATCGCTTCAAAACACAATTAAATAAAAACACGACAAATGTGTTAAATTGTATTAAATTAATTCAGAGTTCACCGCTCACTATGGGGCGGAAAATGGCGCCCAATTATTATTGTATTGTTTGGTTTCAAATGCCCCATATAGTTATACAAGGTCTTTGTCTCAAATAAGGGGCTATTAAACAGTAAGTGGGTATTGTTCATTGACGGCAATCATCGTAAAAAGCTTGCATCTGTGGTTTTGCCACTTCGTTGAGTTTTATATTTAAAATGTGTGTTCATTGCGTGTTAGGCGGGTCGCTGGAATATTAATGACGTTTTATTAACCTTTTGTTTCAGTAACCTATATAATGCTTTGCGAAACATATATTAAATAGATAGTTACATAATAAATGTTATGTATAAAAACAAATACATACCCTAGTGTCTAAATATGGATAGATAATAGAAGGGTACCTCCCAGGTGCCGCAGTAGGAATGCTTGTTGAGTTTCATAAAACGTTAGTTAAAAAGTTTGCTTCATTAAATCTCTATCGCCATGCCCAGTTTGTTGCTCAACTCATGTTACAAAACATTTTTTCTCGTTCCTAAATGATAAAAATCACAACGAACCTACTAAATTAAAGGTAAAGCTTCGAGAAACGTGTCACGCCGCTTTCCCTTCTAGCATAGTTTTCACGTGCCATTAAATATACATAGCTAAATATAATATATTTATTTATAACAATATACCTCCCACGATGGTGGCGGGTGGGACTGGCACTGTTATCAAGGAATCGTATATTGCCTCGTACATTAGCGTTAGACTCGTGGAAGTAAACAAGTACTTCGCACTTCATTGTTCCAATATGGCGCTTCACTCCCACATTCACTAATCCTGCCAGGAATAGAGCGATATTATTATATATTTGTAATAATACGAGTTATTTATATAAGAGTTATATATATTTAATAAGGAAATTATGGTCTCAACTTATCGTAACAAGGAAAAACAATCTAAAAAACACACTGGTACTTATTTTCCATATTAAAATATAATTTGCCTTATTTTATAAATCTTCCAGATTGTAAGCTCAGTTTGTCCGTGGAACTGTAACTCCCAAAAAGATGGACATGTGGGTTGGTTTGGAAAGCTGGCTTTATGGAGTTGGTTCCAAATCTATTTGAAGTTCATCTCGCGGTGAATTTAAACGGAATAGTCAAGTCCTATTCAAAATTAATAACACTTATCTATAGACATCTCAATAATATTACTTTTATCCCGCGACGGAATTCGAATTTGTATCGAATCCACTCAAGTATCGGAAAAGTCATTTGGGACAAGTGCTCGATCGCACGTTTATGTGTTAGCTTCGTATTGGATGAAGTATGACTTCTGAGTAGTTAACCGGCGCTTGGCTGGAGTTTTCTCTCTTTATATAAAATAACCGTATATAATACATTAGTTTATTATAATTATCTGTATATAATGTATGGATTACAACACGTTACCATTGAGATAAGACATTTTTTTTATCAAGGTTAATTATTGTAATATATTCATTGTTATCGCGTTATTTTACACGTAATGGACCTTGATAATAAATAAATATAAAATGAAATAAATGTCTCATATTATAGTTATATAGTTTAACGATATAAATAGTTCAATAAGAGTTATAAGATATTTAATATTTACACAATTCATTCAAAGTAACTTTGATTCTTGTTTTATTTGAGAGTGTATTTAGAGTTATAAAAAATAAATACCTAAAATATATGGGTATATTAAATAAATTAAATCAATAAAAACATATTTTTAAATAACAACTTATTTAACCTTACTTATTTAAGGTTATTTGTTAACATATTTATTTATCTATTCACACATAGATAACAAATCTTCATATAATTCGTTTTTTTTAACATCAAATGTATAAATAATATAAGCACCTTAATCAATTCTTTTATCGAGTTAACAGCTGACGACTCGTAATTAAAATTCTGATTAAATCTCGTGGGAAAGAGTTCAAGAGACTTTAATAAGCCTTTATTTTTAATAAATAATTGAGATAACCCAATATTGTATAAACTGATCCCAAAATGATCAAACTTTAGTTCGTAAGCAGTGCAGTAGTATATCAAGTTTAGTGACTTAGATGAAGTCCCGTCGCAGCGTCCTCTAACCCACTTTAGCCAACCCTTGTAACAATATCACTTTCTACTAACTATTAATTGTTTTGTTGATCTTTACCAGCCGAATACTTTTCAAACTTATTTAATATTACATTATTTTATTCAAGAATATGATAGGACAATACATTAATTTAGTACACATACTTTTTTCTTATCAGCTGTTTCCACGAGACGGACATTAAATGGTACACAGACCTGTCCAGCATCCTAACCCTGCTTAGATATTTACATATCAACTAGGCACGTTAATTATCCCGACCGTAGTACAATACCGTGCGTTCGTACCGTATCATTTGCTAGGGAATTAATAGCCGGTTAAATTATTTCCAACGCAGTGGTTGAGGGTTATTTCACACGAATCCGCCCTAATAGCCTCGATTATAGCTAATAGCCAGCTTGTCTATAGTATTACAGCTTAGCCAATAACAAAATTAGCAAGCGGATATACAAATATACAGGTCTAGTGGATTTTAGAATATCATTTATGGGTTTTTTATCTACCAAACCATGGATAACTGATAAGGTCAAGAGAAGGTTGATGTTCGAATTAAATCAGAAGATAGTTTACAAGTTAATTTCAATACATATCGACGGAGCCGTTAGCTACTATAAACTCAAATAATTCTCTTAAGAACACAGTATACCAAATAATATGAAATTCCTCTGGGCTTATTATTTATTAAGGTAAGAAAACAAAGAATGATTTACCAGTCTCCGGGGCGAACCAGAGCTTTGGGTCAATTTGTCAATCCTTATTTCGGGACATCTGACAGTGCGTCCTGGGAGCAGCCTCACTAAAGACGTAGTTAAGGATTTTAGAATTTCGTTACACAAAATGGAGTTTAGGAGAAAAACAAAAATCTATTCGATATCGACTTGTAAATAGCTTAAGACCTTACAGTCTTATTTAACCCGTCAACAAAACTAGCCGCTGTGTACATGTTTGCCGAGCCCTGATAAAGGCTTGTGTACACGGAATACGCAACAGTGGCGCTGTGTCTCACGTGTGTTCCCAGGGTTACAATGAAGATGGGATAAAGCCTCTTGTCCCGGACAGGATATTGTCTGAGATATATACAGAGAGTAGCTACATGGTTGGTTGGTCGTTTGAGTTTAAAGGAAATTCAACTTTATTGAAATAGTGAAAGGTTCATTATATCTTCATTAAATAAATTTGAAATAAATTTATAATATTATTTTGTCTGTTGTATAAAGTCCAATTAATTTAATTAGTGAACGACTCATGTGGCTATTAAAGTAAATTCGTATTACCGAATGTGATGAAGGTCATTGACTCTAGGCTAGAATACGTAGGTAAGACAAACCCTTTGGGTTTAACGCTATCCCTGAAAGGGATGAACTTCTTCAATAACTGAGAGGAATACTAAAGCACGTTATTGAAAAGTACCTCCAAAACTTATTTGACTTGAAATGCCGTGTTTTTTAATACTTTTACCTACTTCTTCGTTGTTATTTAAGAGATATTTTATTAGACATAGTGTATATAAGCGAAAGATTTTAATTACGTATTTTCAAACGGTGCCATATATTGATAAGAATTAAATTTTCATATAAATTAACCGGAAAGTTAATATTTTACCGATGTGTCGGTACTTACGGCTTTAATCTTTACGATTTATAAAAAAAATATATATGGACAGAGATATAGATATACGGACGGAAATATCATAATCATATAAGATTTAAATATTCCAAAATAAATCAGTGTTTATTCTTATCATATTAAACAATATGACATATGACAAATTGTACCTAAATATAACACCGCGTATTAAATATTAGGTAATGTACATATTTTTAAAATATCACGTTTCAATTGTCTCGCTGAAGTTATTTAGGTTTGGAAATAACTTTATTAGTATACTTTGATTTCCTATGTTTAACATTGATATAAATATTAAGTGAATGGAATAAAATAATATATATTTCTAAGAAATACATATTATTTTATGTCATGTTGCTGCTGACGTTCCTTTGTTCAAATGAAAATTACAAGCATATTTCTGTATGTTGCAATTATTACAAGCATTTACAAAGCGACCTTGTAACATAACTACACTAAACGAACGTGCTAAGAACGCTAAGTGTTTATTATTATTTAAATAAATATATTTATGTAAATCTATTTATTTTAATTTCTAATAAATGTGTATGACATTTTGACTTTTAGATGTATGCTTGATTTTAATTATTTTCCTAACCTTAATATTATTAAATTTACCGAAGGTATTAAAACAGTTTTAAACGTGATGAGTGTACAAAAAAAGTATGATAGCTTTGTGACTGGTATTTTTGTATCATAAATAACTTTAAAGTCGAAATTCGACAAGAAATCTGATTTCACATGTATATAGGTCTATATATAATAAGATCTGTATGTACTATTCTAGTTATACATAGAATATATCAACTTCCTGTTGCTCATAAGTTATATTTGCTTTACCTTGCTTTAGTTTCGCAATAGTCACGATACTATCGGCGTATTATCGCTCCACTATCGTCGTATTATCGCCCCACTATCGCCGTATTATCGGTCGACGACGCGTGTAACGATTTCTGTGTCAGATACGATATGTTTGCTTCATAAATATTGTCATCGCGACAGCTCTTTGATGTGTTACAATGTCTTATTTTTGGGGATCAACGACCTTTATGAAAAATAATGTTTAAAATAATAACACTTCAGCGGATTAAATTATTGAAAGTTTTATATAACGTAGCATTTTTTTTTTAATATTTTCCGTGTGTATTTTTTATTACCAATAATAATTCTCAAGACTTATCTCGATATAACAGTATACGAAATCGATATTAATATACGATTGAAATATTAATGACATATTAATAATATTATACATGGTTTTAATGTCTTATTAATAATTATTATATTCGATGGACTCTCCCTACAGGCTGATGTAGTCGAGCTGCGGACGACAATATCCGCCGCTACCTGTCAGATGATGGTTTAATTTTTTTTATTCAGAGCTATGAGCACCTGTGATATTGACAGCTGGATTAGTTTTAGGTGGAAGGATTTACAGAGCAACCGCCAATCGTGTTGGAGAGGAATTACCGAAATTGTTGATGAATCTTAACTGTTCATTTTATATGGAAAAAGTAAGCCATCATCAAAATTATTGTTCAATTTATAAATATATATATGTATATTAAATTATTATAAAAACAAGAATGTTGAAGGTAACAAATCAAACCCAATTACCGAACTCCCTTACCAAGTATTAAATAATAGAACACATTCTGACTGAACCCATCAATATTAAAACCATCCTAAATATTATTTTATAATACAACACAAAAGGTATACAATGTTCTCTGTTAGAAGCGGAGGCTGTACTGCAGAGCTGAACTCGTAAATCTTTACTAAAGCAAGCCTGTTTATTTTGCAATATTTGTTTCTTTGATTTTGTTTCAGGCGCATTGATGTTGCGTCCCTGTATTCACATTCTGAATTTTTAAGCGATTTTCTTTTACTGCTGTCGCTGGTAATGTGTTGTTTTAAAAAATATCCTTGAATAAGTTATGCAAATATAACATCTACATGAAATTGTATATGTATTTATTATTATGTAAGAGAATAAACCAATTCTGAGCTGAATCGGACTTCAGTTTCCCATTGCAGTGTAAGTACCTACAAGACTACGTTAATTAAACATGGCCAGTTGAAGACAGACATCTTAAATGCGATGTCACCTGATAATACATTGTGCAATCTAATTTAAGATTTAAACTGTGTAAAGTAAACGGCATTTTCATATTATATTAAAAGAATCTATAATTGTAATAGAACATTTTTATTCATCTGATTTTTTTATGAAATAAAGCCTTTTCGTTGAATCCCGGGTACCTCTCGATGTTACCAGTAAAAATACAATATGTACCCGAATTACTTTTAGTTGACGTTGATCACACCGCTGTTCAATTAAACCGAACACGCGGCACACAACACGTAGCGTGCTTCCTTCGCCGACACGGCTCGCGATATTGGCTCACCGGAAATTTACGAGCTCTGCTATAACCACCAGTAACAGCCCATAACCGGTTATAACTAGACATAACTGGATTATTGTCCGACATTATGCCAGTGCCGGGTTTTATTCCAGCTCATGTATTATGTACGCCGAAAGAGAACATTTGCCTAAATATCGGAGGCTTTTAGCGGGTGACGTCAGATACGAAATCGTTTGGTATCTGTTTTATGTCCCACCAGAGAACAGGGCATTAAATTAAAGTCAATGTTTAATAAAACCAAAATTCGCTTATTCCATAAATACACAGAAATTAGTATTTCACAAAAATAAAATAAGGAACGCTTTTGAATCCGATCCGACCTTTTGGCGACGGTCCGGGGTTGAGCTGCCAATACTAGTATTTGAATGGACCCTTTCATTCCGAGGCTGCTATGTTGAATACATATAATTGTATGACTGAACAATGAAAGAATACATGTAGAAAAACATCTTATATTTCTAAGACGCTTTACCTGCTGGTAAGAGGCAATTTTCAACTGTCTATCCCATAACAAGGCCAATTAACCGAAGGTAACCCAATCGAACGTCAATACTCTATCCTGTAACCATCGACCCATTACTCATTCGTACGACAGATGGCCAAACCAATCGCCAGTAATGAGATCCCAGCATTGTGTGACGGTGTGACTGGGACGACAAATGACACGACATTATAGATTGACTGGAATATGTCACCACATTAACGATTACCGAAACGGGTTGATTTTTTTTCGAGCATAGATTTTTTTTTCAACCATCAATTTGTACTCCCTGTAATATTACTATTATAGTTAATTTTATTTTGAATATCATTAAAGTGTGAATAAAATTTACTGCTAAAAATTATATTATTGTAAGCTATTTATTAAATGTTTAGTTGAATATATTAGTTTGAAAATTACTGTAAATTCCGAACAAGGAATAGTCGCATTTCTAATTTAATTGCGGTGGAATAGCGCAGTAGGGTTGCTTTAGAACTATCATAGAATGTGTTATTATGGGAGTTATATATTTATTAGGTTATTTGATTGTATGTAAGTGTAGTGGGGATTATTCATTCAATGACTTCTTTTTATTTAAAAAATAAATATACTACTTATAAAATATTATTGTTTTAGTTCACGGTTAGTATGGAAATTGAAAATGAACAAATAAACTATTAATTAACGATTATTATTGGGACCTTAACTATTATTATAAATGTTAATATATAAGTGTTTTTGTTCATTGGTTCTTCATTTATCTCGGATTAGAGATGTGTACCGTTTTAAGACTTAGGTTACCTTTCTAAACAAAAAATGGGTAACAACGAATAGATAGAAGCGAAGCCGAGTTTAAAATTTACTCCTAAATATACTTAAATGTATCTTTCAAAGAAACCCACATCTTTAGTGGTTTTTGTTTGAATTATTTGCGTTTGCACATCTCTTATCGTGATAATGTAATTTTTTAACAGATCTTTGAAACCACGACACGGTGGCTGCGGGCTGGAGGTGGATTCCTGGCATCATATAACCCCAATTATGCGGGTTAAAAGATAAGTAAATAATAACCTTTGTATCAAATACCACATTCTCATTATTATAAATATATATCTCTTTACATTTATTCAAAATCTGGTAACAAAACTAAATATAGAAAACATTTTTTCATATAAAGACATTTTACATGTATTTCCATATTATATATTGTCTTCAGGTGTAACATATGGAGCTAATATATTATCAAAAAGGGACCTCAGCAAAAAAATTCCCGTCAATGTTATTCGATAGAAGTATTTATGCCCGCGATTTTTCGTCGCATGACGGTATGGCGATCATGGGCTATTTTTTATCGCCGTTCAACCTTTTTGCCGGTCAACGAACAAACATTTTTCACAGCGGCCCGTTTGATAGACACTGTATCGACGTAATTGGCCTTTGTACGTGAAAATTGTTGTTTAAACGTGGTCACCCGCACCGCCGACTGGCGACCACACAAAAAAACTATTTATGATTGATGGTACCACTAACACATACGACATTTATACGACATTTATACGACATTTATACGACAATCATTTAGGTGACAGAGAGATATTGTCGACACGAATGAAAATAAAATCAATTATAAATAGACTTGTCTGTCCTGCACGCTAATGAGTTTACATACTTCAGCGATTATTTAATGAATTCGTACACAAGCCAGTGAAGAGTAGTTTGAAATAAGTCAAAGTCATTAAATGTTGGTTGTGAAATAGTTTGTGTGAGAACTTGAGAAGTCTTCACTGGTAACATTGTTCGCGCCCGGACGAGAGACAAATATTTGGCTTCGCAAACCCACGTCATATGACATATCAATGCACTTAAACATTGAGCAATGAGGACGTGGACTATTGAGTTTAATAAATAAGTGTACATCCAATAACTCAACTAAAAACTCATCCAATATTTCCCTTCACATAGAATGTAAAAATTTTAAACCTAAAATCCAATTTCAATAGCAATTTTTACTTGTAACTGTTCCCGAAACCATCGCGATTTAATTGATTCTCTGATATTGAATTTACGAATGGATTCAGATTTACAATTCATTAATATTCTTGTTACAATCATTTTAATTTGGTTGCTGTTTTTAAAATAAATGCAGATAATTTGGTCCATTGATCGGTCTCGGGAAATGCAGGGGTCGAGCCATTTTATATTCTTAAACTATACGATAAGTGTATAACCTTATTAATTTCGATGAAGGAAATTTTAAGTAATTTATTCACAGTTAAAAGAACGAAATGCAAACCGGTCGCCAACGCGTTTGTGATAAAGCGGTTTGCTTTTTCCGCGAACGAGATAGTGGGTACGAAATATAGGTTATGATTCTAGGACAAAGTAATATCTAGATAACGAACTAGGTACATCACCTTGTTTGTTAATTGTCTTGTTATCAAAATACATATCAATATTAGTTAATGATAATATAAACACAAGAATTGCTTTTAATTCAAGATTTAAAAAAAAATCCATTTTTTTTTAAACCAGATAAAAATATTTTCATAAAAAGTATGAAAGGCGTCAATCCACGCGACACCGCAATAAATGCCACCCTCGAGCTGGGACACCCTTCAAAAGAATAATACAATTACTAGCCAGACAACCAGATAAGTAAAATACGAGCCCGTTAAACCGTAAAAAGTAATAATGGCGTTTCAAAGTCAACAATGGTTCGGATTATTT
Organism: Dircenna loreta; assembly: GCA_963555665.1. NCBI lineage: Eukaryota > Metazoa > Arthropoda > Insecta > Lepidoptera > Nymphalidae > Dircenna > Dircenna loreta. The sequence continues at coordinate 9,919,137 of OY743094.1, forward strand.
ACAGGGTTCATACGCCGCCATTTTGACACCCGGTATACCATAAGTCACCCTCATATTAAAATTGTAGCTTTAATTGGCGTCGCAATAATAATTTTGATACTTAGTAGTATGCAATAATAATTTTGATACTTATATTTTATATTAGCAATAATTGATAAATTGTGGCGAAGATAATTTGTTAAAAATAGTTAGAAAACATTAACATCTAGTAAATAATGAATTACTAGGTGTTATTATATATAGTAAAGACTGTTATATATTATTTGTACATATATAAACAGCAATTAGAGACAGTATTTTGAACATAATATAAAAGTGTTTAAGAATTCTGTTTATTCCAATAACTAATTTAGTTTTGCATTTAATCCCAACATTGGTGCACAATGGCTACTTGGCCACAAAGTCTAGTTTATTAAGTTTTCATAATATATGAACGTTGGTGTCGTTTGTAATAAGTTGACATTGTTTTATAACATTTATAAACAACGAAATAAATATTCTTTATTTAAAGCCATTTTCATATTTTATTTTTGGTATCATGACTTAACCCATTACTATTCGTTACTTTGAAAAATAATTTGAAACACCATAAGAAATTTAATCTATTGATACTTATTTTACTAAATGAAATGTCATGCATGAAATTAATAATTAAAATGTATTAATTGTCAGAAAATGTTAAAGTGGTTCATATTGGTTCCCCTTTGGTCAAACGTTGGCCGCGCCGTCGTCGACCCCATTTCAATTAAATATTCAAACGTTCGCTGCACCGAATAATTCAGCTTCCAATCTGTTTTAAAATGCCACAGATAAAATAATAGTACATCACTAAACATTTAAGATTATAATTTAACCACATATAATATACTCAAGATTGTTAGATAACATTTAAATCTAACAAAATGGTTAATACTGCAACTGAATTTTGTAACCATAAAGGTCGTTCATACATTAACGTGCGAACTTCCTGCGACAAATATAACGAATGGGCTGAATTTACTTCATTTTATTATTCTATGGGCAATCAGTTCATTAGGCACTTTACCTAAAATTAAACGGTTTAAGTTAGAAATACAACTTGGGTATTTATGTTCGTGTATTGGACTTTTTCTTAGATAAATATTTGTTTTTTTTTTTTATTTAGGAAATTAAAAGCCGCATAATAAAATGTAGTTTTTAACCTGTTGATGTTTAAAACTATACATTATCTGTCTCGGAAACAGCTATTTTTTTACGATTTCACTTTAAATATATATTATTTATTTCTTTTATACGCAACGATTATAGAATATTCAACTTTATTCAATTTTCATTAAAAAAAATAATTAGTAGTGAAGCTATGTTTCGGTTATATGTTATAGATGAAGAGCCACTGACGAACATACCTACATATTCCGACGTGTGTAATTACAGAGCGGTCTAATTGTGGATATCTTAAGGCGGGCGTGGTCGTATGAATGACAGCGAACATTGTAGCTTCAAAGTGTATTGTTTCAATTCATCCGCTTTAATTCTATGTTTATTTTCTATGATATTAAAAACGGTTAATTTCTTTTTTTATTAATTGCTTTCTATAATTTAAGGTATGTCTTTGAACGGTAATTATATCCGGTTAAATAAACACAATTATTCTAACACTATCAATAACTTTGATGTAGTTTAATTTATATTTTGTTATAAATATTTTTTAATACTATTCAAATTGCAAAACTAACTACACTAAAGTATATTTTGAACTCATATTCCATAAATCGATATTAGTAAACTAAGTAATATAAACGATAAAAGGAATAAGTTTTAATATTTTAAATTAACATACCCGGTAAAGTTAATTTAAAAGACGTGAAAGTTTTAAACTACTTGAATTTCAATTAATCACCAAGTTCGGAAGGTGTTTAAATAATGCTTCTGTTAATGGACAAAATATTCATGACCAGGTCTTAGGGGGAGGACTTCGATTTACAACTACGTATATATATGTACATGTATTATATTAAATGAAGACCTGCACTTATATGAAGTACAAGTCACATATGTGAAGTACAAGTCACATATATGAAGTACAAGTCACTTCTGAGCTATCAACGTTAGTATTAAATATTTATGTACGTAATTGCAATAGCACTATAAAATACCAATATAAATGCAGAATAATAAAAAACGTTGAATAATTCATGAATAAAAATAATTACCATTTGTTTGCGTTAAGGAGTAATGTTTTTTTTTTTCTTAATATAAAGTAATAAACAAACTAGAAGGTTTTAAACATCTTATATATAAGTTCCCATCTAATCAAACGGACCATAGACGGCTCGTTATGACTTTAATTACGAGCCAGGGAATTAAATTTATTATGCTAATACTAATTAGTGGAGCTCGTCATTTATAATTTCATCTGATATATTCTATATATATTGAGACGAGACGAAACTTCTTTAACATTCCATGGACTCACCGTACGGGTGCTGGACTCATCGCGTTGCAGGGAGAGAAGTGCAAACAGCTCCTGGGACTTGCGACCCAAGTGTAGGTTTAAGGGGACCCTTTAAAATGCTCATTAACGCTCACCTTCACTGGTTACGCTCGTCTCCCTACCTAACCAAATTTGAAATGAACTTACTATTGCCCCTTTTGAAGTATGTTCTAGAAATGAACAGATGATACCTCTAGAGAGGCCTAGAGGTTATAGAGAGATTTCGCTGTTATACCTCTCGCTCCCACTTCTACCGCGTACGAATTAACTATATACCTATTCCTGGCCAGTTCGTTGGTCAGTTCGTAATACTTGTTTACTTTACTTCTGTGATCTTTGGGGATGTTAGTTTCCCATGGAACAATAAGCTCCACAAGTATCACGCGCTTTAACTGTCTAGAGTACAGGAATATGTCCGGTCTGGGTGACGAGACAACAATATCCTCAGGAATTCTATACTGTTTCTCATACGTATCCATCATTATAGTCCAATCGCGAGCCGCCTCCAAGATAGAGTGAGGCTTTTGTTTTGTTTTTTTAGACGAGCCTTCTTTGTGGACCAGGAAATAAAAATGTTTACTGCACCTTTATGTAAATTGCGACCTTCTTACAGTCGTTATATAACAAAGATACCTAATAAGATTCTTGATAAGTAAGTGTTTGAACTCAGTCATCACAACATTATCTTAGAAGTTATTCCTTTGTTTATTTCAATCCTATACGCAGAGAATGTGACAAGTCCTTCAATTGAATACTTTACCTACATTAATAAAATATACTATTCTTTGTTAGTAGGTATTATAAGTTGATGTATTTATTTTTCAACAAAATAGTTTATACATGATTTTTCAGAGATCAAAGAAAAATATTACATTACGATGAATTCCGTCTCAAATATTTATATAAAACAACATCCCGGTAATAATTTTTAATATGACATATTTTTAATATAATATATTCAAATAAAATAGATAAAAAATCATTATACATTCTGTGCTCGCTCAATATGAATTGTAAGTATTTTTTGTAGCGTCGGTACGGTCGCTATTCGCTTGCAGCGCACGTCACGCACCGCATTGATAAGTAGGTGGGACGTGCGCGCACTCTTTGCATTCTCGCCTTTACTGCCACTCGATTAGACTTACGCTCTTGATGAAAATATGTCGACGTTCTATTTTCTTCAATTTAACTTGTATTATATTATATTTGATTTTTTAGGATTACAGCGAGTACCAAACTTAATATAAATTAATAAAATTACTGTACATTAATATAAATTACTTTTTATAAATATCTACTTACCATTTGTTAGAAAAGTCAATAATCAATAAAATTACCAATACTTTGAGGCAGCCCGCATTTTTACTAAGCAATGTTCGTTAATACTATTTGTAGAGCCAAGCAAGTAATCGCTGTGGAGTAGGTATTCGTAAATCTAATAGAGGTTATAAGTTAGAATATGTAACCTAAGCATAAACTAATTAAAACTGAATAAATAATTATATAGTATAGTATACATTTAACCTTGTTAACATAGCCAGCTATGTAACTTTTACGACTTCCTTTGAACTGTATGAACGCCAACACTGTTTGTATGTAATTATAAATAAATATATCGCCAGTACAATATAGCTTCAACGTTCTTATTGAATTAGTTTTATGAAATAAAAATGAATTACCTAAGATTCTCGATGATACTGTAAATCACTTGTCTAATTTAATGTTCGTTTTTAATAAATGTGTAACAAACAATCTTACCACTAATCTCGCTAAAGTCCTTCACTTGAGTGCCCGCGACAAAACGAACTGGTGCAAAGTGTAAACACAGAACTAAGAAGTCTATATATTGCTGAGGTTCTATGAATTAACACCTACATGCCTACATGTACTTCCATCTTTTTCTAACCCGTTGGTATAAAGGAGAAAGAGTTATTGAAAACTGAAGTCGCTGCAGGTGCGTCGAAATGGCGACAAATATTAATTTTCGTTCGCACAATTTTCATCTCTATGTCATAAGCTTAAGGCGGGTAATAGTGTGAAGAGGAAGAAGTTAATTATCGAAGTGAGACTTTTGACACCGTTACTCATTATTGGGTGAGCATTAATCATTTAACATAACGGAGTTAATTTCTTGGAGGTTATAAGTTATAATGTAAAGTTTTCAGAAGATAAATGTTTGTCCTGAAATAATGAACATTTATTTTAAAGCTTAAATATGTGTTATTATATGCCGGTGTTATGTTGAAAAAAGTATTTTGTATAGTACTAAACGTTTATTCTGTAATATTCAATCACCTAAGTAAATTTAGAAAAAAAAACTATTGTTTTTGTATAAGTTTATTATTTGGAAAACAAGTGGATAATTGAAATAATTATCTGTGTTTTACAATAATAATAAAATACTTTAGATACCTACCAGCGTGGTCAGATTTTGTTTCGAGGAAATAAACGAGGCACGTTCTCCGACAAGCGGGAAAGTAGTTTTCATTAATTATTCATTTGAGTATTTAATAAAGTTTCCAATCTTAAATTCCATACGAATTCCATAGAGTTTACAGATGTGGTACCATTTCAGTGCAGTGGTAGGGATCGAATAATTATTGAAAGCGGGACTGATTTACTCGTCCGGTACGGGACATTTAATTTTGAACTAAAAATCGGGACGTCTGGCAACACTGGTACCAACCTACTTAAAATAGATATTTTAAGAAAAATAATATTAACATTATTTTAATAGGAACTTTTTTAACATCAGTAATTTAATTTCTTTTATGGACCAAAACGATAATAAAATACGTAAGTATTATTCTTTTTCATTAACTATTTATGTCCTTACAATAAAATACTTGAATGTGAGGTACATTTTATTATTCCGCCATAAAGATGGTGGAAATCGCTTTAAGCAACCCCAAGTTAGCAGCTCCAAAATAAAATTTAATTAAATTCATAGCCTGGCAACACTTAAAAAGGCGTTTACATGCCATCTGCCAGAGTATTAACATATCGTTAGAAATATAACATTTGAGAACGTTAACTCGCTGACAATTCCGCTATAATTTTAAAAGTTCAGCTTTAGATTTTCTTTATTATTATTTTTTCTGCTAAAACACACGATTCGCAAAAGGTTCAAAATTCTATAAAGTTTAAGTACTAATATATTGGTATAGCTCAACTGAGGGTAGCGTGGCGCTTGATAAAACAATTTATTAAAAGAAAAAACTTTATTAGTGCAAACAAGGTCTCTCATGAGTCTAATAAAAATGAAATGTTTATTTTAAATTTAGAACTGACAGCTATGACAGCTGTCCGACGGCCATTGTCCTCCAGCAAATGAACCGTTAAAAATACATTTACTCGCATGTTTTACGGCATTTACCACATTTCAAAAGCATTGAAAATTACTGAGATGCCATAATTTTAAACATAAATTGAATTAATTATTGAATTAACAAAGAATATCAACTCAACGACATTTTTACCCATGCAATGACTCAAATATTATTTTATAATGTGAATTCATTACGTAATCTTAGTCATACCACTAATATATATTGGAGCGTGACATTGGTGGGTTACGTCACTGTTTACTTTGGGAGCACGTGTTAAAATGTGGGAACATAGGCGCTCATAAAAATATATTGGAAAGTCATGATCTGTTTGCCCTCAACTTTTTTTACAGCTCACCTGCTATACTCCAGAATCGATAAAGCTAAGCAGCGTTTAAGTAAAAGCCATTAACTGATACATAAAAAATTAACGGCGAAAATAAAACATCACATTTAGGTTCGGAATTTAATTTTGAAATACTCGTATCCTTTTTGGAAATAAAAATAAACGGTCATTTGATCGTACATTTAAATTGAGTCATAAATTTTATATGACATTTAGAACGCAATAGTTGAGGACGGTTTACTACATTGTAATTAAAATCCTTTAATATGATGATTGTAAGGGTTTATGTTTATATGACTAATATAATAGATTATCTCCTATGAAATAACCCGCAATATAAATAAATAATAGAGGCCAGAGAAAATCTTCAAGTGCAAGGTTTTATGCCGTCACTATGTCTGTAAACACACGACATAACTTTGTCCGAGTTCCTGGCGATGTATTCACTGGCTCTTGTAATTGTTTATTGAAACAATAATTTTTAACAAAAAATAAAGTAACGAGAATTCTTTATGTTAAATGAAAATCAGATAGAATTTTTTTATAATAAATAACTTAAGACGTATTATATTATATAAATTCTGGAGGATGTACCAAATTACCGGAGCTCGTTCGCTAAGATGTACAAGACCCGTATTCCAGGACTAACCCAATTAGAAGACCTGGACACAATTTCCCTCGGGCCATCTAATAGTGGCAAATAAGTTAAATATTTTTATAAATGAATTATGAAAATTAATTATCTTATACTTTTATTATGAACTTCATTCAGGCTATACCTAAAAAGAGTTTTTTATTAAAAAAATACAAAATAGTAAACAATTTAATAAATTCATTGAATCCTTTATTTAGACGTGTAAGACAAATCATGCAAAAGATTATTAACGGAATTAATTTTTAATAAAGAAAGAATATCTAGTACGTATTATTCAAAGTAGATATCTACATATCCTAAAGCTCCTAGAATAAAGATATCGTTAAAAGTAAAGACATCGTTAGACATTAAACATTAAAAGTTTTGTATTTCAATTTTAGTTTTGACATATTACGTTACAGTTTGAGAATATAAAACTATTTGCAGATATAATATTCGAGTACCTAGTTCGTAAAACAAATTTAACAAAGCCGAGACTTCGCTCTGTAACAAGCCAAGCCATCAATAACAAAAAACGAAAAGGTTATCATAAAAATAAATACATCCGTCTCGCAAAATACAAAGAGATCATCTGCCATATCGTAAAGAATGAACGCCAATACGTCAAAATATTGTTTGGAACGGTCAAATTACTATGGGATACCCACAAACTGGACTCTGGCCAAAATAATCAAGTAACAGAAAATCTGAATGCGTACGGTTGTTTATTTTATACCTTTGTTGATTCTACTGAAGTATAAATCTTAGTTTTAGAATTTGTAGAACAGCCAAAAACTATCATCCAGCTTAATCGAGATGCAGATTAAGATAACCTCGAAGGACTTCGTAGTTAATTTATGAATTTAATAAATGCTTGTTTAAATGAAGTGTCAATGGAACCGATTTCTAAATTCCATTCCACTTCTATTTATAATTTATAAGCAATAGCTTCTATTATGCAGTGACCGTTACAATTCCACGATTCAATTGACCTTCATAGATGCAATTGATGATATAGGTATGAGTCCTCATTATTTTGTACATTGGTCGAATGAACGAATGAAGAAGATTGAAATTGGTAGCGTTGTTATAAATTAGAGGTTCATAGAAAAAACAAAAGCAATTCAATTTAAGAACTGAAAGAATGACATCTAAGCGTTAATCTAACGGGTTTTGTCATTACTTTCTCCCTAAATAACTACTTAGCTACTATGTAGTAATAAAAATATACGAGATTCAAAGCAATTGGATTATGGCTAATAAAACATTCAACTATTGCCAAATAAAGACTAATCATGCACAAGCTGACATAAAGTCGGCTTGTAACAGTACATAAATACTTAATATCTGAACTTATATACTATATAGAATATGTTGTATTTATTTTTACGTAATCACGAAACCATTATTCATTCTAGATTGACTAAAATGATTCATTGAACTATTAGGTAAGTATATAAGTTACAAATACCTAAGTCCTCGAACTCCTAAGGAAAGTATCATACTGAACTTGTTAGAACTTATTATGAAGGCAAATAAATATTAAGTATTATTCAAGAAATATAAGTTATTGGTATATTGGAGTACCTATCTGTTTTGTGCAAGCAACCGGTTGCAAATAAGTGTTTATCTACAAATATAAATGGCGTTAAGGCATGATATATATTTAGTATTTCGTTAGGTAACCACGGAAAATATTTTCAGTTATCGCTTAATAAAAATAGTGAAATCTTTAACTAGATAAGAAAATCAACATTATTCATTCAACAAAATTCACATTCAAGATAACCTTGAAGACTTAGTCACAACGTTTAAACGCAAAAATAAGTATAAAGAAATATTCTACTACGCATAGAAACATTAAAGTCACCTTTTCAAAAGACTCCAGATGAAAGCACCAAAATTGTTTCCAATTCAGAAACACATTAGTTCACTTTGCAACGTTACACAGGATTGCACGCTCGTTGAGCACATCACATTTTTCACTTGTAATAAACAAAAAAAACAAAGATCCAGTTAGTCTGAGCCGAGATACCCTTTGGGATATAAAACATGAACACAAACCAGGGAGTTTTAAAAATTCGTTCGTTCGTCGGTAAATACGTGCGCGCGGTATTAAGACACGCGACACGTCTACACACGACGCTGGCGGCCGAATGACTGAGCTAGTGAGGGGACTGGGGAGCAAATGAACGAAAAGAGGGAGTGAACGCATTCGACGCATCTGACCGCTTGCGTATTAACTTGCGAACTACAAAGGTCAAAAAAGTAAAAATAATAACATTAAAAACATAGATTAATGTCTTATTCATATAAAAATCTAAATACATAATTTAACTCAAATTACTTTTATATACATATTTTAAAAATAATGAGATATCTAGATCTTCACCAAAAAGATGAATAAAACTCAATATCTCCCTGAAACTCAATATCTCCTTATAAAAATCAAATAGGATCCTTCCTAAGAAGCTTCATAAAAAGATTTTACTGTATCGTACGAATTAAACCGTCATCTACGTTTATCTATGATCATTTATGATCAATGGATCTGTACTTTCAAAAGATTCATATAATATTATTCTCACTATAATTCTAAAAATTAATAAGATTTATGTTTTCGTATTCTAATTTAAAACTCAATAAAAACTCCAAAAAGTTTAGATTTAAGAGGTTATTCGTTAAAAACCATATCATATAAAACCTCTTTCCATTTACAAACATCTGTAATAAAATAAAATTGTACATTGCCATCCATTTATCATTGCTACGTCTAATAGTGTATATTGAAGATATAAAAACAAATTTTACAATGTGAATAAAATGCACCGTTATAGGTATCATCAAGATTGCGCGCCAATTTTATTATGCGCGCCAATTTTATTATGCACAGACCAATAAAACGGATAGTGACTATTTGTCACGCCGCGAAACAGTCCAGACATATTATATATGAAGAGTATAGTCTGTTATAATCCTATATATAATTTTGTGAATGATGTAAGGTCTTATACTGCTAACTGTATGATTGGCTGTCTTAGTACAGGCAAATTGGCTTTTTCAAATTCAGGCCCAAGGGTGGTTGAGGAGGGATTGTAAATGTACCCCTAAAGTGAGTAGAATACTTTTTTTTTTACAAAATAGTGTGATGTTCCAGAGATGTTGCCGATGGGAAGTCCCATAGGGACTAGGTATACTTATAACTCTTAAAACGAAACATCCCTCACAGGTAGTCAATTCTCCCCAAATAAAATCGAATCAGAGCCCCGGTAGACCGGCGGCGCCTTACGCTTTGTCCAAGTGATTTATAGTCTCAGTTACATATAAGGTATTCGTAAATAAAGTAGACAAGTCACTGAGAGAAGTGCTGAGATACTTCACTGGGTATTTAGTTTTGTTTAGATTTGTTCACGGCGGATAGGGTAGTTTATTCAGATTTATTCGATACTATCGAGTTTGCTAGAAACAAATACAAATAATACTTTAACAACTTTTTACGGAACAATAAATGTAATAAAAGTTAGTCAATCAAAAGTGTACATTGTATGAGATTATTACAGCTCGTGTGAACGGCAAAGTTAAATTAAAAACAAATGTTTACGCACACATTGGAAAAGGTTTGGATAATAATTTCCTTTTAACAATATTTTCAATTCCAAGAGTTATTTAATAAGTCTTTATTATTGGATTTTGTGAACTCCTGAGTCCTTCGAAGTAATATCTGTACTTACTAAATTGGTAGCTGATCAATATCCGTGGAACTGTCACCACTAGTACATCCTGAGTACGCATATCAGCCCTTGGATTCAATACGTCTTATTTTGGTACTTATCAAACTTCTAAATAGTGCTTCAAAATAGAGCATTTCTTTTTAAATGTCTTTCGTGTTATGGGGCTATGGTATTTATTATGTTTATTGTGAAAATATATTAAATTATAATGTTTTTTTTGTCTGTGTGGTATGTGCTTATACCGTTTGCACTCACCATATTGTTTTTGGCTGTCTTTGAAGTTGTCTTATGTTTTAAAAATTACGATGAAGACAATAATAATTTTAAAACAAACTCGATAAATCCAACCAACCATTAACGATAATCTGATAAGTGTAATGAGTCAACCACTATTGGGTTCAAGTTTATTTTAAACTTAGGTATACTTAAGTCCAACAAAGTTTCAATTGCTTATTATTAATAATCGAGTTTATTGTAATTATAACACTATTAAGTTTCTTTATAACGGGACAGTTTGAAAGCAGTCTTAACCAAAGGCGCTCTCAGGATGTAATCACATATTTATGGCATAGTTAGGAATTCTGGCTTCCATCCTCTCGCTTCTTATCTTAAACTAAATCTCTACTTTGCGAACGAAAGACGGCTATTAGAACCTTACTGAGCATGAATGAAAATGTATTCTTTCAAAGAATTTATATTCAACCGTTAAAATAAGCTTAAAATTTCAAATAATGAGAAAAGAGTTTAGACTTTTTTTATATATATTGCGGACTGAGTTCCTTCTGCTTGGAAAATTATTTCTATTCAGTGCAGTGTAATTAAACTTAAATATTTGTATATTTAATTTATACATAGTTAAATATTAATAAGTGTGAAACATTATATATACACAATTATTATATTTAAATTGAAGGTAGTTTATTTTTTTGCATTTTGTTCTATCGCAATTTCATTAAACAAAAGAACTCGTGGAAAAAAGAACTATATGTTTAATATAACGATCTAAGAAACTTATTTACATAGCGCTATAAATATGTACAGTATTTTAAAATTAAAGATATATCAAATTTTATTTTCAAATCTGTTATCAGGTATCTAAGTCTTATCAAATGAGTCATGTGTTAATTGTGTGCCCTTCATAACTACTTGAACTACTACGTGTGTACTAAAAAGCCTTATAATCGGTAAAATTAAATACTCAAAGATCTGATCAAAGAGTCTCCCAAACAAGAAGACCATTACAGCTGTCCTATATGTTATTAAATGACTACGTAAATTGGTTAAACAAAGCCACAAATTAATGATTTACAAATAGATACCCGTATCAAACAATCTGACAAACATTTTGGGGCACACGAGCACCGAATTGTCAAGATCTGTTTCCTTGATACCGAAGAAACCGTGGCCTGACAGTACCACTAAATTAAACTTGTAACACAAAATTAGTTACAGGAATTAATAACTCATGCACTATAGCAATAAAGACTATATTGCCGTAAACTATTATCTATATACGGTAGTTTGGGTATCATTTGTTCATATAATTTCAATAAACGAGACTCCCCTCAGAACATAAATAATGCATGTCGAATTATATATGGAGTCCGTGATAAGATCGATTGTAATGGAACTATTCCACGGGTCGAAGAATATAGTGTACAGTCTACATAGCTAATGTACGTACTATATTATGTTTATATTTTGCTAATGTGATTCTTATTACAATCTAAATTAGGTACATAATAGCATGATGTATGAATAATTTGATATTCTTTTTTGTGTCAAAGGGTAGAGAGTGATTTTGGATACAATTAGACAAAAATTGAGAGGTATTTTCGATCGTCATCTCAATAATGACTGCCTTTATTTTAAAAAGCGTGTTAAAAATAATTCAAAGAGTACACTTTCTCCTCACCTCAGCGAGACAAATTCGATAACTTTTACTTTCGCCGAAACCATTCTTTGTTTTAAAAAGTAATTGTCGAGCTAGATAATACTATCGCTTCTGTAATAAAATAATAATAATAATAAAAAAAATAAAGGAATGAAAGACGTCCGATTTTAATTCAAATATTAGCATAATATGACTTAAATACCCTTGTGTTTATAGATTTTCATACGAGGTGATGTTCGCAAGGCGTCCACGTGTGCCGGATGTGGAATTGAACGGCACAAAACCATTTACCGGGCCTTTGAGGACTCGGGTATAATGCAAAACAAGAAGTAGAAAAAAATCAACTTACCGTCAGCGGTACATTGTACGTCCTAAAGCTATTGATGTAAAGCATAAAATCTTCTGACGATAAAATTTGATGGGTTTTCAGTCGGTTTATACGGTTCTCATTGACGCCGCCTCGGACTGAGCTCGTAAAATAGAAACAGAGCCATATAAGAGTGACAGATAAATATCGAGATGAGGGAAACGCTTTTACGAGACTTAGGATCAGAAAATACTGCAAGCTAAGTATTCGGGCTGCTTGAATACTAATGTAGAGGCAAATATAGATGAAAATAATTGAATAACTAACCAATATTATCATTAATAATGGCCTAATTGTACCGAATGGCTCTTTGTTAAAAGTTGCGTCGGAAGATCGCTCCCATTGCTATTGAATTGTGTCTCGGAATGAAATTCGACCGCTTCTGGAGACGTATGTCAGGATTTTAAAAAAGCAATGAAAGGAAACACGACAATTTTATTTTTGCAAAAAGAAGGCAGCCCTCATATTCTTTTCTATGGCCAGTTCCCTTATGAAATGTTCTTATTTTAGCAGAATTCAGAGTTTGGAAAGTAGTCTGAGTTTCGTTCAGTAAGTTTAAGCGCATCTTTTGAGCTATTAATTTGTTTCGGACCTAAAGCGAAGTTGGACGGTTTTTAGACAATAAGCTACGGAAGAGTTCGGTAAGAGTAATTTAATTATAATTTGAATATTTTATAAATATATTCTTTGAAAACGGAACGCCCGTTAGTACGGACGAAAACTATTTCTAAAGAATTGAAATGAATTTAATTTAATATATTATATTTACTATTTCTATTTACTACAATTTTATTATGAGTTCAAACTATATATTTTTTATAATAAAAAATAAACTGAAATAAATATGGAGTTGGACGTGATTATTATTTTCATATTCAAAACATATATTAAATTGAATTTCATGTTTTAGCAATGACCAAACAACGAACAAATAACATTTACAGGTATACAACAATGATACATTTGAAATACAAACTTATCCACAATAAAACAGAATTATTAAGAACCAATAATAAATAATCGATACGGAGGATATCTATGAATTATTATTTAAAAAGAACACGTAACAGAAAATGTATTAGTGAATGAAATGAGCGACCTCACCACAATGTAGATTGTACAAAGCTGGCTAACGACCACACCTGAACGACGAGCTCTTCATTAAAACTCGTTAAACACTTTATTCACTTTGTTAATCTATTTATTGATACATCGATCGAATTTGTAGCGGCCACTTTGAAATTGCTTGGTAGAGGAACATTTTTCAACAATACTTGTAAAACGTTCATCCATCAACATCCTATGTATTAAATTCACACTTTTTAACCATTTTAATGTTAGCACATTCTGAAATGAAAGAATACAAATATAATATATTAAAGTGTTAAGTTTTAATCTCTAAGCAATGGTTCATTGTTTCACAGGTCTCCGTGATAAAAAATATAAAGCTGAATGCGTCCTGGTGCAAACAGGATAAGATTTGAAAGGTCTTTTGTTCGATTCCCGGGGTATTGAGGTACAGGTAGACGCGCTTTCTGGTTCTCAAAGGGCTCTGGGGTTTGCCCGGAAAGCTTTTTTAGAACCACAGTGAATTCTATTCCTGAAAGGCATTTTATTACTTATTACATCGGAGTAAAGCTCACATTGTTTGCTTTTAATTGTTTGTATTGATGTTTTATTTTATAATAATAAAGATGTTATAACTATACGAAAAGGTCGATTGTTTATTTTTCGATTGATTTCGATCGAAATATTTTTAAATTATTTATCTTCACGTATAACTCGTCTCTTTTCTGAAATGTGTACATTGTTGAAATAAAAAAGCCCTATAGTTTGGTTTGTTTAACAATAGCTCCATTTATTTCTTTCTCTAGAAATAACGAAGCATATTTTGTAATATTTATATAAAAAGATCAAGTTGAAATAGAAAAATAAATATAAAAAACTAAATTATCTATAAGTGGCTGGGACTTTCGTAAAAGACTTATAGAAAAAAACCGTTCCGATAAGGACAATTATATATAAACAATATTATATATTATACTTATTTTACATGACACGGTAGCTCAGTTTCCAGAGTGACAATACGGAGTCCCAGAGATAGTAAGTTCGAGTACCGCTCTTAATAATGAATTCTTCATTTTTTATTTATTAATAAATTCAATAACATTTAATGGTATTTATTGGTATTTATTTTCGAAAATTATATGACTATGAATCCTGTAGTTAACTAAATACCAAACACCCGTTATCATAAAACGTCTGTCTTTTTATGTTTCTTAATTTTCGACGTTAAAACAAAACAATTTGCTTCTGAAATATAGCATTAGAAGACCTAAGTGATTTTTTTTCACTGAAATATTTAGGATTTCAGTGAAATAAAAAAAAAAAAAATCCAAAACTAGGATCGTAATATTTTTTTGAATATTATGAGCAACATTTACCTAATATAGTATGCGTATAAAAAGTAAAACCAAGAAAAACCATACATATAAAGTTTCCCAATAACTCTATCGGCAATACGTTTAGCCGTGTCGATCAGACCCGTGTCAATATTGATACCAAGCCTTTGTTTTAAATAAATTTCACTTTAACTTTTGATAGAATAAATTATATTTGTACAATTCTATAAATATATTTTATGTAACAAAAAGTTTAATGTCAATAATTACTATAAACGTGTTTCTTTTCCTTTTACTTTATTTTTACTATAAAATAGTATTTGGATACACTTTTATTTCTTTATATTGCTAATGTTTAAATTTATTAAACAGTGTAAATAACCTTTCCATTATAAAATGAAGGTCATATGAGACTGTATTTTATAGCGAGACAGTGTTTATCCTCAAGGACCGTAAAAGCAACCTGTAATCCAATATATCCATTAATCTACAACTTCATCTGTATATTAGCAATTTCTGAGTCTTTAATGTTGGAAATATCTAACAGTATGTCGTGGCGTCCTCGACACGACCGCCGCCGGCAGGAACTGGCTAAGAAATGGGTTTTACTCCATTGAGTTACGGCATTTTGATATTATATCTTGGATATAAGAACAAGAACTACCTATTTATATTACCATTTATAATTAAATACATTCCATTTATGCATTTAATGGGCGTTAATAAAAATTACACGCTGTGTAAAATGTAAACGACATTTATAATAATACAGACATTATTATTTGCATCAGGTATTGTTTTATTTTTGTGAAGGATATTTAAAAAAATAAATAAGCATTTCAATCGTATTATTAATTGGTATTTTTAATTCAAATTCTTCATACTTCTATTTGAATTGCTACCACTTTAAAAAATGCATCTGCAATGTTGAGATTTTAGCAATATTTATATTTATATTTAAACGGCTTAGTTAATGAGTACGAACCCTGAATGGGTTCAAAACTAATTGGGCAAATTCCGATTTAAATCCACGTGTCGTAGTCATGGTTCACGAAAGTTTAAATATAATAACCAAAAACATTTGTTTGTTTTGATGTGTCAAATGTGTTTTGTAACAGATCTTCGTAAGACAGTGAAAACCAGCCCCTCTCCTTATAGGGTAGCGTCGCCGCGGGCCGCACCGTCCCGCGGGGAGACACGTTTGCTCTATGCAAATACGCGACCTCTACAATTGACTATTTCCCTATTCTCATATCCAATATGACCTATCATATTCAAATGTCTGTTTTAATCGTTCGTTGAGCATTTTGTTATTGGCTCGATCTAAGAAATATAATTTTAACTTTTATTTTCCACATATTAACCAACTTGTACAATTAATTCCTTCTTTATATACAATACTAACAGCTGTATATTATTAATTTTAAAACAATATATTTGTTTAATAATATGATATTATTTAACCTCATCTCACTAGTAGCGTAATGTTTCATCTACAGTTAGTTCAGTTTCGTTTCATACAACTACATACATTTTATTATACTGACGTTCGTTATTTATTAAATAATAATTAAATAGAGAAAAACAAAGATGCATTTATATAAGCCTGTGTATTAAAAAGTATTTTAAAATTATTTATAAACTTGTTATATTAATATGTAATGTCCAATTCCTTGTCAGACTTCCTCCATCCTTGGACATTCATAGTTTAGTGACGTATCGTATAACTGAATTACTATTTAATGGTAGTTTTATTAAAATATTAGATGAATATAATATTACTTTTAATTTAATAACACTATTGGAGCCAGCCATGGTTTTAAAATCATTATCAATTCTATTATAAAGTAAAGTTGTAAATTCTTGACGCTCTGCCAGCTCATTTTCGTTTCGTGTAAAAATTTGGTAGCTTGTCAAATGTAGTTTGGCTTTATGAAGAGATGAACACAACTAGTGAGATACTGTTTCAATGTTACACGACCTATTTTAATGGCGGACAGTCTGAAACTAGATCTCATGTTATCTCGCTTTTTAGTACATGATACGTCCCCCCCCTCTTGATTCATGACATACCACAAAAGAAATAAAATATCTCCACATACATATTGAAATTATTAATAATTCTCAAAATGTCTATAAATATGTTCCTCAGCTGTTTGCGAGCCTTTGTTAAGCAAGTGTTAGCTGTTAAACGATAAATGGTGAGTTCATGGAATTTCTAAATATTTCCCGTAGGCAACTAGACAAAGCGATCACGAAGGCGATACTCCGACGAGAGTGTACTCTCCTGCCTCTGGCGAACTTTATCAAAGCACAGGGCTGTAGCCGTTTATTATAGTATTATTGATTTTAATTAATAGATATTATTAACCCAATCTATATTTCTAATCTATTATCTAGATATTATTAATCCAATTTCTATCTAATGATGTAACCACATTTAATACTAGTTTAGAATATATTTAATTATATATAAAAAACAGCGAACAGTGTTTAAATTACGTCACAATATATACTCAATTGTCTGTTTGACTTTTAATAAATAAAATATTCTTTGTTAACTATTCTTATTTATTATTGTAATTATTTATTATTTATATACAGTCGCGTGCAAGTAAATCGACTCAAGCCTCAAGTGCGCATAAAAAGTGATATAACTTAAAAATGCCTTAATATACCTCTATATAATGTTTTACATAATTAAAGCCTAGTAATTGAGCTTTAAAATGGTGCAAGTTGCATGAAAATCGATTCAGTAGTTTAGTAAAAAAGGTTAATGCCAATGATAATGTAAAAAATGTTGAAAATTCATACAATTTCACAGTATGGGGCTATTGTGTTTAAATGAAACAAAATGCGCGTAAGATAAAAAATTTATTCGTGTCAATATTTGGTATTTCCTCCTCTAGCTCTGATCACTGTTCTCATGCGATTCTTCATCGACCTTATCAACTTTTTAATGGATGATTGTGGTATTCGACCCCACTCTTCTACCAACGCAGTCTTGAGCTCATTGATGTTTGTCGGAGCTGATTTCCTCGCTCTAACTTTCCTTTTGAGCTCGTCCCATATGTGCTCAATGGGATTTAAATCGGGGCTGAGCGGTGGCCAATGCATAGTGTGAATTCCAACTTCGTTCAGGAAATCACGTGTGGCCCGAGCAGTGTGACATCGGGCATTGTCATGCATCAAGATGAAATTTTCTCCAATAAAGCCTTGATAAGGGACAACTTGATCCAGTAGAACATTTTCAATGTAACGATCACTGGTCAGACCTCCTCCCCGGCCTCCCCCAGGAACGAAAACAAGCTCCGTTTTGCCTTCTAAGGAAATTCCGGCCCACATCATGCAAGATCCGCCACCATATGCAACGGTTTCCACAAAGCAGCATTGTGAAAACCGTTCACCGGGACGACGGTATACCCGACCTCTCCTGTCGCTGCCATGGAGACACATCCTCGTCTCATCTGTGAACAGGACTGACTGCCATTGCTCTATGCTCCAATCCAAATGCTCTCGAGCAAAGTGAAGCCGTGCTTGACGATGAGCTGTGGTCAACTTCGGGCCTGTAGCGGGTCTTTTCGGAGAAAGGTTAGCTTCTTTCAACCTTCTTCTAACTGTCCACTGACTGACAGTCACCCCGCGAACTTGACGTAGCTCCTGCTGCACATCTACGCCGGTAAGGTGTCGATTTCGGAGAGAGGTCGAGACCAAAAACCGGTCGTCACGCTCTGAGGTGCACCGGCGTCGGCTGGTATTAGGCCTCCGAGTGAAGGCACCAGTCTCTTGAAACTTTCTGTATACTCTCGAGACAGCGGACTGACTCATATTCAAACGACGAGCGACTTCTCGCTGGTTCAACCCTTCTTGCAATAGGGCAACGACTTGAGCGGCTTCCTCAGGTGTTGTATCCATAATTTTCTTCAAATGACGGCTTTAATTTGCAGAGATGTGTTCAGGTCAACGTCTAATGAGCGACTGATAAGAAAAAACGATTACAGAGGGTTTTTATAGGGGGTTGTGTCGCGCAAGTTGTGTATAGAGCGCAGAGCAGTTTACGGGAGGTTGCGTTCAGTTGCATTCTAAGTACAAGTGTTTATTTAAATTACTGATATTATGCTACCATTTGAAAGCCTAATTACTAGGCTTTAATTATGTAAAACATTATATAGAGGTAAAATAAGTAATTTTTTAGTTATATCACTTTTTATGCGCACTTGAGGCTTGAGTCGATTTACTTGCACGCGACTGTATATTTCGATACAGATTCCAAGTAAAGCTCCTCAGCTCCAAGCGGAGACTTCAGTAAATCTTGAAAAAGCATGTCAGTTCTAAAACTCATATTTTCTAAATAATATTTGTATTATTCTCATTTTGTCTTCTTCAATGTCATCACGTAATTGTGACGTGGCAACCCTAATCAACCTTTAATTCAAAAGTGCCTTCAATATTATAATATGAAGTTTGATTTAATATTAGTTTGATAAGAAATATAATTTTAATAATTCTCGTCCTGAATCTGTTCAACTATTATTATAATACAAAGTCTGAGTTCTTATACAGTGGCTCGAAACTCAATAATAATTAAATTTGAAATACATTTATATATTTCTTTCTTTTTCTTTCTGTCAATGTCAATTAAAGATGAAAAATCCTTTCCCGTCTCGTTCCTATAAAATAATGCATAAATATAATAACGGCTGCCAGGCGACGAACTGCTCATAGTCCAGTGTTGAATCAATTATAAAATGACGAAAAAAAAACCTACAAAAAAATACATGCAAAATGTATTTTTTTTATACAATTAATTATAATTACCACATGGCTTGTTTATTAAAGGTGTTACGAGAAAAATAACCCAGTTTGTGATGCTGTGAGCGCACGCTCTGCTTACACTGCACTCCGATATAATTATGCAAAAATTCAGAATAAAACAAAATGTTTGTTACAATAAAAAATTACGACCTCATTTAAAAAATACACATTTTTTAATTACACACTAGTAAATACATAAGCCGGCGAATATTTTGTTTAATTAAGAATATTTACCTAAAAAAAGTATACTTAAGCTAAGTGGACGTCGTCGCTCTATTCAGGTTATTTAAAATTCAGGTTAAAAAATGCTTTGAACATTTAAGAATACATGAGATGAAGCGATTTACATAACAGAAAAAGACCTCGTCTCAGACGAGCTCACACCTTCATTAACAATACAATCTAGCTGAGTAAGTGAAAATTTCAGATTTAGCTTTAGTTAGACGGTGGGTACTCTGCATGTTTCACAATATAGGGGTATCGGAGGCATATAGCTAATATATTAGAACACTTATAGATTGGCTATATGCCTTCGATATTTTTTGCCACAAGAGATTATTTTTAATCGATTTCTGGCAATAGTTCACCGATAGGTTGATTAAATGTTGAATATATCTTTTGCTTTTCTTTTGAATATTTCTATAAAATTTCATACTTTTGTTGAATTATTTCAAAAGGTGTTGGTTACTCAAAAATATATAAAAAAATAAATATTGTTCTAATATAATTATTGAACAAGCAACGTTGTGCTTCCAAATATTTTGTGAGTGTTTATTAGATTCTCTAACAAGTTATAAGGCTATTCAGTATCCAGTCAATGTGACAAGTGTCGCGGCACTGCATGCGCAGAACAGACAAACTTTGGGAATTGGCTGCACCGCACCTCTCACAAAAGTTTGACAGATTTATAAATTCCCGAATATCTCTACTAGATCCAGTTTGAGTTGCTATTTGCATATTTGTTTAGAAACTGAATAATTTCTTGGGCTTTTCTTTATATGATTTCAGTTTCAAATTAAGAGAAACTTCGTAATTAGGTTTCCGAAATCTTCATTTTTGTAAAGCTTGTTGTATTTACTTACATTTATTTGATAGAAACAATAAAAGAGCGTTGTATAAAAAGATATCAAAGAAAATTTGTGGTATAAAAATGTAATTTACTTTTGATCTGTCATTACAAATTCGCTATCACCTCTCAGGCTATAATAAGGACAAGTTTACTTTTCATCTCGCGCATATATGAAGAATTTATTGCATCGCAGACTTGAGATTGAATCACGTCGCATCGGATGCTGGATGTAGCGCGAAATTAGGTGTAATCGTCCCCGGAGCTGCGTCTGACATGAGCGGCGTGCGGTGCCATTGAGATGTGCTGACGTTGAGAGCACCTAGCTTACTAAAATGACGACACCATCTAGCTTCAAAGTATTAAACAAGCATTCTTTAATGCTTCTCATGAATAACCATTTAACCAAATGAAACTATTTAAATATGTAAACACTTAAAAAATTACAAACATACGTCCAAAGAAAACATTTACTTAAAAAAAGGAACTCTAGACGATTTTCGTAAGATTCTTAATTCAATAAACATAACAGTTCCGGTATTTGTGTTAAGAATAATTGACTCCCAACACTAACATTTAATCAGACAAAACATTTATTACCTTCCTGTGTGTGTATAAGGTTTAATTTGGCTTGTCGGGGTCACCGGAGGTTGTTTTACGCCTGAGCCGAAGTTTGACAATTTAAGCAGCTAATGTCGCTACAATGTGCTACAGCTTGTGACCTACTTCGATACGCACTTCAGATGCACAGATTGTATTCTAAAATATCAATATTATATTAATATTAAAAAGATATTCTTTAAAGCTGGAATAATAAAATAGTCTATTATTTTAATCATTAACTAGTTCTCCCGCTAAAACCCATCTATCAAAACTTTGACGTACGAATCCAAACTTTTTCTGATTGGTTTTAACTATAGAACCATTTTTTGTGTTTTTTCTGATAAATAAATTTTATTTATATATATATAAATGTCATTCTGATACATAAAGGTACGTCACCCACAAGATGTTATATTTTTTGTATTATTTATTTTTTATATATGTAATATTATATTTATTTATTTTAAACCTCTTCCATGTAGAGTTATTTGAGTTATCTGTATGTGTTGATTTACATTTTAGATATAACGTCTAAAATGTACATAGATTAGACATTTTATTTGTATTATATCTGTAAATACCGTTCAAGTAGTTTTCCCTGTGGTCCTTGGTTTACTGCAATTTATTATTATTTAATATATAATCGGATTTGAATTCCAGAGTTGCGGTCGGGACATGTATGAAACGATTTCACATCATAATTGTTATAATACCCTCCGCCATTTTGCAGCGACCGCAATATCATTTGACGAGCTCATTTCAATTAATATACTCCTTTTATTAAATGCACTTCATTTATATTTTTATCTAAATGTTTAATTTATTGTTAGTACATTTACATTACAGCTCACATGTTGTACTGTTTGTGGCTTTATTAGACTATCAAATATATTCATTTCATTTAATCTGACCAAATATATTTTATGTCATAAATTTAATATATTATATATAGTGAATGATTGTTATATAATAGTAGAAATAACACTGATTGCACACACGCTGCTATATATTAAATTATTGAAGCTTTCGCAAGCGGTGAAATGAAGGTAGTTTAAGAAAGACTCATTGCGGGAATGTTTGCGTTGCACTCGAGCGCGATGCGAGCGTGTACCAGTAGTATCGTACTTGCGCTATGTTTTGTTTGTATTTACCTGCTATATAAAGAATATATATCTTACCAGTACAATGGGAGTTGCTATGAAATGTTTAATGTAAATTTATAATTACAATTGTATATAATTTATTTGTCTAAAGAAATTTTTATTAATTAAATACAATTGAAAAATATCTTTGAAATTATCTTAATAAAATTGTTTGATATTGATTGTTTTGACCCGAATATTTGATAACAATATTTATAACAAAGTTTCTGAAATACACACACTCAATAGGAAAGGGCTGTATTTATTTATTTATTTTTATTTCTTTATTTAAAAACTGTTACGAAGGGCAACTTACTGGGGAACCGAGATCCGTGCTAGTAAAGACTCTGTTATAGATTTTAGTATTCTGAAAGACAGTCGATGCTTTATTAATGATTTGAAATGGCCCATTGTACATTGGTATATAATAACTTTCTATGTAAGTGAAAATCATCTTTGTGTTAAACGCATTGAAGATATTTAAGTCATCTGAAATACATATTTATTGTGTTCATTTTTCGTATTTAACAATACATCAAGAAGTTATTCTTTGTGAATAAGCACTTATTATTTTTTTTTTGAACTTGAATAATATAAGCCCAGTAATAACACAAACACAATACAGTATATTCGGAGTGAAGATGAAGACCACACGTTTGAACAATCCGCTCAGAGAGTTGAAAAACTTAAATTGCCTGTTAGTTGCTTTTATCTTTGAGAAGTTAAAACTACGGAGAGAGTTGATCGGTTTTCGGATGCTGTTTCAAAGTTTGAATCATTGAACCAATGTTATAAGGAATTTGTCGTGTAATCCTTGGGTTTACGTTCTATAGCCAGTTACGTTGGAACGATAAATCTATTGTTTAAGTTACGTTCCAGAAAAATGGTATTGTTCTTTATAACAGAACAAATTGAATACAGAAATATAACAACAAATGATGTTAAGAAAATATTATATTATAAAAATACTTAATCAAATAATTTTCTCTCAACATTTCATGATATATGTATGACTAATTAAATATAGGTACGACTCTAAGAACAACGCATTGGCTCCACTCCTGAGGTTTATAAAAAAAATACAAAGCCTAAATATACACACTTAAATTAAATGATTTCTTATGTGTTAGTGATTTTATTTCGAATAATTTATATTTGTGACTATTCAGTATATAATGTTTTTCTATTTTCAAATCAATATTTAATTTCGCTTGATGTCCTATTTATTATCTATCCTAGGCAGAACTCATCTGGTTTTTACAACTGGATAGCACATAAACATTTTTATTAACTCGACTTTCCTATATTTGTCGCTTAGTAGATTTCCATAAAATATACGTATAGACAAAGAACCGACTAAAGTCAGAGCCGAAAAAACGCACGCGTCCGCACTCCGTTATCCGAATTCGGGGCTTAATTCATCGGTTATTGGTCGTAATTCCGGATATTATTCTCGAATATTTTCGGGTTTTTTTCGTTCAAAATACGTACGGACGCTCGTAAAAAGTCGGATGATCCGGCCCATTGATGCCCCGCGCCGATATGAGATCCCGACTCGGGATTTTGAATTTGAAACTATTCATAAATGGGAATTTCATGTTGATTTTAATAGCTTTCAGCTGTTTTTATGAGTAAAGTACTTGGCTATACAATATATAATATGACCTACAGCTGGGCGTGGTCCTTCTTCGGGAAGATAAATATAAATGTGTCAGTTACGTCATACAATGCTATTACCGACGCTGGAGTATTAACTTTAACATAAAAAACTAAACTTAAAAATCCAGCTCATCCTCTTCAGAGCTTTTAACCTTGGTTTAGTACTAGCATAAAACAAAAATGGAAAATAAATATAAAATCTACTTTAAATATAAAAGGATTTACATAAAATATACATTGAATATATAATAAATGTGAATTAATTCATAAAATTTATAATATAGCTATAAAATATATAGTATTATAACATGGCTATCTACATTTGTGATCTTATATATTTTAATTATTATATACATACATGGAACGATATATGTATATTGGTTTAGTTAATTCAATGGAGCAACGAGGTTGTATTATATTTTGTTTGTACATTGTGATTGGTTTTTTTTACAGATATCGTAACGTATAACTTTCATACTGTCAAATTGACAAATATTTTTTTTAGACAAACTAAAAGGACGAAAAAGAGTTTTTTATGTAATGGACATGTCTTAATATTTTACCTTTCTTTATTCAATAAATGGGAAAATTTACCAAATTAATAAAGTAATATTTAAGCTAATTATTTGATATTTTATATAGTAGAACAAACTAAATGTCAATTCTGTGTTAATGTAATTTTGTATGTCAGTATATCACTTCAGGTTGTTGGACTTGTAACTCTAAAACTCTACATACAAATAAGAACAGTTAAACATGAATAAAGTAAACTAAACTTTTAAGCATTATTTAAGATTTAAATGCTACCTAAGTGAAGCTCTTTAATAAATGTATACATTTTATAAAATATTAAATAAACGGCCTGAGGTTAATCGAATACCGACACCTTGTAATATATTATTTTAAGAAATTATATAAACACAATACTTTATACACATAATAAACACTATTATTGAATTTAAAACCGCATTATTTACGCAAAATAGATTTGTACGTGACCTGACCTACCGAAAAGGGGATACGTTTCAGTCATATTAGTGAAATCATTTGATTAAACCAAACAAATAACATGTTTAATTTGGTAGAACAGAAGAACAAACATTGTATAGAACTGTTAATGAATTCTACAGTTATTTATTAAAGAGCTAAAAAAGTGTACGAATAATCCAGCTCAATTGTTAAGCTCCATATAGCTTTTATAAAATAAATATACATATTATATTTATATTAACCCGGCTGTATTCACGTAGAATTATATCGTAATGTGCCTGACTAGTTTCGAACCCATTCGGGGTTCTTATTCATGAGCTCTAAGCGTGGTGGATTCGCGGCGTGAACTCCCGTCAGTTCACGCCGCGAGTCCGCTACGAAACTAGTCGGGCACATTCCGATTTAATACAGACGGGTATATATAAATATAACAGTCTTGGTACACGAAAGTTTAAATATAATAAATATACATATTTAGCAGGTATATATAAATATTAATTATTCATAAACATCGCTTGTATCTCCTGAAAGTTAATTAACTAATAATATATAATGACTAACAATACTTACATCCTGTAACTTATAAACCCTATTTCTGTCTTTAGATCGTTAATACCCTAATTCGTCAAACAGTTAAAGTATAATTAAACCTAAAATGGAACGTTCTCGCAACACGAACACAAACTTTAATATTTATTAATTGGTCTCTTTCTCCAGTAATTGAATAATTAAAGTATTTTATATAGACGAGTTATATAAAATACCAATTAACCAATAGTCTCGTTTTTATTTACCATATAGGTTGTAGTTATTTTACGTATAAATATCTCGTCGTATTAATTATCAAAAAAGTTATTTGTTAGCTGATATGGTGCTTACGCTGTATAAAACTGTTTATAAATTATGATTTAATTAATATAAATGAATAAAAAAAATCATATTTTCTACATTAAAAATGCATACATAAAGTTCTCTGCACTACTCGTAAAAGGTAGTTAAAAATTCGATTAATAGCGGAATTTACAACTCATAATACTCTTGAGAGTGCTATCAAAATGGGACGTGCGCGTTATGGACTTCAACTACGATGTACGTGAGAATAGGTAGTAGTTTTCATCTTGGAAATATTCTTGATTATATAAGAAATATGATGAGTTGACGTCTTCCTTTACATTTGTGGATTGAACATTGAATTGTGTAGTTAATTTCAGAGAAGACAATACAATGGAAATTCACACTTGTGTTTAGTGATATTTTTCTGACTTATGATTTATATCAACAAATATATCTCACAAAATATGGCTACTGTTCAATTATTCGGTTATCAGTAAGAGTGACGGAAGTGACGAGCCAGTGGAGACCAAAGAATTTAGATGTCAAGGCTCTAATGAGACATCTTTTGAGGCTTATAGGTTAAGTTATAGGTTAATGTAACGTCTACTTTGCTTTTAAACGATGTTACTTAAATTTAGTTATATAAAATATTGGAAACAATAAAATCGTAAATTTTCTTTATAAAAAAAAAAAAAGTATAATGTCTCCTTCCTACAAGATGAGTTTGACCCGTTATTTAACTGTGGCATGACGATATAATAATAAATAAATCATGTAGTAAAATTCAAACAATTGCTCACAGCCTGGGATCAGACCGGGACTTTTAATTTAAAAGGCAAGCATGGTCACCGCAAAGCCCATCGATGTATATATCGATTTTAATTTATTTGCTAGTTCAGCGTCCTTTAGTGTTGATTGCACTCACCGCTAACATTTGACGGGCTTCAATCACGACAGTACTCCATTAATGCCATGTAATCTGTGATTGTGAAGCGCATTACGACATTACGCGATACGATACGTTTGTTATTATTTATCGACTCTGTCGACGTGCTATTAATATCATGGAATTAGAACCGTGTTATATTTTGACAACGGAATTTTTTATATGATTCTATTTTATTAGCTTTAATTATATATAAATATAGTGAACACAATGTGACAAATTAATCAAATTCAGTAATGGCGGATTTGACGGATTATTCAAAGTTAATCATTTTTATTTTAAGGTAAGTTACAATTGTTAAGGAAAAATTAAGGTTTCATATATATTTTTATCGATATATTAAAAATAGTGCAATAAATTAAAACAGCTTAAATAAAAATATGCGCACATTTAATATAAAAAGTTATTTAACCCTTATGAAAAACTTAAATGACCAATAAAGGTATACTTTATTGGTAATTTACGTACACGTACGTCCCATAACACAGTTCACTATGGAAGAAGTAGCACCTGCAAGCCATACACACCCTTATTTATATCTGTAGTAAACGGTATTATTGATTATACCGTAACATTACCACAAAACCCAATAAAACCATTTGTATCTTTAATGGCGGGACCCGCACATTATATTATCAGTGAACAGGTGTGTTAATTACAATGAACAGAGTTATTATTACACGATAATAGATACATTTAAATTAATAATAAATTATTAAAATTAACTGTATAAGAGACGGTCCTCATTAATAAATATATAATAAAAAGATCAAATGATATAATATATAAATAATGTAATTGCTTTACATTTCTATAGCTAAATGGTAGATGAATAAAACAAGCCTATAGTCTTACAGAAAATATCCTAAATATATTTTATATATAATTTGAAGGTTACAAGAAAAAAATATTTTCTAGCTCATCTCTGAATCCACAAATTGGCGAATGAAATATAATTTAGATCCAGTCAAGTTAGATTCCACTCTAGTGTTATGGAACCAGTCTTTATAAAGACAATGATGCTTAATAAGAGGAAAACAGAAACTGGATGCTGTATCCTCTCTAAAGTAATTCAAAAAATATATGATGATTTTTATTGGATATTACTTCATATATTATTATTGCCCATTTGTAAGATACAAAGACTCCAATAATAAAATATATATTTAAATATATTGTATAGGTAACCCCAAAAATATTTATCTGTTTTCTGAAGCGAAATGATTTTACGAATTACTGAGATTGAGGTTTACGTCTAGCCAGAATAAATCTAGACTAGACGTATCTTTGATGACTAATACATACATGTTTAAGGGTAAATACTAGATTCTATTAAATTTAATTTACTTATGTATTTTGAGGTCGATATAGCTGTTTGACGGAAGACAATACGACCGACCTCGGATTAGTTAAATGTTTTATAAGTCGCTGCTCGTTTATACTCGTCATTAACCATGTAACGGCTATGACGGGTCGAACTGACCATGGAGTTATTACATAGTAACGCCCTGAAATTGACTTTCTGATGGAGACATTTTAGGGTCATGAAGCACACACTAAAACGAGCCAAGTCAGAAGTATAATATAAATGTATATAGAGTATAATATTCTTATATTTTATTTAAAATGTAACCCGATACGCTGCTTCACTACTGGTTGCTGGATTACGTATCATCGACACATATTTGTCGTTCACCACACTTATAAAAATATAAGCATTTATCACGAGAATGATTTCAGAGCCACGGAGAGACTTTTCACGGAGAGACTTTTTTCAAAGGTTTTTCTTGTAAGCCAGGCCGGCTGTTAGTGTTTATTTAATACAAGCATTATAATTTTTAAGTAGTGTGGGGAATAAACTTAGCCACCATTATGGTTTACCAGCTCTTATCCCCACCTACCCACATTTAGTAATACTGAGTACGTTTGGTACTTAACACTTAGTTTCAGACCAGAAGATAAAAATATACTCACCAAATTTCATAAATGTTAAGTTTGTATATTTTAATATGTTTCTAAACAAAATTTGCCAAACAGGTTTTCATGGTATTTACTAAAGAATACATTCTTATTGAAAAAACATATAATGTTACTCACAACTTTGGTTCTAACTTCTAATGGCACTTTTCAATCGTAGAACTTAAGTCTAAATCCATAACATCACTAGTAAAATAAATATTATATTCAGACCTTCACACAAACTGAGCTGAAGGGTTTTGAAAATTGTTAAAACTGATATAATTTTAGGGAATAACAATACGGATGGCAAGGGTTTGATAAGCCCCATATCCTTTTAAGTGTTATTCTAATGAAGTAATATTATATCAACATTCGTCCCAAGATAACATTTTCAAATATTTAGATAAAAGGGATTATTATAACCAACACTTTGTTAAAACGACGATTTTAACCCGTTGACCCAAATAACTGTATCCTTCTTTATACTTATCTCTACGGATTTTGGTGCTTTCTTTTAAGCTGGCTCTTTGTATTAATTAGGGAGAAGGCGATATAAAAATTTTGTTTCAGTTGAAAATAGCGAATGTAGTTTAATGTCGCAATTAAAAATATATATTTTATATCGTATCGTAATTAATTAAAATATTAGCATTTTGAACATCTAGCGAGAAAAGGCTCTGTTAAACGAATGGAAAAACTAATGTTATACTCCAAACCGTAAAAAAAGGTACAAAATAATTCTTTCATACAGAGGCCACTTAAGTTCACGTATATATTATTTTGATGGTCCGCATAAAAACTTGGTGAACAGTAAACATCACCTCGTAAGCGGGATTACGGAACGGCCATATTGTATGGACTTTATAGATGTTCCGTCCCTTGTTTCGTCAGTTATTATAATTTGTTAGGGAAGAAATATATTACGCTGGTGTGTGTGTGCTTCAAGTGTTCATATTACTCTGGTGTGTGTTCCTTTGTATGAGTGCGAGTGTAGTTTATTTGACGGTTTAGATGTTTTTCGGTTTGCTATATTTTCATTGCTTTTAATGTCGTAAATATATATGTCATGCTTAAAGAGTTTGTGAAGATTTTCTTCCCAAGGATTTGAATTGTTTACTTTTGAACAAAATTTGACGTTTTTTTAATTTTCTAAAAGGTATTCCTCTTTCTATTATATATAATATTAAAGGTTGGACGGAAAATGAACCCATTACCTAAAATGTTTATTGATATTATAAGAGAATCCATAACCAGTAACTTCAGCGTCGACAGCGATATTTATTTGATAGCAGCGTTTTAATAAGACGATAAACCAAGGAGTGGGGAAAAATTAGGTCATTAAACTTCTAAATGTCCCTCGTTAGAGCGATCCCGAGGTGAGCACCTGATAGCGCCTGATAGCGCCTGATCAGTGTGACGCTGTCCTTATGAGAACTGACTGCGTAATAGTGAGAGGAAATATAGAGCTAGGAGATTATTTTAATTCTATCTTTTAAACGTTATATATTTATTATATTGTTCTTTAACGTATACGTATCATTAAAACGCCGATAATTAAACGTGACCTTAATCTTGGATCAAAATGAACATTTTCGACTGGTTTTTATGATTTCTCTTGCTGTACAAGAGACCGTGAGCGCAGACTCCAATTCTAGACAAATATAACGTCTTCTGAATCTTTACAATTTAGTCAAGAAGTCATAAAATTAAACCTTTCTTACCCATAACCACAATTGTTTTTTTTTATATAAAAAATAAACATCTTTAAGTGTTTCTTATCTTACATCATTCCGCCTAATTAGTGATTCTTCAGACAAGGTATGCCGAAATGGGGTATATTTTTTCTGGCAAGCGCCGCTACCTGCCCGGGACATGTCGGATGTAATTTGAGACTTGATTTGTTTGACATCGCTGTGGATTGTGGGGTTCCGTCACGAAATTTAACAGGATTTATTTGACTAAATTATACATTTATTAACTAATAGTGTACTACTTTAAAACACATCACTAAATACCGATTTAAAATATATTTTACGATAACATCAGGAGAATGTGTGCCTAATGTGCGTAATATAACATATGTGTGCGTGTGTTTAGTTTTATATACGGAATCCGTTTTGAAATAGTTTTACATTTTTTTTAATTCAAATAATTAAAAAAAGACAAAAGAATGCAAAACCGATTTAAGATGCTAAATGAATACTGCCATAGTTATTTTTTATTTATACTGTACTTGAAGAATAATGCCGCTTCAATTTGGTAAAAGTAATAAATTCTTACCTGAAGAATTATTTTTTAGACCAGCCCAAAGAACAAACAGAAAGTTTTAGTTCTATTCGTATAGGCTTTGAATTTGAAATGCATAGGACTATTGGTCGAGAGTAGAGCTCGTCAAGACAAGCTAACATTGCGTTGTTTGTAGAAGTGTGTCATGACGTCAGAGTTTCAGAGAGATTAGTTTTGGGCATCACAATGCGTTGAAGACTTCAGTGCTTTAAAGTGAACTGGAACTCAAAGAAAATGCTATAAGATTTTTATATTATTTTGTAAAAAATATATCTATTATGCGCGCAGACAAAAAGAAAAGATGTCACAACCGAAATTAATTTATGAATTGAATTGTTGAAAGACCGGCTGGAAATATAATGAATGTATTTTTTTATAGTAGTGAATGAGTCAGTCATATATGATATTCACAAGGTTGATTTCAAACATGCCGTTTTACCAAAAATAAGGTTGTTAAACACGCCCCTACGAGTTCTATGCTACTTTCAAATTTAAAAGGTCTTAAGGCATTCTCATTTTAAACATGTTAATTTTTCATCCCCTCTACCGAAAGGTTGCCTGGAAGAGATTGCTCTTTAGCAATAAGGCCGCCTGTTGTCTTTTTTCTTTTATTTGTTATTATTATTTTTTGTTTTGTTATAATTTTGGTACAATAAAGAATATCGTATCGTATTTTCAAACTAGGAATGCTAATTGACAATACCTTGGAAGTAGTCCGTCATGTTGGATGAAAGCAATGACGTCACGGTTTGTACTTTTGTATCATATTCAGATATAGCACAGAGCATAATAAAAAAAGTAAGTATTTACAACTTCTAGAATATTCTATAAGTCTCCACTTATTTTATCATAATATTACACTACGAAATACATGTTAGTAGCGTGTGATTTTCATACAGCAATATTTTGGCAATAAATCAAGAATTCCTCCAGAACCTCAGGCAATGTAGGTTTGTATTCGCAAAAACTTTCAACACTAACTTGTTTACGGGTTGTGTGAAAACAGACATCGCCTTATCTTTGAACTTGCAAACTACACTTTTGACGTTTCTATTTAATGGCTGTTTTGGGAGTTTGTCCGGAATTATAAGGAAAAGCTGTATATGATTTCTTTATAATTTGATGGTAATATTTTAGTCTTTATAATATGTTGTGGTTATTGCTTCATGTACTGTTGTGATAAACAGTATGTTTGTTTGTTTTTTTGTAAACAATATTAATATTATATAAACTTATAAATATAGGTACCAGACTGTATTTACGTCAATTATATCGGAATTTGTCCCGACTAGTTTCCAACCCATTCGGGATTTTTATTCATGAGCTCGAAGCATGGCGAACTCGCGGCGTGAACTGTCGGGCAAAATACCGATATAATTGACGTGAATAAAGCTGAGTAAATAAATAATAGTCATGGTTCAAGAAACTTTATACAATTATTGTTTGTATATATCATTTCGATGTTTTACTTGTTTGAAATTGATAGTAAATTAGAGTTACCTGGCGGCAATTGGCCGACGCTCTATATATCTGCCATTACATTCGGTATTTTATTATATTTTCTAATTCATTTGCTTTTAAGCAATTTGACATATGGCATGTATTTTATTTTTAAATCAAATATATACAACGCAACCTTACCAGCTAGGGAGATATAAAAGGAAACAAAAAGTTTCACTTATGTTAAGAATATTTACTGAGTAAGTTTTAGAGTTGTGATCGCCTGGCTTTAAAACATAGTAATTTCGAAAATCCCCTTTAACTTAAACTCAACTTAAACTTTATTACTTGCAGGTTGGGAATGAAAGGATTTTAAGGAGTCTGGAGGTATTCGGTGCATTCGTGCGGTCGACTCAAAGGCCGCTTCAGGCGAGTTAGGACACAGTAGGGAGACCACACGTTAGTGGCTAGCCTGAAAACATTTCTATTTAGCGGCACTGGCGCTGCTGGAAGACTGATTAACAAATGTTTGTGGTTGAACTTACAAAGCGCCTTGAGCATTTCTAGAAATGTTTTGCGGTAAAATCATTAAGAAATTAAAACTTTATCTCGGAGACTTAAACTATTAATATATATGCTATAATTGTTTTGAATTCAATATCAAAAACTCCATAAGTAATAATTTTAAATATTTTTTTCTTGATACTTGGTCACCCCAAGTCTGAAAGAATTTTGTGTTTAATGACTGGGCATTGCGAGAGTTACCCAGATAAGCGGATTTCAGCTGGCTTAGGCTCGCTTTTCTACAACTACACTTTACTTGCTGTAAATATAAATCTCTCTGTGATTTCTTTTCGACATTTTTATCTTTAAGATTTGAGTTCAAAATGAACTCTATGACATAAATTTACAAGTAGTAAGCATAAAATCAAAATATCATAACAACGAAGCTGACAGGCTTCGTGTTGAAAAAACTACAACTAAAGTTGACAAGTCTTTTAGGTTTATTAAAAATCGTTGTGTCGGCAAGAATTGGCAACAGTTGCTTATAACTGAGGGTTGGCGGGGGATGAAAATTGTCCGCCACCAGCTGCCAGCGTGAATGGGATAAAAGTCAATTAATAAACTACACTTGTTCATATATAAAATATTATTAATTAAAAAAATAAATATTGTCTCTAAGCGGATTACGATTGAGGGTTATTGTATTTTCATTTAATTTTCGGTGTTAACGTTTTTTATTTTGAGAAGATATTTCAAAATACAGCATTATTTTTATTAAGTGAGTAAGATAAGAGGATTAGGAATCCATATAAAGTAATAAACAAACTTTAGTAATTAATAAAATATTGTATATTTTAAGAGCTCGAGCTCAATGCAATTGAATTTTTGTTTATTTATTCCAAATTGTATATCAGCAATAATTAAGCCACCAATACTGTTAGTTAAGTTTGGCGAATAAACATTTCACAATTAAAATGTTTACATAAAACTATCTAACTAGCTTTTACTCGTGGTTTCGTCCGCGAAAAATATATCATGCACCAAAACTGAGGTCGGTAATAGCAATCAACAGAATAAAGGTTTTGTATTTAATAAAACTACAAACTGTAGCTATATTTTATACCATTACTTTGTACGAGGTAAATTTAAGTCTAGTTTACTTTATATGTATATGAAATGAAGTTTCGTTACGTATTGTCTTTTCTGGAATGCTGGAGAGGTACTACAGGTGGGAAAAGCTCTTAACAGCTAGTTCACAGACGAAACAATGATATTTCATAACTTATTGTGAGACCCCTACTAATTGTCATATGATAGTATGAAACAGACATCGTCTATTTAATATCTGTAAAGTGAATAACTATATTTTTAAAAATGCTAAGTCAATTAAAGGGAAGATAACAAATATAAATTAGAAGAGACAAGTGAACTCTAAATAAAAATATTTTAATTATTAAGTAAAATATATAATATTTAAAAATACTAAGTCTTTTTAAAGCAGATATTAACCTAACATGTGAACGAACAGAACTACAGTTTTCTCACCGAATGTATCTTAGTACCGTAGTAGAGATTTCTTTTCAGTTTCTCAGCATGCGAGCGCTTAATACTCGGTCTTCAGTGAATTACGTTTGTTGAAATAAATATAATATATAAGTTTATATATATCAATATAGTTGTCTCATTTCACATAATATTAAAGGAAGCTGTGGTTACTAAACAGTTTGTCACATCGTATTATTTTATATTAATATATTTTCTTTATAGAATATCAAACGTTATCAAATTAAAATGATGTCACGTCTTTTCCACACGAAATATAGTTTTTATCGTTATACCAATAATATATGTTACAAAGTTGGTAACAGGGATATAAATAGACATTGAAGATTTATTTATTAGGACGTATGGCGGAAAATGAGCAGACCGTCCACCTTATGGTAAGTGATGACGTCACTGATGGATATTTGCAAATAAACTTGCAAATTTATTGCCTCCTTTGTGAAATGTATGATGAAGCTAGAAAAGGAAGGTGAAAGGGGTATGTCTGGGTCATTGGCTTTCATTCTTTCACTCATCATATCTTCTATGATTCTTTACGCCTATCTTCAGTGAGAGGCTGTTATCCCAATCGAGCAAACTTCTGTATCAGCTTCGGCTTTGTTCTACCGCGAAATAACGAAACAATCTCTAAAGTTATGGTCTTCGCTAATAAAACTACTTTCCAAATTTAATTAAACAAATATGATGAGCGAGATATTTACTTAATTTTAAAACACAGGTCTCGAAAACATGGTGTAATGTAACGAAAATAGTTATATACGTGTACAGCTAGGTACGTAATAACCACGTTTCGCCGAGACACCAAATTTTAATTAGACTTACAAATTGATCTCTGTTTGTTTAAGATTAAACCTAATTACTGAGATTTTATGAAATTAAGGCTTCATAGTTAAATTTAATGACAACGGATTTAATATATAATGTTAGTTAAATAATATAATAGCTATATTTAAAGTATAATGATTTAAATTTATAAGATTTTAAACTACTATAGAAATTTTAGTAAATTATTTTTATTAATGTTTTTTTACAGGATATTTACAACATGTTTATTTACTATTAGTTTATCGGTATTTCCAATTTTCATAAGTCATCAGTTTTGAAACATCGGTTAAATAATAAAATAAATATCTCGTGAATAACATGAATAAATTTCATTTAAATATTTGTAAATTCTAATAAAATATACAATGAACATAAACGTTGAAGTAGGAATGAGCTCCACTTTACAAACAGTGGTGGTGTTTAAGAGCAATGTTAGTTTTACAGTGCTTTGCTAACATCACACGAGCTCTCATTTGGAGTAACGACGCCGGCATTGTATACTCCCTCGCAAGGAACAAACGAGACAAACTTCTGTCAAAGCGTGTCCGAAAGTTTGACTCAAATCCTCAATGTGGGACAAGTCTGAGGGCCTATTTGTTTCATCCTAATGAAAAAGTTCCACTGTAACGAAAAAAGTTTTTAAAAAGAATAATAAAAAAATATAGTGCAATTCTCCATAATTCTGATTTAACTGAAGCTTCTTTCAGTTCTGTTTACTCCTGAAGCGGTATTAACGTAAAACACCCACTTTCACCCTAAATAAAAACTCTATTACGTTTGCATTTAGATCACCGTTACCCAACTTTATCAAGTCCGTTTGAAATTGCTTTGAACAAAGTAAAACGCTGTCCGTATCCTAATCACACGGACTCAAATTGCCTAAGGCTCTATTTAAACACAGCCTAGACTGGTCATTTGCATTTTGTAGAGTGATAGTTCTATTTGAGGGCATGCTGTGAACACTTGACTACTAATTCACCCTTAGGACATACTTTGCAATTATAATCTTACGTTACATGAATTTACATCTTTTCCATATTCCATACCCAAGTTTTTGGCATGGATTTATTTAGATTGAATCATTATTATTTACTTTTACTTTATAATAGTTATGTAAAAGCCTCCAATGTTAACTTAAATATGAGTATAATATTGTTAATAAACATAAAGTATTATATTTCATTAATAATTAATTATTTCGCTATGTAGATGAAGTTATTTAAATTTTAGTCGCAGCTGTCTGGTCTGCTAATGGCGCAGATTGGCATCTAGCCGGACCATTTTTATCAAAGGCAAAGTAACTGTTTTATTAAGGCCTTTGCATATGGTGTAGAATAAATGTGCAGTTGTGTCGCGTCAGACGGATATAAAGTGTATTGTGATAGAAGCACACTGACAGACTGTTTACTTTGGAATACAAATGTAAAATCATTTCGTTTGTATCGCGCTACAATCGCGCGTCCACATTGATTTAGTCGTAGAGCTATTGTGCTTCCCTATCCATACTGACGAGACGTATACGATGCAAATGTGAATTTTTGAGCAGATAGAGTCACGAGTTGTTGACAATAATTGTTGACGATGACGGTGATAAAATGAATTCGTCAATAAAATAGCGAAGTTTTAATATTCTTATGATCAAATTTATAAATTGTTATTCTGTAATATCTTGAAACTGCTCCTCAGTTGTCGCGTATAAGTAACTTTAGAACTCTACAAAAAATATACAATTTTCTAGTATACATGTAATATTATAACTAATATATAACTTCTACTTCCTGGAAATAATACATTATACCATATTAATAATTTAATAAACTAATCAGTGCTATACGAATTATACAATATCATTTTTGTTGAAGAGATAGCCGCACAAATATGTTTTTTTATTGTGCTCGTATTATTTTTATTAAAAAAATATTTGTACAGTAATTATAACAAAAACCATTATTTTAATATTCGAAAAATGCAACTTTTCAATATATAAAAGATATGAAAAATTAACACAGAATGCTCCGAGCAGCTGTTTCGGTTTCCGTATTATTTTCCCATTCTCATTTTCAAATGTACGGTTCATTTTCGATATATTTTTTTTTTGTTGGAAAACATCGTCGGCAGAGATTTCGTTACCGCACTTGGTTTGAATTCAGGGATTTTTAATATAATTGTTTAAAGGGCACTGTCCGTGTCACATTTCGCTTTTGGTGGTTTCTGGAACGATGATAAAAAAAATAATTTGACAGCAAAGTTCAAAGTTGTAATCTGTTACGACGTCAAACAATCAGAAAGGTTAACGCGGAATTGACGGCAACATTTTTTTTTATTAATTGGCTTTTTAGTAAATTTTACCTTTTAAAAATCTTTTTATGGTACAAGGCCTTAGTAAAATCGTTTTTGTTTATGTAAATTGATTTATTGTTAGTTACAGGTTATTGCAAATATAATTAGAGGTCTAATAGTTATTCCAGTTCGTTAGTTTTATTAATGCAATGGAGTCGTATAGGCGTTACATATATTGTTATTATTTTCCTTATAATATAAAATAATTGTTGATAAATAGTCTAGTATTTTCTATAAAATAATAAGAGTTCTTATATCAAATTCATTGACCCAAAAAATTGTTTATAAAAGGCTTTCCTTTATGATAACGTCAATTTACCTCAAAACCAAAATAAAATGAATATATTCGTGATATTTTGTTTTCCCATTTTAATGAGTTCCAAAACAATGTACAGTTTAAATGGTTCCGGAACCGCAGAAGCGGAAAATTGGTCGCCATTAAGAGGCTCTCAGTTTAATATTTTTTTCTACCGTTGGTAATTAAATGACAATTACTGAAGGAAACTTGGTTAGGTTGGTCTTTATCTATTCATTGGCTTATAATAATTACAAGGCTTCAGTATAATATGAGCATTATTAAATAATATGTAAGTTATTTTTTATAGAAAATTATGTTTTAAAATGTTTAAGTGTCATTAAATAGTAGCTACTGAATACAATTTGCAGGGTTTTTCTTCAAGACACGATAATGTCAGCTATTAATACAGTTTTTCTAGACATCCTTTGTCTCAAACGAACTCACTAATAAGTCCCACTTTATAATACAAATGAACAATAAAAAAAAAAACGAAACAAAAATAGCAGCGTCGAATCTTCATGAAATAATTAATACCTTCAATAGACAACCGGCAATTTCCTTCAGACGTGGCATTTTTCCATTTACCCATATTTAGTATTCATTACATTGAATCTATATTCATACCAGCTATTCCTGACAGTCTCATTGTAGCTAACAATACATACTTTAACGTGATATGTAGTTTTAGAAATTTACTTTTATAAGTGATTGATTATCAAGTATCAAAGTCTATCAATCGATCGGTCCCAGGTTATGTTCCCGGCTTTATAATAATATTGTATGATCTTATTTTTGTAACCTACCTACTCAAGTTTAGTTTGTGAAGTTCCGAAGTTCTATATTTGGAATATATGCTAACCAAAAAATTAAAATATTCAAAGCTTTTAATAAAATTAGGTATAGTAGTAGGCAATAATTTAACTTTAATAACATGTCACTCTGTTTTGATATTAAATCTTCATTGGAGCAACTTGACAACAAGAGAGAGAGAGAGAGAGTCTCCTACATTGTTGATGAAAACATAATATTTACTGAGAAATGTCCAAGTCCAAAACAGCTTTGATAGCACAAAATAGTTAGCGGTATTAGTAGGTTAGAGGTAACGGTATATTTCGGTCTAGATTATATTAAACTAGAGACAGATTATAAATATAGAGACAATGTAGAGACGCTATACTATATTCTTAAACAAACCGTATGTTTGTTAACCGATTCCCATACGCGTCATTGTAAAGATATGCGATTCAAACCCGATCCAACGCTGCCTGTGGTCGACTAGATTTATGGCCACTAATACGTCTTAAAGAGTCTTGGTGTTTTTAATTTAGTTTCCTGTATGACTAATGTTCATTTTACTAAGAAGTGATCAAATCGCAGTTGTCGTTAATTTTCTTTTAAACGACGGTATGGTTTTATATCTTTTCTGAATAAATCCAATAAAGCTTTGAAGACTAATGGGTTCGCTTGAGGCTAAATTATAACATTTTTGCAGATCGTCTGTCCTTTTTGTTGTAATTGAGTTATAGAAATAGAATATCAGTATTTATTTTAATGTAACGAAAAATATGCATTAATATTTGATGTTGTGAAAAAACATGATTAGCCAGCCATGATAAGCTACAAATTAAAATTTGAAATAAAAATATAATGAACAAAAATAATCAATACGCTCAGGATTCGAACCTCTGGGATGCCAATTGAGGCCGTCGGTATAACAATTGAGCTACCGTATCGGTTATATACCAGCGATTCCGTTATGATACTTTTTTCCGTCCATCCGTTCGGACTCATTATCGAAACGATAAAACCGATTGTAAGACTTTACAGAATTAATTATTATTATAATATTTCCGTAAAGTTAATAATAAAAATTGTCTGAAAGAACCCTACAAACAGGACCTAACGGTTCTGACACTTAGTATTGATAAAAAAGATAAATCACGTACGTAATCATATAAACAAATAGTATAATAATTGAAATGTATAAAACTTTTGACATATTATACAATGAAATTAAGATAAAATATAACAAAGGTAAAGGTAACATATAATATGTAATACGTCTTAAGCGATAACTCTGGCTTAATTAACCGCTATGCACCAGTAACCAACTTCATGCCTAGATTATACTATCTAACTCGACCTACTTCCACAAGGGTTGATAAACATTTAGCAGAGCCGTTATGGCATTTGAGATACATTCGTTATATATTTATCTTATATGTTTACGTTATTTACTACATTTAGATATTACCAGAGAGTAATATTACCGATAAGGTATCTGTCTACAATTTATGATTATATGTGTTATTATTTGCATTAAAAATATATATTATATATTTTAAATTAACTAAATATTTATCTCAGTTTCGTAGATTTACAAATGTCGGTCAAAGGAAACCTATAATCTAACCATCTCTGGGTTATATAAAGATTTGTTCTTGATTGATTTAATTTAATTATATAACCAATTATAGTAATATAATATATTAATAATTGAGGACATATTTTAAAATTATATGAGACAAACTAAATGTTAATATTGATTTACAAATTTTTTCGCGTCTGCTTTGATTTTATGAAGTTTTAAATAAAATTACATATAATATTTTAGGGAACCACTGAAACCCCTTTCAGCCCTCCTGGGACATGCCCTGAGGTTGTGCTCTGTGTGTCAGTGAGTCCGTCAGGACAATCTTTTATACAGATAGAGAGACAACATTTTGATTTCCTTCTGTATTCTGTCACAATAAAACAAATTTACATCGATTATAGATAAACTTTAGTATTGGAAACAATATTCACAATCAGACAAATTCCAACAAAACAAATATATTGAACCATACTCAGATAAAAATAAAATAAATAAAAGTAACTTCGAAACAGTAATGAAGTATTATTCATTAGGATTCCTGCTGGATTCCTTCGAATCATGCAATATTTTATTCCGTGAAATAGTAAAATTGATTCGTTAAAGTTGGTGAATCATTCGTACCTGCAAGTATATATAAATATTTGTTGCAAATTTTTATACCGACTAATAAATTATTAGAGACTTATCCATAAAGTATCAGAATTAGCATACACTCTTTATCGGCGGGTCCGTACATAAAATACTCGTGGGCAATTTATGAGCACGACACGATCACGACCCGATGCGTGAGATTTATAGCGGTAGAGTGATCGAACGATATCTATACGATACTATGAAATATGAAAAAACACAGGTATTTCGTTACATTTCTATCTGACACATAAATAGCTCAAACATTTGTTAAGTCGTCTTATGCTCGCCAACTCACACATTAAACACTAAACAGCGTTTACTTCAAAATACCGTGACTTTTGTAACTTTTAATTACTTTTATTACTTTGCTTTAGTATATATATATAATAAACAGATAGAGCTTATAAACTGACAAATATTTGAACTTCTTAGTTAACATGACATCTACTTTGTTGACTGTTTGTTTATTCATATCTAGCAGTTAATTAAACATAAATTGAAAGAATGAAAAGTAAAATATTGGAGTTGTCTTTCTTTCGAGCCTTGAAATCTTTTCACACACGACCTACGTTGAAGACTACAGCAAATAAACTAACTTCCAACTTAGCTGGCTCAAAGTGCCAAAACCACTTTCCAAATTCAGTTACAGAAGAGAAAAACTAGTCGCGAAATCCCTTCCGTTAACGAGAGTATTCAGCCATTGCAAAGTCCTGTAATGGGGACGTACAACCTAACTGATAAATAAACTTGTAGCTCCTATTGTTATAACGATAAGGTCTATATTCGTACATGACTCTTTCTGTGCGAGGTGTACAGTCGCCGGGTAAATTGTAAATGCTTTTATATGTTCAACAACCTGTAACATGTTTCAACAGTTCTCGTACAGAACTGAAGAGATCTTAACTATATACTATTAAATAAATTTATTTATTGTCATTCAGCTTGTATGATCTTAAAAGATTGACAGATCGAAAAAAAAATAGAAATGTCAAAATAAACGGTTTTTGACATGATATAAAATAATCAGAAAAGATAAAAAATATATATAACGATGAAAGAATATATAATATATTTGGTTAAAGACAAACATTATTTTACTCTTTACTCAATATGTAAATACCTCGTTTTACAATTACAATAAATTTATAGAGAATGTCGTTTCTGAATCACAATGACGGAACATGTCATCCGTAAATATGACCTCTTAAAAGGGCATATCCCATGCCCTCTTGGCGTGAGTGGTATTCCGTGTAAACAGCTTTGGCCTGTGGCGATTTGGATTAACGGTTATTTTTTACCCCTTTTCCCTTTGATGTGAATGTGGCAGTACGTGTTCGCAGGCTTTAGGTCATCGATAGGTGCTAGGAAAAGTTGGATTTTTGGAATACGAATGGTTTGACTCTTGCGTAATGTGAAATGGACTTTATTTTAAACTTTTCTACAGATAAAAATGTATGTAATAGTAAATATTGAGACTCGTTATATTATGTTTATTAATGTTTGTTAAAAGTTAGTACAGGTTGCCACATTTGCATCGGCATTGAGATACAGTTTTACTCTGAAGTAATTTGAATGACTGTAATAAGATTTCATTTTCAATATACATTTAGTTTAAATTACGTCTTAATTTTGGATTTATATAAAAATCTCTGAAAATCTCTATAATGACATCGTCCATGTAAGAGTGGAGATAAAAGCGTACTTTGTTTATGATATGTAAATTATTACCCATTCTATTACGGGAATTAGAAACATCTAAAAAAGCCCTTTAAAAACTCAATAAAAACTAACGACACCACCCATAGCGACATTGTCACTATTGAATGGTACAGTCGCGCATGAAAGTCATTTGTAATAAAGAAATAATATGAAAGGGTAATTTTATTACGCGCAATGTAAGTGGGGTGACGTTGAAATACAATTCAGCTGTCGTCGCAATAAATTAGCATACCCATAATTAGAATATAATAAAAAAATCCTAAACTGTGTACATATTACAAAAAGTTATCAGAAACTTTTTAGAAACTAAAATCAAAAACAGAAATTGTATTAAATTCAGAATACTCATACGTAAAATACTGCTAGTGATGTTCGTTAGACTCATTTGAATTTTACAGTCTTGTGAATTACTAAACCAAAAATTAAATTTATATTTAATTGACTGGAAATCAATAGTATTATATCATAAATTTGTTAGTTTGTTTACTCAAGTGGAGCTCTAATCAACCACCGCCATCAGTCATTTGTCTGTCAGCTTAAGTCACTCAGTTCGCTCAATGCTGGAAGGCTACTTCATACTGAATGGTCTAAGGTATTGTATCCAAAACGCTATTATTTAATAATTATTCTAACATTGAATATTGTGTAATGTTTTTGAAGGAATTTAATGTCCCCGGGAGAGTACAATACAATTACAAATGGGCGCAAATATTTGAGTTGAACATTTGTTTATAAATATTTGAACATTGAAGCTAGCAGTGTCAGTTCGAGCTGACCTAAGCGGACCCTTGTCAAAGCACAGATGCTGCTTATGAAACAATGTATATAGAAATTTTAATCTCGTCGTCTCGACTGAGATGAATAAGGCATAAGTGAATGGCGATATGTCTTCCTCTCGATGTAAAATATTTTAACTCTATACAAACTTAGTACGACGATTGACCTATATTTCAAGAATGGTAAGAATACGGAACAATTTTATAGACGGCATAGAAATTTGGGTATATGTGTGTGTAAGGCCGGCTTGACCTGTAAAGAAGTTATTATTCTTTCAGGATAACTCCGTGTGGGGCAACTATTTTAGATGCATTTTGTATTGAAAGCCGGTAGCCCCGTCCCTTTTCCAGAAACTTCTTGTTTCTTTTTCCTTTATCCTTTGTCCTTCCTCATTGTTTGATAACAGTGTGAATACAATCTCTAGGCTGGTTTATTAGATGATAATAATTCAATAATAATTATTGTGGTAAGTAAACACTCCAATAACACTGACACTGAGTACGTACATTTATTATAAG
Organism: Dircenna loreta; assembly: GCA_963555665.1. Classification (NCBI taxonomy): domain Eukaryota; kingdom Metazoa; phylum Arthropoda; class Insecta; order Lepidoptera; family Nymphalidae; genus Dircenna; species Dircenna loreta. Next base: position 9,963,601 of record OY743094.1, read on the forward strand.
TATTAATTTGTACCACAGCCCAATTTACCTCAACTAAAGGATCAGTTAGCCAACTATAGAAGAACTTCTGACCTGTCATTACGAATTTATATACATATTATAGATATTTTGAATACATTTTTTTAACCTTAAAATGAATGTATGTGACTTCGCTTACATGTTCCACTTTTCTATGAGATATTTTTACAACATTTATGTTAATATAGTTTTAAATATTATTCATCAAAAAATTCCTTAGCATTATCCGTAACAAAAAAATATATATAATAAATAATAAAACCAAGATCCTAAAAAAAATTACGCTTCATTGCTAGGAACGTTCGATTTTTTTTTGATTTATATATGTTATTGCGAAAGATAAATACTAAAATAATATTTACAATATTTTTTTAAAAATAATATTTTTTTGTGCGTGAAATTTTTATTTGGTTGGCGATGTTAAAATTAAATATTTACCTGATTGTCATCAATAACGGTTCAGTAACAGCTTCATTATGTGTAGAGATGTACCGACAGCGTCTGCCAACCTGAAACAACAATTTATGTATTGTTTTTTTGTTAAAAATTAAAATAAAACTGAAAACATGTTCGTAATTAAAATTTAAATGAAAATGCTTTAACACTTAAAAACGAATATAAAATAAGTTCAGTTATTCAAAATGTATTCGATTTATCGACATTATTTTCGAAATATAGAAACTGCAAGACATTTATATAAAAGATGCATCTTTTTCTGGATAAATGTAGTTGTATTACACTCGTACATCAGATATTCGATAGAATAAATCTTTTAGCTTCTAGATATTAAAAGCAACATTCTGAATCTGAATGAAAAGTAATGCTTTAAGCCAGTTTATCCTTTAGTTCATTTATCAATAACCAATTACATTAATATTTTATTTGTAGGACAGATCTCTTATAACTTATAGCTCTTATCCTATTTTCCGCAATACGAAAAACATTTGAAACATTTTAAAGACGATACAACGATATATTATAGTTTAAAATATTAGTGTATGTCCGTGTATGTTAGATATACTCTGGTATTAAGTGAGGTATCGCTTGGTCGGTAAGTGCACGTAGCGCTGCGCAGAGCGGCTATCGGGATATATGAGAGTACGTACTGCAAAGCATTAGGGATGCCTACGAACTGATTTATTATTTTTAATTCATATATATTATTAGATGAGTTTTAGATTTATATATAACTAGCTTGTAACCAAGGATTTGCCTGTTTAAATATATATTATTCTAATAAAATGATGTATTTATATAGGTATGTATCAAGTTTATTTATTTCTAAATTTCCATTGATTGTGATTGCCGTCTTATAAGAATACTTCAGCCATATTGTTCAGTACAACCTGGTTATTTAGGCTTTATAAGAGATCAGTCAGTCATATATATATATTGTTATTGTTCCTTGAATGTATTAAAATCATATATAGTGTAGTTTTAATATTAGTTAATTATTTAAGCAACGTTGAGAGTTAATACGTTCTACGTTCTCATGGGATCGCAGCGACCCCGAGAGATTTGAGCAGAGGTGGTTTTAGGGGTTCGGATGACCAATTTACAGATATACATACATTTTGGATATTGAAGTTTCATCTAGCAGTGATTATTGGTAATGATTTTACTGAGTTCGCTCATTATTTCTGTATGTTTATCAATAATATCATCAACTGTTGTCATTTATAAATTAAAGCACTGGTTAAACCTTTGATGATTGCAAAAAGCTCCCAATTAAGGAGATTATATTAAAAGATAAGCTAACCTTTTCCGTTTTATAGCTTCAAAAAAAATTATGCTCGTTTATTAAGCGTGTAAAGACATTTATTTCATAAAGGTTATGCCACAATAAATAATATCGATAAAGTAAGTTTATACTCTATAAATAACGTTAAATCAATTCCACCTGTATTGGGAAAACCTGAATTATTTATTTTATGAATTTTATAAATCAAAGTGACGCTTTACATAAAGTTCAACTAAATTATACTTAAACTGTTTTTTATGTGACGATAATTTTGTATGAAAATATATGTTATTAAATAAATGACGACGTACCTACATATAAAATTTATAAAACTTTGTTTGTTTGTTAATAGCAAGAAATTAAAAACATTTACTTGAATTAAACGTTACAAAATGTTTAAAACTGACCCAAATTTTTCAAAGTTATCTCATTATACCACCCAAGGCTTTGCTCTGATTGTGACGAAATGTCAACGAATAAGAAATCATTGAATACACGTTTATAAATGTCATGTTTCATAAGTTCGTGTCTGTTTGATTAATCTCTGGTTAAACAGTAATTATTGTTGCTTAAACGCTGGTTATTATCGTGAAATGGCCTTGTAAGTGATATTTTTTGTGACATTTACGAAATTTCGTGTAATTTTTATCGATAATTGTATATATTAAACTCTTAGGGTTGCGTGCGCTCTGTAATGAAGCAATTTGTGCTGCTGAAATATATCGATACTATTATATAATTTAAATAAAAATAAAAATAATTGTATTCAGAAATTATTCTATCCAATTTATGTTACATAATACAAAGACTAACCACAGTATAACAATGGATAAGTCAGCAGTTATCGAGGCACTTGTTAAATATTAACTCCAAAATCGAAGAGATAAATTATACTAAAGCTAGGTACTGAAATTCAGCCATAGACGTCCTAACTGTAGGCCGAACAATAGAAACTTCGACGTCCAACTAATAAGTGGAACTTGAAATTAAGTGTTAAACGTTATTAGAGGTGAACTTGTTACTTGTTTGTGTGTTTGTTTGTTACTCCGATATACGAAAACTATGATCGTTAATAACTTGTTATATGAATATTTATATTACATGTATCTTTTGCAAAGAAATAAGATATAATATTTAATTAGGACATAGTTTGCAAGTACTTAATCTATTTCTTTGAACCAGGGAAGGAAATACAGAATGATTTCTTATTTTCAGTGAAATTTAACTGATTTCTGTGTTATTTGATATTCGTCATATATATAGGTAAGTATCTATTATTAAATTGTGTTTTTGTTTAGAAAAAATAAACTATAATGTATGATCATCTCATCGCAATGAATTAGTGAGCGGAGTTTATAAGATGAAAATATAGTATAATTATATATTTTTTTAGTATTCGGTCTTTTAAGACTCCTATAGTCTTAAAAGACCGAATACATATATAGCTACAATCAATATTGGACAGGAGTAAACGTTTTTTACCAACACCAATTCCTGGATCTGAAGAACGATTCAGAAGAAGTCCACCATGGAGCGTATGTTAAAAGAATATATTTCTTTATAATCATGCAATCTACGTGCCAATGTATATAGAGTAATAACTTCACCTACAATGAAAGGTCATATATATTTATATATATTAACAATTATGTTGATTTGACAACTGTACCCTCGATGGTGGAAGCCGCAGTCTATTCACGCGCTGAACGAAATTTTAACGCAATATTCTAATCGATAGGAGATTAAAAAACAATTAACTGAGAGCTCCCTTCAGTGAATGAAATGACATTGGTTAGTGAGGCGGGAGTGAGTGTACTCACATTATTTATGAATACATTTATACTTATATCTAAGTATTAATAACTCAGGGATGGATGGGTTACGATTTTTTAGATTTAGATTTTTACAGTGGAATAACTTTCTTAGGCTTTTTATTTAAACTAAGTTAGATTTATTGTATTGGCATAAAATGTAATATGAATTATAAAGTAGTAGTAGTTAGATCGTGGTTTTAATGTATTATTATATTTTTTATTTCATATATAAACACAGTTAGAAATGTTCAAATATTCGAGGTTATAAGATTTAGTTAGATGTAAAGGATCAAGATTGTAACCGCAGACGTTTTATGAGCTTGACTGATGCACGTTCGGGGAAAAAGTTTATTGTTCCGTTAAGTCGGAACTACACGTGTTTTGTAATAATATATTATTATTATTATACATACATCTGATATTATATTTATTTAATAACAATAAAAGTAATCAACGCTATAACTTCTAGTAGCCTGTGTGTATATTTTTAATAATTGCGAGTTTTCAAATAAATGCATTTCATATAATGTATTTCAACCAGTAAAATTTTATATCACATATATTTCACTGACAGAGCGTAGTGCAATATTAAAAGCGTCCATGTGTAGATCCGGCGTTATACTTTTATTGCGGCCATACGAAATTTCATACCGGGGTTCGTCCGCGTACCGTCACGCATGCCAGACCGCGCGCACAGAAACCACGTCCTTTCACGTTGGATCGTATATTTTTAAAGGGATAACCCGGGTTACGACACAAATGTAGGTTCTAGAACTAAGCCCTCATAACCGAAAACCACGTCTTTTCGGTTTATCACGTTCATTTGCTGAGTGGTAACCCGGGTTAAAACGCGTTCGGCGTCAGACTTATAACTAGAACGGCAGACGTCCGCCATTAAAATTCGAAAATGCGATGTTTAACTCTACATTAGTTTTGAGTGGCGTCCACGTTTTGAATATTATATTTGGATTTGAATATTGTTATTCATAATTTTAAACTATATTTTAATCTCATACGTGCTATTTCAAACACATTACTTTACACCTAACGAAAAATACATCATCTTTATCATACTACCATGTGAGGATTTTAATAAGATTATCAAATATAGTAAAAATATAATCACAATATAATGCAGTTTGTTTAAGAATCAGTTTCCTTTTACAATTAATCGATGTGTAAACGTTTGCAAAACCAATCGGAAAATAATTTCCGCCGTGTTACCATTCAACAAAGTTGAAGTAATCTCGTTAGCTCGGATGGAAGTCTACGAGCGAGTGAAGCCAAGATACCTGTTCTGAGACTAAATAATTATGAAATTACGAATCATTTTTAATACCTTTGAATAATATCTGTTAAAAGTCAGAAGATCGGTTTAAAATTATTAATTGATAATAAATTACGTAGTTTATTACTTAAAATGAATCGAAGTTTATATTTGTACGTTTTAAAAAACTAGCCAGCCAAAAACTTATGTTATTTCGTAGATCTTAAATTATATATTGAAAAAAAAATACATGTTAAACGTTCCACAAAATAGTATATTTTAGATTATTTATTGAAATAATGTAGAATATACAATTTAGTACATATCGTAATTAATATATCATATCGTATATTAGATTATTTAAAATAACATACATTAAATTTTAGTTTCAAGAACTTTAGATCAAAGTTCACAGCATCACTAATGATCTCAAATTGACATTAAATTTGAAACAGTTTTCGAACTGAACTAATTTGTAAGGTAAATTATATTAAATATTATTGTGATAAATAAATAAATAATATATCTTGTGTTATTTAATCAACGACTCTATTTTACGAAAGCTTTCTCCTTTAATCTCTTATGTACTCCATTGAATCATTCTTTTACGTATGTAGATACGTAACGTAATGCGAATATATAATAACAAACTGAATTGAATTTATATGCAAGACTTGTATTAAAGTAAACAATATTATATTTTGGAAATTCTTGTTTATACAAAAATAACATTTGTTTCAGTTATTGTACATCACAATAGTCTATTAAATTTAAATCACGATATTATATGATAATAATTAATTTATTTATTATTTCAATACTGTTTTTTTAAATTTATATAAATCCTATTAATATTTTTGTGGCTTAGAAATAAATATATAAAATTTCGATGACATATTAAAATTGTAATATTTTATTATTCTTTTTAATATTTGTTTATTATATACAAATATAACAAATGATTTGAAATAATCTGTGGATTACTGAGAATTGTCCTGTCCGGGAATCGAACCCACAATCTTTGGTTCAGCAATTAGGGACACTAAATAACATGCCAACAAGCCGTCAACTAACTCTGTAATGAAATTGTTGGACAAACACATACGAGTACATACATACATACATACATACATAAATACATACATACATACCTACACACATACATTTTCTTAAAAATCTGTGAGCAAGAGGTAAATCTGAAACTTTTAGCGTACAATAACCTTTCAGCCGATACGCCAGAAGGTTTAATGAATTATTGAAAAATATGGAAAATATTATTTTGTAGCTTGAATTAAATCCATTGAAAAATATAAGATTCGTTATACGCAGAGATTTTATTTTTAATTAATCTCTAGATGTATATTCAAAGTAAGTTTAATATCAGAATTGTAGTCTGTCAAAAAGATTTAAGATGAATAAAAACCTTTTTACTGAAGAAAAGTAACAAAACAAACATTAATTATCAGCTAAATATAAAATGCTCATTAATTACTGAAACTATGTGGGTAGTTAAAAATAAAAACTCATTACGATTACACTAATTTAATATCTACATATTATTTGTGATAATGTTCATACAGGCTATAATTGTTGCAATTTTTTCAGTAGCTATTAAACTTGATGCAGGTACGTTTCCATTTAAATATAGTTAAATAAAAACCTCAAATATTATAGATTTAGACGAAATAATAACCTTTTTAATAATTTCATACCACAGTTATTAATAGGTCGTATTTATAATAAAAACGTTTAAAATAATCTAAAACTTTTTCTAAATCATAAAGTGACAGTTAAATATTAAATGCTACAATTTAACAATCTTTGTAAAGGCATGTTTTTAGCAACAAATTATAGCTTATGGTTCTTTCCGAGTTTTAACGAGACTCTACAAAGCTACATTGTAGAGTCTGTAAAAGGAAAATAAATTTCAACGGCCCATGCATTTCTCAAACGTGCTTTTAATGCTAGAATAATAAACAGCACCGGGATGGCCATGCGTATTGAGATTTTTAAGTCAAAAGTGATATAATTTGGGTGATACTTAAAGAAGAAATTGAGTACATACTAAATTATTCGACACGTCAGCCATATTTAATTCTATGCTTACAATTTTTAATGTCTTTCTATTACAATCTAACAGTCAACAAGAATATATAATAAGCACCGTTTACTGTTCCAAGGGCCTGAGAGAAGGGTGGAGGGAAAATGCTATTGTAGTCACACAAACTTAAATATTTTTTAACTAAAATAATTTTATGGCTTATTATGCTTCCCTGTTATTATTTTTGTGGGTCTGTCTGTAGTAAGTATTCAGTCGTAAAATACATTGTATTCTGCATTGTGTGGTTTCCCTTACCTTTTAATATTTTAATGACAATGTTGCTGTTTTGAAAATATTCATAATATATGTATAATACGACAAAAATTATTTAAGTCTTATCCAACTTTCATTAATAAGAACCATTCTTCATTTTAATTGTGTAACTATCTTGCATTCTATTATAGTTTAATAACTTTATGTACGAGTTTACTGGCTCGTGAAATATAAAATACTTTACGATGCCGTTGTAGCCATATTTCTGCCATTTAGTTTAAAGAAGCAGTAGTTTATTAAACTTTTCCTTATATTTTAGGAACAACGATTACTAAAACAATTCTATTCTAGTATATTCTAGTTATTCTTATTTCATCTGTTTCAGTTCCACCGGAAGCCTGCTTCGCAAACTTTAGGTGGGAGAACTGTGGGGGTCCACCAGTCAGAGTTCTTTACTACTGGAAGCCTGGTTCTAGGTGTGAAGTGGGCATATGGCGAGGATGTCTGCCGAATATGAACATGTTCCAGAATGAATATGAGTGTGTTTCAACATGTATCTTCACTGCCAGGGCCCGGCCTCAAGATTATCATGAGTTGGTTTCTCACGACGATAATGTTGCCACTACAGTTACTGTAAAAACAACGGATATTGAGAGTACTACCGCCGACAATGGTACCATTACTACCAGAGCCGTAACCAACACTGCTGCACCAAACGGGACCACTGCATCTGGCGGTGTAAATACTACTGCCACTTAAACATCTAATAAACATTTTTCATTGTTAAATTGTTTTCTTTTTCAGTGTATTTTTAATATAAATAAGGGTTTATAAAAGTTTACTATTATACCTTTATAAGGATCAATACTTATATATGGCACATTGTTTACTAGATAGATTAATTTAGCCGTTGGAAGCTATCTGGCGCAGGCGTGCAAGATTTATGCGTACAACGACGCCATATTGAAAAATAAAATACTGGTTGTACTCACGATTATAAGTTTTTTAATTTTTGTGGTTTGACCGGTGATATTTGATACTACAGCTGTCCGTACGCCCGATAACATCTTAATGTTCAGCTTATTTTTAATGACACTTGATTTTTTAATATAATTTCTTGTGTGTGCTTATTATTTTTATGCATGACTTAAGTGAAGTATATTATTTTTTTAAGCCGTAATACTTATAATATAACTGGCACTACTTTTATAATCCATTTAAATTACTTTCTTAATCTATATTCAGTGTTCTCGGAAGTACCTCGCAGGATCTACCCATTATATCAACTTAGCTGGGTGATAATAGATGAAAAATGTCCCAACGTGGCTGGAGATTTTGCTTAGCGTGCTTATGATTTATGGCAGTTTGAACAACGGGACGAGGCGATATGAGGTGGTTTATGTGTATACTTTGACGCTAAGTTTAGTGGAGAATAAACGCTAGGACAATATAGTATAGTGTTACATTACGTTACAAATATGTAGAAAATGTGAATCCTTAAAGTAATACTTATTGTAAGCTTAAAGAAAAGCTTTCAATGAATAAGGTTTTATAAAGCTATTTTTAAATTGCTTTTGTTATAAATATTATCATATATTGAATACTTTATAGAAAAAGCTCCTATATAAGATCTATTAGGACAAATAGTATAGATTGGTTGAGATGCCAGGGTCTTATCATCTCATCTCATCGATACGTCTTAACAAAAACAATGACTCATATCTCTCTTATGTAGTTTATCTTTTAACCCTATGATGTTTAATCTAAAAATATGTTGATTCTTCAAATTTAACACTTGTCAGTATTTTTTTTCTCAGAAGCTTTTTTATGCTTTCCACCAACAGAAAGAATCAACCGTCTCTCATTTGGTGACATGAATACACCGACCTTGTAAGAATTAATTTTGTACTTATATATATTTAACGGGGCTTAGTATATAATATTAAATATAATATATAACAAATCTTCACCGCAGAACTCCTCGAGGAGTACAAAGTGATGGCGAACCATTTCTCACTTTCGGCAGCTGTCCTTTTGATATATTGTTATAGTATCATATACACCTTAACCATTCGTGGTGAACCTCTAATCTTTGACAGGCATCCCTATATTGGTAGGGAACAAGGGTCTCAGTAAACTGGCCATCTCGTTAGCAATATATGGAATTGTGGACATATTTCGCATACGAAGTGCCCTGGGAATGTCTGAAGTGGGTTTATAGGTTATATTATATCCTGGAGCTAACATTATCATGGGAAAATATTGTTTTGTTTCAAATACATTTATGAGATATAATATTATTATGGATCTATGAAGAAATGTTTCAGGCCGTTATAGTTTTTGGTAATAATTTAGAAGCCAGTTTGGCAACAAGCAGCGCTGATTCTGCAAAATACCAACAATTCTGCTGAAAACAGATTTAAATTAGTTGCATAAAATATGTTATAAACTCCTAATAAAGTTTAAACCGATTGGCGCTTGCGATCGGAAAGTTTCCGAAGTGAACCGAAGTCCATTGCAGGTGCTTCGGTTGATAAATTGGTGCTAAAGTAAGGCGCTAAAGTTTTAGCGTTGCTGGATAAACTCTTAAAGCGATAAGCCTAGCTATACCGTGCGGACATATTCATTTAGAAATTGAAATACTCCTATATTGTTCTATGTCCAGAGATTTTACTGAAATACTGTGTGTCTCCGGTTAAAAGGTTGACCAAAAATGGATTTTGAAGCAATTTTAAAATATTTTAAGTAAAATGTAAATTCAAAATATAAAAAAACATCAAGTGAACACACCTTAAAACGGACAAATAATCTAAAAATAGGAAGAAGTATCAATATTCAAACTTTTTAGACAATAAAAAATATGGCAAGAAAATGTTGTATATTAGAGTCATTTACTAGTAAATATAAACGCGTACCAGGTTCATTAAGTGTCTCCGGAGTTGGAACGAGTGATATAATTTATTCATAAGTTTCGAGTTAAAAAGTTTGCTCGTTACCATCTTAGTCTTGCCTTGGCTTTGACAAGGTGTCGACTTAATGGCATTTTCGGGGGTAACTATAAACTAGGCTGGATGTTTTAATAAATAATGGCTTCGTAAGTGTATTTTAAAGTTATTTTATATTTATTACGTCACAAAGTTTTAATTATACTTTTGTCTCAAACATCCAAAACATTTAACATATAAAATGATATTAAAAAGCGAATGATTATTTTTTACAAATTCCCCAACACTCTCGACACCTTCCGCAGCTCTCCGAGTACGCAAACTCTATGTACATTTTTCTCTTCTCTACATCACATTGGGTTGGCAATAAACATGATAAATGGGATATTATACGGAGTACTACATTTTCTACCGCTTGAAAGATTTTCTTACGTTGTTTGAACAAGGTATATATTTATACGAAATGAATAACAATAATAAAAAAAATACACTGTATTCGATGGTTTGGTTCTGTGTAACTTGTATTTCATATTGATTTGTTTGATTAAATTTTTATATATAATTAATACTTTACATAATAGTAATGAGTTTTAAAATGTTTTAATGATTGTACATTAACGCTGGCAATGTCTCTATGTCAAGTTAAAACGTATCTGTGTTGTAAAGGCCTATGTACACGTGAGGCTGTGGATGCCAGTAGGTATGTAGCTGGTACTAATTGGCTCAAGCTTACATAAAGCATATTGCTTATCGCTTCTGATGAACGTCGTTCCAAGTGTTACTGAGAATCTGTTTGATGTTACTGAAGATGCCTAATTAGGCGTTTCCGAATTTTGTCGATTAAAATCTGAGCTATATTTACTTTTACAGTACCTACTTAACGTACTACATGAAAGTTTAAAGATTTTCTCAATGATATAGAAGTCGTAGATAAATCTAGATTTGAATCGGTCTAGATTTAGTTCAAAATAATTTGATAATGAAATTAAATGGATTGGATGGCGGATTTACAATAAATGTATTTTAATCGAAATAGCTAGGAATTTAAAATCTCAGTTAATCTCGAAAGAATGGTAGAAGTACAGTTAAATGTACCAGGGCGGCATCAGGAAGCAAGAGGTACTGGCAATAAGCAATATCGATAGCTTCAACTGGATTCTACATCGCAATTACATTACACGGACCATTGGGCATTAACAGCGTTTAGTATGTATATGTACTATTCTAAATCGAGTGGATCGTCCACTGCAAGAACAGTTTGTAGCAAGATGAAATGTCCTTCGAGTCCTATTTTATAATTCTAAAAGATTTTTACCATTGCCTTTCTTAGTTCGGAAATAATGCATTATTTAACTAGTACAATTATAAATGTTAATCTAAATTAATTGTCAATGAGAGAGTATTGTCGAACCAGCCGTGTCATAGTTATTCTTTCAGTAAAATGCTTTACTTGAAGTCTAATATATCAATAATGACTGTAGCCTAAATATTATGAAAAATAAGTAAATTTTATAATAAGTTTCATGCCGGTTTTATAATTTTTAAAATTGTGCGGCTAAAGATATTTCATAAGTGCAATGTACGGGTATTTGAAATTTAAAAACAAACTTAGTCTTTGACGTCGACAATTTTAATGACCCGCTGTTGAGAAAAAAGCCCCTGTTTTCATTGTAGAAATGGTAGATCTATTTTTTATTTTTTTTTAAACCAGACTCACATCAATATTGTCACGGAGCGATATAGAGCCTTCTATACAATAAAGATAATTGGTCGAGCACACATTTCATATTATTTATAATTGTAAAAACTTTATTTTGTATAATTTAAATAAATAGCTTGCAACATGTAAGAATGAAAATAACTTAAAATTTAACTCCCTTTGATATAGATATAACATTTGGATATACACACCGTCTGTGTCTGGGCCTATGTTTGCTTTACATACACGAAACTTAAATAGATTTAGCTCTTATTGGCTCAAACATAAAGGCGTTAATCTAACAAAAATACTGCCAGCGCATGTAGAACAATTCAGTTGAAACATTATTGGGCGTTCAATTGAATTCCTTGTTTTGGCTCGTTTGTGGCGTCTGGTGAATGTTTGCAGTACCTCTGTTAAGCGTAGCTCTACTTAATCGATTTAGCTCACGATTATCAGACATGACTTATTTTCAGCTTCCATAGTGTCTCCTTCCTCATATTTTAATTTGTATATTCGTGACGATAACCTCGCCACGCCATTTAAAATACCATTTTTAACGTTAATAACAGTTAAAACCATTTTAATGAAGGGAGAATAAATTAAACAAGTTAATCCTCGCGTAGTAATCGTGTCAGGGAGGGGTTTTATCGGACGCGTGTCCGGCGGTCACTCATGCGTCCGTGGGTAGCGCCTGGTTTGTCATTTCGTGCGGTAGATGCATTTTTATTGGTTTTTCTTTCTACTTTTGTCATATTTGTAAGATATTATTTTTAAATTCTATTAATAGTAATAGTAGCTACAGACTGAAATGCTAAATGGTTACAGTATTTATTTTTATTTTAGTGTATGTATCTGTTTAATGTAAATACAAATATTTATAAATAGCTTATAATCCTATATCTATATACAATTCTGTATTATTCCCTCAACAATTCTGTCTCAGTTGAGATGAAGGTACAGTCGTAATAGAGCGTGACTAAGGCGCTGACAGAAGCAGTGGTCGAATACGAAAACCATTCGTTTTAGACAACATTCCCGCTGTCATCGCTGTCACCAACAAATAATATAAGTGTTTGCTAACAAATTACTTTATACTTAATAATGGCAATACTAATTTAATTAAAAATAAAATTATTAATATATTTTCATATCATATGGAATTAAGTAATGATAGAGCTATCCTGGATAAGCACTAAATAATATAAAACGTACAAAGTATATGCAGATGCAGAAATATTTGTTATCTTTACATAGCATCGGACGACACGGTCGGACGCGCATCGCTTGCGATCGCTTACGCCTCCAGACATGGGGTGTGCATGAACCTTATGAATACAATCTATCTCGAGCACTTATCTGTAATTGGAATATGGATCTTATTTTTTTAAGCTTAAAGACCGTTATAGGATAAAAGTTTTCACGTGCAATATCCTTTATGTAGAGTTTACAATTCAACATGTTTTACATGTATGTCCTGTTACAATTATTTATTCTATGTGTTTGTTAAAAATCAGGAATTTTTAAATCTAGGGCCGCGTTTTCTGATTAGTTTTGAAGTAACTAGACTTAAATTTTTTTTTTTTTTTCAAAGTCAAAAATATCTTTATTCAAGTAGGCATTCAGACGCACTTTTGAATCTTAAATTAAATATTATACAATAATATCAAAATTTCAGTGTGGCTAGTCCGTGAGTAAGCTACCACCAACATGGAATGCGGCTCTGCTGAGTAGAGCTGGCCAGGAACTCAACTTTTAAATTAATTTAGCAATGTAAAGGATTTAACGATAAACAAAGGAAGGGTAGAATTTCTTCATGATGATAGCAATAATAAGGCATAAAAAGTGTTTTTCTATATTTATTTTAAATTAACTAAAGTTACATATTTTTTTATATATATATACATATATAAAGCAGTATACTCCGCGGATCCGCCATGCGACGAACTCATGAGTGAAGAACCCCGAATAGGTTCGAAAATAGTCGGACAAAATTCCTATATAATTAATGTGATTGCAACCGGGTAACACACACATTTACATTTATATGTGTGAGATTACTCAGCTAGTATATATAACTTCATTACATTTTTTATACCCTAAGGTTGTGATAGAAATTCGTCATTTAGAAATTTCTGCTGTTATTTTTAAAAGAAAAGTGTTATTTTACTTAAAATTCTCTAAGAGTCGTAAAACGTTAGAAATATTATTTACCTTATTATATAAATTTACCATCATTGTAAACATTTAATTTCTAAGAAAACAATTACTTATTTAATATAAGTATTATAACTATAAACAATATAAGTGATAACAATATTTTCTCACAAATATTATCCCGGCGAGACTTCATTCCGAGTTTATGAGTTGTAAACAATAAATTACTAAAATTAATTTATACAGGTAATCTATCGACCAATCTACCTCGGGTTGTTTCTTACATTTTAATTAAGTTGTTATAAAGAAAATAATTAATTAACGCCCAAAAGCTGCGGGTTGTATGGCATATTATGTTTTATAATTTGGAAAATGATTTAATTAATCCGGCATAATAACGTTGCTTGTTTATTGGATGTTGTGATTTATTCTCAATAAGATTCGTAAATAAAATTGTAATTATATCCATATACACGTATGATTTATGTAAACAACAATGTAATTTTACATAAGCTATGAAGTACTCATATCAGAATAAATTCTAGTCGATTTACGCTCTATCTTCATACAACAGAGATTCCAGAGGCAATTTCTGTCAGGAAACATGTATTGTTTACGCAGTACCGTGTAGATAAACTATGCGCACGCCTTTAAGACACAATATCCGATCTTGGTAAACTTGTCTGTCTACAGTTATAGATATAGATATAGTTCTAGACGAACTATAATTATTCTATATTAATAAATTTACCATTCGTAACAGAGGGTTCTGAATAAAATGTATCGTAATAAATATACTTTATTCATATACAAAGTTATTGTATTTTAATATAGTTTCACCAAGAAAAGGATAAAAGTGTTTTTGAATAATTTTAAAGAAAATCAAGATTGATTTGATTTTAAACTGTCTATTAATATACAGTGAGGTTGTTAGAGTGTTTGTTCGTCACTGGCCGATTAGGATTCACCAATTATAAGAATTAAAATGTAAACTGAATCAGCAAACCAAATTTGCTCAAGGTCTTCCTTAAAGACAATGAAATATCGATACTAGAAGCGATTGGTTGTTTTAAAAGTTTAAGAATATTGTTTTTTATTTTAATGAATTTAGTTTATTAAGAAATCTAATGTAAACAACCTAACTTAACTATATGAAGAGTGTCGTGAGAAATAACTTTTTTTTGAGCAAATACGAATAAGTTCAATTAAATGACAAATATTATTTACAAGATTTATTTAAAAGTTTAAAAATGATATGTAAAAAAGTTGTTTTGAATATTCTAATATACATTTAATTTTATTTCGAAGTCTTTCATAAGTCCTTACATTTGTCAATATTTTTCACTCAAGTGTCAAGTGAATATAAAAGCGCTTCCAGATTGAAACAATGGCTCCATCGTTTATCAGATATTCTGCAGACACTGTACAAATCAAATTGAAGTCCGAGTCAACAAAGCACAGTTCGTTTTCTTAATTTCCATTTACATTTAATAAAAAGCTCAATCGTTAGTCTTTTATTGAAATTATATTGAATGTAAAAATATTTTTTTCAGCGCCAATGAATTGCTTGGAAACTGAAGGAAATATTAAGTTGATATAAAAGTCAGCTCTTACTTAGGTACAGCTCAAGTTTTTATGCTTCACTTAAGCATACATTTTATCGAAAATATAAATAGATATTAAGAATATAATAGAACAAATATATATAATATATATTAACCCGACTGTATTCACGTTACTTTATCGGAATACAGCCTGTAAAAATATGTATTATTAGTCATCATGATACACGAAAGTTTCAATATAATATAGTTATTAAAGCCGGAGCTAACAGACGTTATTTTGAACACGTACCAAAAATGTAACGTAGGTAGTACCGTCGAATTCCAAGCAGGCGTTAAGATGAAACATTAGTGATTGTCTCCGTAGTCTCGTATTTCATTTGGGCGGATTTATGGCGGCTCGAGCGGTGTCGCGTGACGAGTGCATAAGTTATGAATAGTGTAACGATTTATTAACACTAAATGTGGCTATACGACTTGTTGCGCTGTCCATGTTTGGTAATCATGATTGACTTCGCCATTCAGTGTGGGTTTCAATTCCGTTTGGTATTACCGTCCTGTATTTAGTAATCTCTGTCTATGATAGTATAATATTGCCGCAGTATATTTTTTTAACGAACTACCAATCGGATTGAAAAAAATAATATTGCCTTATTCTTTAAGAAGGTTCAAAAAAGTGTCCTCTACAAAAATACGGCTAAAGGAAATAATTCTGTTTAATTCCCAGTTTCGATTAGTAGTTCTGAAATAATGTGACACTTAGTGAGATTTTGTAGTCTGTCCCGGGGAATGGCTAGTTAAATAATAAATAAGTTTAAGGCTTTATATTCCACAATTCCACATGATTTTGTTTAACTAATTGGATAGAGTTAATAGCCACTTTCGGCTAAAGTCAGTTTTTATTTATATTTATATAACAAGTACGAGTTGCACTCATCGCAGGAAGATTTAGTTATAATTGTGTTAGATCTGTGTGAATGCGACGAAGCCGAAGATCCAACAATGAACTAAGTTTAATGCATGCCTTCAAAGGCAGATCTTGGCGTGTAGACTTAGACCAGTCGAAGGCCCGAATCAAACTTGTGCTTTGACCACGAATTAATTTCTACGCTATATCAGCGTGAATCCACTTATATAAAGTAAGACTTTTGTTTTAAAGTCAGACAGCTAGTTTTTATACGTGCACGAATTTAATGTTAAAAAAGATTATCTAAAAATATTTTTCATAAATATATAATTTCAGTTTCTTTTTCTTTTTCTATGGAAGATAACAATATAAACGTATTTTCTTTTGACTAAACCAATATAGCTTACCAATTTTCATCTAGATCTAGAATATATAAAAAAAATATGTAAAAATATTGAATGTTAAAACGCTCAAGTCAGAATTTCATGAACTAAATAAAATGTCTATCAAATTATCGGCCAATGCCGGCTTTGTTTAACTTTATCCAGAGCTTGCATACATTTTCCCCATGACTCGTTTCATTCATATTATAAATTATTTAAGTTGAACTAAATATTCTATCTTCTGTTTCAATAAATATTTGCCAAAGTTTGTAGAGCGTGTACTAAGCGTAGCGTATAAATTATATTATATTTTAATCATATATATTTTCGCGTATTATCCACGTAAATATTCATTTCACTATTAAACAAATTAATAAGCCGCGGTTAGTTTATTACTTATTTTATCTTAAGTACCTAACAGGTATTAATATATATATATATAAGGTAGCATGCTGTTAGTTTCCATACCTACCAATTCAGATATCAACAATAAAATATAAAAGCATTATATAAACTCCAATAACATAAAACCTAAAATCCGAATCAAGCTTCACTTTAGTCTGACAGTAATATTTCATTCTTAAATTCTTACTAAAATTACAGATAAACTCATACCAAATACAAACTGTACGGATTAATGTTCAGCGACCGACGGAAACTCATTACGCCGCTATCATTTAATTTAGTTCGTATACTAAAGCTCTTGCTCGTTGCATCATATTCATTTTTCGCCCCGGGTTAAGTAATTTTTACCGGGTTATTATTTTAGCGAGAACAATGGTCCCGGTACAGCGGTAACAGGCAGGTTGCTTAAATGGCTATCTTGGACTGTTCGTGTGTGGTACAATTCATAAGAGGTGGCGATTATTTCATTTATTTATTTACTTGGATACTATAGCAATTATCTTTTTAGAAATATTATATAATGTTTATACGTTTTCTAGATTTTTATTTTAAACTGTTGTCCTTTCATCAGTTATGTTTTTTACTGAGTTAAATGAATGTAATAAATTTGTATTTGCTAATTATTTATTAGCTTATTATTTAACTCAAGGTAGGATTTCAATTCCTTTTCAGTAAACAAAAAACTGGTTAAAGACATATAACAGCCAAGAAAATGACCATTTTTTTTCCAAATTTTATAAAAAACATTGTAACTGTGAAGACAAATCGCATTAAACACTCGTACTCGTATTCTCAAAATGTGTATTGGCCCGCCTTATCTAAGAGCCAGGCCAACTCTAAGAGTTGTCAATTTTTTCAAATCGCCAACATCTTCTAAATTATGCCGCCATATAATTGTTGCACCTCTGGCCCCGCTACTTTCCGCTTCCATTGTACTGTAGGTTCTGCTACAATCAAAGGTCACGATGCGCTTCATTGAATATTTACGAACAGACCGACCTTATTATTTGTTCGATTGCGTGAATCTCTTAATGGCTTTTACTTCCTATTTGTTTTCACAGCATCATTGTTTTTAGTGAATATGTTTTTGAAATTCTCTTCATTTGTTATTCTATCATTTTATTAGTTTAATTATAAGAATTGAACATTCAATTGTTCTGTACGATTAATTCATTGCTATTGTATTAAACACAATAGTGTATATTTGGAAAGTAAATTATTATTTTCCGTCATTATATAATGAAAAATTTATCAACTCAATCACGACTCAAACCAGCTACCTGTGCGCATGCCATAGCTCTGTCAACTGATTCACCGTATTACGTTACATTACTTTTTTTTATAATTTTTAGATTTAAACTTTTTCGGGACGTAGGTGATATCCATTAGGTTTCTTTATTCTTAGCCAAAGTTTCCAACATTTTACGATTTATCTAATTAAGCTTTGATTTCCACAAATTTTAACTACAAAATAAGTCTTACAGTTTTACAAAAATAACAGAAAAAAATGTCAAAAAGTCAAATTTAATACTCAATGCAAATTTGTCTGAGGCTTAAAAACTAAATAAGATATTTAAATAAAAATAAATTTAAATATATTTATTCCCTGAAGGTGAATAACTAAGAGGGGGTATAGTTTTGATATAGCACGTATTCCCCCTCCCCCCCACAGTAGGCTATCTGGAAAGCAACACGAGCTATCATCAACGATGGCTACGAAGCTCCGACGGGGTAATGCGATCTTAATGACATTCAATTACATCGAGCTGCACTAAAGTTGATACAATGTATGGATTTGAATATGAAAACCGCAAGGGTCATTAAAATGAAAAATAATATCAATTAAGGCACAATAAATTATACCTGCATGACCCGGACCATTTCATTCACCAACGTCAAAGTTGAATTTAAAAAATTTTTGCTGTTTTTGGTCTGTCCTATCAAAAATAACCCTATTTTCATTAAATAAATTAAAAACACATAACAACGGAACATTTATAATCTATTCGGATGATTATTTTGAATTAAATGAAATTGTAAGCAACTGAAACAGCATTCGCTGTCATTTTGCTTATTTTATTTTATGCAGGATTTATTTTAACAAAAGAAATGGAATAAGGTTCTATCCGGAAGAACAAAATAGCTGTTAACAGTGTTTTGAATGGAATCGTAATTTATTTCAGTGCGGGTTTTGCGACAGACTTGCTCGCTAGATGTGTGCGGCTTCAGCATTATTTTCATTTTATTTAGTTCCCATTTAACCGTGAATACTGAGGATTTATTACATAGTGATACAATGTAAGTGTTATAGCTGCTTTTTTATGAATTATGGTGTTCATATTTGGCAGAGAGAAAGGAGATGTAAATTGAAAAGGGTTTTAATCAGAGTTTATTTATGATCCATTTTTGTATACAAAAATGTATTTCTGAAAAGCTATCGTATTTTTTGTTGTGCTTAGGAAAACAAAGGATGACATAAATAACTTGCTATAGAGTTAATAATGAATAACAAAGGAACAAAGCACGCTTAGTGAAAAAACAATGCATTCAATTTACTTATAGATTTTGATACAAGTTCCAGGACTTTAGCTAAAATGTTTCGTTCGACTTCCAAACTATCTTCTCTTGACTGCGTCTTCAAAGTAAATCTAATTTTGGGGCGCGATTTCGCTATTTCCTTGTCAGACGCTTATTGCTACAATTTTGTATCACACTTACTTTGTACCTTATTACATTAAGAGTTGAGTATATTTTGGATCGTCGGTTATGATTAATTAATTTCGTTGTTAAAAATGTGGACAAATAAAACAAATTAGTTTAACAAACTGGAATATTTGTGGTAGTATTTTCTTGGATTTAGTATTACATCTTGGTTTAAGAGAGATTCCTAATTACGTACAAACATGCTGCGATGACACAGCAGTGACCTACTTTGCCAGAGCTTTTAATTAACTTATTAACATTTAACATTGGCGCTTAGTTATTGTAAATAAAATCAACCAACACTAGCAAAACTTGCCAATTACTTGATAATTTAACTAACTGTTGCTTCTGGCTCCGTTCACGTGCTTTCTGTATACTAGGTATTTGTCTAATAACTTATGTACTGAGTAATATACTTCTGTATTATGTTTTTAATTTAAATGTATCATTCTGCTTCTTAAAATAATGACAATTTATAAATATTGTCATGACTTATTTTACATGTCTCAGTTTAAAGATTCCTTAAAAAATTAAATAAATTTAAATAAATATAGAATAAAAAATTACCGATACCCGATATGGGCAGGAATTCGAACCCGAGACCTATAAGAAACCGTCTCGTCGCTCTACTAATCGAGCTACTGTATTGCTGCCAATGTATACTGCAAAGTTAAAAACATTGGGTAGGATTTTAGAAAAAAGAGTCATAGATAGCACCACTGTCCTGATAAAAGGCGAATATATACAGTTAAAATTCACCGAGTCTGGTACACGGTAGCTCATTTGATAGAGCGATGGGACGGTTTCCCCAGAGGTTCCAGGTTCGATTCCCTGTCCATATTAGTTTATTTTACATTCTATATTTATTTTGAATCAATTAAGTCTAACGTGGCTATACATGTTAATAGACATTTAAAACAAGTAATTGATAATTTAGAGTTAATATGAATATGTTATTGGAAAAATACATTTAATTAATAAACATTTTAAATATTTATAAATTATATATGATCTTAGATAAACTTAAAAAAAGCTTATGATAGAATTGAAATTGAAATGTCATAGTAATTAGAAGATATGAATACCACGTAATACGACAAAAGTATATATGTATATATATATATATATATATATATATATATATATATATATATACATATATATTTTACAAATAGGACTTATAATAATTATATCACAATAATGAGATTTTTTCGAGAACAGCTGTTATGGGTTCATTTTAATTATTCCAGATTTATTACAATCAAAGTTTATTCTGTTATTTGATATTATTCAAATTAGAGTGAATTAATTTGTTTTTCTAAAGCTATTAGTTTGTTGAATATTTTCATGATCAGCCATATAAAATTTCAATTCTCCCTTATAATATCAATAAATTTATATGATAATTTTCTTTATAAAACTTTGTATAGCCAATTATGGCTTCAAAATAGTATTATCCGATTTAACGGCAGCCAATTACCTGCAAAATGGTTTTAATGACATCAAAACCATAGAGTTCAATGCACTCGAAGAGCTTTATTCATTGCTGCTTTTGTTCCCGCGACCATTTAAATGTGACAAGAATAGCGGCAATGGAAGAGATGTATTTTGTATAATTCCTTTTATCCCTTCTAAGGCACAAGTCTGTGCATGTTGCACATTCTCGTAATGATCGTATCTTAGACTATTTCTTAAACGAGGTTAGTGTTTGTTGATAACACTACTATTAAATACAAATGTAAGATCTAGCATTAATAAAAAAACTGTTTTTTTTATTTTTTATTTTAGTATATTTTATTTGCCACATTGTTTGTATTTCTATCTTATCTTGTTACCCCCGTACCACGTGAGTCCCCGCACGTTTAAGATAAAATTATAATTTGTAATTACCTAAATACAAAATGAAGGACGAAAATACGTATCCCAATACGTGTTTTTTTCTATAACAACAAATATTCATTGATTTTCCTTTAGGTCTTCTTAGATATTTCTTATCACACAAAAACTTTCTAGACTACAGATAATTACATTACTAAATAAAACCCTAACAAGTCGAGACTTTTGTGCTAAATGAGAGTTAATTTAATTTACTTCTATTTGAAAAAAGAAATAATATAACCATATTTGCTGAAGTCAGACTGCATTATTTACTTAAATTTGAATGTTTACATTTATTTAAAAAGATTTTTCATTATATAGAATATAATGTCTCAGATGTTATACAGATGAAAGGAGAGTGTTATACAGATTGCAGAGACGAAGCTTCTTAGCATTCCATGGATTCACCGTGCGGGTGCCGGGCCCATCGCGTTGCAGGGAGAGGAGCGCAAACAGCCCCTGGGACTTGCGACCCAAGTGTAGGTTTAAGGGGCCCCTTTAAAATGCGCATTCACGCTCACCTCAACTGGTTGCGCTCCTTTCCCTACCTAACCAAATTTGGAATGAACCTACCAATGCCGCCTTTGAAGTACGTTCTAGAAATGTACTGATGATAGTTCTAGAGAGGCCAAGATCTTTAAGTAGGTTATAGAGAGATTTCGCTGTTATACCTCTCGCTCCCACTTCTACCGCGTACAAATTAACTATATACCTATTCCTGGTCAGTTCGTTGGTCAGTTCGTAATACTTGTTTACTTTAATTGTGTGATCTTTGGGAATGTTAGTTTCCCACGGAACAGTAAGCTCCACAAGTATCACGCGCTTTAACTGTCTAGAGTACAGGAATATGTCCGGTCTGGATGACGAGACAACAATATCCTCAGGAATTCTATACTGTTTCTCATACGTATCCATCATTATAGTCCAATCGCGAGCCGCCTCTAAGATAGAGTGAGGCTTTTGTTTTGTTTTTTTAGACGAGCCTTCTTTAATGAACTCTATGAATCTTTTGGTGGTTGTTATACCCTTTTGCGCTCTAGCTACTGAAAGACTAACCGCTTCACGTATGATTTCCAATACTTTATCATGGCGCCGCGAGTATTGACCTTTTTCCAATAGCACCCTACACCCTACCAACAAGTGTTTAGCCGTTCCTACCGCCTCCCCACAGATATTGCAAGACTTTTCGGTAGCTTTACCCCATCTTACTAAATTACTTTGATCTGGGAGAGTCATTTGGAATGCATTTAGATAGAATTTTAATAAGGCTGGAGACCACTCATGAAGTAAGGTGCGCCACCTCAATGCTAATGGAATACAAAAGTCGCCTATGGTCACCCACTCATTTTGAATTTCTAGATTCATCGCGTGCACTCGTGCACACACACGCGTGCACTTATTAGTTTTCTTTGTATTTTAAATTAAATAAATATTTAATAATATTGTCTATCATGTCTTATAAACTTTTCATTAAAACGAAACCACCAACTCGTAATAGTTCATAATAAAGGATAACTTTAATAATTAAACTATATTTAGATGGAAACTTCCTTCTTGGTAAGAAATTTAAATCCATAAATAAACTTACAAGTCGAATATAACACAATAACTTAGAAAATTCATCTCAACCACTATTATAATACACCGACTCTTCTATTAAATGACTTAGATTTTAATAATATAGCTATAACTGATTCAACAGAGCTATATAATACCCTTTCAGTTTTTTTTACTGAACACTTTGCAGTATTTTCTTATATATTATAAATTATGTGTTCCTAAAGCAAACGGGGTTTGTAGATAAAGGGCTTAGTATATTTAGGTCTATACATTTTAGGCCTCAAAATATAATTCATGTACGAAATTCAAAGGTGTACATAAAAATCAAAACTCAATAAGTTCCTCAGTAATCTACGACCTCACCGTGCTATTGTTCCATAAATGAAGCTGGAGATAGATTTTTTTACGCGGGAGATGCTACGGAGAGCTTTGTTTAAATTTACGATCCCTATTTCGTTTAACAGTCGCTTTATTTTATCGCTTAATTTATTTCGCGAAGGCGTTATTATAATTGGCATCATTAAATTCTGTGGATGTTTTTTTGATAAGGTTTTGCCTGTTCCGTTACAGGACTTTCCGAAATTGAAATTGTTTTTTATAAATTATTCGGTTACCGAGTCCATTCTCTTTTAAAAATTGTTTTACTACGGGAAATGGTATATTGGTTCTAATAAGCAATTAAGTCTAAACCTTTCATACAAACTTGTAAGACAATACAGAGGAATTGATCTCAATACGAATATATATATATATATATATTTATATATCCATAGTTTATTTTATTTAACAAGAAGAATAAAAAAAGCTTCTGCAGTAGAATATTTAAGACAAAAATTAATGTTGCTTTTTATTTAAGAATACTCAAAACTTTGCAAATAAAAATAATATTATTTAACTTTTTACTCTCCATTTTTTTAAATATAAAAATTATACCAAACTTAAAGAATGTTTTAACTAACTGCAGTATTTTTAACAATATTTTCTTTTAGATGTTATTTTTTCTTTTTATCATACAATTGCTTTTATCGCTCATATTAGGAGATATTCAAATTATATTACCATACCGAATGCCGAATGGATTTCGTTCGGTAAACATACTGCATTTGTATATGGACGAGTCCTAAAAGCCTTTGGGAGAGATTGGTTTAAATTTACATACAGAAAATAATAATATTAATCCCTTGTTATATTTTTTATATGCGTTGTTTTTAAAGCTATGTCTGTATTATTTATAAGAGATTCCAAGAAACAAAAATATTGAAGCACATTCAGTAAATATGCCGCTGTTTTAGTCCAATATAAATAGAGTTTATAAAATCAAATCTCAAAATATGCGTCAATAAATTCCATAAACAAGCATATTTGTGCTATTTATGAAAGATTTCTTATTTGGAAATAAATCGTTTGAAGCAAGCTGCGCTGGTTTGATTAATAGTGTAGCGATCGACCTACTTGCAACGCGTTAACAATTGCTAGCTGCTAGCGAAAAATATCCCACATTTTCGTTTAATACACTTGTCTATCCAAAATAAGTCTAAAACCTAACCTAAGCTAGGATATTCGCTTTGAATACTAAAAGCTTAATAATCTTAATTTCAAACCAGCACTGAATTTGGTAGCAGATAGTCTGAAACAAACAAAATCCATAGTTGCGTCCATTAAAATAATAAAAACATCTGAATAATAAAAACAATTAAAATAAATGTAATAAAAACACAAAACGCGATGACGAGTTGTAAATTCTGAAAGACCAAACCCGAGCGTTCAATTATTGTCACCGTGTTAACATGCAAATTGGCCCACTCAAAATTTGCCCGTCCCTTAATAGGAAATGGCCCCTTTCCGTTATTCTCCCTTTGTTTTGACATTGTAGATTTGGAAATTATTCTAGACCCTTTTAACCGTCAACTTCCTGTTGAGTGCTGTATGTTTTGTTAGTTGCTCCTACATGATGCTTCATTATAATATTATCATCTGCGCGGAAAGCATTTGGCTTTATTCCGTCAAAGTTTTGATTGAAGGTTACCGCGAGCCAATGAGCTTAGATCTTTAATCGTTCATATTACCGAGATGGGTGTAATATTACAAATATACCACGAATATTCACTTCTATGTTATTATTTGTTTACCAAAATTTATTTTATTTAAATATTTATTTATTTAGGACACAAACATTTATTTTTATTAGTGCCATGTTGATAAAAAAACAGCCTTATTTTTTGTCCAAGTTTCAGTCTTTTATCAAACATTCCTCGTAAAACTTCTCATATTAACAATAACAGATATATTATTGAGTCAGCGATTTTAAAAATAACAAGTTATTAATGAAATATTAAATATTATATATATAAAACATATTTAAAGTCTTCATTACATATATAAATAAATAACTTTGAAAACATTAATACAAAATGAAAATCGGTTTTAAATAAAATATATTAAAATAATACGAAACCATAATGATAGCTCACAGTTAATTATCTTTTTAATATAAATAAATATATTGCTGTGATTTTTTATCGCGGTGATTAAAAGTGGCTCATTTTATTATGGATGGGTTATTTATGCGTCGGATGAAAGGTTCATGAAAATCCTGAAAATTACGTTCGTTATTTTTTTCTCTGAATTAAGAACGTAAATTATCTAACCCTTTTGTGGAGTTGTTTGTGATTTTTGGTATAATATGTAATATATTTATATAGGCAAATGGGATATTATTATTTTAATAAATAAATGTTTGAACTAATAATATAATAATTTGAACAAAGACGTACTAAAAGCTTAAAACATTTTTAAAACGTGTATGCAAATTCAAAATTATTATATATTTTCTTATTATTATATATGCCGTTTGACATATTCATTGAATAAATAAATATGTACCTAAGTAAATGAGTAGTTTAGTGTGTTGTTTTTTTTTATAACCTCCCAATGACCTTTTTTGCACAGTTTAAAAAACTTCAGCTGTTTTACATACAATTGTCTGTCATACTTTAAGACAAATAAACCTATTACGATGATATTTTTTATATAGATAATAAACTTTCTTTTTATATAGATATGCCTGTAGAAGCAAGTACGACATTTAAGTTATAAAGCTTTACGATGAAAGTTGTCCAAAGAAAATATTAAGAAAAAATAAAGATCTTTTAAGTTTTATAACCAAATTTTCATCTTTACTCGCCATTATAGTTCTTAGAGGTAAAAAAATACATAAAAAGAATAAAGTTGTCAACTGGAAAGATGTTTTATTTTACGGGCGGAATCTCAGACGAAAGACAGGTGATAAATAATTCAATAGTTGCATTTAAGTGACATTTTAAAATAATACCCACAAACTGTCATACATGACATATAACGAGACTTTAGCAAATTGGTTTGACAATATTTTCAATATGTTTTGTTTGTATTATATGACTTATTTTATTTAAATAGTATACAGTGGATGATCACAGCACAATACAGCTAAAATAATTTTGAATATACAAGCAGTTTATCTGAGTTCAGTTACATTCACTGAAAAAATAATAAAATTGTAGTTAGTGGAAATATTATGAGAAATGACGTCATTTTTGTGGTTGTAAAATATAGCCAATATTTCTCTATATTCGATAGAGTAAATTCCAATTCGAAGCCTTATTTGTATCGATATAAAAACTAACTCTATCGCAGTTGTAGATTGTACATCAATATGTCAACCGCGAGCGCCATCTGATGACACTGACGTGTGTCACAGATAACAAATAGTTTTTATTAAGGCAAATAATGTAAACTTTTAAAATTGTTTTAGTTTTTATTCAAATATTTAGCTTCAATTTGCTATAGTTTATAATAAAATAATTTAAATATAAATACATGCAAAATTGAACATAGACTAGACGGAACAAATATAATAAATGTATTTTCATTGAGTACTAAGATAGTTCTAAGTAATACTTTTTATGAGGAAAATCCGGCTCGCCAGCTAGTCTGTTAGCAATTTTTGATTCAAGACGTAAATAAAGTTTGTAATATCCAGGACGTCGGGAGTTTACTCAGACTTTGTCTTTGTTGGTACAAGCTGAAACTTGCCTAGTCTTGCCTTGCCTTTGTTTTAATATCTATGACATTAATTAAAGCTTGTGTTTACAGAAGCGACTGCTTTTAATAGCTAGCAAAATAGCTTACGTAATGAAGAACAGACTTTATTCAAAAATATGTAATTATTTGTATGAACCTTTTTGAAACACTTTAGATACAGTATTTTTCAATAAGTTGATTTCTGGTAGAAAAAACAAGGCTAATATTTTCTAATGGTAATTGTGGGAGCTAGTAATAGCAATCCTTAGAGAAAACAAAATAACAAGATAACTGATAAGGAATAATCCAATTTTATTCAGCGTTCAATATCAAAATGCACAACGTTCGCTTTTCCAACAAATATGGCCAATAAAAATAAAATCTGATGCCGTGTTTCTGAAATTATGAAAGATTCAATACGTTGTACGCTGGACGGTTGGTTCGTTGCACAATGGACGTAAATCGCATGCATTCTTGTACCCTTTCATGCATGCGTGTACAATAGCATGCATGGGATAAATGTCATTATAAGCAGTTTAGACCATTGGTTCTGGCAGGTTGAGGAAATAAATATAAATTGTCAGTGGGCTTTTATA
Source organism: Dircenna loreta (assembly GCA_963555665.1). Classification (NCBI taxonomy): domain Eukaryota; kingdom Metazoa; phylum Arthropoda; class Insecta; order Lepidoptera; family Nymphalidae; genus Dircenna; species Dircenna loreta. Next base: position 9,991,609 of record OY743094.1, read on the forward strand.
TTGCTTTAAGACTTACATATCAGCGTACTCAAGTATTATACAAACCTCCGGACTTAGATACTTAAAATGTTATAATAAATATGACGTTATTATCATTTAAAAGAGTCTTTATAAGTGGATGAGTAGCATAGATGGTAGAGTCGTTGTTGTTTGTTCTAGTCTTCTTTGGGAGACCATTCTTTGCTTGGATTCATATTTATTTCATTTATCACATTTAGTACTATTAGCTAATGTTATAAAAAATAAATATTTGATAAATAAAAGTGTTTCCATGGAGTTTCTTGAAAGTTTTTCTACACGAACCTACCAGTTGGAAAAGTGCAACTCGAGTCAGACGTTTAAAAAGTGGGAAGTATGTTTATTTGATTTTTACTTTTAAATCTCATTAAGGTACTTAGATCAATTAATATAAGGAACCATTTAATTAAATTTTGAAGTAGATAAAAATGTGTTATAGTGTTCTTTGGAAGAATTACAACGTTGAAACCAGTGCAGTATTTTTTTATTTACACGCTGATCTAGCGTATAATTACCTGTATCTCTAACTCAAAACAAAACAAGCGAATATAATATATTAATGTAGTAGTATATTCCAACTCGAAAACATTTCAATCTTAATGCGATTGTATTTCTAAAATAGTTTACGAATACGAGTTCACAAATCGTCGTTACTGTGAATAAATAACGATTGCTTTGAATAAAGCAAACGTTGAAATATATTTGAAAACCGACAAACGCGTCGTTAGATGCTCCGTCTATAACTCTCTAACAGAATTATGGATTCACGGTGATTGGTCTCTTGAGGAAACCCGGCAAGGACATGTGGTAAAAATGGGTTAGGAGTTCTAATTCTATATTGAATGCATTAAATGTAAGTTCAGTATTAAGATACTTCCCAATATACTCTCACTTGAGTCCTAGATCTTTTTATACAAAGTTCATTCATTCATTCATTCAATGCCCACGATCTATAATCTAATATTTAACTAATTATATGTTAAAATTATATAGTAATTAAATTTATATTATATTTACCAAAATTTTTAAAAAACAGGAATCTTATTACTACCATACCGTACCTCTGTAAGTCTTTTTTCTTATTCTTTAAAAATATACTAACAGCATACAATTTAATATAAAAATAACCATTAATAAATTTATAAGATATTTGTATTGTTATAAAATGACAGAAATGAAAAACTTACCATGGATTTTTCCAAGGTAAATATATAGTTTTATTAAATTTTGTAAAAACTTATTAATTTAAAAAAATAATTGATTGATTTGTCTTTATACCTAAGAATTGAAACAAAGGTAGTATTATATATATATATATTTTTATCGTGTAAAAGGAGAATAAGTGTCTGAAATCACAAGTGTTGGACTTATTCTGAAAGTAGTAGGTTTGTTAACTTTTCAGTGTTTTATTACTAGCCGCGTCCAGTTTCACCCTCATGGAAACATTTTGTAAATATAAAATTATCAGTTTTATATTATGTTTTTTTTATTTATTTATTTTTGTATATAACACTTGATTGCACACAAAATATGAAAAAAAAACCTAAAATAGAACAACAAATTAAAGATAGTATATAAATTTGGTACAAAAGCGGCTTTATCACCAAAAGTGATCTCTTACAGCAACCCATAATTAAAAGGACAATTTCATTAAAGTACAGACAGTAATTAGTGCATTAAATAATTAAAATAAAGTACATATACATAATAATATTATAGATACCTTTATATATATCCACCAAAAACAGCTTTTTTAAGAAATGAATTCGCTTGATATTTTTTTGTTATTTTTTTGCAGTAATGATCAAGTATTTTAACGGGATAACTTAAAATAGATATATAAGTTGATAAAAAATATATATCCATTTAAACACTAATATGACAAAAGAATCAAACTGCTGGTAGATAATACAATCATTAATTATTAATAATAAAAGTAAACTTAATAAAATAAAATATGGTTAAATTTTTAACAAAAATAAACAGACCATTACTTTAAAACATATATATTTTTTGAATGCGTCACGTAAATATTCTTGTTTTAGAGTTCCAGTAACTCTTGCCACAGTCTAAATACAGTTATAGTAAACGAGTTAGTCAAGAAACCAGTCAGACCCATAGGATGTAGCAGTCAATAGCTTGAAGAACAAAGCAATTTGTAGTTTTTGGAGTATTTAATGAATCAAAACAAACCAATTAAAGGTACAAAAATCATTCCGAGTAAAATATTATTTACGCTCTGAAAGATCCCCATCAACGCAAAAGGTGTTCTCTGGTTCAATATCACGGTCAACATCACTGGACCCTTATTGAAATCAATCAGCAGGCAAGAGTGGCAGCATCTTGATTTAGCAGCAGTAAGGTACTTCAGTAAGTAATAAAAGGACTGTCTGTATTGGTACTGGGTCAAACCAAACACATGGTTCCAATGGATGTTATTTGTCACAGTGCAGTTTAAAAGTAAAGCAAGTTAGAAATGATTTACAGATTTCATAATGAATGTAATTACATATTATAGAGTTAGAGTAACTGCCGGAGGAAAAGGAACTCTTAATTACGAGGAACTGGTAATGTTAACTGTAACTGAATATAATGACAATTACTGTCCACTAAATAACAAATTTCAACATTTCCAACAAAATTTTTAATTAAATCGTCGTCGTTGATGATTAAAAAAAATATTACACCGATATCAGTATTATTAAATTTAAAAAAGGCATGATTTATCTTTACAAATATCTCTACTTAAATATAGCGTTATTAATAAATATATAATATTTTTGTTATGAAAGAAAACAGACTTATATATTTGTCAAACTTATATTCATGACAAATAAATTAACAATTCATCCAGAAAATACATTCAAAAATTACCCTAAATCTAGCAATCAACACATGGCGTGTAACCCAATTACGATGCAGCATCCGATGATTGATCTCTTGAGGCTAACACTTACCGCAATACGATTCACCAGCCTGCCTCGTGGCATGTCACTCTGTCAGATTAAAGTAGAAGCTGCCGTAAAGTTACTTAGGATAATATTGGATTCCGTTAACGTTGGAATTATTTATCTGGTGTTTGGTATTGTTGATTTTTTAAACAATTTTGCCAATAGTTCTTATGTTATTTGTATTTGTTCTTTATATTTTAGCTTCATAAATTAAATTCAAGGTTGTTTATATTATTTAGTTGATAAAATATAAAAGATTTTGCAAATCACTACTATGTTCCGGTTTTAAAAGTAATTAATCAAAAATACTACCAAATGTTGTTTAAAGAGTACATCAAAAAATATATATTAATGATTTATTTAATTTTCAACATACCTCTAAAAACTTTAATAGTGTCAGAACTCATATATAAAGTCATAATAAGAAATAAAAACTCGTTTAGATAAAACATTATAAATATAATAATAAATAAATAAAATAGATGAACCAAATATATTTGTTTCAGAGCATCGTACTAAACAAACAATAAAAAAGCACACAAAAAAAATACTTATACTTTAGAAATAAAAATATAATCAAACCCAACAAGTCTATGGACAATAAATAAATATTATCACAATAAAAATTAACTACACGTAATACATACATACATAAGCCAAAAAAGACGTCAAAAATCACAACACAGCACTGTGACACGCGTACTTGCCGCCCAGCGTCCGCTCGTCAGGGCGGGCGGAAGCGCACTGAAGCCTCTATGCAACTGGTGCATTTTTTTTCCTGTAATTTGTGTTGTATTTAATTATATATATTATTTTTTGATATTTTATTTTAGTTCATTGCATTTTTTTTCGCTGAAGTATGTGCATCTCATTTAAAAACTAACTGCAAAGTAAATAAGCATACTTATAATTTAAAAAAAAATGGATTCTCTATGGTTTTCCGTATAAAAACACAAGAATACGTAGTTATAATGTTACGAGTCCTAAATACCTATCCTCCTATCCTATCCTTGACGTGATATGCCGATGCACCTAACTATTTTTCAATATTGAACATAGATTATGTTATATTCGGCCGACAGTAAAAGAGCAGGACACTGAAACCTCCCTCCTTGGTATACTTGTATCCTATTCCTCTTAGGCCGAGGGATGGTGGAGGAGTGCCTGTCCTCAGGGCTGGCAACATATTTGCAGCCATGTTTTTACTATTTATGTCAATGTGTAACGCTTTCTTTAAATTTATCATTACAAATTTTATAATATAAAATAAGTAAAAAAATATAACGATACTCGACAATAAATATATATAGAGAGTATTGGCTATGTATATTTTGTGTCAAGTGTCCTTGTGATATTTTACTTATATTTCGGTAATATATGTCCATAATATATTTGAATTCTGAAGCCTCAACATTTTTTTGACAAAAATAGTTTGTATATTTATAAGAGTTCTATAATAATAATAAAGTATTCTATTTTTCTATTGAGTACCCGCTGCTTCCAGTGACTTCTTCAGCTCTACACTGTCTCCAGATAGAGTACCGGTCTCAAAAAATATCATAATTATTTATACGAATCAATACATTTAATGTATTATTGTAATTAAATATCATTAAAATTAGTGTATATCAGGAAATATGAGAATTGTAGTTCTGCTGTATTGCAATTATCACTAAATATTCTTTGTGGTTTCTCATGAACATTAAGGAATTCACCAGAGTAAAAACTACCATACCTATTGACCAGGATAGTAACCTATAACCACATTAAAATTATAAAAATCTGTAATTAGTTTTGTGATGATACGCGAACAATCAGACAGACGAACAAACTTATAACAATTTAAAAAACGTTTGTTTTGTAAATGCTAACCTAAAATTTAAAATATTTTTTCTAAGCATATCTAATGTTAAGATTTATATTATTAAAGTATATAAAAACAATTTAAATTCGTGGAAACAAAATGTCATTGCAACATTCGTGTGGTTAAAGTAAATAACACGGCATTACAAGTTTAATTTTGTCATAACAAAACAAATACAGCGGGAAGCTGAATATGACAGACGTCATGTTAGAGCAATATGACTGTTGGTTGTCAGAAGAAATTATAAAAATTATAATACTATGTATTCTATGTAATGAAATGTATTAATAGGTGAGAATATTTATTAGGAATAATATACTTTTTTGTTAGTATTATTGTATTATTAAATAACGTATCAAAATTACATTTATCTGTTTTAATTTGGACATATATATAATTACTAATAGTAACCAATACGCATAATAAATATGGTCATAAACCACCGAGTTATATTCTGACCATTTATGACCATTTATATACTGACAAAGCCTATGGATATAATATTTATATACTGTATAAGTGAGTAAGGATTTTTCATTTCACCGTGCTAAAATATTTTACATTGTATATATAATATTAGCCACTTAGAATGTTTTATCAGTGCGTGATAAGTTCGTCCTTTAAACTCAAAATGTCCACTTCTAACCCTCTCACAACTTTGCGTTTCAGAACTTGAGGAATTACTAAACTTTGCCATTGAAATATTTTACTGACACGCTTATTTTAAATTACCATTATTTATTTTCTGAAGGTCCTATCTTTTAATTAAAGTAACCTGAACGTGATATAAAGATGTAAGAAAAGATAAAAAATAAACAAAACTGATCACTGCTATAATAAACAATATTAATAATAATAATAAATTTCTAACATTTCATATTTAAACATTATCTATGTTTATCTTGTTATTCAAAAACAGGAACATAAGATGGAGTTGGTACTGAAAATTGGAATCAAATTTAATTTTGAAGGAGATTTTCTGCTGTTCCCGAGAAAGGAGTCGCTGACGTCAGCTATTTCTAGAATTAAATCGTTCATAATTTACAGCAAATCCACTGAGAAGCTGTACGGTACGAGAGTATAACTTATTATAAGAGTTTTTGGATTTCTACTAAAAATCCTAGATAATGACAAATTCTAATACAAAAAATATATTATTTAGCCATTTTTCATTAAGTGTAAAACGAAATGGCTTTACAGTTAGACCTTACTTAAGAAAACAGATATATCCTTAAGTTGATAGTTCTATTCTTATGTCAGTAAAAACCATCTGAAATTCCATCCAAAAAGGAAATAATTCGCAATCCAATTAAACCTTATTCGCTGCTGATAAGGTTGGTAATCGTATAACCGAGACCTTGAGTCACTCTCGATTAAATGCGGACTGTGGCGAATAAGTACATGTAACAAAAGAACAACAACGCCATTCAAAGCTATTTCATTTCTGGGCGTATATCGTGAAAGAAAGAGAATCACTTCTGTGGCGTTCCATTAGCAGCCTGTCACCGTCTAAGGGCAGGCATCCACGAGCTTTTAAACTACATAAAAGAACCAAAATCATCAACGTGATACGTCGCGGAATTTACTTATACCTCTAATGTATCGTAAAAGCATTAAGAAATAATGTCACGCGTATATGAGAGTTTTGATTGAAATATATTATAACAATGTAATAACTTTTTTTATTGTAAGATATTTGATTGTAAATAAAAACTTCATGGTGTCAGACTAAGCGTGTCAAACGCGACAATTTCATTCGTCTCTTGTAATCGCTGAAAGGCGAAGAATGAAAAAAGGCCCGGGTTGTGAAGTTTGAGTACGAGATATAGATCAGTTGAAAACGGTTTCGACTAATGTGCGATTCGGCGACCCACTTTTGTGAACCGTTTTTATATTGTCTTTAAGTATGTTATTTCCATTGTAAATGTGTAGTTTTATTTAAATGTTCGCATGAATAGCTGTTCATTTCAGACATATACCTTATTTGCTTTAACTTAGATTTGTAATGAGATTATCACAATAATTGAACGCTTACCTTGAAATATTAAAATATAATTTTATAAGGTATCCTAAAATGTGAGTTTTCGTTTAAAGGATCGCTGAAGCGGTGGACAATTTAAAATGCGACGGCTCACGAGACTGCACTGATATGACGGTAGCCAGGAATTTAATATCCAAGCAGCTAGCATCGATTTTGTGAAAATTCTTAAAACCAACAAAAAATAAGTTTCAACTCTTTTGAAACTTAAATAACTTAATAATACTTTTTAAGTAACCAAAAATAGTAAAAGTTTATTAATAAATATATTTTTTAAAGTAAGTTATTTTATCTTATTTTTATTAAACTAATATTTTCATTGTTAATTTTATCGTAACATTTATAAAGTAAATAAAGTAAATGTTGAACTAATAATTCAAGTTAAGTCGTAAATCCAGCTGAAAGAAAAATCTAAATCCATTGTAATGAAATGAAAATCAACCGTAAAATGAAGGTGGATCTGGAGGATCCTTAAAAAGCTGATTGGTTCTAATCAAGCAGGACTTAGATAGAGGAAACGAATCGCTATTATTTGTAACTATTAGAACTCACTTCGGAAAACTAGATAAAGAAAGAAAATGTTTACTGCCAGATGATTGGTCTTTTGTGAATTACTGATCTTTGACTAAAGTTTTTGGAATCTTATTTTTCTATTTTAGAGCTTGGTAAAGTTTTAGAGTAAAATAAAATTAGGCAATCTATGATTATGATAAATGACATATTACTATCTGAGGGAGGCTTTATCCATGATAAAGCCTCCCTCAGAAATAAAATATAATAAAATTAGTTAAGAGTGATTTGTATTTGATCTCAGTATTTTCTTAGTAACGACTGTGTGATAAGCCCTTCAAATAAGGACGAAAGCAATTTTGAACGTAACTAGTTGAACTTAAAGGTATTACAAGCACATGGATATAAAGCAGCAAGCAAAGTATAAGCGCCCTTAGAATATATAATAAGCTTACCCGACAGACGTTAGGGCCGCGAGCAGCGCGCCTGTAATCTATCACTTGTCACGGTATGAATATTTTTACCAGTTTTTTGAAACCTTGGAATTGTAAGAGGAATTAAATGAATTTAAATTTTAGAGTTTAGAAATCATATTTTTAATCAGTAGATATCAAAGTTATGACGTCACAGAAATCATATATTTTTCTCAGTTGATATAACAATGAGCTGGAATTTAGTGAAGATCCAAATATAACAAGGAATTTTCAGTGTACCGACACAAAAACAGCGTGAGTGATTACTCAGTATACAATTGTGGTGAAAAAAAATTCCAGCCTGTTACAGCAAAGTAAATATTTTAACTCTAACCTCAGCAGTCATTCATGATGGGGTTTCTTCATACAACGTGACGCGCCTACCCCGTACTTAGCCTCGGGCGACTTACGCTGATAGGATACACCAAGAGCCACTGCCAGAAATATTTATTTATATCTTAAAAATATATACATTAAAAAAAGTATCCAACATTTTTTTGCTATTCTTTACAATTCGTCCACGATTAAGATACTGTAA